>CM055118.1:703688189-706345689 GCA_029206835.1 Rana muscosa
GAACTAGTTGACCACTTTAACTAAAACGTAGGTCAAAATCGCTTGTACAGGGTGGTGCCTGTTCACATGGATTGGACCTGGAAAAAATCCTTCCTCCTCATAGTGCCATGACCGGAAAATTAAATTTTTTTCTGTTGAACTTTTGTCTATATAATATATTGGGACACCTATATACAGTATTCAATATTGCATTTATATTGAGATATTGGTACACGCACAATTAATTTATCACTATTGGTTTTTCACTTGCACTTATTAGCGCCCCCTATATATTTTTTTTCCACACATCACTGGGAGTTATTCACTTCTCAGGGGAGCAGCTTTAGTTTAGTTTTGAGGTCAATTCATTTGACCTGGTGGTTTTATACTTATTATCTAATTTTTTTTGTTGCGGAGTTCACTTAAAAATTAAGCATATGGCTGATCTCTGCTTGAGTGCTGACTATTCCTCCATGGAGTTCTAATGAGGTCCAGCAGGATGTGTGTAGATCTTCAATAGATCCTCACTAAAGTCCAGGGGCTACTGAATGGGGTAACTCATGTGGTGTTTATCTCAGAGCAGGCAGTTCACTAAAAAGACCTTTGAAAGGGAAATTTAAACACATTTTTTTTTTTTCTTACGCAAAGTTATCTGTTTATTTCTAACACATAGCATGTACGTAGCAAAAATGACACCCCGAAATACATTCTGCTACTTCTCCTGAGTATTGGGATGCCATATATGTGAGACTTTTACACAGCCTGGCCATATACAGAGGCCCAACATGCAGGGAGCACCATCGGGTGTTCTAGTAGCATAAATTACACATCTAATTTGACTACCTATCACACTTGTGTAAGACACTAATGGGCACTGATGTGGCACGGATAAGCATGGCTGGGCACGGATGTGCAGAGATCAGCGCTGTGGGCACTTCAGATCCTCACACACTGTACCGATTGGTGAGAGGGGCGGAGCTGAATCTGACATTCTCCGGTCTGTTGAAAACTGATAGTTCCTTCATTGAATGGATCGTTCACGTGGTAAAGGGCCGCTGTCATTGGCCCTTTACCCCATTCTGTGACGCGCCGGCTCGAGAGGACCCGACGGTCACAGATATTCCGGGGTGCACTTATGGGAGGATGTCATATGACAGCCTTCCAGAGTTATCTGACCACGCTGTAGCGGTCATTCGGCTATGGCCCGGTCGGCAACTGGTTAAGAAGGACCCAATGCCAAAAAAAAAATGTCGTGAGCCTCCCAAATTCTATACCAGACCCTACTCTGAGCATACAGGCCAGGAAGGCCCCAAACCCAGAGATGTAATTCAGCAAAAAGGAAGCTGAAGGATGGGACATGCATCTCGGAGTCACTGTTGCTAATGTAAACAAAGGGGCAGGGTAATTCAGGTAACGTCAGTGACCCCACCTCTTTGTTTACTTTAGAGGCAGGGACCCAGAACTGACATCTGATCCCGTCACTTTCCTTGAGCAGAATGATATCTCTGGGTTCCTGCCACTAATGTAAACAATATGTTATGTCCGTATTTGGCCAATTGCGTCACCTCGGTGACCCCGCCTCTGTTTACTTCAGTGACAGATGTCATTTGGCGCAAGGGACGTGTCTGGGAGAATATTGTTTTTATTTTTTTTTAGGCGAATCGACAGCAGTCGATCATTATGATTGACGTGGACTTGCATTGCTGGAAGACGTGATTGATTAAGGACTTGTCAAACATTTGAATGTTTTTATTTCTGGGTACCGTGTACCTCTTACCCATTCACATGAGGGGTAAGGACAGTATCTGTGGGCTCCTTTTATTTAAAGTGGTTCTATACCCCCAATGCGGTAGTTGTACCTAATAGATAAGCCTATAATTAGTCCTTACCTGACCTTTTTGTGCCAGGTATATCGATGACGTCCTCCTATGGGACGGCACGCAATCCCAGTTGGATGAATTTTTCTCCACTATCAATAACAACAGCTGGGGGATTAGATTTGTGCATGAAGCAAGTCGTGACAAAATTAGTTTTTTTGATCTTGTCATATCAAAAACTGAAGGTAACTTCACGACCACTTCATTTTTTTAAAAAACATATCGCAATGCATTTATACCAATGGGAAGTTGCCATCATGACCCATGGCTTCGATCGGTGCCTAAGAGTCAGTTTATCAGAATGAGACGTAACTACACAAATTTAAATGACTATAGAGCTCAAGCTGGCGTTTTATCAATTAGATTGGAGGAAAAGGGTTACGATCCTGATACCCTGAAAAGGACCTTGGAAGAAGTATCCCTAATAGATAGATCAACACTATTGGAAGATGGTCCTAAAAAACAGAGAGAGACCTATTGTTCCATTCATTACCACTTACTCTACCCAACACTACCAAATTAAAAAGATGCTCCAAAGACATTGGCACCTATTGGGAAATGACAGGATCATTAAAACCTTTCTTCCGGCCAATCCACAGGTTATCTTTAGAGGGGTTCCCTCCCTAAGGGATAGGATTGCCCCAAATGTGGTAGACCCTCCTAAAAATAAGGTGTAATTTTTCCAAAATATCACTGGATACCACCAATGTCAGATGCCAGGTTTGTAAATTTTAAACAAAATCAAAACTAGGAAAACGGAATCATTTGTATCAACGAGCACTTCCAAGATGCATCAAATCGAGCCTTTCATTACTTGTAGCTCAACGGGCATTGTATATCTTTTGCAATGTCCATGTGGGCTCCAGTATATTGGTAGAACCAAGCGATCTATGCAAGTACGCTTGGGAACACATTACCAACATTAAAAGTGGTTTTCGTTTTCATTCCGTATCTAAACATTATGCTCCATCATAACCGTAATCCAGCCAACACAATCTTTCTAGGAATAGATAAGTTTAGTGCACACTGGAGAGGGAGCTCTCTAGTGAGAGAAATTTCAAAACTTCCGATGATGTGGATACATAGGGTCCGTTGCTATACACCACACGGCCTTAACATTGACACAGATGTCAACGCATCCATTGACAATGGTTGATACTGTTTGTATGTGAACTGGTTCTGATTTCCTGGCTGTCGGAATAAATATTCTCCCAATAACAATAAAAGTAATGGGGGTTATCAAGACCGAAAATCCATCTTGGTTTTGATAATTTAAATATTTTTTTGTATATCCCCCTTTTTTTTTTTTTATGCATTCCCTTGTCTATGAAAGAGACATACATCAGCTACCCATAACATAGAGAGATTGCATAGAGAGATATGTGAAATTAGGATAGCCTTGGGACGTCATGCAATTATATACTTTTGTCCTGTAACATTTATCACACAATGCAGGAAAAGAGTATTAATATGCAGAATGAGATAGTCCCTAAGAGAGGACAGAGATCCCAAATCGACTAATGCTGATAGTATAATTTTTTCTTTTTATTTGCAATATAAATTTTTCTCTTTTTAAGAATGTTTTCAGCATGAGGTCCAATGTGAGTATTGTCACGAATGCAGCATACAAAAGAAAACGCTTATTTTTGCTGATATCTAATGTGCGTGGAATGATGGACACTTCCCCTCCTTTTTTCCCCCTTGAGATACATATAGGTGTAGTTCCTCATATTTAGATTAGCGTAATTCAAGTACCTGCATTTAATATGGGAGAAACTAAAACATATTTGGACTAGTAGATATTGGATGAGACTGTCACATAGAGTTCTTTTGTAGTACCTGAATTGGCCGCTGAGATGTGGCGTTGTCCAATATGAACAAGCAGCTAGTTTAAATAAGTCAATTCCCCCTTTTTTAATTTTTAATCCATAGGTTTATATTTCATTTTATATATCGTTTATATCCAATAGGATTTTTTCATTGCGAGTAAGAAGTGGACGCTCGTTCACATCTCGCGCAGTGAGGTCAAATGCTAGTTTTCAAAATGGCGATTTGAGATGGTGGACGCCAGGAGATCAGAACTGGGCATCACTCACCATAGGAATGTGGATATAAGGCGGGGTGTCAGCACGCCGCCCGTGCCCCTGGAAGACGTCAATTTTGACGAAACGGCGTAGGGTAAAGGGGCGTGCTGACGTCATCGCGTACTGTCAGTCCCGGAAGTCGCGGGCTGCGATCGAGAGCCGGCCGGCTCGAATACATTTAAAACTGCCCACGAATATCTACTTAATTGTAAGTGCAAGTCCTTTACTTTTAATAAAAAAAATTATACGGAATTATGCTATGATGGCATCCCTTATGTTTGCATGGTAATGAACACGGACACTTCTAAGGATTTTTGCGGTTTGTCCAGTTCCACTGTGTAAAGACCCAGGGCTGGGGAAATAGCCCCAAGCGCATATGATCTCCCTAAAAAGAGATCTCCTCTTCTGGTAAGCGGCAGCATATTACTGGTGGAGGATTCTTGTGTCACAATACCATCACTTTTCTTTTATTTGGTGTTTATCAATATTGAAAAGTTTTTGGCATCAGAATATAAAGACCTAGGGCTGGGGAAATGGCCTCAAGCACATATGATCTCCCTAAAAAGAGATCTCACTCTCTGGTAAGCGGCAGCATATTACTGGTGGATGACCCTCTCTTTGTCAGATTACCATCACTCCTTACACTCTGTGTTTTTAATCATCTTCACAGGAATTTGGAAGAAGAGACTTCATAATTCATTTTACTTTAACCACTTTTACTGTTCTTTGTTTATCACTTTGATATTTGGAAAGGAGACTTTTGTATTATACGCATGTATCAAGTCACTCATTCTTTGTTGAAAGTTGAACTATTACGTTGTATCACGGTATTTCATTCTTGGCTATTCAACATTGTGTGCTGAGGGGTCACATCCCCATATGTATACACTCAACATTTGAATAGGCCAATTTAGGTATATGCACAGCTTATTGTTTTGGAAATATAAGGCTTACCTATAGGTAACCTGTGCCTTTTAGGAGATATTTACCTTGTAGTGCACAATGATGTCGTCAGCTCATGCACTGTGAAGGAACGGCCCTCCGTGCTGTTTCTTCACTAGTGAATGTGCGGTAGTGACGTCGCGTGACTCCAGCCAGTCACAGATCCAGAGTCCGTGGCCCCAGAAGGAAGAGGGGTGAAGATGGATGCGCCACCAGTGGGAGCAGCATGGGCTTCGTCTGCAGGTAAGTGGCACATAATGGGCTAGTATGCAAAGCATACTAGCCCATTATGCTTATACTTTGCAGGGGAAAAAAGAAAGTAAAACCCATTAGGGGTTACTTCCTCTTTAACCACTTAAGCCCCGGACCATTTCGCTGGCCAAAGACCAGAGCACTTTTTGCGATTCGGCACTGCATCGCTTTAACTGACAATTGCGCGGTCGTGCGACGTGGCTCCCAAACAAAATTGACGTCCGTCCCCCCCCCCACACACACAAATAGAGATTTGCTTTGGTGGTATTTGATCACCTCTGCGGTATTTATTTTTTGCGCTATAAACAAAAATAGAGTGACAAATATAGAAAAAAGTTAAAAATATTGCATTTTTTTTCTAAAATAAATATCCCCAAACAAATCTATAGAAAAACTATTTTTTTCCTCAGTTTAGGCCGATATGTATTCTTCTACATATTTTTGGTGAAAAAAATATATTGCTTGGTTTGCGCAAAATTAGCATCTACAAAATAGGGGATAGTTTTATGGCATTTTTATTAATTTTTTTTTTTTTTATTGTGACTGCGACTTTTTATGGCACACACATCTGACACTTTTGACATTTGACACATTTTTGGAACCATTGTCATTTTTACAGCGTTCAGTGCTATAAAAATGCACGGATTACTGTGAAAATGACACTGGCAGTGAAGGGGTTAACTAGGTGGTGCTGAAGGGGTTAAGTGTGTAAATGGGGAAGGGTCCCCCATGGGGTTTTCTAGCAGCAATAGTGTGGCAAAATCAAAATATATAAAAAAAAAATCTTTTATTGAAAAGTACATACAATTAAGATAGAGTAGAGGCTATAAGGTACAATACATACTCCAAAATTCGGCAATGCAAACAGATATCCACAGCATTACATTACATAATGTTTAGACTGTGTGGCAACCCCAACGCATTTCGACCTGTGCATGGTCTTCTTCAGGGGGATATTTGCTCTAAGGAGATGCATAGAAATCTCATTTGTCATATCATTACAATTGCACAAAATAAAGTGTGTCCTAGGGAGTGATTCTAACTGTTGGGGGGGCGTGGCTACGAGTGACACGTCACTGATCGCTGCTCCCGATGAGAGGGAGCAGACGATCAGTGACAGTGTCACTAGGCAGAACGGGGAGAGGCATGTTTACACTTGCCTCTCCCCACTCTGCAGCTCTACGACCCGATCACGGGACACCGGCAGACATTGAGTCCGCGGGTCCCGCAGGCACGGTCACGGAGCTTGCGGCAGGGGCGCGCCCAGCACGGCGGGAATTTCAAAGTGACGTAAATATAAGTTACTTTGCCCAGCCGTGCCATTCTGCCGACGTCAATGTACAGGAGCCGGTCCTTAACCAGTTAAAGATCCACACAACCACAGGGCAAGGTCCTTGTCCTCATCAACATAGGGACAGGGTGCTTTGCTGAGGTGGTCCCATCCCTGGTAAGGGACCCCCCCTCACCATGGTGTGGGGGGTCACTCATGTTTCCCTTTCCTGGCCTGCCAGGCCGCATGCTTGGAATAAGGGTCTGGTAGGGCATTTTCAGTGCTGAGAGCAGAGCAGGGATAAGTCATTGGCTATTAAGATGCCGGTGCGTGCCATCTTCCTGACAACCAGCATGCCTAAGCTGTAACTGTCACATTTAGCCGTGGCAGGATTACTGCTGCTAAAAGTTACAACTCTTAATCCATTCGGTAAGTGGCCAGTGGCTAGGCTAGACCAAAAGATAATTACCTAATGTATGTGTGTGTTTTTTTTTTTTTTTGTTTTGTTTTTTGTGAATTTACCTTTTTTAATTTCGCATCTTTTTGTGATATTTACTGCTGGTAATTTGTTTGCAGTATTTACAGGTAGCGGATTTACATTTTACATATCGCCTAAGATATTTTGTAGAAAACAAACGCAATTCCCATGCGATAAGTGTTAGTGAGCTGACCCCATAGCTCTTTTATATAAATATGTTTTCTCTTGTCATCCATGGACTGACACAGCGTGTCTTATACACCTTTACACGTGGGTTATGTCCCTGCTTGCAGGAGAAGACCTAGGCAGAATGTGAGATGTTATACATACATTCTAAACAGCCAGAGCTGAACAGCCCCGCCCAGGGGGGCGGTCCCTCCGGCATAACCCTCCCACTGCAGTAAGCAGACCTCAGTTTTTTTCTGCCTAGCAGAAGGAGAAGACGTGGCTCTCTCAGGAGCCAGTCTCCTGACCTATTTTTTATTCCTTTTGGAATTTTTTTTCCTTTTTTTTTTTTTTTTTCTTTTGAGATCTTCTATCAACTGTCGGCTGGGCAACAGGTTGGGTACAAGATATCCTCGTAGTCTTCCCTGTCCGACCATCGAGCGTGCTGATCCTCGCCTTGTGTGCGTGAGACTCAGTTCATGACATGCCCCACGACTCCAGGGGTGGCCGGTGGGCTTCCAGCTCCGCGGTCCTCTCAAGATAGAACAGTCCGGCTGTATCTTTCGCGGTGGACCGGGCCGACAGCTACTCAGTACCGCACTGTGATAGTTCTGTCAGAAACACACCAGTGGGTCCCTCAGGGGACGGGTAAGTAGTCTCTCCTGGCTGCAGGTGAGTACATGCTGTGTGTTTCTTATGTGGGGGATTTCCCGGTCTCCCCCTGTGTTTTTTAATGTCACTCTCTGTGCACTTCGCTGGCGCTGTACTGTGTGGGGTGCCTGGGGGCCATACTGTCCTGGGGGGGGGCTCATGCTGCTCTGCATTTCGCTGGGGCTGTTTATTTGAGAGTGAGGGGCCTGGGCGCCGTTCGGCGCCATGTTTGGTGACTGTGCTGTTTTTTACATTGGCGGCCATCTTGCCGTGGTCCGCCAGAGCACATTGCAGCGGCCATTTTCTTGTAGCCGCACCTTCTTCTAGCTCTAGTTTGGCCTCTAGCGCCGCTCAGGAACGGCGCAAATCTCCTCAGTCTCTCTCCTCTCAGCTCACTCACGCTGAGCAGCGCGGCGCGGAGAGACAGGGCAGCGGAACCGAGCGGTCCTGGTCAGGTTAGTGGGTCCCCTGGGCATTCCCCTACTTCAGTCAGCACAGCCTGTGGGTGGTCTCAGAGGGGGACATTATGGAGTCAGAGTCACCAACTTCCCCTAACATGCCAGAGGCAGCAGCCAGTGCTCCAGCACCTGCGGTCCCTATGGACCAGTTGTCGGCAGTCCTGGAATCATTTCTGACCAGGATGGAAGCTGTGTGTGAGCACAAGAGAGCAAAAAAGCGCCCTCTCCCCACTTTATCTCCACAAGGGGAGTGCTCTGATTCAGATATGGGCCTAGCTATTGCTGCTCAGGACCCTAGCTCTGAATATTTGGATGGTTTTGAACAGGACATTCCTTGTGAGGAAGACTCCAGTTCTGAGTCAGTAAATGACAGGGCGCTTGTTAGTGAACTCATTGATGCTGTGAGGGACACTCTCAAGCTAAATGCTGCGACTGCAGAACCTCAGGCGGATACAGTCTCCTTTAGTTCTTTTAAGACCAAGCCTTCTAAAAAGGTTTTTCCATATGTACCTTTCTTTGACCAGCTCATTGACCAGGTCTGGGAAAAGCCGCAGAAGACTTTCATGGTCCCGCGGCGTTTGTCTATTAGATACCCCTTTGAAGACGCCCTGCTTAAAAAGTGGGCTTCTCCCCCGGTGGCCGACCCTCCAGTCGCCCGTTTAAACAAGGCCACCACTCTCCCGATGGAGGGGACTCCTGCGTTTAAGGACCCCACTGACAGGAGGTCAGAAGTGGTGAGTAGAGCCATGTTCGCCTTGTTGGGATCCGCCCTACGGCCAGTAGTAGCGGCGACCCTTGTGTCTCAGACACTCACGGAATGGGCAAAAATTTTGCACCAAACTGTGCAGGAGTATAACCTTCCTCCAGACACTATTGCTCTGGCCCACCAGATGGTGCAGGGTCTGATATATGTGTGCGACGCCACGTTGGACGCGGCCCCTTTAATATCCAGGGCCTCTGTTTCGGCGGTGGTATTGCGTCGTCTCATCTGGTTGAAATGCTGGTCTGCTGACCTAGCCTCTAAGAAGCTCCTGACGGATCTATCTTTTAAGGGTGGTAGACTTTTTGGTGCTGCTCTGGATGACATCATCAAGGATGTCACGGGAGGTAAAAGCACTCTCCTTCCTCAAACTATCAAGGGTAAGGAGGCCCGACGTAAACCGGGTCCTTCCTTTCCAGCAAAAAAGTTTTTTTTTCGTCCGTCAGAGTCCACGGGTAAGCCATCCCAGACTGACAACAGTGCGGCTGGCGGGCACAAGCGCCCCTGGGTGCGTAAGCCGAACAAGCCGGCTCCCAAGCCCGCCTCCGCGTGAAGTCTTGCCCCCGCCCGTCTCTGGGGTGGGGGGACGACTTTGCAGGTTCACGGATCGGTGGACCTCCCGGATCTCCGACCGGTGGGTGTGCGAGGTGGTCACCTCAGGATACAGAATAGAGTTCCGCTCATGGCCCCCAGACAGATTCTTTCCCTCAAATCTCCCTCTCCTTCCTGCCCGTC
Source organism: Rana muscosa (assembly GCA_029206835.1). Classification (NCBI taxonomy): domain Eukaryota; kingdom Metazoa; phylum Chordata; class Amphibia; order Anura; family Ranidae; genus Rana; species Rana muscosa. Next base: position 703,697,841 of record CM055118.1, read on the forward strand.
GGGCAGCCCTCTTGGGGGCTGTACAGGATTTGATCGGGTCTGGAGTAATTGTGCCGGTTCCGTCCCCAGGAGAGGTTTCAGGGGTTCTACTCGAATCTGTTCCAAAAAAGGACGGGGTTCGGCCAATCCTGGACCTCAAGGCCCTGAATGCCTTCGTGAAGGTGCAAAAATTCCGCATGGAATCCATTCGCACAGTGATCGCGACACTCCATCAAGGGGATTTTCTGGCATCCTTGGACATCAAGGACGCCTACTTGCATGTTCCGATCTGCGCAAGCCACCAGAAGTTTCTGCGCTTTGCGGTCGGCGAAGTCCACTATCAATTTGTGGCTCTTCCAAGGTGCTTGCTCCGGTCCTAGCTTTGCTGAGACAGCGAGGCATTGCTATCGTGGGCTATCTGGACAATTTTCTTCTGAAAGCAGACAGTGGCTCAGAATAGGAAAAAAGTGTGACTATCGTCAGTCAGACCCTCAGGGAGTTTGGGTGGCTCCTGAACGTTCAGAAGTCGGTTCTAGTCCCGACTCAGCGTCTGGAGTATCTAGGTCTGATTCTGGACTCCTTGGAGGCAAGAGTCTTCCTACCTCCAGACAAACTACTGACACTTCAGTCTGCAGTACGGGTGCTGACGTCCCGAAAATGATCGTCAAGCCGCTTTTGCATGAGAGTCCTGGGACTCGTGGTGGCCTCCTTCGAGGCCGTTCCTTATGCCCAAGCGCACACCAGGGCTATACAGAAAGAGATCTTGTCCACTTGGGACAAATCCCCGTTGTCCTTGGATCTTCAGATCCAGGTGAGTCACCTGGTCAGGGCGTCCCTGACCTGGTGGTTGAGGTCCCCGGCTCTTCGGTCCGGGAAGTCGTTCCTCCCCATCCAATGGACTGTGATCACGACGGACGCCAGCCTGACGGGCTGGGGGGGGGGGGAGTCTGGGGAGTCCTGTCGGCCCAAGGGCTTTGGACTCCGGACGTAGCCCTCTTACCGGTCAATGTGCTGGAGATACGGGCAATCAGACTGTGCCTCGCCTCATGGTCGGAGAAACTACAGGGTCACTCCATCAGGATCCAATCGGACAACGCCACAGCAGTGGCGTATGTCAACCATCAAGGGGGGACTCTGAGCTCAGCTGCGGCTTCCGAGGTCGCCCGCATCCTGAGGTGGGCCGAAAGAAGCGTGCCGGCTCTGTCGGCCGTCTACATTCCGGGCGTAGACAATTGGCAGGCGGACTATCTAAGTCACCAGACGCTGGACCAGGGAGAATGGTCCTTGCACCCGGAGGTCTTTCAACTCCTTTGCAGACGGTGGGGCACGCCGGATGTGGACCTGATGGCCTCTCGACTCAATCGCAAGGGGTCGAGGTTTGTGGCCAGATCCAGGGATCCCTGGGCGGATGCCTCGGATGCGTTGGTGGCCCCATGGGGTCAGTATCACCTGATATACGTTTATCCTCCGCTGCAGTTGCTGCCTCACCTGCTCCGCAGGGTAGCGACCGAGGGAATTCCGGTGATCCTCGTTGCTCCGGATTGGCCTCGGCGTCACTGGTACGCCGATCTGGTACGTCTCGTCGCAGACGTTCCCTGGCGGTTACCAATACGGGGGGACCTTCTGTCTCAAGGTCCTATATTTCATCCTGCTTTACAGTCTCTGGCTTTAACGGCATGGTTATTGAAAGCCAGGTGCTGAGAGACCGAGGTCTCTCGGATTCGGTCATTTCGACCATGCTAAGGGCACGGAAGTCTTCCTCCAGAAAGATCTATCACCGTACTTGGAGAGCTTACATCGCCATGTGCGAAGAGCTGGACTGGCGCCCACGAACGTATTCCGTTCCCAGAATCCTGCATTTTCTGCAGCGTGGCGTGACCCAAAAGCTCGCTTTGAGTACCATTAAGGGTCAGATTTCGGCCTTGGCCATCTTCTTTCAGCGACCGCTGGCGGGTCATCCCTTGGTTAGCACCTTTGTAAAGGGGGTTCGCCATGTGCTCCCCCCCTGTCAAGCCTCCTCTCCCCCCCGTGGGATCTGAATTTGGTGCTCTCGGTTCTCCAGGAACCTCCCTTTTGAGAATATTAGAGATATTCCCCTCTTGACTTTGTCTCAGAAGGTGGCCTTCTTGGTGGCCATTACTTCCATTAGACGAGTGTCTGAGTTGGCGGCCTTGTCCTGCAAGTCGCCCTTTTTGGTCATCCATAAGGATAAGGCGGTGTTACGTCCGCGACCTTCTTTTCTGCCAAAGGTGGTCTCGGCCTTCCACTTAAATGAGGACATTGTCCTCCCGTCCTTGTGTCCTCACCCATCGCATCCCAGAGAGTTTGCGCTTCACACTTTGGATGTGGTACGAGCCTTGCGGGTGTACCTGTCTGCTACTGCCTCTATTCGGAAGTCTGACTCACTATTTGTGGCTGTCTCTGGTCCAAAACAGGGCCAAGCGGTTTCGTCTGCCACCATTTCTAGGTGGATCAGACAAACCGTCATTCAAGCTTATGCTCTCAAGGGGCGGGCGCCTCCCTTTCCGGTTACGGCACATTCCACCAGGGCAATTGGTGCTTCCTGGGCTTTCCGACATCAAGCGTCGGTTGCACAAGTGTGCAAGGCGGCGACCTGGTCGTCTGTTCATACCTTTTCTAAGTTTTATAAGGTTGATGTGGCTGCATCTTCGGATGCTTCCTTCGGCCGCAAGGTGTTGCAGGCCGCTGTTTGATGTTGCAACTCCTCCGTTGAGGAGCTCTGCCTTGTTTGGAGTGAAGTTTTTGGTTTTCCATTTATACTGCTCCCATCCCTCTTGACACTGCTTTGGGACATCCCACGTGTAAAGGTGTATAAGACACGCTGTGTCAGTCCATGGATGACAAGAGAAAATAGGATTTTTGTACTCACCATAAAATCCGTTTCTCTGGCATCCATGGACTGACACAGCACCCACCCTTCTTTTCGAGTTTGTACTGCTTTGTTACGAACTGAGGTCTGCTGACTGCAGTGGGAGGGTTATGTCCGGAGGGACCGCCCCCCCGGGTGGGGCTGTTCAGCTCTGGCTGTTTAGAATGTATGTATAACATCTCACATTCTGCCTAGGTCTTCTCCTGCAAGCAGGGACATAACCCACGTGTAAAGGTGTATAAGACACGCTGTGTCAGTCCATGGATGCCAGAGAAACGGATTTTACGGTGAGTACAAAAATCCTATTTTTATTGCTGTCTGTGTCACTGTTGTAGGGATCATCTGCACGTTCTGCGTGGTTACCAAAACAAAGTGGGGGTGAAATCTTCCCAAGAAGAACACGGCAGTGAAAACTCGTTCTAACCCTTTTTCGCTCTAACCAAAACTAAAAATGTACATGTTTTTTCTTAAAATTTTTATGTTCTGTGCAAACCTTTGAGAAAAGCAGCAAATTAGTCGGACATCAGCAGGAAATGAAACCGAACACTTTGGGGTTGCCTTAATGACTATTAAAAAAATGGATGCTAGCTTTAGAACATTTTAACTGGCTGCAAATCAAGTTGCAATGTAATAATTAATGGCAGTACTTTAAAAAAAAAAATTTATTTGTTTTGCCGTTGTATACATTTGAAAAAAATAAATGTAAAGCTTTCCTTTTAAAACCTGTCATAACTAGATTGTCTTTGAGCTGGATGGTCAACAGGAAAATTGTCTTTGAGCTGGATGGTCAACAGGAAAAATGCCTGAGCAGACCGAGCCTGTTGACATTTTTGTCAACACCGATCATCCACCTTCTAGAACAGTGTGCACTCTGCAATATGGCAGGGGACAGTGTGCTTGATGGAAAGTCTCAACTGTACGTGTCCACCCCACACACTTGTGGCTCTTGGCTTCCAAAGGCATTTGAGACTTGCAAGTCTCAGAGCACACTTTGCCATTATCCCAGGGAGTGAGAATGTCGCTCCTGGTTTCTTGTTTTGCATTATTATAGGATATCACTTGCATTAAAACGGCCTTGATGATAGCACATAATGCATTGGTCATTGAAGGATTGTGTGATTTTGTGCACACTGTTATTTTATTTTCTTTGATTACATTTTTCCTTATGATATAATAAGAATGATAGGCCATTTTAATACTTTGTTTATATAGTGTATAGAGATCCATCTAGAAGGGGATCTGAGAGGAATTTCTAAAAAATAATTCTGGATTCTATTTCTTCCATTGCTCGAAGTGGCTTTCTAAGTTTAGTCCTTTTTATTTAAAGCTGTCATCCAGGCAGACAGCTAAATACACATATGAAATTCATATAATGGCGCTGTTTTAGGATTTAGAATTTGTACTTCTGTACTGCTTGTCCTGAGATTTGCACAGCTCTGTCACACAGAACAGCCCTACCTGGTAAGGCATGAGATCTGTTTTCTCTTACTGTCCTTGGACTGACACCGCATCTTCAATCTTGACAAAGTGGGTTATGTTCCTGCTCATAGGAGAAGACTAGGCAGAATGTTAAAAATCTAACATACATTCCATTACCAGAGCTGTAAAAAGAAACAAATCCGCGCAATAAACTATAATGTACTACTAAGCAGCTGAACACTAAGGGTCAAATAATCAAAATCCCTGAGTATAACATAAAAATAAATAGTGCAGCGCTTTAAAAGTCCATATATCAAAGATAGAAAAACAGCACAGTAAATCAGTATATAATCCCCGTGATCTTCATAGATGACACATGGACTCTTGATTGCATGCAGGTGGTAACAGACACACACACAGTGAGAGACCTCCACCAACAGATAAATTGGCCGCTCACCTTCCAACATGGACCCTTTAATTATAGAGGGTCACTGAAAAACTTTCCCTTACGGGTTAATCCAAAGCAGATGAAGATGTAAACTTCCCCAAAAGGATTAGGGTCATCAATTCCATATAACATCAGGATCATTCAAAAACTTCCAGGTATTAAGTTCATAGGGCAGTGTTTACATGTGGAAAATATAGAAGCAGACCATAGTGTTTCTCCGTAATAGAAAACAATTTAATGAAAAACGAAAGTAGTGCACTTACATTTAAAAGGCACTAAACCAGTGCCGAGGTACAACAGCGCGTCTGGTGAGACTGTGAATGAACTGCGGGTGACGTCACGAACTTCCCATCCGTACGCACGTTACGTCCCAGTAGGCGGGACTTCATCAGCGGATATGGGAAGAACGCCAGACACCCGCTCTTGTAGCAACAAGGCGCCTGTGACTATGGAGACACGATGCAGCGTCACATGACGCCGATAGGGACGTCTGAATCACATGACATCAACCAGGAAGTGTCCCCGTGAGCCAGATATCCACACAAAGACTCCAAAGGCAACCAAAATACATGATAAAAACTTTGAAATAGAAAATATAAATATATATATATCTAAAATTCAACCAGTAAACCAGCCCAGTTGATTAATATAAAATATATGTATATTAATGCAGCGATCAACTCCTACAGTTACTACCAATATGGAGAAAGAAGCTGCTTATACATTGGATAAAAAATAAATAAACAAATCTGGACTGCAGACCTGAATATAGACGTGACATCAACCACAGCCCACAACAATCTCACCAAACCAAAATAAACATACTAAAACAATAATACATTAATAAATCACATATAATAAATGAAAAAAAAAAAAAAAAAAACTTCTACGATCTAATTAGCGGTCAGTTATAAAACAATTTATGTCAAATTCGACATTTAACCCGTCAGGGCAAAGAACTCGTGTTTCATGAATCCAATGGGATTCTCTTTTGCTCAGCTGACGGATAAAATTGCCACCTCGCCAATGTCTAGTGACTTTCTCTATGCCCCAGAATCTCAAACCCTTGGGATTTTGTTGGTGGAACTGTTTAAAATGCCTAGAGACATTATGGGTTTTGACCCCCTTTTTAATATTAACATGTTCTGCCACACGAACATGTAGAGGTCTCGAGGTTCGGCCTATATATTGGAGTCCGCAATCGCACTCCAGCATATAGACGACCCCCACCGTGGCGCACGTAATCAATTGTTTAATATTGTATTCTTTATTGGTGGCAGATGCCAAAAAAGACTTCCTTTTCTTAAGATTAACTTTGGAGGTCCTGCACGGGACACAACGGCCACATGCGTAAAATCCACCCAGGAATCTAAACATGCTGTTATCTGACGGTACAGGGGGGTTTAGGACACTAGGTGCCAATCGATCTCGCAAGGACGGGGCTTTCTTATAAATGAATTGGGGTTTCTCCGGTAGAACGGGACCAAGAATCTTATCTTGTTTTAAGATGGACCAATTTTTAACAATAATTTTCTCGAACTTTTTATACTGGACATTGTAGTCCAATATCATTCGAAAATTGTGAGAATCCCCATCAGACGTTTTACTTCGATCAGTCAATAATGTCTGTCTATCAATCATCTTAACTTGTTCTACCTCTCGGAGCAGAACCTGTTCATCATAACCCTTTTGCACAAATCTAGTGGTCAACACTCGTGATTGGTTTACAAAATCAGATACTTGTGTGCAATTCCGACGCAACCTAATATACTGTCCCCTGGGGATGTTGCACAACCAAGACCGGTGGTGACAACTCCCCAGGGGAATGTACGCATTGCGATCGGTGGGTTTAAAGTGATTGATCAACTTAAAATGATCACTTCCCTTGGTGATGGTAAGATCCAAATAATCAACCTTCTCATTATCTATGGTCCATGTGAGGATAATATTTTTGTTGTTGTCATTAAGATGACTAATGAAAAAATCCAAAGCGGATCTATCACCCTCCCACACCAGGATCAAATCATCAATATAACGAAAATAACAAACTAATTCAGGGGGACGACATGCGAACACTGCCCGTTCCTCCCAGTGGGCCATAAAAATATTGGCCACACTGGGAGCAAAACGGGCCCCCATCGCAACTCCCCTAGTTTGTAAGTAAAAATCCCCATCGTACCAAAAATAGTTCCGGGATAAACAAAAATCCAAACAACTCAAAAGGAACTCCTGATGTCTACCAGACAGCGTAGAGGTGGACAGAGCCCATTCCACAGCCGTCAGTGCATCCTGGTGTCCTATAATGGTGTACAGGGACCCCACGTCTGCTGTCACCAATATACTTTTTTCAGAACACCCCAGAGATTGGAGGATCTGGATAATATGTTTAGTGTCTTTAAGGAATGCTGGCGTTTTAACTACCAGGGGTTGTAAGAATGAATCAATGTATTGCCCTAATCGGGCTGACACTGAGTCAATCCCATTTACTATGGGCCTCCCTGGAGGGTTAACACTGTCTTTATGTAATTTCGGTAGAAAATAAATGATAGGAGTTCTGCAAAACAATGGATCCAGGTAAAGAGCCTCTTTTATGGTCAATATTCCCTGATCTTTACCATCCTCAATGATATGGTGTAACTCATCCTTAAAGGACAACATAGGGTCTGTATGAAGAACTCTATATGTATCCTCATCTGACAATAGGTTACTCATTTCCATTTTATAGTATTCTTTACTCAGGATGACTAACCCTCCTCCTTTGTCCGCTGGACGAATTACAATTTCTTTTCTTTTTTCCAAAGATCCCATACCCCGTTTAATATATTGTGGATCTAATACCTTTTTAATTTTCAATGACTCCAAATCCTTTATTACCATATTCTTGAAGACCTCCATATATTTGCTGTCAACATTAATGGGGTTGAATATTGATTTATTTCGTAAAGAAGAATGGTCACCCCTAACAAGTGGTGTAGCCCTACTAGTGTTGGATAAAAAATATTTTTTCATGTTCAAACTTCTAATGTATTTTTGCAAACTTACGTAAGTTTGGAATTTGTTCAAATTTTTGGTTGGGGCAAATTTAAGCCCTCTATCCAGGACTTTGATTTCATCATCATTTAATGTTACCCCACTTAAATTATAAATTCCTGCTCCCGTTATGGTTTCGACCTTTTGTAATCGCCTACCCCCTCTCCTTCCTCTCTGTCTTTTCTTTTTCTTGGGGTACCTACATTGGGCGGTGGATACTGTGGCAATTGTCTCCACCATTCCCCTAGGTTGGGTCTGTGTACAGGGGGTCCAGTTTGGTATCCCCCACGTGACCCTAAAAAATCCCCCCTATCGTGGTCAGAGTGGTTGGCTAACGGTGCAAAACTATTTTGCGTAGGAAACCCCCTATTTTGGGGGTAATGGGGCCTCCCTCTATTGGATGGGTCAGCCCCATCTCCAAAATTACGAGAATCTCTCCATGGTTGGGATGCATTCTGATAATAAGATGATGTTGGATAATCATTTTCATAATGGGGGGTTGGTTGATAATTACCTTTACCTCTACCTCTTTTGTTCTTACCCCTTTTAGGGGGACCCCTATTAGGGTAATCATGAGGGGAAGAAAACCTCTCATGAGGGGGAGGTACATCATATTGATACACTGGTTGGTTTCTAGGTGTTGCCATTTTAGTGGCATTGAGAGTTTCGACTGGGGGATTGGCAGTGACATTACCACCACCTATGGGGGGAGCATTCTGCCATTTGAAAATGCTACCTCCAGTGAAATCATCCCAATCCCGTATAAACTTCTTCTTTTTCTTTGTTTGAATCTCAGCATCCCATTTCATAAGCTTATTTTTTAGCTCCCCTGAAAGTTTCAGAAATTCTTCACTTTCTTTATGGGGTTCTAAAAATGAAATGATCTCCCCAATCTGGGAGTCAAGGAGCTTTAATTTTCTTTGTTTCCGAGCCAAAAGAAATTCTATTAGCTCAAACCCTTTTTTGATGAAAAAGCCACTCCACTCAGACATAGAATCATCGTCAAGTAGACCATCATTAGGGGGCACATCCCACCTTAACCTTCTAGGAATAAGCTTGGCAGATAAATACTGTTCAAACGATGTAATATCCCACCAAGTTTTAGTCTTTTTTTCAAAAATATGCCCCAATTTACGAAATGCCTGGGAGATATCATTAATAGGTTCATTAGAAGAATTCCTAGAGAAAACTTCATTAATTTTAACTTCCCGTTTTTCTAAATATTGAAAAACATCCATTATTGCAGCGTGATTGTTGATAACTTGAGAAATCAGAGTATGTAAAAAGAAACAAATCCGCGCAATAAACTATAATGTACTACTAAGCAGCTGAACACTAAGGGTCAAATAATCAAAATCCCTGAGTATAACATAAAAATAAATAGTGCAGCGCTTTAAAAGTCCATATATCAAAGATAGAAAAACAGCACAGTAAATCAGTATATAATCCCCGTGATCTTCATAGATGACACATGGACTCTTGATTGCATCCAGGTGGTAACAGACACACACACAGTGAGAGACCTCCACCAACAGATAAATTGGCCGCTCACCTTCCAACATGGACCCTTTAATTATAGAGGGTCACTGAAAAACTTTCCCTTACGGGTTAATCCAAAGCAGATGAAGATGTAAACTTCCCCAAAAGGATTAGGGTCATCAATTCCATATAACATCAGGATCATTCAAAAACTTCCAGGTATTAAGTTCATAGGGCAGTGTTTACATGTGGAAAATATAGAAGCAGACCATAGTGTTTCTCCGTAATAGAAAACAATTTAATGAAAAACGAAAGTAGTGCACTTACATTTATAAGGCACTAAATTGCCTATTAATTTATTTTTTTATTTTACATTACCAGAGCTGAACAGCTCTGCCCAGGGGGCGGTCCCTCCAGACACGGCCCTCCTACCTGCAGCCGCAGTTTCTTTCTGCCTAGCAGAGAAAAGGACGTGGCTCTCTTCGGAACCAGTCTCCTGAAGATTTTTTTTTTCTTTTTGAGATTCTTCTATCAACAGTCGGCTGGGCAACAGGTTGGGTAGTTGCTATCCTCGTAGTTTTCCCAGGCCGACCATCGAGCGTGCTGATCCTCGCTCTGCGTGAGATCAGTCCACGACATACCCCACGTCTCCAGGGGTGGCCAGTGTGCTTTTGCTCCAGGGTCCACATATGACTGAACAGTTCTGCTGTATCTTTCAAAGTGGACCGGGCCGACAGCTACTCAGTACTGCACTGTGATAGTTCTGTCAGGAACACACTAATGGGTCCTTGCTGGATGGGTAAGTACTGTTCCTCCTGCCTCAGCAGGTGAGTACATGCTGTGTGTTCCTATGCTAGGGGGTTTTCCCTGTCCCCCCCCCCTTTTTCCTACTCTGGCACCTTGCTCTGTCTAATCATGCTGACCGGGGGGGTGCCTGGGGGTCGCGCTGTCCCGAGGGACCGTGAGGTGTTGGGGCCTGTTTTTTTCCATCACTGTGAGGTGGCCTGTTTTGTCAGCCTGTGCTAGATTCACCCACACCGCGCTGTCGGGCGCCATTTTTTTGGGGGTATTTTCTTATGTATTGAAATTCCCATTGACGGCCATCTTGCCGTGGCCACGCTATGGCGCAGTTATTAGCGGTGGCCATTTTACTGTAGTCGCGCAGTCTTTTGTACCTTTGGTGTACTGGCGGTGGGATTCGGCCTCTAGTGCTGACTATAGCGGCGATTCTCCTCAGTTTTTTTCTTCACTGTTTCACTTCCGTGGACAGACAGACTGACAGTCAGCGGTGCTGAGCGGTCCTGAGCTGGGTTGGTAAAGTCCCCTGGGTAAACCCCCCCCACGGCCAGTGCAGCAGGAGGGTGGACTTTTTCTTTCTTAAGTCACAGAGGGGGTGTGTTTTCCTATGGAATCAGTATCACCTGCTTCTGCTACCATGTCTGAGGCAACTGGCGGTGCCCATGCACCTGCGGTCTCCATGGAGGCAGTCCTGGATACCAGGATGGAAGTGGCGTGCGAGCGCAAGGGGGGGGGGGGTTAAAAGCGCCCCCTTCCCCCGCATCTCCTGGGAGTGCTCTGCTTCAGATATGGGCCTTGCTGCAGCACAGGACCCTAGCTCTGAGCTTTTGTTTGTTTTTTGACCAGGACATTCCTTGTGAGGAAGACTCCTTATGGTTCAGTATAATGACAGGACACTTGTTAGTGAACTCATTGATGCTGTGAGGGACACTCTTAAGCTGGATGCTGCGGCTGAGGAGCCCGTGGTGGAGTCAGTCCTCTTTGGTTCCTTCAGGGCTAACCCTTCTAAGAAGATTTTTCCCTATATGCCTTTCTTTGACAGGTTCATTGACCATGTATGGGAAACACTGCGTAAGAACTTTGCGGTCTATCAGCGTCTGGAGATTAAGTACCCTTTTGAGGAGAGCCTGATTAAAAGATGGGCCTCTCCTTCTGTGGTCGACCCCCTGGTCGCCCGGTTTAACACGGCAACAACTCTCCCGGTCAAGGGGACTCCTGTTTTTAAGGATCCGCCTGATAGGAGGTCCGAAGTGGTAAGCAGGGCCAGGTTCACCATGCTGGGGTCCGCGCTGCAGCCTATTGTAACAGCGACCCTGGTGTCTCAGACACTCACGGAATGGGCGAACAATTTTGCACCAGACTGTGCAGGAGCATAACCTTCCTCTGGATTGTATCAAACTGGCCGACCTAATGGTGCAGGCCTGGTATATGTTTGTGATGCCACTATGGTTGCAGCCCCCTTAATTTCTAGGGCTAAAGTGTCTGCGGTGGTATTGAGTCGCCTTATCTGGCTCCTGACTAATTTACCTTTTAAGGGCGGAAGTCTGTTTGGTGATTCCCTGGATGACATTTTTAATACTGTCACGGGAGGTAAGGGCACCCTTCTTCCTCGGCCTACTGAGGGGAAGGAGCTGCACTGTAAACCGGGTCCTTTTCCCACACAGGATAGTTTTTTTCGTCAATCAGAGCCCAGTAAATTCTCCCAGACTGACTAGAGTGCGGCTGGAGGACAGAAGCGTCCCTGGGTGTGTAAGCCTAACAAGCCGGCACACAAGCCCGCCACCGCATGGAGTCTTGTCCCTGCCCGACTCTGGGGTGGGTGGATGACTTTGCAGGTTCTCCGATCCGTGGGTATGCGAGGTGTTCACCTCGGGGTACAGGATAGTTTCTTTCCTGGCCACCAGTTGGATTCTTTCCCTCGAATCTCTCTCCTTCCAGCACGTCGGGCTGCCCTATTGGGGGCAGTGTATGACTTGCTGGGGTACGGGGTGCTTTTGCCAGTACTTTCAAAGGAGAGGTTTCAGGGATTTTATTCAAATCTTTTTGTGGTCTCAAAGGAGGACGGAGTCCGTCCAATTCTGGACCGCAAGGCCCTAATTGCCTTTGTAAAGGTTAGAAAATTCCCTATGGAATCCATTCGCTTGGTGATTGCTGCACTCCACCCGGGGGATTTTCTGGCATCCTTGGACATCAAGGACGCCTACTTGCATGCCCCAAACTGCGCGGGTCACCAGAAGTTTATGCGCTTTGCAATAGGAGAAGTCCACTATCAACTAGTGGCTCTTCCCTTCAGTTTGGCATTGGCACCGCGGGTTTTCACCGAGGTGCTCACCTCAATTCTGGCTTTGCTGTGTCAGCGAGGCAGTGCCATCGTGGGCTATCTGGAGGATCTTCTGAGAGCAGACTCTGACTCGGATTAGAGGTAAATGTGTTGATAGCCAGTCAGGCCCTCCGAGAATTCGGTTGGCTGCTGAACATTCAGAAGTCGGTCCTGGTTCCGACTTGGCGTGAAGTACCTAGGATTGATCCTGGACGCTGGGCCCTAGAGGAATCCTGCCTGCAGATCAATGTCCTGGAAATCCGGGCGATCAGGCTGTGCCTCTTCAGATGGTCTCAGAGGCTGCAAGGGCGTCCAGTCAGGATCCAGTAAGACAACGCCACATATGTCAATCGTCAAGGAGGAACAAGAAGCTCAGCTGCCGCATCGGAGGTCGCTCGCATCCTGAAGTGGGCAGAGAGGAGCATGCCCGCACTGTCGGCCGTGTACATTCCGGGTGTGGAAAACTGGCAGGCGGACTACCTGAGTCACCAAAAGCTGGACAGATGGTCCTTGCACGCGGAGGTGTTCCAGCTCCTCTACCAAAGATGGGGCACACCAGACGTAGATCTTCTGGCTTCCCGACTCAATCGGAAGGTATTGAGGTTTGTGGCCCGGTCAAGAGACCCATGGGCAGACACAACGGACGCGTTGCTGGCATCGTGGGGTCAGTATCGGCTAATCTATGCCTTCCCTCCCTTAAGGCTTCTTCCTCTTCTGCTCCGCAGAGTGGAGGCAGACGGAATTCCAATGATCCTAATCGCTCCAGATTGGCCTCAGCATCCTTGGTACGCCGATCTAGTACGTCTGGTAGCAGACGTCCCCTGGCGCCTTCCACTACGGAAGGACCTGCTATCGCAAGGTCCCATACTCCATCCTGCTTTACGGTCACTGGCTTGAACGGCATGGCTATTGAGAACCAGGTACTGAGAGACCGTGGCCTATCAGATTCAGTAATCTCTACTATGAGGAGTGCTCAGAAATCGTCCTCTAGGAAGGTTTATCACCGCACTTGGAAGGCCTACATCTCCATGTGTGAGGAAATGAAATGGCATCCGCATACTTATTTGGTTTCCAGAATCCTGCAGTTTTTACAGCATGGTGTGGACCAAGGGCTTGCCTTAAGTACGATTTAAAGGACAGATATCTGCCCTGGCTGTCCTTTTTTCAGCGACCCCTGGCGACATACTCTCTCGTTAGTACATTTGTGCAAGGGGTTCGACGTGGCTCCTCCGGTCTGTCCCCCGCTACCTCCGTGGGACTTGAACCGGGTCCTCTCGGTGCTTCAGAAGGCACCGTTTGAGAATATTCTAGATATTCCCCTGTTGACACTTTCTCAGAAAGTGGTCTTTTTTGGTGGCTGTTACATCTGTTAGACGAGTCTCTGAGCTGGCAGCCTTGTCCTGCAAGGCTCCCTATTTGATTTGCCACAAGGATAAGGTGGTGCTGCGGCCTTCCTTTCTTCCGACAGTCGTTTCGGCTTTTCATCTCTATGAAGACCTTGTACTTCCATCCTTGTGTCCTCATCCGTCGAATCCTAAGGAGTCGGCGTTGCATTCCTTGGACGTTGTCCGAGTTTTGAGAGTATACTTATCTGCTACTTCCCGGTTCCGGAAGTCAGACTCACCGTTTGTTTTGGTGGTTGGTCCCAAGAAGGGCCAAGCAGTCTCGTCGGCCACCATCTCTAGGTGGATCCGACAGATGGTAATCCAGGCTTATGCCTTAAAGGGTCAAGCGCCCCCCTTTCCGGTCACGGCGCTTTCGACCAGGGCAATAGGTGCCTCTTGGGCTTTTCAACAACAAGCGTCTGTTTCCCAATTGTGTAAAGCGGCGACTTGGTCGTCCGCTCACACTTTCACCAAATTCTACAAAGTTGATGTAGGTGCATCTTCGGATGCCTCTTTCGGCCGCAAAGTTTTGCAGGCGGCTGTTTAGAGTTGCAACTCCTCCGTTGGAGGAGTGCTGTTTTGTGTTTGGGGTGAAGTTTACTTTTATGCTGTTACCACCCCTCGTTTTTTTCTCTGACACTGCTTTGGGACGTCCCACTATGTCAATAGAGAAGCTGTGTCGGTCCATGAATGAAAGAGTAAATAGGAGTTCATGGACCGACACAGCACCCACCCCTCCTTTTTAAGTTTATACTGCTTTTTGACGAACTGATCTGCGAGATGCAGACTGAGGCTGTAGAAGGTGTGATGCAACACTTTTTACAAGTTTTCTGCCTAGTCACTCCTAATTAACGGATAAGACCCACTATGTCAATAGAGAAGCTGTGTCGGTCCATGAACTCAGAGAAAAGGATTTTACGGTGAGTAAAAAATCCTATTTTTTCTGTGCTGCAGCAAAGAAAAACTTTTCCCTTCCCCAGCCTTTTACTGGACAGCAAAAAGAGAAGCAGCAGACTGATGATCTCATCTCTCTGTTACTCTGCTCTATCATATCAGCATGTGCCTTGCCACCACATGAGCACTGTTGAACAACTGAATCGCTCCTTGTACAGCTTCTCCATCTCTCTGAGTCTGAGCTCTGCGGTACATAGACTGCAGCAGGGTAATACCAAGTCAAATTCAGGTACTTGCACTGCTTGCAGTTAAAAGCGAACTAAAGTAATGATGTATTCATGAATACACAGCTGTATTCATTTGCATATTTTAAATCTGCCTGGAGTAAACTTTAACTCTCTGCTGCCTGGACTTCCCTTTTTCTTTTTTCACCATTTTTTGCTATTTAAAAAAAAAAAAATTCACTAAGCTAGTTAAAAAAACCCGACCATCTATTGTTCTGGAAGAACAGTGGCCTGTAGTTTTTAAAGATGGTGTTACTGACTTGTACATCCAATATTATTTGTGCAAATGTGTGCGTATATGCGGTGGCACTCAGTGGGCTTTAGGTGTTCAGCCAGAGTCGCTGTTTTGTGCTGGTAGCACGTTTTAGGTGCAGATCCCAGTCACTGTTTACATTCGGAGGTTGTGAGGTGGGCTCTCAGTAATGGACTCATTGTAGATGCCAATCACAGTGGTCACAGGATTGGGAAGCCCACAACGCCTAAGACAGATGAGCGAAGATGGATGCGACCTTCAGGGGTGACGACGAGGGCTTCAATTGCGGGTAAGTTTAACAGCATGTGCTAGTATGCAATGCTAGTACATTATGCCTTTGCTTTTACAAGTCAGTCCCAGAGACATTGTAGGAAACCAATCCAAGCAGCTCCTGTTTACAGATTTGTTTTACATGTATTACAAACCTGAATTAGTTTTTTTTTTGGTATATAAAAAAAAGCCACGTTTACAGAAAAAGTGAAATTGTAAATAGCCAGTGGTGGCTGGTGATAAGTGGTTAGGCTAAGAGCCCTGAAACTGGCCTCACGCCTCTGGTTTGTGGTAATTCGAATTCTGCAGTGCACTGAGTTGCAGTGCCAACAGGAGTCTGTCTCCTCTTTGTGCTGGAAAAAGGACACAGAGTCTTTGGTTTCCTTCTCTCCCAACACTGTACTGAGCACTGTACTTGGAAATGCTCATCCAGGAGCACTTCTCATTCCATTTTGGAGTAAAGTTTAGGATTTCTCCCTGCTCTCCATCTTGGAAAATATATGTAAATGATACAGTGGCCAGCAAGTGGTTACATTGGCATAAGGGAACCTAAACTTTTTTGGGAATGTAAACGTTTTCTGTATACCCCATGAAGCCTTTTATCCATCACTGCAGTTTTGTTTATATGTAGCTGTGGCAGCGTGGAGAGCGGTGTTAACCACTGATCACATCCCTTTGATTGCAATCTATCTTGGGTATCAGTTCTAAGTTTTGAAGCTGAAGTAGCCATTAACTTACAGCCTCCTAAACTGCTGTGGACTAGAGGGCTAATGAGCTAGCCAGCTGTAGGCCATTCTGTTCCAATATAACTCTAATGTTCATGGCAGTAAAAGAGTTAAAGGGGAACTCCCACTTTTGTGTAATATATTAATATACCATTTTTACACAAGCCATTTTGTAATGTTAAAAATAACCGTTTCATTTCAAATTGCAGCCAGTATAATTTTCTAAAACTCAAATTCTGTTCAATATGGCAAACTGGGGGCATTCGGTACACCTTTCATGTATAATAAAGCCTTGGAGTAGGAAGTAAGGCCCCTTTCACACCAGGGCGGGAGGTGCGCTGGCGGTATAGCGGCGGTATTCGGCCGCTAGCGGTGCGGTTTTACCCCCCCGCTAGCGGCTGAAAAAGGGTTAATACCGCCGGCAATGCGCCTCTGCCTTGCCGGTGGTATAGCCGCGGTTTCCCATTGCTTTCAATGGGAAGGAGCGGTAAACACACCGCTCCAAAGATGCTGCTAGTAGGACTTTTGGAGCGGTCCTGCTAGCACACCGTTCCAGTGTGAAAGCCTTCGGGCTTTCACACTGGAGAAACGGCAACCGCTGTTTAGGGTCGGTTTGCAGGTGCCATTTTTAGCACAGTAGCGCCTGCAAACCGCTTCAGTGTGAAAGGGGTCCAAGAAACTGCTTTTCTTACTTGTGTGGTTGTTTCATTGATTTTTCGAATAATGGTCACATTTTAGGCATCCCCTGCAATAAGAATTAGTTATGGTGACATACTTCCCAAGGGTTAACTACTTTTAAAAAGATACTGACATTGCAGTTTTACTTATCAGAACACCAAGAATTCACCAGGTGGTTATATTGAACAAGACCGCCACATTCAGGAATCGGTCTGGAAAGGAAATTGTGCCAAACGGCTGCTGTTTCTTCAATACAGGAAATGTAGGAATCTGCAACAAAGTTTGTTAAAATTCTTGCAATCTACATAAATGTAAAAACAGGGAAAAATCTAAATCGCACTGCCCAACTCCTATCTCAGCGCTAAGGCACAATAATAAGATCTGCAACAGTAAATATAATCTGTGAATGTAATAAATGAATGGACACTGGGTGTCCGTCAGCAGCCACTTAAAATAATAGAAAATGTAAACCAAATGATGTGTCAAAAACTGTATACAGAGAAACTGTGAAATTGCATCAAAGCAGCGCTAATAATCAGTTAATGAAAACTGACTTGTAAATATATGTACATTACCATATAAAATAGAAAAAAAACAGAAAAAAATTACATATATAGAGCAAAAGAACACACTGAGCGCAAAAAGTCAGTAATAGATATCCAATAAGAGTCTATGAGAAGTGATAAAAGTTGGTCAGAACCACTTTTCAAGTGATGGATGACCTTTCACCAAAGATAACTTCACACATACGCTCCACACACCTCTTAGGGGTTTAAACTCACCACAAAGATGAGAATATTGTGCCTCAACGATATCCAAAGAAACTGCTCACTCTGTGCTTCTCAGCAAACTTCCGTCATCCAGGGACATAGGAAGACGAAGGCTCCACAATAGTATAATTCAGTTTCAAATGTATTTATTAAAACAACTTTAAAATTCCATAAATCCAGATACTGCAATAGTTCCCAAAGAGATCATATGGCTCAGTGTCAGCATAAAGTGCATAGGTGTATCAAAACTCACACTCTTGCTGACAACTGGAATGAACCTGATGTAATGCTGGATGAGATATCCGAGTCACAAAAGCCATCAGCGTGATCCCCTAACTCTTTCCTGCTTCTCCACAGGATCTTGGGAAATAGAGCGTCTTTGTTGTAATGTCTGGGCGCCGTGACTCCCTGACCGGTTTCATCCTTACGATTTTGTCAAAGGGGCAGGGTCTCACGGCGCAGCTTCCCAATATATATGTAAAGCAGCCGCAGGTGAGGAATAACCTCATGCATGCCGCTAACCGCAATGGTAGTAAAAATACAATTATGCGGGCTAAAACTTAATGAACACAGGACTAGTTTATGAACATGATCGCACCCATGATTAGCTGTAACTGAACCATAGCTCGTAGCACGTTTAGGTGCAGATCCCAGTCACTGTTTACATTCGGAGGCTGTGAGGTGGGCTCTCAGTAATGAACCATTGTAGATGTCAATCACAGTGGTCACAGGATTGGGAAGCCCACAAAACGCCTAAGACAGATGAGCGAAGATAGATGCGGCCTTCAGGGGTGACGACGAGGGCTTCAATTGTGGGTAAGTTTAACATAATGTGCTAGTATGCAATGCTAGCACATTATGCCTTTTTACTTTTACAGGTCAGTCCCAGAGACATTGTAGGAAACCAATCCAAGCAGCTCATGTTTACAAATTTGTTTTACATGTATTACAAACCTGAATTAAGGCCTCTTTCACACGGGACGGATCCGTGCAGATCCGCCCCGTGAAGCTCCGCTTGCTCAGCGGGGATCGCTCCGTTGATCCCCGCTGAGCCGACGGATGACTGGGCGGTCCCCGCACACTGTGCAGGGACCGCCCTGTCAGAGCGCCGCTCTCCCCTATGGGGAATCGGATGACGACGGACCGTAGAGTCCGTTGTCATCCGATCCGCTCCGCCGACGGAAGGAAAAATAGGGTTTTCCTCCGTCACACTTTGGCGGAGCGGAGCGGGTCGGATGTCAGCGGACATGTCTCCGCTGACATCCGTGCCTCCATAGGGGTACATGGAGGATCCGTTTCAGGTCCGCCTAAAAAACTGACAGGCGGACCTGAACGGACCTCCGTGTGAAAGGGGCCTTAGAGTTTTTTTTTTTTTTTGTTTCGTTTACCAAAAAATGCCACATTTATTTACAGAAAAAGTGAAATTGAGTATAAATGCACAAAGTGGTTATTAGGTGAATAGGAAAATTACCCAGTCTTGCAACCGACAAACAGTTTTGGTGAAGAGAATGCTATAAAATATCAATATTGGGAGATAAATAATATATATATATATTTTTTTTTTTTCCTCTAGATCCTCCCAATGAAAATGCACAAAGTCAAGCTGTAAAAGACTTGCTGGACACAGTTTATCCAAGAACTAATCAACCAGAATATGCTGTTCAATTAGAACCTATCCAAACAAACCAAAATGCAGTTTTCCAGACTGTTAAGCCCATTAGTGAAGTAAACCTTGATGTAATGATTACATCTGACTCCACTAACATTCAGAAGGAAGACACAGCTTCAGCTGCCTCAACTTCAGAAAGTGTAGCTGTAGTATCAGCTTCATGTGAGAGCGTTAAAAAGGATACAGCTTCTAATTTTTTGAGTGCAGAACCTTCTGATACAGCACAAAATAACAAAAATGTTAAAAGAGCTTCTAACAGCAATCCTTTTTCATGCCGGATTTGCAAGAAGGATTTTAACTGTAGACGCAGTGTACGTAGACATATTAAGAAGGTGCATAAGAAAAAAATTGAGGATATAAAGAAATTCATTGAAATTCAGCAAAATGCACCCTTATCGTCCACAAAAGGTCATGTTAATTTGATCTATACAGGAGCAAGCAAAAGTTGTCACATATGTCACAAATCATTTGCTACTAAAGCAAATACAAGGAGACACATTGATGAAGTTCACAAAGGAATGAGAAGAGACTATGCCACTCAGGAAATCAATACCAAACCTGGTAAAAATGTGACGCCTGAGGCTGTAACTCCTAAAAAATTACTGAAGGCTGTTTCTCGCACACAGAAACTTCCAGCAAAGTCTGAGGTTAATCTTACTTCGTGTACGTGCCCGTTTTGTAACAGACGTTACACCTCTCAGTTCCTACTCAAGAAACATGTAAATATAGTACATAAAACAGCATCCCATGGAACCAATGTCAAGTCAGATAAAGGACAGAATCGCATCAGTACTTCAGACAGTAAAATAAAAGCAGAAGACACAAATATGATTGACTCTTCATCAAATACAGTAAAAAGCTCACCCAAGGGTGAATCTAAAGGTCATAACCATGCACAAGAAAAAAAGAGTACAGCTGTGCTGAAGGGTAAGGCAAAGTCTGATGGTGATTCCCCTAAAACTGGCAGTTCACCAAGTGATGACAAGAAGAAGCACAAAAAGCCTAAACTGTCAGCTGGTTTTGACTTCAAGCAACTTTACTGTAAACTGTGCAAACGGCAGTTTACATCTAAGCAGAATCTTGAAAAACATATAGAGTTACACACAGATGGGAACTGCATTTTTGTTAAGTTTTATAGATGTCCTCTTTGCTCCTATGAGACTCGGCGGAAACGTGATGTCCTACGTCACATAACAG
This sequence comes from Rana muscosa, assembly GCA_029206835.1. Classification (NCBI taxonomy): domain Eukaryota; kingdom Metazoa; phylum Chordata; class Amphibia; order Anura; family Ranidae; genus Rana; species Rana muscosa. The sequence goes on from CM055118.1 coordinate 703,718,329, forward strand.
TGGTACATAAAAAATCCCAGAGAGCACTGATTAAAATAACTGCAGGTTTAGAGAGCAGAGCCATAAAAAAGCCAATTGAAACAGTTCTGGATAAGGTGTCAAAAAGAGGACCTCAAAAAGACGTAAAAAAAAATGATTCAAAACAGGATGGAGCATCTTCATCATCTACCAAAAAATCTGAGGGAGTAGATGCTGGCATTGAAGTTAAGTTGACCAAAAACTTTTCACTGCTCAAGTGTAATATGTGTGGTAAAGCATTTGCAAAAAAGAAGGATTTAGACCACCATAAAAAGAATCACAAAGCCAGCTCAAACAAATCACCTGTAGACCTAAAATTCAAGGGACGAAATACCAGGTCTAAAATACCTGCAAGCTAAAAATAAATGTTTGTGACTGGTAGATATTTTATTCAAGAAATTATTTTTATAGTATGTTTTAGAAACTTTAAGCTGGCCAGGAGAACAACATATAATGGCAACCTCTCACTGGGATTGTTTTATGGCTCCATATTTTTTTTTCTCCAGCCTCTTGATAATTTTAATCTTCTGTATTCTACAAAAAGTAAACCGTGTTTGTTTAATTGGTCATTGACTGTAAAAAAAGAAAATGTAAATTTTAAGGGCTGGTTCACACAGGAAATCTGCAGTTCTGTGTTGTGCGATTTCAGCCCATTTATTTTGAATGGGTTGAAATCGCACCGAACCTAAAGTAGTGCATACAAAAGCACTGCAACAGATGGTTCTGTACCATGCCATCCAGTTTGGGCAAACGCACTGCATGTGCAGCCCACGTTTTGGTGTCATTACCTTATTATTGACACCCACTGCAGATCACAACTGCAGTGCGTTTTGAACACAGTGTGGAAAATGCACACCAAATGCAGATTTCCTGCTGCACGTTCTGCTGTGAACCAGCCTTTAAGTAGAACAATTGTATATATCATCAACCTAACAGAAAATGTCCTTTTGTAAATACTGACCTACAGTATACATTTGCATGAGGGAAAATGACAATGAATGTCCCCTTGCACCAGTAGATGAACTCTGCACCAGATTTTCCTGAGGATTATTTTTTAAAAGCTGAAATGAAGGAATCTTTTAATGTTTGATGGGAAGAACCCCTGCAGTGCTTGAATTTTGGATTATAATTATGATTTTTTCCTTCTAAAAAATGTATAATAACGAAATATTTTGTCTGTGTCACATTAGTTGTGAAAGTGTAAGTAAATTTGAGTGCTAAACAAGATGAACTTTGTTTCACAACTGCATATAATGTGTATTTTAGATTTTAAATTATTAGCTTCCAATGACCCTACTGCTAGTTTTTGGGCATGATGAACAAAATCCATTTAAATAGAATATAATGTTATGAAATATAATGCATATCAGGTAATTTTATGAACTATATAGTTCCTTGGCTTCTTTGTAATTTTTTTGTCCTCAATTTTCACATTACCATGGTATAATAAATTGACCTGGATAGGAAGCACAAAGTAGTAGTTTTATTTTAATGTAAAGCATGTGCTAACATTTTAACTGAAGAGTCATTTATTTGTCCTTCAAAAGCTTCAGGGTCTTTTTTGTGTTTATTTAAAAAAAAAAAAAAAACTTTTCTAGTTTTGGATAGAGCAGGGGTCTCGAACTGGTGGCCCTCCCAGCTGTTGCGGAACTACAAGTCCCATTATGCCTCTGCCTAAAGGTCATCATGCTTGTAACTGCCAAATCTTGCTATGCCTCATGGGACTTGTAGTTTGGCAACAGCTGGAGGGCCACCAGTTTGAGACCCCTGGGATAGAGAGAGGACTTAAGCCCTATCAGTTTTTATTGCTGTCTGATTTACCCTCCGTTTGTCCTTTTTAACCGCTTCAGCCCCGGAAGGATTTACCCCCTTCCTGACCGGGACATTTTTTAAGCTATGGTACTGCGTATTTAACGGACAATTACGTCGTTGTGCAATGCTGTACAAAAACAAAATTGACGTCCTTTTTAAACCACAAATAGAGCTTTCTTTTTGGTGGTATTTGAGCACCTCTGCATTTTTTTTTTGTGCTATAAACAAGAGTGACAATTTAATAAAAAAAAATGTTTTTGCTATAATAAATATCCCCAAATAAAAAAAAAGAAATACATTTCTTCCTCCGTTTAGGCCGATATATATTCTACATATTTTTGCAAAAAAATTGCAATCAGCATATATTGATTGGTTTGCGCAAAAGTTAGAGCGTCTATAAAATAGGGGATATATTATTATTTTTATTTTTTTTAACTAGTAATGGCAGTGATCTGTGATTTTTATTGGAACTGCGACATTGTGGCGGACAGATCGGACACTTGACAGTTCTTTGGGGCCACTGACATTTATACAGCGGTCAGTGTTAAATTACCACTGATTTACTGAAAAAATCAAGGGGTTAAATGTATTCCCTCAGCGTGTTCTAACTGTAGTGGGGATGGGACTGCCTGGGGTCGGAGACCGATCGGTTTTCCTATATACTGGGAACACGCAATCTGTCTCCTCCCCCCCTGCCAGAACGTGGATTTGTGTGTTTGCACACACACACTCATTCTGGCTCTGTCGGGAACTATCGCAGGTGCACGGCGGACATTGCAGCCGCCGGGGACACGCATCAGCTCCTTAGTACCGTGGCAGGTGCCCCCTATACCCCTTAAAGCAGCCGCCATACAGCTGCGGCGATTCGTGCAAGGGAGCCATTCTGCCGCTGTTAAACAACGGCGGTTGGTTGGCAAGCGGTTAATATTATCAAAAGTAAAAGAAAATCTCAAATTTTGGGTTGACATCAGAACACTGATTAGAGAGATCTTTAAATCAGGATCCTAGTTCTGTTGACTCTGACATACCTGGATTTCCTTTCACTTCCTGTTTTGGCTGTGGGACATAAAGGAGAAGGAAAATTTCCCAAATGGGACATAGATGGCAAAAAAACTGACGGGTTATAACTCTCTCCTACTCAAAAAAGGTTTTGACTTTATTTACAGTTTAACAGTTACTTATTTTGAAAGAAGACACCAATAGAAAAATAAGGAGCCCGCAGTTACAGAACGCTAAACCCAAAGTTGATCCAGAGGAAGGAAAAATACAATGCTTATAAGCATTGTCCAATTTGATCCTAACAAAGGGAAAATAATCCTTCCTGATCCCCTAAGGAAATCAATGCCCTGCATCTGTGGTGGTGTTTTGTATAAGTTTTAATAGCCAGTTATAGCTTGTGTATTCAAAAACACGTCCTTTTAAACCATCGCGTGAGCTGGCTGTTGAGGCATTCTTATTCAACATTTTCACACCTTTTTATAGTGCCTTGAAAAAGTATTCATACCCCTTGAAATTTTCCACGTGTCATGTTACAACCAAAAACGTAAATGTATTTTATTGGGATTTTATGTGATAGACCAGTGATGGCAACTTCGCACTCAAGATGTTTTGGAACTACATTTCCTATGATGCTCAACTACACTGCAGAGTGCCTGAGCATAATGGGAAATGTGGTTCCAAAACATCTTGGGTGCCAAGGTTTGCCATCACTGTGATAGACCAACACAAAGTGGCACATAATTGTGAAGTGGAAGGAATTTTTTTATAAATGGTTTAATTTTTTTTTACAAATATCTGTGACGTGCAATTTGTATTCAGCCCCCTTTACTCTGATACCCCTAACTAAAAAGTGGAACCAATTGCCTTGAGAAGTCACCTAATTGGTAAATAGAGTCCACCTGTGTGTAATTTATTAGTATAAATACAGCTGTTCTGTGAAGCCCTCAGAGGTTTGTTAGAGAACCTTGGTAAACAAACAACATTATGAAGGCCAAGGAACACACCAGATAGGTCAGGGATAAAGTTGTGGAGGAGCAGGGTTGGGATATAAAAAATAAATAAATATCCCAAGCTTTAAATATCTCACGGAGCACTATCCAATCCATCATCCGAAAATGAGTATGGCACAACTGCAAACCTACGAAGACATGGCCGTCCACCTAAACCGACAGACCGGGCAAGGAGAGCATTCATCAGAAAAGCAGTCACAAGGCCCATGGTAACTCTGGAGGAGCTGCAGAGATCCACAGCTCAGGTGGGAGAATCTGTCCACAGGACAACTGGTAGTCATGCACTCAACAAATCTGGCCTTTATTAAAGAGTGGCAAGAAGAAAGCCACTGTTGAAAGAAAGCCATAAGAAGTTATGTTTGTGGGAAGCCAGGTGGGGGACACAGCAAACATGTGGAAGAAGATGCTCTGGTCAGATGAAACCAAAATTTAACTTTTTGGCCTAAAAGCAAAATGCAATGTGTGGCAGAAAACTAACACTGCACATCACCCTGAATACACCATCCCCACCGTGAAACATGTTGGTGGCAGTATCATGGTGTGGGGACAATTTTCTACAGCAGGGACAGAGAAGCTGGTCAGAGTTGATGGGAAGATGGATGGTGCCAAATACAGGGCAATCTTGGAAGAAAACCTGTTAGAGTCTGCAAAAGACTTGAGACTGGGGCAGAGGTTCACCTTCCAGCAAAACAACCACCCTAAACATATAGCCAGAGCTACAATGGAATGGTTTAGATCTAAGCATATATTAATGTGTTAGCATGGCCCAGACCTAAATCCAACTGAGAATCTGTGGCAAGATTTGAAAATTGCTGTTCACAGGCGCTCTCCATCAAATCTGACTGACAGAGCTTGAGCTATTTTGCAAAGAATGGGCAAAAATGTCACTAGATGTGCAAAGCTGGTAGAGACATGCCCAAAAAGACTTGCAGCTGTAATTGCAACGAAAGGTGGTTCTACAAAGTATTCAGGGGGGCTAAATACAAGTAAAATAAAATCCCAATAAAATACATTTATGTTTTTGGTTGTAACATGATGATAAAATGTGGAAAACTTCAAAGGGTATGAATACTTTTTCAAGGCACTGTAATGTGAAAAAGCCTTTCCAGATGTGGAAGTTAAAACTCTTTATTTCCAGAGTGCCCACTTTTCTTGCAATGACTCTAAAATGAACAACTTTGCACAAAGCTTACTATATGGACCATTTATTTATACAAGGTGATCATATGCCCCCTTAAATGCGACTTCTCAAAAGAAGACATTGGGTTCACAAAGCTAAGCTCCTCAATGCCTCCTTTTTGTTTGTTTGGCCTTCTCTGCACCCTCAAGTTCTACAGCATCCTTTTTTTTTGTGTGGACTTCTACCCAAAGCTGAACTGCATATTTCAGGTGAGAGAGAGAGGCAAGATTATCGGGTTAATTTTCTAAAGACAAACTGTTAACTTTGCAAGGGAAGTTGCCTTTGCAAGGGAATTTGCTCCAAAGCTCAGTGAATGAGGTAAAGCTCTGCTGATATCTATCATCCAGTCATGTGCAAGCTAAAAAAGTGCTGATTTTTTATTTTCCTTGAACATGATTGGGCACTCTTTGCATAGTGAAACTTCACCACATTTATTAGGCTTTGGGGCAACTTCCCTTGCAAAGTGAACAGCCTATTTTCCTTTAGTAAAATAACCCCTATGTCTCTCTTCCCCTGGAGTTCATACCTCCTCTTTATAAGAAAGTATTTAGCTTGAAACAGCAGCTTGGCATTGCATACAGTTGTTAAGCATCTGATCTACCAGAACAATGAGATTCTACTTGATCTTTAAATGATATATGATGCATGGAAGTTTTTAGCCCCCAAGTGCATACCTTTTTATATTTATCAACATTTCCCATATAGTCACCCAAACAAACTTATTGTAGACATTATTCTACTACATAGCTTGGTGTCCTCTTCAAACACAGAATTGTGCTTTTACCCTAAACTTTTATATCATTTATAAATATATTAAAAACTTGGGCTCCTAACACTGAACCTTGGTTATACACTACTTCATCTACACACCACTGAACTAAACTGAGATTGCAGCTATCCAGATCAGCTAATTTTCATAGCCGCCTTTGGGGCTGTACCCTTACCCCGCTGGATTGAAGATTGCAGGATTACTGTGGAATGTTGCCTCCAAGCACTGGGCTCTGCCAGTGTCAGTTGCAGAGAACTTTCCAGTTAGAGCCATGAAACTGCCTATGGTGCGCCCAGTCTTTTTTGGCTGAAGAAGAATGGCAAGGGGCTACTACACTTTGGTATCCGTTTTGCCCCTATTTCAGCAGTCGCCGCATAAAGTGTTAATGTTCTATCCTGGTTGGTTCTTGTTGCCACCTTCAGTGACCTTAATGGGCAAAAAAATCCATCTGTTTGCGTAGCTAGATGTGAGTAAACCAAATTTTTTTTTTTAACCTGGTGTCTACTATTATCCATTTCACCTCCAGAAGGTTTACCCCCTTCCTGACCAGGCCATTTTGTGTTACGGCACTGTTACTTTAAATGACAATTGCACGTGTGACACTGTACCCAAATAAAAAGAAAAAAAAAAAAGATTTCTCTTCCGTTCATGGACGGACACAGCAGCATCTTGACATTATGGGTATTATCCTCCTGTTTGGAGATTGACTAGGCAGAAAAACAGCATGTTAAGTGTTAAAACACATCACACAGTTCAGTACCGCCCAGGGGGTTGTCCCCCTGGGTACATCCCCCCTTCCTGCATCTTGCAGCTCAGTTTTTTTCTGCCTAGCATAGGAGAAGGACATGGCTCCCTGTGGGTCCATGTGGTCTGGGGATTTTTTTTCTACTTTTTTTTGATCCCGAGATCTACTATTAACTGCTGACTGGGTGACAGGCTGGATCCTCGATCCTTGTATTCCCCCCACAGTTCGGCTATCGAGCGTGTGCCGGCCTTTTAGCTACGCGCTGGGTCGTCCACGACATGCCCCGTTGCTCCAGGGGTGGCCGGTGAGCTATATGCTCCAGGGCACACATATGACCGGGCTCTATGTCCGTGTCAGTGTGTCGGGCCGACAGCCATGCCGTAACTGCGCAGACATTACGTCTGTCTAGAATGCCTTGAGCTGGTCCTCGCAGGACGGGTAAGTAGCAGTCCCCCCCTGCTCCGGCAGGGTGGTACGGCTGGGCATCCCTGGGGAGGTCTATGGAGGGTTCCATCCTTCCTTTCCTCTCTTCCTCCCCTCCTCCCTAGGCTCTGGGAAGCTATGATGGCTGCAATTCAGGGGTCCGCCTGGGGGGGGCTCCATCCTAGGGCTGGGGGCTACGCGGCGGGTCCGCTCTCCGGGGGGTGCTGTCTGGTTGCCATGTGTGGGGGGATTTGCTGGTGCGGGGGGTGATCGTACCTGTCCCATCGCAGGAACGGTTTCAGGGGTTTTTCTCCAATCGGTTTGTGGTCCCCAAGAAGGACGGGGTCCATCCAATAATGGATATCAAAGCCCTCAATTGCTTTGTGAAAGTGCAAAGATTCAGGGTGGAATCAGTTCGCTCTGTCGTCGCTGCTCTCCATCTGGGGGATTTTCTGGCGTCCTTGGACATCAAGGACGCAAACTTGCATGTCCCCATATGCTCCAGACATCAGAGGTTTCTGCGCTTTGCGGTCGGAAGACCACTATCAATTTGTGGCTCTCCCCTTCGGCCTGGCTTTGGCGCCGAGGGTATTCACAAAGGTGCTCGCCTTGCTGAGGCAGCGTGGAATCGCTATTGTAGGCTACCTGGATGACCTTCTGAGAGCCTCTTCAAGCTCAGAATTAGAGGAAAATGTGTATCACCTGCCAGACCCTCCGAGAATTCGGTTGGGTGCTGAACATTCAGAAGTCGGTGTTGGTATCGTCTCAACTCCTAGAATACCTGGGGCTGGTCCTGGATTCCTCAGAAGCGAGAGTTTTTCTTCCCATGGAGAAGCTGCAAACTCTGGGCTGCGGTGCAGCGGTTGACATCCCAAAAATGGTCGTCGCTCCGCTTTTTCATGCAAGTCCTGGGTCTCATGGTAGTCTCCAAGGCGGTGCTGTATGCTCAATTTCACACTCGAGTGTTACAGAGAAATTATGTCGCGTTGGGACAAATTCCCATCGTCTCTGGATTGTCAAATCCGGGTGAGCCACCTGGTCAGGACCTCCCTGGTTTGGTGGCTGACATCTCCGACTCTTTGGGCCGGGAAGTCGTTCTTTCTGTTTCACTGGACGGTGATCATGACGGACGCCAGTCTCACCGGCTCATCGGGCTGTGCCTCTCCAAGTGGTCTCAAAGACTACAAGGACGGCCAGTCAGGATCCAGTCGGACAACGCCACAGCAGTGGCGTATGTCAATCAGGGAGGAACAAGAAGCTTGGCTGCAGCAGCTTAGGCCGCTCACATCCTGAGGTGGGCAGAACGGAGCGTGCCGGCTCTATCGGCAGTGTACATTCCGGGCGTACAGAACTGGCAAGCGGACTATCCAAGTTGCCAGACGCTGGACCAAGGAGAATGGTCGCTACACCTGGACGTGTTTCAGCTTCTGTGTCTGAAATGGGGCACGCCAGATGTGGATCTCCTGGCATTGCGACTCAATTGGAAGGTGTTGAGGTTCGTGGCCAGGTCAAAAGACCCGTGGGCGGACGCATCAGACGAATTGGTGGCGCCAGTATCGGCTACATTATGCCTTCCTCCTCTGAAGCTTCTTCCCCGTCTGCTCCGCAGAGTGGAGGCCGAAGGGATTCCGACAATCCTAGTTGCTCCAGATTTGCCTCTGTCCCTGGTACGCGACCTAGTGCCTCTGGTAGCAGATGTTCCTTGGCGCCTGCCACTGCGAGAGGACCTTCTGTCGCAAGGTCCCATATTTCATCCTGCTTTAGTCGTTGGCTTTAACGGCATGGCTATTGAAAGCCAGGTGCTAAGGGACCGAGGTCTGTCGGATTCAGTGATCTCTACCATGCTGCGGGCACGGAAGTCAACCCTCCGGAAGATTTACCATCGTACGTGGAAGGCTTACATTTCTGTGTGAGGAGATGAGGTGGCATCCGCGTGCATATTTGGTTTCCAGGATCCTGCTGTTTTTACAGCGTGGAGTGGACCAGAAACTCTCCTTAAATACAATTTTTAAGGGGCAGATTTCGGCCTTGGCTGTCTTCTTTCAGCGACCCTTGGTGGCGCACTCTAGTGCGTACGTTTGTGCAGGGGGTTCAACATGTGGCCCCTCCGGTACGTCCTCCACTACCTCCGTGGGACTTGAATCTGGTCCTCTCAGTACTTCAGAAACCACAGTTTGACATTAGGGAGATTCCCTTATTGACTCCCTCCCAGAAGGTGGCTTTTTTGGTGGCAATTACATCAGTTAGACAGGTTTCTGAATTGGCGGCTTTGTCATGCAAGGCTCCCTATTTGATCTTCCACAAGGATAAGGTGGTGCTGCGTCCACAGCTGTCGTTCTTTCCTAAGGTTGTTTCGGCCTTTCATCCTAATGAGGACATTGTTCTTTAGTCTGTGTCCTCGGCCGGCGCATCCCACAGAGGCTGCGTTGCATTCCTTGGACGGCGTCTGAAGCTCTGCGGGTGTACCTGTCTGCGACTGCTCCGTTCCGGAGATCGGATTTACTGTTCTTGTCGGTGGCTGGTCCTAAGAAGGGTCTGGCGGTCTCGTCGGCCACCATCTCTAGGTGGATCAGACAGATCGTGATTCAGGCCTATGCTCTAAAAGGGTGGGTGCCTCCCTCCCCGGTTACGGTGCATTCGACCAGGGCAATATTATTATTATTATTATTATTTAGGTACTTGTATAGCGCCAATTTCCGCAGAGCTTTACATATATATTGTACATTCACATCGGTCCCTACCCTCAAGGAGCTTACAATCTAAAGTCCCTAACTCACATTCATATACTAGGGCCAATTTTTTAGACAGAAGCCAAATAACCTACCAACATGTCTTTGGAGTGTGGGAGGAAACCGGAGTACCCGGGGGAAACCCATGTAGGCACAGGGAGAACATGCAAACTCCAGGCAGGTAGTGTCGTGTTTGGGATTCGAACCAGTGGCCCTTTTTACTGCTAGGCGAAAGTGCTACCCACTACACCACTGTGCCGCCCGATAGGTGCCTCTTGGGCTTTCCAACATCAAGCGTCTGTTTCCCAGGTGTGTAAGGCGGCGACCTGGTCGTCCGTTCACACTTTGTCAAAATTTTACAAGGTTGATGTGAGTGCATCTTCGGATGCTTTCTTCGATCGCAAGGTTTTACAGGCGGCTGTTTAAGGTTGCAACTCCTCCGTTGAGGAACTCTGGTTTGTTTGGGGTGAAATTTGTTTGATGCTGTTTTTCCCACCCCTCGTTTTTTTTACACTGCTTGGGGACGTCCCATATGTCAAGATGCTGCTGTGTCCGTCCATGAACGGAAGAGAAAATAGGATTTTTGTACTCACCGTAAAATCCATTTCTGATTTCATGGACGGACACAGCACCCGCCCCTCCTTTTTTTTTATGTTTGTACTGCTTTTTTACGAACTGAGCTGCAAGATGCAGGGAGGGGATGTACCCAGGGGGGGGCCGTACTGTGTGATGTGTTTTAACACTTAACATGCTGTGTTTATGCCTAGTCAATCTCCTAACAGGAGGATAATACCCATATGTCAAGATGCTGCTGTGTCCGTCCATGAACTCAGAGAAATGGATTTTACGGTGAGTACAAAAATCCTATTTTTTTACTTTCCGCTCTAAAACACATTTCTTCATCAATTTAGGCCAATATGTATTCTGCTACATATTTTTGGTAAAAAAGATCCCAATAAGTGTATATTGATTGGTTTTCGCAAGAGTTATAGCGGCTACAAGCTATGAGATTTTTTTTTTACGAGTAACGGCGGCCATCAACGACTTATAGCTGAACTGCGATATTGCGGGTGACAAATCGGACACCTAACTGACACTACTTTTGGGACCAGTGACCTTATTACAGTGATCAGTGCTAAAAAAAAAAAATGCACGGTGACTGTACTAGACGCTGGCAGGGATGTGGTTAACATCCGTGGCTATCAAAGGGTTAACTGTGTGCCTAGCTGGTGTTTCAGTGTAGTGGGGGAGGTGCTTTTACTAGTGAAAGATATGGATCCGTGTTTCTGCTTTACAGAAACACAGGATCCATGCCTTCTGTACTGACAGAATGGCAATCTGCCTCGTTTACATAGGCAGATTGCCATTCTGTCAGTCTACTTGACCGATCACCGGGTGATCCCGCTATGTAAAATCACAGCACTCGTGCCCAATATCCGGAAGTGCAGGTTCACGTGTGTGTATATATACATGATATATGTAAGTCTGCTATGGGGCTGTCGGCAAGTGGATAAGTTGTTCCTGTTTAACCACTTGCCGACCACGCTATAGCCGGATGACGGCTACAGCGTGGCCGGACAGTTCTGGGAGGAAGCATCATATGGCGCCCTCCCGTGATCGTGCATGCTACTGCGCGCTCTGTGGTCGTTGTGTCCTTCGGACACAGCTGATCACAGATTAGGGTAAAGAGACATCGACTGCTCTTTACCACATAATCAGCTGCTCTTTACCTTGTGATCAGCTGTGTCCGATCACAGATGATCACAGTAAATACAGGCCGGCTGCATCTAGACTGACAATCAGGCCACTAATTATCAGTGTCCTGATTATCACTGCAGTCCCAACAGTGCCCATCAGTACAGCCTCATCAGCGAAGGAGAAAAATTACCTATTTGCCAATTATTATAACAAAATATGAATGTTTTTTTACATTTTCTGGGTATAATCCCTCTCTGCACCTCGTAGATCAGTTTTTTTTCTGTCTAAGGAGAAGGACATGGCTCCCTTCGGGCCCACTGGTCCAGGGGGAAAAAATATATATATTTCTATTTTTTTGTTTCCTGCGATCTTCGATCAACTGCCGACTGGGTGACAGGCTGGATCCTCCAGCCTTGTAGTCCCCCCATTTTTGGCCATCGAGCGTGTGCCGACCCTAGCTACGCGCTGGGTTTTCCACGACATGCCCGTTGCTCTACGGGTGGCTGGTGAGCCTACGCTCTAGGGCTTGCATCGGACCGCTCAGCTTCGTCTGACCTTACAGCCGAGTCGCAGTAGCCTGGCCGGTGAGCTTGCGCTCCAGGGCTTGCATCGGACCGATCAGCTTCGGCTGATCTTACGGCCGAGTCGCAGTAGCCTGTCCGGTGAGCTCGCGCTCCAGGGCATGCATACGATCGTTCCCTAGGGTTCAATCACAGCATGCCTGGCCGACAGACTCGTGGGTCTGTCCGGAATGTCTTTCAGCATGATCCACGCAGGAAAGGTAAGTAGCTCCCCTGCTTCGGCAGGGTGACTTGGATGGACATTCTTGGAGAGATCAAGTAAGTGGTTGTGGCCCCTTTCTTTCCTCTCTCCCTGCCTTCCCTCTTCCCTGGGCTCTGGAGCTAAGGGTGCTGGGGGGCTCCATCTGGAGCGGGGCTGCGCTGTAGCTGTCGTTTAAAAAATTTAATTTTACTTACGTGTGTGTGCGCGCGCGCCTTCCTTTATCCCTCCATGCTGTCGGCGGCTCTTTTGGGGTGGTCCAGGCCTTTTGGCCTCTAGTGACTGTCCGGCGCCCATTTTCTTGTGGTTTGCGCCAATATGTATATCTCGCGCTCAGCGGGCATTTTCTTGTGGTTCGCGCCAATATGTATATATCGCCGCTCGGCGGCCATTTTTTTGTGGTTCGCGCCCGCTTTGGCCTCTATCGACTGTTCGGCGGCCGTGGTTCACGCCTGTATGTAATTACCGCCGCCTGGCGGCCATCTTTTTGTGGCCCGCAGACGTTTTTTGGCTCGGTGGCCATTTTCTTAGGGCCCACGGTTTCAATACGGCCGCTTGGCGGCCATTTTGCGGAAGCCTTCGGCCTCTAGGGTGCAATTCACTGGCGCAAATTCACACAGGGAACGCTGATGAGAATCAGACTGACAGGCAGCGGTGGGATAGCATCGCAGGCGGAGCACATGGTAGCGATAGCGGTACCGTTCCAAGGGTGGCGAGTCCTCTGGGAGATCTGCATCTCTGTAGCAGGTAGGAGGGTGGCCTATTGATACCTTGCCTGGAGTCCCTGTGGGTCAGCATGGCGTCTGAAGCAGACGTTTTTTTTTCCCCTGAAACACCTGAGTTGGCAGCTGATGCCCCTGGAGGCTTTGTTGCCAAGGTAGAAGCGGTGCATGGGAACACGGGGGGTGGAAATCGCCCCGTCATCTTCTGGGGATAATTCTGATGCAGAACCAGCCCTGGCTGTGGCTCATGGCCCGGATTCTGATGATCCAGAGACTGCAGACCGTGACCGATCGGACAGTGAGAATGACTTCAAGTCCAGGTCAGCACGCAAAAAGCCTTTGGTATCTGACCTTATCACGGCAATGCGGGATACGCTAAAATGGGAGAATGCTGCTAAAGTGGCAGAGACACCGGTCCCCTTTGGGCTCCGTAAACCGGCCCGCACTGCTAAGGTGTTTCCTTGTGTGTCTTATCTTGATAAACTCTTGTACAAGGAGTGGGAAGACCCACTAAGGGTTTTTTGCAGCCCCAACAATTTTGGGGGGTTCGGTAGCCCTTGAGAGTTCCTGAAAAAATGGACCTCTCCCCCGATAGTGGACCCCCCTGTGTCCAGACTTAACAAGTTACCACGATTGCAGTGGAAAGAGCTCTTGTCTTCAGGGAAACTCGCTACCTATACACAGTGGGGGGGCTCAGCGGTACGTCCAGCATTGACTGGGGTTTTTCTAAAGGCTCAGACACTGAGTACGCAATAAGGCTACTCCAGGGGTTAAAGTCACGTGAGACTCCTAACGAGGTAGCTCTGGCCGACCAGTTGGTACAGGGCCTTGAGTCTGTCTGCGAGTCGGACATGAATACAATTCCCTTGCTGTCTTGAGCCTCCGTTTTATGCAGTGGTGGTACGCTGCCTGATCTGGCTAAGGTGCTGGTCTGCGGACCAATCTTCCTAGAAGGCCTTGTTGGATCTGCCCTTTTAAGGCGACAGACTTTTGGGGCCTCTTGTAAGATGCCACAGGAGGTAAGAGCACATTGCTTCTGCAATCCAAAGAAGGTAAGGAGCCACGCCATAGGCTAGGTCCCTCCTTCACCGCGCATAATCGGTTCTTTCGTCCGCCTAGTGCGGCAAGTAAATGACCCCAGGCCGATAAAGCGCCTTCTGAGGGACCAAAGCGTCCCTGGGTTTGCAAGCCCAACCTTGCTTGCTTACCGAACAGATTTTTTTCCCTCTTAACTGCCAGCTTCAGCCGACTTGTCGAAGCCCTACCTGGGTCGGTCCTAGACCTGCTGATACGCAGGGTGGGCCTTCCTGTCTTAGTACAGGAACGGGTTCAGGGGTCCTACTCAAATCTATTCGTAGTGCTGAAGGAGGGGGTTCGTCCTGTCTTGGATCTCAGGACCCTCAACTGCTTTGTGAAAGTACAAAGGGTCCGGAAAGGAGTTGGCTCGCTCTGTTGCGCTCCCCTCCATCCAGGGGATTTTCCGGCATTCTTAATCATCAAAGACGCATGCTTGCATGTCTCCATATGCACCAGGCATCAGATGTCTGCGTTGGCGGCTGGGGAAGACCTCTACCAATGGTGGCTCTCCCCTTTGGCCTGGCATCCGCACCAAGGGTGTTCCCCAAGGTGCTTGCCCCGATTCTGGCCCTACTTAAGACAGCGTGGCTTCGCTATCATGGGCAACTTGGACGATCTTCTGAGGATCACTTCAGACTTAGGTTATAGACACGCTTACTTCTAAAATTTGTCATACCCTCCGATACTGGTGGGGTGCTGAACACTCAGAAGTCAGTATTGGTACCGTCCCAACTCCTAGTGTGTCTAGGGTTAATTCTGGACTCCTCAGAGGTGCAAGTTTTTCTTTCTCGTACATCACGGGACACAGAGCGACATAGTCATTACTAATGGGTTATATAGATACCGTCAGGTGCTGGCACTGGCAACTTCCAAAACCGGAAGTACCCTCCCCTATATAAGCCCCTCCCATCCGGGAGCACATCAGTTTTTTGCCAGTGTCTAAGGTGTTGGCCAAGAAGAAACATGTGTTTTTCACTGAGCTTGCGTACAGGTTCTTTTGGGCCTCAGTAAGCTATTCCGGATCCGACCAAAAAAGCTTCATAGCTGAACGGTCGGTACCCGGGCCTTGCAGAGAAGAGCAAGGTTTTGCCTGTAATGCTTCTCTTAGGAGAGCTGGACCCTGGGATCCAGAGCTCTGGTCATACCCACGACCAAGATGTTTTCTGTGCAGGGTGCTATACAGGTCCAGGGGAGTGGAATCCTTGGGAACCCGGTCCCTGAAGGTTTGATTACAATGCCTGCCGTGATAGGTGAAGTTTGGGCTTTTGTGGACCAAACAAAGTCCTGCGGCGGGGAACAGGTAAGTGGGGGCCCCCAGGAACTTGGTTCTATTGGGGGACCCCCAAGCCTAATTTGTCTTTCTGTCTGTTACCTAATGGTATTCCCGCAAAATTCTGTGCATGCCTGTAACTACTAAAAAAAATGTAATAATTTTTAATGGTGGTCAAGAAAAAAAAAAAAAAAAAAAAAAAAAAAATTTTTATATATATATATTTAATATATTAGACTGCGGTACCTGTGTTTGTCCACTAGAGGCCGCTGTGGAATGTTTTCTTGTCATGTGGACTAGCTTCTTCTCAGCAGAGCAAAGTCCAGGCAGATGGTGAGTTCTCTTATAGGAAACTGCTTCCTCTGCCATGTTGCAGTGCTCGTCCATCCCCCGGCCTGCGGCAAAGAGGGGCCCTGGCTCCTGTCCCTTGTTACCATATTTGAAATTAGCGCCGAAGGCGCACGTGCCCGCGCGCGTGCACGCGCCTCTATATATAGAGGTGAGCCGGGAAAGGGGGCGGAGCCTGGGGGATGACGCTCTGTGCGCGCCGCAGCGCTTCTGCGCATGTGCGGGCGTCCCAGCAGTTTAAAAAAACCACAATATTGTAGTGAGCTGGCTATGAAGTACAGAGACAGAGCTGGCAACATTTAAAGGCATACAGCAAGCGGTTGATACAGGCATCCCCTAGAAAGGCACATTAGTAGACACCAACTGTGATATAGCAGCAATTGTGCTAGACTATTCTCAGTAAAAGTGGTGTATTACGGCTGGAATACCTCAGCTTTAGACTTAGGAATATGCCGTCCAGAAGCTCCGGAACTGAATCTTCCAGGAAGCGTAGGGGGTCTCATCGGGCTCGGAGGATCTTGGGCATACTCCTGCTGCACCAGTCTCCCTGAAGTTCAGAGGTAAGTGACCGTAGAGACCCCGCAGGGGTACTTGGTACTGTGGCTGTCCTCAGTCACCTGCTCCTGTGTATGTAACAGAGGAGGTTTTTTCCTCAGCTCTGGGAGGATTAGAGAGAGATTGTCAACATTTATCGCTGCCTCCCTGTCAGGGAAAGCACGCCCGATCTCCGTCTCCTCCTTCAGAATGCCTGTTAGCAGAGCAACAGTCCCATACAGGGATCGACCTGCCTGAAGGGGATCAGGATAAGGTTGATTCTGTTATAGAGGAATCAACAGTGGGGGAACCTTTTCTCAGCATCTCAAGCTGAAAGATTATGGGTTCAGTCTCTGACTAACATGGTCCGATCAGCATTTAAAAATGCACCTTGCGGAACCATCAACCACTACTGTATCCTCGTTGGGGTCGCTAGAAGCCCCCAGACTGTTTGTTCTTTTCCACTTCACCCTTTACTGAAAGGGCTCATTTACCAGGATTGGGAACGTCCTGAGAAAATATTTATTCCCCCAAGAGATTTCCGGTGGTCTATCCCATGGAGGATAAGTTCATCAAAAAAAAAAAAAAAAATGGAAGGTCCCTACAATGGACGCAGCCATCTCTTGTATGTATAAATCACTGACATGTCCAGTGGATAATGTCCAAATGTTCAAGAACCCAATAGATAAAAGATTGGAGTCCTTATGAAAATCTGCTTGGTGATACAACCAGCAGTAGCAGCTATTGGGGTCTGCTAAGCAGTGAAGGATCAGTTGAAACAGGTCTTGAGGGACTTGACAGATCAGCAGGCTTTGCCCTAGCTGATCTACCTAGAGCCTTAGGCTTTGCGGTTGACGCCATAGAGGATTCAGTCCATCAGGCCTCCCGCCTTACGCTGTCTATAGTACATATGCGTAGGCTCCTATGGCTCAAAAACTGGTCTGCTGAAGCTCCCTGTAAAGAATGGCTGGTTAGCGTCCCATTTCATGGTGAACGCTTATTCAGGGAAAACCTGGACAAATATCCTGAAAATTTCCAGCGGTAAAAATACGCTCTTGCCGGTTAAAAGCAGAGTTAGAGGTCCCTCTTTAAGAGGCCTGCTTCTCCAGTCCCTGGGGCATCGGCTGTGTAACAGTTCCGACGGCCTCCTCGGTCAAATCCCGGGGGTAAAAAACAGGGACAGTAGCAGGGTAATGAGAAACCCTGGGTCAGGGGAGGTACAAAACCTCCCCCAAAGTTAAATTCATGAAGCCCCCACTCAGTCGGGTGGGGGGAGGACTCCAGTTGTTCGCAAGAGACCTGGCGGGACACGATCAAGACAGATAGGTGCTCTCCGCAGTAGGTTTGGGATACAGTTTGGAGTTAAAAGACTCTCCTCCTTCCCATTTTTGAGGTCAAACGTGCCAAGGGATCCCCGGAAGAGAGTCCCTCCTGTTGGCACTAGAACAACTATTGCTCCAAGGAGTAATTATGGAGGTTCCCCTGGAAGAATGAGGGTTCGGGTTTTACTCAAACCTCTTTACAGTCCCGAAGCAAACGCGGACGGGAGGCCCATATTAATTCTAAAAGGGCTATACAAATTCCTGTATATCAGGACTTTCCGATGGAGTCGATCCGATCGGTGGCCACTGCCCTACAAGGGGAGGATTGGTTAGCCACGATCGACATCAAAGATGCTTATTTGCACATTCCCATCTTTCCAGTCCACCAAAAATTTCTACGCTTTGCAGTAGAAGGGCGCCATTTTCAGTTCAGAGCCTTACCCTTCGGTTTGGCCACAGCACCACGAGTGTTTACAAAAATTCTGGCCCTTTATTGGCCAATCTAAGAACACAAGGTGTAATGATAATGGCATATCTGGATGACTTGTTGCTGATAGACCACTCAGTGAAAAAACTAGACGTGGTCGTTCACAAGACGATCAAGTATCTGGAATCTCACGGTTGGATTATCAACCGAGACAAGTCAGCCCTAAAAACCAGTCAAAAGTCTGGAATACTTGGGGCTAAGGTTGGATTCAGGCCAGAGAAAAATATTCTTGCCTCGAGGAAAGGTGTTGTCTTTGAAAGATTTGATCCACTTAGTGGGTACAAAAAAGACAGCCGTCCATACGCCTGTATATGAGGCTGCTGGGAAAAATGGTGGCATCATTCGAAGCAGTACCCTACGGTCAATTCCATTCAAGGAATTTGCAAGGGGCCATATTGTCAGCCTGGAACAAAAAAGTTCAGGCCCTAGACTTACAATGTCCTTGTCCCCTTCCGTTCGCAAGAGCCTCCGTTGGTGGTTGGTTCCCCAGAATCTGGAAAAAAGGAAATCCTTCAGTCCGATTTCTTGGAAGGTGGTCACTACAGATGCCAGCCTTATAGGCTGGGGAGCAGTACTGGAGCAATAGTCTCTCCAGGGCAGATGGTCGGATGCAGAAAAGGCCCTGCCCATCAATCTCTTAGAGATACGAGCAGCCCGGTATGCCCTAGTAGCATGGACATCCAAACTCCAAGGGTCCCCTGTCAGAATGCAATCAGACAATGCCACAGCAGTGGCATATATCAATCATCAGGGGGGCACCAGGAGTCGTGCAGCCCAGAGGGAAGTAAATTACATCCTGAAATGGGCAGAAAAATATGTCCCAGCCATATCTGCGGTATTCATTCCAGGAGTGGAGAATTGGAAGGCGGACTTTCTAAGTCGCCAGCAATTAGGCCCAGAGGAAGGGTCCCTTCACCCCGAGGTTTTCTGGACAATATGTCAGCGGTGGGGAACATCGGATGTAGATCTTCTAGCATCCAGATTCAACGCAAAGGGGGACAGGTTTGTCTCTCGGACAAGGGATCCCCTAGCTTGCGGCTCGGATGCCCTAGTGTTCCCTTGGGATCAGTTTAAGCTGATATATGCATTCACACCGCCACAATGGTTACCTCGATTACTCCGCAGAATCAGGGTAGAAAAGAAACCAGTGATTCCGGTGGCTCCAGCGTGGCCCCGAAGAGCGTGGTACGCGGAGATTGTAAAATTTCAGTGGGGAGTCCTTGGACTCTCCCACGTCGTCCGGCTTTCGCAAGGACCGATATACCACCCTTCCTTACCAGCCCTAGGTTTGACGGCCTGGCTATTGAAGCCCACATTCTAAAAAAGAGAGGGCTCTCTAATGCGGTGGTATCTACCATGATCAATGCCAGGAAGCCGGTATCCAGGCAGATCTACTATAGAATCTGGAAGGCGTACATCGCGTGGTGTGAGGCCAAGAAATGGCATCCACATAAGTACGTAATAGGTAGGATTCTGGACTTCCTACAGTGGGCTGTAGATAGGAAGCTTGCCTTGAGTACTATCAAGGGTCAGATTTCGGCCTTGTCAATATTTTTTCAAAGGCCCTTGGCTTCGCATTCACTAGTCAAAGCCTTTATACAAGGAGTGATGCGTATTAGTCCTCCGGTTAATATTCCCATATGTCCATGGGATCTAAACTTGGTTCTGTCGGTTCTACAGAAACAACCATTTGAACCATTACAGCATGTTTCCTTGGTGCTTCTCACCAGGAAATTGATTTTTCTAGTAGCCATTTGTTCGGCTAAAAGAGTATCGGAATTAGCAGCTATGTCCTGTAAGGAGCCATATCTGGTTATCCATAAGGACAGAGTAGTGTTACGTCCTCATCCAGCCTTTCTTCCTAGGGTGGTATCGAGGTTTCATTTGAACCAAGATGTGGTTCTTCCTTCTTTTTTCCCCAAACCTACTTCGGTAGAGGAAAAGTTATTGCATTCTTTGGATGTAGCAAGAGCAGTTAAAGCTTATCTAAAAGCCACTGCTCAGATTCGCAGAACGGATACTTTGTTTATTCTGCCGGAAGGCCCCAGAAAGGGTCAGGCAGCGTCAAAATCTACTTTAGCCAAGTGGATTCGACAGGTCATTATGCAAGCTTATGGCTTGAGAAGGAGACCGCCTCTGTTCAAAGTTAGAGCGCACTCCACGAGAGCAGTTGGAACTTCATGGGCAGTGCATCACCAGGCCTCCCTGGCTCAAATCTGTAAGGCCGCAACATGGTCTTCGGTACACACGTTTACTAGGTCCTACCAGGTGGACGTTAGAAGTCAGGAGGATGTCGCCTTTGGGCGCAGTGTGTTGCAGGCCGCAAAAGATCCTCATGTCTGATAGCGCTCAGCTTATATATGGTGTATCCCCCCCCCTCATTTGGCATTGCTTTAGGACATCCCATTAGTAATGACTATGTCGCTCTGTGTCCCGTGATGTACGAGAAAGAAAATAGGATTTTTATAACAGCTTACCTGTAAAATCCTTTTCTTGGGAGTACATCACGGGACACAGAGCTCCCGCCCCTCTTTGGGGACACTTATTGCTTTGCTACAAAACTGAGGTGCTCCCGGATGGGAGGGGCTTATATAGGGGAGGGTACTTCCGGTTTTGGAAGTTGCCAGTGCCAGCACCTGACGGTATCTATATAACCCATTAGTAATGACTATGTCGCTCTGTGTCCCGTGATGTACTCCCAAGAAAAGGATTTTACAGGTAAGCTGTTATAAAAATCCTATTTTTTTTCTCCCTAGGGGAAAGTTCCAGACCCTTCGGGCTGCGGTGCGGCAGTTGACATCCCAAAGATGGGTTGTCGCGCCTCTTTTGCAGGAGAGTCCTGGGCCTCATGGTAGCCTCCTTCGAGGTGGTACCATAGGCACTATTTCACACGCGGGTGTTAGAGGTAACTCTGTCCTGAAGGGTCAAGTGCCCTTCATCCCTGGATTATCAAAATCCGGGTGAGCCATCTAATCAGGACCTCCCTAGTTGGTGGCCGACATCACTGGCATTTCTGTCTGGGAAGTCGTTCCTTCTCTTTTACTGGATGGTGGTCATGGCGGACGCCTGTCTTCCCGGTTGCAGAGGAGTCTGAGGAGCTCAGGTAACCTGGGTTGCTGGACTCCGGAGGAATCCCATTGCAGATCATTGGCCTGAAATCCGGGCAATCTGGCTTTGCCTTTCCACATGGTTTCAGAGGCTACAAGGGCGTCCAGTCAGAATCCAGACGACAAACACCACAGTGGTAGCGTATGTCAATCATTGGGGAGGAACAAGCAGCTCTGCTGCAGCATCGGAGGTCGCTCACCTCCTAAGGGGGCTCCCTTACCAGAGGGGAAGCACGCCAGTCGTATATCTTCCGATTGAGTCGAGAAGCCAGAAGGTATTGAGGTTTGTGGCCAGGTCAAGAGACCCATGGGCAAACACGAC
The DNA here is from genome assembly GCA_029206835.1 of Rana muscosa. NCBI lineage: Eukaryota > Metazoa > Chordata > Amphibia > Anura > Ranidae > Rana > Rana muscosa. The sequence continues at coordinate 703,739,681 of CM055118.1, forward strand.
AGATGCGTTGAGGGCACTGTGGAGTCGGTACCGGCTAATCTATGCCTTTCCTCCTCGGAAGCTCCTTCCTCATTTGCTTCGCAGACTGGAGGCAGAGAGGATTACAATGGTCCCAATGTTCTGAATTGGCCTCGGCGTCCTTGGTATGCCGATCTAGTGCGTCTGGTAGCAGACGCCTTTTGGCATCTACCATTAAGAAGGACCTGCTGTCGCTAGATCCCATACGCCAGCCTGTTTTTACGGTCACTGGCTTGAGGGCATGACTTGAAAGCCAGGCGCTAAGAGACCGGGACCTGTCAGACTCGATATCTACCATGAGGAGTGCTCGGAAATCATACCCTAGGAAGATTATCATCGCACTTGGAAGACCTGCATATCCAATTGTGAGGAAATGAGGTGGCATCCGCATCTTTATTTGGTTCCAGAATCCTGCTGTTCTTCAGCAGGGACCGGGCCAAAAATGTTACTTAAGTTCAATTAGGGGGCAGGTATCTGCCCTGGCTGTCTTTTTCAACGACCCCTGGTTGCTCACTCTCTAGTGAGGTTGTACAGTGGGTTCGGCAGGCGGCCCTTCCGGTCCAACCTCCACTACCTCCGTGGGGCTTGTGTAGCAGACGTCATTTTGGCGTCTACCACTACGAGAGGACCTGCTGGCGCAGGGTACCATATGCCATCCTGCTTGCAGTTAATGGCTTCAACGGCATGGCCTCTAAGTGTCTGTTTGAGTACATCAGGGAGATTCCCTTGTTGACACTTTCTCAAAGTTGTCCTTTTGGTGGCTGTTATGCCAGTAAGACGGGTTTCTGAGCGGGCAAACTTGTCATACAAGCCTCCCTATCTGATCTTCCACAAGGATAAGGTGGTACTGCGTCCACAGCCTTCTTTTCTTCCTATGGTCGTGTTTCGACCTTCCATCTCCAGGAAGACATGTACTGCCATCCTTGTGTCCTCATCCGTTGAATCCTAAGGAGACGACGTTGCATTCTTTGGACGTTGTCCAAACTGAGAGAATGCTTGTCTGGTACTGCTACGTTCCAGAGTCTAGACTCACTGTTTCGGTGGCTGGTCTCAAGTAGGGCCCAGCGGTCTCTTTGGCCACATCTCTAGGTGGATCCGACAGATCGTGATCAGGCTTACGCCATGAAGGGTCAGGCGCCTCCCTTTCCCGGAGCATTCGACCAGGGCAAGATATGCCTCTTGGTTTACGTCAGTTAAGATGGTTTTCTGAGCCGGCAGCCTTGGCATGCAAGGCTCCTTATCTGATCTTCCACAAGGGTAGGTGGTGCTGCGTCCGCAGCCTTGTTTTCTTTCTAGGGTCTTCGACCTTCCATCTCAAGGAAGACATTGTACTACCATCCTTGTGTCTTCATCCGTCGAATCCTAGGAGACGACGTTGTATTTTTTGGACGCTGCCCGAGCTCTGAGAGCATCTAGTGTCTATTTCACCAGGTGTGTAAGGCGGCGACCTGCTCGTCCATTCACACTTTTACTAATCTTTACAAGTTGATGTGTGTGCATCTACGGATGCTTCTTCGGCCGCAAGGTATTGCGGCTGTTTAGAGTTGCAACTCCTCTGTTGAGGAGCTCTGTTTTGTTTTGGGGTGAAGTTGTTTTAATGCTGTTCCCACCCCTCGTTTTTGACACTGCTTTGGGACGTCCCACTTGTCAATAGGAAGCTGTGTCAGTCCATGAATGAAAGAGTAAATAGGATTTTTTACTCACCGTAAAATCCTTTTCTCTGAGTTCATGGACTGACACAGCACTCACCCCTCGTTTTTAAGTTTGTACTGCTTTTTGACAAACTGATCTGCGAGGTGCAGAGAAAGGGATTATACCCAAAGGGTCCGCCCCCTGGGCGGTGCTGTAGAAGGTGTGATGTAGCACTTTTTAAAAAATTTCTGCCTAGTCACTCCTAAAGATAGGATAATACCCACTTGTCAATAGGAAGCTGTGTCAGTCCATGAACTCACAGAAAAGGATTTTACGGTGAGTAAAAAATCCTATTTTTCCTTAAACTTCCCTCTTAAAATTGGGGTGCGTGTTATACGCCAATAAATACAGTAATTTTTCCCCACTGATATGCGCTGAAGAGGCAGCAATTATAGGCTGCACAGGTGGGCACTGATAGGTGGCACTGCAAAGCAGCAGTGGCTCTCCATGATCAGGACCGATGTCCCTCTGACAAAAGCCACTAATCGCCTTATTTTTTATTTTATTTTCCTTACTCCGTCAGCGTGAGGGGGGGAAAAGAGCAGATTACGTTCCTCTGTTTACTTCATGTGATCAGCTTTCAATGGCTGACAGCTGATCATTGACTCACTGATCACAGAGCGTGCCCTGCATGGGGCGCATTCCCGGGAGGATGTACATGGATGCCCTCCTGCCAAGTAAGGCCCGCACTGTAGCGGTCTTTTGGTTATAGCGCGGGCTGAAGGAGGTTAATATGGTTTGCATCACTGCGCAATTGTCATTCAAAAATTGGCCTGAGCAGGAAGGGGGTAAAAGTGCCCAATAGGCAAGTGGTTAAACGGTACAATATATCTGATTCCAAGCACGAAGGGAGCATTCCCATCCATTGTCTCTCCATCTAAGGAGCCACTGACAGTCTCTGTGTGGCTTGCAGTGTCCTTCCTAAAGGACCTGACACGGACAACCTGGATCCTTGTCAGTCGTGGTTTTTCAAAGCTCTGTTTGGTGTGTCTCTCTCCTTTTATCCAAAAGGTGTTCTAATATGAGTTTCTAATATGATTGCTAACTTAAAATGCAGAGGTTGTAAGTGTGCTTCGATGTCTTCCCCTTCAGACTCACTTTAATGAACAACTTTGTTCCTGTTGGAACCTCGATCAGCTGAATTGGCTTCCAAATTTAGAGACCATATCGGCTCTTATTAATAACCGTATGAGTCACATTTCCAGGTAATTCAACTAGTACTCTTACCAGTATTTGTCTCTTATTTTAAAGGCCTTAAACCTGTCCAAGTTTTTCTAATTTTTACACCATCCATTAAACTGTTTTCTATGTTGAGTGGGAAAATCCTGCCATTTTTTTCCTTCCAAATGTTTTGGCAACCAATATCAGTTTGATGGGGATTTTTTTAAGATGTTGTCTGTACCCATTCTGGATCTGGCAACTTCTTGTTTTAACCATTTGACCCCCTAAATGTTTTACCCCCTTTATGACCATGCCATTTTTTGCTATTCAGCACTGCTCTACTTTAACCACTTCAGCCTTGGAAGGATTTGCCCCCTTAATGACCAGGCCATTTTATGCGATACGGCACTGCGTCGCTTTAATTGACAATTGAATGTCGTGCGCTGCTGTACCCAAACAAAATTGAAGTTCTTTTTATTTTTTTCCTCACAAATAGAGCTTTCTTTTGGTGGTATTTGATCACCTCTGCGTTTTATTTTTTATTTTTTGCACTATAAACAAAGAGCGACAATTTTGAAAAAATAAATTAACTTTTTGCTATAATACATATCCCCCAAAAAAATATAAAAAAACAAATATATTCATCAGTTTAGGCCGATATATATTCTACAAAAAAAACGCAATAGGCGTATATTGGTTTGCGCAAAAGTTATCGCGTCTACAATCTATGGGATAGTTATTTTTTTTATTGTTTTTACTGTTAATGGTGGTGATGTGTGATTTTTTTATTTTTTTTGCGGGATTGCGGCAGACAAATCGGACCCCAACTGACACTTTTTGGGGACCAGTGACATTGATCAGTGCTCTTAAAATGCACTGATGTAAAAATTACCCTGGCAGGGAAGGGGTTAACTGTGTTCCCTGGGTGTATTCTAACTGTAGGGGGGGGGGGGGTGGGCGGGCTGGCAGGGACATGACAGATCACTGTTTCCCATCACTGGAAACAGTAGATTTCTGACATGTCCCCTGTCAGAATGGGGATCCACCTTGTTTACAAAGGCAGATACCCATTCTGCCTCTGTACTAGGCGATCGCAGGTCGCCAGCGAACATCGAGTCCGCGGGTACGCTCCCGCAGCGAGAGCCCGCCTGCTATCACGTCTTCGCGAGCCGACGTACAGCTAGGTCGATTTGCACAGGAAAGCCAATCTGCCGCCATATAATTACGGCGGCTGGTTGGCTAATGGATAACTGGCAATTGCGCGGTCATGCAATTCGATTTTTAGCATTTTTTCCACACAAATAGAGCTTTCTTTTGATGGTAATTCTTTACCACTGGGATTTCATTTTTTTGCAATATAAACAAAAAACTGATATCTCTTTGGGATTGGCATAGATTTGGAGGAGAACCCCATGCCAAAATGTAAAGGGGAAAAAAAAAACGGTGTGGGTCCTTCCCCAAAATCCATACCAGGCCCCTCTTTGGGGAGTTCAGGGGATTAAAAGGCACCTTCTGAGCCTCTGATTAACTCAACTGGAATACCGTTAATACTTTGTGACTTATGACTTCTTCCTTTTAGAATATCTGGTTCTTCTTTGTTATTCACACTCCTTTTTTTTATTTTATATATATATATATACATTTTTGGTATAAACTTCATCTTTTTTTTAATGTTCTCTGGATCTTCCCGTATCAGTTCGTTAGAGTCTTTAAGCATCCCCAGTCTAGGTTGCATTTCTCCCACAATGTCTTAATGTCCTGAAAAGCTAGTGTACTGTTTTTTTTTGTGCTCGGCTTAAATTTTCTGACAAATATCCTTGATTTATCTTTCGGAACTTGCATTGAAACATTCAATTCATTTGTGAGACTTTCACACTATCAACAGAAGTTTGGGCTTGCCTTATTTGTGCTGCTGCTTTTCTAGTTCTTTCTGAAATCCAAGGTGACTTCTTGGCTTTTTCTTCATCTGTAATGTGTCCCACCACCCGCAGCTTGTTTGTGCTCTCCTGTTCCACCGGTGATACCCGAGCGACCAACTGGCTTGTCTGCCTGCTGCTCAGAAAGCCGATCAACTATGGTAACCCACAAGCGATGATCTGACATCACTTCCGATTTTACCTGAATGTCAACGGCGCCAAAACCATTCAAAAACACTGATCTTGGTGCAGAGGAGAGATTTGAGGTCTTATAGACCCCAGATATCTCCATAAAGAGTAACTGGCACATGGCTATTGCTGTCACAAAGATGTTTACATTCCTTGTGACAGCAATTAAAGTTATAAAAAAAAAAAGTGCCCCCGTGTTTGCATGCAAAGGCGAACACGAGCGTTGGTCCTGCATGCAAACAGTGATCGTTTCACACATGTGAAGTAACACCGCGAATGTCAGATCATAGGCAGTAGTAATTCTAGCACTAGAGATCTCCTCTATAAATCTAAGGTAAGCTAGTGGTAACCTGTAAAGTATTTTAAAGCGTTGCTTTTGTATAGTAAAATCTACATAATTTGACATAAAATACTGATTGTTATTTGTAAACAAAACCGATGTTTGCTTTATCCATTCGATCTTTAACAATTTTTCTAATTTTCCATGGTTCATACTTCATATGTTTCTTGTTCCTGTGGTGATGTTTTTACAGCTTTTGATCTCCCTTTTCTGTCCAGCAATATCAACATCCGGGTGTCCCATCGCCTTTGATCTATCAGCTTCATAATTACCTGCCTTACTCTTGGTAACTGTCAGCTCCTCCCTAGTAGTATGATTAGTGCCTTCCTACTCAGGGGTCCATCTTTCAGCACTATATGACAGTTCTTATTTTCTCATCATCGTCAAGTTTTCTTGGCATAATACAAAAGCATGGCCTTTCTTGCCATTCCATGGCAGTGCAAGTTCGATGTTGTCACGTCAAATGTGATCTTCAGCCTTTAACATTGTCAGTCCGCTGCCACCCAGATGGGACGTACATCATTAGTCTGGTATCTCTGCTGAAACCTGCCTTGGGAGGCCCTGCTGGTAGTAAAACTGATGACATACATTCGGTTTCATTGATGCACAAAACCCCGGAGGCATGACAAGCCTATGTACCATGTCTGGGTTTCCCCCTTATTAGCACTTGTCTTTAACAGAGCAATAAATTTTCAGTTTGAGACCTTGTTGGGCAATTTCACCAAGACCCAGACTACTGCCCCCAGGTATGTCCCCCAATGAAAAACACTTTCTCTAGCATCCATTGAAGAACACAGGAAGTATAGACCATCTTGGACAGTTGTGTTGTATGCAGCTGTCCATGGGAGGTGGACAGCCCCCTGTATAACTTTGCTGCAGAAATAGGAAGAGATAGCTAAGCCGCTGCATACCTTGCCCGGCCTGAGTGGTTCGCAAGTAAAAGCCTCGGCTCGATTTCATCCAGGCCACATCCCTAATATATGTTTCGCCCCCGGTGCTTACTCATGTGCTCTCCAAGTCTCTGGATTAACCCAAGTCCTGAAGACTTACATTATGAGTAGGCCCATAGATGGGGTAACAATAAACTGGGTACTAACTATAGGGCAATTGGCTTTGTGTTATGGTGCTTTCTATACCATACAGTATCTCACAAAAGTGAGTATACCCTTCACATTTTTGTAAATATTTTAATCTATCTTTTCATGTGACAACACTGAAGAAATGACACTTTGCTACAATGTGAAGTAGTGAGTGTACAACTTTTATTAGTGTCAATTTGCTGTCCCCTCAAAATAACTCAACACACAGCCATTATTGTCTAAACTGCTGGCAACAAAAGTGAGTACACCCCTAAGTGAAAATGTCCAAAGTGTTAATATTTTGTGTGGCCACCATTATTTTCCAGAGATCGCCATTTTTTAATGATTAATAGTGCAGCTCTAATAATTTTGTTTTTATTATTTTTTTGGTTAGCGCGGTACACCCCTTTCTTACATTGCATTTTTGACTTTTTTTACCGCTTGCTCCTTACATTCATTCGTTCACCGAGTTATTTTTTTTTTTTGGGTTACCATGAACATTTTTGAATACAGAGCCACCAGGGTGGTAAACACTGATGGTGTTTTTGAAATTTACAAAAATGATAAGGGTGACCTGAGTGGCCTATTTATGAGACTCAAGAATCTCACTATATCTGAAACCCATACACAGTGGGATATCGCCTATCTTGAGACGCATGTCAAAAATGGGATGGTACCCAGGAGTCTCAGATGAGAAGTCCGCCCCCAAAGGGAAGACGTCCAGTTGGACGATTGGTTCAAATATTTTAACACCGCAGGTGTCAACTCCCTCCAGTTTTTAATTGATGGGAAAAATGCCAAACTTTCACGTTTGGACGATGAGATTAAAGTTATTAAAGAAAAATTGAGTCCTTTGAGTGAAGGCAGTGAATATAAGGAGAATCACTATCTCTTAAGATTTTAGAAAAAGAAGATAGAGAACAAAAGTTTAAGAAGAAAAATAAATATAATAGAGATTTAGTAGATTATCAAGGTGGAGTGGTTTTTGAGTGGCAAAAAAAGTTATTGGCTGAACAATCAAATATAGCCAATGCTGAGATGGAAGTATCTGTACCTAATGGTAATGATAGAGTTGCTCCTTTAGTAGGACCTCTTCCAATCAAATACCCCTCTGGGGGTCCACCTGGACCACTTCCCCCCCAAACCTCGACGAGGGTCCTATTCATCGCCACTCAGACATAGCGGCGCTACGGGTGGTGTTTCTGGTGGCCCACCGCATCCTCCTCTACCACGATGCCCTAGAGGGTCTAACCAACACTCTGGGGGAGGGAGAGGTCGAGGTATGGGCCATCTAGTTTCTGGTTTCCAACAGAATCGGCCAACTTATAATTATGACCCACCGGTCAATAACTAACTATTATGGTGGTCCCCCTCCTCAACATGGATATGACCAAGGTTCCACGTCAGGCTATAATCAGGGCCCATCACTCAGTTCCAGGCCTAGCCAGTTTGAGCGACTGGGTTTTGAACCACAACATTTTGAACCTTCTAATTCATTTGATCGGAGGAATGAGTTTGATTATGTCAGCACTTCAAATAATTTCTTTCCACTCTGAGAGAGGGACTTTTTAGATGATTGTGGTAATAGAAGGGGATTGAGTTCACTCGATCCATCCCAATATACTACCAATGAGAGTCCTGGGCCATCCAACACTAACCGTCAGCACTGGGGTTTTCACAAAACCAATCGGGGCACCAAAAGGTCAGGAGGCCCAAGAGAGGATCAAGAGGGGGTAAACGAGTACGATCCAAAAAGGAAAAAGCTTTAATTGGATCTGGCATATTTAATTTGAGCTCAGTAGTTCTTGCTACCCCCGAGAAATTAGTGTTGGATAGGGGTCTGAAATATGCACCTCCTCATGGGCTCAATAAATTTCAAACATGTATTGATATCCATAAATGTGTCCGTAGATTGAGTATTAAACGACATATGCTATTAAATCCCATTCAAACTGACTCTGGCATCCCTCATGGATTTAGCCTTTAAGGTCTTCATAATGCTTCTTTGTTCAACCCACCAGGGGCATTGGCACCATCAATTAAAACCTTTTAAAGATGTAATATTACGCCATCTTAATCTCTTGCCCATTAAGAGGACCAGATCTGATCGCGACATGGTTTTAGGCCTTAATTCTCTTTGTGAGAACAAAGAGATCGTGATAAGACCAGCTGACAAGGGGGGGTGGAATTATCATTTTAGATAAAGATTATTTGATTGAAAAGAATCGAATCTTGGGTGATAGGGATACTTATACACCATTACCGTCAGATCCCAAATTCAAATATCGGGTAGCTCTGGAGTGTATCATTCAAAGGGGTTTTGAACAGGGGATCCTCAATCAAAAAGAAAAGACGTATTTGGTCCCTTTGGCACCCCGTACTCCGGTAATTTATTACCTCCCAAAAATTCATAAACACCCTACCTGCCCCCCTGGATGCCCTATAATCAGTGGCTTTGATTCTGTCATGTCCCGGGTGGGCAGGTATATAGATTTTTATCTACAACCCCTAGTAGTTAAAATGCCTTCACATATTAAAGACTCGTGCCAGGTGATCAACACATTGGCTGAGCACACCCCGAAACCTGGTATGTGGTTAGTGACAGCTGATGTGACATCACTCTACACAGTTATACCCCACAAACTGTGCCTTTTCGCGGTTGAGTATTTTTTAAGACTCGATTTCTGGATTGTTTGATGAACAAATTATATTCATTATGGAACTTTTCTTTTGCAGCTTCGCATAGCTACTTCTGGTTCGATCAACAGTTCTATAGACAAGATAGGGGGGTTGCCATGGGGGCTAAATATGCCCCCAGTTTGGCCAATCTATTCATGGCCCTATGGGAGGAGGATGTCGTCTATGCCCAACAGCGACCTCAGGTGGTGCTGTGGGCTAGGTATATAGACGATATCCTCCTCCTATGGGATGGCAACCGATGTGACTTGGATATATATGTTCATTGCTGAGCTCAATCCAAAACACCAGGGGCATTTCTCTTAATGTCTAGTCAGACAGATTACCTTTTTGGATCTGCGGATTGGTATTAAAGATAATGAATTTACTACTTCCACTTTTTTCAAGAGTACCGACAGGAATTCCTATATTCCTGTCGGTAGTTGCCACCATGAAACTTGGCTTAAGTCCGTATCTAAAAGCCAGTACCTACGTCTGAAAAGGAACTGCTCAGACAATAGAGAGTTCCTGTTTCAGGCGGGGGTCTTGTCCCAACGTTTTTTGGAAAAGGGATATGAGTGTCTCTTTACAAGAGACTTTGAATGATGTCGCTTTGCTTGTTGGAAGGGAGTTGTTGAGGGACAGACCACCAAAAGTTGTTAGGTTGCCTTCCATTCCTTTTTATTACCACTTTTTCTATTCAGCATAGGAGTGTGAAGAACCTCATCAACAAACATTGGCATATCCTAACCAATGATTTGGTTCTGAGATCCACTATTCCCGATAAACCACAGGTCATATATAAGGGTGCTCCAGCCCTTAGAGGAAGGGTGGCTCAGAATATTCTAGATCCTCCTCCTATTAAGAGAGGCTTTTTTTGAGTATTTGACTGGTTCCTACCAATGCAGAAAATGTAGGGTGTGTTCCTTAAGTGGATGTTCGCATCGACGTACCCATAAATTTATATCCACCAGTACCCTAGTTGAATTTGAAATTTAAGACCTTCATCACGTGCTCTACTGAGGGAGTCGTTTATCTCCTGCAGTGCCCATGCGGGCTACAATATGTGGGCAGGACTAAGCGGCCCCTACGAGTGAGATTGAATGAACCCGTGACTAATATTCTGACTTGGTTCCCCAAACACCCAGTCTCTCGTCATTATCTAGAGGTGCATAACAAGAATCCTGTCAAGACCATTTTTCTTGGCATTGACAGATACTCCCCACAATGGAGAGGGGATTCTTTGGTACGTAGCATCTCCAGGTTAGAGATGTCCTGGATTCATAAAATCAAGTGCTACACCCCTTTTGGGTTAAACGTTGAAACTGACTTGAATGCCTTCATTGACAATTCTTACTGCATATTTTTCAGCTTTATGAGATTTTGTTTATCATTACTATACACTTTTTGATACATTGGTATCTATGATGTAAGATTATTTTTTCTTGCGCATAATTTCTTTGGGATCTTCGAAATCTCAATAGTTTATAATATTTTAATTTAATGTATTTTATTTTTACTCTAATTATATCATTCATTTAGTCAGTGTACACTTGATGTGAGTCCTTGGTAGCATCCAAAGCATTTTGGTTATGGTTTGTGTATCATGTGATTAGAGTCCTTTGCTTACACAATTGACCTTTATTCTATCATTTTTTACTCATACCCATCCATCATATATATGTATATTCATATGGACACATTTATACTGCATTGGCTGTGTTTGGCATTGGCAGTTCCGATTTTTAGCCGCTAGGTGGTGCTACAATCTGCCCTTATAGTCATATGATATAATTTCCTATATTTTAGTATCTAGTGCTCTGTCTTCTTTTTGGCACTTTTGTAAGTGCTCTTTTTTAAGTACTCCTTTTTTTTTTTTTATATAATTGTAGTTTTTTTTTATTATTTAAAAAAAAAAGTAAAAGAATATTAAAGTACAAATTCAACAGATACATCTCAAAGCATACATCCAAGAAAAAGTGTGACATATATATATAAAGGCAGTTGGTGCACATAAAAGTACACCTACAATATTATCAAATTTACCTCTATACATTGCATATATGTCATTATTAAATTTTTCAAAAAGGGCAATCTGAGCTAGTACAGGTTACATAGCTGTGCATGTCAGCTCACAACGAAAGGATCTGCGTTGGACTAATCTCAAGCCCCTCGATCTCCATAGCTCGAGGAGTCCCACGGTTCCCATACCCTATCAAATTGAGTTACTGTGTCATGGGCTTTAGCTGTAAGAGATTCCATGTTCCTAACTTCTGCTATTAATTGTAGGAATTGTAGATGGGAGGGGGGGGGGGGTAGTGGACAACCAGCATAATGGTATAGCCCTCTTAGCTGCCAGAAGTATATACGAGGTCAATCGTTTAATTGATTTTGGGACACCTGGGAACGGGAGTCCAAGTAAATAGTTGACAGGATCTAGAGGAAGAGGAAGGCCTGTTATATTCTGAAGAGTTTGCATTACTTCCGTCGAGAATTTCTGTATAAGCGAACAAGACCAAAATATATGAAAATGTGAGCCTATCTCAGTTTTGCATCTCCAACATGTAGGAGAAATGGCAGGGTTCACTCGGTGCAGTTTATCAGGGGTTTTATACCAGAACATTAGAATCTTCACTGCCGTTTCCCTCTGGGCTACACATTTAGATGATTTAAAGTTGGATGACCATACAATAGTCCATAATTGCAAAGGGATAGGGCGGTCCAATATCAAACTCCATTTGCGCATGTATAGGTGTTTTTAGCCGATAAATCTATAGATTCATGCAGAATGTGATATATGGAAGATATGAGATGCAGTTGGTGAGGACCTTCCGCACACACACGCTCAACGGGAGTAGGTCTTTCTAGGATAAGGGTAGGGGACAGGGATTGAAAAAAATGTCTAACCTCAAGGTAGAAATAAAATAACTTATGAGGAATAGAGAATTTTTCCTGGAGGGTTGCAAAATCTAGAAATTTGCGGGTGACTGGATTGACCAGGTTTCGTAATTGGAACAGTGGAGACTGCATCCATGGCAACAGACGACCATAAACCAAACTATCCGGCAATGCCGGATTCAGTAGTACATTAGTCAAAGGGGGACATAATGATGCTAGTGGGCATTTCAATCTACATTTATGCCATTGTGAGGGGGTTAACTCGGTAGCGGGTGTGTGTGACCCCCTGGTTGGGCTCCCCACACAAAAACAGGGCCAGCAGACGGAGGTTGTGGTTTTCAAAATCAAAAGGTGCGGTTTATTTCTCTATGTACAGTGACAAAAACACAGCAAAGCCAAAAAGAAACAAACAAAATAAATCCTGGTCAGTTTGACCTCTGACTAAACATGCAGGTTTCCTAAACTAACAACTGGGATCAGCCTGGTGCTGTCCTAGTCCCTAAGTCCCTGGTTTAGTAAAAGTCCAAACAAATAGCCACACAGGCTTTGCCTCACCGCACAGGGGTTCACTCTCCCTAGACAGTCCACACAGGTCTGGGTCCAGGCATGAGCTAACATCTAATGAAGCTGGGAGTTTTTATAGAGGCCTTAAACGAACTGACAGGCTTCAGCTGGTCTCATCAACTCCCTGCCTGCACGACGCCCAGCCCTCTCCCTAGAGGTATGAGTCATCCATGAGCCCACTAGCCTCAGCTGGGCTTCATCAACTCCCTCCCTAGTTGTATAAGTCAGCATAAAGCCTGAATCTGGGAGAAATATATCTACCCCCCTGGATGCAACCAGGTGACTTTACCTTCCTGCTGTCACACCATATAGATCTGGTGAATATCAGACGCAAAACACATGCTTTTCAAAATAGGATCATTGTGTAGGGATCTAGACCATACTAGAGAGCACGGATGCAAAGGATATATGATACCTTTTTCTATCTCTGACCACCGATTTGGGCTTTTTTGACATGACCATGATACCACCGCCCGTAAATGAGAGGCAAGGTAATACCTAGTGACGTCAGGTGCCCCCAGACCCCCCTGCGACCTTAAGGAAAAAACCACTGAGCTGGCGATCCTATGTGTTTTATTGTCCCATATGAACTTCAAAAATCCTCTATGGAGGGCCTTGAGCTGACCTGTAGGGATAGCCACAGGTAGCGTCTCAAAAAGGTATAAAAGCCTGGGCAGGACAGACATTTTCAGCACATTAATTCTACCCAGCATAGTAATAGGATAGGCGGCCCACTGGTGGAGATTTTTATAAATGTCCTGGAACAAGGGGGGGAAGTTTGCAGAGTATAGGGTATTATATGAGGAGGTAATCTTGACACCCAGATATGTCGGGGCTTGTGAACACCACCTATATGGGTAAGTGCTTTGCAATTGTGCCAACAAGACTGGTGGAACATGTATGGGGAGCACTTCAGTTTTAGTTGTATTAACCTTATAGCCCGATATAGATCCAAATGTCTGAAGGAGCGCATGTAGGGAGGGAAGTGACGTGATGGGGCTCGTTAATGTGAGTAGGATGTCATCCGCAAATAGGGACAGTTTGTATTCCCGTTGTCTCATTAGGATCCCCTTAATATCAGGATGACACCTTATGGCCTCTGCTAAAGGCTCCAAACATAAAATAAAGAGAAGGGGGGACAACGGGCAGCCCTGCTTAGTACCATTAGACATGGGGAGGGGTGGGGATAAAAAGAAGGCCATTTGTACCTGGGCAGACGTTCCCGTGTACAAGGCCTGTATAGGGTTAAAGAAAGGGCCATCAAACCCAAACCTCCGCAATACGGAAAACATATAAGGCCAGCTTAGGCGGTCAAACGCTTTTTGAGCGTCCAAGCTCAAAATAAGTGTTGGGTGGGGGAATTTGTTCACCAGGTCAATCAAGTCTATGGTACGTCTTGTGTTGTCTCCAGCGTGTCGGGAATGGACGAAACCTACCTGGTCACTGTTTATTAATTTGGGTATGTATTGGGAAAGTCTGGATGAGAGAATTTTTGTGAAAATTTTATAGTCCGAGTGTAATAGGGCTATAGGCCTATAGTTATCCGGTAGAGAGTGATCTTTCCCTGGTTTTGGGATTACTGAGATATATGAGTGTGTGAACTGGCCATGTGGGATCTCCCCCCCGTAACAATGATGTAAACAAATTAATCATATGTGGCATTAGAGTAGGCAAAAAAGTTTTGTAATATAGGTAGGTAAGGCCATCAGGTCCCGGGGACTTATGCGTGGGTAGTGCTTTAACTATTTTTGTAAGCTCCTCAGGGGAGATGGGGGCATTAAGCTTTTCCAGATCAGAGGAGTTCAGCTTTGGCAGGGCAAGAGTCTGGGTAAATTGGTCAAACTTTTCCTGCGTGAAATGAAAGTTGTTTTCAGGGGTAAGACAATTATATAATTCTTTATAGTAGTTACCAAAAATGTTAGTCATGGTTTTGGGGCAGTGAGTAGGAGTACCATCCTTTTGGACTAATAATTCAGGAAAGGAGTGAAATGGACGTGGTCTAAGTTTGTTCACCATCATTCTATGTGGTTTGTTAGCAAATTCATAGAATTTTTGTTTCACCCACATGAGAGATTTTGTTGCCTTACTGTATGCTAGTGATTTCAGTTGGTTGCGAATAGCCACAACCCTATGAAGAGCTTCAACCTTTGGGGACCCCAAAAGGCCCCGCTCCGCCTGTTTTAAGTCAGCTATTAAAGAAATCCGACGGCTCTCGCTATCTCTCTTTAGGCGAGAGCCCTCGGCAATACAAGTACCGCAGAAACAGGCCTTATGAGCCTCCCAAAGGGTGGAAACCTTTTGAACTGACCCCACATTTATTTCAAAATAGTCATTCAAGCTTCTGGCCAGTCTTTCCCTGATAGGGGGTGTATTAAGGAGCTGTTCATTGAGTCTCCAAGGGCAAGTCCTAGAGGGTGAGTTATGTAGCAACAGTTCCAAGGAAATAGGGGCGTGATCCGACCACGTTATAGGAGAAATGTCGGAATCTATTATGAGGGGGAGTAATGGTGATGTGATAAAAAAATGATCTAGTCTGGAGTACATCTTATGTGCCATGGAGTAAAAGGTATACTGTCTTTGGGTTGGGTGTTTGATCCTCCATGCATCAAGCAGGCTATGAGATCTGACCAGTTTCCTAAAAGAAGTGGCTTGAGATATCACTCGCTGGGAAGGAGTGTCCCCAAAGAGTGTATGACGATCACGCCTATGTGACATGATCAAAATAAAGTCTCCCCCTAAGATCATGAATGGCCTTGAGTATCGCTGCAGCTTACAAAAGAAATCTAGAAAAACCATTTGGCCTGAGTTAGGTGCATAAACATTAACCAACGTAAATGTGGATGACATATAATCACAAACCAGGATGACAAACCTCCCGTGGGGGGTCAATGTATTTCTCTCTGACCTTTTATAGGACAGGACTTTTTTTATCAGAATAGCTACTCCAGCTTTACCAGAAGGTGCAGAGGCTACGAAGGAGACAGGATAATATTTAGATGCAAATTTCATCAAGCCCCCATCACGGAAGTGAGTCTCCTGTACTAGAACTACGTCCGCCCCTGACCGTCTAAAGTCTTTAAGAGCAATCCAACGTTTAGAAATAGAATTTAGGCCCTTAACGTTGTGCGATACGATGTTCAAAGCCATATTAAATCAGTGATACAACTGCATTTGAGAGCTTGAAAACGTATCACCTGTAAATCGCTTAACCATAAGGTAGCCCTAGACCCTAATAGACATATAGCACTGGTGTATAGTGATTGAGATGTAGCACGACTAAACAAAAAAAAAAGAACATCAATGAAAATGATAGAACCCAGGGGGGTTCCAAAACACAGAAACATAAGAAACAAAGTTAATACACCTGGGTAGTATAAACCACTCAGGAGTCCCATACCGAAGCCTGGGACCATTTGGGGCCACCTGACAACTCTCATCAAATGGAGGAGTGCAGAGGAGGGATCCCACCACTCTCCAGCAAAAACAAGCTTTTATGAAAGTCATCTTGTAGAGAGAGAAACTTTCTGAACTTTTAAAACTTTCAAAACTGTCAAGACTTTCAAAACTTTACCCCATGGGCGAGCAGGGTTGGTTCTCCGGATGTCGGGGAACAGATCCACTGGTTGTTCAGATCAATATCTGCAAAAAACAAAAAATAACACAGTTCGACCGTTTGACACCAGGGCAAAGACTTTCCAGCCAAAGAGGATAAGGCTAATTTTAACTTTTCAACCCCTCGGGGGGGGCGTCTGGAGGTACGCTGAGGAATGGAAAAAGATTTCATCTGTCTTCTATGGACTGGGGTCCAATCCCTGGAAGGCGTAGGAGGAGCAATGCGATTTTGCTGGGTTGCTGGTAGTTGCATGAAGTCATCAGGCATGGGGGGTAGGCCCAGATTTTTAATGAAAGCTTCGCCTTCATGTATATCACGGAGACAATGTTGGTTTCCATCCCGAGGGACAATCAAGCGAAAAGGGAAGCCCCAGAAATATGGTATGCGCAGATTTTGCAAATGGGAAGTGATCGGGCGGAGGTTCCTGCGTTTCGCCAGAGTTGCTGGGGACAGATCATTGTAAATCTGTATTTTGGCCCCATTATATTCAATGGCTGACTTGTTACGTGTAGCAAGGGTCAAGGCCTCCTTGCTATCATAATAGTGAAAACGTACTATGACATCCCTTGGCCTGGTGCCAGAGGGTGGCTTAGGGCCCAGAGAACGGTGTGCCCGATCAAGGCGCCAGTCAATATCTGCAATTCTGGGGGCTAAGGTGTTAAACAGCCCCAGCAGGTATTGGCGTAGAGTGTTGTCTCCCACCGACTCTGGTATTCCTCCTGAATCTCAAGTTCTGTCTCCTTTCCCTATTCTCTTGGTCCTCCTGTTGTAATTGGAGTTGTGAGAGCTTTTTAGTGAGGACATTTCCTCCTCCAATTCTTGCACATAGCTGACCAGATCTTCAAATTTTGATTCTAAAGCATCTGTTCTATCCCCAATGAGAGCTATTTCACTCCTCAATTCCTGTGATAGCTTCCCCATTTCAGCAGCCATGTTGCGCGTCATTTGTGTGAGGAGGGCCTGGAGCTTTTCATCCATAAGCTCGGGGGTTAAAATGTCCTGCAAGGCTGGGGGGGCCACTGCGGGGGGGATCCGAGCATCCTGGGGTTGCATATTTTGCGTAATGCAAGGACCGTCCACCCCCCGCGAAGGATCCACATCCGCGAGCGGTTCCGCTATCATAGGCAAGGCCGGGGATTGCGGCCTAGTGACAAATCTGTCCATCGCGGGTAGCGTGCGCGGGTCTATTAGCGGCTTATAGTACTGTTTCTGCTGGCCGATTTTACCCATGGGGTGCTGCAGACATACAGGATGTTGGTGTGCTTACCCCCTTGGCGATCGTAGCTGTAGAGAAGCGGTACGGGGGTCAGGAGAGCGGGTGAGATCCGGAGCTCAGCCCCTACACGTCCGCCATGTCCAAGAGCCGCGCATGCGCCCTGAAGTAAGTACTCTTTTAAAGTAATAACCTTTTACCATTTATTTTTATTGGATCGGAATCCATTCCGCTGATGTAATCAGTCCTGTGTCTTTGGAATACGCTGCTGCCTATGACTCACAACGAGGAGTTGTTCCATTTTTTTGTTATATATTGAAACGAGTTCACCAGACGACGCTAATTTTGTAGCGAAACGTACGTCGGGAGGCAGACGTTCTGACGTCATCGCTGCGGACGGGAGACTGCATGCCAGTCGGCTCTCCTTCTTGTTTTATACAAGTTTTTATCCACATTGATGTAAATTTCCACTTTTGCAATTAAATAAATTGTTTTTTTGGACGTTACATACTGAGCTTTTTTTCTCCTTGGGTATTGATCTTGCTTCCTGTGACCGCCGAGTCACTGAGCTTATCTGCATGATCAGGAGATTCATTCATGTTTTTTGGGCTTTTATTCCGCTTGCCTCTGGTAAGCACATTATAATATTGGTGGTTGTGCACGTGTGCTTATTGGTGCCAATTTTGAGGTTCACCCCTTTTCTTCCACTTGATTCATTAGTTTACATGAAGATTGGATTTCACACTCACCTTTATGGACTATTATTGTTGCACTAAATATTTCATTTATTTTTGGTGTACATGTTTTTTCTACTTTTACTGTTTATTTAGAGTCAGGATATATTTTATTGTGATTGGGATTTACTCATTTTTATTCACCACAGGTCACCTTTCAATTTTATTTGCACGGCTCTTTCCCCTTTTTGTTTCAGCTCTAATAACACATTTTATTTTCTCTTATCGTCCATGGACCGACACAGCTCTCATACTGATTACGTGTGGGTAATCTACTGTGTCCCTGCTTGCAGGAGAAGACCTAGGCAGAATGTTAGATGTTAAAACATTCTAGAACAAGCCAGAGCTGAACAGCCCCGCCCAGGCGGCAGTCCCTCCGGCCATTACCCTCCCACCTGCAGCTAGCAGCCTCAGTTTTTTTTCTGCCTAGCAGAAGAAGACGTGGCTCTCTCAGGAGCCAGTCTCCTGGAAGATTTTTTACTTTTATATTTTATTCCTTTGGGAATTTTATTTTATTTTTGAGACCTTCAATCAACTGTCGGCTGGGCAACAGGTTGGGTACACTATTATCCTCGTAGTCTTCCCTGTCCGACCATCGAGCGTGCTCATCCTCGCCTTGTGTGCGTGAGACTCAGTTCACGACATACCCCATGGCTCCAGGGGTAGCCGGGTTGCTTTCATGCTCCCGCGGTCTTCTCAAGATTGACCAGTACCTACTGTATCTTTCGCGGTGGACCGAGCCGACAGCTACGCAGTACGACTCTGTGATAGGTCTGTCTGAAACAAGCCAGTGGGTCCCTCTATTGGCACCGAGGGTGTTCTCCAAGGTGCTTGCGGGACAGGTAAGTAGTCTCTCCTACTGCAAGGTGAGTACATACTGGCTGTGTTTGTGTGTGTTAGGGGTTCTCCCTGTCTCCCCCCTGTTATGCTGCTCTCTGCACCCTGCTGGTGCTGTGCTGTGTGGGGATACTTGGGGGGTCGTTCTGCCCTGGGGGGGGCGCTCCATGGCTGTTTAGTGGCTTGGGAAGTGTTCTGGAGGAATGTGTATTGGATTTTGCGTGCGACATTGGCGCAGTGTTTTAGATTTAAAAAGTGCGCCATTGGCGGCCATTTTGCCGCGGCTCAAGCACACTTATACAGGCGCCCGGCGGCCATTTTCTTGTAGCCGCGGCGCTTTTAGTTTTCGGCCTCTAGCGGCACTGCTGAACGGCGCAAAATACCTCTCTCCTCAGTTTCTTCACTTTCCTCAGGCTTGACCTGCGCTGCAGCGCGGCTCATACAGCGGAACCGAGCGGTCCCTAGGGGTGGTGAGTCCTCCAGGTATCCCCGCCTCAGCACAGCCAGTGGGTGGACTGTACTATTCACTGTAATAGTGAATAGGGTCTCAGAGGGTAGCAATATGGAGTCTGGTTCACCTGCTTCTCCCCACTTGTCAGAGGCAACTGGCAGTGCTCCTGCACCTGCGGTCCCTATGGACCAGTTGTCGGCAGTCCTGGAATCATTCCTTGTCAAGCTGGAAGCGGTGTGCGAACGCACGGGGGCTGTAAAGCACCCCCTTCCCACACAATCTCCACGTGGGGAGTGCTCTGACTTAGATATGGGCCTAGCTACTGCTGCTGAGGACCCTAGTTCTGAGGATTTTGATGTGTTTGGACAGGACATTCCTTCTGAGGAAGACCCCTGTCTTGAACCACCTACTGACAGGGTGCTTGTAAGTGAACTCATTGACGCTGTGAGAGAGACTCTCAAGCTGAATGTTGAGGCTGAGGAACCTCAGGTGAAAACTAGGACCTTTGGTTCCTTGAAAGCCGTGTCTTCAAAAAAGGTTTTTCCATATGTGCCTTTTTTAATACATACATTGACCAGGTCTGGGATATGCCGCAGAAGACTTTGACGGTCCCGCGGCGCATAGCCCTAAGGTACCCCTTTGAGGAGGACCTAGTTAAGAAGTGGGCTCATCCCCCAGTGGTCGACCCCCCGGTCGCCCGTTTGAATAAGGCCACCATGCTCCCAATAGAAGGGACTCCTGCATTTAAGGATCCCGCTGACAGGAGGTCAGAAGTGGCGTGTAGAGCTATGTTCACCTTATTGGGGGCCGCCTTACGCCCTATAGTGGCAGCAACACTTGTGTCTCAGACACTCACAGGCTGGGCACGGATATTGCACCAGACGGTTCAGGAGCATAATCTCCCTCCTGAAACCATTGCCCTGGCTCACCAACTTGCGCAGGGTTTGGTCTTCGTGTGCGATGCCACTGTGGATGCGACCCCTTTAATAACGGGGGCCTCCATTTCTGCTGTGGTGATGCGTCACCTTATCTGGCTGAAATGCTGGTCGGCCGACCTAGCTTCCATAAAGCTCCTGGCTGACTTGCCCTTTAAGGGCGGTAGACTGTTTGGGACTGCCCTGGATGACATTATTAAAAACGTCACAGGAGGTAAGAGCACCTTCCTTCCCCAGTCTATTAAGGGAAAGGAGCCCCACCGCAGGCCGGGCCCTTCCTTTCTGGCGAAGAAGACGTTTTTTCGTCAGTCAGATTCCACGGGTAAGCCCACCCGAACTGAAAAAAGTGCGGCTGGGGAACAAAGACGTCCCTGGGTGCGTAAGCCAACCAAGCAAGCTCCCAAGTCCACCACAGCATGAAGTCTTGCCCCTGCCCGACTCTGGGGTGGGGGGACGTCTTTGCAGGTTCTCGGTGCGGTGGACCTCCCAGATCTTCGACCGGTGGGTGTGCAAGGTGGTCACCTCGGGATACAGGATAGAGTTCCGCTCGTGGCCCCCAAACAGTTTTTTTCCCTCGAACCTCCCTCTCCTTCCGGCCCGCCGGGTGGCCCTCTTGGGGGCCGTACAGGATTTGCTCGGGCGCAGAGTCATTGTGCCGGTTCCGTCACAAGAGAGGTTTCAGGGGTTTTACTCAAACCTGTTTGTTGTCCCGAAAAAGGACGGGGTTCAGCCAATCCTGGACCTCAAGGCCCTGAATGCCTATGTGAGGGTACAAAAATTCCGGATGGAATCCATTCGCACGGTGATCGCGACACTCCACCAGGGGGATTTTCTGGCATCCTTGGATCTCAAGGACGCTTACTTGCACATCCCTATCTGCGCAGGCCACCAGAGGTTTCTGCGCTTTGCCATAGGCGAAGTTCGTGGCCCTTCCCTTCGGCACCACAGGTTTTCACCAAGGTGCTTGCCCTGGTTCTAGCTTTGCTGAGACAGCGAGGAATTGTTATCGTGGGCTATCTAGACGATCTCCTTCTCAGAGCAGAAAATGGCTCAGAATTGGAGGAAAATGTGACGATAGTCAGTCAGACCCTCCGGGACTTCGGATGGGTTCTGAACACGCAGGAGTCGGCTCTAGTCCCGACTCAGCGCTTGGAGTATCTGGGTCTGATCCTGGACACTTCGGCAGCGAAGGTGTTTATACCCTCAGAGAAGTTACTGACACTTCAGTCGGCAGTACGGGTTCTGACGTTCCGAAAATGGTCGTCAATTCGCTTCTGCATGAGAGTCCTGGGACTAATGGTTGCCTCCTTCGAGGCGGTTCCGTATGCCCAATCACACAATCGGGCATTGCAAAGGGGAATTCTGTCGGTTTTGGACAAGTCGCCATTGTCATTGGATCTTCAGATCCAGGTGAGTCACTCTGTCAAGGCGTCCCTGACGTGGTGGCTGAGGTCCCCGGCTCTTCGGGCCGGGAAGTCGTTCCTCCCCATCCGCTGGACGGTGATCACAACGGACGGCAGCCTGACTGGTTGGGGAGTCCTGTCAGCTCAGGGGCTCTGGACTCCAGCCGAATCTCGTCTCTCAATCAACATCCTGGAATTGCGGGCGATCAAGCTGTCTCTCTCCGCATGGTCAAAGAGGCTACTGGGCCGCTCAATCAGAATCCAGTCGGACAACGCCACGGCCGTGGCATATGTCAACCATCAGGGGGGCACTCGGAGCTCGGCTGCGGCGTCCGAGGTCACCCACATCCTAAGGTGGGTGGAAAGAAGCGTGCCAGCACTGTCGGCCGTCTACATTCCGGGTGTAGAAAATTGGCAGGCGGACTATCTGAGCCGCCAGTCCCTGGACCAGGGGGAGTGGTCCTTGCATCCGGAAGTGTTTCAACTCCTTTGTCGATGGTGGGGTACTCCAGATGTGGACCTGATGGCGTCTCGTCTCAATCGCAAGGTGTTGAGGTTTGTGGCCCGGTCCAGGGACCCCTGGGTGGACACCTCGGACGCGTTAGTGGCCCCGTGGGGTCAGTATCACTTGATGTATGCCTACCCTCCGCTGCAGTTGCTTCCTCGTCTGCTGCGCAGGTTAGTGGCCGAGGGCATTCCGGTAATCCTCATTGCTCCGGAGTGGCCTCGGCGTCATTGGTACGCCGACCTGGTACGTCTCATCGCGGACGTCCCTTGGCGCCTGCCCTTGAGGGAGGACCTTGAGATAGAAGGTCCTATCTTTCATCCTGCTTTACAGTCTCTGGCTTTAAAGGCATGGCTATTGAGAGCCAGGTGCTGAAAGACAGAGGCCTGTCGGATTCTGTAATTTCAACCATGCTTGGGGCACGGAAGTCTTCTTCTAGGAAGATCTATCACCATACCTGGAGAGCTTACATCGCTATGTGTGAGGAACTAGACTGGCGTCCATGGACGTACTCTGTCCCCAGAATCCTGAGGTTCTTACAGCGTGGGGTTGCTCAAAGGCTGGCTTTGAGCACTATTAAAGGTCAGATTTCGGCCTTGGCCGTTTTCTTTCAAAGACCCCTAGCTGGTCATTCCTTGGTTTCCCTTTATGCAGGGGGTACGCCATGTGGTTCCACCTGCAAAGCCTCCGCTCCCTCCTTGGGATCTGAACTTGGTGCTTTCGGTTCTTCAGGAATCTCCTTTTGAAAATATAAGAGATATTCCTCTTAACTTTGTCCCAGAAGGTTGCTTTCTTAGTGGCCATCACTTCTGTTAGAAGGGTGTCTGAATTGGCGGCTGTCATGCAAGTTGCCTTACCTGGTCCTTCATAAGGATAAGGCGGTATTGCGACCGTTTTTTCTTCCTAAGGTGGTTTCGGCTTTTCACCTTAATGAGGACATTGTCCTTCCGTCCTTGTGCCCTCATCCATCGCATCCTAGAGAGGTTGCGCTTCACAATTTGGATGTGGTGTGTGCCTTACGGGTATACCTGACGGCTACTGCTTCTATTCGGAAGTCTGACTCGCTGTTTGTATGTGTCTCTGGTCCGAAACAGGGCCAAGCGGTGTCGTCTGCCACCATTTCTAGGTGGATCAGACAGACTGTTATACAGGCCTATGCCATTAGGGGACGGGTGCCTCCCTTCCCGGTCACGGCACATTCCACCAGGGCAATCGGTGCTTCCTGGGCTTTCCGACATCAAGCGTCGGTTGCACAAGTGTGCAAGGCGGCGACCTGGTCATCCGTTCATACCTTTTCAAAGTTCTACAAGGTTGATGTGGCTGCATCTTCGGATGCTTCCTTCGGCCGCAGTGTTGCAGGCCGCTGTTTAATGTTGCAACTCCTCCGTTGAGGAGCTCTGCTGGTTTGGCGTGAAGTTTTGGTTGTTCCTTACTTTTTGCTCCCACCCTTTTCTTATACTGCTTTGGGACGTCCCACACGTAATCAGTATGAGAGCTGTGTCGGTCCATGGACGATAAGAGAAAATAGGATTTTTGTACTCACAGTAAAATCTGTTTCTCTGACGTCCATGGACCGACACAGCACCCACCCTTCCTTTTAAGTTTCTACTGCTTGTTACGAACTGAGGCTGCTAGCTGCAGGTGGGAGGGTAATGTCCGGAGGGACCACCCCCTGGGTGGGGCTGTTCAGCTCTGGCTTGTTCTAGAATGTTTTAACATCTAACATTTTGCCTAGGTCTTCTCCTGCAAGCAGGGACATATACCCACACGTAATCAGTATGAGAGCGGTGTCGGTCCATGGACGTCAGAGAAACGAATTTTATGGTGAGTACAAAAATCCTAATATATATATATATATATATATATATATATATATATATATATATATATACTGTTACTGATTAAAATTTTTGTGTTTTTTTTTTTAATCGATCGACTAATTTTGATTAATTATAACGCACATACAGATCCAACTACTTTTAGCTGATCTCCTTGCAGGCCGATTCCCAGTGCAGCTACCAACCACTGGAAAAATGGATAGCAGGATACAAAAAACACAGAAAGGCAGCGCTCGATGGGAATAGCATTAAAACTTTTATAGTCTTTAAGTAGGTAACAAAATAAATATTGCACTGGAGATAAAATCAATGTAGCTACATAAACTGTAAAAATAGTGCGAGTAATACCAAACGGTAGCAAAAGCAGTCATAAAAACATGTAGCTAAGTATGATACTGGTATAAAAATGTGTAAAACGATATCACTGCTGAATCCAGATCAGGAGGGGTTAACGTCAGTCCGTCGGCGTGTAGATGTCCCGTGAAGGGAACTATCACAACTCCCAGTGGATGGCTGTAGAATCCCAGGTTGATATAGGGAAGTGATAGAGGGAAGTGTAACAGCCCTTGCGTGTGGCAGATAGTAAGGTCCTGCCGGCATGAAGATATGAAGGCACAGCAAAGGAGCCCTTCAGATGGACACGGCAAGCCCCGCCGGTGTCTGTGGCCTCACCGGATCTCCGACGGAACTCCCTGAAGACCCAGAATTTTGATCGATCAAAAAACGTAATCGATTAATCGAGGAATTAATAGTTAATTTCCACAGCCCTAATATATACAGTATATATTCACAAAAGTGAGTAAACCCCTCACATAAGATATTTTTTGTAAATATATTTTATTTAGTGTTGTCGCATGAAAAGAAATTACACTTTGCTATAATGTAAAGTAGTGAGTGTACAGCTTGTGTAACAGTGTAAATTTGCTGTTCCCTCAAAATTACTCAACGCCATTAATATCTAAACCGCTGGCAACAAAAGTGAGTACACCCCTGTAATGTCCAAATTGGGCTCAATTAGCCATTTTCCCTCCCCGGTGTCATGTGACTCGTTAGTGTTGCAAGGTCTCAGGTGTGAATGGAGAGCAGGTGTGTTAAATTTGGTGTTATCGCTCTCTCTCTTACTGGTCACTGGAAGTTCAACATGGAACCTCATGGCAAAGAACTCAGGATCTTAAAAAAAGAATTGTTGCTCTACATAAAGATGGCCTAGGCTATAAGAAGATTGCTATGACCCTGAAACTGAGCTTCAGCACCGTGGCCAACACCATGCAGCAGTTTAACAGGACAGGTTTCACTGAGAACAGGCCTTGTCGTGGTCAGCCAAAGGAGTTATGTGCACTGCTCAGCGTCATATCCAGAGGTTGTCTTTGGGAAATAGACGTATGAGTGCTGCCAGCATTGCTGCAGAGGTTGAAGGGGGGGGGGGTCAGCCTGTCAGTGCTCAGACCATACGTGCCACACTGCATCAAATTGGTTTCTATGGCTGTCGTCCCAGAAGGAAGCCTCTTCTTCTAAAGATGATGCACAAGAGAACCTGCAAACCGTTTGCTGAAGACAAGCAGACTAATGCCGCGTACACACGATCGTTTTTCAAGTCGTTAAAAATGCAATTTTTTAAATTGGGCATTAAAAAAGATTGTGTGTAGGCTCCAGAGCATTTTTAACGACGTGAAAAATGGCTTAAAAAAAATGAGAACCTGCTCTATTTTTTCACATCGTTTTTCACTTAGTTTTTTTAACGTCGTGAAAACGGTAGTGTGTATGCTTTTACGAGGGGGAAAAAACGCGCATGCTCAGAATAAAGTATGAGACGGGAGCGCTCGTTCTGGTAAAACTAGCGTTCGTAATGGAGATAGCACATTCGTCACGCTATAACAGACTAAAAAGCACAAGGCTGAAAAGCGCGAATCGTCGCTCAACAAACTTTACTAACATGAAGGGTGGCGCCATTTGAATGGAACTTCCCCTTTATAGTGCCGTCGTACGTGTTGTACGTCACTGCGCTTTGCTTGAGCGTTTTTTTAATGAACGTGTGTATGCAAGACAGGCTTGAGAGGAAACAAGGAAAATCACGTTGAGAAAAACATCGTTTTTGAAAATGACATTAAAAACGATCGTGTGTACACGGCATAAGAACATGGATTACTGGAACCATGTCCTGTGGTCTGATGAGACCAAGAAACTTTTTTGGTAATACAAGTAATTGGCGCAAAAACTACAGTGTGTTATCCAATGTCCAATATATGCAAGACAACAAAGTGCTAAGATTGCAAAGTTGGCATACACAAAAATGTTAGTCCATTCTATGTTATAAAAGGAAGTCCATGCAAAGTGCAAATGGCGATACAAGCACTAGTATGCTTCAGTGTAAATATAGGCGCGGGGGGGGTTTTACGAGGAAGAAGGGAACAAGTCCACAATCACGGCAGCCATCCGGGGAGAACAGAGACCAAATTCCCAATACTGTGAAAAACAAGAAAGAGAGGCGCACTTCCAGTGATGTCATCGCTCTTCGCCTGGATCTCAGCTTGCTCCCCAAGCCTCGGTTCGGCGCTCATCCATTACTGCGGACCGCGCACCATCTAGCGGCATAGAATACCGCTGAGGAGACCACATCCACGAGCGATTGTCCGATTGACCACACTGATGCCCCCCGCCTTATGAGACATTTACTTGCCTGTTTTTAGCTCCGCAAATGTGAGTTGTTAGCACTTTTAATTTTCAATTTATTAAATATTCCATACAGGGGGGGGCGTGGCCAGGCAGTGGATGTAGTCGGACGCACATCCAGATCTCTCCGCCAAAAATCCGCTATATCATCCTGAACGATCACCCTACACCGCCGCTATCAAGGATAATCTGAGACCAGAAGCCTCCCCAGGTGTCCCTAGCTTCTTATCCGTTACCTGCCAGATGTCAGCCGTGAGACGACAGAACGCGGCCCAGGCTGCAGACAGCATGGCTCAAAATGGCGCCCAGGCCCAACGCTTTGCTAAGGAGACACACAAGGCGGCTGCTGCAAAGTTCTTTTCACTCACTCTGGAGCCTAATACACTCGGATGCTCCGGGGCACTTGTCCGGTGGGTCATCTGAGGCCGATGACACCGTGCCTTTGGAGGATGCCAGCGGATCGGGACTCACCTGGGACGCAGTGAGTACTCCGGAGGGGGGTGCCACTAGGCCTCATATCCCCGTCAGCCAATACTCTGAGGGGGAACCCTCGCTCAGTGACATCCTAGCAGCAGTGAATAACTGTAATGTCTCTCTGGCCGCCGAGATTAAGGGGGTAAGAGCAGAATTGTCATTTCTGAGACAGGACACCCAAAAGCTGAGAGAGAGGACCTCTGCATTGGAAGGGAGAGTGAGCTCTGTGGAGGATGACATGGTGCCCATGCAGAGAGATGTGTCATACAACAATCATCTCCTTACACAGCATTCATCCCGCTTGGAGGAATTAGAGGACAGAATGAGAAGGAATAATGTTGGGGTGATTGGGCTCCCCGAAAGAATTGAGGGAAAGAACCCAGTTGACTTTATTGAAAAATGGTTGATTGCAGCATTCGGCAGAGAGGTGTTCACCCCCATGTTCTCTGTGGAGAGGGCGCACAAAGTTCCGGCCAGGCCTCTGCAGTCGGGAGCTCCCCCCAGGCCTTTCCTCCTCAAGCTCCTGCACTACAAGGACAGGGATGCTGTCCTCCAGAATGCCAGGATCAAACCAGAGGCCCTGAGAATCGATAACGCAAAGATGTAATTTTTCCCGGATTTTTCTGCTAAGCTGCAGAGGCAGCGCGCTAAATTCATGGACATTAAATGTCGCCTCCGATCCCTGGATCTCAAATATGCTGAGTTGTATCCTGCCCGCCTTAGGGTGGAAGCACTGGGATCAGTGCACTTTTTGGATTTGCCATCGGCTGCTACACAATGGCTGGATCGGGAAGAAAGATGACTGATCCGGGAAAATCGCAACCAACGCCCCGCACCCCCGGAGGGATAGTGAACTACTTGATTAGGCAACCTTGATCGTACATTTCTACTTGCCAAGGCGGAGTAAGCTGTTGTGTTCTTGCTGTTGAGAAGTTGTAAGACACTAACTTGCGCTTCCACTGTTGCCCCCCCAAAATGGTCTGGTCCAGACCCCACACTGCTTTTAGGCAATACAAGTTGGCCATGTTGGCCGGTTATTAGTTTTTTTCCCTTTTTTATTTTCTGTTTTTTTTCTCCCTGCTATATGGAAGGATCTCCACTGCTGATGTCTCTAAGGTCTACTACGGTCACTGCTCTTCATGTGGAATGCTCGTGCCTAGCACGGTCCATGGAAAGATTGCTAGGCTCTCCCATGTACTGCTGTTCCCATTGTTTTTCATTTTTTCTCCCAGCCCATTGGAACATACCATATTTTCATGTGTGTTGCTCCTTATTGTTTTTTTCAAATTGCCCTCTGACACTGTATAATACCCTTGCTGTGATTGTAGTGCTGCTGAAATGGCTAAGGTAACCAGATTTTTGTCATGGAACGTCAGGGGTTTGAATAATCCTGTCAAACGATTGGCTGTGTTGCGCACAATCAAGCGTATTGGCGCGGATATAATATGCCTCCAGGAGACTCACTTCTTCTCGACCTCCACCCCACAATTTGCTTTAAGGCAATTTTGCCATCAAGATCACGCCACTTATTCGGTGTACTCGAGGGGAGTGAGTCTTCTGGTAAAACGTGGCACACAGTTCTCAGCTATAGAAGTTAAGATTGATCCAGATGGTCGCTTTATTTTTCTACTGTGCTCTATTTATGGCACAAGATGCATCTTGGCAGGATTGTACATCCCCCCCCCCCCCGCTCTCAGCCAGTATCCTTAAAACTTCGGCAGACTTTGTCTCGCTTTTCGGGGGTACCAGTACTGGTCCTCGGGGACTTTAATAATTATCTGGATCAAGGGAAGGACAAACTTGGTGCCCGGATTGGGAATGGTGTGCAGGGATGGCGGGGGCCTACTCCGTGTGGAAACGGCGAAACCCAGAAGCCAGGGTTTTCTCCTGCCAGTCAGCCTCAATAGGAGGTCTATCCAGAATTGATCTGGGATTGGGGAATGATCCTCTTCTGTTACTATTGGACTCCTCTCAATATCACCCTAGGCAGACCTCGGATCACTCTCCCCTCTTGGTTGATTTACGGATGGGGGCGGTCAGAGGAAACACCTTATGGAAACGTAATCCCTTCTGGTTATCACTCATTCCAACCCCTGATCCGATACCTGAACTACTCACGTTCTTTTTTGAACATAATGTAGGCTCTGCAGATATAGGTGTGGTCTGGGAAACTGCAAAAGCATATTTACGTGGCCAGTTCATTAGAGTAATACGCCAAATTAAGACTTCTACTAAAGAATGGGAGGTTTTGGTTTTGGAGGAGGCTCGGCGCTCTGAGGTAAATATATAGATGACCCCACGGAGGATACCAAATGGTCCTGGCTAGCTGCCCAGTCTATGCTCAAGGACCTGTCCTTGCAGTTGGCAGAAAATAAACGTTTCTTCCTAACGCAAAGTCACTTTGAAGGGGGGGAAAACACTGGTCACATGTTGGCCTTGCTGGCCAAATTACAACAATCTTCCTCACATATACTGGCTGTGGCTGATGAAAATGGTGCACCGTGTCATTCCACTCCAGCTATAATGGAGGTATTTAAAAAAAAAATTCAGGATGTCTATTCTTCTAAGGTCAGCCCTTCCTATGACGAGCTCTGTTCGTTTTTGGACAGGTATCCCATCCCCTGCTTATCCGACTCGGATTCAGCCCAGCTTAATGCACCCCTGTCGGAAGATGAACTATTGGAGGCATTAGCTCATGCACAAAACGGTCGGGCGCCAGGCTCTGACGGCCTTCCGTCTGAGGTGTATAAGCGATACTCTGCACAAATTCTGCCGATTCTCCTAAAAGTTTACAACCAAGCATTTGAATCTGGGACCCTCCCTCCATCTATGAATGAAGCCATTATAGTGGTCTTACTGAAACCCGGCAAGGACCCTATGTCTCCGGACTCATATCGGCCCATTTCTTTACTCACGTTTGATATCAAGCTGCTCGCCAGAGTTCTGGCAAACAGATTGGCCAAATGTATTCGTCAAGTGATCCACAAAGACCAATTTGGTTTTATACCAACTAGATCCACATCTCAAAATCTGCGTAGACTATTCCTTAATTTACAGGTCCCCACTGATAATACCGGCAATAGGGCCATCTTCTCTTTGGACGCGGCAAAAGCGTTCGATAGCGTTGAATGGTCCTATTTATGGGAGGTCCTGCTTAGATTTGGGGTGAGTCAATCTTTTCTGAAATGGGTCCAACTGTTTTATAGTTCCCCGACCGCGAGAATGCGTATCAACAGGGATGTGTCGGGGTCCTTCAGACTGCATAGGGGCACACGTCAGGGGTGCCCTCTGTCGCCCCTGCTGTTTGCCCTTGCTTTGGAGCCTCTGGCTATACACTTCAGTGCCTCACGATCCATTACTGGCTTCCAGATGGGACTTAGACAGGATGTAATATCCCTATACGCAGATGACACTCTGATCTACCTAGGGGATACTGATAGTTCCTTGCAAAATGCGATGAGTCTGATAGCTGACTTCGGACAGCTGTTGGGTTTTAGCATTAATTAGAGTAAGTCGGTACTAATGCCCGTAGACCCCCTGCTACGGCCCTTGCCTGATTGTGCAAGGGAAGTGGTGGTAGTTGAGGAATCCAGCTATCTGGGCATACAAGTGACCACGGACCCCGCCCAATACCTTGAGCTGAACCTGACACTGTTGCTTCGGAAGTTCCCGACAGAAAAGCTCTGCTTGGAAAAAGCTGCCTTTGTCGGTTACTGGTAGAGTAAATTTAATTAAGATGGTCTGGGCCCCCCAACTCCTCTATATTTCATAACTCCCCCATATGGATGAAGCACAGATGGTTTACCCAAATTGATAGTCAGTTCAGGGGTCTGATATGGGGTAACAAACCAGCTCGAATTAGCCTGCGCACCCTACAACTGGCTAAAGACCAGGGTGGCATGGCGGTGCCACACGCTAGATACTATTTCATAGCCTCGCAGTTGCAACATCTAGGTAATTGGGTTGTGGAGGATGACTCCGACCCTATTCGATCCTTACTTGTTCCCAGTGTCTCTAGTCTTCCAGCGATGGCATATTTGGAATCAGGGTTTACTCATCTGCAGGATAATCTCCCTACTATAACCTTGTTTAACACATTATGGAAATATATTCGGTCTCTCTTGCAAATTAGGGGGGTATGTCTGTTCACTCCCATATGGAGGAACAAGTACTTTAAAGAGCTACTCAAGCTGGAGGAATTTCGCACTTGGGAGGAAGCAGGTATTCATTACATCGCGCAGTTATACAATGATACTGTTCTAAAATCATTCTCAGATCTCAGGGAAGAATTCTCCCTTTACAGACATCAATTTTTTAAGTATCTCCAGCTGCGCCATGCGCTTCAGTGCGAGCGCAGACTGTCAATACTGGTAGCAACAATGCACCACTTGATGAATGATGTGCTATTGATGGATGACAGGAAAGGCATGATATTGAGAATATATGTGAGACTGCTTAACGCCACACATGACGCTAGTAAGCTTCCATGTAGAAGGGGGTGGGAACAAGACTTGGGTCCCATTGATGGAGACACCTGGGAACTATGCCTAACAGTTGCACCTTTGGTGTCGGTTTCTGCCTCACAGAGACTATCTCACCTTTATCTACTACATCGGGTGTACAGGACCCCGGCCCGACTACACAAGTGGGGGATTAGAGATTCCCCGCTGTGCCCAAAATGCAAAAGCCACACTGGTGACCTCTTACATATGTTGTGGAAGTGCCCAAAACTCTTCAGGTATTGGCGTTATGTTCTTACCACTATTTCACTATGAATAAGCACTAGCACAGTGCGAAACATGTTAGCCAGATTTTTTTGACCTGTGTACCATTGTACAGTGTGCATTTTGGATTTCCTATTTTAATAAAGGCTTTTATCTTTGGAGTGCTGCAGTCCAGAAGACTTTTTTGTTCCTGTTTGCTATTTCACAAGTGTACCAGTTCCCGATCCTGCAAGATCCGGTTGTGTGCCTGCTTGGTGCCTTGGAGATACCCTCGTTATCACCGACTGAACATACAGCAGTATTGCGCTTGTTATATGTGGCCCGCAAGGCAATTGCGAGGCTTTGGATAACTCCGAGGGTACCAACGGGCAAGCAATGGGTAGAACTGGTGAACAGCCTACTAATACGTGAAAAGCTTACTTACCAACACCGTGGTGTCCTGAAGAAATTTTACTCAATGTGGCAGCCGTGGTTAGATACCCCAGGACTGGGTCCAACTCAATTGGTGAAGCATAGGCTTCTGCAAATGTGATATGGTAAATGAAATGGTCCTGATAGGCTCTGGGATGTGATAATATAGGTGTCCGTGGTGGAGTGAGGGAGATGTTTTGGTGGATGATCCGCACTTATTATTCTCTCCTTTTTTTTCCCCCCTTTTTTTTTTTTTCTCCTCTTCTGTTGCTTTGTAGTCGGGCTATCTTATGCCCCTTAAGGGTTCGACCATTTTATTTATTTTACTATTGTTTCTTTATTTTTATTAATGCCTGTTAATTCTTGAGGTTTTCATTGTTCTCTAAATGACATACTTTATGTAGATTACTTGTCATTTATCAGGGTAGATATTCCAACCGCAGGTCGTTTCAATGCAGATGTCGCGTATCAATGTAAAGCACTCGTTCTTTACTGCCCAACCAGTCTATGGTGTTTTATGTATCTGTATATGTATCTGTTGAAAGAATGTTGATACCTCATTGAATCTCTTGTTTCATATGTATTTCTAATATCTGTATACCTGCCTAGTTTTTCAATAAACTATTTTTTGATTTAAAAAAAATATTCCATACAGTCTGCACCCAGAGGTGCCTCTCTTTCTTGTTTTAAACGTATTTGGTTCAGATGGTGTCAAGCGTGTGTGGCGGCAACCAGGTGAGGAGTACAAAGACAAGTGTGTCTTGCCCACAGTCAAGCATGGTGGTGGGAGTGTCATTGTCTGAGGCTGCATGAGTGCTGCCGGAACTGGGGAGCTACAGTACATTGAGGGAACCATGAATGCCAACATGTACTGTGACATTCTGAAGCAGAACATGTCTCCCTTCGGAGACTGGGCCGCAGGACAGTATTCCAATATGATAACGACCCCAAACACGGCTCCAAGACAACCACTGCCTTTGCTAAAGAAGCTGAGGGTAAAGGCGATGGACTGGCCAAGCATGTCTCCAGACCTAAACCCTTTTGAGCATCTGTGGAGTATCCTCACACAGAGGGTGGAGGAGCGCATGGCATTCAACATCCACCAGCTCAGTCATGGAGGAGTGGAATATGATTCCAGTGACAACCTGTGAAGCTCTGGTGAACTCCATGCCCAAGAGGGTTAAGGCAGTGCTGGAAAATAATAGTGGCCACACAAAATATTGACACTTAGGGACCAATTTGGACATTTTAACTTAGGGGTGGTACTCACTTTTGTTACCAGCGGTTTAGACATTAATGGCTGTGTGGTGAGTTATTTTGAGGGGACTGCAAATTTACACTTTGCTACAATATAAAGTAGTGAGTGAGTGTACAGCTTGAATAAAAGGGTAATTTCATCAGTGTTGTCACATGAAAAGATAGAATAAAATATTTTCAAAAATGTGAGGGGTGTACTCACTTTTGTGAGATACTGTATGTACTGTTAGCTGCAAAGCACTATCCAGTTTAAAAGCGGTGGTATTGCTTCTGCTGCAAAATTTAAATACAAAACTGGCGCATATTGCAATGTAGGGACAAACAAAATGTTTTACCATGAAGTCCTTTAAGCTGCAATGAGCTTTTTGTGGGTTGACAGTCTTATAGTAAACTGGGCAGCCTCGCGGTGGGAGCTGAAGCCAAACTCCAAATATATGCAACAGAAAAACAAGGAAAAAGGGCACCACTGGTTGTGTGATGCGGAATCCGGTGATGAAGTGGAATCCGGTGATGAGTCCGTGTAGGATAATTTCCGGGTAATCGCTGTATGGAACCAGGGAGGGGGCTGGAACACAAACTCAGAGTCCAGCTGGGACGCAACGTTCAGTGGAGTGACGTCAGGACCGGCATGCAACGTGTTTCAATGCTGGAACAGAGAGATGTGGTGCGTCCCTGCGCGCATCTTTTTCAAGCTAGTGTGTAATCGGCTGTACTCAGCCAATTTATATGCCTTAGGCAGTGCTGCCACCTTGTGGGGCTAGTTATAAGCACACCCTATAAATGGGTGTCTTACACTAGTGTTGGCAACTTTTAAAGAGGGAATATTATACACTAAAAAATGTAATGATACTAAGTGGGACATATACATAAAAACTGTGAAAAAATCAGATTTTTGCTATATGGTTAAATACTTTGGCTAAAAATACACTTATAATAGCATGAAATTATTATTTACAACATTTTAAAAACCTTTGATCATAATGGATTACAATTAAAAATAAATATAAAATTGGAAAAAAAAGAATAATGCAACAATGATGGGCAAATTAGCTCAACACTAAAATGTGGTGAAATGAGATCAAATGATATATAACAACTTTTGGTAAAGAAGAGAATTTTTATAATATAGTGGACATTTCTATTTCCTCATTGACCCCCCCCCCCAGGAGTGAGGGCATCCAAAGAATAGATCCAAAAAGTCTCCCTTTCACAAAGATTCTTGAATCTTTCTGCCTCTGGTAGTGTGTTGGAAATTTGTTCAACAATCCACACTCTGAGACCATCTGTTGATTTATGATGACACTCTGCAAAATGACGGGCACACACTATGCTTGTCCTTTCCCCCTTCTATTTTTCTTCTGTGCTCGCCGAATCTTTGGCGGAGGGGTCTTATAGTGCGACCCACGTATAGCAATTTGCAAGGACAGATTAGTACATACACAACAAAATCTGAGCTGCAATTAAATAAATTTCCCAAATGATATGTTTTACCCTTTGTGGTAACTTGCTTTTGCCCATGATCAATAAAGGCACATGTTTTACACAGATTCTTTCTGCATTGAAACATGCCCTTAAGAGGGAACATGCCAATTTGTTGTAATAGAGGTTGGAAGCTCTTCTGTAGGTAACTCTGGGGGTGTCAGTAAGAATGGGTTTGAGGTGTAGATCTTCTAATAATATAGGCCAGTGTTTTTTTAGAATGGATTCCATTTTGTTGAAATCTGTGTGGAATCTTGTAGTGAAGCGAATTGATGGATCAAATTTGTCTGTGTGGCCCTCGCTCTGTGTACTGGAAGGTACATTGGGCTCCAGATAATGAAATGCCTGGTCCACCAGAGAAGTTGGGTACTCTTTTTCGTACAATTTCTTTTTTAGGATTATGCTCTGCTCAATATAATCTGTACTTTTTGTGCAGTTTCGCCGCAATCGACAAAATTTACCTCTAGGGATATTATTTGTCCACTTTTTGTAGTGGCAAATTTTAAAGTGAAGCAAGGAGTTGCCAGCTGTGGGCTTGAAATTATTTTTTGCCTGGATATCTTTACCTGAATGATAAAGATCCAGATCTAGGAAAGTCAGGTTGTCTTTATCCCAAACATGGGTAAAAGGTAGACCACAAATATTGTTGTTGCAATGATTGACAAAACTATCGATGACATCACATCCACCATCCCAGATGATAATGTCATCGATATATCTGCCATAAAAAAACCAAATGCTTTAAAAAGGGGTTATTGGACCACATATATCTATCTTCCCATAAACCCATGGCCAGATTGGCATACGAGGGCGCAAAATTAGCGCCCATTGCCGTGCCCTTAATTTGCAGAAAATATTGTTGGTCAAACTGAAAATAATTATGTGTTAAACAGAAATTGGTACAATCCAATATAAAATTGGCCTGTTCTCCTCCCATGTATGGATTTTCAAAAAGAAAATGAGCTATAGCTGCCAGACCAAATTTGTGGGGTATAGAGGTATAGAGAGAGGCTACGTCCAGAGACATCCAGACGTAGTCATCTTCCCACCTGTATGGTTTGAGCAAATCCAAGAGATGAGTGCCATCTCGGATATAGGTTTGCAACCCTTGAGCCAAAAGTTGCAGATGGTAATCAATATATTTGGATAGACCAGAAGTGATGCTATCCATGGCAGCTATAATTGGTCTACCCGAGGGGATGATCAATGCTCTTGTGAATCTTAGGGATATGGTAAAAGTAAGGGGTGTGATAATACTCTCTACGTAAGAAAAAGGCCTCATTTTTACTGATGATGTTTTTGGACAGTGTTGACTTAATCAATATATCAATCTCTGTTTTATATCTCGGTAAGGGATTAGATCTTAGCTTGGAATATGTCTGCTCATCATCTAATAAGCGTGTTGCCTCCAAAATGTACTTGTCACGATCTTGTATGACAATGCCACCGCCTTTATCGGCGGTTTTAATTATAATATCCTCATTCTTGGTGAGACAAGATAAAGCAATATTTTCTTGCCAAGTTAAATGGCCAAGGGCAGAAGTATTGGTGATGGAATTGGAACACATCCTTTTCAGGTCAATAAAGACCATGTTATAAAAGGTAATGAGATGAGGACCTCTTGACTGATATGGGTAAAATGTGGATTTGGGTTTCAATGGAGTATGTATAATGGGAGGAGACGTACAAAGATGCTGAGTAAAAAGATCAAGTCTTGTGTAAGACTCGTCTTGAGATAACTGCTCTAGCATCTCAATTATATCAATATCAAAATTAAAATCACACACGTCAGACTCCGACTCCAAGATGCCTGAGGCGTCCCCAGTGTCCGTGTCCAACATGTGTTTGGACTTCTGAATCTGAAAGAATCTCTTAAGGGTCAAATTTCTAACATATCTATTGAGATCCTTAAACAATAAAAATGGATCTGGTTTGTTGGAAGGTGCAAAATTCAACCCCCGACCAAGCAGGAATGTTTCACATGGTGTTAAGTTATGTTTAGACAGATTATATATTTTCAGTTTCTGTTTTTTTGGTGCTTTTTTGTCTTCTAGTTCTATTTCTACCCCCTCTGCAGCCTCTTCTGCAAACTTTCTTTTGCTTGACAAGGCCGGAGAGGGGTTCTGTACTAAAAAAGAGGGGATGGATGGAAGAACAACATTATCCGTGAAATTCTGAAGACCAGAAGTACTGGGTACATTAGCCCAGTCTTCTAAGTCGCCAAAAATAATAGGTGTTGGCTTGGTACAGCATACAGAAATACATTCATTAGAATTTGGATTATTCAAGGAAGGTATGGGTGGACTAATTATAGGATCTTCAATAGTGTGTAAGTCAGAAGGATTATTATTCCTCTCTAATTCCATCTCACAACTGCCCATGTGGAGCAGTTGTGTACTATTAGAAACCAATTTTGAGGAACCAAAGTTACCATGGTCTTGTGACGTAACTTGCGAACTGGTACGATTATAAAACGTACTCAAATCATGTATAAGTTTAGTATGAGAACGTTTTTTGGGTGTGGTGGTATGGTTGATGGGTGATTTGGGTCTTTTTCATCTGACATCATTATCATCTGGGATGGTGGATGTGATGTCATCGATAGTTTTGTCAATCATTGCAACAACAATATTTGTGGTCTATCTTTTACCCATGTTTGGAATAAAGACAACCTGACTTTCCTAGATCTGGATCTTTATCATTCAGGTAAAGATATCCAGGCAAAAAATAATTTCAAGTCTACAGCTTGCAACTCCTTGCTTCACTTTAAAAGTTGCCACTACAAAAAGTGGACAAATAATATCCCTAGAGGTCAATTTTGTCGATTGCGGCGAAACTGCACAAAAAGTATAGATTATATTGAGCAGTGCATAATCCTAAAAAATAAATTGTACGAAAAAGAGTACCCAACTTCTCTGGTGGACCAGGCATATAATCATTATCTGGAGCCCAATGTACCTTCCAGTACACAGAGCGAGGGCCACACAGACAAATTTGATCCATCAATTCGCTTCACTACAAGATTCCACACAGATTTCAACAAAATGGAATCCATTCTAAAAAAACACTGGCCTATAATATTAGAAGATCCACACCACAAACCCATTCTTACTGACACCCCCAGAGTTACCTACAGAAGAGCTTCCAACCTAAAAAATAGAATAGCTCCAAGTAAGCTGAAATGCAAAAAAAAAACCTCTATTACAACAAATTGGCATGTTCCCTCTTAAGGGCATGTTTCAATGCAGAAAGAATCTGTGTAAAACATGTGCCTTTATTAATCATGGGCAAAAGCAATTTACCACAAAGGGTAAAACATATAATTTGGGAAATTTCTTTAATTGCAGCTCAGATTTTGTTGTGTATGTACTAATCTGTCCTTGCAAATTGCTATACGTGGGTCGCACTATAAGACCCCTCCGCCAAAGATTTGGCGAGCACAGAAGAAAAATAGAAGGGGGAAAGGACAAGCATAGTGTGCCCCGTCATTTTGCCGAGTGTCATCATAAATCATCAGATGGTCTCAGAGTGTGGATTGTTGAAAAAACTTCCAACACACTTCCAGAGGCAGAAAGATTCAAGAATCTTTGTAAAAGGGAGACTTTTTGGATCTATTCTTTGGATGCCCTCACTCCGGGGGGGATCAATGAGGAAATAGAAATTTCCACTATATTATAAAAATTCTCTTCTTTACCAACAGTTGTTATATATTACAATATGCAGTTCAAAAAATTAGAATCCATCATCCGGAAACATTGGAATGTCTTAAAAGCAGACCGCCACTTGTCTCAAGTATTACCTCCATTTCCTAAATTCATTTATAGAAGGGCCCCTACCCTTCGCAATATACTAGCCAAGAATGTTTTGGATCCTCCAACTAAGAAGCCTTTTTCCTTTTTTGAAGGAAAGGGCTTCTACCCGTGCAAGTATTGTTATGCGTGTAGGCATACTAAGTTTAAGAAGTCCAAGAAAGATGATTTTGTAGCCACCTCCACAGGAAAAAATTATGTTATCAAAGAGTTTATTTCCTGTAGGACTGAAGGGGCTGTCTACTTACTGGAGTGCTCATGCAAACTCCAGTATGTGGGCAGAACGAAAAGGCCCCTCTGGAAACGGTTGAGGGAACATGTTCAAAATATTAAATCTGGCTTTCCCAAGCATAGTGTATCTAGGCACTTTGCTGAAGTTCATGGGAAAGATCCCAGTTCCCTTTCCTTTTGGGGTATTGAAAAGTACAGACCCCATTTGGAGAGGAAGTAACAAGGTCATCACTCTCAGTCAAGCTGAGTCTCGTTGGATTTTTGAGTTAGTGGCGCACCCCTCTAGGTTTAAATATTGAGTTTGATCTTAATTGTTTTATTTCCAATTATTAGATGTGTATTTTAGTAGTTACGTCAATATATATATTTTTTTCTTCTTTGTTTTTTTTCCCCCTTCCCCGTTTTTTTATATATATATATATCTTTTTATATATTTTTATATATTTTTTATGTTTGTGTAATATTTAGTTTTAATGTCTTGATGCTAGCCACTTTAATGTTTATTTTTTTATTTTTTTCACTAGTTTATCTAGTTTGTATTTATACCTTGTTCTGGGCAGTAGTTGTCTAGCTTACGGAGACCATGAATGACCTGACTGATCTCCCAGAATCCATTGCTTGGTATTAATTTGCATATGATGATCAGAAGTGTATATAAGCTCCTATTAGTCACTTGGCCCCTACGCCCTTGATGAAGTCACGTGTGTAGTGACGCAACGTGTCGGGAGGGGGAGCCTAAGTGACGTCCACTTCCGGTCTACGGCCGTAAACCGGAAGTTAGTATTTTATGAACATTTTGTTTGGCGTTTTTTACCTCTAGGTTTTTAACGTGTTTTTTAGCTGTTTTTTATGTGAATAAACACCTTTCTTGGGGCTTTCCTTTACATGCTTCACTATGGAGTCCCTTTTTGTTTTTTTCTGAATATTATGGAGTAAGATTTGTTTTAAGGAAGAACATTGGTAAGCTGTGGAGATTCTTATAGTGGTTCCGGGTCACCCAAAAGGACTGGAAGTTCTCATTGTGAGCAGTGGAGATCTTTGTGGCCATTATTGACCTTGTGGGGTCCATCAGGAAGATTTGCTTTAAGAAAGAACACTGGTAAGCTGTGGAGATCCCTACAGTGGTTTCGGGTCACGCAAAAGGATTGGGATTTCTCATTGTGAGCAGTGGAGATCTTTGTGGCTATTACTGACCCCGTGGGGTCCATCAGAGAGGTGAGAGGCTGGTGTCTATGGGGGAGGATTATTTATACATCATTTGTTCATCTGATCCAGTTTGTTTCTGATGGGATAAGGTGTATTCCCACACCCATCTTTGCTTCTCTCCCTGCAATAAGCTGCTGCCATTTTGGCTATTTAGCACTTTATTTTCTTAGTCACTGTTTGGACGTTTTAATTTTATTCCATTATTGATGTTTTTGTCACCTCATTTATTTTATTTATGAGAAGTTAGACTTTATTATTAGCACTCTTAATATTAGCACTTTCTATTGACATTTAGCGCTGCTTCATTTTATATATATATTATTGTTATATATCATCATTTGATCTCAGTTCACCACATTTTAGTGTTGAGCTAATTTGTCCATCATTGTTGCATTATTCATTTTTTTTCCAATTTTATATTTATTTTTAATTGTAATCCATTATGATCAAAGGTTTTTAAAATGTTGTAAATTAATAATTTCATGCTATTATAAGTGTATTTTTAGCCAAAGTATTTAACCATATAGCAAAAATCTGATTTTTTTTTCACTGTTTTTATGTATATGTCCCACTTAGTATTACATTTTTTAGTGTATAATATTCCCTCTTTAAAAGTTGCCAACACTAGTGTAAGACACCCATTTATAGGGTGTGCTTATAACTAGCACCACAAGGTGGCAGCACTGCCTAAGGCATATAAATTGGCGGAGTACAGCCGATTACACACTAGCTTGAAAAAGATGCGCGCAGGGACTCACCACGTCTCTCTGCGCCAGCATTGAAACGCGTTTCATGCCGGTCCTGACGTCACTCCGCTGAACGTTGCGTCCCAGCTGGACTCTGAGTTTGTGTTCCAGCCCTCTCCCTGGTTCCATACAGCGATTACCCGGAAATTATCCTACATGGACTCCTCACCGGATTCCGCTTCACACAACCAGATGTCTGCTGTTTCTGAGACCAGTTATCAGCGGAGCTCGATCGTTTTGTGGACCTGAACTATGCCTTATACCACAATCTAAGAAGTGAGTTATTTGATGCAATTTGTCATTAAAGCATTACAGTTTTAAACTAAGTGGCGCCCTTTTTCCTTGTTTTTCTGCTTCTGCTGCAGCCCAGTAGTGATGAGCCGAACACCCCCGGGTTCGGTTCGCACCAGAACCCGCGAACGGACCGAAAGTTCGTACGAACATTAGAACCCTATTAAATACAATGGATGCGAACGTTCGAATTCTAAAGTGCTAATTATAACGACTATTATGCATGTTATTGTCCTAAAAAGGGTTTGGGAACCTGGGTTCTGCACCAGGGGACATGTATCGATGCAAAAAGAAGTTTTAAAAACGGTCGTTTTTCGGGAGCAGTCATTTTAATGATGCATAAAGTGAAAAAAAAGTCAAATATTCCTTTAAATATCGTACCTGGGGGGTGTCTAAAGTATGCCTGTGAAGTGCCACGTGTTTCCCGTGTTTAGAACTGTCCCTGCACAAAATGACACTTCTAAAGGAAAAAAAAGCCATTTAAAACTGCTTGCGGCTTTAATGTAATGTCTGGTCCCGGTAATATGGATGAAAATCTTTAAGAAAAATGGCATAGCTACCCCATGACCCCCCCCCCCCCCCTACCCCAGCCCATTACCAGCCCCTTTGGGTCTTGTATGGATATTAAGGGGAACACCGCACACAAAATAAAAAAGGCCCTATATACTCTGAACAGCCGTATACAGGCGGTGCATACAAGACAGGGACTGTAGGTTTGTTCTTATGTAGAATGTGTTTGTAATTTTGAACAGGTACATTGTTGAAGTGTAGCTCCAGCCCAAAAATCTATTTTTAAACTTTTTGGAAAACATAGGTAAGGGTTATCACCCCTGTAACATTTGTTTTGCTGTCTGTGCCCCTGTTCAGAACATTTCACCTCACTTTCCGTCCCAATGACAACTGTTTTTGAAATGTGGTGTTTTTCTTGAAACAAGGATTGGTGATAAAGCATCAGTACAGAGGAGACACC
This sequence comes from Rana muscosa, assembly GCA_029206835.1. Classification (NCBI taxonomy): domain Eukaryota; kingdom Metazoa; phylum Chordata; class Amphibia; order Anura; family Ranidae; genus Rana; species Rana muscosa. The sequence goes on from CM055118.1 coordinate 703,782,011, forward strand.
TTTCTCCCATATTAATTCTTACAGGAGAGAATTTTCCTTCCTAGGGGTAGATTTCCTCTTACTTCCTGTTGTCTTCTTGCGTTTGCAAGTAGTAGTCGTTTGTAAGTTGGATGTTTGAAAGTAGGGACCTGCCGTATATACTCTGCAGAAATAGGCCCCTTAGTTGTTGGCGTTGGCACAACACTGTAAGCACTCACAGTTACTCTTGGTTGGTGCTGGAACGCCCTGCTGTCAACTATTATATCAGGAATTGTAATTACATATAATTGTTGAACAGTGGTAGTAAAAATTGGGCCTTTGATGGTGGTGCTGGTGCCACAACACTGTAAGCCCTGACAGTTACTCTTGGTGGGTGCAGCAATGGGCTCTGCTGTGAATTATTAGATCAAGAATTGTAATTACATGCCCCTGTTGAACAGGGGCTGAAAAATTGGGCCTTAGGCACTGGTGGCACAACACTCCAACCCCTCACAGATACTGTACTTGGAGCACAGCAATGAGCCCTGTTGCAAAGTATTGCTTCAAAAATTGTAATTACACGCCCCTGTTAAACAGGGGCTGAAAAATTGGGCGTTAGGCACTGGTGGCGGCACCCATAAACAAAAATGATCTTCCAAGCTATCATCATCAATCGTATCATTGAGGACTCGGAGGAGGAGGATAGCCAGTCAACATAACAGCACAGGCACTCAGCATCAGCATCAGTCTTGAAGGGATGTGACATGTTAAAATCAATTAGTCTGTTATATCAGCATCAGGTGTGTGGTAGCTGGTGGTGATCCAAGACTGGTTCATCTTGATGAAAGTCAGTCGATCAACCGAGTCGGTGGACAGGCGCACCCTGTGATCCGTGACAAATCCTCCAGCAGCACTGAATGTGCGTTCCGAAAGAACGCTGGATGCAGGACAGGCCAGTAGCTCAATTGCATACTGTGCAAGCTCTGGCCAGTGATCCATCCTCAAGACCCAGTAAGCCAGAGGATTTTCGGTGGGGAAGGTGTCCAAGTCTGACCTTGCCCCTAGATATTCCTGCACCATGTTTATCAGACGCTGGCGATGGTTGCTGGAACCGATCATACTTTGGGGCTGCGGACTAAAGAATTGTCTGAACGCATCGGTCAGACGGCCACCTTCCCCACCGCTCCTTCTTTGACTGGCCGAAGCCTCAGCAACTCGTTGTCCAGGACCAGGAGTTTGTAACCTCCCAGTCTCTGGGAACGCGTTGCACAGACCTTTCTGCAAGGCCTCCCGGAGTTGTCTCATCCTCTGCTCCCTCTGCGACGGTAACATAAGGTCCGCAACCTTACCCTTGTACCGTGGATCAAGGAGAGTGGCCAGCCAGTAATGGTCCCTCTCCTTGATCCGAAGAATACGAGGATCCTTCCACAGACTTTGCAGGATCAGGGAGGCCATGCAGCGTAGGTTAGCTGAGGCATTCGGTCCGGAGTCCTCTGGGTCACTAAGGACGACATGATCCGCAGCCACCTCCTCCCAGCCACGTACAAGTCCACTGGTTTCTTGGGACTGTAAATCATCCCTAAAAGACTGCTGCTGATGATGCTGAGTGCCAGCCTCCACCTCCATGCTGACACAATCCTCCTCCTCCTCCTCCTCCTCCTCCTCCTCCTCTTCCTGTGCGATGGGTGGGACAGAAGGAACACTGTCTGGGTAAAGGGGGCCTTGAGAGGCAAGGAAGTCCACCTCTTCCTGCCTCTGTTCTGCCTCAAGTGCCCTGTCCATTATTCCACGCAGCGTGTGCTCCAACAGGTGGACAAGAGGTACAGTGTCACTGATGCATGCACTGTCACTGCTCACCATCCTCGTGGCCTCCTCAAATGGTGCCAGGACAGTGCATGCATCCCTGATCATGCCCCACTGGCGTGGAGAAAAAAAACCAAGCTCCCCTGACCCTGTCCTGGTGCCGTAGTCGCACAGGTACTCATTGATGGCCCTCTGCTGCGTGTGCAGCCGCTGCAGCATGGCCAACGTTGAGTTCCACCTGGTGGGCATGTCACATATAAGGCGGTTCTTGGGCAGGTTCAACTCCTTTTGCAGCTCAGCCAGGCGAGCACTGGCATTATAAGATCTGCGGAAATGCACACAAACTTTCCTGGCCTGCCTCAGGACATCCTGTAAGCCCGGGTACCTGCCCAAGAACCGCTGCACCACCAGGTTAAGGACGTGAGCCACACAGGGCACATGGGTCAGTTGTCCCTGTCGGAGGGCGGAGAGGAGGTTGGTGCCATTGTCGCAAACCACCATTCCTGGGTTAAGCTGGCGTGGCGTCAACCACCTCTCGGCCTGGCCCTGCAGAGCAGACAGGACCTCTGCCCCAGTGTGGCTTCTGTCCCCCAAACACACCAGCGCAAGCACGGCATGGCATCCTTTTTGCCTGCGTACTTGCGTAGCCCCTTGAACGGCTACGGAGCACCGCTGGTTCAGAGGACAAAGCACAGGAAGAGGCCATGGAGGAAGAAGAGGAGGGGGTGGAGGAGAGAGGTGTGTCACAACCAGTAGTAGCATTTTGGAGGCGTGGCGGTGGAACAACCTCCAACACTACTGCACCTTGTTCTGCATCCTTCCCAGCTGCCAAAAGAGTGACCCAATGGGCCGTGAAAGAAAGGTAACGTCCCTGTCCATGCCTGCTGGACCATGAGTCAGCGGTAATATGCACCTTACCGCTGACCGCCCTGTCCAGCGAGGCCAAGACATTGCCTTCCACATGCCGGTAGAGAGCCGGAATAGCCTTCCGTGAGAAAAAGTGGCGTTTGGGAACCTGCCACTGAGGAACCGCACATTGCACAAACTCACGGAAGGGGGCCGAGTCTACCAACTGAAAAGGCAGCAGTTGAAGCGCTAGCAATTTAGCCAAGCTAGCATTCAACCGCTGGGCATGTGGATGGCTGGGAGTGAACTTCTTTCGACGGTCCAGCAGCTGGGGCAGGGAAATTTGCCTGCTAGAATCGGACGTCGGTGTACTGCTAGCAGAGTGGCCGCAAGTACTTGGCTGTGACACACCTAATTCTACACCTTCATTCCTCTCAGTGCATGTTTCAGAGAGGACTGAAGTTATAGTGGGGTTGGAGATCCCAGCTGATGCGGTGCAAGGAGAGGTCCGCTTTGTTCTTTGGTGTGGGTCTTTGAGGTAGGCTTGCCAACGAGCTGCATGGCAGGTCAACATATGTCTGGTCAGGCATGTGGTACCCAAGCGGCTGATGTTTTGGCCACGCGATATACGCTTGAGACATATGTTGCAAACAGCAGCTGTGCGATCTGATGCACTAGCCTCAAAAAAGGCCCACACCAAAGAACTTTTTGAATGACGGGCAGAGGCAGCGCCCTGCACAGGCGGAGCTCTGCGGTGTGATTCCGTCTGTGTACTGCCCTTACGCTGGCCACCAAAGGGCATCCTGCCTCGTTGATGTGCCTCCTCCTCATCCTCCTCCTCCTCCTCCTCTCTCCTATTAGGCACCCACGTGGAGTCAGTGACCTCATCATCCCCTCCCTCCTCATCACTGGAGCCAATCTGGCAGTATGCTGCAGCTGCTGGAACATGACTGCCAGATTGGTGTCCTTCTTGAGCATCCCCTCTGTCTGCTCTCACGCTACTGCCTTCCTCTAGCTGGGTTTCATCATCAGACCCTTCGAAACGCTGGGCATCCTCCTGGAGCATGTACCCAACACTGTGCTCAAACAGTTTGGGGGACTCCTCAGGAGGAGGACATGGTGGGTCTAGGGAAGGAGTGACTGATGATGAGTCTGACATTGATACCAGGGAAGAGGACGCTTTGGCAGCTGCTTTGCCAGTACCCTGAGCCTGGGTGAGAGAGGATGAGGAGGAGGAGGAGGGCTTGGTCATCCACTCTACCAAGTCTTCGGCATGATGTGGCTCAACATGTCCAGCTGCCGAAAAGAAGGACAAGCGTGTCCCATGGCCATGTGCTGATGACAATGCACCGCGTCCACGACCAGCACTGTTGCCCCCAGACACAGAGCCTGCTTGCCCTCTTTTATTGCCTCCTGACTGTCTGCCTCTCCTTGTTTGCCTTCCAGACATTCTAATGGATGGCCTGCAGGGAGATGGGGAAAAAAGCAATAAGGGCTACCTTCAGGTGTCCTTCTCTGTCCCTTTACTTAAGGATTTCTAAATATGGTTGAGGATGATTGCTTTCGCACAGAATAGCACAATGACAATTTCCCTGACTGTCCAAAAAACAAGGATTTCAAAGATGGTTGATGAGGAATGCTTTAGCACAGTATAGCACAATGAGAATTTCCCTCACTGTCCTTCCCTGTCCCTACAAACAAGGATTAGCACAGTAAAACACACTGACACTCTCCCTACCTATCCTTCTCTTTCCCTAAACTAAAGAAATCCAGGTTAAGCAAGAAAAAAAAATTTCACTGTCCCTGCCTATGCTTCTCTTTCCCTGCTCCGGAACACACTACACTAGGCCGCCGTGCTGGCTGCCTTTTATAGTGTGGGGCGTGTACTAAACACCCTCAGCAATAATTGGCCACAGGCATCCTGCCTGTGGCCAATCATTGCTCTCCTCGCTGCCGGCGCTGTGATTGGCCAAGCATGCGGGGTCACAGTGCATGCTTGGCCAATCACAGCGCCTGGATGACACTGCGATGGCGTAGTGCATTGTGGGCCGCAAATTAGGCGCGAACGGCCCAAATCGTTCATTGTTCGGCGAACGATCGAACAGCCGATGTTCGAGTCGAACGTATGTTCGACTCGAACACCGAGCTCATCCCTACAGCCCAGTGTCTGAGTACTTATATAAAACAAACAAACTTTTGCTAAGGAATCAAACAATAATACAAAAATTAAGACCGCAGCTGCTGCAGCATAGTGCACTAACGCCTCAGAAGATGAATAAAATAAGTATTGCAGCACTGGCGGAATGAGTGAACAAAACTTAAATGATATAACACTGTTTTTAAACAAATGGATATTACTACCCAATTTGCAAAACGGTGAACAGTGCTCAGCAAATGGATGTTGCCAACCACCTGCTAGGCAAAAGTGACAGTGCTTGAACTGTGCAAAACAAAGTTAAAATATACTGACATAGAATGTTTAAACAGTACAAAAATAAATCTGGTGCTAACACGTATTGTGTATATATACTAATGACAAAGTGCTGTGTGCTTCCAATATGGTGAGTGCCTGTGTCCAGATCGATGGTTTCCCCTCTTGTGGCCCCACTCACCAGAATGATGAAATAAATAAGAAACTTCCGGCCAACCCAGAACCAGTGACGTTGCTTCCGGTTCTCGTGGAACGCACACTCGCGAACGCTGAACACACTGACGCTTGTCTTTTGCTACAGTCTTGTGAGTGCAATAGCTAGCGGTGCAGTGCTGTATGTACAGGCGGTACTTCACATATATATTTTTTCTTCTCTCTCCCTCGCCATGCTCCGTCTCTTCGCTGAACCGGCTGAGATACGCTGCTAATTAAACCCCAAGACTACCTCTGGATTCGGGATATTTGGGATATCCGTGACCCACATTGTGACTATTTATTTCTTCATTCTGGTGAGTGGGGCCACAAGAGGGGAAACCATCAATCTGGACACAGGCACTCACCATATTGGAAGCACACAGCACTTTGTCATTAGTATATACACACAATACGTGTTAGCACCAGATTTATTTTTGCACTGTTTAAACATTCTATGTCAGTATATTTTAACTTTGTTTTGCACAGTTCAAGCACTGTCACTTTTGCCTAGCAGGTGGTTGGCAACATCCATTTGCTGAGCACTGTTCACTGTTTTGCAAATTGGGTAGTAATATCCATTTGTTAAAAAAAAAAACAGTGTTATATAATTTAAGTTTTGTTCACTCATTCCGCCAGCGCTGCAATACTTATTTTATTCAGTGTCTGAGTACTCCCTGTGAAATTTTGTCTCAGTGGTGATGATATCATGGTAAGGCCTCATGTACACTGCTGCTGCTAAACGGACGTTTAGGAGCAGTTGGGTGTTTTTTTTTCAACTGCCCCTGAACCCTCTTTTGTTATCTTATCTGTCCATGCACACAGGGTTGTTTTACAGTTGTTTCTAGGCAGTTGAGTTTAGAGCCATTTTTGGAACACAAAAAAAATGCGTTCAGAAGCTGTTTATAGGCGTTTCAAGCTCCAAGCGCATATAAACTCTGTAATTCGCATTAAACTAGCGTTTCGTTTACAGGCGTTTTTCATTGTTGGCCATTTGAAAAAGCAGGAGCGTCAAAAAGCCGCTAAACTTGGCATGTAAACGCGGAAAAACTGACATTTTAAGCGTCTGTTACTATCTGTCAAGTTAAATCGTTCAGGAAAGGTTGTAAAAACGTTCCGTGTATATGAAGCCAATAGGACATTTTAGCACTGAGGTCTGCAGTGTGGGCTTTTCCAGACCTGTGCTCTTCACAATCAGAGCAGTGGTATAAGCTCTGAGGTACCCAATCTCTGATATCTCCAAGTTTAAGTAAGCCTCTAGATCTACTAATAATCTCTTCATATTATCTGGGGCCTGAGTATTGCATTGTGACACTTTCCATGCTTTGTGTACTGTTCACTGCAGAGCACTGTGTACATGGACAGATAAGATAACAGAGTAGTGACAATGTCCAGTCTCTGTGCACCTTCCCTGTGTGAACCTCCTGAATAGTCTGATATGAGCCTATTAGGTGATCTTGAGGAAATGAGCTCTATATTGTGGTGCTTTCCAAACTTGTGTGTATGGTGTCCATTAGTAACAGACTACACTCAAGTTTCTGAGATTGGCACAGCCCTTTTGTGACCCTGTCCCTGTAGGCTCTCTTCCTCTGAGTAAGTCTGTTTGCAATTAACATATCTTGGTAACCCTTTTGAACTGGGCTCTGCATTTTGTCTCAGGAAACTTGGCGTCATCTGCTTCTTCCTTTCTCTTCCTGCTGCTACTGTTGTTTCTAGTGCATCCTGGATCATCTGGTTTCTGATTTTGCTCTCTGGATCATCTGGTTTCTGATTTTGCTCTGCTGTTTACCTTCAGTCTATTGATTACTGCCAGCTGCCTTGTAAATGGTCTGGGTTCTACCTTTTTTTTTTTGCATGTAATTGCTTACTGCTTTTTGGTGCAATATGTTTGTTAAAAGAAGCTCAGAGGACAATTTCATTGTGTACAGATCTTCAGGATGATGAGCAGGGGCCTCAGTAAGTATTCTCCTGTTTACCAACCCCTTGAATGAACACAGGAATGCAGTGCACTCTGGTTCATTCATAGATGATGACATAGTAAACCTCAGTCCAATGTTTACTATGCCTTTTGTTTGTGAATGAGCACATAATTCTCTGTGTAGAACATTCCTTTTTGTTACAGAGTTCAGGTTTGCAGAGGAGGAGATTGAGGACTGTGTGTCCTTTGTCAGTTTAAAGCTTAGTACACATGAGCCAAATGTCGGGCGGCATCGGCCAGTTCAATAGAAACCAGCCAACATTCAGCCCATGTGTACTGGAGTCAGGCCGGCATGACTGAAAAAATCTGCCGATCGGCTCCCAATCAGCATTGTCAACCAATGACCTGAGAGCGCTGACCGCGTGTTCTGGCGGGGGGGCTTCCCCCTTGTCGGAACACAATAGAATAGCAGGAGATATCGCTGTACTAATGTCGGATTGTTAGTATAGTGGCTCCTTCTGAGCTGTCGGTTTTTTATTTTTTTTATTTAGCCCTGCTGGTGTGTATGTGGCTTTAGTCAAAAGTGAAACATCAAGGGTCTATTTTCCAAAAGACCCTTGAAAATACTGTAAAAAAATAAATATAACCATAATTAATAAAAAAAAGAAACTGAAAAACAAATAAGTTGCAAAAAAATGGGTCTGGCTACCTGAGCCAGTGGATCGCAAGTCCTGGCAGCGAAAGGCTTAAAGTGGATGTAAACCCTCACTTATACCCAGTCAATTGAACAGCCTCAGATGATACACAGAGATGAAACAAATCTCCCTACATAGGTTTTACATGTATATCTGCTGTCTTCAACTTTCTAGACTCTTTAGAAAGTGCACATTGTGTTAGAAATGTTTCTTCCTGTTTCAGCAGTGGGAGGGAAGTCTGGGCATACACTGTGTGTGAGCTGATTGGAGGAAAGGTGCAAACCCCCACCTCCACATATGCAGAGGAACGAAATAAACTTGCAGAGCTGTGCTGTGAATAGACAAGCTCTCTGCTTATCTTTCTAAGATACCTCCAAACTTCCAGCTGCTTTTATCTCCTGTGTTCGAGAGCTTGTCAGAAAATATTGTGCTGATAACAGAGGAACAGAGCAGCAGAAAGATACAGGACTTAGGGCTTTGAATAGCGATAAATAAACATTACAGATATATGTGCCCAGGTCAGATTTCATGAATGAGGTTTACATTTACTTTAATGGACATTACACTTCGTAATGGCGTCTTCACCTTTTGGGACTTCACTGACAGTCATTTGGACTCTATATTCTAATTTCAGTTTGATTTAACTGGTACAACTCTCCATCCCCTGTTTATATGACTTTTAATTTGTGAAGCCATGTCTGAATTGGATTTCATCCTTTTTAGGGGGACTTCTCTCACACATAACAAGACCTTTGAGCTTTTTCAACTTTTTAAGCTTTACTTTAATTCCACTTTAGTTATAAGGGCCTCTCAGAGGCATCTATGTTGATATTTAAAATTAAAATAACGTCTGTACATATGCATAGGGTACTTTGGCTACTTTGCCGTTGATGTAGAACACATTTTTAAACAATGTCTTGTTTAATTACCCATTGAGGGAAGGTGTCTTTTTGGTCATTGTCGGCGAAGTTTGGCTGTGTGCAGAGCACACAGCCATTTCTCCTTGTGCTAAATAAGCACACTTTGTCTTAATGCAATAATGCTTCTTAAACTAAAATTCACTCGCCTTCCATTCGATCCCCATTCATACAAATCAAGACGCATCACCAGACTGGTCTCATCAACAAGGCATCCCAGCAAAGACTGCCCGCCAACGCCCTAACCGCATCCTTTTATTATCACAAAAGATCACACCCACAGGAGGCGATTGGCTGCAGCATGTGACCTCCTCCATAGGAAGTGATGTCACAGCATGTGACCTCCTCCATAGGAAGTGATGTCGCAGCATGTGGGCTCCACACAGCAAATGCCCATATATGGATTTGGTAACACAACACAGGATGTGACAATACATGATAACCTTTCCAGCAGGGATATTTAAATACATACAATATAATACCAATACAAAATAACACAATAATACAAAACAAATTCAACAACATGATGGCTAAAGTCTTATGGGCGTGTCCGGGCAGGGAAAGCGTGTATGCTCCCAGCAAACAAAGCTGTATTTTTTTCTCTACCCCATTGTACATAGTCACAAATTATTTAGGCTTCCCACACTCTAAGACTTATGTTGCCCTGTGTGGCCTAAAGTTTGTCTTGAGGTATATTTTCTCACCCCACTTCTTTTTTGGATTGCATGGTAATATCCTAATATTGGGATCAATACACCCATTGTGCTCATCTCTCCTAAGACCTAAGGGGAACATCTAAATTGAAGTGCCCCCTAATGGGATGACATATTGACTCTCACATCTGCTCAATGCACTTTCACTTGACTACTGTTGCCTATGACAAAGCCACTAAAATGGTGTCAAAACATGCTGGGTAATCTTATTGAGACACTTTTTTAATTGTATTGATGGGATCTCTTGCAATAAAGAGAGGATTTAAGAGGAATAGAGGCAATGTGAATTATAGGTGGAGGAAAGGCTAAGAAGAAAGAAGATTTGAGAAACCCTAAGAGATCAAGAAAAACAAGAATCAATAAGGTTAAGAGGATTTTGAGAGAAAGATAAGGAATAAATTGATGGGTGTACTGTGAAATAGAATAGGAGATTGACAGAGAGAAACATATTTAAACAGATACTGCTGATAAAGGAGAGAATGCTGCACTGCTCTCTATGATAGGATAACACTTCATGGTTAGTAAGTAGGGTTGAGCGAACCCGAACTGTAAAGTTCGGGTTCGTACCGGACTTTTGGATTTTTGGGTCCCGAACAATTGACTGTATGTTCGGGTCTGGTGTTCGGCGATGTAATGGCGCATTTTCTAAAAGCTACAGGGCAGCCAATAAACTTTCAGTTAACTGGTGTGCCCTTAGAAGCCATCACAGCCATGCCTACTAATGGCATGGCTGTGATTGGCCAGTGCAGCATGTGACCCAGCCTCTATATAAGCTAGAGGCACACAGCACAGCACGTCACTCTGCTTTAGACAGTATAGGGAAAGGATCCTGGCTGCTGTTGCTGTGAGGGAGAGAATGAAATGATAGGAGTTAGTCCTGATTCTGCAATCTACTGAGAGTAAAGATAGAGACAGTGTAGGGCAAGGTTCCTGTTGCTGCTTTCAGGGAGAGAGATTTATCTAGGAGTCCAGATTCAGAGATCTAATAACTCAGCGATCTGCATAGATTTACCTGGTTGGGTTGCAGTGCACAGTCTTTTATCACTGCCATGAGCCCAGTGCCAGAGAAAATCTAACTTTTATCTGCAAGCTCAGTGCACCAGCACTGCATAGGTTACGTTGAGATACATACTGTGGGTGTATTCTGCTCTTCCAAAAACACCCATTTAGGGCAAAAAAATAAAAATGTGCAGTGTTTTCTGCATATATGCAGGTGTGAGATAAACAATTTATATATTTTTCTTCTATTGTGCTATTCTAAAAAAATAATTTTAGGACAAAAAACATTTTTTTGAATAGCATTTTCTGCAGTTCTGTAGGTGTGAGATATACCGTTTCCATACTGTGGGTGTATTCTTCTCTTCCAAAAACACCCATTTAGGGCCACAAAAAATATTTTGCAGTGTTTTCTGCATATCTGGAGGTGTGTGAGATAAACAATTTATATATTTTTCTTCTATTGTGCTATTCTAAAAAAATTATTTTAGGACAAAAACATTTTTTTGTATAGCATTTTCTGCAGTTCTGTAGGTGTGAGATACACCGTTTACATACTGGGGGTGTATTCTGCTCTTCCAAAAACACCCATTTAGGGCAAGATCCTAAATATGGAAAATATGAGGAGAACGTCAAAGGGACGTGGCCCCGGTCGTGGTGCTGCTGGTGGAGCTCCTGTTGCAGGGAGAGGACGTGGTCGATCTGTGCCAGCTACACGCACAAGTAAAACACCTTCCACAGGTGCGAGTAGGCGACAGAGCCTGCAGCGGTATTTTGTTGCGCCTAATGAGGCTGTACGAATGTTGAGGCCAGGACAAGTACAGGCAATAGTAGATTGGGTTGCTGACAGTGCCTCCAGTTCCTTCACATTGTCTCCCACCCAGTCTTCTGATGAAAGATCAGAGTTGGCACCTGCAGCCGATGTCCATCAGTCTTTCACTTCACCCCCTTGCAAATCAGCCAAGCAGTCTGAGCCCCAAATCATGCAGCAGTCTTTTCTGCTTTTTGATGACTGTTAGCAGGGCTTCCCAGGGCCATCCACCTAGCCCTGCCCCAGAAGTGGAAGAGATTGAGTGCACTGATGCCCAACCACTTATGTTTCATGATGAGTACATGGGAGGACCATCGCAGCATGTCTTGGATGATGACGAAACACAGGTGCCAACTGCTGCTTCTTTTGCAATTGTGCAGACCGACAAGGAGGACACGGGTGAAGACTGGGGGGAAGATGATGTGGAGGACGATAAGGTCCTCGACCCCACATGGAATCAACGTTATGCAGGTGACCAGTGTAGTTCGGAGGAAGAGACGGTGGTCGCACAGAGCCACCAGCACAGCAGAAGAGGGAGCAGGGTGCAAAAGCGGAGCGTCCGTCCCCTAGACAGTACGTCTGCTACTGCCCAACGCAGCAAGGGACCGAGCACACCAAAGCCAGGTCCAAGGAGTTCGCTAGCGTGGCAGTTCTTCAGACAATGTGCTGATGACAAGACACGAGTGGTTTGCACGCTGTGCAATCAGAGCCTGAAGCGAGGCATAAACGTTCTCAACCTAAGCACAACCTGCATGACCAGGCATCTAAGTGCAAAGCACGAGCTGCAGTGGAGTAGACACCTCAAAAACCAAGAAAGGTCTCTGGCTCCTCCTGCTTCCTCTTCTGCTGCAGTCTTGGCCTCTTCATCCACCTCTGTAGTGACAGTAGCACCTGCCAACCCGCAAACAGAGCATCTGCCAGCAACACTACCACCTGGGTCACCAACCATCTCCACAATGTCCCATCTAAGCGTTCAGCTCTCTTTCTCCCAAACACTGGAGCGGAAGAGGAAGTACCCCCCTAGCCACCCGCGATCCCTGGCCCTGAATGCCAGCATTCCAAAATTCCTCGCCTTTGAAATGCTGTCATTCCGTCTAGTGGAGACGCAGAGTTTTAAAAGCCTGATGGCATTGGCTGTCCCACAGTATGTCGTGCCCAGCCGCCACTACTTTTCCAGGCGAGCCATCCCTTCCCTGCACAACCAAGTGGGGGACAAAATTAGGTGTGCACTGCCCAACGCCATCTGTGGCAAGGTCCACGTAACTACGGATGCGTGGACCAGTAAGCACGGTCAGGGATGTTATATCTCCCTAACAGCACACTGGGTAAATGCAGTGGCGGCTTAGGCAAATAGCAGTTTGGCGCATGTCCTTTCACCACCGAGGATTGCAGGGCGCTTCAGTTTGCCTCCTCATCCTCTACCGCCTCCTCATCCGGTCAGCGTAACACCTTCACCACCAACTTCAGCACAGCCAGGGGTAAATGACAGCAGACAGTTTTAAAAAGTTCCTGTTTGGGGGAAAAACCCCACACCGCGCAGGAGTTGTGGAGGGACATGGAACAACAGACCAATGAGTGGTTGGTGGCAGTGAGCATCAAGCCCGGCCTGGTGGTGTGCGATAATGGGCCAAATCTCGTAGCAGCTCTGGGCCTAGCCGGTTTGACGCACATCCCTTGCCTGGAGCATGTGCTGAACTTGGTGGTCCAGAGGTTCCTGAAAAATTACCCCAATATGCCAAAGCTGCTGCAGAAAGTGCGGGCTGTCTGTGCGCACTTTCGGCGTTCTCACCCTGCTGCTGCTCGCCTGTCAGCGCTGCAGCGTAACTTCGGCCTTCCCGCTCACCGCCTCATATGTGACGTGCCCACAAGGTGGAACTCCACCTTGCACATGCTGGCCAGACTGTGCAAGCAGCAGCAGGCGATAGTGGAGTTTCAGCTGCAGCAATCACACGTGAGTCGCTCTGCGGAACAGCACCACTTCACCACCAATAACTGGGCCTCCATGCGAGACCTGTGTGCCTTGTTGCGCTTTTTCGAGTACTCCACCAACATGGCCAGTGCCGATGACGCAGTTCTCAGCGTTACTATCCCAGTTCTATGCCTCCTTGAAAAAACGCTTCGGGTGATGATGGAAGAGGATGTGGCACAGGAGGAGGAGGAGCAACCGGATAATTTCAAAGGCTTTCAGGGCAGTCTTTCACAAGTGGCTACGAGGGTGGGTTCCTGCACCAACAACGCCAGGTACACAATTGTCCGGCAACAAGGGCACAGTTCTGGAGGATGAGGAGGAGATGGAGGAGGAGGAACCATGTCCACAGCAGGGTGGCACCCAGACTAGCTCATGGCCATCACTGGTGCCTGGCTGGTGGGATACAGAGGACTCAGACGATACACCTCCCACAGAAGACAGCTTTTCGTTGCCTCTGGGCAGCCTGGCACACATGAGCGATTACATGCTGCAGTGTCTCCGCAACGACCGCCGAGTTGCCCACATTCTAACTGGTGCTGATTACTGGGTGGCCACCCTGCTGGATCCCCATTACAAGGACAACGTCCTTATTTCCCTCACTGGAGTGGGATCGTAAGATGCGCGAGTACAAGCGCACGCTGGTAGACTCGCTGCTGGTGGCATTCCCACCTGACAGCGGGGGTACGGTGGAAGCACGACGAGGAGGAAGAGGTCGCCAACGCAGCCGGGGCACCGCCAGCACCTCAGAAGGCAGGGTTAGCATGGCCGAAATGTGGAAAAGCTTTGTCAGCACGCCACAACAACCAGCACCACCAGCTGAGATGGAACGTCTTAGCAGGAGGCAGCATTTCACCAACATGGTGGAGCAGTATGTGTGCACACGCCTACACGTACTGAATGACGGGTCTGCCCCCTTCAACTTCTGGGTCACCAAATTGCGCACATGGCCTGAGCTTGCCCTTTACGCCTTGGAGGTGCTGGCCTGCCCTGCAGCCAGTGTATTATCTGAACGTGTATTTAGCACGGCAGGGGGCGTTCTCACAGACAAGCGCAGCCACCTGTCCAGAGCCAATGTGGACAAGCTCACATTCATTAAAATGAACCAGGCATGGATCCCACAGGACTTGTCTGTACCTTGTGCAGAATAGACATTTATACCGGTGTTCTGACAAACTGTCCGGCCATCGGATTGTGTCCGGCCCGTACTGCACAGGCGCAGCGCTTGCGCAGTACGGAGGACAAGGAGATTCACAAAATCTCCAAAGATGAACGGCGCCTGTGCTGTGAGTGCAGGTTCAAGCCCCACCATCCAAGTGGACATACGGTAGCACATAGTAACAGGGCCCCTCACGGGCTCGCCAGTGTCGCCATGCTTCGGGCATGGCCTCGCTTGGCTCGGCTTGAACCTCGGATGGTGTGGCTTGAACCTGGACTCACCGCGCAGGCGCCATTCGTCTTTGGAGATTTTCTAAATCCCCTTGTCCTACGTACTGAGCAAGCGCAGTACAGGGCGGACACTATCAGATGGGGGACAGAATTCGACACATCACCGGCCTTACCCAGCCATTGTTGTATTTTTGAACCAGTGTTGGCTACCTCATCCTCCTCCACCGCCCCTTCCACCTACACAGCCACATCCACCGCCACCTCAACCTCCTACTCCATATGAACCTCGTCCTCCTAGGTCAAGATTATAATTTTTTATTTTTTTATTTCAAAGTATCTTATTTTCCCACTAGCTTATCCATTAAATGTAATAATTTTTTCCAGAAAGGGTGTATTCTGGGGCATTCCCACCATATATATGGCATTGTGCCGTTGAGTTTCTGAGGTTCTTAATGACTTTCTGTACCTCGTCTGCTGAGAAGGGGGCCTCCAGCATATTATTTTTATTTTTTATTTTTTTATGTTATTTCCCTATCCACATTTGTTTGCAGAGCACTTGCCATGCTCTTAACATTTTGCTGTCATTTGCAGCCCTTTAGCCCTTTCCATTACTATTTTAGAGCCATTTTAGTCCTCAAAAGTTTGGGTCCCCATTGACTTCAATGGGGTTCGGGTTCGGGGTCAAGTTCGGACTCAAACTTTTTTCCGAAGTTCGGTCGAACCCGAACATCCAGTTGTCCGCTCAACTCTATTAGTAAGTACAGATAAAAGAGACACAGAGACCAATAATGGAGATACATTATATCAATTATTATCAATAAAACGTAATGAATGTTAAAAGTATTAAATAATGGTTATATTTTAATACTCAGAGGGCAGGTTACTATATGCATACTTTAGCACTGACCAGTGCATCTTTCTAGTGCTCCTTGGCTTCCCAGCTTTACCATAATGGAATGCCTAATAGATCCTTGCTAAAAATTGAAGATGTCCTAGATTCTGACAGTTCTTGTTGTTCAAAGGGTCATCTCCTCTCTACTCTGAGTATAGCACATACTATACTATCTACCACCCCCCCCCCCTTTAGGATTCTGGAATCAATTGGAACTTCTTCCTTTTCATACTGTTCCTCCGTACTATTTTGCCTCTCATCTTGTATGGCAAAATCTGATTTTTGGACATATGGTTCTTAAAGTGATTGTAAAACCTTGTTTAAAATAAAAGAGTAAATAATAAACATTTTATACTCCCACTATGCAGTTGGTTTTGAACAGAGCAGCCTGGATCCTCCTCCTCTTTTTCAGGTCCTTCGCTGCTCCTGGCCCCTCCCTCCCTGTCGAGTGCCCCCACAGAAAGCAGCTTGCTATGGGGGCACCCGAGCCGAGTCTACAGCTCTATGTCCATTCAGACACTGAGCCCCAACCCAGCCCCGCCCCTGATTTGGTTAACTGACTTTGACAGCCGCGGGATGGCCAATTACGCCGCTGCTGTGTCTCAGCCAATCAGGAGGAGAGTCCTGAGTCCATGCATTCCTGTGCAGGAAGTTCCATCCATATCAATTGCGATGCAGCGGCTGCATGGACACAGCCACTGTTCCCAACTTGACATCTATGTGGGTGCATGTCCCCGAACTCACTCTCTGTGTTTGGGGCCATGCACCTACACCCGCACAGATGTCAGATCTGTCTTTGCAGCCGCTGTGTCCCAACTGACACAAATAGGACTGCCTGCACAGAACACCTATGCATCCCTATGCAGGTAAACATGCCATTTTAGTATACCCCATGTGAACGAGGCCTTAGTAGGCATTTAGCAATAGTCTTGTAAGTTATGCTGTGTTTGTGTGCAAATAGGAATTGTATTTATTTATTTTTTTGTGAAAATAGCGATTTGCGCAAATATTTCATAGCCTTTATCAGTAGCACCTTTTTATTCTACTGGCATGTTTTAGAAAATATATGGTTTGGGGGGTCTTTTAAAAACTCTGAAAGCTGTAAGGGAAAAATGAAAACCTCCAGATTTTAGAGAAATTTGGTGATATAATTTTTTTGCAAACGTTCCATTTTCACCATTTCACAAAAAGGTGCAATTTAAGATTTACAAATATTTGTTGTTTATGAACTCAATACAGGTTAAGCCTAAATTTTTAGCAAGAATTTTGTAAAAATTGCTGTTTGTATTTTCTAGTAATGATTTTAGTGTATTTTTAGCGGAATAATTGTTTTGATAAACATTTACGCAAATATGACAAGGCCTTAAAAATCAGTAGCACCTTTTTTATTCTTCTAGTCGTGTGCTTTCAGAAAATATATGATTTGAAAGCTGTAAGTGAAAAATTAAAATCTCCCAGATTTTTTGAGAAATTTTAGCGTATGTTCGATTTTTGCCATTTCGCAAAAAGGTGCAATTTAAAATTTACAAATATTTGTTATTTATTAACTTAATACAGGTAAAGCTCATATATTTAAAAGGAATTTAGCAGGATCTTTGTAAACTTTCCTATTTTTCTGCTTATAATAATTTTAGTGTATTTGTAGTGAAAATATTGATTTGATGGACAGTTGCGCAAATATCGCAGAGCCTTAAAAATCAGTAGCACCTTTTTTTTATTTTACTGGTCATGTGCTTTTAGAAAATATATGGTTTTGGGGGGGGGGTCTTTTACAAACTCTGAAAGCTGTAAGTGAAAAATGAAAACCTTCAGATTTTTTGAGAAATTTTTTAAATTCTTGCATACGTTTTGATCTTCACCATTTTGCAAAAAGGCATAATTATAATTATAAATTTACAATTATTTGTTAACTCAACACAGGTTAAGCTTTTATATTCAGTAGGAATTTAGCAGGCGTTATGTAAATTTTGCGCAAATATCGTGGAGCCTTAAAAATCGGTAGCATTTTCTTTTTATTCTACTGGTCATGTGCTTTCAGAAAATATGGTTGGGGGGGTCTTTTTCAAATGAAAGCTGTAAATGAAAAATGAAAATCTCCAGATTTTTAGGGAAATTACAATATTTACATTTTTTTGCGTACATTCGCTTTTCACCATTTCACAAAAAGGTGCAATTTCTAAATTTACAAATATTTATTTATTGACTCAATACAGGTTAAGCTTTTATATTTAGCAGGACTATTGGAAAATGTTCTGTTTTTGTCTGCTAATAATATTAGTGTATTTCCACAGAAAATATTGCTTTGACATTTTGCGCACATATCACAGAGCTTTAAAAATCAGTAGCACCTTTTTATTCTACTGGTCATGTGGTTTCTGAAAATATATGATTTGGGGGGGTCTTTTACAAACTCTGAAAGCTGTAAGGGGGGGGGAAGCAATGGGAAAATTGCAAAAATGGTCCAGCAAGCCGAGTTTAAAGGTGGAGCGCAAGGTCTGGCAGCGAAAAGGTTAATGACATTGGCTGTGTTAGGGATCACTGTCCTGTTGCAATAAATTTGTGGCCAATTGCATGCCCCGCTGATGGTATGGCATGATGGATAGGTATCTGCCTGTATTTCTCAGCAAAAACTTGTAAGGAACTTCTACCATGCTTCATTGTTGCCTGCAGATGCTCATATTGTACGGCTCTCTAGCCCTTCAGGAAATAAACTGTCTCCTGCTACAGCCAAATATTTCAAATTTTGACTCATCAGTCTAGAGCATCTACTGCCATTTTTTTGCACCCCAGTTCCCATGCTTTCGTACATAGTCGAGTCGCTCAGCCTTGTTTTCATGTTGGAGGTATGGCTTTTTGTGGCCGCAACTCTTCATGAAGACCGCTTCTAGCCAGAGTTTTACAGTCAGTTGATGGGTGTACCTGGGTCCCACTTGTTTCTGCCAGTTCTGTGCTGATGGCACTGCTGGATATCTTCCAATGTCGAAGGGAAGATCTCTCACCTAATTTCCTTGCCTCATTGGCTTTGCTGGGGCACAGAGAGCAATTGGCTCTCTTTGCTGTCAATCAAAGCTAGTGATAAGGGGGCGGGGCAGAGTCTCACTGTTTGTCAATCGTCGCAGCAGGGCTTGGGAGCGAGCACGCATGAGTGCCCCCATGGGAAGCGGCTTCCTGTGGGTGCACTGGACAGAGAGGAGGAGCCAGGAGCGTTTGGGGCCGCTCTGTGCAGATGTTTATTTAAAAATAAAAATCCTTTACAATCATTTTACATTTCCTTGGCCGCCCACTGCATCTTTGGTTCTCAGTGTTGCCTGTTTCTTTGTGCTTTTTCAAAGGAGCTTGAACAGCATATTTCGAAATCCCCAGTCTGCTTTTAAATGTTTACCTGAGAGAGACCTGCAGATGCAGTATAATTACCTTGTGTCTTGTTGCTCTATTCTGTCTTGCCTCGGTGTATGACCTGTGACATGAAACTGTCTTCCACAACCCTACCTTAGTTTGGCTATTCCTTACCCAGTTTTAAGCCTCCTACACAGCTGTTTCTGTTTCAGTTAATGATGGTTTCAACCTACATATAAAATGTAAATAATAATAATATCCCTGCCTTTGTGCAAGTGTAAGATTTGATGCTGGTTTGAAGCTAAAAGGTAGTCACACTAAATATTGGCTTGATTTAGATTTTTCTTCTGTTCACTCACTTTGCATTTTGTAAATTGATATTCACAGTAATGTATGTGTTTTTTTTTTTTTTTTTTTTATGTAAAGGTGATGTGAATAAAACAGAAAATTGTATCATACTTACCAGTAATTTTTCCTTTCCTGGTGCCTATCCATGGCAGCATACCTGTGATAGAGCTCCGCCTCGACTCCTCCTTCAGGACTAGTGAATAGCATAAATTAAAGGCATAGTCCCTCCCCCAACATTCTCCGTAATATAGAATACCGAGGGTGGGAGTGTATGCTGCCATGGATAGGCACCAGGAAAGGAAAATTACTGGTAAGTATGATACAATTTTCCGTTTTCCTGGTGCCTCCATGGCAGCATACCTGTGATAAATAACTAGCTAACACGGGTGGGATAATGCTTGGCAATAAATGTTTAATTAGAAAAGGACATAGCAGCCTGAACTGCCCTTCTAACAAACTCAACAGTCGTGAGAGATCCTGGATCAATATGGTAGTGTCTGAGGAACGTATGATGAGAAGACCAGGTGGCCGCACTGCACACTGTCTCCAACGAAACATTCGCCCTTGCTGCCCAGGAAGCTGAGACTGCCCTTGTAGAATGAGCATTCACTCTGGATAGAGAGTCCATATTCTTCACCCTGTAGGCCTTCTGTATTAACTTTACAACCCAAGATGCCAGAGTTCTGATGGAAGCTTCTTCTATTTACCAAACGGTACGATGAAAAGACTCTCAGAATTTCTGAAGGGGCCGGTGGCTTCTAGGTAGGCCCTGAGCACTCTGGATATGTCCAGCTTGTGACAAGACTCTGAATCCGTGTATGTAAACACTGGAAGTGCCCAGGGCTCCAGCAGGTGGCTTGGAGTAGCGACCTTTGGTGTGAACCCCCGAAGGGGGCGAAGTTCCACTCTGTCGGGGAAGGAGATGTGGTCGTCACCTATCCCTAAAGAGTGAAGTTCCGAAATCCTTCTGCCAGATGTGATGGCTAGCAGGAAAGCCGTCTTTAGTGTCAGGTTCCATAATGTTACTTGTTCCACTGGAGCAAAGGGATGGTCTGATAGAACTTCAAGGACCAGGGACAGATCCCACTTAGGAAAAGATCGTCTGACAGGCGCATGGCTAGAGAAAACCAGGGTCTCTTCTGCCAATACGGAAGTACTGCCACCACCTGGATCGACTCCCTGAGGAGCCTCAGGAGGAACTTGAATATTAATGGCCGGGGAGGAAAGGCATAAGCCGTGGTGAACCTCCAGGGGCATGACAGGGCATCCACTGCTTCAACTTGTGGATGCGGCAGCCGAGAGAAGAATCTGTCCAGCTTGGCGTTCTTCGGGGAGGCGAACAAGTCTACCTGAGGGGGATCCCAAATGTTGGTAATCTGATGGAATACATGGGGGCGGAGAGCCCACTCCTTGTTATCCAGAAAGTTTCTGGACAACGTGTCTGCTTCCGTGTTCAACCTGCCCAGGAGATGCATCGCTCTGAGGTCCAGGAGGTTTTTCTCTGCCCAGAGCATGACCGGCTCTACCTCCTTGAGAAGGGACCTGCTGCGAGTGCCTCCCTGCTTCTGCAGATAAGCGTCAGCTGCCCTGTTGTCTAGGCGTAGAAGCATCCTCTGGCCTCTGATTTGGGATGCCAAAGAAGTCAGTGCCAAGAAGGCTGCCCTTATCTCCAAAATGTTGGATACCACTCCCTGGGTGGAACATGACCATCTCCCCTGTATTCTGGTTTCCCCGCAATGGGCTCCCCAGCCCTGCCCGCTTGCGTCGGACGTAATTGTGATCCAAGGAAGGGAGCCCAGGTGACGAGGTTTGGAGAGGTTTTCTGGAACTGTCCACCAGTGAAGACTCCTGCGCATCACTCCCGTCAGCAGGATCATCTGAGATAGTCGTCGTTTCGTCCACTGCACCAAGAAACCTGTCTGAAAATACCTCAGGTGCCAATGGGCCCAAGGAACCATGGGTATACAGGAAGACATTGTGCCAATGAGGCTCAGGCATTGTGAAGCCGTCAGATACGGGCTCCGGATGACTTTGATCATTCTCTGGATGACAATCCTTGCCTTCGGCGGTGGTATTGACACTGTCCCCTCCTGAGTGTCAAACATTGCACCAAGGTAGATCATTTGCTGTGTTGGTGCTAGTTCTCTTGTCGGAATTTATCAGCCACCCTAGCTCTTTTAGGGACTGTAGAAGAATCTCCCGGTGACATCCCAACTGATCCGGATTGCTTGCTAGGAGGAGGATGTCGTCCAAGTAGTGGTATATCCTCAAGCCCCTCTCCCGCAGGGGAACCAGAGAAGATATTAATATCTTGGTGAACACCCTGGGGGAGGTGCACAGACCGAAAGGCAGGGCTTGAAACTGCAAATTTCAGGTATTTTTGAAATGCAGGTAGAATTGGAACGTGTAGGTACGCATCCTGCAGATCGACTGAAATCATCCAATCTGATGGCTGGACTGCCTGAATAATCGTCTGCAGGGACTCCATTTTGAAGCTTTCGGGGCGGATATACCGGTTGAGCCTTTTTAGGTCTATCGCAGGCCTCCACCCACCTGTCCTCTTTGGGACCAGAAATAGGGTGGAGTAGAAGCCTGGGAAGCGCTCTGCCAAGGGAACCGGAAAAGACGCCCCCTGAAGCTGGGGTGACGTTAGGAAGTTTTTCAGAGCTTGAGCCTTCAGTGCAGAGGATGGAATCTCTGTTCCTTTAAAAGAGTTCCGAGGTGGGGGATGAGAGAAATTCCAAAAGTGCCCCCATTGAATTGTTGACAGAACTCAGGGGTCCTGGCAGCGGGTGGCCCAGACTGGGACAAATAACTTTAGCCTGGCTCCCACCGGGAGTGCCTGGGCTACTCTGGTGTCAAAAGGATTGCTTCTGCTCCTGTGGAGCCGGAGGGGCCTTCATCTTCCTGTTCAAAAAGGATGCCTGAGTACCTTTCCAAGGTATTTTGTTGTCTCTGGGCTGTCTTGACTGCCTAAAATCCCTTGTATTTGTCTGGCAGAACCTAGAGGAGCTATGTCCTGGGCAAGCATACCGGACTTCCCTCCTGACAGCCTGGAGATGGCTTTATCCATTTTATCTCCGAATAGTGCTTTACCATCAAATGGTATCTTGCACCAATTTTGTTTGGAGGATAAGTCAGCCATCCAGGGTTTCAGCCACAAGGCCCTCTTCGCCATTACTGAATGCAACATGGATCTTGCCGAGCACATGATTGTGTCAATGGCCGCTACCCCGACAAAGTCTGCCGACAATCTAAGTTCTTCCAAGGCTTTAATTATATCCTCCTTGGGGACATCCTGACGCAAAGCCGTCTCAATATTACCTGTCCAAGATCTTATGGCATTTGCCACCGATGTAAGGGCGATAGCTGGCTTACACACTGCTCCCGCAGCCAGGTAGCTCCTCTTCAGCTCCAGGTCGATTCGCCTGTCAGGAGGATCTTTGAAAGAAGCGGAATCCTCCATTAGTAAAGTTATGTTTTTTTGCAAGTCGCACCACCGAGGCGTCTACCACTGGCATGGAGTTTAGTGACTCCGTTCCCGACTCTGGTAAGGGGTATAGTTTATTGAACCGGCCCAATGAAATTTTTTTAATCAGTCTTTGATAATTCATTGTGAATGACTTGACTAATCTCACCCATCAATGGGAAAGAGAACCTGCTTCCTTTTGAGGAATGGAAAGTAGCTCGTAGACTTCTTTCTTCTTTTCTCTTTTTCTCTTTTTTTTTTCTCTTTTTCTCTTTTTTTTCTCTTTTTTTTCTCATACTGGTTAAATATGCATGTCATGACAATGAACACAGTTAAAGCAGACTTTAATAAAGTGATAATCAAATGTCAGGTCAGATACATATACACAGTGATGGCATCAAATTTGACATCAAGCAGACATTGGGCAAAGCTTATGCGTATCTTGATGGAGTAACAAGCACCATTAAGTAAAAGTGGCTGACGTATTCAGCCATCGATCCCATATTTTGTTATACTTTGTAGGAGGAATATCTTCGTAAATTTATCTAATTCGGAGTCGGGATAAACCCCCAGCAAACACGGTTGTGGGTTCAACGTGAGGGGTGAGCCCATGGTGTCATGAAGAAAGTCAACTACTTGTTTCCAGAAGCCCTGGATCATAGGGCAGGTCCAGAGTAGGTGGAAAAATGTGCCCACCTCTCGTAGACACATTGGGCAAGAATTGGGATAGTCCCTCTTAAACCTGGATACCCGAAGTGGCATGAGGTAGGACCTGTGTAAAAATGTATATTTGTGTAAGTCTGTCAAAGTTTAGGGGATACCTCTTTGCAGGTGTCTAAAGCCTCGCTCCACTCTTCATCCTCCAGTTCTCCCCCTTCCTCTCCCAGCGTGGTTTAAGAGCATAAGCTATTTTCGTGGATGTGGGTATGAGGAGCATGTTGTAAAAAGATGATATAAGTTTTTGAGGGTACTTACTCTTGACTATGGCTAAAATAGAATTAGGGGATGACTGCGGGGTTGCTCCTGGGAATTGTGTATTCAGGGCGTGACGAACTTGAATATACCTGAAGTGCATGTTGTCGTGGAGCGCAAGCTCACCCTGAAGGTTGTGAAATGCTTTAATCTCTCCTTCCGAGATGAGATGGTGTAGATAATAAATCCCTTGTGAGCACCATAACTCTGAGTTGGGAATCCGGGACAGCTCAGGTAAATGTTTATTATGCCACAACGGGGTATAGTCATTGATGGGTGCTATTTCCAACTTAGTCATAGCAATGTCCCAGATCTTCCTGTAGTGGTACAGGGTAGACTTGGCCTGCGATGCCCGGACGCCTCGTGTGCCTATTGCAATCGCATTGATGGGGTCCTGCGTGTGTCGCGCCCAGCGTGGACAAAGAGTGCTGAACCTCTCTATCCGTCTTGTCTACATGAAACAGTTGGGATAACTGCGCTGCTGTGTAATAAAGGTGTAGATCCGGCAAAGCAGTCCCCCTCCAGATCTGTAGGATTCTTAAGGGGCCACCAAGCCAATTTATGCCTGCTACCACCCCATACAAATGGCTTGAGCAAAACTTCAAAGCATTTAAGGGGAATGTATACCGGGGAGTGCCATAGGATGTATAACATTTTAGGGAGTTGGACCATTTTTATCAAGTTAACTCGGCCCCACACTCCGAGGGGCAATCGTGACCAGACCTGTATTTTAGCTTTTATTAGGGTGTAAAGTGGTTCTATATTAAGGGCTATGTAATCTGCCGGAGTTCTAGCAATTAGAATCCCCAGGTACTTCATAACACTTACTCAGAAGAGGGAGTCTCGACTGTTCCCTAGAAGGTGGAAAGTGATCAATTGAAAGGACCTGGGATTTACCCCAATTAATTTTTAAACCCGAAAAGGTCCAAAATTGTTCTATTGTGGCCAGCACAAGTTTCAGGGAGGGGCCCGAATCTGCCAGATACAACAGGGTGTTGTCAGAGTACATACTGATTCTTACAACCAGTGTACCTTGAGCCAGTCCCCGTATATTAGGATTATTTCGTATGGAGATGGCCAACGGCTCCGCCGCAAGCGCATACAATAAGGGGGAAAGCGGGCATCCCTGACAGGTGCCTCTGGTGAGGTCAAATGCTTCAGATGGCCAGCCATTTGCCACCACCCTAGCCGAGGGAGCTTGGTAGAGGAGTCAGATCCATTTAACAAATCCGGCACCAAATCCATAACTTTCGAGGCAGTTCCATAAATACCCCCATTCCACGAAGTCGAACAGCTTGGCGGTATTGAGAGTCAGCACCGCACGTTCCCCAATGTTGTCATGTGAGGCCCGAAGGTTAATAAACAGTTTTCTGAGATTGAAAGAAGTGTTGCGCCCAGGCATGAATCCCGCTTGGTCGTTATGTATCAGGGATAAAATAACTTGGTTGAGTTGATTGGCCAGGACTTTGGCAAGAATTTTGATATCAACCTGAAGTAAGGAAATGGGCCTATACTACTCTGGATATCCTGGGTCCTTCCCTGGCTTGGGGATTAATACTATGATCGCTTCTCTCATCGATAAGAGGGGGGGACTATGCAACAGCATAGGTGGGATTGAGTGAGGCACATCTCTGTGCCTCCATCCCTAGTACAATAGTAAATAAAAGGGGAGTTGGGACTTTAAATGAGGCTCAAGACAAGGTGGGGGTATGGTAAAGGAAAACATGTTTATTGACATGTAAAAAGATGTGGTGTACTGTCTAGGTCAATGGGGCTCTACATAAAAACATAAATGCAATGGTCATTGAGGATACATATTAACATCAACTTGGAAATTCATGGCACATGGCATTACATATGAAACATGGACATCAAGGATATACAATGATATCTATCAACAATACATGACAGTATAGAAGGAATGGGCAGCTCCCATGGATACAAGATAACACACACATAGATCCTTGAATGGCACAGTGCAGTTATGGTAACATACAATAAAAGTTTATAAATCATGATGCTTGTGAATCAGTGGGTGGATCATTGGACTAATGTGGGGGTGCATTAGCATCCTGGAAATGCCTGACGCATTTCGTGTTTGCACACTCATCCGGGGCGGATGCTCCCAGATCTAAAAAGATGGACATGTGTTGGAGTCTAAAATAGCACTAAGCATAAAATAGGAGCATATGTACATAGATCCTAAGGTTACATACCACAGGTGAGTGGTGTGGAGGGACAGGTGAGGTTTTGTACCAGAGTCGTCCAGAGGGTGTCACTCCCAATCTTCTCTCATTGATGGGGGTAATACCAGATTATCAAATAGGTAGTTGTATAGGGATAGAAGCTTGGGAGTGAGTAGCTCGCAGAACTGTGCATAGAATTCGATGGATAAACCATCAGAGCCCGGGGCCTTAGATCTGACGAAGCTTGCTATGGCTTCAGCTATTTCCTCTGTAGTAAGGGTTTTTCTAGAAGGGTTACCTGCTCTTCCGTCAATCTAGGGAACGAGACACCCCCTAGGAAATCTCGCATCACATCTCCATCTGGGGGGGGGGGGGCTCTAGACGTATATAAGTCAGCATATTTTTTTTCAGAATTGCGAGGTGACATTTGGGGGGTCTGTGATTCACCCTCCCTCCCGGCCATGTAAAGATATAACCACTGGGGGTCTATCTTCGCTATGTACCATGTATGCTAATAATTTACCTGCCTGTTCCCCGTGTTCAAAAAACGTCTGTTTTAGAGAAAAACAGTTTGCGGCGAGCCTTCTCATAATGGAGCTGACTAACCACCCGAGTTTGTAATTTCAGGAGATCCGCCTGTGCAGGAGAGGGGTCCAATTCATATTGACCTTCTGCGGTGGCCAACTCAGTCACGGCCCTCTCAAAGGCAACAGCCGAATCTCCCTTAATCTTAATTTTATTTTTGAGGAGTGATCGTGCATGTAGTTTAAACATCTGCCACACCGCCAAAGGGAAGGCAGAGGGATCGTTGTCCATAAAATATTGGCCAAGTTCAGTCAGGAGTGTATCATCCTCTGGCAGCAGAGTGAGCCAGAAGGGGTTAAGGCACCAGGAGCTAGGGGGTTTATTGACAGGGACACCAAGAGTAACCCAATAGGGGCAGTGGTCCGAGAGAAGTCTCGGGCCAAAGCTTGCAGTCTGTAGTCTCGGTAGCAGCGACTTGGAGAGAAGGATATAATCAATACGAGACATGGTATTATGAGTGGACGAAAAGCAGGAGTATGCCCGTATTTGAGGGTTGAGGTGCCTCCATGTATCCGCTACTGTAGGGGAAAGTAAGGAGTCTTGAGAATCTTGTGGCGGGGGGATTCAGGGTTTGCGAGCCTGTGGGCCTAAAGCCCCGTACACACAATCCGACCTTTGGCCGACAAACTTCATTTTGAGCAAGTTGGACCAACAATCCGACCGTGTGTATGCTCCTTTGGACAAACTTTTTTTGCTTTTTTCTTGTTTTCATCGGACAAAAGTTGGGTCTGCAAACGGACAAACTTTTGCCCAACAAAGTCCGACCGTGTGCACAGAAAACCATCAGACTTTTGTCCGATGGACAAAACAACTAATGTTAAAATCAACCAACAATAGCAGAAGTTGACCAAAGGGTGGCGGAAAAGAGCAGAAAAACCATGTGATGTTGCAAAAAGTTTTGGGAAAGTTTGCAGAAAATTCAGAGCATGTGTATGCTATGGGTGTTCCCGACCAACTCTGTTCGGACAAAAAACCACGGAAAAGTCCGATGGAAGTCCAACCGTGTGTATGGGGCTTTAGTCTATCCAGGTCGGGTTTCAGCATTTCATTAAAATCTCCCAACCACACTGCCTGAATCGCAGGGTGGTGGGACATGTAGGCGAAACCCTCTTGGGGAGGCTGTTCTGTATCTTTCCAGGCGATTGCAGTTTTGACTGCCTGGATGAACGGCTTTACCAAGGAGAGACTGAAGCCAGAAGGTTCTGACTCCTCTGAAGAGTCCCCTGAAGAGTTTTCAGGTGGTGAATCTCTAGCTGGTCGGCCTGACGGTGGCAGAGGTGTACTGACTGCTGACGGACCAGGGAGATTAGGTTCTGTATCCTGAACCTGGAATATCTGCTGAACTGGTTGAGCGGAGACCGTAGTCAAAAGCTCAGAGAAGGAGTTATTCGTTGTTCGCTTGAGCAGATCTACAGCGTGCTGATTTTCTAGCTCGCGACTGGACGCATAGTCCGTAAAACAGTCCTTACAGACCACTCTGTCTGGTAGTGGTGTAGTCCCACATGGCCAGCATTTCTTTTTTCTATAGGTCCTAGGAGAGGGATCTTGACCTCCCCGATCTATGACGTGAGGAAAGGAACCTCCGACCTGATGAGCGAGACCGGTGACGTGAAGAATGAGACCTGAGGTCTGGGCTGTCGTCATCACGGTGTCTTGAAGATTTTCTGGACCTCTTGGAGTGGGCAGGGCTAGGATGTAAGGAACTCACGTTAGACCAGTGAGCGCACTTTTTTTTTATTTTTTATACTCGCGTATAGTTGGTCACATACCTAATAATAGAAGTGTGAGGATCTTTGCTGCGAGATGAATGACTCATTGCAGAGTTGGGCACAAGGATCAGCTGCGGAAATATAGTAAGGAAAGGAAAGGAACTATGGATCTTTGTCACTTTTTATATATATATATACACACACACACACACACACACGTCATTTTTCCTTCTTTTTTTTAAATATACCTACCACAGAGCAGCGTCAGTGAGACCTAGCAGGGAACAGCTGAAGAGACTCTGACAGCTAACCCTGCTTCTGATCTTAATTAGTTTCAAAAGTGGGTGGGCTAATCCCAAAACCACCATTGGGAATTGATTTCTTGGAAAAAAGGGCAAATCTAGCCCCTTTTCCAGAATCCAAGATGGCCGCCATTGAACCGAGCGACTGTGCAGAAGACCCGGCGTCGCCCAGTACAGAGAGCCAAGAAACTACTGCTCTGTATCGCTCCCGAATCGCGCATGCGCAGTACGGCGCGAGGACGTCACGCCGTGACACTCTCCTACCTGGCGGGATGTACAGAGTACCTGTAGCCCCCCCCCCCCGAACCCGAAAATGAGCACATTGATGTTGCTGCACAGAGAGGCACCTGCCCTATCCAGCTGCTCAGTTTCAAAGGAACAAAAACAAAAGTAAGACAACAATCATTTTAAAGGAACCTAACAAGCAAAGGAAAGGGGAAGGGAGGGGGAGAGAGAGGAAAATAAAGGGGAGAACAACAAATGCCTGTAATAAAAATGGAAACCACGAGCCTGGAAAGATGGAGCTGATCCTTTTTTCGACTCCTACTGCATTCATCACGTGTACATTAGCAGACTGTTATTGTGAGGAAACTCTGTGAAATTACCCCAACAGATCCACAGAGGAGTTCCCAGTCTTATCAGCGCTGTGAGCGGCTCAAGAACAGGGACTGCGCACGGGAAAGGCTAAACCCGGCGGGCGCTGCCGACTGCAGAGGTATGGACATACTGCTACTCTTCACCAGCACAAGAAGGTATGAGGAGAAAAAAAAGGAGAATGTTGGGGGAGGGACTATGCCTTTAATTTATGCTATTCACTAGTCCTGAAGGAGGAGTCAAGGCAGAGCTCTATCACAGGTATGCTGCCATGGAGGCACCAGGAAAGGGGTTTTGATATGAAAAGGGTGATTATGCCTACCTCACCTTTTTTCTTTCTTTTTCTCTCTTTCCCTCTCCCTCTCATCCTCCCTACTCCCTCCGACTCTCTCATTCTGACCCTTGAACTTACTCCTCCTGAACATTGCACTCTATATGTCGTACATCACAATGACCTGACTAAAGTGTTCATTAATAATAAAGAATAAACTGCGCTAAATGCTACATACAACAAAGTAAATAAATGATAAAACACTAAAACAAATAATAAAACACTAAAAAAGTGAAAAAGTGCTTGTGCTGTTGGAACAGTGTTGAAGGCTCATACACAGTGCTGTGACTGCAATATGGATGAAAAATTCTGTGCTCCTTATGTGCTTAAATAGGGTGCCCCCCTAGTAGATGTGCACTCACCCTTGGGATTTGACCAACTATCGCTAGTTAGGTCAAATGCGTTTGTGGGGCGACCCCTGTAGGTATCCTCTGGACCGGTGGTTGGATATGGTAAATAATCCTCATGTGGATAGATATAATAGAAAAGGCCTCATTCCGCAGTACCGTTTAAAAAACTTTATTCCAAAAGATTAAAATAAGGTATTCAACTCACATGTAAGAGTGCCTGATATCCTGGCACCCGGAGTGAACAGCAGGTAAAGTCATCCGTAAAAACTGCCCGATCATTACATGAAGTCGCGGTGAGGGCTCAATTTCCGGGTTTGGATGTCTAGGCGGAAGTCTGTCACGATCACGTGACTCAACCTCTATGCATTTTGGCCTATCATATTGGCCCTCTTCAGGAAGTTGCAATTCCGCCATTTTGGTTGAGGGCATAACTACCCTCAACCCGAATCACATGTCAAAATGTATCCAATAGCGTTGCTTTGCCTGCTATTTACTTGGGAGTGCTCACAATCTAATTACAAATGCATTGGTTGGCAGTGGAATAAACGAAAGAAAGATGTAATTAAAAAGATATAATAAAATATTAAAATTGTTATAAAATGGTGAAAAAAGTATTCAGGATCCCCCGGTATTAACAATGCATATATTCGAACATTATAAACAATGTAAAAAGCAATAGTTGCAGCGACATCTAGTGGTGGGCATCTAAACTGATAGTCCATCCATGCTAACATATTAGTCAGCAGGGAAGCTGTCTGGGACGCAAATAGCATGCTCCCTGTCTGGTAACCCACTAGGTGGCCCCCTACTGGCTATATGTTGTAACTATCCAAAATGTGGTGGGATAGAAAAATGAAAAAAATATTCATGAAAAAATTAGGGGAAAAAAGGAAAGAGTCTTGTAATTGGTGATGAAGCAATTAAGGTCCAGATCAATATTTATCCCTTGAGGGTTAAGAGTCTGGAGCTCAAAGATCCACCTAGATTCATTCTGGAAGATATGTTTTCTCATGTCTGAACCCCTCCAATGTGTGATCAATAGCATAGAAAGACAAGGAAGAGGGATCACGACCATGAACAGAAAGAAAATGGTTAGATATGCTGTGCTTAGTTAGGAAAACCATTGCGTATGTTGGCAACGTGTTCTCCAACACGTATAGCCAAAGTTCAGGATGTGCGTCCCATGTATTGGAACCCACACTTGCATTCCAGCACGTAGGTGACATGCCTGGTATGGCATGTAATAAAGCTTTTTATGGGATATTCTTTGTGAGATTGGTTTGATATAAAATGAGAATGTTTCCTAGGTGCAGCCAAGGTGTTCCTGCAAGGTAGGTGTAACGGGAGGGCCCGGGGAACCCAGAATCTCTTAGAAAGTATGATACCCTTGCTTCAGCTTCCCCAATGCCTCTTATGTGTAAACCACCCTGTGTCCCTACTTGGGGCACAGGGTGAAGGAGAACCCCACCATGATCTGTGATAGCCATATCCAATACGGTATATACAGGGCACATATTGGGTATATACTGTGTGTGGGCTGTTTATGTAATACTTGCTGTGATGGTGTGTGATTTCATGCTATTGTCTATTGTGGCTTGTGGGAGTTAAGCCTGTAATTATAGGTTGTGGAACTAGCAGACAGACAGGTTAATTGAAGAGATGCTGAGGTGTTTCCTGTCTGCTTATGTAATGGTAATGAACCTCACTTATGCTACAGAGCCTTTCATTGGGAAATGTGTATTGAGAGCCGTTATGTATCTATTGTGGCTTGTGGGAATTGCGCCTGTAATTATAGGTATTGTCCTCTGGCAGCCAGACAGGCTGGAGGAACACAAAAGGTCTTGCATAATCCTTTAAACTGAAATGTGGATTGGATGGGGATTGGGAGACAGGGCATGTGTCTGAGCCATTCACTGTAGTTAATTGGCTCATGTAAATTGGGTCTGGTCAGAGGTGTATGATGAGAGGAGGGTCAGAAGCTTCTCTCTGTGGATATAAAAGTTGTAATGTTTTGCAATAATAAAGGAGTTCATTTTGGAAAGATACAGAGTGCGTCTCGTTCTTTTGGAAGGATTAATTCCTATGGGAAGTGGTCGTCTGACTGTGGAGGATCGGCAGTGAATTTGTGTCCAGGAGAGGGAATATCTTTAAATGGCGTTAAACCCCTTTCATATTTGGGGTGTCGTTACATTGGTTGGCAGCGGTGGGCTTTTCCCTCCAGTTCCTGGGACACTCCAAACCACCACAGTGAATGACCAGCTATGCAGCCGAAAGGAAAGCCACACTGAAAGACCTACTTGAGAGCCGTGGAGGGACCAGAGGGACAAAGAACAAGGCCACCTTGATCAGGGAGCTAGCCGAGATGGACCAGAAGGATGGTGATGCAAGACCCCGGTCAATTGAAGATTTGTTTTAGCAACGAGTTCGAGAGCGGTTGGCATTATATGGTGCTAACCCATCAGAGACCGCCATACAGGAAGCCATTAGAGGCATCCAGCTGCAGGATGAGCGACAAGAGAAAAAACTAGAGCGACAAAAGAGAGAACTAGAGCGACAAGAGAGAGAACGAGAGCGACAAAAAAGGGATTTTTATAACCGCTTACCTGTAAAATCCTTTTCTTGGAGTACATCACGGGACACAGAGCGACTTAGTCATTACTAATGGGTTATATAGATACCTTCAGGTGCTGGCACTGGCAACTTCCAAAACCGGAAGTACCCTCCCCTATATAAGCCCCTCCCATCCGGGAGCACCTCAGTTTTGTAGCAAAGCAATAAGTGTCCCAAAAAGAGGGGTGGGAGCTCTGTGTCCCGTGATGTACTCCAAGAAAAGGATTTTACAGGTAAGCTGTTATAAAAATCCCTTTTTCTTTTTCGTACATCACGGGACACAGAGCGACTTAGTCATTACTAATGGGACGTCCCAAAGCAATGCCAAATGAGGGGAGGGATACACTATACATAAGCTGGGCGCCATCAGGCATGAGGATCTTTTGCGGCCTGCAACACACTGCGCCCAAAGGCGACATCCTCCTGACTTCTAACGTCTACCTGGTAGAATCTAGTAAAAGTGTGTACTGAAGACCATGTTGCGGCCTTACAGACTTGAGCCAGGGAGGCCTGGTGATGCACTGCCCATGAAGTTCCAACTGCTCTTGTGGAGTGCGCCCTAACTTTGAACGGAGGCGGTCTCCTTCTCAAGCCATAGGCTTATATTATGACCTGTCGAATCCACTTGGCTAAAGTAGATTTTGATGCTGCCTGACCTTTTCTGGGGCCTTCCGGCAGAACAAACAAAGTATCCGTTCTACGAATCTGAGCAGTGGTTTTTAGATAAGCTTTAACTGCTCTTACTACATCCAAAGAATGCAAGAACTTTTCCTCTACCGAGGTAGGTTTGGGAAAAAAAGAAGGAAGAACCACATCTTGGTTCAAATGAAACCTCGATACCACCTTAGGAAGAAAGGCTGGATGAGGACGTAATACTACTCTGTCCTTATGGACAACCAGATATGGCTCCTTACAGGACAAGGCGGCTAATTCCGATACTCTTTTAGCCGAACAAATGGCTACTAAGAAAATCAATTTCCTGGTGAGAAGAACCAAGGAAATGTGTTGCAATGGTTCAAATGGTTGTTTCTGTAGAACCGACAGAACCAGGTTTAAGTCCCATGGACATATGGGAATACTAACCGGAGGGCTAATACACATCACTCCTTGTATGAAAGCTTTGACTAATGAATGCAAAGCCAAGGGCCTTTGAAAAAATATTGACAAGGCCGTCTGACCCTTGATAGTACTCAAGGCAAGCTTCCTATCTGCAGCCCACTGTAGGAAGTCCAGAATCCTACCTATTACGTACTTACGTGGATGCCATTTCTTGGCCTCACACCACGTGATGTACGCCTTCCAGATCCTATAATAGATCTGCCTGGATACCGGCTTCCTGGCATTGATCATGGTAGATACCACAGGATTAGAGAGCCCTCTCTTTTTTAGAATGTGGGCTTCAATAGCCAGGCCGTCAAACCTAGGGCTGGTAAGGAAGGGTGGTATATCGGTCCTTGCGAAAGCAGGTCCGGACGATGTGGGAGGGTCCAAGGACTTCCCACTGACATTTTTACAATCTCCGCGTACCATGCCCTTCGGGGCCACGCTGGAGCCACCAGAATCACTGGTTTCTTTTCTACCCTGATTCTGCGGATTAATCGCGGTGGGAATGCATATATCAGCTTGAACTGATCCCAAGGGAACACTAGGGCATCCGAACCGCAAGCTAGGGGATCCCTTGTGCGAGACACAAATCTGTCCACCCTTTGCGTTGAATCTGGAT
The DNA here is from genome assembly GCA_029206835.1 of Rana muscosa. Lineage (NCBI taxonomy): Eukaryota > Metazoa > Chordata > Amphibia > Anura > Ranidae > Rana > Rana muscosa. The sequence continues at coordinate 703,816,053 of CM055118.1, forward strand.
GCTAGCAGATCTACATCCGGTGTTCCCCACCGCTGGCATATTGCCTGGAAAACCTCGGGGTGAAGAGACCATTCCCCCGGGCATAATTGCTGGCGACTTAAAAAGTCCGCTCTCCAATTTTCCACTCCTGGGATGAAAACCGCGGATATGGCTGGGACATATCTTTCTGCCCATTCCAGGATGCAATTTGCTTCCCTCTGGGCTGCACGACTCCTGGTGCCACCCTGGTGAGGAGTTTGGATGTCCATGCTACTAGGGCATACCGGGCTGCTCGTATCTCTAAGAGATTGATGAGCAGGGCCTTCTGCTTCTGACCACTTGCCCTGGAGAGACCATTGCTCCAGTACTGCCCCCCAGCCTATGAGGCTGGCATCTGTAGTGACCACCTTCCAAGAAACCGGACTGAAGGGTTTCCCTTTTTCCAGATTCTGGGGCACCAATCACCAATGGAGGCTCTTGCGAACGGAAGGGGACAGGGACATTGGTAAGTCTAAAGCCTGAACTTTTTTGTTCCAGGCTGACAGTATGGCCCTCTGCAAGTTCCTTGAATGGAATTGACCGTAGGGTACTGCTTCGAATGAAGCCACCATTTTTCCCAGCAGCCTCATACACAGGCGTATGGATGGTTTTCTTTTTTGTACCCACTAAGTGGGTCAAATCTTTCAAAGACGACACCTTCTCTGGAGGTAAGAAAATCTTTCTCTGATTTGAATCCAGTCTTAGCCCCCAAGTATTCCAGACTTTTGACTGGTTTTAGGGCTGACTTGTCTCGGTTGATAATGCAACCGTGAGATTCCAGATACTTGATTGTCTTGTGAACGACCACTTCTAGTTTTTTTCACTGAATGGTCTATCAGCAACAAGTCGTCTAGATATGCCATTATCGTTACGCCTTGTGTTCCTAGTTTGGCCAATCGTAGGGCCAGAATTTTTGTGAACACTCGTGGTGCTGTGGCCAGACCGAAAGGTAAGGCTCTGAACTGAAAATGGCGCCCTTCTACTGCAAAGCGTAGAAATTTTTGGTGGGCCGGACAGATGGGAATATGCAAATAAGCATCCCTTATGTCGATCGAGGCTAACCATTCCTGCCCTTGTAGGGCGGTGGCCACCGATCGGATCGACTCCATCCGAAAAAGTCCTGATATGTAGGAACTTGTTTAGCCCTTTTATATTTAATATGGGCCTCACATCCCCATTTGGTTTGGGGACTGTGAACAAGGTTCGAGTAAAACCCGAACCCGCTTTCTTCCAAGGGAACCTTCATGATTACCCTTGGAGCAATAGTTGTTCTAGTGCCAGAAGGAGGGATCCTCTCTTCTGGGGATCGCTTGGCACGTTTGACCTCATAAAATGGGCAGGAGGAATGTCTTTTAACTCCAGCCTGTATCCCAGACTTACTGCGGAGATCACCCATCTGTCTCTGATGGTGTCCCGCCAGGTCTCTGTGAACAACTGAAGTCTTCCCCTCACCCGATTGAGTGGGGGCAACCCTTCATGACCTGGGGGGAGGTTTTGTACCTCTCTTGACCCAGGGTTTCTTGTTACCCTGTGATTGTCCCTGATTTCTGCCCCCTGGATTTGACCGCGGAGGCCGTCGGAACTGTTTCACAGCCGATGTGCCAGGGACTGGAGAAGTAGGCCTCTTAAAAGAAGGACTTCTACCCTTGTTCTTAACCGGCAAGAGTGTACTTTTACCGGCAGAAGTTTTCTGGATATATTTGTCCAGATCTTCTCCAGATAAGCGTTCTCCATGAAATGGGAAGCTAATCAGCGATTTCTTACAGGGAGCTTCAGCAGACCAGTTTTTGAGCCATAGAAGCCTACGCATATGTACTACAGACAGCGTAAAGCGGGAGGCCTGTTGGATTGTATCCTTTATGGCGTCCACCGCAACACAAGGCTCTAGGTAGGTCAGCTAGGGCAAGAGCCTGCTGATCTGGTAAGTCCCTTAAGACTTGTTTCAACTGATCTTTCATTGCTTGGCAGACTCCAATCACTGCTACTGCAGGTTGTGTCACCATGCTTGCTGTAGAGAAAGCAGATTTTAGTAAAGACTCCAATTTTTTATCTATTGGGTCTTTGAACATTGGAACATTATCTACTGGACATGTCAGTGATTTATTTACACAAGAGATGGCTGTGTCCACTGTAGGGACCCTCCATTTTTTTATGAACTTATTCTCCATGGGATAGATCACTGGAAATCTCTTGGGGGGAGTAAATATTTTATCAGGATGCTCCCAATCCTGGTAAATAAGCCCTTCCAATAAAGGGTGGATTGGGAAGGAACAGACAGTCTGGGGAGCTTTCAGCGACCCCAGCGAGGAAACAGTGGTTGATGGTTCTGCCAGAGGCATTTTAAATGCTGCTCGGACCATGTTAGTCAGAGACTGAACCCATAATCCTTCAGCCTGAGATGCTGAGAAAGGTTCTTCCACTGTTGATTCCTCTATACCGAATCAACCTCATCCTGATCCCCTTCAGGTAGGTCGATCTCTGTGTAGGACTGTTCCTCCACTAACAGGCACTCTGAAGGAGGAGACGGAGATCGGACGCGCTTTCCCTGTGACAGGGAAGCAGCGATCAATGCTGTTAATCTCTCTTCCAATCCTCCCAGAGTTGAGGATAAAACCTCCTCTGTTATATATACAGGAGCAGGTGGACTGGGGACAGCCGCAGCACCAGGCACTCCTGCGGGGTTCCTACGGCTACTGACCTCTGAATTTTCAGGGGAGATTGGTGCAGTACAAGCATGCCCAATATCCTCAGAGCCCGATGGAGACCCCTTTGGCTTCCTGGAAGACTTATTTCCGGAGCGTCTGGACGACATATCCTTTAAGCACAAAGCTGAGGTATTCCCGTCGTCATACACCAATTTTGCTGGTAATAGTCTAACACAGTTGCTGCTATATACCAGCTGGTGTCCACTAAAGTGCCTTTCTATGGGGATGCCTGCATCAACCGCCTCTGTGTGCCACCGTTTTGTTGCTAGCTCTGTTTGCATCCAGCTGACACTTGTACTGTGTCTTTTATACATGCTGGGACGCCTGCACAAGCGCCGCGGCGTGCATCGAGCGTCATCCACCTGCCCCGCCCCTTTTTTTTCATAGGAGGCGCGTGCACGCCCGTGCGCCATTGGCGCCCTTTTCGAAACCAAGCAGGGACTAGGAGCCAGGGCCCTTTTTGCCGGAGGGCCTGTGCAGTGGATGAGCGCAGCAACAGGGCAGAGGAAGTGGATTCCCACAGAGAACTTACCAACTGCCTGGATCTTTTGATTTGAGAAAACCAAAGATCCACATGACAAGAAAAAATGGACCACAGCGGCCTCTAGTGGTTTAACACAGGTACCGCGGTCCTCCTTTTTTTTTTTTTTTTCTTGACTACTATTAAAATTTTACATTTTCCAGTAGTTACAGGCATACACAGATATTAGCGGGAATACCGTTGGGTAACAGACAGAAAGACAAATTAGGCTTGGGGGTCCCCCAATAGAACCAAGTTCCTGGGGGCCCCCACTTACCTGTTCCCCGCCGCAGGACTCTGTTTGGTCCACAGAAGCCCAAACTTCACCTATCACGGCAGGCATTGTAATTAAACCTTCAGGGACCGGGTTCCGAAGGATTCCACTCCCCTGGACCTGTATAGCACCCTGCACAGAAAACATCTTGGTCGTGGGTATGACCAGAGCTCTGGATCCCAGGGTCCAGCCCTCCTAAGAGAGGCATTACAGGCAAACCCTTGCTCTTCTCTTGCAAGGCCCGGGTACCGACCGTTTAGCTATGAAGCTTTTTTGGTCGGATCCGGAACAGCTTACTAAGGCCCGTAAAAGAACCTGTACGCAAGCCCAGTGAAAACACATGTTACTCTTTGGCCAACACCTTAGACACTGGCAAAAAACTGAGGTGCTCCCGGATGGGAGGGGCTTATATAGGGGAGGGTACTTCCGGTTTTGGAAGTTGCCAGTGCCAGCACCTGAAGGTATCTATATAACCCATTAGTAATGACTAAGTCGCTCTGTGTCCCGTGATGTACGAAAAAGAAAGAGAACTAGAGTGACAACATGAGCGGAGAATGGCGGAAATACGGCAATCGGAGATCACCTACAGACAGCTGCTAGAATGTGCTCAGCAGCAGGGTGGGGCTACTTTTGCCTGGGACTATCAGGAAATACCAGTTGACAACTATGAAATCCTGGCTGGAGAATCGGCAGTGGAAAACCTGGAGATTGCCATCCCCAAAGCTGAAGTGCTGACTGACCTTGATGATCCTGTTTCTGCTTGGGATGATCTTGGATGGAGGAATGTACCTGTCCCGCAGCATGCCAGAGAATCGGCAGTGGAAAATCTGGAGATTTCTATCCCTAAAGCCGAAGTGGATGATATGGAGTTCCTGGGAGCTAGGGCAGTTGGCTCATCTCCCCAGCCACAGATTACAGAAGGTATGGACTTAAAGGACTGTTCAGAGGATGTTAGGGATTATGCATCGCCTGCCCAAGTACTGGCAGCAGGACAGAGTACTGCAGACCCCTGCTCTACACCCGTGGCAGTTTTGGAGGCCCGAGGTGAGAAGGTGATGGTTCCTCTTTCCCAGGGGATTTCAGAGATGCAGGGACGAGAAGCGGCCCTTTTCCCTCCCCAACAGTTAGCCAGAGCAGATGGTGTGGAGTCCCCAGCAGAAATGCTGGCAACAGGGCAGAGTGCTACCAACCTCTGCCCAGCACCGGAAACAACTGTGGAGTTTCAGGGAGCCGGGCCAGTTGGCCCCTCTCTCCAGCAACAAGCTGAGGTGGTAAAGCTTTTACCCCCAGCTGAATCACTGGCAGCAGGGCAGGATGCTACTGGCCTCTGCACACAACTGCAACTTGAGCTGATATCGGTGGATGGGACTACGGTCTCCACTCACAGCAACCCAGCGGAAGAGCTGGCAACAGAGCAGAGTGCCGCGGGCCTCTGCTCTCAACTAACAGAAGAGGGAGTTCCTGTGGTACTGGATGGGACTTCGGTCCTCACTGACACAACCCCAGAAAATGGTGTGACACTGAGACAGGAGGATGTCAGCCTTGCTTTGCAAGCACTGGGGGATTTTCACCCACCACAAGTGGATGGTACTTCAGCCTCCACTTGTATACCCCAGGGATGCTGGGCAGTCCGCCCAGATCCCCAACAACATGACGGACTGAGCCCAGTCACCCTGTCCTTCTCCCCAGCGGCGGGTATGTTCTCTGAGAGAGGCAGAGGTTGGCTGGGTAAGAAATGCTCTGTTTGGAGCAATTTATTTGGGGTACTGTGTGGATACCAGCATTAGAGGAATGGACCTATGGACTAACTTCGGAGTCAATTTGTCTGGGGTCTCCTCCTGTGTTAGTCTCCTGCCGAAAGGGGAGAGATGTAACGGGAGGGCCCGGGGAACCCAGAATCTCTTAGAAAGTATGAGATACCCTTGCTTCAGCTTCCCCAATGCCTCTTATGTGTAAACCACCCTGTGTCCCTACTTGGGGCACAGGGTGAAGGAGAACCCCACCATGATCTGTGATAGCCATATCCAATACGGTATATACAGGGCACATATTGGGTATATACTGTGTGTGGGCTGTTTATGTAATACTTGCTGTGATGGTGTGTGATTTCATGCTATTGTCTATTGTGGCTTGTGGGAGTTAAGCCTGTAATTATAGGTTGTGGAACTAGCAGACAGACAGGTTAATTGAAGAGATGCTGAGGTGTTACCTGTCTGCTTATGTAATGGTAATGAACCTCACTTATGCTACAGAGCCTTTCATTGGGAAATGTGTATTGAGAGCCGTTATGTATCTATTGTGGCTTGTGGGAATTACGCCTGTAATTATAGGTATTGTCCTCTGGCAGCCAGACAGGCTGGAGGAACACAAAAGGTCTTGCATAATCCTTTAAACTGAAATGTGGATTGGATGGGGATTGGGAGACAGAAAGGGCATGTGTCTGAGCCATTCACTGTAGTTAATTGGCTCATGTAAATTGGGTCTGGTCAGAGGTGTATGATGAGAGGAGGGTCAGAAGCTTCTCTCTGTGGATATAAAAGTTGTAATGTTTTGCAATAATAAAGGAGTTCATTTTGGAAAGATACAGAGTGCGTCTCGTTCTTTTGGAAGGATTAATTCCTATGGGAAGTGGCCGTCTGACTGTGGAGGATCGACGGTGAATTTGTGTCCAGGAGAGGGAATATCTTTAAACGGCGTTAAACCCCTTTCATATTTGGGGTGTCATTACAGTAGGCACCTGCCACATCTATAAAAACCTTTAAAATCAAACGTGGTAGATTTTGGTTAATTAGGGGATCAGGTATATTTTTGACTAATTTATTTCGGAGCCTAGGGGCCCTGCGATAGATAAACTTGGGTCTACTTGGTAAAATTTCTCTCTGTGGGGTCTTTTTGTAAAATGGGCCAATACTTTTTAAAAATTTTCTCAAGATGTTTGTACTGTTTGTTAAAACCTGTTATAAAAGGTAATGTCTTGTGTTTTTTCTTGGGATTGGACCAACTATCGCTAGTTAGGTCAAATGCGTTTGTGGGGTGACACCTGTAGGTATCCTCTGGACCAGTGGTTGGATATGGTAAATAATCCTCATGTGGATAGATATAATACTAAAGTGTTCATTGTCTGAACTGGTCTTATTGAAGTTCTTCGCTAAACAAAAAAAAAGACTTTTAATATCAGTTTAACCACTTGCCGACCGCCGCACGCCGATGTACGTCGGCAGAATGGCATGGCATGGCTGGGCATATTGGCGTACAGGTACGTCCCCTTTAATATGCACAGCCGTGGGTCGCGACCGCCCCCGCGGACCCCGATCGCCGCCGGTGTCCCAGGATGGGGTCACAGAGCTGAAGAATGGGGAGAGGTAAGTATAAACAAACTTCTCCCCGTGCTTCCTAGTGAGCCTGTCACTGATCGTCTGTTTGATGTCATAGGGAACGACGATCAGTGACGTCACACGCCAAGCCACGCCCCCCTACAGTGAGAATCACACATTAGGTCACACTTAACCCCTTTAGTGCCCCCTACAGGTTAACCCCTAAACTGCCAGTGTCATCTTCACAGTAATCAGTGCATTTTTATAGCACTGATCGCTGTAAAAATGACAATGGTCCCAAAATAGTGTCAAAAGTGTCCAAAGTGTCCGATGTGTCCGCCATAATGTTGCAGTCACTATAAAAATCGCTGATCGCTTTTTACTAGTAAAAAAAATGCCATAAAACTATCCCCAATTTTGTAGACGCTATAACTTTTGCGCAAACCAATCAATAAATGCTTATTGGGTTTTTTTTTTCTTCTTACCAAAAATATGTAGAAGAATACGTATTGGCCTAAACTGAGGAAAAAAAAAATTTATATATATTTTTGAGGGATATTTATTATAGCAAAAAGTAAAAAATATTGCATTTTTTTCAAAATTGTCGCTCTATTTTTGTTTATAGCGCAAAAAATTAAAACTGCAGAGGTGATCAAATACCACCAAAAGAAAGCTCTATTTGTGGGGAAAAAGGACATAAATTTTGTTTGGGAGCCACGTTGCACGACGCGCAATTGTAAGTTAAAGCGGTGCAGTGCCGAATCGCAAAACGGGGCCTGGTCCTTTATTTTCAAAGCAGGCAAACAAAAAACAGCTTATCCTTAGCAGGAGGCTAGGCAGTTCTCTGCTGATCAACAGCCTACAATCTTCTCACAACTGTTCCTGTTCCACACTCCACGTCAGACACCTGCTGCCAGTTTCCTGTTTCTTTTCTTGACTCCTGGAGCCAGGTTGAACTTTTTGGGACCAAAGTCCAATTTGTAAGTGTTGGAAGTTCTTTATTTTTTCCTACCTTCTCTATAAACTTCTGAATTTTGGGTCCCAAATGAGGATTTACCAATCCTGAGAGAACTTCAGTCCTCTCCTCTCCAACTGGACTACCCTGGAACCCATCACCCTGCATAAGTGGGAAGCCCTGAATACTCAGTCTCTTGAGCTCTCCCTTAAACGAACCAAAACCCAAAAAGTGGGAAATATATTTCTCATCCAGGACCTGTGTCCTGTAATATGATCATCACAGCACTGTACCTCGGAGCAATGATGCTTCCCATACACCAGAGCAGGAAATAAATGTAACACTGGTCTACACATTAATGCCTTTGTACCTCTATCTCAAGCACACAAATGGCCTACTTGACAACAATTTTATTTTCTTCATCTGTCCTAATTTCTTGGACAACTAATTGCCCTAATACAGCCATCTTTGTACAGGGCTACAAAACGTCAGTTTTCCTCCAATTCCTCCTCCACGTGACATGCAAAACTTGTTAAAACATTCCCCATTCACAAACAAATAGAATGGGCAGTCTATGATGATTGGCTCACTCCCAAAAAGTTTTTTACTTCTTCAAAAATCTTTGCCAAACTATATCCGGTGGAAAAGGAGTTCACTAAAAAGTGGTCTGTTCCTGTAGTTCACCTAAAGTCTCAGTCTTAAACAACAAATACCTCAAACATTAACAAAATTGAAACTGAAAGGTTGCAACACAGGGAATATCTAGCATCCAAGAGGCTTATGTGCATATTTTCATCTACCCACCTCCATCAGCACTTTCTGCTTTTTGCAGTGGCAGACGGCTGTTTCCAGTTTTTGCACTACCCTTTTACCCTATCTTCTGCTCCCAGAGCATCCACAAAAGTCCCAGCACCCTGTTTCCCCTCTCAGAACTCAGGTCATATAGATCACGGGTTATCTAGACAACCTTCTCCTGATGGGCTCACCTCTCTTACAGTTGTCTGTAAACAGACAATTCAGATGCTTAAGGCCTTCGGGTAGGTGATCAGTTTCCAAAAATCTGCTCTCCAGCCTTCATTTCGCCTAGCCCCCCATCGACATCCGGGAGCTCAGCAATACAAATGGCTTTGCAACACCGGACACCCCCTCCTGCACAGATATCAATGTGTAGTCAGACAGTGGCATGCATCAGCTTTCAATAGAGCACCAGGAGTCATGCAACCTTGAAGGAAGCAAGCCAGATAATCTCATGAATGCAAACACTCTGTCCATGTAGACATCCTTGCCTCCAGATTCAACAACAAACTACCTCTGTGACCAGGACCGAGTATTCTCTAGTGTTGGCTTCAGATTGCTTGATAATTCCCTGGTCTCAGCTAGGAATAATCCTATTCTTTAAAATATTTTGCTGCACATCTACCCAACACTGCCCATAACCTGTTAATAGAGCCAACTAATACCATAAAGCATGTCACATATAAGATTAATTCAAGATTAATTTATGTAATAAAAAAGTATAGCGCTCCACTTCTTATAGTGATGGAATCAAATGTGATTGTATATGAACCCAAAAAATTAATAATAAATCTTTCAACAACAAAAAAAAAATTACATCAAATAAATCGCTATAACATCCGTGATCCAAAAAAAAACACTTTAAATGGCACTTCACCCAAAAGTATCACAAACCTATGTACTTTTTCAAAACTCTTTAAAGTGTCCACAGAAATCATTGCTTGGCGACATCCTCATGCCTATGAATAATTTTACCTTTGTTCTGTACTATACAATTAAGAGAAGAGGAATTTTGACTTGCCTGTAAATTACATATTTTGGAGTAGGGTACAGGACACCCTACAGATCCTTGGTTATTTTCCATTGCTTGCTACAAAACTGGGACTAAGAGCATCAGAAAGGCAACCAGGGGGTGTGTCCTCGAAAGCTTTGCTAGTGTCCAACGAGCCTATAACCCAGAGTCTATGAATATTTTGTCTGTGTCCTGTACTCCAAGATATGGAATTTAGAGGTAAAAAATAAGAATTTTGACCATTTATTTAAAAAATTTAAATTGATGGAATTGTGTACTGAGGAATAATAAGTACACCATTATCCTCAAATGCTCGAATTGCCTCCTTTAGCAGAAATTCATTTTTGTAGGCTTTTTGCATAACTAGCTACCAGTCTCTGATATCAACTCTTTTCTCAATACAAAATTTATTTAGTTGCAAGACATTTGCGTTTCCTTGCATTGCCCATTTCAAACCCTTCCAAAACATTTCTTTGGGAGTTGAATCAGGGTTTAGGCTATAATAAGCTAGTACACACCCCTCCATTTTTCTTTAATTTTTTGAGCCATTCTTTGGTAGGTTTGCTAGTGGTTAGCTAATTAAGCCATGACTTGGTGGATGAAGATATGTTCGATTGTTCAAATATGGTGAAAAGTAATTTTTTGCATACTTTTTAATATGACTATAGAATATTCTTGTGACGAATTGTGAAGATATTTTAAACTATTCACATTGTTGCAAATAAGCAAATGTTTTAATTGAATGTATTTAGGTACTGTTTTTTGTGGCATGACCACCCTTCCTGCTTATTGCTAATGAATATGACATATATTGTAAGTAGCTCAACTAGTGAAGTATTAGCCAAATGAGTTACAATTAAACTGGTCCTAAGAGAATTTTCTAAGGATATCATGGAAAGAACATTTATTTGAAAGGTTTAGACTGTAAGAAATAATGTTTAAATCCCAGACAGAATCTAATTGTGCTAGCTTTTTTTAATTATGTTATCTTAATTGTATATAGTATATCTGTTTATTATAGTTGTAGTTATTTAAAAAAAAGGCTGATTTAAGAAATAACTCATTCAAATTATCTTAAGGTGATTTTAGCCATATTATTGCATTTGCAACAACAGTTTTGTACTGTCCATGATACTTTTGGTATAATTGGCAATAGCAGTCAATGTTTAAGGACACGCTTTTGGGGTGTTTCCTTCTGCCCAGTACTGATACAAAAAGCTTTAGCAAAATGTTAAGAATAGCAATGTCTGAAAAAATAAAGCAATGAATGATAAAATAATTAAAGTGATACAGGGCCACTATACACAGCCTTAAAGCGGTACTGAAGTTCCATGGTAAGAAACCATGAGCAGGCAGGCTTTTAGCTGCCTCTTGCCCTTTTTTATATGTTTATCTTAACCACTTAAGCCCCGGACCATTTGGCTGGCCAAAGACCATAGCACTTTTTTGCGATTCGGGACTGCGTCGCTTTAACTGACAATTACGCGGTCGTGCCACGTGGCTTCCAAACAAAATTGATGTCCTTTTTTTCCCACAAATAGAGCTTTCTTGTGGTGGTATTTCATCACCTCTGCGTTTTTTATTTTTTGCGCTATAAACAAAAATAGAGTGACAATTTTGAAAAAAAGCAATATTTTTTACTTTTTGCTATAATAAATATATATAAAAAAACATTTTTCCTCAGTTTAGGCCGATACGTATTCTTCTACATATTTTTGGTAAAAAAAATCGCAATAAGCGTTTGATTGGTTTGCGCAAAAGTTATAGCATCTACAAAATAGGGGATAGATTTATGGCATTTTTATAAAAAAATGTTTTATTAGTAATGGCGGTGATCAGCGATTTTTATCGTGACTGCGACATTATGGCGGACACATCAGACACTTTTAACGCCATTTTGGGACCGTTTTCATTGATACAGCAATCAGTTCTATAAAAATGCACGAATTACTGTTGTGACAGCAGGAAGGTAAAGTCACCTGGTTGCATCCAGGGGGGTAGATATATTTCGCCCAGATTCAGGCTTTACGCCGACTTATACAACTAGGTGGAGAGTTGTATAAGCCCAGCTGAGGCTAGTGGGCTCATGGATGACTCATACCTCTAGGGAGAGTGTGGGGTGTCGTGCAGACAGGGAGTTGATGAGACCAGCTGAAGCTTGTCAGCTCATTTAGGCCTCTATAAGAACTCCCAGCTTCATTAGATGTTAGCTCATGCCTGGAACCAGACCTGTGTGGACTGTCTAGGGAGAGTGAACCCCTGTGCGGTGAGACAAAGCCTGTGTGGCTATTTGCTTGGACATTTAAAACCAGGGACTTAGGGACTAGGACAGCACTAGGCTGATCCCAGTTGTTAGTTAGGAAACCTGTATGTTTAGTCAGAGGTCAAGTTGACCAGGATTTATTTTGTTTATGTTTCTTTTGGCTTTGCTGTGTTTTGTCACTGTAAATAGAAAATAAACCGCACCTTTTTTGATTTTGAAAACCACAACCTCCGTTTGCTGGGCCTGTTTTTGTGTGGGGAGCCCATCCCGGGGGTCTCACACACCCGCTGCCGAGCTAACCCCCTCACACTGTAAAAATGACACTGGCAGTAAAGGGGTTAACCAGTAGGGGCGCTGAAGGGATTAAGTGTGTCCTAGGGATGTGTTCTAACTGTGGGGGGTGTGGCTACATGTGACACAACACTGATCCCCGCTCCTGATTACAGGGAGCTGTGATCAGTGTCCTGTCACGAGGAAGAATGGGGAAATGCTTGTTTACATCAGCATTTCCCCGTTCTTCCTCTCCGTGAGACGATCGTGGGTATCCCCGCGAACATTGAGTCCGCGAGACCCGTGGTCAGACTCACGGAGCTCGCAGTGCGCGCCCACAATGCCGCATCTTAAAGAGGACGTACCTGTACGCCCATTTGCCCAGCCGTGCCATTGTGCCGATGTATATCGTTGTGCGCTGGTCGTCAAGCGGTTAATTATAAAGTAGAGGATCTTGGGTTATAGGTTCATAACCTTAGGTGATTATATACTGGCAAGCTTTTGGGGCCATGCTCTCGAGGAGAAACCCCTACAACCGTACCGAACTCAATGGATCTGCTGTTTTTTTTACTGTGACCTAAGGTGGGCCTCTCCTCCCTTATGAAGAATCACTCTTCACTTAACTATAAATATATATATTTTTATTTTTTTCTGTTCTTTAAACAATTAACATAACCCGGTCAGTGATGACTGAGTTTGTTTCCGTACTGTTGAGCTGACAGCATCCTTTAAATCCCCAAGATAATTTTAAATAAATTAATTATGTTCATGTTGTTATAAAAGGCAAACTTGTTTTCCAGGGGTAGAGTGCCCTTCACAACAGCCAAGTAATTGTCATGAATAGAAAATAAGCTCATCCATAAATGTGTTAGTGTCTCTGACAAAGAACCAAAATACTTGTTCTTAGGTGTCATATGATGAGGCCAATTATCTCCTGCCTTTTAATTGCATCTGTATTACAAAAGTATTGAAAGCTGATAAAAATCAGTTTAAGTTGAAGACTGCTAATTCTGCATTACTTAAACTGGAAGTCCATATAAAATCTAAAATCCATGCATCTATAGGCACTAGGGATCTAACAGTAACCTCTCTAACCCTGTAAAGAAAAAACAAGTATACATACCTTTTTGGAAGCTGATCTGACCCGCTTCGACCGGATTCCACAATGAGCTGTCAGCCGTGGCTTCTCTGTGTAGGCGGGTGCAGAAGAGACGGAAGACAGCGGAAGCCCCTTAGTAACTCTATGGGTAAGTCACTTCCCATTCATTTCACAGCCATTGTCCTCCGTGCCTTCTGGAGAGTTTCGGGCACTAGAGATCAGGTCAGATCTGCTTCCAAAAAGGTATGTATACTCATCTTTTCTTTACAGGGATAGAGAGGTTAGTGTTAGATCCCTGGTGTCTATAGTTGCAGGGATTTTAGATTTTGCATGGACTTCCACTTTAAAGCACACCATGATACACATGAATTGGTTGGCCCTAATGAATCTTTATTTCCTAATAAAGTGTATTTCTAAATTCTTTCTGAAGATAATTTCTTTATGCATGGTTGAGTGATAAAACTTATGTCATGCATTTTTTCCTAGATTTTAAATTGTAATTATGTTAAGTGGTGTGCACGCTGGTGAACGATAATATAATTATGGATATTTGCCCTTCCTTTTTATGTTGCTCAAAATATTGTAATCTTCCAAACTGATTTTAATCTGGCAAAATGCAGCATATGTTTCACATCAAGTGAAGACACTTAAGCTTATTGAAATTTAGTACATACAGGGATTTAAATTCATCACTCACGAGTCCACAAGTATAGTTTAAACTGTTTGTTGAAAAACACCAATGGTACCATTGGTACTACGTTGCTTCTAAAAATCTGTTTTGCATGCACAAAATTTTCATTCTAAACATTTAATTAATAAGAGATCAGTGAGACAGTATTTGAGCCTAAAAGGAAATTGTACCAAAGAGGACTTTGCGCAGGAAATAAAGCCACTACAATCTTGGTTTCTTGGATGGGACATGGTCACAAAAGCCTAAAGCGTGCATATAAAATGGCTATAAATAAGCCCAGGGATCGTTTGCTCTTTCAGGTAAACCCATCATCTCCATAAAGTAATAATTGTATCAACATTTAGTAAACAGACTTCTTTTTTTAGATAACTAAATTGACATTGGCATGTTTTGCACAATGACAAATTAGTTTTGAAATGTGTCGATAATTCTGCAAATATTGCATTTAAAAAGGGATTCTCATTCCAAAACAAACTGGTACCTACCCACTTTACACCAAAGGCAATCCTTGTAGACACCATCCCTTGGGCACATTTCAATTTGACAGATATCAATATTGTAACTGTATCTGCACCAGGACTAGATTTGATTTAATTAATGGCAAAGTGTACAGTCCAAAATATTACATGCCAATCAGAGGGCATGTCAACTTTTGTAAATTTGTGCCTTTTGTGTAGGCAAGACAAAATTACCATTTTGTAAAAGAATATATAAAAATGTCCTTGACAATAACAATGGAAATCTTCAAACACCAGTAGCGAGATATATTGCTATTTTTCACAATTCTTGTCCAGATGATCTTGAATTCATAGCTTTAAATCGGAGGTCCACCCTGAACAAATCTTTTATTTTTTATTTGTTACAAACACAGACAATACAAACGTACAACAGCACAGCCAACATCTGGCTAACAGCATGGGCGGGACCCACGCAGGGGTCACAAGGTAGAATTACAGATCCAAGATATGTTAGAGTATTTGCGTATACCCTAATAAACCATCATCAATGAGCTGGCCCGGCTCAGGCTGCAGGGGTAGGATGATAGTTAACTAGCTCACCTAAGTTGCTGTGTTAGCAAGGGTTGGTCTAACAAGACTTCAATGGATGGTATCAGAATTCAGTGAAACCTCCTAGTCTGCTGCCGCAGTGGAGGGCTCCGCCAACCATTTAGACCAGACCCTGTCATATTTTTTAGGACAGCCTCTATGTACATAAGTCTCTTTGTATAAGGGTATCACATTATTGACAAGTGTTTTCCATAGACCTACAGAGGGAGGGGCCCTCCGCTTCCAGCATAGGACAATGGACTTCCTGGCATAGAACAGCAAGAGACCCAACAGGGTTCTCTCAGCCACCCTGGGCACCAGGTCCTCCACCAGCCCCAGCAGGCATATTCTTGGGGATGGGACAATAGAGATACACAACACTTCATTCACCTCCAGAAATATTTGTGACCAAAAGACTGTAATTACCGGGCAGGACCAGAATATAAATGTAGTTCCCCGGAGCATGGTCACAACGCCAGCACTCCGGGGAGAGGGAAGACCTCATCCTGTGCACCCGGGCGGGAGTGAGATATGCTCTATGGACAATCTTGTATTGAATGAGGCGATCTCTCAGGGAAACAAGAATTTTAAATGGGAAGTCCCATACATCCTCCCAGTCCTCAGAGTCCAGCTCCGGAACATCCCAGCCCCATTGCTGATGGAGCCTGGTCAACTCAGGAGAAGAGATCCGGAGGAGATGTGTGTATAACACAGAGGTGGGTTTATTTGTACAGTCAAAGCGCAAAATCCGCTCCAAGTCAGACTGCACCAGCTGCCTCTCGCCTGATGGAAACTGAGCTCTGAAAGCATGGGACAACTGAAGATATCTGAACCCGTATGAGGGCGGGGCATTGTGGTTAGACATTAAATGATCAAAGGAGAAAATCGAGAGGTCTGAGGTGACATCTGAGAGTATTTTAACATGGTACTTGGTCCACACCACCGGGTCTGGGATTTCGAAAAAGTGATGTAGGTTGGGATTGTTCCAGAGGGGGCGTTCGTGGATACTGCAGTCGAAGGATACTTTTCACAGGCCAAGCCCTCCCTCCAGGCTTTAAGGGTGGTACACATAGAGGGGGTCAGATTGTACGGAGCCTTCGGACCCCGCAAAAGGAGGTTCGACAAAGCCTCCGCAGATCGTAACACTGCAGCTTCAGTGGCCCAGGCCGAGTTGGATCTATCCGGAACCAGCCACCAGAATGCAGTGACTAATTGAGCCGCAATGAAATACTTGTGGCAGTCCGGGAATGCCAGACCCCCCTGCGAACAAGGGCGCATGAGAGTGGTCAACTTGAAGCGGGGAGGACGTGAGCCCCATAGAAAGGAGGAGAAAATTTGATTTAGGTGGGAAAAAAATGATTTGGGGATCCACTGAGGGGAGTTACGAAACAAATATGTAAATTTGGGGAGGATTTTCATTTTAATGAGGTTGATACGCCCCAACAGGGACAGAGGAAGGTTCTCCTATGCTTTCAGCTTGGCCCTGACTGAGTTGACTATTGGGGACAAGTACAGCGAAATGAAGTCAGCCACATTCTTTGAGATACGTACCCCTAAGTACGTAAATTCGTCCACCCATTGTAGCTGAAGAGAAGCCGAAGCCTCTCCTTTAGCGTTCTCATCTATGGCAAGCAGTTGTGACTTTGACCAATTGACCCTAAGCCCCGTTACCTCAGAGAACCTTTCTAGGACCAGCAATGCTCCTTGCAGAGAAGGGCCAGCATCGTTTAGAAAAAGGAGGAGGTCGTCTGCGTACAGGGCCACCCTCTTCTCCAGCCAGGCCAGACGGAGCCCTTTAATGTGTGGCGAGACACGTAGTCCCTCAGCCACTGGTTCCATGGCAATGGCAAAGAGGGCCGGAGAGAGAGGACAGCCCTGCCGCGTACCCCTAGCAAGCTGAAAAACAGGAGACAGCCGACCCCCCTAAACGAATGGCAGCCATCGGCGAGTGATATATAGTCTGCAACCATCGGATAAAAACCAGGGGGAATCCCATTCTCCGTAGAATCTCCCACAGGAAAGGCCATTCTATTGAGTCGAACGCCTTCTCAATATCAAGAGAAGCAACTACTCTGGTACCCAGATTGTCATGTGTAGCATGAAGATTAGTGAACAATCTACGAAGGTTAATATCCGTAGACTTGTGGGTCATGAACCCAGTCTGATCCGGGTCTATGAGGGAGGGAAGTAAAGTGTTAAGTCTAGCAGTGAGGAGCTTAGTGAGAATTTTAAGGTCATTGTTAAGAAGTGCTATGGGCCTATAGGAGGCACAGAACTTTGGATCTTTATCAGCCTTGGGAATAAGAATAACATGCGCGTGCGCCATGGAGGGAGGGAGAGAGCCCTGCTTCAGGCAATGAGTAAATAGGGCAGCCATTCGGGGGAGCCAACATGCCAGCATGTTCTATGTAAAAATCAACCGGAAGACCATCTGGGCCAGGAGCCTTGCCAGTGGACAGGGAATTAATCACGGCAAGAACCTCCTTGGTGGTTATTGGGGCCACTAGATGCGATCTCTCCGAGTCAGAGAGCCAACCGAGGGCTATCGGATCTAGGAGGGGATTTAGTCCCTCTGGGTCTAAGCCCTTGGATAACGTGGTGGTATACAAGGATTGGTAAAAATCATGGAATGCTAGCAAAATGGCCTCAGGAGATGAGATGGCCTCACCCGTGGGAGAGGTAAGTTCGGGAATTACGGTATTCGGAGTGTCATGGTGGGACATCATTGCCAACAGTCTGCCATTCCTGTCCCCCTGTTCAAAAAATGTTTGCTTCGTATGAAACAATTCGAATCTAGTAACCTCCGTTAAGTGAAGATGAAGACTGCGTTTGGATGCCTGCAACGCATCAAAGTTTGAGGCAGAGGGATCCAATCCATAGTGGGCGGAAGCCAACTCCACCCCATTCTCCAATGCCGCAGTGGCAGCAGTTTGCTGTACCCTAACCACCTTGATTGCCGAGATGTAATGGCCCCTTGTGAATGCCTTGAAAGCATCCCAGACTATCTCAGGAGAGGATGACCCGTCATTAGAGTCCCAGTAAGCACTAAGGGCTGGGGGGGCGTGTTCCGCTATGTCAGGTTGGGAAATCCATTGAGCACCAAGCCGCCACATTGAGCCACTACGAGAGGAGGAGGTGCGCAGGGTGATCTGCAGGGGGCTGTGGTCAGAGAGACCACTGGGCAAATAAGATGCGTCTAGAACGTCCGTCAGCATAGAGGGGTTAGCAAAAGCATAATCAATTCTGGAGGCAGTTTTGTAGGATGTAGAAAAACACGAAAATGTTTTAGTGGATGGGAATTTCCACCTCCAGACTTCTGTAACACCCGCAGATAATGCCCAATTTGACAACTCCCTGGTGAAGGAATTAGGTGGCAAGGGTCTATCCAAATCTGGGGAAAGGATGGCATTAAAGTCACCCAGTAGTAAAATTTTTGCAGGACAGTAGGGGGTGATCCTCTCCAGTATAGTATACAGAACCTCAGACTTAAAGGGCGGCGGCACATATATACCTGCAAAGACATATCTCTGCTGCCATATCGTGAGTGCCAGTATAACAAACTTACCCAGCGGATCCGTGTGAACCGCATCTATGACACATGGGAGAGACTTATGCACCAAGATGGAAACTCCCCTAGCATACGTTGAGTAAGAGGCATGAAAAGCCCTCTGAACCCAGGGCCTTTTCAAAGGCATGAGCTTACTGCCCACCAGGTGTGTCTCCTGCAGGACCAGAATGGCCGGACTATATTGTTTGACATATTGAAAAAGAAGCGCCCTCTTAAACTTAGAGTTGAGGCCACGCACGTTCCAGGATACCACGGAAAAGGAATCCCGATCACGTGATGCCATAGGCGTTTTGGCTAAAATAATAAGAGGAGATTAATAGTCGTCGAGCAGGCGACACCCGGTGAGCAGCAGTGGAGCATGAGCCATTGAAACACAAAAAACACATGTAAACGAACACAGCAACTAAACTAGAACTTCCCAAGCACCAGGTGCTTATCCTACCAATCCCCCCTACCCCCCAGAACATCATGGGGGAGGTCAGGAAGCGGTCTTTACCCAAAAACAAAAACAATACTTGTAAAGCTAATTCTGAGAATTAGGCCACAATACAGTCCTCTGCAGCACTGAACTAAAACTGCAGGCTCAACCCTATTATAGAGTTTTTCCAAACAGGTGGAGAGTAACAGTTCAGGGAACTTCTGGTGATCTTTGCAGAGTCAAACCGCAAGGGGTAAGTGCGTATCCAGCGTAAAGGTGTGCTTGCCGTAGCTCCGGCATGCGTGAAAAGGAGAACAATAGGATAGGTAGTTCAGGACTTGTATGCTCCGTGCATCAAATAACTTTTAAGCGATAGGAGACCATTATCTTAGAGTGGCCAGCCAGCCGTCAGCCTCCGAAGGGTTGTCAAAAAAACAAACTTTGCCGTCATGCTGTACCCGGAGCCGGCCAGGGTAAAGCATGCCGTATTTAATATTTTTTGCTCTAAGCCGTTTACGGACATCATTGAAGGTCTTTCTCTTCCTCTGCAACTCGGCCGAGAAGTCAGGGAAGAGGAGGACGGAGGTGTTGTCGTATTTAAGTGTGGGATGTTTACGAGAGTCTGCCAAAATCCTGTCCCTGTCTCGGTAGTTCAGAAAGCGGACCAGGAAGGGTCTGAGGAGATTCCCCGGGACGGCTCGGCCCGTGGGCACCCGATGGGCTCTTTCCACCACATAGGTAGGCGTAACAGCGGTAAGACCCAGCAGGTCCTTAAAAAATTCCTCCGCAAATTCCGCCGGTTGATCCCCCTCAGCCCCCTCAGGTAGGCCAAGGACTCTAACATTGTTCCACCTGAGCCGGTTTTCGGCATCGTCCGATTTTGCAACGAGGGCCTGCACTGTGCGCTGTAACTCAGCAATGGAGGTGACGTGGGTAGCGGTGAGATCCTCAGTAGCCAAATTCTGGATTCAGACTCCGTCATCCTCCTCCTGATATTGTCCAAGTCGTTTCTTATCAGGTTGCATTCTTCAGCGAGATGATCGATGCGCATAAGCAGTGAGGTTCTGCTCTGCTCAATTGCTGCAAGGATCGTGGCGGTACTATCTTGCGGCAGAGGAGCAGATGTTGTCGCCACCGGAGCGTCCCCGGGCTCCATCTCCATCTCCAATCTCCATCTCCAATTCAGCCAGTAAGGCCTGTTGCCTCCCGACCTGTAGCCTCCCGGCTTCAGGTCTCGGCGAGGGGGAGGTCAGCAGCTTCTGCTGCGGATTGGGCTTAGGCTTAGGATGCGTCTTTTTGGAGGGCATCTGCGCAGAGGAAGACACGGGGGGGTCCGCAGAGCCCGTACCCAGGGTGGCTGAAAGGGGGCAGGCGATAACCAGATGTGGCTGCAAACACGTACCTCTAATGGAGCAGGTAGTCAGGAATCCCTCCTCACCCGGAAGGAAGATGGAGAAGAGGGCAGAGATGTGGGAACCGTGCACCCGGGCCCGTGATGTGAGGAGGCCAGAGCAGTTCAGCAGGATGGGGCCCGGGAAAGTGGTGGCCGTCACTAGGCCTCAGCCAGGTCCAGCAGTTAGTGTCAGCCCAGCAGGGGGGGAGGAAGTGATGGGATTGCAGGCCTGTCCGCGCTCCGGAGCCCTGGATGGGGAGCAGGCTAGCAAGATGGCCGCCGTCAGCTAGGCCCCGGGAGGCCTCCACAGGGATCGTCAGCCCGGCGGCCCTCCAAAACACAGCCAGGAGATGAGGAGGCAAGGGGGAGGCACTAGGATGGCC
This sequence comes from Rana muscosa, assembly GCA_029206835.1. Classification (NCBI taxonomy): domain Eukaryota; kingdom Metazoa; phylum Chordata; class Amphibia; order Anura; family Ranidae; genus Rana; species Rana muscosa. The sequence goes on from CM055118.1 coordinate 703,836,777, forward strand.
GGGAAGATGGCGGCTGCGGTCACAAGTACAGGCCAGCTATGGCTGGGCGGATGTCTCCTCTGGCGAGCGGCTCCTCCGCACAACACACGGCCAGGTCAAAGCAGGAGAGGAAGGGGACCAGTCCTGAGGCTGTGGCGGTGCTCACTGGGTCATCAGATGCACGGATGGTACAGGATGGAGAGAAGGATTACCGGAGCTCTCTTGGAACACGTCTGCTGCTGCTCACATCGGGACACGCCCCCCTGAAAAAATCTTTACATTAGAAATCATTAAAAAAAATATAGAATTTTTTTTTTTTATACTCACCCTAAATGTCTGTTGCTATGCGGAAGTCCCATAATCTGCCTCTAATGTTCCTCTTCTTGTCCGCGGTGGGTCTCCTTCCATTTCCTCTTCTTGTGAATGGGCCGTGCTGCCTTCTGGGAACTGTGTGTATCCCAGGAGGCAAGCCGTCCATTCACAAAGCGTCGTGCGAGTGGCGCATGCGCAGTAGGAAACGGGCAGTGAAGCCTTACGGCTTCACTGCCTGTTTCCCTTACTCCAGGATGGAGGAGCCGGGACCTGCCAGCAGCAATCGATCGCCGTGGCGGGATTGACATCGCGGGCGAGTAGGACAGGTAAGTGTCCTTATTAAAAATCAGCAGCTACACTGTTAGTAGCTGCTGACTTTTTTTTTTATATATATATTTTGGCTGCACCTCCGCTTAAAGTAGAAATCATCCAAATCTGAGGGGAGGTGACAAATAAATGGATACACAACCTTCATGCCACTACCCATCCTGGTTTAAATAAACACATTAGCTCTGTTTATTTCTGTGCTAGACAAATGTTTTATATATCTTCTTCTCTCACAAGATTCTTTCACCGTTTGTGTTATTTCTGTATAGAATTCATGTTTTGTGGTTGGGTTTGTTTCGATTTGTATAGGATTAAATTGTAAAACTGTTAACCTTTGCCTGTGCCTGGGATATACATGATAGCTATATATACATTGTTTGTACGTATGGTTAGAGAACATTTAGCCTTGTGCATTTTTTTTCCTTCCCTCTGCCCCATTCTGGATTCCCACAGTGGCCTGTCTGCAATTTTCCTTCTGGGGACATATGGACTGCATGATGTTTTAAATCGATGGGGAAAAAGTTGCGCTACCAAATAGTGAAAACAACGTGTAATAGGCTGCCAGCATTAACAATCAGACATATTGTAAACAAGAAAAGATAAATAAATAAATGCGGCGCCGTGAACACACTTAAAATAGGTGTACCTCACGTAAGCTACGTGGGTAATAGTAAACTGTGACACTCGTGTGAGGCCAATAGGCCGTGACCACTGTAAATAAAATCAATATATACAAACGACCAAAAAATGTATATACTAATCAGTAAGTATATAATCAATAATAGTGATAGAGTGAAACATAAATATAATGAAGCATATCAACGGGTGTGTAAAGTCCATCTAAAAGGAACGTATATAGGATATGCTGGGGTCAGTGTGACTATCAACCCAAAAGACAAAGTCCACGGTAGCTCACACAGGATGACTATGCTTCCGATGAATAACCCAAGATGTACAGTACCCAGGAATGTGACTTCCAACACCGGGGGGGGGGGGGAGAAATAAATACTCTTACCCCCTACGTGTGGACTCACACGCCAGCAGCGGTGGGTCAGTAAGGCATACAGATGATCCACTCAGATGCACGCGTAGACTGGAACTTCCTGTAGGGATTGGTATCCTTCACCGATGACCGATGCGACCTCCACGGGAAGTTGGAATTCCCTTATCTTAATATCCTCGAGATCCAGACAGCCAGAGAGTGATGTCGATCATGAAAAGGAACAAAAAATGTCTCCTCATAGTATAGATCAGTCAGGTGGTATATGGTAAAAAAGGCTAGTTTATTCCAAAAACGAACACATCAAATAAAAAAGGGCAATAAAAGAAATATATACAGGCATCCTGAAACTGCCAGTAAAATGGTGATCACAAAAAAATCTGTTCATGTATGGCGTAGTAAGATTTGAAGCAGGTTCATGTACCCGACATGTTTCGCAGCAGTGTGCTTCAACTGGGGCATTGGGTATCTTGTGAGGTGCTTGAATGGCATCCTATTCACACTTATCTAGTGTTAGGACACAATATGCATGTGTTTCAGTGTGAAGCGCAATGCAATTTGATAGGAAACCTCGATTTGTTAGAGCCGGAAGAGGTATCGCCGGAGGTGAAAATGACAGGGATTAAAAGGGCAGGAAAACAGAGGATGTGGAGTGTGCCTTTTTTCCACTCCTAAGTACCAGCTTTTTGGATAGTGTTTCTGTCCCTTCATTCTGTGCTATGCATTTTTGACCTTTTTAACTCTAAAACCCTTTCAATTGCTTAAGAATTTTCTAGCCTTGTGGGATTGGGAGAAAAAGGGTTTGATCATTCTGACCTTTTGCAGGGGACAGCTCACTATAATTCGATTTTTATACATCTCTTGTATGTCGGTATTCCACAAGGATTTATATAAAATGTACAGTTGGGTCCATATATATTTGGACACAGGCACAATTTTCATACTTTTGTTTTAATGTTATTCTGGTGGCATACAGAGCCAAAACAATCCAAATGAATTTGACGTGCAGCCTTTAAGCTTTAATTCAAGGGGTTGAACATAAATATTAAGTAAAACTTTTGAAACTACAAATATTTTTATACACAGTCCTCCCATTTTTAGGGGCTCAAATATAATTGGACAAATGAATATAATCATAAATAAAATGTTCAATTTTAATATTTTGGTGAGAATCCTTTACTGGCAATTACTGCCTGAAGTCTGGGACCCATGGACATTACCAAAGATTGGGTTTCCTCCTTTATGATGCTTTGCCAGGCTCTAACTGCAGCTGTCTTCCGTTTGTTCTTTGTTTGTGGGTCTTACAGCCGTTAGTTTTGCCTTCAGCAAGTGAAATGCATGCTCAATTAGGTTGAGATCAGGCGATTGACTTGACCATTGCAGAATATTCCACTTATTTTCCTTCAAAAGCTCCTGGGTTGCTTTTGCAGTGTGTTTTGGATCATTGTCCATCTGTACTATGAAGCGCAGTCCAATCAAATTTGCTGCATTTGGCTGAATCTGGGCTGACAGTATATCTCTAAACACTGCAGAATTCATCCGGCTGCTTCTGTCACATCAATAAACAACAATGACCCAGTGCAACTGGAAGCCAGCCATGCATGCCCATGCCATTACACTGCCTCCACCATGTTTTACAGATGATGCTGTGTGCTTTGGATCATGAGCGGTTTTAAGCCTTCTCCACACTTTTTTTTCTTCCTGTCATTCTTGTAGAGATCAATCTTGGTTTCATCCATCCAAAGAATGCTTTTCCAGAACTGGTCTGACTTTTTTTAGCTGTTCTTTGGCAAAGTCTAATCTGGCTTTTCTAGTCTTCAGGCTTATGAATGATTTTCACCTTGTGGTGAACCCTTCTGTATTTGCTCTCGTGAAGTCTTCTCTTGATTGTAGACTTTGACAATGATACGCCCACCTCCTGGAGAGTGTTCTTCTCTTGTCTGGGTGTCGTCAATGGGTTTTTTCTTACCATAGAGAGGATCCTAGTGATCATACACCACGGTTGCCTTCTGTGGATGTCCAGGTCTTTTTATGTTGCTCGGCTCACCAGTGTGTTCTTCTTTCCTCAGAATGTACCGAACTGTTGATTTTGCCACTCCTAATGTTGCTGCTATCTCTCTGATGGATTTGTTTCATTTTTGAAGCCTTACAATTGTCTGTTTCACTTGCATGGACAGCTCCTTTGAATGCATGATGTAGGTTCACAGCAATAGATTCCAAATGCAAATACCACACTTAGAATCAACTCCCAGACCTTTTAACTGCTTAATTGATGAAGATATAACGAAGAAGTAGCCCACACCTGGCCATGAAACTGTTTTTATTAATACAAAAACTAAAACCCGCGCTAAAAGAATGTGCAGTGATAAATCTAAAAGATTCTTGTGAAAAATATAGATCCGCAGCTGCCGCAACAAAAGGTCCTAACACCTCAACAAAATATAAAAAACAAATATTTGCAGCGCTGGCTGGATATGTGAAAACAGACAATTAGACCATTAAGGAAGTGACTCGTAAACACTTATATGAAATTAGCTTACAATCGTTATTACCACATAACGTATTGATACACCTGGTTATCCAATAGTGTTGCCACTGTGCTCATTAATGAAAATAAATTGTAAACAAATAAGTGAAAAATTAATAAATTGGAAAAGTCAACTGTGTCAATTTTAGAAAACTGAGTGTTTCCACAGCAGAGACCAAATAATTAATTCCTTTAGACAATTCCCCTCTTGTGGCCCCACTCACCAGAAAGAGGGTGAGAAATAATATGCAAGATCACACCAACAGAAAAAAGGTGAGAAACAACATGCGAGATCATACCAATTTGGATTCAATAAGTTCATCACATAGACTCCATAATATCGACAGAGGCATTGGTAAACATATGGGAAAAAGAAAAAAACATCATGTGAAGTACCGCTTATGAACATCCAGCATGGCGCTGCTAGCAAAGAGACTCACGAGACTGCAATGTTAAACGAGCGTCAGTGTTGTTCCGGGTACACAGCGTGCGTTCCACGGAAACCGGAAGTAGCGTCACTGGTTCTGGGTTGGCCGGAAATTGCGTCAACGCGTTTCGCCCCTCCTTACAATTAGGACTGAAATTTGCTTTGGATAAGGACTTTAACAAATTTGAAGTTTTTATTGATTTTCAAAAGTTTATAAGGAAGATAAACATAAAAAAGACGTATGCAAAACACAAAATAGATATCTCACCCAAAGAAAGTATAGATGAATTTACTCATACCACATTAAGAAATAAGTCAATTTTCAATCCGAAACCAAACAATAATCACTTTGTTGAAGTGTTTAAATCAGTGGTGGAAGAGTATCTACGAAAACTAAAAGTGAAGCCGAGTAGAAAGAAAAAAGACGTTGAACGAGGTTTAGAAATGTTAGAAAAAAACAAAAATATAGTAATAAGATCAGCTGATAAGGGGGGGGGACTAGTGATCCTGAACAAGACTGATTATCTTGAAGAATTAGATAAATTGGTGTTAGACACTACAACATATGAGGAACTCAAAGGAAACCCTAGCAATAAGTATAAAGCCAAATTGAAACGATTGACCAAGAATGCACACCAAATAGGAATATTAAACAAAAAAGAAACAAGATTTTTGGTCCCTGATGCTCCGAGAGTCCCGGTAATATATCAATTACCTAAAATACACAAAAATCCACTTAAGCCTCCTGGGTGATAGTTAGTGGAGTAGACTCTCTATTTTCTAGAATTGGGGAATATCTGGATAATTTTTTCCAGCCATTAGTGCAAAAATGTCCTGCATACCTCAAAGATAGTAAAGATCTTATAACACTTCTTGAGCCTCTTTCAGTGGATCAGGATTGCATTCTTGCTAGTGTGGATGTTAATTCCCTTTACACTAACATACAGCAACACCATGCGTTAGAGGCAGTAAAATGGGCCCTTGATACTACCAATATCAAGCCCATACAAAAAGATTTTTTATTAGAAGCTTTGGATTTGGCTATGAGCCATAATTTTTTCTGGCATGAGAAAAAATATTACAGACAAAAAAAAGGGGTTGCAATGGGCGCCAAATATGCCCTATCAGTGGCCAACCTCTTTATGAGCTGGTGGGAATCCCAAGCAATTTATGGTAAAGATATACCCCAGTTGAGTTTCTACAAACATTATATTGATGATATTTTTATCATTTGGGCAGGATCAAGAGATTCATTTTGTAATTTTTTTAAACAGATTAGTAGCAATCCATGTGGCATCTCTTTTTCAGAGGTGTCTAGTCCTGAGTCGGTCAATTTTTTAGATTTAGTCATCTTTAAAGAGAATGGCAAATTATTTACATGCACCTTCTTTAAGGAATTTGACAGAAATGGCTACATACCACTAGGGAGCTGTCACCATCCGAGGTGGTTGAATGGAATACCTAAAAGCCAAATGCTTCGAGTGTGGCGTAATTGCAATAAAATTGAAGACTATGATATTCAATCTCAGGTAATCGTGAAGAGATTTCAAGAAAAAGGATATAATATCAGTACCCTCAATAAAACCAGAGAAGACATCCATAACATGGATAGGAAACAGCTTTTCCAGAAGAAAGTTCGTGAGAAAAGAGATTATGGAACTGCTTTTCTAACAGGATATACTAGACAACATAAGCAATTTGAAAGAATCATTAGGGAACACTGGCCACTATTACTCAAAGATAAAGATCTGACAAATGTTCTTCCTGTTGCACCCAATTTTATATATACTAAACCTCCAACGTTAAGACTAAAATTAGCACATAATGTTGTTAATCCTTCTAAGAAAACCTTTACTTTTTTGAATCAGACAGGTTTTTTTAGTTGTGGGAGATGTGTGATTCGTCGCACCTCCAAGCACAGGGTGAGAAAAACTACCCATTTTTCCATCCATGGCAAAACCTATGAAATAAAAAAATGTATCACCTGTGGAACAACTCATGTTACCTACCTTCTATCTTGCCCATGTGGGCTTCACTATGTGGGTAGGACCACAAGAAAATTAGGTGTTAGGTTAAGGGAACATGTAAATAGAATAAAAAAAAAGGGTTTAAACACCATAGTCTGTCCAATCACTTCAAATTATTTCATAATAGTGACCCGAGAGGATTGAAGTTTTGTGGAATTGATAGGGTGGAGGCCCATTGGAGAGGTTCCAACCTAAAACAAGCAATTTCACGTAATGAAACTCAGTGGATACATAGGTTAGGCACTTTAAGTCCTAAGGGCCTCAACATTGAACTGGATTTGAATTGCTTCTTATCCAATTGGTGATGTTGCTGGACATACACATTTTTTTATTATTTTTTTATTATTTTTCTTTAATTTTTTTTTCTATTTTCATTTATATTTATTTTATTTTTTATTTTTATTTTTTTATTTTTTTTATTTTTATTTATTTTTATTTTTATTTTATTTCTTATTTTTAATTTAATTTTTATATTTAGATTTATTTATTTTCATATTTATTTTTATATTTATTTATTTTTATTATTTTTTATCTTATTTTTTATTTATTGTTAATTTAATTTAATTTTTTTATTTGAGTTTTTGTTGTTCTGTGTATGTCCACCAACAAAATATCGTCTTTTCAAATACAAAATTTATCATAATCTTCCTATTTTATTTGTTTTTCAAATGAGTCATTATTTTTAATTATTCTTAATCATATTTTTATAATTAATATTTACAATGAACTGTGATTTAAATAGTATTTTATGGTTTAATATGAACTTCCATTGTATTGTCTCTATTCCTGTCATTGTCATGTTGTAATAAAGTTGTATCTTCTTGACAATTGATAAGCAATGATGTGATCAGGAAGTGGGCGCTCCATTACGCCTTAAGGAGGTTCTGGTACTATTTTCAATTGGTTAGTTTGCAAAGAGGTGGGGACCTTGGCGCATATAAATTTTCACTTCTTTGGCCGGAAGTGATGATGATTATTATTATTATTATTATTATACAGGATTTATATAGCGCCAACAGTTTGCGCAGCGCTTTACAACATCAGGGAAGACAGTACAATCACAATACAATTCAATACAGAGGGATCAGAGGGCCCTGCTCGATAGAGCTTACAGTCTAGAAGGGAGGGTCACGTGAAACAAAGGGTATTGGCTGTGGGGGATGATCAGGTGGACAGAATGGAAATATAGTTATTAGGTGTGGGTGGGATAGGCTTCTCTGAAGAGGAGGGTTTTTAGGGATCCTCTAAAAGCTAATAGAGAAGGAGATAGACGGACCGATTGGGGTAAGGAGTTCCATAGGCTTGGGGAGACTCTGGAAAAGTCCTGGAGTCGAGCATGGGAGGAGGTGATGAGCGAGCTAGAGAGCAGGAGGTCTTGAGAAGAACGAAGAGAACGATTAGGTTGGTATTTAGAGACTAGGTCAGTGATGTAGCTGGGGGCAGTGTTGTGGATGGCTTTGTAGGTGGTCGTTAGTATTTTGAATTTAATTTGTTGGGTGAGTGGAAGCCAGTGGAGGGATTGACAGAGAGGGGAAGGAGACACAGAGCGGTTGGTAAGGTGGATGAGTCTGGCAGCAGCATTCATGATGGACTGAAGGGGGGTTAAAGTTTTCTGAGGTAAGCCAATGAGGAGGGAGTTGCAGTAATCGAGGCGAGAAATGACCAGGGAGTGGATAAGGAGCTTTGTTGTGTCTTTGGTTAAAAAGGGGCGTATTTTGGAGATGTTGCGGAGGTTGATGCGGCAAGATTTGGACAGTGATTGGATGTGAGGATTAAAGGAGAGTTCAGAGTCTAGAACTACTCCTAGGACCTTGGCGTGTGGGGATGGGCTGATAGTTGTGCCATCAATTTTAACAGAGAGATCGGGGGAGGAGGCACGAGGGGGAGGAAAAATGACCAGTTCAGTTTTGGATAGATTAAGTTTGAGGAAGTGGTGTGACATCCAAACTGATATATCTGATAGTAAATTAGAGATACGTGAGGCGAATGAAGAAGTGAGTTGAGGGGAAGAGAAATAGATTTGAGTGTCGTCAGCGTAGAGGTGGTATTGGAAGCCGTGGGAGGCTATCAGCTGACCCAGGGAGGAGGTGTAGATTGAAAATAGGAGAGGTCCAAGAACAGAACCTTGGGGGACCCCAATTGAGAAAGGAAGGGGAGAGGAGGAAGTAGAGTTGTAAGTAACGCTAAAGGTGCGGTTGGATAAGTAGGTAGAGAACCAGCGAAGAGTACAGTCGCGGAGACCAAAGGCATGGAGTTTTTTGAGGAGGAGGGGGTGGTCAACCGTATCGAAGGCAGCGGAGAGGTCCAGGAGTAGGAGTACGGAATAGTGTCCCTTAGTTTTGGCCGTTACTATATCATTTGTTAGTTTTGGCCGTTACTATATCATTTGTTAGTTTTAGGAGGGCAGTTTCTGTGGAATGTTGAGGACGAAATCCAGACTGAAGGGGATCAAGAAGGTTATTATCAGCAAGGTGGACGCTCAATCGGTTGTAAATTAGACGTTCAAGGAGTTTGGATAAAAAGGGGAGCAAGGAGATAGGGCGCAGGTTGTCAAGATTGGATGGGTCCAGAGAGGGCTTTTTAAGTATGGGGCTGACTAGTGCATGTTTCAAAGAGTTAGGGAAGATGCCAGAAGAGAGGGAGAGATTGAAGATGTGGGTTATAGAGCGTAGAATAGAGCCAGAGGGTGAACGTAGCATTTGCGAGGGAACAGGATCCAGAGCGCTGGTGGTAAGATGGACATTAGCAAGTAATTTAGCAACTTCGTCTATAGTGGTGGGATTGAAAGAGGGAAGTAAAGATTGTACCTGTGGGCATGAGGTGTATAGCATAGGGGGCATCTGAACCGTACAGATTTCCTCGCGAATTCTAGCAATCTTCTGTTTGAAGTGATTGGCAATCTCCTGGGCAGTGAGTGAGTTAGTGGGCGGAGGCAGTGGGGGACGAAGGAGCGAGTTGAAGGTAGAGAAGAGTAGACGGGGACGGGATGATAAGTTTTTAATGAGGGTGATGAAATAGATCTGCTTGGCAGTGAGGAGGCTGGAATTGTATATTTGGAGGGCAGATTTATACTGGCCGAAATCTTTCTGGGACTTAGTCTTATGCCATAGGCGCTCGAGAGCACGGCTGTGCTTTTTCAGACTTCTAGTATCATCTGTTTGCCAGGGTTGTAGGGGGCGGGGCCTTATTCTGCGTGTAGTGAGGGGGGCCAGTCTGTCCAGTGATGCTAGAAGTGTAGTGTTGTAGACAGAAGTGGCTAGGTGGGTGCAGGACAGGGGCGCGATTTTGTCATAGAGGTGGTCAGTTGCAGAGCATAGAAGAGAAGAGTTGATATTGTGAAGGTTTCTACGAGTAACCGTTAGGCGTTTGGGGGGAGAGGAGGCAGAGAGTGAAATTAATAAGGTGGTGATCAGAGAGAGGGTAAGGATAGTTGGAGAGGTTGCATGGAGTGCATAGGTGGGAAAAGACAAGGTCAAGGGTGTTGCCTTCAGAGTGAGTAGGTGCATGTATCCATTGCTTCAGATCAAAGGAGGAGGTTAGACTGAGAAGTTTGGAAGTTGCAGGAGAGTTATTATTAATAGGGATGTTGAAGTCCCCAAGAATGATTGTGGGGATTTCAGAAGAGAGAAAGTAGGGTAACCAGGCGGAGAAGTCATCAAGAAAGGAAGATAGTGGACCGGGGGGCCGGTAGATCACAGCTATTCTTAGGGAAACTGGGGAGAAGAGACGAATGCAATGTGCCTCAAATGTGGAGAGTGACAGAGAGGGAGGTGGGTGAAGTACCTGAAAGGTGCCATGTGGGGCTAAAAGGATTCCAACACCCCCACCTTTGCGTCCACTGGACCTGGGGGAGTGAGTCCAGAGAAGACCGCCATGGGATAGAGCAGCAGAAGACGCAGTGTCGGATTCGTGAAGCCAGGTTTCGGTGACGGCAAGTAGATTAAATGAGTTAGCGATAAAGAGATTGTGGAGGGAGGTGAGTTCATTACAGACAGAGCGAGCGTTCCAAAGGACGCACGAGAGAGGGAGTCTGGTCTTGGGAAGGAGAGGAATATGAACTAGATTGTGTGCATTGCGGCTGCAGCCAGAGGATGTAGGGTAATGGGTACGTTGAGCACAGTTAGATGAAGGAGGCCCAGGGTTTGGGGATACATCACCAGAGGCTAGGAGAAGCAGAAGGGTGAGGGAGGTGATGTGGGAATGTGATTTATGTGGGGGGACATGCCTCAGTGGTTTGGAATATTGGGGGTGTGAATATACAATTAGCCAGATTTGGTGAGTGCAGTAATAGGGAGAGGACAGAAGTGAGGATGATATGTATAAGGTGTGGGGTGGAGAAGGGGGGTGTAGGAAGGACAGTTTAAGGATAGAAGACACAGCTGTCAGAAGGAGTGGTAGACAGTGCATTTTTAAAGGGGAAGGAAAAGCTGAATTTTTTTTAAATTTACCTGTTTTGCAATTTCTAAGGTGTTTTGTTTTCCCCCGCTTTGTGCATTCACTGAAGTGCAGAGTCAGAAGTGCGTCCACTTATCGAAAAAACCCACTTTGCGAAAGAACCCCTGTGGCTATTGAGCCCCCCTGCTATTGCTTCCCCCAGAAAGATGCTTATATTTATACTGATGGGGATAGGGGGTGGGTGCTTTTCAATTATCTAATCAGGAGGTAATAAAGGTTTGCTTGTCAACAGGCCAAAATTCTTACTACAGAGACAGATTGGAAAGAGGGCACTAAAAGACACTGGGCCATAATTTTTGGGTAAGACAAGGCAGATAAAGCATTGAAATGTGGACAGGTCTATAGAGGGCTAAGCAAACACAACATACCATATCAAATTTAAACTAGGCAAAACACTTTCCAGTTTCAATTCAGGGTGGATTGCTCACAGCAGAAACATACCTGCAAAGAGACAAAGAATATATCTTCAGATAAGTGCAGAGTCAGAAGTGCGTTCACTTATCGAAAAAACCCACTTTGCGAAAGAACCCCTGTGGCTATTGAGCCCCCCTGCTATTCATGTTATTATGATGTCCTTGATGATGCCCTGGAGGAGGGGCGAAGCGCGTTGACGCAATTTCCGGCCAACCCAGAACCAGTGACGCTACTTCCGGTTTCCATGGAACGCACGCTGTGTACCCGGAACAACACTGACGCTCGTTTAACATCGCAGTCTTGTGAGTCTCTTTGCTAGCAGCGCCATGCTGGATGTTCATAAGCGGTAAAACACATGATGTTTTTTTATTTTTCCCATATGTTTACCAATGCCTCTGCCGATATTATGGAGTCTATGTGATGAACTTATTGAATCCAAATTGGTATGATCTCGCATGTTGTTTCTCATCCCCTGTCTGCCTCTGCTGATATGATGGAGTCTATGTGATGAACTTATTGAATTCAAGTTGGTGTGATCTTGCATATTATTTCTCACCCTTTTTCTGTTGGTGTGATCTTGCATATTATTTCTCACCCTTTTTCTGTTGGTGTGATCTTGCATATTATTTCTCACCCTCTTTCTGGTGAGTGGGGCCACAAGAGGGGAATTGTCTAAAGGAATTAACTATTTGGTCTCTGCTGTGGAAACACTCAGTTTTCTAAAATTGACACAGTTGACTTTTCCAATTTATTAATTTTTCACTTATTTGTTTACAATTTATTTTAATTAATGAGCACAGTGGCAACACTATTGGATAATCAGGTGTATCAATACGTTATGTGGTAATAACGATTGTAAGCTAATTTCATATAAGTGTTTGAGTCACTTCCTTAATGGTCTAATTGTCTGTTTTCACATATCCAGCCAGCGCTGCAAATATTTGTTTTTTATGAAACTGTTTTTGATTCAATTGTCCAATTACTTTTAAAAGGTCCCTTGAAAAAGGGGGGATGACTATTCTTAAGAGCTGTAATTCCTAAACCTTTCCACCGATTTGGATGTATATACCTTCAAATTAAACCACGAGAGTGTGCACTTTCAGCCCATATCTATAATATAACTATAGATTGAATATGTTTTGGTAAGTACCCGAAAAAATCTAAAATTGTGCCTGTTTCCAAATATATATGAACCTAACTGTTGTGACATTGGGGGATTTCTAGCTCAGTGATAGATGCGTTTTAAGTGAATTCACCGCCAAAAGGAACTAAGGTTAAAGGGTGTGGTAGCCCACTTTTATTGAAAGCAACAAAAGAAAATTTCACACATGTATTTGGTTGCCCGCACAGGGGTTTTTCTCCCAAAATTACAACAAATTAAAAATTCCAATCCACCTGGCTCTTAAGGCTCACTCAGCCTTGGGCGCAGTTCCTTGCTGCACAGGCCCACTCCTGGCCTCTAGGAAGGACTCTCCTGACACTCCAGGCTTCCACACTCCTCCAAGACTCACGGTTCCCTCTGGTCCCCAAGACTCTCTTCCAGTTGTCTCAGCTATAGTCTCCCTGACTCTCTTAGCTGGCCCAACTCTCTCAGTCCACTGACCTGGAACCTCTCCCACATGGAGTACCGTCTCAAGGATGTTGCCTGAGTTCTTAATCAGTAGCACACCTCTTTCCTGTCTGCAACAACTGCTCCAACACCAACTCCTTTCCCACACCCACTGAGCTATGCTCAGCTCTGCACCTGGACACACACACAACCTGCAGAGCTTCTGAAAAACCCGGACACATGACTGAAGACTCCATCCCTCCCAATGCTCTTTGAAGTCTTCAAGTTTCCAGCCCCAAATCCAGAGAAAACTTAAAGCATAATTTTCTCTGCTCACCAACCTTTTGCTGGAACTTCTCAAACTGCTTCTTTTGAGAGTCCTGTGTCCATTTTACACATATTTTCACTAAGCCAGGGGCTCTCACTCTCACATATCCCCCCTTTTTTTCGATCCGGAGGGAGGAACACCAGCACACGTCATCAGGGTTGGGACACCTCTGTGCCGGCTGTCAGCCGCGTAGGCCCAACCTTTTTTTCGGGTGCGCTTCTAGGTAAGTCCTTCCTTGACTCTCCATGGGATCCCACTCGTTTTTATTCTACGCTTTCTCCCTCTTCTGGGGTTCCTGGGCTTATTTGCTTTTCTCGGGGGGAACTCTGCTCTCCCTGATACCCTTACTTTCTTGATATAGGGAACCTGTTCCTAACACTTCGCCTGATGCGGAACCATTTTTTCCTTCACCGATACCAGTTTTTCCCATCACAACAGTTTTTTTTGGTTTAACAACTTTTGAGGTTACCCACGGCAATTAAACCGTTGTTGGCAGTACCAACCAGCGACATATCACAAATTCTGATGTCGCCACTTCCAATACCATCAGTGCTTCTCCCCCACAGTGTCTCCGGGTACTTTAATTTGTACCTTTGTGCGAATGACAGGAAAAATCTCTGCTACTGCCACGTCAATTTCGGTCCCTTCCTTCACGTGAGGTCTAGTGGGTGAGGCAGTGTCCGTGCCCTTTACTGACCACTGCTCAGCCGAACTTTGGACCGCAGCGGCAGAACTTTTCCTAGTCACCACATCAGGCGGAGAGACCTGTGTATTTAAACGTTCTCCTGAGCGCCTTCCATCCAAACCCGTAACTGGAAGCACCCTCTCAGAGAACTTTGAGACCATTTGCCACACTGCTAATAAATATGGTACCAACCAGTTCCTCTTGTGATTAACATCAAGCATAGCTTGTACTTCTTGGCTCCACCTACTGGTACTACGCAGTACCACCCTGTCCGACCACGGTGGAGACACCCAAGTGTACAACAAATGTGCTTTTTGGACTTCAAGCATTTTCAACAATACATTAGTCATCTTAATGCGATCCACATCTACATACAAGACTTTTCTAGGGATTTTTCCATTATCAATGACATGGAGGGGCTCATCCACTGAAGCTGGAAAGGTAGAGACATTTTACAGCGACCTCCACCTCACTGGCGGTATCGGTCTTCACAGCCTGGTGCTCAACTGGAGCGCTGTCATATGTACGTCTCACATTTATCCCTTCTGCCACAGCATCAGTGAGCCGCTGCAGGTCATACGTCACATTGCCATTTTTGCACTCACTATTTTCCAGTGGTTGGGCTGCAGATAACACAACTGCCATGCATGCGCCCTTAACCGGTCCTTCTGATTGGAGGGGGCCAATCTCTGCTGGGGCCAACACACCCTTGGCCACTGGCCACCCTGCAATCCCTCCATTGGGCATAGCAGGTGTTGCGTCCACATCTGTGTTACATAACCTAGCCTTATCCAGCATGGCTAGCAATTGTTTGGCCCAGCTGTCCCAGTCAGTGGTACTTCCCTGACAGGCATTCTGAAGCAGTGCATCACCTGTTCCAAGAGGCACCAAAGGAACCTGGGACTCATTAACCAATACTGTACATTTGTCATCTCTTTATGCATCACATTGTACAAGCACAGTTTTACTTATGTCGCATTGGGACGATGCTTCGTCGCAGAACGCAGGGTGCAATACACTATTTTGACCAGATTGTTCTGGTGGCGTTACCATCACATCCAGCTTTACACTACCAGCTTTAACAGGGTGAATAAATTGTTCACCAATCTGGTCACATACCAGGCGGGTGGTCTGCACCCACACACTCTCATTGTGTGGTGCAGTCACTCCTTGTTCCCCCAGAGTAGTGCCAGAGCGGTCCTGGACAACCTCCCGTTCCAACACAGGTAGATCCCTGGAGGTTTCCATGGACAACGCTGCAGCTCTGCCTCTGGTGGTCACGGAAGACATCCTACTCCCAACCTTTTTAGTAAACACATTACCAACATTATTCTCAAATATGACATTGTCTAGAAATACATTTCTCAACCTTTAGAGGATCATCATGACACTTAGACATAGCTGTAGCTATTGTGGGTGGCCCCTTACCCACTTGAGCAGCTCTACAGCTGACCTGGGAAACCCTCCGCTCCAACGCTGTGGGCTCTTGGGAGGTTTCCCTGGGCAACCCCACAGCACCTGTCTCTATCACTAGGGAACATGGCGTATGGATTTCTTTGGTCACCTCTAGTACAGCTCTTCCAGCACTCTGCTGGATTCCACCAGGTACATACAGAGTCCCCATGTCATTTTTAGTCTTTAGTCCTGCTGACAGTTGGGCTTTACCCTGTGCCTCCCCCCTACTCTGGGTAGCACACTGTAGCAAGTCCACCTGTACTGCGGATCTCCCCGCTGAACACACTTCCATTTCATTGGGTTCTGTCCCATAAACTGCAACAGTCTTACCAATTCCTGTAGCCATTGTCATAGCCTTCGTTTGAGTGCGTTGTCTCTCCTGTGGTGTCTCCACAGGCTGACTCTTCCATGTGGTCATGGAGAAATACTGCAGCCTTTCCAGATCCACCAACACCCCCTGCATGTAACACAGGATCCCTGTTGCTAGGGATAACAGCAGACCAGCACACCAAAGATGGTTGGCTACACCTCATGGTGGTTTCAGACTGTTGTGCCCTTCTTCCTGGGCTGACTGACCACTTCACATAAGCGGCCATAATACACATCTTTACATTCCTCATTGGTACCCCCTGCAGGCCACACAGACTTCTTGCCACTGTTGCCACGGGTGACAACCGATATGTTTGCAGAAAACGCAGGGCTGGTATACTGATGCACACTCATGCTCTCCTGAGCCATTGCTTGACTGGTGCTTTGTTGTCGCAATGATGCCTCTCCCGTTGCTATGGGTGATGACCTCTCTTTGCTGTAGCGTTGCTGGCGGCCCATGATGCGATGGAACTCTCCTCTAAGAAGGATTTCCTCTTTATACTGGCGGTAGTCATCCTGGTCCCTATCCATCAAATGGTAAACCAACCGGTACTCCTATCAGTAATAAGATTTGCAGCAATTTTGGCCACCGGTCTCTAGGCCATTTCCTCCTTACAGCGACTCTTTCAAAATTTTCCAGGAAGTCCCCAACCTCCTCTGTAGGTAGCATGGGTTGCATGTAATCAGAGGCCCAGATCATAGCCTCTTGAACTACATCTGACTCTTTAGTCTGGTTCCGCTTGAACCACTCATTCAGGGTCTCGTACACCACTGGCCCCTTTTGACTGGCCCTCCTAGGTGGAGACCTCTTCTCGGGCCACGCTGAGCTCACTTCCCCTTTAACTTGATTTAAAATGAACTTCTATTTTGACTACCTCATCCTTGCAGTCACATGCACAGCAGCTTGTTACACAGTTCACAGCAGTAAAAAAAAATCTCACAGGTGCACCACCTGTATGCAGCACAGTCCATCAATTGAACTCCTGCGCAATGCAGTTTGCCTGGCTGCCACACACAGCTAGCAGCAGTTCCTGAAATGACTCACTACTGGCGCAGAGACCCAGATTTCCCCGTCTGTATGCCCGCTGAATCCACCACTGTGACATTGGGGGATGTCTAGCTCAGTGATAGATGTGTTTTAAGTGAGTTCACCGCCAACAGGAACTAAGGTTTAAGGGCGTGGTAGCCCACTTTTATTGAAAGTAACAAAAGAAAAGTTCACACATGTATTTGGTTGCCCACGCAGGGGTTCTTCTCCCAAAATTACAACAAATGAAAAATGCCAATCCACCTGGCTCTTAAGGCTCACGCAGCCTTGGGCACAGTTCCTTTCTGCACAGGCCCACTCCTGGCCTCTAGGAAGGGCTCTCCTGACACTCTAGGCTTCCACACTCCTCCAAGACTCATGGTTCCCTCTGGTCCCCAAGACTCTCTCTTCCAGTTGTCTCAGCTATAGTCTCCCTGACTCTCTCAGCTGGCCCAACTCTCTGTCCACTGACCTGGAACCTCTCCCACATGGAGTACCGTCTCAAGGATGTTGCCTGAGTTCTTAATCAGTAGCACACCTCTCTCCTGTCTGCAACAACTGTTCCAACACCAACTCCTTTCCCACACCCACTGAGCTATGCTCAGCTCTGCCTTATAACGAGTGTGTGCACCTGGACACACACACAACCTGCAGCGCTTCTGGAAAACCCGAACACATGACTGAAGACTCCATCCCTCCCAATGCTCTTTGAAGTCTTCAAGTTTCCAGCCCCAATCCAGACTTACAAAAATACAGAGAAAACTTAAAGCATAGTTTTCTCTGCTCACCAACCTTTTGCTGGAACTTCTCAAACTGCTTCTTTGAGAGTCCTGTGTCCATTTTACACATATTTTCACTAAGCCAGGGGCTCTCACTTTCACACTGTATATAATTTATTGGAGATATATTGTTAACATACATATTTTTGCTGGTTTATTTTAAAAACATATTCTATAGGATCATCAGAGGTGTCTGTTATATTTACTGTTTGTGGTAAAAAGGGGAGAAATTGGGACTTTGAATGAAGTGTGTGGTCTTAATGAGCACACACTTCCATCCCTGTTGTACATTTAGAAAAAGGGGGGAAGTTTGGGACTTTGAATGAGATGCGTGTAAGCAAAAACCAATGGATTAAACAAACAAAGGATGTTTATTCATAAATAGGACATGATACATAGCAAGAATGACGAGCTGGTAGGCATATAGTAGACATATAAAAATTATATTATAGCACATACTAAATAAAAACAATGGAAAAGTATAATATACAGACATGATTGAAATAAACTGCATGGTAGGCTTGACGCGTTTCGTGGACTCAATTCCACTTCATGAGAAGCAATTTGCAGAATTCATGTCTGTGAGAATATATATCCAAAATTACTCCAATGAATTAAATAAGGATGCAGGGGAAGGAAAAAACCAAAACATCCCAAATTACTTACTTCACAGCTTTAAAAATAGTCATAAATTGCTAAAGCCTGATGGCTGAGGAAGGCCAAGAACCACTCCCGCCGGGAGCTGGGGGGGGGGGCGCGGAATCGCAGGCGGCACAGCCGGAAACAGCCACAGCCAAGGGGGGGCGATGAAAAGTGTCCAGGGTGAGCTGCAGGGGAATACCTGTGGACAGCTCCAATCTGTGTGAGATGTAAAATGTTGTGGTCAGTGAGGATGTGACTGGAAAAGGGCAAAGAGCCCAAGGAAATGAGAGTGAGGAGGAAGGTGTGTTGAGTCCACCGAAAAAACCTGGCAGCAGGGCAAACAGAGAAGACATGGTAGGGCCTCCTGAAATCACAACAGACCAATACTGTCCAGGGACTCAGGACTGCCCGGGGTGTGAAGGATGAAAAACAAAAAATAAGAGTGTAGTGAGAAAAAACTAAATTCTAAATAAGGGGGAAGCCACAGACACATATGATGAAATGTCCTGGAATCACAACAGACCAATCCTGTCCAGAGATTCAAGGACTGTGTATGGTAGCGACAGAACCCCCAAGAGGGGGGGGGGGAAAGAAGGGGAAAAAAAGGGGGAAAGAAAAATGAAAGTGAGTGTACCTGGTGATTCCAGTGTGGTGACATAACTTCCATGTGTGGTCCCGGAAGTATCCAGCATGAAAGGAGAAGAGAAACTGTGCCTGCCCCAAGACTGTGCCACGTACCCGCCAGGGCCACCGAGACTGACGGCCCCGGTGTCACGCTGAGTGCGTCCAAATGAGGCATTCCCGCCAGAACAGCTGACACGGTACAGCCAGCGTCTAGGGAGATGCTCCACACGCACTGCGATGGCGAGCGCTGCCGCTGCTGAGTCACCCGAGAGTGACGTCATGCGCTGCGGCGCGGGGTGTGACACCGATGCACAGTGGCAACACCCACCCACCCCCCCAGTATCAAACAGGAAGGGTAAGGGAGGCAACAGTGTGCATCGCAGCTCCCGGACCTGAAACAATCCAGCCAAACACAGCCAACAGACTACATGCCTAGAACAAAATGACCAACCCCCTATTGAAACAATGTATAATGAGTGGAAAATTGCCTCACGTAAATATTCATTATATAAAACAAACAAGCGCGGACCAAAACCAATCGGGTCCGCGATCAACCATAAGAATCCATGGTTGACCGTTAATAATAAACACGTGTGGGCAACTGTGTTTCCACTCAAATCACACATCTCCATCCCTTGATTGTGGTAAAAAGGGGAGAAATTGGGACTTTGAATGAAGTGTGTGGTCTTAATGAGCACACACTTCCATCCCTGTTGTACATTTAGAAAAAGGGGGGAAGTTTGGGACTTTGAATGAGATGCGTGTAGGCAAAAACCAATGGATTAAACGAACAAAGGAGGTTTATTCATAAATACATAGGACATGATACATAGCAAGTATGACGAGCTGATAGACATATAGTAGACATATAAAAATTCTATTATAGCACATACTAAATAAAAACAATGGAAAAGTATAATATACAGACATGATTGAAATAAACTGCATGGTAGGCTTGACGCCTTGCCTCCCTTCCCCTCCCTATTTGATACTGGGGGGGTGGGTGGGTGTTGCCACTGTGCATCGGTGTCACGCCCCACGCCGCAGCGCATGACGTCACTCTCGGGCGACTCAGCGGCGGCAGCGCTCGCCATCGCAGTGCGTGTGGAGCATCTTCCTAGACGCTGGCTGTACCGTGTCAGCTGTTCTGGCGTGAATGCTTCATTTTGACGCACTCAGCGTGACACCGGGGGCGTCAGTCTCGGCGGCCCTGGCGGGTACGTGGCACAGTCTTGGGGCAGGCACAGTTTCTCTTCTCCTTTCATGCTGGATACTTCCGGGACCACACATGGAAGTTATGTCACCACACTGGAATCACCAGGTACACTCACTTTCATTTTTCTTTCCCCCTTTTTTTCCCCTTCTTTTCTTTCCCCCCTTCTTGGGGGTTCTGTCGCTACCATACACAGTCCTTGAATCTCTGGACAGGATTGGTCTGTTGTGATTCCAGGACATTTCATCATATGTGTCTGTGGCTTCCCCCTTATTTAGAATTTAGTTTTTTCTCACTACACTCTTATTTTTTGTTTTTCATCCTTCACACCCCGGGCAGTCCTGAGTCCCTGGACAGTATTGGTCTGTTGTGATTTCAGGAGGCCCTACCATGTCTTCTCTGTTTGCCCTGCTGCCAGGTTTTTTCGGTGGACTCAACACACCTTCCTCCTCACTCTCATTTCCTTGGGCTCTTTGCCCTCTTCCAGTCACATCCTCACTGACCACAACATTTTACATCTCACACAGATTGGAGCTGTCCACAGGTATTCCCCTGCAGCTCACCCTGGACACTTTTCATCGCCCCCCCTTGGCTGTGGCTTTTTCCGGCTGTGCCGCCTGCGATTCTGCGCCCCCCCAGCTCCCAGCGGGAGTGGTTCTTGGCCTTCCTCAGCCATCAGGCTTTAGCAATTTATGACTATTTTTAAAGCTGTGAAGTAAGTAATTTGCTATGTTTTGGTTTTTTCCTTCCCCTGCATCCTTATTTAATTCATTGGAGTAATTTTGGATATATATTCTCACAGACATGAATTCTGCAAATTGCTTCTGATGAAGTGGAATTGAGTCCACGAAACGCATCAAGCCTACCATGCAGTTTATTTCAATCATGTCTGTATATTATACTTTTCCATTGTTTTTATTTAGTATGTGCTATAATATAATTTTTATATGTCTACTATATGCCTACCAGCTCGTCATACTTGCTATGTATCATGTCCTATGTATTTATGAATAAACCTCCTTTGTTCGTTTAATCCATTGGTTTTTGCCTACACGCATCTCATTCAAAGTCCCAAACTTCCCCCCTTTTTCTATATTTACTGTTTGTTCTCTCATCCTCAACAAACATTTCATTAATTGTGATCCCAAAGAAGTGGATGTGATCCACAAATTGTGAAGAACGACTTATGTGACACTATATGTAAAGATGTAATTCTATGGACATTCATTATTTGGGTGATTACTAGATATACAGTATATCAATATATGCATTTATTTTATATAAAACAGAGTTATGCATAACAAGGTTTTTTTTTTAATCTTAAATCTGTCTATAGGAAGGAAATAAAAAAAGAATAATAGTGGAACCTACACTTGCACATTTTGTGCTAAATTTAAATTTCTGCATATTAATTTTTTTATTTTATCATCCGATGTGTTTGGGAAGTTAGCATTACAAATGTATATATTATGCTTACTGTTAATGTGTTCACTCTTCTATTTAGTTGGATTCAAATGAAGACATGGTCATCTTCATTTTTCAAGTTTCATATAAATGCTGGTTAGGTATATCACTAACAACAACGGCACTTGCAATGAGTGCTAATACTGAGACCACCCACTGGCTTAGGCAAGTGGTTTCTGTGGTCATCACAGCTACTAAACAGCTCTATGTTGGACTAGAAGCCTTTACAAATACATTCACATGTAAATCCTGAAGCTAAAAAAAAAGGAATACACTTTTGTAAAGAAACTGAGCTCACGTTTTAGTTTTAAAATGTTTTTATAAATAAAAATAACTACAGTAGAGTGTATATGGAGTATGTTGCAGACCTCCAGCTGTTGCAGAACTGCAAGTCCCATGACGCATAGCAAGACTCTGACAACCACAAACATGACACCCAGAGGCAGAGGTATGATGGGACTTGTAGTTTTGCAACAGCTGGAGGTCCGCTAATTGCATATCCCTGTTATACAGGTTCTTAAGATAAAGGAGAACATATTTTTAAAGCCAAACTCCAGGCTAAATGCACAGATTAAATGCATATAAGTGGGACTGTTTTACATGCAAAAGAGTTTGTATTTCCATCCATTTAGTACTGAGATTTACACAGTTTTATCACTCAACATAATGCTGTCTGGCAGGAGAGGGAAACCTGATCTTTCTCTGCTGCGTTTTTTTTTTTCACTTGCAAGTTCCCTCACCACCTCCACCCTGTGATTGGACAGTGAAAAAGAGAAGGGGAGCACTTATGGACTAATCTCTGTGCTCCTTCACTCTTTCCACCTATCAGGATGCTCTTTGCACTGTAACACACTTGATTGGCTACTTGTACTGATTCTCATGTCCTCTCATTGAGCCCTGCTGTACAGACACTGCTAGTTTCAGGTTCAGTTAATTACAATAGTTGCATTAAAAAAATAACAAAGCTTATATGATTGCAAAGATGCACTACTTTGCCTATTTTATATCTGCCTGGAGTTCAGCTTAAAATAACAAAATAATTAAGTAACAAAGGCCAGATTCAAGAATACCAGTAACTGACTGGTAAAAGCCCTAAAAGAGAAGTATGGGTTTGGGCTTTTTTTTAGATTTATACTTGCCTAGGCTGATGCAGAATGGGTCCGATGCTGCATCTGTCCCCCGGCATCTCTGCACTGAGAACTGAGCGATCAAACACTGCCGATCACTCAGTTCTCACAGCTCCCCGAGCAGAGAGCTGCTGACTGTCAGTGACAGTTCTCTGCTCTGCCCCCTCGCTCACTGGAGCACTGGGCTGTGGAGGGGGTGGCCGGCTCAGTCTCTCAGTGGCTCGCTGAGAGGCTAAGCAGGGTGTCGGTCCTGGCAGGTCCAGAATTCATTGTCTGGATGACATGGTGCCTGGATTGACTTCTGTGATGTCAGCAGAGAGCGGACTTCAGCCCGCTCTCTGCTGAAAACAGGTCACAGGAGTGCAAAACGAATTGCACTCCTGTGACCCATAGAAGTACAGCCATACGAGCTTTGGCTATACTTCTCCTTTTTAATGTTCACAAAGCTAACTCCAGCTGTAGTAGTTAAGTTTGTTTAGAAGTAGCTACTACAAGATTAGTGAGACTTTAAATGAAAAATGCCTGAACTGTTGCGACATTCAGTTCAGGGTTGGCAAGTTTCTCCAGAGCAATCGAACATGTCCGCCCTCATTGACTTTGAATATCTTAGCATTAAAATGGTAACGCAGCTGGAAAGTTAAACAAATGTAGCAAGTTATTCACTTTGAACACTGAGTAGCGCTACATTTTGATACTTTCTGATTTTTACTCTGTGTATGTGTTTAATATTGGCAGTGTTTGTTTTACCTTATATTGTAGCTAGCACAGAATTATTACTTTAGATACAATATTTTATGTCTAACGAACATATAAAAGATTTCATTTTGTGGAAAATAAGATTCTGCTGTTCAGTCATTTTGACACCAGTCCTTGGCAAACACTGATAGCTGTCCTGATATTGCAGAATTAATTTTATTTCTAGAAGAGCTGTCAGGGTTTATGTATAACGAGCTAATTCATCTTGCTACAAAGTGACATAGACCATTGATTACAATTAATGTAGCTGTTAATTGTTAGGCTAATGAAAAACCATAGGTCATTATAGTAAAGTTAGACCTGGCTCCCTCTTGTCTCACATGTTTGTTTTCACAAAAACTCAGTGACTTATTTATCAAGGTCGGCAAAATATTTCTTCAACATTTCAACCCTTTTCACAAAATTTGAAATGTCTCCTATGGGGAGCTACCATGTTGAAATCTATAATAAAAATAGTGAAAACTGCTCACTGAAAGGAAAAATAACCCAGGAAAATGCAATAAAGAATAGAATTACACTACATTAATGAATTCCTTAAATATTTCCTCCCTTTTTCTTAGGGCAGTTATATGCTCTAGACCAGGGATAGACAACTTTGGGCCTTTCAACTGTTGCAGAACTACAAGTCCCATCATGCCTCTGGGAGCAATTGTAACTGCTAGCCTTGCAATGCCTCGTGGGAAATGTAGTTCCACAACAGCTCGAGGGCCCCAGGTTGCCTACCTCTGCCCTAGATACTGTTGTTTCAATATATATTTTTTTATGAATTGTCACAATATATTTGTGGTAAACCTCCTCGTTTTAGCTTAAGTTCTAAAAGATGTTATTTATGAAAGTGTCTTACTCAAGAGTTGCATTTACTGTCCCACAGAAGAGCGAAGTATTCTTTCCAGAAAAATTATTGATGGAGAACTAAACACCGAGGTTGTTTATTAATTTGTCTTACAGTACAAAGCAACATTGGTTATTTTTCTATCTCCAAACGACTATGTCCTAACTGTGAGTGGGAGTCAGGCATTCTAATGCAGGAGCTGATTTCATACCGCTATACCACCATATTTATCCTCTGAGAAATTTTATGGACCTCTTGGATGCCTGATTAACAGCAGGAACCTTCTTTTTTGAATAAATGCTTGATTAACTGGAGATCTCTCTTTTTGACTGGGTTTGATTATGGTGGCATTGTGTTCCCTGCAAAAGTGACGTTTTAGGTATTGGGTGTCTATGATTTATTGTACATAACACCTTTAGAGGTCCTATGATATCTAGTTTGGATGTGGTGACATGGCTCACTACCAATATAGAGAGCATTTATTATACTTATGTTGCTTTGTAGCAAATAGATTCTTGCTTTCATTAGTGGGGAAAAATACTACTAGAAGCTGCTTGACTGATACAAAACAAGAATGTATATATTAAATATATTATTATTATTATTATTTTATTTATTCTTTATTGAGGGTTTAAATAGAAAAATACAACACACACCCACATTGGTGTATATAAAAAAAAAACTTAGTACAAAAATATGCATACATATTTCCTATCCTCCCCTTTTACCCATTTCCATCCCCCCCATCTTTCCCTCCTCCCCCCCCACTCTCCCTAGCCCTCTCTCCCCTCCCCCTACCCGGTCTGTCAGTCTGTCCCTTTCCTTTTTTATTTTACTTTAGTTACTGATCTTTTTCCGTCATTCCCTGAACATATTTATCCGACGTTTTAAATATTCTCCATGTTTCCCATATTGCTCTGTGGTTTTCCCCCTTTCCCTGTTCACCCTGGCACAGATATTCCATTTCAGATATGTGATCTACCCGCTGTATCCATTCCTTTATGCCTGTTTTTTTTATTGATTTCCAATTTTTTGGAATTAGTCCCTTTGCCGCATTAAGCAAAGGTGGGACTAACGTTTTCCGGTATTGTTTTTTTGTTTTGTTTGTACCGTGAAATAAACATGTCCAGGCATTTTGTAAGATTTTTTCCCCAGTTATGACTTCAATATGATCCAGAATCTCTGCCCAATACTCCTTTATTATTGGGCATTCCCACCACATATGCATTGTTGTTCCCAGTTGCTTACAGCCTCTCCCGCATAATGGGGAATTATTAGGATGAATTTTATGCATTCTCTCTGGTGTAAGGTGCCAGCGTACCATGTTCTTGTAATTTACTTCTATTGTGGTAGCGTCAGAGGCAAAGCTATGTACTGCTTGTATCATTTGCCTTTCCTCAATTTCTCTGCCTAGATCTTGTCCCCATTTTTCTATAAAGGGTAGCGATCCTTTTGTTTCAAGTTCTGTTATCATTTTGTACACCTGTGATATACCATGTCTCAGGGGCTTTCCTTTTTCACATATTTTTTCCATTGGGGTTAGTGCTTTTTCATTTCTTATTGGTTGTGGAATAGTGCTCACTAAGTGCTTTTAACTGAAAATATTCCCAATCACTGAGCTGATTCCACCCATACTTCATGATTAAGTCTTGTTTTTTTCTTATTTTACCTAATGTGATTATGTCTTTTAATTGTGCTGTTCCCAGTGTCTTTCCTAATCGTGTCCCATTTCCTGGTGTAAAAAATGCTGTGCCTGCTAACGGAATTAATGGGGAGTTATATTTCCATTTTTCGTGCCGGTGCAATGTGTCCCATGTTTTAAATACCTTCCTTGTTATATTATGTGTGTCTATACCTAGTGTTCTAAATTTCGGTGGGACCCATATGCTTTTTTGTAAAAGCGTTGTGCTTAATGTGTTTTCCATTTGTGCCCATTTTTTTTTTTTTGTATGTGGGTTTGCCCATTCTGCTAGTCTGGCTAAAATTATCGCCTTATGGTATCTTTTTATGTCTGGTAAGGACATTCCCCCATTTTTTTTCTTTCGGGTTAATAGTGTGTACTTTAGTCTGGCCTTTTTACCCTGCCATATATATTTCAGTATCATTGTTTTCATTGTCTTAAAAAACGATTGGGGTATATCTATTGGGAGCATCTGCAGCCTATATATCACTTTCGGAAGGATCACCATTTTTAGTATGTGAATTCTTCCTGTCCATGAGATAGGTTTCTTAGAGATGTTTCTTTCTCGTACATCACGGGACACAGAGCGACACAGTCATTACTAATGGGTTATATAGATACCTTCAGGTGCTGGCACTGGCAACTTCCAAAACCGGAAGTACCCTCCCCTATATAAGCCCCTCCCATCCGGGAGCACCTCAGTTTTTTGCCAGTGTCTAAGGTGTTGGCCAAGAAGAAACATGTGTTTTTCACTGAGCTTGCGTACAGGTTCTTTTGGGCCTCAGTAAGCTATTCCGGATCCCACCAAAAAAGCTTCATAGCTAAACGGTCGGTACCCGGGCCTTGCAAGAGAAGAGCAAGGTTTTGCCTGTAATGCCTCTCTTAGGAGGGCTGGACCCTGGGATCCAGAGCTCTGGTCATACCCACGACCAAGATGTTTTCTGTGCAGGGTGCTATACAGGTCCAGGGGAGTGGAATCCTTGCGAACCCGGTCCCTGAAGGTTTGATTACAATGCCTGCCGTGATAGGTGAAGTTTGGGCTTCTGTGGACCAAACAGAGTCCTGCGGCGAGGAAAAGGTAAGTGGGGGCCCTCGGGAACTTGGTTCTATTGAGGGACCCCCAAGCCTATTTTGTCTTTCTGCCTGTTACCTAAGGTATTCCCGCTAATATTCTGTGCATGCCTGTTACTACTGAGAAAATGTAAAAATTTTAATAGTAGGCAAGAAAAAAAAAAAAAATGTAAGACCGCGGTACCTGTGTTAGACACTAGAGGCCGCTATGGTTCTTTTTCTTGTAATGTGGATTTTTTTCTTCCAGAATCAAATCCAGGCAGTTGGTATGTTCTCTGCTGGGAAGCTGTCTCCTCTGCCCTGTTGCTGCGCTCATCCATCCCCGGGCCCTGCGGCAAAGGGACCCTGGCTCCCATCTAGCTCCCTATTGTTTTCAAAAAAGGCGCCGAAGGCGCACGTGCCCGCGCGCGTGCGCAGGCACGCGCCTCTATATATAGAGGCGATCTGGAAAAGGGGCGGAGCGGGTGGATGACGCTCAGGTGTGCGCCGCGGCGCTACTGCGCATGTGCGGGCGTCCAGCGTGTTTTAAAGCACATTATAGCTGGCTATTGAAGTGCACAGACAGAGCTAGCAACAGTATAAAGGCACACAGAGGCGGTTGATGCAGGCATCCCCTAGAAAGGCACTTTAGTAGACACCAACTGTGATATAGCAGCAATTGTGCTAGACTATTCTCAGTAAAAGTGGTGTATTACGGCTGGAATACCTCAGCTTTAGGCTTAGGAATATGCCGTCCAGAAGCTCCGGAACTGAATCTTCCAGGAAGCGAAGGGGGTCTCATCGGGCTCTGAGGATCTTGGGCATGCTTCTGCTGCACCAGTCTCCCCTGAAGTTCAGAGGTAAGTGACCGTAGAGACCCCGCAGGGGTACTTGGTACTGTGGCTGTCCTCAGTTCACCTGCTCCTGTGTATGTAACAGAGGAGGTTTTTTCCTCAGCTCTGGGAGGATTAGAGAGAGATTGTCAACATTGATCGCTGCCTCCCTGTCAGGGAAAGCACGCCCGATCTCCGTCTCCTCCTTCAGAGTGCCTGTTAGCAGAGCAACAGTCCCATACAGGGATCGACCTGCCTGAAGGGGATCAGGATGAGGTTGATTCTGTTATAGAGGAATCAACAGTGGGGGAACCTTTTCTCAGCATCTCAAGCTGAAAGATTATGGGTTCAGTCTCTGACTAACATGGTCCAATCAGCATTTAAAAATGAACCTTGCGGAACCATCAACCACTACTGTATCCTCGTTGGGGTCGCTAGAAGCCCCCAGACTGTCTGTTCTTTTCCACTTCACCCTTTACTGAAAGGGCTCATTTACCAGGATTGGGAACGTCCTGAGAAAATATTTATTCCCCCAAGAGATTTCCGGTGGTCTATCCCATGGAGGATAAGTTCATCAAAAAATGGAAGGTCCCTACAGTGGACGCAGCCATCTCTTGTATGTATAAATCACTGACATGTCCAGTGGATAATGTCCAAATGTTCAAGAACCCAATAGATAAAAGATTGGAGTCCTTATGAAAGTCTGCTTCTTTCTACAGCAAGCTTGGTGACACAACCAGCAGTGAGGTCTGCTAAGCAGTGAAGGATCAGTTGAAACAGGTCTTGAGGGACTTGACAGATCAGCAGGCCTTGCCCTAGCTGATCTACCTAGAGCCTTAGGCTTTGCGGTTGACGCCATAAAGGATTCAGTCCATCAGGCCTCCCGCCTTACGCTGTCTATAGTACATATGCGTAGGCTTCTATGGATCAAAAACTGGTCTGCTGAAGCTCCCTGTATAGAATGGCTGGTTAGCGTCCCATTTCATGGTGAACGCTTATTCAGGGAAAACCTGGACAAATATATCCAGAAAATTTCCAGCGGTAAAAATACGCTCTTACCGGTTAAAAACAGAGTTAGAGGTCCCTCTTTAAGAGGCCTGCTTCTCCAGTCCCTGGGGCATCGGCTGTGTAACAGTTCCGACGGCCTCCTCGGTCAATTCCCGGGGGTAAAAAACAGGGACAATAGCAGGGTAATGAGAAACCCTGGGTCAGGGGAGGTACAAAACCTCCCCCAAAGTTAAATTCATTGAAGGGTTGCCCCCACTCAGTCGGGTGGGAGGAGGACTCCAGTTGTTCGCAAGAGACCTGGCGGGACACGATCAAAACAGATAGGTGCTCTCCGCAGTATGTTTGGGATACAGTTTGGAGTTAAGACTCTCCTCCTTCCCATTTTTGAGGTCAAACGTGCCAAGGGATCCCCGGAAGAGAGTCCCTCCTGTTGGCACTAGAACAACTATTGCTCCAAGGAGTAATTATGGAGGTTCCCCTGGAAGAATGAGGGTTCAGGTTTTACTCAAACCTCTTTACAGTCCCGAAGCAAACGCGAACGGGAGGCCCATATTAATTCTAAAAGGGCTATACAAATTCCTGTATATCAGGACTTTCCGATGGAGTCGATCCGATCGGTGGCCACTGCCCTACAAGGGGAGGATTGGTTAGCCGCGATCGACATCAAAGATGCTTATTTGCACATTCCCATCTTTCCAGTCCACCAAAAATTTCTACGCTTTGCAGTAGAAGGGCGCCATTTTCAGTTCAGAGCCTTACCCTTCGGTTTGGCCACAGCACCACGAGTGTTTACAAAAATTCTGGCCCTTTATTGGCCAATCTAAGAACACAAGGTGTAATGATAATGGCATATCTAGATGACTTGTTGCTGATAGACCACTCAGTGAAAAAACTAGACGTGGTCGTTCACAAGACAATCAAGTATCTGGAATCTCACGGTTAGATTATCAACCGAGACAAGTCAGCCCTAAAAACCAGTCAAAAGTCTGGAATACTTGGGGCTAAGGTTGGATTCAGGCCAGAGAAAAATATTCTTGCCTCGAGGAAAGGTGTTGTCTTTGAAAGATTTGATCCACTTAGTGGGTACAAAAAAGACAGCCGTCCATACGCCTGTGCATGAGGCTGCTGGGAAAAATGGTGGCATCATTCGAAGCAGTACCCTACGGTCAATTCCATTCAAGGAATTTGCAAGGGGCCATACTGTCAGCCTGGAACAACAAAGTTCAGGCCCTAGACTTACAATGTCCTTGTCCCCTTCCGTTCGCAAGAGCCTCCGTTGGTGGTTGGTTCCCCAGAATCTGGAAAAAGGGAAATCCTTCAGTCCGATTTCTTGGAAGGTGGTCACTACAGATGCCAGCCTTATAGGCTGGGGAGCAGTACTGGAGCAATGGTCTCTCCAGGGCAGATGGTCGGATGCAGAAAAGGCCCTGCCCATCAATCTCTTAGAGATACGAGCAGCCCGGTATGCCCTAGTAGCATGGACATCCAAACTCCAAGGGTCCCCTGTCAGAATTCAATCAGACAATGCCACAGCAGTGGCATATATCAATCATCAGGGGGGCACCAGGAGTCGTGCAGCCCAGAGGGAAGTAAATTACATCCTGAAATGGGCAGAAAGATATGTCCCAGCCATATCTGCGGTATTCATTCCAGGAGTGGAGAATTGGAAGGCGGACTTTCTAAGTCACCAGCAATTATGCCCAGAGGAATGGTCCCTTCACCCCGAGGTTTTCTGGACAATATGTCAGCGGTGGGGAACATCGGATGTAGATCTTCTAGCATCCAGATTCAACGCAAAGGTGGACAGGTTTGTCTCTCGGACAAGGGATCCCCTAGCTTGCGGCTCGGATGCCCTAGTGTTCCCTTGGGATCAGTTCAAGCTGATATATGCATTCACACCGCCACAATGGTTACCTCGATTACTCCACAGAATCAGGGTAGAAAAGAAACCAGTGATTCTGGTGGCTCCAGCGTGGCCCCGAAGAGCGTGGTACGCGGAGATTGTAAAATGTCAGTGGGGAGTCCTTGGACTCTCCCACGTCGTCCGGACCTGCTTTCGCAAGGACCGATATACCACCCTTCCTTACCAGCCCTAGGTTTGACGGCCTGGCTATTGAAGCCCACATTCTAAAAAAGAGAGGGCTCTCTAATCCTGTGGTATCTACCATGATCAATGCCAGGAAGCCGGTATCCAGGCAGATCTACTATAGAATCTGGAAGGCGTACATCGCAAGGTGTGAGGCCAAGAAATGGCATCCACATAAGTACGTAATAGGTAGGAGTCTGGACTTCCTACAGTGGGCTGTAGATAGGAAGCTTGCCTTGAGTACTATCAAAGGTCAGTTTTCGGCCTTGTCAATATTTTTTCAAAGGCCCTTGGCTTCGCATTCACTAGTCAAAGCCTTTAGATAAGGAGTGATGCGTATTAGTCCTCCGGTTAATATTCCCATATGTCCATGGGATCTAAACCTGGTTCTGTCGGTTCTACAGAAACAACCATTTGAACCAATACAGCATATTTCCTTGGTTCTTCTCACCAGGAAATTGTTTTTTCTAGTAGCCATTTGTTCGGCTAAAAGAGTGTCGGAATTAGCAGCTATGTCCTGTAGGGAGCCATATCTGGTTATCCATAAGGACAGAGTAGTGTTACGTCCTCATCCAGCCTTTCTTCCTAAGGTGGTATCAAGGTTTTCATTTGAACCAAGATGTGGTTCTGCCTTCTTTTTTCCCCACACCTAGTTCGGTAGAGGAAAAGTTATTGCATTCTTTGGATGTAGTAAGAGCAGTTAAAGCTTATCTAAAAGCCACTGCTCAGATTCGCAGAACGGATACTTTGTTTATTCTGCCGGAAGGCCCCAGAAAGGGTCAGGCAGCGTCAAAATCGACTTTAGCCAAGTGGATTCAACAGGTCATTATGCAAGCCTATGGCTTGAGAAGGAGACCGCCTCCGTTCAAAGTTAGGGCGCACTCCACGAGAGCAGTTGGAACTTCATGGGCAGCGCATCACCAGGCCTCCCTGGCTCAAATCTGTAAGGCCGCAACATGGTCTTCAGTACACATGTTTACTAGGTCTACCAGGTGGACGTTAGAAGTCAGGAGGATGTCGCCTTTGGGCGCAGTGTGTTGCAGGCCGCAAAAGATCCTCATGTCTGATAGCGCTCAGCTTATGTATGGTGTATCCCCCCCCCTCGTTGGGCATTGCTTTAGGACATCCCATTAGTAATGACTATGTCGCTCTGTGTCCCGTGATGTACGAGAAAGAAAATAGGATTTTTATAACAGCTTACCTGTAAAATCCTTTTCTTGGAGTACATCACGGGACACAGAGCTCCCACCCCTCTTTAGGGACACTTATTGCTTTGCTACAAAACTGAGGTGCTCCCGGATGGGAGGGGCTTATATAGGGGAGGGTACTTCCGGTTTTGGAAGTTGCCAGTGCCAGCACCTGAAGGTATCTATATAACCCATTAGTAATGACTATGTCGCTCTGTGTCCCGTGATGTACTCCAAGAAAAGGATTTTACAGGTAAGCTGTTATAAAAATCCTATTTTTTTAATTCTACTTTAATTTCATTTAGTAAGGGGATAATATTGACAGGGTACAGTTCTTCTAACGTTGTTGTTATTTTGATTCCTAAATATGTTAATTTTTTTGTCTCCCAAGTAAACGGGAATTCTTTCTGTAGTAATCTTTCTTCGCTTTTTTCTATTCCTAAGTTCAAAATTACAGTTTTTGTTGGGTTAATCTTAAAGTTTGAAAGATCCCCATATTTTTTTATTTCCTTTACAACGTTGGGCAAAGACAATCTATCGACATGAGTACAACTGGGGGTTTCCTATCCTTCTTTTTCCGGATTAGTAATAGGGTTCTTATGCTATTATCTCTGCCTTCTCTCCCTGCCACAAAGCCTGCCTGATCTGCGTTAACTAATTCTGGCATTACGTTTCTTAATCTCGTCGCCAATATTTTTGCGTATAGCTTAATATCTGTATTCAATAGGGCTATTGGTCGATAGTTGGAACATATTGTTCCATCTTTTCCTGCTTTTGGTATTACAGCTATATTGGCAAGGAGAGTTTCTTTCCTTATTTCTAGTTCCTCCCCCAGTTTGTTAAAGTAGTTGCACATTTCCGGAACTAGCTGATCTTTAAATTTTTTATAATATTTAATCTGAAACCCATCTGGTCCTGGACTTTTCCCCCCTGTTGTTTCTTGGAGAGCCTTATTTATTTCATCCAGTGTAATTGGGTCATCTAGGGACTCTGCGTTTTCCCCTGTTATCTTTGGTAAATTAGTTTGCTCGAGGTATTCCTGTATTCTTATCTTCCTGGCTTCCTCTTCTTGACGTGTCTCTTTTACTCTAATGTCATATAGTGTACTATAGTATGTTTTAAATGCTTCTGCAATTTCAGATGTTTTATATTTCATCTCTCCTCTATGGTTCTTTATTTTGTCTATATAGTTTAGTTTTTTTTTTTTCTTTAGCTACTCTTGCGAGGTACTTCCCAGGTTTGTTCCCCCATTTATACCTTTCCTTTACTACGTTCTTCAGTACTTTTCTGGTTTCTTGTTCCATGACGTCTCTAAGTTGTCCCCTCTTAATTATTATTTTTTGATGTATTTCTCTATCTTGTTGTTTTTTATCTTTTTGTTCCAAATCTTGTAACTCCTTTAACAAATTTTTCCTCTTTTGATCCCTTTCCTTCTTTTTTCCCGCCCCTATGGAGATCAATTTTCCCCTTATACATGCCTTGTGGGCTTCCCATATTGTTGCCACGCTTACTTCTGGTGTATTATTTATTTTGAAATTTTCTCCAATTTCCCTTGATATTATCTCTCCTGCTTCTTTTGTATCAAAAGATCTTCATTTAATCTCCACGTAGCCTTTCTTTGTTCTATATCATTAAATCTAATTTTTACCGTTACTGGGGCGTAGTCTGAAATTGATTTTAAATATATTATATATATTATAAAAACATATAAAAACACAATCAAATCCCTGGGTAGGATAATGAAAGTTTTCTATAGCAGCGCTCAGGTGGTCAATAGACTCCCTTGTCCACTCACTCTTATTTACAGTTCATAAGAGTACATATAGAACTTATGAAAAAAGATGTTGTTGTAAATGACATATAGCTCCAGATGTCTTCTTAATATGATCCACTTTAAATCATCAGTTGTATCCCCTTTCGGGTGGGTACTCACCACACACAGGATTTAAACAGGCACCTCACAGATCCCATCCGATGGTCATCCGATCATCCTAA
The DNA here is from genome assembly GCA_029206835.1 of Rana muscosa. Taxonomy (NCBI): domain Eukaryota; kingdom Metazoa; phylum Chordata; class Amphibia; order Anura; family Ranidae; genus Rana; species Rana muscosa. Next base: position 703,870,935 of record CM055118.1, read on the forward strand.
TCCTGGTTCTGATTACTCCTTCTAAAGCCTCCAGAGATCACCCGATAATCACCAGCAGATGTTCAAAGTGAAAGGAAAGAGAAGCCACCAATAGTGTAATCCCGTAGAGTATCTTTTAATCAGTCTATAAAAATTGTTTCCACAACATATCTTCCATATGGTAAAAATCAAGCAGTAAAATAGCAGCAGTGTAATTCAAAACCGCCGTGCTGTTCCCCCAGGCTCCTAACAGGTGCAGTGTATCAGCTGGTACAGCTTGTGTTTAACCAGACTTACTGCCGCTTCCTGTGTTTGGAGCGCACCTGGAACGCACCAACGTCACTTCCTTTCAGCCGCAAAGTCACACCCTGACGTTTCGTCTTCTCGACGCCCTCAGAGGAAGTCGAGAAGACGAAACGTCAGGGTGTGACTTTGCGGCTGAAAGGAAGTGACGTTGGTGCGTTCCAGGTGCGCTCCAAACACAGGAAGCGGCAGTAAGTCTGGTTAAACACAAGCTGTACCAGCTGATACACTGCACCTGTTAGGAGCCTGGGGGAACAGCACGGCGGTTTTGAATTACACTGCTGCTATTTTACTGCTTGATTTTTACCATATGGAAGATATGTTGTGGAAACAATTTTTATAGACTGATTAAAAGATACTCTACGGGATTACACTATTGGTGGCTTCTCTTTCCTTTCACTTTGAACATCTGCTGGTGATTATCGGGTGATCTCTGGAGGCTTTAGAAGGAGTAATCAGAACCAGGATTAGGATGATCGGATGACCATCGGATGGGATCTGTGAGGTGCCTGTTTAAATCCTGTGTGTGGTGAGTACCCACCCGAAAGGGGATACAACTGATGATTTAAAGTGGATCATATTAAGAAGACATCTGGAGCTATATGTCATTTACAACAACATCTTTTTTCATAAGTTCTATATGTACTCTTATGAACTGTAAATAAGAGTGAGTGGACAAGGGAGTCTATTGACCACCTGAGCGCTGCTATAGAAAACTTTCATTATCCTACCCAGGGATTTGATTGTGTTTTTATAAGTTTTATAGTTTTATGTTCTGCAAAATATTTGTTGTGTTTAAGCGGCTGCTGATATAGATACATATAGTGAACATTTGGGTTAATGAATACGGTCACGTATTCATTGTAGTCTGTTATAAGTCACCTGTGAGCTTCTTTAGCGCTGGGATAGTGAAAGAAGGCCAGGGGAACTTCACTTTAATTTTTATATTATAAAAACAACTTGTACTCTGCCTGCCTGGTTTGTATGTGACATATTAACCACCTCGCGCCCGCCGTACGACTATATACGGCCGCGAGGTGGTTGTTACATGCCGGGAGGCCGTGTTTATACGGCCTCCGCTAATTTGGCCACTGGGGGGCGCGCGCGCACATACCCGGCGCGTCACTGCAATGCCGATGCGCGTGCCTGGCGCCCGCGATGTCCGCCAGGCAACCGCGATTGGCGGTAACACAGACAAGGACATGGATCTGTGTGTGTAAACACACAGATCCATGTCCTGTCAGGGAGAGGGGACCGATGCTGTGTCCCTTGTACATAGGGACACAGATCGGTCACCTCCCCCAGTCAGTCCCCTCCCCCACACAGTAGTAATCACTAATAGGGCACACATTTAACCCCTTCCTCGCCCCCTAGTGTTAACCCCTTCCCTGCCAGTCACATTTATACAGTAATCGGTGCATTTTTATAGCACTAATCGCTGTATAAATGTGAATGGTCCCAAAATAGTGTCAAAAGTGTCCGATGTGTCCGCCATAATGTCGCAGTCACATAAAAAATCACTGATCGCCGCCATTACTAGTAAAAAAAAAAAAATTATAAAAATGCCATAAAACTACCCCCTATTTTGTAAACGCTATAACTTTTGCGCAAACCAATCAATAAACGCTGCTTGCGATTTTTTTTACCAAAAATATGTAGAAGAATACGTATCGGCCTAAACTGAGGAAAAACATTTTTTTTTTCAAAAAAATTGGGATATTTATTATAGCAAAAATCAAAAAATATTGCTTTTTTTTCAAAATTGTCGCTCTATCTTTGTTTATAGCGCAAAAAATAAAAACTGCCGAGGTGATCAAATACCACCAAAAGAAAGCTCTATTTGTGTGAAAAAAAGGACGCCAATTTTGTTTGGGAGCCACGTCGCACGACCGCGCAATTGTCATTCAAAGCGTGACAGTGCTGAAAGCTGAAATTTTGCCTGGGCAGGAAGGGGTATATGTGCCCAGTAAGGAAGTAGTTAATAAGGTTCTGTGTAATAAAATTAAGATTTTGTGAGAAATACTTTTGAGTCAAGTGGTGCCATTTAAAAATCCCCATCTTAAATATAGTTTCTTGCAACTAGAACTGAAGGCAACTGTTATTCCGTATGATCATGTACATTTGTAATTATTCCAGAGAAAATAAGAATGCATACAGTCCAATCTTTTTTTTAAATGCACATTCAACCCAAAGAAGTGCATGGAAATGAACCTTCTTTAAAGGCTAAATCCTATGTAAGCAAAGCAAGTAGCCAGCACAGCATAATCCCTGGAGTCTTTCTTTTATTGTAGCAGCATTAAAAACAAACAACTGATGCATTTCTGTTACATGGGCCCTTAATGTGTTTGTAATCCCTCACTTTAAAAATAAATAAAAATAACAAACATGCCTATACTTACCTGCTCTGTGCAATGGTTTTGCAGAGAAGCCCCGATCCTCCTTTTCTGGGGTGCCCCGCCGACTCTCCAGGCCCCTCCTCTTCATTGGGTGCCCCCACAGAAAGCCACTTCCCATGGGGCACCCGTGCGCACTCGCTCCCGAGTCCTGCTGCTGCGTCCATTAACACAAACAGTGGGACTCGGCCCTGCCCCCTGCTCCCATGTCACAGCTTTTGATTGACAGCAGTGGGAGCCAATCAATCTGTCCAATGAGAGGGCAACTGTGGCTGGAGACACTGCGCTCATGTACATTGCTGGTTTAGATGGGGCTCAGGTAAGAAAAATGGGGTCTGGGGGAGAGCTGCAGCACAGAAGGTGTTTTTTTTTTTTTTTTAAAGGTACCCATTCTACTGGTATTAATCAAAATTCTCTTACAGATTTTCTTACTAATTCCACCGTTGTATTATGTTTTTTTTCCCCCTAACATTTGTCTTCTCTGTGCTGCGCCGGTCCATCTTGATTGTGGGCATGTGAAGCCCACTACAGCTCTTTTCTGGGATATGGTGCTTCTAGCTACCCAGCATGCAGCTCCCGAGCTCACACATGCGCATTACACACAGGGCGCAACGCGGGGATTGTCTCGGGTTGCCATCACAATGGGCAGCATCAGAGGAAGTGCCCTCCCCTTCCTGTTTAGAAATAACGTGATTAAATCCTGCGGCGATGCCCACTGACTCCTGGGAACGATTATACACATCTCCCAGGAAATTACGTACATCCCCGTGGCCCTGAAGGAGGCAGAATACACAAGACACCCTAGCAACAAGCGACACAGAGTAAGTAAAAAAAATCGCCAAATGTTCAGCTTGCAGGAATGTACCTATTGAGCTAATAGAGCTTTGATCACTTTCAAAAAACAGATGATGAAGGATGCGGATGTAAACTGATGTAAATGGATCATCCATTTACATCCGTTTTTCCATAGAGGTGCATTGATGTCCATTTTTCAAACGTCAAACGGACAGCATGTCAAACGGACAGCATGTGTAAAAAGGGCTTTAACCTTTTAGGTAAACTCAGTCTTGCAGATATACAGTATACATTGTGAATACTGATTTTATTTTTATTTTTTACTTTTTTTGTTTGACGTTTTGTATAATGAGGAAAAATGCTTGCATTTTCATCACGGTTTTTGTCATAACTAGGGGAATGATTACAACAAGGAGTTTGAAAAGATTATAGTTTAAACTAGGATTTGCTCTAAGTTTCCATTTAAACAAGTTCTTCAGCTTCCACACTTCTGAAGTCAAGCCCTGATGAAGGGGACCTTCAGAACTCCTGAAACACATTGGAATTTTGAACTCAACCTTATCTGTAATAATTTTTCTGGACTTTTCAAACAAGCCTGTTGCTTTTCACACCAAATACCAGCTCACAAATCCATGCTGTACTCAGTGGGCTCCATTCACAGAATGGGCATGAGATATTTAGGTGTCGGGACATATTATGCCTAAATATCTCATGCGATCCTGAAACTGTCAATTTACCAGACCGTTTGTGCGGTATTTACCAAAAAAACACTGCAAACGCTCAGTAAATACCACATGTACAGGCATTAAAATCCATAAACAGAAGGAAATAAATAATTCAATGCAGCCTGAAATTAGGTAGTAGTCCAAGCATGCAGTATTTGTGGAATGTGTACCGGCTGAAAAGGAGGGGGGACTTAAAAATATACCAACAGAGTAACTCCAAAGGGAAACACACAGCAGTGTAATAGTCACTAAAATAGAAAATATTTATTAATAGAATGGCACTAACCACCAAAGGATGTGATATTGTTTTGAGAGTTTAAAGTAATATGGGCTTTTTATGATATCTAGCCACTGCACACAATGCAATTTCATCTTCGAGGAAACCTTCTTCCACTAATGGTAGATTTGCTGTTGGCTTCAGTGGATAGCGTTTAAGGGCTAAATGCACCTCAACTGCCTCGATACCAGCATGTTTTTCTCACTTACTAAAACTTGTGGCAAGAAAAAAGATCACAGTGGGATGTTTACATTTCAAAGAAGGGTAATTTTTTTTTTTTAATGTCCTATCATTTTCCATTTTTATAGATTTTATAACAAGGGAAGTCGTCTTTTTTTTGTTTTTTTGTTTTTTTGGTTTTTTTTATAGTATAAAAAGGTGGTTTATAAATATTGCCAAAAGAAATGTCAGAAAAAACTAACTAACACAGCACTAAAAACTGAAAAATTACCTGGAAAGGAATGGGGTGTAACATGCAAGTATTGAGGTGGTTAAACCATTTTCTAGAAACCTTAGAGGCAATGATGCATAAATATCCCAGGTGGTCAGTAGTTTCTAGGATGCTACAACCCAAATTATTTAATTTCCATAGCAGGATATTGGAGCTGTAAGAGCATGACAAGGGGAATTCACACAGAGTTCTTTTCGGGGCTAATTAGTTTAGTGGTAGGTTAAAGCTGAGTTCCACTCAAAAGTGGAACTTCCGCTTATCTGTCGTCGTCCCCCCCCCCCCATTTCCAGTGCCACATTTGGCACCTTTCAGGGGGAGGGGGGGTTGAACAGGTACCACTTTTGGGAGATGGGGCCTCAGCCTAGTCTCTCAGAAGTTTGCTCCTGCCTCCACTGCTGGACCAACTAAAAAGCATAACGCGCTTTGTGCATGCGCAGTAGGGAACTGGCTGTGAAGCCGAAAGGCTTCACTGCTGGCTTCCCTTAACGGGAATGGCAGGGGCTGCACCCGACAGCTGATCTGGAGATTGCCTGGGGTGCTGACATTGCGGGCTCCCTGGATAGGTAAGTGTCCATATTTTAAAAGTCAGCAGTTGCACTATTTGTAGCTGCTGACCTTTAATTTTTCGTGGGAAGGCTGGACCTCCTCTTTAAGGTTAAAATGTGGATTTGGTTAGGTTTAGGAATATGGTTTAACTCAGGGCTTGTTCAAACCAGTGGGAATGTTATGGTCTGTATAATGTACATGAACTGGTGTGTGCTGTGTAGGGGTGGTGCCATATGTCATTACAATGCAATGCAGAATTTGCATGTCTTCCTTTTTTCAGCTCTATTGAAATGGCCCTTCATTCAACTCTATACACAGGTAGTGTGCTGTGATGCACTGACACAATTTTTGCATTGCGCTGCATAAAAATGCAGACATGCTGCAATGTTTTACACAATGCACACTTTTAGAACAATTGTTTTCTATTTGTTCTTTTGTTAAGCAACACAGATGAACATAGCTCAATGCATCTGGTTTGAACAAGCCATCAGTCTCAAATAAAGGATTTTGTCTGTGGTGCAGCATTAGAAGAATTAAGGTCAGGTTAAATACTCAGTTTCAGGGTTAGGGTACAAATCTAGTTTCAGGGTTAGGGTAAAAAAGAAGTATGGGATTTAAAAAAGCAAACCACATACTCACCTAGGTGGCTGAAACATCAATCCAAAGCTGCATCTTTCCACCGCCACCTCAAAGACCTAGAACTGAGCGATCAAAGACTGCTGATCGCTTGATTCTCAGTTTACAGTGAGCAGAGAGCGGTGATTATCAGTCACCATCTTTCTGCTCTGCCCCTTCTGCACTCACTGGATAGCTGGGCCGTGGAGAGGTGGGATCGGCTGGCTCAGGCAAGCCGAGGGGCTGAGCCAGCTTTTGGTCAGGCATCTGAGTGGATCCCAATATTCATGTCAGGATCTCTCCACAATCGGGACAAGGGTAAAGTTAAGTTTTAGGGTCAGTTTAAGGTTTAGGTTATGGTACTGTAATGTTGGAATTGGTATATTTGAGTGGACTTTTTTTTTTTTTTACTATTTTCATTACTGAAAGCCCAGCAGCAGGAATAACTGTGCTTGTCTGCAACCAGCACATCTAGCAGTAACAATCATTCCACAGTGAAAATCTTTTGGATCACACACTTTCTCGATCCAAAAGTTTGGCTGAGTGATAGCCAAATCTCTTGACCATGTATGCATGCTTTATATTGTGTTCAAGGCATATGATTGGCGGTTTGGCTATTTGCTTCAACCGCTTGCCGACTGCCTCACGTACATATACTTGCTTTGAATCTGCCGCCTAGCGGTCTCCGTGACCGTGCCCGCGGGACTTGCGGACTCTGTCCGCCGGTGTGCCGCGATCGTGTCACGGAACGGCAGAATGCGGGAATGCCTTTGTAAACAAGGCTTTTCCCTGTTCTGCCTAGTGACAGGACACTGATCTACTGCTCCCTGTAATCGGGAGCAGTGATCAGTGTCATGTCACTCATAGCCCAGCCCCCTCACAGTTAGAATCACTCCCTAGGACACACTTAACCCCTTCCTCGCCCCCTAGTGTTTAACCCCTTGCCTGCCAGTGTCATTTACACAGTAATCAGTGCATTTTTATAGCACTGTTCGCTGTAAAAATGACAAATGGTCCCAAAATAGCGTCAAAAATGTCCGATGTGTCCGCCGCAATATTGCAGTCACGATAAAAATCGCAGATCGCCATCATTACTAGTAAAAAAATTATAATAAAAATGCCATAAAACTATCCCCTAATTTGTAGACGCTATAACTTTTGCGCAAACCAATAAATATACGCTTATTGCGATTTTTTATTTTTACCCAAAATGTGTAGAAGAATACATATTGGCCTAAACTGAGGAAAAAAAATGTTTTTTTATATATTTTTTGGGGATATTTATTAGAGCAAAATGTAAAAAATATAGTTTTATTTTTCAAAATTGTCACTCTTTTTTTGTTTATAGCGCAAAAAATAAAGTACCACGTCGCACGACCGCGCAATTGTCAGTTAAAGCGACGCAGTGCCGAATCGCAAAAAATGGCCTGGTCATTCAGCAGCCAGTTCTTCCGGGGGTGAAGTGGTTAATCAGCGCAGATGTTTTCATGTTTATAGTTTTTCTAATATTAATCTAACTTTCATATTTTTATATTTAGTTAGTATTTAGGCCTTCTGTTCTTCTCAGTGAATGATTATTTAATTAGCATTTTGTAATTACAAGATGTTTTGGTCTCTTTGTATTTTTTCTTTGCATAATGTCTTCAATTTATATAATGTCGACATTTCTGACATGCTACATCAAAGCAAAATAGAAAAAGAAAACACAACATTCTCCTAAACTGCATGCTCTAGTAATGTCAGTGGACTTAAACAAGAAATTTGAATTGCTGACCTAAGGATGAGAAACTTAATATACTTGCATCAAACTCCCGACTCGACCTTTCAAACTGAATAAACGTTTAAATAACTGACATGTATTGTTGGGGGATATGAAGTCTCTGGACACTTAAAAAAGCTTTCTTTGCAGTTTATATGTAAAAGATCACTTTTAGATTTTTTAATTTGTTGCTTCTGGTTAATATGCCAAATTGATATGCAGCTCAGGTATGCTGAATGCAGTTTGTACTAAAATCTTAATCGAACTATACACCTAATGATACCCATATGAAGAGACTTTAGATAAGTGAACTCCATGGCAAATACACTTTACAACCACTCACTTGGAATGAAATATTAAACCTAAGGCAATATACTGGTGCTACTAAAGCATGATTAAAAGTCAAAAAAAATAACCCTTATGTATATGTTGTGTTGAACATAAACTGACAGTTTTTGTAAAAGTTCCCAAAGAAGTATGTACCCAAGAAATGTTCCAAGTATGAAAACAAATTCCCCCTCTCTTTTTTGCTGTTGACTTCTCACTGTAAAAATATTGTTTATTTGTTGCAACTGAGAATCGTGTCATTGCTTTTGTTAACTTATTATTCTATATACAGGAATCGCATTGGCTATAGAGAGGACCTCGGAGGTTCTGAAATTTTATTGCTTTTTGTCTTTTTTTTTTCTTTTGCTTGATCGCAGTGCAAAGAGGACTAAGATGTGCCCCTTGGGTCTGAATGCCAGCAAAGCAGTATTCAATTATTTATACCACTGGTCCCAACACAGTTATGAGACCATGGCTTAGCTCTTTTTCAAATGAGATTGTATTTTACTTTAATATTTTCATAATGTATTTAGTTACCATAAAGTAGTATGCGGTCTTTACTGATTGGGAAACCGAAATGCCATATACATTCTGCAAATCACGCTGGTCACTAAAAGGTTGTGTCTCTACAATGTTTATTTGCTAACTATGCTGAAAATTTTTGAATAATAAAGAGATATAAAAATAATCCGTAAACTAACGTTCTGTACTTGCCGTTTGGCTTTTGTTGGACCGGCGGCCATACACACAGGCTGAATGTCTGCCGGTTTTTATTAAACCGGCTGATGTCACCCGGCATTTGGCCCATGAGTAGGGGCTTAAGTGTTGAGATCGGTGTCAGAGTGAAAGGGTGGTGATGTGGTCAAAAAACAGTGTTCTAGGTAGTGTGACAGCAGGAAGGTAAAGTCACCTGGTTGCATCCAGGGGGGTAGATATATTTCGCCCAGATTCAGGCTTTACGCCGACTTATACAACTAGGTGGAGAGTTGTATAAGGCTAGTGGGCTCATGGATGACTCATACCTCTAGGGAGAGTGTGGGGCGTCGTGCAGACAGAGATGAGGAGACCAGCTGAACCTTGTCAGCTCATTTAGGCCTCTATAAGAACTCCCAGCTTCATTAGATGTTAGCTCATGCCTGGAACCAGACCTGTGTGGACTGTCTAGGGAGAGTGAACCCCTGTGCGGTGAGGCAAAGCCTGTGTGGCTATTTGTTTGGACTTTTACTAAACCAGGGACTTAGGGACTAGGACAGCACCAGGCTGATCCCAGTTGTTAGTTTAGGAAACCTGCATGTTTAGTCAGAGGTCAAACTGACCAGGATTTATTTTGTTTGTTTCTTTTTGGCTTTGCTGTGTTTTTGTCACTGTACATAGAGAAATAAACCGCACCTTTTGATTTTGAAAACCACAACCTCCGTCTGCTGGCCCTGTTTTTGTGTGGGGAGCCCAACCAGGGGGTCACACACACCCGCTACCGAGTTAACCCCCTCACAGTTGGTGGAGAACCAGTGGCAGTTTTTTTTAAGCCAGCATGGAGGAGATACTGAAACAGCTGGCTCTAGCAAATGCCAATCAACAGCAGACAAATGCAGGTTTGCAAAGGAGCCTTGCAGCCCAGCAGCAAGCTCATCAACAAGCCCAGCAGCAATCTGAGGCCCGCTTCATAGACCTGTTACAGAAGCAAGAGCAGAGACTACAACAAATGGAAGCAGTAATGCAGCAACGTCCGCAGACCAGTGAGGAAAGCCGTCCCACTAATACCGCGTCCTTTGGGGTGAGTCGTTTATTGACAAAAATGACTGGAGAGGATGATCCAGAGGTATTTTTGACCACATTTGAAAGGACTGCTGAAAGAGAAAAGTGGCCTGAGGAGCAGTGGGCTGGACTGGTGGCTCCTCTGTTAACTGGTGAATCGCAGAAGGCTTACTATGACCTAGAGCCTGACCAAGCAAAAGACTATGTGATGCTAAAAGCTGAAATATTGGCAAGGCTGGGTGTCACCCTGGCTGTCCGGGCTCAGCGTGTGCATAACTGGACTTTCCAGCTTGGAAAACCCCCCAGGTCTCAAATGTATGATCTCATTCACCTGAGCAGGAAGTGGCTACAGCCAGAGACTTTGTCCGCACCAGAGATTGTGGAACGTGTTGTAATGGATCGGTTTTTGAGAGCTCTTCCTACTGCCATCCAAAAGTGGGTAAGCCATGGAGACCCAGAGACGGCCGGTGGTCTTGTGGATCGTGTAGAGAAATACTTGGCTACAGAGAACCTGACGGCCTCTTCCAGAGACACTCGGACTTTCCACCCTAAGACCAGACCATCCCCAGGGGCGGATAAGAGGATTCCAAGGGGTGAGGGTGGAGAGAGTGAGAGGGTGGGAGCTCTACCCCAAGTTTGGCGAGAACAGCCTGGGAAATCAGCGGCTCAAGAGGCCGCAAGAAGGATCGTTTGCTACCGCTGCCGGCAAGCGGGACATATTGCAGCCAATTGCCCGGTTGTGGAGGAACCCATGCAGTGTGACTTTCTGACGGGCAGACGTCAGTCGCTGTGTGCGACAGTCGCATGCACTGCCATTCGAGGAACTGAGAAACATTTATGCAAAATGTGTATTAATGGTAGAAATGTTGTGGTATTACTGGATTCAGGTAGCCTTGTGACCCTGATAAAGGCGGAATTAGTTAAAACAGAGGTCTCTGGGAATAGCAAGGTAGCTGTTATTTGTGTGCATGGGGACACCCGAGAGTATCCAGTGACTACAGTGTGTTTCGAGACCCCCAAAGGTACCCTCTCTCATCCAGTGGGCTTAGTATCTCAGTTACCGCATGACGCCATTGTGGGAAGGGATTTTCCGAAGTTCTGGGAACTGTGGGATGATCCTGAGCCCCCCACTGGTGCCCCTATGTACCAGGAATGTGATAGCCAGAACTCCTCTGAGAGTGGTGAGGACTCTCCCTTGTCAGTATTTGCAGGGGAGACTCAAGAAACTGGAGAGGAGCCCACCTCCTCAGACGAAAACCTACCGTCTGTGGAGTTTTCTGATCTGGAGGTTCACAGGGAAAATTTTGCCACAGAACAGTTAAAAGACCCCGCCCTAATAAAGGCACGGGAAAACGTAGTGGAAATAGATGGCGAGTTAGTGAACCCAGATAATACCTGCACTTACCCATACTTCAGCGTAGAGAAGGACCTACTGTATCGGGTGGCAAAAAGGGCAGAAGAAACCGTTGAGCAGCTGGTGGTGCCCAAACCTTACAAGAAGTTGGTGTTGTAGTTGGCCCATGGGCACATTCTTGGAGGTCATCTGGGGACAGAGAAAACCCGAGAGAGGGTATTACAGAGATTCTATTGGCCTGGGGTGATGAAGGACATAGAAAATTATTGTTCCTCCTGCCCTGTGTGTCAGAGGTCGGCCCCGATGCCACATTTCCGTAGCCCGCTGGTCCCTCTACCCATCATTGAGGTCCCGTTTGAGAGAATCGCAATGGATTTGGTAGGTCCTATAATCAAGTCCGCTAGGGGGCACCAGTACATATTGGTTATAATGGACTATGCCACCCGTTATCCAGAAGCGATCCCTCTCAGAAATACCTCGGCCAAAACCATAGCCAAAGAGCTATCTCTTGTTTTTAGCCGGGTGGGTATTTGTAAAGAACTGCTTACGGACCAAGGTACACCCTTTATGTCCCGGGTTATGAAAGAGCTGTGTAAATTGCTCAAAGTGACGCAATTGCGTACATCTGTGTATCACCCCCAAACCGATGGGCTGGTTGAAAGATTCAACAAAACCCTAAAACAAATGTTGAAGAAAGTGGTGGATAGAGATGGAAAGGATTGGGACTGTCTACTTCCTTATTTGATGTTTGCTATTAGGGAGGTGCCCCAATCCTCTACGGGATTCTCCCCCTTTGAGTTACTGTATGGGAGACACCCAAGAGGGCTGTTGGATATTGCCAAGGAAACTTGGGAAAGTGAGAGTTCTCCCCACAGGAGTGTGATTGAGCATGTCGCCCTGATGCAAGATCGATTTGCACAGGTAATGCCCATCGTGAAGGAACATTTGGCCCAAGCGCAGTTGGCACAGCAGAGAGTGTACAACCGTGGAGCAAAGACCCGTACCTTTTCCCCGGGGGATAGGATATTGGTACTTGTCCCTACGGTTGAAAGTAAATTCCTTGCCAAATGGCAAGGCCCCTACGAGATAATGGAAAAAGTGAGCGAAGTGAATTACAAGGTCAGACAACCAGGAAGGCGAAAGCCCGAACAGATATATCACGTTAATCTGTTGAAAGCCTGGAGGGATAGAGAGTCCCTAGTCGCAGAAACTTGGTCACCAGCTCAAACTGGTTGCGTGATTCCGGAGGTTGGAATAGCAGCCACCTTGTCACAACCCCAACAACAGGAGGTTAAGGAGTTTGTGCTTCGCAACAAGGAGGTGTTCTCTGAGCTGCCGGGACAAACATCTGGGGTAGAGCATGATATTATTACCCCGCCCGGTGAAAGGGTGAAGTTAAAACCCTATCGGATCCCAGAGGCCCGACGGGAGGCAATACGGGAGGAAGTACAGAAAATGCTGAACTTAGGGGTGATAGAGGAGTCCCAAAGTGATTGGTCTAGTCCCATTGTGTTGGTGCCTAAACCGGATGGGAGCTGGCGATTTTGTAACGATTTTCGTCAGTTGAACAAAGTTAAAAAATTTGACACCTACCCCATGCCACGTATAGATGAGTTGATCGACCGGCTGGGAACAGCCCGATACATGACGACTCTTGACCTCACAAAAGGGTATTGGCAAATTCCCCTGGCCAAGTCGGCCAAAGAGAAAACCGCATTTGTAACCCCAGACGGGGCGTTCCAATATAAGAGAATGCCGTTCGGGTTACAGAATGCGCCGGCCACATTCCAGCGGAAAATGGACCAGATACTGAGGCCCCATCGGAAGTATGCTGCGGCTTACCTGGATGACGTAATTGTCCATAGCACAGATTGGGCCTCACATCTGCCAAAAGTGCAAGCAGTCCTAGACTCTATCCGGGAAGCGGGGTTTACGGCTAACCCCAAGAAGTGTACCATTGGGCAGGAGGAGGCCAAATATCTTGGGTACACCATTGGCAGGGGAGTAATAAAACCCCAACTCAACAAAGTCGAGGCCATCCAGAGTTGGCCACGTCCCAACAGCAAGAAGCAGGTACGAGCCTTTCTGGGAATCGCGGGTTATTATCGGCGCTTCATTCCCCACTTTGCTTCTAAGGCTGTGCCCCTAACCAACCTGACGAAAGGGAAAGGGTCGGTCATGATTAAATGGACCCCCGAGGCTGAGGCAGCATTCCAATTCTTGAAACAAGCCTTATGTAGCCAGCCAGTGTTGTACTCACCCGACTTCTCTAAAGACTTTGTCGTACAAAGTGATGCGTCAGATGTGGGGTTAGGAGCAGTATTGTCCCAGGTCTGGAACGGGGAAGAGCACCCAGTCATTTACCTCAGCAGGAAGTTGAAGTCCCATGAGGTAAATTACGCCACGGTTGAAAAGGAGTGTTTAGCGGTGAAGTGGGCTCTAGATTCCCTTCGGTACTATCTGCTAGGTAGGCACTTTGACATGGTTACGGATCACGCTCCGTTAAAGTGGATGGCTCAAAACAAGGAAACAAATAGAAGAGTGAATAGGTGGTTCCTGGCCCTCCAGGAATTCAACTTCACAGTAAAGCATCGCCCTGGCGTTCAAATGGGGAATGTGGATGCTTTGTCTCGAGTACATGAATGCCTGATTGCTGGTGTTCCAACCCCGAGGTTAAAACAAGAGGGGGGGGTATGTGACAGCAGGAAGGTAAAGTCACCTGGTTGCATCCAGGGGGGTAGATATATTTCGCCCAGATTCAGGCTTTACGCCGACTTATACAACTAGGTGGAGAGTTGTATAAGGCTAGTGGGCTCATGGATGACTCATACCTCTAGGGAGAGTGTGGGGCGTCGTGCAGACAGAGATGAGGAGACCAGCTGAACCTTGTCAGCTCATTTAGGCCTCTATAAGAACTCCCAGCTTCATTAGATGTTAGCTCATGCCTGGAACCAGACCTGTGTGGACTGTCTAGGGAGAGTGAACCCCTGTGCGGTGAGGCAAAGCCTGTGTGGCTATTTGTTTGGACTTTTACTAAACCAGGGACTTAGGGACTAGGACAGCACCAGGCTGATCCCAGTTGTTAGTTTAGGAAACCTGCATGTTTAGTCAGAGGTCAAACTGACCAGGATTTATTTTGTTTGTTTCTTTTTGGCTTTGCTGTGTTTTTGTCACTGTACATAGAGAAATAAACCGCACCTTTTGATTTTGAAAACCACAACCTCCGTCTGCTGGCCCTGTTTTTGTGTGGGGAGCCCAACCAGGGGGTCACACACACCCGCTACCGAGTTAACCCCCTCACAGTAGGTTTAAAAAAAGAAAAAAAGTGTGCATTTTTGTTTCTTGGCCCTATTGCACATTAAAAAAACATACATATACAGCATACAATCTCAATGTATCAAAAGTAGGTGAATTGATTTTGTGTATTGTTTTGGTGGTGGTTCATGGTAACACATGCCAAAGTTACAAAACTGCATTCAAGCATTAAGATTTGTTTTACCTTCAGGCACTAAAGGGTCAAAATACTTGCTAAGTTCTAATCTAATATATTCTATTCTATATGCAAATTACCGTATTTATCAGCGTATAACATGCACTTTTTTCCCCTTAAAATCAGGGGAAAATCGTGGGTGCGTGTTATATGCTGATACCCACATATCCCAGGCGGTCTCCGCTGACTGTGAGCGGAGCTGAGATACACATAGCCGAGTGTACTCGGCTATACTCGGCTTTTCTCGGCTCCGCTCACAGTCACGCCCAGTCCCGCCATTGGACCTGTGTTATGTCTATCATAGGGCGGGACTCGGCGTGACTCTGAGTGGAGCCGAGAAAAGCCGAGTACACTCGGCAATGTGCATCTTGGCTCCGCCCAGTCCCTGCATTCTCGGCGGCGCTCGCCCCGCTCCGCCCAGTCTCGGCGCCAATTTTAAATTCCGGCAAGGCGAAACTGGGGCAAGGCTGCACGGCTGCACTGTGACAAGGCTGAAATGGACTCTGTGGCAAGGCTGAAATGGACTCTGTGGCAAAGCTGCAATGGACACTGGGGGAAGG
The DNA here is from genome assembly GCA_029206835.1 of Rana muscosa. NCBI lineage: Eukaryota > Metazoa > Chordata > Amphibia > Anura > Ranidae > Rana > Rana muscosa. The sequence continues at coordinate 703,886,264 of CM055118.1, forward strand.
CTGCACGGTGACAAGGCTGCAATGGACATTGGGGCAAGGCTGCACTGTGACAAGGCTGCAATGGACACTGATAAGGCTGCATTTAAATGTAAGTTATTTTCCCTTAAACTTCCCTCCTAAAAGTTTTTTTCCCTAAAATTCCCTCCTAAACTTGGGGTGCGTGTTATACGCCGGTGCGTGTTATACGCCGATAAATACGGTAATAGAATTATTATTTCGTCTGTAAATGTGGGAACACATTGATGTGAGCAGCTGCTTCTAACCATTGCCACCTTGTTATCAAATAGCAACTTGTGGAAAGTGGTAGTGTATAGAACCGTTTGTCTATACAGTAAAACCTTGGTTTGAGAGTGTTTGTTTTTTGCAAGACCAGCAAAAAAAATGTAATCAATTTTTTTTTTTACTTGATATACAAGCAATGTCTTGATATAAGAGTAGCGTCATGTCACAACTAGTATCAAAGAGAAGAGAGATGCCACATTTAGCAATCTCACATGATTGATGATTAAAAGAGGCACATCTAAGTATGCAGGCATCTGGGTTAAAGCTGTCCACATAGACCATCATCCTAACCGCCATCAACATCATGCCTTCCACTCTACGCTCCTCGAGTGGTTCAAGCCACGCTTTCAGATTGTTCTACTACAGGGTAGTCTTTCCGGTCACGATTGCAGACTAACAGCGGTGAGAGCCGGTGGTGCGGAGGATGGTCTATGTGGACAGCTTTAGAAGGAATGTCTCCAATATAGCCTCCAATGACAGTAAACCCGGACAGTTGTGATCCTTCCTCACTTTACCCAAGACTAAAACACATTTTTGGCTTTAGTTACACTTTTAAACATGGAAGCAATCAATAATTATACCTACAGAAATGTTATTTAAATGAATAATGGGAGCTATGTTAGTTTTACATTTTAGACACAAGCAGTAATTTGAGTTGTCTAATGCCATAAGTCTGTACCTAAACACATTTTGGCCAGTTATCCTTTACACCTTGTGTGTTTCTAAATTACAAATTGCTAGAGTTAATATTATTGCCCATTTTGGTAACGGCAATATTACGTTGGCTATGTACTTGCTCTGATTTGATTTGACTCTTTCCATCTGCCAATTCCACTCACTGTCAACCAGCTGTTAACAGAGAGATCGGCTCTGCGGAATACAGTTTGAAATATCACTCTGGAACAGGTTAGAATATTAGGACGGGACAGAGAATTTCCAGGTGATATATGGAGAAACAATAAATGTCATGACAATCCCCAGTGACAGTTTACAGTAATGAGGTACTTGAAGAAATCTCAGTTTTAGCACTGCTACATCACAATCTCTGGATTTACAGCTACACACAAGAAACACATTACCAGCTGGCTTTAAAATATGTTAATGAGGTTTGTGCACTGTGTAATGTTTACATCTGTTGCAATAATACTTCATTGTGTAATAACCAAGTGTGTGTAGCATTTATGCCTGATTGCAGCTGCATACCCGCTTAATAGCATTACATTTGGGGCCGGCTCTTTACTGTAAATCAAACGCTGATAATATACACATTTCTAACAAAATGAATGACATACCCAGCATGCCGTTTAAATAAGCTTTAACTCCCGTTCAGAGGTTAAAGGGAATTTGTCAGAATAGAAATATGGAACCTGCCATTGCTGGTTGGATCTTCAATATGCAGGCTCTGAGGATGTCATCTTTATACTTGGCATACTACCCAACGAATCATTGACCCAGAACAAACATGCACATACCATGTATCTGTCATTTGCTTGTTTATAATCAGGAACTCGCCAATTAGCAATGGAAGGATAAAGATGCCAACCTTAAAGCTGAACTGCATCTTTTCATACATTTTCAGCCGCTGACATGTGAGGCCGCTGGATGTGTGGTATAAACTGTATGTAGCTGTGGCTACATACAGCATACCGCACTGTGTTCCGGCTTCCAGTCTCATACCGAGAACTCAGTAGGTGCGCAGTCATTCAGAATAAGCAATGTGTTCTATCAATGAATTCAAAGCTTCCTCTGAGTCAGAGGTTGTGACCTCATCAGCCTCTTTGACTGAGCCAATCAGAGGACGCTTTGAATTCCTTTATAAAGTACATTGCCTACTCTGAATGACTGAGCGCCACTGTGATAGACTCTACTGTGTTACGGGTATGACACTGGAAGCTGCAGCTACATAAAATTTATACCGCACATCCAGCAGCCTCACTTGTTGATGAGGGACATATCGTAGTTTGTTTAGGCCAAGCTCTAAAGTGAATTTAAAGGTTGAGTTCAGTTTAAGGTTGTCATCTTTATCCTTCCTTTGCTACTAGGTCAGTTCCTGATAGGAAACAAGCAAATGTAGATACATGGTATGTACATGGGTCAATGATTCATTGGGTAGTATGCCAATGAACTATATAAAGTGTATGAAAAGATGGAGTTCAGCTTTAAAGTCTACAGCAGGGGTAGCCAACATTTTGAGGGCCAGTTCACACCATAGAAACACCATCCGGATGCGTTCCAGGTGCTTTTTTGTATGCGCATTTTTGATGCGTTTTTGATGCGTTCCAGTGCGTTTTTGGTACGTTTTCAATGCAGGCCAGTGCTTTTTTTCACCCCTCTTTTTTATTAACCTTAGATAAGGACAAGTGTGTTCCAGTGCGTTTTTGGTGCATTTAGGTGCTTTCCGGTGCGTTCCAGTGCGTTTTTGATGCGTTTTACAGCGTTCCAGTGCAAGTAAAATGCAGCATGTTTTACTTTTTTTCTGGAACTGGAACAGCAAGCACTGGTTTGAACTATGCCATTGAAAACCATATAACCTACTTTCCATGCATTTTTGATGCAGAAAAAAAAACGCACTGGACTGCATGTGGTGTGAACTGGCCCTGATGCCGCGTACACACGATCATATTCACGGCGGTTAAAAAACCGCCGTGAATAATGACAGGAAAAACTAGGGAACCGCTTGGTTCCCTACACACGGTCGTTTTTCCCGTAATTTTTTCTCTTGACGAGAAAAACGACCGTCTGTGGGCTCCGCGGCAGTGTTTCCCTATGGGAAAACTGCAGCGGAAAAAAATGCTGGAAAAAACGATGAGAAAATTTAGAACATGTTCTAATTTTTCTCGTCGTTTTATATGCCGTTTTTCTCGATGAGAAAAACGACATAAAGCCCACAGACGATCGTTTTTCTCTGCGAAAAAAAAAATGCAGTTTTTCTCGTCGAGAAAAGCGGTCGTGTGTACGCGGCATTAGAACAGTGTGCCAAAAAATGTTTTTCAAAGAGTGCCAGTTTTATATTAAAAAACAAAAAGCCAACTTCACACTCTTAATCACGAAAAGGATTTTTTATAAAGCAAATGCTGTAAACTACTTGAGTAAAAGTAAGAAATGAACATCCTGCACTTTCACGCCTCAGGTCAACCCCAATTCCTGCACCTCCAGTCCTCAGATCAGCTCCAATTCCTGCACCATCCATTCCTCAGATCAGCCCCAATTCCTGCACCATCCATTCCTCAGATCAGCCCCAATTCCTACATCTCCAGTCCTCAGATCAGCCCCAATTCCTGCACCATCCAGTCCTCAGATCAGCCCCAATTCCTGCACCATCCATTCCTCAGATCAGCCCCAATTCCTACATCTCCAGTCCTCAGATCAGCCCCAATTCTTGCACCATCCATTCCTCAGATCAGCCCCAATTCCTGCACCTTCAGTCCTCAGATCAGCCCCAATTCCTGTACCTCAGATCAGCCCCAATTTATGCACCTTCCCACCTCAGATCACTGTACCCCCTGCAAATCTGTGCCCCCCTGCTCATCTGTCCCACTACTGTACCCCTCTGCTCTTTTGTCCCACCACTGTACCCCCCTGCACATCTGCCCCACCACTGTACCACCCTGCACATCTTCCCCACCACTGTACTAACCTATCTTCTGTACCACCCCTGTAACTTGACATGTGCAGAACGAAAAAAATTGTTTTGTTTCGATTTGTTTTTTTACATAAATTTGTTTAGTTAACCACCTCGCGCCCGCCGTACGAGTATATACGGCCGCAAGGTGGTTGTTACATGCCGGGAGGCCGTGTTTATACGGCCTCCGCTAATTTGGCCACTGGGGGGCGCGCGCGCACATACCCGGCGCGTCACTGCAATGCCGATGCGCGTGCCTGGCGGCCGCGATGTCCGCCAGGCACCCGCGATCGGCGGTTACACAGACAAGGACATGGATCTGTGTGTGTAAACACACAGATCCATGTCCTGTCAGGGAGAGAGGAGACCGATGCTGTGTCCCTTGTACATAGGGACACAGATCGGTCACCTCCCCCAGTCAGTCCCCTCCCCCCACAGTAGTAATCACTATTAGGGCACACATTTAACCCCTTCCTCGCCCCCTAGTGTTAACCCCTTACCTGCCAGTCACATTTATACAGTAATCAGTGCATTTTTATAGCACTAATCGCTGTATAAATGTGAATGGTCCCAAAATAGTGTCAAAAGTGTCCGATGTGTCCGCCATAATGTCGCAGTCACGTAAAAAATCACTGATCACCACCATTACTAGTAAAAAATAAATAAAAAATTATAAAAATGCCATAAAACTACCCCCTATTTTGTAAACGCTATAACTTTTGCGCAAACCAATCAATAAACGCCGCTTGCGATTGTTTTTACCAAAAATATGTAGAAGAATACGTATCGGCCTAAACTGAGGAAAAAAAAAATTTTTCCAAAAAAATTGGGATATTTATTATAGCAAAAATCAAAAAATATTGCTTTTTTTTCAAAATTGTCGCTCTATCTTTGTTTATAGCACAAAAAATAAAAACCGCCGAGGTGATCAAATACCACCAAAAGAAAGCTCTATTTGTGCGAAAAAAAGGACGTCAATTTTGGTTGGGACCCACGTCGCACGACCGCGCAATTGTCATTCAAAGCGTGACAGTGCTGAAAGCTGAAATTTCGCCTGGGCAGGAAGGGGGTATATGTGCCCAGTAAGGAAGTAGTTAAATTTGTTTAACCCATTTAATTTATTTTCAGCATTTGTTTTGTTTATTCGTATTCAAATCTGCTTGAATTTTCAGAATTCAAATCTGAATCTATTCCAATCATTTTTTGAATCGTTTAAAGTAGGTACTATTGTAATTAGGAAATTCGAATACATCCAAATTTCAGAAAAACAAAAAATTGTCGGAATTTCAATTTAGAACTAAATGAACTGCACATGTCTAACTGTAACCCCCTGCACATCTGCCCCACCACTGTACCCCCTGCACATCTGCCCCCACCACTGCATCACCCTGCACATATGCTCCACCACTGTATCCCCCTGTGAATCTGCTCCACCACTGTATCCCCCTGCGAATCTGCTCCACCACTGTATCCCCCTGTGCATCTGCTCCACCACTGTATCCCCCTGCACATCTGCCCCACTAATGTATCCCCCTGCACATCTGCCCCACCACTGTAACCCTTGCTCATCTGCCCCACCAATGTACCCCCTTTCTCAACTTCACACTTCAGATCAGCCCCAATTCCTGCATCTCCATTCCTCAGATCAGCCCAAATTCATGTATCTTCACATCTCAGATCATTGTACCCCCCTGCTCATCTGTCCCAACACAGAACCCCCTGCTCATCTGTTTAATCACTATAACCCCTTGCTCTTCTGTCTCACCGCTGAACCCTCCTCTCATCTGTCCTAACACTGAACCCATCTGCTCATCTGTCCTACCACTATAACCCCCTGCACATCTGCCCCACTTCTGTACCCCCTGCTTATCTGTCCCTCCAATGTACCGTCTTTCTCATCTGCCCCACCACCGTAACCCCCTGTTCATCTTCCTTACCACTGTACCCCCCTGCTATTCTGTCCCACTGCTGAATCCCCTTCTTATCTCCCCCACCACTGTACCTTCTGCACGCCTACCCCACCGCTGTACCCCCCTGCTCTTCTGTCCTACTGCTGAACCCCCTTCTCATCTGTCCCAACACTGAACCCTCCTGCTCATATGCCCCACTGCTTTATCCCCTGCTTATCTGCTTTACCACTGTACCCCCTTGCTCATCTGCACCACCTCTATGCCCCCTGCTCATCTGCCTTACTGCTGTACCCTCCTGCTCATCTGCCCTAACACTGTACCCTCTTCTCATCTGCCCACATAAGTTGGGCCCTCTTAGCTGAGAAAAAGTGCAGCGTGCTGTGCTCCACAGAAAAAATTGGGTGATGTTCATTGTGCTGAATACTGCCTTTGGATTAAAGGGATGCAGAGTGCAGAGGTTCAGTAGTAAGTGACGCAAAAGGTTCAGTAGTAAGTGAGGCCATGTGCAGGGGCCAGGAGTAAGTTACGCAGAGTTCAGGGGTATGGCATAGGTGATGCAGAGGTCGGTAGTAGTAGATGACACAGAACTGAGGGGTCAGTAGTAAGTGACACATACACACACATATATTCAGTATCTCACAAAAGTGAGTACACCCCTCACATTTTTGTAAATATTTTATTATATATTGTTATGTGACAACACTGAAGAAATTAATGTTTGCTACAATGTAAAGTAGTGAGTGTACAGCTTGTTTAACAGTGTAAATTTGCTGTCCCCTCAAAATAACTCAACACACAGCCATTAATGTCTAAACCGCTGGCAACAAAAGTGAGTACACCCCTAAGTGAAAAAGTCCAATTTGGGCCCAAAGTGTCAATATTTTATGTTGCCACCATTATTTTCCAGCACTGCCTTAACCCTCTTGGGCATGGAGTTCACAAGAGCTTCACAGGTTGCCACTGGAGTCATCTTCCACTCCTCCATGACGACATCACAGAGATGGAGGATGTTAGAGACCTTGCGCTCCTCCACCTTCCGTTTGAGGATGCCCCACAGATGCTCAATAATGTTAAGATCTGGAGACATGCTTGGCCAGTCCATCTCCTTTACCTTCAGCTTATTCAACAAGGCAGTGGTCATCTTGGAGGTGTGTTTGGGGGTCGTTCTCATGTTGGAATACTGCCCTGAAGCCCAGTCTCCGAAGAGGGGGGATCATGCTCTGCTTCAGTATGTCACAGTACATGTTTGCATTCATGGTTCCCTCAATAAATTGTAGCTCCCCAGTGCCGGCAGTACTTGTGCAGCCCCAGACCATGACACTCCCACCACCATGCTTGACTGTAGGCAAGACACACTTGTCTTTGTACTCCACACCTCCTTGCCGCCACACACGTTTGACACCATCTGAACCAAATAAGTTTATCTTGGTCTCATCAGACCACAGGACATGGTTCCAGCAATCCATGTCCTTAGTCTAAAAACAAGGAAAAGATATGCCTCCAAGTGTTGACACATGAAAAGATATAATAAAATATTTACAAAAATGTGAGGGGTGTACTCACTTTTGTGAGATACTGTGTGTGTGTGTGTGTGTGTGTATATATATATATATATATATATATATATATATATATCTCCTGAGTGCATCAATCCCTTTCAATGTACAGTGGAACCTTAGATTACAAGCATAATCCGTTCCAGGAGAATGCTCGTAATCCAAAGTACTCGCATATCAAAGCGAGTTTCCCCATTGAAGTCAATGGAAATGAAAATTATTTGTTCCGCATTGACTTCAATAGCATGCAATACCGCATGCAGCCAGAGGCGGGGGGCGCCGGAGAGCCTCGGAAACGGCTGGAAAGGTATGAGGACAGTTCGGCTGACCTCTGCAAACCTCGGAAAGACTTCGTTCACGAGCCTTTCCGAGGTTTGCCGAGGTCAGCCGAACTGTCCTCGGGCCTTTCCGTGCATTTCCAAACGGTGCTGATCGGCTCCGGTGCCCCCCCACCTCAAGCCAAAAACTGTACTGCATACCGCTTTGGCCTAAATCCTGCACGTTTTGCGAGACAACACTCGCAAACCGAATTAGGATTTTTAGAAATACAGTGCTCGTATTGCGAAACGCTCGTTAACCACGTTACTCGCAATCCGAGGTTCCACTGTATACTTATAGCTATGTGAGGAATAAAAGAAAATAAGAAAAGGTAAGGGGAACATGGAATGTAAAAAAATGTGAGATATGACAAACAATAAGTCATTTTAAAGTGCCAGCAAGGTAAATGTCTGGCGAGGATGTGGCAAAGGTGTATCACCTGTCCTCTCCACCCAAGATTTAAATGGCCAGGAGTGGTAGGAGAGCAGCAGTAAATGAAAACAAACAGGTAGCTAACTATTTCAACAAAGTTCCCAAAAGCTCAACGGTAATTCTACAAACTGTCACCTGATTGTGGTTTTCTCAATCACAGTGAAATCCCTACTTTCTGAAGTTGGTAGTGGCAATCAAGCAACCTTACCAGTGGCCAATCACAGTCCTCCTCCTGGAAACAGGGCCCGCCCCCTCGCACAACTACACCCAGGGCCGTCTTTAAGGCAGGGCAAAAGGGGAAGCTACCCTGGTCCCCGTCATTGTTGTGGGGCCCAAAGCAGCTGCCTCATACATGCCAACTATCCCAGTTTAAATTCCCTTGTCCCTTGAAGTTTTAGTCCCGTGCTGTGTCCTGATATTTCAGTGTTAAATGCTGCTACTAATGCTGCCCAGCTCTGCCCTATTGTTGTGTACAGATGACTTGCATGCAGGCCCTGTGTTTACATGTAAATAACCGTCATTCATATGTAAAAAGCCACGGAGCGGCGGCATTGATATGTAAATATGTATATCATGCCCCCCTGAGGTCATATCCACCATCACCTATACTGAATGCTGCCCACTTGGGGGGTAAAGGGGCATGCCTGAAAGTCCTGCCTGCAACTGTGATCATTAAGCTCAACATCAGCCTGGTCTGCAAAGGTAAGCACATTAGTGGGGGGGAAGGTAGTATGGGGTGTGCATAGGTAGGCAGAAAAGGAATTACAGTTTGGGTGCACAGGTGAGCAAGGAGGGGATGTATGGAGGTAAGGAAGGTGGGTGCAAAAATGAGCAGAGGAGGCTGGTAGAGTTAAAGGGGTGGAGGGTTGGAGTGGAGAGGATGGGGGAGGATTGGAGGGCAGAGGTTAGCATGGGTTTTAGGATGCAAAGGTTCATTCATTTCAATGGGCTGCTTTATGTACTAGAAATGCAGAATAAATATGCATTGCCATTGATCACACCCTCCCCTCCTCCAGTACTGCCACTGATCCCAAGAGTTCTAGGATCCCTTGAAGTTTCCTGTTTATTGATGGGTCCCCTCACCACCCCAGTTCATGGTGTGCAGGCAGTGAAGAGATGATGTTCTATAACCTCTAGCAACCAATCAGCGATCAATAATGATGTGCAGTAACCTCTAGCAACCAATCAGTGAGCAGTATTGATGTACAGTAATCTCTAGCAACCAATCAACAGGCGGAAATCATGTGCTGTAACCTCTAGCAACAAACCAGTGAGCCGTAATGTGTGCTGTAACCTCTGGCAACCAATCGCAATCGCTGCGATTCAGTAAACTGATATTGAGTCTAGCTGCTATTTATTGTATGTCTCAGAGGAGGTAGAGAGCGAACTTGCATGGAGGGGGGCCCAAGAAAATGTTTGCCCAGGGTCCAATCAATATTAAAAATGGCCCTGACTGCACCCAATCTCTTCCCCATCACAAGAGCTGGATGGAACTGTGATTGACAATCACTGACACATCCCTGTGCTGCTCTGTTCATGGAAAGTGAGTCACATGCTGGCAAAAGAGGCTTTGTGTGCCGCTTGTGGCACCCATGTCGGGGGTTGCCTTCCCATGGTCTACACCAGGGATATGCAATTAGCGAACCTCCAGCTGTTGCAGAACTACAAATCCCATGAGGCATAGCAAGTCTCTGACAGCTACAAGCATTACACCCAGAGGCAGAGGCATGATGGGACTTGTAGTTTTGCAACAGCTGGAGGTCCACTAATTGCATATCCCTGGTCTACAGCTTCAAAAATGAGTCAGCAAATGCTATATTTATTTTCTGATAGGTTTTTATAGAAGTCACACAGCACGGGAACTAAATGAGGGTGGGGGTTTATAAAGAAAAGTCCTCACAGTCTTAGGTCTTAGAGGTCCATGTGTAAGTCTCTGCAAGGAAAACTATGTGACTCTGCCAACAAGTTCTCTTATTTATAGGGTGCCACACAGGAGCCCATAAATAGTTGTGTTGTTTTTAAAAAAAGGCTTGAGCCATTGAAGATTTACTTAAAAAAAGGTAAAGTATTAGTCACCAGTGTTGCCTGTTGGCTCTCTGCTGCTGATCTTTTGCTCTCACAAATTAATGCCATGGCTCGTTTTGTCTCTTTGCGGAGGCAACCACTTAGGAAGAGGAGCAAGGTTTGATTAATCTTGTCAAAGCTGCCCCTATGATGAATGGTGATCTGAAGATTGGCGGGGGAATATTTAGTAAGAAGCAGATGAGGCGTAGAAAACACAGAATGATTCTCAGAATCAGATCCACAGAATGAGCAGAAGTAGGAAGATTCTTGCACTGCTGTTCCTCAGGTACAACTTCCTGTACAGCAAGCCGATAATGAAAGAATCTGCTCCACTGACAACTTTTTTTTTCTCCTTGGTAAGCTTTATTCTGCAGAGAACACAAAGAAAGCCACAAGGTTAGTACTTTTTGAGATCCTTTAGATCAAGGATCTCCAAACTACGGCCCTCCAGCTGTTTCGGAACTACATTCCCAATGAGGCATTGTAAAACTCTGACATTCACAGACACGACTAAGCATGGTGGGAATTGTATTTCCTGAACAGGGATGAGCCGAACACCCCCCCTGTTCGGTTTGCACCAGAACCTGCGTGAACTTTAGAACCCTATTAAATATAATGGACTCGAAACGTTCGAAATCTAAAGTGCTAATTATAAAGGCTTATATGCAAGTTATTGTCATAAAAAGTGTTTGGGGACCCGGGTCCTGCCCCAAGGGACATGTATCAATGCAAAAAAAAGTTTTAAAAACAGCCGTTTTTTCGGGAGCAGTGATTTTAATAATGCTTAAAATGAAAAAATTAAAGTGAAGTATTCCTTTAAATTTCGTACCTAGGGGGTGTGTATGATATGCATGTAAAGTGGCGCATGTTTCCCGTGCTTAGAACTGTGCTTCCCGTGCTTTCCAAGGTGTGTGTGTTTTTTTTTTTACATTTTTTGACACACTCTTCGTGAAATGGTAGGGGTACAATGTACCCCCTTACCAATTCACATAGGGGGGGGGGCGGGATCTGGGGGTCCCCTTTGTTAAAGGGGTCTTCCAGATTCCGATAAGCCCCCTGCCCGCAGACCCCCACAACCACCAGGCAAGGGTTGTGGGGATAAGGCCCTTGTCCCCATCAACATGGGGACATCCTCCCCATGTTGAGGGCATGTGGCCTGGTACGGTTCAGGAGGGGGGTGCTCTCTTGTCCCCCCCTCTTTTCCTGCGGCCTGCCAGGTTGCGTGCTCGGATAAGGGTCTGGTATGGATTTTTGGGGAGACTCCACGCCATTTTTTTTTATTTGGGGTGGAGTTCCCCTTAAAATCCATGCCAGATCTGAAGGGCCTGGTATGGATATTTGGGGGAACCGCATGCATTTTTCTTTGAAATTTGCGGCGGGGTTCTCCTTAATATCTATACCAGACCTGAAGGGCCTGGTAATTGAATTCTGGGGGACCCCCACGCTTTTTTTTTTTTTTTTTTATCAATGACTTTTGTATGTATTGCCGGGAGCCGACAATTCATTAATAGCCGCGAGTGAGTTTTAAATGACTTTTTTTCCTTCAAAAATGACATTTTATGCAGGGACAGTTCTAAGCACGGGAAACATGCACCACTTTACATGCATATCATACACACCCCCCAGGTACGAAATTTAAAGGAATATTTCACTTTTATTGTTTCACTTTAAGCATTATTAAAATCACTGCTCCCGAAAAAACGGCAGTTTTTAAAACTTTTTTTTTGCATTGATACATGTCCCCTGGGGCAGGACCCAGGTCCCCAAACACTTTTTATGACAATAACTTGCATATAAGCCTTTATAATTAGCACTTTAGATTTCTCCCATAGACTTTTCGAATTTGCCGCAAACACCCCAATTTGTTCGCTGTTTGGCGAACGGGCGAACAGGCAATGTTCGAGTCGAACATGAGTTCGACTCGAACTTGAAGCTCATCCCTATTCCTGAACAACTGGAGGGCCACAGTTTGGAGACCCCTGCTTTAGATAATAACTTTTTTGTGGGGATGAGGCAATTCTTCAATAGAAGAGGATGTAAGATCTGGCTATATGCTAGCCATGTTCATGTGAATACAGAGTTGACTTAATTTATCTCTCACAAAGTCAAAATGTTCAGTGCAGTTGCTGAACATCTGGCTGAAAGGTTAGCTTGCATTCTTTTTATGTATAGTAAAATCCTTTAAACACTAGACCATGGGACCCAGTTTCGATGTACACGACTATGTATGTTTATTGTTGAACTGGATGACTTGTGTCTTTTCAACCTGACTAACTATGTATGCTTATTGCTTATAATAATACAAGGTGGAGGTACCAAATACGATCTGTGACTGTTACTTTTATTTACAAGTCAGAAAATCCACGACCTGTCTACATTTATTAATAATTTAACATCAGAGAATTAAAGATTCAATGATAGAGTGTTTAAATGGTGTGAATCTCTGGCTTTGTTATGTATATATCCTTTGTCTAAAAATAAATATGCTAGCCCTGTAACTTGTCATGACATGAAAACTGATAATTACGCTGCAGATTCAATTGCCAAGAAACAATATAGAATCCCCTAGAAACCCACTTTGACCTTTGTCATATATTGATTCCTTCAACTTGTTGAGACAGGAGCCAGCACAGTACTACCCATTTATTGCAAGATTGTTCTGAATGAATCTATAAATGCTTTTTTTTATTTTTGATGAATTCATCGATTGTCAGATCATTTTTTGCTAACCAGGTCACTTTAGTTTCAACCATTAATATGTAGTTTATTGATAATTTTGTTTGCCATACTAAGACACCCATCTTTATCTCTAAGTTATTTTTTTTATTTTTTTATTTAACTTTACACTTTTTTTTGTGATGTTATTACCATATAAATGGCATATCTTTCATACTTAGCTTAGATGACCATTTTCCTCAAAAACGCATCTTATAATTACATTTATAGGGGCTGTGAAAAAAGTGATTGACGGGTAATTTCACCTTAATTAAGCTTACATTAACTCCATTTTTGAAATAGCATTTCATCTGCATTATTAAATGGACTAAGCAGACAAAGAGATTTTTAAACAAAAAAGAAAGTTTTTGTGCAATGCTTTTCAAACTACAGTTATATAACTACAGAAGTTAAAATCTGAAGAAACTAAAAAGGGATTTTGTATTGTGTCTTTTAAGAACCCTTTTCTTTATTACTGCTCCTCGTCCCAGCTTTACTTTTTTACTGCTTTTTATCTTTAGACTTGTTTGGAGAAAAGAACATAAAAGAGATGAGGTTAAAATAAACTGTAAGAACTGTATTTAATGAGTCTACAACAGAATTATGTACACTGAAGATGGGAAAATAATGAAATTGTGCTTGTTCAGTGCAAGCCAATAACCTGCTTTGCTGAATTTTAATCTGTCGGTACTGTTTCTACTGGATAAAAAAGTGCCCCACTCAAGCCTGGCAAACCAGTCATACTTGTTTTAAGTTGTGTGTAGGTTCCTTGCTATGTTAATATCAAGATGTGTGCCCTTAAAGTAAAACTAAAGGCAAAACTTTTATTTCTTATTTTGCATAAGTAAGAAAGAGTTATAACCCCTATAAGATTTTTTGTTTTTTTTACATCTGTGTCTCATTGGGCAGGCTTCCCTTCACTTCCTGTCCCACAGACAAAACAGGAAGTGAGGAAAAATCCTTTCTAACCACTTAAGGACTGCGCCATAGCAGAAATACTGCTACAGGGCAGCCCTCCTGTGCAAAATCACGTATATATGCATGATTCTGCACTTATGCCTAGGGGGCACACGAGCACGCTGCCACCGGTCTGATTCTGCTGTGATTACTCACAGCAGAAGCATTGGTTATCCACCGGCACCCTCCAATCATCGGTCAGAGACACACAGAACGGAGCTCTGCCTATGTAAACAGGGCAGAGCTTTGTTCTGGCAGTGGGAAAGTGATGGATTTTGTGTCCCTGCAGGGAATAAAATCCATCACTTTCCTTAGTAAAAGCACCTAACATAGTACACAAAAACACTAGCTAGGCACACCGTTAACCCATTGATCACCCTAGATGTTAACCTCTTCCCAGCTAGTGTCATTGCATTGACAGTGCATATTTTTAGCAATGTTCACTTTATTAGTGTCACTGGTAACCACAGAATGTCAGTTAGTGTCTGATTGCCAACCGCAATATCTCAGTCCCCCTAGAAGTCGCTGATCACCACCATTACTAGTGTAAACAAAATAAGTAAAGAAAAGTATATATCCCATAGTTTGTAGTTGCTATAACTTTTGCGCAAACCAATCAATATACGCTTCTTGGGATATGTTATTTACCAGCAATATGTTGCAGAATACATATTGGCACAAATTTATGAAGAAATTTGATTTTTTACATTTCTTTTATTGGATATGTTTTATACTAGAAAGTAAAAAAATATTGGCGTTTTTCCAAAATTGTTGGACTTGTTTGTTTATAGCAAAAATAAATTGCAGTGATGATCAAACACCACCAAAAGAAAGCTCTATTTGTGGGAATAAAACTGACATAAATGTATTTGTGTACAGCGTTGCATGACCGAGCAATTGTTAGTTAAAGAGGAAGTAAAGTCTTCCTCTTTAATTGTACCTACAGGTAGGTACTGTAAATATTTCCTAAACTTGCACCGTTTAGAAGATATTTACTATATACGCTGCCGACAACATCATCAGCGCATGCGCACTAAAGGAATGGCCCGCTTGTGTCGTTTCTTCAGGGCTCGTGCTGTGACTGGCGGCACCCACGTGCATGTGTGGGAGTGACATCATCGCAGGTCCGGCCAATCACAGTGCTGGAGCCTGCAAACATGGAAGTAACTCCAGGAAAGATGTCGGCCCTGTCAGCGGTGTGTCGACACTGCTGCAGGACATCGTTCGAAGTTAAGTATTTTATATGCGATGCATACTAGCTCATTATGCCTTTTTCTTGCAGGTTTCTTTCTTTTTTTTTTTTTTGTTTTACAACCTCTTTAAAGTAAGACAATACTTTATCACAAAAAATGGCCTGGCCATGAAGGAGGGTAAATTTTCCAGAGGTCTAGTGGTTAAAGTGAGGGAATCCCTGGTTGTCCCAAGGTTTACCAGAACTAGCAAAAATATCCCCATTATTACTGTTCTGGGGACAACCCAAAATGTGGGATTTTCTTTTACTTTCACTTTTAGTGGTAATGGTAAACAGGACTAATGAAGATGTTGAATCTCCCTAATGGGGGCAAACAGGAATAACAACGTAGTCAGTATTTTCTAATCCTTCTCCACCCTATCCAAAAACTGAATAAATAGTTTTGCTTTTAGTTCTACTTGAGTTCTGTATGTAAAGTAAAATCAATTTTCTGTTTTGGATTAAGTGGTAAGGGGTAAGGGGCACCTTTCTATTTGCCCTGGTATGGTTTGAACCCAGGATGGAGCTGTCCATGCCAGCCCAATCAGCTGCGGCCAAGGCATAGCCAACTTCACAACTGTATGTGCAAAAAACGGAGTGGAGATGCTCACCACATCATGGACCTAATATGGCCAACATATGGTGTTACAAGCATCCTCACCCCTTTTCTACATGCAGCTGCAGGACACGTAATGTCCTGGCTGGAGCTGATTGCGCCGGTATTGACAGCATCCTTCTGGGTTTGGCTGAATATGGATTCAGACCGAACCGCCTAAGGGTGACCATTATCACTGGGACTGAATGTGGGGGAAAATCCAAAATGCTGAGTTGCCACTAAAAAAAGGAATAGATGGGGAATCTTCTAAATGGGACACTTATTCTGTGGGTATTTTCCGGATTTTGGAGAGATTATTTCTAACTTCCTGCAGTGTATACGACACAGGAATTGAAAGTTATGCCACATACACACGATCGGATTTTCCGTCAGAAAAATCTTAAATGTTTTTTCTGACGGAATTCGGCTCAAGCTTGGCTTGCATACACACGGTCACACAAAAGTTCTCTGAACTTTCGACCGCCAAGAACGCGTGACATATAACACTACGACGAGCCGAGAAAATTAAGTTCAATGCTTCCGCGCATGCGTCAAATTGTTTCCGATCATGCGTCGGAATTTTGCGCGTCGGAATTGCTACAGACGATCGGAATTTCCGATTGGAATTTTTTCCGTTGGAAAATTTGAGAACCAGCGCTCAAATTCTTGTCGGAATTTCTGATCGTGTGTACGTGCAACCTTTCCAATGGCAAACACAGCTAGCAAAAATGTTTTACTTTTTCACAGTTCCTTACTCTATCCAAAATAAATTGGTTTCAGAGGTACGTTAAGCATTAGGTAGGACAACTCAGGTGGGATGCTCGGGAAAGGAGCACTTCTTTCAAGACACAAGCATAGTGTTGCTGGGCAATGAATATTCTGGTGCTGTCCTTGCAAATCATGAAGGTCATACAAAATTCTAGATGTAGTAGTTTTTATTATGGGGTCATTTTTGCATCAACTAATTTAAGTAAAACTGAAGATTTTGTAATCCAAGTTATATTATTAGGCCCCATGCACACAGGACGTTTTTACAGTCGCGTTTTTTACAGCTTAAAAATGCCTGTCCATGTTTTGTAAACATTTTTTGACCTTTTTAAAAAAATAAAATAAATCCTGGAGCTCAAAAACGCAATTTGCGGCGTTTTTGCGCGTTTTCGCTGCGTTTTTGCGCATTGGCCGTTTTTGCAGCTCAAACCTGGAGCTCCAGAACGCACTGGAATTGGGTTTTTTTTGCAGCTGAAAAACGCCTATGCCACTTGGAGCTCATAAAAGCTCTATGTGTGCATGACACAATAGAATAACATGGATGGGCGTTTTGCAGCTGTAAAAAAAAATGTCTAACGCTGCTGTTAGGAGCTGCAAAAATGCCCTGTGTGCATGGGGCCTTAACCTTACTTTCATGTAATGAGCTAAACAAATGTTCTATAACACTCAGTTTTGTAAAAATGTTGTTAATTGTTCTTGTGTTAATTGAGATATTGATTAAAATCTTACTTCTCAAAAGGGTTGTATTTATGCTGAGCACTGTATATCCTTTTTTAGTTGGGTCAATATGGAACATTGCATATGAATGTTTATAACATGTGGCCAGTAGGCGGAACTGCTTCTGTTATGCATCTATGGAACCAACATGCACTTTTCTACCAAAAAATAAATGATCTTGGATTCTTTCATCCAATTGTGGCCTGGTGCTTCTTTCTGTATTTCTATTGGGTGCCCACCCAGGGAAACTTTACTTTGTGGGAGCTGAATTGCCAGGGCTAATAAACTTGTTTGCAGAGTTCCTTCATCTCACACCTCTGAGTATTGTGTGTTGGAGTCTTCCCACTCCCAGTCTGACCCCAATTTGCTAAACATATCCAACATATAGTTACATAGTTGGTCAGGTTGAAATAAAGACACAAGTCTATCTAGTTCAACCTAGCACTTAGGCGCAGTTCTTGAACAGTATTTGGCGCTTTACAAATAATAAAATCAATCAATCAATCAACCTATGAAAGGGAAAAATAAGATCATTATTTTTTACACTTGCTACCTTGTCTAGTCCTTTCATAATCAGTTCAGCTTTGTACTCTAGCTCTAACCACTTTATTGCAAATAATATAGGACCAGAAACCACATTGTGTGGATACTAGGGCCTTGAAAAATGCACAGACACCATTACAAGACAGACATCCAGTGTTTTTATCATTATGATTGCAAGAATGTTTGTACTGTGCATTTTTGCTATAAAACATTTATTTGTTTACAGCTTAAAAGGAAGATTGGTTGCAACAGGTTGAATAGATGTCAATTCTGTCTCAGCATAGTGATTGTATAATTTATACTTTGTTTTTGATGCTGTATTTTCATTAAATGGTACCAGTGTACACAGACTGTATTGATATTTCCAAACGCCTGCCTCACTTTGACAAAATTACCAACAAAATCCAATAGAAAAGATAAACAGGTCACTATTGAGTGATTGCTTGCCTCTAACCCTACAATACACATTGAAAAAGATGTTTACCAACTTGCTTGGAAACATCGTTTCAAAATGGAAACACTTGTAGTTGAATAAAATGACAGATTTAGTCTTAAGCATCATTTAGAAGTCTGGATCTTAAATGTATAAACAAACAGAGAATGTTATATGTCTTAATTTGCTATAATCAGAATATCCTTTTGTTAAGATGGTTCAGCTATAGGAGAGGACCCTCTGTGCCATGGTTTGTTATGTTAAAATGTAAGAAAAAGCATGCTAATTAGGATAATGAGGTTACTCAAATTAATTTCCTGTGCTAAATTAAGGAATATCCATTGCAACAGATGTTTGGGCTTTCTTCAAGAAATACTAAATGGAAAAAAAGGGCTCCTTGCGTTAGATGCAAAAAAATATATTTCTGTTTAATAATTTTTATTGAAATTTTTAAAAGAACAGGTAATAAGTACAGAAACAGTACAATAATTTTCTTTGGTTCTTTGCAGCGTACAGTACTGGTTACAAAAGATAAAATATTATCAATCAGTAGCATAAAAAGCCATAAGTAACCCATTATGAGGTCAGATAATGCCGCGTACACGCGATCAAATTTTCCGTCGGAAAAACCTTGGTAGGTTTTTTCGACGGAATTCCGCTCAAGCTTGGCTTGCATACACACGGTCACACAAAAGTTCTCTGAACTTTCGACCGTCAAGAACCCGGTGACGTACAACACTACGACGAGCCCAGAAAATTAAGTTCAATGCTTCTGAGCATGCGTCGAATTGTTTCCGATCATGCGTCGGAATTTTGCACGTCGGAATTGCATACAGACGAACGGAATTTCCGATAGGAAATTTTTCCATCGGAAAAATAGAGAACCTGCTCTCAATCTTTTGCCGGCAGAAATTCCGACAGCAAAAGTTCGATAGAGCATTCACACGGTCGGAATTTCCGACCAAAAGCTCACATCGGACTTTTGCTGGCGGAATTACTGAGCCATAATTTACATGGATCCATGACAGAATGCAAACTACCTGAACATGTTCTTCAAGGAACAAGGCCTTCAAAGAGAAGAAACCCCCCCCAATAAGAACAAAATCTATGTCATATATATATATATATATATATATATATATATATATATATCAACATAAGATAAACATCAACCTATCTCAAGACCCCTCACCATTTATCTGGTGATGAGGTCGCCCCGGACCAACAATTACTTAGAAGTACTACCAATGTCTGAAAGGAAGAGATGCAAAGCGAGAAGAAAAGATGGAAAAAAAAGTCTAGTAAAGAAAAGGACTAGGTACAAGGGGTACAGCCTGGTTACAGCCACCAGCAGCACTGTTTTTATCAGTAATTCTGACCCGTGTTTTGAAGATGTAAATACATAGGTCTGGCTCACATTGGCCATTATTTTAGATGTACCAGTATAAATCAGACTTATCTACTTGACATACCTATAGGAAGTTTTAAAGTGTAGCTACCTTTTATAGACAATTGTGGGGGTTGCTTTTGATGACCTCTTTTTGTATCTGTTAGTTGTCTTGCTGTTATTTCTGTCCCTCTAACTTCAATCGTTTTTGGAGTCCCTAACCCGGAGGTAAGCAGATTAAGAAAGCCAGAGTTCATTTGAATTCCTGTTTCAAATAAGTGACTCAAATGGATTGATTTCCTAAAGGAACATGTTTTAAACTTATAAAAGTGATTGTTCAATGGGCATAGTAAATTAGGTGAATATATCTTCAATTAATATTAGGGATGCACCGATACCAAGCATTTGCGTGAGTATCGGTACTCACCCAAATGCTCCCGATAATAAAACTGATACTTTGTGGTGCGATTTGGGCCAATAAAAAATAAACGGAGCATTCAATTTCCCCCACCACTCCTGTGTGTGTGTATAGAAAGGTATTAAAGTGCCATCTGGTGGACAGTTTAATTTTTTTTAGAACTCACAGTACATATCTGGCCACATGCAAAATAATCTACATAGGTGTCCCGGTCCGCGGATGGTAGAAAATCAGGGCCACTGGAGGTGCTCACAGGGCTGGAGGAGATGTAGAAGTGGTCCGCCCCCAAGCTGACATCACTTCCGCCCTATACCCAAGGGGTCCTGGAACTTCTCCTCCAGCCCTGTGAACACCTCCAGCAGCCCTGATTTGCTACCATCGGCATCCTAGATTATTTTGCATGTGGCCAGATACAGTATGTGCTGAGAGTTCTAACATTTTATAAACTGCTCACTAGATAGTGCTTTAATCCCTTTCTATACACACACAAACACACACAGGTGCAGTTAGGAATATTGCATGCGATTCGGACAGGAATCGCACCATATTCCTTTTCAAATCACATGCGGTGCAGTGCAATTTGTGACAATTTTTTTGTATTGAGACAAATCGCACCGCAAGGTATCGGTACTCAGTATCGGCGAGTACTTGACCAAAAGTATCGCTGTTCGTACTCACCGATAAAAGACTGGTATTGGTGAAATCCTACTTAATATGGTTGTAAGTTCTTATATAAACCCAGTAAAGTGACTGGTCTCAGGTGATACACAGAGATAAAGCAAATCCTCCTACATGCTTTTTACCTATTTATCTGCAGTCTTCTCTACTCTACATTCGTTCAAAGTCCAGAATTTATAAAGCTTGTCTGAGCTATCAGAAAAAAGGGGACGGGACACTGAAGTTACGCACTGCATAACTCAGGGAAGAGAGCTCTGAGAGAGAGAGAGAGAGAGAGAGAGATCGGAGGGGAGGTACAAACCCCCCCCCCCCTTCACAAGGCACATATGAACAAACTTAAGGCTGTCAATCACAGAAAGTGTGCTGGAGGTCATTCCCTTGTCAGCTTTTTTCTCTTGGTGTAAAACTTGTCAGAAGTGATTAATGCTATTAGCAGAGGAATGAAGTAGCAGATAGAAATCACCCTTGGTGCTCTTAATTGAGACAAGTACATGCTATAGAAGATTCTATGCTTTATTCATATTTAATGTCTAAGGTTTACAACCACTTTAAATCAACCAATTCAGTCCCTGTTTTTTTATTTCCCTCACATGACTGGGTTTTCAAAGTATACACAGATTTATCTTATTTACTGACATTCACTTTGCTAAGTGAACACCCTCTATTACTTTATATCAAAGGTTTCTTTGAACATGGCAACATTTCAAGAATGCATTATAATAATCAATTTTGTATGGACACATAACCAAAATATAATTTCAGACAATACCAAAAAACATATTTCCTTCTCTATGGACCTTCCACAGTTTAAATATGCTAAATATAGTAAACACTACTTAGTGAGAATGCTGAGTAGAGAAGAGGAAAATGTTTTATTGAAATATTAAAAACACTAAAAAGCAAAGCTATCTTGTACACTACCACATGACCATGTGTTTAAGTGTAGTGTGTGTGGGTACCTGTATCCCATGGATCACAAACCAAAGAACCCAAGGGTCACAAAAACTCAGGGTCAACCCATAACACAGATATATGCTGGTGTGCAAGCAAATCCACCCCAGGTGTAATATTCCTATTGAAAAAAATAAATATAAACACAATGCCATCTCTACAATATAGGTGCTGTTCTAAATATGCTTATGGCAAAGCATCTAGGGTTCATATGGAATGTTACAGATGGGTATGACTATAATACACCTCTAGGCCTCTACTAACACAAATACGGATGGTATTCTGTTTTCAACAATTTGATGAAACATAATTCCTCCACTGCTAGTTATGTGTATGGTAGTAATAGCAGCACCTGATGACTTCCTCCATACTAGGTGGAAAATAAATATATCCATGCTCACAAGAGATCCTCCCTTCTTTCTCATTATGTCATTATGTGTGGACAGATATTGGAAAATCTCACAGTACCTTGCTCCAGGACATATACTGTATTACAGTTACAGATAGTAATATAATGTTTGCCACATATGATATGTCATAACCAACATTGAAATAGCCGCAAAAAAGGTCAGGCACCTGCTGGAAGAGACAACAATTGCAAAAAGAACGAGAATATCAGACCTGTGGACCTTAGCAGCAATAAGGTGCATAAAAGTGCTTAGGTCCAGATATTACTGTATTAGTTGTATAATAACTTGGCATGAACTAGTAAAATACCAGTATCCATAATTCAAGAAGTGTCGTTTTTATTTAAATAAAAAGTCATAACCTTAGAATGAAAAGCCAATGGTGTCATATGTTAATAACAACCTCCATGACTTGACAAGGAGTGCGAAACATGTCGTCATAACGACGTGACCCACACTATTGGCTTGCCTTCCAAGTGCCCCTTCCTCCATTGGCTTTCCCTTAGGCCAGATGCGGCTTCCACACACTGTCTCTACGGGGAGACCTGTCATAGCCTTGATTGTTGTTCCTTCCCCAACACCGTGCATGGCATTTCCACACATGGGCTCTTCATCAGCCCCCAGGATTCCCCGGCCTAGTCCAGCTGTCATGAATCAAGGATGGAGTTTGCAAGTGCTGCTAAGACACATCTTGGACTTCTTCAACTGCGGACAATTAAGCGTTTAAGCCATTGAGGTTGTTATTAACATCTGACACCATTGGTTGCACAGCTTTTCATTCTAAGGTTATGACTTTTTATTTCAATAAAAACTACACTTCTTGAATTATGGATACTAGTATTTTACTAGTTAATGCCAAGTTATTATTCAACTAATACAGTTATACCTGGACCTTATTGCGGCTTTTTTCATAACCAACATTGGCAAATCCTGATGCCACACTTCCTCGTACACTTGCAGTTTGCCACAGTGGAAATATACCAGGCTCTGCACATATATAAAGCTGCCGATATAAATTTATTAAGTGATATGGCTTCTCAAAAGATACACATCTAGTACAAAATTCCCTGTCCTCAATGATAGAAGTACCCTATGTATGAGCGCTACATGTTCATTCTAGCAAAGTGTGGTAGAGCCTTTATGTATTACTAGAGCTTAAAATCTACTACAAATCATGGATGTCAATTATATCCTTGCACACCATGTTATTTTATTCAAACACTAGTTAGTTAATGTATAATTATGGCAGTATAATTTTACATCACATGTATTAACAATTTCTACGTATTAGTCCCATCTCTCTGCACCATAACCAGGTTAAGTAGAATGAATGAGAATTTGACAGATCAAGTCCTTATGGTATGGAGGTGCTGGTTGATAAAAAATCTAACCAGTTTTGCTGGATCCATCCAGCTACATCAGTGGTAAAAATCTGTACCGAGGAAGGGAAATTCACTTCCAATAATGTAACATAAGTTTTTCCTACTCCTTAAAAGGCACTGCTACCAGCATGGTTACCTGAGAAGGTAGATTTGCACAAGTACCTTCCTATGGCAAGAAATGTAGGTAAACCTTATCACATTATAGCAAGTATTTTCAAATGCTCCTCATTTTATATTGATATTCTCCTGTATAATTAACCATAAAAAGACCTTGAAGTTAGTTCTTTCATCTGAGCCAGTAGCAATCCTAGCTTCAATCCTCCATAAAATATTTTATATATCCCTCATATAATGGAAATGCAGTAATATCAGGATTTTAAATTATGTTCTTTTGCTATCATTGAAATAAAATAATCTATAAATAATTGTATGGAGATTAGCAGTTTTATGGGTCTCCAGAAGGATGGGCTGTATATTACAGTAGGAGTAGTTTACGACTGGACAGAGTAGTGGTCAATATGAAATGCTGAGTGGGCTTGGGTAAAAGTTATTTATATATGAATTTTTAATAATTAAAAGGTGATGCTTAGTTCATAGCTGTCTTCTCAGTGACCAAATAAACATGTACTGTTGCAAGAAACTACTGTTCAACTTTGTATCAGAATAACCCCACTATCGTTGCACTGGACCCTCAACCCCTATGGTGGCTATACACAGAATATATTTTTTTTTTAATCAACAATTTTTCTTTTATCGATGAGAACACAAGGCATTACATGAACATCAGAAGTCGCAATCCTCATATCAACATAAAAGTGGTGTTACCTGAGTAGCCAACACTGCTATCATACGTCTGGGAAATATTGCATAATACCTTGAGTACCTAGTTCCCTCAAACATAGGGAAGTGCAAAAAATCAAATAAACAGAATAGTGCCAAAATAAAGAGAAAGGAAGAAAAAAAAGGGGGAGTGGGGAAACAAAATCAAATAAAAGAAAAGAAAAAGAAAGAGAAAACGTTAGACCAACTGGCGACATACCATTGGAGGTGTAAATCCAAGGGATATGCAAAACACTGTAAGCACTTCACCCACCATTCCCTGCAGAACATGTCTCAAGGGTCAGAACCAAATACCAGTTATCCCAGCCATCTGTGGGGGTTCCACTTCTGGGGAATTCGGCAAGCACTGCCAAATGCTGAAGATTTTTTTTGGCAATTTCCTATGATGATAGGTGTTTTTTTTCCCGAATGAGGATAGCACTGACCATGTGGATCCATTGCGCCTGTTTTGGGGTTCGTGCCGATAGCCACAAATGGGCAATCAGCTTGCTAGCTAAGTATAGAAGCCTCGTAAGGGCGATATACACCGAGGGGAGGTACAAAAATCCGAAAAATCCACCCCCAAAATCTGGGTCCACTGTTCGCCATCAATAGGGCCGACATCTCGTTCCCAGCCCTCCCTACATAGTAACAGGTCAGGGGCTTGTATGTGGGACAATAGATGGACATAGATTCTAGAAATGATTCCCTTCCTTTCCGGGTCAGAGAATATGGAGTCAAGGAATGTGGAATCCTCCAGTTTCAAAATAGAGTGCATACCCTGGTACCTCATGGCATGTTGTAGTTGGATGTATTGATAATGGTGCCCTATTAGTGCAGGGAATTCGTGCAGCAGTTGGGTATATGTCTTTAGGGCAGGCCCGTTGAGTATTTGAGAAAGGAATCTGACCCCCGCCCCCTCCCACACCGAGGGGCCAGGGACCTTGGCCAAGTCTGTGTAGAAGCGGTTACGCCAAATAGGGGTTTGACGGAGATAGCTCGTCAGTCCCAACGTGGCCCTAACTCTTTTCCAGCGTTTTGTCAGTAACTGAACTGTGGGGCAATTAGCGGGGATGCTGGGAAGGCCCATCTCCATATGGGATTGGGCAGTATAGTCTGTTCCAGGGCCAAAGAGAAGATCTCTGGAGGGGTCTGCAACCGTTCCGAGATCCCAACCTGTGAAATGCTGTAGTTGGGCAGCAAGGTAATTCATTAGGGGGTGCAGGACCACCACTCCACCCTGATCCTTGGGGAGCTGCAGAATTGTCAGTTTGATTCTTGCCACTCCCCCTCTCCAAATAAGAGCCAAAAACAGTGAGTCTATGCGTCTGAACCAATACTGTGGTATCCAGATCGTAGCATTGTGCAAAATGTACAACAGCTGCAGTGCCCAGATCATCTTTAGGAGGTCTACTCGCCCGGTCACAGATAACGGTAATTTACTCCAGCTTGTCTGCTTAATTTGAAATTTATGTAGCAGTGGTTTCAAATTCAGCTTTACATAATCTCTCGGGTCCCCAGTTACCATTATTCCCAAGTATTTGAAGGAGGAGACAACTTGAATGAGAGATACATCATCCGGCAAAGGTGTCGGTAAAGGATCTAGTGGCAATAGAGCCGACTTGTGCCAATTAATGGCAAAGCCCGACAGCTGTCCGAACTGGTCTATTAGGTGCATCACCGCTCTCAGGGAATGTTCAGTGTCTCCTAGGTACAGCAGAGTATCATCCGCATACAAGGAGATTTTTTCCTTTCTTTGACCTCTATGGAAACCCGTGATATTAGGGGAAGCCCTCACCATAGCCGCCAGAGGTTCAAATGCCAGGGCAAACAGCAGGGGTGACAAAGGGCACCCCTGCCGTGTACCACGAAACAGAGGAAAAGACTCCGAGAGGGTTTCGTTAATCCGCTCCCTCACCTTAGGGGCCCCGTAAAGAAGCCGTACCCATGAAATTAATTTGTCATCCAATCCAAAGCGCTGCAAAACCTTCCACAAATAGGTCCACTCCATGCTGTCGAAGGCCTTGGCAGCATCAAGAAAAAAATATGGCCCTATTGCCAGGGTTATCTACTGGGAGTTAAGTGTTAAGGATTAGCCTGCGAATGTTCAGTGCAGTAGATCGAGCAGGAATGAAGCCAGATTGGGTAAAGTGGACCAGTCCCGCTACCACCTTCGAAATTCTAGTGGCCAATACTCGTGCCAACAATTTAACGTCTGCATTAAGTAGCGAGATGGGTCTGTAGGAGTCCGGTTGTAATGGATCCTTTCCCGGTTTTGGGATGACTACAATGATGGCCTCATTCATGGAGATGGGTTATCTACCTTCCCGAGGGCCTCGTTTAAGGTTTTCAATAGGGTAGGCAATAGAGTGTACCCGTACTTATCATATGTCTCTGTGGGTAAGCCATCAGCTCCCGGTGATTTATTATTAGTTATCTTTGCCACCTCCCAGAATAATTTTATATGCAATCTTATTGTCAATAAGATCATTAGAAGCGTCATACACTTAATGGTCATATTAATCAATCTACTTTCCTATGTTCAGAATTTTTTCCATCCAGATTGATCATAATAAGTATGATTAAGTTCTTTGATTTTGCTCAAATTCAATCAATGACACAGTGGGGTTGATTTACTAAAATTGGAGAGTGTAAAATCGGGTGCAGCTGTGCATGGTAGCCAATCAGCTTCTAACTTTAGCTTGTTCAGTTAAGCTTTGACAAAAACAAAACAAAAAAAAAAACTGGTAGCTGATTTCTATGTTCTATGTTTCTATGCAGAGCTGCACCAGATTTTGCACTTACTAGTTTTAGTAAATCAACCCCGGTATGTATCCTTTTGATAATTCATAGATTTTATTACATTGTTCAATTCTGTGAAGAATCATTCATTCAGATTTGTACATGTATGGCCACCATAAGACTGACCATACTGTAGACAGGCAGAAGTTTTAAAATGTAAAATCAAGAGTAGGTGTTTTCTGATCTGTAATGCCGCGTACACACGATCGTGATTCACGGCGGTGAAAACACCGCCGTGAATCACGACATGAAATAAAATGAAAAACGAGGGAACGGCATTTTCCCCCACACACGACCGTTTTTCCCGTCATTTTTTTCTTTGTCGAGAAAAACGACCGTCTGTGGGCTCCGCGGCAGTGTCTCCCTATGGGAAAACTGCCGCGGAAAAAAATGATGGAAAAAACGATGAGAAAATTTAGAACATGTTCTAATTTTTCTCGTCGTTTTTTCTGCCGTTTTTCTCAACGAGAAAAACGACATAAAGCCCACAGATGATCGTTTTTCTCGGCGAAAAAAAAAATGCAGTTTTTCTCGTCGAGAAAAGCGGTCGTGTGTACGCGGCATTATGCTTTGTTGGAGCACTGAAATCCTGCCAATTTTTTGTGGTGTGTGCAGTAAAAATGATGCTCCCTTTTCTCTGAATTAGTGCCCACCTACATGACAATTTTCCAATATTGTTGTGAGATAAAACATTTGTTTGGTTGTCATAAGAGCCTTCTGCTCCTTAGTGAGGACCCAAGCAGCCTGATTCCAGAGGCATATGACTCAGGAACGTTGCTTACATGGACTAGAAGTGAAACACCATGCTCCAATATAAAAAATTTAATAAGTAGGAACAAAAGACCTTAAACATTAATAGAAAATATATAGAAATTATTAATTTAAAATAAAGGTTAGTGATTTACTTCCACAAAGTCTGGGTCACACAATACTGTGCAGCAGCTCTAAAATAAAAAAATGCTTATCTGCAGGAGTCTAATAACGACTTGCTTACTGGGCATTTATACCCCCTTCCTGCCCAGGCCAAGGTAGTGGGCATGTAGTACAAAGTGGATTTGTCTTTCGTAAATAACCCCCATTGTATGTGTAAGTGCAGTTAAATGCAAACAGACATCCACGGAAATTGACATTGGGCATAAAAAAACCTACAAACATCCATGTGCATGAATGATAAATGCCTGTTCACACAGGGCTAGATTCAAAGTCGTCCGACTCTGAAGCCGCCCCGTACAGCGTGACTTCAGCGCAGCTTGCAAAACGACTTCTGTATAGAAGTCAATGCAAGCCACTCCAAAGTCTCCCCAAAGTAGTACAGGAACCTTTTTATAAGTTGAAGCGACTTAAGTCGCTCCTATTAGAACAGTTCCATTGCAATGCATGGAGCGCGACTTGTCGGTTGGCTAAGTCGCCCCTGTGTGAACCGGCACTTATAGTGTTTTACTTTATATAGATACAAGATAATGATAATAATAATAATAGTACAGATAGTAGCTGAAATAAACTAGATTGTTTCATTTTGGTTTGATAGATGTTTGGATTTCTGTCCAGCTATTTTTGAATCCTACATAATGCAGTGAAAGATATTTGATTAAGGATAGGCAAATATCTTCTCTGTCTGTCATTCTTCAATTATATCTGCCTGTATGTGACTTGACTACCATTACGGTTTGACTGAACGAACCATTATACATAGTTATCGTATAACACTTCTAGAAATTAACAGTAAGCCCATGCAGACCTAGGTTAGCAATCAGGAGCAGGGGTGCCCAACCTTTTGAGGAGCGAGGGCCACTTTAGGGACTTGTTAACCGGTCGCAGGCCACAATGAGTAAAGCGGGCAGATGACAGGTCCATATCCACTCTGTATATGCAGAGCAGACATGGACACAGCACGCTTTCCTCTATGGACCCTCCGATCCTATCCAACCAAACAGAAGGGGATGGATCTACTTCTGTTTTTTTAAGTGGATCGGATTAGATATAGGTGGGTGTAAACGGACACAAGTCCATTTACATCTGCCGCTTTATAGAGGTAAATGTAGGGTCTGATTGGGTATACCTGAAAAACAGACAGAAGGACCCAATCAGGCCGATTGTGTGAAAGGGGCCTAAAGCTGCTTTCACACTGATGCACTGCAGTTTACCTGCACCTCAACTGACCTCAATCTTCACTTCTTCCTCAGGATTCCTGCAGGTATTGCTGGCTACTGCTGTCCCCCAGGCGGGTATGGTTGGTGGCTGCTGCTGGCTGTCCTCCAGGGATGGTACTGTTGGCTGGTACTGCTGGTGGGTACTGCTGGCGGGTCCTGCGGGTTGGTACTGCTGACGGGTACTGCTGGTGGGTACTGGTGGCGGGTACTTCTGGCTGGTACTGCTGGCGGGTACTGCTGGCGGGTACTGCTGGTGGGTACTGCTGGCTGGTACTGCTGGCAGGTACTGCGTGTGGGTACTGCTGGTGGATACTACTGGCGGGTACTGTTAGTGGGTACTGCTGGTGAGTATTGCTGGTTGGTTCTCGACCCACCATCCTTGAGCATCAGTGTGACAGGAGCCGGTGCTGGAGGAAGCTTGCGGCTGCAGTAGAGAGCAGAACCAATGCTTCCTGTATTGCTCCTGTCCCAGTCAGAGTACATTTGGTATCACTCCGTCTGTGACAGGAGCCGGCCCATTCTTCACACTGATGCTCGGGAATGGCGGGTTGGGAACACGCGATCTAGGCTTGTCGACCCACCATCCCAGAACAGGAGGTGGCAGGCCACATCAGAGGGCTACGCGGGCCAGCGGTTGGGCACCCCTGGTTTAGGGCATATGCTATAGGCCTGTACAAATCATTTTGGCCCATTCAACAAAACAATTGAAGATTGAAGATTAAGACCACCATTTCCAAGCATACAATTCTTGCTATATCTGCCTCCTAATATATATTTAAACTCAAAGTTGGGGTCTAGGTCCTTTTTCCTTCACAATTCCCCAGTGCTTGAAACATGACAATGTCAATAAAATGTGAAAAGAAATGGCTTTACCTTTGTACCACTTATTTTTACTCTCCACCTGTGTATTCAACTCAGCAGTCAGTACAGGCATTCTCACATTCAGCCTAGGCTCACATTGATGTGATTTTGCCTGCGATTTGACATGGAGGCCGGGGTGGCAAAGCAATAATAATCCCACAAACCAAAAATGTATATATTGCAGCTTACTAGTTTTTAGATGTGGTGGTTACGTTCATTTTATTTTTTCCTTCATTTTTACCTGGTAATGCTGCCAGAAAATGTGTTATTTTTCAACTCAGACCAAGCTGTCCAGACAAAATAGCAGGGTTGAGACAAACAATTTACCACTGCCAGCGATGCTTACAATGGAGAGCTTTTATTCTCCCAATTTACCTAAGAAACATCCAAATGGTAAGATATATATATATATATATATATATATATATATATATATATATATATATATATATTGTGAGGGGGTTAACTCGGTAGCGGGTGTGTGTGACCCCCTGGTTGGGCTCCCCACACAAAAACAGGGCCAGCAGACGGAGGTTGTGGTTTTCAAAATCAAAAGGTGCGGTTTATTTCTCTATGTACAGTGACAAAAACACAGCAAAGCCAAAAAGAAACATAAACAAAATAAATCCTGGTCAGTTTGACCTCTGACTAAACATGCAGGTTTCCTAAACTAACAACTGGGATCAGCCTGGTGCTGTCCTAGTCCCTAAGTCCCTGGTTTAGTAAAAGTCCAAACAAATAGCCACACAGGCTTTGCCTCACCGCACAGGGGTTCACTCTCCCTAGACAGTCCACACAGGTCTGGTTCCAGGCATGAGCAAACATCTAATGAAGCTGGGAGTTCTTATAGAGGCCTAAATGAGCTGACAAGCTTCAGCTGGCCTCATCAACTCCCTGTCTGTACGACGCCCCACACTCTCCCTAGAGGTATGAGTCATCCATGAGCCCACTAGCCTTATACAACTCTCCACCTAGTTGTATAAGTCGGCGTAAAGCCTGAATCTGGGCGAAATATATCTACCCCCCTGGATGCAACCAGGTGACTTTACCTTCCTGCTGTCACATACCCCCCCCTCTTGTTTTAACCTTGGGGTTGGAACACCAGCAATCAGGCATTCATGTACTCGAGACAAAGCATCCACATTCCCCATTTGAACGCCAGGGCGATGCTTTACTGTGAAGTTGAATTCCTGTAGGGCCAGGAACCACCTATTCACTCTTCTATTTGTCTCCTTGTTTTGAGCCATCCACTTTAACGGAGCGTGATCCGTAACCAAGTCGAAGTGCCTACCTAGCAGGTAGTACCGAAGGGAATCTAGAGCCCACTTCACCGCTAAACACTCCTTTTCAACGGTGGCGTAATTTACCTCATGGGACTTCAACTTCCTGCTGAGGTAAATGACTGGGTGCTCTTCCCCGTTCCAGACCTGGGACAATACTGCTCCTAACCCCACATCTAAAGCATCACTTTGTACGACAAAGTCTTTAGAGAAGTCGGGTGAGTACAACACTGGCTGGCTACATAAGGCTTGTTTCAAGAATTGGAATGCTGCCTCCGCCTCGGGGGTCCATTTAATCATGACCGACCCTTTCCCTTTCGTCAGGTTGGTTAGGGGCACAGCCTTAGAAGCAAAGTGGGGAATGAAGCGCCGATAATAACCCGCGATTCCCAGAAAGGCTCGTACCTGCTTCTTGCTGTTGGGACGTGGCCAACTCTGGATGGCCTCGACTTTGTTGAGTTGGGGTTTTATTACTCCCCTGCCAATGGTGTACCCAAGATATTTGGCCTCCTCCTGCCCAATGGTACACTTCTTGGGGTTAGCCGTAAACCCCGCTTCCCGGATAGAGTCTAGGACTGCTTGCACTTTTGGCAGATGTGAGGCCCAATCTGTGCTATGGACAATTACGTCATCCAGGTAAGCCGCAGCATACTTCCGATGGGGCCTCAGTATCTGGTCCATTTTCCGCTGGAATGTGGCCGGCGCATTCTGTAACCCGAACGGCATTCTCTTATATTGGAACGCCCCGTCTGGGGTTACAAATGCGGTTTTCTCTTTGGCCGACTTGGCCAGGGGAATTTGCCAATACCCTTTTGTGAGGTCAAGAGTCGTCATGTATCGGGCTGTTCCCAGCCGGTCGATCAACTCATCTATACGTGGCATGGGGTAGGTGTCAAATTTTGTAACTTTGTTCAACTGACGAAAATCGTTACAAAATCGCCAGCTCCCATCCGGTTTAGGCACCAACACAATGGGACTAGACCAATCACTTTGGGACTCCTCTATCACCCCTAAGTTCAGCATTTTCTGTACTTCCTCCCGTATTGCCTCCCGTCGGGCCTCTGGGATCCGATAGGGTTTTAACTTCACCCTTTCACCGGGCGGGGTAATAATATCATTCTCTACCCCAGATGTTTGTCCCGGCAGCTCAGAGAACACCTCCTTGTTGCGAAGCACAAACTCCTTAACCTCCTGTTGTTGGGGTTGTGACAAGGTGGCTGCTATTCCAACCTCCGGAATCACGCAACCAGTTTGAGCTGGTGACCAAGTTTCTGCGACTAGGGACTCTCTATCCCTCCAGGCTTTCAACAGATTAACGTGATATATCTGTTCGGGCTTTCGCCTTCCTGGTTGTCTGACCTTGTAATTCACTTCGCTCACTTTTTCCATTATCTCGTAGGGGCCTTGCCATTTGGCAAGGAATTTACTTTCAACCGTAGGGACAAGTACCAATATCCTATCCCCCGGGGAAAAGGTACGGGTCTTTGCTCCACGGTTGTACACTCTCTGCTGTGCCAACTGCGCTTGGGCCAAATGTTCCTTCACGATGGGCATTACCTGTGCAATTCGATCTTGCATCAGGGCGACATGCTCAATCACACTCCTGTGGGGAGAACTCTCACTTTCCCAAGTTTCCTTGGCAATATCCAACAGCCCTCTTGGGTGTCTCCCATACAGTAACTCAAAGGGGGAGAATCCCGTAGAGGATTGGGGCACCTCCCTAATAGCAAACATCAAATAAGGAAGTAGACAGTCCCAATCCTTTCCATCTCTATCCACCACTTTCTTCAACATTTGTTTTAGGGTTTTGTTGAATCTTTCAACCAGCCCATCGGTTTGGGGGTGATACACAGATGTACGCAATTGCGTCACTTTGAGCAATTTACACAGCTCTTTCATAACCCGGGACATAAAGGGTGTACCTTGGTCCGTAAGCAGTTCTTTACAAATACCCACCCGGCTAAAAACAAGAGATAGCTCTTTGGCTATGGTTTTGGCCGAGGTATTTCTGAGAGGGATCGCTTCTGGATAACGGGTGGCATAGTCCATTATAACCAATATGTACTGGTGCCCCCTAGCGGACTTGATTATAGGACCTACCAAATCCATTGCGATTCTCTCAAACGGGACCTCAATGATGGGTAGAGGGACCAGCGGGCTACGGAAATGTGGCATCGGGGCCGACCTCTGACACACAGGGCAGGAGGAACAATAATTTTCTATGTCCTTCATCACCCCAGGCCAATAGAATCTCTGTAATACCCTCTCTCGGGTTTTCTCTGTCCCCAGATGACCTCCAAGAATGTGCCCATGGGCCAACTCCAACACCAACTTCTTGTAAGGTTTGGGCACCACAAGCTGCTCAACGGTTTCTTCTGCCCTTTTTGCCACCCGATACAGTAGGTCCTTCTCTACGCTGAAGTATGGGTAAGTGCAGGTATTATCTGGGTTCACTAACTCGCCATCTATTTCCACTACGTTTTCCCGTGCCTTTATTAGGGCGGGGTCTTTTAACTGTTCTGTGGCAAAATTTTCCCTGTGAACCTCCAGATCAGAAAAC
Organism: Rana muscosa; assembly: GCA_029206835.1. Lineage (NCBI taxonomy): Eukaryota > Metazoa > Chordata > Amphibia > Anura > Ranidae > Rana > Rana muscosa. The sequence continues at coordinate 703,920,102 of CM055118.1, forward strand.
TCCACAGACGGTAGGTTTTCGTCTGAGGAGGTGGGCTCCTCTCCAGTTTCTTGAGTCTCCCCTGCCAATACTGACAAGGGAAATTCTGGAGAGTCCTCACCACTCTCAGAGGAGTTCTGGCTATCACATTCCTGGTACATAGGGGCACCAGTGGGGGGCTCAGGATCATCCCACAGTTCCCAGAACTTCGGAAAATCCCTTCCCACAATGGCATCATGCGGTAATTGAGATACTAACCCCACTGGATGAGAGAGGGTACCTTTGGGGGTCTCGAAACACACTGTAGTCACTGGATACTCTCGGGTGTCCCCATGCACACAAATAACAGCTACCTTGCTATTCCCAGAGACCTCTGTTTTAACTAATTCAGCCTTTATCAGGGTCACAAGGCTACCTGAATCCAGTAATACCACAACATTTCTACCATTAATACACATTTTGCATAAATGTTTCTCAGTTCCCCGAATGGCAGTGCATGCGACTGTCGCACACAGCGACTGACATCTGTCCATCAGAAAGTCACATTGCGTGGGTTCCTCCACAACCGGGCAATTTGCTGCAATATGTCCCGCTTGCCGGCAGCGGTAGCAAACAATCCATTTGGCTGCCTCTTGAGCCCCTGACTTCCCAGGCTGTTCTCGCCAAACTTTGGGTAGAGCTCCCACCCTCTCACTCTCTCCACCCTCACCCCTTGGAATCCTCTTATCCGCCCCTGGGGATGGTCTTGTCTTAGGGTGGAAAGTCCGAGAGTCTCTGGAAGAGGCCGTCAGGTTCTCTGTAGCCAAGTAATTCTCTACACGATCCACAAGACCACCGGCCGTCTCTGGGTCTCCATGGCTTACCCACTTTTGGATGGCAGTAGGAAGAGCTCTCAAAAACCGATCCATTACAACACGTTCCACAATCTCTGGTGCGGACAAAGTCTCTGGCTGTAGCCACTTCCTGCTCAGGTGAATGAGATCATACATTTGAGACCTGGGGGGTTTTCCAAGCTGGAAAGTCCAGTTATGCACACGCTGAGCCCGGACAGCCAGGGTAACACCCAGCCTTGCCAATATTTCAGCTTTTAGCATCACATAGTCTTTTGCTTGGTCAGGCTCTAGGTCATAGTAAGCCTTCTGCGATTCACCAGTTAACAGAGGAGCCACCAGTCCAGCCCACTGCTCCTCAGGCCACTTTTCTCTTTCAGCAGTCCTTTCAAATGTGGTCAAAAATACCTCTGGATCATCCTCTCCAGTCATTTTTGTCAATAAACGACTCACCCCAAAGGACGCGGTATTAGTGGGACGGCTTTCCTCACTGGTCTGCGGACGTTGCTGCATTACTGCTTCCATTTGTTGTAGTCTCTGCTCTTGCTTCTGTAACAGGTCTATGAAGCGGGCCTCAGATTGCTGCTGGGCTTGTTGATGAGCTTGCTGCTGGGCTGCAAGGCTCCTTTGCAAACCTGCATTTGTCTGCTGTTGATTGGCATTTGCTAGAGCCAGCTGTTTCAGTATCTCCTCCATGCTGGCTTAAAAAAAACTGCCACTGGTTCTCCACCAACTGTGAGGGGGTTAACTCGGTAGCGGGTGTGTGTGACCCCCTGGTTGGGCTCCCCACACAAAAACAGGGCCAGCAGACGGAGGTTGTGGTTTTCAAAATCAAAAGGTGCGGTTTATTTCTCTATGTACAGTGACAAAAACACAGCAAAGCCAAAAAGAAACATAAACAAAATAAATCCTGGTCAGTTTGACCTCTGACTAAACATGCAGGTTTCCTAAACTAACAACTGGGATCAGCCTGGTGCTGTCCTAGTCCCTAAGTCCCTGGTTTAGTAAAAGTCCAAACAAATAGCCACACAGGCTTTGCCTCACCGCACAGGGGTTCACTCTCCCTAGACAGTCCACACAGGTCTGGTTCCAGGCATGAGCAAACATCTAATGAAGCTGGGAGTTCTTATAGAGGCCTAAATGAGCTGACAAGCTTCAGCTGGCCTCATCAACTCCCTGTCTGTACGACGCCCCACACTCTCCCTAGAGGTATGAGTCATCCATGAGCCCACTAGCCTTATACAACTCTCCACCTAGTTGTATAAGTCGGCGTAAAGCCTGAATCTGGGCGAAATATATCTACCCCCCTGGATGCAACCAGGTGACTTTACCTTCCTGCTGTCACAATATATATATATATATATATATATATATATATATATATATATATATATATATATATATATACACACACACATACACTGTATATATGGCTTTTTTTCAGCAGGAACGCGGGGGAATGCAGTTCCGGTACCTCCAGCACTGAATGTATATAATTACAAGGGGTGCTGGTGTCTGCTGGAGAGTCTATTAATGCTGAAAAAACAAGAGGCGCCTCTGGGTGTAGATGTTTTAAAACAATTTTAATACAGTAGTTTAATACAGGCAACTCCCATTTAGTGAGGTAAAAGTAGGCATTGAACGAGTTCCTTCATCAAGCGAGCTTGATGAAGGAGTGCGGCTGCCACGTCATATGCAGTCTGCACGCTCATGAAACGCATCGCTTGCCAGTGAAGTCACCACTCCTCGCCTGCCCAGACCAACTGCGCTCCAGGCCTCGCTCTGAAGTTCCTCCACCGCGGCCGGCTTTTTTTCCATCTATCAAGCGGTGTGTGATGATTCCCAGCAGCATAGCGCCCCAGCAGGACAAGGAACGGACTGACTGACCTGATGACCCCTTCCATGTTTGGAACTCGTTCAATGCCTACTTTTACCTCGCTAAATGTGAGTTTCCTGTATTTAACTACTGTATTAAAATAGTTTTAAAACATCTACACCCAGAGGCGCCTCTCCCCTTGTTTTTTCTACAGAATTGGAACATGGTTTCTATTCCCCCCTGATGGCAGCCCTGAGAATGTATATGTAACCCCTGAAACAACATCCTTCCACGGCCCCTGGACTCTTTTATTTACTCATTCCCAGAGCTTGGACTCTTTCCCTCACTGACTGTACATATATTTGTACATTAATAATATTCAATACTGATGAGATAACTGTTGTTTTGTTTTTTTCCCCACATTTTACTTGTATAGAGTCTATTAATGTTGGCTGCTGGGGAATCTATTGTTGCTGGAGGGGTCTATTTTTGCATGGCACTCTATTGTTGCTGGGGAGATTTATTGTTGCTTCGGGGTCAATTGTTGCTGGGAGAGATCTATTGTTGAGGGAAGGGTTCTATTGTTGCTAGTTGCTGGAAAGTCTATTGATGCTGGCTGCTGGGAGATCTTTTGTTGTTGCTAGGGTGATATTTTGTTGGGGAGGTCCATTGTTGCTGGGTGGTCCATTGTTTCTGGGCAAAGCTATTGTTGCTGTGTGGTACATTGTTTCTGGGCAAATCTGTTGTTGCTGGGGATGGGGGTCTATTGTTTCTGGGCAAATCTATTGCTGCTGGGGGGTTCTGTTGCTGCTGGCTGTGGGGGATCTATTTTACTACTTTTCTTGTTAGCACTAAAGTGGTTGTAAAGGCAGAAGGTTTTTTATCTTAATGCATTCTATATGCAGATAAAAAGCATTCTGTGTGCAGCAGCCCCCCTAATACTTACCTGAGATCCATCTAGATCCAGCGATGTTGCCTGAGAGATTCGGCTTTCCGGGACTCCCCTCCTCAGTGGCTGAGACAGCAGCATGGCGCAATTGGCTCCCGCTGCTGTCAATCAAAGTCAGTGAGCCAATTAAGAGAGAAGGGGCGGGGCCAGATTGTGGCTCCATGTCTGAATGGACACAGGGAGCTGCAGCTCGGCTTGGGTGCCCCCTTAGCAAGCTGCCTACTGTGTGGGTACTCAACAGGAGGGAGGGGCCAGGAGCACCGAAGAGGGACCCGAGAAGGCTGCTCTGTTCGACACAGAGTAGGCAAGTATAACATGTTTGTTATTTTTAACAGAAAACAAAATGAGACTTTAGTACCCATACAAATTACTTGTCACTACAAAATAATACTTGGCTCTGCATTCTCTAAAAGGGGCGCTACTTGGAGGTGGGCTGGAGGTGGAACCAAGGGACGGTGCTTGGAGGTGGGTAGGGGGCAGAGGCAAGAATGACTCAGAAGGAGGGAGTTCCTGCACCTCTTTGAGAAAAAAAGCCATATAAATATATATATATATATGTATATATATATATATATATATATATATATATATATCTCTATATAGATATAGATATATAGATATATTAATAAATAGAGTATACATATTATATTCATATATATTATATAATATATATTTATTTTATTTTTATTTTTTTAGGTATGTTGTGTGAATGGGAACACATAGCAAACATATGGTGGGGTTTTCTCAAATTTGACTGCAAAAGTTAAATAGGAGCTAATAAATGTTTGTTTATGCAGGAGTAAAGTTGTAAATACAGGTATAACTGAATCAGTAATAAATTAGTATATGTATAAATATATATAATTATATATAATATAACCCCGAACTACTGATGAAGAAATATGAAATAATATATAATAAATCTGCTTTTTTTTTTTTTCTGGTTTCTATTGTAACCACTTTAGCAGCTAGAGAAGCTGAAGATCCCAGCTTTGCACGAGATAAGTGCCTAGGCTGTACAGAATGAAGATATTCTGAGTGATACATCAGAGCTGGGTAAGTAATAGCACAAAAAAGACGATTTACAACTGAAGGCTGAAGTAAAATGTAGTTGCAACCACTTTCCTCAAGATGGAACTTTCCTACCAAGTAAAATATCGACGTTAAACTCTAATTCTTCACAACAAGCCAGTGTGAAAGTGAAAATATATATTAGCTGAGGGATGCATACACCGGCTATTGTTAATAATACAAACTATTGAACAAATACTCTCTAATATTCTATAGTAGGCAATGTGAGCCAGGAGATTGTGGGCATGGTCCATAGATTAATTAGCATGCAGGATTAACCATACCTTGTAATGACGGTGAGCAGATGTTCACAGAATCGAATCTCTTTAATTATGACACAGTTGGATAAGGGGCACTCCATCGGATCCCTCTAAATGCTGCCATCTCAGCCATAAGTTTCCATTATAGTGGAGGCATAGCATCATGTATATGAGTTTAGCGCTGATCACAATTGATGGACGTGTCAGCGGAATAATTAGCTCGTTAAGCTTGAGCTGTCATCGTGTTGTGTAAGTGTAGGGAGTGCTGTAAGGGTAGGGAGTGCTGTGAGTGTTGTGTTTGTAGGGAGTGCTGTGAGTGTTGTGAGTGTAGGGGGTGCTGTGATTATAGGGGGTGCTGTGAGTGTAGGTAGTGCTGTGAATGTTGTGAGTGCAGGGAGTGCTGTGAGTGTCGTGTTTGTAGGGGGTGCTGTGAGTGTAGGGAGTACTGTAAGAGTAGGGACTATAGAGTGTAGGGAGTGCTTTGAGTGTAGGGACTATTACTATAGAGTGTAGGGGGTGCTGTGAATGTTGTGAGTGTAGGGAGTGCTGTGAGTGTAGAGACTATAGAGTGTAGGGAGTGCTGTGAGTGTAGGGAGTGCTGTGAGTGTAGGGACTATAGAGTGTAGGGAGTGCTGTGAATGTTGTAAGTGTAGGAAGTGCTGTGAGTGTTGTGTTTGTAGGGAGTACTGTGAGTGTTGTGAGTGTAGGGGGTGCTGTGATTATAGGGGGTGCTGTGAGTGTAGGGAGTGCTGTGAGTGTAGTGAGTGCTGTGAATGTTGTGAGTGTAGGGAGTGTTGTGTTTTTAGGGGGTGCTGTGAGTATAGGGAGTACTGTGAGTGTAGGGACTATAGAGTGTAGGGAGTGCTTTGAGTGTAGGGACTATAGAGTTTAGGAAGTGCTGCGAATTTTGTAAGTGTAGGGAGTGCTGTGAATGTTGTGAGTGTAGGAAGTGCTGTGAGTGTAGGTACTATAGAGTGTAGGGGGTGCTGTGAATGTTGGGAGTGTAGGGAGTGCTGTGAGTGTAGTGTGTAGGGAGTGCTGTGAGGGTTGTTAGTGTAGGGAGTGCTGTGAATGTAGGGGGTGCTGTGAATGTTGTGAGTGTATGGAGTGCTGTGAGTGTAGGGAGTGCTTTGAGTGTAGGGACTATAGAGTGAATGTTGTGAATGTAGGGAGTGCTGTGAGTGTAGGGACTATAGAGTGTTGGGAGTGCTGTGAGTGTAGGGGGTGCTGTGAATGTTGTGAGTGTAGGGGGTGCTGTGAATGTTGTGAGTGTAGGGAGTGCTGTGAATACTGTGAGTGTAGCAAGTGCTGTGAGTGTAGAAACTAAAGAGTGTAGGGAGTGCTGTGAGTGTTGTGTTTGTAGGGAGTGCTGTGAGTGTAGGGAGTGCTGTAAGTGTTGTGAGTGTAGGGAGTGCTGTGAGTGTATGGTGTGCTGTGAATGTTGTGAGTGTAGGAAGTGCTGTGAGTGTAGGGAGTGCTGTGAATGTTGTGAGTGTAGGGAGTGCTGTGAGTGTAGGGACTATAGAATGTAGGGAGTTCTGTGAGTGTAGGGACTATAGAGTGTGGGGAGTGCTGTGAGTGTAGGGACTATAGAGTGTAGGGAGGGCTGTGAGTGTAGGGAGTGTTGTGAATGTTGTGAGTGTAGGGAGTGCTGTGAGTGTAGGGACTATAGAGTGTAGGGAGGGCTGTGAGTGTAGGGAGTGTTGTGAATGTTGTGAGTGTAGGGAGTGCTGTGAGTGTAGGGACTATAGAGTGTAGGGAGTGCTGTGATTGTAGGGACTATAGAGTGTAGGGAGTGCTGTGAGTGTAGGGAGTGCTGTGAGTGTAGGGACTATAGACTGTAGGGAGTGCTGTGAGTGTAGGGACTATAGAGTGTAGGGAGTGCTGTGAGTGTAGGGGGTGCTGTGAGTGTAGGGTGTGCTGTGAATGTAGGGTGTGCTGTGAATGTTGTGAGTGTATGGAGTGTTGTGAGTGTAGGGAGTGCTGTGAATGTTGTGAGTGTAGGGAGTGCTGTGAGTGTAGGGACTATAGCGTGTAGGGAGTGCTGTGAGTGTAAGGACTATAGAGTGTAGGGAGTGCTGTAAGTGTAGGGACTATAGAGTGTAGGGAGTGCTGTGAGTGTAAGGACTATAGAGTGTAGGGAGTGCTGTGAGTGTATGGACTATAGAGTGTAGGGACTATAGAGTGTAGGGAGTGCTGTGAGTGTATGGACTATAGAGTGTAGAGAGTGCTGTGAGTGTATGGACTATAGAGTGTAGGGACTATATAGTCCCTACACTCACAGCACTCCCTACACTCTATAGTCCCTACACTCTATAGTCCATACACTCACAGCACTTTCTACACTCTATAGTCCATACACTCACAGCACTCCCTACACTCTATAGTCCATACACTCACACTCCCTACACTCTATAGTCCATACACTCACAGCACTCCCTACACTCTAGAGTGTAGGGAGTGTGAGTGTATGGACTATAGAGTGTAGGGAGTGCTGTGAGTGTAGGGACTATAGAGTGTAGGTAGTGCTGTGAGTGTATGGACTGTAGAGTGTAGGGAGTGCTGTGAGTGTAGGGACTATAGAGTGTAGGGAGTGCTGTGAGTGTATGGACTATAGAGTGTAGGGAGTGCTGTGAGTGTAGGGACTATAGAGTGTAGGGAGTGCTGTGAGTGTAGGGACTATAGAGTGTAGGGAGTGCTGTGAGTGTAGGGACTATAGAGTGTAGGAAGTTCTGTGAGTGTAGGGAGTGCTGTGATTGTAGGGACTATAGAGTGTAGGGAGTGCTGTGAGTGTAGGGAGTGCTGTGAGTGTAGGGACTATAGAGTGTAGGGAGTGCTGTGAGTGTAGGGAGTGCTGTGATTGTAGGGACTATAGAGTGTAGGGAGTGCTGTGAATGTAGGGACTATAGAGTGTAGGGAGTGCTGTAAGTGTAGGGAGTGCTGTGATTGTAGGGACTATAGAGTGTAGGGAGTGCTGTGAGTGTAGGGACTATAGAGTGTAGGGAGTGCTGTGAGTGTAGGGACTATAGAGTGTAGGGAGTTCTGTGAGTGTAGGGAGTTCTGTGAGTGTAGGGAGTTCTGTGAGTGTAGGGAGTGCTGTGAGTGTAGGGAGTGCTGTGAGTGTAGGGAGTGCTGTGAGTGTATGGACTATAGAGTGTAGGGAGTGCTGTGAGTGTATGGACTATAGAGTGTAGGGAGTGCTGTGAGTGTAGGGACTATAGAGTGTAGGGAGTGCTGTGAGTGTAGGGACTATAGAGTGTAGGGAGTGCTGTGAGTGTATGGACTATAGAGTGTAGGGAGTGCTGTGAGTGTAGGGACTATAGAGTGTAGGGACTATAGAGTGTAGGGAGTGCTGTGAGTGTAGGGACTATAGAGTGTAGGGAGTGCTGTGAGTGTAGGGACTATAGAGTGTAGGAAGTTCTGTGAGTGTAGGGAGTGCTGTGATTGTAGGGACTATAGAGTGTAGGGAGTGCTGTGAGTGTAGGGAGTGCTGTGAGTGTAGGGACTATAGAGTGTAGGGAGTGCTGTGAGTGTAGGGAGTGCTGTGATTGTAGGGACTATAGAGTGTAGGGAGTGCTGTGAGTGTAGGGACTATAGAGTGTAGGGAGTGCTGTAAGTGTAGGGAGTGCTGTGATTGTAGGGACTATAGAGTGTAGGGAGTGCTGTGAGTGTAGGGACTATAGAGTGTAGGGAGTGCTGTGAGTGTAGGGACTATAGAGTGTAGGGAGTTCTGTGAGTGTAGGGAGTTCTGTGAGTGTAGGGAGTTATGTGAGTGTAGGGAGTGCTGTGAGTGTAGGGAGTGCTGTGAGTGTATGGACTATAGAGTGTAGGGAGTGCTGTGAGTGTATGGACTATAGAGTGTAGGGAGTGCTGTGAGTGTAGGGACTATAGAGTGTAGGGAGTGCTGTGAGTGTAGGGACTATAGAGTGTAGGGAGTGCTGTGAGTGTAGGGACTATAGAGTGTAGGGAGTGCTGTGAGTGTACGGACTATAGAGTGTAGGGAGTGCTGTGAGTGTAGGGAGTGCTGTGAGTGTAGGGACTATAGAGTGTAGGGAGTGCTGTGAGTGTAGGGAGTGCTGTGAGTGTAGGGACTATAGAGTGTAGGGAGTGCTGTGAGTGTACGGACTATAGAGTGTAGGGAGTGCTGTGAGTGCTGTGAGTGTAGGGAGTGCTGTGAGTGTAGGGACTATAGAGTGTAGGGAGTGCTGTGAGTGCTGTGAGTGTAGGGAGTGCTGTGAGTGTAGGGACTATAGAGTGTAGGGAGTGCTGTGAGTGTACGGACTATAGAGTGTAGGGAGTGCTGTGAGTGCTGTGAGTGTAGGGAGTGCTGTGAGTGTAGGGACTATAGAGTGTAGGGAGTGCTGTGAGTGTAGGGAGTGCTGTGAGTGTAGGGAGTGCAGAGTCTCCATCAGGAACCTGCATTTTTATTTCAGACGATCAGAAAACCTATGTTTCTCGCTTTCCCCTGGCAAGCTTGCTGTACTACATGTACTAATTAATAATTGAGCAACGAGCAGCCCTGTGTGCGGTAATTGGCAGCATTGTTGAGCATTGTGAAATTCATAGAGCTTTCCAAACACAGAGAGATAAGCAGTTTGTGTAGAGATGATAATGAGGCAGTAGATGATTGTGTGTATAGAGTAGAGGTTCTCTGTCACATACCATGCTTGTGGTGTGTGTGCTGTGCATTCATCCCCTGTTGTTGCCATCTGAAGCAGAGGGGATGCTTGCCTTGCCTGTGGTCAGGGTGAGCGTCTGCTAAGAGGTGGATTAGGAGAGTTAGGAAGACCAATAGCTGCCAGTGGGAGTATTTGCTATTCACATGGAAGAGACTCGGCGTTCTGCTGTGGACTGCTTAGCCGCTTTCAGCACCGCGGACAGCTACAAGTGCGGCACTGCTAGGAAGCCGGGCGATGCAGCTCCAGGACAAGGGACGGTAAGTGCACACAGGCTCTCATTACATTAAAGTCTCCCTCCATCCATAGCCTTGTAATACAGCAACTCGTCCCGATGACTTCCATGTCAGAGGTGCTGCTGTGCTTTCTGCATTCTGTGTATTTAAGAATTATTTCATCAGGTGCACTGTTCCTATAATAACCATAGTGCACTTTAGCTTGTGTTTGCACCTATGGGGGTGTCTGGATAGATTAGCTCCCCCCCAAAAGGGGATCCCCTAAAATGGACTCTAATAGGGGAAGGAGAGGGGCACCCATCTTTATTATGGCACTGTCTGGATAGCTCAGCCCCCCCCCCCAAAAAAGTGGGATCCCCTAAAAAGGACTCTAATAGGGGAAGAAGAGTGGCACCAGTCTTTATTATGGCAGTGTCTGGATAGCTAAGCCCCCCACCCCAAAAAAGTGGGATCCCCTAAAAGAGACTATAATAGGGGGAGGAGAGTGGCACCAGACTTTATTATGGCAATGTCTGGGTAGCTCAGGGGCTCCACCTCCCCAAAAAAGTGGGATCCCCTAAAAGGGACTCTAATAGGGGAAGGACGTGGCACCAGTCTTTATTATGGCAATGTCTGGGTAGCACACCCCCCCCAAAAAAAAAAGTGTGATCCCCTAAAAGAGACTATAGGGGAGAGAGCATGGTGTCAGTCTTTATCATGGCACTGTCTGGATAGCTCAGCCCCCCTCCTAAATAAAAAGTGGGATCCCCTAAAAGGGACTCTAATGGGGGGGGGGGCACCAGTCTTTATTATAGCACTGTTAGCATAATAAATATAGCAAACACATTGTGTTGGGGGAATTCCTCCATGGAGCCATCCAGCCATGGCACTATTCTGTTTACCATCTTCTGTGCTGGAGTTTTCCTGCACCACATAGCCCCTCCTTTGCAGGCTTGTTAAATATCCCCTAAAGTGGTGCTGATGTTGACACCTCTGAGGAGTACGCAAGCAGTGGGGAGTCTTTTAGGCACTTTGCATGTTCATTCTTGCTTCTTTTTTGTAGCTTACACGTTTCTTTTTTTTTTTTTTTTTCTGAATCGATGTGTATATGTTTCCCTAAACAAAAATCGTCCAAGACCCCTTTGTTTTGTTTCAATCCTTTCTTTTACCCCATTTCCACCTTTCTTAAGGGCTCCCAAATATGAGAGTAACTGTAAATTTTGTAGGTTATGCTGTATTTTTTATTTTATTTTTTTGCTTACAGTGTTGAACTGTGGAAGTGTATACATTCTATTTTGACCTTTCAGTTTTACAACACAGTTTTTTTTTCTCTTGTTTACGGTTACTAGACCATTGATTCACATTCGATTTGTAAGACTATGGTATTCATTTGAGAACTTTGTGAAATAAAAAAAAAAAATTTAATATAAAAAAAGAAAAAAAAATCATCCATGACTGCCATTTTAAAACGGCTTTGCTAATTGGCTTTTTAATAGGTGAAAGCACCTCCTAGGAAGCAGATAGCACCTCTTAATCATCCAGCCCTTGCAGCGAGTCTCAGTGTGTGCAAGCTGAGAACTAGAGACATAAAAGTTTGATTTTCTTTTATATCCAGAGGAAAGAGAATGCCTCCAGCTCTCCCTCTCGTATACCTTGTCCTCTTTTACATAGTCCCCACTATGATGAAAGTTAACCTGATTTTTTTTTTTGGGGGGGGGGGACAGCCTATCGAAAGCCCCTTTTAGCAAGAGTGAAAAATAAAATCCATCTGCTCAGCAGACTAGCAAGGAATTCCCTGGAGACTTATTCAGCTGTTGGAAATATAATAGAACCACACAAGACGCTGAAAGTCTGACACATACGATTTGGTGCAAATTAAATTCTTTATTTATTTCATTTTTTTTTTTTTTGTAGATCTTCCAAACCAAACTCATTTGATGTGTTGATCACACCGTTGGCACAAATTGTATCACCTATGTACGATCCACTGACGTGTTGCACAGGAATGTGCTTAGAAAGGGGGCAACTCTTCTTTTTTTTTAACTGTTTACAATTGCAAGGATAATTCCCTGCCCACAGCCTGGTTTGCCCACAGCCTGGTTTGCCCACAGCCTGGTTTGCCCACAGCCTGGTTTGCCCACAGCCTGGTTTGCCTAGTTTGCCCACAGCCTGGTTTGCCCACAGCCTGGTTTGCCCACAGCCTGGTTTGCCCATAGCCTGGTTTGCCCACAGCCTGGTTCGCTGCAGGAAACATTTGTCGGTGTGATTTCTTTAAAGTTAATAGGTGGCACACAATGGAGAGTAATCAAAATCGATTAGCAATGTAGAGAACACACAAGGAAGGGTGCCCCTGACATTCAGCCTTCCAATACCTGTGACCTTTACAATAGGTCTTATTGGAAGAATATTACAGTTTCTCAAGTGAAAGATGGTGCAGGGTATTAAAATGTCGGGAATAATGGGGACATAAAATGCTCACAATGATCTTTAGAGAACGAGCTAAACCATTTAATAGGATTGATGATTTAACATGCAGTAGTGGATAGATTTTTGGATGTGCATGCAATTGGAAAGGGAAGATGTGAGCATTCCCTTTTCTGCATGGACAAAAGAACAGAGCATAGAGAGGCTGTGAAATCCTGCTCATTTTGATGGGTTAATGCTAACATTTTCTGACAAGTTCTCTGCTTTGATATCAGGAGTGTGGAATAAAAAGTGAACAAGACCCTCTTTGTGAAGACTTCTAGTCTGTGCTTTCCAACAGGCAGTCTTGTCAGGTAAATTAGTCAAAGTCTGAGTGCTAGTCTTTCCAGAGAAATAGATTAAGGATTTTATGATATAGGCTAGTCCAGGACTTTAAAAGTACTTAGACACACTCCTTAGACTTTCTACATGGCTAGATCAATAGATATAGAGCACTCCCCCCCCCCCAGAAAAGCCTTATTGTATTCAATGGATGAGTGATATTGGCAGTTTACAAGCCCAGTGAACTAATGGCACAGATAATGGAAGTGATCCCTGTTAAGTAAGTGTCCCTTGTAATTAACTTTCTAAGCTACCAATAAGGGAATCATTCAGTTTGTTGTAACCTATATTTACAAGTGTGGATTCACATTGGCACATACAAACCCCCAATGATTTATAGGAGAGTTCAATCCATAGAAGGGAGGAGGGCAAGAGAGCAGATCAGTGTATGGGATTTGGGAGTGATCAGCATGCCTGCACTGACATTAGGTGCCATTTTATATCAGTAATTGGGTAAACTGTGTTTGTTTTACAACAATACCCAACATGCTATATCCAGCACATGAATATTCATTGTTGTACTTTAATAATATACTTCTTTCTACAGAATCATTCACATAATATACATTGTTGTACTTTAATAATAGGCTTCTTGCTATAAAATCATTCACATATGCAAAACGCACATTTATTTATACTATCAGCAATGGTTTGGATTCCACAGGTTTTTAGAATGGCAGCAGCTAGTTGTTTATTATGAGTAACCAATGTGATTTTGTCATTGTGCATTATGACATTTATTGTAGAAAATAAATAACAGCGTTGGTGTGCTGTTGGGTTATATTTTATAAGCACACTTGCATAAAATATGCATGAATTGAAATGCAGATGGAGGCTAGATAGATAGTAGCACGGTGCCAAGGAAAAAAAATTGTGTAGTAACCCATAGCAACTAATCACAAAACAGCTATGCCCAGCTTAAAGCAGACAGTTTAATGATGACTTATTTCTAATTGGTTGTTATGGCTTACTGCACAGCAGCACTCTTTCACTCTTTCAGCAGCACATTATTGAATGATACATAATTACTATTAGCTGTATTTTCTATTATAGCTAAAATGTTACTTTTGTCCATAGAAATGTTTCATTGTTTTAAAGTTCTCTATAAATACCTGCCAGAATAAAGTGGCCAGGAAAAGGATTTCCATTTTAGTCTATGTTTTGTTAACTATATTTTATTCAACCACAAATAAGTGAGATTTTATAATTTGCTTCTGTGTCTAGTACCTCTATCACTATAGCAAAATTCTTAAGCTGAATTGTAGTTTTACTTACAGTTATTACATATTTGGTACATTTGTACATGAACCCAGTTGGATCCATGTACAGTAAATAGCATTATCAATGTGTTTGAATATATTAAAAAGCATTTTTTTTTTGTATATAGTTTAAAAATATAAATGTACATGAAGGACATTTATTTTCACATTATTTGTGGAGTTTCTGCTACCTGGTTGTGCCTTGCTGATCGCCTTATCCCAAAGACAATCGACCAGGCAGGCAGGGTATGTCTGATTATGAAAACAATATACAATTCATGAAACAAAAAAAAAAAAACAATAGCTTTTGTGCAGACTCTAATGATGTGAAGCAACCACAGTGCTCATGGCAGTTCAGTCACACCAAAGAGTTTGGAAACACCAGTGTTTATTGCATTGGCAAGAAATATGTTCTTTTCCTTAAATTCATCTGGAAATGCTAACATTTACAGTAAATAGCTGAATGTAAATGATTGGCGTGTTAAAGGTGCTCTGTGGTTTGGTTCTCCAGTTCCTGCGAATGTGTAAAATACGCTAATATGGAGTTATAGGTGACATCAGCTAATTTCTCTGATAAATATGCTGATTTTGAATAAGCATCATAGAACATAAATCTGCTATACCTGCATATGAACTGCAAGTAACTGAAAATGTTAAGTGCAGCTGCATGAAGAAAGGAGGCTGCTGCTACTAATTCATTTTTCTGAAATTTTAGCTTCCTTGTTATTAATCCATTGGTTTCAAAATCCTCTGAATACCTGACCTAGAACAAGTATGCAAATAAAGAGTTCTGATTACGCTCAGACTTCGTTGGCTGTCTGCTTGTTCCAGATTAGTGACTCAGAGAACACTCAGGGCCCATTTACATCTGTTAACGCATACAGGTTAAAGAAGTATGGCCAAAGCTTTTTTGGCCATACTTCTCCTCTGGGTCTCAGGAGTGCACTTAGTTCTGTATACTGTGACCCAGATTCAGCCAACAGCGGGCTAAAATACGCTGTCGGCTGATATCACATAACTGGTCTAGGCTCTATAGAGATACAGACAATAATTTTGAGATCCACCCAGATGCCTGACCAGCAACTGGCTCGACCTCTCAGCATGCCACTGAGAATCTGAGCTAGCCACTTCTGCCCCCTCTACAGTCTGGAACTCCAGTGAAGAGGCTTGAGGGCTTGAGGGGCAGAGCACAGAGCAGTGACTGACAGTCACTGTTTCAAGCTGGTGCAGGGATTTTCGACACCCTAGGCGAAACCTAATTTTGCGCCCCCCCCCTGGCTCCACCCCTGACTCCACCTCCTTTACCCTGCCCATGTATACCCCACCTTTTTAGTGAAGCGCCCATCATATGCACCCTCACCAGCGCCGATCAAATGCAGCCTCACCAGTGCCCATCAATGCAGCCTACCAGTGCCCATCAATGCAGCCTACCAGTGCCCATCAATGCAGCCTCACCAGCATCCATCAAATTCAGCCTCACCAGCACCCATCAAATGCAGCCTCACCAGTGCCCATCAATCCAGCCTCACCAGCACCCATCAATGCAGCCTCACCAGCGCCCATCAAATGCAGCCTCACCAGCGCCCATCAATGCAGCCTCACCAGCGCCCATCAATGCAGCCTCACCAGCGCCCATCAAATTCAGCCTCACCAGCGTCCATCAAATTCAGCCTCACCAGCGCCCATCAAATGCAGCCTACCAGTGCCCATAAAGGAATATTTACTTGCTTCCATTCATTCGGGAGTCAGGACACAGACACAGTCCTCCACTGCCGCTGCGCCTCTGACACTATGTGCAAACAGAGCAGTGGCTGCCTGTTGATAATGAGACTTGGTTGCTTGCTGCAGAGAGAAGAGGGTACGGACACCAGTGGCCGGGTGCCCTAGGCACCAGTGGGACCTAGGCGGCTGCCTAGTTTGCCTAGTGGTAGCACTGACCCTGACTGCTTTATGCTCAGAGGGGAACTGAGAACTGAGCAATCAGTGCTCTTTGTAGAGCCTGCAGGAGACAGCTGCAGCATCGGATCGATACTGCAACCACCTAGGTGAGTATGGATGTTTATTATTTTGAAATTCCACACTTCTCTTTTAATGCGTGTTGCAGTAGGTAGCCCAATAATTTTTAATGGAAACCATTGTTCAGGTTTCTATTAAAGGATATTTTTTAGTCTGCAAATAAATCAACAATAAACCTAATGCTATAACAGAGTCTTCGCACTGAAGGTTCCTGTTTACAGTCATTTTCCTACCACCTAAGTCACTCTTTGGTCAATTATGGTGAAATGCATTGTGTGCAATGTCTAGATTTTATGCATTCAAGATGTGGTCTGACTCGGCTGCATTTCTTGCTACTGGTCCAAAATTACTGGAGGTTTATATATTTTTTTAATACAATTAAATCAAAGAATAACATGCAATTACTTGGAAATAATTATTACTCATCTTTGTGCCTAAAACATTGGGCCTGTCCTTGTTAGGTGCAGTGATACCATTTATAAAAATCCTGTTATGCATTCCTAAATTCTTAAATGTAGTGCAGTATATAACCAGGAATTAGTGAAAGTGACATTCTGATCACCGTATATCAACCAAAAAAAAGAGCTCTAGTCTTTCCAGAATCTCTTATAAATCCCATTTCCCAAAGTTCCAATCTGAAAATAGCAGTGTCAACAGTTTTTGTGACCTTACATTTTTTAGAAGTTCTTCATTATAGCAGCCAAGCTATAAAAAACATTTCACGTATTTCTGCAACCACCTTGCCATTAAGTACATTTTTTGACCATTCTTTACTGGTTTTAAAACGTGATATGATATACTATATACACCAATTTACAACTGTCTTCTCATGATTGGGGTCGCTTATTGCACAGCATAGAGCATAACAGTATAGAAGAAATCATGGATGCTCAGAGACAAATGGAATATTTAGGCAATGCCTGCTACCACTCTTGTCAAACAACTTGTCCCATTTTGTTATTTTTCTACAATTTCAGGAAGTTCAAAATTGCAGCTTACTTTACTTTTTGAATTTATATCACACAGCAGATATTGTACATTGCAAGCAAGGGTGGGACATGCAAACTCCATGCAGTTATAATCTGTTTTGGAAATTGAGCCCAACAGTTTAGCCTGCACACTGCCCTACATTTAATATTATTTTATCAGGATTGACAACACACTGCATGTTCCAGGACAGTATCATTTATTCTTTCAAATGAGGCACATTATTGATTAGATAAAACAATATTTTTCTATAGAATAGTGGATAGTGTGGGTGAATGTTACAGTATTAGGTTAAATACATAACACTGAGTTTATACACTGAGGGCTCCTTCTTCTTTACAGCTTTCTGCAACAACACTAAAACAGAAGGTGCCATACCCACCTATTTTCCACTGCTGATTGCTCACTTATGAGCGTATGGATGTAGACAGCAATTTCTGTATTCTCTTAGTCCATAGGCGTGCGCGCAGGGTGTGCTGGGTGTGCCTGGGCACACCCTAATCACCAGATGTGCACTAGCATTATCACTCTGTGTGCTGGCGGGGAGATGGGAAAAATCTCCCTCTGACTGGCTCTGCCATAAGAGAAGTTCTTCCACACTTCTCTTTTACTGTGCTGGTGGAGAGATGGGAAGTATCTCTAAATGACTCTGCCGTACATACAGTATATATATATGTGCACATGTGTTTTTGAGCTTTGGGGTGCACATCCTAATGCAATAGGCTGCTCACTCCTATGCTCTTAGCTTGCTCTGTAGCACTACCTTCTTTGTAATATACACCGGCTTTAAAGAGAATGCTTTGACACAATCATAAAATTATGCAGTACGTCGTTGCAATACATGCAACTTTTCCTGTATTTTGTCTTTGCAAAGCACTGCACACATTGAAAAATATAGGGTTGCTCTGATATGGCGAGTATGAGTACCGATACTTTCAGTCAAGTACTTGCCGATATCGAGTACCGATAATTTGCAGTGCAATTTGCATTAATACAAAAAAAATTGGCGCAAATTGCACTGCAAAGAAGGGTGTGTGTAAAGGGAATAAAGTGCCATCTAGTCAGTTTAAACAATGTTAAACTTACAGTACATATCTGGTAGAAAATCAGGGCCACTGGAGGTGCTTACAGGGCTGGAGGAGAAGCTTGGGGGGCGGACTGCCTTTACATCTCCTCCAGCCCTGTGAGCACCTTCAGCAGCCATGATTTCCTACAAGATATGTACTGTGAGTTCTAAACTACCCACTAGATGGCACTTTAATCTCTTTCTACACACACACAATAGCAGTGGGGGGAATTGAATGCGATTTGGACAGGAATCACACTGCATTCCTGTTTAAATCGCATGCAATTCTTTGCAGTGCCATTTGGGCACATTCATTTTGAATTAAAGCAAATCGCAACTCAAAGTATCGGGTTCGGTATCGGGAGCATTTGGGCGAGTACCGATACTCGCTCAAATGCCTGGTATCGGCACCGATGCCAATACCGGTATCGGTATCAGTGCATCCCTAGAAAAATACCTGTTGACATCTAGAAATCCAGTAAGAACCTAATTGAACTGGCAATACAGTACTTCTGTTGCACTAAAATGCACTGAGCAATGTTGTCAGCCCTGCCTGACTTTAAAATATAACTGCATTTTTAACATAAAGTGCTCAATATGACCTATCTGAAAGTAACATTTGCTTATCCATTTTTCATTATATACAAAGCAAGCATGGTATGCTTTAGATTGTGACAGATTTATTTTAATGCTAATGTCCACATTGGAACAAAAAAGTAATTTATAACAGCTAAATTCAGCTTAAAGCTGAACTCAGGGCACAAAAGAACTTTACTTAAATATACAGTATGTTCTTTAATAGCCACAAAAGATATGTAGTGCTACTCCCGTAGGAGCTGTTGGATAGAATGGGTCCTCTGTTTTTTGCCTCGACCTTCTCAAAAACCTCAGCCCCTCTGACACACCAGGTTGAGTCTACAAACATATTACAGGAAATCACTAAAAGTACTACTTAGTACCCAATAGCAGTGCTATATCAAAGAAAAGAGGCACCAAACCAGGTAGTAAAGGCAAACCTAATTTATTGTCATCCAATATGGTTGGTACCTAGGCAAGCAGTGAATGAAAAAATTATTGTAATAACACAGTTTAGCATACAATGTGATTAACAGTAGGGACTAGGCATACGATGACATGCCAGATCAGATCAGCATAAACAGTGGCAAAGCCACCTCAAGTGCAGCAGTGAGCAGTGGTAAAGTTTAATTTACCAAGTCCTGGAACTATACTGCCAGAGCGCATTTATGGTGGCAATGCTAGTCCTAGACTAACTGGGTATACACTGCCCAAAAGAAAAAGAGGATGGTAGCGGGAGCGGCAGGGGAGCAAAAGGATCTTGCAGAATAATTATTAGGGGAGGGGCAGTCTTTTAAGATGTTTTTCTGCTGGTTATCATTGGGGCCATCTTAACTATCGTTAGGAGTATCTTTTCACTTAACGTCAGTCCCGGTTAACCCGCATGCAGTATAGGTACAGCATAGGTACAGTACAGTCTGGGTATAGGTGCAAGGTAGATGTGGTTCAGATGCAGTAATAGTTCGATATAATGCAGTATAGAATTGGTATAGGTGCAGTCTGGATTTGGAATAGGTGTGGTATATAATGTGTATGTATATATGTGTATGTATGTATGTATGTATGTGAGTGCATATATATATATATATATATATATATATATATATATATATATATATATATATATATATATATAATGTGTGTGTGTGTAAGTGCAGTATGGGTGCAGTATGGATTGGGCACACTTGGTATCCTGCTTGCATTGGCTCAGTCTCTGCTAGCAGCGTCAATAGTGGGCAGACAACCCTCTCATCAGTTCCCAGTATGCTGCTGTGGATATTTGCTGTAAAAGGGGCCCCCCTCAGTCTCTCCCTGAAAACCCTCAGTGATCAACGATGGGAAGCAGAGGGTGAGTGGATGCTCCAACCTCTCTATGGCAGTGGTGCAGGATCTGGAATGTGGGTTTTGCCTTTGGTTACACTTCATTGGATGTGTAGTGAGGTCCAAGAAAGGTCTAATTTTAGTTTTGGAAACAAATGGAAGTTGCAGGGTGCCAATTATGAACCTGCAGGAGGGTGGTGAGATGTAAGGGTTGATTTACTAAAGGCAAAAAAGACTGTGCACTTTGCAAAGGGCAGTTGCACTCTGTAAGTACAGTCACTCCATAGCATAGTAAATGAGGTAAAGCTTCACTTTGCAAAGAGTACCCAATCATGAGCAAGTAAAATAAAATAAAAATGTTTTGCTTGCACATGATTGGATGATGGAAGTCAGCAGAGCTTCTGCTCATTTGCTCTGGAGCAAATGTTCTTGCAAATGCTCTTTTAGTAAATCAACCCCTTAGGCTCTCAATTGTCTCCATAATGGCAAAAAAAGTCTCAGATTTCATCTCAGCCATGAGTACCCGAGGAAGTCATCACACACAAACCTCCCAGTATCCAAGAATAGCAATATTGTAACTTGTTTTTGAGAAATGCATATTCTGTAAGACATCTCTTGCTGGGTAATCTGCTGATTGTCCTTATTCAGATCATTAACTTGCTCCCTGCTAAGCTCATCAGATGTTGTCACAGGTGGACCACACCTTTGATATATCATCTTTGCATTTTAATTTTTTTTTTTTGCTCAGTCAGCAGTGCACAGTTATCACCATGAACAGGTTGCATATGCCGATTATTTCAACTGGAGCAACACCTTCTGCCAACAGGAACTCAGTTGCTTAAATCACACTGATGGGAATCCAGCACAGGGTTCCATTTGAAAGAAAATGGCAAAACAATTCACTGCGATGACCTGCTGCCATCTAAGGTGGTAGAGGAGAACCTACACAATGGGATTGATTTACTGAGGCAAATAGACTGTTCACTTTGCAAGAGCATTTTCCTTTGCTTAATGCATATCATGAAAATTCACTTTGCATAGAATACCCAATCATGTACAAGTAAAATAAAAAAACAAAACACCATCTTGATTGCACATGGATGAATGATAGAAGTCAGCAGGGCCTTATATAATTCATCAAATTTCCTTCCAATGTAAACAGACTATTTGCCATTAGTAAATCAACCCCCAATATGTCCATACTTGTGACATATCAGTGTTGCCATCTATTGAAGATGTGTGAAAGGGAAGGCATTACTTTTCATTCAATCTTCATATAAGCCACATTACATGATTTAATAAAATCGAGTCTAGAGACTGGTTTATTTTCTGCAGTACTGCAATAAAGTTTTTTTTTTTCCTTTTTATATCAGGTATATATATATATATATATATATATATATATTAAATCTGGATTTGAATCTTGATTTTGTTTTTAATTTCTTTGTTTTTCTTCATATTTAATCTTTTATTTGGAAGGAAGCAATGAATACATTTTGCAAACATCATATATGATACAGTATCAATATCTATATACTAACCTAGTGTACATTTAAGCCTCGTACACACGGCCGGGTTTTCCGACGGGAAAACTGCGATGAGAGCTTTTGGCCGGGAATCCCGGCAAAAAAAAGAGAACCAGCTCTCTTTTTTCCCGTTGGGATTCCCGACTGACTTTTTCCCGTTGGAAAACCCGGGCGTGTGTACGAGGCATCAGATTCATTTTCCTCCAGAGCATGAAACCCTGCCCACTCGATACATCAAAAGCTTCTATCTCCTTTTAGCCACGCAAATACACAAAAAACAGAGACAATCCCCTATGCAGGACCCAAGAGAATATCTTGGGCTCTGGGGGGCCTTCCTTCTGTATTCATAAACTGTCAAACCATCTCTTCCCTCCCTATTTTATAAACAAACAAAAAAAAAGGGGAGGCGGAATCCACCTCTCAACTTCATATCTTGCCCTCCTCCTCCCCCTCTCTACCTCTTCTTCCTCCCATATCCCTCTCTCACTTAACTAATTCCCATTCCAGGAGTCTGAAAACAGCATCTCTATTTTACAGTTAATAGAATTCCCGTCTATAAGGGACATTTTTGATTTCTTAAACATTCTTTACCTTGTGCCATTTATTCTTACAGCTAATATTCACTGGTGACAATTTCACTGCAGGGTAAATTATTTTAAAAAGTCAGGAAAGGGCTTTGTTTTCTGAACATCCTTTACATCCTCTTCCAAGTCTTTAAAAAAATCTCAGATGATTTTAGTAAGGCACCGGAGCTGGCATGCAGTAAGAAACTGGGCTGGTAGGATGGGCTGAGAGTGTGAAATATGCTGAGTGCGTATGCTTTGACATCAAATTAATTTGGGATATACAGTGGTTTTGGAAGGATAACTCTGTAATAGGACACGCTTGCTGAGATGAAAGCAAAGCAAAGGGGAAACCTCTTTAGAGTCAAGGTATGAATATGGAAATTAGAGTTTGGGGCAGCAACTACAGCATAGTTTAAGGAAAAGACTATTATTATAATTAAGGTAAATACCCTGTTATTCTACTATTTAGTTTTTTCCTGAATCAGTAATATATGGAAATCAGCACTCGGTATAGATGGCTGTTGGTGAAGTATATTAGCATATTGTCAAATAATGTAGCCTGTTACACAAATGTTATACATAGCAAGTTAGATCGTTATATATTATCATCTTTGTATGCCATTTTTAATTATTTACAGATTACATTTCTGTAGTAATTATATTTTATGTAGGCATTTCTGTATATTGCTAAGAGCTTTATTTAATTGAAGAGCTTTGTTTCTTAGGACCTTTTTTTTCCTTATACATTCCATCTGTCACCCCTTCACTCTGTTGTAAATATATGTGTATTTTTACTGATGGGCTGACCATTTTTCATAGTAAAGTTGGACCCTAGGGTCTGTATAAAAATAAGTATGTTCATGTGAGACAGGCTGCTGTATAAAGGCAGTGTGCCCTTACACAGAGAGATAGCAAATCAATACACTTTGAAAAAAATTGGTAGAATAATCTGGATTTACTTTATGTACAAGACTGTGTGTTCCACAAGAAAGGGGATGAGATTTCTTAACCTACATGTACAAACTATTTCATAGATAATGTTTTAGTCCAAATCACAGATCTATTCTGTCCTTCACCCTCCTCATGTTTCCTAAGCCCTTTGTGCTCCCCCTTCCTTAGTAAATTGGCTTATTGATCTGCTTTACGATTGATTTAGTAAGACAATCCTATGTCAATGAGAAAACTGTAATATTATACTGTTGCCTTTATTGGTATCTTCTTCAATGCTGAGGTTTAGTTAGATCTTTTTTTTTAGGATACAGCACCAGGGATATAATTTACCATAGTGTATCCAAGGTCCTGCAGGCTGATAGCTACTTTAAAACTCCTCCCTTCGGTGATGCCGGTTCCCCCTTACCTTGGTGAATTTCCAGCAACACATTGGTTAATTTGCTTAAACTAACAGCGAGGAATGGTGACACTCCCCTCCACCCCTCTTCTCCAGTCAAAGAAATTCTTTGTGTTATTATCCTAGATTACAAAGTGTTCTGTGAATGGAAAAGAGACAGATAAATGGCAAGATGCCATTCCTCCAATTACAGAATGCCTTGCATTCTGGGAAAATAATATAAGGAGTTCTATGAAGATGTAGGATATACTCAGAAGTAGTATGTTATGTCCCTGGTGCTGTATCCCCTAAAAAATGTTTAACAAAATTTTCGTTTTAGTCAGTTATCTACCAGTAGACCGTGGTAGTGTACTCTCCTAGCTTTGTAGAGAGAGTGATGGGCCCTTAGGTAGATATGATTTGGACAACTTTACAGCTTCCACAGGCCACTAAAGTACCGCCAACCCCTCATCCGACTACCCCGCCATGTATCCCAGGATTCGCTGTCCAACCTCCTGGGCCTGGGTTCAGCAATGGGAAATGTCTGAGTAGAATAAAGGGAGACCAATGAACATCTGTTTGCTAATCTCCCCTCCGGTGAATGAACACAGAAGTGATGCATATTATACAGTGGTGGCTGGTGCCTAATTTTTTTGGGGGCGGCAAACAATGATACAAAATAGTGGACTACAAGGTTGTCTAAAGCTAAAATATAGATGTTCTAAAGCAGGGGTGTTAAACTTAATTTCATTGCAGGCCACAGTATGGTTGCCCTAAAAGGGCCGGTTGTATCTGGGGTGAGCTATGTACAGAGTGCAGGGTTCAGGAGGGCATTACATGCAGAATTCAGGACTACGCTATTTACAGAGTGCAGAGTTCAGGAGTGCGCTACATACAGAGTACAGAGTTCAGGAGTATACAGAGTTCAGTATTCAGGGGTGTGCTGTGTACAGAGTGCAGGGTTTAGGGGTGCACTGTGCACAGTTTGCAACCCCCCCCACAAAGCTTCCTCGCATCTCTTTCAACTACCTGGCCTGGCTCTAGTACCTCCTTTTGTAGGCGGCTCTACTATCCATGTATTTGCAGTGAGATCATACTTCTTCTAGATTCTGGAGATCTGTCCCCGCCATGCCCCACCGTGAGTGCGTGCAGGGATCTGTTAGATCCAAGAGCCACTGAGGCTGGAGGTGGCCTCCGGCCTCAGTGGCGGAATAGATTTCAGGCCATGTTCCAGCTGTACAACTGGGTAGGGGGCCACATGGCAAGGCCTGGAGGGACACAATCAGTCTGAGGGCCCTGTGTGTGACATATGTGTTCTAGAGGGTTAGATAAGGGGTTAGAACATATTTTGAGTTTGTATTTCTGTCCCTGCTGCAGTGATTACCATCTCTTTTTTATTGTGCTGACCATTGTAATGAGACAAAAAGTCATGGAAAATCCAAATTAGAACTGGAATAGAGAGAAAATCTTCCAATGGGGACACATAATCTGGTGACAACTTTCTAAGACAGTATTTTTTCTCTCTTTTTTTTTTTTTCTGAAATGAACAAACATTTTACCTTAGGGGCCCAAAGAAAAAAAAACTGACAGCACTTTTACTGTTCCCTACTCTATCCAAAATGAACATTTGAATGGTTTGGCTCTATATACACTTTAACATCAATACTTTAATACACAAATACAGTCTGCATGACTGAGAAATACAGTGCCTTGTTTTACTAACCCTTCCTTTGTAGCATAAAGTGTGCTACAAAATGACAAGGGCACATTCAAGTGTTAGCTCATCTTACCTATGCAGGAAAGGGGTGATTGTGGGTGAAAACCAACTGTGCAGCTTTGCTTAAAGTTGGATAATGCTCCTGTTGTAGGTGTAGGCCATTTGTGTACCTCCCAGAGAAGGCATTCCCCTGTCCTGCTGTTGCTAAGATGTTGCTAAGAAAATGCCTGCTGTTACTGCTTGCTACCACTATTACTGAAGCAAGCTCTACCCTATTCAAATCTCTGCACATGCACAGTTAACCACAGGGGCACTGAGGTCAGAGCTATTATAACAAGGAAGACGGAGCACGCATGCTCAGGGATTTGAATCAGAAAGAGCTCCCTCCTGTGATAGTGGCAATCACTAATCGGCAATGCCAGTGATCATCTTAGCAATGCCCTAGCAAAAAGGCAGGGGGCACTATCTCTGGGAGATTTTTGGCCAGGCTGTAGGATGTATGTAAATGGCCTACATCTACAAGAATGGCATTATTCAATTTTTAATTAAAGCTGCATAGTTGGTTTTTATCTACAGGTGCCCCTGACCTGTGGATAGTTTTTTGGGAAAAGTGAACCAAACCTTTTAAATCTGAAAGGAAAAGTGAAACCAATCAGTGATATGCTACTGCTATCTAGGAAACATTGCATGTGTGCTAAATGCAGGGAAGCCAATTTACTTTAATTTGTATTTTGTGTAGTCTGCTTTAATCAGATTCCGGAGAGATCCTTACATAAGTGCAGACCGATGTCTTGAATCTGTCATCTTTATCTCTCTCTGCTTGATGTATCACCAATCAGACTGAACTTTTTAAGGCAGGTCGAAATCAGATTTATGGTTGTGATAAAGTAACTCCACTAAACTTAGTGCTGGCAGTTTAATACAAAAGGTTTTCTGTATATGAGAGACAGCAAGCAGCCTACAGTGTTTCCTGCAAAGCAAGAGGGGGTCACTAGATTAACGACAAGAGGGAATGGGGTTGCTTGGTGCGCTACATTAACACCTGAGTAAAAAAAATCGGAAGCTCTGTGCAGGTAAACTCTATTCCATGTATGCTTTCCAAGGCTTCATTTTAATGTCTATAACAAAAAAAGAGAGAATATAGTTCTCCCAAGAGGACCACTACTAGGACACAATGATTTATTCAAAAAAGTTTAATTATATTGAAAAACACACACAGATTAATGAAAAAGAGGGGACTAACAATTTACCACACAGGTAGTTTAAGAATAGAACAGCATTGTCATATATTAAAAAGAAGGGGAATCGCAGCTGCGCATACCATTCACACCCACATTCACAGTACCCAAATTGAAACAATCACTTCAGTTGAACATTAGCACTTGTAATTGCAGACTTATATAGTAGTATAAAGTTCAGTTCTCAAAAACCAAAGTTATAATACTGATGCAGTTACAGAGCTACTTTATTGTAAACAAAAAATAGTGAGTCAAAAAACCATGTAGCTGTGGGTAGTGTTAAGTGAGTTGGTGAGTTCTTATCTGCCATGTACTCAAACAACACACAGGGTATCGTTATTGCTGTCCACAATTGGATTCTGATCAGTCCCTTAGGATTTTGAGTTACTAGACAGATTACACCTGGTGAAGTCAGGAAGTAATTGTATAGAAGCTGAAATAACCAAGAGGAGCAGGCTTAGGCATTGAGTCACCTTGACAGTGTGGACACATCTCCAAAGGTCGTAAGATGGGGAGGCTGAAAAACCGGGGACAGGAACAAACACAACTGTGTAAATAGACTTAGTTCAAGACACTCTCACCATGTCATACATCCCGGTCATTTCACTGTACCTCTACCCATCAGTCCGGATTAACACATGCTCAGGGTGAGCTCTGAGTAAACTAGCGTTGATTGGCTAGTGAAACATGTCAGCGTGACGTCAGCACGTCGGCTGGGGGATTGCCTGTTTGCTGCACATGTGAAGCAGGAAGATGAAAAGGAACGACAGCTTGTAATCCAGTGATTGGAACCAAAAAACCGGCATGAGCGGCACTTTATACACAGTGGAAAACCCCAAGGCGTCAGGATATCGGCTCACCCTGAGCATGTGTTAATCCGGACTGATGGGTAGAGGTACAGTGAAATAACCGGGATGTATGACATGGTGAGAGTGTCTTGAACTAAGTCTATTTACACAGTTGTGTTTGTTCCTGTCCCTGGTTTTTCAGCCTCCGTATCTTACGACCTTTGGAGATGTATCCTCGCTGTCAAGGTGACTCAATGCCTAAGCCTGCTCCTTTTGATTATTTCAGCTTCAATACAATTACTTCCTGACTTCACCAGGTGTAATCTGTCTAGTAACTCAAAATCCTAAGGGACTGATCATAATCCAATTGTGGACAGCAATAACGATACCCTGTGTGTTGTTTGAGTACATGGCAGATAAGAACTCACCAACACACCTAACACTACCCACAGCTACATGGTTTTTTGACTCACTATTTTTTGTCTACAATCAAGTAGCTCTGTAACTGCATCAGTATTATAACTTTGGTTTTTGAGAACTGAACTTTATATTACTATATAAGTCTGCGATTACAAGTGCTAATGTTCAACTGAAGTGATTGTTTCAATTTGGGTACTGTGAATGTGGGTGTGAATGGTATGCACAGCTGCGATTGCCCTTCTTTTTAATATATGACAACGCTGTCCTATTTTTAAACTACCTGTGTGGTAAATTGTGGGTCCCCTCTTTTTCATTAATCTGTGTGTGTTTTTCAATATAATTTAAACTTTTTTGAATCAATCATTGTGTCCTAGTAGTGGTCCTATTGGGAGAACTATATTCTCTCTTTTTTGTTATATGCGTCTTAGGGTCGCTAGGACTGCATTCTTTTGGTTATGCCATCAGGATGAAAGATTGATAAATTATATATATATATATATATTTTTTTTTTCCTACTTTAATTAATTAACGGTTGATCCAGGCAATCAATATACTTTTTCTTTATTTTAATGTCTAGCTGGATGGAATGTATTTTTAAATAAGGGCTACTTAAACACAACATATAAAAACTATGTTATACTGCAAATATTTAACAAAAATCATCATATGGTGATGGGCATTATATTTTCCTTAAAAATACACCTGGTTGAATTCAGCAGTTTTTGTGTTATGGATTGCTGCACTGTTCTGTGAGCCCATTTGTGTTATGAACTGTTTTACAATACCGTTGTAAAGCTGTTTTACAATAATGTTAGTCCATGGATGCAGGCTTTGGCTTCACAGATCATTATGAACTGACAATAATAAACAAAATGAGAGAAAGAGAATCCCTGAAACTCCATATTAGCATAATATACTTTGACCCTGCTCCATTCTTATCAACTTACAAATATTGTATAATACATGTAAATCTTACCCACTGCTATGATGCTCGATGTAAATTAATTTACTTAACTCATGTGTGTTAAGCCTCGTACACACGATCTGACTTTTTGCCAACAAACTTCATTTTGATCAAGTTTGACAAAAAATCCGACCGTGTGTACGGTCCATCGGACAAACTTTTTTGGTTTTCATCGGACAAATGTTTGGTCTGCAAACGGACAAACTTTTTGCCAACAAAAGTCCGATGGAGCAAAGTCCGACCGTGTGTACAGAAATCCATCTGACTTTTTTCAGATGGGCAAAACAAATAATGTTAATATCAACCAACAATAGCAGAAGTTGACCAAAGGGTGGCGGTAAAGAGCAGAAAAACCACGTGATGTTGGAAACGTTTTGGGAAAGTTTGCAGAAAAGTCAGAGCGTGTGTATGCTATGGGTGTTCCCGACCAACTCCCTTTGGACAAAAATCCACGGAAAAGTTTGTTTGAAGTCCGACCGTGTGTACAAGGCTTTAGAGTGGAAGTGAACTGTATTGCTTTAGGCTGGGTTCACACTAAAGCACGGATCGGCTCACAGCAGGGGGTCCGGTGCGTCTCCATTCATTGGTTCAGGTCCGATTTCAGCACAAATTTTTGGCTGAATTCATACCTGAAACAGACCAAAAGACACACAGGACTCCTGTGCAATTCGCATCTGAGCCACTCTGGAGATGTGTGAACCAGCTCCATAGAGAGCCGGTCACAATCAACTGCTATGTGAATTGGATGTGGGGAAACCCTCATCCAATTTGCAATAGGGTGAACCCAGCCTTAGAAAATCAGGAAACCTAATTCCTCTTTTATGAAAAGACATTTCCAAGTAACCTTTTATTATTTCTAGAGTATATTTGGGGGTGCCTTGCAAACCTTGCCTTCATGGCCTATTTCAAGTTTTGAAATGATAACTTAAACACTCATTATATATTTTGGCTTTATATTTTTCTCAACAAATTTTATAACATACACCACACAACTTTTGTTACATAATTTTTTTGGGGGATTATTCTCTCTGGAGATCGAAGACTGTCATGCCTGGAATGGGCTATTGTAGGATAACTCCAGGAACTTCCTCAAAATGGTGTTTGCTGTTTTTATTGGTAGTGTCCACCTTTATGCACCATGTCCCTCAGTTTGTTGGGTTCTGGTAATAGCTTTATTTGTTTGCTGAAAAGGGGCTGCCATCATAACTAAATTGCCTTTATTAGGAGAGAAAAACACTGGATAAACAGTTATACTCTTCCAGTGCATCTCACCCGATGCTTAATCCTAGGCCTTCCTCCAATCAAGTCAGGAATCTCTATTTCTTCAGTAAGTAGTCTTCAACTGACATAGACAATGGACCTCTGCTGTCTTTTTTGCACTTGCGAGAGTAGAGCTCCAAGGCTCTGAGTACTGGTATTGGTTCTTGGAGGTAGGTAGAAGTCAGAAAAGGCTAACATGGGAGCTGACATCAGCTTCTGCTTCAAGAAGTCAAATGCCTCCTGTTGTTCTGATCCCCATTCCACATTTATGTGACCGCTTAAGGCCTACCCAATGTAGGAGCTCCTAAATTGGGGCATGTTGCTTGATGAAATGCTAATAGCATTTTGTCAGCTCCAGAAAAGTTCTGACTTATTGGCGAATAAACCTTGTCTGGAGATGACATGTCCTAAGAACTCAGTCTCGCATCTGAATAGACGGCCCTTTATGGGGATTGAACTTCAGCCCATACTAGTGTAGCTGAGCCAACACAGTATCTAAGTTTGCAAGATGGTCCTTGAAAGTAGCAAAAACACCAATAGATCACCTAGATAGAACAAGATATAAGAACAGATTTAGCCTGAAAGACATCCATTTGAACTAGCACAACCCTATTTGAATAATGAAAACAGTTTTTGGCCAATTCTCTGCAAAAGGGATCTGTCAATACATGCTGGGAAGATCAAATGTGGAGAAAATTTTGGCCTGTCCTAGGGTGGCAAGAGGATAGGCATCCCTTGTGGTAACAGTTTTCAGGCACCTGTAGTCCACACAAAACAGAGGGATCCATCTTCCTTTTTTACTAAGACAATTGAAGCTACCCATGGGCTCTTACTTTCTTAATTCCCCTGCTTTTTGATTCTTTGATTTAACATCTGATTGAATCCTTGGTAGAAGTGTGGAAGTATGTTTTATTATCTTTCTAGGATAGGAGGGCTCTCTCCTGTGGTTATCTTGTGTTCAGTCTCATTGCTACAGCCTAGGTCATAGTTTTCCTATGAGGACATCTCTGGCTACTTATTCAATAGTCATCTTACTGCTTCTAACTGAGTAGATGTCAGTTTGTCGAGGGGTAGTATTTTCTCTACTGCTCACACTTGTTTCATGCTTGCCAATCACAGATTCATATTTATTTTGCCATGGAAAGATGACCATGAAACTCTCAGAGCTTTATGTGTCCCAACATGGAGGCAATCACATCAATTTTTAGGGCCAGTTCCACCACTGCTGTCCAAGGGAACAGGTGAAATGGAAGAGTCTTGGTGTTACAGATTTTAACTGGTACTGTACCTTCAGTAATCAAATTGAAACTTGCAGTTCCACTCTAAGCTGAAACAGAGATCTCCCTGTCGGTTGCATTGAAGGGAGCTGGCATCAGTGCACCATTCAGAGGTGTAAGAACATTATCAAAGTGAAGAAAAGGCACAGCTCACCAACCCTGTGCATTCGTATGTAGATGATTGTGGCCCCAGCCATCGCCACTCCAGCCACGTCCCCCTTACATGTTTTACCCCACTTACCAGGGCTAGAGCAGGTGGAAAAGCAGAAAACAGTATCATAGTATATTATGTGTTTTAAGATCATAGTAAAATAAACCAACTGAAAAAGTGGAAAAAGGTGGTGATTTTGGTGTTGACTGAGTTTCTGATGTCTCATTTCTTGATTTGTGTAATTATCTTCATGAAGTTTGAGCATTCAAACATTTCCAAAATTATTCCTTTGGTATTTTACCATTGTCTATTTACATAGTTCCAGAGAATTATGTTGAGAATAGAAATCACAGAAAAGAGAACACGGTTGATTATGGCAATTACAATTTCAGTATCAAGGCAACAATATGCAACTTTTGTGAAATTTGCACCAGTTGCACCAATTTTGAAATGAATGCACCAGTCCCTCTTTTATGGTATGGAAAGTTGAAATGACCAAACAATTGGGAATATTGCATGCTGGAATATCTACTGTATGTTTCAGAATCAGTACATATGCATGTTTACTCAGTAATGGAGCTTCTAAGTGCAATAGAGCCTGGTTTGCGTAAGCAGAACATAGACCGTTGCTGTTATCTCTCACATGAAAGAGGGAATCAAGCCTTAATAATGACTGCTTGGAAATAAAAAAAATACAAAATGAAATAATTAGCATCCTTTCCCTCGAATACCACCTAACGCAAAATAAAAAGAAACCAAAATATATTTTAGAGTTCCAGGAAGTCTTTAATGATACCTGATGTCCCCATATTTCAACATGCCATACATAATTCTGTGCTGCATAGATAGATAGATAGATAGATAGATAGATAGATAGATAGATAGATAGATAGATATTTGGGGAATTCAGTTAATTCTTATTTTACATTTGTTTTTTGAACAACAATAAAGGATCACTGACATTTAGTAAATTATATACAAAAACAAGGATGAATAATTGAATCAATATTCACCTCTGCCACTGACCAATCATATAATAATTAGTGTATGCAATAACAGTGACTAATAGATAGAAGGTCATTTCATAATGGGCAACTAAGTTTGCAACGTACCAATGTACATTTGACCTTTTTGTATCCTTTAAGCTTATTATCAGCATTCTTGCACTTGTTAGAAAAAAACAAAAAAAACTATTGAGATACCTCTTAAAAAAATAATGTATTATTGTTTACTGTGTTTTTGTTTTTTTTTAATACATTATCTAACTGTTTAAAGACACTGGGCAGTTGTCACTGGATACCTGCTTTTATAAAAGAACAATTACCGCATACTGACAGAATATGACATACTACAATGTGATTTCTTTTTTTAGCTGGCATTGATGGCATATTTTCATTGCAATTTAAAGTGTAACTGAAGCCAAAACTTTTTGTTTTTCGTTTTAGATAGTGGAGAGGGATTAGAATGTCTGCCTGTCTTTATAGAAGTCTTTGTCCTGTTTATTATTTCAAGTGAAAGTAAAAGAAAATTCCAAATTTTTTTTTCGGGAGCAGTGATTTTAATGATGCATAAAGTGAAAAAAAAAAGTGAAATATTCCTTTAAATATCGTACCTGGGGGGTGTCAATAGTATGCCTGTGAAATGGCACGTGTTTCCCGTGTTTAGAACTGTCCCTGCACAAAATGAAATTTCTAAAGGAAAAAAAGTAATTTAAAACTGCTTGCGGCTTTAATGTAATGTCTGGTCCCGGCAATATGGATGAAAATCATTGAAAAAAATGGCATGGGTACCCCCCCCCCAGCCCATTACCAGCCCCTTTGGGTCTTGTATGGATATTAAGGGGAATCCCACACCCAAATTAAAAAAAGGAAAGGCGTGGGGCCCCCAGGCCCTTTATACTCTGAACAGCAGTATACAGGCGGTGCAAACAAGACAGGGACTGTAGGTTTGTTGTTACGTAGAATCTGCTTGTAATTTTGAACTGGTACATTTTTAAAGTGTAGCTCCAGCCCAAAAATCTATTTTTAAGCTTTTTGGAAAACATAGTGAAGGGTTATCACCCCTGTAACATTTGTTTTGCTGTCTGTGCACCTGTTCAGAACATTTCACCTCACTTTCCGTCCCAATGACAAATGTTTTTTGAAAATGTGGGTTTTTTAGTGAAACAAGGATTGGTGATAAAGCATCAGTGGAGAGGAGACACCTTTTCCCATATTAACTCTTACAGGAGAGAATTTCCCTTCTTAGGGGTAGATTTCCTCTCACTTCCTGTTGTCTCCTTCCGTTTGCAAGTAGGAGTTGTTTGTAAGTTGGATGTTTGAAAATAGGGGTCTGCCGTATATACTCTTCAGAAATTTGGCCCTTAGGTGTTGGTGTTGCCACAACACTGTGAGCCCTCACAGTTACTATTGGTGGGCGCTGGAACGCCCTGCTGTGAACTATTATATCAAGAATTATAATTACATGGCATTGTTGAACAGTGGTAGGAAAAATTGGGCCTTTGGTGGTGGTGCTGGTGCCACAACACTGTAAGTCCTCACAGTTACTCTTGGTGAGTGCAGGAATGGGCCCAGCTGTGAAATATTAGATCAAGAATTATAATTACATGCCCCTGTTGAACAGGGGCATAAAAATTGGGCCTTAGGCACTGGTGGCCACAACACTGCAACCCCTCACAGCTCACAGATACTCTAGTTGGAGCGCAGGAATGAGCCCTGCTGCAAAGTATTGCATCAAAAATTGTAACTACACGCCCCTGTTAAACAGGGGCTGAAAAATTGGGCCTTAGCCACTGGTGGCGGTGCCCAGAACCAAAAATGTTCTTACAAGCTATCAGCATGATCATTGAGGAGGAAGACGATAGTCACTCAGCATAACAGGATAGTCACTCAGCATCAGCATAGGAAGTCTTGAAGGGATCTGATATTTAAAAAAAAAATATTTGGTTACTGTAACGGGAGGGCCCATGGAACCCAGAAGTTCTTAGAAAGTATGAGCCAGAAAACAATGGACATTGAGAATATGTCTTGGATTGCTTTGAAATGGGTCTGTAATATTAATCCACAGTATTTCCCAGGATATCTGTAAAGGACTATTTACTGGTTGTTTGATTCTGAACTCAGCAGGTTGATTGAGAGATGCTGATGTGTTTAACTCTAACCACCTGGATGCCTGTGTAATGTAGATTAAATCCAGACTAGCTTCCAAAGACCTTTTCATTGTTGTTTGTGGTGATGTGGATTGGAGCTTGGTAGACCGTCTGTTTGCCTATTATGGGATGCTTAAGTGTCTTGCTGTGAGGAAAGGGGGGGGAATCACTCCAGCAACCCCTCCTGCTAAGACTGTTTACTGAAGGAGAAGTTTATACACACCTGACCTGTATCACTATTGTCATTGGACAGTTTAACCCGCCCTGTTCCCCAAGGATGGGAGGGAAGTGTTTTGAAGAGAAGTGTGTTACCATGTGCTTGTAATAAAGATTCATTCCTTGTTTTTGGAACTTCAACACAGAGCGTTGTCTCGTTTGTGCGGGGAGAATTATTTGTATGGGTTCTTATTCGGCTGGTTGGAGTGTCTGGTAGCTGGCGTGTGTTCCAGAATGGAATATCCTAAACGACGTTAACCCCTGTCGTTACAGTTACATCAGCAGCAGGTGCTTGGTAGCTGGTGGTGATCCAAGACTGATTAATTTTTATGAAGGTCAGCCGATCGACCGAGTCGGTGGACAGGCGCACCCTGTGATCGGTTACAAAGCATCCAGCAGCACTGAATGTGCGTTCCGAAAGAACGCTGGATGCAGGACAGGCAAGTAGCTCAATTGCATTCTGTGCAAGCTCTGGCCAGTGATCCATCCTCAAGACCCAGTAACCCAGAGGATTTTCGGTGGGAAAGGTGTCCAAGTCTGATCTTGCCCCTAGGTATTCCTGCACCATGTAAACCAGACGCTGGCAATGGTTGCTGGAACCAATCATACCTTGGGGCTGCGGACTAAAAAATTGTCTGAACGCATCGGTCAGACGGCCACCTTCATCACCGCTCTTCTTTGACTGAATGAAGCCTCAGCAACACGTTGTCCAGGACCAGGAATTTGTAACCTCCCAGTCTCTGGGAACGCGTTGCACAGACCTTTCTGCAAGGCCTCCCAAAGATCTTTCATCCTCTGCTCCCTCTGCGAAGGCAAGATAAGGTCTGCAACCTTACCCTTGTAACGTGGATCAAGGAGGGTTGCCAGCCAGAAATGATCCCTCTCCTTGATAGCACGAATACGAGGATCCTTCCGCAGGCTTTGCAGGATCAGGGAGGCCATGCAGCGTAGGTTTGCTGAGGCATTCGGTCCGGAGTCCTCTGGGTCACTCAGGACGACATGATCCGCAGCCACCTCCTCCCAGCCATGTACAAGTCCATGGGTGTCTTGGGACTGTAATTGATCCCTTGAAGACTGCTGCTGATGATGCTGAGTGCTAGGCTCCACCTCCATGCTGACACAATCCTCCTCCTCCTCCTCGTCCTCTTCCTGTGTGATAGGCGGGCCAGCAGGAACACTGTCTGGATAAAGGGGGCCTTGAGAGGTAAGGAAGTCCTCCTCTTCCTGCCTCTGTTCTGCCTCAAGTGCCCTGTCCATTATTCCACGCGGCGTGTGCTCCAACAGGTGGACAAGAGGGACAGTGTCACTGCTGCATGCACTGTCACTGCTCACCATCCTCGTGGCCTCCTCAAATGGTGCCAGGACAGTGAATGCATCCCTGATCATGACCCACTGGCGTGGCAAAAAAAAAACAATCTCCCCTGACCCTGTCCTGGTGCCATATTGGTACAGATACTCATTGATGGCCCTCTGCTGCGTGTGCAGCCGCTGCAGCATGGCCAACGTTGAGTTCCACCTGGTGGGCATGACCCAGATTAGGCGGTTCTTGGGCAGGTTAAATTCCTTTTGCAGGTCAACCAGCCGAGCACTGGCATTATATGACCGGCGGAAATGCACACAGACTTTCCTGGCCTGCCTCAGGTACGCCCGGGTACTTGCCCAAGAACCGCTGCACCAACAAGTTAAGGACGTGAGCCAAACAGGGCACATGGGTCAGGTGTCCCTGTTGGAGGGCGGAGAGGAGGTTGGTGCCATTGTCGGAAACCACCATTTCTGGCTTAAGCTGGCGTGGCGTCAACCACCTCTGAGCCTGCCCCTGCAGAGCTGACACAGTGTGGCTCCTGTTCCCCAAGCACACCAGCTCAAGCACCGCATGGCATCTCTTTGCCTGTATACTTGCATAGCCCCTTGAACGCCTACAGAGCAACGCTGGTTCCGAGGACAAAGCACAGGAAGAGGCCATGGAGGAAGAAGAAGAGGAGGGGGTGGAGGAGAGAGGTGTGTCAGAATCACCAGTAGTAGCATTTTGGAGGTGTGGTGGCGGAACAACCTCCAACACTACTGCACCTTGTCCTGCATCCTTACCAGCTGCCAGCAGAGTCACCCAATGTGCCGTGAAAGATAGGTAACGTCCCTGTCCATGCCTGCTGGACCATGAGTCAGTGGTAATATGCACCTTACCGCTGACCGCCTTGTCCAGAGTGGCCAAGACATTGCCTTCCACATGCTGGTAGAGAGCCGGAATCACCTTCCCTGAGAAAAAGTGGCATTTGGGAACCTGCCACTGAGGAACCGCACATTCCACAAACTCACAGAAGGGGGCAGAGTCTACCAACTGAAAAGGCAGCAGTTGAAGTACTAGCAACTTAGCAAAGCTAGCATTCAACCGCTGGGCATGTGGATGGCTGGGAGCGAACTTCTTTCGGCGGTGCAGCAGCTGGGGCAGGGAAATTTGCCTGGTACAATCTGACGTTGGTGTACCGATAGCAGATTGCCCGCAAGTACTTGGCTGTGACACACCTAATTCTACACCTTCGTTCCTCTCAGTGCAGGTTTCAGATTCCAGCTGATGAGGAGCAAGGAGAGGTCCGCTTTGTTCTTTGATGTGGGTCTTTTAGGTGTGCTTGCCAACAAACTGCATGGCAGGTCGACATATGTCTGATCAAGCATGTGGTGCCCAAGCGGGTGATGTTTTGGCCACGCGAGATACGCCTGAGACATATGTTGCAAATAGCAGCACTGCGATCTGATGCACTCGTCTCAAAAAAGGTCAACACCAAAGAACTTTTGGAATAACACGCAGAGACAGCAGCGGCCTGCACATGCGGAGCTCTGCGGTGTGATGCTGTCAGTGTGCTGCCCTTAAGCTGGCCCCTGGAGGGCATCCTGCCTCATTGGAGATGTGCCTCCTCCTCCTCCTCTCTCCTATCAGGCACCCACGTAGAGTCCGTGACCTCATCATCCCCTCCCTCCTCCTCACTGTAGCAAACCTGGCAGTATGCTGCAGCTGGGGGAACATGACTGCCAGATTGCTGTCCTTCTTGGGCACCCCCTCTCTCTGGGCTCACGTTACTGCCTTCCTCTAGCTGGGTACCATCATCGGAGCCTTCAAAATGCTGGGCATCCTCCTGGAGCATGTACCCAACACTGTGGTCAAACAGTTCGGGGGTATACTCAGGAGGACATGGTGGGGCTAGGGAAGGAGTGACTAATGTCATTGAGCCGAGGGAAGAGGCCGCTTTGGCAGCTGCTTTGCCAGACAAAGTACCCTGACCCTGGGTGAGAGAGGATGAGGAGGATGAGTACAGCTTGGTCATCCACTCTACCAAGTCTTCGGCATGTTGCGGCTCAACACGTCCAGCTGCGGAAAAAAAGGACAAGCGTGTCCCACGGCCACGTGCTGATGAGGATGCACCGTATTCACGACCAGCACTGTTGCCTCTAGACACAGAGCCTGCTTTCCCTCTTTTATTGGCTCGTGACTGTCTGCCTCTCCTTGTTGTCCTTCCAGACATACTAATAGCCTGCAGGGAGATATAGCTGCACAAAGCTGGGATGTATATATATACTGATTATACTGCAGCTAGCAGAATCAACTGCCTGCCTGTAGTATTATTAGTAGGGATGAGCCAAACACCCCCCAGTTCGGTTCGCACCAGAAAGTGCGAACAGGCAATAAATTTGTTCGAACATCCGAACACTGTTAAAGTCTATGGGACTCAAACACGAAAAATCTAAAGTACTAATTTTAAAGGCTTATATGCAATTTATTGTCATAAAAAGTGTTTGGGGACACAGGTCCTGCCCCAGGGGACATGTATCAATGCAAACATTTTTTTTTTAAAACTTCTGTTTTTTCGGGAGCAGTGATTTTAATAATGCTTAAAGTGAAACAATAAAAGTGAAATATTCATTAAATTTCATACCTAGGGTGTGTGTATAGTATGCCTGTAAAGTAGCGCTTGTTTCCCGTGCTTAGAACTGTCCCTGCACAAAGTGTCATTTCTGAAGGAAAAAAAGTCATTTAAAAGCACTCGCGGCTATAATGAATTGTCGGCTCCCGGAAATACAGAGAAAAGTCATTGATAAAAAAGAAAAAAAAATGCGTGGGGATCCCCCCCCAAATTCAATTACCAGGCCCTTCAGGTCTGGTATGGATTTTAAGGGGAACTCCACACCAAATAAAAAAAAAATGGCGTGGAGTTCCCCCCAAAAATCCATACCAGACCCTTTATCTGAGCATGCAACCTGCCAGGCCGCAGGAAAAGAGGGGGGACGAGAGAGCCCCCCCCCCCCTCCTGAACTGTACCAGGCCACATGCCCTCAACATGGGGAGGATGCTTTGGGGGTCTGTGACCCCTCAAAGCACCATGACACCATGTTGATGGGGACAAGGGCCTCATCCCCACAACCCTTACCCAGTGGTTGTGGGGGTCTGCGGCGAGGGGCTTATCGGAATCTGGAAGACCCCTTTAACAAAGAGGACCCCCAGATCCCGCCCCCCCTATGTGAATTGGTAAGGGGTACATTGTACCCCTACCATTTCACAAAGAAAGTGTAAAAAATTGTAAAAAAAACTCACAGACACCGTTGGGAAAAGTCCTTTATTAAAAATAAAAAAAATTAAAAAAAGATTTCAGCGGTGGTAATCCACTCTCGGTATCCTGCGATGGGTGATCTCCTCTCCGGGGTCCAGCGATGGATGATCTCTCCTCTCTGGGGTCCAGGCTCCAATGATGATGTCCAGCGCAGCGAGGAACAGCAAGCATCCTGTCTCCACCGGAGACACCCCAGGAATCCCCGCAGCCTGACAGGTCTCTTATGTAGCATCCTCCCCATGTTGAGGGCATGTGGCCTGGTACAGTTCAGGAGGGGGGGCGCTCTCTCGTCCCCCCCTCTTTTCCTGGGGCCTGCCAGGTTGCGTGCTCGGATAAAGAGTCTGGTATGGATT
Organism: Rana muscosa; assembly: GCA_029206835.1. Classification (NCBI taxonomy): domain Eukaryota; kingdom Metazoa; phylum Chordata; class Amphibia; order Anura; family Ranidae; genus Rana; species Rana muscosa. The sequence continues at coordinate 703,959,476 of CM055118.1, forward strand.
TTTGGGGGGAACTCCACGCCATTTGTTTTTAAAGTTTGGCACGTATTTCCCCTTAAAATCCATACCAGACCTGAAGGGTTTGGTATTAATATTTGGGGGGAACCCCACGTAATTTTTTTTAATTTGACACAGGGTTCCCCCTTATATCCATACCAGACCTGAAGGGCCTGGTAATTGAATTTGGGGGGGCCCCCACGCAATTTTTTTTTTTATCAATGACTTTTCTCTGTATTGCCGGGAGCCGACAATTCATTATAGCCGCGAGTGCTTTTAAATCCCTTTTTTTCTTTCAGAAATGACACTTTGTGCAGGGACAGTTCTAAGCACGGGAAACAAGCGCTACTTTACAGGCATACTATACACACTCCCTAGGTACGAAATTTAAAGGAATATTTCACTTTTATTGCCGCGAATAACCCAAACTGTTCGCTGTTTGAGTCGAACATGAGTTGGACTTGAACTCGAAGCTCATCCCTAATTATTAGTATGAGAACACCAGCAATTGTCTTCAGTTAGCTTTAGTTGCACACAGTGCAGAGGACACAGTACACTAACTGAAGATACTGCAGCTTCCTGCCTGTATTTGTGTGAGAACACTAGCAATTGTATTGAGGTAAGCTTTAGGTGCACACTGTGCAAAGGACACTAAAACAAAATACTGCAGCTCCCTGCTTGTATTTGTATGAGAACACCAGCAATTGTATTGAGGTAAGCTTTAGGTCCACACTGTGCAAAGGACGCTAAAACAAAATACTGCAGCTCCCTGCCTGTATTTGTATGAGAACATCAGCAATTGTATTCAGGTAAGCTTTAGGTTCACACTGTGCAAAGGACACTAAAACAAAATACTGCAGCTCCCTAACTGTATTTGTGTGAGAACACCAGCAATTGTATTCAGGTAAGCTTTAGGTGCACACTGCGCAAAGGACACTAAAACAAAATACTGCAGCTCCCTGCCTGTATCTGTATGAGAACATCAGCAATTGTATTGAGGTAAGCTTTAGGTGCACACTGTGCAAAGGACACTAAAACAAAATACTGCAGCTCCCTGCCTGTATTTGTATGAGAACACCAGCAATTGTATTGAGGTAAGCTTTATGTGCACACTGTGCAAAGGACACTAAAACAAAATACTGCAGCTCCCTGCCTGTATTTGTATGAGAACACCAGCAATTGTATTGAGGTAAGCTTTAGGTGCACACTGTGCAAAGGACACTAAAACACAATACTGCAGCTCCCTGCCTGTATTTGTATGAGAACACCAGCAATTGTATTCAGGTAAGCTTTAGGTGCACACTGTGCAAAGGACACTAAAACACAATACTGCAGCTCCCTGCCTATATTTGTATGAGAACACCAGCAATTGTATTCAGGTAAGCTTTAGGTGCACACTGTGCAAAGGACACAGTACACTAAGTGAAAATACTGCAGCTAGCACAATCACCTGCCTGCCTATCAGTATATTATGAAGAGAATAACAAGAATGGATCTAGCTAAACTGAATACAGTGTATAAATATATATACAACACCTAGGATACATATATATCCTCTACACACTGTAACTGAAGCTTACTGACTCGCCTGCTTGCTCTATGTAACTCAATCTAAATGACACTATCTCTCTCTCTCTCTGTCTTTAACCACCGCTGCAGCACACTACACAAGGCCGCCGACACAGGCGGCCTTTTATAGTGTGGGGCGTGTACCAAATCCCCTGAGACATAATTGGCCAAAGCCACCCTGACTTTGGCCAATTATGTCTCTCCTTTTTTTCCGCGCTGTGATTGGCCAAAGCATGCGGGTCATAGTGCATGCTTGACCAATCATCAGCCAGCAATGCACTGCGATGCCGCAGTGAATTATGGGCCGTGACGTGCCAAATTTCGAACGGCCCATAATGTTCGAAATTTGGCAAACGGCCGAACAGACGATGTTCGAGTCGAACATGGGTTCGACTCGAACTCGAAGCTCATCCCTACTGGTGACCCTGATGACACGCTAGGATTCCCTCACTTTTTAGGGATTTTGTATCACTTTCTGTTTGACTATGGAACAGGAAGTGAAGGGAAATCTTCCCAATGGGACACAAATGGCAAAGAAAACTAAAGGGTGTTAAAACACTCCCTTGCCCTAACCAAAATGAAAAAAAAAAAATTTTGCATTTAGTTACACTTTAAAATGAAATCAAGACAAACTGACTGGCAAGTTTGATGTTAGGGGTGTTACTAGGATTATTAGAGACCCTGTGCACTCTTTGGCATACTAGAAGGAGGAAATCTGTTGAATTTGATAGCAGGCCTGGATAGATTGCATTAAACAGTGGGGGCGTTTTTTAAAGGGGTAAATAGAACCCGAGGCTACTTTCTGTATACAAATTCCATTGGTATACTTGTTGTACACAAATGCCATGGTCTGCATACTCACAAATTGTGCAATGAGAGTCTCACAGGTACCCATAAACCTCAGAGCAGAGAATAATTTTTAAATATATACCTGTACTTTTCTGCACATTCACATTGAATTAGCAATTTCCTTGAACCTACCTTACAGAACAGCTTTATTAAAATAGTTGGGGTCTACTCACCAACCAGAAACTGCTGAGAAATTGTATACTGTGGTCAGGAGAAAGTAGTGCATTAGGCAGGTTACAAAGTGCAGTAGTCAGCACTATATAATGTACATTACAGCTTTGCAGGCATGGTTATTTAATGGACAGCACAGTTAAAGTGTGCAGAAGTCAGGGGATGTTTTAAACAGTATGATTAACAAAGTCAGGTAGTTAAGAGTATGTTAGGAGTATGCACTGTGCAGAGTGGTCAGTGTAGAGCCCTGTTGCATTAGTGGTCATTGAAGTACTCCCTAATTATAAAGGTCTGTGATAAAGTGCCACCTAACACTGCTTGTCAATAGGGATGAGCTCGGTGTTCGATCGTTCGACGAAGATCGAACGATTTGGGCCGTTCGCGCCTAATTCGAGTGACGCGAACGGCCCACAATGCACTACGCCATCGCAGTGTCATCCAGGCGCTGTGATTGGCCAAGCATGCACTGTGACCCCGCATGCTTGGCCAATCACAGAGCCGGCAGCGAGGAGAGCAATGATTGGCCACAGGCAGGATGCCTGTGGCCAATTATTGCTGAGGGTGTTTAGTACACGCCCCACACTATAAAAGGCCGCCAGCACGGCGGTCTAGTGTAGTGTGTTCCGGAGCAGGGAAAGAGAAGCATAGGCAGGGACAGTGACATTTTTTTTTCTTGCTTAACCTGGATTCCTTTAGTGTAGGGAAAGAGAAGGATAGGTAGGGAGAGTGTCAGTGTGTTTTACTGTGTGAATCCTTGTTTCTAGGGACAGGGAAGGACAGTGAGGGAAATTCTCCTTGTGCTATAGTGTGCTAAAGCATTGATCATCAACCATCTTTAAAAAATCATTTTTTCTAGGGACAGAAAACTATAGGTAGGGAGAGTGTCAGTGTGTTTTACTGTGATAATCCTTGTTTCTAGGGACAGGGAAGGACAGTGAGGGAAATTCTCCTTGTGCTATAGTGTGCTAAAGCATTGATCATCAACCATCTTTAAAAAAACATTTTTTCTAGGGACAGAAAACTATAGGTGGGAAGAGTGTCAGTTTCTTTCACTGTGATAATCCTTGTTTCTAGGGACAGGGAAGGACAGTGAGGGAAATTCTACTTGTGCTATAGTGTGCTAAAGCATTGATCATCAATCAGCTTTAAAAAAACATTTTTTCTAGGGACAGAAAACTATAGGTAGGAAGAGTGTCAGTTTCTTTCACTGTGATAATCCTTGTTTCTAGGGACAGGGAAGGACAGTGAGGGAAATTCTCCTTGTGCTATAGTGTGCTAAAGCATTGATCATCAACCGTCTTTAAAAAAACATTTTTTCTAGGGACAGAAAACTATAGGTAGGAAGAGTGTCAGTTTCTTTCACTGTGATAATCCTTGTTTCTAGGGACAGGGAAGGACAGTGAGGGAAATTCTCCTTGTGCTATAGTGTGCTAAAGCATTGATCATCAATCAGCTTTAAAAAAACTTTTTTTCTAGGGACAGAAAACTATAGGTAGGAAGAGTGTCAGTTTCTTTCACTGTGATAATCCTTGTTTCTAGGGACAGGGAAGGACAGTGAGGGAAATTCTACTTGTGCTATAGTGTGCTAAAGCATTGATCATCAATCAGCTTTAAAAAAACATTTTTTCTAGGGACAGAAAACTATAGGTAGGAAGAGTGTCAGTTTCTTTCACTGTGATAATCCTTGTTTCTAGGGACAGGGAAGGACAGTGAGGGAAATTCTCCTTGTGCTATAGTGTGCTAAAGCATTGATCATCAACCGTCTTTAAAAAAACATTTTTTCTAGGGACAGAAAACTATAGGTAGGAAGAGTGTCAGTTTCTTTCACTGTGATAATCCTTGTTTCTAGGGACAGGGAAGGACAGTGAGGGAAATTCTACTTGTGCTATAGTGTGCTAAAGCATTGATCATCAACCGTCTTTAAAAAAACATTTTTTCTAGGGACAGAAAACTATAGGTAGGAAGAGTGTCAGTTTCTTTCACTGTGATAATCCTTGTTTCTAGGGACAGGGAAGGACAGTGAGGGAAATTCTACTTGTGCTATAGTGTGCTAAAGCATTGATCATCAATCAGCTTTAAAAAAACATTTTTTCTAGGGACAGAAAACTATAGGTAGGAAGAGTGTCAGTTTCTTTCACTGTGATAATCCTTGTTTCTAGGGACAGGGAAGGACAGTGAGGGAAATTCTACTTGTGCTATAGTGTGCTAAAGCATTGATCATCAATCAGCTTTAAAAAAACATTTTTTCTAGGGACAGAAAACTATAGGTAGGAAGAGTGTCAGTTTCTTTCACTGTGATAATCCTTGTTTCTAGGGACAGGGAAGGACAGTGAGGGAAATTCTCCTTGTGCTATAGTGTGCTAAAGCATTGATCATCAACCGTCTTTAAAAAAAACATTTTTTCTAGGGACAGAAAACTATAGGTAGGAAGAGTGTCAGTTTCTTTCACTGTGATAATCCTTGTTTCTAGGGACAGGGAAGGACAGTGAGGGAAATTCTCCTTGTGCTATAGTGTGCTAAAGCATTGATCATCAACCGTCTTTAAAAAAACATTTTTTCTAGGGACAGAAAACTATAGGTAGGAAGAGTGTCAGTTTCTTTCACTGTGATAATCCTTTTTTCTAGGGACAGGGAAGGACAGTGAGGGAAATTCTACTTGTGCTATAGTGTGCTAAAGCATTGATCATCAACCGTCTTTAAAAAAACATTTTTTCTAGGGACAGAAAACTATAGGTAGGAAGAGTGTCAGTTTCTTTCACTGTGATAATCCTTGTTTCTAGGGACAGGGAAGGACAGTGAGGGAAATTCTACTTGTGCTATAGTGTGCTAAAGCATTGATCATCAATCAGCTTTAAAAAAACATTTTTTCTAGGGACAGAAAACTATAGGTAGGAAGAGTGTCAGTTTCTTTCACTGTGATAATCCTTGTTTCTAGGGACAGGGAAGGACAGTGAGGGAAATTCTCCTTGTGCTATAGTGTGCTAAAGCATTGATCATCAACCGTCTTTAAAAAAACATTTTTTCTAGGGACAGAAAACTATAGGTAGGAAGAGTGTCAGTTTCTTTCACTGTGATAATCCTTGTTTCTAGGGACAGGGAAGGACAGTGAGGGAAATTCTCCTTGTGCTATACTGTGCTAAAGCATTCCTCATCAACCATCTTTGAAATCCTTGTTTTTTGGACAGTCAGGGAAGTTGTCGTTGTGCTATTCTGTGCGAAAGCAATCATCCTCAACCATATTTAGAAATCCTTAAGTAAAGGGACAGAGAAGGACACCTGAAGGTAGCCCTTATTGCTTTTTTCCCATCTCCCTGCAGGCCATCTATTAGAATGTCTGGAAGGCAAACAAGGAGAGGCAGACAGTCAGGAGGCAATAAAAGAGGGAAAGCAGGCTCTGTGTCTGGGGGCAACAGTGCTGGTCGTGGACGCGGTGCATTGTCATCAGCACATGGCCATGGGACACGCTTGTCCTTCTTTTCGGCAGCTGGACATGTTGAGCCACATCATGCCGAAGACTTGGTAGAGTGGATGACCAAGCCCTCCTCCTCCTCCTCATCCTCTCTCACCCAGGCTCAGGGTACTGGCAAAGCAGCTGCCAAAGCGTCCTCTTCCCTGGTATCAATGTCAGACTCATCATCAGTCACTCCTTCCCTAGACCCACCATGTCCTCCTCCTGAGGAGTCCCCCGAACTGTTTGAGCACAGTGTTGGGTACATGCTCCAGGAGGATGCCCAGCGTTTCGAAGGGTCTGATGATGAAACCCAGCTACAGGAAGGCAGTAGCGTGAGAGCAGACAGAGGGGATGCTCAAGAAGGACACCAATCTGGCAGTCATGTTCCAGCAGCTGCAGCATACTGCCAGATTGGCTCCAGTGATGAGGAGGGAGGGGATGATGAGGTCACTGACTCCACGTGGGTGCCTAATAGGAGAGAGGAGGAGGATGAGGAGGAGGCACATCTCCAACGAGGCAGGATGCCCTTTGGTGGCCAGCGTAAGGGCAGTACACCGACGGAATCACACCGCAGAGCTCCGCCTGTGCAGGGCGCTGCCTCTGCCCGTCATTCAAAAAGTTCTTTGGTGTGGGCCTTTTTTGAGGCTAGTGCATCAGATCGCACAGCTGCTGTTTGCAACATATGTCTCAAGCGTATATCGCGTGGCCAAAACATCAGCCGCTTGGGTACCACATGCCTGACCAGACATATGTTGACCTGCCATGCAGCTCGTTGGCAAGCCTACTTCAAAGACCCACACCAAAGAACAAAGCGGACCTCTCCTTGCACCGCATCAGCTGGGATCTCCAACCCCACTATAACTTCAGTCCTGTCTGAAACATGCACTGAGAGGAATGAAGGTGTAGAATTAGGTGTGTCACAGCCAAGTAGTTGCGGCCACTCTGCTAGCAGTACACCGACGTCCGATTCTAGCAGGCAAATTTCCCTGCCCCAGCTGCTGGACCGTCGAAAGAAGTTCACTCCCAGCCATCCACATGCCCAGCGGTTGAATGCTAGCTTGGCTAAATTGCTAGCGCTTCAACTGCTGCCTTTTCAGTTGGTAGACTCGGCCCCCTTCCGTGAGTTTGTGCAATGTGCGGTTCCTCAGTGGCAGGTTCCCAAACGCCACTTTTTCTCACGGAAGGCTATTCCGGCTCTCTACCGGCATGTGGAAGGCAATGTCTTGGCCTCGCTGGACAGGGCGGTCAGCGGTAAGGTGCATATTACCGCTGACTCATGGTCCAGCAGGCATGGACAGGGACGTTACCTTTCTTTCACGGCCCATTGGGTCACTCTTTTGGCAGCTGGGAAGGATGCAGGACAAGGTGCAGTAGTGTTGGAGGTTGTTCCACCGCCACGCCTCCAAAATGCTACTACTGGTTGTGACACACCTCTCTCCTCCACCCCCTCCTCTTCTTCTTCCTCCATGGCCTCTTCCTGTGGTTTGTCCTCTGAACCAGCGGTGCTCCGTAGCCGTTCAAGGGGCTACGCAAGTACGCAGGCAAAAAGATGCCATGCCGTGCTTGCGCTGGTGTGTTTGGGGGACAGAAGCCACACTGGGGCAGAGGTCCTGTCTGCTCTGCAGGGCCAGGCCGAGAGGTGGTTGACGCCACGCCAGCTTAAGCCAGGAATGGTGGTTTGCGACAATGGCACCAACCTCCTCTCCGCCCTCCGACAGGGACAACTGACCCATGTGCCCTGTGTGGCTCACGTCCTTAACCTGGTGGTGCAGCGGTTCTTGGGCAGGTACCCGGGCTTACAGGATGTCCTGAAGCAGGCCAGGAAAGTCTGTGTGCATTTCCGCAGATCTTATAATGCCAGTGCTCGCCTGGCTGAGCTGCAAAAGGAGTTGAACCTGCCCAAGAACCGCCTTATATGTGACATGCCCACCAGGTGGAACTCAACGTTGGCCATGCTGCAGCGGCTGCACACGCAGCAGAGGGCCATCAATGAGTACCTGTGCGACTACGGCACCAGGACAGGGTCAGGGGAGCTTGGTTTTTTTTCTCCACGCCAGTGGGGCATGATCAGGGATGCATGCACTGTCCTGGCACCATTTGAGGAGGCCACGAGGATGGTGAGCAGTGACAGTGCATGCATCAGTGACACTGTACCTCTTGTCCACCTGTTGGAGCACACGCTGCGTGGAATAATGGACAGGGCACTTGAGGCAGAACAGAGGCAGGAAGAGGAGGACTTCCTTGCCTCTCAAGGCCCCCTTTACCCAGACAGTGTTCCTTCTGTCCCACCCATCGCACAGGAAGAGGAGGAGGAGGAGGAGGAGGATTGTGTCAGCATGGAGGTGGAGGCTGGCACTCAGCATCATCAGCAGCAGTCTTTTAGGGATGATTTACAGTCCCAAGAAACCAGTGGACTTGTACGTGGCTGGGAGGAGGTGGCTGCGGATCATGTCGTCCTTAGTGACCCAGAGGACTCCGGACCGAATGCCTCAGCAAACCTACGCTGCATGGCCTCCCTGATCCTGCAAAGTCTGCGGAAGGATCCTCATATTCTTCGGATCAAGGAGAGGGACCATTACTGGCTGGCCACTCTCCTTGATCCACGGTACAAGGGTAAGGTTGCGGACCTTATGTTACCGTCGCAGAGGGAGCAGAGGATGAGACAACTCCGGGAGGCCTTGCAGAAAGGTCTGTGCAACGCGTTCCCAGAGACTGGGAGGTTACAAACTCCTGGTCCTGGACAACGAGTTGCTGAGGCTTCGGCCAGTCAAAGAAGGAGCGGTGGGGAAGGTGGCCGTCTGACCGATGCGTTCAGACAATTCTTTAGTCCGCAGCCCCAAAGTATGATCGGTTCCAGCAACCATCGCCAGCGTCTGATAAACATGGTGCAGGAATATCTAGGGGCAAGGTCAGACTTGGACACCTTCCCCACGAAAATCCTCTGGCTTACTGGGTCTTGAGGATGGATCACTGGCCAGAGCTTGCACAGTATGCAATTGAGCTACTGGCCTGTCCTGCATCCAGCGTTCTTTCGGAACGCACATTCAGTGCTGCTGGAGGATTTGTCACGGATCACAGGGTGCGCCTGTCCACCGACTCGGTTGATCGACTGACTTTCATCAAGATGAACCAGTCTTGGATCACCACCAGCTACCACACACCTGATGCTGATATAACAGACTAATTGATTTTAACATGTCACATCCCTTCAAGACTGATGCTGATGCTGAGTGCCTGTGCTGTTATGTTGACTGGCTATCCTCCTCCTCCGAGTCCTCAATGATACGATTGATGATGATAGCTTGGAAGATCATTTTTGTTTATGGGTGCTGCCACCAGTGGCTAAGGCCCAATTTTTCAGCCCCTGTTTTACAGGGGCGTGTAATTACAATTTTTTTAGCAATAATTTGCCATAGGGCTCATTGCTGTGCTCCAAGTACAGTATCTGTGAGGGGTTGGAGTGTTGTGCCACCAGTGCCTAAGGCCCAATTTTTCAGCCCCTGTTCAACAGGGGCATGCAATTACAATTCTTGATCTAATAATTCACAGCAGGGCCCATTGCTGCACCCACCAAGAGTAACTGTCAGGGCTTACAGTGTTGTGGCACCAGCACCACCATCAAAGGCCCAATTTTTACTACCACTGTTCAACAATTATATGTAATTAAAATTCCTGATATAATAGTTGACAGCAGGGCATTCCAGCACCAACCAAGAGTAACTGTGAGTGCTTACAGTGTTGTGCCAACACCAACAACTAAGGGGCCTATTTCTGCAGAGTATATACGGCAGGTCCCTACTTTCAAACATCCAACTTACAAACGACTCCTACTTGCAAAAGAAAGAAGCCAACAGGAAGTGAGAGGAAATCTACCCCTTGGAAGGAAAATTCTCTCCTGTAAGAATTAATATGGGAGAAAGGTGCCTCCTCTGTACTGATGCTTTATCAGCAATCCTTGTTTCAAGAAAAACACCACATTTCAAAAACAGTTGTCATTGGGACGGAAAGTGAGGTGAAATGTTCTGAACAGGTGCACACTGCACAGACAGCAAAACAAATGTTACAGGGGTGATAACCCTTCCCTATGTTTTCCAAAAAGCTTAAAAATAGATTTTTTGGCTGGAGCTACACTTAAACAATGTACCTGTTCAAAATTACAAACAGATTCTACATAAGAACAAACCTACAGTCCCTGTCTTGTATGCACCGCCTGTATACGGCTGTTCAGAGTATATAGGGCCTTTTTTATTTTATGTGCGGGGTTCCCCTTAATATCCATACAAGACCCAAAGGGGCTGGTAATGGGCTGGGGTAGGGGGGGGGGTCATGGGGTAGCTATGCCATTTTTCTTAAAGATTTTCATCCATATTACCGGGACCAGACATTACATTAAAGCCGCAAGCAGTTTTAAATGGCTTTTTTTTCCTTTAGAAGTGTCATTTTGTGCAGGGACAGTTCTAAACACGGGAAACACGTGGCACTTCACAGGCATACTTTAGACACCCCCCAGGTACGATATTTAAAGGAATATTTGACTTTTTTTTTTCACTTTATGCATCATTAAAATGACTGCTCCCGAAAAACGACCGTTTTTAAAACTTCTTTTTGCATTGATACATGTCCCCTGGTGCAGAACCCGGGTTCCCAAACCCTTTTTAGGACAATAACATGCATAATAGTCGTTATAATTAGCACTTTAGAATTCGAACGTTCGCATCCATTGTATTTAATAGGGTTCTAATGTTCGTACGAACTTTCGGTCCGTTCGCGGGTTCTGGTGCGAACCGAACCCGGGGGTGTTCGGCTCATCACTACTTGTCAATGGCAAGTGTTCCAATTTGCTTCTGGTTTGTGGTAGAGTATTCCTTATGTTAGTGGTTTGGGGTAAGTGTCCCCTTTTGTTGGTGGTCACTGGTTAGTAGTGAGAGTTTCTCTTTTGTAATCAGTGATGACTGTCCCTATTTGTTAGTGGTCAGTGACAAAGTCTCCTTTTCTATTAGAGATTAGCATTGAAGGCCTTCTTTAACCACTTCAGCTCCAGAAGGTTTTACCCACTTCCTGACCAGGCCATTTTTTGCGATGCGGCACTGCGTTGCTTTAACTGACAATTGCACGGTTGTGTGATGCTGTACCCAAATAAAATTGATGTCCTTTTTTCCCACAAATAGAGCTTTCTTTTAGTGGTATTTGATCACCTCTGCATTTTTTTTTTCGCTATAAACAAAAAAAGACTGACCATTTTGAAAAAGAAACTTTCTGCTATAAAATATTCTCAATAAAAAAAATTTAAAATCAAATTTCGTCATCAATTTAGGCCAATTTGTATTCTGCTTCATATTTTTGGTAAAAAAAATCCCAAAAAGCGTATATTGACTGGTTTGCACAAAAGTTACAGCGTCTACAAACTATGGGATAGATTTAGGGACTTTTTTTTAAAAGTTTTTATTAGTAATGGTGGCATAGCGGTGGACATTGCGGTGGACAAATCTGACACTTAGTGACACTTTTTGGGGACCAGTGACTCCAATACAGTGATTAGTGCTAAAAAAAATGCACTGTCACTGTATAAATCACACTGGCAGGGAAGGGGTTAATATCAGGGGCAAACATAGGGTTAACTGTGTTCCCCATGAGTGTTTTCTTACTGTGTGGGGTACAGATGCACTCGAGGAAGAGACACATCTGTGTTCCTGATTAGCAGGAGTCACAGATGTCTCTCTTCCTGTCTGACAGAATGACCGTCATTCTTTCTCTCCAGCGAGTGATTGCTGGTAGCCTGCGGCCATCGCAGTCGTGGGACCCGCTGATTGGCTTCTGCTGTGCCCAATCACAACGGGAGCGTGGCTCCGGCGGCGTGCACCCAGAGCCGTGCACGAAAATCAAGTACAGGTATGTGATCTTGCACTTAAGGGCCACCCTACCGCAGTAAATGTACGTGGGTGGTCCTTAACCACTTAACGACCGCTCACTGTATATATACGTCGGCAGAATGGCACGGACAGGCACAATCATGTACCTGTACGTGCCTGCCTTCGTATAGTTGGGGGGTCCCATCGGACCCCCCTTCTATACAGTGAGCAGTGGTTATCGTTTCGGGAGCGATCCGTGATGAGGGGAGGGCCATTCGTTTCCGGCCACCCCCTCGCGATCGCTCCCGGCGAATGAAAAGCTTCCTCTGCCTGTGTAATGTTTACACAGGCAGGAGGAAGTGATGTCATCTCTCATGCGGCGCTCACATATACAGAGCGCCGCATGAGAGAAGACACCAGGTTAGTGCACTAAACAGCACACTGACACCAGGACACATAGGCACACGATCCCCCCAGGCCCCCCCAGACACCCCCAGATCACCCCCCAGCCCCCAGTCACAGTGTCACTGATTGCAGTGACCATGTATTTACTGATCACTGCAATCAGTGACATTTGTGACTGTAAAAGTGTCAGGGCAGAGTGTTTTAGGTCCAGTGTAGCCCCCTAACCCCCCCTAATAAAGGTTTAACCCCTTGATTGCCCCCAGGTAACCCTTTCACCCCCTAGCACCGCTGTCACTAAGCAATCGTTTTTCTGATCGCTGTCTTAGTGTCGGTGATGCCGATAGGTAGACAGTTATTTTTTTTAGGTTCGCCACAGGTTTTTATAGCGTCAGGTACCCCCATATATTACCTAATAAAGGTTTAACCCCTTGATCGCCCCCCAGGTAACCCTTTCACCCCCTTTTGCCAGTGTCACTAAGCGATCGTTTTTCTGATCGCTGTATTAGTTATGCTGGTGCCGATAGGTATCCAGTTATTTTTTTTAGGTTCGCCGCAGGTTTTTATAGCGTCAGGTACCCCCATATATTACCTAATAAAGATTTAACCCCTTGATCGCCCCCCCAGCTAACCCTTTCACCCCCTTTTGCCAGTGTCACTAAGCGATCGTTTTTCTGATCGCTGTCTTAGTGTTGGTGATGCCTATAGGTAGCCAGTTATTTTTTTTAGGTTCGCCGCAGGTTTTTATAGCGTCAGGTACCCCCATATATTACCTAATAAAGGTTTAACCCCTTAATCGCCCCCCAGGTAACCCTTTCACCCCCCGTTTTTCTGATCGCTGTATTAGTTATGCTGGTGCCGATAGGTAGCCAGTTATTTTTTTTAGGTTCGCCGCAGGTTTTTATAGCGTCAGGTACCCCCATATATTATCTAATAAAGGTTTTAACCCCCTAATTGCCCCTAGTTAACCCTTTTACCAGTGATCACCGTATAAGTGTTACTGGTGACACTGGTTAGCCAGTTCGTTATTTTGTTATTTAGGTTCCCCGTCAGGTTTTTATATAGCGTCAGGTACCCCCATATATTACCTAATAAAGGTTTAACCCCCCTGATTGCCCCTAGTTAACCCTTTCACCAGTGATCACCATATAAGTGTTACGGGTGACGCTGGTTAGTTAGTTTGCTTTTTATAGTGTCAGGGCACCCGCCGTATATAACCCAATAAAGGTTTAACCCCCTGATCGCCCGGCGGGTGATATCAATTAGGTTTTAGCGTCAGAGAGGGTCTGCGTCGCCCCAGGCAGCGTCAGGTTAGTGCCAGTAACGCTAACACCCACGCGTGAAGCATACACCTCCCTTAGTGGTATAGTATCTGAACAGATCAATATCTGATCTGATCAGATCTATACTAGCGTCCCCAGCAGTTTAGGGTTCCCAAAAACGCAGTGTTAGCGGGATCAGCCCAGATACCTGCTAGCACCTGCGTTTTGCCCCTCCGTCCAGCCCAGGCCACCCAAGTGCAGTATCGATCGATCACTGCCAGTTACAAAACACAACACACATAACTGCAGCGTTCGCAGAGACAGGCCTGATCCCTGTGACTCCAGTGCTGTAGGAGGTGATTTCACCACCACAGTTAAAAAAAAAAGAGCATATATGCCGAAGCATGGGGGCAGCAGGGGCGGAGGAGCGATTTTGCTCCTAATGCCGCGTACATACGGTCAAAATTCCGACGGAGGCATGCCCTTGGAAAAGTCCGACCATGTGTGTGCGGCATAACTTTTGCGGGAGGATGCCCCCATGCTTCGGCATATATAAATGGTGCATGTATGCCCATCATTAGAAGTAGGTGGATGAAGGGAGGTATTCTAATGGTGGGCATACCCACCGATCAATCTCTTTTTTTCGTTCAGGCAACAGGCTGCATAAAAAAAATTACAATACATGTCCAACAAGGACCAGCAACGTACTGGTATGTTGCTGGACTTTGAATGGTTATACCAGATTGATGCCTGCGGGTTTAGGTATCATCTTGGTATCATTCTTTTCAGCCAGCGGCCACTTTCATGTAAAAGCAATCCTAGCGGCTAATTAGCCTCTGGACTGCTTTTACAAGCAGTGGGAGGGAATGCCCCCCCCGGATATAAAAAGCGCCATTGGGAAATTGGGAAAGCATTTTATCACACCGATCTTGGTGTGGTCAGATGCTTTGAGGGCAGAGGAAAGTTCTAGGGTCCAATAGACCCCAGTTTTTTTCAAAAAAAGAGTACCTGTCACTACCTATTGCTATCATAGGGGATATTTACATTCCATGAGATAACAATAAAAATGATAAACAAAAACAAATATGGAAGGAACAGTTTAAAAATAAAATAAAAAAGCAAAATTTATAATAAAAAAAAAAGCACCCCTGTCCCACCCTGCTCTTGCACAATGGCAAACGCAAGCGTCGGTCTGGCGTCATATGTAAACAGCAATTGCATCATGCATGTGAGGTATCACCGCAAAGGTCAGATCGAGGGCAGTCATTTTAGCAGTAGACCTCCTCTGTAAATCTAACGTGGTAACCTGTAAAGGCTTTTAAAGGCTTTTAAAAATGTATGTAGTTTGTCGCCTCTGCGCGTTTGTGCGAAATTTTAAAGAATGTCGTGTTTGGAATCTATGTACTCGGCCTAAGATCATATTTTTTATTTCATCAAACATTTGGGCAATATAGTGTGTTTTAGTGCATTAAAATTAAAAAAAGTGTATTTTTTTCCCAAAAAATGCGTTTGAAAAATCGCTGCGCAAATACTGTGTGGAAATAAAATGCAACACCCACCATTTTAATCTGTAGGGCCTTTGCTTTAAAAAAATATATCATGTTTGGGGGTTCAACATAATTTTCTTGCCAAAAAAAAATATGTTTTCATGTAAACAAAAAGTGTCAGAAAGGGCTTTGTCTTCAAGTGGTTAGAAGAGTGGATGTAAGCTTCCTAATGTTGTGTATAAAATTCCAGGACAGTTCAAAACCCCCCCAAATGACCCCATTTTGGAAATTAGACACCCCAAGCTATATACTGAGAGGCATGTCGAGTCCATGGAATATTTTATATGTTGACACAAGTTGCAGAAAAAAGACAATTTTTTATTTATTTTTTGCACAAAGTTGTCACTAAATGATATATTGCTCAAACATGCCATGGGCATATATGGAAATTACACCCCAAAATACATTCTGTTGCTTCTCCTGAGTACGGGGATACCACATGTGTGAGACTTTTTGGGAGCCTAGCCGCGTACGGGACCCCAAAAACCAAGCACCGCCTTCAGGCTTATTAAGGGTATAAATTTTTGATTTCACTCCTCACTGCCTATCACAATTTCAGAGGCCATGGAATGCCCAGATGGCCCAAACCCCCCCCCCCCCAAATGACCCAATTTTGGAAAGTAGACACCCCAAGCTATTTGCTGAGAGGTATGGTGAGTATTTTGCAGATCTCGCTTTTTGTCACAAAGTTTTGAAAATTGAAAAAAAAAAATATATATTTTCTTTCTTCATTTTCAAAAACAAATGAGAGCTGTAAAATACTCACCATGCCTCTCAGCAAACAGCTTGGGGTGTCTACTTTCCAAAATTGGGTCATTTGGGGGGGTTTTGTGCTATTTTGGCATTTTATGGCCTTCGAAACTGTGATAGGTAGTGAGGAGTGAAATCAAAAATTTGTGCCCTTAGAAATCCTTAAGGCAGTGCTTGGTTTTCGGGGTCCCGTACGCGGCTAGGCTCCTAAAAAGTCCCACACATGTGGTATCCCCGTACTCAGGAGAAGCAGCAAAATGTATTTTGGGGTGCAATTCCACATATAACCATGGCATGTGTGAGCAATATATCATTTAGTGACAACTTTTTGTACATTTTTTTTTTTTTGTCATTATTCGATCACTTGAGACAAAAAAAAAAAAAATATTCAATGGGCTCAACATGCCTCTCAGCAATTTCCTTGGGGTGTCTCCCTTTAAAAATGGGGTCATTTGTTTGTTTTTTTAGCACCTCAAGAAATGAGATAGGCAGTCATAAATTAAAAGCTGTGTAAATTTCAGAAAATGTACCCTAGTTTGTAGACGCTATAACTTTTGCGCAAACCAATAAATATACGCTTATTGACATTTTTTTTACTAAAGACATGTGGCTGAATACATTTTGGCCTAAATGTATGACTAAAATTGAGTTTATTCGATTTTTCTTATAACAAAAAGTAGAAAATATCATTTTTTTTCAAAATTTTCAGTCTTTTTTCGTTTATATCGCACAAAAAAAAAAATCACAGAGGCAATCAAATACCATTAAAAGAAAGCTCTATTTGTGGGAAGAAAAGTACACAAATTTCGTTTGGGTACAACATTGCATGTCCGCACAATTTCCAGTTAAAGCAGCACAGTGCCAAATTCTGAAAACACCTCTGGTCCTTAACCTGCATAATGGTCCGAGGGTTAAGTGGTTAAGCTAGGGGTCAGTGGTAAGTGCAAATTTTTTGGTGGTTAGTAGGAACTCCGTAATAGGTCATTGGTGTTCAGTGGGTATATTCTCAGCCTTTGAAACTGTTTTCCAGACATGGATGGAAATCATTCTTAAAACATTGTGTTTCGCACCTGTATACCGATCCTGAGACGACAAGGGAGGCTTCTTGCACAGTTCCCACCTGAGCACCCAAAGATGTTGAGACAGGACCTGCAGGGATGATGGAAGGGCACATGTGCCAGGGTGAAGGCACCGAAGACTGCAAATTGGGAATGTTGTTGTTAGATGAGCAGGGATACCACTAGTGGTAAACCATGGATATGACAAGTTCAGTTATAAACGGAGTTAACTCATAAGCCAGGTCCAGTATCAGCTGAGGAGAAAGGCACCAACTCATAGGCAGGTTCAGAGTCAGGAACAAGCAGAGGTCAGCAACATGCAGGCAGTGAGGTACAAAGCTGATAGGCAGAATCTTGGTCAGAAGTACAAGTTTCATAGTATTAATTTCAGGATCAGGAACGCAGCTGAAAAAACTGAAAGCAATGATCCTGTTCAGAGCTCAGGTTTAAATAGCCCACCCATGAACATGCCCGGAACCTGCACATATGTTTTGATGTGCATAAACCTGTGCGCACCATCACTTGTGTGGTTAGGCTTCTATGCCTGTAAACATGTGCATGCTTATGCACACAGACATTTCCCTAATGGCTGGCACAATGCTCCTGACACACTGAGGGAGATTTACTAAAACCGCTGCACTCAGAATCTGGTGCAGCTGTTAATGGTAGCCAATCAGCTTTTAACTATTTCAACCTTGTTTATTTAAGCTTTGGCAATAAAACCTGGAAGCTGATTAGTCTCTATGCAGAGCTGCACCACATTTTGCACGCGCCAGTTTTAGTAAATAACCCCCATTGGGTCTCTCTCTGAGTTGCTGGAATCAAATCAAACGATCCGCCCACTTCCGGTCTACAGAACCGACCGTTAACGAGTGCGAGGAGAGAGCACTGAGCAGCAGCTTACCCTCCTGCATTTGTCCATCCTGAGAGATCACTTTGGGAACTACAGCAGAGGATCCAGCTTTCACAGTGGTACATACCATGCTTAGTTGACCCTTCAAGCGTATGCTTTTTGGGGTCCACTGTTTCCGGTAAGCCCCTCCTATATCGGTGGTGGCCATCTTCACTTCACGATTGTGGGAGCACCAACATTATATTCGCATTTGAACTTTGTTACTGTTTTCACTTATCAGAGACTTTTTTTATATGATTTTTCATATGGACTATTGTTTTCTGATTTAACACTGAGCAAAGTGTTCACTCACTTGGTGCCCATTCATTATTTAGTGATTTTCACTAGTTTAGCGCTACTTATTTTGTTTGTATTTCTGTTTTCACCATTTGTCCATTGGTTTTTGTAGCTGCTCACCATTTTAGGCAGCGCAGAATTTTTTTGTATTTGTTTCCATGAAGAAGTGTAGACAGAAGCTTCAACATGCTTAAGGTAGCTTGCTATTTGTGAGGTTCCATTTCTTCTTTAATGTGGTCATACTTTCTTCAGATATCTCCCTGTTGCCATATACCTAATGTTACCGGCCTCAAAATGTGAATTAACCACTTGACCACTGGGCACTTAAACCCCCTTAATAACCAGACCAATTTTCAGCTTTCGGTGCTCTCACATTTTGAATGACAATTACTCAGTCATACAACACTGTACCCATATGAAATTTTTGTCCTTTTTTTCACACAAATAGAGCTTTCTTTTGGTGGTATTTAATCACTGTTGGGTTTTTTATTTTTTGCGCTATAAGAGAAAAAAGACTGAAAATTTTGTAAAAAAATGATTTTTTTTTCGTTTCTGTTATAAAATTTTGCAAATTACTATTTTTTCTTCATAAATTTTGGCCAAAATTTATACTGCTACATATCTTTGGTAAAAATAAGTACAAATTGGTGCATATTATTTGGTCTTTGTGAAAGTTATAGAGTCCACAAGCTATGGTGCCAATATCTGAAAATTGATCACACCTGAAGTACTGACGGCCTATCTCAATTCTTGAGACCCTAACATGCCAGAAAAGTACAAATACCCCCCAAATGACCCCTTTTTGGAAAGAAGACATTCCAAGGTATTCAGAAAGAGGCATTGTGAGTTTTTTGAAGTTGTCATTTTTTCCCACAATTCTTTGCAAAATCAAGATTTTTTTTTTCTCTTTTTTTTTTTCACAAAATTGTCATATTAGCAGGTTATTTCTCACACACAGCATATGCATTCCGCAAATTACACCCCAAAACACATTCTGCTATTACTCCCGAGTATGGCGATACCACATGTGTGAGACTTTTACACAGCGTGGCCACATACAGAGGCCCGACATGCAGGGAGCACCTTCAGGCGTTCTGGAGCACCCAGGCCAATTCTGACATTTCTCTCCTACATGTAAAAATCATCATTTGTTTGCTAGAAAATTACATAGAACCCCAAAACATTATTTATGTTTTTTTAGCAAAGACCTTAGAAAATATAATGGTGGTTGTTGCAACTTTTTATCTCGCACGATATTTGCGCAGCAATTTTTTTAACGCGTTTTTTACGGAAAAAAAATGTTTTGTGCTTAAAAAAAAAAAAAAACAGTAAAGTTAGCCCAATGTTTTTGCATAATGTGAAAGATGAAGTTACGCCGAGTAAATAGATACCTAACATGTCGCCCTTAAAAATTGCACACACTCGTGGAATGGCGCCAAACTTCGCTACTTAAAAAATCCCCATAGGCGACGCTTTAAATATTTTTACTGGTTACATGTTTTGAGTTACAGAGGAGGTCTAGGGCCAAAATGATTGCTCTCGCTCTAACGTTCGCAGAGATACCTCACATGTGTGGTTTGAAAACCGTTTTCATATGTGGGCGGGACTTACGTATGCGTTCGCTTCTGTATGCGAGCTCACGGGGACAGGGGCGCTTTAAAAAAAAAAAAAAAAATGTATTCTTCATTTTACTTTATTTATTTTAGTTTGACATGTTTTTCCGCCCTAAACATTTTTTGATCACTTTTATACCTATTACAAGGAACGTAAACATCCCTTGTAATAGGAATATGGCATGACATCCCCTCTCGCCTCCCGTAAGAATGATCAAGCGGCGGAACAGCCGCTATGATTGTTCTTATGGTGTAGGGAATCGCCGGCTGAAAAAGCTAATATCTGAATGATGCCTGTAGCTGCTCCCATCATTCAGATATCCCCGTACAAAGTCAAGGACGTCATATGACGGCCGGAGGGCGGGAAGTGGTTATTGCAGAGTATTGCCGGGCATTGCGGAGTATTGCCGGGCATTGCGGAGTATTGCTGGGCATTGTGGAGTATTGCGGACTATGGCAGGGTATTGCGGTGTATGGCAGGGTATTGCACGGGTATTGCACAGGGTATTGTGGAGGGTATTGCACAGGGTATTGTGGAGGGTATTGCAGAGTATTGTGGAGGGTATTGCAGAGTATTGTGGAGGGTATTGCAGAGTATTGTGCAGGGTATTGCAGAGTATTGTGCAGGGTATTGCAGAGTATTTTGCAGAATATTGCGCAGGGTATTGCAGAGTATTGCGCAGGGTATTGCAGAGTATTGCGCAGGGTATTGCAGAGTATTGCGCAGGGTATTGCAGAGTATTGCACCAGAGTATTGCAGAGTATAGCACCAGAGTATTGCAGAGTATTGCACCAGAGTATTGCAGAGTATTGCACCAGGGTATTGCAGAGTATTTTGCAGGGTATTGCGCAGGGTATTGCAGAGTATTGCACCAGGGTATTGCGCAGGGTATTGCAGAGTATTGCGCAGGGTATTGCAGAGTATTGCGCAGGGTATTGCAGAGTATTTTGCAGGGTATTGCAGAGTATTTTGCAGGGTATTGCAGAGTATTTTGCAGGGTATTGCAGAGTATTGCGCAGGGTATTGCAGAGTATTGCACCAGGGTATTGCAGAGTATTGCACCAGGGTATTGGCAGGGTATTTTGCAGAGTATTGGCAGGGTATTTTGCAGAGTATTGACAGGGTGTATTGCAGAGTATTGGCAGGGTATAGCACAGGGATGGCTGAGCAGGGATGGATGGATGGCTGGATCTGTGACTGCAATTGTCACAGATCCAGCCCACAGTGCTGCTGCTGCCATCCGCTCCCTCCCCCTCCCCTCTCACACTGTACCGATCGGTACAGAGAGGGGAGGGAGGAACCGGCGTCATCAAATGACGCCGGTCTGTTTACAAGTGATTGCTCCGTCATTTGACGGAGCGATCACGTGGTAAACGGCCGCTATCAGCGGCGATTTACCGCGATTCGTGATCCGCCGGGTCCTCTGGACCCGGCGGTCACGGAGTTTCCCGTGTGCGCGCCCCAGGGGGCGCGCGGGAGCGCGATTCTGGGAGGACGTTATATAACGTCCTCCCAGAGTTAAGCAACCACCTTGTCGACGTTATTTGTCGGCAGGTGGTTGTTAAGTGGTTAAGAGAGCCGATAATTGTAGACGTGATGAGATAAGGTGATCAGCCTGGCGTGGACTGCAAAGAATCACACAAACAGCATGAGACTTCCATATGACTGTGTTGGACTTTGTATCTAAAAGTCCCCAGGTCTTAATGCTAAAGGCTCATTCAGCTGCAGTTTCCTAGCTGCATCTTCCTCAAAGCTTTGCCCTTCCTCTGTAGATAGATGAGCTTTAGTGAACCATTGACCGACTTTTGTTATTTCATCATTAATCTCTATGTAAACAAGAAGCTGTCATTCAGGCACAGTACAGGTACAGGGACATTGGCAAACTGAAAAAAATTGTGAATACATCACCCTTGCACTGTCTTAATAAAACACCATTGATCGATAGAAGGAATGAAGTCTGTCAATGGAGCAGGAAAGCCTGTTGTGCTGCCGAAGAAGTATACAGTTCATAACCTTTCTGAATAAGACCTAACAAGACATCCGCTGCATTGAATAGGTCGCTGCAAATGAGAACTAAAATGTCTTCTGGAAAAAACAGAGACAATAGAAGAATCTAACAGAGCTGTTATCACCCTCATTAGGGAAACTTGATGATAATAATAATAGTGACTTTTAAACAATCAAATATAAATATTATTTTCTTTTTCTCTAAAGAAAATAATTCTTTTTCATAAAATACACTACTAGAACCAGAGGAAAAAAATATGTGTTTCTCTCTCAAAAGCTACAATGTAATTGCTTTTCCTGCAAATATTCTGTAATAGACGTGGGCTTGAACAGTGTATTCTTCCCATTAGAAAAATGGAAGAATTCTTTAATGCAATGTTGGCAGTTCCAAGCTTCAAGTGATAGAATATCGTATTTTTAGTAAACATAATGGTATTACCGGAATGTTTCACGGACACGTGCAATTTTGAGGCTTGACGTGTTTTTTGATTGACGCAACCCCATATTTTATATTTTACAAAAAACAAGATTGGTATTATATTATTTTTGTATACACTTAAATTCATTTTAGTTACATAGTTAGTCAGGTTAAAAAATGACACCGTTCTATCTAATTCAACCAATAGGAAAAATAAATAAATGCAATAAATAAATAAAAAAACTAAAAAATAAATAGAAAAAAACTAATATACAGAATCCTATACCTACACACAAACCCCCTGCCCCTATAAATCATGGTCCATTTCACCCTTCGTGAGGGGAAATCCTGATCCCCAAAAGGCAATCGGATATTCCTTGGATCAACAATCCCTGGTATTATTAACTACGGTATAAATGTTAATATCCACTCATATTTTGTGCATTAAAGAATTCATCCAGCCCTTTTTTTAAATATTCTACTGAGCTGGCCAGATCTAGTTCTTGAGGTAGAAGCCTTTCTGTTTGTGAAGTTTAAATCTCTTTACCTCCAGACATAAAGAGTGTCTTTGTCCTTTGTAATGACCTTAAAGTAAATAAGTCTTTACCAAGTTCACCATATTTACCACTTATTTGTTTATACGTGATGATCATAATGTCTTTTATCAAAAGAGAATACATTCAGTTCAGCTCATCTTTTCCCAAGGTCCTCCATGCTGCTTAATTGCTTTCCCTTCTCTGCACTTTCTCCATTTCCACAATATCCTGTTTGTGACCTGGTGCCCAAAACAGAACTGCATATTCCAGATTAATTCTTACCAGTGATTTGTACAGGGTCAAAATTGTATCTCTCTGTATGGAGTCTATACCTTTTTTAATACATGTATTTTCTTGTTTAAGAAACTGCAGCTTGCCACTGCATGCTATAAGTCCATAATCTGCCAGAACACCCAGATACTTCTTAACCAATGACTCCACCAGTTGTACTCCTGCTAGAATATATTAGGCATATATGTTTTTAGCCCCAAGTGGATTATTTTACGTTTATCAACATTAAACCTTATTTACCTCATAGTTTCCCATTCAAACAGTGCAATAAAGTCTGCTTGTAAGTTGGAGACATCCTGTAATGTTATGTGGATGTTATTCCACTGCATGCTGTAACTGACTCTTATCTGCAAACACAGAAATGATAAGCCCAAACTATATAGTATATCATTTATAAATATGTTAAAATGTAAGGATCCCAACCCTGAACCTTGGAGTACACCACTAATAACTATAAACCCTTCAGAGCTTGAATCATTAACCATTAATCTCTGAATACTGTATTTTAGTCCGTTTTCAAACCATTTACAAACTGAATTTCCTATAGACTGTAACTTACAAAATAGCTGTGTGTGGGGAACTGTGTGAACGGTGTGAAGTGCTTTTGTAAGTTCAAGAATACTAAATCCATAGGTCCCCTTTTGTCAAAGTTTCTGCTTACATCCTCAATAAAAGAAAGCAGATTTGTTTCACAACATCAGTCTTTCAAGAGCCCGCACTGCCTATTGCTTATAATATAGTTTTCTAGCAAAAGCTCTTCGGTGTGGTCATTTATCAGACTCTTAAATATATTCCGAATATAGAACTGAAAAAAAAAACTGGTCTATAATTATTTGGTAAATACTTTGCTATGAATATAGGCACCACATTTGTTTTTTGCCAATGTAGTGGTACCAAGTTATTAAAGAGTCTCTAAAAATTAGAAACATTGGCTTCACAATTATAAAGCTCAACTCTTTGAGGACACGTTAGTGTAAGCCATCTTGTTAGGGCAGTTTATTCACATTTATTTTGTCCAAATGTTTCTGGATTGGCTGCCAGGATGCAGGGGAGGGTGGAGAGGTGGGTGGGTCCCACGTGTGTGCAGGTCGGGGCCCGCTGTCAGACGCTGTGCAGGGTGAGGTCAGGTGCCAGGTCGGAGGGCCCCATAGAGGAGGACATCATGGGGGAAGAGCCCCTCCCTGCTCTTTTGTGTGTGCAGGTCGGAGGGCCCCATGGAGGAGGAGGTCGGGTGGAGGAGCCCCCCCTATTTTGTGCATGCAGGCTCCGCTCCGGTCAGTTACCGATGTGCGCCGGGCTGTGCAGGGTGGGTGAGGCCAGTTGGTGCCAGCGGAGGGCCACATGGAGGAGGTCAGGGTGGAGAAGCCCCCCTTTCTTGCAGCTGCCGCCGGATATCCTGGTGGAGATGGGACACAGGCTCAGCTACCCCTCCTGGCACTGTTGGACAGGTGAGAGCTGGGAGGACTGATGCTTCCCTAGGTATGTGTGACACTCCCTCCCACTTGTCCCACTGCCCTCCACCTGTCCCGCTGCCCCCCACCTGTGACACTGCCTCCCACCTGTCCCACTCCCTCCCACCTGTCCTGCTGCCCCCTACCTGTGACACTGCCTCCCACCTATCCCACTCCCTCCCACCTGTCCCGCTGCTCCCCTACCTGTCCCACTGCCCCCCTACCTGTGACACTGCCTCCCACCTGTCCCACTCCCTCCCACCTGTCCCGCTGCCCCCTACCTGTGACACTGCCTCCCACCTATCCCACTCCCTCCCACCTGTCCCGCTGCCCCCTACCTGTCCCACTGCCCCCTAGCTGTGACACTGCCTCCTACCTGTCCCGCTGCCCCCCTAGCTGTGACACTGCCTCCCACCTATCCCGCTGCCCCCTACCTGTGACACTGCCTCCCACCTGTCCCACTCCCTCCCACCTGTCCCGCTCCCCCCCACCTGAGACACTGCCTATAATCTGTGATGCTGCCCGCCACTTTTCCCGATGCCCCCCACCTTTCCCGCTGCCCCCATTCCATGACACTTCCCCCTCCTGTCCTGCTGACCTTCTCCCATGACACTTCCCCCTCCATTTCCACTGCCCCCCGCCTGTCCCGCTGGCCCTCTTTCATCCAGCTTCCCCCTTCTGTCACGCTGCTCTTCTCCTATGACTCTCCTCCCTCCTGTCCCACTTCCCCCTCCTAACCCACTGAACCCCACCTGTCACCCTTCTCCCTTCCTGTCCCACTTCCCCCTTCTGTGGTAGGAGGAGATGGGACTGGAGAAGGAGGAGGAGGAGGACATGGGATGGAGGACATTTGACTGGAGGAGATGGAAATGGAGGAGGGGGACATGGGATGGAGGTGATGGGATTGCAGGTAGGACGAAGAGGACATGGGATAGAGAACATGGGATGGAGAAGGAGGAGGACATGGGATGCATTGCCTCACTTTATGCGTTAGGTAAATGCCCAAGTGATCATCCACAAAGAAATCCATACAAATTAAAAAAAAAGGTCTAGAGCAGGGGTGCCCAACCTTTTGAAGAGCAAGGGCCACTTAAGCGACTTGGTAACCGGCCGCGGGCCACAATGAGCGGAGCGGGTGGATGGCAGCCCACTCAGCTCTATAGAGCCCACTCTACTCTCTCTCTTTTTTGTAAATGCACACAAGTACATTTACATCTTCCACTTCTTATAGGTGAATGGAGGGTCAGATTTGGTTGGACTGACAGTGTGAAAGGGGCCTAAGGCTGTTTTCACACTGATGCACGGTTGCCTCAAGGGTGCAGCATAGTTCACCTGCGGCATTTCTGCAGGTTAGCTGCACTTTGCTATAGACTTCTATTATATCCTGTAGGTGTGGTGCACTTTCAGAAAGAAGTAATAGAAGTCTATAGCTCAGTGCAGGTAACCCGCAGGTGCACTTCTCTGCACCTGTGGATCAGTTTGAAAGCAGCCCAGTAACCACTGCAGAACAGATATGCCCATATATACACTGTGATTTTAGTAATAAACTGACCTTTAATAACAGTATTCTATTCTATTTTATTCAATCCCAGAGCAGGAGGACACGGGCCACATCAAAGGGCTCCGCGGGCCACATGTGGCCCCCGGGTCACTGGTTGGGCACCCCTGGTCTAGAGGCACTCACTGGTCTTGCAGCAGAGATTAATCCAATCAACAGCATTTTATTGTCAACATTTCCATAGAGCTAATGCCGCGTACACACGGCCGTTTTTCTCGTCGGGAAAAAATACATTTTTCCCATTCGACGAGAAAAACGATAGTCTGTGGGCTTTCTGTCATTTTTCTCGACGAGAAAAACGGCATTAAAAACGACGAGAAAAATTAGAACATGTTCTAATTTTTCTCGTCGTTTTTTCCTACATTTTTTCCGCGGCAGTGTTTCCCATAGGGAAACACTGCCGCGGAGCCCACAGACGGTCGTTTTTCTCGACAAGAGAAAAAACGACCGTGTGTGGGGAACAAGCTGTTCCCCCGTTTTAAATGACATTATTCACGGCGGTTTTTTAACCGCCGTGAATAATGATCGTGTGTATGCGGCATCAGTCTATCATTCTCAGGAGTCTTGATGAAACAACCAAGGCCCTGCCTGACTAGTTTAGTCACACTGGATATCTTCATGGGACTATGTAGACTATTAGGGGACTGTTATTTATAGTCATATTTCATGTTTGTAGGAAGACATCTTTGGATACTGACAGAGAAGTACTAATAAGTTCTATTGAAATAGTACATCTCGTATAAAACCATTAAATACAGTACTTCACAGTATGTCGTGTTATATTTGCGGTATACTGTATATTTGGTATTTCTGTTACCTCTAGCTTACAAACATTCGATAGTCTAATTAGGGTAAAGTACATAATCATTCTTTTTTATGACCAAACAGTAGATCATAAATTTTTAAACATTTGTGAGAGGAGAAAGGTATAGATTTGGTATTCAATTGTCAGTGTATATTTTTAGATTATAATTACCTAATAAATGACAACAAATATCATTAACTTATTACTACTATCTTTCTTCTTCCAGACAAGCCTTTCTATAATAACAGGTGCCATGGGGATAAACAGGCAGAATTCATTATTTAAGGATAGATCCACAGATGTCAGCCTTTTCATCATTAAACATACATGGTAGTGCAAACAGTAAAATGTGCAGATGTGTTCTTCACTGTGCTTTAATATTCCTAAGGTATATGATCAGGCAGATAGTAATTAACACTCTGGTGGTCAAAGGAAAACAGCCATCTTCATAATTCAAGCCACGTAGTAAATATTTTTATTTATAACTGTAAAATTGATATTTAACCACTTCAGCCCCGGAAGAATTTACCCCCTTCCTGACCAGAGCACTTTTTGCGATTCGGCACTGCGTCGCTTTAACTGACAATTGCGTGGTCGTGCGACGTTGCACCCAAACAAAATTGGCGTCCTTTTTTCCCACAAATAGAGCTTTTTTTATTTTTGCGCTATAAACAAAAAAAGAGCGACAATTTAAATTTTTTTTTTTTTAAAAAAAGCAATATTTTTTACTTTTGCTATAATAAATATCCCCAAAAAAGATATAAAAAAACAAATTTCTTTCTCAGTTTAGGCCGACGTGTATTCTTGGAGATATTTTTGGTGAAAAAAAAAAACAATAAGCGTATATTGATTGGTTTGCGCAAAAGTTATAGTGTCTACAAAATTGGGGATAGTTTTATGGCATTTTTATTATTATTATTTTTTTATTAGTAATGGCGGCGTACTGCGATTTTTTTTGTGACTGCGACATTATGGCGGACACATCAGACACTTTGACACTATTTTGGGACCATTGTCATTTATACAGCGATCAGTGCTATAAATATGCACTGATTGCTGTGTAAATGACACTGGCAGGGAAGGGGTTAAATACTAGGGGGCGATGAAGGGGTTAAGTGTGTCCTAGGGAGTGATTCTAACTGTGGGGGGATAGGCTCACTACAGCATGACTGAGATCACTGCTCCCGATCACAGGGAGCAGTAGATCAATGTCCTGTCACTAGGCAGAACAGGGAAATGCCTTGTTTACATAGGCATCTCCCCATTCTGCCACTCCGTGATACGATCGCGGGGCCGCCGGCAAACAAGTTCAGCGTTTGTCAGTCACTGCTTGCTGCTTTGCTCTTCCCGTGCTCACTACAGGGCAGGACTGGGGTGGGGGATGGGAACGGCTGTCTCTGACTCTCAGTTGGGTGCTGAGAGATGGAGACATCTGCCAATCAGGCAGCTGGGTGGATCCTGACAATATTGTTAGGATCCTTCCATATCTTAGAGCGACTCTGCCACATCAGTCGCTGCTGCCCACTATCAGCTGAGTCTGGCTCACAGAAGTGCAAATGCAAACGTAAGTGCAGTCCTGTGATCCACAAAAAAAGCTTTGGCCATATTTTTTTTTTTTAAAGAGGAACTAAAAGAAAAATCTTTCTTTCCATTCTGGATAGAGTAAGGGATAAGTTCAAAAAAAATTTTTTTGCCATATGTGTCCCATTAGGAAGATTTCTCTTTACTTCCTGTCCCATAGTCAAAACAGGAAGTGAAAAGAAATCTCTTCGAAGTGAGAGAATCCCTAGTTGTCACCAGGGACACCAGAACTAATACTCCCACTGGAAGATTTCCCCTTTATTCCTGTTCTGGTGACAAAGCAAAATTTTGAATTTTCCTTCACTAGAAGGTATATCTTCCCAAAGGGAAAACATATGGCAATAAAAAATCTGATATTTGTACTAATTTTTATCCACTCTATCCAAAACTTAAGAAAAACGTTTTGCCTTTACTTCTACAGTATATCTGAATCCAAAAATATCCTTACTCTTTCGTCCATGGACCGACACAGCTTCTCTATTGACAAAGTGGGTATTATCCGTTAATTAGGAGTGACTAGGCAGAAAAACTTGTAAAAAGTGTTGCATCACACCTTCTACAGTACCGCCCAGGGGGCGGACCCTCTGGGTATACCCTCTCAGTCTGCACATCGCAGATCAGTTTTTTTCTGTCTAGCAAGGAGTAGGACATGGCTCCCTTCGGGCTCATTGGTTCGGGGAAAAAAGATATATATATTTTTTATTTTTTTGCTACATTTGTTGTTTCCTGCGATCTTCGATCAACTGCCGACTGGGTGACAGGCTGGATCCTCGATCCTTGTAGTCTCCCCAGTTTCGGCCATCGAGCGTGTGCCGACCCTAGCTACGCGCTGGGTTTTCCACGACATGCCCGTCGCTCCACGGGTGGCCGGTGAGCCTACGCTCCAGGGCCTGCATCGGACCGCTCAGCTTCGGCTGACCTTACGGCCGAGTCGCAGCAGCCTGGCCGGTGAGCTTACGCTCCAAGGCTTGCATCGGACCGCTCAGCTTCGGCTGACCTTACGGCCGAGTCGCAGCAGCCTGTCCGGTGAGCGTCATGCTCCAGGGCATACATATGATCGTCCCTTCTGGGTCCAATCACAGCATGCCTGGCCAACAGTCACCTTCCGTGCGCGGACGATGATCTGTTTGGAATGTCTTCCAGCAGAATACATGCAGGATAGGTAAGTAAAACTCCCCTGCCTCGGCTGGGTGATTTAGCTGGACATTCCTGGAGAGATCAAGTAAGTGGTTGTGGCCCCTTTCTTCCCTCTCTCCCTGCCTTTCCCTCCTCCCTGGGCTTCTAGCTAAAGGTTGCTGGGTGCTGGGGGTCACCTAGGGGGTCCCACTGGAGCGGGGCTGGCTGTAACTAACATTTAAAAGAAATGTCATTTTTGCTTACCTGTGTTTCTGTGTCTCCATGCTGTCGGCGGCCATTTTGAGGTGGTCCATGCCAAGTTTGGCCTCTTGTAACTGCCTGGCGGCCATCTTCCTGTAGTTCGGCCACACCCACTGGCCCCTATCAGGTGATCGGCGGCCATGTTTGTCCACCCTGTATGCAGATATTGCCGTTCGGCGGCCATCTTTTTTGTGGGCTATGGCTGCCTGACCTCTATCTTCTGTCGGCGGCCATTTTCTTAGAGCCCACATTATCTTCCATACAGACGGTTTTGGCAACCATTTTGCGAGAGCCTCCGGCCTCTAGGGTGCATTACACTGGCGCGAAAATTCACACAGGAAGTGCTGATAAAAGAAGCAGACTGACACAGCAGCAAGGGGACAGCATCATAGGCGCAGCATAGCAGTACCTATCCAGGGTGGTGAGTCCTCTGGGTAACCCAGCATCTCTGCAGCGCAGGAGGGTGGCCTATTGATATCTTGCCTGGAGCCCTGTGAGTGTCAGCGTGTGGTCAGCATGGCATCTGAGCCAGATGTCTTCTCCCCTGAAACACCAGATTTAGCAGCTGGTGTCCCTGAGGTGTCTATGGACGCTATGTCGGCAATCCTAGAGGCGTTTGCTGCCAGGGTGGAAGCAGCACACGGGAATACAGGGGGTAATAAACGCCCCCGTCCCCTGCAATCTTCTGGGGATATTTCTGATGCAGAACCAGGTCCAGCTACGGCTCATGGCCCAGATTCTGATGCATCAGAGACTGCAGACCGTGACCGATCGGACAGTGAGGAGGACTCCAAGTCCAGGTCAGTACGCGAGACGGCTTTGGTATCTGACCTTATTACTGCAGTGCGGGATACGCTAAAGTTGGAAAGGACTGAAGAAGTAGCAGATACTCCAGTCCCCTTTGGGTTTCGTAAACCTGCCCGCACTGCTAAGGTGTTCCCTTGTGTGTCTTATTTTGACAAACTCTTATACAAGGAATGGGAGAACCCACTGAGGGTCTTTACAGCCCCAAAGAGGTTTGCAGTACGGTACCCCTTTGAGGAGAGTTTTCTGAAGATATGGACCTCTCCCCCTATAGTGGACCCTTCGGTGTCCAGACTTAATAGAGCCACCACTATTCCAGTAGAAGGGGCTCCTGTTTTCAAGGACCCTGTGGATAAGAAGGCTGAAGCACTCGCTCGCTACCTATACTCAGTGGTAGGCTCAGCAGTACGCCCGGCATTGGCGGGGGCCCTAGTGTCTCAGACACTTACTGAATGGGCAAAATTGCTACTCCAGGGGTTAAAGGAGCGAGATGCTCCTCCTAATGAGATAACTTTGGCCGACCAGTTGGTCCAGGGCCTTAAGTTTGTCTGCGAGTCAGACATGGATACTATTCCCCTGCTGTCAAGAGCTTCGGTTTATGCAGTAGCAATACGCCGCCTGATCTGGCTAAAGGGCTGGTCTGCGGACCAGACTTCCAAGAAAGCCCTATTGGATCTGCCTTTTAAGGGCGACAGACTTTTTGGGGCTTCTCTGGATGACATCATCAAGGATGCTACAGGAGGTAAAAGCACTTTGCTTCCCCAAACTAGCAAGGGTAGGGGACCACGCCAAGGGCAAGGGCCCTCCTTTACTGCACGTAAGCGGTTTTTTCGCCCTCTTAAGGCGACAGGGAAGAGACCCCAGGCCGATAAAGCGCCTGCCCAAGGACAAAAGCGTCCTTGGTCCCGCAGACCCAACAAGCCTGTGGACAAATCTGCGTCCACATGAAGGTCCGCCCCCACCCAGCTCTCGGGTGGGGGGACGTCTTCGCAAATTCGCGACTCAGTGGACTGCTCTAGTCTCCGACAGGTGGGTTTGCGAAGTAATCTCCTCAGGCTACAAGATAGAATTTCTCTCTTGTCCACCAGACAGATTCATCACCTCCAATCTCCAGCTACTACCGACCCGTCGGGAGGCCCTGTATGGGGCGGTCCAGGGTCTACTGGAACGCGGGGTAGTTATTCCAGTTCCAGAACAGGAACGGGGTCAGGGTTTTTACTCAAATCTGTTCATTGTGCCAAAGAAGGAGGGGGTTCGTCCAATCTTGGATCTCAGAGCCCTCAATTGCTTTGTGAAGGTACAAAGATTTCGGATGGAGTCGGTTCGATCCGTAGTCACGGCTCTCCATCCGGGGGACTTTCTGGCCTCCTTGGACATCAAGGACGCATACCTGCATGTCCCCATATACTCCAGACACCAGAGGTTTCTGCGATTTGCTATCGGGAAGAACCACTACCAGTTTGTGGCCCTCCCGTTTGGCCTTGCCTCAGCACCCAGGACGTTCACCAAGGTGCTCGCTCCGATTCTGGCACTTCTAAGACAGCGGGGTATCGCTATCACAGGTTACTTGGACGACCTTCTGCTGAAGGGCCCTTCAAGCTCAGAATTAGAGGTAAGCGTGTCCATTACCTGTCAGACTCTTCGAGACTGTGGTTGGATACTAAACACGCAAAAGTCAGTATTGGTGCCCACTCAACGCCTAGTGTACCTGGGGTTGATTCTGGATTCCTCAGAGGCAAAGGTATTCCTCCCTGTGGAGAAGTTGCAGACCCTCCGGGCTGCAGTACGGCAGCTGACTTCCAGGAATTGGTCGTCACTCCGTTTTTGCATGCGAGTGTTGGGCCTCATGGTAGCCTCCTTCGAGGCGGTCCCATATGCTCAATACCACACTCGAGTGTTACAGAGGGAAGTTCTGTCCAGATGGAACAGATGCCCTTCATCTCTGGATTATCAAATCCGAGTGAGCCACCTAGTCAGGAGATCCCTGGTATGGTGGCTGACAGCACCGGCTCTAATGGCCGGGAAGTCATTTCTTCCGGTTTACTGGATAGTGATCACGACGGACGCCAGCCTTACAGGTTGGGGGGGAGTCTGGGGTGTCCAGTCGGCGCAAGGTCGCTGGACCCCAGAGGAAGCCCTCCTGCCGATCAATGTCCTGGAGATCCGGGCGATCAAGCTGTGCCTCTTCAAATGGTCTCAGAGACTGCAAGGGCGTCCAGTCAGGATCCAGTCAGACAACGCCACAGCAGTGGCATATGTCAATCATCAAGGAGGAACAAGAAGCTCAGCTGCAGCATCGGAGATCGCTCGCATCCTGAAGTGGGCAGAGAGGAGCGTACCGGCACTGTCGGCCGTGTACATTCCGGGTGTGGGAAACTGGCAGGCGGACTACCTGAGCCGCCAGATGCTGGACCAGGGAGAATGGTCCTTACACCCGGAGGTGTTCCAACTCCTCTGCCAAAGATGGGGCACACCAGACGTAGATCTTCTGGCTTCCCGACTCAATCGGAAGGTATTGAGGTTTGTGGCCCGGTCAAGAGACCCATGGGCAGACGCAACGGACGCGTTGGTAGCATCGTGGGGCCAGTATCGGCTAATCTATGCCTTCCCTCCCTTAAGGCTTCTTCCTCTTCTGCTCCGCAGAGTGGAGGCAGAGGGAATTCCAATGATCCTAATCGCTCCAGATTGGCCTCAGCGTCCTTGGTACGCCGATCTAGTACGTCTGGTAGCAGACGTCCCCTGGTGCCTACCACTACGGAAGGACCTGCTGTCGCAAGGTCCCATATTCCATCCTGCTTTACAGTCATTGGCTTTAACGGCATGGCTGTTGAGAACCAGGTACTGAGAGACCGGGGCCTGTCAGACTCAGTAATTTCTACTATGAGAAGTGCTCGGAAACCGTCCTCTAGGAAGGTCTATCACCGCACTTGGAGGGCCTACATCTCCATGTGTGAGGAAATGAAATGGCATCCGCGTACCTATTTGGTTTCCAGAATCCTGCTGTTTTTACAGCATGGGGTAGACCAAAGGCTTGCCCTAAGTACGATTAAGGGACAGATATCTGCCCTGGCTGTCTTTTTTCAGCGACCCCTGGCGACTCACTCTCTCGTGAGTACATTTGTGCAGGGGGTTCGACATGTGGCCCCTCCGGTCCGCCCCCCGTTACCTCCGTGGGACTTGAACCTGGTCCTCTCGGTGCTTCAGAAGGCACCGTTTGAGAATATTAGAGATATTCCCCTGTTGACACTTTCTCAGAAGGTGGTCTTTTTGGTGGCTGTTACGTCAGTTAGACGAGTCTCTGAGCTGGCAGCCTTGTCC
The DNA here is from genome assembly GCA_029206835.1 of Rana muscosa. NCBI lineage: Eukaryota > Metazoa > Chordata > Amphibia > Anura > Ranidae > Rana > Rana muscosa. The sequence goes on from CM055118.1 coordinate 703,993,327, forward strand.
TGCAAGGCTCCCTATTTGATTTTCCACAAGGATAAGGTGGTGCTGCGGCCGCAGCCTTCCTTTCTTCCGAAGGTCGTTTCGGCTTTTCATCTCAACGAAGACATTGTACTTCCATCCTTGTATCCTCAGCCGTCGAATCCTAAGGAGTCGGCGTTGCATTCCTTGGACGTTGTCCGAGCTTTGAGAGTATACATATCTGCTACTTCCCTGTTCCGGAAGTCAGACTCACTGTTTGTTTCGGTGGCTGGTCCCAAGAAGGGCCAAGCAGTCTCATCGGCCACCATCTCTAGGTGGATCCGACAGATAGTAATCCAGGCTTACGCCTTAAAGGGTCAGGCGCCCCCCTTTCCTGTCACGGCGCATTCGACCAGGGCAATAGGTGCCTCTTGGGCTTTCCGACATCAAGCGTCTGTTTCCCAACTATGTAAAGCGGCGACTTGGTCGTCCGCTCACACTTTCACAAAATTCTACAAAGTTGATGTAGGTGCATCTTCGGATGCCTCTTTCGGCCGCAAGGTTTTGCAGGCGGCTGTTTAGAGTTGCAACTCCTCCGTTGGAGGAGTGCTGTTTTGTGTTTTGGGGTGAAGTTTGTTTTTATGCTGTTACCACCCCTCGTTTTTTCTCTGACACTGCTTTGGGACGTCCCACTTTGTCAATAGAGAAGCTGTGTCGGTCCATGGACGAAAGAGTAAATAGGATTTTTTACTCACCGTAAAATCCTTTTCTCTGAGTCCATGGACCGACACAGCACCCACCCCTCCTTTTAAGTTTGTACTGCTTTTTGACGAACTGATCTGCGATGTGCAGACTGAGAGGGTATACCCAGAGGGTCCGCCCCCTGGGCGGTACTGTAGAAGGTGTGATGCAACACTTTTTACAAGTTTTTCTGCCTAGTCACTCCTAATTAACGGATAATACCCACTTTGTCAATAGAGAAGCTGTGTCGGTCCATGGACTCAGAGAAAAGGATTTTACGGTGAGTAAAAAATCCTATTTTTTTCTTTGGATAGAGTGAGGAATGAATGAAACCCTTATCTTTATCCTGGTGGGGGACTTTCTTTCTGTGCTAGAGACAGAAAAGGAAATGAGAGTAAATCTCTTTAAAAGGAGGATAAATCTCTTCTTAGACAGTGGTCACTGGAACAGGCATCCCTATTAGGAATAATATTACATAATTAATACAATTTTAGCTTTTCCTATCATCTTCTGTTCAAGTAACAATGGTCACCAGGGCTAATAAATAGTGTGAATCTCCCCAATTGGGACAAAAATAGCAATAATAACTTAACCTCCTACACTCTATTGAAAGGTAGGTATATTGGTAGGTATATTTAAAGGATAAATTCACCTTTGGGAACATGCTACATGTTCCACCCTAAAAATGGGTTCTCACTCCTCCGCAGCTTCTCTGGTCCTCGCTGATCCTCTGATCTCTGCTGATCCCCCTGATCTTCTCCCCACACAACTGTCACAACTTGAAAAGAACGCAGCAATGTGGGGCTCCACAGAATGATCACACATTGAATGAATTCACATTGCTCATTGTGGGTACAATGCTTTACAAGCTCATAAATCTTTTTTTTTTTAAATAATAATAAATGCACATTTTTGTTTACCTGCATAACAATTGCATATATTATGTTTTCTAGAAAGGTGAATTTACCCTTTAAAATCCAAAGTGCAGCTAAAATAAAAAATAGAAAAGTCTAATATGTTGATAGTGATGAGAAAGCTCTGCCAATTTCAAGTGAAAGGGGCATTCAAACCCGAATACTGGCTGAGCAAGTGGGAAGGCATAAACATTGTTAACTTTTATTGAATATTAAACCAATTTTAAAAAAACTTTTATATATGCAAATGTTTACCGAACTATCTTGATGACTTAAGACAATCTGTAATGTGACAACTGAGGTTACCATATTCTCATTTGCTGTCAAGTATATAAAGAAAAATCAAGAAAAAAACAAGAAAAAACAGCACAAGGGACATCACTTACAGTTAGTAGGATGTGTCCCTTGTTCTAATGCCTCTTTGTTGAGATCCTCCACCATCGATGACCCCCGACAGCCCCTTAGTTGTAATAACCCCAGCTGCACCAGAAGATTACAGTGAAAGGGGGGTTGGGAATGGACAGAGGAGATTTACAACTAAAAGATAAGATAACAATACAAGGGACACAACCTAATGACTGTTAGTTATGTCCCTTGTGCTGATTTTTCTGTTTTTTATTTTGGCTGCACGTGTCAGGCTTAGATGCCCTTCCTTCCTGACAAGTCACACATTTACTTACTCCCTTTATCTGGGATCTTTGTTGTGCAGCCTTGGCACTATACAGTCTATTCATAAAAATCTTCATACGGCTCCTTCATTGTATATGCACCATGATCTTCATTTATTCTAATAGAAATGGGTATGGAGGAGTCCTAAAACTCAGAAGACTATTTAGGGTAAGCATATAGGGATATGCAAACTGCATAAAAGTGTGTAAATAAAAATATGTATCTTTATGTTATCCCTATTTCAGAAAAAAGTAATGCAGATTTATTTTTTATTTTTTATGATACACTACAAAACTGAAAGGTTATCTAGCTCAAAAGCAAAGAATTCTAAAAGCAAAAAAAATGCTCTGCTCAGAGAGGAGGTACAATGTTTGCAGTTATGAATTAGTTAAACTTTCTAAACACTGTGGTCTGCAGTTATTGCAAGCTATTTTGACAGTGAAGAGATAAGATACTTACCAAGTAGTTCTTGCCCTAGGGCAGCTAATGGCCTATTTGAGTGAAGGGAATAGAAGGCCACTGTGCTTATTACTGCATTGTTTAGTTTCCAACTAAGTAATCATGTACTGGTTGTATAAAAAGTTTACAAAATCAGTTTATCTCTTTGCATCATGGTCAAACAGGTAAAATGACTTGTAAACACTCGAGATGTGGAAATTTCCTAATATTAATGATGAAATTGATGTAGGAAGAATGGAAGATGATTTGGGGTGAAACTGATTGGTGCAAAATGGGTCACAGATTTTTTCCTCCGTACACACAAAAAAAACAACTAATATCTGTTCTGTCCTATATTTTACATAATCCATGTAAACAGTGTGCTGTACATGGTATTCAAAAGTAATGGATCAACAACCGGCTAGGTATAATTTGTTCTTGTATGAATTTGTGGTTGTATTTCTTGTCTTTTATTAAGTTCATATCTACTGTTCATTCCTAGGTTGTGAGTACAAAGCGTTAGTAAAGCTAAAATTGCACCTGATTTTGGGATTATTTGAAATCCTGGGCTGTGCAGTGGTCCAATAATCATAAGCAAATGTTTTTGAACACAGACATTTTCCAGAATGTTGGATAATCTCTTGGATTACTGTTAGATAAATATTCCTCTTTTTGTGCAGAAAAAAGAACAATGCTTTTACATGAACATCTATCAGCTGGCCAAATTAATTCAAAGGTCGCAGCGTGCCTAAGCTGCTCAACAGTTGTTCAAGCATGGGCAGATGTCTCACCACCTGTTTTTCTTGGTAAAAGATCTGCCTAGCTATGGCAATATTCACCTCCACCGAGATATGCAAATCTACCAAAAGTATTCCCGCTCACCTTTTTTTTTTTTTTTTTTTTTGCAGCTACACCTGGAGCACTCAGTGGCAATATTAACACTGGCATTATCATCATAATCCTCTTGCTATTATCATTGCTGATCCAGAACATAGGTAGAACTAAAGCATAATACAAGTATAAGTTAGTATAAAACAACTAGTTTTGTCTCTTCTTTATTGAGAGGGGGCTGCTGAACAGATATAGGTAATTTAGGCACTAAAGCATATTGGGGTAACCAGAGGATGGTTAGAAACAGAACCTAGAGTTTTGAAGAAATAATCAGACAAGAGTAGATGTGTATTCTGTGCCAGTATTGGAGGGCAGTGGGACAAAGTCCAATGGCAGCCAAGTGTCCACCATGCTTTATAGACTTGGCTGTATGCAACTCCCAGGTTGCAGTCCAGTGGCTACAGATAGCTTGACAGGAAAAGCATCAAAACTAACATAAGGTCATGCAGGTGGCATTTAGATGAATATCTGGAACAAGGGACATGCTGGACTTATTTTCAATGTAGCTATCATTGTGTATGATACCTGGGTGATGACACAGCCCATTTAAAAGAAGATGGCAAATAGCCTGAGTTGATATGTAGATTGTCAGTGCAAGCGGTATAGCAGAAAGTTCATGCGTGGCTCCATATATTGAGCATATGCATAGACAGAGGAGGATACAAATACAAACGCAAATAAGGACAGACTAGGTCACACAATCCAAAGGACCAAGACAAAATTAGACTTCATAAAACTGATTGCTATGGCCCAACACATGAATTATTAACAGAAAACCATCAGTCAGGAACAAGAATACACTATGTACGGGTATTGGACGCAGAAACAAACACACTAGTTAAACTAAGGTTAGACTAGTAACACCCGTCATTAGAGAAAAGAGAATCCTAGTGTATCCTTTTGGCTTTCTGAGACAATATATAGGTAAGTTCATAGATTAGATCCAGTTACAAGAAAATAGATGACAAGAAAATGTTAGGTATAATAGCTGACAAGAGGCAGAGAAAAAGCACAGAAAATACAAAAGATAGGAAAAAGCCTGAATTATTATACTTTAGGTTGTATTAAAGTACAATGTAGTATGATAACTTAAGGGACCTAACTTGTAGGGTTTATAAACCTCTCATCTGTGTTGAAAACAAATATTTACAGTATGTGGTTGACAGTAGGAAATAAAAGGTTCTAGAGTTTGTTTTCCGTGAAGGTTAAAAAAGTAGTCCATGTATCTTGGGAAATTTACATTAAAAAAAGTAAAAAATAATTAATTCCCGTCTACGATGATGTGTTTTAAACTGCAGTGATAACTGTAGGAATTGGTGCATAAAATGTTATGTCTACCTCAAGGGAAACCCCTCCATCTGATGAAAATATGTGTTGTTGTAATTGATTGTTTCGTTTTTCAAATAATGTCATATTCCATAATAAAGTCTGGAATAAATTTATTTAAAAAAAATATAATGCTTTTGAAATTATTTGCTAGTCTATATGTTATAGATTATATTGGTACAATTTTAAAAATGTCATGAAAATGTATTTGGATCATTTGTCAAAGTCATCTTTTGCTCTGGGCATGTTATGTCAGGAGACAACTAGAAAGAAAGAAAATATTAAAAATTTATATGCAGGCACATACAGTTATTCCATACAACTATACCCACAACTAATACACAGGTAATTATACAGCATAATAGCAATAATCTATTAAGCTGTCATTGGGTATGACAATACTGGAGATGAGAGCAAAACATTATGCCGTGAGGTGACTTACTAACGGGATTAAATAATTTTTCATTCCTACAAAGATAAGTTAATTTCCTACAGTTAGATTTTAAGGCTAGCCTACCTTGATGAATTTTAGTTGCACTACCTGAATGTTCCAAAAAAATACATGTGACTGATGTCTAGAGACTAAAACAGTAAGCTCTAACATAACCACATATAACTGTGGTGATTAGGGATGAGCTCGGTGTTCGAGTCGAACGCATGTTCGACTCGAACATCGCCTGTTCGGAGAAACCAGAACTTTGTGGGCCGTTCGCGACAAATTCGTGTGACGCGAACGTCCCACAATGCACTGCGCCATCGCACTGCATTGCCGGCGCTGTGATTGGCCAAGCATGCACTGTGAACCTGCGTGCTTAGCCAATCACAGCGCCGGCAGCGAGGAGAGCCATAATTGGCCACAGGCAGGATGCTTGTGGCCAATTATAGCTCAGGGGGGTTTAGTACATGCCCCACACTATAAAAGGCCGCCAGCGCGGCGGCCTTGTGTAGTGTGTTCCGGCGTGCAGGGAAAGAGCTTGATAGGCAGGGACAGTGTGTTCTACAGTGTGTTCTTTTCTCAGGCATCCGCAGGAGTTAATGGGTGTTGTGTGCCTCCAGCACAGTATACACCTGTATCTACCCTTTATTGCTGTTCTCTAAGCTAGATAGGCAAGTACAGTGTGTTCTTTTCTCAGGCATCTGCAGGAGTTAGTGGGTGTTGTGTGCCCCAGCACAGTATACACCTGTATATACCCGTTATTGCTGTTCTCTAATACAGGCATCTGCAGGAGTTAGTGGGTGTTGTGTGCCCCAGCACAGTATACACCTGTATCTACACTTTATTGCTGTTCTCTAATACAGGCATCTGCAGGAGTTAGTGGGTGTTGTGTGCCCCAGCACAGTATACACCTGTATATACACTTTTTTGCTGTTCTCTAATACAGGCATCTGCAGGAGTTAGTGGGTATTGTGTGCCCCAGCACAGTATACACCTGTATCTACACTTTATTGCTGTTCTCTAATACAGGCATCTGCAGGAGTTAGTGGGTGTTGTGTGCCCCAGCACAGTATACACCTGTATATACACTTTATTGCTGTTCTCTAATACAGGCATCTGCAGGAGTTAGTGGGTGTTGTGTGCCCCCGCACAGTATACACCTGTATCTACACTTTATTGCTGTTCTCTAATACAGGCATCTGCAGGAGTTAGTGGGTGTTGTGTGCCCCAGCACAGTATACACCTGTATCTACACTTTATTGCTGTTCTCTAATACAGGCATCTGCAGGAGTTAGTGGGTGTTGTGTGCCCCAGCACAGTATACACCTGTATATACACTTTTTTGCTGTTCTCTAATACAGGCATTTGCAGGAGTTAGTGGGTGTTGTGTGCCCCAGCACGGTATACACCTGTATCTACACTTTATTGCTGTTCTCTAATACAGGCATCTGCAGGAGTTAGTGGGTGTTGTGTGCTCCAGCACAGTATACACCTGCATATACATTTTTTGCTGTTCTCCAATACAGACATCTGAAGGAGTTAGTGGGTGTTGTGTGCCTCCAGCACAGTATACACCTGTATCTAACCTTTTTTGCTGGTGTTCTCTAATAAAGGCATCTGCAGTAGTTAGTGGGTGTTGTGTGCCTCCAGCACAGCACAGTATACACCTGTATCTACCCTTTATTGCTGGTGTTCTCTAAATAAGACATCTGCAGGAGTTAGTGGGTGTTGTGTGCCTCCAGCACAGCACAGTATACACCTGTATCTACCCTTTATTGCTGGTGTTCTCTAATACAGGCATCTGCAGGAGTTAGTGGGTGTTGTGTGCCTCCAGCACAATATACACTACCCAATTGCTGGTTTTTCTATCTCCCTGCAGGCCATTACTATGTCTGGAAGGCCAACAAGGAGAGGCAGACAGTCACGAGCCAATAAAAGAGGGCAAGCAGGCTCTGTGTCTAGAGACATCAGTGCTGGTCCTGGACGCGGTGCATCGTCATCAGCACATGGCCATGGGACACGCTTGTCCTTATTTTCGGCAGCTGGACGTGTTGAGCCGCATCTTGCCGAAGACTTGGTAGAGTGGATGACCAAGCCCTCCTCATCCTCCTCATCCTCTCTCACCCAGGCTCAGCCCCAAGGTATGATCGGTTCCAGCAACCATCGCCAGCGTCTGATATACATGGTGCAGGAATACCTAGGGGCAAGGTCAGACTTGGACACCTTTCCCACCGAAAATCCTCTGGCTTACTGGGTCTTGAGGATGGATCACTGGCCAGAGCTTGCACAGTATGCAATTGAGCTACTGACCTGTCCTGCATCCAGCATTCTTTCGGAACTCACATTCAGTGCTGCTGGAGGCTTTGTCATGGATCACAGGGTGCGCCTGTCCACCCACTCGGTTGATCGACTGACCTTCATAAAGATGAACCAGTCTTGAATCACCACCAGCTACCAAGCACCTGATGTAACAGAATAATTTATTTTGAAATGTCACATCCCTTCAACACTGCCTATGCTGATGCTGAGTGACTGTCCTGTTATGTTGACTGACTATCCTCCTCCTCCTCAATGACCCAATTCTTGATGATAGCTTGTAAGAACATTTTTGTTTCTGGGTGCCGACACCAGTGGCCAAGGCCCAATTTTTGAGCGCCTGTTTAACAGGGGCATGTAATTACAATTTTTTATGCAATGCTTTGCAGCAGGGCTCATTGCTGTGCTCCAAGTACAGTATCTGTGAGGGGTTGCAGTGTTGTGGCACCAGTGCCTAAGGCCCAATTTTTCAGCCCCTGTTTAACAGGGGCATGTAAATACAATTCTTGATCTAATAATTCACAGCAGGGCCCATTCCTGCACCCACCAAGAGTAACTGTGAGGGCTTACAGTGTTGTGGCAACACCACCACCACCACCACCACCAAAGGCCCAATTTTTCTGCCCCTGTTCAACAGGGGCATGTAATTACAATTCTTGATCTAATAATTCACAGCAGGGCCCATTCCTGTGCCCACCAAGAGTAACTGTGAGGGCTGACAGTGTTGTAGCACCAGCACCACCACCAAAGGCCCAATTTTTCCTACCACTGTTCAACAATGGCATGTAATTACAATTCCTGATATAATAGTTCACAGCAGGGTGTTCCAGCGCCCACCAAGAGTAACTGTGTGGGCTCACAGTGTTGTGGCAACACCAACATCTAAGGGGCAAATTTCAGCAGAGTATATACGGCAGGCCCCTACTTTCAAACATCCAACTTACAAACGACTCCTACTTGCAAACGGAAGGAGACAACAGGAAGTGAGAGGAAATCTACCCCTAGGAAGGGAAATTCTCTCCTGTAATGCCGCGTACACACGATCATTTTTCCCGTCGGGAAAAATGAATTTTTTTTTTTAACAAGAAAAATGACCGTGTGTGGGCTTTTTGTCATTTTTCCCGACGGGAAAAATGGCATTAATCACGACGAGAAAAATTAGAACATGCTCTAATTTTTCTCGTCGTGATTCCCGTCGTTTTTTTCCGCGGCAGTTTTCCCATAGGGAAACACTGCCACGGAGCCCACACACGGTCGTTTTTCTCGACCAAAAAAAAAATGTCGTGTTTTCACCGTCGAGAAAATCGATCGTGTGTACACGGCATAAGAGTTAATATGGGAAAAAGGTGTCTCCTCTCTACTGATGCTTTATCACCAATCCTTGTTTCAATAAAAAACCCACTTTTCCAAAAACATTTGTCATTGGGACGGAAAGTGAGGTGAAATGTTCTGAACAGGTGCACAGACAGCAAAACAAATGTTACAGGGGTGATAACCCTTCCCTATGTTTTCCAAAAAGCTTAAAAATATATTTTTTGGCTGGAGCTACACTTAAACAATGTACCTGTTCAAAATTACAAACATATTCTACTTAAGAACAAACCTACAGTCCCTGTCTTGTTTGCACCGCCTGTATACTGCTGTTCAGAGTATATAGGGCCTTTTTTTATTTTGGGTGCCGGGTTCCCCTTAATATCCATACAAGACCCAAAGGGGCTGGTAATGGGCTGGGGTGGGGGGGGGGGGGTGATGGGGTAGCCATGCCATTTTTCTCAAAGATTTTCATCCATATTGCCAGGACAAGACATGACATTAAAGCCGCAAGCAGTTTTAAATGGCTTTTTTTCCTTTAGAAATGTCATTTTGTGCAGGGACAGTTCTAAACACGGGAAACACATGGCACTTTACAGGCATACGTTAGACACCCCCCCGGTACAATATTTAAAGGAATATTTCACTTTTTTTTTCACTTTATGCATCATTAAAATGACTGCTTCCGAAAAAACGCCCATTTTTAAAACTTCTTTTTGCATTGATACATGTCCCCTGGGGCAGAACCCGGGTCCCCAAACCCTTTTTAGGACAATAACATGCATATTAGCCGTTATAATTAGAACTTTAGATTTCGAACATTCGCGTCCATTGTATTTAATAGGGTTCTAACGTTCGCGTGAACTTTCGGTCCGTTCGCAGGTTCTGGTGCGAACCGAACTGGGGGGGTGTTCGGCTCATCCCTAGTGGTGATGTGCATGTGTGCTCTTTATTGTTGAGTAGGGATGAGCTTCGTGTTTGAGTCGAACATACGTTCGACTCGAACATCGGCTGTTCGATCGTTCGACGAAGATCGAACGATTTGGGCCGTTCGCGCCAAATTCGAGTGACGCGAACGGCCCACAATGCACTACGCCATCGCAGTGTCATCCAGGCGCTGTGATTGGCCAAGCATGCACTGTGACCCCGCATGCTTGGCCAATCACAGCGCCGGCAGCGAGGAGAGCAATGATTGGCCACAGGCAGGATGCCTGTGGCCAATTATTGCTGAGGGTGTTTAGTACACGCCCCACACTATAAAAGGCCGCCAGCACGGCGGCCTAGTGTAGTGTGTTCCGGAGCAGGGAAAGACAAGCATAGGCAGGGACAGTGACATTTATTTCTTTCTTGCTTAACCTGGATTCCTTTAGTTTAGGGAAAGAGAAGGATAGGTAGGGAGAGTGTCAGTGTGTTTTACTGTGCGAGTCCTTGTTTCTAGGGACAAAGAAGGAAAGTGAGGGGAATTCTCCTTGTGCTATAGTGTGCTTTAAAAAAACATTTTTTCTAGGGACAGAAAACTCTAGGTAGGGAGAGTGTCAGTTTCTTTCACTGTGCGAGTCCTTGTTTCTAGGGACAAAGAAGGAAAGTGAGGGGAATTCTCCTTGTGCTATAGTGTGCTTTAAAAAAACATTTTTTCTAGGGACAGAAAACTCTAGGTAGGGAGAGTGTCAGTTTCTTTCACTGTGCGAGTCCTTGTTTCTATGGACAAAGAAGGAAAGTGAGGGGAATTCTCCTTGTGCTATAGTGTGCTTTAAAAAAACATTTTTTCTAGGGACAGAAAACTCTAGGTAGGGAGAGTGTCAGTTTCTTTCACTGTGCCAGTCCTTGTTTCTAGGGACAAAGAAGGAAAGTGAGGGGAATTCTCCTTGTGCTATAGTGTGCTTTAAAAAAACATTTTTTCTAGGGACAGAAAACTCTAGTTAGGGAGAGTGTCAGTTTCTTTCACTGTGCCAGTCCTTGTTTCTAGGGACAAAGAAGGAAAGTGAGGGGAATTCTCCTTGTGCTATAGTGTGCTTTAAAAAAACATTTTTTCTAGGGACAGAAAACTCTAGGTAGGGAGAGTGTCAGTTTCTTTCACTGTGCCAGTCCTTGTTTCTAGGGACAAAGAAGGAAAGTGAGGGGAATTCTCCTTGTGCTATAGCGTGCTTTAAAAAAACATTTTTTCTAGGGACAGAAAACTCTAGGTAGGGAGAGTGTCAGTTTCTTTCACTGTGCCAGTCCTTGTTTCTAGGGACAAAGAAGGAAAGTGAGGGGAATTCTCCTTGTGCTATAGTGTGCTTTAAAAAAACATTTTTTCTAGGGACAGAAAACTCTAGGTAGGGAGAGTGTCAGTTTCTTTCACTGTGCGAGTCCTTGTTTCTAGGGACAAAGAAGGAAAGTGAGGGGAATTCTCCTTGTGCTATAGTGTGCTTTAAAAAAACATTTTTTCTAGGGACAGAAAACTCTAGGTAGGGAGAGTGTCAGTTTCTTTCACTGTGCCAGTCCTTGTTTCTAGGGACAAAGAAGGAAAGTGAGGGGAATTCTCCTTGTGCTATAGCGTGCTTTAAAAAAACATTTTTTCTAGGGACAGAAAACTCTAGGTAGGGAGAGTGTCAGTTTCTTTCACTGTGCCAGTCCTTGTTTCTAGGGACAAAGAAGGAAAGTGAGGGGAATTCTCCTTGTGCTATAGTGTGCTTTAAAAAAACATTTTTTCTAGGGACAGAAAACTCTAGGTAGGGAGAGTGTCAGTTTCTTTCACTGTGCGAGTCCTTGTTTCTAGGGACAAAGAAGGAAAGTGAGGGGAATTCTCCTTGTGCTATAGTGTGCTTTAAAAAAACATTTTTTCTAGGGACAGAAAACTCTAGGTAGGGAGAGTGTCAGTTTCTTTCACTGTGCCAGTCCTTGTTTCTAGGGACAAAGAAGGAAAGTGAGGGGAATTCTCCTTGTGCTATAGTGTGCTTTAAAAAAACATTTTTTCTAGGGACAGAAAACTCTAGGTAGGGAGAGTGTCAGTTTCTTTCACTGTGCCAGTCCTTGTTTCTAGGGACAAAGAAGGAAAGTGAGGGGAATTCTCATTGTGCTATAGTGTGCTTTAAAAAAACATTTTTTCTAGGGACAGAAAACTCTAGGTAGGGAGAGTGTCAGTTTCTTTCACTGTGCCAGTCCTTGTTTCTAGGGACAAAGAAGGAAAGTGAGGGGAATTCTCCTTGTGCTATAGTGTGCTTTAAAAAAACATTTTTTCTAGGGACAGAAAACTCTAGGTAGGGAGAGTGTCAGTTTCTTTCACTGTGCCAGTCCTTGTTTCTAGGGACAAAGAAGGAAAGTGAGGGGAATTCTCCTTGTGCTATAGTGTGCTTTAAAAAAACATTTTTTCTAGGGACAGAAAACTCTAGGTAGGGAGAGTGTCAGTTTCTTTCACTGTGCCAGTCCTTGTTTCTAGGGACAAAGAAGGAAAGTGAGGGGAATTCTCCTTGTGCTATAGTGTGCTTTAAAAAAACATTTTTTCTAGGGACAGAAAACTCTAGGTAGGGAGAGTGTCAGTTTCTTTCACTGTGCCAGTCCTTGTTTCTAGGGACAAAGAAGGAAAGTGAGGGGAATTCTCCTTGTGCTATAGTGTGCTTTAAAAAAACATTTTTTCTAGGGACAGAAAACTCTAGGTAGGGAGAGTGTCAGTTTCTTTCACTGTGCCAGTCCTTGTTTCTAGGGACAAAGAAGGAAAGTGAGGGGAATTCTCCTTGTGCTATAGTGTGCTTTAAAAAACCATTTTTTCTAGGGACAGAAAACTCTAGGTAGGGAGAGTGTCAGTTTCTTTCACTGTGCCAGTCCTTGTTTCTAGGGACAAAGAAGGAAAGTGAGGGGAATTCTCCTTGTGCTATAGTGTGCTTTAAAAAAACATTTTTTCTAGGGACAGAAAACTCTAGGTAGAGAGAGTGTCAGTTTCTTTCACTGTGCGAGTCCTTGTTTCTAGGGACAAAGAAGGAAAGTGAGGGGAATTCTCCTTGTGCTATAGTGTGCTTTAAAAAAACATTTTTTTCTAGGGACAGAAAACTCTAGGTAGGGAGAGTGTCAGTTTCTTTCACTGTGCCAGTCCTTGTTTCTAGGGACAAAGAAGGAAAGTGAGGGGAATTCTCCTTGTGCTATAGTGTGCTTTAAAAAAACATTTTTTCTAGGGACAGAAAACTCTAGGTAGGGAGAGTGTCAGTTTCTTTCACTGTGCCAGTCCTTGTTTCTAGGGACAAAGAAGGAAAGTGAGGGGAATTCTCCTTGTGCTATAGTGTGCTTTAAAAAAAACATTTTTTCTAGGGACAGAAAACTCTAGGTAGGGAGAGTGTCAGTTTCTTTCACTGTGCCAGTCCTTGTTTCTAGGGACAAAGAAGGAAAGTGAGGGGAATTCTCCTTGTGCTATAGTGTGCTTTAAAAAAAACATTTTTTCTAGGGACAGAAAACTCTAGGTAGGGAGAGTGTCAGTTTCTTTCACTGTGCCAGTCCTTGTTTCTAGGGACAAAGAAGGAAAGTGAGGGGAATTCTCCTTGTGCTATAGTGTGCTTTAAAAAAACATTTTTTCTAGGGACAGAAAACTCTAGGTAGGGAGAGTGTCAGTTTCTTTCACTGTGCCAGTCCTTGTTTCTAGGGACAAAGAAGGAAAGTGAGGGGAATTCTCCTTGTGCTATAGTGTGCTTTAAAAAAACATTTTTTCTAGGGACAGAAAACTCTAGGTAGGGAGAGTGTCAGTTTCTTTCACTGTGCCAGTCCTTGTTTCTATGGACAAAGAAGGAAAGTGAGGGGAATTCTCCTTGTGCTATAGTGTGCTTTAAAAAAACATTTTTTCTAGGGACAGAAAACTCTAGGTAGGGAGAGTGTCAGTTTCTTTCACTGTGCCAGTCCTTGTTTCTAGGGACAAAGAAGGAAAGTGAGGGGAATTCTCCTTGTGCTATAGTGTGCTTTAAAAAAACATTTTTTCTAGGGACAGAAAACTCTAGGTAGGGAGAGTGTCAGTTTCTTTCACTGTGCCAGTCCTTGTTTCTAGGGACAAAGAAGGAAAGTGAGGGGAATTCTCCTTGTGCTATAGTGTGCTTTAAAAAAACATTTTTTCTAGGGACAGAAAACTCTAGGTAGGGAGAGTGTCAGTTTCTTTCACTGTGCCAGTCCTTGTTTCTAGGGACAAAGAAGGAAAGTGAGGGGAATTCTCCTTGTGCTATAGTGTGCTAAAGCATTCCTCATCAACCATCTTTGAAATCCTTGTTTTTTGGACAGTCAGGGAAATTGTCGTTGTGCTATTCTGTGCAAAAGCAATAATCCTCAACCATATTTAGAAATCCTTAAGTAAAGGGACAGAGAAGGACACCTGAAGGTAGCCCTTATTGCTTTTTTCCCATCTCCCTGCAGGCCATCTATTAGAATGTCTGGAAGGCAAACAAGGAGAGGCAGACAGTCAGGAGGCAATAAAAGAGGGCAAGCAGGCTCTGTGTCTGGGGGCAACAGTGCTGGTCGTGGACGCGGTGCATTATCATCAGCACATGGCCATGGGACACGCTTGTCCTTCTTTTCGGCAGCTGGACATGTTGAGCCACATCATGCCGAAGACTTGGTAGAGTGGATGACCAAGCCCTCCTCCTCCTCCTCATCCTCTCTCACCCAGGCTCAGGGTACTGGCAAAGCAGCTGCCAAAGCGTCCTCTTCCCTGGTATCAATGTCAGACTCATCATCAGTCACTCCTTCCCTAGACCCACCATGTCCTCCTCCTGAGGAGTCCCCCGAACTGTTTGAGCACAGTGTTGGGTACATGCTCCAGGAGGATGCCCAGCGTTTCAAAGGGTCTGATGATGAAACCCAGCTACAGGAAGGCAGTAGCGTGAGAGCAGACAGAGGGGATGCTCAAGAAGGACACCAATCTGGCAGTCATGTTCCAGCAGCTGCAGCATACTGCCAGATTGCCTCCAGTGATGAGGAGGGAGGGGATGATGAGGTCACTGACTCCACGTGGGTGCCTAATAGGAGAGAGGAGGAGGAGGAGGATGAGGAGGAGGCACATCTCCAACGAGGCAGGATGCCCTTTGGTGGCCAGCGTAAGGGCAGTACACCGACGGAATCACACCGCAGAGCTCCGCCTGTGCAGGGCGCAGCCTCTGCCCGTCATTCAAAAAGTTCCTTGGTGTGGGCCTTTTTTGAGGCTAGTGCATCAGATCGCACAGCTGCTGTTTGCAACATATGTCTCAAGCGTATATCGCGTGGCCAAAACATCAGCCGCTTGGGTACCACATGCCTGACCAGACATATGTTGACCTGCCATGCAGCTCGTTGGCAAGCCTACCTCAAAGACCCACACCAAAGAACAAAGCGGACCTCTCCTTGCACCGCATCAGCTGGGATCTCCAACCCCACTATAACTTCAGTCCTCTCTGAAACATGCACTGAGAGGAATGAAGGTGTAGAATTAGGTGTGTCACAGCCAAGTAGTTGCGGCCACTCTGCTAGCAGTACACCGACGTCCGATTCTAGCAGGCAAATTTCCCTGCCCCAGCTGCTGGACCGTCGAAAGAAGTTCACTCCCAGCCATCCACATGCCCAGCGGTTGAATGCTAGCTTGGCTAAATTGCTAGCGCTTCAACTGCTGCCTTTTCAGTTGGTAGACTCGGCCCCCTTCCGTGAGTTTGTGCAATGTGCGGTTCCTCAGTGGCAGGTTCCCAAACGCCACTTTTTCTCACGGAAGTCTATTCCGGCTCTCTACCGGCATGTGGAAGGCAATGTCTTGGCCTCGCTGGACAGGGCGGTCAGCGGTAAGGTGCATATTACCGCTGACTCATGGTCCAGCAGGCATGGACAGGGACGTTACCTTTCTTTCACGGCCCATTGGGTCACTCTTTTGGCAGCTGGGAAGGATGCAGGACAAGGTGCAGTAGTGTTGGAGGTTGTTCCACCGCCACGCCTCCAAAATGCTACTACTGGTTGTGACACACCTCTCTCCTTCACCCCCTCCTCTTCTTCTTCCTCCATGGCCTCTTCCTGGCCTACGCAAGTACACAGGCAAAAAGATGCCATGCCGTGCTTGCGCTGGTGTGTTTGGGGGACAGAAGCCACACTGGGGCAGAGGTCCTGTCTGCTCTGCAGGGCCAGGCCGAGAGGTGGTTGACGCCACGCCAGCTTAAGCCAGGAATGGTGGTTTGCGACAATGGCACCAACCTCCTCTCCGCCCTCCGACAGGGACAACTGACCCATGTGCCCTGTGTGGCTCACGTCCTTAACCTGGTGGTGCAGCGGTTCTTGGGCAGGTACCCGGGCTTACAGGATGTCCTGAGGCAGGCCAGGAAAGTCTGTGTGCATTTCCGCAGATCTTATAATGCCAGTGCTCGCCTGGCTGAGCTGCAAAAGGAGTTGAACCTGCCCAAGAACCGCCTTATATGTGACATGCCCACCAGGTGGAACTCAACGTTGGCCATGCTGCAGCGGCTGCACACGCAGCAGAGGGCCATCAATGAGTACCTGTGCGACTACGGCACCAGGACAGGGTCAGGGGAGCTTGGTTTTTTTTCTCCACGCCAGTGGGGCATGATCAGGGATGCATGCACTGTCCTGGCACCATTTGAGGAGGCCACGAGGATGGTGAGCAGTGACAGTGCATGCAACAGTGACACTGTACCTCTTGTCCACCTGTTGGAGCACACGCTGCGTGCAATAATGGACAGGGCACTTGAGGCAGAACAGAGGCAGGAAGAGGAGGACTTCCTTGCCTCTCAAGGCCCCCTTTACCCAGACAGTGTTCCTTCTGTCCCACCCATCGCACAGGAAGAGGAAGAGGAGGAGGAGGAGGAGGAGGAGGATTGTGTCAGCATGGAGGTGGAGGCTGGCACTCAGCATCATCAGCAGCAGTCTTTTAGGGATGATTTACAGTCCCAAGAAACCAGTGGACTTGTACGTGGCTGGGAGGAGGTGGCTGCGGATCATGTCGTCCTTAGTGACCCAGAGGACTCCGGAGCGAATGCCTCAGCAAACCTACGCTGCATGGCCTCCCTGATCCTGCAAAGTCTGCGGAAGGATCCTCGTATTCTTCGGATCAAGGAGAGGGACCATTACTGGCTGGCCACTCTCCTTGATCCACGGTACAAGGGTAAGGTTGCGGACCTTATGTTACCTTCGCAGAGGGAGCAGAGGATGAGACAACTCCGGGAGGCCTTGCAGAAAGGTCTGTGCAACGCGTTCCCAGAGACTGGGAGGTTACAAACTCCTGGTCCTGGACAACGAGTTGCTGAGGCTTCGGCCAGTCAAAGAAGGAGCGGTGGGGAAGGTGGCCGTCTGACCGATGCGTTCAGACAATTCTTTAGTCCGCAGCCCCAAAGTATGATCGGTTCCAGCAACCATCGCCAGCGTCTGATAAACATGGTGCAGGAATATCTAGGGGCAAGGTCAGACTTGGACACCTTCCCCGCCGAAAATCCTCTGGCTTACTGGGTCTTGAGGATGGATCACTGGCCAGAGCTTGCACAGTATGCAATTGAGCTACTGGCCTGTCCTGCATCCAGCGTTCTTTCGGAACGCACATTCAGTGCTGCTGGAGGATTTGTCACGGATCACAGGGTGCGCCTGTCCACCGACTCGGTTGATCGACTGACTTTCATCAAGATGAACCAGTCTTGGATCACCACCAGCTACCACACACCTGATGCTGATATAACAGACTAATTGATTTTAACATGTCACATCCCTTCAAGACTGATGCTGATGCTGAGTGCCTGTGCTGTTATGTTGACTGGCTATCCTCCTCCTCCGAGTCCTCAATGATACGATTGATGATGATAGCTTGGAAGATCATTTTTGTTTATGGGTGCCGCCACCAGTGTCTAAGGCCCAATTTTTCAGCCCCTGTTTTACAGGGGCGTGTAATTACAATTTTTTTAGCAATAATTTGCCATAGGGCTCATTGCTGTGCTCCAAGTACAGTATCTGTGAGGGGTTGGAGTGTTGTGGCACCAGTGCCTAAGGCCCAATTTTTCAGCCCCTGTTTAACAGGGGCGTGTCATTACAATTTTTGAAGCAATACTTTGCAACAGGGCTCATTGCTGTGCTCCAAGTACAGTATCTGTGAGGGGTTGTAGTGTTGTGCCACCAGTGCCTAAGGCCCAATTTTTCAGCCCCTGTTTAACAGGGGCGTGTCATTACAATTTTTGAAGCAATACTTTGCAACAGGGCTCATTGCTGTGCTCCAAGTACAGTATCTGTGAGGGGTTGTAGTGTTGTGCCACCAGTGCCTAAGGCCCAATTTTTCAGCCCCTGTTCAACAGGGGCATGCAATTACAATTCTTGATCTAATAATTCACAGCAGGGCCCATTGCTGCACCCACCAAGAGTAACTCTGAGGGCTTACAGTGTTGTGGCAACGCCACCACCACCACCACCACCACGAAAGGCCCAATTTTTCAGCCCCTGTTCAAAAGGGGCATGTAATTACAATTCTTGATCTAATAATTCACAGCAGGGCCCATTCCTGCACCCACCAAGAGTAACTCTGAGGGCTTACAGTGTTGTGGCAACACCACCACCACCACCACCACCACGAAAGGCCCAATTTTTCAGCCCCTGTTCAACAGGGGCATGCAATTACAATTCTTGATCTAATAATTCACAGCAGGGCCCATTGCTGCACCCACCAAGAGTAACTGTCAGGGCTTACAGTGTTGTGGCACCAGCACCACCATCAAAGGCCCAATTTTTACTACCACTGTTCAACAATTATATGTAATTAAAATTCCTGATATAATAGTTGACAGCAGGGCGTTCCAGCACCAACCAAGAGTAACTGTGAGTGCTTACAGTGTTGTGCCAACACCAACAACTAAGGGGCCTATTTCTGCAGAGTATATACGGCAGGTCCCTACTTTCAAACATCCAACTTACAAACGACTCCTACTTGCAAACGCAAGAAGACAACAGGAAGTGAGAGGAAATCTACCACTAGGAAGGAAAATTCTCTCCTGTAAGAATAAATATGGGAGAAAGGTGTCTCCTCTGTACTGATGCTTTATCAGCAATCCTTGTTTCAAGAAAAAACACCGCATTTCAAAAACAGTTGTCATTGGGACAGAAAGTGAGGTGAAATGTTCTGAACAGGGGCACAGACAGCAAAACAAATGTTACAGGGGTGATAACCCTTACCTAGGTTTTCCAAAAAGTTTAAAAATAGATTTTTGGGCTGGAGCTACACTTCAACAATGTACCTGTTCAAAATTACAAACAGATTCTACATAAGAACAAACCTACAGTCCCTGTCTTGTATGCACCGCCTGTATACGGCTGTTCAGAGTATATAGGGCCTTTTTTATTTTATGTGCGGGGTTCCCCTTAATATCCATACAAGACCCAAAGGGGCTGGGGTAGGGGGGGGGGTCATGGGGTAGCTATGCCATTTTTCTTAAAGATTTTCATCCATATTACCGGGACCAGACATTACATTAAAGCCGCAAGCAGTTTTAAATGGCTTTTTTTTCCTTTAGAAGTGTCATTTTGTGCAGGGACAGTTCTAAACACAGGAAACACGTGGCACTTCACAGGCATACTTTAGACACCCCCCAGGTACGATATTTAAAGGAATATTTGACTTTTTTTTTTCACTTTATGCATCATTAAAATGACTGCTCCCGAAAAACGACCGTTTTTAAAACTTCTTTTTGCATTGATACATGTCCCCTGGTGCAGAACCCGGGTTCCCAAACCCTTTTTAGGACAATAACATGCATAATAGTTGTTATAATTAGCACTTTAGAATTCGAACGTTCGCATCCATTGTATTTAATAGGGTTCTAATGTTCGTACGAACTTTCGGTCCGTTCGCGGGTTCTGGTGCGAACCGAACCCGGGGGTGTTCGGCTCATCACTATTGTTGAGCTATGTGACCCTGTAACTGGTACCATGCAGTCTTAGTAAATTAGTGTTTAGTGATTGATTTTAGCCATAAAATTGACATGGTATTTACATGCAGTATATACAGTACGTATATATTTTTAATATTTATGTTTTTTGTTTTTTACTTTATTACTATTATTATTATTTAGTCTTGGGAAATTAATGACATATGAAGGTGGAAGTTTTGTACTCTTTCCCTTTATATGGTCACCTTCATATCCTAAAGCCTGGTACAGACTATGAGTTTTTTTTCGTTCAACGCGCTGGTCAGAGCCGCTGTACTAACTATGCAAAGTTAGTGCAGCAAACTCCCCCACTGAGCTGTTGTGTTCTGACAGGGCGACGGCCCCCCTGCCAGAACACTCCAATCAGCGCTCTCTGCCATTGGCTGAGAGTGCAGATCAGGAGTCGGTCATATGCTGGTTTACCAGCATGCTCGTCCGACAGAAGCCAGACAAACTTTCAGACAGACCGACATATCACGGGCCGAATGTCGGCTGTTTTTTTTTTAACTGGCCGATGTCTCCAGACATCTGGACTGTGTGTACCAGGCTTAAGTATATCTAAAGCTAAACCTTTTTTCCCTTTTGATCAGTGTTAGGGACTGGGGAGGGTTAAAAGTGCTGCCAGATTTTCTTTTCCAGCTGTGTTTCATTAGAAATATTTCTCCCTACTTCCTGACCTCTAGACTCAACAGGAATGAGGATATTTTCCCCAAGTGATAGAGATCAATACACTAGACAGTTGTCACAGAAACAAACATCCCCATTGGAATGTTTCCTCTCCATTTTTATTCTGGTGGAAACTATACGTTTTGGATTTACACTAACTTTGATTCCCATTGACATTGGGGATTGTGACAGTACTCACTTTTGTTGCCAGTGGTTTAGACATTGATGGCTGTGTGTTGAGTTATTTTGAGGGGACCGCAAATTTACACTGTTATACAAGCTGTACACTCACTACTTTACATTGTAGCAAAGTGTTATTTCTACAGTGTTGTCACATGAAAAGATATAATAAAATATTTACAAAAATGTGAGGGGTGTACTCACTTTTGTGAGATACTGTGTATATATATATATATTGTGAGGGGGTTAACTCGGTAGCGGGTGTGTGTGACCCCCTGGTTGGGCTCCCCACACAAAAACAGGGCCAGCAGACGGAGGTTGTGGTTTTTAAAATCAAAAGGTGCGGTTTATTTCTCTATGTACAGTGACAAAAACACAGCAAAGCCAAAAAGAAACATAAACAAAATAAATCCTGGTCAGTTTGACCTCTGACTAAACATGCAGGTTTCCTAAACTAACAACTGGGATCAGCCTGGTGCTGTCCTAGTCCCTAAGTCCCTGGTTTAGTAAAAGTCCAAACAAATAGCCACACAGGCTTTGCCTCACCGCACAGGGGTTCACTCTCCCTAGACAGTCCACACAGGTCTGGGTCCAGGCATGAGCTAACATCTAATGAAGCTGGGAGTTTTTATAAAGGCCTTAAATGAGCTGACAAGCTTCAGCTGGTCTCATCAACTCCCTGCCTGCACGACGCCCAGCCCTCTCTCTAGAGGTATGAGTCATCCATGAGCCCACTAGCCTCAGCTGGGCTTCATCAACTCCCTAGTTGTATAAGTCGGCATAAAGCCTGAATCTGGGAGAAATATATCTACCCCCCTGGATGCAACCAGGTGACTTTACCTTCCTGCTGTCACATACCCCCCCCTCTTGTTTTAACCTTGGGGTTGGAACACCAGCAATCAGGCATTCATGTACTCGAGACAAAGCATCCACATTCCCCATTTGAACGCCAGGGCGATGCTTTACTGTGAAGTTGAATTCCTGTAGGGCCAGGAACCACCTATTCACTCTTCTATTTGTCTCCTTGTTTTGAGCCATCCACTTTAACGGAGCGTGATCCGTAACCATGTCAAAGTGCCTACCTAGCAGATAGTACCGAAGGGAATCTAGAGCCCACTTCACCGCTAAACACTCCTTTTCAACCGTGGCGTAATTTACCTCATGGGACTTCAACTTCCTGCTGAGGTAAATGACTGGGTGCTCTTCCCCGTTCCAGACCTGGGACAATACTGCTCCTAACCCCACATCTGACGCATCACTTTGTACGACAAAGTCTTTAGAGAAGTCGGGTGAGTACAACACTGGCTGGCTACATAAGGCTTGTTTCAAGAATTGGAATGCTGCCTCAGCCTCGGGGGTCCATTTAATCATGACCGACCCTTTCCCTTTCGTCAGGTTGGTTAGGGGCACAGCCTTAGAAGCAAAGTGGGGAATGAAGCGCCGATAATAACCCGCGATTCCCAGAAAGGCCCGTACCTGCTTCTTGCTGTTGGGACGTGGCCAACTCTGGATGGCCTCGACTTTGTTGAGTTGGGGTTTTATCACTCCCCTGCCAATGGTGTACCTAAGATATTTGGCCTCCTCCTGCCCAATGGTACACTTCTTGGGGTTAGCCGTAAACCCCGCTTCCCGGATAGAGTCTAGGACTGCTTGCACTTTTGGCAGATGTGAGGCCCAATCTGTGCTATGGACAATTACGTCATCCAGGTAAGCCGCAGCATACTTCCGATGGGGCCTCAGTATCTGGTCCATTTTCCGCTGGAATGTGGCCGGCGCATTCTGTAACCCGAACGGCATTCTCTTATATTGGAACGCCCCGTCTGGGGTTACAAATGCGGTTTTCTCTTTGGCCGACTTGGCCAAGGGAATTTGCCAATACCCTTTTGTGAGGTCAAGAGTCGTCATGTATCGGGCTGTTCCCAGCCGGTCGATCAACTCATCTATACGTGGCATGGGGTAGGTGTCAAATTTTGTAACTTTGTTCAACTGACGAAAATCGTTACAAAATCGCCAGCTCCCATCCGGTTTAGGCACCAACACAATGGGACTAGACCAATCACTTTGGGACTCCTCTATCACCCCTAAGTTCAGCATTTTCTGTACTTCCTCCCGTATTGCCTCCCGTCGGGCCTCTGGGATCCAATAGGGTTTTAACTTCACCCTTTCACCGGGCGGGGTAATAATATCATGCTCTACCCCAGATGTTTGTCCCGGCAGCTCAGAGAACACCTCCTTGTTGCGAAGCACAAACTCCTTAACCTCCTGTTGTTGGGGTTGTGACAAGGTGGCTGCTATTCCAACCTCCGGAATCACGCAACCAGTTTGAGCTGGTGACCAAGTTTCTGCGACTAGGGACTCTCTATCCCTCCAGGCTTTCAACAGATTAACGTGATATATCTGTTCGGGCTTTCGCCTTCCTGGTTGTCTGACCTTGTAATTCACTTCGCTCACTTTTTCCATTATCTCGTAGGGGCCTTACCATTTGGCAAGGAATTTACTTTCAACCGTAGGGACAAGTACCAATATCCTATCCCCCGGGGAAAAGGTACGGGTCTTTGCTCCACGGTTGTACACTCTCTGCTGTGCCAACTGCGCTTGGGCCAAATGTTCCTTCACGATGGGCATTACCTGTGCAATTCGATCTTGCATCAGGGCGACATGCTCAATCACACTCCTGTGGGGAGAACTCTCACTTTCCCAAGTTTCCTTGGCAATATCCAACAGCCCTCTTGGGTGTCTCCCATACAGTAACTCAAAGGGGGAGAATCCCGTAGAGGATTGGGGCACCTCCCTAATAGCAAACATCAAATAAGGAAGTAGACAGTCCCAATCCTTTCCATCTCTATCCACCACTTTCTTCAACATTTGTTTTAGGGTTTTGTTGAATCTTTCAACCAGCCCATCGGTTTGGGGGTGATACACAGATGTACGCAATTGCGTCACTTTGAACAATTTACACAGCTCTTTCATAACCCGGGACATAAAGGGTGTACCTTGGTCCGTAAGCAGTTCTTTACAAATACCCACCCGGCTAAAAACAAGAGATAGCTCTTTGGCTATGGTTTTGGCCGAGGTATTTCTGAGAGGGATCGCTTCTGGATAACGGGTGGCATAGTCCATTATAACCAATATGTACTGGTGCCCCCTAGCGGACTTGATTATAGGACCTACCAAATCCATTGCGATTCTCTCAAACGGGACCTCAATGATGGGTAGAGGGACCAGCGGGCTACGGAAATGTGGCATCGGGGCCGACCTCTGACACACAGGGCAGGAGGAACAATAATTTTCTATGTCCTTCATCACCCCAGGCCAATAGAATCTCTGTAATACCCTCTCTCGGGTTTTCTCTGTCCCCAGATGACCTCCAAGAATGTGCCCATGGGCCAACTCCAACACCAACTTCCTGTAAGGTTTGGGCACCACAAGCTGCTCAACGGTTTCTTCTGCCCTTTTTGCCACCCGATACAGTAGGTCCTTCTCTACGCTGAAGTATGGGTAAGTGCAGGTATTATCTGGGTTCACTAACTCGCCATCTATTTCCACTACGTTTTCCCGTGCCTTTATTAGGGCGGGGTCTTTTAACTGTTCTGTGGCAAAATTTTCCCTGTGAACCTCCAGATCAGAAAACTCCACAGACGGTAGGTTTTCGTCTGAGGAGGTGGGCTCCTCTCCAGTTTCTTGAGTCTCCCCTGCCAATACTGACAAGGGAAATTCTGGAGAGTCCTCACCACTCTCAGAGGAGTTCTGGCTATCACATTCCTGGTACATAGGGGCACCAGTGGGGGGCTCAGGATCATCCCACAGTTCCCAGAACTTCGGAAAATCCCTTCCCACAATGGCATCATGCGGTAATTGAGATACTAACCCCACTGGATGAGAGAGGGTACCTTTGGGGGTCTCGAAACACACTGTAGTCACTGGATACTCTCGGGTGTCCCCATGCACACAAATAACAGCTACCTTGCTATTCCCAGAGACCTCTGTTTTAACTAATTCAGCCTTTATCAGGGTCACAAGGCTACCTGAATCCAGTAATACCACAACATTTCTACCATTAATACACATTTTGCATAAATGTTTCTCAGTTCCCCGAATGGCAGTGCATGCGACTGTCGCACACAGCGACTGACGTCTGTCCATCAGAAAGTCACATTGCATGGGTTCCTCCACAACCGGGCAATTTGCTGCAATATGTCCCGCTTGCCGGCAGCGGTAGCAAACAATCCATTTGGCTGCCTCTTGAGCCCCTGACTTCCCAGGCTGTTCTCGCCAAACTTTGGGTAGAGCTCCCACCCTCTCACTCTCTCCACCCTTACCCCTTGGAATCATCTTATCCGCCCCTGGGGATGGTCTGGTCTTAGGGTGGAAAGTCCGAGAGTCTCTGGAAGAGGCCGTCAGGTTCTCTGTAGCCAAGTATCTCTCTACACGATCCACAAGTTTACCGGCCGTTTCTGGGTCTCCATGGCTTACCCACTTTTGAATGGCGGTAGGAAGAGCTCTCAAGAAACGATCCATCACAACACGTTCCACAATCTCCGGTGCGGACAAAGTCTCTGGCTGTAGCCACTTCCTGCTCAGGTGAATGAGATCATACATTTGAGACCTGGGGGGTTTTCCAAGCTGGAAAGTCCAGTTATGCACACGCTGAGCCCGGACAGCCAGGGTGACACCCAGCCTTGCCAATATTTCAGCTTTTAGCATCACATAGTCTTTTGCTTGGTCAGGCTCTAGGTCATAGTAAGCCTTCTGCGATTCACCAGTTAACAGAGGAGCCACCAGTCCAGCCCACTGCTCCTCAGGCCACTTTTCTCTTTCAGCAGTCCTTTCAAATGTGGTCAAAAATACCTCTGGATCATCCTCTCCAGTCATTTTTGTCAATAAACGACTCACCCCAAAGGACGCGGTATTAGTGGGACGGCTTTCCTCACTGGTCTGCGGACGTTGCTGCATTACTGCTTCCATTTGTTGTAGTCTCTGCTCTTGCTTCTGTAACAGGTCTATGAAGCGGGCCTCAGATTGCTGCTGGGCTTGTTGATGAGCTTGCTGCTGGGCTGCAAGGCTCCTTTGCAAACCTGCATTTGTCTGCTGTTGATTGGCATTTGCTAGAGCCAGCTGTTTCAGTATCTCCTCCATGCTGGCTTAAAAAAAACTGCCACTGGTTCTCCACCAACTGTGAGGGGGTTAACTCGGTAGCGGGTGTGTGTGACCCCCTGGTTGGGCTCCCCACACAAAAACAGGGCCAGCAGACGGAGGTTGTGGTTTTCAAAATCAAAAGGTGCGGTTTATTTCTCTATGTACAGTGACAAAAACACAGCAAAGCCAAAAAGAAACATAAACAAAATAAATCCTGGTCAGTTTGACCTCTGACTAAACATGCAGGTTTCCTAAACTAACAACTGGGATCAGCCTGGTGCTGTCTTAGTCCCTAAGTCCCTGGTTTAGTAAAAGTCCAAACAAATAGCCACACAGGCTTTGCCTCACCGCACAGGGGTTCACTCTCCCTAGACAGTCCACACAGGTCTGGGTCCAGGCATGAGCTAACATCTAATGAAGCTGGGAGTTTTTATAAAGGCCTTAAATGAGCTGACAAGCTTCAGCTGGTCTCATCAACTCCCTGCCTGCACGACGCCCAGCCCTCTCTCTAGAGGTATGAGTCATCCATGAGCCCACTAGCCTCAGCTGGGCTTCATCAACTCCCTAGTTGTATAAGTCGGCATAAAGCCTGAATCTGGGAGAAATATATCTACCCCCCTGGATGCAACCAGGTGACTTTACCTTCCTGCTGTCACAATATATATATATATATATATATATATATATATATATATATATATATTGTAAAGTTTGGGGGTTATAGCTCCACGGGACTAAGTGCATAAACCGTTGTACTTTGAGCAGAAAGGCTTTTATTCGTGAACAAACCAAAAGAAACAAGCTTGATTCAGCACACAGAAAAATATCAAAACAAAGTCCGGCTTGTCTTCAGCACAAGTATAAATCAAAGAAAAACGCACATACAGTTTGTAGGGGAACTTCCAGGGCTCTTGCTGAACTTTACCAGCTCCTAGCAGACACACAGCTCATCTCAGGTGCAATCCTCATACTCCTCTCTCACACCTCTAGCACTACTTCCTGTTATATGAGCTGTTTTCCTGGAAGCCCTTAACCCCCTGTGTGCTGACTCTCAGTGGTCAGGAGTGGAGGCTCTATCCCACCCGAATGTCACTTTAGAGCCTCCGAAATTCCGGGCCCCAAATACCTCTCTATTAATACAAAGAGGACTGCAAGCCAGTCCTCTCTGGGCTATTTATTTTGCCCGGAACTCCTCACCCATTCTGGGCGACCTCATGAGCACCATTACTACTCATTAAAGGGTCCATAACCCAAATATTGGTGCTATATAGCACCCGTCCAGGACCCAACCTTGGCGTCCTGTACATATCCCCCCCTCTGCTTCAACGCGGAGGTGTTGGAGGCACCACTCGATATCATACAATGGACTCGGGAGAGGGCATCGGCATTCTGATGTTGTCTCCCGGGTCTGTGTTCTACCACAAAATTGAACTCCTGGAGAGAAAGAAACCACCTTGTCACCCTGGCATTGGTGTGCTTGTTTTGTCTCATCTAGGTAAGAGGAGCGTGGTCTGACATCAAGCAAAACCTCCTACCTAGGAGGAAATATCGTAGGGAGTCCAAAGCCCACTTGATGGCCAGACACTCCCGCTCTACCACAGCGTAGTTTTTCTCAGCTGCCGTCAGCTTCCTGCTAAGAAAAACTACGGGATGCTCTTCCCCATTGCTTTCCTGCGATAAGACTGCTCCCAATCCCTCACTTGAAGCGTCTGTCTGCACTACAAAATCTTTTGCGAAATCCGGAGCTACCAGCACCGGATCCTGGCATAATGCCGTCTTAAGCTTTTGAAAAGCTTTCTCAGCTTCGGCATTCCACTTTATCATCACTGACTTTCTGCCCTTGGTCAAGTCAGTCAGCGGTGCAGCAATGGTGGCGAAGTTGGGGACAAACCTCCTGTAATAGCCAACTATGCCCAAAAACGCTCTGACCTGCTTCTTGGTTAGGGGACGGGGCCAGTCCTGTATGGCTTCCACCTTACTCATTTGGGGCTTCACCAACCTCCTACCCACGATATACCCTAGGTACTTGGCTTCCTCCATTCCAATGGCACACTTCTCCGGATTGATGGTGAACCCTGCTCTTCTCAAGGAGTCTACCACTGCCTGAACCCGGGGAAGATGGGACTCCCAATCAGTGCTGAAGATGACTATGTCATCTAAGTAGACAGAAGCGTACTGTTGATGTGGGCGCAACGTTCTGTCCATGGCCCTTTGGAACGTGGCAGGGGCAGAGTGTAGACCAAATGGCATCCTTTTGTATTGGAAGTGGCCCTCCGGGGTGGAGAAGGCTGTTTTCTCCCTGGCTTCCTTGGTCAGGGGGATCTGCCAGTACCCTTTCGTGAGGTCCAGCGTGGTGATGTACCTGGCAGGACCTAACCTCTCAATTAGCTCATCTACCCGTGGCATGGGATGCGCATCAAATTTGGAGACTTCATTAAGTTTTCTAAAGTCGTTACAGAAGCGGAGGGTGCCGTTGGGTTTGGGTACCAACACGATTGGACTCGACCACTCGCTCTGTGACTCTTCAATGATTTCAAGTTTGAGCATTCTTTTAACTTCATCAGATACCGCCACCCTATGAGCTTCTGGGATACGGTAAGGCTTTAACCGGATTTTTACATTGGGTTCAGTTACGATGTCATGTCTGATGACGTTGGTGAGCCCGGGCAATTCTGAAAACATGACCCTATTTCTTTGCAGAAACTCTTTTGCTTGCTGGGTTTGGGGTCTAGTCAGGGTGGCAGCAACCTGCACCAGGTCGATCCCTGCATGGTCCCCTGACTGTACCCCTACCACCGCAGATACCTGTTCTCTGTCTCTCCAGGGTTTCAATAAATTCACGTGATAGATCTGGTAGGGTTTTCTTTTCCCTGGCTGGTGGACTTTGTAGTTCACCTCACTTACTTTCTCTACTACCTCAAACGGACCTTGCCACTTGGCTAACAATTTGCTCTCCACCGTGGGTATTAGAACAGCAACCCGTTCTCCTACTTGAAATTGTCTAATTTTAGCCGACCGGTTGTACACTCTTCTTTGGGCATCCTGAGCCTTCTGCATGTGCTCCCTCACCAGCGGCATCACCTTAGCCACCCTCTCTCGCATTTGAGAGATATGCTCTACCACGGTTTTATGTGGTGAGGACTCACTTTCCCACGTTTCTTTTACTAGGTCGAGCAACCCCCGGGGCCTTCGTCCATACACTAGCTCAAACGGTGAGAAGCCCGTGGATGCTTGTGGAACCTCCCGGATGGCAAACAACAAGGCAGGGAGTAACATATCCCAATCCTTCCCGTCTTTTTGGACCACTCTTTTCAACATGGACTTGAGGGTTTTATTAAACCTCTCGACTAGGCCATCGGTCTGCGGGTGATAAACGGACGTCCGCAACTGCTTAATCTGAAACAGTTTACACAAGTCCGCCATCACCTTTGACATAAAAGGGGTGCCCTGGTCCGTCAGCATCTCTTTGGGGAACCCCGTTCGTGAGAACATTTGAAACAACTCCCGGGCAATAGCCTTAGAGGAAGCTTTCCTCAAAGGGATTGCTTCTGGATACCTAGTTGCGTAATCTAGGATGACTAATATGTATTGGTGCCCCCTTGCCGACTTTACCAGGGGTCCCACCAGATCCATAGCGATCCGCTCGAATGGGACCTCAATAATTGGCAAGGGTACTAGAGGGTTTCTATCGTGGGGCACTGGGGCAGTTAACTGGCAAATGGGACAAGATGCACAATATCTTTTAACCTCGACCTTCACCCCTGGCCAGTAGAACCGGTCGGTTATCCTGGCCTCTGTTTTCTCTGCCCCCAGGTGTCCTCCCTGTGCGTCGTTGTGGGCTAGATCAAGAAGCATCTGCCTATATAGTTGGGGAACTAGCAACTGCTCTACAGTTTCCCCTCGGCTCTCAGCTACCCGATATACCAAGTCCCCCTTCAATGCAAAATGAGGAAACCTCTGATCTGCCCCTGGCACTTGTGAGACACCATCAATGACAGAAACCTGCTCTCGAGCATTAATCAAGGTAGGATCCTGTAATTGGGCAGTGCCAAATGCACCCCTGGATACATCCAGGTCTGGATGCACTGGCCTCGAGGATGTTTCCCCCTCCTCCTCAGCCGGAGAGAGCTCCTCATCTTCCTCCCCCAGCATGACTTGTAATGGGAAAACTTCCCCCCCTCAGAGATCCACTCGGTTTTAAGACCTGGAACAGAAACATTATCATCCAAATTAGTATTTTCTGTAACTTCATTGTCAGTGACAGGTAGCTCCATATTTGTGGGGGTTTTCGGCCCGGATCCCTCAGACTCTGTCCCTTCCCGGCCCAGTGTCCCCAGTTCTCCGGGCAGCCCTATCTGTACCTGGTTCCATAGTTCAAGGAATAGTGGACAGTCCCGCCCCACTATGATGTCATGTATTAAACTCTTTACCACCCCAACCTCTTGTGTAACTGAAATATGGCCATAGGAAACCGTTACCGGGACCAGGGGGTACTCCCTGGTGTCCCCATGGATACACACTACCCGTAGAGTCTTATTCACTGGGCCGAGTCTCCCGAGCACCCTGGCATGTACCAGTGTTATCATGCTACCGGAGTCCAGTAGCGCTTTAGCAGGAAGGTGGTTCACCCACACTTCACACTCGAGCCGTCCTTCAGCCAGATCAAGATGAGTGGCACACACTCTTTGAACATAGAAGGAGCTTCTCCGACCGGTCCCACAGTCCATAGGCTCCTCCTGCAGCGGGCACTGTGCCTGGGTATGCCCCCAGGACCGACAACACTGTAGGTCCCCCATCTGTGGGACGGGAACCAACCTTTGTGGTTCTGCGGAAGATGATGCAGGTTTGCGGGTTCCAATGTCAGGCAGGGCTTCTCTCCTAGGTGCTGTGGCTGGTCTGGTTGCCCTTGGTGTGGGTTCCCGACGCTTGGCAGGCCCAAGCAGGTCCTCTACCACTGTGTACCTTTCGACCAACTCAACCAGCTGGTCAGCAGTTGCAGGGTCTCCATGGCTTACCCAGCACTGTAGATCATCTGGGAGGGACCGCAGGTACCAATCCATCACCACCCGTTCTACCATTTGTGGGCCCGACAATTTTTCCGGCTGCAGCCATTTTTTCACCAGCTGCACTAGTTTGTGCATTTGGGACCTAGGTGGTCGGTCAGGTTTGTACCGCCAGCGATGCACTCTCTGAGCCCGGACGGCTGTGGTCACTCCCAGGCGGGCCAGGATCTCTGCTTTCAGCCGCTCATAGTCGCTGATGTGCTCAGATGGGAGGTCAAAATAAGCCTTTTGCGGGTCACTGGTGAGAAAAGGGGAGATAATACCAGCCCATTGGTCACGGGGCCACCCCTCTCTCTCTGCTATCCTTTCAAAGGTAGTGAGAAAAGCTTCTACGTCATGACTGGGTGTTAGCTTTTGTAAAAAATGAGTGGCTCTCACGGACACTTGGTTGCCAGCGGCAACGACCACTTGCTCTCGTCCCTGAGCCAGCCGCTGTACTGCCTCCTGCAATGCGGCCACCTGTGCTTGAGTGGACCCCTGCTGGGCCGTAAACTGGGCGGCTAGCAGCCGTGTACTTTCCTGCTGCTGAGCCATCGCTTCCTCATGGCGACAGTTTGCCTCTGCTAGAGCTTGTTGTTGGGCCGCAGTGGCTTGCTGTTGGGTCACAGTGGCTTGTGCCAAAGCCTTGATGACCTCCTCCATGCCTTTGTCTGCTGTCTGCAATGTCTGAGCTGACTTCACCCAAGACATGCCATAAGCACCCTGTCTCTTTAAATGTCAGTTTGTTTTAAATGGTTTTTGCAGCTGCAAATGCACTTTGCCCGCATTCTCCACCAGTTGTAAACTTTGGGGGTTATAGCTCCACGGGACTAAGTGCATAAACCGTTGTATTTTGAGCAGAAAGGCTTTTATTCGTGAACAAACCAAAAGAAACAAGCTTGATTCAGCACACAGAAAAATATCAAAACAAAGTCCGGCTTGTCTTCAGCACAAGTATAAATCAAAGAAAAAGGCACATACAGTTTGTAGGGGAACTTCCAGGGCTCTTGCTGAACTTTACCAGCTCCTAGCAGACACACAGCTCATCTCAGGTGCAATCCTCATACTCCTCTCTCACACCTCTAGCACTACTTCCTGTTATATGAGCTGTTTTCCTGGAAGCCCTTAACCCCCTGTGTGCTGACTCTCAGTGGTCAGGAGTGGAGGCTCTATCCCACCCGAATGTCACTTTAGAGCCTCTGAAATTCCGGGCCCCAAATACCTCTCTATTAATACAAAGAGGACTGCAAGCCAGTCCTCTCTGGGCTATTTATTTTGCCCGGAACTCCTCACCCATTCTGGGCGACCTCCTGAGCACCATTACTACTCATTAAAGGGTCCATAACCCAAATATTGGTGCTATATAGCACCCGTCCAGGACCCAACCTTGGGGTCCTGTACAATATATATATATATATATATATATATATATATATACAGTGTATCAGGAAAGTATTCACAGCAATTCACTTTGTAAGATACTGTGTGTATATATATATATATATATATATATATATATATATATATATATATATATATATGTAGCGGGGTCTCTAAATTTATGTGGGACGCCTAGGTGTGGAGGATTGGATGGTGTAATAATCTCCTTGGCCTCTGGGTGGTGGGGTACCTGGAGGCGCAAGGTAGATTTGCCATTTCAGTGCTAGCCTTTTTGTCCCTTTCTGGAGATGGTACGGCGAGGGCGGGGAACCTGCCGTGGTGTCGATGGGAGGAGATAAAGGGGGGAGACGCCCGAACCACGAGGTCTTCTGGAGGAAGTTCGTCACGCGCCCAGGCACCTTAAGCCTGGGTGCGGGCAGGTTCTGGATTCCGGCTCAGGTGCCCTAGGCCTGACCGGAATGGAGTTGGAGTCCATCCCAGGCACCTTCAGCCTGGGGTGAGGTACTGAACTAGGAGGCCTGGGGTCCAGTGACTTCGACTGGATCCCGCGAGGGTGGAGACGTTCGAGGGTCCCTGAGGTGGATGGGGCCCATGTCTGAGGCGAGGAGGCCGGGGAGGTTACCCGTCCGGAGAGTCTGGAGCAGCATCAACCCAGTGACGGATGGGCCTCTGGTAACTCCCTTGGAGGGACATCTTCCCCTGATAGGGGCCGCAGCGCAGCGCAGCGCAGCGAAGGTACTCCTATCTACGTTCTCTTGAGTCGCTGGTAGAGACTCTCAGATTCTAAGTCCTTTCTAGCTGAATGCTATAGTAACCGCTGGCGAGATCGCAGTGGTTTAGCTGATAACCAGGATAGTGCCTCGACCTGCTCATTCCCCGTATCAAAATGTTATCGAGTCGCAACCAGATGGCTACTGAAGCACTCTTTATTGTAAGATGTACAATAAAGCAAGAGTTGGACTGTGATTGGTGTGTGGAACTCTGGTTAATGGGAGCAGAGGGAAGTGTTGACACAGCAGGACTGTATTCTAGAACAAAGCACATAGGCCCGAGGAAATATCTGGTGTTGGCCTTCACCTCACAGCTATGGGGAGGACATGGGCCATAGCGCATCTCACCCTGTCGTGTGACATACCCCTAGACCAAGGAGATGGGGTGAGGCCGCTACACGTGGGGGCTCGTGAGTCCGGGATGATATGTGTTCTAACTTTGGAAGAAGGAATGGCTGTGTCTGGACTTTGCTGCCCGGAGGAGTTCCGAGCAGGTCGGCCATGTGATTGGCCAAAGTGCATCCCTGCTCAAAGTCGTGGAAATGACCCTAGGACGGGAAAGGCCCATGCAGAGGAGCGAGAAGAGGAAGGAGTCCAGCCGTGTGTAGTACTACATGTGGGGGCTTTTATTGCACTGCGCCACGAGGCACCCCGTGACTGTACAGTTCGTGGGCGGAGCTTGAAGGAAGCCCGCGAAAACGTGCAAGTCATGGGAGGAGTCTGGCCATGTGGAGGAACTCACGTGGAGACTTCGGCGCGTGGTCAGTGCGTGATGGAGCAGCAGATAGTCGGGATGGCCTCAAGCTCCCCGTGGATTCTGGTTCCCTACCCCACGAAGATGACTACGTTCGCTGATCCCCTTACAGACACGGGGATAAGACTCAGGCCCCGAGGGCAGTTGGCTTTGTACTCATGCAGAGACACGGAGCCCCTCGGTGTGATCTGTCCCGGGTGCTCGGGACTGGTGGTCCACCTGAAGACATTCGGGCGTTGCGAGGCATGCAAAAAGTTCTTGTTCGAGGTGGAGCCATCCACAGTAAGGCCCCAGGCCCTTCACCTCAACAGCCTCACAGGTACCGCTACTCTAGAAGGAGAGATCCAGGCCTTTGCGGAGGTTCCCGTACGCACTGACCAGGGCGATGTGACTGCCCAATCAGAGACTGAGAGAGAAAAATCAGAGGATGCTGCTTCGGTCACCACAGATTCTCTGCTCCCACCTCCAAAGAGGAAAGTTGGTCTGGTGCAGGCCTCCTGTGGTCGTGGTCGAGCTTCACCCCGTCGCTTGCCTGGCCTGGATGGATCCGGTTGGAAGAGTCCTGGACATCCCAGTTCTACAAAAGGTCAAGGTGAGCCAGGGGCTGGGACTGTGGTGGTGGTTGGAGGTGTCAGGGGTCCACAGCCGCTGGAGCCCGCAAGGGAGGGTAGTACCATGTCTACCAGAGACTACCTTCCCGCCGAGATGTATGACACTTCCAACCTAGAGTCGCTGTCAGATTGTGGAGATGACGGGGAGATTGATGAACTGTTTCATCGGAAGGGCTGGGATAAACGCCCATTGCCTGTGTTACGTGTACCGCAGGATTCCCCTATGTCAATAGGAGACAGCACGCCCCGGGTACAAGCCCCAGAGTCTACGAGGAAGTCTAGTACTCAGAGTGTCTTCCCACAATCTACAACATCGCCCGTCTTGGTGGCGGGGATGGAGCGAGCCTCACTACGAGCACCGAGAGAAAAGCCATTCAAGGTAGTAAAAGTACCTCGGCATCCGGAGGCCATCGTTCAACCCGGAGAAGGTGAGCGGGAAGCCATGCCTCCTTTGGCCAGATTGAAACGACTTTTCTCACAGAGAGTCGCGCGTGAGTATGGGTGGGAATATCCCTACTTGCCTCGGGACTTACTTTTCGAAGTTGAGGTCATACGCCAGAGATGGTATGATGAATTTGTTTGGGAAAAGCTCAAAGTACCCCATGCACAAAGATATTTGTCCTGTTCGCCATCCGTGTCGAAAAAGTTTCGGGACTGCAGAGCAGACTGGATGTGGGGTCGCCATATCCACGCAGATATGGTGCGCATCTGCAGGAAAGATGGAGATGATGCTGACTATTCAATTGAGGTTTTTGATAAACATCTGAAGCCCTTGTTCTTGCCTGACCCGAAGTTTTACTTGTGAGAAGAGACTCACTTGTTATTCCTTTTCTACAATCTTCCAGAAGTGTTCCTGCCGGAGCATCCGAACTGTGCCCTAGTTTTTTATTTGGGCTTTTGTTTCCTACTCTTTGGAGGAATGAGAGGGGGTTTTTGTTGTTCTCTCTTCCTCACAGTTCAAAGACAGACTTTGGGGTAGAATTAGTGTAGGGACGCAGGAGGAGTGAAGATTGCACCAAGTGTCACCAGGTGGCAGTGTTGTGCAACGGCTGTTTGTTTTTTTCTCACACGCATCACTTTACTCATTGGAGCGAATGGGTCTATTGGTTGATGGACCCATTCATTCCAAATTAACACAAGAGTGTCAGGATGTAGATTTCCTTGTGTGTTGTTTTTTTTCTCTCTTCCCTCTGCAGGAGATTCGTCCGTCGAGACTACTGAGTATGGGGTGGTTCTTAGACAGTGACGGGAGGGATTGTATATGTGTACATGATAGATGTTTTAAGGAAAAGTTTTATTGTTTTATATTCCCTTTCCCTTTGAGCAGGTCTTGGTATGGTTGAGGTTCAAAATTTTAGGGATAGCCTCTGGGGCTAAGCTTGTGTCCGCACTCCATGGGAGACATGGATTCGCACCAGACGCTGGGGACCAGCATCAAATCACAGGGGGGAGTATGTAGCGGGGTCTCTAAATTTATGTGGGACGCCTAGGTGTGGAGGATTGGATGGTGTAATAATCTCCTTGGCCTCTGGGTGGTGGGGTACCTGGAGGCTCAAGGTAGATTTGCCATTTCAGTGCTAGCCTTTTTGTCCCTTTCCGGAGATGGTACGGCGAGGGCGGGAACCTGCCGTGGTGTCGATGGGAGGAGATAAAGGGGGGAGACGCCCGAGCCATGAGGTCTTCTGGAGGAAGTTCTTCACGCGCCCAGGCACCTTAAGCCTGGGTGCGGGCGGGTTCTGGATTCCGGCTCAGGTGCCCTAGGCCTGACTGGAATGGAGTTGGAGTCCATCCCAGGCACCTTCAGCCTGGGGTGAGGTACTGAACTAGGAGGCCTGGGGTCCAGTGACTTTGACTGGATCCCGCAAGGGTGGAGACATCCGAGGTTCCCTGAGGTGGATGGGGCCCATGTCTGAGGCGAGGAGGCCGGGGAGGTTACCCGTCCGGAGAGTCTGGAGCAGCATCAACCCAGTGACGGATGGGCCTCTGGTAACTCCCTTGGAGGGACATCTTCCCCTGATAGGGGCCGCAGCGCAGCGCAGCGAAGGTACTCCTATCTACGTTCTCTTGAGTCGCTGGTAGAGACTCTCAGATTCTAAGTCCTTTCTAGCTGAATGCTATAGTAACCGCTGGTGAGATCGCAGTGGTTTAGCTGATAACCAGGATAGTGCCTCGACCTGCTCATTCCCCATATCAAAATGTTATCGAGTCGCAACCAGATGGCTACTGAAGCACTGTTTATTGTAAGATGTACAATGAAGCAAGAGTTGGACTGTGATCGGTGTGTGGAACTCTGGTTAATGGGAGCAGAGGGAAGTGTTGACACAGCAGGACTGTATTCTAGAACAAAGCACATAGGCCCGAGGAAATATCTGGTGCTGGCCTTCACCTCACCCACAGCTATGGGGAGGACATGGGCCGTAGCGCATCTCACCCTGTCGTGTGACATACCCCTAGACCAAGGAGATGGGGTGAGGCCGCTACATATATATATATATATATATTATTTACTTTCAACGAAAATTGGTTAATTGGTTTAAGCTGGCCAAACATGGGTCAAAATTCAGCATGTTCAACAGGAGCTGGACACATTTTGATCTGTGCGTAGCCTTCTCAGTTCAACAGAAGGTTGTCGTTAGACAGGCTTCTTTTGAACGATTCATCTGGAAAACCAGCATTGTCAGCGCATGCAGCCAATGGCCAATTATTAGTGTATTCTGATGGGGGGAGTCTCGTTATCAGAATACAAAGATACATCGGGGTGACTTTCCCCATTCACCTCAAATGTGTGAATGGGATAATTGTCTGCCTGGCTGAATGAAAAAAAATAAATAAGTAAAAGTAATGTATGGCCAGCTATACACTCTTATGCCCTGTACACACGATCGGAATTCCGATGGGCTAAAATCCGATGGAATTTTTCGTCGAAATTCGGTTCAAATCTGTCTTGCATACACACCATCAGACAAAATTCCGACCGTCCAAAACGCGGTGACGTACAACACGTAGGACGTCACTATAAATGGGAAGTTCAAATCCAACGGCGCCACCCTTTAGGCTGCTTTTGCTGATTTCGCGTTAGCACATGTTAGTAAAAGTTTGGTGTTAGCCGATTCGCGCTTTTTAGTCTCCGTGCTTCTCAGTCCGTTACAGCATGACGAATGTGCTATCTCCATTACAAACGCTAGTTTTACCAGAACGAGTGCTCCCGTCTCCTAATTTAGTCTGAGCGTGCGTGGATTTTTCTCCGATGGAGTTCCACACAGACGATCGGAATTTCCTATCGTTTTTTTTTTCATCCGAAAAATTTAAAACATTTTCTATTTTTTACTCCGATGGAAAAAAGTCCGATGGGGCCCACACATGATCGGAATTTCCATTGAAACAAGTCCATCTGACTTTTTTCATCGGAAATTCCGATTGTGTGTACAGGGCATAACAGTGCTGAGCTGGCTTTCTTTGCTGCTAAGGAAGGCTCCTTATCTTTATAGCTTTTCTTAGTCAACCAAATAGAGTTAGGTCAACAGGAAAAATACTCCTGCAAAAGATACATTTTAAAAACTGTATTGTCATCTGAGACATGGATATTTGGAGCCAACCTTTTTTTAAATTACTGATATTGGAAAGGAAATAAGCAGATGGTCCATTTGGGTACCTAGGGAATAAATGCACATGGCTGTGTATATTTAGGTTCTCATTGCATGTGAACTGGAAATATCAACATTACTGGTTTACTGTGAGTATAAACATAAATTACAATTTGGGAAAATGAAGTAAATATATAATAAGGTGACAGACACATTTACTAAATTACAAAAGGAATACTGCCATTGATTTCATTTTCAGACTACATTAGCCTAAATGGCTTCTTCTGTTTTTTTTTTTTTTCACGCACAATGTTTTCTTTTTAGATTTTCTGTCTCTGCAATAAAAGCTAGCTTCATTATTGTGAATGTAACATTACATTATTATTATTATTATTTAGGATTTGAAACCACAATTATGAAATAAGTAGCACGCAACTTCCATTTAATCCCCACCCATTTTTTAAAAACGATTTCTTTATCAACATTTGCATCTGTCTGAACATTTCTGGATTGAATTATACCTGGAAACTGTAATTTGGCTTTCTCTAGTTTTGATTTGTTTGAAAATAGGCACGTTTATTTCTGTAAAGTGCATTTTTAAACACTGCTGCTCACTGCTCCGTACAGAGATCATTCATTTTAGCTAACGACGTGTAATATACCGTAGTTCATTTTTGTCCAAATCATATTGCATATTGTTTCATTGTCACTGACCTGAATTAGCCAAGGTATGCAGTGCAGGAAATGAGTCATGGTGAATTTAGAGTGCATTTACATCTGTTCCTTCAGTTTGTTTGCTTAAGCAATGCTGGCTGCATATTATGCATATCCAGAGGACAAATGCAAATATTCAAACATATTTTCTTGTTTTCTTTCTTTTTCAGGTGGACTTTATATAAGGATCCAGTAAAAAGATATGATTCGGAGGTGGATTATTTACTCTAAATTATTGAAGGACTTAACCAATGAAGTGACTTTACCTCTTCTAATATTGCACATGGCGAATGTACTACATTGACCTTGATGTGCTAATTACAGATCTGTGGCTGTCTGACAAAACTGCTGGTTATGCGCTAAAAAGTCCCTTTTTTTTCTTTACTTAATGGGCACTGATGGTAGTATTTAATAAGTGTGGATTAAAAAGATCTACATTGTTGTATAAAAAATTGCTAAATTGTATTGTGGATCTCAAATATGTCTTCAGCACGCATGGTTTTAGAGAGAAAACAGCTCAAGTCTGGTCATTACACAATGTCAATGGCTATCCAGTTGTACTACATTTTTACCTTAATGCAAGCAGCTGTTTGCCAGGAATATGCCCACTCCATTCGAGTAGAAGGGGACATAATACTTGGTGGCCTCTTTCCAGTCCATTCAAGAGGAGAACGAGGGGTGCCTTGTGGGGAACTTAAAAAAGAAAAAGGGATCCATAGGCTGGAAGCAATGATGTATGCTGTAGACCAGATAAACAAAGATCAGGACCTTCTTCCTAACATTACATTAGGGGTCCGCATCCTTGACACCTGCTCAAGGGATACATATGCACTGGAGCAATCCCTAACGTTTGTGCAAGCTTTAATAGAAAAAGATGCTACTGATGTCAGATGCGCCAATGGGGATTTGCCAATTTTCACCAAGCCGGACAGAATTTCTTCAGTAATAGGAGCTGCAGCGAGTTCTGTATCTATTATGGTTGCTAATATATTAAGGCTATTTAAGGTAAGATCCTTTTTTGCTAAAGTCTGTGTTTTGAAGCGCTTTGTCTATGACTAACTGACTCTTTCCTTGAAGCGGAATAATTTATGCAAAGCATGCTTCTTTTAATGGTTTACATTGCCAAGCTCTGAAGCAGAATGTGTTAGTGGAGTACTGAAGTAAATGAAATGTTTGTCTGCCAGGAGCCTTTGCATTCTCACTTTCTTGTTTTAATGACCCATTTCCCCCTGTTAGTGCTGGAATTATCATTGTAGCAAGTGAATCTAATCTGGTGACACATAGTCATTTTGTACTTCTTGAAAAGATTTCTGCAACAAGATATGTTTTTCAGTTCCTCTTATAACCTCATCCAAACAAGTAACACCATTAACAAAATACATTGATCAATAAAGCCAGTAAAGAACATTGTGTGTGTTGTGCCAGACTGAGATATGTAGATTAAATGAGAATCCTTTATGATGCATGAGTCAAATGTAATACTCTTATAACCTCTGTGTAATTTATTTTTATAGCAACGATGTCATAAGCATAAGTATCACATCATTCAGATGTGTGATGGCATATTAAAAAGTTATCGACATTTTTTTTTCATGATTCACAGTGTTTATATGAAAAACGGATGTGTACTATTACAGCTAGGGCTCGTTTTTCCTATTCAAATAATAATTCAGACTTTAGTAATAACCAAGGGATGGGCTTGTATTGCTTCAGTAATATTTTTCTTAAATGTTTGTCTTCACACTTTTATTATAATTTTGCCTGAGCAGAAAAACTGTAATATGCTCTTTGGAATTCTAAAGCCTAACTCCTTGCATAAAGCAAACTTTTAGTATAAAATGGTTTGCGCCTATTCAGCCTGATGTGTAGTAATCATATCATTTTGTTTATATACAGCTTATTACTGTCCCCTAAATGTGCCAACTTTTTAAAGTTGTTTTCTGAGTGTGCATTTTGTAAGAACTGTTGTCAATGTGCCTTTTCCACTCTATATTCTGCATACATGCCCTATAATGAAAAATGTAAGGTGGAATAATAACATATATACTGTATATACAATACTCTGCACTGGCAAATAGCAATAGATAGAGTTTAGCTTAAAGTGGTTGTAAACCCTTACAGACCATTTTTACCTACAGGCTAGATTAAGGCTTACCTGTAGGTACAATAAATATCTCCTAAACCTACACGGTTTAGGAGATATTTGCAAAAAAGACAGCACTGATGTCTACGGCGCATGCGTGCCATAGACAACGGCGCAGGCGCACTGAGCATGCCGTTGGTGAAGGCGATCGTGCCGTCACTGGCGGCTCTCGCGCGCAGTCATAGCACCGGAGCCGTGATACACGGAAGAGATGGCGTGAGAGATGGCGCAGATGAAGGAGGCAAACGAGGGCCGCTGCGGGGGCTTCGATCTCAGGTAAGTACCTCATAATGAGCTAGTATGCTATGCATACTAGCTCATTATGCCTTTGTCTTGCAGGGTGTATTTTTTTTTTCAGGAGGGTTTACTTCCTCTTTAAAGGATATTTTTGTCTTTGTAGCTATGGTAGGAGGCTTAGGGATACTGAATTGTGAGAGTTATGTACCTTCAGGCACATGATCAGTGCAAACCCAGGGTCTACATATCTGCAATAACCGAGCTGAATCAAACATGTATCACCTTTTAACCTGGTAAGGCTCTCTCAAAGCATAAACAAGGCATTTCTGATTGCTTAGTAAAAAAGCAGTGCAGCGCAACAGAAAAAACTAGATAAAATAAAATAAACAACAATAACTGTGATCATGAGAGTGGTAAAAATAAATGTAAAAGGCAGTCCATAAATTATCACTGTAAGAGATAGAAGCCCAGAACAAGTGTCCAAAGGAGTGACTCCTTAGATATCAAATAGTGACTGTGTGATAGTCCTCCACCACCGAGAATGGTTTGCAGCTCACCTCAAAACATGGACCCCTGAGTTAGTCAGTCAGGTCATGAAAGCAGTTTCCCACTCTGGGGATGAGTAGCCAAGATAAAACAGGATCAGCTGAACAGTACGATCGGTGGAAGTCAACAGGTCAAATAAGATCACAGCTCCGGCCCAGACAGTAGGATGTATATGGAAAGAGACATATAAAATCTAGTGCTCTCCGTGTCTCTCATGTTTCACACCATAACTACTGGTGCTTACTCATAGCTATGAGTAAGCACCGGTAGTTACGGTGTAAAACATGTCAGCTGTTGATTGCATCTTTTGCTGTATGGTTTTTAACCAATAAAGAAATCGTTGTTGGAGTGCGGCCATCCGGATTGAATTATTTTCTATATGCTATTTTGCATACTGAGCCAGCACCATCATTTTGAGGAGGAGAAGATTTTTTGTGACCCAGACACCTGGAGCGGGTTCTTTTCCCTGAATCTTTAAAGTGGTAGTAAACAGCTGGGCAATTTTTTCTAACCTCAAAGTAATGTCACAATGTGCTAGTATTCATCGCATACTAGCACAATATGTTGAACTTACCTGAAAATTAAACCTTTCAACGCTGCAGGCGCTTCCATCTTTATCCGGTCTTCCTTCCGTGTCCGCATGCATGCCAGAGTCGCCGTTTATAGCACAGGGCTCTGAAGAACCAGCCTGGGTGGCCGTTCCTTCAAAACGCACCTGCCAGTGACATCACTGGCTGCATGTACAGTAAATATCTCCTAAATGGTGCACGTTTAGGAGATATTTACAGTACATATGGGTTACTATTATTATAGGATTATAGATAAAGGTATAGGTAAAAGTCAGAGATGGGAGTTTACTCCCACATTAAGAAATAATCTCAAATATGTACAGACACCTGTAGATGCCTACTTTACAATCTGGGGCAGTTTACCATTTTCAAAGATATTATAGGTGAAGCTTAAATTTAGATCATTTAAAGTGCAGCCACATTTGGATCACATCAACTTTATATTTGTTATGTGTTTCCTTAAAAGGTCAAAATGGAAAAATCTTACTTAGCTTTCCCTTCTATGAAATGTTTATGAGAGCCTCCCAGAGTTATATTTACCATAATTAATCCCGTCTCTGCTATGCTGGCAGATCCTCATTGTCAGTTGTGAGATAGATATGTACACTGTTTGTCTTAATAAAGTTTAGGAATATCAAGGTGTGGGTTCTGCATTATATGATAATTTAGTTTGAATCCAATTAATCCTTGAAATGTCCCTAAATAAGAAAATTGCAAGTTATTCTGTACAATACAAGTTGCCTATACAGTAGATCATTTACATAATCCTGCTCCAAAGAAATGTAAGAATTAAAAAATATATATATATATTTATGTATGGAAATATTTTTAGGTAAGATGGAATTGTACTTTAAAATTGACCCGTGATGTGATAAATTACCATATATGCTCAAATGGGAATCTGAAATAAACACGCAATTGACCATTCCAGAATGGTCCACTTTGTGGGTCAACCTACGTAAGTGCACTAAGTCACTGACAATTAAACGTAATATACCCGAAGGTCTCCCCAAACTGCTTTAGGGGGTGTCCAGTTCCAGGAACTTTCCTCCACATATTTTGGGATTGTGAACATTTATCTCCCACATGGAAGGAAGTTTTTTCCTTTATCAATAGACTTGCAGGTAAAAACATTGTACTTTCCCATTTCAATTGCTTACTATTTCAAAATGTCCCTGATATACACCCACCTCTATTGCAATTGATCCACACTATATGTATTGCCACACACTACTGGACAATTGCATACCATTGGGAATCTAGAGCTTTACCCTTTCTATAAATATTAGCGAGAATTGAAGATATCAAGATCATGGAGAATATTTTCAATACTATTAATAATTCCAAGAAAACATTTAATTTGAAATGGGATCCCTGGTTTATCTACAAAACTTAAATTAATGCATATAAATAAAATAGGTGCCTCTATATGTTGTTTTATTTAAAAAAAATTCTATTAATATATTTATTTTTCCTTCTATTGTTATTTGTGTTCCACAATAATTGTTATTTGAAGCAAAACTTAAGCCCCTTTCACACTGGGGCGTTTTTCATGCGGTTTAGCGCTAATAATAGCGCTGTTATACCGCATGAAAAAATCCTGCCCTGTGTCTTCAATGTGAAAGCCCGAAGGCTTTCACACTGAAGCGGTGCGCTAGCAGGACCGCTCCAAAAGTCCTGCTAGCCGCTTCTTTACAGCGGTAAAGGAGCGGTGTGCTCACCGCTCCTTTACCGCGGTCTCCCATTG
This sequence comes from Rana muscosa, assembly GCA_029206835.1. NCBI lineage: Eukaryota > Metazoa > Chordata > Amphibia > Anura > Ranidae > Rana > Rana muscosa. Next base: position 704,037,301 of record CM055118.1, read on the forward strand.
AAATCAATGGGACAGCGCGGTAATACCGCCCGCAAACCGCGGCAATAGCCGCGGTTTGCGGGCGGTATTAACCCTTTTTCGGCCGCTAGCGGGGGTTAAATTAACCCCCCTAGCGACCGCATACCGCGGTAAGAACGACAGTATAGCAGCGCTGAAAATCGCGCTGCTATACCGCCACCGCTCCTGCCCGCCCCAGTGTGAAAGGGGTCTTAGTCATACGATATTTAAGGTCACCATTTGTTTACAAGAACACACATTTTCAATGTATCTTTCATAGACTACTTTTCATATGTATGTTCTACCATTGTTGCTTCAAATATTTGTGAGAAAGCCTTTTTTTTTTTTCAATAAAAAAAGTTTGTATTCAAAAATTGACCCATGATTATACTGCAGTCATCAGAATATTACTAAGGTACTTGGACTAATTTGTTTTTAAACATAAACATAAAAACAGTGTTATCTGTCATGATGTATTTCAGGTGACAATGGAATTCACAGAGTGTATCTTGAATGGCTAAGGTTATGAATCAATAATTGCTAGAACACTGTAATTTTAGGTATCCCCGCATGCTGTCATTTGATACACAATGTCTACTGTGGCTGTTATAATGAAATAGGAAGCTGATGTGGATCTCAATGAAAGGAATACGACATACTTTGGCTCCTGCTAGTCTGTGTCTATTTACCGTTGATATACTCTAAGGTTTCTACCTCATAACTTGGAATGCTAGAATGTTTTGAGGCACATTTTGCCAGCCTCTCTGGCTTAGCTTACTGTAACAAAGAACATGGCTTACAGTCTCTGCTTTAATAGATAAAGTCCTGTTTTCTGCCTGCAACCAGCTATTTCATTACAAGCACAACTGGAATTCACTGCAGTAAACATACATCTAGTTTTTTAAGTTATCTTGCAACAGAAATATATATATATATATATATATATATATATATATATACTTATATATCCTGAAATGACTGAAATATTGAAAATCATGTAAGAGGTAAAGGTGGCCGCTGTCCCTAGTGCCAACCAATGTACGGTGTGCTTTCATCGTTTAACAAAAGATTACGAAAGTTAAACAGCGCATTTGATTTTTGCTTTGGGTAACACCTTCACATCTTACCTTTCATCCAGTTCTAGAAATAAACCTCAATGGAACTCATTTATCACTTGTCATGTCCTATGAAAAGTATAGGCAAACATCACTAGTAAACTATAGGCAAAGCACGTATGCTTGTCATCACATAATTTCTTACTGTATGTTCCTAAAGATGTTTCCGTGGTCAGTATAGACTCCTACATTTGATTGTAATTTTATTTCATATAATTTGCTGGAATGGCAGGTTCATTTTAAAGTGCAACTTTGCAGTTTGTAGAGTGGGTGGGCTATTACATTAAAGGGGTTGTTAACCCTCAAGGTTTTTCACCTTAATGCATTCTATGCAGTAGTGTAACAGAGCCCCCCTTTTTATTTACCTGAACCTGATCGTTACAGCGACAGAGACGAGCACAGAAGCTCTGGCCGCTGTCCCGGCTCCTCATTGGATAGATTGATAGCAGCAGGAGCCATTGGCTCCCACTGCTGTCAATCAAATCCAGTGACACGGGAGCGAGGGGGAGGGGCTGAGTCCTGCTGTCTGTGTCAATGGACGCACCAGCAGTACTAGAGTGTGCGCCCGCACGAGTGCCTCCATAGAATACGGCTCTCCGTGGGGGCACTCAAGAAGAGGAGCCAGCAGTGCTGCTGAGGGACCCCAGAAAAGGAGGATCGGGGCTGTACTAGAGCCTGGCACAGAGGAGGTAAGTATGACATGTTTGTTATTAAAAAAAAAAAAAACTACGGTAACCTTCATAACCCCTTTAATGTTCAAGTACACAAAGAATACTTGCGCTTGAACAACACCTGCTAGTGTGCCCTCCTCCAGAGGCAAGACATCTGTTCCCTACTTTAGGCCCATTTCACACTGCCGTGACTGCAAAGTCGAGCGACTTTGCACACGACTTTGAAGCCGACATCTCAGTGTGACTTCAGCACGACTTGCATACAACTTCTTTAACAGAAGAAAAATGCAATTCGTGCTAAAGTCCTACCAAAAGTAGTGCAGTAGACTCAAGTCGCTTCTATTAGAATGGTTCCATTGCACTTAATGGGGCGTGACTTGTCATGCAGCGTGCTCTCAAAGTCAGAGTGCATGTCGCACTAGTGTGAACCAAGCCTTAACACTCATTTGCCATTGTTGATATTCCTTCTTCCAGGTCCAACATCTTTCAGGCTTGGTTTTTCCCTGGGCATTCCCCAGGCCATGTTGTTACCAACATCTTTCAGCTCTGTTATTGTCTTGGCATCCAGCTCTATTGTATCCATGTGTAAGATGCTGGGAATGAGTCAGGAGTGCACACTCTGCTGCACATGTGTCAGACAGTGTACATTAAATAAAAAAAAAAACCTTGGAAAAAGAAATATAAGTTTTTAGCAGTAGAGACATGCAAAAAACACTACCCCCTAGCATGTTTTTTTTTTCAATTTAGTATGTCTTAAAAGAGTCTGTGTTTGCTCAGAGCAACTAATTCAATTAAAATTGTCCTCTGTGCCCACTGTTTCCACTTTCGTGGGTAAAAAAAATGGTAAATTAAGAAAATATAATATATTGTATACAATTGCAAGACAAGTCATGTTGTAATTTAATGTTATTAAAAATTACCTTTCCAAACTGCAGCTCTGTAATTTTCTGTAAAATGCAATGCAATATGGCTACCTGGAGGTGTACTGTACACAGAATTTGTACAGAACGTTCCCCAGAAACATAATTTTCTGCTTGTGTGATTGGCTCACTGATTTTCCCAGAAGTCTGCACTAAGATATAAGTCTGATTTCAGGCATCCCCAGCAACAAAAATTCCATTTTTGGTGAGATACTCCCAATAGGAAATCACATCTAAAGGGATGTATGCCCAGCATCGTTCCTCATTAGTGCCCTGCAACCACAGAATCAGAATATAGAGTACAGCCACTGTAGAAGAATATAAAGAAAAAACACAGAATGAGAATATAGAGTACAGCCACAGAATGAGAATATACAGAACAACCACAATATCAGAATATAGAGTATGACCACAGAATGAGAATATAGAGTACAACCACAGAATGAGAATATAGAGAACAACCACAATATCAGAATATAGAGTACAACCACAGAATGAGAATATAGAGTACAACCACAGAATGAGAATATAGAGAACAACCACAATATCAGAATATAGAGTACAACCACAGAATGAGAATATAGAGTACAGCCACAGAATGAGAATATAGAGAACAACCACAGTATCAGAATATAGAATACAGCCATAGAATCATAATATAGAAAACAGCCACAGAATCAGAATATAGAGTGCAGCCACAGAATGAGACTATAGAGTACAGCCACAGAATGAGAATATAGAGTACAGCCACAGAATGAGAATATAGAGTAAAGCCACAGATTGAGAATATAGAGTAAAGCCACAGAATGAGAATATAGAGTACAGCCACAGAATGAGAATATAGAGTACAGCCACAGAATGAGAATATAGAGAACAACCACAGAATGAGAATATAGAGTACAGCCACAGTATCAGAATATAGAGTAAAGCCACAGAATGAGAATATAGAGTACAGCCACAGAATGAGAATATAGAGTACAGCCACAGAATGAGAATATAGGGAACAACCACAGAATCAGAATACAGAGAACAACCACAGAATGAGAATATAGAGTACAGCCACAGAATCAGAATATAGAGTACAGCCACAGAATCAGAATATAGAGTACAACCACAGAAATAGGAATATAGAGTACAGTCACAGTATCAGAATATAGAGTACAGCCACAGTATCAGAATATAGAGTGCAGCCACAGAATCAGAATATAGAGTGCAGCCACAGAATCAGAATATAGGGAACAACCACAGTATCTGTATATAGAGTACAGTCACAGTATCAGAATATAGAGTGCAGCCACAGAAACAGAATATAGGGAACAACCACAGTATCAGTATATAGAGTACAGTCACAGTATCAGAATATAGAGTGAAGCCACAGAATCAGAATATAGGGAACAACCACAGTATCAGAATATGGAGTAACGCCACATAATGAGAATACAGAGAACAAGCACAGAATGAGAATATAGAGTACAGCCACAGAATGAGAATATAGAGTACAGCCACAGAATGAGAATATGGAGTAAAGCCACAGAATGAGAATATTTGAGTACAGCCACAGAATGAGAATATAGAGTACAGCCACAGAATCAGAATATAGAGTACAACCACAGAAATAGGAATATAGAGTACAGTCACAGTATCAGCATATAGAGTGCAGCCACAGAATCAGAATATAGGGAACAACCACAGTATCAGAATATAGAGTAACACCACAGAATGAGAATACAGAGAACAACCACAGAATGAGAATATAGAGTACCGCCACAGAATCAGAATATAGAGTACAACCACAGAATCAGAATATAGAGTACAGCCACAGAATCAAAATATAGAGTACAGCCACAGAATCAGAATATAGAGTACAGCCACAGAATCAGAATATAGAGTACAACCACAGAATCAGAATATAGAGAACAACCACAGAATCAGAATATAGAGAACAACCACAGAATCAGAATATAGAGAACAACCACAGAATCAAAATATAGAGTACATCTCCTCACCATAGCATCACTTGTATACGCGAAGTTCCAGGAATGTCACTTTGAAGAAATCATAAATTAATTTTTCACTGGCACCACTTGCCATTTTTTCACTTATGAACTTTTGGAGTTCAACATCTTCATTTTTTGCTCCATTGCTTATCGGACATTATTTTGATAATATTTTTTGCATTTCACTTTAGCACTTTTTTGCACTTTGCAATTAGCAGTTTCACTTGTGCACAGTTCATTGCACTGCAATTTGCAGGTTATTTCGTTTATGCACTCTTTTAGCATATTTGCACAGCAGTGTTCACGTTCATATTTATTGTAGTTTTTATCAATTTTTTTATTCACCTTTGCTTTCAATTTATTTATTTGATTGTTTTTATGGTTCTAGTATTTATTCATTACCGTAATTCATCATCATTTTTAGATTGTGTATTGATTTTAATTTATTTATTGGTTTGAGTTAGCCACTGTGCACCTTCAGAAACAGCGCAACACCACCCCCCCCTTTACATTCATCACCTTATCGGGTTAGGATTAACCCTTTCGGTGTTTGCGACAGTTTCAATTACTCCTTCCACTTTCCTCTTTTGGTAGCGCAGGAATAATCACCCTTAACAAACCACAGTATCAGAATATAGAGTACAGCCACAGAATGAGAATACAGAGAACAACCACAGAATGAGAATATAGAGTAGAGACACAGAATGAGAATACAGAGAACAACCACAGTATCAGAATATAGAGTACAGCCACAGAATGAGAATATAGAGTACAGCCACAGAATGAGAATATAGAGTACAGCCACAGAATCAGAATATAGAGTACAGCCACAGTATCAGAATATAGAGTGCAGCCACAGAATGAGAATATAGGGAACAACCACAGTATCAGAATATAGAGTAACGCCACAGAATCAGAATACAGAGAACAACCACAGAATGAGAAAATAGAGTACAGTCACAGAATGAGAATATAGAGTACAGCCACAGAATCAGAATATAGAGTACAGCTACAGAATCAGAATATAGAGTACAACCACAGAAATAGGAATATAGAGTACAGTCACAGTATCAGAATATAGAGTGCAGCCACAGAATCAGAATATAGGGAACAACCACAGTATCAGAATATAGAGTACAGCCACATAATGAGAATACAGAGAACAAGCACAGAATGAGAATATAGAGTACAGCCACAGAATGAGAATATAGAGAACAAGCACAGAATGAGAATATAGAGTACAGCCACAGAATGAGAATATAGAGAACAGCCACAGAATGAGAATATAGAGTACAGCCACAGAATCAGAATATAGAGAACAACCACAGAATGAGAATATAGAGAACAACCACAGAATGAGAATATAGAGTACAGCCACAGAATGAGAATATAGAGTACAACCACAATATCAGAATATAGAGAACAACCACACAATCAGAATATAGAGAACAACCACAGAATGAGAATATAGAGTACAGCCACAGAATGAGAATATAGCGTACAGCCACAGAATGAGAATATAGCGTACAGCCACAGAATGAAAATACAGAGAACAACCACAGAATGAGAATATAGAGAACAACCACAGTATCAGAATATAGATTACAGCCACAGAAATAGGAATATAGAGTAAAGTCACAGTATCAGAATATAGAGTACAGCCACAGTATCAGAATATAGAGTGCAGCCACAGAATCAGAATATAGAGTGCAGCCACAGAATCAGAATATAGGGAACAACCACAGTATCAGAATATAGAGTAACGCCACAGAATTAGAATACAGAGAACAACCACAAAATGAGAATATAGAGTACAGCCACAGAAATAGCAATATAGAGTACAGTCACAGTATCAGAATATAGAGTACATCCACAGTATCAGAATATAGAGTGCAGCCACAGAATCAGAATATAGGAAACAACCACAGTATCAGAATATAGAGTAACGCCACATAATGAGAATATAGAGAACAACCACAGAATCAGAATATAGAGTACAGCCACAGAATCAGAATATAGAGTACAGCCACAGAATCAGAATATAGAGTACAGCCACAGAATCAGAATATAGAGTACAGCCACAGTATCAGAATATAGAGTACAGCCACAGAATGAGAAAATAGAGTACAGCCACAGAATGAGAAAATAGAGTACAGCCACAGAATCAGAATATAGAGTACAACCACAGAAATAGGAATATAGAGTGCAGTCACAGTATCAGCATATAGAGTACAGCCACAGAATCAGAATATAGAGTACAGCCACAGTTTTGGAATATAGAGTGCAGCCACAGAATCAGAATATAGGGAACAACCACAGTATCAGAATATAGAGTAACACCACAGAATGAGAATACAGAGAACAACCACAGAATAAGAATATAGAGTACAGCCACAGAATCAGAATATAGAGTACCGCCACAGAATCAGAATATAGAGTACAACCACAGAATCAGAATATAGAGTACAACCACAGAATCAGAATATAGAGTACAGCCACAGTATCAGCATATAGAGTACAGCCACAGAATCAGAATATAGAGTACATCCACAGAATCAGAATATAGAGAACAACCACAGTATCAGCATATAGAGTACAGCCACAGTATCAGCATATAGAGTACATCCACAGAATCAGAATATAGAGAACAACCACAGAATCAGAATATAGAGAACAACCACAGAATCAAAATATAGAGTACAGCCACAGTATCAGCATATAGAGTACAGCCACAGAATCAGAATATAGAGTGCAGCCACAGAATCAGAATATAGAGTAGAGCCACAGGTAACCTGTAGTAAATGGACAGTCATTTATATCCACCCGTGTACCCATTGTAAATGCAGACACAAAGTGAATGGGCATGGATGGCAAAAATCTGACATCCACCCATTCAGCTGTGATTCAGCAGGGAATCTGCTCACGGATCCCCTGCTGATGAATGGAGAAGACAAAGCCTGTGTGAAAGGGCCCAAAGGGGTCATTCACGCACATACTCCATGTGCCACATGAATTAGTGGTTAGTTAGTACAGCTGGAGCGACCTGTTACTCTAAGAGTATGCAGCGGCTGTACAAACAGCTGCAGGTCTTAACCACTTAAGCCCCGGACCATTTGGTAGCTAGAGGACCAGAGGTGATTTCAGAATTTTGCACTGCGCTGCTTTAACTGTAAATTGTGCGGACATGCAATGTTGTACCCAAACGAAATTTGCGTCCTTTTCTTCCCACAAATAGAGCTTTCTTTTAATGGTATTTGATTGCCTCTGCGATTTTTATTTTTTGCGATATAAACGGAAATAGACCGAAAATTTTGAAAAAAAAAGATATTTTCTACTTTTTGTTATAAGAAAAATCGAATAAACTCAATTTTAGTCATACATTTAGGCCAAAATGTATTCAGCCACATGTCTTTAGTAAAAAAATGTCAATAAGCGTATATTTATTGGTTTGGGCAAAAGTTATAGCGTCTACAAACTAGGGTACATTTTCTGGAATTTACACAGCTTTTAGTTTATGACTGCCTATCTCATTTCTTGAGGTGCTAAAATGGCAGGGCAGTGCAAAACCCCCCTAAATGATCCCATTTTGGAAAGTAGACATCCCAAGGAAATTGCTGAGAGGCATGTTGAGCCCATTGAATATTTTTTTTTTTGTCTCAAGTGATTGAATAATAACTAAAAAAAAAAAATTACAAAAAGTTGTCACTAAATGATATATTGCTCACACATGCCATGGGTATATGTGGAATTGCACCCCAAAATACATTTAGCTGCTTCTCCTGAGTACGGGGATACCACATGTGTGGGACTTTTTGGGAGCCTAGCCGCGTACGGGCCCCCGGAAACCAAGCACCGCCTTCAGGATTTCTAAGGGCGCAAATTTTTGATTTCACTCCTCACTACCTATCACAGTTTTGAAGGCCATAAAATGCCAAAATAGCACAAACCCCCCCCCAAATGACCCCATTTTAGAAAGTAGACACCCCAAGGAAATTGCTGAGAGGCCTGTTGAGCCCATTGAATATATTTTTTTTTTTTGTCCCAAGTGATTGAATAATGACAAAAAAAAAATTACAAAAAGTTGTCACTAAATGATATATTGCTCACACATGCCATGGTTATATGTGGAATTACACCCCAAAATACATTTTGCTGCTTCTCCTGAGTACGGGAATACCACATGTGTGGGACTTTTTAGGAGCCTAGCCGCGTACGGGACCCCGAAAACCAAGCACCGCCTTCAGGATTTCTAGGCACAAATTTTTGATTTCACTCCTCACTATCTATCACAGTTTCGAAGGCCATAAAATGCCAAAAGAGCACAAAACCCCCCCCCCAAATGACCCCATTTTGGAAAGTAGACACCTCAAGCTATTTTCTGAGAGGCATGGTGAGTATTTTACAGCTCTCATTTGTTTTTGAAAATGAAGAAAGAAAATATATATATATATTTGTTTTCAATTTTCAAAACTTTGTGACAAAAAGTGAGATCTGCAAAATACTCACAATACCTCTCAGCAAATAGCTTGGGGTGTCTACTTTCCAAAATGGGGTCATTTGGTGGGGTTTTGTGCCATCTGGGCATTCCATGGCCTCCGAAACTGTGATAGGCAGTGAGAAGTGAAATCAAAAATTTACACCCTTAGAAAGCCTGAAGGCGGTGCTTGGTTTTGGGGTCCCGTACGCGGCTAGGCTCCCAAAAAGTCTCACACATGTGGTATCCCCGTACTCAGGAGAAGCAGCAGAATGTATTTTGGGGTGTAATTCCACATATGCCCATGGCATGTTTGAGCAATATATCATTTAGTGACAACTTTGTGCAAAAAAAAAAAAAACATTTTCTTTTTTCCGCAACTTGTGTCAACATATAAAATATTCCATGGACTCGACATGCCTCTCAGTATATAGCTTGGGGTGTCTACTTTCCAAAATGGGGTCATTTGGGGGGGTTTTGAACTGTTCTGGCATTTTATACACAACATTAGGAAGCTTACATCCACTCTTCTAACCACTTGAAGACAAAGCCCTTTTTGACACTTTTTGTTTACATGAAAACATATTTTTTTTTTTGCAAGAAAATTATGTTGAACCCCCAAACATTATATATATTTTTAAAGCAAAGGCCCTACAGATTAAAATGGTGGGTGTTGAATTTTTTTTTCTACACAGTATTTGCGCAGCGATTTTTCAAACGCATTTTTTGGGGAAAAAATACACTTTTTTTTAATTTTAATGCACTAAAACACACTATATTGCCCAAATGTTTGATGAAATAAAAAAGATGATCTTAGGCCGAGTACATAGATACCAAACACGACATGCTTTAAAATTTCGCACAAACGCGCATTGGCGACAAACTACATACATTTTTAAAAGCCTTTAAAAGCCTTTACAGGTTACCCCGTTAGATTTACAGAGGAGGTCTACTGCTAAAATTACTACCCTCGATCTGACCTTTGCAGTGATACCTCACATGCATGGTGCAATTGCTGTTTACATATGACGCCAGACCGACGCTTGCGTTCACCATTGGGCAAGAGCAGGGCAGGACAGGGGTGCTTTTTTTTTATTTTTTTATTATTAATTTTGTTTTTTTATTTTTAAATTGTTCCTTCCATATTTTTTTTTTATCATTTTTATTGTTATCTCAGGGAATGTAAATATCCCCAATGATAGCAATAGGTAGTGACAGGTACTCTTTTTTGAAAAAAATGGTGTCTTCTAGACCCTAGATCTTTCCTCTGCCCTCAAAGCATCTGACCACACCAAGATCGGTGTGATAAAATGCTTTCCCAATTTCCCAATGGCGCTTTTTATATCCGGGGGGGGAGACATTCCCTCCCACTGCTTGTAAAAGCAGTCCAGAGGCTAATTAGCCACTAGGATTGCTTTTACATGAAAGCCGGCCGCTGGCTGAAAAGAATTATACCAAGATGATACCTAAAACCGCAGGCATCATTCTGGTATAAACATTCAAAGTCCAGCAACATACCAGTACGTTGCTGGTCCTTGTTGGACATGTATTGTAATCTTTTTTTTTTCATGCAGCCAGTTGGCTGAACGAAAAAAGAGATTGATCGGTGGGTATGCCCACCATTAGTGTTGAGCGAACCCGAACTGTAAAGTTCGGGTCCGTACCGAACTTTAGCTTTTTCCCGAACCCGAACCCGGACTTTGCCCAAAAGTCCGGGTTCGGGTTCGGCAATCTAATTACGCATTTAGAAATGCTTCAGGGGCCAGCCAATCACCTTTTGATTAGCTGGTGTGCCCTTAGAGGCCATCATAGCCATGCCTACTAATGGCATGGCTGTGATTGGTCAGTGCAACATGTGACCCAGCTTCTATATAAGCTAGAGGCACACAGCACACATGTCACTCTGCTTCAGAATAGATAGGGAGAGGATCTAGTCTGCTGCTGCTGCTTTTAGGGAGAGATAGAAAGATAGATGAGGTAGTCCTGATTCTACAATCTGAGGGAAAAGATAGAGAGATAGTGTAGTGTAGGGCCAGGTTCCTGTGTTGGTGCTTTCAGGGAGAGAGAATATTATATAGGAGTCCAGATTCAGAGATTAAAATCAGCGATCTGCATAGGTTTACCTATTTGTGTTGCAGTGCAGTCTTTTTACACTGCCATGAGCCCAGTGTCAGAGAAAATCTAACTTTTAGGGGAAAAAAAAAGGCACTTTATTGTGCTCTTTTCCAAAAGACCCATAGGGCAAAAAAAAAAAAAAAAAAGCATTTTATTTTGCTCGTGCAAAAAAAGACCAGTTTAGGACAACAAAAATACAAATAAAAAATTTGCACTTTAATGTACGCTTGAAAAAAATGCCGTTTAGGGGCACAAAAAAAAGTTTGCAGTGTGTTATACATATTTTGAGGTGTGTGAAATAAACAATTGCTATATAGTTTTCTCCTACTGTGCTATACTAAAAAAACAAATTTTTTTTTGAATAGCATTTTCTGCAGTTCTGTAGCTGTGCGATTCAGCGGTTACATACTGTGGGTGTGCTCTGCTCTTCCAAAAAACGCCGTTTAGGGGCACAAAAAGAAGTTTGCAGTGTGTTATACATATTTTGAGGTGTGTGAAATAAACAATTTCTATATAGTTTTCTCCTACTGTGCTATACTAAAAAAACAAATTTTTTTTTGAATAGCATTTCTGCAGTTCTGTAGCTGTGCGATTCAGCAGTTACGTACTGTGGGTGTGTTCTGCTCTTCCAAAAAACGCCGTTTAGGGGCACAAAAAAAAGTTTGCAGTGTGTTATACATATTTTGAGGTGTGTGAAATAAACAATTTCTATATAGTTTTCTCCTACTGTGCTATACTAAAAAAAAAACATTTTTTTTGAATAGCATTTTCTGCAGTTCTGTAGCTGTGCGATTCAGCGGTTACATACTGTGGGTGTGTTCTGCTCTTCCAAAAAACGCCGTTTAGGGGCACAAAAAAAAGTTTGCAGTGTGTTATACATATTTTGAGGTGTGTGAAATAAACTATTTCTATATAGTTTTCTCCTACTGTGCTATACTAAAAAAACAACATTTTTTTTGAATAGCATTTTCTGCAGTTCTGTAGCTGTGTGATTCAGCGGCTACGTACTGTGGGTGTGTTCTGCTCTTCCAAAAAAACGCCGTTTAGGGGCACAAAAAAAAGTTTGCAGTGTGTTATACATATTTTGAGGTGTGTGAAATAAACAATTTCTATATAGTTGTCTCCTACTGTGCTATACTAAAAAAACAAAATTTTTTTTGAGTAGCATTTTCTGCAGTTCTGTAGCTGTGCGATTCAGCGGTTACATACTGTGGGTGTGTTCTGCTCTTCCAAAAAACGCCGTTTAGGGGCACAAAAAAAGTTTGCAGTGTGTTATACATATTTTGAGGTGTGTGAAATAAACTATTTCTATATAGTTTACTCCTACTGTGCTATACTAAAAAAACAAAAATTTTTTTGAATAGCATTTTCTGCAGTTCTGTAGCTGTGCGATTCAGCGGTTACGTACTGTGGGTGTGTTCTGCTCTTCCAAAAAACGCCGTTTAGGGGCACAAAAAGAAGTTTGCAGTGTGTTATACATATTTTGAGGTGTGTGAAATAAACAATTTCTATATAGTTTTCTCCTACTGTGCTATACTAAAAAAACAAAATTTTTTTTGAATAGCATTTTCTGCAGTTCTGTAGCTGTGCGATTCAGCGGTTACGTACTGTGGGTGTGTTCTGCTCTTCCAAAAAACGCCGTTTAGGGGCACAAAAAAAAGTTTGCAGTGTGTTATACATATTTTGAGGTGTGTGAAATAAACAATTTCTATATAGTTTTCTCCTACTGTGCTATACTAAAAAAACAAAATTTTTTTTGAATAGCATTTTCTGCAGTTCTGTAGCTGTGCGATTCAGCGGTTACGTACTTTGGTTGTGTTCTGCGCTTCCAAAAACACCCATTATGGGCAAGATCCTAAATTTTGAAAATATGAGGAGAAGGTCAAAGGGACGTGGTGGCCCCGGTCGTGGTGCTGCTGGTGGAGCTCCTGTTGCAGGGAGAGGACGTGGTGGATCTGTGCCAGATACACGCACAAGTGAAACACCTTCCTCAGGTGCGAGTAGGTGACCGAGCCCGCGGCGGTATTTTGTCGCGCCTAATGAGGCTGTACGAATGTTTAGGCCAGGACAAGTACAGGCGATAGTAGATTGGGTTGCTGACAGTGCCTCGGGTTCCTTCACATTGTCTCCCACCCACTCTTCTGATGAAAGAACAGAGTTGGCACCTGAAACCCATGTCCATCAGTCTTTCACCTCACCCCCTTGCAAATCAGCCAAGCAGTCTGAGCCCCAAATCATGCAGCAGTCTCTTCTGCTTTTCGATGACTCTGTTAGCAGGGTTTCCCAGGGCCATCCACCTAGCCCTGCCCCAGAAGTGGAAGAGATTGAGTGCACCGATGCCCAACCACTTATGTTTCATGATGAGTACATGGGAGGACCATCGCAGTACGTCTCGGATGATGACGAAACACAGGTGCCAATTGCTGCTGCTTTCGCAATTGTGCAGACAGACAAGGAGGGCAGGGGTGAAGACTGGGTGGAAGATGATGTGGAGGACGATGAGGTCCTCGACCCCACATGGAATCAACGTTATGCAGGTGACCAGTGTAGTTTGGAGGAAGAGGCGGTGGTCGCACAGAGCCACCAGCACAGCAGAAGAGGGAGCAGGGTGCAAAAGCGGAGCGTCTGTCAGCTAGACAGTATGTCTGCTACTGCCCAACGCAGCAAGGGACCGAGCACACCAAAGCCAGGTCCAAGGAGTTCCCCAGCGTGGCAGTTCTTCACACAATGTGCTGATGACAAAACACGAGTGGTTTGCACGCTGTGCAATCAGAGCCTGAAGCGAGGCATAAACGTTCTCAACCTGAGCACAACCTGCATGACCAGGCATCTAAGTGCAAAGCACGAGCTGCAGTGGAGTAGACACCTCAAAAACCAAGAAAGGTCTCTGGCTCCTCCTGCTTCCTCTTCTGCTGCAGTCTCGGCCTCTTCATCCACCTCTGTAGTGACAGTGGCACCTGCCGCCCCGCAAACAGAGGATCTGCCAGCAACACTACCACCTGGGTCACCAACCATCTACACAATGTCCCATGGAAGCGTTCAGCTCTCTATCTCCCAAACATTGGAGCGGAAGAGGAAGTACCCCCCTAGCCACCCGCGATCCCTGGCCCTGAATGCCAGCATTTCAAAACTCCTGGCCTTTGAAATGCTGTCATTCTGTCTGGTGGAGACGCAGAGTTTTAAAAGCCTGATGGCATTGGCTGTCCCACAGTACGTCGTGCCCAGCCGCCACTATTTTTCCAGGCGAGCCATCCCTTCCCTGCACAACCAAGTGGGGGACAAAATCAGGTGTGCACTGCGCAACGCCATCTGTGGCAAGGTCCACCTAACTACGGATGCGTGGACCAGTAAGCACGGTCAGGGACGTTATATCTCCCTAACAGCACACTGGGTAAATGCAGTGGCGGTTGGGCCTGAGGCAGATAGCAGTTTGGCGCATGTCCTTCCACCACCGAGGATTGCAGGGCGCTTCAGTTTGCCTCCTGTTGCTAACTCCTCCTACTCCGCTTCCTCATCCTCTACCGCCTCCTCCTCCGGTCAGCGTAACACCTTCACCACCAACTTCAGCACAGCCAGGGGTAAACGACAGCAGGCAGTTTTAAAACTTTCCTGTTTGGGGGAAAAACCCCACACCGCGCAGGAGTTGTGGAGGGACATGGAACAACAGACCAATGAGTGGTTGCTGTCAGTGAGCCTCAAGCCCGGCCTGGTGGTGTGCGATAATGGGCGAAATCTTGTAGCAGCTCTGGGCCTAGCCGTTTTGACGCACATCCCTTGCCTGGCGCATGTGCTGAACTTGGTGGTCCAGAGGTTCCTTAAAAATTACCCCAATATGCCAGAGCTGCTGCAGAAAGTGCGGGCTGTGTGTGCGCACTTTCGGCGTTCTCACCCTGCTGCTGCTCGCCTGTCAGCGCTGCAGCGTAACTTCGGCCTTCCCGCTCACCGCCTCATATGTGACGTGCCCACAAGGTGGAACTCCACCTTGCACATGCTGGCCAGACTGTGCGAGCAGCAGCAGGCGATAGTGGAGTTTCAGCTGCAGCAATCACGCGTGAGTCGCTCTGCGGAACAGCACCACTTCACCACCAATAACTGGGCCTCCATGCGAGACCTGTGTGCCTTGTTGCGCTGTTTCGAGTACTCCACCAACATGTCCAGTGCCAATGATGCCGTTCTTAGCGTTACTATCCCAGTTCTATGCCTCCTTGAAAAAACGCTTCGGGCGATGATGGAAGAGGATGTGGCACAGGAGGATGAGGAGGAGGAGGAGGAAGCGGGATCATTTCAAAGGCTTTCAGGGCAGTCTTTCACAAGTGGCTACGAGGGTGGGTTCCTGCACCAACAAACGCCAGGTACACAATTGTCCGGCAGAAAGGGCACAGTTCTGGAGGATGACGAGGTGGAGGAGGAGATGGAGGAGGAGGAGGAGGAGGAGCCATTTTCACAGCAGGGTGGCACCCAGACCAGCTCGTGGCCATCACTGGTGCGTGGCTGGGGGGATACAGAGGACACAGACGATACACCTCCCACAGAGGACAGCTTTTCTTTGCCTCTGGGCAGCCTGGCACACATGAGCGATTACATGCTGCAGTGTTTCCGCAATGACCGCCGAGTTGCCCACATTTTAACTGGTGCTGATTACTGGGTGGACACCCTGCTGGATCCCTGTTACAAGGACAACGTACCGTCCTTAATTCCCTCACTGGAGCGGGATCGTAAGATGCACGAGTACAAGCGCACGCTGGTAGACGCGCTGCTGGTGGCATTCCCACCTGACAGCGGGCGTACGGTGGAAGCACAAGGCGAAGGCAGAGGAGGAGGAAGAGGTCGCCAACGCAGCCGGGGCACCGGCAGCACCTCAGAAGGCAGGGTTAGCATGGCTGAAATGTGGAAAAGCTTTGTCAGCACGCCACAACAACCAGCACCACCAGCTGAGATGGAACGTCTTAGCAGGAGGCAGCATTTCACCAACATGGTTGAGCAGTATGTGTCCACAGGCCTACACGTACTGGATGACGGGTCTGCCCCCTTTAACTTCTGGGTCTCCAAATTGGGCACATGGCCTGAGCTTGCCCTTTATGCCTTGGAGGTGCTGGCCTGCCCTGCAGCCAGTGTATTATCTGAACGTGTATTTAGCACGGCAGGGGGCGTTATCACAGACAAGCGCAGCCGCCTGTCCAGAGCCAATGTGGACAAGCTCACGTTCATTAAAATGAACCAGGCATGGATCCCACAGGACTTGTCCGTACCTTGTGCAGAATAGACATGTATACCGGTGTTGTGACAAAAACTGTCCGGCCATCGGATTGTGTCCGGCCCATACTGCGAAGGCGCAGCGCTTGCGCAGTACAGAGGACAAGGAGATTCACAAAATCTCCGAAGATGAACGGCGCCTGCGCTGTGAGTGCAGGTTCAAGCCCCACCATCCAAGTGGACATACGGTAGCACATAGTAACAGGGCCCCTCACGGGCTCGGTTCGGTCGCCACGCTTCGGGCATGGCCTCACTTGGCTCGGCTTGAACCACGGATGGTGTGGCCTTCACCTGAACTCACCACGCAGGCGCCGTTCGTCTTGGGAGATTTTCGAAATCCCCTTGTCCTACATACTGAGCAAGCACAGTACAGGGTGGACGCTATTTGACGGGGGACAGAATTCGACACATCACCGGCCTTACCCAGCCATTGTTGTATTTTTGAATCAGTGTTGGCTACCTCGTCCTCCTCCACCGCCGCTTCCACCTACACAGCCACATCCACCGCCACCTCAACCTCCTACTCCATATGGACCTCGTCCTCCTAGGTCAAGATTATTATTTTTTATTTTTATTTTTTTATGTTATTTTAAATTATTTCCCTATCCACATTTGTTTGCAGAGCACTTGCCATGCTCTTAACAACATTTTGCTGCCATTTGCAGCCCTCTAGCCCTTTCCATGACCTTTTTAGAGCCTTTTTAGTCCTTAGAAGTCCGGGTCCCCATTAACTTCAATGGGGTTCGGGTCCGGGTTCGGGTTAAAGTTCGGTCCCGAACCCGAACTTTTTTCCAAAGTTCGGCCGAACCCGTCGAACCCGAACATCCAGGTGTCCGCTCAACTCTACCCACCATTAGAATACCGCCCTTCATCCACCCACTTCTAATGATGGGCATACATGCACCATTTATATATGCCGAAGCATGGGGGCATCCTCCCGCAAAAAAGTTATGCCGCACACACATGGTCGGACTTTTCCACGGGCAAGCCTCCGTCGGAATTTCGACCGTATGTACGCGGCATTAGGAGCAAAATCGCTCCTCCGCTCCTCCGATCCTGCTGCCCCAATGCTTTGGCATATATGCTTTTTTTTTAACTGTGGTGGTGAAATCACCTCCTACAGCACTGGAGTCGCTGGGCTCTGAGGAAGAAGTGTATGACTTCCAAACGCGTAAGTCGGCAGTGGCTCCATTCATATGCGCGGTGCGTCTGTGGAGTATGGTTTCGAGCTCATGTCTCAGCTGTCATCTATTTGGAATATCATTGCACTGCAAGTTTTTTCCTGCTACACTTGGAAGTAGTATCTATACTTTTTTAATAAAATCTATCCTAAACGATAATACACTAGGGTGGTGCGCCCTTGTTTTCTTTCTTCTAGTCGCAGGGATCAGGCCTGTCTCTGCGAACACTGCAGTTCTGTGTGTTGTGTTTTGTAAGTGACAGTGATCGATCGATACTGCACTTGGGTGGCCTGGGCTGGACGGAGGGGCAAAACGCAGGTGCTAGCAGGTATCTGGGCTGATCCCGCTAACACTGCATTTTTGGGAACCCTAAACTGCTGGGGACGCTAGTATAGATCTGATCAGATCAGATATTGATCTGATCAGATACTATACCACTAAGGGGGATGTATGCTTCACGCGTGGGTGTTAGCGTTACTGGCACTAACCTGACGCTGCCTGGGGTGTGACGCAGACCCTCTCTGATGCTAAAACCTAATTGTTATCACCCGCCGGGCGATCAGGGGGTTAAACCTTTATTGGCTTATATATACGGCGGGTGCCCTGACACTATAAAAAGCAAACTAACTAATCAGCGTCACCCGTAACACTTATATGGTGATCACTGGTGAAAGGGTTAACTAGGGGCAATTAGGGGGTTAAAACCTTTATTAGATAATATATGGGGGTACCTGACGCTATAAAAACCTGCGGCGAACCTAAAAAAAATTACTGGCTACCGATCTGCATCACCGACGCTAAGACAGCGATCAGAAAAATGATCGCTTAGCGACAGTGGTGATAGGGGGTGAAAGGGTTACCTGGGGGGCGATCAAGGGGGTTAAACCTTTATTCGATAATTTATGGGGGTACCTGACGCTATAAAAACCTGCGGCGAACCTAAAAAAAATTACTGGCTACCGATCTGCATCACCGACGCTAAGACAGCGATCAGAAAAATGATCGCTTAGCGACAGTCGTGATAAGGGGGTGAAAGGGTTACCTGGGGGGCGATCAAGGGGGTTAAACCTTTATTAGATAATTTATGGGGGTACCTGACGCTATAAAAACCTGCGGCGAACCTAAAAAAAATAACTGGCTACCAATCTGCATCACCGACGCTAAGACAGTGATCATAAAAATGATCGCTTAGCGACGGCGGTACAAGGGGGTGAAAGGGTTATCTGGGGGGTAATCAGGGGGTTAAACCTTTATATGGGGGGGTTAGGGGGCTACACTGGTCCTAAAACTAAATGTAGTGACACTTTTACAGTCACAAATGTCACTGATTGCAGTGATCAGTAAATAAATGGTCACTGCAATCAGTGACACTGTGACTGGGGGGTGATCTGGGGGGGCCTGGGGGGGCGATTTGTGTGCCTATGTGTCCTGGTGTCAGTGTAGTGTTAGTGTACTGACCTGTGTGTCTTCTCTTGTACGGCGCTCGGTATATGTGAGCGCCGCATGAGAGATGACATCACTTCCTCCTGCTTCCTCTGCCTGTGTAAACATTACACAGCAGAGGGAGCATTTCCATTCGCCGGGAGCGATCGCGGGGGGTTGGCCGTAATCGAATGGCCGCCCCCTCATGTCGGATCGCTCCCCAACGAATACCGACCGCTCACTGTATAGGAGGGGGGTCCGATCGGACCCCCCAACTGTACAAAGGCAATCACGTACACTGTACGTGATTGTGCCTGTCGGTGCCATTCTGCCGACGTACATATACAGTGAGCGCTCGTTAAGTGGTTAATTTGACAAGTGTGCAGGTACCGTTGAGTGACCACAAATGCACACTGTCTGTTCAGGGCTGCAGCCACATGCCTGTCCATTAAGGGCACAGGGGCGCCGATCCCCTACTCTATACACCCGGCCCCTACATGCAGGGCGCTGGACGTATGGATATCAATGTTTTTTTTTGAAGCACGTGTTTAGAGCCTGAGGCTCTAAAGCCCTGTACACACAATCGGATTTCCTATGGATTCTAATCCGATGGATTTTTCCATCGGAAATCCGATGAAGCTGACTTCCATCAGTCTTGCCTACACACCATCAGTCAAAAATCCGACCGTCCCAAACGCTGTGACGTAAAACACTCCGACAAGCCGAGAAAAATGAAGTTCAATGCTTCTGAGCATGCGTGGGTTTTTTGTCCGATGGAGTTCCAAACAGACGATTGGAATTTGCTATAGTTTTTTTTCCCATCGGATAAATTTAAAACATGTTCTTTTTTTTCTCACGGATGGAAAAAAGACCGATGGGGCCCATACATGATCGGTTTGTCCGATGAGAAAAGTCCATCGGACTGTTTTCATCGGTAAAACCGATCGTGTGTACACTGCATTATTGGCTTCAAAAAGGGTGGGCTTGGGGCGCAGAGCACTGTGCCCTGAGCCAACCCAGTTGTGTGACAATAGCGAATTAATATTCACTATTGTCTTCCTACTTCTCCTCCTGGCCAACCAGGAAGCAGGTCCTGAGACCCGATGGGCCAAGAGGAGAAGCGACCATATTGGCCGGAAGCAGGAGCAGGAGGAGATGCTAGGAGAAGCCACCGAAGGTGCCCGCAACCTGGATGGCGTAAGTGCGAGGCTGGTGGGTGAAAACAACAGCCTGGGGAATGCCCAGGAAAAAGCCAAGCCTACTTACCGACCAGCTCGCAGACAACCAATTAACCTGTCTAACAGTATGTGTTAAAAACAGGGGTTTTGTCCGCACGCATTTGCAAACGCATGCGTGAGCCACAGAGCCACGTCACGGCACCCTGGAATCTGTGGTCCTACAATAACTAAGAGTGTCCCCACAATGGAGGCACATGCATTCTGATGGATAGATGAGGACAGGTGGATTGAAGGGGAGCCACCCCTCCTTAAAGGTACAGGAGCACACCAAACAACCAGCATGTAGCACAATGGCTGCAAAGGTGTTGGTGCGTTGCTGGACCAATACAAACACTAATGTGATATGAAAAACAAACTTGTCCACTACCCCCATCTATAGCTGGCCATCACAGTAAGCAGCATTGGAAGGCTGAAACAGATAACAACAAAAGCCTGGGGAATGTCCAGGAAAAAACCAAGCCAACTTACCGACCAGTGCGCAGACAACCAATTGGTTGGACTGACAGATGGACGGGCGAGCGATGGGGGGAGGGTTTGTTTTCTTACTGAACAAGGGGGGGAGGGGGGTTGTTTGACCAAACGGGGGGGCTGGGTTGTTTGTTTGCCGCCCCCCCCCAAAAGAAAAAGAGCACCATTCCACTGCTGCCTGCACACAGCTCCAAGCAGCTCCAGCCACATAAACAAAACGCTAATTCACACTGTACAGACCCTATGATTTCTAAAGACGGGGTGGGGTCTGCCAGGTAGGTTGTATGGGGCCCTATGATTTCTAATAGCAGCCCTGTGCAGTCATATGGGGGTAAGAAGAGTGACAGGGATGGGTCACTACTTTGACATATTTACATGTGTGTACATTTCAGCCTGAACTATTGAACTCTGTAAAGAACAGATCTTTTATAACAGCTAAAACACGTGATAAAAGTCTAAAGGTCCATGCACACTAGGCATAAAAAATACTGCTTATAAAGGCTTTTGTCATTTTTTTCTTCAGCCTATATATAAGCAGCTCTATGTTAATTTATTTGTCCATGCACATTGGGGCATTTACAGGCCTATTTGCAGAGGAGTGTTTTCAGTAAGAAAAAAAACCCATCAGAACCATGTTTTTAAGAGGAGCTTTAGGGCAGAAAAAGCGCTAAACGCAGTGTTTAGGAGCATTTGGCATTTTCAAATGTACATTGATTATAGCGAAAAATTAGCAGAAGGGAATATTTTGGGAAGAAATGCTTAATAAATCAAATGACAATAAACGCTCAATAAACTCTTGTGCAATACGAGTCACTATGAGCATTTTTTATGCTGCATTTTCTGCCAGAGGTTCTTTTTTTAGCTGCCTTGAGTGCATGGACACCTAAGCTTCATTTTCAAGATGCATTTATTTTAATTTTTTTTAATCTTTATTTAAGGTATGCGGTTTACACAAAGTGGCAAAATATCACATACATCGACCTATAACAGTATTCAGGATGCTTTTTAAGAGTTTTAGGACAATAATATATAGATATGTAATATTTCATATTAATCTAGCTAAAAAAAAGTAAACAATATTTTTACAATTTTATTTTTGCACTTATCATATTAAGTGATTACATAAGAGTGACTTTCCCATAGACACACTCCTAAACCTTGTGGACAGCCTTCCCAGAAAAGTTGAAGTTTTAATAGGTGGGCCAACTCAATATTGAACCCTACAGACTAAGACTGGGATGCCATTAAAGTTCAAGTGCGTGTAAAGGCAGGCGTCCCGATACTTTTGACAATATAGTGTATCTATTGTGACAGCAGGAAGGTAAAGTCACCTGGTTGCATCCAGGGGGGTAGATATATTTCTCCCAGATTCAGGCTTTATGCCGACTTATACAACTAGGGAGTTGATGAAGCCCAGCTGAGGCTAGTGGGCTCATGAATGACTCATACCTCTAGGGAGAGTGCTGGGCGTCGTGAGGCAGGGAGTTGATGAGACCAGCTGAAGCCTGTCAGTTCGTTTAAGGCCTCTATAAAAACTCCCAGATTCATTAGGTGTTTGCTCATGCCTGGAGCCAGACCTGTGTGGGCTGTCTGGGGGGAGTGGGCCCCTGTGCGGTGGGGCAGGGCCTGTGTGGCTATTTGTTTGGACTTTTACTAGGCCGGGGACTTGGGGACTGGGACGGCACCGGGCTGATCCCGGTTGTTGGTTTGGGAGGCCTGCGTGTTTGGTCGGAGGTCAAGCTGACCAGGATTTGTTTTGTTTGTGTTTCTTTTTGGCTTTGCTGTGTTTTTGTCACTGTGCATGGAGAAGTGGGCCGCACCTTTTGATTTTGAGGGCCGCGGCCTCCGTCTGCTGGCCCTGTTTTTGTGTGGGGAGCCCAGCCGGGGGGTCGCGCACGCCCGCTGCCGAGTTGGCCCCCTCACAGTTGGTGGAGAACCAGTGGCAGTTTTTTTTAAGCCAGCATGGAGGAGATACTGAAACAGCTGGCTCTAGCAAATGCCAATCAACAGCAGACAAATGCAGGTTTGCAAAGGAGCCTTGCAGCCCAGCAGCAAGCTCATCAACAAGCCCAGCAGCAATCTGAGGCCCGCTTCATAGACCTGTTACAGAAGCAAGAGCAGAGACTACAACAAATGGAAGCAGTAATGCAGCAACGTCCGCAGACCAGTGAGGAAAGCCGTCCCACTAATACCGCGTCCTTTGGGGTGAGTCGTTTATTGACAAAAATGACTGGAGAGGATGATCCAGAGGTATTTTTGACCACATTTGAAAGGACTGCTGAAAGAGAAAAGTGGCCTGAGGAGCAGTGGGCTGGACTGGTGGCTCCTCTGTTAACTGGTGAATCGCAGAAGGCTTACTATGACCTAGAGCCTGACCAAGCAAAAGACTATGTGATGCTAAAAGCTGAAATATTGGCAAGGCTGGGTGTCACCCTGGCTGTCCGGGCTCAGCGTGTGCATAACTGGACTTTCCAGCTTGGAAAACCCCCCAGGTCTCAAATGTATGATCTCATTCACCTGAGCAGGAAGTGGCTACAGCCAGAGACTTTGTCCGCACCGGAGATTGTGGAACGTGTTGTGATGGATCGTTTCTTGAGAGCTCTTCCTACCGCCATTCAAAAGTGGGTAAGCCATGGAGACCCAGAAACGGCCGGTAAACTTGTGGATCGTGTAGAGAGATACTTGGCTACAGAGAACCTGACGGCCTCTTCCAGAGACTCTCGGACTTTCCACCCTAAGACCAGACCATCCCCAGGGGCGGATAAGAGGATTCCAAGGGGTGAGGGTGGAGAGAGTGAGAGGGTGGGAGCTCTACCCAAAGTTTGGCGAGAACAGCCTGGGAAGTCAGGGGCTCAAGAGGCAGCCAAATGGATTGTTTGCTACCGCTGCCGGCAAGCGGGACATATTGCAGCAAATTGCCCGGTTGTGGAGGAACCCATGCAATGTGACTTTCTGACGGACAGACGTCAGTCGCTGTGTGCGACAGTCGCATGCACTGCCATTCGGGGAACTGAGAAACATTTATGCAAAATGTGTATTAATGGTAGAAATGTTGTGGTATTACTGGATTCAGGTAGCCTTGTGACCCTGATAAAGGCTGAATTAGTTAAAACAGAGGTCTCTGGGAATAGCAAGGTAGCTGTTATTTGTGTGCATGGGGACACCCGAGAGTATCCAGTGACTACAGTGTGTTTCGAGACCCCCAAAGGTACCCTCTCTCATCCAGTGGGGTTAGTATCTCAATTACCGCATGATGCCATTGTGGGAAGGGATTTTCCGAAGTTCTGGGAACTGTGGGATGATCCTGAGCCCCCCACTGGTGCCCCTATGTACCAGGAATGTGATAGCCAGAACTCCTCTGAGAGTGGTGAGGACTCTCCAGAATTTCCCTTGTCAGTATTGGCAGGGGAGACTCAAGAAACTGGAGAGGAGCCCACCTCCTCAGACGAAAACCTACCGTCTGTGGAGTTTTCTGATCTGGAGGTTCACAGGGAAAATTTTGCCACAGAACAGTTAAAAGACCCCGCCCTAATAAAGGCACGGGAAAACGTAGTGGAAATAGATGGCGAGTTAGTGAACCCAGATAATACCTGCACTTACCCATACTTCAGCGTAGAGAAGGACCTACTGTATCGGGTGGCAAAAAGGGCAGAAGAAACCGTTGAGCAGCTTGTGGTGCCCAAACCTTACAGGAAGTTGGTGTTGGAGTTGGCCCATGGGCACATTCTTGGAGGTCATCTGGGGACAGAGAAAACCCGAGAGAGGGTATTACAGAGATTCTATTGGCCTGGGGTGATGAAGGACATAGAAAATTATTGTTCCTCCTGCCCTGTGTGTCAGAGGTCGGCCCCGATGCCACATTTCCGTAGCCCGCTGGTCCCTCTACCCATCATTGAGGTCCCGTTTGAGAGAATCGCAATGGATTTGGTAGGTCCTATAATCAAGTCCGCTAGGGGGCACCAGTACATATTGGTTATAATGGACTATGCCACCCGTTATCCAGAAGCGATCCCTCTCAGAAATACCTCGGCCAAAACCATAGCCAAAGAGCTATCTCTTGTTTTTAGCCGGGTGGGTATTTGTAAAGAACTGCTTACGGACCAAGGTACACCCTTTATGTCCCGGGTTATGAAAGAGCTGTGTAAATTGTTCAAAGTGACGCAATTGCGTACATCTGTGTATCACCCCCAAACCGATGGGCTGGTTGAAAGATTCAACAAAACCCTAAAACAAATGTTGAAGAAAGTGGTGGATAGAGATGGAAAGGATTGGGACTGTCTACTTCCTTATTTGATGTTTGCTATTAGGGAGGTGCCCCAATCCTCTACGGGATTCTCCCCCTTTGAGTTACTGTATGGGAGACACCCAAGAGGGCTGTTGGATATTGCCAAGGAAACTTGGGAAAGTGAGAGTTCTCCCCACAGGAGTGTGATTGAGCATGTCGCCCTGATGCAAGATCGAATTGCACAGGTAATGCCCATCGTGAAGGAACATTTGGCCCAAGCGCAGTTGGCACAGCAGAGAGTGTACAACCGTGGAGCCAAGACCCGTACCTTTTCCCCGGGGGATAGGATATTGGTACTTGTCCCTACGGTTGAAAGTAAATTCCTTGCCAAATGGCGAGGCCCCTACGAGATAATGGAAAAAGTGAGCGAAGTGAATTACAAGGTCAGACAACCAGGAAGGCGAAAGCCCGAACAGATATATCACGTTAATCTGTTGAAAGCCTGGAGGGATAGAGAGTCCCTAGTCGCAGAAACTTGGTCACCAGCTCAAACTGGTTGTGTGATTCCGGAGGTTGGAATAGCAGCCACCTTGTCACAACCCCAACAACAGGAGGTTAAGGAGTTTGTGCTTCGCAACAAGGAGGTGTTCTCTGAGCTGCCGGGACAAACATCTGGGGTAGAGCATGATATTATTACCCCGCCCGGTGAAAGGGTGAAGTTAAAACCCTATCGGATCCCAGAGGCCCGACGGGAGGCAATACGGGAGGAAGTACAGAAAATGCTGAACTTAGGGGTGATAGAGGAGTCCCAAAGTGATTGGTCTAGTCCCATTGTGTTGGTGCCTAAACCGGATGGGAGCTGGCGATTTTGTAACGATTTTCGTCAGTTGAACAAAGTTACAAAATTTGACACCTACCCCATGCCACGTATAGATGAGTTGATCGACCGGCTGGGAACAGCCCGATACATGACGACTCTTGACCTCACAAAAGGGTATTGGCAAATTCCCCTGGCCAAGTCGGCCAAAGAGAAAACCGCATTTGTAACCCCAGACGGGGCGTTCCAATATAAGAGAATGCCGTTCGGGTTACAGAATGCGCCGGCCACATTCCAGCGGAAAATGGACCAGATACTGAGGCCCCATCGGAAGTATACTGCGGCTTACCTGGATGACGTAATTGTCCATAGCACAGATTGGGCCTCACATCTGCCAAAAGTGCAAGCAGTCCTAGACTCTATCCGGGAAGCGGGGTTTACGGCTAACCCCAAGAAGTGTACCATTGGGCAGGAGGAGGCCAAATATCTTGGGTACACCATTGGCAGGGGAGTGATAAAACCCCAACTCAACAAAGTCGAGGCCATCCAGAGTTGGCCACGTCCCAACAGCAAGAAGCAGGTACGGGCCTTTCTGGGAATCGCTGGGTATTATCGGCGATTCATTCCCCACTTTGCTTCTAAGGCTGTGCCCCTAACCAACCTGACGAAGGGGAAAGGGTCGGTCATGATTAAATGGACCCCCGAGGCTGAGGCAGCATTCCAATTCTTGAAACAAGCCTTATGTAGCCAGCCAGTGTTGTACTCACCCGACTTCTCTAAAGACTTTGTCGTACAAAGTGATGCGTCAGATGTGGGGTTAGGAGCAGTATTGTCCCAGGTCTGGAACGGGGAAGAGCACCCAGTCATTTACCTCAGCAGGAAGTTGAAGTCCCATGAGGTAAATTACGCCACGGTTGAAAAGGAGTGTTTAGCGGTGAAGTGGGCTCTAGATTCCCTTCGGTACTATCTGCTAGGTAGGCACTTTGACATGGTTACGGATCACGCTCCGTTAAAGTGGATGGCTCAAAACAAGGAGACAAATAGAAGAGTGAATAGGTGGTTCCTGGCCCTACAGGAATTCAACTTCACAGTAAAGCATCGCCCTGGCGTTCAAATGGGGAATGTGGATGCTTTGTCTCGAGTACATGAATGCCTGATTGCTGGTGTTCCAACCCCAAGGTTAAAACAAGAGGGGGGGGGTATGTGACAGCAGGAAGGTAAAGTCACCTGGTTGCATCCAGGGGGGTAGATATATTTCTCCCAGATTCAGGCTTTATGCCGACTTATACAACTAGGGAGTTGATGAAGCCCAGCTGAGGCTAGTGGGCTCATGAATGACTCATACCTCTAGGGAGAGTGCTGGGCGTCGTGAGGCAGGGAGTTGATGAGACCAGCTGAAGCCTGTCAGTTCGTCTAAGGCCTCTATAAAAACTCCCAGATTCATTAGGTGTTTGCTCATGCCTGGAGCCAGACCTGTGTGGGCTGTCTGGGGGGAGTGGGCCCCTGTGCGGTGGGGCAGGGCCTGTGTGGCTATTTGTTTGGACTTTTACTAGGCCGGGGACTTGGGGACTGGGACGGCACCGGGCTGATCCCGGTTGTTGGTTTGGGAGGCCTGCGTGTTTGGTCGGAGGTCAAGCTGACCAGGATTTGTTTTGTTTGTGTTTCTTTTTGGCTTTGCTGTGTTTTTGTCACTGTGCATGGAGAAGTGGGCTGCACCTTTTGATTTTGAGGGCCGCGGCCTCCGTCTGCTGGCCCTGTTTTTGTGTGGGGAGCCCAGCCGGGGGGTCGCGCACGCCCGCTGCCGAGTTGGCCCCCTCACACTATCTATATATCTATCTATCTAGCTCTCTATCTATCTATCTTTTCTATCTATTAATCTATTGCAGGTATGACTGTTTGTCCATTTTATACATGTCTACAGTTGCTTTCCATATGGAGATACGTTGGCTTTTTTGTCATGCAGTAAACGTTTTGTAGATTCATAGTCCTGGCAGTTTTATGGCTTATGAAGCAATGACAGATTGAGGAACAGTAGTGATCTGTGGAAAGGAACGCAAAAGCTGGGATCATGAGAATGATTCTCATGGGGAGTCATTTCCCAGAGTTATCAGGAATTTGTGGCATGGCTGTGTATTAGGATAACATTGCTCTGTTGAAACCTTGGCAGCTTTTCATCCGTTCCTTTCTGAGCACGAGTATCAGATCCTGCACTGCACAAGATTTGTGAGTTTTATACCATAGCTTGAGGGGCTATCTTGGGATTATTGTGTGCTGCAAGAAACCAAGACTGAAAGAAAAAGCCTACAATGTCCAATAAGCCCTAGAGAAATTACTTAGCTTGTTCAGGCATGCCAAGGTGTACAAAATGCGAGAGATGAGATTAAAATGCTCCAGCTGGTTGGCTGTGTTTATTCTCTCGTCTTATCTTTAATCTTCTATTTCCCTGCAATAAATTCACTGGGAAACATAATTATTTAGTTTTTAATTGTGTCCTCTTTTTGAAGCAACACACGTTAAATAATATATTACAAACAATCTAATGAGGGGTCATAATAACAGCTACCACTGCTTGTTTCTTGCACATATTTTACTCGCAAGGGTATTGGTGAAGAGTTAATTAAGAAGCTAAACTGCAAACTGTACCCTGAATTAGTAGTGATGCTGGAAACAGAGATGGGAATGAGACTATGATTTGTCTCAAATACCAGCAATTTGTCTTCTGAAACCATGACAGCCAACGCCTAATTTCCATTATGCAACGCAATGGCAAAGAACGTTCCACTGCAGTCTTGATCAATATAGGGTCACATGGTGTCTCCTCTGGGAAAATCTCCTATTTACCCATGTAATTGATGTAGCACAGTTTCCTGCAAAAGAAGGAGACATCTCCTTTAGATCTAATTATGGGCTGTAGTTAAGTACTATTTTGCTAAAAGGAAAATTCTATATTTCAAAAACAAAAAAAAATTGTTTTCTCTGTTTTATTTGCCAGGGGCCATGTTTGCAAAAAAAAAAAAGAAAAGAGCTCAAGTGAAATCTGAACATTGATCTGATGCATAGCTGTCTCATTAAATTTCCCTGTAAGCATATGTATCTGTGTTTTTGTGTTAATTAGGGAATGTACATATTATAAATCAGGGACAAAACAGACAGCTGTAATTGTGAGACATCAGTGTGTATAATAAAAAGAATAGTTTCTGATTATTTTCTTCTGATCTCTTGATAGTACATAGCAATAAAATAGCCAATTTTGAATAAATCCATAACTGATCTTTGTAACCTGTTATAAAACATAGCTTACAGGGGATGCATGGTGCTTCTGTAAATATTTTATTTCCTTATGTATTATGAACAGAGCTAATAAAATACACCTTATTTTTTTTTTGGTATTTTTTTTAATGTAACATAGAATATTGTGTAGAAATATTGTGTATTTCAATTGTTAGCTATCAATTGTAACTCTGTTTCACATATATACCTGGCCCTCTTTCCTCATCTGCTGATGAAGCCTGTTGTTTACAGAGCCAGTAGCTCAAGCTCTGATTGGCACAGGTTTTCCTTAGAAAACATATAATTCTTCATGGCATGGGGTAACTCAATACTAAATGCGTATTTGTAAAATAAAGACTTTATCTATCTAACTAGTAAAATAACCGTACAACAAAAATCAGTTTAAAGCTATAAATAATTAAAAGTGATCAAAAAGCATTATAATCAACAAAATGATTATAATAAAGAAACACACCTCCCAAGGTGTGAACCATGAATATCATTAATTATTATATGTTTACTATGAACATATTGATGTAGACCTTGTCATGCCATCTCTAAAACTAAGTGCTAAGTGAAAGGATGCACCCTTCTCTAATCACATTATCAGTCCAACTGTTATATTGAGAAAGTCTGTTGCATCAACATCCTATCATGTAGCCAAGATTTTTTGAATCTATCCCACTCAAAGACATTTCTTCTTCAGGCATTGCCCGTAATTTCACTTCAAGCTCTGTGCAGACATCTGGGAAATGCAGTGAGCCATTTACATGATTCAGGGATACAGGCGGTCCCCGGTTTAAAAACAAGATAGGGACTGTAGGTTTGTGTATCTGCAAATCTCTGTGCTCAAACACAGTTTTGTTACCATTAAATACAAAAATTTGATTTTATTCTTTCTAAATAAATCATGGCTAGCTGCAGACTGAAATGAAAAGGTAATTTAAGTGTATTTATCTATCCAAAAGACAGCATACAATAAAATAGAAATGTAATGGAAATTTAAAATTTAGAAGTAAATATTTTTGAGTTAATTTCAATGTACGATTGCTTTGCTCCGAATAGTAGTGGTTGTTATGGGGTAATGAGCTATGCAAAGCATCTCATGGTCATGTTGGTACATCATTCTGGCCATGGTTAGATTACTCCTGCTGGGGTAAGTAATATAAAACAATAGGGATCTGCTGCCCATATGTAATGTCCAATGTTTTTGGCTGCCATGATGGATTGTCCTGTCCATTGACTGCATAATGTGTTCTAAGTGTTTTTTTTTACTAAAAGATGTTGATGATTTTTTTTATTATACCTCATCCACATACAGGACCTCTACTTGACTGCTTCATAAATGATAATGACAAGATTTATAGGTTAAGTTGGGTTTAAGGGCCAAGCTCACTCTGAAGAACCTCCACCTTAAGGCTGGCCATAGATGGTGCAAATTTATTTCCTACAACCACGGGAAGCCATCCCCACCAGAAGAAGACATTGTTTATTGCTAAAGCAGCTGCTTATGATAATCGCTAGTGAATCCGGCAGGCTGGTTTTAACCAAGTTGATCGATCAATCAACTTGGTACATTCAGCCTGCCCACACACAGTTCCTACTGAACTGGCCGAGATTCGAACCATCTATGGCCTGCCTAAGACTCTGGCCTGTCAACAATGCACTGAAGCACACTGTAGCTAATTCAGTTTAGTCAGTACTGACATGAAAAAATGAATTGCATCTTAAAAGGCATTAGGTGATTAGTGGTGATAAGTTCCCTTTAATAAGACATTGGATTGTACTAGATCTGATTTATAGAGAGCAGTACATGTAGGAAGTGTTATCAGCTAGTTTAGATGGCTGCTGATAACCTACGATTAGCTTCAAAGTCAAATAAGTCAATAGGTATCTTGTATCCTTCAAAGATATTAAGTATCACTAAATGAATTGCACATTACGAGAGCAAGCCTTGCAGACTTTATTCATAAGGCACTAAAATGTGCCTCACATGCATTTTCATTATCTATATGTATGTGGGCTTTAAAAGAAAAGATCATCTGTGCTTCCTACTCTACAAAGAAATATTTCCATGCAGCCCTTGTAATCATGCAAACACAGCAGCTTCTCTTGTGTTTAGAAATTCATCGTCTCAGCATTTATATTTTCCACTTGTAGGGCAATACTAGAGAACGCAATACACATTTCATCTAATCTTGTTACTGTTTTACTGAGCAAAGCTTAGATGTAGTCACAAGCTTTTTATACTCTGCACACTTTATAAGCACACTTTTTTAATTTAATTTTAAATTTTTAAATTTAATTTTCCTGTTCTGTTTAATAAAGCAAACAATGCAACTGGAGACTATTTTTGGTACAATTAGTGTACACGTTCTTTGTGTTAGAGTGATCCAGATAGTGTGTATTGGTTTCTAGGGCCACTGTTCTTTGACTTTTAAGTCAGCCGGATTAAAGAAGATCTTAAGTGACCTTGGCATCCTTCTCAATTAACTGATGTGAAGGGTTGCTTTAGGTCATTACACTCTTCTTTATTTGACAACAAGCAGGAGATTTTCCACTTGTTGCAATATTGTTTATTTCATTATGTTTGAAGAGAGTTGATGAATGATGTGATGGCAACATAATAGTCTTTTCTTATTGTCTTTTATAAAAGAATTCCCCTAGCAAACGATGTAGACTTTATGTAAACCTATCCTTTAGATGTACCACAAATAAAGCATTAATACTTTTACACATACTAGAAATAAATATTTTCA
Source organism: Rana muscosa (assembly GCA_029206835.1). Lineage (NCBI taxonomy): Eukaryota > Metazoa > Chordata > Amphibia > Anura > Ranidae > Rana > Rana muscosa. The sequence continues at coordinate 704,069,223 of CM055118.1, forward strand.
ACAATTTTTATTTTGTTAAAAATTATATAAAATCATTGTGAATTCCTTCAACTGTGTTTTGGTTACTTTCATTTCAATGTAACCATTTTATCATAATATGATATGCTAAGCAGTATACATTTCTTGATAAGAAAAACCTTTACATTTATTTTTTTAATTTTGGTTGACTCAATATGCAACAAAAAGTAATCTCCTCATTTAGAACATTTACAGTTGTGATCAGGTCTGAAAAGCAAATATATATTTTTTTGTATTTGGTGACTGAAAGCAGCTATTTTAGATCCATGGTCTTGAATATGCAATGCAGGCTAAAACTGTAGGTTCAGTTTGAGCTAGCAGCCTTGGCTTTTCCTTGCTGCCCTACTGCTCCATTTACCCATGGAAAGAAAAGAAGCCATGTGTAAGCTCCAATTTGCTCGATCCTGAGTTTACATTGGGATAATGGGGGCTGACGGACCTATTTTTTTTTTCATTTTTGTTTTTAACCTGTAGCACTTTGAGATCTTTTTGATGTAAAGGGCACTATAAATAAAATATATTATTATTATTATTATTATTATTAATATTCCCAGCCCAATGTAGCAGTATTGGGTGCCTGGGAAGTTAATAGCCAATAATTAGTGCTTTTGGGAGCATGTCACATTACATGGTCTCCTATACATGGAAGTACTGGGGGTGTCACTTTGCTTCCCAGGCTGAATGAGCAACGGGGTACAGGGAAGAAATATTAGGAGCAGCAGTGGAGACTGGCATTAAAGTGAATTCTTTTGGCCCCACATTGGTAAAGCATGGGTTCACTCTATAATGAAGTTGACTGGACCTAAAAAGCACCCAAGTTAACAACAGTCCTTAAGGGCTGACACCTTGTAATGCCTACTTGTACATGTGTTAGTCTTTAAAGTCCTTTGGACCCTAGGGCCAGGCTGCATACAAGACCTCACTTTCTTAGGAAGTCATGCTTAAGCCCCACTCCTCATAGTGCTCAACACCAGCCCCTGTTGCTGGTAATAGTTAGTCACATTCAACTGAAAATTTTCCATGATGCTTGAAGACATTCCGTAGCTTATCCAAGCCAGTTTTAATGAGTTAAAAAAAATACCTCAACATTTTTATCAAGGTAGTACAGACTCATTCCAATCACAATGGGAGGCAGATGTTGATTGTTGTCCAAGAACAGGATGGGAGGTACACAAATTGGGGAAACACCCTGTTCTAGTTATATAATCTCTTCCTTGGTTTCAGAATCTATGATAGAAGGGACTGTACTGAGACACATGGATCAGCACATCAGCCCAGTTGTTACCTTAAGCACTTTAATCCCAGGTCAGCATCGCCTTTTTGGCTCTTGAGGGTCACAGGAGTACATTTTCTTTTGTTCTTCTGGTACCAAGACTCAGCTGTTAGCGGGCTATTGCCTGATATTAGCTGAAGGTACAGAGCCACACTCAGATGGGATCCTGAAAATATTGTCAGGATCCACCCAGCTGCTTTGTTGACAGCTAGCTCTGCCACTTGGCATTTGGCTTAGAGCTGGTACCAGTCATGTCCACCCTCTCCTATCCTGGTGGTCCAGTGAATGCTGGAGGAGCAGAGCAATGACTTACAGTCACTGCTTTCATCTGAGCTGAGTGATCTGCGGTCAGGTGATCACTCAGTTCTTGGTCTTACAACTGGCATGGGACAGCTGTGGTGTCACACTGATGCTACAGCATGAAGGTGAGTATGTGTGTTAATTTTTTTGTATACCCCAAACTTGTCCTTCAACATTACTTTGTTGCAAGTGTTATAATGGCAAAAAAGATGTACCTGCAAAAGAGGAGAGCATATGCTTATCTCTCCTGCTGCATGAGCACTGAATGCTGCTCTTTTGCTGGGAAATAATCCCCTGAAGTGCACTGAGAAATCATCACTTCTGGTAGTATCATTCTTCTGTCTACCCCCAATAGAGGGGAGTAGTACATCTCTTTTGCCTATTTCAATATAATGATAGGATAGTTGATATAGAGTGTGATGAGTCTGAAGCATTATGGGTGTAACTGTATATGGGTGTGCGCAATACAAAGGTTATCATTGGAGTTTTCTTATAGACCTCCCAGTGTTAATGAGGAGGTGGAGACTAAGCTCCTTGCACATATGGAAAGGGCTGCAAGGGCTGAGACAGTGATAATAATGGGGGATTTTAACTTAAGCCTCGTACACACGCCCGGTTTTCTCGTCAAGAAACGACAAGAAAACTGCTTGCAGAGCTTTCTTGCCAAGTAAACCGTGCGTGTGTACGAGGCTTTCAGGTTTCTCGTCAAGAAAACTGGCCATAATGGAATACAGAATAATTGCTTGTAGGTGAAAATGATCTCAAAGTCATTTATTCTCTTTGTAGAGCCTTTAGTGAACAATCAAAGTCTCTTCTAGTGTCTCATAGATGATATCACATAGGGGCAGTTTCCTTGGTAAGAGGTTAAAAAAATTGTCTTCCAACACTGACAATGTGTGCATTGTCAACAACACAACAGCAAGGAATGATAAAATGCAGATGCATGCATGTAAAATTATGTTTATTTATTTGGTAGATAATTTTTTATTTAAAAAACAAATTACAACATATTTAATAACAGGGAAAACGGGGCAATTACAGTGAGAACTGAACACATAGCAACAGATATGTTAATTAAAAGGGGGTTAATGATAAGCCATCTTGCTGCTATTGCCCGTGTCTGTGTGGCAGTCATATTGGTTTAGGGGAAGAATTGTGATTTGGGATGTGAAAATCTATGAGGATTAAAAGGGGTAATGATCTGCTTAATAGCACATGCACTTTATTTGCATTTTTATTTGGAATGTGGAAATGTATTAGCATTGAGAATTTCACTAGAGCATATTAGCACTTTATTAGCACGTTTTCATTCTGTGAACAGTTTTTTTTACTACCCTTACCTTACCCTTATTTTTGACACAGTGCTGTTACCCCACAGATATAGGGGAAGAATATCACTTGGACCTGGACCTTGACTTTTCAACTTTAAAGTAGAACAGTGCAAAACAAAATTATTATGTGCACAGTACAGTGAATGGTAGTGATCAGTTGGATTTCAGTTTACTATAGTAAGACTAGTCAAAAATGAATTTCTATTGGTTTCCCTGGCTGTGTGCCATTGTTGGTGAACACCATTATTCTACATAGTGCCATAGTAATATTATGAACCTCCGCTCTTGAAATGTTACAATAGTGCAGTCTTGCTAGTTGAGTTTTTAATACTTACTGTCAGGTCAAAAATGTCAGACAAAATCCTCCCCACAGAGGCTGCCCCATATAATGCCTGAGTTCAGTGTTGATAAAAGACACATAAAATTGTTGTATATCAAGGGTGTTGTAAGGATTACTTCAAAGGAAATTAAATATTTTTTTCAAGTAGAACTAAGGACAAAGCTTTTTTTTTCATTTTAGATGGAGCAAGGGAGGGTTCTGAACCCTGTCAGGTTTTTTTGTGCCCTTTGTGTTTCATTGGGGATATTTTGTTGTATTTGTTCTGTTGTAGACAGAAGGAGTAATGATGATGTCAACGGTCTGCTGTAGGAAGAAGGAAACAGGGGGCTGATCAGTGTCAGACATTTATGAATATAGCCAGGCACCATTATCAGTTCAGTCAGCATCTCAGATCAGGATATATATGATGGCCCTGGATGATGCCTGGACCAATAAGGCTTTGTCCTTCTGTACGGAAAAGCAGATGAAGGTGTTGTCAGGTGGAGTACTGTGATGAATGTGATGGGTAACAAATTCCTGGAAGCATTACTCCAATGTCAAACAAAAAGCATTACTCCATACATACATGCACGTAGGAGTGGAGAGTAAATCCCAACTTTAGCTTTGCAGATTTTATTAAAAAATAAGTAGGCAAGAATCTGAAAAATAAAAAGCAGCTCAGACCACAAAAGTCACCCTATCTCCTGCAGACTAACTGGTCCAGTTGTCCAGCACTAGCCCTCTTCCAGGTTGAATGATGCCCTGCATCAATGAACCCACTTCAAGGACTTAGAATTCTGTAGGAAACAGTGTCACATCATTACAAGAATCACATCAATATGGGTTCACTTTAAAATCCAACTCCAGGAAACTTGAAAATTGCAGTGCCCCCTGCTTATTTAAGTCTAGGGGACATTGAAAAGTAGATTTACTTACCAGATCCTCTGCTCCTCTGCACTGCTAGACTGGTCCCTATAGTGTCTTCTCTCCCATATTCCAGAGGTCTAAGGTCCTGATGTCAAGACAGATTTAGGGTCTCTGGCTCTGCATTGGACATGAGGATGCAGAAGGACAGTCCACTGTTGGAGCACAGGGGAGTGCCGTATGCCAGGGGGAGCAAAGAGTTGGGTAAGTAAATTGCTACTACTTCCCCTAGACCTAAACGAGCATGTAATCCTTGTAGTGCAGGCACAGCCCCTCTTCCAGGGAGAATTTTCAGATTTTACTTGTGTTGGGCTTTTATATCCATTTTCATACTTTGCAAAACATGATATTTGTTCTTTCCAGCCTTCTCTAGCTAGATAATACAGAGCATTATGGACTACACAATGATTGTGAGAGAAGTTTTGACATTAATGACTTTAGTTTAAAGCTTCTTTCAGCAAGGACAGCAAGTTTAGTCAGCAGAAAATGTTCTGTAAACATATGTTTTCTGAATAAGTGATGCATTTCCTTTGAAAGAGGCTGTAATATTGAGCAGTGTGTTAATTAAAGACATAATTAATGTGACAGGAGGAACAATTTTTAACACTTAAGCAGATGAAAGGAGGTGAGTAATTTTGGAAGGGTGAGTTGCATGTAAAAGAGTGTTAACAGTAAAAGATCTGGAAATGTTTTTCAGAAGGGTTGAAAACTCTGCAGAATGATGATAGTGTCAAACACAAATTCAGGTAAAAAAAAGTGTTCTATGCTGCAGCACATTCATGAGTGAAAGAGGTTTATATATATATAAATAGATAGATACTGTTTATACTGTATATACAATACACTGTATATACATTCTGTGTGCGTTTGTATATATATATATATATATATATATATATACAGTGCATCCGGAAAGTATTCACAGTGCGCTTAATTTTTTACACATTTTTTTATGTTATAGCCTTATTTCAAAATGGATTAAGTTCATTATTTTCCTCAAAATTCTACTAACAATACCCTATAATGACTGTGAAAGAAGTTTGTTTGAAATCTTTGCAAATTTATTAAAAATAAAAAATGAAAAAATCCCATGTACATACAGTAAGTATTAACAGCCTTTACCATGACAATCACAATTGAGCTTAGGTGCATCCTGAACATCCTGAACATTATTTGCAAAGGCACACACCTATCTGTATAAGGTCCCACAGTTAACAGTGCATGTCAGAGCACAAACCAAGTCATGAAGTCCAAGGAATTGTCTGTAGACCTCTGAGACAGGATTGTGTTGAGGCACAGATCTGGGGAAGGGTACAGAAAAATGTCTGCAGTATTGAAGGTCCCAATGAGCACAGTGACCTCCATCATCCGTAAATGGAAGAAGTTTGAAACCACCAGGACTCTTCCTAGAGTGGGCTGCCCGGCCAAACTGAGCGATCAGGAGAGAAAGGCCTTAGTCAGGGAGGTGACCAAGAACCCAATGGTCACTCTGGTAGAGCTCCAGCATTTCTCTGTAGAGAGAGGAGAACCTTCCAGAAGAACAACCATCTCTGCCGCACTCCACCAATCAGGCCTGTATGGTAGAGTGGCCAGACAGAAGCCACTCCTCAGTAAAAGGCACATGAAAGAGCACCTAGAGTTTGCCAAAAGGCACCTGAAGGACTCTCAGACCATGAGAAACAAAATTCTCTGGTCTGATAAAAACAAAGTTCAAACTCTTTGGCCTGAATGGCAAGCGTCATGTCTGGAGGAACCGCTCATCACCTGGCCAATACCATCCCTACAGTGAAGCATGGTGTTGGCAGCATCATGCTTTGGGGATGTTTTTCAGTGTCAGGAACTGGGAGACTAGTCAAGATTGAGGGAAAGAAGAATGCAGCAATAGACAGAGACATCCTTGATGAAAACCTGCTCCAGAGTGCTCTGGACCTCAGACTGGGGCGAAGGTTCATCTCCCAACTGGACAACGACCCTAAGCACACAGCCAAGATAACAAAGGAGTGGCTACGGGACAACTCTGTGAATGTCCTTAAGTGTCCAAGCCAGAGCCCAGACTTGAACCCGATTGAACATCTCTGGAGGGCTCTGAAAATGGCTGTGCACCGACGCTCCCCATCCAAACTGATGGAGCTTAAAGAGGGGTTCCACTTGCAATTTTTTTTATTTTGTTAAGTCCGCAGCTACAAACACTGTAGCTGCTGACTTTTAATAAGGACACTTACCTGTCCTACTCGCCCGCGATGTTGCCTCCCCCGTGGCCGATCCCTCGACCCTGCAGCTCCCGGCGCCGCCATCCTCACTAAGGGAAACAGGCAGTGAAGCCGTTTCCTACTGCGCATGCGCGAGTCTCGCAGTGTTTTCTGAATGGGCCTGCTACTCTCTGGGATACACACAGTTCCCAGAAGGCAGCGCCCCATTGACCAGAAAACACTGTGAATAGGATGAGGAAGAAGACCAGCCGTGAACGATGAAGAGGCAGATTAGGGACTTGCGCATAGCAACCGCTATTTCTGGTAAGTAAAAAAAATAATGTTTTTTTTTTTTTATTTGGGGTAAAAAAATACATTTCAGGGTGGAACTCTAAGAGGTCCTGCAAAGAAAAATGGGAGAAACGGACCAAAAATAGGTGTGCCAAGCTTATAGCATCATATTTAAAAAGACTTGAGCTGTTATTGGTGCCAAAGGTGCTTTAACAAAGTATTGCAAAAAGGCTGTGAATACTTATGTACATGGGATTTTTTTGGTTTTTATTTTTAATAAATTTACAAAGATTTCAAACAAACTTCTTTCACATTGTCATTAGGGGTATTGTTAATAGAATTTTGAGGAAAATAATAGAATTTTGAGGAAAATAATGCATTTAATTAATTTTGAAATAAGGCTGTAATGTAACAAAATGTGGAAAAAGTGAAGCGCTATGAATACTTTCCAGATACACTGTATATTATTATTATTTTTTATTTTGCTCAACATTTCATCATTGAAATCCAATTTTTTTTTCCCTAACTTGGGAAAAAACCCTGATTCTACAATACTCAAATGTGTTTGACTGGTTGTGTTTTCTTCTCTTACACAGCTTAGCCCGATGTATGAAATGGCATCTGTAACATTTACTTTGACATGCAGCTTTTTTTAAAAGCCAGCTGTAAAATAGGCAGTCATTGAGGTACACACAAATGAAAAAGCAACACTGAACTTGAATTGATGTATGGCTTTTGCAGCTCACCCTTATATAAAAATATCAGACATACAGTGGGGTTGATTTACTAAAACTGGGGATTGTAAAATCTGGTGCAGCTCTATATAGAAACCAATCAGCTTCCATTTTTTTTTTTTTTTGTAAAAGCTTATTTGAACAAGCTGAAGTTAGAATTGCTGATTGGCTACCACGCAGAGCTGCACCAGATTTTCCACACTCCAGTTTTAGTAAATCAACCCCAATATGTACACACCTAAAGAAATATTGGGAATGCTCTTTCCTCGTTTTTCAGACTCATAGCCAGGATTGTAGTCAGAATTAGGGAAACTGGTTTTCTTACTTAGTAATTTATTTTCAGCTATTCTCACATTACTTGTCTCAAGGCATACTTGGACATATTGAGAAATGATAAGTGTGATTTTTATCTCACTGTCTTTATGGCTGCTAATTCATTCCATAGCTAAATGTTATATAGTTAGGCTTTTTAAATCCCCTGGACATAACATTGGGTTTCCCACTTTCTCAGTGAAAATGAAAAACAAACTCATAAAATGGCAGTTTAATATCGAAAAACATAGCGTGTCATATTTACCGGGTACAGGCTATACGCAGTGTATAGCCTGTACCCATATATCCAATAAAGTACTTTTATTCAAGAGCATCCGAGTTGCCAGCTCTCTTTGATTTAATTATGTCAAAGATATGGTTCAATGTGAGCTGAAGTAAATGCTTAAACCCAGTGGTGGACATTTAGAAAATGTCTGCAAGCAGATATCTGTACACTGTGCTAAAACTCACAACTTCCAGAATACATAAATGCATGCCATCCTATGATTTCATCCATTATTAGCAATCTTTAAGGGCTAATTCACATGTGGTTAATGTGTGGTCTGGTGGGATCACTTCAGTGCTGATGTGCCGATATCAGCGCATCGTACTGTTCATTTTTTCTTTAAACAAACTTTATTGAAATGTCTCACAGACATTCCATGAAGTTCAATTGACCGCTGCACAGTACAAAGTGGTGGATTGCTTTGCACTGGGATGTTAAGGAAAAAGTAGTGCATGCAGTACTTTTTTTCACTGCACACCACCCGCACACCACCCGCACACCACTGCAATGCAGTGGTGTGAACCGGGCACACAAGAGACAAAACACTTTGGCCTTGTCATGCGGTGGGACTGCACTGGAATAACTGACTAACGTAATCCCACAGTGCAACTGGTGTGAATGGAACCTAAAGGTTAGTTATCTTTTTTGTAAAACATGAAAAGGTGAAGTAACTCCCTCCCTACTCCCCTGGTTCCCATTGCACATATCTCCTACCTTGATTATTTTTGCTGCCTACACTAGCTGATGTAAGGGTCTGGGAATTTGAAAGCCAAGCTGTAGTGCACCTTTCTTTCTTCCAAGATGGCTCAAAATAATTCTCATTCTCACATGCTCACCAATTCCTGTTCACTATTGTAAACATTATGCTGGTGCACAGGGCTGTGTACTTCATTTTTAAGATGCCAGGAACGCTACACCAACTGCATAGGTAGCAGCAGATAATCGAGGAAGGAGACAAGTGCAGTGGGGACGGGTGGTGTGGGTGGGTGCAGTTAAGCTGGGTATACACGTATTGAAAATCAATCCATGTGTAGCCCTGTCTGTGAAAAGAAGTTGGTTGTTAGACCTGCTTCTGTTTAACAGTCCTGCTGGAAAACCATCATTCAATCAGCTGCTGCAGCCAATGGCTGATCAGTGTATTCTGACTTGGGGGTGTATCAGAATACATTAGTGCAGGAAGGGAGATCCCTGCATTTACATTGCTTGCATGGATGCAGGGATCTGTGAGATTATTTTTTTTTCGTTAACCTACTGGTTGAATGAAATAAAAAAAACACTCTTTGTGTATACCGAGCTTTAGTCCACTTTTTCATTTCTTGTAAAAAGGTGACCAAATCTTTTAGCATTTCTTGTTATCAGCACTTCTGAACAATGCTACCTTCTAGCAATGGTCAAAGAACTCTTCCAGCATTGTTCCAAATATATTAAATGGCATTTTAATTTTCTGTTGTGCAGTGTGGCAGGTTAAGCGGACTAGGAAGAAAGCAGTAATAACATATGAAAAATAGAAAATTCCCATTAATAGCTTGTTTAGAAAACCGTTAAATGCTCGTTCACACTACTTCAGTTGTACATTTCAAGTAAATTTAAAAAAAGATAAAGGAAATGCACAACTCACCACTCCTTCAACGCAGCTCAGTGCAGTGAAAAACTGCCAGCTGCCTGCACACTAAAACAGAGCATTTTGCATATGGGAAGTGTAGACGTATAAGCGGAAGTTACACTTTTGGGTGGAACTCCGCTTTAAGAAAGGGGCTGTGTAGTGTTTAACACAATTCACCTTATCTATGCCGTGTTTGCAGTTCTTGATTATCAGCTGTAAACTAGTTTTGAACATTGTCTGTCCTAACAAAGGGTAATAACTTAGAAACCACTCTCCTGCATTTTACTGTATGTTAATGAGGGGTAGCTAGAGTCTGTGTGGGGACAGAGCCAATGTGAGACTCTCCAGAAATTCTTAGAATCAGCCATGATACCTTTTCCTCAAGCCAGCCATACATGAATCATACATGAATCAACATTTCTGCTGAACCAGACAACTTTTGATCCATCTATGGGCAGGCTGGTTGTACTAAAGTCGATCTAGCGTTCAACTTCAGCATGACCAGTCTGTCAGGTTTTTTTCGTTCGATCACTGCGGACAGCTATAGCCACCAACAGTCAAAATACAGTGGGAGGGATTCTCCCATCAACACAGGGGGTGGTGTGCTTCAATGTAGTGGCAGTGATTTTATCTCAAATGTGAAGGTGGGGAAATCCAGTCCCTAATGACTAATGTAAGGGCTTTTTTAATAAGTATTTTTCATTATTTTTAGAAGCAGTGAGGAGCAGGGGGTGGTGGGAATCATTGTAGTAGCAGGGAGTTCATAAATGTACATGGGTGCAGTGATGGTGAGGAGGCTGATGCTAATATATTATTATTATTTGCTATTAATCATTTTTAAATAATTTGTGTGCATGCAAATGTGTGAATGGGTTTTTCTATCCTGAAAAAGCATTGTAGTTTCATGGGAACATGTCAAAATATGAAAATTGTATGCAGCACTGGTTAATTTAAAAACAGCATTTGGTATCACAAAACCTTGCTGAAATTATTAATTAGTTGCCAAAAGATTAATAAAGACAGCAATGAGAAACTAGTAACTAGAATAAACTTGAATAGTTTGAGGCAGGGCTGTTCAAGATTTGGCTCCAGGCATTCTTGCTAATAGTACTGAATACAATATCTACTGGCCCAGCATTCATGGACAGCTCCAACATTTTTTTTGGATGGTTTAGGAGGGGAAGCTAAATTCCTCACTCAAAATCCCATGTTGTAATTAAGACAACGTTTGTTTTTTACTAACAACCTGAACAATATAACCTAACAATAGAAACTCCTATTGTAAACCAAAAAATCTATATTTAATGGTATAAAAATAACATACAATGCCCTGTATGACACCTAGTGGGCTCATCTCCAGTATCTCCAGTATTTATTTTTGACATGTTTATTGCTCTCCCAGAGAGACACACTGAGGCCAGGTGACAGATGCACACCACTGAGGTTAGGAGTGCACCGCTAAGATTGTGGACACTTCAGCTGACTGCTGTAGATGGTGCTCTGGGTGATTCAGGAAAGCAGCTCTACCTGAACACTGACACTCACCAAACAGGGAGCTAGAGCGTAAGATTCCTCAGGGTGCGGAATCTAAGAGCCAGCAGGTTTTCACCAGTGTTAGAGGCTGGGGTGGAGCCATGCTGAGAGAAGATTACTTAAAGCGGAGCTCCACCCAAAAGTAGAATTTTCACTTTAAGCACTCCTCACCCCCTTACATGCCGCATTCGGCATGTAATTTTTTTTGGGGGGGAGTGGGAGCTTAGGTAGGAGTGGGACTTCCTGTCACACTTCCTCCTTCCGCCCAGGGACCGCCTAGGCGACTCCTCCTCTCGCCTTAGGCCCCAGGACCCAGGAGATCGCCTGTCCACTCCTAGAGCGCAGCACGACTCACGCATGCACAGTGCGTGCCCGGCCGTGAAGCCGAAAGCCATTACGACTGGGTGCCCACAGTTTGAATAAAGGCGCCGGCGGAGAGGGGGGAGAGGAGCGACGCTCCGGGCGGCCGCATCGCTGGACCGTGGAGCAGGTAAGTGTCTGTTTATTAAAAGTCAGCAGCTACACTTTATGTAGCTGCTGACTTTTAATAAACATAAAAAGGCTGGAACTCCACTTTAAACACACAGGTGTGAGAGCATGGCCCCCAAGCTGATATACAGACCAGAGAGGTAAGTAGACAGACAGGGCATGAAACATTACTGCAGATTCATGACGCAGAGCAGCTATGCTTGCCCCTCCCCTCTGCTGCCCATTCACAGGAGCCTTTGTATTTTGTGAATGTGTTTGCATAATACCAAGTCTTCTGTGACAGGAGAAGGGGTGGGAATTGCAGCTGCAGTGACTCTACTGTTGAAGATGCAGAGATCAGAAGGATCAGCATTGAGATATTGGAAATACAGTGATAGCCGTCTTCTGGGAGTATTATAAATCTGTCAGCTATAAAAAATAAATAAAAAAAGTGGAAAAGAAAAAGAAAAAGAAAGAAGAAAAGAAAAAGAGGAAATAAAAGTCCAGGAGATGTCATGCACCTCTTTGGACTCTTAAGTCCCATACACACGATCGGATATTCCGACAACAATTGTCTGATGGATGTGTTTTGTTTGTTTCGATAATCCGACCGCCTGTATGCTCCATCGGACAATTGTTGTCAGAATTTCCGACAACAAATGTTGGATGTTCATGCTCTCAAATTGTCCGACAACAAATGTGTTCCGTCGGATCATCCGATCGTGTGTACACAAATCCGTCGGACTAAAATCCAAAATACAAACACGCATGCTCCAAACCAATGCTAAGCATCAGACAACTGTAGCGCCCTGCTCCCAATGAGTGGGCACTATGTGGTAAAAATATAGTTGTCTGAGCAATAGTTTGGCTCAGAAGGATTGTGTTACAAATTGTACTCTGTTTCAGTTCAGTTGGCTGCTTGATTTTCCTCTTGACAGTAGGTGCTGTCACCACTGGTCAGGATAGGAAAGGCAGCAGGCTGGACGTATTGGGTATCTCTTTCCAGGCAGTGGCTCAGGTGCATGCTGGGAGGGGGTACTTAAGGGACAGACACCATTAGTGCGGGGGTTTCTTGAGAGAGTTGGGGGTCGTCGTCTGTTGGTGGTGGGCACCACCCGCCCGACCCTGACCTGAGGGCCATCATGGCCTCAGGGGAGTGCTGGCAGTTTCCGCCTCAGGGCCATGTTGGCCTGAGGCTCCGTTACTGAAGAGTAGGCCCAGGAGTTACTGGGGGCCTACTGATCCAGGGATGATCCTGTGTCGCCTTGCCTGCTGAAAGGGACCAAGCAATTGAGGACTCAATTGAAGGATGCATCCGGGTCATAATCTACCTCACAGTGCTGCCGGAAAGGCTGGAAGATCCTGGCACTGAGAGCTATGTTCTTAATTCAGAAGGTAACCCAGGGAAGGGCTACACCAAGTCTGTGGCAAAGACTGTTCTATTTGCACCAAGTCTGTGGCAGAGACTGTTCTATTTGCACCAAGTCTGTGGCAGAGACTGTTCTATTTGCACCAAGTCTGTGGCAGAGACTGTTCTATGTGTACCAAGTCTGTGGCAGAGACTGTTCTATTTGCACCAAGTCTGTGGCAGAGACTGTAGGTGATCGAGCTATACATCGGTTGCTAGGCCGGTGAAATTGGGTCTATCAGGTGTTTGCTGAGTCCAGCGTGGAGACAGTTGTTCCTCTGGACCTAGGAAAATTCCTGTGATCCACAACTAAGGTACCTGAGTCCTCCCCATTCCTTCAACCCCCCTCTGTTGGAAACTTTATGCAATAAAACCCTTAAAAGAGACTTTGTGTTGGTGCAAAATTCTTCTGGACAACTCTTCAAGGAGAACCCCTGAGACGAGCATACGGAACAGTGAGGTAACGGCAGGCTCATGTTCGACTCGAACATTGCCTGTTCGCCCGTTCGCCGAACAGCGAACAATTTGGGGTGTTCGCGGCAAATTCGAAAAGCGGAACACCCTGTAAAAGTCTATGGAAGAAATCTAAAGTGATAATTTTAAAGTCTTATATGCAAGTTATTGTCATAAAAAGTGTTTGGGGACCTGAGTCCTGCCCCAAGGGACATGTATCAATGCAAAAAGTAGTTTTAAAAACTGCAGTTTTTTCGGGAGCAGTGATTTTAATAATGCTTAAAGTGAAACGATAAAAGTGAAATATTCCTTTAAATTTCGAACCTGGGGTGTGTGTATAGTATGCCTGTAAAGTAGCGCTTGTTTCCCGTGCTTAGAACTGTCCCTGCACAAAATGTAATTTCTGAAGGAAAAAAAGTCATTTAAAAGTACTCGCGGCTATAATGAATTGCCGGCTCCCGGCAATACAGAGAAAAGTCATTGAAAGTCATTGATAAAAAAAAAATGCGTGGGGGTCCCCCCAAATTCAATTACCAGGCCCTTCAGGTCTGGTATGGATATTAAGGGGAACCCTGCGGGAAATAAAAAAAAATGACATGGGGTTCCCCCCAAGCATTACTAAAGTCACTGCTCCCGAAAAAATTGCAGTTTTTAAAACTTTTTTTTTTGCATTGATGCATGTCCCCTGGGGCAGGACCCGGGTCCCCAAACACTTTTTATGACAATAACTTGCATATAAGCCTTTAAAATTAGCACTAGATTTTTCATGTTCGTGTACCATAGACTTTAACGGCGTTCGGATGTTCGAACAAATTTATTGCCTGTTCGCATGTTCTGATGCGAACCGAACTGGGGGGTGTTCGGCTCATCCCCAGTCCTGAGTTTCTGAACCAGGTTCCAAAGTCTTTTAGGTGATTGGGTAGCTGAATTGGGTTCCCGTGTCTTCTCCTTGGTGCTAAAGTCAAATTCAGTGGCACGGGAAGGGTGGGTCTACAGTACAGATGTAGAATAAATTACTTAGGCAGGGAGAGGTGAAGTAGACATATCACAAAGTTTCCTCCCACCTTATGCCCAGAGTACTCTAAACCTGGCTAGTATGTGGGAAACTTGCAACCATGTCAGTCACCTGTACATTTCAACCTGCCAGGATAAGGACAGTCGGTGCCAGCCCTGAGCCTCAGCAGCTTGCTGGATCTATAGATTAGATGTTGAGAAGATGAATAGAAGCTGAGGGAGAATCGGTTTCATTGGACCATCCTGAAAACAGTGGAGGAGAAGCCTGTGGGAACAATAAATAAAGTAATACTGTCTATTAGGGATGAGCTAAGTTCATATGCAAATCTGGTCTAAACCCAGGTCACCTAAACCCTCAGGAAGCTGTCATGTGATTGCATCCCTGCTTAATGAGCTGTGGGAGGGAGATTCCCTGCCCAGTAATCATATATAACAATAGCAAAGATTCTTGTGACATCATAGACACCTCTATAAAGCCATATTAAGTCAATAATGTCATGGGCAGCCCCTCCCTTTTGTATATGTATTCCCTATCTACATGTTATTGACCCAGTAATTCAGCTAACCTTTGGGTTCAGACTGAATACAATTTAGACACTAGCACATCCCTGCTCTCTATTACATGTCTGCTAGACTAAACAAACCTTAGACCCTGGCTATTTTAATAACCTGATAGGAGTTCAGCTTTAAGCTCTTATGTATGCACAAAATGCTCAAGGGATTTTGGTAGGTTGATTAGCTGCCCAGTTACTGTTTGGTGTGATACAGCTATTATTTTTCTGTATCATGCTGTGTCAATATTAAAGCTGAATTATATAATATTTATAACATCCATTGAGAAAGGCCTCACTTGGTTAGCTTCAAACAGCAAGCGGCTGTTATGTTATGGATCTGCCATTGTTTGTGAAATTTGAATATAGAATTATAGTACAAAGATTATTATTATCATCACTTTTTAAACCTCAAGTACCTCTTCACCTCCTTGGCTTTGTGCTCATAATGCATATAAATCATGAATCAGCTTTCATTACAGGGTTCATTGAAGGTATATACTGTAATGTAGATCCTAATAGAATATATATTATCTGCACTGCTTTGGCAAATTAAGTTTTAGGCCTCATAATGTTATAAAAACGCCAGTAGCTTTGCAGTGAGTTTTTCTAAGTTTTTGCAATAGCGTTTTATTAAGCCCCGTACACACGATCGGTTTAACTGATGAAAACCGTCCGATGGATGGTTTTCATCAGACAAACCGATCGTGTATGGTACCCATCGGTCTTTTTTCCATCGGATGGAAAAAATAGAACTTGTTTTAAATTTTTCCGATGGATAAAAAAACGATGGGAATTTCCGATCGTCTATGGGCAAGTCCATCTGTTAAAAAACCCACGCATGCTCAGAATCAAGTCGACGCATGCTCAGAAGCATTAAACTTCATTTTTCTCGGCTCATCGGAGTGTTTTACGTCACCGCGTTTGGAACGGTCGGTTTTTTGACTGATGGTGTGTGGCCAAGACTGATGAAAAACAGTTTCATCGGATTTCCGATGGTCAAATCCATTGGACGAAAATCCATAGGTTATCCGATCGTGTGTACAGGGCTTTAGTTTTTTTTTGTGTTTTTCAGCGTTGTAAAAAATAAATAAAAATTATGGGATCAAAAACGTTAAAAAACGCTGGTGAGCACCGTTTTTGAGTTTTTATCGCGTTAGAGCGTTTTTACAGCTGAAAAACACCTCTCAGAACCCACTAGTGTTGTTTTTTTTTTTTCAGCCCAAAAACACCCCTGCCCAAAACAGTTGATAACAGCCTATGTGTGCATGGACACATAGGATAACAGGATGGGGAGTTTATTGACTGTAGAAAAAAATGTCTAAAGCCAAAAACAGCAGCTGTAAAAATGTCCATGAACGTCTAGTGTGCAGTTAGGTCCAGTAGGTTAGTCTTCTAAGTAGCAGTAAAACATTCATTAAGGTTATGTCATTATTTTTTAGCAAGGAAATATTTAAGCCAGCTAAACGATATGTCTACCTACTGATTAATAACGGTATCATAAAAAATATACTTCATGTAATGCATTATTGTGCTTGTTATACTTAAAATTGTAGTTAAAAATCCCAACTGTTTTTGTAAAATAACAAATAAAAATAACCAATAACACAAAAAGGAAAAAAAAAGTAATACAGTGTTATGGACTAAACATATTTAAAATGTGAATTCTATAAACTCTATAATTACCTGCTTCAACCAGCACCACCCCATGGCCCAGTAAAAGTCAGAAAAGTGCTATCCAATAGCACCCTACAATAATTTCGCAATGTTTGCTATGTTATAGCTTCAATATTCTGTTTGGTGCCAAACCAGTGCCATTTTTTTTACTGAACAGGAACAGATAGAGACTCAAAAAAACGTATTAGGACCAGTTCACACCACATGCAGTCCAGTGCATTTTTTTTGTCTAAAGCCACCTCTGTACCCCCCCTGTCCAAAGCCACCCCTGTACCCCCTCTTTACCCCCATCTTCATTTATTATCCGGTGAATGTGGCCCTCCATGCATTCACATACATTGAATCTGGCCCTTAAGTGGAAAAATGTTGCTGACCCCTGATCTAAACCATTCCATTGTAACTCTGACTGTATGTTTAGGGTCGTTGTCCTGCTGGAGATGGTGAACCTCTGCCCCAGTCTCAAGTCTTTTGATGACTCTAACAGGTTTTCTTCTAAGATTGCCCTGTATTTGACTCCATCCATCTTCCCATCATCAACACAGACCAGCTTCCCTGTCCCTGCTGAGGAGAAGCATCCCCACAACATTATGCTGCCACCACCATGTTTCACGGTGGGGATGGTGTGTTCAGGGTGATGTGCAGTGTTAGTTTTCTACCACATAGAGTGTTTTGCTTTTAGGCCAAAAAGTTAAATTTTAGTCTCATCTGACCAGAGCACCTTCTTCCACATGCTGTGTCCTCACATGGCATTTTGCAAACTGCAAACAGGACGTCCTATGGCTTTCTTTCAACAATGGCTTTCTTCTTGCCACTCTTCCATAAAGGCCAGATTTGTGGAGTGCACGACTAAAGCCCTGTACACACGATCGGATTTCCTATGGATTCTAATCCGATTTTCATCGGAAATCCGATGAAGCTGACTTCCATCAGTCTTGCCTACACACCATCAGTCAA
The DNA here is from genome assembly GCA_029206835.1 of Rana muscosa. NCBI lineage: Eukaryota > Metazoa > Chordata > Amphibia > Anura > Ranidae > Rana > Rana muscosa. The sequence continues at coordinate 704,086,861 of CM055118.1, forward strand.
AAATCCGACCGTCCAAAACGCTGTGACGTAAAACACTCCGACAAGCCGAGAAAAATTAAGTTCAATGCTTCTGAGCATGCGTCGACTTGATTCTGAGCCTGTGTGGGTTTTTTGTCCGATGGAGTTCCACACAGACGATCGGAATTTGCTATCGTTTTTTTGCCCATCGGATAAATTTAAAACATGTTCTATTTTTTCTCACCGATGGAAAAAAGACCGATGGGGCCCATACGCGATCTCCCACCTGAGCTGCGGATCCCTGCAGCTTCTCCAGAGTTACCATGGGCCTCTTGGCTGCTTCTCTGATGCTCTCCCTGCCCAGCCATGTCTTAATAGATTTGCAGTTGTGCAATACTCTCTCCATTTTCAGATAATGGATTGAACAGTGTTCAAAGCTTGGGATATTTTTTTACAACCTAACCCTGCTTTAAATTTCTCCACAACTTTATCCCTTACATGTCTGGTGTGTTCCTTGGCCTTCATTATGCTATTTGTTCACTAAGGTTCTCTAACAAACCTCTGAGGGCTTCACAGAACAGCTGTATTTATACTGAGATTAAATTACACACAGGTGGACTCTATTTACCAATTGGGTGACTTCTGAAGGCAATTGGTTCCACTGAATTATAGTTTGGGGTATCAGAATAAAGGGGGCTGAATACAAATGCACGCCACACTTTTTAGATATATAATTGTGTAAAAAAAAAATTGAAAACCATTTATCATTTTCCTTCCACTTCGCAATTATGTGCCACTTTGTGTCAGTCTATCACATAAAATCCCAATAAAATACATTTAGGTTTTTAGTTGTAACATGACAAAATGTGGAAATTTTCAAGGGGCGTGAATACTTTTGCACTGTAAACACACACAAGCCCTCTTTTACATAATTTTATGTCAATTAGATTGATTTAAATAGAGACATGCATTCAGTTAAAATTTCTTATACTATATTGTCTCTCAATCATTAAATACAGCTTTCTGTCCTTATGTTAGTATATTCCAATCATATTATTTATGAGCTTTTTTTGTAAGCAAAAAGGAATTTTCAATTGTGTTGCTGATGATGACTATATTGGAATACAATATGCATTGTAAAGGCAATACTTAGAAACCTTTCATACATATAATTAATTATTTAAACACATGTGCAGACTGTAGTGCAAGATTATTTTACAATCTGTCTAGCCATTTAAAGATCACCACAACCACAATCCCATGGGTTACTGAGCCAGAATCTGTGTTGTAAAGATAATACAGGTACTAATAGATAATGTAACAAAGTATCAAAAAATGAGAGAGATGTATTTGCTTTAAGCAACCCAGTATTTTATAATGCAGTGGATTTGAATTTAGAATTTTCAACATGAAAATGTGATCAATGTTCAAAGTAAAAATGCTAAATAAATAAATGGGTTTAGCTTAGTAAGGTAAAGAGCAATCAACAGTGTAAGTACTTCCTAGCAGCAAATCAAAAATCATATTTTACTTAACTGACCGCCGCAAACTGAAATGCCATTGGTTGTCATGGATTGCTCAGTGAATAATACGAGCAGCACAACAAAACAATGTTAAATTGTTTTTATTGATAAGACTTGAAACAGAGGATCAGAGCAGTTCATGCGGTACCTACTTAGCAATCTTTCCTTATCCTTTGCAGCTTTCTGGTGGGGTCCAGGAACTAAATATATCAGAGGAATAAGGAGAAGCAGCAAAACAACTCAGAAATCCATGCTTCAGCGCACCTTTGACTTACATCCTGACCTTTGCTGTGTTTTCATGGTGCTTCTCCACAAACTGTTTTAGGTGTAATAAGCTGTGCAAAAAGTACTGGAGAGGAAATAAAAAGGAACTACATCTTCTGGGTATAACATACAAATATTTCAAAGCTCTGTAAATCAGGCAGGCAGTGCCTTTAGAATGCTGAGCATTGTGTAATACCAAGGTCCACCAACCAGGTGGACTTCTGTATGTCCACACTTACAGTAGGTGCCGCCGATATTGTGTCAATCTCGCCTCTTCTAGCGGCGAGATTGACACCCTACGAGCTCCGTTGCGAGAGCCAGCGCCGAGCTGTCTCGTCATCGGGAAAGGAAAAATTTATTTTTTCCTTTCACAATGAGCGACACGCATTGCCGGAGATACGACGTGGATTCCAGCCAATACCAGGCACTGTGTTTGGTATGAATCCTGAGCGGGAACTCCACGCCAATTTTTAAATAAAAAAACGGCATGGGTTCCCCCTCCAGGAGCATACCAGGCCCTTCGGTCTGGTATGGATTCGAAGGGGACTCCCCTAAGCCGAAAAATCAGAGCACGCAACCTGGCAGGCCGCAGGAGAAGTGGGGGGGGGGAGAGATTGGCCCCCCTCCCTCCTGAACCGTACCAGGCCGCATGCCCTCAACATGGGGGTTTGGTGCTCTGGGGCAGGGGGGCGACCTGCGGGCCCCCACCCCAAAGCACCCTGTCCCCATGTTGATGAGGACAGGGCCTCTTCCCGACAACCCTGGCCGTTGGTTGTCGGGGTCTGCGGGCGGGGGCTTATCGGAATCCGGGAGCCCCCTTTAATAAGGGGGCCCCCAGATCCCGGCCCCCCACCCTATGTGAATGAGTATGGGGTAAATCGTACCCCTACCCATTCACCTGGTGGAAAAAAATGGCAATAAAAAAACCACACACAGCTTTTTAAAGTAATTTATTACACAGCTCCGGGGGTCTTCTTCCGACTTCGGGGGTCTCCGGTGTCGTCGCCGCGCTCTCCGGTTCTTTCTTCTGCCGGGCCTCCACTATCTTCTTCCAGCTCTTTTGCTAGCGGGGCCTGGTCTTCTCCGTCGCCTTCTTCCCTCTTCTCCTCTCCGGTTCTTTCTTCCTTCTGCCGGGCCTCCGCTATCTTCTTCCAGCTCTTTTGCTAGCGGAGGCCCGGTCTTCCCCGTCGTCTCGTCCAGCTCTCCGTTGTCCTTCCCGTCGTCGCCGTCGGCGTCTTCTTCTCTCTTCTCGTCCTCGATGTTGACTCGTCGCTTCCTCTCGCTGTAATGCTAAATCTTCGGTCCGCAGCGATTTATATAGGCTTCTCATGACGTCACAGTCACATGTTCCCATGACGTCACAGTCACATGCTCCGGGGCCACCCGGAGCATGTGACTGTGACGTCATGAGAAGCCTATATAAATCACTGGCAAATAAAAATCAAAAGGGTTGCAGCATAAAGAACTTTTATTGTTCAAAGTTCATGTAAGACAGCGACAGTTTTGGGCATCCCTGCCCTTTCTCAAACAGATAATGCACATGTAGAAAGGATATAACAAAACAGCCAGAAGGGGCATTACAATGTATCAGCATAGTTAACCCTATAAGGCCCGATTTACACTGCCGCGACTTTAAAGCTGCCATTCCAACGCAACTTTGGCACGACTTGCATACGACTTCTTTAACAGAAGTCAAAGCAAGTTTTACGGAAGTCGGACCAAAAGTAGTGCAGCAACCTTTTGCTTAGTCGGATAGACTCAAGTCGCTCCTATTAGAACGGTTTCATTGCACTTAATGGGGTGCGACTTGTGATGCAACATGTGCTCTCAATGTCGCAGCAGTGTGAACCGGCCCTTAGACTAATGAAACATGTTATGCCCTGTACACACGACCGATGGACTTTTTTCATCGGAAAAAACGATCGTGTGTGGGCCCCATCGGTCTTTTTTCCATCGGTGTAAAAAAATAGAACATGTTTAAAATTTTTCCGATGGAAAAAAACACGATAGGAAATTCCGATCGTCTGTGTGAAACTCCATCGGAGAAAAATCCACGCATGCTCAGACTAAATTAGAAGATGGTAGGCGCACATTCTGGTAAAACGAGCGTTCGTAATGGAGATAGCACATTCGTCATGACTGAAAAGCACGGAGACTGAAAAGCGCGAATCGGCTAACACCAAACTTTTACTAACACGCGGTAACACAAAATCAGCAAAAGCAGCCCAAAACGGTGGCGCCATTGGATTTGAACTTCCCATTTATAGTGCCGTCGTACGTATTGTACGTCACTGCGTTTTGGACGGTCGGAAGTTTGTCTGATGGTGTGTATGCAAGACTGATGGAAGTCAGCTTCATCGGAATTCCGACGGAAAATTCCATCGGATTTTATTCCATCGGAAATCCGATCGTGTGTACAGGGCATAAGATTTGAAAACAGCAAAACATAAGAAGTAGCAGCACCAGTGTGGAAAGGGATCATGTTCTCCCAGTGCTTCTGCAAGCATGTTGTATTGGAGATTGAATCCATTATTATATAAATAAATTATATTATTTTACATTTGGACATGTAGCTCACAACAGCTTTTAGACAAAATGGTTTTGTTTTTAGTTAGATCTGCTGATAGAAAATTACCATGTTATTGCAAGAGGATAACCCACTGGAAATCCTCTGAAACCAATTTATTATTGAACTACAAGAGATTCCACCCTGGGTACATTAAAATATATGTAAACCCTCACCTTGCAAAACAACCCATTCAGTGTAAAATAGAAATGATAGGTAAAACATTTGTTTATACAGTATATATAAAAATCATTATAAATACCTTTTTTCCCACTTTGTGGATATGATCACATACTCTCTGTTCTCAGCTGCATAAGGATCCTGGAGAGATGGAGGAGGAGGAGAAACAGCAGTACAATTAACTTTTCAGTGGAATTGCTGTGCAGGAGGGAGTGCCAGGACAAGTCTGATCATTGGAGTAGAGCAGGCTGAGCTCCCAGCATGGCTAGAGAACTGACCATGCTGTGCTCTCATGCCTAATGTGGTCAGTTTTTAATAGGAAAGCAGAGGAACTGGCAGGAACACCAGGAATTTCACACAAAGGAAACAATACAAAGAGAATAGGATACTTTTTCATAAAAGTACGTGGTGCAGCAGGCGCAGATCAGGAATATGAAATGTTGGGTTGACATATTTTTTAGGAAGTTGATTTTAATGCCTCGTACACACGACCGGTTTTCCCATCGGAAAAACTGCGATGAGAGCTTTTGGCCGGGAATTCCGACCGTGTGTATGCTCCATCGCAGTTTTTCCGACGGGAAAACTGCCGGAAAAAAAAGAGAGCAGGATCTCTTTTTTTCCCATCAGGAAAGAATCCTAGCGGGAAAACCATTCGTCTGTATGCTTTTCCGACGGGAAAAAAAACGCGCATGCTCGGAAACAATTCGACACATGCTCGGAAGCATAGAACTTCATTTTGTCGGCTCGTCGTAGCCTTTGACGTCACCGCGTTCTTGGCATTCAAAAGTCCAGCGGCCTTTTGTGTGACCGTGTGTATGCAAGGCAGGCTTGAGAGGAATCCCGTCAGGAAAAGTGATGTTTTTTTTCCTGCCGGGAAAACCGGTCGTGTGTACGAGGCAACAGTCATTTTATCTAACAGAAACAACAAAGTGTCCCAAGTGCTATATCCTATGGGGAATCATACTGTCCACTGCCCAAGGGTCTCTCAGATGCAGCCATCAGAAATAGTACACATGGTGACTAGAATTACAAACAAGAAAATTTACAGTGCTGTCTGGATGTGCGCGGTTGACATGGAATCCCCAGAATATATAACAGCAAGCCGATGGTGAAGGCTAAAATAGGTAAATTTATTGTTTACAAAAAAAAGTTTAAAACCTTAACAGGTAATACGATACCAAGCCGGTATGGACAGATGTGGACCCAACTGATATCAGTCCACCCACATCCATCCATACCGGCTTGGTATCGCATTACCTGTTAAGGTTTTAAACTTTTTTTTGTGAACAATAAATCACCTATTTTAGCCATCACCATCGGCTTGCTGCTATATATTCTGAGGATTCCATGTCAACCGCGCACATCCAGACAGCGCTGTTAATTTCCTTGTTGGTTATTTATTCTAAGTTAAGTGATTACCTACACCAATCAATTAATGGATCCTCTATAAATGCAGCTATAACTGTTGCAACATTTGTGAGCCATGTATATACTTGTTTCTAAGCAAGAGCAGGATATCTGATTTTACTTAGTTGTCAAAGTTTGGCAAATGAAGCTGTATTTGTTTGTGGTGATTCCATTGTAACCTACAAATCTCTTAAGATTGCATGTATTGTAACAAGGAACCAAAACGCATCTCCTATAAGTGGAGCCAGCTGTGTTCATATACATTGAGCATTTCCAGAGTGGGACTTGCTGTTTTAGTAACTCATCAGAACAGAACATTTTGGTTTCTTAAAATGCCCTAAAAAATGCTTTTTAGACGCTAGAAGCAGCTATTTAAAAAATATATCAGCCCAGCAATTCTTTCAAAGTATACAGTGACATGTTTACCATATAAATAGTCAGTTATCATATGTGATATACATTTTGTAACCCTCTGCTCCCTCTATCTACACTAGTAGACCCTAATCTATGGAAACAGGTAAAATATTGAAGATGATCATGTGCCATACTAAGAATAGGAAAGTAGTTATAGCAAATTAATAGTAGTAATAATAATAATAATCATAATAAAACAGGCAGTCCCTGAGTTACGAACATTCGAGTTATGAATGAGTTGTATTTATGAACGGAGGGAGAAACAGGAAGTGAGAGGAAATCCACCCCTGGGAAGGGAAATTCTCTCCTGTAAGAGTCATCATGGGAAAAAGGTGTCTCCACTGAAGATTTATCACCAATCCTTGTTTCCACCACAATCCAATATTTTCAAAATCCAATTGTCACAGAGACAGAAAGTGAAGTGAAATCTTCTGAGCAGGGGCACAGACAGCAAAACAAACATAACAGGGGTGTTAACCTTCCCCTATACTATCCAAAAACAAAAAACTGGAGATTTTATTTTATTTGCCTGAAGTTACAAAAAATCTACCTGTTCCAACAAATTTAACTTAAGAACAGACCTACAGACCCTCTCTAGTTCGTAACCCAGGGACTGCTTGTAATAATAATAATGTGTTAGAGCATTCGATCATTTGCATAATAATCTTGAATTGGCTTCAAACATATGTGAATCGAGCAGTGAGGCATTTATTTAGATAGGCAAATCTGGTTAACGCCTCTGTACAAGCTAAAAAATTATAAACTCAATTTTTTATGTCATCGTGCTTGTGACATTGCAGAACTGAAAATGGTGTTTTTAAAACACATGCATTGCAGTATGAGGAGGTGATTGTGTAGAATTGACTACAAAGTTGGAAAAAATTTCAGTCTGAATATATCTCCAATGGGAATCTTTATAGTAACAATTTCATTATATTCCTGGTAGTTTAGCACTGTCCTGTTACCGTGCTGCTATTTTTAAAGTAAGCCTGTGCTTTGCCCATGTAAGGTAAAGCAAGAGGTTCACGTTAAAGCCCCACTCCTCAGCTAGGTATAATTTCTTTGCCTTTCCCCCTTCATTCCTCCATCTGTTCAGCCATTGGGAGCAAAGAAAGACAGTTCTTTGTAAGCTTTGAGTTGATCTGGTTGGAACATTCACAAGGCTAACTCTGAGGCCTCGTACACACGGCCGAGAATCTCGTCAAGAAAAAACACGTCGTTTTTCTTGACGAGATTCTTGGACAAGAAACTTGTCCCGGCCGAGTGTACACACGCTCCTTTCAAAGAACCCGCGGTTCTTTGAATGGAGCGAACGCGGTGACGTAATCGACTACAACGAGCGTGCGCTCGTCACATTCGATGCCGTCGCCGCCATCTTGCTACACCCTACCTATGCCTAGGAAGCTACCGCGCATGCGTCAAAGTCATTTCGAGCATGCGTGGGCTTCCCAGGGGACAGGTAAGTGTACACACACACACTTTTCTCGTCGAGAAACATGCTGACAAGAATCTCGATGAGAAAATAGAGAGCAGGTTCTCTATTTTTCTCGTCGAGATTTTTGACGGTTTTCTTGACGAGAAACATGATAGCCACGTACACACGACCAATTTACTCGGCAAGAAAGCTCTGCCAGCAAGTTTCTTGCTGGTTCTTGCCGAGAAACTCAGTCGTGTGTACGAGGCTTGACTCTCTCCACCCCTGAGTGACAGCAGTGGGACAATCATCAGTCATGAGAGCTGTCACATATTCTGTTCAGAATCCTATCTGGAAGTAACAGCTATTCTCTCTTCCGGCACCTGAATGGAATATATGGTGAATATATGCTTCTAGGAAGAAGGAAAAAGATATTATTTATTCAACAATATATCTCATGGCATCTGTCAAAGATTTACTTAGAAAAGGGTTGATAAACGTTATCTGTAATACCCAGTAATGAATTCATATATTGAATATAAGATGAGGAAGTTTCTTGTTTAAATCTTGTTAATTAAAAAACAAGTACCGGTATGTAAAAAATGATTTACTGTAAACATCCTTTTGTGATTGCTTCTTAAAGTATTGTGATTTGCATCAAACCATTATTCTGGAAAACTGTGCCCCTTTCAGTACCCTCTTTCACCTCCATTTGTTTGAGCTTTCAAAGTAAAGCGGACATGAACAACATCAAACACAAACCAAATTGAATATCAATCATTATGCTGTATCTCCATCAAACGTACTTTGGTTTACATCTACAAAGAAACAGGAAAGCTTTTTTTTTCTTTTTTACTTTGTTCTTGACCTTATATTTAAATTTGTCTTTCAAAACTGTGGGTGCAGGTGGTTCTTGCTTCAAGAGATCTATTACCGTTATTGTTTGGCTGAGAAATTATGATTGTTGTAATTATAAAATGTTTCATAGTGCTTGAAATACAGTCCATTGTGCTGTGGAAGCCTATTTATTTTGATTGACCTGGTTGTCTAATCATCTGTTTTTCTAAGTTAACATGTGAATGTACACTGGTATATTTTGTCTTATTTAATGAAAGCGATGCCTTAAATATTGTTCTTGTTGAATATTGCCAAAATATAAAGCAGACAATGCTTGTAAGAGTATTTATTTTATTAAAATCATGAAATCTTATGACTGATCTTTCTTAAAGATCTGTGTATGCCCTGTCATTCTGGAAGTTAGGAGATGCACTGAAAAAAGGAAATGAATTGTTCTGTCTGACTCCTCATTAGACATAATCCTGTGACCTGTATGCAATTCAGGGGTGATGCTACTGTGAAACAACAGGGATGTATATAGCACACCAGAATGAACTATGCATCTGGCCACATTGAGCTGCACATGCTACAGTCATTATACCCACAAAAATGCTTTAACCACTTCTCCACCGCGGCGGGAGGAAGACCCTCTTGTTCTGGGCGGACGTCATATGATGTCGCGCCTTCCCAAGCCACTAGGGGGCACGCGCGCCACGTCACTGGGGACCCGATGTGCATGCCCTGCGGCTGTGATGGCCGCCGGGCACCCGCGATTGCCCGGTAACTGAGCAGGACCGTGGATCTGTGTGTGTAAACACACAGATCCACATCCTGTCAGGGAGAGGAGACCGATGGTGTGTCCCTTGTACATAGGGACAACCATCGGTCACCTCCCCCAGTCAGTCCCCTTTCTCCACAGTAAGAATCACTCCCTAGGCAACATATTTAACCCCTTGATCACCCCCTAGTGTGAACCCCTTCCCTGCCAGTCATATTTATACAGATAATCAATGCATTTTTATAGCGGGGATCACTGTATAAATGTAAATGGTCCCAAAAATGTGTCAAAAGTGTCCGATGTGTCCGCTGCAATATCGCAGTCACGATAAAAATCGCTGATCGCCGCCATTAATAGTAAAAAAAATTAAAAAATAAATAAAAATGCTATAAATCTATCCCCTATTTTGTAGCTGCTATAACGTTTGCGCAAACCAATCAATATACTGTACGCTTATTGCGATTTTTTTTACCAAAAATATGTAGAAGAATACATATCGGCCTAAACTGAGGAAAAAATTTGTTTAAAAAAAAAAAATGGAAATTTATTATAGCAAAAAGTAAAAAATATTGTGTTTCTTTCAAACTTGTCCCTCTTCTTTTGTTTATAGCGCAAGAAATAAAAACCACAGAGGTGATAAAATACCACCAAAAGAAAGCTCTATTTGTGGGGAAAAAATAATAAAAATGTCATTTGGGTACAGTGTTGCATGACTGCGCAATTGTCATTCAAAGTGTGACAGCGATGAAAGCTGAAAAATGGCTTGGGCAGGAAGGGGGTGAAAGTGTCCTGTAGGCAAGTGGTTAATTGTTGTGTCACAAGCAAGAGCCTTACAGACATTTTTTTCTTTTTAAATGACACTTACATATGTTTTTATGGACTCAGATTATAAAAATAGTGCAAACACACCATCTAAACCTTTCTTAAAGGAAAGCTTTATTAACCACTTCCCTACTGTGCACGAAAACCCCCTTCCTGCCCAAGCCATTTTTCAGCTTTCAGCGCTGTCACACTTTGAATGACAATTGCGCGGTCGTGCGACGTGGCTCCCAAATGAAATTTGCGTCCTTTTTTCCCACAAATAGAGCTTTCTTTTGGTGGTATTTGATCACCTCTGCGGTTTTTATTTTTTGCGCTATAAACAAAAGAAGAGCGTCCAGTTTGGAAAAAAAACACTATTTTTTACTTTTTGCTATAATAAATACCCATTTTTTTTTCAAATAAAATTTTCCTCAGTTTAGGCCGATACGTATTCTTCTACATATTTTTGGTAAAAAAAAAAATCGCAATAAGCGCGTATTGATTGGTTTGCGCAAAAGTTATAGCATCTACAAAATAGGGGATAGATTTATAGCATTTTTTTTTTATTAGTAATGGCGGCGATCTGCGATTTTTATTGTGACTGCGATATTGCGGCGGACACATCGGACACTTTTGACACATTTTTTGGGACCATGCACATTTATACAGCGATCCCTGCTATAAAAATGCATTGATTACTGTATAAATGTGATTGGCAGGGAAGGGGTTAACCACTAGGGGGCGGGAAGGGGTTAAATATGTTCCCTCAATGTGTTCTTACTGTGGGGGGAGGGGACTGACTGGGGGAGGTGACCATCGGTCCCCTCTCCCTCACAGGACGTGGATCTCTGTGTTTACACACAGAGATCCACTTTCCTGCTCGTTTCCCGGGCAATCGCGGGTGCCCGGCGGCAATCGTGGCCGCCGGGCACGCGCATTGGGGACTTGAAAACGCGACGGGCGCACGCGCGCGCCCTAGCTCGTTTTAAAGGGAGGACGTCATATGACGCCCTCCCAGAACGAGAGTGTCCTCCGCCCGCCGTCAATTGACAGTGGGCGGGGGACAAGTGGTTAAAGAAGTTGAGGACAACTTAGCAACCAGCAACTGATGGGAGAATGGTTACTTCAGTCAAGAGTATGTAATGTACAGCACAGATTACATAATGCAATAATCAAGAATATGCAAAGTACAGCACAATTTACAGAGTGCTGCAGTCAATAATAAAAACGAGTGTATGCACTGTGCTATACAGTATAGTCAGTGTAGTGTAGTTGAGAAGTGCCTCATTACATAGGTGATCACTAAAGAATGGTCCCCTTACCTTAGGTATTAGTGGTAAAGTGCCACCTTATGTTAATGAACAGTAAATTGCCTCCTTTTATTGATATTTTGTGGTGAAATACTCTCTTTCATAGTTAGTAGTTCCCCCTTGTGTTAGTAGTCTGTGGTAAGTAGTCCCTTTGCATTGGTAATCAGTGGTGAAGTGCCCTATATATTGGCTATGTTCCAGTACCTTGGAGGCCAGTGATGAAGTGCATTTCTAATTTTGTGATAAGTGGGGCGGGTCTCCTTTCATTGGTGGTGAGTTGTGAAGTGCCCCCTACATTAGTGGTTGATTGTCACGTGTTCTTTTATGTTGGTGGTCAGTGATGAATTGCCCACTTTTGTTGTTTTTTGTATAGGACCTTTTTATTGGTGAAAAGAAGTTAAGTGCCTTCTTACACTGGTAGATAGTGATGAAGAGCCTTCTTTTTTGTGGCCAGTGATGAAGTGACTCCTATATTGGTGAGCTCCTTACTTTAGCGGTTAGTGGTAAATCGCCTCTTTTGGTTGGTGCCCAGTGCCCCTTATAATGGTAGAAAAGGATGAACTGTCACTTACATTAGAACTCAGCTAAACATGCAATTGATGTTGGTAGTTACTTATTTGAAAAGAAAGGCCCCCTTGCTTCTGTTTCACTGCTGAGTGTTGCTAGATCCAAGTAGGAGAACTGGAGTATGTATGCTGGTTAATGGAGACCATCAAATGTCATAGTGTAGTGTGACATGAAGCTAAACCATCCTGTTCTTGTGTATGCAAGACTATGTGTGAAAGCGTGCAGAGTTTATTAAAAATACAGGGTGAATAAAAAGTTGGGGACAGAAAAAATACAACATAATCAACTTATGTACCTTTGCACAATGCATTATAGAATTAAACACAAGCATATAAAGCAAACTTTAGCTGAGCACATGTGTCTGGCCAGGAGGCATGAGGACGTAGGAAAGTAAAGGTGGCTACTGACACAGAAGTACTGGAATTTAGCAGATTGACTCAGATTAAGTTGTTATAGAAATTAAAGTGGAGCTCCAAACATAGAAACATTGAAAAATTACGGCAGAAAAAGACTGAATAGTCCATCGAGTCTGCCCATTTTTATGGTTTTTATTTTTCATTAAAGGGGTTGTAAAGGTTCATTTTTTATTTTCTAAATAGGTTCCTTTAAGCTAGTGCATTGTTGGTTCACTTACCTTTTCTTTAGATTTTCCTTCTAAATATTTTTTTTCTTTGTTTTCTTTGTCTGAATTTCTCACTTCTTGTTCCTCCTCAGTAAGCTGTTCAGTAAGCTGTTCTGGCTGACTCCACACCACTCGGATGATGGTGTGAAGTTTAGTGAGGAGAAACAGGAAGTGAGAAATTCAGACAAAGAAAAAAAAAACATTTAGAAGGTAAATCAAAGGAAAAGGTAAGTGAACCAACAATGCACTAGCTTAAAGGAACCTATTTAGAAAATAAAAAATGAACCTTTACAACCCCTTTAATCTTGTTGTCTGACTATAGATCTATGTTTATCCCAAGCATGGTTGAATCCGTTTACTGTTGACTGTCTCATTACCTTTGCTGGTAGTTTATTCCAAGCATCAAGAACCCTTTCAGTAAAACAATACTTTCTTATGCCCCGTACACACGGTCGGAATTTCCAACGGGAAAATGTCCAATCGGAAATTCAGACGGAAAAATTGAGAACCTGCTCTCAATCTATTGTTGACGGAATTTCCAACAGCAAAAGTCTGATGGAGCATACACACGGTCGGAATTTCCAACCAAAAGCTCCTATCGGACTTTTTCTGTTGGAAATTCCGACCGTGTGTACGGGGCATAAGATTCGTTTTAAATTTCTCTCCAGTTAGTTTGAGGTCATGTCCCCGTGTTCTTAATTTAAATTTCATATTGAAAAAACTGCCTTCCTGAACCTTATTAACCCATTTGATATATTTAAAGGTTTCAATCTTGTCTTACCCTTCCCTCCTCCAGACTGTACATATTAAGTTACTGAAGTCGCTCTCGATATGTTTTTTCTCCCAAACCTTTCACCATTTTTGTTACCCGTCAAACTAACCCTTGTATTGGATAGGAGGCTAAGGCTGGCCATACATTATACAATTTCATTGTACAATGTTCCTTTAAATTTACCAAAATCTTATAATAGGAGGTTAAACCTAAACACTTTCAATGTGTATGCAATCGGACAGGACCTTGAACTACATAGTTGAAGGTAAATCTAAAGAAAATTGAACAAGAAATGCATTGCACAATGCATGGCCAGCCTTAGACGTTCTGTGAAGCTCCCATTTGTTAAATTATTGTTATGTGTTTTTCAGTGAGAGTTTAAATATGATTTTCACCATAACTTCTCAGTTTTGTTCCCAGACTGGTTAACAGAACTAGGGCCACACACAGGACAGGTGCAACAAAAAATAATAATGGCTGTGGTGAATTCATCTACAGTATAGTGCATTATCATCATTATTTGCTTTAAACATCTGGGACAAAATTAATATGGTACATTATTTAATTAAATACATTATAGAAAATCTTATTTGTATCATAGGATGCTTGTTTTTTCATGTGGAAAACCAGTTGTTTTAGGACTGTTCTATGATAGTACAGTAGGCATATTTTTTTGTATGTGACTGGGCACTGAATCTGGTCTTATGATTTACTTCTTCTATATGGTTCCCATCCTATTTATAAAGTTGCATTATAAATCTTTAGTGGAAATATTTTCCAAGACAAGAATCTCTGTCATAGTTTATTTACCAGATAGATATGAAAGGAGAAGCTAGCTATCATACAGAATGAATGCCAGCCTACTGGGTGTCAGATGCAGGAAATAAATTTTAACTCGGTATATTTCATCATGTAGGCTCTCAGTGGTTAAAACTTGTGTTGTCTGGGGGACAAACAAATCTTCCATAGTCATATTGCATTCTTTTGTTTTTAAGAGCTACGCTATAAATGTCTGGATGTAGTATTTTGGATGATGTAAATGATCCTATAGTGGGCTAAAACTTGTGAGCAACATTTTCTTTAACTTTGATCAATTAGGAGTAGAAATTAATAACTTGTGTGTATAAAATATATCATTAAACATTTCAAGTTCTGTGAAGTCATGGGAGTTTATTTCGTTTTTCAAAGGGTTTTGTATGTAGAGATTTCATATTATTAACCACTTCAGCCCCGGAAGGATTTACCCCCTTCCTGACCGGGCCATTTTTTGCGATATGGCACTGTGTCACTTTAACTGACAATTGCGCAGTCGTGCGATGCTGTACCCAAACAAAATTGACGTCCTTTTTTCCCCACAAATAGAGCTTTCTTTTGGTGGTATTTGATCACATCTGCAGTTTTTCTTTTTTTGCGCTATAGACAAAAAAAGAGCGTAAATTTTGAAGAAAAAACTATATTTTTAACTTTTTTCTATAATACATATCCCCCCCCCCCCTCTCAAAAAAAATATAAAAAACATAATTTCAAACTTTAGGCCGATATATAATTTTCTACATATTTTTGGTACAAAAAATTGCAATAGGCGTATATTGATTGGTTTATGTAAAAGGTATAACGTCTACAAAATAGGCAATAGATTTATGGCATTTTTTTTTTTTTTTTTTTTTACTAGTAATGGCGGCGATCTGCGATTTTTAGCAGGACACGGGCAGGGGAGGGGTTAACACTAGGGGGCGATCAAGGTGTTAAATGTGTTCCCTCAGTGTGTGTTCAAATTTCTTCCTTAGTTTAGGCCGATATATATTCTTCTACATGTTTTTGGTAAAAAAAAACGAAAAAAGCGTATATTGATTGGTTTGCGCAAAAACACACGATCTGTCTCCTCTCCCCTGCCAGAACGTGCATTTGTGTGTTTAGTTAGAGCACACATTGCTAGGAACAAAAAAAAAAACTTTCATTATGTCATGTAATGTAATACAGCATGCACTGACAGTTTTTGATGATTTAAATTTAATGACCCACAAGGTGGGAATACTAACTTCAATTATCCAAATATGCTAAATGGGTTTATCTTGATTGATTCCACCTGTTTATGATACATTCAGCTTGACAGAACATGGTTGTTTGAAATGTTGCTTGGTAAAGATTTTTTTTTTAAATCTTTGATAAGTTTATATAATATATTAGATAGGTTGTAAATTAGATACATTTTTTTAAATTATTATCTATAAAAGTATGTCTTTGCTACATTAAGTACATTATATCTAATACCGTACTTCTTTTTTAGATTTTGAATAAACCCGCCCAGGTTCACACTGGGGCTGCGGGAGTGAAGCCATGCGAATTCAGCTGAACTCGCACGACTTTACTCCTGCCTGTCAGTCCCGATTTCAGCTCAATTACAGAGACATCTGACACAGATGTCAATGTAAATCGTGGCTGAAATCGCAAAAAGTAGTACAGAAACTACTTTTTGAAATCGGTGCAGCGCCGCAGATGCGGCGTCGCACCGATTAGGACGGTGCCATTGCCCGCAATTTGCGGCAAATTTCGCCGATGTCAAATCGCATGTCAAATCGCACCAGTGTGAACGTAGCTTAAACTCAAATTATTTTGCCATCAGTTTCCCGCTGGGGAGATTTCCCTCTATGTTTTGAGCTACAGACATGACAGAAAGTTATAGAAAATTTAATGGGTATTATTCACCCCAGAAAAGGAGAGGCAGCTGGGAGTCAGAGCTGTGAATCTGTTGGGGACAGTGCTGGCGAATGGTTGAAGACAGCAGCTAGAGCTGCTTTTTATTTTAAGTCTGGGCTGGGGAAACCATTTGGGCTTTGAGCAATGATAGAACTACTGCTCGAATAGCTGGCCTGTCTGCTCCTGTACTCATGGTCAAGGAAATCCACAACAGTATCACCAGCTGTCTCCTTCATAATAATTCTAATCAAGGAAATACAATTACCGTATATACTCGAGTATAAGCCAAGTTTTTCAGCACATTTTTTTGTAATGAAAATGCCCCCCTCGGCTTATACTCGAGTCACCTTTTTGCGCCTGATCTCCTGGACTTTGGGGACCCGGTACCGGCCGACCCCAAACTTGGCACACATGTAGCCTCACTGTTTCTCTATAAGTGTGCAAAGGTTGTTGTCCGGGGGACCTACAGCCGGGGAGCACCGATTTTTCAAAGACGGGCACTTCTTCCATAGACTCCCATGTTAAACTGTAATTTCTCAGGTGAATTTCGGGACCCGGTATCGGCCGTTCATAGGTCCCCTGGACCCGAAACTTGGCACACATGTAGCCCCATTTCTCATCTATAAGTATGCAAAGTTTTTTTGTCTGGGGGAGCTATACCCGGGAAGCACCGATTTTTCAAACCCGGGCACCCCTTCCATACACTCCCATGTTAAACGTCAGTCTAGTCATGGACACAGTGAGGCATGGACACAGTGAGGCATGCAGATGGACACCCTAGGCTTATACTCGAGTCAATACGTTTTCCCATTTTTTTGTGGTAAAATTAGGTGCCTCGGCTTATATTCGGCTCGGCTTATACTCGAGTATATACAGTATTTACATTTTTCAAGGAGTTTTGAACTGAAAATACTAGTTCCAGGCTTGACGTGCTTCTCATGATAGCCTTTCACCGTGCTGGCAACAAAGACAGAAAATGTTTTGAAGAAATACAGTTTTGGATATCACTAGAAGTATAATTCTGTACACTGGGAAATTTATATTACTGCTGAGCCTAAAGCCTGCAAAATATTTAGAATCAATGGAGGTCGGCCAAGTGGTCTAAACAATGAAGTTGATTTTTGCAAAGTGAATTTATTTCACTTAGCTTAGTGAATGTAGTAAGGATTTACTTTACAAAGAATACCATCACATGTGCAAGGTAAATGGAAAACTGTACTTTTGCTTGCAAACAATTGGATGATGGAAGTCAAAGCTTCATCTCATTCAGTGAGATAAGGGAACGATGCCTTGCAAAGTACAGATATTTGTAAACATATTTTTCAATAAAAAAAGGTTAATCAAATCCAAAATATGTGTTGCCTGGAATCAGCTATACAATGTTTGGTAAGAAAAGATTAGACAAATGTATTTACAAGGGGCTTTTGTACACAGTATATAGCCATTATACATCAGACATCCTGTAACAAAAAAAATCTTCCTTTATAACTCCTGAGAAAACATATTATGCTTGAAATCCCAGTTCCAGAAAGAATTGCTAACATTGTTGGCCAGACATGACTGCTTAAAATTTGAATAGTGGAGCACTCATATGTAACTAAAAAACAAGTGGTAAGGCTGGCCGCAGGCCAGCCTGTATTTGTGGGAGGAGACTGAGAGGGCTACTTAAGCCTCCTCCCCTGTCGGGTCTGGGTTGCCGTCATTTCCGGGCTGCAGCCAGCCCCTCCTTCTGCCGTCATTTTTCGGGGACCGTGTCACTTCCGGTTACGGCTGATCGACCGATGGAGTCTCATGGCGGTTCCTCTCCCGGTGCTAACGCCGGGTATCGGGGGGGGGGGGGGGCTGCCTGCCTGCCTGCTATCCCGGTCCTCACGCTGAGCAGCAGGGGTAGGGGGAGCCACTCACCGCCCGTTTCTCACGCCGCTCCATCTGGGGAGGGGGGGGCACTCACCGCCAGTTCACCTCCCTGGATCTCATGTCAGGCATGGAGGGGATGCCCGCATGCCTCCCAGTTCTCACGCCGGCTGCGGAGGGGCGCTCACCCGCCTGCTAACCTCCCGGGCATCCACCGCCTCAGTTTAGCCTGGGGGGGGGGGGCCTTTTTTAGTCCTCGGGCCCTGCTTAGCCAGCCGCTATGGATTGCACAGCACTCCCAGCAGTCCGCTGTCCCCCACCGTCAGGTGTTACCACCTTGCCACTTAGTATTCTTGGCATAAGTCAGTTTTTTCCATGCATGTCGGAAGAGTTTCTATGTTCAGCGCGGTGGCTTGGCGGCTGGTGTCCTTGCAGGGCCGCCCTCCTTCTCCCTGTCTTCATGGGGCTCTAGCTGACTCGTCCCAGGCTCATGTTGGCAGCATGGGGGTGGGAGGCTGTCCACCTGTCACATCTCCCGGGGCTCGAAGTATCAAGAGGGAGGGGGGGCGTCCATGCTGGTGTCAGGAGGGGGGGGGCGTCCATGCTGGTGTCAGGAGGGGGGGGCGTCCATGCTGGTGTCAGGAGGGGGGGCGTCCATGCTGGTGTCAGGAGGGGGGGGGCGTCCATGCTGGTGTCAGGAGGGGGGGGGGCGTCCATGCTGGTGTCAGGAGGGGGGGGGCGTCCATGCTGGTGTCAGGAGGGGGGGGCGTCCATGCTGGTGTCAGGAGGGGGGGCGTCCATGCTGGTGTCAGGAGGGGGGGGCGTCCATGCTGGTGTCAGGAGGGGGGGGGCTGTCCATGCTGGTGTCAAGAGATGGGGGGCCATCCGTTTGGTGTCCGGCATTTCTGTCATTGCATTTCTACCCCGCCATTTCTGTCATTGCGTTTCTACCCCGGCATTTCTGTCATTGCGTTTCTACCCCGGCATTTCGGTCATTGCGTTTCTACCCCGGCATTTCGGTCATTGCGTTTCTACCCCGGCATTTCGGTCATTGCGTTTCTACCCCAGCATTTCGGTCATTGCGTTTCTACCCCAGCATTTCGGTCATTGCGTTTCTACCCCAGCTTTTCTGTCATTGCATTTCTGCCCCAGCATTTCTGTCTTTGCGTTTCTACCCCGGCATTTCTGTCATTGCGTTTCTACCCCAGCGTTTGTCATTGCGTTTTCTGCCCCAGCATGTCTGTCATTGCGTTTCTGCCCCAGCATGTCTGTCATTGCGTTTCTGCCCCAGCATGTCTGTCATTGCGTTTCTGCCCCAGCATTTCTGTCATTGCGTTTCTGCCCCAGCATTTCTGTCATTGCGTTTCTGCCCCAGCATTTCTGTCATTGCGTTTCTGCCCCAGCATTTCTGTCATTGCGTTTCTGCCCCAGCATTTCTGTCATTGCGTTTCTGCCCCAGCATTTCTGTCATTGCGTTTCTGCCCCGTCATTTCTGTCATTGCGTTTCTGCCCCGTCATTTCTGTCATTGCGTTTCTGCCCCGTCATTTCTGTCATTGCGTTTCTGCCCCGTCATTTCTGTCATTTCGTTTCTGCCCCGTCATTTCTGTCATTGCGTTTCTGCCCCGTCATTTCTGTCATTGCGTTTCTGCCCCGTCATTTCTGTCATTGCGTTTCTGCCCCGTCATTTCTGTCATTGCGTTTCTGCCCCGTCATTTCTGTCATTGCGTTTCTGCCCCGTCATTTCTGTCATTGCGTTTCTGCCCCGTCATTTCTGTCATTGCGTTTCTGCCCCGTCATTTCTGCCCTGGCATTTCTGTCATTGTGTTTCTGCCCCAGCATTTCTGTCATTGCATTTCTGTCATTTCGTTTCTGCCCCAGCATTTCTGTCATTGCATTTCTGTCATTTCGTTTCTGCCCCAGCATTTCTGTCATTGCGTTTCTGCCCCAGCATTTCTGTCATTGCGTTTCTGCCCCGGCATTTCTGTCATTGCGTTTCTGCCCCGGCATTTC
The DNA here is from genome assembly GCA_029206835.1 of Rana muscosa. Lineage (NCBI taxonomy): Eukaryota > Metazoa > Chordata > Amphibia > Anura > Ranidae > Rana > Rana muscosa. The sequence goes on from CM055118.1 coordinate 704,106,836, forward strand.
TGTCATTGCGTTTCTGCCCCGGCATTTCTGTCATTGCGTTTCTGCCCCGGCATTTCTGTCATTGCGTTTCTGCCCCGGCATTTCTGTCATTGCGTTTCTGCCCCGGCATTTCTGTCATAGCGTTTCTGCCCCGGCGTTCCTGTCATAGCGTTTCTGCCCCGGCGTTCCTGTCATAGCGTTTCTGTCATAGCGTTTTCTGCCCGGCGTTCCTGTCATAGCTTTTCTGCCCAAGTATTGCTGTCTGCGTTTTTGCCTCAGCATTTCTGCCCCGAGATTTCTGTCTACGTTTTTCTGCCCCAGGATTTCTATCTGCGTTTTTCTGCCCCAGGATTTCTATCTGCGTTTTCTGCCCCAGGATTTCTGTCTGCTTTTTCTGCCCCAGGATTTCTGTCTGCTTTTTCTGCCCCAGGATTTCTGTCTGCTTTTTCTGCCCCAGGATTTCTGTCTGCGTTTTTCTGCCCAGGATTTCTGTCTGCGTTTTTCTGCCCAGGATTTCTGTCTGCGTTTTTCTGCCCCAGGATTTCTGTCTGCATTTTCTGCCCCAGGATTTCTGTCTGCGTTTTCTGCCCCAGGTTTTCTGTCTGCGTTTTCTGCCCCAGGTTTTCTGTCTGCGTTTTCTGCCCCAGGTTTTCTGTCTGCGTTTTCTGCCCCAGGTTTTCTGTCTGCGTTTTCTGCCCCAGGTTTTCTGTCTGCGTTTTCTGCCCCAGGATTTCTGTCTGCGTTTTCTGCCCCAGGAGTTCTGTCATAGCGTCTCTGCCCCAGGATTTCTGTTGCTGCGTGTCCGTCGTAGCATTCTGCCCCAGTATTTCTGTCTCCGTGTCCAGTCTCAGCATTTCCATCATAGCGTATCTGCGATTCTGGCATTGCGTTTCTGCCTCAGCATTCCTGTCTTAACGTTCTGCCTCCAGGATTTCCGTCTTTCCATTTCTGCCTCAGCGTTGCAGTCTCAGCGTTTCCATCTTCACATTTCTGCCTCAAACGTTTCCGTTTCAGCATTTCTGTCCTTGCATTTCTGCCCCTAGATTTCTGTCGTAGCATTTCCGCCTCAGCATTCAGTCTCAGCATTTCCGTTGCAACGTTTCAGTCTTAGCGTTCCAGAGGGGTGTTGTGGTCCAGTCACGGCATACTCCGGTAGCTGTTCTCTTCTTTGTTGGTTTCTATGTATCATGTTATCTTCGTCCATGTTTGTACCTGGGTTAGTTAGGGCACACATTTCCGGATCTGTCACGTCTACAGATCCATACGGGCTGAGGTTTCGTTTTTAATGATTGTTGACCACAATCTTCTCGCCCGTATACCATACGTCATACGATGCACGTTCATTCTTACACCTATACGATCACCCACCACGGTCCGTGGGTACACCAGCCCTGAGTGTTCAGTTAATTGCCTGTCTCTGCGCTACAGGTTACTCGGGCTCACTCGCCACTCACACAAGGTGGGGGGGGGTCATCCGTCATCAGGTTCATGTACGCGCGGTGGTCTTGTCACTTCTGCATGTTCTCTTCTTAGGTAGGCTCGTTGTTGTTCTCATGTCTGGTTGTCTGTCATTTCTCTGGTTCGTGTTCTCAGGTTGGGCTGCGCTGGCATCTTCGCCTTCATCAAACATTGCTTGCACTCGCTTCCATCAGTCCTGCCCGTTTGCCAGGGCTAGTTGATTGGTGCGGATGTCATTCATCACTGGGTTCACCCTTGGGTAGGAAGCAGTCTTCATTTTACTAAATCGTCGTTCTGTTGCTGAGGCCCTGGTCACCACCTAGGGTTTCAGTCTTTCTCGGGGTATGTGCTGAGCCACGGCCCCTTGTCGGCCACAGATGTGGGTTTGGGGTTCCGCTAGCGGCTCTGATCTTTTGTCCAGGCATGTCTGCATCATGCCATGAGACTTCTTGCCCGGGATGGAGTCTGACCTTCCTTTCTAGGTTCAGGATTCAGTCGCTTGTCAGGTCACAGGCGGTGGCACGATCCGATTGAGTCAGGTGGGACCAGTGTTCTGTGTCTGGCATGTTTCTCCCATGCTTGACTATGCTCATTGCCGTAGCGCTTGGCCTTTTCCGCCTACTCCGGCAACCCATCCTCCAGGTATCCAGTCCTACAACTCCTGCCAGTTGTCAATTTTTGCCCTCTCCCTCTCTTCCCCATACCTAGTATGGGTAGGCCGGAGGCACATCGTTGATGTCCGGTTGGAGTATTACGATCTACTCGCCCATCGGTTGCAGAGGCTCCTCGGGCCAGCCTTCGCTTCCTTTCCCCCCACGTATCCTCTCATTTGCTAGCAGGTCATTCTCATGTTTGGATTGTGCCGGGCATCAGGCTTATTCCATTCTTGCACGGGACCGGGTTCAGATACTGTTGCCGTCCGGGTGCGTGCTACTTCTCTGTTCGTTACCTTCCCTTCTTCACCTACAGTTGTCTCTTTTTGCCCACTTTTCAGGCATACTGACCAGCTAGGCCAAGGCACACCTCAGGCCTTGGTGCATTAGGGTTATCACTGTCACACTCGAGGACTCGAAGACTCTGACGACAAGTGGTAAGGCTGGCCGCAGGCCAGCCTGTATTTGTGGGAGGAGACTGAGAGGGCTACTTAAGCCTCCTCCCCTGTCGGGTCTGGGTTGCCGTCATTTCCGGGCTCCCACCCACCCGTTCCCCCAGATTCATGCATACTCATTCTATTTTCCTTATTCTTATTCTTACATTCAGGGTATGCCCACTTTTCAGGCATACTGACCAGCTAGGCCAAGGCACACCTCAGGCCTTGGTGCATTAGGGTTATCACTGTCACACTCGAGGACTCGAAGACTCTGACGACAATTAAAGATTGATGTTAAACCTGTCTGTAAACTGCAATTAGCACACAGCCAAATATTAAATCCTGCTTAAGTTTGGCTACAATCCAGCCTCCAAATCCTAATTTTCATACAACTAAATAATACAACTCAATCAAGATCAACATTTAGAAAACATGCAGGAATTCCATCCATATTTGCAGCCTCCAGATAATAAAAAAAGAAACAAGATTATTTATGTCCCTTGGCTGCTTACAGATTTTTAATAGAATGGTAATAGAATGGTAAGCATTACACAGCTGTCTATTCCTGAGGAAATATTGGTCAATTTGACCCTTATTGCCATATTGCCACCCTGATCAAGACATACAGTATATCCCATGCTCTGTTACACAGTGCTAACAGGGTCATCTGAAAATCAGACTATTATACTTACAGCATGTACATTCATTACAAAACAATAATACGCAGTATGAATAAATACATGCCTTGCTTGGATTCAGGACTCATGCATTAATATTGATTTCCTTGAAAGTCCCTTTTCAGCAAAAAAAAAAAAACAAGAGTGCAGCCTGTGATAATAATTTCCAACCCAGACTCAGATTAAATGTAATAGTATTATACAAAATTACAATGTAATTGTAGAATGTTACTGATACTACACTTCCCAGACAACTGCTAAACATTGTTCTACTTCTGAAATGAATATACTGTATGAACTAGAAAAAAACTCCATAAAATAGACTTACTAATCTACTGATGAATCACTAGCAAAATAGGCTGGAAGATGAAACCTTGGCAGATATCTACAATACCATAAAGTGATTCTGATTAATTAACACCCATTATCTTTTATTAGCAGTCCTAGGATATTTGCCCTTTTGTGCTTGTAAACGGAGGATTTATTTAACTAACAACATTTTTTTTTTTTAAGAGGTGTCCACATTTTATTGGATCTAATAAAATAAAACACCATTTCAAAAGTGACTGACAAATGTTTTCTTTTGGGGTACTGAGAATTTCTAATGGTAAAAAAAAGACTATTTTGTGATCACCTTGCACTGCACAGGTAATGATAAAGAGGTAATAAAGCCCCTGCAGCACTTAATTTGGCTATCTCTATGAATGTAAAAGGGTAAAGGGTGTAGGGATGGCGCTGTTCTGGCGTGTAAACCAACTAATGCCAATAGTGGTAGGTGATACTTAAATATGCCTCTGGAGTAAAGGAAGAAAAAACAAAAAACAAAACAAAACCGAAAACAGAAAACCAAGATCTGGCTCAGCTGGGTGTTTACTGCTCCCTAGGTTTTGTAGAATGTTGCTAGGGTAGCGTCCTAGTTTAGAATACAGGGGGATTTAAAAGGTAAAAATGAGAAGTAGATAAATTAATGAATATCCAAATTTTAGTTGATGTCTCGGCCGGGTGTTTACTGACCACAGAGTTGCCAAATGTGATATATTTGTGCTAGTTGTTGAGAGGTCTCAGCCTCTGTGAGAACATATAAAAAGAAAATATACAAAGAATATAAAAGGTGAAAACCAAAATTGGCTCGGCCGGGTGTTTGCTACACCCCGGTAGGTGAAAAAAGATGTGTAATGGAAATTGGGATGGCTCCTGTTGTTGAGTGATCCAAAAAAGTGTATATATGAAGTAAATAAAGTGAGGGTGCAGGAAGGATGTCCTGTAATCAAGTGGTGTCTCGGCCGGGTGTTTGCTAAATCCAAGAGTGGCCGATGTGGTGTATTTGTGCTGGGTTGCTATAGAGTAGGTTTAGGTACCTTTGATCTATGCAATATAATACACTTTAGATACCAATATTAATGTACATAATACTTTAAATGAAAAAACATAAAACATAAATTGTATTCCAGTATTGGGTCCACAGTCTCTGTGGAAAGTCCAAAGTGGTGACAAATTAAAATATTGGTGACTTGTGCTGCTGTGCTTGTCCTAACAGAGAGGCTTGCCGTGAATGTGATATTCGTGCCCTTTATAAGATTGCACTCACCAGATCCTTCATGCCCTCTAGGATTGAAGAGTATTGTGCTGGGAGATAAAGTCACATTGGTTCATCACTTCCGGTTACCTTGGGCTGTAAACAACTGGCTTAGTGCCATTTTAACGTTACACTGCCTAAATTTTATTGACATATCGTGAGTACCCCTTTTTACTTTTACCTAAATAAACAATCTTAAACGGGTTCACGCTATGGGCATTCTTTCTTTTCCTTTATAAAACACACCATCTTGGAGGATCACAAGGGACACCTGGAGCCATCCCATTTTCCTGAGATTGCTACACAGTGGCATATACTGTGACCGTGCCATACCCCTAGAGGAAGAAGGATCTGGTGAGTGCAATCTTATAAAGGGCACGAATATCACATTCACGGCAAGCCTCTCTGTTAGGACAAACACAGCAGCACAAGTCACCAATATTTTACTTTGTCACCACTTTGGACTTTCCACAGAGACTGTGGACACAATACTGGAATACAATTTATGTTTTATGTTTTTTCATTTAAAGTATTATGTACATTATTATTGGTATCTAAAGTGTATTATATTGCATAGATCAAAGGTACCTAAACCTACTCTATAGCAACCCAGCACAAATACACCACATCGGCCACTCTTGGATTTAGCAAACACCCGGCCGAGACACCACTTGATTACAGGACATCCTTCCTGCACCCTCACTTTATTTACTTCATATATACACTTTTTTGGATCACTCAACAACAGGAGCCATCCCAATTTCCATTACACATCGTTTTTCACCTACCGGGGTGTAGCAAACACCCGGCCGAGCCAATTTTGGTTTTCACCTTTTATATTCTTTGTATATTTTCTTTTTATATTTACTCACAGAGGCTGAGACCTCTCAACAACTAGCACAAATATATCACATTTGGCAACTCTGTGGTCAGTAAACACCCGGCCGAGACATCAACTAAAATTTGGATATTCATTCATTTATCTACTTCTCATTTTTACCTTTCAAATCCCCTTGTATTCTAAACTCGGACGCTACCCTAGCAACATTCTACAAAACCTAGGGAGCAGTAAACACCCGGCTGAGCCAGATCTTGATTTTCTGTTTTCGGTTTTGTTTTGTTTTTTCTTCCATTACTCCAGAGGCATATTTTAAGTATCACCTACCACTATTGGCATTAGTTGGTTTACACGCCAGAACAGTGCCACCCTTTACCATTTTACATTTCTTGCTCCACCTGCATAGGTGGCAGTAATTAGTAGAGGCAGCAGTTCTGCCTACTGTGCAACGTTTGAATTCCTTTGCGCGGAGTCACCCCCCTCTTTCTCTATGCAATGCAAACCATTCTATCTAGGTAAAGTGGACATTTACCCATTAAAAGAGCTCTCCTGTTTCCTCCTTCCACCCTTTTATACAATAGCAGAAAGTTTCAGCATTTTTTATTACTGCAGCTCAACACCTCTTTCTTTCTTCTCTATGCCCTTACCTAGTCTTAAATACCTCAAAGAGACATGTGGCACCTCTGTGTATGCGCAGGGTATTTCAACATGACGGCATTAAAGAAGAGTGGCTAGAGGAGAATTTTTCCAGGGTGAAGTACCTCTTTAAAGTGTGTGTTCACCTTTATAGGAAGAAAATTAATACTGGATACTCCCCCCTGGTCTCCGCTGTACTTACCTCTGGGGTTGTTAAGCTGTCAGCATCCACACAGCCAGTCTAGTGGTCTGGGGATTTGAAATCCCCACCCTTCTTCCTCCTCTCTGTGTAGCACTTTCAGGACAGACAAGATCAATTCTGATTCATCACAGTGAATCAGTCTGGTCTGTCCTGGAAGTGCTGCATGGAGAAGATGGAGAAGAGTGAGGATTTAAAACTGCTGGGAGGACAACTCAACTACCCTGGAGGTACATACAGTGGGGACCAAGGGGAGGGTGTCTGATTCATGTTCATCTATTCATTTTTTCTGTAAATGTGAATTAACCTTAGGACCACCACATCACCAAAAAGTCCTTAAGAGACCAGATACATGCTGATTCTGTCACTCTTTATTTGCAAGTATATTAATGTATAATGAGATAGGAGACCCTAAAGGTTATGGTGAGAAGGGATTAAAGCAATCAAAAAAAGCCCTCACTCAAAGTGTGTTTTATAGTAAAACCTTCTTAAAACCAAAGGTAATATATTTCATCCAATAATATTTCTCAAAAATTTGAGGATTATTTCTAATTTCAGGAGAGTTGGCAGAGTTATACAGATTACTGCTTACACACCATTAGCCAGATGCACATCTACAAACACTGGTGTATAGTGCAAACAAAGCCTAATATTATAGAACCATTTTTCCAGACTGCATACAGTGGTTTTAGGCTATATCTCTTCATCATTGCAGAGTATGGAAAGTCATAGTTTCAACATGATACACTGATGATGGGGAAATAGCCTGCAGCAGCTGTATGCAATTTGGCATTCATTGCTCTATAATACCAGGCTGTATTTGCATTATACACCAGCAGTTCTGGGTCTGTATTTGGCCAATGGGGTGTAAAGTAATGATTTGCATGGTGCTTCCCTCTGTTTTGAAATGAGGACTAGTCCTCCTATCTTATGGAATATATGATGGAATGAGACATGTGAACATTTTCTGTTTTAAAAAGGTATTAGTGTGCTGCGCATGTACAGTATATGAATTAATAAATGATTGTTAAGCTGCCATTAGCATAATTTTTCTATTTTTAAAAATGTTTAATTTTGAACAAGCATGTCAAACGAATGCTTTTTTGCACACTTTGCTTTTTGCGCCTTTTAGTAACTTTTAGAATTTAAACTAAATGAGGTCCCCACTGGCCCATCTCCAGGTGATTAAAGCTACACTTCCTTATGTCATTTTGTAGACTAAGGCCTCAGGCACACTGGAAATTTAGCGCCAGTGCATGAGACAGAGATGTTTAGATGGAGGCAAAAGACACAGGTGTCAACAGCCTGTAAAACTGCATAAGAGGCTGGATCGACTGGCAGGTGCACTGAGCAGTACTTATGTTTAGGGCACTTGCACCTAAATGCCTGAGCCTCATGCATTGGGGCTAAAGACCCAGTGTGCACGAGGCCTAAAGCTTTGGGAATTATTTAAGATCCCTTTCCCCAAGATGAAGGGTTGCAAGTTGTATTTGTGCCATAGTGCCAAATTACCAAACCTGCTTTTTAAGATTCGAACAAAGTTAAATATAGCCCCTTGAAAAAATTATTTTGCTCAGCCTACTGTTTCAATTGAGTCTGATATGACTGATTTAGAAGGAAGAAGTCCTTGGTTACGAGAAGTAAGGATTGAACTGGTCATCATGTATCCAACATATGACCTGCTGCTACCATTAATGTTACTCAGGGAAGCCAATCTACAGGTTATTAGTGCTTTTAAGATTCTCAATGCTTTTACTTTTCCCATAGGCATGTCAAAGGTTGCCAAAAATTCTAAATTCTAAAAAGTTGGGCACCTGTTTGCAGAATGGGTAATTATTGTCTCTTACATCATTTTGGCTTCTTTATAATGCCAGAAAATGCTCTTAATGCGGTACTGGACTAAGTGCCTTGTAAATGAAGCCTTAGGTTATTATGAGCTGATGTTTTTTAATATTTATATTCCGTTTAATTGAACAAAATATTGCAGAAAACAAACAGTAAACTTAGAAAAAATACTTACAAACATCAGCAAATCTTTCCACCAAGCCCAAGATTTACACTGGATCAGACCATTTTGGCACTGAGAAGATGTCTGGCAGTCTTCCTTGTATTAACTTGTAGTCCTCCCAGCCACCTCTATGTCATTCTTAAAGTGATTGTATAGTAATTTTTTCACTTCTACCTACAGGTAAGCCTATAATAAGGCTTACCTGTAGGTAAGAAAAAATATCTCCTAAACCTTTACGGTTTAGGAGATATTCCCCTTGCAATGAGCTGCTGACTGCAGCGGCGCATGCGCACAGGGAATTCTCGGCTGAAGGCCTCGCAGACGCCAGATCTTGCCGGAAAGAAGTCTCCCGCGCACATGCGCGGGAGTGACGACATCGTGGCTTCAGCCACACACAGCGCTGAAGCCGCGATACCCGGAAGACACGCCGAGGCAACATATCAGCTACCTCGGCGAGTTACTGACACCTCGTTCTAAGGTAAGTATTTCATAATGAGCTAGTATGCGGTGCATACTTGCTCATTATGCCTTTTGCCTTACAGGTGACTAAAAAAATAAAACATTTTGGGGCTATACAACCGCTTTAAACTGAGTACACGCTGTCTAAAAATCAGCTGGTTCAACAGGAATGGCTGACTTTCGGTCAGTGTGCATACCTGTCTGTCCAACAGAAGCCGACCTAATGACTGGCTTTTGTCTAAGGAACATGCTGGAAAACCAGCATCTAATCATTCTGGCAGCCAATAGCTGCGAGCACTGATCAGTGTATTATGTTTGGGGGAAGTCCCTCTGTTAGAATCCAATAGTACAGAGGTAGAGATCGCTGCACCAATATCGCTTGTGTTGGTACAGTGATCTGTCAGTTTTTTTAGTTCAGCCTGCTGGATGTGTACTGGGCTTTATTCTGATGCATACCCTGTCCCACCCACACAGCCCTTATAAAACCATTGCAGTAGCATATGTGTGCCAGTAACTGCATGCTCAGTGATCCAGGCAGATCACAAATGCATTTTTTCTGGAAAAATGTCTTGTTTTTAGTACCCATTCATATTCTCAGTGTGCATGACATTAACAACCCTGCGGATAAGCTTCCCCACCAATGTTTATCCCTTTGTCCCTTTGACTGATTAATTTCCTCATTCAGTATATTGCACCACCTCTAGCCAGAACCTTTAGCATTATTGACAAACTGACTTCTTCTCATCATCCTCCAGAGACTCCACCACCTCATTAAGGTATTTATGTCACCTTTTTTGCCATAAGGAAACTGAAAGCATAAATTGCAATTGCCGTTCTGTTAGCAATGCTAGCTGCCTCAAAGTTATTATGTCAACTTTTACGGTTAGCTTACTGTGATATTGCTATTGTCACACATAGCGGAAGAATGGTGTCACCTTTGTTCAGGATCAACTTCCTTGACTGAGATGCTGGCTCAGAGCATATCCACACGATTTGCATTGGGCTGCAGTGGGCAATGCCGTCCCAACCCAAAAATATTCTTATTTTCTATAGAGCCAGTTCACACCATTGCAAAAAAAGTGGTAGATTACTGTACTGCATGAGATGCTTTTTTTAAAAATTATTATTCACAACACATACTACTGCATTGCAATGCCATTCCTGTGAATAGAACTGAATGAAATGACATTTGTGACATTTCAATAAAGTTCTATCAAAAAAATTAATTGTAAACAGTACGATGCACCAGGATCAGCGCATTGGCACTGTTCCTCTTAGTGCACACTAGTGGCCGTGCATTCAGTGCAGCTTTCTGGCATATAAAGAGTCCTCAGAGATGACACAATTGTGTAAAATCTGTGGCCTGTGTAGTTCTTGGCTGTTTTCACAAATGAACGCTATAGATCATATCTCTGCTGCAGCCTCTCACCTTCTGACTGCTGGCTACAAAGTTACAATATTTCAGCCTGATCCCTAAGGGAGGGATCTTCCTCTAGACTGCAGCAGCCTGATGATATCATCCCAGCCTAGACAATGTCACTCGACTAGAGACTGATATTAAAAGGTTTTTAAAGGTATTTCTGTTGCTGTATATTGTGACATGTCAATAATTTATTCATGCGGACTTGTAAAAATGTAGAAAGGTGTCACAGGATGATATCTGATTATGGATAGTTTTGTTGTAGTGTGTGTACTTTAAAATAGTTAAATTTTCCTTGAAAGGACATCCAACATGGGGCTAAATGAAGCAAATATTATGCAGATGGGGTTAGTAGTGTGAGATGATTAATTTAGGGGTTGTGTTAAGTTAGTGCTAGGCTTACAGGTCAGGAAGTAAAGGTTAGATGTTAGGGTTGAAGTTAGGGTTACATTTTACATGGCAGTTAAGTGTCCACTTTAGGGTTAGGTTTAGAATTAGATTTGGGCCAGGTTAAAAGTTAAGGGTTAAGAGCTAAGGATTGCTGGATTAGGGATTCAATGTTGGGGTTCAGGGCTTGTTTTAGAGGATAGTTAAATATTGCAAGTTTACATGGGGGAAGGCTAAGTGATATAGGTGTGGCATAGTTTTAACTTATAGAGCAATTATTAGGAAAGAATAATTATTTTTTGTTTAGGCTTGTGGTGCTAGAAACCAACATATTAAGTAATTGTTGAAAATGAAGTAATTACATAAAACTCTTTAGAATATGATGAGAATAGTAATTCTATGATCAGGAGGGTGTAATTTAAATTGGTCCTAAAGGCAATTTTTTTTATCTTAATGCATTCTATGTGTGCAGCAGCCCCCCTCAGCCCCCCTAATACTTACCAGAGCCCATCTCGATCCAGCGATGTTGCACAAGAGCCTCAGCTATCTCCCTCCTCATTGGCTGAGAGAGCAGCGGGTACCATTAGCTCTTGCTGCTGTCAATCAAAGTCAGTGAGCCAATGAGGAGAGAGAGGGGGCGAGGCCGAGACATGGCTCTATGTCTAAATGAACAATAGTCCATATTCCCATTGCACACATTCCTGGGGAAAGCTTGGTTTTTATTTCAGTATGATCACATCATAAGCAAGAAAGTGCAATGTTTTGGAGTCATGCAGGACCCCTTCATCAGGCATGTGATAAGTGTAAATTAATAGTGCAACATATTTAAATAAACATCCACCCATCAAAAAGAGGCAAAAAGCAAAGCACCACCCACCTCTGGCTTTATACAACTATACAATACTGATTGATATCTGTAGGTAATTACTGTCTTTTTGGCAGGACTGATGACATCATACAGTACCTATCCAGGGGTGTGTGGTGCTTTACTTTTTGCCTTTTTTTTGATTGGTGGATGATTTCACTTTCTTGCTTGTGATGTGATCATGCTGAAAAAAATGTTTGGACTGAAGATCCCAGGTGTTCTGGCAAATATATTATTTGTGGCGTCCAGGTCTGAATGGACACACAGAGCAGCGGCTTGGCTCGGGTGCCCCCATAGTAAGCTGCCTGCTGTGGGGGCACTCAGCAGGAGGAAGGGGCCAGGAACTCTGGCGGGGGACATACCTGGTAGAGGCCAAGCTGATGAGAGGGCTTCCTTTACACCTCTTGTCCAGTACCCCCTGGAGTTGATGACAGAATGTAGCATGGATGCCTATGGTAGGCCCTCATATTGTGGATGGCCAGATGACAGTCTAGATATTCCTGAAATTCTGTGAATGCAGGAGTGGAACTTGTGCAGAATGATGTCACACAGCTGGAGCACAGGAAATGTCAGGAGCAGGAGTCAAAACCGAAGTCAAAGTGAAACAGAGTCAGCAACAACCAAACCAAAGAGGAGCTACCAATTCAAAAGCAATGAGCAGGGCCAGAAGCCAGACCATGGTCTATATCAGAGGGGTAGAAGAAGTACAAAACAGCAAGCAAAATACAGAATCAGAGTACAAGCCAAGGTCAACAACAGGATATCAGAATCAAGCAGAGTCTGGAGGCAAGCCTGAGCAAAGCACAGGATAATCATGATGCAGGTCTGGTCACCGGGTCATTGAAGCTGATGACCACTCAGCAATTCCCTTTAGTTTTTTTATGTCTTAAGTAGGCCATTGGGTGTCAAAAGCCAATGCTGGACATGCATGCTAATTCACAAACGTGCATGGATGTGCCTACAGCGCTAACTCGGTGTACTGCTCCGTACACATGCGTAGTTCTTCGGCTTCATCACAATTTGTTGTCAACAGTAGTGCAGCCATCCCAGTTTGGGGCAACATTGCATTTTGGTGTATTTAAAGTACTAGCTCTGCTGGATAGCTTACTGCAAACATAGAGATTTGGGTGTGCTAGTTAGTGTTAACATAGAAAAACATTGTTTGCAGAGAGACAGTACAATAATCCAGGAAAAATTATTAAACCAATGTGTGCTACCTTAGCTGTCCATAGATACCCAAAAAGGTATTGCACCAAACATCCATACTCTATATGTACACAAAAATAACACCATTATATAAATAAGTACATTTATATAATGTTTTATTTATAAAGAATGATTATTAATCCCCTTATTAACACAGTATACAAACTTACCAGTAAAAATGTATTTGCAGATGTCATGATCTGCAATTGCAACCAGCTCATTAATTTGAGTCATGTCTATACATATTTCCAAAATTCAAGTTATTTATTTTACATTGTTGCAATGTGTTGAATTATATAATGCCTCCAGACAGTATTGTATTTTTATATTTTTACAGCCAACTCATAACCCTGTGTTTCTGCAATTACAAAACTTAGATTTATATTAGATAACTAGTAATAGTGTGAACTGTTCTATGTGTTCTGTAACTTTTTGCAACACATTTCAATGACTCCTCTGAAGGAAATTCTCAAAATAGCAGACACATCACTGAAAAGAACATTTCTGATTTGTGACAGATTTTTTTTTCAGCAAAGTGGATAAAGTAGGGGTATAGGGTAATTTGCCATTTCAGTAACGTTTTACTCGTCTCTACACATTTCCACTATGGAATGCTAAAATGTATTTAAAAGGCACTTGTTCAATTAATATTTTAAGATACATTTTTAACAGCTGCATCAATGCTGCTTACGGCAGTTACAATTTTGATGCCAACCTAAAATTGAATGTACCAAAATCTGTTACAAGCAGCACTGTTCTTGAAATTTGAAAACATAAAAGCATTGACCTTTTCCAATATTGCTGTTTTTTTCCCTACTCTTAAACCTCTGTGAATATAAGGGCTGCATAAAATATGGAATACATTTTTTATGGGTGACGGTATATGAATTCCAGCAGTTAGCTGCTTGTTTTTTAGGATTGGTACGCCCTGCTGAGTGTGTATGCCATTTGCGAAGGTATGGGGTCTATGATTACTCATATTTGCAGACTCTGTCTTCAAGAGCTTGCTTTCTATCCTCTAGACTGTTCATTCCATCAGCTGTGTTGATTATTTAAGAAATAAGGCATGTTTTATGTGCTTCAGAATGTTTTATTTGTGTTTTAACATTTTTTTAAATTACAACAGCGTTTAGCACACTTTTTTAGAGGTTAAATAACAGCTTTAGTATTATTTTAGTGCTAATCTAAGGCAAATGTAATTTCACTAATATTTATCACTGTATTTTGATGGTTTACTGCAAGTCTGCAATACCACTGGCTTCTTTGTGTGTATTATTTACAGTTGTGGGTTTGAAGTGATTCTGGAATAGATGGAACCATCACACAAACACAAAAGAATGGTGATACCTATTTATAATATTTTTTATTCCAGGAGACTTTTGGATCTCAGTAATGTGTAAAAATTATTAAAACAGTTTTATTGGCAAGAAAATTAAAGTGGACTTGTACTCAAAAAACAAACCGTTGCTATACTATAGGGAATAAATGGAACAGTTAATGGTGCCCAAAACAATATCCTGAACGTATTACCCTTTGTCTTGAACTTCTCCTGAAATTAGCAGTGGTCTTAAGCCCAGTTCACACCAGTAGTTTTTTTTGTTCAACCCAGCAGGGCTAGATGTTAGTACAGCAATCTCCTCTGCTGTTCTATTGTGTTCTGGCAGGGGGACTGCCCACCCTCTAGAACACTCCGATCAGCGCTCTCAGCCATCTAGTGAGAGCACTGTTTGGAAGCCGAATGGCAGACTTTTTTTGGTCATGCTCCTTCGACAGAAGCCGGCTGTTTGGCCAGATTTTGTCGGACCGACTCCAGACCGACTCAAGTTTACACGGGTCAAATATCGGATGGTTTTTATTGAACTGGCCGATGTCACCTGACATTCGGCATGTGTGGACTAGGCTTTACAGATATTTGTCTTTCATTAATTTTTATTGTATTAAAGATTGTAAAAAATACAACAAATACAGTAGTAAAGACACTGTTAAGAAAAAAATTAAAATACAATAGATACAGTAAGGTGGATGTACTCCAAGGAGCTAGCATTGACATTAACAACAATGACAGACATATTTTGTCTGAAAGGTTTCTATGTTATCTACAAATTTTGGGAGTGCCATCTTAAGAAAAAGAGATAGAACAAAGAGGAATGTAAAGGGAAGCATAAGTTTTGCAACAATTTTTGTAACAGGTTGTGGTCTGATCACACATATGATACCAAAAATTGCCAGGTATATAGTAGTCAACTGAATATATTCCATAGGTTCCAATGATATTCCATAGGTTCCAATGATAATCAAATCTTTGTTTCCAGCCATGTTTGTAGACCAGCAAGCTTTCCTCAGTGTAATTTTGTTTCACCATATCTATCACCTCTGATATATTGGGTGACAGGTTCGTTTTCCATCTTCTGGTTATGAGTGACCTGGCTGCTAGCAGCATATGAGTGACAATTTTTTGACCTTCAGGTGGGAACCGGTCTATACCCAAGTTTAAGATCGCCAATGCTGGGAAGGGCTTGGTAAGGACTCCAGTGATATCGGAAATTATATTGAACAATTGGTTCCAGAAACTCGTTAAGTTTTTGCAGGACCAAAGGATATGCATCAATTGTCCCACCGAGCCACACCCCCTCCAGCACAGATTAGATTGGGATGGAAGGAATTAAGAAATCCTATAAGGAGTAAGGAACCACCTAAGGACAATCTTTTGGGACAGTTCCCAGTGGTTGACACAATTCGGACACCTGATATATAGATTTGAAGGCAAACTGCTATTGTTTGGAAGTGAAGGTCTCTCCTAGGTCAGCTTCCCATTTTATAAACGGAGTGGATTTATGGAATAAGAATTTATTCTAAATAAATTTCCTCACCCACTTTGTAGTGGGCGAGGAGTTTTGAAGGAATCGCCAGCCTTGTGTGAGTAGACATATTTTGGGGGAGGTGATTGACTTAAGGAAGTGGGAAAGCTGGAGATAAAGGTAATGGTCTGTGGAGGGGATGTGGAACTCCTGTTGGATTTGAGGAAAGGGTTTGAGAGTATTCTGAGAAAGTAGTTTGTCTAGAGAGGTAATCAATGTGTTTGACCACTGTTTGTAGGAGATATTTGGGATGATAGCTTCTATGACAGTGAGTGGAATGGAGAGTGGAGGTTTTTGTGGAGTTGAAGGGGTTGATGCATAAAAAGCTCTCCATACTATTAGTGATATTGGGTAGTGAGAGGGAGGCTCTTCAGCATATAGGGGTGCCATATGTCTACCAGTAGGGAATTGTAGATTGAGCCAGCAGGATTGGAAGCCTGTTCTATGTCTCTCTATGGGATTTCACGGTAGGGGGAAACCCAATGTTTAAGTTGGGCTAAATGTGTCACCATAAAATAATCATGGAGATCGACCATGCCCATGCCCCCTGCAGTTTTATGTTTTATAAGTTGTGTATGGGAACATCTGGGTTTTGTGGATTTCCATATGAATTGTTTAATTAAGGAGTTTAAGGCCATCAAATGTCATTTTTTAATTGGGATAGGTAGGGTTCTGAAGATATAAAGTATTTGGGGAAGTAGTAACATTTTAAAGGAGGCAAGGGGTCCTGACCATGAGAGCTCAAATTTAGTTGGGTTTCCTTAGTTAGCTTGATAATGAGGGGAGCATAGTTGACATCTGACAATTTAGTTGCATCTGCCACTAGCCTGATATCCAGGTAGGCAATGCCACCCGTGCTCCAGGTATAGGGGTAGGAGGCTTGGAGTTTATTTTTAGGGATATGATCTATACCTAGGTCAAGGAGTAGGGATTTGGTGAAGTTCACTCTGTAGTATGAAATTTTACTAAACTCAGTGAGGATTGTGTGGGCAGCAGCAAGAGAGGTGGGTGGGCTGGTCAAAAAAATTATTATATCGTCCACAAATACATTTATGGTATGGGAGGCATGGCGGAACTGAAAACCTGTAACTTCTAGGGATGATCTTATGGCTTCAGCTAGGTGTTCTATAAGAAGATTAAAAATGGATGGAGATAATGGGCATCCCTGTCGGGTGCCATTAGAGATCGGAAAGGTTTGACAAAGCATATTGGAGGTGTATACTTTTGCAGAAGGTGAAGAGTACAGTGCTAGTATAGCAGACAGAATGGGCTCCGTGAAGCCAAATTTAAGTAGAGTTCTTTGCATGTATTGCCAGTGAATCCAGTTGAATGCCTTCTCCACTTCCAGTGATAAGAGAAGAGAAGGCACCCGATCCGACCCGGCATGTTGGATTACATCTATGACCCTCCTTGTAGCATCTGAAACTTGGCGTCCAGTAACAAAGCCAGATTGATCTGGCTTGATCAAAAGGGAAGATGGGCATCAATCTGTGCGCCCATATTTTTGCATATAATTTAACATCAGTGTTTAATAGAGAAATTGGTATGAAATTGGCCGGGGAGGTAGGTTCTTTGCCAGGTTTTGGTATTGTAACTATATACGCTTGAAGCATCTCAGATGGGAACAAGGCAGAGGACATTGCAGCTGCAAACACTAAAGAAAGGGTAGAGCTGAGAGTGGAGCAGAATTGTTTATGATATGCATTTAAAATGTATTTGATAGGCCATCTGGTCCAGGAGATTTCCCAGTAGGGAGGGATCTAATAGCTATGACAATCTCCTGTGGGGTGATAGGTGCTTTTAATGCTTGTAGTTTTAAGGAAGCAAAAAATAAGTTGATATGTCTATCAAGGGGTCAGTGTATAGGTTATACGAAGAGCTGTACGCAGGAAATGAATACGCTATTTCCTTTGGATTTATAATTTTCAGTTTGCCGTGGGGGTCTACAAGATAGGTAATTTTAGTTTGAGATTTCTTAGCTCTTCTTGAGGCGATTTGCTAAATCCTTTCCAGCTTTATTCCTAGGTGAGTAGTGTGATAGTTTAAGAGCTTTAAGATTCTTATCATATTGCTCTATTAGTAGTAGACAGAGGTCTGAGCATAATTTGGATAGAGTTTGGGATGAGGACTGGGTAGGATTTGATTTATTTATAAATTCCAGAGAGCGAATCTCCTTCAGTAAATGGTCTAGCTGCAGCGTCCTTTGCCACTTAAGGTGTGAGCCCATCTAAATGAAAATACCTCTTATAAAGGCCTTATGGGCACACCAGACATTAAAAGGATTGGTTACATATTGGGAATTCAGTGCAAAGTACTCTTGGAGATGTTTGTCAATATCGGACACATAAGGAGCAAGGTGTAAAATTAAAGGCCTACAGTACATCACTCAGCGCCAAGGAAAATAACTGCTGTACCTCTAAAATCTAAATGATCAACCAGAAATATATTTAATATTACCAAAGTTTCACAGTAGTTTTGTCAAACGGACAGGGATTCCTATCTAAGCAGCTGTTTAAAATAATGCAAAAAAGATCTAAAATAGTATAAAAAACATAAACAGTCCAAAACTGTATCAGTTAGATACTACAAACAGCGCTAGTGTTGAGTGATAAAGGCATGTGGCCAACTCCACAATAAAGTCTTTGGAACAAGTGATGAACGTCACAGTGATTCAGGAAGTATCCATAGGTGATCCTAAAGATAGTCGCAGTGTGCACCTTCCACCGAACTCTCAAAATCCACCACGTGAAAACACACTCCCCTCAGGGGGTTAAACTCACCAGAGCGTTATATAACAACAGCCTTTAGGAGAAGTGTTCGTGTGAACCATGAACTTCAATCAGCATCATTCCCGGAGATAGTGTATGATAAGGGCTCCAATAAAGGTCATAAACAAAAGAAAGCGTGCATAGCCGTTAATTTGTAATAAAAATAGCCCCTAACATCCGATATCCCCTCATAAATATATACGTATAAACATAGCAATCAATGTAGCTTTGAAAGTGTGATCAATTGTGCACTTCACTGTCTCAGCCATTCGGCGTGAAACCGAATGTCCAAGCAGCAATCGTGATCACTTCCTTGTTCCGGGTCCAGCAGCAGTGGAGCACACAGATCACTTCCGGTGTGTCGTGTGGGTCACATATCGGACACATGTTGTGATATATTAAAGTGGTTGTAAACCCTGTAAAAAATTTTTTTTTTTTAAAACCAACCTGCAAGACAAAGGCATAATGAGCTAGTATAACTAGCATACTAGCTCATTATGCATCACTTACCATAGATCGGGGCCCTGAAGCCGTCCTTGTCTCCCTCTCCAGCCGCAGCCATCGCTGCAGCGATAGCCAGAAGGTTATTTCCGGGTATCGCCGCTCCAGCCAATCACAGCGCCGCTCCGGCGCTGTGATTGGCCGGAGCGGCGAAGACGTGACTCCGCGCATGCGCGCGGGAGCCGTCAAATCCGGCTATGCCGGATTTGTGAATGGGATTAACCCTATGAATGCGCCATAGACACCGATGCATGTCATTTTTTGCAAATATCCCCTAAACCGTGTAGGTTTAGGAGATATTTCTTGCACCTACAGGTAAGCCTTAATCTAGGCTTACCTGTAGGTTCAAGTTGCATAAGTGGGTTTACAACCACTTTAAGCACTTGAGAATTAACTCTCCATATTAAAGAGGGACTAGGTGTGTGTTCCTCCACTATTGATACAGAATTGGGAGTGTAGTCGGACCATGATATATTATGGATGGTGGAGGAAGACACAGAATCTGATTGCAGATATACTGCACATTTCTTAGTATGGGAGTATCGTGGAAGGTATGCTCCGTTTGGCCGGGAGATTCGGGTAGCAGATTGTCGCTGTAGGAAGAGGCAATCAGTTTGCAGATTTTTTGTGTTTGCGTTTGTAGGATATGACCTGCCAGTTAACGCGGGTGTTCACTCTGGGTAGAGAAGTGCTGTTTGTGGGTTCTTGCTCAGGTAGGATATCCCATGAGCGAAGCAATGCAAGACCTTCGTCAAGCGAGGTTATCACAGTCGTGGCGTCATTTTGTGTAATGGTAAGTTTCATTGGGCAGCCCCAACAATATTGGGATTACTCAGTGCCTTAGTGATTGGTAAGAGTGATTTGCGTTTTTGCAGCGTAAACTGCGAAAGATCCGAAAATAGTTGTAGGCGAGAGAACTGATCAGGTAATGGGGTCATCTTGCAGAAGCTGGACATGAGTAGGTCTTTTACGTGGTAGAAGTGGACATGCGTTACGACATCCCTTGGAACACTGTCAGGGAGATGAGACGACTTGGGGAGGCGGTGGATCCTGACGATCACTACTTCAGATGGGGTGGCTGGTAGGACTGTGTGAATCAGGTCACAGGCATATTGGTTTAGCTGTGCTTTTTGTATGGATTCCCGGGAAACCCGTGATTTTCACATTATTCCACCTCGAGCGGTCTTCTAAGTCAGCTATTTTGGCTTTAAGTTTCTTCATCTCATCCTCATGATCATTGTGTTCATCCACAAGAGTGTTATGTGATGTGGCAAATTCGCCAATTTTCTGCTCTATGTGGTCCACTCTTCCCCCTAGCTCCTGTACTTCAGATTAATTTTTTTTTACACATTCCACCATATCTGTATGTAGTGAAGTACGTAGGAATATCAGCATGTCTTTCAAGGTAATATCAGATATAGGCTGATTTGCAGTAGGGAAGGAGTTAATAGTATCAACCAGCTCTCTGGTAGCATTAAATGAGTTGTAGCCATTGCTTACCTCAAATGAGGATGTCCCTGTTGAGAGCCGTGGCTTGCTCTTAGCAGGGCTCTGGCAGATTGGTGTGGAGGCAGATGGGGACTTAGATTCAGGGGGTTGTTGTCCCCCATCCGTGCAAGGGCTTTGAGAGGCCCGAGAAGAACCGCTGGAAGAAGCAGGCGAGCCACCACCGGCGCCATCTTGAGCATGCTCAGGTGTGCTGTGGCGGTAATGCAGGTGGAAACAGGTATTGTCACTGCGGTAAGTTGCCTCTATGAGCTGGAATCTCTGGCGGTGATGAGGAGCTGCACAGTCAGGCTTCCATTCAGCCACACCCCCTTTACAGACATTTGAAGGTGCCTAGGCACAAAGCAGTACCTGTAGTGCAAGAATATCTTTGTTTTTAAGTCCATTCTATGTATTTATGCTTTCTAAACTGTTCCTGTTACTTCCTATCATTCAGTTGTCAGATTAATTGGTCATTAGGCTGGGTACACAAAAAAAAATTTTTTTTTGTTCAACCCAGTGGGCTGAAAGAAAAAAAATAAGAGATCACTGTACCAACACCGCTGCCAGTGCTGATCGGATGCTGGTCGGATGCTGGTTTTCCAGGATGCCCATTAGACAGAACCTGGTTGCGAGACCGGCTTCTGTAGAACAGAGAGCTGTACATATGAGCAAAAAGTTCCTGCGAAATCGACCAATTTCGATACATTTTTGGCCCATGTATACAATGCTTTTGGGGATAAACTCTGAGGTGGGTATTGAGGAATGCCTAGTACAAAAGTTCATATCACTTCTGGATATTTTTGAAATGTTTATTGGTTTAGAGCATCAAATATATTCTATGCATTTTTAGGGAAGGGTCCCCCTTCCACAGGATGTGATCAGTGAGTCTTTTTAGACTCACAATGAGATGCAATAGGAGACCCATGGTAGGGCTTGATACAGACTGTCAAATCTTAACTATTAACTCACAACATTTTTAATTGGGGTGGCAGCTCTGACATAGGGAAGTAACACTCTTCTCTCTTACCAAGATGTCTGCCTCCACTCCGGATCAAAATGCAGAACTTGACATAGTAAATGAGTCATAAGGGAAAGATTAGCAGCAGGCAAACCTCAGGCAATACTGGCTACTAGTCCATTGCCCTCTGCTTGTATTTTGGGCATAGCTTCCACAGTTCAAGTTCTTTACTTGTATGCGTGAATGAGGCCTATTTTGGACACTTCAACATAGAAATGTTGAGCAGTCCCTTGACTTGTAAAACTGCTGGTTTCTCCCCTTTTATTTGGAAAAATTGATTCCATCAGGTTTGTGCGAATATATTATCATAATATCTATGCATATATACAGTGATCATCTGCAGGAGTTTAAAAAGCCCCGTACTCTAGGATCATTTTTGTGCCTACTGAGAGAGATGAAACTTTCTGTATTCTAGCTCAGGCAACTATAGTTCCACAATGCACTGCACAATTGAGATGATCACACCATTGTTGTTAAGAAATAGCACTATTTTTCAATTAAATATAATTTAAAAAAAAATAGCAAATACATTACTCTTGCTCCTCTCACACATACAACTATTAATGGTCAGTGTTATTTTCTTCAGTGAATGCAGAAAATTTATGAGAAAAACACAATTTATTATAAAAGCACATGCATTTTACTGAATTGGCACCATTATCTCTGTTCTATGTCTGACCTTCTCTTCACCCGTATCTTATTCCTGCAATCCACAGAGGTAAAGCAGACTAAAGTTATCTACATTTAGGTCTCTTGTTCCTATGTGTCTGCAGTTAGCTTTACTCTCTACTTGAGTCTAATCTTGTCCTTGTCTATTGATATTGGTTCTTGTTTTATGTACTGTATTTAGCTATGTCCTTTTTTACTTACCTGCTCAAAGCTGAAGACTTGTGCCTGCCTGCTCGATATTCTGCACTTCAATTACTCTTTTGGCATATGCACAAGAAACATAATTTTTATTTATTATATGATTCAAGCAATGGAGATCTTTTCAGTTAAGTGGGACAATTTGCTTTGATCAACAGTGTATGAGAAGGCAGTGAAAAATACAACAATTAAAATGTTTGTATAGTAGTTTATTTTGTATGTTTATTGATTTATCTTATATGGAGATCTATAGAAACGTGTTGTTTTATCTTGCAGCCAAACTGAACGTGGCTGTTTAGAGGAGTTTCTGTAATGTCTCCCTATAGCAGTATGAATGAAAAACATGGTAAAGAGCATTAGTGGTGTTCATTAGGGTTCCTGCAGCTTGTTGGCGGTCTGTTACTTGTCAGGAGAGTTTCTAAGGAGTTGTTTTCCTCAGTCGAGGAAAATGCTGAGAGAGAAGGACAAACCGATCCATGCCCACTGCTGATGCCATCTTTCTTGCTGGCATCACCCAATAAACAGCTGTTTCCATGGTGCTTTTTGGACTTGATGTGCCTGGGTTGATATTCTGCTGTATGTTTGGCTGGAGGGGGTTCTCTTGGTCCCTAATGAGTTTTTTTGTGTGCTGTCATGCAGAGCCTCAGTGCGTTGCATCTGCTGGCCACATCTGCATTTGTGTTTAAACTATTACGTTTGTTGACCATTACTTTTGTTGAACATCTCCATCACTTAATTTTAAATATATTGCCATAGGGTGTTCACAAAATCTTTAACACAGAGGTGGAATAAAGAATTGACTTTTAAAATAGAAAGTTAAGAATTTAACCAGTAAAAAATGTCACACAATGCTGGCCACACCTGCATTTGTGTTTAAACCATTACTTTTGTTGATCACTACTTTTATTGAACATCTCCATCACTTCATTTTAAATATATTGCCAACTTTTTTAACACAGAGGTGGATATATAAAGTTAAACATGATGCCAGTAAAAAACCCTCACACACTTTGATATGTGAATATCTGTGTGGTTGTTTCTCAGAGGTCTATTTCATGCAAAGGCTAAGGTGTGGCTAAAAGACTAAGGTGTGACAAGTCTGGCCGTGGAAAATAGCTGTTGCAGTATCTATCCTACCACAAATAAAGAATATATAGAATATATAAGGGGCAAATTGGAGTAACTTATTATTTTTGTGTGTACTAGCCATTTCATAGAGTTTTTCATTGAGTAAAATGTGTGAGATGTTTGTCTATATAACGTACAAGCAAGGCAATAACCAGTGTAAACAACATTTAATAAAATGATTGATCACTCATGCTCTGCTGTTATATTTTACGTGGTATAATATATACCACAGATAAAGTGGCTGCTGTTTTTTAAGCTTTAGACTATGCAGTGATACTATTAATAATAGCCTGTCAATCCAAAATACAGAATGGGTTAACAACATACTGTAAGGGTCATATGCCTTAGAACATTAATCCCAAAGTGTCACTAGAGAACACTAAAACAGACGGCAGAATGGCTGAGAGCAATATAAATCTTTCTGAAACAGCCAGCTCACATTTTATAGCTGGTGTGGTTTTTACCAGCCCAGACATCAGAAATTCAAGTACATCAGATAATACTATATATGCACAGTTGTAAATATTTTCTGGTAATGTTGTATACTGTGTTGATAAGGGATTAATCATTTTTTTACAAATAAAATTTGAATTATAGTTACTTATTTATATAATGATGTTATTTTGTGTCCTTGTCATAGTTCAGTACTTTTTTGGTTCTTGTGAACAGCTAATGCCCCATACACACGATCATTTTTCATGCCATTTTTTAAACCAACGTTTTTCTTGTCGTTTTTTTTCATGTTTCCTCTCAAGCCTGTCTTGCGTACACACGATCATTAAAAAAAACGCTCGAGCAAAGCGCAGTGACGTACAGCACGTACGACGGCACTATAAAGGGGAAGTTCCATTCGAATGGCGCCACCCTTCATGTTAGTAAAGTTTGTTGAGCGACGATTCGCCCTTTTCAGCCTCGTGCTTTTCAGTCCGTTACTGTGTGATGAATGTGCTATCTCTCTATCTACGAACGCTAGTTTTACCAGAACGAGCGCTCCCGTCTCATACTTGATTCTGAGCATGCGCGTTTTTTTTCACGTCGTTAAAGCATACACGTCGTTAAAAAAAACGACATGAAAAACTACGTGAAAAAATAGAGCATGTTCGAAATTTTTTATGGCCGTTTTTCACGTCGTTAAAAATGCTCTGGAGCATACACACGATTGGTTTTAATGCCCATTTTTAAAAATGGCATTTTTAACGGCATGAAAAACGATCGTGTGTATGGGGCATAAGGCATCACAAATTGGCTGAATTATTTACCTGGATTCACTAATTGTATCACTATAAATTTAGTTTATTTTTATGTTCCAAACTCTCTAGCACACCCAAATGTTGATGCTTGCACTAGGCTAAAAATGGCATTCTCAAAAACAGGTCAGCAATTGCAGCTCACAATCCTAGAATACGTTTTGTTAAAATGTGGGCACAAACTGCAAAGAGGTGTAATGAAATTATATAAGGTTTATATAATCCTCAACACATGATACCTCATTAGGAAAAATTGAGTTTTGCGTTTAGTTCCCTAATGTTTAACATAACTCGGTTCTGTGTGAACAGCAGTTGGGCATGCAGTGAAACCACCTTTATGAGACACAAGAGAGAGATAAACCACATAGAAGATTTTAAATGTGCTATTTCTTGATTGAAATTTCATCTGTTTTCTTTGTAGACATGACTCTAGAAGATTACTTAATAGTTGCTGTTCTATTAATCTCATAATAGATTTAACTTAATTACTGCCTTGTTACTGATATCTATGTAACAGTTACAGATCTGAAAACTTGACCATGTGACCATAACCTGAAGCTGGAGATGCTTGTTTCAGCTGAGAAAGGATTTGTATTCCTGTCCATCCAGTTCTGAGATTTGCACAGTTCTGTTGCACCACACATAAATAAAATTGCCTCAATTTTTATGATTGCCGTATATACTCGAGTATAAGCCGAGTTTTTCGGCACATTTTTTTGTGCTGAAAATGCCCCCCTCGGCTTATACTCGAGTCGCCTGATCTCCTGGACTTTGGGGACCCGGTACAGGTCGGCCGTAGGTCCTCTGGACCCCAATCTTGGCACACATGTAGCCACACTCTTCTTTTACAAGTGTGCAAAGTTTGTTGTCTGGGGGACCTACAGCTGGGGAGTACCGATTTTTCAAAGCCGGGCACCCCTTCCATAGACTCCCATGTTAAACGTCAGTCTAGTCATGGACACAGTGAGGCATGGGCACAGTGAGGCAAGGACACAGTGAAGCAAGCACATGGACACAATGAGGCAAAGTGAGGCACAGTGAGGCATGCAGATGGACACCCTAGGCTTATACTCAAGTCAATAAGTTTTCCCAGTTTTTTGTGTTAAAATTACCGGTAGGTGCCTCGGCTTATATTCGGTTCGGCTTATACTCGAGTATATACGGTATATGCTCATTTTTCATGTTATTTTTCCCAGGAAAATGCCAATTCTGGTAAAACAAAATGCAGAAACTGGACTTATGTGATATCCAGATTTAAAGAGCACAAATACATTCTGAAATAATGATGGTTTTACCTCAATTGGACACTATCTTGCCTGTACCCGGGGCAGTTCCTAAAACTATCCTCCTTTAGTTACAATTAAGTGTACACCTACATTTTTATTCATGGCTTCAATATAGGCTTTGCTTGAAATGGTCCACAGTAGAGTTGAGTGGACACCTGGATGTTTGGGTCCGACGGGTTTGGCCGAACTTCAGGAAAAAAAGTTAGAGTTCGGGACCGAACTTGACCCAAACTTGACCCCGAACCCGAACCCCATTGAAGTCAATGGGGACCCGAACTTCTGAGGACTATTCGCACTTGTTTCCCATGCTTAGAACTGTCCCTGCACAAAGTGTCATTTCTGAAGGAAAAAAAGTCATTTAAAACTCACTCGCGGCTATAATGAATTGTCGGCTCCCGGCAATACATAGAAAAGTCATTGATAAAAAATAAAAAAAAAGCGTGGGGGTTCCCCCAATTTCAATTACCAGGCCCTTCAGGTCTGGTATGGATATTAAAAAAAATGCGTGCGGTTCCCCCAAATATCCATACCAGGCCCTTCAAGTCTGGTATGGATTTTAAGGGGAACTCCAACCCAAATAAAAAAAAAATGGCGTGGAGTCCCCCTAAAAATCCACACCAGACCCTTATCTGAGCACGCAACCTGGCAGGCCACAGGAAATAAGGGGGGGGACGAGAGAGCGCCCCCCCTCCTGAACCGTACCAGGCCACATGCCCTCAACATGGGGAGGATGTCCCCATGTTGATGGGGACAAGGACCTCATCCCCACAACCCTTGCCCGGTGGTTGTGGGGGTCTGCGGGCGGGGGGCTTATCGGAATCTGGAAGACCCCTTTAACAAAGGGGACCCCCAGCTCGCGGCCCCCCCTATGTGAATTGGTAATGGGGTACATTGTACCCCTACCATTTCACGAAGAAAGTGTAAAAAATTGTAAAAAAAAATACACAGACACCATTGGGAAAGTCCTTTATTAAAAATAAAAAAATAAAAAACATTCCAGCGATGAAATCCAGTGTCCCGCGGCGATCCCGATGTCCAGCGCTGTCCAGACGAAATGTCTTACACTACGTCATTGGCTGAGCGGACCTGATGGGGAACTTTAGAAGGGGCGGGTCTATTCATTTAATACACTGCCGAGGAAGTTCCCCATCAGGTCCGCACAGGCTCAGCCAATGACATTTCGTCTGGACAGCGCTGGACATCGGGATCGCCGCGGGACACTGGATTTCATCGCTGGAATGTTTTTTTTTTTTTTTTTTTTTTAATAAAGGACTTTCCCAATGGTGTCTGTGTATTTTTTTTTACAATTTTTTACACTTTCTTTGTGAAATGGTAGGGGTAGAATCTACCCCATTACCAATTCACATAGGGAGGGGCCGGGATCTGGGGGTCCCCTTTGTTAAAGGGGTCTTCCAGATTCCGATAAGCCCCCCACACGCAGACCCCCACAACCACCGGGCAAGAGTTGTGGGGATGAGGCCCTTGTCCCCATCAACATGGGGACATCCTCCCCATGTTGAGGGCATGTGGCCTGGTACGGTTCAGGAGGGGGGCGCTCTCTTGTCCCCCCTTTTTTCCTGCGGCCTGCCAGGTTGCGTGCTCGGATAAAGTGCCTGGTATGGATATTTGGGGGAACCGCACGCATTTTTTTTTTATTTGCGGCAGGGTTCCCATTAATATCCATACCAGACCTGAAGGGCCTGGTAATTGAATTTGGGGGGACCCTTCACGCTTTTTTAAAAAAAAAATTATCAATGTCTTTTCTATGTATTGCCGGGAGCCGGTGAGTTTTAAATGACTTTTTTTTCCTTCAGACACTTTGTGCAGGGACAATTCTAAGCACGGGAAACAAGCGCAACTTTACATGCATCTTGCCGAAAACCGGACCCGAACCCGAACATACAGTCAATTGTTCGGGTCCGGGTCCGGGACCCCAAAACCCAAAAGTTCGGTACGGACCCGAAATTTACAGTTCGGGTCCGCTCAACCCTAGTCCACAGTAATAGCTTGCCAGAATGTAAACTACAACACTTGCAAGGTTTAAATAGATTAAAAGAAAACCTAAAAAATATATATAAATATTGTATATAGTACAAAATACTTTACAACTAAAATGTTTAAACTCTGAATTATATCAGTTTATTTTGTGTAAATGGTACTCTAGCTAAATACCATACCATGAAAGGCATGTTTTTTTTTTTCTCCAGCAACATGTTCAGTTTATTCTGGTAAGTTTTGAATTGATGATTGAATACTTCTTTCAAAATGTATTTTTAAAGGTGTTTTACTGCAGAAAGTGCAGCTAACCTGGTGGCCAAGTCCATTGCATCAGTGGTGTCCAGTGCTTGTATCATGATTGGTCAAGCATTATCTTGCTTAAAATGCATCTTAGTTACAACTAGTATGACATCAGGGTTTACCACTCAGGCCGGGTTCACACTGGGGTGACAAACGCTCCGACATTGGGAGCTCAGGTCGCATGACGTGTAAAAATCAATGTTTCCCTATGGGAGCCATCTTAACTGGTCTGACACAAGTCGGTCCGACTTTGAAAATGCTCCCTGTACTACTTTGGTCCGACTTTGATCCGACTTCAGCCCATTGAATATCATTGAAGTCGGATCAAAGTCGGACTGCAGTCTTGCATGATCCGACTTTGGCATGCAACTTGTACTCTGCTGATCTTGAGCCCAGCCTTCCAAGAGTGCAACTTTTTCATTTTCTCCTGCTCTTTTCTAGACAAGCTGCCCTTGGCTAGAATGTCTTTGCAACTTAGCTACTTTTGTTATATTTGGTCAGCTGGTTTGCTGCAGTGGTTTGGTGTCCGGATTAAAGCTGCACTCCTGACGTTCACCGCAATACCCTGGGATAACTGTTTGTTAAGAGAAAAAGGCTGTGATATTTACCATATTCCTTGCTCTGGCAGGCTCCAGCCGTCACTCCTTCTCTAGACTCTGATGCTCGGGGCTTTGTGTGGGTCCTTGATGTCCTCAAGAACTACTAGTTCTGTATTGTGCATGATGACATAAGAGTATGACCACTGACTGAGCACAGTAGAGTGAAGGATTCTGAGGTCCAGTCAAGCAGTGTAGTGGAAACCTGCTGGATCAAGGAATGGTGCATGAATTACAGATTATTCCTCTACCCCTAGGATTTTTGCGTATTTAAAATTTGCAGGGGATCTGCAGGGGTATTTTTTCCTTTCATCAGCTTTAAGCATTACAATGGGACATCTTGCTTCAAACAAGTTCTTTCTATGGGGTCTACACAGGGAAACCTTCCAACAGTGGTAGAGAAAGAAGGGGGAAATACTGTATTTATTGGCGTATAACACCCTGAAAATAGAGGGTAAACTGTGTCTGCGTGTTATACGCAGGGGGCTGTGTTTTTCCTGAAACTTCCCCTTAAAGTTAGGGTGCATGTTATACGCCTGTGCGTGTTATATGCTGATAAATACGGCAATAGGAAAAGAATCGCTATGCAGTGAATGTGATGCTACCTACACTAGGGCTTTGGAAGCAAATCCTATACCGTGGATTAAACTACAAGAAAGATTATGCAAAAGGTGCAGCACCCCATAGTGGAGCTCCCATCTAACTGCAGATAACTGGAATCAAGTTGCTGTGAGTTACCTTTTGCACCTGCCCTATTAAGTAAAGCTGCCTGTTTTCCATGACCCTGTAGATTTTTCAAATTTGTTTGTACCGTCTGATTATTTGTATCCTCGGACTGTGCTTTATTTCTCTTCTTTTCTCATGTCTTTAATTTTTTTTTCATTCACAGTAAATCAACATACTATAAGAAAAGGAATATAAAGGATTTATTGGGTACAAATTTGCTCTTGTGTACATAGTAAATCAACAAGCTGTAAACAAAGCAATAAATTGAAAGTCTTTATTAAGAGGCCTAAATAACTAATGTTCATTCTAGTAATTAAGGTTTCAAATATTGATGTGAAGGCTGCTTTGTTTTTTGTTTTTTTAGCTATAATGACTTTGGTCTCTCAGATTACATATAAGTTTATTGTTCTGGAAATGTCACATCTTTTTTTTTTTATAATGACTATCACCTTGTATAAGCTCTTAACAGGTTGAAATATATTAATGTGGGTCATTGCTTTATAAAGTACACATTTCTTTCTATCTGGTTAAATAATTAGTATTTTAATAAAATAACCTGAAAATTGTTTAGAGGACACTGGCATCTTACAACATATGGTATTTAGCTAAAGTACCATTTACATCTGTGCTTGTTTTCAGGTTTAATTATTTTTTGTTACATTTGGAACAAGGAGTTGAAGTACAAGTGCACACAGTAGTAATACACATTAGCAAAATGTTTGAAAATATGTAGGCATTCTTAACATTAATATGGTAATCCTAGCTAGGGCCATTAGATGAACGTTCATCTAACAAGTTTATTCAATAAAGTAATACAAAGAAAAGCAATAATGTTAAAGTGCAGAAATCTTTTACTCAGTAAAAAAATGTCTTAAAGTGGTAATAAAGGTTCGGCTTTTTGAAAAGCGGTTTTGCGCAGCTCCAATCCTCCTCTTCTTGGGTCCCCTGTCGGTGCTCCTGGCTCCTTTCCCTTGACCAGTGCCCCCAATAGCAAGTCATTTGCTATGGGGGTACTCATGTGTGCTCGCTCCCAAGCCAAGCAAAGACCATCATTGACTCCAACAACAAACACAATGTGAAATGCATTATGACTGCTTCTCTGCCTTATACATCTTTATCTTAACTCTTTGAATTGGAAGCTGTGAATTAATTTATTTTTTTGGATCACTATACTTTGCACTTCTCTTTTCATGGTCTCATTAAATAAGCCTAAAAATGCGTGTGTATTTCCTTTTAAAATTAACCCATGTTAGAATAATTTGTTTAACAAGTAACTTTGATTCAGTGAAAGTTAAAGCAGAACTACACAAATAAATAGCAAGATAAAAACAAATTGCCCTTTAAAACATGAAATTACAAAAACAGCTTCTGGTACAATATTCGCCCTGGATTCAGACATTCCCCTGCAGTATTTTTTTCTGCTGCTAAATGTGCTCAATTTGATAACCAGCATTATATAACTCACTTTTGGGCCTAGGTAGTCTTGGATAGGGTGACCACGTGTCCCGGATTGCCCGGGACAGTCCTGCATTTTGCAGATCTGTCCCGGGCACCTTCATTCCAGGACAATACAGTGTCCCGGAATGAAACTGACACAGCCACCCCCCAGGCCAATCTGATGCCCCCAAAAAAGGCTGCCACATCACCGCTTTACTCACTGACAGTACTTGTCCTGGCCGGGAATGCCTGGAGGAGCACAATCCCCGCCCCCTGCTTGTGATTGGAGAAATCATATTTCCCACCTCTTGTGTCCAATCACTGTGCTGTGATTCGTTAAGGGGAGTGTCCCTGAATGGTAGTTTAAAAATGTGGTCACCCTAGTCCTGGACCCACCCTAAACGGACTAAACAATTGGAAGCAACACAATTATAAGCTCATTTCCATGTCACTCTTCTTTCTCTTCCTACGCTTCTTCTTAGCACATCAACTGATTGGTTCCTTATACTGCTTCTTCTTTTCACATTCTAGGTTGGGGATACAGGGACTGCACAAGCCTAATTCATACTTACGCTGCTTGCATTTAAAAAATACATTTAATGATATATTATTAATTACAAACCTTCATTCATTTTTGTGTTGTAAATCTGCCTGAGGTTTGGATTTTACAAATCCCTCATTTCTTTTTTTTTCATGCAGCCAAACAAACCCTTTGGCCTAACTTTCTACATATTAACAAAAATATATATCAATGATTTTCAGTAATGGAAAGGTCGCATGAGAGCTTTCCATGTCAGCAATTTCACACCTGCAACTTGGAAACACAAGAGACTGTTCTCCTAAAACACGCTCTATGCTTGACGGCATCAGGACATTTCTCAGTCTTCATTGCGTGTGGAGTCAGGTCAGTTGAAAAGCTAATATTACTGGCGTTGTGCGCTGAAATGTCTACAGTTTAAAATTTCTTTTTGAGAGATCTGCATTTTGACTGAATGTAGATTTTGGGTTACTACTTGTAAAGTTCTGAACTTGATGGTTCAAATTTTGATGTCCCTAATGTCTCAAAACCAAAACACATTTTGATGTTTACTGAACTTTAGGCTAATGATCAATGCAGTAGGTGTTATTTAGTTTGATTTGCCCTAAGCAAACCCTATGTGCACACATGAGAAATGCACTTATGAACCCACATTAGGACTCTGTGCACTTGAGTTCACTTACACTAAGCACATAACCCCATTGACGTAACGGTTTATTTCCATGTGTACAATCCCTTTCCTTATAGAAGAGGGCCAGCTTAATGCAATTTGAATATCAGTTATTTTTACTAATGGTTGTAAATCTTTTCGGTTTATGCATCACATTAAGTAACAAAAAAAAAGGCCATCATCCCCTATACTTTACTGTATTTTTAACAACCTGTATTATAGCATGTGTGCAAACGTAAATGGAAGGCGCGCACGCCTAGTGCATTACCAGAGATAATTTAATAAGAAGAATTTTTTGTATAAAAGTGGGTACTCACAAATGCAACAGACAAATGGCCATAAACACAGTGCATGGACATGCACAGAGCAAGGAGTGCAGCTAACGCATTTCGGGGGCGCACCCCTTCCTCGCGGGGTGCGCCCCCGAAGCTGTACCCTGTCTTCTGTGCATGCCCATGCACTGTGTTTATGGCCTTTTGTCAGTTGCATTTTGTGAGTACTCACTTTTATACAAAAAATTATTCTTATTAAATTATCTCTGGTAATGCACTAGGCGTGCGCTCCTTTCATTTCTGTTTTTCTTGTAGTTCCTTTCGGATTAGCCCATCTGAGGAAGGCAGCATCCACCTAGCTTTGGGATACCATATATACTTTTTACACCACCATTTTATCTGAAATCTGTTACGCCACACCTTGGAAGACCTATAAGCGCTGGAAGTGACTGTGTTTTATGTATGCAAACGTGTTTTTTTTTTAAATAATGCTTTTGGCAATTGTAGAAATGCTAAATATCTAATTTCCAAATGTTTTAAAGCTGAAGTTTAGCTAAAAACTAAAATATTCCCTACAGCTTTAGAAACTGGATAAACCTCTGCACGCTGCTAAATACCTTTTCTAGCAAACAGGGTTTTTAGTTCACACATATTGCAAAACAGGTTTAAGCTGGCCAACCGCGTCAAGGTAATCCCACTTATGGCCTGTCCTACTCTACTTTTCCAATGCAAATGCTATGATGGACACAATGCCAACATGGGGCAAACAGACACAAAATGGGGGAGAGATACTATTTTCAGGTCTGGTCACTGACCTGCAATACAAAAGAAACAAGATATACCTGTGCTCAAATCCCAATAGCTTGTACATGCATATAATCTATCAGGTGCTAAAGGGATGTGACCACATGTTAACACTAGAAACTCTGGATAACCCTTTGCACACTGCTATACACCCTTTCTAGCATTTTTATATCTCAATAAGGGAGGATTTATATTGGAGTGCGGCCATCTGGGATTGTCCTTCTACCTTGTGTGCAGCAGCAAGCTGGTTGAGCACCCTTCTGACAGGTGTGTGAGGTGTTGCAGCATGGACTGACCTGGAGCAATGGTATCTCTTGTTGCTTACCAAAACTAGTGGACCTCTCAGATCAAGAGGTCTCACAGCACTTCGATGTGTGATACAAAGAGCAGCCATGATCCAAACACTGTCATTACAAGCAGCGACTTTATAATTAACAACTCCAAAATGCAATGTTCACCTTGCTGTACACATTGCTGTACACATTGCTGTACGCTAAAGTTTTGTGAGTACCAACCCTTTTTTTTTTAAATGCTTCAACTTAAATACTGCACAATGAAAAACTCTTCTGTGTTTTCTTCTTGCAACATGGCTGTTGTTAACTAAGGAGCTGCTGCTTGTGATGAGAGTGTTTGGGTCTTGGCTGCTCTTTGTATCACATATTGAAGCACCGTGAAACCTCTTGATCTCTGAGGTCCACTAGTTTTGGTAAGCAGTTTGATGTGATGGTGGAGGAGCACCTGGAGTTCTGGATATTCTCAAGTCACAAGTTTTGAAGCATGGTGCTGACACTTATGGATTTTATGTCACTGATTTAAAGAACATAATATGTTTGTGTGTTTTGCATGGTTGGCGTACAGACAATAGTGAGTGCTGCTGTCTTACAATTATATTTGTACTAAGCACTTTAGCACTTTTGACTTTATAAAAAACGCATACTTACCTGTTCATGAATTCTAGCACTGTCTTCCTAGCACCCAAAGTTTTTACCTCTCGTTAGGTTCCCACACTGCCATCCCAGACTGGGGCACCGACTATCACTCACTGATGACTCACAGCTGTCCCTCCACTGAGCATGTGTAAGATGACAGACTACTGTGAGACTGGTCCTGTAGCCTTTTGGGATGTGTGACATGATCTATGCAGGGTGCAAATGTAACATCAGGCAAAGAATGTGGAAGTGGGAGTGAGTACGTGCTGGATAATTTTCAAATATTGTAGCAGTAAGGTGGTAGACTTAAGCTGGCCATACACTGATCTAAATTTGTCCAGTACAGCAGGAACCGGGGTTGAATTTTGATCCCTGTGTGGCTGTTTTCTTATTTTAAAGTGGTTGTAAACCTGACAAAAAAAAAGCCTGCAAGACAAAGCCATAATGAGCTAGTATGACTGGCATACTAGCTCATTATGCATTACTTACCTTAGATTGAAGCCCCCGAAGCCGTCCTCATCGCCTCCTCAGGCCGCAGACATCTTTTCACAGATACCCGGAAGGTTACTTCCGGGTATCGCCGCTCCGGCGCTCTGATTGGCCGGAGCGGCGATGACGTCACCGCGGATGCGCGCAAGAGCCGTAAAAACCGGCATTGCCGGTTTTATCAATGGGATGCTCACTGTGCCTTTTGCCGTTGTCTACGGCGCGCATGGCAAATATCTCCTAAATCTTTGTGGTTTAGGAGATATTGCAAACACCTACATGTAAGCCTTAATCTAGGCTTACCTGTAGGTGTAACTTCCGGGGGAGGGTTTACAACCACTTTAAGGAGACATGTTGTAAAATTTTCCTTGATTAACATTTGTAGCCAATAAGCTGCAGCCACTGAACAGTGTATTGTGACAGCAGCAGGTGCCGCTGTCAGAATTCAACTTCCAGGCGAGGGAGATTTCTCCATCCACCTTTTCTGGATGAACAAAAAATTTAAATATAACTGTGTATGGCCAACTTTGGAAGGAAGCAATGGTAAAGTTGTGAGTGAAGGTTCCCTTTGAACAATGTGGATACCAAGCAGCAGTTTCTTGCAAGTTTTTATTTCCTATTTTCTGCAGAGTATAGCAGTACTTGCAAAATGTGATACTTTATGCTTCCAGAATCCATTACTAATGCTGGCTAATAAACAGAAAAATACTGTAGCAGCATCCATTTTAGGGGCTAAACTTTACATGAAGGAAGGGAGGAAATATTTGACAGAGATTTCTGCTTTCCTGCTTAGGTTAATATGCTTCCAATAAGCTGTGATGGCTTTTATAAGGAAAAATGAATAAACACAGGGAAGGGTGAGGGAGCAGGTGCTGCAAGTGAAAATAGCCAGGGCCTACTAGAAATACGTATTGTATATGTCATCATGAATTTTAAACAAAGAACTAACAAATCCAGCTGTGGGTGCACCCCCACTCCACCAGAGGATGTGTGACTATTAGACCGAGATATTATCAGGAAGAAATAACACATGAATGACAGTTTAACTGCAAGAGTGTAAATTATTTTATTTCCTGTTCATTCACCTCAGTATAGTACAGCAAACCCTAAGGCCTCATTCACAATTTCAGTGACATACATCTCAAACACGAAACGAAAGTCAGAGCTAAACACCCCAAAAACACCCCAAAAATGTATATAGCTGTTAGCAAAAAGGCAATGCACTCAATCCCTCAGTAAAAAATAAATAAATAAATTGCAGCGCTTTATAGTCAGATGACAAAATGTGCCTTATTAAAGTGCAAAGAATTGTAATAAAAATTCACATAGTGAAGTCCAAAACCAACATAAAATCAATGCTGTACACCCACACTAGCTGCCAGCAAAGAAAGGGCAAGAAATTCAGCCCTTCAGTGATTTAGACCCCTTTCAAATTGGAGGCGTTTTTCAGGCGCTTTAGCGCTATCAATAGCGCCTGTAAAGTGCCTGAAAAAAGCCTCACCTGCAATGCCAGTGTGAAAGCCCGAGTGCTTTCACACTGGGGCGCTGCACTGGCAGGACGTTCAAAAAAGTCTTGCAAACAGCTTTTTTGAGGCGCTTTAGGACACCGCTCCTAAAGCACCCCTGCCCATTGAAATCAATGGGCAGCATCGCCGAAGTGCCTGCAAAGCGCATCGGCAGCGACGCTTTGTGGACGCTTTTAACCCTTTATTCGGCCGCTAGCAGGGGTTAAAAGCTCCCCACTAGCGCCCGAAAAGCGCAGACGCCCCCCCCCCCCCGTGCTGGCAGTGTGAAAGGGCTCTTAAGAATTTACAATGCTACATTAAAGTGCAAAATAAATAAAAAATCCATGATGAAAAAATAGCAAATAGTCTTCCAACGTTCCAGTCAGCTGGATTTTAGACTCTGGAACTCAGGATATATACAGAAAGGAAGAACAATTTATAGTGTGATATTGCTATGAACTGATAAATAAAAAATAACACCTGTGCATCCAGTGCCACTCTGTGTGAAAACGTGTCCACCAATCACCAGTCACCACCCACATGCAATGCGCACTCCGCTGTATATGTTGCCAGATGACTGTGCAGCAATAAAGCTAGTATGGATGGTGACTGCAGGCATTAATCTGCAATCACTATAGACTCTTTTTATGCTCCAGGGGGCAATACTCAGCTCAAGAATATGATCTGATTGCTGTTTCTGGTCAAGCTTTCCTGATGTGATTGTTATGAAGCTTCTTTGCTGCAGAGTTAGATCTGTGACTTCATTTTACATGTTGGCTTCTTTGTTCACCTAACACATGTGACATTTGTGTCTTTGTATGAGCTTATAGGACATTTCTAAATGCAAATAATTGCATGTAATGATTATAAATGGTAGAATTTACGCTGTGGGCTTACGTGAATTCAGTACGTCAGGGGCAGATTAGATACTTTGACCATGTCTAAATACATATAAACGCATTTGTAAATGGGCTTTCATTTCATGTTGATGGGATTTTTAATTTAGGTTCAACTTTTTTTTTTTGCTACAAGTCTCACATTTCAAAAAAGTGAGCTTTTGCTTTAGGGGTGGAGTTTTGGAGTTTTAAATTCTTTTCTGGGTTTACAATATTTTATTTTATGATGATGGAGCCTTTTTTTAAGTTTCAGGGTGCTTAAAGCAGAGCATTCACTTGTTGCTGTCCATCTGTTCTTTAACCACTTCAATACAGGGCATTTTCACCCCCTTCCTGCCCAGACCAATTTTTTAGTTTTCAGCGCTGTCGCACCTTGAATGACAATTGCGCGGTCATGCAACACTTTACTGAAATAAAATCTTTATGTTTTTTTCCCCCACAAATAGAGCTTTCGTTTGGTGGTATTTGATCACCTCTGCGGTATTTATTTTTTGCACTATAAACAAAAGAAGAGCGACAATTTTGAAAAAAAACACAATATCTTTTACTTTTTTATTTATTAAATATCCCAATTTAAAAAAAAAAAATGTTTTCCTCATTTTAGGCCGATACGTATTCTTCTGCATATTTTTGGTAAAAAAAAATCGCAATAAGCGTATTTTATCGGTTTGCGCAAAAAGTTCTAGCATCTACAATATAGGGCAGGGATATGCAATTAGCGGACCTCCAGCTGTTGCCAAACTACAAGTCCCATCATGCCTCTGCCTCTGGGTGTCATGCTTGATGCTGTCAGAGTCTCGCTTTGCCTCATGGGACTTGTAGTTTGGCAACAGCTGGAGGTCCGCTAATTGCATATCCCTGATATAGGGGATAGATTTATGGCATTTTTTTTTTCTCGTAATGGCAGCGACCTGCGATTTTTATTGTGACCGTGACATTGCGACGGACATATCGGACACTTTTGACACGTTTTTGGGACAATTCACATTCACACAGCGATTAGTGCTATAAAACTGCACTGATTACTGTGTAAATGTGACTGGCAGGGAATGGGTTAACACTAGGGGGCGATCAAGGGGTTAAATATGTTCCCTAGTGAGTGATTCTAACTGTAGGGAGAGGTGACTTACCGCTGACAGGACATGGATCTGTGTGTTTACACACACAGATCCACGGTCCTGCCATGATTGCGGGCAATCGCGGGTGCCCAGCGGACATCGCGGCCCGAGCCAAGCGGCGGGCGCACGCGCCCCCTGGACGGCCGGGAGTGCCCGGACGTCATATGACGTCCACCCGGACGTCATATTACAATAGGCCGGGCAGAAAGTGGTTAAAGGAGTTGTAAAGGCAGAAGTTTTTTTTAACCTTAATGCATTCTATGCATTAAGATTAAAAGCCTTCTGTGTTGGAACCCCCCTCGGTGCCTCTAATACTTAGCTGAGCCCCATCTCTGTCCAGCGATGTCCATGAGTCCCTCGTCCGTCTGAGACTCTTCCTCCTGATTGGCTGAGACAACGCAGCTGTCAATCAAAGTCAGTTAGCCAATCAGGTTAAAGAGGGGGGCAGGGCCGAATGGCAGCTCTGTGTCTGAACGGACACATGGAGCTGCAGCTCGGGTGCACCCATAGCAAGCTGCTTGCTGGGGGGG
Source organism: Rana muscosa (assembly GCA_029206835.1). Taxonomy (NCBI): domain Eukaryota; kingdom Metazoa; phylum Chordata; class Amphibia; order Anura; family Ranidae; genus Rana; species Rana muscosa. The sequence continues at coordinate 704,145,600 of CM055118.1, forward strand.
GCACTCGATAGGAGGGAGGGGCCATGAGCAGTGAAGAGGAACCCAAGAAGAGGAGGATCGGGGCTGCCCTGTGCAAATCCACTGCACAGAGGACATAAGTATAACATGTTTGTTATTTTTTTTTTTTTTTTAAAACAAGACTTTACAAACACTTTAAGCTGTCTTTTGTTGACAGCATGCTGCTGCATCATTTGAAAGAAACACAAAAAAATCACAAGAACTGTGTGTACCTAAACCACTTCACATTATATCATTTACATTCACTTAAACTCCCTATCTCCATAGATAAAGTTAGACATACACTAGGTAGATCTATGATTCCTGATTAAAACTGTCCTTCCGCTGGCCAATTTTACACTGCTGCGTCATCTGTAGTCTCTTAATTCTTGTAGTAAAACCCCTCCCTTTACCTTTTTATGTAGAACATTTCAGCCAATGCTCCCTCATTAAAAATGCCCTGTTACTGAACAGTTTTGCACTGCTGTATCATCTGCAGTCTCCTAATTCTTAACGAAAGTTTAATAGAAATTGTCCAGCAGCTGGACAGTATTGCATCTGTGAGAACAAGGACAAGCATAGTGATATACTGGGATATTTCTTTCTGCCAGTCAAAGAAGTTCTATTGTGTTTAATAAATGTGAAAGTGTATCAGACCAAAGTGATACTGCTTTATGTAACCTAAGCTTATTGTAAAAAAGAGAAAAAATATGCACTTCCAGCTGTCGATGAGACTGTCCATGAAGACAATACGTTTATCACAATACTTGCATATAGGTAAGGGGGAGGAGATTTTTTTACAACAGTATTCAAGTTTAATTTAAATTTTAGTATGAGCCATCTTATATCATTACTTGGGAAAACTAGACCAGGTGGAAATATGGAGGCAGTTGCTAATGCTGCACAACCAATATATAACCACCTAGAGGGAGGACATGCTGGACTATCTTTAATCTAGTTTAATACATATAAAACATACATAAGTATAAAAAACAATACACCACAAAAAACAACTACTAACGGGTAACCCCGTGAAGTTTCTGTTGGAGTGGAGTATGGATGTTTCCTCGAGACACTCCACTAGACATGTGCATTCGTTTTTGTCCGAATGCATTTTTGTCCGAATTTTGTGGAGATTCGTGTTCATTTTGACAAACAATAACGAACGTGCAGAATCCGAAATACAAAAGATCCAACATAAAAAATGCTTTATTTTCGTTTCGTTGCGACAACAGTTCGATACAGATAGGAGATTTGACATGACGGTGACAATAGCGATCTGTGTCTATCGAACCTGGGGTCGAATGTGCCTAACCTAACTCTATTAGTCCAAGATTATTCGACATAGAGAGAAAAGATTCGACATTATGGAGACATGAAGATTCGACAAAGCAGCTAAAAACATACGATCGCCACAAATGGACATTTATGGTCAAATGCTCCGCCCATAGGCTATAGAAGAATTCTAATGTTGGTTGACTAGTAATAATAATTCTTAAATATAATTATTACTAGTCATACAACATTAGAATTCTACTATAGCTTGTGGGCGGAGCATACGACCGGAAATGTACGATTGCAGTGTCGTACAGTTTAGCTGCTTCGTTGAATCTTCTTAGAACATTCGACGGACACCATAAGCCTACAATGACAGATTCAACCTCAATTAATTCGGATTTTTGGACGAATGCATTTTTTAAAGAAACAAAATAAATAAAAAACGAATTTCGGGAGTAACTAAATACATTTATTTTTCGGACGAAAACGAAATTCCGAAACGAAACAATTCAGTGTGCACATGTCTATACTCCACTCCAACAGAAACTTCACAGGGTTACCCGTTAGTAGTTGTTGTTTTTTGTGGTGTATTGTTTTTTATACTTATATATGTTTTATCTGTATTAAACTATATTTTTTACACTTGTCATTGTATCAGTACCGAGATAGTCCAGCATGTCCTCCCTCTAGGTCAGTGGTTCTCAACCTGGGGGTCGGGACCCCCTCGGGGGTCGAATTACAATTTGCCAGGAGTCACCAAATCCTGGGCTGTTCCTGAAGCCCGTACCGCTCTCCCAGCCTTTTTGCGGCTGCCCAGCAGGGCTGTCCCTGGAGCCTGTGGCCGTCCCAGGTTGGCTGTTCCTGGAGCCTGCGGCCTCCCACTCTGCCTCTTCGCAGCTGCCCATTCAGTTCACGGCATGGGTGGGGGGAGAGACTAGAGGTCAGCTGACTGGTGAGGAATGTGAAGTCAGAGGAGTGGGAGGAGACCTTATCTCCTGATTTTGGCATAGGTGTCACTGCTGCGAGACACCACATAGCTGGAGACACAGTGAGTAACAGTACCAGGCTGTGATTAGAGTTGCCATTAAAAGTCCCCACTACAGTTCTCAGATTAGCAGATGACCTTGATCAAGAGCACCTAAGTTGGCTGATCAGAACTCCCCCCAGCACTGCCACTGATCCCACCCCCCCATCAGCACTGTCACTCATCCCAGCTCCCCGCCAACACTGCCACTCATCCCATTCCCCCCGCCACACCAAGGAGTAATAGAAGGAATAAAAATAGAGAATACATGGAAGGGACTCAGGGAGCGCTAAATGTCTGTGGGTTAGGGGCGCAAATTACTTGCCTTGCCTTGGATGCTGACAACCCACGCTACAAATTTTTTGTTACTGTTAGGGGTCCCCACAACTTGTGAAATTTAATCAAGGGGTCACGGCACTAAAAGGTTGAGAATCACTGCTCTAGGTGGTTATATATTCGTTGGGCAGCATCAGCAACTGCCTCCATATTTCCACCTGGTCTAGTTTTCCTATTTAAATTGGATGATGGTACTTCTTTGCTAATTATTATTGAATATTATGTGAGGCCATACTCAAAATGTTGCTACTTATATCATTACTTTCTGTGCATTTAATTACCTACTTAATTTGTATTGAAATGTTAAATTCTTTTATTTAATCCATAGCTAGGGTTCTTATCACATTTGATGACATTCATTGTAAATATTAATACAGAACCTACAACCTTACAAGTAGTGCTACATCGAGTAGCAGATGAAAGGTAAATACAATCAACTGAACAAACTGTTTCTCTCATACATTCATCATACAATCCCTTATCATAATTCACAAGAGAAACTTTGTTGAGATTACATTTTAGATTTCATAAAATATTTGTGTTTCTCAGCAGGCATACTGCTTTGTTGTAAAAGTCATGAATGTATAACAGATCTGTTTTGCACATTAAATTAATCTCAACATCCCGTACAACAGTAGTACAATGAGATCTTGTTATATATTAAACAATATTTTACAGAGTCCCTTAGCAGCATTGTCTTCCTATTTATTTAAATGAGTTAAAATGGATTTTAAATTCTTAATGTAACTGTTTTCTAATGTCTTCATTTTTACTAGGAAACAAAAACATGGCGTGATACATATTTATAATATATTCATTAGCGAAAGAAGACGAGCATTGTTTGCTACTTATTTATTGCAGATTTGCCATGTGCATACACCCATATTCTGCTCCATTCCTCCCTGCTGTGTTTTTTTGGTCTCGAAAAGGCGTGAGAGATGGTAAGACGAGAGCAGACTAGAGCACTAAACACTTTCTCTGTGCAAAAACGTATGTACTGAAGACACAAAATCTGCCATAAATACACATCAGAAAAATGTCAGGGAAAAGTGCATTCGGTTCCTGAAACATGTTTATGGGTGTTTGTGCATTTTCAGCAAGTATGTCATTGCAAAAGAACAATATGACACAGGAGAAATAGGTCCGATGACAGCTGTGTTCATATAGCCTCAGGCTGCCCATAGATAGAAGAATGTTTCCTCCAATCTGATGAAGAGTTAACAAACTTCCACAATGATTGGTTTGTTTCCTGTATACAATCATAAAACTGGAAAAAATAAGTGATCTGATATTCCCATAGAAAAAGAAAATATTATTTTCAATTTTTAATCTCATAGTACACATTAAAGCTGCTGTGATAGCGGTGTAAAATATTCAACCCCACTAGTATATTTGATTGGACTGATTTTTCACATAGCAATAATTTGCATTTTATTGACAGTTATCTACATTTCATTTTTTCAAGCGTTCATTGGATAGGACAAATATTTATTCTATATATGGCAACTATTTAGTTGGTTACTAAACCCACAAGAGTAAAATCAGTCTGTATATGCAGAAAATCACGCTTGGCATACTCATTGTGGAACCTAGGGGGTTAATCCTCTGCATTTGGTAAAAAAAGCTGTTTGAGCCTGTCTTCTCTGATCCTCCCCTTCTTCCACAGTCCCCAAACCATCTCCTAATAGAACAGAGCCTTTGGGCAAGCTGCACATGCTCAGTTTGGTGTGTATTGCTAGAGAGTTTTTTTTTTCTTGTCATCAGCACAGGGCCAATCAGCATGGTTCCAGACAGAGGGCTGCAGCTTCAAAGGACAATCAAGGGAGAATGAAAACTTCTCATATATGGATTCGGAAGTGCATCCAAACACACCCAAGCCTATGTCTACTGATCCTGCACCATGAAGTCTCGTGAATAGGTTTAAAATCAGGGAACATGCTAGCCTGTGTTTTTGCAAATGTAAATTCATCAATCTAATAATATTATAGGGATTTGGCAAGAGTAGCAGGCAGCTTCACAACTTAAATGGCTGGATGAAAATGAAAGCCATGCAGCAGTAAATGTGATTTCCTTGCTTCAAGAATTTTGGGAGAAAAGAGAAAAGCAGTCTTTCCAGGTGAAAGCTTGGTGGCTTATGAGTCTGTCCCATCTCCTGACCCGCCATTTGTTTTTTATGTCACCTTACCTGGTGGAAGCTGTTTTGGAAGTTTTCAGCTACTCCCTCTGAGGAAGTTAAACCAGTAAGGAGAATCTATGTGGAGGATCATTACCTGGTGTGCGAGATTGATTTCCTATATGCTTGGTTGGCCCATTTTTGGGTCTCTAATTAAGGTGAGCGTGTATTTCACCAGGTGGCGAAGCACTACTCAATGGTCTGGTGGAGCACATAGTGGATATAAGGATTAAAAACATATTGTTTTTCCCATGAAGAAACACTTTTAGAGCACCTTCTTTTGGACCGTTTGACTTTTTCTATTCACTCTATTTGGATATTATTATATTTTTTAATATTTTAACAGACTTTGTTCTACCTTTTAGCACTTGGCTATGGCATTTTAATGACAGTTATCAGGATTGATTGAAAAGTGACGGCAGTTATATTAATTTTTATTTTTATCTGAACTCATTATTTGGGCAGCACAATCACATATTGTTCACTTAAAACTCCTCCTACAAGTTTTAACCAGACACCGATAGAAGTCAAAAGACTGCTCTAACTGCTGATGAGAAAAGGTTCTTAGCAGTTTATACAACTATTGCATTTCCATGTTCCGTGTACTGTGGGAGCCCAGATATAGTGAATTCAGGGTCCTGGGTTTAATAACACTCATGGTAATGTCCATGGTACAGGGCTACATGTCTATTTCAGATTTGCCCAGTCAATTGAACTTCCCCTAAAATAAATCAAAAACTTTACCAGACTATAAAGTGTTCTCACATGGTGCTATTCTATAAGCAATAATTTATTGGTTTGTGTGCTATTTTCTTTATTTAGGCTTGGTACATTACAGCTAAATCACGGCAAACAGATTATTTCATAGATGAAATGCATATATTATAGATATTTTATATCCCAAAGGAATTGTATTTCTGTCCATCTATTTCACAGCCATCCTACACGGCACAGCCAGGCAGATGGTACCACTTTCTATGTTACAGTTATAGACAGTTGTTGTCTTTCCTCCACCCACAGCCTTCTGACTGGACAGTGAGGAAGCCGCTGTCTGATAAGGTCACCCCTATACCCTCTCTAATCTCTTCTCTTATCATCATAATAGCTGATTGGCTTCCTGACTTCCACACTAGCAGAAGCTGTATAGGAGATTGCCAATGGCTGTCACTAATGCCCTGTACACACGATCGGAATTTCGATGGTCTAAAATCCGATGGAATTTTCCGTCGGAATTCCGATGAAGCTGACTTCCATCAGTCTTGCATACCCACCATCAGACAAAATTCCGACCGTCCAAAACCCGGTGACGTAAAACACTACGACAAGCCGAGAAAAATGAAGTTCAATGCTTCCGAGCATGCGTCGACTTGATTCTGAGCATGCGTGGATTTTTCCACTCAGACGATCGGAATTTCCCATCAGATTTGTTTCCATCGGAAAAATTTAAAACATTTTCTATTTTTTTACACCGATGGGAAAAAGTCCGATGGAGCCCACACACGATCGGAATTTCCGATGAAAAAAGTCCATCAGACTTTTTTCATTGGAAAAACCGATTGTGTGTACAGGGCATAAGTCAAAGTCAGGTTCTTATTTAAATTGCATTTGCAAAAATTTAAATGTAACTTCTTGTTGCCCATGTGATGCATAGGCTAATGCAATATGTTAATGCTTTAACGCCCATACACCACACATGTGTCCATACCTAACCAAAGTTTCTGTACTGAGAGAGCACTCACTATGCCCATCCAGCACAGTAACCAAACTCTCATGGACAGCTCCCCATCTACAGTAATGATTGGGAGCTGGCAAGATAGACCCCTGATCATGTGACCACTGTGACTAATTACAGTGATCACATGATCAGGAAGTCCATTTAAATCAGGTGTACACTTGAAGGGACAATAGAACTGTGTGGGAAGGGGTTAAAGATTCACTAATAATTGCAAAAATCTGTGTATTTTATATCTGGTTTGAGCCCTGCTTTAGGCCTAATTCATTAAAGTGTTACACAGGACCCTGCATTTATTATATCTGGTCTTGTGCAGAACACGGACATGCAATAGTAAATATAAACTGCTAAATACCTATTTTCATCAGCAGTATATAGCAGGCTTGTGACTTCTATCAGTGTCTGGTTAAAGCTTGTGGGAGTAGTTTTCATTCTGCTCCGACTGTCCTATGAGGCTGCAGTACCCCTGACAGTGCTGATTGGCCCTGTGCTGATAACATGCATTCTCCCAAGAAAAAAAAACTCTAGCATTACACACCAAACTGAGCATTTGCAGCTTGTCCCCTAGCCTCTGTTTTATCAGAAGATGGATTGTGGACAGTAGAAGAAGGGGAGGATCAGATAAGACAGGATGAAACAGCCTTTTTACACAATGCAGAGGATTAACCCCCTAGGTTCCACAGTGAGTATAACAAACATGCTTTACTGCATGTACAGACTGATTTTACTGTTGTGGGTTTAGTAACACTTTAAGCCAGGGGTCTCAAACTGGCGGCCCCCCACCTGTTGTGAAACTACAAGTCCCAGGAAGCATTGCAAGGCTGAAAGTTACAAGCATGACTCCCACAGGCATGATGGGACTTGTAGTTTCGCAACAGCTGGAGGGCTGCCAGTTTGAGACCCCTTTTTTAACCACTTCAATACCATGCACTTATACAGCTTCCTGCCCAAGCCAATTTTGAGCTTTCAGCGCTGTCGCAAATTTTTTATCATTTTGTTCCCACAAATAGAGCTTTCTTTTGGTGGTATTTGATTGCCTCTGCGATTTTTATTTTTTGCACAACAAATAAAAAAAGAGCGAAAATTTTGAAAAAAAAATACGTTTTTCTTTGTTTCTGTTATTTTGTTTTGTAAATAAGTACCTTTTCTACTTCAATGATGGGCACTGATAAGGCGGCACTGAAGGGCACTGATAAGGCGACACTGATGGGCACAGATGAGGTGGCACCGATGAGGTGGCACTGATGAGGTGGCACTGATGGGCACTGATGATGGGCACTGATAGGCGGCACTGATGGGCACTGATATGTGGCACTGGTATGCGGCACTGATGGGCACTCATAGGTGGCACTGATTGGCACTCATAGGCAGCACTGATTGGCACTCATAGGCGGCACTGATTGGCACTCATAGGCGGCACTGATGGGCACTTATAGGCGGCACTGATGGGCACTTATGGGTGGCACTGATAGGTGGCACGGATGGGCACTGATAGGTGGGCACTTATGGGCACAGATGGGCACGGATGGGCACTGATAGGTGGCACTGATGGACACTAGTAGGTGGCACTGATGGACACTGATGCCCAGCAATGCCAGCCACCACACATTGTGGTAGTGCCAGTCAGTGCCCATTTGTGGGCACGGATTGGCATATTTTTGTTATGTTTTTTTATTTATTTTTTGTTTTACTACATGTGGATGGCCATGGGGGCCATCCACATGCTTGGGGCTTCCCTGGTGGTCCTGGGGGGCTTCCCTGGTGGTCCAGTGTGGGTATCCGAGGGGGGGCTGCGCTGATAAACAATCAGCGCGAACCCCCCCCTGTCAGGAGAGCCGCAGATCGGCTCTCCTCTACTCGCGTCTGTCAGACGCGAGTGAGGAAGAGCCGATCAACGACTCTTCCTGTTTACATCGTGATCAGCCGTGATTGGACACGGCTGATCACGTGGTAAAAAGCCTCCGCCGGAGGCTCTTTACCGAGATCAGTGTAGCGGTGTGTCAGACTGACACACCGCTCCACCGATCGCCGCGATGCACGCCCCCCGGGCGCGCGGCGGCTGTTATCCTGCAGGACGTCATATGACGTCCAGTGTGGATAACACAACCACTTCCCGGACGTCAATATGCCATTGACTGGACGGGAAGTGGTTAAGCTAAAACACATTATTTTCAAAAATGTGAATGTTATTTTCTGATTTCCATTGCCATTGACCACCATTTCTAACACCATAAAAAAACATTAACTTAAATAACAGTAGTTAAAGATTAGTTAATTGAGCTTATTTACTGGTTCAGTTGGCACAATCTGAAGCTCAGTGTCTGGATTCTACAAAAACATGTAAAGCTTTTTTTCTGGTGGCTAGTGTACACTGGAGACCATGCTTAGTAATGGTTTGTGCACTGTAAAGGTCTTACTTTTATTCAGTGACATACTTAGCTCTCTCATACCTGTTCTTCTGTCAAAACTCACTTATGTCAAGTCTTGGAATTGTTATGCAGTCACTAATGCAGGCTGAAAGCACTCAGTTACCTGTCTTTTGCTGAATAGTTATTGGCTGAATCAGCACCGGATTAATGTCAACAATCATATAGAAATGGAAGACTTAAAGCCCCTAGAGATGAATAGGTGAATGCTTACTGCATATTTTCAGCAGTGCTTTATTCCACAATATAGAAATAATCAGTGGCATACTTTGCCACACAGTTATCACAGTTGTTGATGGGACACAGGAGACCACCCCTTTGCAATGCATCCTCTAGCTAAATTTCTAGCTAAATTTCAATGTTTCCTATAGTTTAACGTTTAAAGAAAAACGATAGGAACAGCCTAAATAAGGAATAGTGCAGTGTCAATGACATTTTATGTTTTGTATGGATGTAGTATTTGAACAAAAAAAATCTCCTTACAGTCTTGGAAATAAGAAGAAATAAAGATTGTCTCAAACAATTAGGCTGACTTACTAAAGGAGTTAAGAATCTTCACTTGATTGTGTGGATATTCACTTTAATTATCCAGTCATGTGAAAAGCAGATTATTATTTTTTTTGTGAATACCGAAAAATGTGCAAATGAAAAAGTACACAAGAATTTGCTCCTCACATGGTTGGATAATTGAAGTGAAAATTCACACATGAAACAATTCACATACTTGTGGAATGAAGATTCTTAACATTCGTAAATTCCATGCCAATGTGTCACAACTGAATGTGGAGTGGCGGGGTGTTTGTGGCATGTCAGCATTTGCTTAAATGGGAGGCATGCGGGGGGATAGTTTTTGCCAAGCGTGTGAAGCCAAGCATTGCAATCACGGCATATGAAGATCCCTGCCTGCTTCCTTTTCAGCTTAAAGGGATTGTAAAGGCAGAAGTTTTTTTTTTATGTTAATGCATTCTATGCATTAAGATAAAAAGCCTTCTGTGTGCAGCAGCCCTCCTCAGCCCCCCTAACACTTACCTGAGGTCCCTCTCTGTCCAGCGATATCCACAAGTGTCTCAACCATCCGAGATTCTCCCTCCTGATTGGCTGAGACACAGTCAATCAAAGTCAGCTAGCCAATCATGGGAGAGAGGGTGCGGGGCTGGGTCAGGGCTCCGTGTCTGAATGGACACACGGAGCTGTGACTCAGCTCAGGTGCCCCCATAGCAAGCTGCTCTCTGTCGGGGCACTTAACCAGAAGGAGGGGCCAGGGGCTCCAAGAAGGACCCAAGAAGAGGAGGATCTGGGCTGCTCTGTGCAAATCCGCTGCAACAGAGCAGGTAAGTATAACATATTTGTTATGTTAATAAGAAAAAAAACAAGACTTTACAATCACTTTAAGGATAGGGAAGGGCAGATTGGGGGGTACTTAAAACATGGTATCATTTTTTTTCTTCCCATCATGTTAGAAGCATGTTAGAAGCAGCAATTAAAGAGCCAATCTACACTAGAATGATTTATTAGTAATATGCCCTGACAAAAATTGTTTCATTTTTTGCCTAACTTATGCTTCTTTATGGCCCCTACTGTCATCCCTAGAATTCATTTGACCCAGGGAACAACTTTACTGCTGTTTGTTGCAGCCATTGAGCCTGAGTGAAATGCTTTGACCCTCCCCCCCTCCTGTCCTTCCCCTTCTCCTATATAATAGTCTCAGTGCACAGCAAAAACATAAATTTTTTTGGGGTTGTGTGTTGTTTTTAGTGTTTTTTGTCTCAAACACTGCAGGCAAAAATGCCAGTGTCTCTCTGCAAACTAGTCAGCTAAGTACAAATGTTTCAATGAATTTTTGACAAAGGAGCCCCAGACTGAACTTTTTTACTTCCTTCCTAACAGAATAAAAATTTGTTACATTATTGACATTTGTCTGTGATAAATCACCATTGGCATTTTGTAACTCTGACACTCATACAAAGGCAGAGCGCTAATGCCTATTTTTACTACGATTGGACACTAAAGCCTAGTAGTACACACGAGAATCTCATCGTAAAGAAAAAAAAATTTTGTTTTTCTCTATGAGATTCTTGTCAAGCTTGACGGGATTCTTGTCAAGCTTTCCTTGCATACACACTGTCAATTCCAAATCTCGTCGTTGTAAAGCGCGGTGACGTACAACACGTACGACGGCAGTATAAATGGGAAGTTCGATTCCAATGGAGCCACCCCTTGGGCTGCTTTTGCTGATCTCGTGTTACCGCGTGTTAGTAAAAGTTTGGGAAGAGATGATTCGCGCTTTTCAGTCTTCGTGCTTTTCAGTCGGTTACAGCATGACGAATGTGCTATCTCCATTACGAATGCTAGTTTTACCAGAAGGAGCGCTCCCGTCTCATACTTGATTCTGAGCATACGCAATTTTTTAAGACTCGGAAAAGCATACACACAACCGGTTTTCTCGTCGGGAAACAGGCCGACGAGAATCCCGATGAGAAAAACGAAAATCCTGACGAGAAAATAGAGAGCAGGTTCTCTATTTTTCTCGTCGAGATTCCCAGTAGTTTTCTCGACGAAAAACCATACACACGAACGTTTTTCTCGGCAAGAAAGCTCTCCCTTTCTTGTCGTTTCTTGACGAGAAAACCGGTCATGTGTACGAGGCTTTACACTAGTCCAGTGTACTTGTCAAATTACCCAAAAATATCTGTAAAGCAGTGCTGACACTTTTTTAAGTTTATTTCTGATTGTTGAAAAAAATGCTTTACTTTTGCAGATTTAAGACTAACACCATACTTCTAGGGCATTTGCCTAATTGTCCATAGAGAAGGTTGCCAATTGACCACACTGCATTTTTTTGTATTTGCTTGCAAAGCCGCCATTTTTTTTGCTGTCTGTAAGCATCTAGCAAAAAGTTATACACCAAGCATCTACTTTACAACTTTCTGCATCAAAAATAAAAAATAAAAGCTTGTAACTGCACAAAATACTTAATAGGAAAATTTGTTTTGGTTAGTCCTTGTTATGCTGCTATGTTCTTTACAAACCACTGTGTGGTTAGACATTATAGTTTTAAAAATGATCCAAGCATTTTTTTGATGTGACATCTGCATATTTAATGCTCACCTCTGGGCTAAAAAAAAAAACACCTGCAAGGGGTTACATGCTTGTTGCTTCTATGGGGCTGAACAATAGCCTGTATTATTTATCTGACTCAGTTTTGCAAAATCACTATACTCATTCCTATTTAAAAGGCACAGTGCTTTTTGCTACTCGTACTGGTAAATGAAAGTTAAAATAGAAAACCAGATATTCTGCTTGGGTTACAGAATGTCAGACTATATTGCATTCATACTATACACACACACGCACACACAGCTAACACTTTGTCTGAGCCTACCTTAAAGTGGATGTAAAGTCTCATCTTTAAACTGCCATTATTTTAGGGCAATAGTAATGGCACTGGATTTTTTTTTTTTTTGTATTATAATATCGCTAAATACATTTTTTTAAGCACAGCTTCTATGCCATGTGGTTTTCTCTTTCTCTTTCCGGAGCAGAGGGACTCCAGTGGGATGGGCTGATATTCCTCACTGAAGTATGTAATTACATCAGCAGAGGAAGCTCTACACTTTGACCTTGTGTGCTGAACATGTTAAAAAGAAAAAAAAAAGATGGGGGGAGGGGAGCAGCTGCAGGGGGGTAGCATTGCTCAATTAAGGCAGGAGGAGAGGGAAGGGGCAGGGGGAGATCGGGTCACACACAGACTATGGAAGTGACAGGGAGAGAGGGAGGGGGAGAGGGAGGGGGAGAGAGGGAGATGCAGAGACACTGAGGAGAGAGCAGGATGATGGAGGCAAGTAATCTGACCATGCTATCATAGATCAGCAGCCATGATTAGTGTGGTCCGTTTAAACAGGGGAACACAGGAACAGGCAAGATCAACCAGGTATTGTAGAACATGGAAAAGGCCAATTGACACTCTAAAAGCACTGTGCTATATAATATCAATCTCAAATAAAATTACTGCGCTGTCTAGCAAATATATGAATTAGTGAATAGGTACAATGTGAAAAAATTTGAAAGTGAAGCTGCAACTTCCTGTGAGATACGCACATAAACAACAATTTCAATATTTAAGTTGTGATAAACTTTCATGAACAACAAATAATGCTGTGAACAAAATTATAATACATTTCATAAAAAGACCCAGTCCCAAATATATGATTATTGATTATCACATCAAATTACATTTCAAATAATCCTTTATGGTGAAGATGAATGTTTCCACACTAGTAAAACTGACACACAATACACTCAAGAAGTGTGACAAGGAGAGATATAGCTTCCACCTCTACACACACTGCTGCTTACCGACTCCAAGTGATCTCTTAATTACAGGAGATCACACGCACTTGTGGCTTAATACCCAGCATGGGCCTTTGGGATGTCAGGCGACGGTCTCAGAGTCCTTCCTGGTATTATCACTCACAGGTATATGTAGCCAGTTGATCCCAGAAAAGAAATATAGGCTTCCATAGTGTAAAATCCTTATGATGGTTTTATTAGATAATAAATATTGCTCTTACAATTCATACAAACAAAAGTAGCAGTAAAATACCAAGCCAGCCGGCTCTCGATTGCAGCCCGTCACTTCGGGACCTGCATGAACGTGGTGACGTCAGTGCAAAGGGCAATCTTAGAAGAAAACCCGTTAGAGTCTGCAAAAAACCTGAGACTGGGGCAGAGGTTCACCTTTCAGCAGGACAATGGTCCTAAACATACAGCCAGAGCTACAATGAAATGATTTATATCAAAGCATATTCATGTGTTACAATGGCCTAGTCAAAGTCCAGAACTAAATTTAATTGATAATCTGTGGCAAGACTTGAAAATTGCTGTTCACAGACACTCAACATCCAATCTGACAGAGCTTGAGCTATTTTGCAAAGAAGAATGGGTAAAAATGACACTTTTTTAGATGTGCAAAGCTGGTAGAGACATTCCCAAAAAGATATGCAGCTGTAATTGCAGCAAAAGGTGGTTCTACAAAGTATTGACTCAGGGGGGCTGAATTCAAATGCACGCCACAGTTTTCAGGTATTTATTTGTAAAAAATAAATAAAAAACATTTATTTTCTTTCCACTTCACAATTATGTGCCACTTTATGTTGGTCTAGCACATAAAATCCCAATAAAATACATTTACGTTTTTGGTTGTAACATGAAAATTGGAAAATTTCAAGGGGTATGAATACTTTTTCAAGGCACTGTATACATACAGTACACAGTATACCTGGCCGATCTCCCTGGAGGCTGGAAATCACTGAAGTAGACGCTGCTACGCCAGTGATCACCACTTGCTTCCAGGTTCTGTGCTGATCAGCTAATCTGATGCATTGTGAATACAGGTGGTCGCCACTCGGTACAGTGACCATTCAGAGAAAGCATTGCATTCTCTGAATGAATGCATAGTGTTCTCTGATTTGATGAGGTGGAGAGGTAAAGGCATACTCTCCACCCCATTCAATCAGAGAACACTTTGCAGTCATTTAAAAAATGCAAAGCATTCTCTGAAAGGTGCCCATGCCAAGCGGCCGACCTCCTGTGTTCACAGTGCATCAGGCTAACCACTCAGCATAGGAACCAGAAACAAGTGGCAATCACTGGAGTAGCGACGGGTACTTCAGTGCACTCCAGGGGCATCAGCCAGGTATGATATATACATTGTTGCATTGGTCCAGCTTGGACCAATGTAACTATGTGAAAATATACCATGCCTGGAATTCATCTTTAAAAAACAAAACAAACAACAGACTTTTAGGAAGCATAGTGTCAGGCCACCTGTGGCCAGATGACAGATGCACACCGTTGGGGGTCAGGAGTGCACCACAAGGTAGTGAACCCTATGGCTGACTGCTGCGGATGGGGCGCTGGGTGGTTGTGGAAAGCCGGACCAGTGGAGCACAGCAGGGATCCACAGGGAGCTAGAGCCCAAGATTCCCCAGGGCGCGGAGTCTAAGATCCAGCAGGTTTTCACCAGAGCCTCTAGTGGTGAGGATGTTACGCTGCAGCTGGGTCCAGGTCACGGCCCCCAGAGTTTCCTAGCTCACGCTCCTTAGGGTAAGGAGGATAGAGGGGAAGCAGCAGCATAGGATACATGAACAGTGAGGGGAAAAGCCAAGGTCAGTGCAACAAGCAGACGAGGATAAACGAGGGACAAGCCGAAGGTCAAGGTCACAAGCAGACAGGGATAGTCGAGGACAAGCCAAGATCGGTAAAACAGAGACAGACATAGCACACGGCAGGCAGGAACCCAAACACACAATGCTTAAACAAACACATTGATCAGCACGGCTGGCTTGCAGTGCACAGGTTAATATAATGTTCCCTGATAGGGCCTGGGGTGGGGCATACTGGGAGGAGAGATTATAAAAGCGGCCAGGTGAGGAGAGTCTGGCCTCTAAGGGGAACACAAGAGGAGGAAGGTAAGCTGACAGACAAACATTACTGCATATCCATGACACATAGCAACATGCCTTGAAATTTCACGTAACTGGCTCTCCTCCAATAACTATGATAAAGTTCTCTCTGCTGTGCTCTGTGAAGTATTACAGGCTCAAAACTGTGGCCTACATGTTATAAATAGGTCTCCAATGGCAAACCACATATTGAGAAATGCACACCGTAAAACAATCAATATCGCTTTTTTTCTTCATTTTAAATTGACCCCTAAGTCATGAACTTGATCTGAACTCAAAAAGTGAGAATTTGCTATTGTATATGAAATGGAACATTTAGAAATGTTATTTTTGGAGAAGAGTGTGTGTGTTGAGAAGGGGGTGATTAGTGCTCAGCAAGTAGTGTGAGAAAATTTTCTCTGAGCAGGTGGTAGGGGAAACAATAGTGCTATTGTGGGGTAGAGAAAACAATAGGACTTAGCAATGGTAATACTACTGTACTGCGGGGTGTTTGGGGGGATACAACAGAGCTGAGAGGGTGGTGGGGGGAAACAATAGCACCCAGCGAGGGTGAGCAGAAAATAATGTGTGACAGTGGTTGGAGGAAAACAATAGTGCTGAATGAGAATAATATTACCCAGTGGGGAGATGGGTGATAATAATGGTGCCCAGAGGAGGGTGGGTATAGGGAGTAACAAATGTGCACAGGAGTTGGGGAGAGAAAAAGTGCCTGGCAAAGTGGAATGACAGAGCTCAGCATGGGTGGACTAGCAATAATGCCCAGCAGGGAATGGAGAGAACAGTAGTGGCATTAGTAAAAAAAAACACCTACCCTGAAGAGGTTTCTGTGTCCTGTATTGTTGCTCTTTCTCCCCCTCCACTTATATGCCATTCTCTGTCTGGCAGGAGATAACTCCAGCAAACAGCTTTTCAGAGAGCTGAAACTGAGTGCTGGAACACATGCTTTTTCACTTGGCTGTGGGGCACAACCCAGATCTGCAAGAAGCAGGGACTGTGTGAAAATCCTGAGACAGTCTTGCAGAAATTGTGACAGTTAGGTATATGCTATATCAGTTGTACATACAACATACATGTGATTTTGCATACATTTACTGACAGTCTGTATCCTGACTGCAATATTTTTTCTGCTAGCATTAATAGATTTATAAATCAGTTTGCAGGGTATTAAGAAAATGAGGGAAAAAAAACCTGGAGAAGCTGGCATCAACTGGCAGCATGAATGGATCATAGTCTCTGTCACACTCTTTTTCTAGATCACACTGAGCACACTCCTAAGCCCTTTCCCAGGGGCATGTATCAACGTTTGACGCATCCTGTATTGTTTTCCTGCAGTGACATAATTAAAGAATCAGTGAAAGATATAGTATCAGCTCTAACGCTTTATTTTGCAGCATAAAATAAAAGCAGAATTCCCTGGGTTACTGTGAATTCAATGAGGTGCAGTTTATTTAGCAAATATTTACTCCAAGGGAAATGGAGCTTTGATGGGATAAAACACATAAAATTCTTATTTTCGGTATTCAGAGACACATAGTGTACTTCCAAGGTTGTAGTAATTGCCTTCTGAAACATGAATAAATGACTTCAATACCGAGAGACATGGCAAAATAACACCCTCCCACATCTACTGGATTTTTTATGATGCTTTCATTGTTTCCTGTCTAAAACAGAAATATTGGTAATATTTTTTGCATTTATGTTCCTGCAAGTAAGCAAAGCTGATAGTCGTGTAAAAGCCTTGCAATTTGAACATGAGTTTATAGGTGAGATCTTCTTTTGTTGGTTGCATAATAGCTGTGTGTTTGGCTGTGGGTTATAAAATGAAATTAGCTATACTGTTGCTTTACCAGAAATGGGTTCAGCACTGTTGAAATGCAGAAGATGGCACAGTAAATGTTTTGCCTATCTACTACCTAATCCTAAATTGAAATTTCAATTTCAGAAACAGCATGCTATACAGTCCCTCTGACACACATGGTCAAATCGCATTCAGTGTGTGATGATGTGTGCAGGGATTATTTATGTTATTCCCCATGTATCATAACTCAGACCCAAGGAAGTCAACAAAAAGGCATGCCATTGATAGATTATGTATTTATTTTACAGAATTAGACTATTTTTCACAACTCAGGAGCAGTGACAAAGAGAAGGTAGACTGACAGAGTTCAAAGCGTTGTGAAAATGAAGTGAAATGTGATTCAGTTACTCCATATAAAATGCCTTCACAAGGGTTTATTTTGTTCTAAAAAGCTCCAACTATCATATGAATTTATTTTCATCTAATCCCTCTTAGAGATCACATGCTTTGAAATTCACTGCTCTAGGCATGAGTAATAGACCTCTTATAGGGGATGTGGTATAACATTAATGATGAAGATAGGTTGAATCATAAAAAGTTTAACTGAAAATAAAACATTTTAAACTGCTACTTAATAAAAATAGTAGAAAGTGGATAGTTTAACATAGACCTAAAGACACAGAAAACAGCACATTTATTTCATTTTGACATTGACAGATACCAATTAAACTTCCTTTAGGCCGTAGGATTGTGGCAGAAAACTAGGGAGAACATACAAGCAACAGTGCCCTAGTTTAGATTGAACAGTTGGGAAAATAACTAGTAAAATTATATTGTTAACCTTTAAACCACCATGGCCTTAGCTATTAAGTTTTTTTTTCCTTATGGTTAATTTACAAAAGAATATTAGCTCTTTTGCATTGCCACTCCGAGGTCCTGATCCTGAATGTGATTCAACACAATGTAATATAAATATATTTTTTATGTCCACATGCTTACCTGAACAAAATAAAATATCTGAAAATATTTCTTTTGGAGGGTGTCTGATAAATTTCCAAATAAGTACCTTAGCAGACTTGGACCTTTGATCTTTTAGGTTGATTGTAAACTAGTTGGGGGGAAAAAACGAATTTGTTCGGACACTAAAAAAGATGAGTATCACGGAAGAGATAATTGCTTGTCATCCAGAAGATGTTGGACTTGTCAGATGTCCATACTTGGTTTCCCAAACTCGTTATCCTTTCATTGTTTTTTTTTTCTTTTCTTGTTGAACCTTAAACGTACATCAGGCAGAAGGTTACTGTTCCTTTTCACCAGATTACATCTTATTCTAGATCCAGCTTCCATTTGGCTCACAACTTATGTTATAGAACGAGTCCGTTTTTTTTTTGCTTCAATCGGTAGCATAATTTCCATTACTTATATGTTGCTTTCTAGTAGAAAAAAATTATATTCTCATTGTTAGCCAACCCAACTCATAAATCTTGCCTAATATAACATAAGCTAAAAGTATTTATTTTGGTCAAAAATTTCTTTTTCTGATATATCCTACAAAACGGGAAGCTTAAGTTTGTTTAAACATTCTGTAAAAATCTGATCAAATTTGGAATGCCAGACTGAATGTTTTTTTTCAAAGCTTTATGAATAATTCAGTATTGAAATTTAACACTAGACTATCCAGGTACTTTTCTGACCCAATGTGTGCAAAGATCATGCTTTATATCATTTTTCTTGTTCCAGACCCCATGAAGCCATGGTGAATTTAGTTCTGTCAGCTTTTGAAGGAAATCCCCTGTAGAGTTGCCTTTTCATTAAAAGAAAGGTATTGAAACACATTTCATAAAAGTTTATGGAGCATCCTAAATCATCAGAGGAGGAAAATGCTGTATAGTACATATACAAAAGCTTAACACTGCACAGCATGATTGAATCAAAATAGGTTCATTGTAACACTGTAGTTGCAATCTGATGTTTTATGTACAATAAAAATTGGATTTACTTTATACAAAGCCTTTGAGTAAGTAGCAGCAGATATATAGAAAAAGTGTTTTTTTTTAATTAAAGTTAGGGGAGATTGATAGAAAATGGATATGGATTGTTAAATAGCATCTCAAATTAATATTATTAAGAAACTGTTTGGCCATAATTAAAAACACAGTTCAGTTGGCTGCTTTCCAGGTCATCTTTTATCATCTGCATTATTTATGCTCCAGGTTTAGAAGCATGAAAACCTTTACTGTTGATCTTGATAAAGTTTTTAATGTAAACCTGTGGTATAACATGACCTGAAAGAACCTCCATAGATGTTTCATAGAGGGCAAATACTTTTTAAAAGGGAACTAAGATATTATGCAATGGCATATAAAGAGAGGATTTTTATCCAAAGTGTAAGCAGATATAAGGTATTTAGAGATATATTTTAGAACCTTTCACAACACAAAATAATAGCACATTTGTTTGAGACCAACTGTACAGTACGACACAAATTTGCTCAATACAAATGTACTAGTTTATGGGATAAACTCAGCATATTGTTTATTTTAATGTCCATGACTAGCATTGCTAAAAGTAATTATGGTCTTGAAGTGGAAAATTCCATGAAAACACAACGCAAAGTATTTTTCTTTTTTTTTTTTTTATAATCTATTACTATAAACACAATTTGTTTAAATACTACCGTATTATTATGCCGGTGCACTGTCAAGATAAAGCTTTATCTGTCAAAATTTAAAAGGCAAGCAATAAAAATGTGAAAATATATATGGTTGCTTAGATACAAAATGAGTAAAAAAGGAAAAAGCATTAAATGTGGGATATTAAATGTAGTGCCTATTAAAAGCATTTGTCTTCTGGAACGTTTTCATATTTTATTGTCATAAATCACTGAATCACAGTGGACTTTTTTTTAAAACTGTTAAACAGAAATACACTTAATAATTTCAAAGTGATAGCAGAACTCTGCAAAGCGATTTAAATTAATTACAACGAAAACCCACAATAACTGATTGCTTAAAGCAAAAATTCAGTAAAAAATTTTTTCTCCTATTGCTGCAGCCACAACACTTACCTGTATTTAAGTATATCCCAAGTCACGCACGCAGCTGGATCCTGTAGTGTACACTATGCACAGGCTTTTCTCATGGCTGTAATTGCAAAAAAAATGTTTTGCCTAAATTTTAGCTTTAAAGTCCTGCTTGGGCATATGCTAGAAAAATGGATGCCCCCCCAGCTTAGGCTGAAAAAATCAGCTCTGCCTGTTATACTCTTCAGATTTCCTAACTTCTACTCCTTTTTTTCTGGTTAAATGATGCACAGTATAATTTAAGCAAATTCCTGTGAGCCCAGAAAGTCAAGGCTGGACTTACAGGAGAATACAGTAGAGAAGGCCAATATGTCATTATGATGATGTGCGGTATTTAGCTGAAGGCATAAAAGCTCAAATTTGTTCGCAGCATACACAAAACCTTCTTTCAGTTACCTTCACAATCTTCTAGGGGCTTTCTGTCAAACTATGGTCAAGATGCAATTTGTTTATTATTTATTTTTAAAGCAGTAGCTTTTTGAATTAGTTCCATAATGCTGCAACAGGCAAAGCACTCAACAATTGCATAGCCTCTACAATCTCAGTCATTTAGGTTTACAACTCCCATAGAGTGGTCAGAGGTATTTGTCTTGGAGCATCTACAACATTTTGTTAGTAGGTTTCTTTAAAACTACAAGTTCGTATATTAGGAAACTGACATTCATTAAGACCAACTGTGAGATGGCATACAGAGAAACACTAGTGCTCAAAGTTGGCCATATGTGCTGGGAAGCTGTCATGAATGTGACAGTCTCCTGCAATAGGCTTGTGGTTCCTAGGATAATGGACAGCTGCTTGCTTCCTGGAAACCCATGACTTATCCATGGCCCCATTCAGCTGTCAGGCAGGAAATTCTCAGGCTTAAAGCCGGACATTGACATCATTACCCAAATGACATCATTACCCAAATATGGCAATAGCCAGATTTTGGCAATGATGACTCAGATGAGAGGCAGTCCTGATGGGGAACTAGTCTTAGAGTTCCCCATCAGGCTCCACCTTAACTTGAGGTTCCTGTTGGGGAGCTAGTCTCTCGGTTTCCCATCAGGCTGTAGCACCCCAGTACAAAAATACCTTGCCCATGCTCCTGTCTGTATGATGAGTGCAGTTGCCATGGAGGGAGCTCAATAATGCTGAGCTGTCTTGAGGGCAAAGTTTCTGGTACAGACACTCCAGCCTCAGTGTTATCACTTCTTAAGACAGATTCCTGACAGGTACATGAATCTGTCATAAATGTCAACAATTTTGGTGAGCAGGTGTCAGGGAATTCAAAAAAATGGCAAGGCACTCTTTATGAATTTTCCCCAAATTATATACTTAATTGATAAGACTAAATGTTTATTAGCTATTACAGTCAATGTAGAACAAGGCTGAATGGTTTTATGTTTTACAAAGGGATACTATGCTAGAGTTTGGTCCTATAATACATTGGGCTTAATTCTAAAATGTCACTAAGAAAGGTAATGACCAGAGCAGGCAGTCAGTTCCTACTGAAGATCAGAAATTAAAAGATGAAACCTGGTTGATACCCTTTGCTGCTGTTAAAGTTTGAAAAATGTCTGTCCTGCTCTAATACTCCAACACTTCTGCAATGGAGCCACCTACCACTAGCTAGGAAATAAATACAGTACATAAATATACATTATTTTTCCCCTTACTTCTCTCTACAATACTTGTGTACATGTGGACAGGGAGAAGTTATCCTGCTGGCTTCTTTCAATCAAATATTATTTTCACCAACAATAAATTGGATTTAATCAAATGTCCCATGTCTTGGTGTAGAGTTTAATTATTTGGCACACTATTGGTGCCTTTTGTATGACCAAAAACATGCTCAGTACCCAGTATCTTGTATAAAATAGGTACATATATCAGAATAGAAACTCTCTTTCCTGTTATGTTGGGGTGTTTGGCAAGGCATGAAATAGGTTGATTTACTAAAGGCAAATGAACTGGTCACTTTTCAAGCGCATTTGCTCTCTAAAAGGGATTGAGGCGAAGCTCTGTTAACTTTCATCATCCAATCATGCGCAAACAGAAATCCCATAGAATTAACCCAAACTAGACTTTATCCTCTTTTTCCTATCCTATTCGGCCCTTTTTAACAAATGAAACCACCAAGCTCCTCATTCACTCCCTTGTTATCTCTCGCCTTGACTATTGCAACTCCCTTCTCATAGGCCTGCCTCTCCATAGGCTATCCTCTCTTCAGTCTATCATGAATGCAGCTGCCAGACTTATCCACCTTACCAACCACTCAGTGTCTGCCAACCCTCTCCTCCAATCCCTACACTGGCTCCCAATCACCCACCGAGCTAAATTCAAAATACTAACCACAACATACAAAGCCATTCACAACTCTGCCCTGAGCTACATCACCAATCTTGTCTCCAAATATCACCCAAACCATCCTCTCCGCTATTCTCAAGACCTCCTACTCTCAATCTCTCTCATCTCCTCCTCCCATGCTCATCTCCAGGATTTCTCCAAGGCCTCGCCCATCCTCTGGAACTCGCTACCTCAACCTGTCCGGCTATCCCCTACTCGTGCTACCTTCAGGCGATCCCTGAAAACTCATCTCTTCAGGGAAGCCTATCACGTCTCCAACAAATTTTTTACCACTTCCATCAGCTCATTCCCCACAATTACAACGTTTTGTACCACCTGCCCCACCCTTTTAGATTATAAGCTCTTCTGAGCAGGGCCCTCTAAATCCTCTTGTATTTTATTGTATTATAACTGTATTGTCTCCCTTTTATATTGTAAAGCGCTGCGTGAACTATTGGCGCTATATAAATCCTGTATAATAATAATAATTCTTCTTCAAAATTAAGACACTGGCCTGTTAGCTCATCTAAATATCAAGGTCTGTGCCAGTTTTTTTTTTGCTTTTTCTTGGTTCACCCGAAGTTTGCATTGTCTAATACATATTGCTTAAAACATGACTTTTCACTGTGAAATAACTCCATGCATTCATATGTCATTGTTTTTTTCACTAAATTTATGAAAAATTAAATATGTAATTAGTTGCTGAGAATTATCGCACTTTGTACATCAATATTGCTGCTTGTACAACCTCACTAAATATACCCATATATGTGTTTCATTTATGCTCTGGGTTTCTCTTCTACTTCATTATAACTGCTTGAGAACACATAAAGACACTTTACTGATTCTCCAAAGGAACAAGAAGAGGGAAAACTCTTTTCTGATCCACTCACTGTACCACTTATAAAATATTGCATTTTGATTTTGTAAGTGGTGAAATTATTACCATTTAAAGTACTTCAAATAATAACATTTCTCCCCTATGCCTGTGTTTGTACTTTTGTTTGTAACTTCCCTAATAGGCTAAAACCATTACCATGAAATCATTGGGTAAAGCATTTTCCTTTTACATTATGGGAAGAACACTGCTACATTGACTTCAACTACACCTCTTTACCCATTAACTTCAAAGGTAACATTTCTCCATTAAATGTAATGGGTTGTTTTTGATCTGAGCTTTTCAAATAGTTCAGGTAAAAGAGTATTTGAAAAGCATTTCTTATGATGCATTGGGAAAAAGATGACGCATATCTGAAGAATTTGCTTCCTGGCAGTGTTCCATTAGACAAGTTATAGATTATATAATTTAAAAATATGCTATGTCCATTTAGACACAGGAGAAGATGGAAGATCAGTTTTAGGCTTGAAAAGTGCTAAATATTAATCATTTGTTCTACTATTACTAATATTACCACTAGTTACCAAAGTTATTGATATTATTTTGTTATGATGTTTTAAAAATGTGTAATTTAAAATCACATTAAAGAAAGCCACTCCTATTTCTATCCCATCAAACAGTATGAGTGCATAAAGGCTCTTTATTGTTCCCTCATATCACAGTTATCTAGCAATCCTAGACAGCAGCTGTGAAATCTCTGTGTAAAAATCTGTTTGACTAATTTTACCTTCCTTAATTTCTCCTTGCATTATTGACTTCGAATAATTTTTTTTCTCTGTTGACTGACTTTAGTTAATTGAACAAAATAATCTCAACAAATGTGTAAAAGAGGCATGGTGGCATTTTTATGTAGGACGCCTTTCTAAAACATACCACTTTACTTTCCAATGTCTGAATTCTAGTTTGAGGTTTAATAGCCAGGGACTGCTAGAGATTTCTGACATTTTTTTAACAGCTGATTTGATCAGGTATTTAAATTGGATAGCAAGAGGAATGACCTGGTTTACTATAAAGTTTGACTGTAACTTTGGTGCAGTTACACTTATTTTGAAACTCTCCCTGACCCCTGTCCCCCTGACATTATTATACTCTCCTGTCTTTGATACAGCAAATTATTACCAATAAAGCTTCAGACCTACTTGTGAAACTCTTCTAAGTCAAACATCTATGGAGACTTTGTATTTTGTGCTTTGGTGGAGAATGAACTTCACAGGGGATTGAACAAAGAGTGCAGGTTGCATTTGTGGACCTTGACAAAAGTTTGACATTAAGCTCTGCAGTCTCGATGACAATATCTCACTGGATTGGAGAGAGGTGAATTAGGACTGTCATGAGGCCTGTGGGCAAGAGAGGCCTCATAATAAGTGTAAACTTCACTGCAGGTTCAGTTATTGCTAAAACTGTTAAAGTGTAAATTCACCTTTACAGAAAAATCTGTAAGGTGAACTTACACAGGCCCCTCTCCTCGCCCCCCTGGTCCCACTGACCTGGACCACCGCAATCTCCGGGTTCTAAGCCCCAGGATATCCGTGCCAGGAGCCCGGGTCTTAGAAATCCTCTCTGCATCCACGCGGCGTCTTCATACCTGGCAGGATGCGGCTGTTGATTGGTCGGCGCCGTCCATGTGAAGGCACTGACCAATTAAAATGCTCCAAAACATCCCTCTGATGAGGGACGTTTTGGACATTCAGCTGAGAGGATTTCTAAGCCCCAGATACCTGGCACGGATATACCAGGGCTTTAGAACCGGAGATTACCGTTGTCCAGGTCAGCGGGAACGGGGGGGGGGGCAAGGAGGGAGACCTGTGTAAGTTTACCTTACAGAGGTTTCTGTAAAGGTGAACCTACCCTTTAACCACTTAAGCCCCGGACCATTTTGGTGATCAAAGACCAGGCCACTTTTTGCGACAATTGCGCGGTCGTGCGACGTGGCTCCCAAACAAAATTTACGTCCTTTTTTCCCACAAATAGAGCTTTCTTTTGGTGGTATTTGATCACCTCTGCGGTTTTTATTTTTTGCGCTATAAACAAAAAAAGAGCGACAATTTTGAAAAAAAAACAATATTTTTTTACTTTTTGCTATAATAAATATCCCCAAAAAATCTATATAAAATTTTTTTTTTTTCCACAGTTTAGTCCGATACGTAATCTTCATGTTTACAAAGGCATTCCCCTGTTCTGCTCTTGCCGAACGCAATCGCGGGCCGCCCGGGAACATCGTGTTCCCGGGACCCACGGCCGAACTCGCGAGGCACGCGGCGGCGCGCGCACATCCGCTGGGCGGCAATTTTAAAGGGTCGTACCTGTTCGCCAATGTGCCTGCCCATGCCATTCTGCCGACATACATCGGCGTGCGGCGGTCGACAAGTGGTTAATTTTTCTTTAAGGCCCATCTCCATTCAAAGCTTTTCCCCTACCATCACAACTCTTCTACACCCACCTACCCATTTACCAGCTTGAAAACACTAACTAACCTCTGAATATGTTTTTTATTTTCCTAAATCCTCTGTCCATCTCCTCACTGGCACTACTGATGGGAGTGACAACCAGTGGCCCAGTGCTGCAGTTTGTGAGCATGCTGATGAGTTGATGTACTGTCCAGTCTTCTGGATCCTGAGTGAACTTCCCTCCTGGGCAGTCAATAGAAAGTCATCCAGGCAGCAATGTGGACAGCTGGAGATAAACCCTTTTCATTTACAGTAAAGAAGATAAAAGACTGTACCCAGAGTGTCATATTACCACAGATTTTGGTAAAGAAGGGCCTGTATTGCATCAGTTTAACATCAGTTTTAGATGCTTCTGAGACTATCCATAGTTAATTGATGGATGCATTTGGTCTACTATTGACCATTTTCTGATCAGCATTGAACCCGCTTCAAGCTGGTTTTGCAGCAGTGTTTGAAAATAATTACTGTCAATATTAAATTGAATTAATCTCAGTGTAAAAATGGACATAAATTATAACACTAATAAGTGACACTCTTAAATTCATTAAGTTAAAATAAAAATTTACTTAATCTACAGTGGATACTGGAGCCCAGGTTCCTCCAGAACCTAATGACAGCTCTCCCTCTAGGGCAAACTTACCAGAATTTAACCCTCTAAAAGGGACAGGATCAAATATTTAATACCTCCTTGGTACCTTCCATTGGGCCAAATTCCACAGGGATTGGTTAGGCTAAAAAATGTTCCTAACTTTTACTGCTAAACCCTTTGACACACACTACTAGAGCTGCTCAACAGTAGCTAGCAGAATCTAGTAATACTTACATGCCTCAAAATATGAGTACAAAAAAAAAAGAGCACATAACCCGGCTACAGCCTAGGCTGCCCTCTGCAAATACACAAACATATTTCTACCTGAATTTAGTCGCTACATCTGTATTGGTTTCATCTTCTGATCCTGTTTGCTTATTTGTATAGGCTTTGGCTTCTGGTGCTGCTTGTCTGTCTGTATTGGCTCTGGCTTCTGCTCCTGTCTGTTCTTATATATGTGTCCTGTTGCTCCTGGTTATGAGTCTGTCTGTTCTTGCTGCTGCATACTGGCACTCTGTTTGTCCCTGTTTGTTTGTAATTGTCCAGCTGGGCAATCCTGCATATTGCATGCCGGGACTTGTCCTGCTACAAAAATCCATCTTTACTATCAATGAATTTTGTGTAGAACAAGTGCTCACACAAAGATGTGCTGCAGGGCTCTGTCAGACCTGACAGAAGAAAGATGTTGGTGCTGGAGGGGGTGGGGCCAAAGTGCAGGGAATTTTAGAATTTCAATAAACTGTAGCTCCCCAGTGCCGGCAGCACTCATGCAGCCCCAGACCATGACACTCCCACCACCATGCTTGACTGTAGGCAAGACACACTTGTCTTTGTACTCCTCCTCTGGTTGCCGCCACACACGCTTGACACCATACTGAACCAAATAAGTTTATCTTGGTCTCATCAGACCACAGGACATGGTTCCTGTAATCCATGTCCTTAGTCTGCTTGTCTTCAGCAAACTGTTTGCGGGCTTACTTGTGCATCATCTTTAGAAGAGGCTTCCTTCTGGGACGACAGCCATGCAGACCAATTTAATGCAGTGTCTGCGTATGGTCTGAGCACCGACAGGCTGACCCCCTCACCCCTTCAACCTCTGCAGCATTGCTGGCTGCACTCATATTTCTATTTCCCAAAGACAACCTCTGGATATGACGCTGAGCATGTGCACTCAACTTCTTTGGTCAACCATAGCAAGGCCTGTTCTGAGTGGAACCTGTCCTGTTAATCCGCTGTATGGTCTTGGCCACCATGCTGCAGCTCAGTTTCAGGGTCTTAGCAATCTTCTTATAGCCTCAGCCATCTTTATGTAGAGCAAAAATTATTTTTTTCAGATCCTCAGAGAGTTCTTTGCCATGAGGTGCCATTTTGAACTTCCAGTGACCATTATGAAAGAGTGAGAGCGATAACAAGAAAATTAACACACCAGCTCCCCATTCACACCAGAGACCTTGGGAAAATGGCTAATTTGGCCCAATTTGAACAATTTTACTTAGAGGTGTACTCGCTTTTGTTTCCAGAGGTTTAGACATTAATGGCTGTGTGTTGAGCTATTTTTAGGGGACAGCAAATTTACACTGTTATATAAGCTGTACACTCACTACTTTACAATGTAGCAAAGTGTAATTTCTTCAGTGTTGTCACATGAAAAGATATACCGTATATACATGAGTATAAGCCGAGGCACCTAATTTTACCACAAAAAACTGGGAAAACATATTGACTCGAGTATAAGCCTAGGGTGTCCATCTGCATGCCTCACTGTGCCTCACTGTGTCCATGTACATGCCTCACTGTGCCCATGCCTCACTGTGTCCATGACTAGACTGATATTTAACATGGGAGTCTATGGAAGGGGTGCCCGGCTTTGAAAATTGTTGCTCCCCAGCCGTAGGTCCCCCAGACAAAAAAACTTTGCACACTTATAAGGGAGAAAAGGGGCTACATGTGTGCCAAGTTTCGGGTCCAGGGGACCTAAGACCGGCCGGTACCGGGTCCCCAAAGTCACCGGAGAAATGACCGTTTAACATGGGAGTCTATGGAAGGGGTGCCCGGTTTTTGAAAAATCGGTGCTCCCCGGCCGTATGTTCCCCGGACAACAAACTTTGCATACTTGTAGAGGAAGAGTGGGGCTACATGTGTGAGATCAGGCGCAAAAAGGTGACTCGAATATCAGCCAGGGGGGGGCATTTTCAGCACAAAAAAATGTGCTGGAAAAACTCGGCTTATGCTCGAGTATATACGGTAATAAAATATTAACAAAAATGTGAGGGGTGTACTCACTTTTGTGAGATACTGTGTGTGTATATATATATTTAGAAAGCAGGCAGTAGGTGCACAACAGGAGAGATTTTCCTAGTAGGTAGGTAAATTAATGTCAACATTTTGGTGGGGCTATGGACTAGCATACTACTGTATACTGTAAGTATGTTCAAGCAATGAATATTGAAGTTATATAAACATATTTCATTAAGTGGGCTATATAATTCTATATGACATTAATATTAATAACATATATTTTACATATATTATTTACATTTGTAAATAAAAACCAAATTATACAGTGCTAATATTGCAGGTCAGTAGCGTTATTATGCCTTCTCACAAAGCATGAAGAGCTACTGCCACTCTGATACTTCACAAAGAGGACAATAAATAAAACCATGGAGTGTAATAAGTTTCCCTGCTAGAATGCAGCATTGCATACTAGCGTCTCTTCTTTTCATAAGAGGACTGCTTACAGACTCCCTCTGCATAAAAATTAAATCATTACCATTTACTTTAGAGCTTTTATTTTCATCTCAAGGAACATATGCTTGTCTCACAAGCGAACATTAGCCGGCACCATCATCTATCAGTGTCATTACTTTCCAAAGCCCTAATGAAAAAATTACACACGCTGCAAACTTAGAGGACAAGTCATTATTTTGAAAGAAAATATTGACTTGTGAGCATTTTGAAAGCTCTGTGTTGTGTTTTGATGAATCAATCTTTTCTTCAATAGAAGAATTGTAATATTTCAATACTGTTTTATTATAGATGTCACTGACACTGTTTTCTTGTATGCAATTTGAATATACTGCTTGATTCTCTAAACATCATCTGGATATGTGGCAGGATTTCACATCTCCTGTGCCAGCTTGACTGCCTATTCATCCATGTCATCGCTGGCACAATTTCTTCCTGAATACTCCTGCCACAATTCAATTCATAACGTGACACGTTTATGTTAAGTAATGTGTTTTCATCATGTAAATTTACTTGATCACTGTAAATAAAACACAAGTGCAGAATGTTCCAGAACCTTTTTGTGCTGCAACAGAATCCCAAACGGCGTACTTGTTTTGTATGTTGCACCAAATGCTTAAAACAATTAATCTGTTGAATGGAGAGGGGTTTAACCTTCGGCTTAACCTCTACTTCTACCTGGCTATTTGTAATGAGTGAGATAGACTCAAGAGAGATCTGTAGTATTTTGAAGATGTCAGTGATCAATATTATCACACATTCAGTAAGAGAACTAGTTAAAGAAATAGGCCACATTGTAGTCCTTGCAATCAGGTCCCTCCATCCACCTCTTTGTATATTTTTTGCCCAGGCTGTGGCCAGATGATGAAAATTTAGGGCGCATTCACACATATCATTTGCAGTGTGTTGTGGACGGTAACCATGCTCATTTTGTTGTTTTTCCGGTGCCATTTATCTACAGTACCTTACAGCCCAAATACACTTCTGACACACATATGTTGCAATCACTACAAAGCATGGTAACACACTACCATCCATTGTGTACCTCGACTAACAATAGAGATTGACTGTTTTTAGGCACTACAGTAGTTCAACAAATATATAAAATCAAAAATATTTTGTCTGTACAAAATCATTAAAACATAATAAAACAACATGCTGACATTTTCAACACATCACAAAGGAATTAGCCCCCCATAGCTCATACATGACACATTGCTAGATCATCAACATATTCAGTATTATTGCTACAGCATGTGTAGCAGTTTCTAATGTGTTTCAAACCTCAGGGGAAGGAGCACATTCTTATCTATAAGTCGCATGTATTAAAAAAAAAGAGTTAAATCCTCATACATCAATTATCAACATTGTTACTCATGGCAATGTGGAACCACAGATATGTGGAAACAGTACAATTTGTCAGGGAATAGAATAATCCTCATCTTGGAACCCAGGAAAGCAACACTCAGCCCAAGGAAGGACAGCCATAATGACCTAGGGGCATCATAAAATGCAATGAGTAAATACATGTGTATGTTATCCTATCTTTATATTCTAGCTATATTTACCTTGATGTTTTTCATTTCTGAGATAACTTACACTTGTATTGGCTCATTGTTTTATAAAACGTTCCTCGGTCCTTGTGGGTCACTCTGTCCTTCCTTGATGATACTTTTTCCACATATCTGTAAGTGGTTCCACATTGCCATGAGTAACAATGTCAAAACTTGGTGTATGAGATTTTAACTCTTTTATTACTTGTCTCTTATAGATAAGAATGTGCTCCTTCCCCTGAGGAAGAGTTTGAAACATGTTGGCAACTCCCACACATGTTGTTACAATAATACAGAACAAGTTAATGATCTAGCCATGTGTGATTTTGGGCTAATGGGGTTAACTTCATTTGTGATGTGCTGACAATTTCAGCCTGTTGTTTTATTATGTTTTGATAGCTAAGAATATGCATGCATCTTACATACTAGAAGGAGTACTACTGGGGGAATCAATGGTGGAGAAGGATCTGGGTGTTTTGGTAGATCATATGCTTAATAATAACATGCAATGCCAAGTTGCCATTTCCAAAGCGAGCAAAATCCTTTCTTGTATTAAGAGAGGTATGGACTCCAGCAGTGGGGGCCCATCCATTAGGGGCGCATGGACACTTGCCCCCCTAGCAATGCGTCTGGTCCCCTAATCTACATGCAGGGTGTCAGACGCATGGATTCCAATGGGATTTTTTTAAGCACGTGATTAGAGCCAGAGGATCTAATAGGCTTCAAAAAAGGGTGGGCTCAGGACGCAGAGCACTGCTCCCTGAGACCACCCAGTTGTGTGACAATAGCGAATTAGTATTTGCTATTGTCACACTGATTCTCCTGCCAGCCAATCCCTCCTAGATTGGCTGAAAGGACAGGTGATTCTATTGGCTGCTTGTGGAGGAGGGAGGAGATGCATGGCCACTGTAAGGAGACACGCACGAGAAGCCCCCGCCTGTCGCCCGGATCGAAGCGCTGCCCATTTGATGGGGTAAGTGCGCGTCCGACCAACCCATGGGGGTGCGATTGACCCAACCGCCCCACGGGGGAGAGGTGGCTGTGGGTGCAATTTTTGCACCAATTTAGTGGATTTGGGTGGAATTCAGACAAGGATGTGGAGGGGGGAAAGGTATCGAATGAGACTTGCTGAGAAAAGGGAGCTTGCTCTAAAAAGTGAGAAGTGCGGATGGAGGTGAGCAAGGAGACAGTGATCAGGGGAGGACCAGAGTCAGTGGTGAGGGGAAGGAAGAGGCTGAATGAATGGGAGAGCGACAGTTCTGAAGTGAGATGTGGCATTGCTAGTGGGAGTGAGAGATCAAGCAGCATGTAATGTGAATAAAAGGCAGTTTTTTACCAGGAAAACTAAAGCTGGTCATACACATATATTTTTTGTTTCTCACAGATTCCTTCATTCACGCTATACAGCATAGTTGAATCAATTTGTAGGGCCAGATATCGTATTCTGGCAGCTGGCATTGACAACTGTCAAAATGCTCCAAAAAGCAGCTGCATCTTTTCTGCCTGTTCTTTTATGTTTTTCAATGAAAGAATGTTGGCCAGCAGGCCCACCCACAAAGTGAATTTCCACCAGTTCAATAGCAACCAGCTGAAGTTCACCTCCTGTATGGCCAACTTAATACAAAAGGGCGGGACTTGCAGTCAAGTTAAGAGTGCTCAGTCAATAACAAAAGCAGGTACAGTCTGTGGGGGAGACTTTAGTCCCTTTTTCCCCCAAAAACGTTTTTCGAAATTGGATTCACTAAGAATAATCCTGAAATCTACATTCAGATTTCACTCTTTGAAGCTGTGAATTTGTTTCAAGTTTAATGTTATCCGAAATTTGGGATCAACTCTATTAATTGTGCAAATAAATTAGCTTTAGAAGCTAATGAATTAATCATATCAATAATAACCAATAAAACAATACATACAGCAGGGCAGCCAATCAGCACAGGACCTGGAAGCTAGTGGCGGTAATTACAGTGATTTCTAGATTCCACAAGGATCTTTCAGGTATGACACAGACACATCTACATTGGTCCAAGCTGGATCAATGTACTCATTTAAAAATATGCATACCTAAACTTCAGCTTTAAATATGCAGGATCCAGTGTTGCTTTTTGTATTTTGCCTTTGCTACTTATCAGCCACCACAGCATATACTGCACTCTTCTATAAGGGAGATAATAATGATAAAAAATAAAATTGCATAAACATGCAGCATTAAAGTGATTGTAAAGTCTTTTTTTTTTCCTAAAAAAATAACAAACACGTTATATTTACCTGCTTTGTTGCAGTGGATTTGCACAGAGCAGCCTGGATCCTCCTCTTTTCGGTTCCCTCTTCTGTGATCCTGGCCCCTCCCTCCTGTTCAGTGCCCCCACAGCAAGCAGCGTGCTATAGGGGCATCCGAGCTCAGTCACAGCTCCCTGTGTCTATTCAGACAAGGAGCCCTGCCCCGGCCCTGCCACCCCCTTTCTCCAGTGATTGGCTAGCTGACTTTGTTTGACAGCAGCGAGAGCCAATGGCACCACTGCTGTGTCTCAGCCAAGCAGAATGGAGAGTCCCGGACGGCCGAGACATTCGTAAACATTGCTGGATAGAGATGGGACTCAGGTAAGTATTAGGGGGGCTGCTGCACACAGAAGGCCTTCTATCTTAATGCAAATAATGCATTAAGATAAAAAAAAAACTTCTGCCTTTATAATTTAATAAATGCTAAGTTAGTGTAATATCAATAACAACTATTGTTTCTCTTTTAAAGAATATGTATACACATTTTTTTTAGTTTTGGATAGAGTAAAGAAGGGTTAAAATCCCTTTTTAGTTTATTTTTGTTGTCTGTGTCCTGTTGGGGATATTTCCTGTTACTTCTAGTCATGGAGATAGTAGTTGAGGAAAATAGATAATAGTTAGGTAAATTCCCCAACCACTCCACCTTAAAGCGTTTGTTATCCCAACATTTCATATTCCTGATATGTGCCTGCTGTACCATGTACTTGTATGAAAAGGTATTCTGTTTTCTTTGTATTACCTTCTTTGTGTGAAATCCCTGGTGTTTCTGTCAGTCCCTCTGTTTTTCTATAAAAAAGAACAGACCACACTAAGCAGGAGAGCACACCCTGGTCAGTTCTATAGCTATACTGGGAACTTAGCCTGCTCTCCTCCAATGATCAGACTTGTCTTGACATGCCCACCCCCCTGCAGAGCCTTTCACTGGGAAGCTCAGTGTCCTGCTGTTTCTCCTCCCCACAGCTCTTATGCAGCTGGGAACAGAGGGAAGACGATCACTTATAAAGAAAAGTTATTTATATTGTTTTTTTTTTGCTTGTTTTTTAATCTATAATACACCAATGTTTTGCCTTTCATTGCTATTTCAAGCAGAATGGGTTGTTACACAAGGTGATCATTTACAACCACTTTAAGCTGTGGTTGTGGCAGTGGCTGGGGGTGTACACAAGTCTTGGCCATGATTATTTGTGGCTGCAGTAGGAATTAAAGCAGCACTTAAAAATAGGGCTGTATTGCAGCTGGAATTAAAAATGGGGCCATGATATGGCCATAGTGCTGCATTTAGGGGGTTAAAACAGGAGGTGAGGAGGTGGCATATTACCATTTTACCTCCTCACTGCCTGTCAAGTGCCTCTGGCAGTCCTTGCCACGTGTGTAAATGAGCCCTCATCCTGTTATACGGTATTTGCCAAAATAATATTACTATAATACAGGTCAGGTGTAGAGGGGTTAGGAACTGCTGGGCCTCATATATAAATCTAAAGGAAGATAAGTTACCAACATTTTGATTTTGTTTTCCTATGCTGCTTTTGAGCTATAACTAACAGTTTACGGTATTTGTTTGTTAAATGGCAACCATTATTTTTCCTTCAAATACTTTATGCATGAGCCTTGTATTACACACTAATAGGTATCAATAAATACATTACTTATAACACTTTTTAAAGAAATATTGCCTTGTTGCTCAAGGCAACTAGCCAGATTCTTTCATTCCTTCACCTAGTGTAGTTTAAGAGAATAATCAGCCCAATCTATTAGAGTAGACCAATTTTTATTTTGTGATATTTAATAAATCAAATAATTATGGGCTTAGAGATTTAAAATGTTAAAATTCAAAGCACATAAAAAGATGCAGAAAATGCAACTCTGCAATTTAAATGTATTTTAATTATGGACTGAATTTGACTAGGTATAATTCTTTTCTCTACAAAGTCTTCCCTGTCTACTCCACAATATGCACAGCATAAATCAAAGAGAGTATGGGGGAAGCTGCACAAGCAGCCAGTCAGGTGTGCTACAGTTCAAGGAGTCCTGCTGCTAACCCTTTCACTGGCCAGTCATAAGATGGTGGTGTTGGGGAGGGGACTTGTAAGTGAAAGTGAAACTGCAAAGAGAAAGGTTGGGTTTCCTCCTCTGCTAGACAGGGAAAAGTGGTGTAAATATCAGGACTGAATGGACTCATATATAAATCCTTTGGCAGGTAAAGAGCATCCTTATATGTATTTCATCTGTATCTTTATTTTTTTTGCCTTAATTTCAGCTTAAATTATTCATTTGCAAAAGCCTTCACCTTGGCATGTCAGGCCACAGGTGGAACAGGTGCATATAAACCGTGTATCATGAATTCATGAGCATGCTAAGATGGAGGGATCACATGTTACTACACAAGCATGTTAAAACTGTAATAACATGTTCTCCTTTTCTCATATTTCATTCACCTTAAAAACTTTGGTCATTGTTAATGAGATGCCTTGTATCTAGTAAAAGCATAACAAATGCACACAACAAAATGCAAAAACGTGCTTGGGTTAGAAATTTGTTGAGAAAGCACCATCCAATATATTACCTATGTGCCCAGCATCTTGTCATAGACAAATGACTTAGTTTCCAAATACTGAAATGATTTGCATTAAATGTATTTGCCCTAATTGCATAGTGTATGTGTTCTAACAAGACGCAGATGGAAAGGTCTGCAGACTATAAAGTCTTATATTTAACATAATTGGATTTAGAATAAAACACATTCCCCCTAGTCTGGTCTTGCTTATTGTAGCTTTAAGTGTTTTTGGAATGTCATCTGCTCTAATTTAACCACAGTAATTCACAGTTGATTTTAAATGTTCTCCCTCATCCAGTTATACACTACTTAATACCACTTGCATTACTGACACCTATCCCTTATGACAGCAGCCATGTACTTGTAAAGAGTTTAATGCTATTACAAAAATGCCTCAGCCCTCCAGACATGGGCAATTAAACCTGTGGTCTACTAAGTACTGTATATGTGGAGAAAAAAATCAACAAATATGAATTGTTTGTTTATGGTTTATAATAGTGTTCCGCTGCCTTATTTATTCACCCCTTCGTGCCTAAGGGTAAAACCAATCTACAGTGCCTTGAAAAAGTATTTATACCCCTTGAAATTTTCCACATTTTGTCATGTTACAACCAAAAACGTGTCATAGACCAACACAAAGTGGCACCTAATTGTGAAGTGGAAGGAAAATTGTAAACGGTTTTCAACATCTTTTACAAATAAATATCTGAAAAGTGTGGCGTGCATTTGTATTCATCCCCCTTTACTCTGATACCCCTAACTAAAATCTAGTGGAATCAATTGCCTTCAGAGGTCACCTAATTAGTAAATAGAGTCCACCTGTATATAATTTAATCCCAGTATAAATACAGATATTGTGTGAAGCCCTCAGGGGTTTGTTCGAGAACCTTAGCAAACAAACAGCATCATTAAGGCCAAGGAACACACCCGACAAGTCAGTGAAAACGTTGTGGAGAAGTTTAAAGCAGGGTTAGGTTATAAAAAATAACCCAAGCTTTGAACAACTCACGGAGCACTGTTCAATCCATCATCCAAAAATGGAAAGAGTATGGCACAACTGCAAACCTACCAAGACACCTACTGTGTCTGTATAACTGAAACTTCAAACAGGGCCATGTAAGATGTGTAGAGTGGTATGCCTCTCTGCCAATTCATTTATCTGTGTTTTGTGCATCAGAAATGACAGCCTATGTACACCAAAGTGAGATAATCACTTAGCAAAGCTGGTGAAAAACTGTACCACCTTCTGGCTATAGTGGTAAATATGAATTATTCCTAAAAAATTATTATGATTTACCTGAATAAAAGATAATTAAACAAATTCACATTTTCGATTACTCCTTAAAATAATAGCTAAAAGAAGAAAATATATGCACATAAACCACACATTCCCTTTAAGATTAAAGGTTAAGATTTATGTACTAGAACAGGGTAGGGGTAAAGTGGTTCTAAAGCCTTAAGCCCCATACACACTATCAGTTTTCCTGCAGGTTTTTGTCTTCAGATTTACCAAAACCATATAATATGAGGTCAAACCTTAAGAGTTTCAATTCGTATGCAATCAGGCAGGCCCTTGCACTACATGGTTTTGGTAAACTTGAAGACAAAAACCTGCAGGAAAACTGATAGTGTGTATGGGGCTTTAAGGGCTTTAAACCTCCTGTGCTGCAGCCCCCCCTTTCCTTTCCTTACCTTACCCCATCCCATCCAGTGATGTGCACAAGCACATTGGATAGATTGATAGCAGCGGTAGTGATTGGCTCATGCTGCTGTCAATTAAATCCGGTGATGCGGGGGGTGGGGCAGAGTCCTGCTGTCTGTGTCAATGCACACAGCAGCGGGACTCAGGAGCGAGCCCGCACAAGCTCCTTTCCCTGGGGGCACCCGATGAAGAGGAGGGGCCTGGAACACCTGCAGAGGACCCCAAAATAATAGGTTTGGGGCTGTTCTGTGCAAAACCATTGCACAAAGCATGTAAGTATAGGCATGTTTGTTATTTTTATTAAAAAAAACAAAGGTGTACAACCACTTTAACTGTTAGAGTGAGGCTAGGGCTAGGTTGACAACATGGCTGTAAACAATATAATCTACAAATGGTGTTCAAGTGGTGTTTAAAGTGGAGCTCCACCCAAAAGGGGAAGCTCTGCTTGTTCGCACCCTCCTCCACTGCCACATTTGGTACTTTTTGGTGGGGAGTGGGTACCTGGTCTTGACAGGTATCCGCTCCCACTTCCAGGTTAGATCGCCGTGGCAATCTACAAGCATTTCTGGCCCCTCCTCCTTCCCCCACTGCCTTCTGGGACACACACAGGTCCCAGAAGATGGTGGGACCATTCAGAAAGCCTGAAGGCTTCACTGACAGTTTTTCCTTACCCACAATGCCGGCGTCTGTACCCAAAGCCGATTGACAAATCGACTTGGGGTGCCAACATCACGGAATCCCTGGACAGATAAGCTACAGTATTTTTACCTGCTGACTTTTATTTTTTTTTTCCAGACTAGAGCTCCTCTTTTAGAACATCACTGTAAACTAACATTACATTTTTTATTACTTATAGTTTGTTAAAACTTTAAACTGTTATTCTCCTCAGCATAAATCA
Organism: Rana muscosa; assembly: GCA_029206835.1. Classification (NCBI taxonomy): domain Eukaryota; kingdom Metazoa; phylum Chordata; class Amphibia; order Anura; family Ranidae; genus Rana; species Rana muscosa. The sequence continues at coordinate 704,183,904 of CM055118.1, forward strand.
TCAATGTCCCCTGAACATCCCTAGGGGATCGGGTATATTTATTGATGACAGAGAAACCTTGGTTTCTGGAGAAATAGTAATGTGTGCAAAAGGGTGAATTAGAAGAAGGAATTTTCACTTGTCTGATTTTATTGGAAAATAAGAGAGCAATCCTTTCCACTTTAATGACCATCTCCCAGCAGCAACAAAAGGTCCATCAGGATAAAAAGGTTTTGTTTTCAATTCTGTGTATGTTTAGCACCACAGGGATTTGGACTCAGATTTATGATATCGGTAACCGCTTTTGGTCAAATATGACAATAAATTAAATACTCAAAACTCCACATTTTGGTTAATATAATAGAGCAGCCTTGGCTCTCAGGAATAGGTATATATGTTGTTATTCACTTTTCTTCTTGTCAGAGCAGAAATGCCAACTCTGGATGTAAAGCCCCCGTGCAGGATGACCTTTCTCCTGCCTAAGCTTAGGGTTGATAATTGCACTCTGTCTAGAAGGGTAAACCTGACAATTAACAAAGCCTTTAGCCTCTTTTTTTATCTAATCTTGACAGCGCCTTTTTTTTCACAGTTTTTTTAGTGTTTTTACTCAGCACAAAGCTTAGGTGGGGAACTTCTGCTTTGATATCACTAGAATACAAGCAAATAGTAAAAAATCAAGCAATATCTAAGAAGTTAGACTGGACTGTTGTAAAAATTGAGGAAACCAGATTTAGATTATACCATATGCCTATTGGTGACTCTTTCCCTGTAGAAGCTAAACTTTTCTGAACTGATCCCTTGCAGAGAAGCTGTACGCACACCGCAAAGGTAATTTGCTCATTTTGGTCTAGGAGACATAGAAAATAGGATCTATTTACCATTCCTCCGCTCCTCTATACTACTAGACCAGTCCCTGTAGGGTCTTCTTCATGCTCCTACAGTCTGTAGCCCTGATGTCACCAAGACTAGTCATCATAGACCTGCATTGGACTTGATAACTCTGAGGGACAGCCAAATGCTGCAGCATGGGGTAGTGTCATCTGCCAGGGGAGTAGAGGTTCAGGTAAGTAAAAGTGCTTCTCTTGTAACCTAGACTAAACAAGCAGTTTACCCTTGCAGTGTGGGCACAGCCCCAATGCAAGGGAGAATTTTCAAATTTCTCAGGATTTTGGCTTTGAGAATAATTGAGATGGATTAGCTTATAACTTCACCCACCAATAGAAGCTCCCCATCCAACTTTACACTCTGTCTCCAGTCTTACAGGAATTACAGCACTCTTCCAGACATCTCCTTCATATGACTTTATCTTCAAGAGAATGTCCTTATACATGCTCAGTCATTATCCAGGGTCATCATCTGCTTCCTGTAATAGGATAATGAAGCTAATTTAATAAAGGCAAATAGGCTGTTTATTTTGCAATGGAAGTTTCCCCACAGCTCTGTAAATGAGGTGAAGCTCTGCTGACTTCCATCATCCAAGTAAAAATTTTGTTTTTCTCTTCCTTGCACATGATTGGGTAATTTTTTCAAATTGAAATGTCAAAGTACAGCTTGATAGATATGCATATGCTATGCACAACTTGAGCAATGTGAACATCCTATTTGCCTTTAGTAAATAAATTGAATCTTCTCAGAGATCACAAAGCCATCTAAATGATGGTGCCTGTTCAGTTCTTCGCTAGACATGTGCACACTGAAATATTTCGTTTCGGAATTTCGTTTTCGTCCGAAAAATAAATTTATTTAGTTACTCCCGAAATTCGTTTTTATTTATTTTGTTTTTAGAAATTGCATTCGTCCGAAAATCTGAATTAATTAAGGTCGAATCTGTAATTGAAGGCTCATGGTGTCTGTCGAATGTTCAAAGAAGATTCGACGGAGCAGGGAAACTGTACGAGGCTGCAATCATACATTTCCGGTCGAATGTTCCTCCTACAAGCTATAGTAGAATTCTAATGTTGTATGACTAGTAATAATTATATTTATTAATTACTATTACTAGTCAACCAACATTAGAATTCTTCTATAGCCTATGGGCGGATGCATTTGACCGGAAATGTACGATTGCAGCGTCGTACAGTTTAGCTGCACCGTCGAATCTTCTAACTTTCGACAGACACCATAAGCCTTCAATGACAGATTCGACGCTTGTATGTTTTTCAATGCCTTGTCGAATCTTCGTCGTTCATGTTGAATTGTCAAGTTAGTTCTAGCTATTTTACTGCTCCTCCTCTTTGTTTACAATCAGCCAATAACATTCATCATCATTTTTATTTTACTTCCCCCACCCAATTCCAGCAGCGATCTTTTCTCTCTATGTCGAATCTTTTCTCTCTATAATGTTGAATCTTTTCTCTCTATGTCGAATCTTTTCTCTCTATAATGTCGAATCTTTTCTCTCTATGTCAAATCTTTTCTCTCTATAATGTCAAATCTTTTCTCTCTATGTAGAATAATCTTGGACTAATAGAGTTAAGGTTAGGCACATTCGACCACAGGTTTGATAGACACAGATGGTTATTGTCAGCGTCACGTCGAATCTCCTATCTATATCGAACTGATGTCACTACGAAAACGAAAATAAAGCATTTGTTTATGTCGGATCTTTCGGTTTTCAGATTCTGTGCTTTCGTTTTAGTTTGTTAAAACGATAACGAAAATACCTGAAATTCGGACGAAAATGCATTCGGACGAAAACGAATGCACATGTCTATTCTTCGCTGTGTTTCCAAATATCTGACACAGAGCAGCCCCTTCTGCAGCTTCTAACACCCCTGACTTGAAACAAATTTAAAATATTGCAGTCTGGTCACTGGGGAAGGGGAAACAGAGCATCTTCTTATCTGCAGATGACTGAGAACATTTAAAAAAATATATAAATCATTGCTATGTATTGTGGCATGTCAGGTATTTATTCCTGCAGGCTTGTAAAGTTAATAAATGGTCCCAGTATAATAGGATTTTTATAACAGCTTACCTGTAAAATCCTTTTCTTGGAGTACATCACGGGACACAGAGCGACATAGTCATTACTAATGGGTTATATAGTTACCGTCAGGTGCTGGCACTGGCAACTTCCAAAACCGGAAGTACCCTCCCCTATATAAGCCCCTCCCATCCGGGAGCACCTCAGTTTTGTAGCAAAGCAATAAGTGTCCCCAAAGAGGGGTGGGAGCTCTGTGTCCCGTGATGTACTCCAAGAAAAGGATTTTACAGGTAAGCTGTTATAAAAATCCTATTTTCTTTTTCGTACATCACGGGACACAGAGCGACATAGTCATTACTAATGGGATGTCCTAAAGCAATGCCAAATGAGGGGGGGGATACACCATATATAAGCTGAGCGCTATCAGACATGAGGATCTTTTGCGGCCTGCAACACACTGCGCCCAAAGGCGACATCCTCCTGACTTCTAACGTCCACCTGGTAGAACCTAGTAAACGTGTGTACCGAAGACCATGTTGCGGCCTTACAGATTTGAGCCAGGGAGGCCTGGTGATGCACTGCCCATGAAGTTCCAACTGCTCTCGTGGAGTGCGCCCTAACTTTGAACGGAGGCGGTCTACTTCTCAAGCTATAGGCTTGTATTATGACCTGTCGAATCCACTTGGCTAAAGTAGATTTTGACGCTGCCTGACCCTTTCTGGGGCCTTCCGGCAGAATAAACAAAGTATCCGTTCTGCGAATCTGAGCAGTGGCTTTTAGATAAGGTTTAACTGCTCCTACTACATCCAAAGAATGCAATAACTTTTCCTCTACCGAAGTAGGCTTGGGGAAAAAAGAAGGAAGAACCACATCTTGGTTCAAATGAAAACTCGATACCACCTTAGGAAGAAAGGCTGGATGAGGACGTAACACTACTCTGTCCTTATGGATAACCAGATATGGCTCCTTACAGGACATAGCTGCTAATTCCGATACTCTTTTAGCCGAACAAATGGCTACTAGAAAAATCAATTTCCTGGTGAGAAGCACCAAGGAAATATGCTGTAATGGTTCAAATGGTTGTTTCTGTAGAACCGACAGAACCAAGTTTAGATCCCATGGACATATGGGAATATTAACCGGAGGACTAATACGCATCACTCCTTGTATAAAGGCTTTGACTAGTGAATGCGAAGCCAAGGGCCTTTGAAAAAATATTGACAAGGCCGAAATCTGACCCTTGATAGTACTCAAGGCAAGCTTCCTATCTACAGCCCACTGTAGGAAGTCCAGAATCCTACCTATTACGTACTTATGTGGATGCCATTTCTTGGCCTCACACCACGCGATGTACGCCTTCCAGATTCTATAGTAGATCTGCCTGGATACCGGCTTCCTGGCATTGATCATGGTAGATACCACAGCATTAGAGAGCCCTCTCTTTTTTAGAATGTGGGCTTCAATAGCCAGGCCGTCAAACCTAGGGCTGGTAAGGAAGGGTGGTATATCGGTCCTTGCGAAAGCCGGACGACGTGGGAGAGTCCAAGGACTCCCCACTGAAATTTTACAATCTCCGCGTACCACGCAATTCGGGGCCACGCTGGAGCCACCGGAATCACCGGTTTCTTTTCTACCCTGATTCTGCGGAGTAATCGAGGTAACCATTGTGGCGGTGTGAATGCATATATCAGCTTGAACTGATCCCAAGGGAACACTAGGGCATCCGAGCTGCAAGCTAGGGGATCCCTTGTCCGAGAGACAAACCTGTCCCCCTTTGCGTTGAATCTGGATGCTAGAAGATCTACATCCGATGTTCCCCACCGCTGACATATTGTCCAGAAAACCTCGGGGTGAAGGGACCCTTCCTCTGGGCCTAATTGCTGGCGACTTAGAAAGTCCGCCTTCCAATTCTCCACTCCTGGAATGAATACCGCAGATATGGCTGGGACATATTTTTCTGCCCATTTCAGGATGTAATTCACTTCCCTCTGGGCTGCACGACTCCTGGTGCCCCCCTGATGATTGATATATGCCACTGCTGTGGCATTGTCTGATTGAATTCTGACAGGGGACCCTTGGAGTTTGGATGTCCATGCTACTAGGGCATACCGGGCTGCTCGTATCTCTAAGAGATTGATGGGCAGGGCCTTTTCTGCATCCGACCATCTGCCCTGGAGAGACTATTGCTCCAGTACTGCTCCCCAGCCTATAAGGCTGGCATCTGTAGTGACCACCTTCCAAGAAATCGGACTGAAGGATTTCCTTTTTTCCAGATTCTGGGGAACCAACCACCAACGGAGGCTCTTGCGAACGGAAGGGGACAAGGACATTGTAAGTCTAGGGCCTGAACTTTTTTGTTCCAGGCTGACAGTATGGCCCCTTGCAAATTCCTTGAATGGAATTGACCGTAGGGTACTGCTTCGAATGATGCCACCATTTTTCCCAGCAGCCTCATATACAGGCGTATGGACAGCTGTCTTTTTTGTACCCACTAAGTGGATCAAATCTTTCAAAGACAACACCTTTCCTCGAGGCAAGAATATTTTTCTCTGGCCTGAATCCAACCTTAGCCCCAAGTATTCCAGACTTTTGACTGGTTTTTAGGGCTGACTTGTCTCGGTTGATAATCCAACCGTGAGATTCCAGATACTTGATCGTCTTGTGAACGACCACGTCTAGTTTTTTCACTGAGTGGTCTATCAGCAACAAGTCATCCAGATATGCCATTATCATTACACCTTGTGTTCTTAGATTGGCCAATAAAGGGCCAGAATTTTTGTAAACACTCGTGGTGCTGTGGCCAAACCGAAGGGTAAGGCTCTGAACTGAAAATGGCGCCCTTCTACTGCAAAGCGTAGAAATTTTTGGTGGACTGGAAAGATGGGAATGTGCAAATAAGCATCTTTGATGTCGATCGCGGCTAACCAATCCTCCCCTTGTAGGGCAGTGGCCACCGATCGGATCGACTCCATCGGAAAGTCCTGATATACAGGAATTTGTATAGCCCTTTTAGAATTAATATGGGCCTCCCGTCCGCGTTTGCTTCGGGACTGTAAAGAGGTTTGAGTAAAACCCGAACCCTCATTCTTCCAGGGGAACCTCCATAATTACTCCTTGGAGCAATAGTTGTTCTAGTGCCAACAGGAGGGACTCTCTCTTCCGGGGATCCCTTGGCACGTTTGACCTCACAAATGGGAAGGAGGAGAGTCTTTTCTGTCTTGATCGTGTCCCGCCAGGTCTCTTGCGAACAACTGGAGTCCTCCCCCCACCCGACTGAGTGGGGGCTTCAATGAATTTAACTTTGGGGGAGGTTTTGTACCTCCCCTGACCCAGGGTTTCTCATTACCCTGCTACTGTCCCTGTTTTTTACCCCCGGGATTTGACCGAGGAGGCCGTCGGAACTGTTACACAGCCGATGCCCCAGGGACTGGAGAAGCAGGCCTCTTAAAGAGGGACCTCTAACTCAGCTTTTAACCGGCAAGAGCGTATTTTTACCGCTGGAAATTTTCTGGATATATTTGTCCAGGTTTTCCCTGAATAAGCGTTCACCATGAAATGGGACGCTAACCAGCCATTCTTTACAGGGAGCTTCAGCAGACCAGTTTTTGAGCCATAGGAGCCTACGCATATGTACTATAGACAGCGTAAGGCGGGAGGCCTGATGGACTGAATCCTCTATGGCGTCAACCGCAAAGCCTAAGGCTCTAGGTAGATCAGCTAGGGCAAAGCCTGCTGATCTGTCAAGTCCCTCAAGACCTGTTTCAACTGATCCTTCACTGCTTAGCAGACCCCAATAGCTGCTACTGCTGGTTGTATCACCAAGCAGATTTTCATAAGGACTCCAATCTTTTATCTATTGGGTTCTTGAACATTTGGACATTATCCACTGGACATGTCAGTGATTTATACATACAAGAGATGGCTGCGTCCACTGTAGGGACCTTCCATTTTTTTTTTTTTTTTTTTTTTCTGATGAACTTATCCTCCATGGGATAGACCACCGGAAATCTCTTGGGGGAATAAATATTTTCTCAGGACGTTCCCAATCCTGGTAAATGAGCCCTTTCAGTAAAGGGTGAAGTGGAAAAGAACAAACAGTCTGGGGGCTTCTAGCGACCCCAACGAGGATACAGTAGTGGTTGATGGTTCCGCAAGGTGCATTTTTAAATGCTGATCGGACCATGTTAGTCAGAGACTGAACCCATAATCTTTCAGCTTGAGATGCTGAGAAAGGGTTCCCCCACTGTTGATTCCTCTATAACAGAATCAACCTTATCCTGATCCCCTTCAGGCAGGTCGATCCCTGTATGGGACTGTTGCTCTGCTAACAGGCACTCTGAAGGAGGAGACGGAGATCGGGCGTGCTTTCCCTGACAGGGAGGCAGCGATAAATTTTGACAATCTCTCTCTAATCCTCCCAGAGCTGAGGAAAAAACCTCCTCTGTTACATACACAGGAGCAGGTGACTGAGGACAGCCACAGTACCAAGTACCCCTGCGGGGTCTCTACGGTCACTTACCTCTGAACTTCAGGGGAGACTGGTGCAGCAGGAGTATGCCCAAGATCCTCAGAGCCCGATGAGACCCCCTTCGCTTCCTGGAAGATTCAGTTCCGGAGCTACTGGACGGCATATTCCTAAGCCTAAAGCTGAGGTATTCCAGCCGTAATACACCTCTTTTACTGAGAATAGTCTAGCACAATTGCTGCTATATCACAGTTGGTGTCTACTAATGTGCCTTTCTAGGGGATGCCTGTATCAACCGCTTGCTGTATGCCTTTAAATGTTGCCAGCTCTGTCTCTGTACTTCATAGCCAGCTTACTGCAATAATGTGGCTTTTTAAAAACCTGCTGGGACGCCCGCACATGCGCAGAAGCGCTGCGGCGCGCACAGAGCGTCATCCCCCAGGCCCCGCCCCTTTTTCCGGCCACCTCTATATATAGAGGCGCGTGCACGCGCACGCGCGCGGCCACGTGCGCCTCGGCGCTAATTTTCAAACATGGAAACCAGGGACAGGAGCCAGGGCCCCCTTTGCCGCAGGCCGGGGGATAGACGAACACTGCAACATGGCAGAGGAAACAGTTTCCTGTAGGAGAACTCACCAGCTGCCTGGACTTTGCTCTCTGAGAAGAAACTAGTCCATATGACAAGAAAAACATTCCACAGCGGCCTCTAGTGGACAAACACAGGTACCGCAGTTTAATATACTAAACATATATAAAAAAACATTCCTTTTTTTTTTTTTTTTTCTTGACCACCATTAAAAATTATTACATTTTTTTAGTAGTTACAGGCATGCACAGATATTAGCGGGAATACCGTTAGGTAACAGACAGAAAGACAAATTAGGCTTGGGGGTCCCCCAATAGAACCAAGTTCCTGGGGGCCCCCACTTACCTGTTCCCCGCCGCAGGACTTTGTTTGGTCCACAAAAGCCCAAACTTCACCTATCACGGCAGGCATTGTAATCAAACCTTCAGGGACCGGGTTCCCAAGGATTCCACTCCCCTGGACCTGTATAGCACCCTGCACAGAAAACATCTTGGTCGTGGGTATGACCAGAGCTCTGGATCCCAGGGTCCAGCTCTCCTAAGAGAAGCATTACAGGCAGAACCTTGCTCTTCTCTGCAAGGCCCGGGTACCGACCGTTTAGCTATGAAGCTTTTTTGGTCGGATCCGGAATAGCTTACTGAGGCCCAAAAGAACCTGTACGCAAGCTCAGTGAAAAACACATGTTTCTTCTTGGCCAACACCTTAGACACTGGCAAAAAACTGAGGTGCTCCCGGATGGGAGGGGCTTATATAGGGGAGGGTACTTCCGGTTTTGGAAGTTGCCAGTGCCAGCACCTGACGGTAACTATATAACCCATTAGTAATGACTATGTCGCTCTGTGTCCCGTGATGTACGAAAAAGAAAATACTTTGTTGGGGGCAATCTCTCAATAGTGCTGAGATTCCTTATATTACTTTTTTGTGTTTCTTTGTATTGTTGATGCTTTTTATAGTGCTTGCCACCACTTCCAGAACAATCTTTTATATAAATTCTATAGGTCTGGAAAGAACTGAATAGCATTCAGGCCACTTTCTTTTATGCTATTATTTTATGAGAGTCTTTCTCTTATACTGTGGCTTTGGAGTAAATAAGACTAATGCACTTATAGTCTTCTGCAAATCCCTTATTTCTTACAATTATGGAGTACCTTGTAGTCACTAAAATGTTTTTATTGATAGAAGGTAACAATAAAACATTTAATAAGGAATGTGCATTGTCTTAAAAATACAGCAGTAATATTGTACTATGCTGAGTGGGGATTTCTTTAAGTGGTAAGACAACCGAACAGTATTTTGTTCAAGCTTTTTTTGCCAAGTATTGTCTCTATACTCTGCAATTGTGGCTGCTTTTTTTTCTTGCTGCTTGGCCATTTCTGTTTTTATCTTCTTGCCAGATTTTCTCTAACCACCTCACTTCTGGTTTGCTGTGTGCTGCTTTCTATCATATAAATTGACAGCCATACTTTTTACTTTTTTACCATTTTCTCTTTTTAGTTCTATTTTCTTAGTCACTTGTGCTCTTTTCCATATCTTTTCAGTAACAGTTATTTCCTTTCCCAGTTCTACTATATCTTAGTAGCTACCCTTAACCTTTCACAGTTCCTGCAATATTTCTCAGTCTATTTTCTCTTCTGTACCCTTGGGTTTCTCTCATGACAGCCTCTGCTCCTCTGTACTCTCTTATTGGTCTCTCAGAGGTCTGTCCCTCTCACCCTAAAATCCGTAATTTGAAAAGTAAAGATAAGTATGTAGAAGGAATCATGTATACTATTAGTGAAACCATATTCTTAACTTTGCAAATAGCAGATGAATGTTCATCCCAGGTCACCTCTCTATGCAAAAAACAAAAACAAAAAAACATGAGTTGCAATAAACATTTTTCAAGGATTCATACAAAAGATCTGTTACCCAGACAAAAGCTGAATTGCCCTCTTAAGGACTGGGAGAGAAATCTTTAACCACTTCCCCTCTCAGACTTGTACACCCTCTGTGGACCAGAGCAGTATTTACATTTCTGCTATGGACCTCTTTATTTGGCAATAGCTTTGTCATTACTTAAGAAAACAAAGTAATACATACCGTATATACTCGAGTATAAGCCGAGTTTTTCAGCACATTTTTTGTGTGCTGAAAATGCCCCCCTCGGCTTATACTCAAGTCACCTTTTTGCATCTGATTTTCCGGACTTTGGGGACTCGCTACCGGCCGACTGTAAGTCCCCTGGACACCAAACTTGGCACACATGTAACCCCTCTTTTCCTCTACAAGTGTGCAAAGTTTGTTGTCTGGGGGACCTACGGCCGGGGAGCACAGATTTTTCAAAGCCGGGCACCCCTTCCATAGACTCCCATGTTAAACGGTCATTTTTCTGATGACTTTGGAGACCGGGTACCGGCCGGTCGTAGGTCCCCTGGACCTGAAACTTGCCACACATGTAGCCACATTTCCCCTCTATAAGGGTATAAAGATTTTTGTCTGAAGGACCTACGGCCGGGGAGCACTGATTTTTCAAAGCTGAGCACCCCTTCCATAGACTCCCATGTTTAACGTCAGTCTAGTCATGGACACAGTGAGGCATGGGCACAGTGAGGCATGCAGATGGACACCCTAGGCTTATACTCGAGTCAATACGTTTTCCCATTTTTTTGTGGTAAAATTAGGTGCCTCGGCTTATATTCGGGTTGGCTTATACTCGAGTATATACGGTACATTGTTTTTGTAAGGACAAACAACGATACTTTTTGTAATATTACCTTTTTTTTTCTTTTTTTTTACTATTCAATCTTTAGACAAAAAAGTAACCCAACTAAAAAGCACTTTTTTTTGACCAGTGTTAATAAAAAAAAGTGCTACAGTTGAATAAAAGTATTAATTTAATACTATAATTTGTCCTGTTAAAAATGACACTAAGGTCTTCCGGTTCCAGCACCACATGGAGTGACCACGATCCCCAGCAGCTCCAGCTGAGCTTTGACCAATCATTCATATACAACCCAACAGCATCCCTCTACCACCTGATGCCTCTCCGCTCTACATGGGCAGCATCGTATGGAACAGTTCCTAGACAAGAGTGGGACAGACTCGCAGCTGCTACACCGCCAACCCAGTCACACAGAAGCGGCTCTGAGTCCATCATGATGGAAGCTGCAGACATGGGACAGAGCGGTAACAGCCCTCAGCCTACCATACCACTGAGCTCAGCAGACAATTCCTCTTATGTAAAAATAGCCCAGGCAGTGGTTTCTCTCTGTCTATTACCATCACTGCTGCCATGGAAAAGCATGTACTTGCAGGTATTGACCAGCTTTAATAGGAGTTAAGGAAGCACTCACAATGGACCTCTGAGGCAGAGCACCTGGTCTCATCATTAAAAAATCTCCAGTAAGTTAATATCACTATCCAGCAATATTTTAAGACCCAGCAAACTTTAATGGAGAAAGGGGAGGACTTGGAGAACTGCTCATGGCACAGTAACTTGAGGGTAATTGATCTTCCTAAATCTTATAAGGTGAGCTTCCTCATTGACATTTGTCACACATGTATACCTAAAGCTCTAGGGCTTAGCTCTCCCTGCATTTCAGAAAGGGCCCACTGTTTGGGCACTCCTTTGGATGAAAGGGCAACGCAGGTAAGCTAGCCACCCTACAATGCTATTGAAATATAAGCTCAATAATTATCGATGGTCAAAAAATCTTATTTTTCACAGATTACTCTCTGGATCTGTTACTTAGATGCAAAGCCTTTCAGCAAATCTGCTCCATGCTGTTCCAAAAGTATATCAATTCATCTTAGCCTATCCGACTGTGTAGCTTCTCTGTTTGCCTAATAGGGAACAACTCACTTTCAAGTCTCCTTCTGAGACAGAGGCCTTTCTACATTCACTCAATACTAATTCCTGTGGAAACCCTACGACCCAGGCTCACTCCGTCCAATGGAACAACACAGCCCCAGGAAAGACACTCCAAATCGACCCAGAATAACAGCTACTCCAAACCTTGCTGATCTTTGTTCCATGTTGTCTTGGACTTAAGTCCAGTAAGTATTGACATGTCTGCCTTTCTGAACCTTTTCAGATTATTTGTACGCTGTTTCCCGGCAGTGATTTTTTTTTACTATCTATGTTGTTCTTTTACTCAGTTAATGTACAGTACATGTATTTTGGAACTCTTCTGTGATTTTGTTGTGGGCATAGACTCTACTGTTCATGCCAACAGACATTCTGTGAAGTTTTTATTATTCTCAGGTTGGCTGTTGCCTACAGTTTTAACTACATAAGCTCACAGGGACTGCGATTGTGTTGAGAATTAAGGTGTAAAAAATCACAGCCTTTCGGATTGGCATTCATTAATGTTCTGGTTGAGTTCTTAATTTGGGTCTTTATGTAATTATTTGCCCCCTTTAGCTTATCCCTATTTATATTAAAACTTCATTATACTCTGCAAGCCTTTCTATGCCAACATTTATGATCATGAATTATTGAGCACTTGCACTTTATTGGTTCACGTATTTATCACTAGCGCCCCCTTATCATTATACACCACCCATAGCACAAAGCTTGCTTACTAAGCACTTTGAGGGGAGCAGCTTTTATTTATTTTTTTCACTCATAGCGTGGAGTTCTTCTTTATTTTCAGACCAAGCATTGCTTATAGTGTGTCTAAAATCCTCATTCTTTGCTTAATAGGAGAGAGAAATAGAGTGGGGGAATCTCCCCAATGGGGGCACAGACAGCAACAAAAACATATGGGTGTTCTAATCACTCTATTTAAAACTAGAAAAACGTTTTGCCTTTAGTTATACTTTAACTCATACACTTTTACTCACAAATCTCTTGTGTTCTTCTTTGTATCAAACTGGCGTAAGGACTTTCTAAACTATGCACTTACTGAAAACCTATTGGTGGATACACTAGAGTACTGAGGCAAGTAACCAATGAGACTTGGAGAGAGTCACAGTTCTAGCTACTTCATGGAGCCTTAGTTCCAGTTCTTTCAATTATTTTAATCCCCAGTTATCCACTTGTTTATTGTGCTGATCCCATTGGCCTTCCTTTACACATTGTTTCTGGTCATCTCCAACTTCTGGAACCAGGTGGCCAGTTTCATCTATGTGATCACTTAATGTTCTTTCCTCAAGGATCCTCTGCTTCTATTATTTGGGCATGGCTCATCAGCAGGGTGACCTGCCATAAAATGATCTGAGAGGTTTTCTCAAAACCTGCAATAAACATTCATTTGTCTGCAAGTCACCCGCAGAGCTATATTCAAGTCTACTTTCTCTAAAGTGCCAACTATATCAAAAATTATTTGAAAATTCTACTATGCAGGAAAAAGGTTGACATGGAACTGCTGAGTTCTAGTCCTATTAAACTTCAAGATGGTGGGCCTTTATGGATCTCTCCTTGCCATATTTGGAGAAAAAAAAATCGCTCTGTTGTCCTCTTTCCAATTTTCAAAATGGTTTCACTAAACTTCTACTGATTTGAGCATGTTGTAACAAGTTGGCTTCTCTCCCACTTCATTTACATTACACTGTGTCTATGCCTTTCAGACCTTCTGGATATTCCTTTATACTTCAGTCTAACCAGGACTGCAGTCTCTAGTTCCCTGTTGTTTTTGTCCTTTTTGCTTTTCTGTGACTGCTTATTTAGACCTGTGATCCTTTCCCCACTCTCCTTGCTTTTTCTTACCCTCCCGCCTCCTTTCCCTTCATCCCTTCCCCCTCCCCCTTTTCTTCCCATTTCCTTGCATATGGTACATTCATACAGACACCCGAGTCCTGCTTCAACTCCCCCTGGCGCTTCTTGACTCCTTTTGGTCAGATGCTCCCCTCATGTGACCCTCCATCCACACCTCCCTACCCTCCAGGATAAGTGTTAATAACTTTGGGGTGTCTATGCATGAAGAACAGATTTGATCAATAATCTTGCTCCTGCAATGAGTCTATGTCATGTCTACCTTTTTTTACTTCATGGTTCATGACACAAAAATTATTATTCTTGTACAACACACTGAAAAGTTATTTACAAACTAATTAAAGGTTTTTTTTTATTTTGTGTTTTGTTTTTTTATTTGACACTAGAAAATGAACAAACAAAAAAAATAGAAAAAAAAGTTAAAACTTTAAAATATAACTAAAGGCAATTTATTTTTGGATAGAGTAATGGAAAGTTGTAACCCCCAGTAAGGATTATTTTTGCGAGCTGTGTCTTGGGGAGATTTCCCTTCATTTCTTGTCCCATAGCCACAACCAGAAGTAAGAGAAAATCCCTCTAAATGGAGGGAATTCCTGACTGGCACCAGGGTCACCAGAACTAGTGTCCCCATTGGAAGATATCCCCACCATTCCTATTCTGGGGACAATACAATTTGTTATCTTACTTTCGGTGATAATTGTAAATAGGACTAACAGACAGGGTGAATCTCTCTAAAAGGGACAAAGACAGCAATAAAAACCTGACAGGTGTTTCAGTCTCTCTCCACTATATTCAAAACTGATATTTATTTTTTTACTTTAGTTATACTTTAATGATCAATAAAATAGAAAACAAACAGCATGAAAATAATAGTTGAGAGAAGGGGAAGGAGGAGTTAATTTGGGCTGATTATGGTGAACTAATAGTTGTTAAGGGGTTACATAACACATTTTATTAACAGAAAAAATATTTTCTACATGTCAGGATGCTTTAACTGACACCATCTGCAAACGGAAGCTCATCCCTTTGCTGATGAACGGAACAGGGTAGATACAAAAGTAACAATTTTACTTTTTATCTCTCTGTTTTTCATCTGAACAGTGTTGAGAAACAATGAGTCACATGGTTCTTTGTTTTTTTTTACAGCAGCGGCTGGTGGAGCTGCTGTACATAATCACAGGGTCATGGCAGAGGAGCATAAAGACTGCACATGCCACACATGTCCTATATACATTGATGGCTTTTTTTGGGCATATGTAGCATAGTGTTCTCAACAGGTTAAAGCACTCAGCCCTAGTCTTGACAGGTACCCAATATAAATTCAGCTTTTCTAAGAAATAATGGCTTTAATTGCACAAATACTTTACTTTATGAACTTTGAATGTAGTCTGGGTGGTATAGCCAATTTTAACATCTACCTTGTTGAAACGCAGAGTTGCTAAGAACTAAATTAATTGAATTACAGCTCAATTAAAAATGAAAAAATGCAAATCAGTGACAATTTTAACCCCTAATAGAACCCATCACAGCTGCTTTTCTTCCTGTTTGCATCTGAAAATTTCAATACCTGTCTTTCAAAACACTATGCAAATTAATGACTTCACTTTTCATAAAAAGAGCTAAAAACTGTAAGCCTTTGCAGCAGATATTTGTCTATTCCTAATAAGTCTATCCCTCCTGCTAAGAACCTCATTAAAGATTTCAGAACATTTACCATCTTTAAGACAAATCTTGAGATAATGTTAAGGAACATAAACAGACAGGCTAAGGATCTGCTATTTTATCTTAAGTGTAAAATGCCTCAATATCCACTCGCACTTATGTGATCTGAAGTATTCAGCATTTAAAAAAAAATCTTTTTTTTTAATAATAATTGTTCTTCAAAAATTTTTTTTTTTTTTAGAACAGTTCTATGGCTGTCAATTTCATTAATTATTTTGATAGAATAGTAAAAAAACCTGGTCTTCAGTTTTAAGCAGAGGGAATACACCTCCAATCTTCTACTCAGTTCTGCCCTTGCCTAAGAATCAAGAAAGAATACTGCACCTGATATTTTGATGTTTTTTAAATTGCACCACTGATCAGATTCCTAGAACGGAATGTACACAGCAGTAATAAATTATAGTCGGGTTTATCATACAATTTTTAAATACTGTATTCAAAATAATAACCATTGAAATGTTAAATTACCTACAAATTAACTTTACAATTCTTTAAGAAAAGGGCAAAAAACTTTGACCTTAAATAAATAAATCACGTGCAAGGAAATGAAACAATAAAAACATTTTTCAGCAGCGCTTCACCTCATTCACTAAGCTCTGGGAAGAATTCCCTTGTAAATTACACCTGTCTTTCCAAAGTCCATCTTCTTTTAGCAAATCAACCCCCCCGATGTAAACTTTACAGCCAAAGTTCCAGTCAGTCAGGGAGTGCCTCCAGCATGAATGATCCCCACAACATTAAACTGTGATAATCATTCAATGTAGCTTCCTTGTCATTGCAGATTAGTCTTCTCTGTGATCTGATCCCAATTATGACAGCAAACTTGCAAACAAAGGAAACCCCTCCCATAGTCATCACCCATTGCTCACTGTTCATTATACATTTCTATTAAAACAACATGAAGTGCTAACTGTAGAACAGGAATGTAATGGGTTGCACTTTCATAACGCTCTTCACCCTGGCAACAGTGAGCTTGCATAAGATAAAGGAAAGTCATTTTGACAGGCAAGGTGGAAAACTGGACTATAATTTTCTAAAGTGAGCCGAATCTAAACCTGTGTATACAGTAATTGTAGCAATTAGTTTGATGCTGTGGTGAGAAGGGTACAGTACCATCCAGTCTGTGGTTTATTTGATCAGTTGATAAAAACGAAAGAAAAAAATCTGCAAAATTATTTGAAGGATATAGTAATCACAGCTATCCCCAAGGATACAGCAATTTAATGTTCACAGTTATTTAAAAAAGCTCAATATTATGTTAGAGTTTGAAATAATTTTAAAATATAATAATAAAATTCAGTGTGAGTTTTTAATTGTTATTTTCTTGTTTAGAGAAGTGTCCAGAACTCCCAAATCTAGGTAGGTTTCATCATAGGATCAGAAGTCACCAAAACATTGATTTTCAACTTCTTGCAACTTAGAAGTGACAGAATGAATGTACAATATGACGAATTAGTGTAATTTCCCCCATCAAAATCCCTCTTTATCTCTTGACTTTAGGCCCATTATTTTCAATTTAAGAAGGTCACATTATCACAAGGAACAAAATATATTTTACTGGGCAAAACATGATGTTTTAAAATATTTAGAGAGTTAAAAGAAAATTTTTCATACAGATTTTAGGGCCTGTTTTAATTCATACTCTATATATGAATGAAGCGAGCTTAAAGATCTCTCTCTACATTTAGAAAAGTACTTAATGAATTTGAAAACTGTTTTGTTCCAAAAAAAATCATTTCTGATGACATCTGGTGCTGAATTACTAAGTGTGATCACACTGTTCTATAAATAAGTTTAAGAGGAGATAGGAAATTCTGATGTTCATCACTATAAATAGGTTGAAAAAGCTCATCATATATGTTCATTTGTACAATGCAATTTTTAGTCTGTGGAGGTTTATGGTTAAAAAAAAAAAAAAACACACACACATACACACATACATACTACATTATTCATTGACAACTGTAAGTATACAAAAGGACACACTCATTTAATAAAACATGATAATAACAGAAACACACTATACTAAGGGTGGTTGTGGGGGAGGGTGAAGGGGTTAATTAACACTGCCACTGGCCAGTAATACAGCATGAATGAGTTAAACAATATGGCCACTGACCACTGCTGCATTAGTGGCCAATGGCAGTGTTTATTAACCCCTTCATGTTGTATTATGAAGGGCTTAATAAACAGTGGCACTGGCTATTAATGCATCATGAAGGAAATTAAAAACTGCCACTGGCTACTATTACAGTAGTGACTAGTATTAGTAGCCAATGGCACTGTTTATTAACTCCATCACACTTCATTTGTGGCCAATGGCAATGTATATGTATATCAACTCTTTTATGCTGCATTACAAAAGGGTTAGGTAATAGTGCCACTGTCCACTAATGCAGCACATACAGAAAGTATTCAATTTATAAGTGTTATAAACTACTGAGTTTTTTTTTTAATAATATGAGTACAGTACCTTTGCTTTACAAAGACCATTTAATACATGACAAATTATTATCAAACTATCTCTCTTGAAAACATAGCTGTCTCTCATTTAAACTATATAGCTAACAATAATTTAATGTCTGTAGTTATCTCAGTCCCCTTATTAGTATTGTTTCCCTTCTCTGGATTCACTCCAGTTGAAGCTCATCCTTCCTGAGGACTGGTGACAAGAGCTGAATGGCATGCCCAAGATGTTGCTGAACCAAAGTTAAAGAGGTAGAATAAAGCCCTGTACACACAATTAGATTTCCGATGGAATAAAATCCGATGGATTTTTCCATTGGATTTCCGATGAAGCTGACTTCCATCAGTCTTGCCTACACACCATCAGTCAAAAATCCGACCGTCCCAAATGCCGTGACGTACAACACGTATGACGGCACTATAAAGGGGAAGTTCAAATTCAATGGCCGCCACCCTTTGGGCAGCTTTTGCTGATTTCGTGTTACCGCGTGTTAGTAAAAGTTTGGTGAGAGCCGATTCGCGCTTTTCAGTCTCTGTGTTTTTAAGATCGTTTTCTGGTGTTCAGTTTGTGTTTGTGGGTTCGTATTTGTGTTTCAGTGCGTGCAGTCAGGTAGTATCTGTTTTGCAGTGTGTTCTTGTCTGCTCGTCACTGTTTTTCAGGTCGTTCTTCACAGGCCTTGCTGTTCCTCGGTGCGTTTTGTTTAAGTTCGTTTTGACCAGACGACCGGTTTAAAGTCATGTTGGAAGTACGTTCTCATTCTCAAGTTCGTACTGCGTACGGGCTTGGTGTTGCGGTTAATACTGTAACCCGAGCTCAGTCCATGAACAGGGCGAGGAGGAGTTCATGGACCAAAAATTGGTTGCTCCAGCGGGACCAATTCTCTCATATGCCTCTGCTGCGGGAAATACAGGAGAATAATCCTGCTGACTACAGGAATTATCTCCAGATGACAGACCCCGTTTTTTCACCGTCTGTTGGATTTGCTGTCCCCCTATATCACGAGGCAGGACACTGTGATGCGCCAAGCCATCATTGCCGAGCAGAGGCTTATTGCCACGTTGAGATACCTGACGACTGGGAGAAGCTTGCAGGACCTCAAGTTCACGACAGGCATCTCCCCCCAGGCTCTGGGGATCATTATCCCTGAAACGTGTTCTGCCATCATACAAGTCATGCAGAAGGACTATATTAAGGTAAGTTTTCTCCTTTAACATCACATTTTATGTATTTAATGTTTGCTAATGTATTGTATTTCTTTCATCCTTCCCTAATTACCATGATTGTAATATGCTGTGAATGTCCCCTTTGTGCCCATGCAGTCTGTAAGTTTTTAATGGTCCTTTTTTGGCCTACATGCATATTTCCCTTCACTAACCTCTCCAGCATGCTATCCTGGGCCCAAACACACCTAGCCTAGTCTGTTAACAATCTTTTTTGTCAGCTCCCTCCCCCCCCTAAAATGTGTCCAAATGTTTAATTTAACATTCAATTTAGGCAGTGTGGTAGAGGCTTTTTTTGGGGGGCCCAAACTCAGCTAGAACCCCCTCCCCCCTTAATTTTTTCCAATGGGCCATCAGAGGGGGTGAGTAATCTGATAAGTGGGCCTTCTATTTTTGTATTTAAATACTCCTTAAAATAAATGTTATACTGACGTTGGCCAAAAATATTCTTTTGTAATCTGCTTGCAATGTTATGTGCAAAAGTAAACATTTTTTTTTTGTTTGACTCCACAGTTTCCTTCATCGCCACAGGAATGACAGACTGTGGCCTCCTGTTTTGCCGAGCGGTGGGACTTCCCCAACTGCGGAGGGGCAATTGATGGGAAGCACGTCCGCATAGTGCCGCCACCCCGTTCGGGGTCGTACTATTATAACTACAAGGGGTTTAATAGTGTTGTGTTAATGGCGGTGGTGTCGGCACACTATGAGTTTTTGTATGTGGACGTGGGGAAGAATGGCCGGATGTCCGCTGGCGGAGTCTTCGCACAGACGGAGTTTGCCCACCGTCTGCAGACTGGTGGCCTGGCATTGCCACCTGATGCAGATAATGTGGAGGGACTTCCATTTGTGTTTCTTGCTGATGAGGCTTTCGGACTGGGACCACACCTGATGTAGCCGTTTGCCCAGAGGACCCTCACCCCGGAGAGGAGGGTTTTTAATTACCGGCTGGCCAGAGCCCGGAGGGTTGTTGAGAATGCCTTCGGGATAATGGCCAGCCGGATCCGCCTGTTTCTGACAGCCATCCACATGGCGGAATACAAACTGAATCACCTAATCTTCAGCTGCTGCATACTGCACAATTTTTTGCGCAAACATTCTACAAATTATCTCTCAAATGTTGGGCCTGAGGCCGGTCTTTCAGACACTCCATTGATGACAGGCCTGGAAACTGGCCGTACTGGCTTGGCCCCCCAAAGCGCCCGTGAAGTACGTGATAAATACGTTGAGTACTTCACGGGTAGGGGGGCCATCGCTATGCCAGACAATATATGATTTTTTTTGTTAAAAATAAAACTCAAAAAATTATCTGTAAAAGACTCGTTTTGTCATTATTGCTTGTGTTTCTTTTATTATCTGTCTCCCAGGTTCTCATAGTACACTTGTAGTGCCAAGTGGATTTGTCTTTAGTAAATAACCACAATTGTCACAGTAAACAAGAACATAGACATTTTCAAACTGGTTTTGAGCATGGAAAGAATAAGCCACACATTGTTGAGTATAAAAAAATTTTTACTCTGTGCACAACATGTGCGTTAGATTTTTTTGTTACAAAAAAATTCACATATTTTGTGTCCAAATTTTTTTACATTTTTTTTTGGGGTTTGCATAAACAGCCATGGTTCAAACAAAAAAACATATAAAAACAATGGAACTTACAAAGTTCAATCTTAGAAAAACTTGAGATGGGGTGATGTCACCCCTGAACCAGCCCAAATTTGAAGATGCACACAGCTTGTGTGGCAAAATGGGTATTTTCATCCTGATCCCATGCCTATCATCATGGGGGATTAATGGACATGTTTTGGGGGTGCAAACCCTTCCTCTCACATACTTGAGTAGCGAGGAAGGGGTTGCACCCACAAAACAGGGACATAGATATCCTGTGATGGCAGATAGCACATGTTGACACGCTGTGTGCATCTTCAAATTTTGGCTTGTGGTAAATCAAGTGCAACATTTTGGACAAAAACAAAACACAAAAATCAAGGGGGGTGGGGTCAGTTCCTATCGCCCCAAAATATCAATGATGTTTTTATATTTTTGCTCAATCACATTCATCCTATTCCTCATGATGTCCATTTCACTACTACATTCCATTATTTCTTGAATTATGATTTGTGCACTAGCACTTGAGAAAGGAGTAGTAGGAGTTTCTGCCACACCACCATGTTCATCCCCTAAAAAAATAAAAAAGTATTAGAAATATGCAGGCCTACATCTCTTTACCTGAAGCTGTGGTGACAGACACTGACCTGTTGTGGTGATAAGCTCCACCTCTGCTTCCTCCACTTCTCCTTCCTCCACCTCTGCTTCCTCCACCTCTCCTTCCTCCACCTCTGCTTCCTCCACATCTCCTTCCTCCACATGCTGAGGTTGGGGTTCTCTCTGAGCTTGGGGTTATTTCTGTGGTCCGTGCTTCCTAGGCTCCTCAGATTGGTGTCCTCCCAGTCTTCTCTCCCCTATGAGAATGAAACAAAAGGTATCCTTCCTTAGCACACAGATATTTGAGGGCATAAATTGGAAACATTGCTTGGAAGTGGGGTACAATTGTTTGTTTTAGCAGAGTTCCAAGATGAACACATGAGATTTTTGGATTTCAACAAAGCAGGAATACTTCAATTTTTTGACCAATGTAACACACATGGAGACACTCCAAAGTATCCACTGGAGCACCTGTGTGGGACACCCTAAAAAGGTTGTTCTGGTGGCCCACACTATATCATCTAGACAACAATGTTTATAAACGTTGTTTTAATACAAATAGGCATGACCACAAGTGGTTTACGTGTATCTGTGCAAAACATGGTATTTTAGACGATCGCTGTTTACTACGAACCATTAAAACTTTTGCCACTAACATGAAAGTTGCCATTTTACAATGTGAAACCAGTCAATCCAAGCACATGGAGCAAAACATGCAAGAATAATAATAATTAAATTAGCAATAACACTAATAATACTTACCTTTTTTCCAGTTTTTTTTTATCTTCCTATACTGCTCCAGCTCCCTCAGCTTCAGGTCAGACCACCTTTTACGGAGCTGCTCCTTGGATCTCCTGACCCCAAATTTATTATAGAGACTCCTCGCCACTTTTTCCATTATTTTTGACTTCCTGAGATTATGGGTGTCGTATGGCCCATGCTTCCCATCGTAATCTTTCCTCCGCAGGATGTCCACCATCTCCGCCATCTCAGCAAATGACATATTAGTCGCCTTGTATCTTTTACTCCTGGATCGTGACGTTCCAGCCTCCGGACTTTCCTCGTCGGTACTTAGTATAACACGCACCTGTGTCACCACCATGTCGTCGTCTCCCACTGTGCCCCGAATGAGAAGGGGCGTGGAAAATCCGAAAAAGACTGTCATGGGCGGGCGACGCATAAATACTAACAACATAACTATGTTGTGTGTGCGGAGTAAGGACGACCGGAAGTGCCGAACGACTCCAACGAAGGTAAAAATGAAACTTGGGGTATCAGTGGCCTATACTGATTCATGATTCTATAGGCCTATAATTGGGATAAGATTAGGACAATTTAAGCTGACCTAGTGTTTTTGTATTGTGTTTTATCTTGCATAAATTATGCATAAATTAAGGGAGCCTGATATTATGATGGCTTTCATTGATAAATACAGCTAAATGAAAAACTTGTGGGAGGTCAAAAATAGTTTATACCACAACAGTGTGGTACGAAGGGCAACAATTGAAAAAATAGCAGCATATATGAAGACCTGGATCCCAGAGGCAGACTATACGATGATGAACAATAAAATCAACCACTTGCCGCCCGCCCTATAGTAGATTGACGGCGGCAAAGTGGTTTCAATATCCTGACTGGACGTCATATGACGTCCAGCAGGATATTGAGCCGCTGCGCGCTCCCGGGGGCGCGCATCGCGGCGATCGTTATT
Source organism: Rana muscosa (assembly GCA_029206835.1). Lineage (NCBI taxonomy): Eukaryota > Metazoa > Chordata > Amphibia > Anura > Ranidae > Rana > Rana muscosa. The sequence continues at coordinate 704,206,877 of CM055118.1, forward strand.
GCGGGATGTCAGTCTGACACCCCGCAACACCGATCTAGGTAAAGAGTCTCCGACGGAGACTCTTTACCATGTGATCAGCCGTGTCCAATCACGGCTGATCACGATGTAAACAGGAAAAGCCGGTCATCTGTTAGACGCGAGTAGAGGAGAGCCGATCGGCTGCTCTTCTGACAGGGGGGTTTGTGCTGATCCATTATCAGTGCAGCCCCCCCGAGGATGCCCACACTGGACCACCAGGGATGCCACCAGACCACCAGGGATGCCCAGCTTAAGGTATGCCACCCTAGACCACCAGGGATGCAAATTAGAAATGGCTAATGGATGCCAATCAGTGCCCACAATGGATGCCAATCAGTGCCCACAATGGGCACCACTGAGTGGCAGGCATTATTGTTTGGCACTGATTGGCATCCATTAGTACAACACATTACAGTACAGTGCCACCTATCAGTGCCCATCCATGTCACCTATCATTGCCCATCCATGCCCATCCGTGCCACCTATCAGTGCCCATCCATGCCGCCTATCAGTGCCCATCTGTGTCGCCTATCCGTGCCACTTCATGCCGCCTATCTGTGCCCATCCATGCCGCCTATCTGTGCCCATCCATGCCGCCTATCTATGCCCATCCGTGCTGCCTATCTGTGCCCATCCGTGCCGCCTACCAGTGCCCATCTGTGCCGCCTATCGGTGCCCATCCGTGCCGCCTGTCGGTGCCCATCCGTGCCGCCTATCGGTGCCCATCAGTGCCGCCTCATCGGTGCCCATCAGTGCTGCCTCATCGGTGCCCATCAGTGCCGCCTTATCAGTGCCCGTCAGTGCAGCCCCATCAGTGCCCATCAGTGAAGGAGAAAACGTACTTATTTACAAAGTTTTGTAACTGACACAAAAAAAACGTTTTTTTTTCAAAATTTTCGGTCTTTTTTTAAAAAAATAGCAGAAAATAAAAATCATAGAGGTGATCAAATACCACCAAAAGAAAGCTCTATTTGTGGAAACAAAATTATAAAAATTTAGTTTGGGTACAGTGTAGCATGACCGCGCAATTGTCATTCAAAGTGCAACCGTGCAGAAAGCTGAAAATTGGTCTGGGCAGGAAGGTGTATAAGTGGTTAACAACATGAGGAATTCCTACAAAAAGCGGTACAAAGAGGTCCGCGCTTCAAAGAGATCAGGAGCAGCAGCAGACCAAGTACCTGAGCCCAAGCTGTGTTACTACAAACATCTTTGTTTTCTGGACGACCAGATAGAAGCCAGGGAATCACTTTCCAGCCTTCCTTCCACCCTTCCCTCCAGCGTTCCCTCCAGCATTCCTTCCACCCTTCCCTCCAGCGTTCCTTCCACGCTTCCCTCCACCCCTGCAGAGGGGGTAGAGGAGCAACCTGAGCTTGAAGAGTCGGATCTGCGCATCTTTAGCCAGGTATAGTATTTGAAAACATATTTATTGGCCTAGAATTATTATTGTGAACTAGATGTTATTATTCACAAATGAAAGAATTAAAAAAAAACAAAAAAAAAACAGTAGTGGACAGAAATGATTGGGACAGTAATGAAAAATGCTGGGGTCAGAATGAGAGTCTTTTATATTTATTAACATTCAAATTGCAACAGTCATGAGCTGAAAATTGTGTGTGATTGATGAACCAAAAACTAAAACTATGTCCCTTTTTTATAAACAGGATGAGCTCAGCCAGGAGGATGAGGCTCCGGAATGTGGCAGCCAGGAGGAGGCAGGGGTGAGTGACAGACAGGAGGAGGCTGGGCCAAATGGCAGGCAGCAGGTACCCAGGCCAAGTGGCAGCACCCAGTCCCAAGTGCCTCCCCTCCACATCAGACCCAAAAGACCTCGGAGGATGACACAGGTGGAGGAGGAGTCAATTCAAATCATAAGAGACGCAGCTGCCATAATGAGGGCCTCCCTCAACCCTGTAGAGGCCTATAGCAGCTACCTGTCCGATAAGCTGCATAAACTGGAGGAGGGACAACGTGCCCTCTCTGAGGAGCTGATTTCCAGTGTCCGTCACAGGGCGGGGAGGGGCCAGCTGACAGAAGCCACACATCTGTGTGATCTGGCCCATCCTTCTCCTCCTCCTCCTGCCACATTCCCACCACCAGAGCCACAGCCTGCAAGGGGGCGTGGAGTGAGCCGTGGAAGCAACGCTGCAGGGAAGCGTGGAGGGAACACTGCAGGGAGCAGTGCAAGGAAGGCTACAAGGAAGACCAGAAGGTGATTCACTGGCTTCAAGCTGCTCTGCCAGAAGATGCAGTTTGTTGGAGTACCACAGCTTGGGGACATGTATGTCTTCTGCTGCTGCTCCTGATTTCCATATGTAGTTAATTTTATTTTCCATACAAGTCATGTCTGCCTTTGGGGTCCAAGTCTGCATAAATGCAAATCATTTCTCAATTGTTGCCCTTCCTGTTTATTTTGTTTACCCAGAATAAATGGATCTTTGATTTAAGTTAAATACTTGCCTATGTGTTTTTATTGTGAGTAGCCATAACATTTCATAAATACAATGTGTAATTAACAAGGGACACCAACCTCCTTGAGGGTTAAAAAAAAAAAAAAAAAAAGGTTGTTGTGATAACTTGACCAAAAAAAAAAATGGAGGTCACAAGAATTTATAAAATTTATAATTTATAAAAAAATAAAAAAAGTAGATCTTGATTAAAAAATAGAAAACATTCTTATGGAGATCTGGCTTTAAAAATAAACAATTATATTTATTGAGATCACAAGAAACAATAAAGAAATAAGTTTGCCAGGACTCTGTATAAATATCAGCAGCAAAAAAAATTCTTTATTCTAGCATTAGAAAGAAGAAAACAATGCGCTGCATTAAACGAGTCAATAATTTGCAGAATGACGAATGTGCTCTCTCCATTAGGAACGCTAGTTTTACCAGAACGAGCGCTCCCGTCTCCTAATTCAGTCTGAGCATGCGTGGGTTTTTTCTCCGATGGAGTTCCACACAGACGATCGGAATTTGCTATCGTTTTTTTTCCATCGGATAAATTTAAAACATGTTTTATTTTTAATCACCGATGGAAAAAAGACCGATGGGGCCCATACACGATCGGTTTGTCCGATGAAAAAAGTCCATCAGACTGTTTTCATTGGTAAAACCGATCGTATGTACAGGGCTTTATAGTTTTATCTCTTGAGTAAATACGCTTTTTAAAGAGGTTTTAAACCTCAGAAAAAAAAATTGAAAAAAATAAACCCTGCAAGACAAAGGCATAATGAACTAGTATGCATTGCAAACTAGCTCATTATGAAATACTTACCTTAGAACAAAGCTGTTGCAGCGGTCCCCGCACACCACTGAGACGTTTGACATTTTACTCAGAGTTCTCCTGGGTTTGCGGGCTTCGGTGCTATCATTTGCCAGAGACTTCACTCCCGTTTATGGCATGGGCTCAGAAGGAACGGCACCCATGGGCCTTTCCTTCAGAGCACATGCGCCAGTGATGTTACTGACTGCATGCAATGTAAATATCCCCTAAACTGTACAGGTTTAGGAGATATTTTCACAACCTATAGGTAAGCCTTATTATAGGCTTACCTATAGGTTAATGTAAGCAGAGGGCGTTTACTTCCTCTTTAATACGTGATAATAGTCTGCTGGCCTTGCTTGCTGTGACTTTGCATTGTATGTTATTGCTGTGTCTGTGATCTCCTAGGATCTCCAGATCACTTTCTATCCTCAATTTCCCCATAGGTTCTCCCCTTAGTGAATAACTTGGATTCATATTTTTTAGCTCTCAAGTGTATTATATTATAATTTTCAGTATTAAATCTCATTACTTCCAAACAGCTAAAGGTTGATGTATCGTATAGAGACAGACAGAGTGCCTCTCTCTGTATGCTGTGTAGCATAGAGGCTTCATATCTGACTGCCTCCTAGCAAACAGGAAGGCTCAGTGTGCAGAGCATGATACACTGGTTCCCCATCTGATCCACAATCTCCTTGTAATTGGTAGTAAACAGTAGGCAGATTAGATAGTAGACTGTCAATTGGCTAAGAATTCACTCACTGCCCGCTGTCAATCACAAGAGGAGAAGATCTGATGGACAACTAGTTTCTCTGAATACTTATTAAAGTGTCACTAAACCACTAAACCCACATCATAAGAAACTATTAATAAATACTGTATTACACGCTGTTCATACTCACTCAGTCACTATGAGATTTGTTTTCTGTATTCTGCAAAAAAACTGGTAGATCCTGCTGTTCTCTATCTCCACCTTCTGTCAGTGTCCCAAATTCAGTTAGAAATTTTGCAGCTGTGGAACTCTGCACATGCTCAGTTTGCAGTGAGTTTCTATGCTGAGCATTTCCTCCCTATCACATCTGAGCAGCCCATGTGACTATAGAGTCACACATGTGGGCGTATACACAGTGCTAAATGACAGCCCACTCCCGCCCTCTACCTTCATGCCCACTAACCAGCTAAACACAATGGGGGTGGGGTTTACATCTTGATTGCTTTACCTCCCTCTTATTCTAAGACAGAGGCTGGAGGGGCGTGGCGCAGCTTGTGACTGGCAGAAATCTTCCCACACCATGTTATTGCCAAAAAATAATAAGGATTTTATTCCAAATATATATTTGTATGACAATTTTAAACAGTTTATTGATATTATTATTATTATTATTATTTTACTCTGTATTCCAAAGGCTGGGCTTTTTTATTTTGAACATGTGACCAGCAGCAGAGGACTAGAAGCTCATCCTGCTTATGTTTCCCTGCAGACAGGCTAGTAGAGAGCTGGGTCATATGACAGCTGTATATCAATTAGGAAAAAGGTACTTAGATGTTTTTTATAATAAATAATTACAGTGCTATCATCCATGTACAGAAAGAGAAGGAACAATGTAAATTAAACAGTGTGTGTTTAGTATCACTTTAAGCTCTGCCCATCCAGATACAAAACTCCCCACTGCTGTGCAGCTGTATGGACACTCCAGCCTCAATGCCCCTCCACATCAGTGTTGCCAACCATCATTATGGCTGTGACACTCATGGACACAGTGTTTTCGGGCTGCGCCAGTGGTGTGCGGATCTGGCAGAGATGATGCCTGAGCATGTCATGCTGCATGGGAGCTGAGCAGAGTGCTGGGGCCTTGTTTGTGGGTCATTGAGATGGGAGCAAGGCAAGCTGGGAACGTCAGTGCTGTTTGGACTGGAGTGGACTAAAAGGACCACCTGGTGTGGAGAGAGACTGTCACTGTGACTCAGAAGGGGACGTGTCATGTCGGTGAGGTGTCATCATCCGTGTTGCTGCACAGTGCTGTCAGCGTCACTGTGAAAGTCAGTTTCGTGTGTGTGTGTGTGCGCCTGCCCATTCTAATTTCTTGCCCTTCTGAGTCCTGTCCCTGAGGTACTCACTTACTCTTTCAAAAATAAAATGAGACATTTTTTTTTTGCCTTAATATCTACCTTAAATAACATTGCTAGTTGCATATTGTACTGGTTTTCGCCTAAATACTGAAATGTGCACTTAAAACTGTAATTTTGTAACTTTTGGAAATGCCAGTAAAAACTTGTCTGTGACAGTTTTGGGTGTTGTGTCAGTAAATTTCAATCCAGTAGGTTGGCAACACTGATGCATGCCCCAGATACATGTGCTTGTTTACAACAGGTACATGAATCTGTCTTCTGCACTGACATTTGTCATGTGGAGGCACGTCAGAATTCTTAAAAGTGTCAGAAGCACTTCCCCTGACTGTTCTAACATATCTAACGTACTGCATGTTCACAGTGACAGACAGTGCTTCTGTCACATTGGCGAAAAAAAGGAATAGAAGGAAAATTCTAAATACTGCAAAGAGCAGCACCATGCCACTCTCTGCGGCATTCACCTGTAAGCCCACAGTGGGAGCTGAGGCCTTGACGTCCTGATTTCCCAGGAAGTCAGTTGAATGATGCTGGGTGTCATAAACCCAGAAGAGGAGCAGTGCTGGATTGGTGAGCGGGTGAGTCTCCTCAGGATAGCGTCAGAGAACACATGAGTATAGAAGCTGCAGCTGCTGTTTTGCTTTTACAAGCTGCTGAGGGATCACATTTTGATTTTTTTTTTCCAAGCCAGAACTAAGCTTTAATTACACAGCTAAATCCAAGTACACTTCATGCTTATTTTACTTTTTTATTTATTTTGTGCCATATTAAATGCAATAACTTCAACATGGCTATGAAAACAAAAACCGTAATGATGACAAAATGTCACTATTTACATTTCTGTTGCTAAGATTGTTAATGTCACTACTGCATTCTATTCCAATTTTTATAATTGACAGTTTTGAATATATTAAGAACCAGAAATGGTCCACTGTAGACGTGCAGAAAAGCTACGAATGACTAAGACTCACACTTCAGAAAGAAGTGTAATCTGGGTGCTGATAATTCTGTGCTTCCTGTTGCTTCCATTTAGAAATGTCATTTTTAATGATCTAGTGTACATTTGTCATGACATTTGATATACGATTTCTATCTTTCTAGTCCGCTACATGCCCCGATTTTCAACCTCATTTTGTGTGTAAATGTGTTAAATTGTCTTTTAATGTCAAGGTTAAATGCATCTACTAACTTATGCTGTAGCTAAGCTGTTACCATTTAAGTAAATGTTATTGTTATAGGAACAATACATAAAATTATCCAGTTAGGCTGAAGCCCATTTCAGTCTGTACAGTCTGAAATTTTTAAGTGTTTTGAAGACAGCTGATGGATTTCCTCTTTTTTTACTTGCTCTTACACGCCATCTATAGTGTTTTATGTTTTTGGATTGTCTTTATTATGTTTTTAGACTAAAGAATGTAAATGCATTCATTGTCAATGTATTATCACTTTACTTGCTATTATGCTGTGAGTAGCTTGTCTCATTTAATCTTCTGCTATGTAGGTCTATTCTCACTTCCTCCCTTTCCTTCCTTTGCTAGCTAATATTTACTCATACTTCAAAATGTATGTGAATCCTAACAATAAATTACTTTTATCTGCTACAGTTTGGCCTTATAAGCCTGCATTCATACTAGAGCAGGGCATATTCCTGGTGATTTTTTTCAGGTGTTTTACAGATGTTTTTAAAAGCGTACATGTGTTTAGGGCCCCATTCACACATGTGCAGTTTAGTTACAGTGCATTAAAAAAAGTCCTGCATGCTGCATCGTTGATGCACTTTCATCAAAATGCATGTTCTACGGCAACTTGCCTAAAATGCATGTAAAACATACTGTACGATTCAGAGGGATAGCTCTTCAGAACCACGTGTACAGCCGTTTGTCCTAAACAAAGGTGTATTGTTTCTTCCAAAGCAAACAAAAACAGCACTTTCAGCAGCACCACTGAGTTCACCTAATCCCAGAAATTATAACACAAAAGTCCACTTGTCTTCAGCACAAAGATCATAAAGGATCAAAAAGTAAACATAAAGAAACATATTTCATAGATGGGATTTTACCCGAAGGTTAGCACAGTCCAACTCTGGTTGTTTGGCAGCTCCCAGCACATGTGCAGCACTCCAACAGGTCTCTTTCTCAAACTCCTACTCCCCACCCCTATTTCTACGCGCTTCCCATTTTATGTGCTGCTTCCTGGAGGCTGCTTAACCCTGTAGGGACTGGAGTCCCTGTAGTCAGGAGTGGAGGTCCTTTTCACACATGAATATCACTCCAGACCTCCTAAATTCTGGGTCCGATATAAGTCTCTACAAATACCAAGAGGACTGCAAGCCTTTACATGACTATCCTGGAATTCCTCACCCATCACGGGTGAGACCCCTGAGTACGCACACATTTTCCTTAAAGGGACCATATCCCAAAAATTGGTTCCATATAGCACCTGTTCAGGACCCATACTTGGCTTCCTGTATAATACCTACAACACAACACACCAAAAAATGCTCTGACTTCTCCAACTTCAAATTCCTAACTAATCTGCAGATGAATTTTTCAAAATCACATGCATTAAACATCTCTTTGTCTCAGGAAATACTTAAGCAATGCCAATCAAACTTCCCATTTAGTTGGAACCAAGATGCGATAACATACCTTGACATCCAACTGCCTGCCAAGCTCTCAGATCTATACACCAAGAATTATCTCCCAATTCTCCAGAATATACAACGAGGCTTAAAATCATTGTCTGTCGGACTCTTCTCATGGTTCGGGAGAGCCGCGATCCTGAAAATGAATATCCTTCCCAGAATACTATATGTACTACAAACCATACTGATAAAACTACCACCACCATTCTTCTGGTCCTACCGCAGAGTGGGCATGTCTTTCTTATGGAGCATAACACATCCTAGGCTAAGCAACAAAAGACTGACCATTCCTAAATTAAAAGGAGGCATAGGCCTCCCAGATATCAACAAATATCATTTAGCTTGCCATTTAGCGAGAGTGGTCGATTGGAACCTCCACTCCTGAGTAAAAGCAGGGGTCCAGCTGTCCCCACCACATCTTTACCAAATTCCTTGGATAGCCACCGACCACATCCCTCCCTCTTGCAAAACCCATCCCATAATAGGCACTACACTACTAGCTTTCAAAGCAGCTTGCCATAGGTATAAGGTCTCATCCTCCCCAGGCCCGTCATAACCCGGATTTTCCGTCGGGTATGTCAGACTCTTTTCTTTAAGACAGTTGGCCTCACCCCACTTTCCGGGCAGAACACTTTTTTGAAAGAGATAGCCTCTTATCCCTATGCGCACTGTGATCCCAGTCTACAAATCTCTCTTTCCCGTTTTGGGCACACGCTCAAATTAGACACTTCCTAAGTACACCCCAACTTCTCCCTGAATGGTCCCAACAACACACACCCTTCAAATCAATTTGCTTTAAAAAGAACCACAAAGACACTTAATCTCAGATATATACTCCATGCTGCTCAACGACCATGACCCCAAATCAAATATAGCTAGCTGCAGATGGGAACAAGAGTTATCCATAGAGCTCTTAGGCCACGACTGGGAAAAAGATCTACACATCTGCACAAGGGCTCAGTCAATGTCTGGACACAAGAAAACAGTTATAAAATCTTTTCCAGATGGTATAGGATCCACAATAGGGTTGAGCGGACCCGAACTGTAAAGTTCGGGTCCGTACCGAACTTTTGGGTTTTTGGGTCCGGGACCCGAACCCGAACAATTGACTGTATGTTCGGGTTCGGGTCCAGTGTTCGGCGATGTAATGGCGCATTTTTAAAAGCTGCAGGGCAGCCAATCAACTTTCGTTTCGGAATTTTCTGTATATTGTTTTCGTGTGTGTAAAGTATGCCTGTAAAGTCGCGCTTGTTTCCCGTGCTTAGAACTGTCCCTGCACAAAGTGTCACTTCTGAAGGAAAAAAAGTCATTTAAAACTCACTCGCGGCTATAATGAATTGTCGGCTCCCGGCAATACATAGAAAAGTCATTGATAAAAAAAAAAAAAAAAAAACATACCAGGCCCTTCAGGACACCCAAGGTGTTGTGATACCACCTGTAATTCAACCTATGCCGGTGATGACAGTGCCACCTACAGGCAGACAGGCAACACTACTGCGAGGCAGTATCACACCCAGAGCAGAAGCAAATCCAGAACAATCAATTGGTCTGAGCCCAATTACTGGCTCAGACTACCCTTAAATTTACACATAGCGCCCCCAAATATTGGGGGTGGCGCTACACAAGTTTTGTACAATCTGGTCCTGTTGGCAGTACTTTATAAGGATGGACGAACATCGCAAACTAACCTTAAATTAGTCTATCTATCTACCTGTGGTCATCTTTTCACCTCTCCCACATTTCACCACTCTTGGCTTTCCCTCCCCATCCTTACTCCTTTGTTGATCCTTTCTCCTTCTTAATAGACCCCATCTCTTATCGTCTCCTCACAGATACCTTTCTGATCCTACATTTTTTATTATTTTCTTCTTTTTCTTTATTATTTTATCTTTGTATCACTAACAAAACCCTACATTTATATTTTACCAACATGAGAATACACCCCAGCTATTTCATGATCACACATACTTTCAAACAGAACATTCCTAGACCAAACAACGCAAGATGACCACTGCCTTGCCAAAGAAGCTGAGGGAAAAGGTGATGGACTGGCCAAGCATGTCTCCAGACCTAAACCCTATTGAGCATCTGTGGGGCATCCTCAAATGAAAGATGGAGGAGTGCAAGGTCTCTAACATCCACCAGCTCTGTGATGCCAATATGGAGGAGTGGAAGAGGACTCCAGTGGCAACCTGTGGAGCTCTGGTGAACTCCATGCCCAAGAGGGTTAAGGCAGTCCTGGAAAATAATGGTGGCCACACAAAATATTGACACTTTGGGCCCATTTTGGACATTTTCACTTAGGGGGAATCAATTTTGTTTCCCGCAGTTTAGACATTATTGGCTGTGTGTTGAGTCATTTTGAGGGGACAGCAAATTTACACAGTTTTACAGGCTGTACACTCAGTACTTTACATTGTAGCAAAGTGCAATTTCTTCAGTGTTGTCACATGAAAAGATATAATAAAACATTTACAAAAATGTGAGGGGTGTACTCACTTTTGTTAGATACTGTATCTCTTCCAAATTATTTTATCTTACCAAGTGATATTATAACTCCATTATATGTCTGGTTCAAAATGCTTGGTAAGATAATTAACAACCTGTCTCGAGGGATGTAGGGATTGCTTCATCAGAGATTTGCTCCTCTTCTGACTCTTCTGGACTTCCTTTATAATACACTGAAACAATGTTCTTGATGTTTTCGTCATGTTTATCATTTACCATGTTGTCACTTACATGACTTTTGCATTTTCATACGCTGTATATGCATTGGTCAAATAAAGCTTTTGGTAAAAAAGAAACAAAAAAATAAATAAAATAAAGTGAAAAACCCAAAACATGAATGCAGCCAACACATCTAAGGAATGGTAAATTGCACTGTGTTCCTTTCTTATTGAGCAGACAGTTCTTGGCTCAAGTCACTGTAATAATCATTGTATACAATTAGAACCACTATTTTCGACAAAAAGAGCCAATGAGAACAAAGAATAGCAGTCACATTGCTGGAAAGAAAGACTCATTTATTACAGCTTAGTGAATTGACCCTAATGTGTTAAATGTTCTGTGGAAGTTGTGAACTGTAGTTATTATTTCAACAAATCTGTTATATTTTGCTGTGCATTTTTTTTTCAAAAACAAGTACGCCTAGTCCACTTTCATTATCAGCAGTGTTCTTCCCTTTTGCACTGGGCACTACATTAAATAGTAGATTACAAACAATCCTGGGCATGAAATGTGCTTGTAAAATGCTATATATAGTGTTGTACATGAACCAGTAAGTATATCCTTGCTGGGTCCCTCTGGGAGAAAAGTACTATATGAAATTAAGCCCTCAATCACCATAATACTCATTGTATTTTGAGCACAATTAGCTTTGATCAATAAGTACAGTAATAAGCTGCCTATGCAGCAAAGTATGAATTATCTCTGCTGTAGATTTAGCAAGCAGTGTGTATTTGCTTTTGCAAGGTTTAGTGGCTGAAAATAGGGACAAAATGCTTATTTAAAATACATTTCTTTACATAAGCTCAAGACTAAATTACATACACACTGGGCGAACTACAAACAGGTTTCCATTTTAGTAATGCATTTCTTACCATTCCTGTTCATTAAATAAACATCCATTTCGGTTCTAAAATACACATTTTTAGTTTTATTGATTTTAGCCACTTGTGCACAATAAAAGAACAGTTTTACATCGTAACAAATATTTAGTTAACATTATTGGTTCTGTTAAATTTAATTGAAGTTTTATTTAATGTCTTTTTTTCATAAAGTACAGTACATGCTGTTCACTAAGTAACCTTAAATGTATCCACGCCACAGGCTGTGAAATGTTTTATACATTTACTGAGCATTGCTGAAGAGATGTATATATTATATTAAAAAAAGAGTTTACAAAATGCTAGAAGTCTACAAAAACCCTTGTTTTGAAATTACTTTAAGTGGCATCCCAGCCAAAACTAGTACCATATGTTAGTAATGGGTGGATACTGTTTCCAGATGTATCAGTTCGATGATCAGTTTTTGGGCTATCAATTTAATGTATATATTTAGTTATTTGCCATAAGCATTGTCATCACTCATTTAGATATACATATCTAAACACATCTGACCACATTTCTATTTCCATGGCCAGCTTTAGGTTAAATAATGATAAAACAAAACAGAATAACAATATGCTCCTTCTTCTGGAACAGCCCAGCAACAAGTAAAAAAAAATCCACCCTCAGAGCAAGGCTGTGTACAGATTCTAGCTTCTGATTGAAAACCAGCAAGAACCAATCAGAAGCCAGGCATGGGCCATATGTGCTCGGTGAGATGTAGCTATTGACCTTCAGCTGTGCAGTGCTGGAGAAAGGAAGATTTTCTTGCGGTGGTGCCACAGTTTTTAGCAAGACAAATATGAAGGTGAGAAATTAATAGGAAAACAACCTTTCATCAGGAGGGCCGGCTGACCTTCTGCTGTGCAGTGCCAGAGAAAGGAAGATTTTCTTGTGGTGCATGGTGCCCCAGTTTTTAGTAAGACAGATATGAAGGTAAGGAATTAATAGGAAAACAACCTTTCATCAGGAGGGCAGGTAAGCCCACTGCCCCCCCTCTCCCACTTTGTGGACTCCCATGGTTAGAAATAAACCAAAGGAAGAGTGAATGGGATTTTAAATGGTCCCCCCTCAGAAAACACAAAAAAAATATATTTATAAAACATATTTCATTAAATAATTTTGGGGGTGCAATCCCCTAAAAGCCATTTGTCATGATAGTATCAAATCATAATTAGCTCAACAACCACCTTCCCTTATACAACAATCAATGTGAATTACAATATTGATGTTATGAGATGCTGTATATATATTGCGATGGTGAGACCCTGTACGTCCTTAAAGACTGTTGGTTTACGCCAGATTTGGTAAAGAAAGACATGCTGATTGAACTGCTGTGTCTTGGGCTATTTAGTTCTGACATGACTATGGATCAGGGCCCCACCCAACAGACAGGAAGTCTGTCCCTGGGAGTCAGGTGGACTCCCATCCCTCTGAGAGGAAGTCAGAGGCTATCTATGCTGCATGGGTGCAGCCAAAGTGTGTGTGTCTGCAAGAGGCAGACGTCATTGCTGAGTAAGCAAGAAAGCGCTGACCTGGAGTAAGCGAGGAGTGAGCTTATCTCTAGGAAACTCTGTTTGTTCTGAGGAGCAGACCTAAGGCCTAGGCTAAAGGCCTGAAACAGCCGGATAGCAAGAAGGTAAAGCTAGGAGGCTAAACTGTTAAGTATGCAAGATACAGGAATGGTGGAACCCCCCTGTGAAATGCTACAGATGTATTTGTGAACTTTTGTGCTTTTTAAATAAAAAGGGGCTAACATGCCCTTAAACAGAGTTCCTGACTGTCCGGAATCACTGGAAAAACGCATCTACTACGAGAGCTGATAACCCCTAATCTTACAATATATATATATATATATATATATATATATACAGTAGGTGCCGCCGACATTGTATATTCATTGCGATCCCATCGCGGAGATTCTCGGCGACAGGGGTGTCGACATCTCGGCGACAGGGTGGCGACACATCTCGCGCTCGCTGCAATAGCGAGGAGACGCGGCACTGTATTGAACGGGATCCGACGTGGATTCCCGCCAATACCAGGCACTGTGTTTGGTATGAATCCTGAGCAGGAACTCCACGCCAATTTTTAAATAAAAAACCGGCATGGGGGGGCGTGGCCTGCGTGCAAGCTGAATGGCAGCATAGAACCGGAGCTCCTGTGATAACCAGGGAATAGCAGCACGAATCATCCCATCGGGACCCCAAAACATCATCCCCACAAGGCGATCTACCTCCGGATTACCTGGATTACTCCTGCAGCATGTCCAGGAAAAGAAAGGAGCCCCGCAAACTGCAGCGTCTGACTGACTTTTATCCTCATAAGCCACATGAAGGTAGGCAAGATGGCCCCCGGCCATCATCCACACCTGCAGACAAAACGGCCAACAACTTGCCTGATAAAGGCAAGAAACACACAAATAACAGCTCCCCTGCAAGCTCACAGCAGCACTCTCCCTCCCCTATCTCTGGCAGCCCAGCTAAAGCAAAACTCAGGCTGGATGGAGAGGGATACAGTCCCCAGGCCAGCCATGCCACAGACTCTGGAGATGAGACACATGATCTCCCTGATTCAATAGAATCGTTCCCAACCATGCACCAGCCTGTGATAGACACTGTACTGAAAGATATGCTGCTATCACTAAGGAGCTCACTACAATCTGATATGGCACAGTGCATGCACAGGTTCCACACTGACATACAAGCAGTGGAATCGAGGGTTGATCATATAGAGCAAAAAATGGGAGACTTTGCTGAAACCATCAATGATCTAGTAGACTCACATGAGGAGAGAGAAGGGGACACGGAATGGGTGAAAGCTAAGCTGGCAGATTTTGAAGACAGGAATAGGAGGAACAATATGAAGATCAGGGGAATCCCAGAGTCAATCCAGCCAGCTGACCTGCGTGATTATGCTACATCACTGTTTAAACTTCTCACCCCTAATCTATCTGGTCTCGAGCTAACGATTGACAGAATTCACCGCTTACCTAAGCCGTCTTTTTTGCCATAGCAGGTCCCTAGAGACGTAATACTGCGCATGCATTTCTTTCATGCAAAGGAATTGCTGATGGTGACGATGCGTAAAGGTGAACAAATACCTGCACAGTATCAAAATTTACAGTTTTATGCTGACCTGTCGCAATATACACTTCAGAAACGAAAGACCCTGAATACCGTCACCAAGATACTTATCATAAAATTGTATACAGATGGGGTTATCCCACAAAGTTATCTATTGTGAAAGATGGCCGAACATACACTATAGACTCTCTGGGAAAAGGCCTTTCTCTTCTGGAGGAATGGGGTATACTGCCAGAGCATTCTGATGATTCCCCTGCTGTGAAGCCAAGGAGGTCTGCAGAACCAGATTGGAAAACTGTTACAAACAAAAACGCAAAATCGCACACTTGACCCGGATGGGTAACACTCCACTACTAACCCCTGGAGGAACGTACAGGAGCGCCATTAGGCCTGAACTTTACCCCCACCCACTTTGGGCAGCTTAACGCTGCATACGGGTATCCTGGTTCTAGTGCCCACTGAGGACTAGGACCTCTCTATTGTTTTCTATCAGTTGCTTGGTTATATTTTTCTATGTTTTTCTTTTTTCTCTCAGTTTTCTTGTTTTTACTGTTGAAAGATTTACAAGACGGAGTTCAAGTAATTACTGCTGGACCCTCCATGCAGAAATGCCCCTCAACTTGGCCCGAAGTCCAAAATAGACAAACTCTCTGCGCATCACCAAATAGTAAGTACTTTTTGACTTTATGCACCATCATTTTCAGTTTCCCACCGCTATCCCAAATCCAACCACATGAGGGAGACATTGCACCAACAATGAATGTAAAGCAGCAATGTAACATAATCTTCACACTCTTACTGCAAGTATGGGGATAAAGATCATTTCTATAAACTCTAAAGGACTGAATCATCCTGCTAAAAGGCGTTCCTTATGGTCAGAAGCCCTCTCTAACAAAGCTGACATACTTTGCGCTCAAGAGACACATTTCTCTGCTTCAACACCACCCAAATGTTCGCACAGGAACTTTCCACATCTTTTTACCGCAAATGCCCGCAATAAAACTAAAGGAGTCCTCATAGCAATACGTGACTCTGTAACTTTCACCCTACTTGAGGAAATTAAAGATGAAAATGGCCGGTATCTTATCCTGGTTTGTGAACTTAACTCAATCACGTATACCATAGTAAATGTCTATTCACCAAACCAACGCCAGATTTTTTTTTTTAATAAGCTGGTGAAAAAGGTTAGGAAACACCACAAGGGAAGATTACTATTATGCGGGGATTTCAACGCCACCCCAGATCCTGTGATGGACTCTACCTCCGGCGCCAAACGCTATAGCCCGTCCTTACTACCCTCAATTCACAAGCACGATCTGTTTGACGCCTGGAGATGCTTACATGCGGGAGAAAAAGACTTCACATTCTTTTCATCACCTCACAGGACTTATTCCCGCATTGACCTTTTTCTTGTCGACCAACAAAAACTAGCCAATGCATCCGCCACGAACATTAATGCCATTACGTGGTCTGACCACGCTTCTACTACCCTGTCTCTGGTGGACGGGACACCCAACACCGCACCTCCATTATGGAGATTGAACTCCTTTCTCTTACAGCAAGCGGACTATAAGTCAGTCATTGAAAACCAGCTAACTGAATTTTTTAAGAATAACGAATCCTCTGTGCAAGATAAATTTGTACTGTGGAATGCCCACAAAGCTTTTATTCGTGGCATTTTCATACAACAGGGAGCGAGGGTCAAGAGGCAGCAGCACAGGCAAATAAAAGAAATCACTGACAAAATCTTCCTATTAGAGACTAGTAATAAGCAAAAATCTTCTCCCAAAATTTTGAGTCAAATTACCCAGCTGAGATGTGAGTTGCGGCTCCTTCTTTTAGAGAACTTTGAAAAAACATCAAAAAAACTTAAGATGACATACTACGCTACAGGTAACAAAGCGGGTAAGAATCTAGCTCAAAGGGTAAAGGGCATGAGACAAAAAACTCAAATTCCGTATATTATACACCCCGTTACCAAAAATAAATTGTATCATCCCCAAGAAATGGCGGACGCCTTTAGCCATTACTATGGCTCTCTTTACAATTTGAAAGATGATCCGAACACTACCCAACCAAATGTTGAAGCAATAAACGTGTTTCTTGGAAAATTAGACATTCCTAACATCTCACAGGAGCAACTATTGACCCTCAATCAGCCGTTCAGCATGGCAGAGATACATAGGGCGATAGACTCACTCCCAATTAACAAGTCTCCAGGGCCGGATGGATTTTCTTGTGACTATTATAAATCCTTCAAACATTTACTGACACCATATATGGAACAAATCTTTGCCGCTGCCGCCGCCTCGGCCTCATTCCCGCCTGAAATGTTGGGTGCTGTTATTGTGGCCTTGCCGAAGCCAGGGAAGGAGCCTGATTCCCCTCCAAACTTTAGGCCCATATCACTTCTCAACATCGACTTAAAGGTTTATGCTAAAATTGTTGCATACAGATTAATAGACATACTTCCCCTTATCATTAACCCTGATCAGACGGGCTTCACTAAGGGTCGCCAAACGTCCAATGCCACGCGTAGACTAATTAACATTATTCATCTAGCTAAACTGCACAAAAGGCTTTTCTCTGCTGTTGGCATTGGACGCAGAGAAGGCCTTTGATCGTATTCACTGGATGTACCTCACCCAAGTATTACAAAGTTTTGGCTTCTCGGGTAATATACTGCAAGCAATATTAGTCTTATACTCTAACCCAGTGGTATGCAATTAGCGGACCTCCAGCTGTTGCAAAACTACAAGTCCCATCATGCCTCTGCCTCTGGGTGTAATGCTTGTGGCTGTAAAAGTCTTGCTATGCCTCATGGGACTTGCAGTTCTGCAACATCTGGAGGTCCGCTAATTGCATATCCCTGCTCTAACCCCTCGGCTCAGGTCTATACCTCAGGGGTGCTCTCCAAGCCGTTCACCATGTCTAACGGCACCAGACAGGGGTGCCCACTATCCCCTTTAATATTTAATCTTTTAATGGAACCCCTGGCCATCTATATTCGAACTCACCCCAACATTAAAGGTTTCTCCATGCCCAACTCTACACACACGATTAGCCTATTCGCTGACGACATTATAATGATTCTCACAGATGTGGAGACTTCCCTGGCTTCTGTGCACTCGGCTTTAGCTATGTTTAACCAGTTGTCTTACTATAAGGTCAATGAAAGTAAATCGTATATAATGGGATTGGGTATTGATCTATCTGTCCAAACGCGACTTAGCGCACGGTTCCCATACATATGGAAGCAAGATGGGATAAAATACCTAGGGATTACCCTCACGGCATCTACAGAAGACCTAGTTACAGCTAACTTTACTCCCTTCCTCAATATTCTGACCAACAAGTTACAGGAACTGGGCAAGGTTGAGCTGTCCTGGACGGGACGGCTAGCGTCATTTAAAATGTTAGTCTTACCACAACTGTTATACCTCTTCCGATCACTACCAATCCCGATCCCTAATTCCTTTTTCACCAAGGCTCAGTCTATACTGAACAAATTCCTGTGGCGGGGTAGAAGAGCTAGGTGCGCTTTCAAAAAATTAATTAAAACTAGAAGTGCAGGAGGTATAGGCCATGTCCTATTACAAGATTATCACTCGGCTACTATCCTTTCTCAAACCAGAGCTTGGTTTAACCAGCGCCAAGGCCCTAAATGGTTGGACCTAGAAGCAGCCCAAACCTTGGGGCACAAATTGGCTGATATACTCCTAACATGCCACATTATACCCCAGGCATACCCACACATATCTCTAACTATGAAGGCCACACTTCAAAAGTGGAAAATGTTCACATCTCTAGACATCCCAGATCAACTTTTAAAGCCCTTACCTCTTAATATCTCTTGCTTCTTACTGATAATCCCAGACTTGTCTGTCACACATTGGGAGGCCAAAGGCATCAAAACTGTACAAGATATACTGGTAGGCCCGGCCCCAAAAACATTTAGAGCATTGCAAATAGAATATAATCTTGAGGACAGGGACCAATATAGATGCATGCAAATAGTTCACTTTATTCGAACATTGTCCAATTTTGAAACGTTGCTGCCATGGCGAGCATTGTTATACCTAACGAACAGTTGCACCACTATTAAAGGCATCTCACTGTTCTACTGTCTCTTACAGTCTAAAGCCTTATTTGAAAAATCCACTAATATAGTTGCATGGGAACGGGAACTAGGTGCAGAGTACTAAGTCCAATGGCAAAAAAGCCCTAGTATATAATTTCACCGCGACTAAAAGCTCCAATCTCTGGGAAGTAACCCATAAAATTTTACTTAGGTGGTACCTTACACCATACAGAATGTCCAAATTTAATGCTTCTACCTCCTCTCTTTGTTGGAGGAAATGCGGAGAGACGGGTACTCTGCACCATATTCTGTGGAATTGCCATGCCCTGAACCCACTTTGGTCCAAAGTGTTCAATCTCATTTCTAGGTTGGCAGGGTCACACATTGCGCCTAACGCAGCACTAGCAGTATTATCATTAGGAATAGAACAAATAGCGCCACAAATAAGAACTGTAGTCACGCACATCCTTCTCAGCACTAGGCTGGTGATTCTGCGACACTGGCTAGCAGCAATCCCACCATCATTTAGAGAAATTGTAGAGACGACTAACACCCACGCCACGTACGAGTTAATGTTCGCAGCGTCTCAGGGCAAATACTTATCCACAAGAGACAAATGGTCTGCCTGGGAAATATGGTTTAAACGAAATTGGAAACCAGAGTAAAGCCGATCCTTATTTCTGATATATAGTTAAGAGACAATATTTTTTTTTCAACAATGTTCTTATTATGAGTTATAAACCAATTTCTGAGTGTTAATTCTACCTCTTATCCTTCTATTTTATGCCTTGAATATAGTCGCGGTATAAGTACATCACATAGATGTCCAAATGTTGATGGCAAAGTTTATTGCGTTGTCTATTGTATGAACCTGACTTTATAATAAAAATTTATTGAAGTTAAAAAACCGGCATGGGTTCCCCTCCAGGAGCATACCAGGCCCTTCGGTCTGGTATGGATTTGAAGGGGAATCCCCTAAGCCGAAAAATCGGCGTGGGGGTCCCCCTCAAAATCCAAACCAGACCTTTATCCGAGCACGCAACCTGGCAGGCCGCAGGGGAAGAGGGGGGACGAGAGAGCGCCCCCCCTCCCTCCTGAACCATACCAGGCCGCATGCCCTCAACATAGGGGGGTTTGGTGCTCTGGGGCAGGGGGCGACCTGCGGCCCCCCCACCCCAAAGCACCCTGCCCCCGGGTCTCCGGTGTCGTCGCCGCGCTCTCTGGTTCTTTCTTCCTTCTGCTGGGCCTCCGCTATCTTCTTCCAGCTCTTTTGCTAGCGGGGCCGGTCTTCTCCATCGCCTTCTTCCCTCTTCTCCTCTCCGGTTCTTTCTTCCTTCTGCTGGGCCTCCACTATCTTCTTCCAGCCCTTTTGCTAGCGGAGGCCCGGTCTTCCCCGTCGTCTCATCCGGCTCTCCGTTGTCCTTCTGCCGGCCCCTCCACTATCTTCTTCCAGCTCTTTTGCTAGTGGAGGGGCCCGGTCTTCCCGTCGCCGTCAGTGTCTTCTTCCCTCTGCTCCTCCTCGATGCTTCCTCCCGCTGTAATGCTGGCTTTATCGGTCCGCAGAGATTTATATAGGCTTCTCATGATGTCACAGTCACATGTTCCCATGACGTCACAGTCACATGCTTCGGGGCCACCCGGAGCATGTGACTGTGACGTCATGAGAAGCCTATATAAATCGCTGCGGACCGATAAAGCCAGCATTACAGCGGGAGGAAGCGACGAGTCAACATCGAGGAGGAGAAGAGGGAAGAAGGCGGCGACGGGAAGACCGGGCCCCTCCACTAGCAAAAGAGCTGGAAGAAGATAGTGGAGGGGCCGGCAGAAGGACAACGGAGAGCCGGATGAGACGACGGGGAAGACCGGGCCTCCGCTAGCAAAAGAGCTGGAAGAAGATAGCGGAGGCCCGGCAGAAGGAAGAAAGAACCGGAGAGGAGAAGAGGGAAGAAGGCGACGGAGAAGACCGGCCCCGCTAGCAAAAGAGCTGGAAGAAGATAGCGGAGGCCCGGCAGAAGGAAGAAAGAACCGGAGAGCGTGGTGATGACACCGGAGATCCCCGAAGTCGGAAGAGACCCCCGGAGTCGGAAGAAGACCCCCGGAGCTGTGTAATAAATTACTTTAAAAGCTGTGTGTGTTTTTTTATTGGCATTTTTTTTCCACCAGGTGAACGGGTAGGGGTACGATGTACCCCATACTCATTCACATAGGGTCAGGGGCCGGCATCTGGGGGCCCCCTCATTAAAGGGGGCTCCCGGATTCCGATCAGCCCCCGCCCGCAGACCCCGACAACCAATGGCCAGGGTTGTTGGGAAGAGGCCCTTGTCCCCATCAACATGGGGGCAGGGTGCTTTGGGGTGGGGGGCCGCAGGTCGCCCCCCTGCCCCAGAGCACCAAACCCCCCCATGTTGAGGGCATGCGGCCTGGTACGGTTCAGGAGGGAGGGGGGGCGCTCTCTCGTCCCCCCTCTTCCCCTGCAGCCTGCCAGGTTGCGTGCTCGGATAAGGGTCTGATTTGGATTTTGAGGGGGACCCCCACGCCGATTTTTCGGCTTAGGGGATTTCTCTTCAAATCCATACCAGACCGAAGGGCCTGGTATGCTCCTGGAGGGGAACCCATGCCGGTTTTTTATTTAAAAATTGGCGTGAAATTCCCGCTCAGGATTCATACCAAACACAGTGCCTGGTATTGGCGGGAATCCACGTCGGATCTCTGTCTACCGGCAATGCGCGTCGCTCATTGCGAAAGGAAAAACGAAATTTTTCCTTTCCCGATGACGAGACAGCTCGGCGCTGGCTCTCACGATGGGGCTCGTAGGGTGTCAATCTCACCGCTAGAAGAGGTGATATGGGATTGACACAATATCGGCGGCACCTACTGTATATATATATATATATATATATATGTATATCAGATGAAAATAAGAGGGGGGAAGGTGATGATGGACTCCCATGATTATTTGGTTTCTACTGGTTAAAACGGTCATCACATCTATTACAATTATGAACAATTATGATGAAGATACTGAAGATGATTTAGATGATGATGAATTTGGGACTAATACATGAAAGATTATGCAGGAATTGGTTCGAGCTAATTAGGAAGTGACAACAGAAGAAGATGGCGGGGATGAAAAAGATAAGCCACCACAACATATCGCAAAAAAATGCACAATTATATAGAGATGGGTGCTTCTAAAGGAGACAATGAATGCTGTCTGACTTGAAGCAGAAACACAAGCAAAATGCACCTGTCTTAGTTAAAAAATATAGACTAATATTGTCTATTATTTAGAAATATTTGCAGGGCAAAGACATGTCCAAGAAAGTATTTGAAACTCTATACAAATGTGCCTAGACAATGAAAAAGCTCTCTTGGCTTGAAAAAAAGGGCAATATCTACAAAAATGTAATGGCTGAGAGAGGGTGTTGTTAACAACATAACAATAAATGCACATATATTTACAGGAAAACGTGCACTTTTTTATTTTTTTGAAAGTAGGCCTGCAAAGAACTGGAGGATTTATCAATGGATCACTGCAGTTCCATTAAGAATTTCCGGTCTGCTGCCACAGTGGAAGATGGGACTTTTTAATTAATTACCAAAAGATATCACAAATTCATTTGAATTAATAGAAAAATATCACAAATTTTAAAAGTGACAGTTGCTGTGGGGTAGAGAAACCCAGTTTGGAGGTGGGAAGGTCCCATTTTCACCATGTTACATCAAAAATATGGGTGTAACATTTATCTTGGAAAAAAAAAAAACCATTAGAAGATTTATCTAAGGGTTTAAAAGTTTTGTTGAACTAAAATTGTCCAAAAAGCGGCATTGAATCACAAAAATGACAAGGATAAGATGCATCCATGTACTAAAAACTACCCTATTAAAAATGATCAGGGAAGGATGTTTTAGATGCCAAAAGGTGTTCCTGAAAAAAATGACCAAAAAATAGAAAAAAATTATAGAAATGTATGTTTGCAAGGCAGAATGGCTTACCCATGCACAAGCTGATCTGTAAGTGTGACACATCTACAGTATATAATGGAACTGCATGTTGCTTATCTGGCCACCACGTGAGCAAGAAAAGGCAAGCAACTGTGTTATGTGATCCAGCAGCAGCAGTGCACATCTTGTGAACTTACTAATATATATTAAAATAGAAAATGATTATATTAGGGACAAAGAAAAATAAAATCTTGATTTACCTGAATGAATGAATTTTCAGTCATGAGTGCTTCATAAAAAAATGTCTCAGTTTGATGCATGATAGAACTGATAGTTCATGCTCTTTGCCATTTTTAAGAATGCCCAGGAAAAAATGTCTGGATATTGTGTGCCCCAGATGGCAATCTGCAATTGAAATAATCAACATAGCTTTTCAATTTTGTTCATAAAGAAGGCTGCATTGCAAGCTAATTGTAAATCATACCCAACAGAAGACTACTGTTCCAATGCATATTTCTCCAAATAAATATTTAGCTTTTACATCAATGGATCAATTTATTTAATACAAAGACATGTTCTAAGGCAAACATTTATGAGGGGTTATAGTGCTGTTTGTATTCTAGAATAAGTCACTGCTTGATTCATTTTCTGTATCCTGCACTGCTCCCTATTCAGGTACTTTGTTGAAAGGAATAGGACAAGTTGCAGGCAAGAAATTCATTCCTTAAAATTAACTTGCAGATGTCCTGCCAGGAGACAAGCAATTAAATGAATATGATGCTTTCGTTTGCATATTTCATAAAGTAATTATGGTGTCTTTTTATGATCTAAGTCTAACACGCTGGTTCTTATAATTGTGCTGTATGCCAACAAGATGTCCACTTTGACATAAACTTTTTTTCTGTACATAAGATCCAGAAGGAGATTATTATTATTGGAACAGGACAGAATGTTAGGCTTCCATGGCTAAGGAACTTCATAATTAATGGAAGAAAAGGAAGTCTGCTGACCAATGAACCATATTAAAATGTATTATGTTCTTTATAAGTGTGATGTTACAAAGGTTAAGAGAAGTGAAATGAAGTCTATATTAATTTGTTCACTAAAAATAGAGGGATTTTACAGAGCTGCATTTGGGAAACCCTGAAGCCCTTTATATTGTAGACCAAAAGCTTTGACCCGAAGTAACCAATCAGAAATAAACTTTCACCAGCCGGACAATTTTAAACTGAAGAATTACATGTATGGTTCCAGTGGAATGCCATACACTATGGTTTGTTTTTAAACCGGTTCATGGCTTTTGGTTAAAGTGGACCTATACTCAAAAATATTTGCTAATATTTGTAAGGAAGGCTAATTTTGGCAAAGAAGTACCCCCCAAAAGTGCCCCTTTGCCTAGAATTCCTCCTGAAATTACAGGCCACTTGCTAACATGTGACTGTGCCTAGTTACTGCTGTCCCTGTAGTTTTATTGCTGCATACATGCAGTGTGAGATGGTTTAGGCTAGGATCCCAGTAGCCTGCATGTTAAAATGCAACCTTTTTACGTGTGAGCTAATAACATTGTGGCTCAGGCAGAGATACATGTTTTAGTGCATTGCACTGCTTACTTGTTTTTTTTTTCTTCCCAACTTTATTTGAAGTGTCACATAGTGTAGCACTTCACAGCAGCATGATGCAGTGAAATGCAGTGCAATCCAGTGTGTTAGATTTTGTTGAAGGTCACTGCATTGCACACCAATTGTTTTCTATGTGCCCTAGCAGTGACCTGTGTTTATCCAGTGCACAAAAAAGCAGATCACCACTGATATCTGAACAAGCCCTTAGGGCATATTCTGGGTGGTACCATGACAAAAAAAGACACACACCATGGAAAAGGACACACATACATGAAGCACGACTGTAGCATGCACTTTCCTAATGCCTCTACCCTTAGTGCTAGCTAACACATAAGTGTTTTGATCATTTTAAAGTTAGTTCAATGATGTCTCCTCCCTTCTTTGTTGTAATAACAACCGTTGTGCGTATATCATTGGAAAAGGGTGAACGGAGATCAGAAGAGGACAATGGGGTCTTCCTAAGAAAAGGCACACAAGTGTGGCTTGGCCTGCTTGTTAATTTAAGGGGTCAACACCATTTAGTGAGTGTACCTTCAAGGAGGGATGGAGTGTCCCAAGGTGGAGGTGAACACCAGTTGATAGGAGGATTTGGAAGTGAATATTTTTTGAAATGGGTTGGACACTGTATTTTTCCTTATTACGTTTAAGGGCCTGTTGCACTGTATGTATGATTGTATATGGAGTTTCACTTTTATGGGTGTATATGAATACATTGTTGAAGAATTGAATCAATTTAGCACTTTAATATATTTTTTTTTTTTTTAGCACATTATTATTTAAAGCTGTGGATATATATTTGGATGCGCTTTATGTAATTTTAAACAAGACTTTTGTTTTTATTGAAATTAGTTTAGGGGGGTTATGTGCTGTGCACATTTTTTTGTAAATACTGCCCACTGCTGTTTTTGATAACTGCTGTTCACATGGGATTTGAAGTGAGATTTGGTGATGTCACTACTGTGCTGCTGATTATTCTTTAGAGGATATGCTGGAGAGAAAGCTGCACCTAAGGTGCTTTGATTAAGGCCAGTATTGGTTGACACATATCAACATCTGTATGCTTTTTATCCTGTACTCACTATGAAGATATACAGTATACTGTGTATATTTGCATGGTAGAACTTTCAAGAGTGCTGGCCTTTTGTGTTTGAAGCTGTACCTAAGGACCTGAAGTGCAAGCATCTCCCTGCTGCTACTGTATTAATTCTGTGAATATGGGTTTACTCTACTAATTCTGCTGTTTCTTGCTCATTCAAGATCATCAGTCCACTAGGTAGCAGGGGACCTGATGTGAGGAAGCAAAGTTCTGCTCCTCCACAAAGATAGCCTACAGGGGCACAGCATGGAACAAGCATGGTAAGTTATTTCTGGGGAAAAGCTCAGCTGAAGGAAGCCTACAGGCAATACTGGCAACTATCAAAACCAGTGAAAACCATATATATATATATATATATATATATATATATATATATATATATTGTGGCAGAGCGTTGCCCTGCCAGGGTCTAGAAGGAGGTTGTGACCCAGAATTCTCAACCGGACAGGTTGAGGGGCTCCAGGGAGCTTGTAACATGAAGGGGAAACTGGCTTTTCAGTTTCCTCCTTCCTTAGAAAAGTCCACTTTGGGACCTGGAGCCCGGGGATTTCTGAGAGATCCAGGTGGGTAATTCCCAGTCCTGGGTCCTGAATTTGAAATCAGCCAGCATACTGATTGGTCAGGTGTGTGTTGGGCTTTTAGTAGTAACCTGACCATAGTTCTGGGCTCCACCCTGGCAGATAGGAAGTCTGAGTTCCAGGAGTCAGGAGGGCTCCATGGGGGAGCCAGTGCAGCAAGAGGCTGCTAGCTATATGCACCAAGATGGCCGGTGAAACAGTCTGTACAAGACAGACAAGGGCCTGGAGTGTATGGCCAGAGCAGCAGTGCTGCAAGTGTGAGCCAACTAGGCTGAATGTCATTTTGTTGATGGACAAAGGAATGCTGAAAACCCCTGCAAGGGAAACCTATGTTTGTTTGCTGAACTTGCTTTTAATAAAAATGTGCAAACAAAGCCCTTAAAAAGAAGAACCAGCGAGTGGCGGTGTCCTTAAAGCCCTACATTTGAAGCTAATCCTTTACAATACCAAAGTGCATATATAGCAAAATTCACAGTAGCGCAACAATAACACCTAATTCATTTAGTGTTCAATACAAAAATGTAATGATCAAATATATATAATATTCCATGTGTAAAGAAATTATAGACAAATATAAAAGATAATACAATTTTAATGTCATAAAAAGAAAACGAAAAACAAAAGAGTCCAATAGCAGTCTTCTTTAAAAAATGAAAAAAATGTGTTGATATTCCCAGTGATGTCCTAATTAAGAAAAAGCACCGTATAGTATCCGCCACCATATGTGTCGCATCAGACCTGCTCCCATCAGGTGGAAACTCACCAAATTTATTTGCCTACTACTCTCATGGTTAGGCTACTAACACATAAGAATCAGTTGTTCAAAGATTCCTTAATAAGCCAATCCACTTCTCCACAGTTCCTTGTAGAAAATGTGCATATCCATGGGTACACGAAAAAGAAAGGGTTCACTAGTGTAATATTGTAAAGCTCAAACTTTAATATAAAAACAATACCCAGTCCACTCACATTTAAAACATCTTGTATCATACATTGTATAGCTCATGACATTATTGAGCGACCCCCTTCAGTCTCACCACCTCCACGCTGGCTGACAACTATCCAGGGAAAGGCCAATCACTCTCACAATGTTAATGCGGTGATTCCGGTTGCCATCCAGTCACACCCTGACGTACGTTTCGTTCCTTCCGACTTCGTCACAGGGGGTGGCAACTAGCCTTGTGCCCTTGTGTTGGAAATAGCCTCACACTATAGCTTTTTTAACCACTTCCATACCGGGTCATTGTAAAATGACGACGGCAGGAACCCTCTCTCCCTCCGGGTGGACGTCATATGACATCCTGGGTTTGAGGGGGGAATATCTGAATGATGCCTGCAGCTAGAGGCATCATTCAGATATCCTTCTCTTCAGCCGGCGATTCTGCGCACCATAAGAATGATCATAGCGGCTGTTCCGCCGCTTGATCGTTCTTATAGGCGGCGGGAGGGGACATCCCCTCCTCCCGCCACCATCCGGTGCTCCTCCGGGCTCTCCCGTGCCATCGGGGGCCCGGAGAGAGAATCGTCCAGCGCCGGTGGTCACATGACAAGGATAGAGATGACCGTCGGTGGCCCGGGCGCGATGTGATGACGTCACGCCCGGGTTCCCAAAGGTAAACAAAGCTGCAATTGCGGCTGAAAGCATGAGATTGGTGATTTATTTTTCCCGATCTCATGCTTTCCAGCCTGGAGGAGAGATGTGGGGTCTTATTGACCCCGCATCTCTCCATAAAGAGGACCTGTCACACACCATTCCTATTACAAGGGATGTTTACATTCCTTGTAATAGGAATAAAAGTGTTAAAACATTTTTTTTTTAAAGTGTAAAAATAAAAAAAATGAAGTAAAATAAAAAAAAATGTAAACATTTTTTTTTTTAAAAACGCCCCTGTCCCCAATAGCTCACGCTCAGAAGCGAACGCACACCTAAGTCCCGCATACATATGTAAACACCGTTCAAACCACATATGTGAGGTATCGCTGCGTGCATTAGAGCGCGTGCAACAATACCTCCTCTGTAACTCTAACCTGGTAACCTGTAAAAAATTTCAAAGTGTCGCCTATGGAGATTTTTAAGTACTGAAGTTTGGCACCATTCCATGAGTGTGCGCAATTTTAAAGCGTGACATGTTAGGTATCTATTTACTCGGCATAACATAATCTTTCATATTTTACAAAAAAATTGGGCTAACTTTACTGTTTTGTTATTTTTTAATTCATGAAACCATTTTTTTCCCAAAAAAAGGCGTTTGAAAAATGATGGCGCAAATACCGTGCAAGATAAAAAGTTGCAACGACTGTCATTTTATGCCATAGAGTGTCTGCTAAAAAAACATATATAATGTTTGGGGGTTCTGAGTAATTTTCTAGCAAAAGAATGATGATTTATACATGTAGGAGAGAAGTGCGAGAATAGGCCCGGTATGGAAGTGGTATAAAAAGCCCTGTATTGAAGTGGTTAATAAAACAGGTCCCCCCCCCCCCTCCAGAAATTTAATTTTCACAAAAAATGAAACCCTTGTTAAAAAAAAATCAAACTAAAGTTGGTCTTATCAGATTTGGATGGATTTAAATACCATGCTTAACATGCAGGTGATAAGTGTTCTATTTCAAAGGACAATCTCAGAGGCGATGTTTTAGTTTTAAGTTGTTCTCAATGGGTTCAACCACTCTGTGGCTTCTTTTTCTCTTGAGTGCTCTAATTAAAATATTCCTTTATAAAGGTTCCATTTTAATGTCCCTACGATGCTCATTATAGAGTCCAAAACAATGTAATACACTATTATGTGGATTGTATATAATGTAAAATAGGTTATCAGCAGAAAAACTAAACAAAAAGAGGTTAATGCCCTTTTGATGGGTTCATCATCAGAGTGGACTTCTCAATAATAACAGAGAGCTCCTGTCTCTGGAGTTTCCAAGATATACAGTATATAAGCAGCTAGTAGGGTATTTTACCTCGGCCCAGTGCTGGAATGTGGATTTGAAGCAGAATTACCCTTCAAGTTTTAGGACTCCTTTATGGAAACTGGTGCCATATCTATAATCCTAGACCTGTAGCCATGTTCTTATTTCATTTTATACTTAGATGAACTGAATGGTATTTGCAGGTTTTAGATTAAAAAAGTGTAAACAATCTGTCTTGTAAAGCTCAATATACTTTACTCGCCTAGGACACTTTAACTTTCTTATATTCTTTTTTGTTAAAACTAAATCAAAGGCACAGCCCAGAGGAGTAAGTCATGATCTCCATCTCATATCTGTTTATCCAATAGGTTAGCCACTGCTAGAGTTGAAAAAAGGTTGATCCATATTTTCTTTCGAGTCCATGTATTTTTATTGGCCTAAAATAGCTCTGGGCAGTTTGAAAGCAGAACATTGTGGTTTATCAGTTTTTCTAAGTAAATGATCTAATATTAGTTTATATATTGTGATCTTTGTATGTGAATCCCTTCTCACCCAGTAATGCACTTAAGGTTAGAGCTATCAAGTGGAACAAAATTGATTTTCTTGATTTGATTTTTTGTTTTGATAGACAGCAGTGTCCTATTTCCAGACAAAGGTGTAGGTGCAGTCACAGTGTATATTTGTGACAGCATAATCCTCAGGGCTATGCACATTCAGTTTACCAAAGGGTTTAATGTTATTCTGATAACAAATTGGATTGGCAGAACAAACACAAAGTCTTGTGCAGATAGAAAAAAGTATGTGAAATAAAAATATATTTTGAATAGAGAAGCAAATATTTTATATTTTTGGAAAAAAACGGAATAAACTGTTTTATTAACAATCTAATTGACAGTAAATTCTTTGCAAATATAACATTTTTAAAGTAATTTTATATGTTTAAAGCATATGTTATATATGTTTAAAGCCTTTATGCAAACCATATGTCAGTGAATTTCTAGGCTTTAAAAGGTAGAGGCAGGGCTACCAATAAGGGGTCACCACGGGTCCTCCTATACAGGGCCCAGCCAACTCAGTTCAACGGGGGGGGGGGGGGGGTGAAGGCAGCTGACAAGCAGAAGGATACTGTATGGGAGGGAACGATTGGTTTGGCAGGGGGGGCATTTACTGAAACTGATCCCCTGTTGATAGCTGTGTACACGCATTGAGTACACACGAGGAAGTATCCGCGTAGCACAGGAGCTCGGGAAAGATTTGAACCAACGCTGCCGTATGTACCGCTGTCATTGCTGCACACTGTCTGCTTTTTACCGCTGATTGACCATCGATTAATTGTAAGTGTAACCCTTACTATACCATTAAACCGGATTTTTATATACTACACCATGGAGTTTCTTTGTTTTCTCTCCCATTTGGATTAACTTCTGGCTGGTGAGATACTGTTCAGGATATCGTTGGGCTGTGGGGAAGCCTTATTCCCTGCGTTAGGTGAGACTGTGGATACAGTCACGGCTATCCGGTAAGCAGGACCACCACACACCTGGGTGTCACGTTTGCCAGTCTGCACAGCTTTATTGGGAAGAAGCCTTTCTCAGCCACTCACCTTTCATTTTGTTTTTTGGGACATTTGTTTATGATGTTAAAGTTATTGTGTTTATTTCATTAATTACACACAGCATCACTTTTATTTTATTTACCTTGTTTGGTAATCTTCTTAGTATCACTTCACTGTGTGTTTTTAGTGATTTTTGGTCACCTATTCACTTCTGTTTATCATTGTTTGGACTAGATTAGGTTAACTGGCCCTATGTTCACCTATTGAGCGCTGCATACTTAATTTTTCTATTTCTGTTATTTGGTCTTTTTTGTATAGGACTTTTTTATGCTAGCTGCTTGTAGGTGCTAATTTTCATTATTTTGTCACAATTTTCTTTTATTATCACTTATTACCATTAGCGCAACGTTAGCCCTTTGGGCTTCCCCTTCTTTCAGCTGCTGCAGGGTGGAACTACAGGGGACCAGTTCCAGTAAATGCTGCATTCACCACACTGATCACCCACTCCTGAATGTGATCCCCTTCATTCAGTTGCTAGGCCCTTCTGGTCCTTTATGGGAAGTCAGTGCTGCTGACTTCCCCTCCTCTCCTTACCACTGGCTGCTGTGGGGCTCAGGGAGACAAGTTCAGGTTTTAGAGCTGGGTGGGGCCAGTAAATATGTCAAATTTAGCTGCACCTTCCTTTTCTGAATGAGCAATTGTATCACTTGAGCACTTCATTATTTTTTATTTTTTTTCTAAACACGTTGTTATTTAAAGTTGTGTATTTATATATGGCTGTACTTTATATTATTTTATACAACATGTTTTTTTTTATTGAGATTAGGTTCAGGGGGGGTTATGTGCCATACATATGTTTTGTACATACTGCCCACTGCTTCTTTTGATAACTGCTGTTCACATGAGATTTGAAGTGAGATTTGGTGATGTCAATACTGTGCTGCTGACTATTCTTTAGAGGATATGCTGGAGAGGAAGCTGCACCTAAGGTGCTTTAATTAAAGCCAAGATTGGTTGACACATATCAACCCCTGTATGCTTTTTATCCAGTACTCACTGTAAAGATTTATATATATCCGCATGGTATAACTTTTTAAGAGCACTTTTTTTACTTGAAGCTGTACCTAAGGACCTGAAGTGCAAGCATCTCCCTGCTCCTACTTTATTAATTCTGTGAATATGTGCTTTCTCTACTAATCCTGCTGCTTCTTGATAATTCAAGATAATCAGTTTATATGTGCTAATAATGGTTTTAGTGTATTTTTTGTGAACCAATTGTTTTGATATTTTTGGGGGGCCCTGTCATTTAGGCTGTATGTGGCCCTATGATTTCTAACACCAGCCCTGGGTGGGGTAGAGACTAGTAGTAGTAATCAGCAGCTTCCATTATCGTTATAGATCTCAGGATCTTTTACACACCTTGGATACAGCTGTTACTTCATGTTATAGTCAAGGATTGAGGGATGAGATGATCAATGTCCCTCGACACTCCCTGCCTACAGCAAATGTCACTCAAACTGTGTGGGGCTGGTTGGGGGGCATATCAACAGTAGTCTCAATATGACACTATAGCCAAAGCAGGCATGTACAGCACCCTGTAAGAAGTAGGTATGCACACTGACCAAGATGTCACAGATCTGCTTTCATCAAATAGTGTGATTAGAAACAAAGGGAAAATGGAGATGATTATGAAGGGGACTGGCTGGATCACCAGTTATTTACTGTTCTTACATAAATAAAAGGAAGTAATATGTGTATTTTGAGAGAAAGAGAAAAGTAGTTACAATAAAACCAAATGTTACCACTTAACCGTTGCATACTGATTGGGTGCTGGGAAACACTGATAGTAGGTTTAAGACTACTGTTCGTCTAAGCACAAACTGATCTTCCAATCCTGCACAAGGCATGAGTTCTCTCAACAATGTATTGATAATTATGAATACAGCTCCATAAAAGCAAGGCAGGTGTGCACATGCATTTCAGCTTAACCACTTGACCACTGGGCACTTAAACCCCCTTAATAACCAGACCAATTTTCAGCTTTCGGTGCTCTCACATTTTGAATGACAATTACTCAGTCATACAACACTGTACCTATATGAATTTTTTGTCCTTTTTTTCACACAAATAGAGCTTTCTTTTGGTGGTATTTAATCACTGTTGGGTTTTTTATTTTTTGCGCTATAAGAGAAAAAAGACTGAAAATTCTGTAAAAAATTTTTATTTTTTTTCGTTTCCGTTATAAAATTTTGCAAATTACTATTTTTTCTTCATAAATTTTGGCCAAAATTTATACTGCTACATATCTTTGGTAAAAATAAGTACAAATTGGTGCATATTATTTGGTCTTTGTGAAAGTTATAGAGTCCACAAGCTATGGTGCCAATATCTGAAAATTGATCACACCTGAAGTACTGACGGCCTATCTCATTTCTTGAGACCCAAACATGCCAGAAAAGTACAAATACCCCCCAAATGACCCCTTTTTGGAAAGAAGACATTCCAAGGTATTCAGAAAGAGACATTGTGAGTTTTTTGACGTTGTCATTTTTTCCCACAATTCTTTGCAAAATCAAGATTTTTTTTTTCTCTTTTTTTTTCACAAAATTGTCATATTAGCAGGTTATTTCTCACACACAGCATATGCATACCACAAATTACACCCCAAAACACATTCTGCTATTCCTCCCGAGTATGGCGATACCACATGTGTGAGACTTTTACACAGCGTGGCCACATACAGAGGCCCAACATGCAGGGAGCACCTTCAGGCGTTCTGGAGCACCAAGGCCAATTCTGACATTTCTCTCCTACATGTAAAAATCATCATTTGTTTGCTATAAAATTACATAGAACCCCAAAACATTATATATATATGTTTTTTTAGCAAAGACCTTAGAGAATATAATGGTGGTTGTTGCAACTTTTTATCTCGCACGATATTTGCGCAGCAATTTTTTAACGCGTTTTTTACGGAAAAAAAACGTTTTGTGCTTAAAAAAATAAAAAAACAGTAAAGTTAGCCCAATGTTTTTGCATAATGTGAAAGATGAAGTTACGCCGAGTAAATAGAAACCTAACATGTCACCCTTAAAAATTGCACACGCTTGTGGAATGGCGCCAAACTTCGCTACTTAAAAATCCCCATAGGCGACGCTTTAAATATTTTTACTGGTTACATGTTTTGAGTTACAGAGGAGGTCTAGGGCCAAAATGATTGCTCTCGCTCTAACGTTCGCAGAGATACCTCACATGTGTGGTTTGAAAACCGTTTTCATATGTGGGCGGGACTTACGTATGCGTTCGCTTCTGTATGCAAGCTCACGGGGACAGGGGCGCTTTAAAAAAAAATATATTTTTTATTGTTCATTTTACTTTATTTATTTTAGTTTGACATGTTTTTCCGCCCCAAAATTTTTTTTGATCACTTTTATACCTATTACAAGGAACGTAAACATCCCTTGTAATAGGAATATGGCATGACAGGTCCTCTTTACAGTGAGATATGGGGTCAATACGACCCCACATCTAACCTCTAGGCTGGGAAGCCTGAAAAAAAAACCCAAAAAAAACAACAATCCTGGCTTTGATCGTAGCGGTGAGTCGGTAGAAGCACCGGAGGGCGGTGGGGGGGGGGGGACATCCCCTCTCGCCTCCTGTAAGAATGATCAAGCGGCGGAACAGCCACTATGATTGTTGTTATGGTGTAGGGAATCGCCGACTGAAAAAGCTAATATCTGAATGATGCCTGTAGCTGCAAGCATCATTCAGATATCCCCGCACAAAGTCAAGGACGTCATATGAAGGCCGGCGGGCGGGAAGTGGTTATTGCAGAGTATTGCCGGGCATTGCGGAGTATGGCAGGGCATTGCGGAGTATGGCAGGGCATTGCGGAGTATGGCAGGGTATTGCGGAGTATGGCAGGGTATTGCATGGGGTATTGCACAGGGGGTATTGCACAGGGTATTGCAGAGTATTGCGCAGGGTATTGCAGAGTATTGCACAGGGTGTATTGTGCAGGGTATTGCAGAGTATTGTGCAGGGTATTGCAGAGTATTGCGCAGGGTATTGCAGAGTATTGCGCAGGGTATTGCAGAGTATTGCAGAGTATTGCGCAGGGTATTGCAGAGTATTTTGCAGAGTATTTTGCAGAGTATTGCGCAGGGTGATGCAGAGTATTGTGCAGGGTATTGCAGAGTATTGCAGAGTATTGTGCAGGGTATTGCGCAGGGTATTGCAGAGTATTGCGCAGGGTATTGCAGAGTATTTTGCAGAGTATTGCGCAGGGTATTGCAGAGTATTGCGCAGGGTATTGCAGAGTATTGCGCAGGGTATTGCAGAGTATTGCGCAGGGTATTGCAGAGTATTGCACCAGGGTATTGCAGGGTATTGCAGAGTATTGTGCAGGGTATTGCAGAGTATTGCAGAGTATTGCACCAGGGTATTGCAGAGTATTGCACCAGGGTATTGCAGAGTATTGCACCAGGGTATTGCAGGGTATTTTGCAGAGTATTGGCAGGGTATTTTGCAGAGTATTGGCAGGGTATTTTGCAGAGTATTGGCAGGGTGTATTGCAGAGTATTGGCAGGGTATTGCACAGGGATGGCTGAGCAGGGATGGATGGATGGCTGGATCTGTGACTGCAATTGTCACAGATCCAGCCCACAGTGCTGCTGCTGCCATCCGCTCCCTCCCCCTCCCCTCTCACACTGTACCGATCGGTACAGAGAGGGGAGAGAGGAACATATGACGCCGGTCTGTTTACAAGTGATTGCTCCGTCATTTGACGGAGCGATCACGTGGTAAACGGCCGCTATCAGCGGCGATTTACCGCGATTCATGATCCGCCGGGTCCTCTGGACCCGGCGGTAACGGAGTTTCCCGTGTGCGCGCCCCAGGGGGCGCGCGGGAGCGCGATTCTGGGAGGACGTTATATAACGTCCTCCCAGAGTTAAGCAACCACCTTGTCGACGTTATTTGTCGGCAGGTGGTTGCTAAGTGGTTAAAAGCACGCAATTATAGTTAACTGACTAATAAACCGCCCCCCCCATTAGTATACCCCCATATCTAGGTAGGTGGGATTACAACAATTAATGTAAATTATCCCTTTAAATCACATCCAGGATAAGGGTCTGGAATGGATTTTAAGGGGGACCCTGCACAAAAGACATCAATGAGAGCTCACCTGCTGGCTGATGAATGTCAACAAGCTGCCAAGTATTGCTGGCTGGCTGAGGTCACTTAAAAAATATGACGTCATCTTGGATAATTTCTGGATTGTTTACTATGAAGTCCTTCATTTAGTGGTGATACGGATATTATCCACAAACAATGGCGTGGGAGTCCCCCTAAAATTTATACTAGACTCTAAACTTTGATAAGGGTCTTGTATGGATTTTGAAGGTGGACCTAATGCAAAAAAAACTAATTAAAAAAATATTTACATAGAAATATTAGTTCTATTCTGGCATCCAAATAAATTTCCAAAGCATCAATCAAAATAGAAATCATGATTGTTTATTACAGCAGAGTAAAAGTAAATAAGTATATACTTATAAAAACGTATAGGCCTATGAAAAAAAAAAAAACTTATAGGCCTAGTTATTGCAGCATATACATAAAAATGAATACTGTCTTCAAACCTCCAGATATAGTGCTTAACCATATAGGTTTAATGAAGTATATATTGCAGTGGGACTATATTGTTTTCTATGTGTTTCATGAAATTAATTTACTTCCTCAGGAGAGTATGGATGAAGCTAATCTATAATGTATAATGAAATGTTAGTATCATACTTATATTTGTAATTAAATTATAAATAACATGCTTCAGTATGTACTTACATTCATGTTGCAGAGAATCTAGGCCTATTAAAAGAGCCTCCAAGCTTGCAGCAAAGTGACATAGTTACATAGTTAGTCAGGTTGAAAAAAGAAACAAGTCCATCTAGTTCAACCAAAAGTAGAAAAAAATCCTACAATCCTATATGCACAATCCTATATTCACAGTTGATCCAGAGGAAGGCAAAAACCAGCAGCAAAGCATGATCTAATTTGCTACAGCAGGGGGAAAAATCCCTTCCTTTTCCCTGGATTAACTTTACCTATAAATGTTAGTACCCAGTTATATTATGTACATTTAGGAAAAAATCCAGGCCTTTTTTAAAGCAGTCTACTGAGCTGGCCCGAACCACCTCTGGAGGTAGTCTATTCCACATTTTCACAGCTCTTACTGTAAAGAAACCTTTCTGTATTTTGAGATTAAATCTCTTTTCCTTTAGACGTAAAGAGTTCCCCCCTCTGTGATGACCTTAAAGTAAATAACTCAACACCAAGTTCACTATATGGACCCCTTATTTATGTGTACATATTGATCATATCCCCCCTTAATCTCCTCTGCTCAACAGAGAATAAATTCCGTTCCTCTAATCTTTCCTCATAGCTGAGATCCTCAATGCCTTTCATCAGTTTGGTTGCCCTTTTCTGTGAACAAAAGGAAAGGAAAAGGAGGAGAGAGAAGCGGCAAGCCAATCCTTTAAACAGCTTATGAATTTATTCGGTATATAAGTATAAAACAACACTAAAAACTTGCGTGAAAAATGTTGAAGCACTTGCAGAGTGCTAGAGTGGGTGGGAGCTTCCACGTGCAGTCACAGGAGCACAGGAGGACCACTGGGAAGTCTCTATTGAGTGATCCACGAGCGCTGTGTATTTGCCGCAGCTGGAGCCTGTGTATGTGTTTCCTCCTATTGCCCTTTTCTGCACTTTTTCCAGTTCCCCAATATCCTTTTTGAGAACTGGTGCCCAAAGCTGTACTGCATATACCAGGTGAGGTCTTACTAATATTTGTGCAGGTGCAAAATTATATCTCTCTCTCTCTGAAGTCCATACCTCTCTTAATATAAGAAAATGCCAACCGCAGCTTGGCATTGCATGCTAATATTAAGCTTATGACCTACCAAAACCCCCAGATCCTCCTCTGTGGATTCTTCCAGTTATACTTCCCCAGTTGACATGTAGCGTCAAAGCATACATTTTCAGAATTTCAAGGCTTCTTCCCCTTTAAATAGAGTAGAGCTCCCATGATATCACTAAGGCAAGCCATGGGTGGAAGGAAAGTTAGTCGCTTGAATCCCCAGCAACTTAGTTAGTCTTGATGGGGGAATGCCTCCCGCAGTGCTATTGTATTCTCCCGGGGTGGGGGAGTACGTAGAGCCTACCTGGCTGGCAGAATATAATGATTACTGCTAGCGATGGATCGAATTGGGTGCAATCCGCCTGCCCATACATGGATCGAAAGTCATCCGGTCCCTGCTGAACCGTCCAACTTTCAGTCTATGTATGGCCGGCTTCAATTATTATCAACACATGAGAGGACCCTGGATGGTCTGAGCAGTCGGCTACCTGGACCTTATAATAACAAAGTCTGCACCTTTAAAGACTCTGTGTTCCTCTCTAAGCTCAAAGCCTTTCTGGAGAGAATCTTCCTTCTTCCCTTACCTAGTGATCTATGAAATGCACGTGACATGCTCTACCTTCAGTTTTGCACAATGGTACTAAAAATGCTGATGCTGATAGTCTTATTTCACTGCACACTGTAAGCTTCTCATGGCATGCATTTAATGCTGCAGAAAATCAGACAAAGCCTGCCTTATTGTCTGACTAGAGGATGTCAGGCATCATCTAGCTCTTGAAAGCCCGGCATCTAGGCCTCTTGAAAGGATTACTAGACCAGGGTATAGTGTTTTCAGAAAGTTATGTACAACACTAATAAGGTGTAGGCTGTAGAAGCATTGGTGCTGATCCCGTGATGATTCACTTTTTCATGTGATTCAGAAGCAGTGGCTTCTCTATGTCAGGGAGCACTCAACAATGAAGCTGAATTTACTGAGCCTTGATGTCACCTGCAGGCTTCCATTGCTTGTCCATTGTTGCTGCTCCCTCTCCTCCTGCGGTAGCCCCTCAGTAACACACGGATCGCATGACCGCACCCAAGCTGAATAAAAAAACAGGATATTTACACTACTCTCTTTTATAAATGTTATGCAGCATAGTTAGGAGGAGTGGGATCGCAACATTTTAAGTAGCCTTGTATTAGCCTTTACTTCCACTTTAAAGCAGAAGTAAACCCATCCGTAAAACAGTTTCATTTCCGGCACGTGCCGGAAATGAAACTCTCCCATTGGTTGTGCTCTCAACCAAACTGTCAAACCATCCAATGGCTGGTGTCATAACTAATCACATGTACAGCATCATGGCAGTTGTAGACTAAAAAGAGGCAAAGATGGCAGCTTCCTTGGCTGAAAACGATAGGAGGGTTTACTTCCACTTTAACTACATGCTATGCCACCCCACCTAACGAGTGCCCAGATCTTTGTATCCCAGCAGATTTATAGATCTTTTATGGAGACCTTCATCACACAACAATCCAACATAGAAATATTCATTCAATAAATGCAAACGTGCTGATACTTTTGTAGGAGAAAAAACAACTCACTGGGGATTGTTCACTAAAGGCAA
Organism: Rana muscosa; assembly: GCA_029206835.1. NCBI lineage: Eukaryota > Metazoa > Chordata > Amphibia > Anura > Ranidae > Rana > Rana muscosa. The sequence goes on from CM055118.1 coordinate 704,245,919, forward strand.
AAGGCTGTTCATTTTGCAAGGGAATTTTTCCCTTAGCTTAGTGAATATTTTGCAAGGTTAATCACAATCACATGCAAGGAGAATAAAAAACAATATTTTTGCTTACATGATTGGATGATGAATGTCCGAAGAGCTTTACCTCATTCACTAAACTAAAGGAAATTCCCTTGCAAAAGTGAACAGCCTATTTGCCTTTAGAAAATCATCCCCATTGTCTTGCTTCTCACTGACTTTTGCACATTGTGTAGTCCCTTTCAGATCTTTTAATAAAAATGTTTTTTTTTTTTATTATAAATTAGTTTAGAATTTTTGAAATTGGGAGTTTTAGTCATATTATTTAAAAAGTAAAAATGTTATCATAGATGCTGTCTCAATGAATGTAGCTACTTCTTACAATTCTTCATCTTTCTAGCCTTTTATGTTTGTGTCAGATCTTTCTAGTGACCCTTTCCATTGATGCACACAAATGTTGGTTTTCTTTGTTTAGGAACTGAAAATGTATGTAGTTAGCTTGCGCGGCAACAGACAGTGGTGACTGCTGTCATATTCTTTGTATACTCTGCGTGCTTACAATCTTCAAAGGAAGTGACCGACAGTGCTTGATGGCTCTTTCCTACTACTAATGCCAGCATAGAACATACCATTGAAGTTGGTGGTACAGCCATTGCGTTGGGACTCACTTTTCCTATTCCTCCACTTATTCCATCGCAGTTTTTTTCTAAGCAGAAACTATAACTCTTTTTTTTTATGTCAGCAACTCAGTTTCAATGGCAGCAGCCGCTGAGAAGAATAAATAGTGTTCTTATTTTCCAAAGCTCATCAAAATTTCACCTCTGTGAGATTTAAAGACCTTTGATTGGAATTATTCCATTGACGAATGTATTGATCCTAATGCTAGGGTGTAATTTGCATTCTTTGTGCTCATATCTATAAAATATCTGTGTTTTCCAGGCATGTAAGATGAATTATGTGATTTATGCACACATTTACATTTATCACCTAAGATATTCATGAAAGAGGAAGTGAATGTGATGCAAAACCACTACCCTCACTTTTCATTACTTTCGCTTGAATTCCGCACATTTCCTGCAGTCTCTGCAACTGTATGACATGATCGGAACTGACTTCAAGTTAGAGTGACTATAATCACACACACACACATATATATATATATATATATATATATATATATATATATATATATATATATATATATATTATATACAGTATATTCTCTATATCAGTAACTTTTAGTCTGCTACATATTATTGCTGTAAACAAATGATAATTACTACTGTAAAACTTTTGACCTTCAATATTCTTTCTTCATTCCTCTTGTTTTATTAGAATATTCTGCTGCAAAAGAAAAAAGTTAAATGGCATATATATTTTTACTAGATAACATTTGCAATATCATTTGGAATTGTATTTTATACAGCTTAGAAACCTTAATCATTTCCCCACAGTACTAAAAGCAACATTATAGAAGGGCTCATGGTCACCTTTAGCACCTTAAAGTGCACCTGTGCCCACACTATGATTATTAGCATATTTACAGTGCTAACAATATTTACAAGCAGTAAAAAAGCTTTAAAGTGGTTCAAGAGGTTAAAGTCTTTTTTTTTTTCACCTTGACCACTTAAGCCCCGGACCATTTTTTAGCTAAAGGACCAGGCCACTTTTTGCGAATCGGCACTGCGTCGCTTTAACTGACAATTGCGCGGTCGTGCGACGTGGCTACCAAACAAAATTGGCGTCCTTTTTTCCCACAAATAGAGCTTTCTTTTGGTGGTATTTTAATTCCTCTGCGGTTTTTATTTTTTGCTCTATAAACAAAAATAAAGTGACAATTTTGAAAAAAATTCTCTATTTTTTACTTTTTGCTATAATAAATATCCCCAAAAAATATATAACATTTTTTTCCTCAGTTTAGGCCGATATGTATTCTTCTACATATTTTTGGTAAAAAAAAAAATCACAATAAGTGTTTACTGATTGGTTCATGCAAAAGTTATAGCGTCTACAAAATAGGGGATAGTTTTATGGCGTTTTTATTAATATTTTTTTTTACTAGTAATGGCGGCGATCAGCGATTTTTATCGTGACTGCGACAATATGGCAGACACATCGGCGGACACTTTTGACACCATTTTGGGACCATTGTCATTTTTACAGCGATCAGTGCTATAAATATAAACTGATTACTGTAAAAATGACACTGGCAGTGAAGGGGTTAACCTGTAGGGGTTAAGTGTGACCTAATGAGTGATTCTTACTGTGTGGGGGCGTGGCTTGGTGTGACACGTCACTGATCGTCGTTCCCGATGACAGGGAACAGATGATCACTGCCACTAGGAAGAACGGGGAAAGGTTTGTTTACACTTACCTTTCCCCGTTCTTCAGCTCTGTGACCCGATCGCAGGACACCGGCGGCGATCGGGTCCGCGGATCCCACGGGTGCGGTCACGGAGCTCAGGACCGGGTCTCGAGCTTGCCGCTGGCGGCGCGCTTGCGACCCATGGCTAGAATCTTAAAGGGGACGTACCTGTACGCTCTTGTGCTCAGCCATGCCATTCTGTCAAAGTACATCGTCGTGCGGCGGTCCTTAAGTGGTTAATGCATTCTCTGCATTAAGGTAAAAAACAATCTTTGTCAAACTCCCATCCCCCACCTACACCCACCTTATACTTCCCATAGCCTGATCTCGATCCAGTGCTGTGCACGATAGCAGAGGTTCTCTCGCTCTCTTCCTCCTCATTAGCTCTTGCTGCTGATGATCACAGGCAGTGAGGAGGACACAGGGGCAGGGCCAAGCCGCGCTCTGTGTGTCTATGGACATGCAGAACTGTCTTAATAGCGAACCCACACGAAAGCCCTCATAGCAAGCACCTTGCTATGGGGGAATTCAGCGGTGGGGGGGGGGGGTGGAGCCAGGAAGCCAGGGACGCAGGTGGGGGACCTGAGAAGAGGATGATTTAGGCTGCTCTGTGCAAAACTAATGAACAGAGCAGAAAAGTATAATATGTTTATTATGTAAAAAATATGGCTTTACAATCCCTTTAAACCATCACTGACCCCTCTAATTTATGCTCAAAGATCACAGTAGAGTAGTTTTATTTGGTTTCTTTGGTTTCATTTACACCAGCGGCAGTCTCTACCGCACCTTGTGGTAGATCACTTTTCAGAGGGCAATAAAGCAGTGGTTTCCAGGATTTCAGGAGGCTACACTACCTTAACCACTTGTCTACCAAGGTAAATTTATAAACAACATGGTAGACAATAAGTTAAATCAAGCTGCTGCAGCAGCTGTGAGCTTGGTACCACTTTTAAGAACTGGTGAAGGGCTTTCTGATAGAAGCTCTGCTCCCAAACAAATGATCCTCTCCCATTCCTCTGGGAAGACCAGGACTGTGGGAAACTGCTTCCCAGGTGAAAGGGGGAGGAAATTGGGGAACAACCCTTCTGTGTCTAATGACCGTGAAAGCAACTTGTGTTACGTCACTTCTGAGGCCACAGCTGTCATTCCTCCTCAAGTGTAGCTGAGAATGCAGCTATTCAAACACAATCTGTGTTTAAATAGCTGCATCAGAAGGAATGGGGTTACATGTGGGATCTAATATACCCCCAATGTTTCCATAAAGATTACCTGTCACCTGCCCATGCTATCACATAGGAGGCTTGTTAGCCCCCTTGTGATACCAATACAGTTAAAAAAGTGTAAATAAAAATAATTACATATAATAAATAAAAATAATTCAAATACATTTTTTAAAGGAGCCCTGTCACCCTTACACACTCCCCATATAAAATCACAGCCTAGGGCGAGCTTGTGTTTGTAAACATCAATTGCACCACACATGGGAGGTATCGTCGCAATAATCCTCATGAGGGCAATAATTCTAGGTCCATAGTTCACGGTTAACTCTAAATCTACCTCTAAAGGCTTTTAAAGTTATGCCTATGGAGGATTTTGGGTGCCATGATTTATTTGCGATTTTACGGGCTTGCACAGTTTTAAAACTTGACATGTTTGACATGGTAACTAGTTACTCAAATCAACCCTACCTTTTATATCTTACCCAAAAAAATAAATGGATATAATATTGTGTTTGTTTGCACTAAAATGTATTTATTGTATTTTTCTTGAAAATATGTGTTTGATAAATAACCGTTTACAACCATTTTATTCTCTGGGGTCTCTGATTTCAGAAAATATATACTTTTTGGGAGTTTACAGTAATTTCTAGCAAAAATGTGTGCAAAAACTGAAAAATATGTCCCAATAGGCAGAAGTGGTTAAAGTGCACCAAAATATGACCATTAGCATATTTACATATTGTTAACAAGTAGGGAAAGAGCTATAAAGAAAACCATTGCTGACCACTCTAACTTATGTTTAAAGATTACAATAGAGACTCTGAAGTTTGGTTATATTTAGTCTCCAAGGTTTCATATAGACTAGCGGCAGTCTTTATCGCAACCCATCACTTTTTTGACAAAGGGGGTTTTTATGCGTGATTACAAATGCTTAGCTCACACTTGCAGTTTGGTCCATTGGTCCATGACTTTAATTGGTGAGTTAAATTTGCCATGGCAACAGCTACAGAGGTGAAAGAAGTCTTATTTTAAAGTGATTTTTACTACTTTTTCATATACATATTCTGGGCACCACTAGAGTATGGAAAGCCTGAGCAAATGTAGAGCCGTTACAAGCTACCAATCAGATCCCAGATTGAAAGATTGAGCTTTATTTGTTGCTAGGGGCACTGTTCAACTTTTTTCTGAGTTTTATCAACTGTTGTAAATCAGAGCAAATGTTCCTACTTTCTCCTTCCTCCCAGAACACAAGACATTCTCTGGATGGATGAGATGAAAGGAGGGACACATATATGCCTTGACCTCCCTCATATACACAGAACACATTGTATCTTTTGAAACAAATACAAAGCATTTGTCACGAGCCGGACTGACGGCTAGAGGGAATACAGGAGGTGGATCCTCTGTACCAGAGAGGGGATGGCACGGGTCGTACTGAGGGACCGGTTCTAAGCAGCTACCGGTTTTCACCAGAGCCCGCCGCAAAGCGGGATGGACTTGCTGCGGCGGTAGCAACCAGGTCGTGTCCTCCAGTAGCGAATCCACCTCTCTGGCGGCTGAGATAGGCGTGGTACAAAAGGACTAGGCAGAGGCAAGGTCAGACGTAGCAGAGGGTCAGGGCAGGCGGCAATGGTACGTAGTCAGAGACAATGGCAGCAGGTCAGATACACAGGCAAGGCAACTCACAAAACGCTTCCACAGGGTACTAAGACAGCAAGATCCGGCAAGGACAGGAAGGGGAAGTGGGTTTATATATGTTTTGGGTGTTCACACAGTAATTGGGCCAGGCACCAATCAATGGTGCGCTGGCCCTTTAAATCTTAGAAGGCCAGCGCGCGCGCGCCCTAGAGCGCAGCGGGGCCGCGCGCGCCGGGAAGGAGCAGGAGGGGGAAGGTGAGAAGGATGGGATGCGATCCGCGGACGGAGATGTGCCGCCGTGTGGATCGCATCCCCGCCGGTGACAGAGCAGCGCCCACGGCCAGGAGGGCTGACCGGGGCGCTGCAGGGGGACCGACGCCGTGAGCGCTCCGGGAAGGATGGGACACCCGGAGCGCTCGGCGTTACAGTACCCCCCCTTAGGTCTCTCCCTTTTCTTGGAACCCAAGAATCTACGGATGAGCTCCTTGTCTAAAATGTTGGTCTCAGGCTCCCAGGATCTCTCTTCAGGACCACAGTTCTCCCAATCAATTAAACATTTTTTTTTACCTCGGATGACCTTGGAGGCGAGGATTTCTTTCACCGAGAAGACATCGGAAGAACCAGAGACAGGAGCAGGAGCAGTGACCTTGGGGGAAAATCGGTTAAGAATGAGGGGTTTGAGAAGAGACACATGAAAAGAATTGGAGATACGAAGAGAAGGAGGAAGATGGAGTTTGTAAGAGACAGAATTGATTTGGTTTTTGATTTTAAAAGGTCCGAGGTAACGAGGGCCCAGCTTGTAGCTAGGTACCCGAAACCGAACATATTTGGAGGAGAGCCACACTTTGTCACCCGGGACATAGACAGGAGGAATTCTTCTTTTTTTATCTGCATGTCTCTTCATGCGGGCAGAGGCCAGTGATAGCAACTTTTGAGTCTCTTTCCAGATAGAGGTGAAGTCTTGGGTTAATTCATCCACGGCAGGAACTCCAGAAGAAGTGGGGATGGGGAGGGGGGGCAATGGGTGACGGCCGTAGACCACAAAGAAAGGTGATTTGGAGGACGATTCAGAGTTCTTGAAATTGTATGAGAATTCTGCCCAGGGTAATAGGTCGACCCAATCGTCTTGACGGGGGGAGACAAAATGTCGTAAGTAGTCACCAAGGACCTGGTTAACTCTCTCCACCTGTCCATTGGATTGCGGGTGATAAGTGGAAGAAAAGTTCAACTTAATCTTTAGTTGAGTACAGAGAGCTCTCCAAAATTTTGAGATGAATTGAACGCCTCTATCAGAGACGATATGTGAGGGTAGCCCATGGAGACGGAAAATTTGAAGAAAAAAATGCTTCGCCAACTGAGGTGCAGTAGGCAGACCAGGAAGCGGGACAAAATGAGCCATTTTCGAAAAGCGGTCAACGACCACCCAGATGACAGTGTTACTATGAGACAAAGGAAGGTCCGTGATTAAATCCATGGCAATGTGGGACCATGGTTGTTCAGGCACAGGTAGAGGAAGGAGAAGACCTGCAGGCTTCTGGCGTGGAGTCTTGTCACGTGCACAGATAGTGCAGGCCCGTACAAAGTCAGTCATATCTTTTTCCTGGGTAGGCCACCAATAGTGTCTGGCCATCAATTGTATGGATTTTTTGATCCCAGCGTGACCGGCTAGATGGGAGGAATGGCCCCACCTGAGTATCTGGAGACGAAGGCGTGGAGGAACGAAAGTTTTTCCTGGAGGAACTGGCATCAGAGACGCAGGAGCAGAGGAAATCAGACACTCAGGGGGTACGATGTGTTGAGGGGGAGTCCCGGTTTCAGAGGCATCGGAGGAACGGGACAAGGCATCAGCCCTGACATTCTTGTCTGCGGGACGAAAATGGATCTGGAAATTGAACCGGGCAAAGAACAATGACCACCTGGCCTGGCGAGGATTTAAGCGCTGAGCGGACTGAAGGTAGGACAAATTTTTATGGTCAGTGTAGATGGAGATAGGGTGAAGGGATCCTTCCAGGAGATGTCTCCACTCTTCTAATGCCAGCTTGATGGCCAACAGTTCACGGTCACCTATGGAATAGTTTTTTTCAGGAGGGGAGAAGGTTTTAGAGAAAAAACCACACGTGACGTTTCTTCCTTTAGCGTTTTTTTTGAAGAAGAACAGCTCCGGCTCCTACTGAGGAGGCGTCAACTTCAAGGAAGAACGGCTTTGTGGGGTCTGGTCGAGACAGGACAGGTGCAGAGGAGAAGGCGGTCTTAAGGCGAGTAAAGGCTTCTTCCGCTTGAGGCGGCCAGGACCTTGGATTCACGTTTTTCTTAGTCAGTGCCCCTATAGGAGCAACGATGGTGGAGAAGTGGGGTATGAACTGACGATAGTAGTTGGCGAATCCAAGGAAGCGTTGGATAGCACGGAGTGCAGAGGGGCGTGGCCAATCCAAGACTGCGGAGAGCTTGTCAGGGTCCATTTGAAGGCCTTGTCCTGAGACCAGATAACCTAGGAAAGGAAGGCTGCTGCGCTCAAAAAGGCATTTTTCAAATTTAGCGTAAAGATGATTTACGCGGAGGCGCTGGAGCACTTGACGGACATGGAACCGATGTTCCTCAAGGTTGGTAGAGAAGATTAGGATGTCGTCAAGATAGACAACCACACAGGTATACAGTAAGTCCCGAAAGATTTCATTGACAAAATCCTGAAAGACTGCAGGAGCGTTGCAAAGTCCGAAAGGCATGACGAGATATTCAAAGTGACCATCTCTGGTGTTAAATGCGGTTTTCCATTCATCTCCTTCACGGATTCTGATGAGGTTATAAGCGCCCCTGAGGTCCAATTTCGAAAAAACTTTTGCTCCGCGCAGACGGTCAAAGAGCTCCGAGATGAGAGGCAGAGGGTAGCGATTTTTAATAGTGATTTTATTAAGCCCACGATAGTCTATGCAAGGTCGTAGTGATCCGTCCTTCTTGGCAACGAAGAAGAACCCCGCTCCGGCTGGAGAAGATGATTTCCTAATAAAACCTCTCTTGAGGTTCTCCTGTATGTAATTAGTCATGGCCTTGGTTTCAGGAGAGGAGAGAGGGTAAATTCTGCCACGGGGTGGTGTAGTACCTGGGAGCAATTCAATGGGGCAGTCGTAGGGACTATGTGGTGGTAAGACCTCCGCCTGTTTTTTTGCAAAAGACATCAGAAAAGTCCTGATAGGCCTTGGGAAGGCCGGGCAAAGGAGTAGCGATGGGAACTTGACTGGGGGTTACAGACTTAAGACAATGCTTGTGGCAGGAGTAGCCCCAGGATTTGATGTCCCCAGTGGTCCAGTCGAGGGTAGGAGTGTGGCGCTGGAGCCAGGGTAGGCCAAGAAGGATGTCAGAAGTACAGTTCGGCAAAACAAAGAATTCAATTTTTTCTTGGTGAAGAACACCAACGGACATGAGCAGGGGTTCGGTGCGGTAACGCACGGTACAATCCAGATTCTCTCCATTTACAGAGGAAATGAAGAAGGGTTTGATGAGACGGATAACAGGAACGTTGAACCTGTTGATGAAAGAGGCTTCAATAAAATTTCCTGCAGAACCAGAGTCCAGGAAGGCCACCACAGAGAAGGGGGAGCCAGCAGAAGGGGAAATCCACACAGGAATAGTCAGACGTGGAGAGGAAGAATTCACACCTAGTAACGCCTCTCCCACGTTCACTAGGTGCGGGCGTTTCCCTGACGTAGAGGACGAATAGGGCAGTCATTTAGGAAATGTTCAGAGCTCGCACAATAAAGGCATAAGTTCTCATTCCTACGGCGAGTCCTCTCTTGTAGGGTCAGGCGAGATCGGTCCACCTGCATGGCCTCGTCGACAGAAGGCATAGTATCAGGATGCGTTGGATTCAGGAAGAGAGGAGCCAGGCGCGGATAACGCCTGGTGTGAACAAGATCTTTCTCCTGGCGAAGCTCTTGGCGTCTTTCAACGTAGCGTATGTCAATGCGGGTAGCTAAGTGGATGAGCTCCGTCAGGGAGGAGGGTATCTCTCGTGCGGCCAGACAATCCTTGATGTGGCTGGACAAACATTTCTTGAAGGTCGCGCAGAGAGCCTCATTATTCCAGGATAGCTCTGAGGCCAGTGTTCGGAACTGTATGGCATATTCGCCCACAGAGGAGTTTCCTTGGACAAGGTTAAGCAGGGCGGTTTCAGCGGATGAGGCTCGGCCTGGTTCCTCAAAAACGCTACGAACCTCAGCGAGGAAGGACTGAACGGTGGCTGTAGCAGGGTCATTGCGGTCCCAGAGTGGCGTGGCCCAGGCCAAGGCCTTCCCAGACAACAGACAGACCACGAATGCCACCTTAGACCATTCTGTGGAAAACTGGTCTGACATCATCTCAAGATGCAGGGAACATTGGGACAAGAATCCCTGGCACCTCCTAGGATCCCCGTCAAATTTCTCCGGAAGAGACAAGCGGATCTTCGAGGTAGTAGCGGCAGCTCGGGGAGGGGAAGATGCTGGAGCTTGTGGCGGCAGACGCTGCTGGATCATGGCGGTCAACTGCGACAGCTGCTGTCCTTGTTGGGCAATCAATTGCGACTGCTGGGCAACCACGGTGGTGAGATCAGCAAGATTAGGCAGCGGCACGTCAGCGGGATCCATGGCCGGATCTACTATCACGAGCCGGACTGACGGCTAGAGGGAATACAGGAGGTGGATCCTCTGTACCAGAGAGGGGATGGCACGGGTCGTACTGAGGGACTGGTTCTAAGCAGCTACCAGTTTTCACCAGAGCCCACCACAAAGCGGGATGGACTTGCTGCGGCGGTAGCAACCAGGTCGTGTCCTCCAGTAGCGACTCCACCTCTCTGGCGGCTGAGATAGGCGCGGTACAAAAGGACTAGGCAGAGGCAAGGTCAGACGTAGCAGAGGGTCAGGGCAGGCGGCAGTGGTACGTAGTCAGAGACAATGGCAGCAGGTCAGATACACAGGCAAGGCAACTCACAAAACGCTTCCACAGGGTACTAAGACAACAAGATCCGGCAAGGACAGGAAGGGGAAGTGGGTTTATATATGTTTTGGGTGTTCACACAGTAATTGGGCCAGGCACCAATCAATGGTGCGCTGGCCCTTTAAATCTTAGAAGGCCGGCGCGCGCGCGCCCTAGAGCGCAGCGGGGCCGCGCGCGCCGGGAAGGAGCAGGAGGGGGAAGGTGAGAAGGATGGGATGCGATCCGCGGACGGAGATGTGCCGCCGTGTGGATCGCATCCCCGCCGGTGACAGAGCAGCGCCCACGGCCAGGAGGGCTGACCGGGGCGCTGCAGGGGGACCGACACCGTGAGCGCTCCGGGAAGGATGGGACAACCGGAGCTCTCGGCGTTACAGCATTTTGTAAATGGATGAGGTGGAGCACAAGCAACTCACTATTATCATTGTATTAGAGCCAGATTTGTAAGTTTCAGCACTGGAAGCTGTGGTGCTTATAACAGTGTACAGGTTAATTTTCAATACAAATTTTAATAATACATCCACACACAGGGCACCAATCATTACAGGTAATTTATTTTTCCATAGCAAATGTCCAAATTTTTTTTTTCCTGGAGTTTAGATGTAGACCCTAACTGATGGTATATAGCTTGCATATTGGTACTGCTTATCTCTTGAGGCCCCTTTGCAGCCACATTGTGTCTTAATGCACTCAAGCAATGGCTAGATTTTCCAGGGTGAGTTTCTTAATAGTATATGCATTGGATGTTTTCTACTGAGAAATATTTGTGATTTCCTGCAGTCCTATTAGTGGTGGAGCTGCTCCTTGTTCGGATACATTTAAGCACAGCTCGACCCTCCTAGTACTAGGGGTCAAAAAATCATTGGTAAGCTACTTTCCAAAGGTGCTGGCATTGGATGGTGTGTTTCGGTGCATAGATTTTGTGGTGGATCAAGATTCAGCTTAATATATGGACTTAACTTTACTTATTTGTGCACAATCATTTCTTATATATAAGAAATATGAACTATTTAGTCATATATTTTACTTTTCGCATAGTGTGGTCTTTCAAATACCTATATGTTCATGATTTTCTACTATTTATCTTATCAAGGTAGCTGCTTTTAACTTATTTGACTTATCCTTTGGTGAAGACGTAGTGAGAGAAATTTTCCAAGACTGGAGCAGAAAGAATCTGCAGCAGCTGTGCATGGTAATTAGCTTTTAGCCTTCATTTCCAATGCTTAACTTAACAAGCTAAGCCTAGATGCTGATTGGTTAATATGCACACCCGCTCTAAATTCTGTCTGCTCCATTTTTATTCAATATTTATATACTGCTATATGTCCAATAACTTTTCAAAAATGCATACTGTACGTATATATTCTTGTAGTAATCATTAAAGCGGGGGTTCTGCGGCCAAACGGTTTTTTTTGTTTTTTTTCTGCATTCAATGGGGTTTAGTCTCTGCAAGTATCCGCTGTCCATTTTCATGGCAAAGAAGGAGTTATAAAATCCGTTGCTGGGAGTTTCCATTTTGCTTGTGGGCATTGTGAAGCCCACAAGCAATCATTTCCTGGAAGCGGTGAATGCTCAGCTCCCAGCATTCACCGCTCATTTTCGCGAGTAGCACCGTAAACTAACAGGTTGCCATCACAACGGGCGGCGTCATTGAAAGTTCACACCCCGTTGTGATGGTATGCACAACCAAAAAAAACATGACATGGCTCCCAGAAGTCCCACATTGTATTGCGGCGCCGGGGAAAGGCTTAGAAACGCCTACTCCCACGGGAGGGGAATCCCGGAAGTCGCTTTACGAAAGGCAATAATACGGTATTTATATATGCTAAAAAAAAATGTTGTGCCTTTTGATGATGTACATATTGCAATGATTGTTTTACAATATAGTTGTGATTTTGGGTGAACCTCCGCTTTAATACTAACAGATTCCATAGAGGAGAGTGAGCATAACCGTTGCCTTCATACTTGTGTATTTTGTTCACATACACAAATATATATATTTCAAGAATAAATAAGACTAATTGAGACGTTTAAAAGGATAAAATCACATAGGATCACCATCACAAGACTGTCAAAGCAACAGAACAAATAGGCTATCGTTGTTGTGCGTGTTTTTTCAGCGTGTTCATTTTACATTCTGATTATTATGTAGCTTTGGTCAATATTTGCAATGACAGTAAATTGGGGGATTCCACTGCTCAATGGAACCACGATCAATTAAACAGAAATACCACAAGTCTATATTATAACTTTTACTATTATCATGAAAGGAAGGTGATTTGAAAATGTAATGTAAACATACTGCTGTGTTTTGAAGAGCTGTTTCTCTGTAACATAAGAAGTGATTCTATACCATGGTAGTTCTTCCCAATTTACAGCCCTTGATTAGTATTGGAAACACTGTAAGAATTTACAAATAAATACCCTTTTAGCTGTTTCATAAATCTGGTCATGTGATTTTTTTTCTTCTTTTCCTTGTGGCATGACCTGGGCAGAGGGCAGGGCTATGTTGAAGTGGTTCCTGTGACTTCGCCTCAGCTTTTTCAGACCTGAAAGTCTAGTGTGTATCAAGTTATAGTAGTAATGAATGTGTACATTATGAATGCATGTGAACTAGTAAAACACTGTATTTGACTATTTGAAGAGTAACTTCTGGTATAAGCCACTGAAGAGAAACTATGTCCCAGCAAAGCAGAAAGGAAACATTTTTGCCCTTAGAAACTATGCGTTCATTTTCTAACCTATTCTGAAAAAGAATATATTTGATCTGATGTTATATACAGCAAATGTTAATGCATGCTCCTGGACATAGTAATACAACTGTGTTATTGGTTTCAGTGCCAGCTCACTGTAACCTTACTTATAGAGATGAGTTCCAAAAAGTCTAAAGCTGGCCACACACAAGTAGAATTTGGATTAAAAATGATTTGTTTAACTACTTCACACCAGTAGGACCTCCTTGGACATCCTCGGGTTGAAGTGGTTATACGGGGATGATGACTGCACCTACAGGCATCATCCTGGTATGGAATTTTTCATCTGGCGATTATGTTACCTTACTAAATAGCCACTCGATCACTTCTGCATGTGGAGGAAGGGGGTCCCACCCCTCTCCCACTGCCACCTTTCCCAGGCTCTACCATTTGATCACAGAGCCCGGGAGCGCTTCGGCCAGCGGCAAAGGCTGAACGGAACAGAGAGAGAGGAACTGACGTTGTTCCTCTCTTTCTGTGACCCCGAAAACCGGGAGCGATGAGTATGTAGTCACTTCCGATTCCGCCTCTTTGTTTACCTGCCTGTTAGCAGCCCGAAAAGCAGCTGATCAGACCAATCTGTGTCTAAAATCTGCAGAGGTTGTGTGCTTACATGCAAATGCGAACGTATACGCTACTCCCGCACGCATTTGTAAACGGTGATCAAACCACACATGTGAGATATTGTCATGAACTTCAGAGTGAGAGCAATAGTTCTAGCACTAGATCACCTATACAACTCTACACAGGTAACCTGTAAAGGCGTTTAAAGCGTTGCCTATGGAGAATTTTAAGCATCGTAGTTTGTCGCCAATCCACGGGCAGACGCAATTTTAAAGCATGACACGATAGGTATCTATTTACTCTGCATAACATCATATTTCACATTATAGAAAACATTTGGGTAAATATTGTGTTTTGTTTTTTTTATTAATTAAAGTGTGTTTTTTCCCCCAAAAAATTGTATTTGAAAAACCGCTGCGCAAATACCATGCCACATAAACAAATTGCAACACCCATCATTTTATTTTATATGGCCTCTGATAAAAATGTATATAATATTTGGGGGTTCTTAGTAATTTTCTAGCATTTTTACTTGTAGAGGTGAAGTGTCAGAATTGGCCCATGATTAAAATTGATTAAGAATGTTAGTTCCAATTTCTATTTGTTAGTGGAGTCAAAGCGACATTTGTTTTTGACCACAGTGATGAGAAGAGCGAAGGAGCAGAATTGAAACATTTTCTCAAATGAACTAATTCCTAACTCTGGGCTCAATTTACTAAGGCCTGATTCACACCTATGCAGGTTGCAGTTTGCATATTGCAGGTGCATTTTACGTTTTTCAAGACACGCTTTGGATCCATTGAAGTCTATGGAACCAAAAACCAGAAAATTTCGATAAAATGCACAGATGTGAACTACATCCATAGGAAACCATGTTAAATGGACTGTAGTGTGTTTCTGCAAAACTGAAAACGCACTAAAAAATGCATAGGTGTGAGCCAGGCCTAAAGGATTTGATATTTGGGTCATGTGACACATTTTTTCCCCAAATATTGCATGCAATATTGAAAATGTTAATTCACTATCCCTTAATGCGGTATTTACCTCAAAAAGCAAAAATGCTCTGTAAATAGGGTATAGAACAGTACTAAAGTAAATATGTAAATAAATGGATGCATTTAATAGGTAGGAATGCAGGAATGCTATATTTAAGGAATGTCTGAAAATTGTGTGGTAAGGAGGTTCCACACCTCAGTGGGCAGGGCATGGAAGTGTTTAAAACAAATGTAATTTGTTCTACAAGATCCAAGACATTGGGCTTTTCCTCCTGACTCTCCTCCATCGCTCAATCTCTGTAAGGTTCCTCAATAGTGTGCACCGGAAATGCAGTAACACCCGTTGGATTTGACACCAAGAGATAAAATACTTATCGGTTTCGTTTGATGCAATAAATACTGCACATTTCTAAGGAAGAACGCATTTTTTATTTACTGCTAATCCTAAAGCGGTAAATACAGTTTCATGAATTGAGCCCAGTGAATGTGATTTTCATTCAGGAAAGTCAATTCCTGAATGAAAGTCAATTCACTGCAACATTAAATGTTAAAAGTTATATTTTTTTTTAATACTTTTGAATGACATCCTTTGTATGAATATTCGTACGGACATTCATTTGAAACACTACTAATGTATGGCCAGCTTTACTGTTACTGTTACAGGACAGAAACCTATGGAGGTAATAAAAAATAGAGGTTCTTATATTTAAAGTGGAAATCCAACGGAGCTAAACACAATGTTGACATCCTTATACGGTTACCATTTTATCTGCCAAAAGGATTTGAAATTCAGTTGAGTCTGTTATATATTCAGACTTAGCAAACCACTACTGAGATTGCAGACATTGTCAACTTGTCAGTGACTTTATTATGCTTAAATGCTAATGACATAGATACAGCTGACATATTATCTTATTTAAAAACTACATACAATTTGCCAAGTTTATGACAAATTTGGATGAAATGTAATTGGAAAGGTTCCCTAACAATAAATCTTGTTTAAGTTATCTAGTGACATTTACTGCTCAATGGGGATGGACTTTTTGAATGTAATTTTAGCTTGGCATGAAAGAACTGTGAAGGGAATGTTAAAGGAATAGGCTTTAAAGAGGAACTAAGGTTTTGTTGTACAATACTTTATTATGTAACAGTGTGTCTGAGAGGGCTAAGAAATCAAGTGAAATCTGGAGTACTGGGTAACAGCCAAGTACTTAATAGGACCTCATAAAGTGAAGGTCAGATCCGCTGAAAACTCCTGCATGTCACAGTCCAAGTAGTTAACTCAGAATATTTCCGGTAAACATATCTACACTGTACCTGTGGCTCTGTTGGTGTATGGATCACGCTTTATCAATAAAGGTGTTGTATTGAAGTGCGGCCGTCCATTTTCCTTTCTCTACTAATTTCCGGTATAGACTTCAGAATATGCCAGAAGATCGCGAAACTTTTTTTGCACTGCATAGCTGCACAAGTTTAATCACAACTATACATACACTAAGCTTTCAAAAAAGCAGAAACCCTGCCTCTGCGCCAGAAGTAGATCCATCATTGACAATAAATATGTGAAACAGCAGGAACATTTCCTTACAATACCATCATTTTTTTAACTGCATGAGCAGAAAACAAGAAAAAAAAAGCACCACCTTACAGACTCTGTAGTAGTTAACATAATGCTGTTAAAAAATAAAACACTTATGAAAAGTAGCCGCTATGCTTGGTCCTTCTGAGAAAGAACTATTGAAAGCACTTTGAGAGTAGCATACTTAAAGTGAAATTAAATGCCAATTTAAGGTTTTTTAAGTGAAAGTCCTGCCTGTGAGCAGACACTACAAGATGCTAGGTGTTACCCATTAGCCATAAAAATCTTTTGTGATTTGTGTTCTTATTTAGTTTTCCTTTGGTACTGTATTGGGGTCTGACTTAACCTGGCTTCATGATTGACCCTGAGCTGAAAGTTTGAAAATGACTTGCTAAGCTATTGCTAGACTTCACAAGTTTGTTGCACAATTGCAGCAAGTCCACATTGCATGACTCCAGATCAACTTTCTTTGCAAACATTCTGCAAGTCTGCTGCAAGTTCTGGTTCAGGTATGTTGTGCTATAGTCATTCCACCACAGGGGTCACTGTGACATGCAGAGCTCTTGCTTTAGACTCACCACGGCACCTTTGATCTTGCTACACAGATTTTCTACTGTAGCAGATGGTTGCTACTAGTGACTAACATCCACCATATCACCCTGCTGCCAGACCTCCATCTATCACTCTCAGAGACAATGAACAGTCATTCACATTGTTTTGTTTTTGTTTATTGGGGGATATAACTTGGTTGGGGAAAGGGAATATAGGATGCCCATAGAACGGTTTGCTTTGCCATCATATTTAATGAAATTGGTAGAATAGGTTGAGCCTTGAAGAACTGATGGACTCTAACATTTACAGTCACTTCCCCTGCTAGCCCGACTTGCAAATCCTGTGCCCACAGGCCGCATCGATTTGACATGAACCCCACAGTCTCTTCTCTGGCCTCGCACCCAGCTCCCCTGGCATGCCTCTTACAGAAATCCACTGTGACACACTCAGGACTTTCTCCTGGCCTGAGTCCATGATGGAGAACTTTAACTGGACATACATTCCGATAGCTTCTCCAGCCCTTCTGTTCCAGGACACCTCCTCCATGACCCTGTAAGAATGAGGCTCCCTCCCAGCTCTCCCGGGCTTCTCCACTGGGCCGCGCACCCCCCTTCCAGATGGGGATGGGCCCCTGCTGCTATCTAGCACTCCATTTTACACGTCTCCTAGCTGACAACTCCCCTCCAGTGGGCTGGACCTGAGCTTATATGGGAGGCCTTTCCCCTGCCAATTCCAGTTGGGGATTGGTCAGGGCTCCTCACATGAGCTCCCTGTCACTCCAGTCCTGTGCCCTGCCCCTCTTCCAGAAAATTCTCTCTGAAAGCAGGGGAGGCGCCCCAGAACTAAAGCACAGGTGGTCACACCCACTGCTACACTAACCACCCCCTGCCCCCAGATCAAAACAAGCAGGCCTAGCCTCACAAAAAAACTCACTCTAGCACCTACCTATGGTACCTATGGTACCTATGGTAGAGGGTGTTTACACTACTGCTTTAAGTGCTCTGCAAGTGTATAATTTGCCAGTAAAAACATGCAGCGAGTTAACAAGACTTACTATTCAATACTGCCACATATTTGTGGCAAGTTATCCTTGCTATCTGGGTAACTGCCATTGTGATGTCTGATGAGACTGAACTATTGGCCACTGTCCAAACTTTGGACAGCTAGTGGAGCTCAGCCACAAAGTCGAAAAAGGACAGTTCCCAGGATTAAAGTCAGATTAAATCAGAGGCGTACACAGAGCAAGCTCTTCTGGCTAACGAAGGGTAGTGAACATCTTATGATGTCTGTTCTTAGTCAAGATCTTTATTTTAAAGCTACTTTAAGACAAAGCTAAAGCATTCATATTGTTTGCATGTTACCATGGAAGAATGTGAGAAGAATAGTAGCTGAGATAGGCTCATCTGTCATCCACCATCTCAGAATATTACTGATGTTAAACTTGTATGCAATTTAAACTCATAGGCACTGGATCAAAAAGGAAGGGGTTTAAAAGCAAAGAGACATGGCTTGATGAGTGCAGGCTTGACAAATACAGGACTAAAGCAGATTTGTATAGAAAGCATAGTGTAAAACATATATCAAGGCAGAAAGAAATATATACAGAACAGCCTTACAGTACATGTACATGTTTTATCTCCTAGAGACCTTGCAAATTCAGAATAATGCCTGCAGATCTTTCCGAAATGCACTCAACTCCCAAGTCCCGTTGTGGGCTGTCAACACAAAGCATTTATGTGGACTGAGTGGTGTCAGCTCTTCCCATGTCTTGTGCTAAACTACTCATCCACCCCCACTCTTAGATCTCTACAACATACAGTAAATGCTAATAATTCTGTAGTCTAGAAGAAAAAATAGAAAGGCTAAATAGACTCTTTTGAGATAACACCTAATATGTTCAGAGGTTACTGGACAGCTCTGAATTCCTGACAAGACAGGTTTTTTTTTGTACTTATTAATCAAAAATAAAAAAATACATCCAATTGTATTATTGAGAAACCACAAGGGACCAAATAAGGGAAGCATAAGGCAATGCTCTGTTGTCATGCATATGTATAAAAGTCACTAATACTGAGCAAGAGACATCTAAAATGTATGGTCATATTTCAACTTTAAAGTGGTTAATAGATTACTACATTTACATTAGGGGATACAGTATAAGCTCTGTGATTACAGCCTTCAACTGCTAATTATTTTATGAAACTATATTCAAGGTCAATCGAAATATCTCTTGGGGGAAGATTATAAATCAAGGTTATTTATCTCTTGACATTAGAGGAGAAATGTTTTCACTTTGCAGATGAAATAGATATGCATAGCATGGACACATGTCACTGTTAACTCTCTAGAATAAAGGAACAATATATTAGAGTGAGAATTATTTAAGGAGTTTAAGAGTGACTTTTATCATTCTTCGCTTGGCCTTATGTAATTATATTACTTTGCTTAATTGGGTAGTGATTCCACAAGTTTGAGATTTGATCTTGAGTGATGTTATTTCTATGTTAATCCAATGTACCGTCATTTATATATATTTCAACTATGTGATTGTGATTGCAACAGTGGTAACAGGGCTACACCTAGCTTTTACATATTTGTGCTCTAAATCATAGAAATTATGTTTTAGACAATAATAGTTAGCCCTTTAAAGTAAATTGTAGGTGAATCTTAAAAATCAGTTCTTTCCATTTCCACACTAAGGGCTCATGCACACTGCATCTCAAAAAAGCTCAAATAAGCTGTTCCTACAGGCTTTTGAGCTCTCATTTTTTTCTGCCTGGAAACTTCTGTCCATCTTAGCCAATGTGTGCATGCACACTATGGCCTTTTCAGGAGTTTACAGGCATATGCTCTTACAGGCAGAAAAAATCCCCCACCAAACTTGTATTTTTGAGAAGAGCTTTTGAGCAGAAAAGGCGCCTAAGTGCCCTAAAACGTGCAAAAAAAAATTGAAAAAGCTTGAAAAGGCAACAAAAAGCACAAAAAACATAAAAAGCATTAAAACACACATAACAAAAATTTGCTGACAGGAGGGTTTGTGAAAAAAAAAAAACGCTTAAAAGTGTTAAAGCTTGAAATGCACAAAAGCTCAAAAAAGCTCAAACAAGCTCAATAAATACACGCAAAAGAGCACAAAAAAGCACAAGCTTCTTCAAGCTTAGGCAGAGAAATAAAAGCTCAAATGCCTATAGAAGCAGCTTTTTTTTTTTTTTGCTGCAGTGTGCATGAGCCCTAATAGGTACAAAACAAAGGGCAAATAGGTCAAGCAAAGGGCATGGGGAGCTGGGCACTGCAAGGGGGACATGTACTAATGCAAAAAATTTCTTTTTAAAATACTGTTCAGTGGAGATACACTGTTTTAATAAGGCTTAACGTGAAACATTAAAAATGCACAATTCCTTTAAGTGGAAGTAAAGGCAAAAACCTATCTAGCTCTAAACCTACTCCCACCCCCATTATTTTTTCCCTTTTTTTATAAGCGATCACATTCCCTCTGTTCTCAGCTGCATAAGAACTGGGGGGGGGGGAGAGAAACAGCAGCACAATGAGTTTCCCAGTGAACGGTTGTGTAGCAGGCGCGTGTCAGGACAAGTCTGATCAGAAGAAGAGTACACTGAGTTCCCAGCATAGCTAGAGAAATGTCCTGCTTAGTGTAGTCAGTTTTTAATAGGAAAGCAGGGGGACTGGCATGGATACCAGGGATTTCACATAAATGAAACAATACAAAGAGAACAGGATACTTTCTCATACAAGTACATGGCACTGCAGGCACATATCAGGAATATGAAGTGTTGTGGTAACAAACGCTTTAAGGAACTTAGATTAATAACTCTTTGGGTAGGGATTGGTGTGAATGTGGGGTATGTAAAGAGACGTGCAAGATTATCAGCACTGCATAAATGCTTGTAGTAAACAATTAATTATCTTCATATGACTGACTAATTGAAGTGACTATTCAAACAAAATTTTGAGTGAATGTTCTCAACTACTTCAGTAAATAGGGCTCCATGTCTTCATCATTGTCAGTCAACTGGTGAAAACATGTGAAACAGAGGTTTGGTGCCAGGTGACAAAAATATGATAAAGAGGGGAAGGAGTGTGGGAGGTGGCAGAGGTGGTATCACCAGTAGCAGTTCACATTCTAGGAAAGAGGGACTCTGTTCCCCCATCCCAAAAAAACAAACATTATAGGGGCAAATTATTCTACACCAAGAAATGTATACTTGTAAATGTCATTTATGAAGCCCAAAACTAGTAAAAATGCTATGTGGGACTGCTTTTTGAAATCTGTAAATACAGTGAATTCATTATATAGAAACAAGGCCCATGACACATCAATATTATACATCAGAGATATTTTCCTATACAGTTTTACTTTTTAATGTTCTTTGAAAGAACATCTTCATTTGGATTTTCCTAAATCAGGAGCAGACAGATAAATCTGTGTAAAACCACTAAAGTCTTCCGTTTTTTTTAAAAGAAGAGAAAAAGTTTTCAATAAAGCCAATAAGTTCAAAATTCCATATGTTATATGGCTCTTTACCATGAATATGTTTCCACAGCCTACAGTTATTTGAGTATTAGTTTTGTCCTATGTAACATTCTTAATCTCTCCTGATCTTAATGTGCTGCATAAATATTTACTAGAACTCACCATGTCAACTCATACTGGAACGTAGGCTGACATGATGGGTACCCAGGAAACGAAAAATTATGGTAAGCTTGGTAACAGTTTTCCATATTCTTGGAACTCATCATGTCAGCTTAAGTTCCAGTGTAGGCTGACATGATTAGTACTCAGGAAAGGAAAATTATGGTAAGTTTAATAACAATAGTGCATGTTGGCCCCAAAATACCTGAGTATATAATAAGACCCCATTGGTGAAAGAAGAGATTTGTATTGTATCAGTCACCTCGGCTCTGTGATTTATATACCATTCTATTAGCCCGTTCAAATACCTCTACAATGAGTCTATATTCAAATCTACATAACATTGCATGTGCAGGAGATGATGAAAATGTATGTACAGATGGATCACAGATTCTTTTTTAATATATAATACTGCACCCATGCTGCATATATTTCAGGAATGAATAATGAATTTCAGCAATGGTATTTGGAAATCATCAATCATATTTCTGTATACATGGGTAATATACCGTAAATGAACAAAATACTATACATTATTGTTTGTATTTTCCCAAGCTGAAGAGAGCAGGTGCAATTCTGCTATCAAAGCACTTGGGCTTTCCCTACTTCAAAATAGTTAAAACCTAACCATATTTACAGTTTGCTTATGAATAATGTTACCTGATTTAATTAGTAAATTGATGGAAACATCTGTTTCGTTCTGCACATAATTACTTTGCACTAAATGTTGGGGAATTGAGATTTCCAAATTAGACATTGTTCCCTGGAAGTGTGTGTACCTTCCAGAACAGATTTGTATCCTTCTCGTGTTTGTGGATTGGAGAAAAGATTGTGGCATGAGGATCTCAGCATGTATATAATGATACTGGGTACAGCTATTCTAATTTTGTTATACAATGTTAAGTATATTGTGTTGAGCTGCATTTAGGTGCTTCACTGTAGTACCCCATAGTGAAATCTACAAAGTATTTCTATATATTTTGGGATAGTGTAGATCAAAGTTACTGTTGTGCTGCTGTAAAGCAAAGGGAAAGTCATTACATTTATGACTGTTAAAATAGTCTAGAATAGTAGACCATAGCTGCAAACACATTTGGCTCTGAAATCTGGTAGTTATTGTCTCACTACTTTCTTTTTCGTACATCACGGGACACAGAGCGACTTAGTCATTACTAATGGGTTATATAGTTTACCTTCAGGTGTTGGCACTGGCCAATTCCAAACCGGAAGTACCCTCCCCTATATAAGCCCCTCCCACCCGGGAGCACCTCAGTTTTTTGCCAGTGTCTAAGGTGTTGGCCAAAGAGTAACATGTGTTTTCACTGGGCTTGCGTACAGGTTCTTTTGGGCCTTAGTAAGCTGTTCCGGATCCCACCAAAAAAGCTTCATAGCTAAACGGTCGGTACCCGGGCCTTGCAGCAGAAGAGCAAGGTTTTGCCTGTAATGCTTCTCTTAGGAGGGCTGGACCCTGGGATCCAGAGCTCTGGTCATACCCACGACCAAGACGCTGTCTGTGCAGGGTGCTATACAGGTCCAGGGGAGTGGAATCCTTGGGAACCCGGTCCCTGAAGGTTTAATTACAATGCCTGCCGTGATAGGTGAAGTTTGGACTTTTGTGGACCAAACAAAGTCCTGCGGCGGGGATCAGGTAAGTGGGGGCCCTCAGGAACTTGGTTCTATTGGGGGACCCCCAAGCCTAATTTGTCTTTCTGTCTGTTACCTAACGGTATTCCCGCTAAATATCTGTGTTTGCCTATAACTACTGAAAATGTAAAATTTTAATAGTAGTCAAGAAAAAAAAAAAAAAAACAGGGACCGCGGTACCTGTGTTAAACCACTAGAGGCCGCTGTAGTCCATTTTTCTTGTAAATGTGGATCTTTGGTTTTCTCAACTCAAAAGATCCAGGCAGCTGGTAAGTTTCTCTGAGGGAATCCACTTCCTCTGCCCTGTTGCTGCGTTCATCCACCGCACAGGCCCTCCGGCAAAAAGGGCCCTGGCTCCCTAGTCCTCTGTTGGTTTTCGAAAAGGGCGCCATTGGCGCACGGGCGCGCGCGCGGGGAGGGTCCCTATAGTGGACGCAGCCATCTCTTCTGTTAACAAATCACTGACATGTCCAGTAGATAATGTTCCAATGTTCAAAGACCCAATAGATAAAAAATTGGAGTCTTTACTAAAATCTGCTTTCTCTACAGCAAGTATGGTGACACAACCTGCGGTAGCAGCGATTGGAGTCTGCCAAGCAGTGAAAGATCAGTTGAAACAAGTCTTAAGGGACTTACCAGATCAGCAGGCTCATGCCCTAGCTGACCTGCCTAGAGCCTTGTGTTTTGCGGTGAACGCCATAAAGGATACAATCCAACAGGCCTCCCGCTTTACGCTGTCTATAGTACATATGCGTAGGCTTCTGTGGCTCAAAAACTGGTCTGCTGAAGCTCCCTGTAAAAAACTGCTGGTTAGCTTCCCATTTCATGGAGAACGCTTATTTGGAGAAGATCTGGACAAATATATCCAGA
Source organism: Rana muscosa (assembly GCA_029206835.1). NCBI lineage: Eukaryota > Metazoa > Chordata > Amphibia > Anura > Ranidae > Rana > Rana muscosa. The sequence goes on from CM055118.1 coordinate 704,269,727, forward strand.
AAATTTCTGCCGGTAAAAGTTCACTCTTACCGGTTAAGAACAAGGGTAGAAGTCCTTCTTTTAAGAGGCCTACCTCTCCAGTCCCGGGCACATCGGCTGTGAAGCAGTTCCGACGGCCTCCGCGGTCAAATTCAGGGGGCAGAAATCAGGGACAATCACAGGGTAACAAGAAGCCCTGGATCAAGAGAGGTACAAAACCTCCCCCTAAGGCATGAAGTATTGCCCCCGCTCAATCGGGTGGGGGGAAGACTTCAGTTGTTCACAGAGACCTGGCGGGACACCATCAGAGACAGATGGGTGCTCTCCGCAGTAAGTCTGGGATACAAGCTGGAGTTAAAAGGCACTCCTCCTGCCCAATTTATGAGGTCAAACGTGCCAAGAGATCCCCAAAAGAGAGGATCCCTCCTTCTGGCACTAGAACAACTATTGCTCCAAGGGGTAATCATGAAGGTTCCCCTGGAAGAAAGCGGATTCGGGTTTTACTCGAACCTTTTCACAGTCCCCAAACCAAATGGGGACGTGAGGCCCATATTAAATCTAAAAGGGCTAAACAAGTTCCTAAATATCAGGACCTTTCGGATGGAGTCGATCCGATCAGTGGCCACCGCCCTACAAGGGCAGGAATGGCTAGCCTCGATCGACATAAGGGATGCTTATCTGCATATTCCCATCTTTCCGGCCCATCAGAAATTTCTACGCTTTGCAGTAGAAGGGCGCCATTTTCAGTTCAGAGCCTTACCTATTCGGTCTGGCCACAGCACCACGAGTGTTCACAAAAATTCTGGCCCCATTATTGGCCAATCTAAGAACACAGGGTGTAACGATAATGGCATATCTAGACGACCTGCTACTAATAGACCACTCAGTGGAAAAGCTGGAAGTAGCTATTCACAAGACAATCGAGTATCTGGAATATCACGGTTGGATTATCAACCGGGACAAGTCAGCTCTAAGACCAGTCAAAAGTCTGGAATACTTAGGGCTAAGGCTGGATTCAAATCAGAGAAAGATTTTCTTACCTCCAGAGAAGGTGTCGTCTTTAAGAAATTTGACCCACTTAGTGGGTACAAAAAGAAAACCATCCATACGTCTCTGCATGAGGCTGCTGGGAAAGATGGTGGCTTCATTCGAAGCGGTACCCTACGGTCAATTCCATTCAAGGAATTTGCAAAGGGCCATACTGTCAGCCTGGAACAAAAAAGTTCAGGCTTTAGACTTACCAATGTCCCTGTCCCCTTCCGTTCGCAAGAGCCTCCATTGGTGGTTGGTGCCCCAGAATCTGGAAAGAGGGAAACCCTTCAGTCCGGTTTCTTGGAAGGTGGTCACTACAGATGCCAGCCTCATCGGCTGGGGGGCAGTGCTGGAGCAATGGTCTCTCCAGGGCAGGTGGTCAGAAGCAGAAAAGGCCCTGCCCATCAATCTCTTAGAGATACGAGCAGCCCGGTATGCCCTAGTAGCATGGACATCCAAACTCCAGGGGTCCCCTGTCAGAATTCAATCAGACAATGCCACGGCAGTGGCATATATCAATCATCAGGGTGGCACCAAAAGTCGTGCAGCCCAGAAGGAAGCAAATTGCATCCTGGAGTGGGCAGAAAGATATGTCCCAGCCATATCCGCGGTTTTCATCCCAGGAGTGGAAAATTGGAGAGCGGACTTTCTAAGTCGCCAACAATTATGCCCGGGGGAATGGTCTCTTCACCCCGAGGTTTTCCAGGCAATATGCCAGCGGTGGGGAACACCGGATGTAGATCTGCTAGCATCCAGATTCAACGCAAAGGTGGACAGGTTTGTGTCTCGCACAAGGGATCCCCTAGCTTGCGGCTCGGATGCCCTAGTGTTCCCTTGGGATCGGTTCAAGCTGATATATGCATTCCCACCGCCACAATTGTTACCACGATTACTCCTGCAGAATCAGGGTAGAAAAGAAACCAGTGATTCTGGTGGCTCCAGCGTGGCCCCGAAGGGCATGGTACGCGGAGATTGTAAAAATGTCAGTGAGGAGTCCTTGGACCCTCCCACTTCGTCCGGACCTGCTGTCGCAAGGACCGATATACCACCCTTCCTTACCAGCCCTAGGTTTGACGGCCTGGCTATTGAAGCCCACATTCTGAAAAAGAGAGGGCTCTCTAATTCTGTGGTATCTACCATGATCAATGCCAGGAAACCGGTATCCAGGCAGATCTATTATAGGATCTGGAAAGCGTACATTACGTGGTGTGAGACCAAGAAATGGCATCCACGTAAGTACATGATAGGGAGGATTCTGGACTTCCTACAGTGGGCTGTAGATAGGAAGCTGGCCTTGAGTACTATCAAGGGTCAGATTTCGGCCTTGTCAATATTTTTTCAAAGGCCCTTGGCTTCGCATTCACTAGTCAAAGCCTTTATACAAGGAGTGATGCGTATTAGCCCTCCGGTTAGTATTCCCATATGTCCTTGGGACTTAAACCTGGTTCTGTCGGTTCTACAGAAACAACCGTTTGAACCATTACAACACATTTCCTTGGTTCTTCTCACCAGGAAATTGGTTTTCTTAGTAGCCATTTGTTCGGCTAAAAGAGTGTCGGAATTAGCAGCTATGTCCTGTAAGGAGCCATATCTGGTTGTCCATAAGGACAGAGTAGTATTACGTCCTCATCCAGCCTTTCTTCCTAAGGTGGTATCGAGGTTTCATTTGAACCAAGATGTGGTTCTTCCTTCTTTTTTCCCCAAACCTAGCTCAGTAGAGGAAAAGTTATTACATTCTTTGGATGTGGTAAGAGCAGTTAAAGCTTATCTAAAAGCCACTGCTCAGATTCGCAGAACGGATTCTTTGTTTGTTCTGCCGGAAGGCCCCAGAAGGGGTCAGGCAGCATCAAAATCTACTTTAGCCAAGTGGATTCGACAGGTCATAATACAAGCCTATGGCTTGAGAAAGAGACCGCCTCCGTTCAAAGTTAGGGCGCACTCCACAAGAGCGGTTGGAACTTCATGGGCAGTGCATCACCAGGCCTCCCTGGCTCAAGTATGTAAGGCCGCAACATGGTCTTCGGTACACACGTTTACTAGATTCTATCAGGTAGACGTTAGAAGTCAGGAGGATGTCGCCTTTGGGCGCAGTGTGTTGCAGGCCGCAAAAGATCCTCATGCCTGATGGCGCCCAGCTTATGTACCCCCCCCTCATTTGGCATTGCTTTGGGACGTCCCATTAGTAATGACTAAGTCGCTCTGTGTCCCGTGATGTACGAAAAAGAAAAAGGGATTTTTATAACAGCTTACCTGTAAAATCCTTTTCTTGGAGTACATCACGGGACACAGAGCTCCCACCCCTCTTTTTGGGACACTTATTGCTTGGCTACAAAACTGAGGTGCTCCCGGGTGGGAGGGGCTTATATAGGGGAGGGTACTTCCGGTTTGGAATTGGCCAGTGCCAACACCTGAAGGTAAACTATATAACCCATTAGTAATGACTAAGTCGCTCTGTGTCCCGTGATGTACTCCAAGAAAAGGATTTTACAGGTAAGCTGTTATAAAAATCCCTTTATTTTTATACTGATGTGTTGCAGCACTTTTTAGCCCATTCATTCTGAGCAATGTTTTCTGTACGCTACACATTAAACCCACGGGGAGACTTCTTGTTATATTGCGCTTACTCAATTATTTTTCTGTCACACTTTGTAAGTAAACAGGACCTTTGCAATGCAAAGTGAAAAACATTGAAGTTCAGCTGCCTAATGTTTATATGGTCATTTTTAAAACATATTCAACTTTTTTTTCCCAGTACAGTAGAAGTACAATTTGTGATGGCAATACTTTATTTCATGCTAAACATACAATCGTGCAGTGGCATTAATATCTTTTTCATGTAGTTCTTTACAGCTTACGTTACGTAGCCCACACAGTATTTCACTGATTTTGTTTTAAGATTCAAATCTCTCTTATATAAATGTACCACCACTCCAGGCTAGTTTGCTATTACTTGCCCCTATAGCCTAAAAGAGATTTTAGTCGAGAAGGATGGATGACCGCACTCTACCATGCAAAGGATACAAAGTCTTTATTGTAGAAATCCATTAAAAAACACGATCACAGCTCCACAAATACAAGCACAGGCATTAACGCTTTTCACGCTAAAGAGTGCTTAACCATAAACGCTCTTTAGCGTGAAACGTGTTAATGTCTATGCCTGTCCTTGTGGAGCTGTGATCATGTTTTTATAATGGATATCTACAATAAAGTGTTTGGCTCCTTTGCATGGTAGATTGAAGCCATCCACCCTTCTCTACTCAAATCTCTTTTAGTTGCCTTGTTCTTAAAGTTCTTAAAGCTGAACTCCAGGCAAATATAAAAGATACAAATTAATGAAGCTCTGTAAACATTAATACATCACTTCCGGACCACCCACTGTATATATACGTCATTATTTTGAAGTTAAATACTGGGGTTATGGCAGCAGATAGCTGCCATAACCCCAGTATATTTTTAACGAGCGGTCGGTCCGCTTTGGCATAAAAGTGGTCTCAGGGGCGGATTCACCACGAGATCACTTTTATGGGTGGCGGGAAAGCTGCCCGCCGCTTCTCGGTTGTCTCCGCCACTTACCAGAGCCATTAGTAGCAGCGGAAATGATCCAATCTCTGTGATGGATGCGCAGGAAGTCGAGTGAGGGCAAGATGGCCCCCACTCGACTCTATGCCCTTGGAGGTCTGGAGCGACGTCAAACGTCACTTCCACCCTGTGGTTCTAAAGGGACAATTTTTATTTTTATTTGTTATTCCTTTTAAGAGTAAATGGAAGATCTGAGGTCTTTTTGACCCCAGATCTCACATTAAAGAGGACCTGTCCTGCTTATTTATATTACAAGGGATGTTTACATTCCTTGTAATAGGAATACAAGTGACCAAAACATTTTTTTTTTTAAGGGACAGTGTAAAAAATAAAAATAAAAGTGAAATAAATAAGAAAAAAAAAAGCAAACGCATACCCAAGTCGTGCCCACATATGTAAACGGTGTTCAAACCACACATGTGTAGTATCGATGTGATCGTTAGAGCAAGAGCAACAATTCTAGTCCAAGACCTCCTCTGCAACTCCAAACTGGTAACCTGTAGACATTTTTTAAAAGTTGCCTATGAGGATTTTTAAGTACCAACATTTTTTGCCATTCCACGAGCGGGCAAAGTTTTGAAGCATAACATGTTAGGTATCAATTTACTCGGCATAACATTATCTTTCACATTATAGAAAAAGATTGCTAACTCTACTGTTTTCCTATTTTTTAATTAAAAAAGTGTAAAAAAAGCTGCGCAAATACGGTGTGACATAAAGTAATGCAACAATCTCTATTTAAATCTTTAGGGTCTCTTCTAAAAAAATATATATAATGTTTGGGGGTTCTAAGTAATTTTCTAGAAAAAAATACAAATTTTAACTTGTAAGCAGCAAGTGTCAGAAATAGGCTTGGTCCAGAAGTAATTAAATAATATTTGCAGCACTGAAACTAAATTGTACAAACATTATATCATAAAAAACGAAATCAAGCAAAATAGTCCCACTGAACACGTTCTTAGATCAATTCCAATTCCTTGAAAGTGAAAAAGGTCCACAAGTGACTGTAAATCCTCCCTCTGTGTAAATTAGGTAAATTGCAAACTCACCAGAGGTAGAGACTGCCTTAGTACAGAATAAACACATAGGACAGTGATCTGTGCAATACCATTCCAATCTTCCAACTTCCAGTGGACACCTCCTCCCTTTCATTCACTTCTGAGAATAGTGCTCACAAAACATCCAAAAGTAAAAAAAAAGCGATATAGCGTATTATTTTTATATAGCCAATGTTTAAAAACACCAATGCAAAGCTTGGTGCCAGCAGTCATAATGATTGTTATTGGCAAAGTCACCACTAATGTAGTTGTTGCATCTAGCCACAGCAAGGAGATGTTAGGCTACATTCACACTGGAATTTAAGATCCGTGCAATTTATAGTGGCTGTTCCTGCTGCGGCTCCTGCAACTCAGCAACAATCATCGCTGGTAATTGCTGGCTGTGCAGAGAGCAGCAAAAAGCTGTGGCCACTGGTAACCTGTCATAGTGAACAGGGCTGACATCTGCACGTAACCGCTGAGAGCCACAGCAGGAATCTCTGATTTCTGCCGCTACTATTTGCACTGGCCTTAATCGCTGGTGTGAATGTAGCCTTAGCCTAATCTGACCAGCTCTGAGGGCATAGTAGGTTCATACTTATGTGGGTGCATGTAAATTTCACATGTTCCTGCGCCCCAGACACCCACAGGCAAAATGCGCTGCTCTTTAGTAGATACGTGGGTACCATTAATTTGTGATGGCACCCTCACGCATCTGAAAATGTAGCACATTTTCGGGTGCATGAAACTGCATAGTGCAAAAACATAATGGGAGAGTGCAAAATCTGGTGCAGCTCTCCATAGAGACCTTCAGCTTCTAGGTTTTATTGCCAAATCTTAACTGAACAAGCTGAAGTTAGAAGCTGATTGGCTAGTGGCTACCTTGCTCAGCTGCACCAGATTCTGAGTGCACCAGTTTTAGTAAGTCTTCCCCAATGAATTTTCAATGCCACTGCAATTTTGAAGAGGTGAAGGGACCTTTTTCCAGAATTTTCTGCAGGTACAGCAACCCATTCAAATAGATGGCCTTCTGTGCATGCGCAAAGATGGCACACAGTAAACGGCTGAATGTGAACCTAGCCTGAGTGGAATTTTATTCATTTTCTTTCACCTGGACTTGCATTACCTGACTAAAAAGGCTAATTATATTATTTCTATTGCATTTAATCATATTACAAATAGAATACAGATGCAATTAGAAATTCAATTAAAGATTACAATTAAAAAATAATGCAGCTTTTATGTATCCAAAGAATGGATTGCACTGGGTGTTAAATTGCATGGCTTAGTAAATTAGCACTATGTCATAGATTTGAAAGAGAAAGGTCAGGCAAGGAGAGGGAATTATGTGAACTGCATTAGTTAAGGCATAAAGCAAAACCTTTATTTAGGTTTGGATAAAGTAGAGATGGATTAGAACATCTGTTTTTATTCTGTCTCTGTCTCTGTTTGGGAGATTCACCTTCTTTATTTGTCCTGTTTTCTGTTATCATAGGAACTAAAAGTGAAAGAAAATCCCCAATTATGGGTTGTCACAGAGGAGGAATAGGGAGGGAATCTTCCAATGGGGACAGTTCTGGCTCTTCTAGCGACAACCTGGAATTCCCTTACTTTGGAAGGATTGTCTCTGATATCCTATTTTGGCTAGGAGACAGGAAGTGAAGGGAAATCTCCCCAAAGGAACACTGGTGGTAAAAACAAATGACGGGCTATTGCACTCTCTTAACCACTTCAATACATGGCACTTAAACCCCCTCCCACCCAAGCCATTTTTCAGCTTTCAGCACTGTCGCACTTTGAATGACAATTGCGCAGTCATGCAACACTGTACCCAAATTAAATTTTTAAATTTCTTTCACCCACAAATAGAGCTTTCTTTTGGTGGCATTTGATCACTTCTGCGGTTTTTATTTTTTGCGCTACAAACAAAAGAAGAGTGACAAGTTTGAAAAAAACACAATATTTTTTACTTTTTGCTATAATAAATATCCAATTAAAAAAATAAATTCCTTAGTTTAGGCCGATATTTATTCTTCTACATGTAGCGGGGTGTTTCCCCTTTAATTAGGAGAAAGAACTACGGTTCCCAGAGCTCCACTGGTTCACAGGATGTTTTGGGTTATGCCCCAGAGACTCATGGGGGAAGTGATATAAGGAAGGGGTGAGGCCTAGCTCGGTCTCTTTGGACACGGGACGGCTGAGACTGATCCACCTGTGCGGAGCTGTGCTGTGTGAGGGCCTGAAGCCTGGGGACTTCTTACAGCGAACCAAAGAGCCTTCCACCCTCTGCGAGCCTGGGTGGCATCCAACATCTCCTGCCTGCAGCCTAGATTGGATCGGAGACCCGATGGCAGCAACCGCTGTGTGCGAGTGACGACACAGCCGGTGGAAGTCCCGGACGGGTCGCGTCCGGAGGGTGAGCTGAGCGAAAGCTCATCCAATAACCTGTTTATAGTACTGTGCCTATAGACTGCCGAGGCCTACCACCTCACTTTAAGACTCTCACTGGAGATCCGCAGCAGGACTGATCCAGAGGATCTCTAGTGAAGTACGGTCAGTTGTTCAGATTCTCCCTGTTGGATTACAAAGTGTTTATTATTCTTATGTGCACCACCTCTACAGCAAGCCGGTGAAGAATCCATTATTCTTACAGGACTAAGTTTTAGAGTAAGGGATCAGGCCTGATCCGTTAGGTATACATTTAGCTGTTGTGCCATAGGGTACCTAGTTAACGGTCGCCCCACGTGGCGTTCCTTTACCCCCCTTTATTCTTATGGTGTAATGTGACTGTCATTACAGGGCTCTGCATACAAGTTAAAAATCATATTGTCATTGCTGTGTGTTTTCTTTGCATAACAAGAAGTAAAATCCGTTATCCCTTTATCACTGTTCTATGTTTGAATCTCTCTCTTAAAGTATAAGGATATATGTGTGTATCCTTTAGACTAGCTGTGCCAGAGTGGGTAGAGCCGATTGCCGGTGGGTTGGAGAGCTGTACTCAGGGCCCAAATCAAACCTTGCGGCCCGCTTAAGCTGAGGGTATCGCTACATGTGGGGGCTCGTACATCCGGGATTACTGAGACAGCGGTGAAACCGCCAGAAGCTACCGGCATGGACCCGATAGAGGTGGGACAGTGGTACAAGAGATGGGGCGTAGACCCAGCCAGGACGGCAGTTATAGAACTCCCGGGGATATGGCAGACACAAGCAATGATACAACTCATAATGTCCCTATCACCGATTCACAAACCATGGGTGATAGACGTGAAAACTAGTGGTGGACTTTCACATGTCTTACTGGAATGGCAGGCAGAAATTCCTGAACAGTTTAGAGGCAACAGCATACAAGATGAGGACGATCAGGTCTATCATTTGCTGCATGCGCTGCCGCGCACAAGAGACAGCCCTCAGACAAAAATAACACTGTCACCGCAGCCATCTTCCCCGTCATCCCCACAGAAGGACACAAAGAGTCCCAGGACAAGCCCAGGCACCCTTAGTGCAGAATTATGCGCTGTTCTGGGGGAGATTGTAGCTCAGTGCAAGAAAGAGCCCACAGATTACCCGATGTCGGGGTACAGGAAACTCCGGATGTTTTCAGGGAGGAAACCAGTACCCTTGGAAGAAGAGGGATTTGAGGAGTGGCTAGACAGCGCAACTCAGGCACTAGAGGAATGGGAAGTTCCGGATCGCAGAAAGAAACAGAGGGTTGTGGAAAGTTTGAAAGGGCCTGCTCTAGAGGCCGTACGCAACCTGAAGATGAGCAAGGCAGATTGTACTGCACAAGAGTGCCTCGATGTGTTACAGAATGTGTTTGGTGGGACAGAGAAAGTCACGGAGCTTGCTTATCAGCTGGAGCATTGCTACCAGAAGGAAGGTGAGAAACTATCAGACTATATGGGACGCCTGGACAAAATACTGCATAGGATGATCCTAAAGAAGGGGATCAGCCCAGGGAAAGTAGATGAGGCCCGTGCTCAACAGGTAGTAAGGGGAGCTCAACCCATGGATCCAATTGCATGGACACTGCGTGCCCGGCAGGATGGGAAGAATCTGGAGTACCCTGACCTCATCCGAATGATTAGAGAGGAAGAGGCTATATTGGAAGAAAAAAAAAAAGAACGCCTGATAGAGCCCGTCAAACAGCCGGTAGCAATAGTTACACCGGCCATGACTCCCGATAGGGGAGCGGAGGTGGACACTTTGAAGTTGCAGATGTCCCAGATGATGGAGATGATGACTGCTATAATGGCGAAAGGTCAAGGTGGAGCAGAGAAACCAAGCCCCAGAAAGGAGTTGTTCCCAGATACGTCAATACCGAGTCCCACTCCGGACCGAGAAGAGATGTTATGCTACAACTGCGGAGGCAGTGGCCACTTTGCCAGTAGGTGTTCCAGTCCTAAGAAGAAGAAAATGGATAATCGCCAGCCGGCGGGAAACGCCAGAGGGCCCCGGTGAGGGAGTCAACCGGGTGCCCATCTCTTTCAGTGAGCTCCAAACTGAATAGAAGGAAGAGGAAGAGAGAAAACACGACCCCTGAGAAGGAATTTAGGGTCTCTCAACCAAGATACACACCAGAGAGAGGGGACAAGACCCCTCAGAAGAAATTTAGCACTCCCAAGAAGGAATGCCTACAACCAAGAGACAATAACATCCCTCAGCGGGTTTGTAACCCCATTAGGGTGGCGAGGGTCAGTGCATACCAGGCTCAGGGGAGAACAAAGTCAAAAACCAACTGGATGAAGACAAGTCCTCAGAAGAGAGTGACCTCAACCCGGCCGTACCCAGAAGAATTGGTCGGCCCGTCCCCCACGGTATCTATCCAGGTGGAAGGAGTATATACGAAGGCCCTTCTGGATACTGGAGCTCAAGTGACTTTATTGTATAGAGACTTCTATGATAGGCACTTAAGCCATTTGCCTATACGGAAGATAGAAGAGCTGGAGATATGGGGCCTGGGAACGCAGAGTTTCCCTTATGATGGTTATCTACCCATAAAGCTGACATTCGACCCCTCTGTGGCTGGGAAGACAGAAGTATTCGACACCCTGGCGGTTGTGTGTCCTAGACCACCCGGGGCCAACAAGATGTCCCTCATCATAGGCACCAATACGGATCTAGTGAGAAGACTTCTGACCCCCCTGGTGAAGATGAGGAGCCATCAAGATCCAAACATCCATCCCATGCTGAAGACAGCCTACCAACGGTTAGTGTTGGAGCAGAAGACCCCAGGAGAGGGGATAGGGAAGGTGTGGAGACTGGGGAGAGAAGGAGTGGTGCTGCAGCCCGGACAGGTGGCTTGCCTCAAGGCCACTGTGAAGCTCACCTGGGAGCAGCCTGGCCCCTTTGTCATGCTGGAATCCGACCCAAGGGAAGATCACTCAGGCCTGGAAGTGATACCGGAAGTGATTCCAATCAAGGCCTTGAAGAAAGCCAGGGGAAGAGTCCCGGTGAGTGTAAGGAACTCTACAGGAAGGGCCATAGAGATACCTGCCCGGATGTTGCTGGGACAGGTGAGTCCTGCTGTCCCAGTCAGCTGGTCAGAAGTGAAGCAAGCGGGTGAAGAAGGAGATGTTTGGGAAAAACTTTCCATTGAGAACCCGAACCTACCTGGGGCCTGGAAGGAGAGAGCCAAGGCCCAGCTGACTAGATGGGAGAAGATTTTCTCAAAAGATGAATTCGATGTGGGGCGTGCGAGGAGTGCTACCCACCACATCCGCCTGCAAGAAGACAAACCGTTCAGGGAGAGAGTCAGGCGGGTTCCGCTGGCAGATCTGGAGGATCTGAGAGAACAGCTTGCAGAACTGAAAAAGACTGGGGTGATTCGAGAGTCCAGAAGCCCTTATGCCTCTCCAATAGTGGTGGTCAGGAAGAAGAATGGGTCGCTGAGGCTCTGCATTGACTACAGAACTCTCAACAGGAGGACCACCCCTGATCAGTACACCACGCCAAGGATAGAGGACGCCTTACAGAGTTTGTCTGGAGCTAAGTGGTTCAGCGTGATGGACCTCAAGAGCGGGTACTATCAAATTCCCATGCACCCAGAGGATAGGGAAAAGACCGCTTTCATAACTCCTGTGGGATTCTTTGAGTTTAACAGAATGCCCCAGGGCCTATCTGGAGCCCCAGCTACTTTCCAATGACTCATGGAGAAGACTGTTGGAGACATGAACCTCATAGAAGTCCTAGTGTACCTGGACGATGTCATTGTTTTCGGGAGAACTCTGGAGGAACATGAGGCCCGATTGGAGAAAGTGTTGAGGAGACTTAGTGAAGAGGGGTTGAAGCTTTCCCCCGAGAAGTGTCGGTTCTACCAGTCTTCGGTGAATTATCTGGGACACGTAGTGTCTGAAAAAGGGGTGGCGACTGATCCTGAGAAGTTGGAGGCGGTTACCTCCTGGCCAAGACCCACAACAGTCACCGAACTTAGATCTTTCCTGGGGTTCTGCTCCTATTATAGGAGGTTTGTGGATGGGTTTGCCCGTATTGCCAAGCCCTTAAATGAACTGCTCCGGACTGAAGGGGAAGAGGATGGCTTGGGCCCTAGAAGACCCGGGGAGTCGGTTCAAGATCAGTGGACCCCCAGGTGTGAAGAGGCCTTCAGCACCTTGAAGAGGAGCCTCACCACAGCCCCAGTATTGGCCTATGCTGATCCCACCAGACCCTACGAGTTACATGTTGATGCTAGTCATGAAGGCCTAGGGGGAGTGCTCTACCAGGAGCATGAAGAGCAAATGCGACCAGTGGCTTATGTGAGTCGAAGTCTGACCCCCTCGGAGAAAAACTACCCCACCCATAAGTTGGAGTTCTTGGCCCTCAAATGGGCAGTTGTGGACAAACTAAGAGACTACCTTTATGGAGCAGAGTTTACAGTGAAAACAGATAACAACCCCCTGACCTACCTGTTCACCACTGCCAAGTTGGATGCCACAGGACACAGGTGGCTAGCTGCATTATCTGGGTTCAACTTCAGTCTGAAGTACAGACCAGGGGCTGGAAATAGGGATGCAGATGCCCTGTCCCGAAGATCTCATGCCATGGCTGATGACTGGGAGGACTGGACTCAGGTAGCACCGGACGGGGTGCGGGCCCTTTGTCAAGGAGCTGAATTCCAAGCCCGAGGAGGCTCCAGAGCAGAGGAAATAGGAGTTACCACAGTGGGAGTTCCAAAACACTACTGTGGGGTGACTCAACTTGAAGAGGAATGCTTGTCGAAGCTGTCTAAGAAGGAACTGAGGTGCGACCAATTGGAAGACCCCATGGGGAGATTGGTCTTTGAAGCATTGGAAAACGAGAGTCCAGAGAAACTTCGACATCACCCCTCCAAGGAGGCTCGTCTGCTATGGAGGGAGCTAGACAAGCTACAGGTCCATCAGGGAGTGGTCTACCGAAGGGGCCCCTCTGATGACTCCAAGGATAAATGGCAGTTGTTTCTCCCAGAGAAGCACCGAGAGACTGTGCTGGTTGCCTTACATGACCAGCATGGTCACCTGGGAGCTGAAAGAACCTTCCAACTTGTCAGAAGCCGGTTCTATTGGCCCTGTATGAGGGCTGAAGTGGAGGAATATTGCCACTCCTGTGCACGATGCATCCAGAGGAAGACTCTACCCCATCAAGCTGCCCCAATGGGCCACCTACAGAGTCAAGGCCCAATGGATCTGGTATGCATTGACTTTCTCTGCCTCAAACCCGATTTGAGTGGATTGGGAAATGTTCTGGTGGTAACCGATCATTTCACCCGTTATGCACAGGCGTTCCCCACCAGAGACCAGAAGGCTTCCACTGTAGCTAAGGTGCTTCTAGAAAAATACTTCGTCCACTATGGATTACCACAGAGAATCCACTCCGACCAAGGAAGGGACTTTGAGAGTCGCCTGATCCGGAACCTACTGGACTCCCTGGGAGTGGAAAAGACCAGGACTACCCCTTATCATCCACAAGGAGATGCCCAGCCTGAGAGGTTTAATCGGACTTTGTTAAACATGCTGGGGACTCTGGAGACAGAGAAGAAGCAGCATTGGAGTCAACACATATCCACTTTGGTGCATGCCTACAATTGCACCACCAGTGATGTGACGGGTTACTCTCCCTACCGCCTCATGTTTGGGAGAGAAGCAAGATTGCCAGTGGATCTGGCCTTTGGCATTTCCCTAGACTATACCTCTGCTACCTCCCACAAAGGATATGTGGATCGACTTAGGTATAAACTGAAAGCGGCCTATGAACAAGCCCAAGCGGCCTCAGACCGGAGAGGGGTCAGAAATAAAAGGAACTTTGACCTGAAGGTTCGAGTGCAAGACCTGCAGCCTGGAGACCGTGTGCTGCTACGCAACCTAGGGATCCCAGGGAAGCATAAACTTGCTGATAGATGGAGGTCCGAGCCTTATGTCATTTGTAGAAAACTTCCTGGACTACCGGTGTATAAGTTAAAGCCAGAGGGGAGAGTGGGACCCTTGAAAACCTGGCACAGAAATCACTTACTCCCACTTAAAGAGGCAGTCAGGATACCTTCAGTGAAGAACCTGCCGGAATCTGTTTCCATCTTGGATACCCCCAGACCCAACACTCGGTCTCAGACCCTCCGAGCTAGGGATGGACAGGCTTCCCAACCAAGTGAAGATGGGAGGGGAGAACTTGAGTGGCTATGGCCCTCCTCAACTCCAGGGAGTTCCGCCATAGACCTTCCACCCACTGAAGATACACAGGATGGGACCCTGAACCCAGAGGCTACAGAGTTCATTCCATCCAGTGATGTGCCTGAATGCTGGGAAGATATTCCGGGCCTTTACTCAGAAGCAGAGGAGGAAGAGGCCCCAGAATCAGTGATGATGTCAGAAAGTGTTCCTGACGCAGAGCCTGTGGTACCTGAGCCTGAAGTCCCAAGGGAGCAAAGAACTTACAGAGTCGTGAGGCCTCCCAGGAAATTAACCTACCCTCAATTGGGAAAAAGCTCAGAGGACTCTGTTGCCACTGCCAGAAGAAGTACTGAGTGCTCAGATCCTTCCACTGTTCATTTGGTGGAAGGCAACCCCAGCTCACTCTCTGGCACAGTTAGACAGGCCACCCATGCTAGTGTGACCTGTGGTACAGGGAACCCCACCTCTGAGTTTTGGTGGAAATTCCCTGTACCAACATCATACTCCGCATTCAGTAAATTGGTTCAGAATTGTTGTTAAATTGTTTATCTTTGGGGACCAAAGAGTTTTAGTGGGGGGAGTGTGTAGCGGGGTGTTTCCCCTTTAATTAGGAGAAAGAACTACGGTTCCCAGAGCTCCACTGGTTCACAGGATGTTTTGGGTTATGCCCCAGAGACTCATGGGGGAAGTGATATAAGGAAGGGGCGAGGCCTAGCTCGGTCTCTTTGGACACGGGACGGCTGAGACTGATCCACCTGTGCGGAGCTGTGCTGTGTGAGGGCCTGAAGCCTGGGGACTTCTTACAGCGAACCAAAGAGCCTTCCACCCTCTGCGAGCCTGGGTGGCATCCAACATCTCCTGCCTGCAGCCTAGATTGGATCGGAGACCCGATGGCAGCAACCGCTGTGTGCGAGTGACGACACAGCCGGTGGAAGTCCCGGACGGGTCGCGTCCGGAGGGTGAGCTGAGCGAAAGCTCATCCAATAACCTGTTTATAGTACTGTGCCTATAGACTGCCGAGGCCTACCACCTCACTTTAAGACTCTCACTGGAGATCCGCAGCAGGACTGATCCAGAGGATCTCTAGTGAAGTACGGTCAGTTGTTCAGATTCTCCCTGTTGGATTACAAAGTGTTTATTATTCTTATGTGCACCACCTCTACAGCAAGCCGGTGAAGAATCCATTATTCTTACAGGACTAAGTTTTAGAGTAAGGGATCAGGCCTGATCCGTTAGGTATACATTTAGCTGTTGTGCCATAGGGTACCTAGTTAACGGTCGCCCCACGTGGCGTTCCTTTACCCCCCTTTATTCTTATGGTGTAATGTGACTGTCATTGCAGGGCTCTGCATACAAGTTAAAAATCATATTGTCATTGCTGTGTGTTTTCTTTGCATAACAAGAAGTAAAATCCGTTATCCCTTTATCACTGTTCTATGTTTGAATCTCTCTCTTAAAGTATAAGGATATATGTGTGTATCCTTTAGACTAGCTGTGCCAGAGTGGGTAGAGCCGATTGCCGGTGGGTTGGAGAGCTGTACTCAGGGCCCAAATCAAACCTTGCGGCCCGCTTAAGCTGAGGGTATCGCTACATACATATTTTTGGTAAAAAAATCGCAATAAGCATATATTGATTGGTTTGCGCAAAAGTTATAGCGTGTACAAAATAGGGGATTTTTTTTTACTAGTAATGGCAGCGATTTGCGATTTTTATTGTGACTGCGATATTGCGGCGGACATATGGGACACTTTTGACACTATTTTGGGACCATTCACATTTATACAGCGATCAAAGCTTAAAATAGCCATTGATATACTGTATAAATGTGACTGCAGGGAAGGGGTTAACACTAGGGGGCGATCAAGGGCTTAAATGTGTGTCCTAGGGAGTGATTCTAACTGTAGGGGGAGGGGACTCACAAGGGGAGGAGACCGATCGGTGTTACTCTGTACTGGGAACACACCATCGGTCTCCTCTCCTCTGACTACAGTACGTGGATCTGTGTGTTTACACACACAGATCCACGGTCCTGCTCTGTTACCGGGCAATTGCGGGTGCCCGTCGGAAATCGCTGCCGCCATGCACGCGCATCTGTACCCGAGTGACGCAATGCCGCGCGTGCCCTCTAGAGGGCCGAGAAGCCGAGGACGTCATATGATGCCCAGCCAGAACAATAGCCGCACCGCCCAGCCATCATTTCACGGCCGGCGGGCGGGTGGCAAGCGGTTAAAATGAAAAAAAAAATGTTTTGCCTTTGGTTCTACTTTAAAGATATAATCTGGCAAAAAATGAAAATTTTCATTTTAGATGCTTTCTGAGAGCATAACCTAACCAGTCCCCCAGTCCCTTTTGTTGGTAATCTGACCTTGAAATAAAGCTTCTTGTGATGCTGTAACACACCAAGTGATGTTACATAGCACATAACACCTCAATGCACTGTCTATTTGGGCAACCAAGTGGCAAATGAGGGTTAATGTTGATAAATGTAGAGTTATGCACTTGGGGGCTAAGAATATGCATGCATCATACATACTAGGGGGAGTACAACTGGGGCAATCCATAGTGGAGAAGGATCTGGGGGTTTTGGTAGATCATAAGCTCAACAATAGCATGCAATGCCAAGCTGCGGTTTCCAAAGCGAGCAAAGTCCTTTCTTGTATTAAGAGAAGCATGGACTTCAGAGAGGGAGATATAATTTTGCCCCTGTACAAATCATTAGTAAGGCCGCATTTGGAATATGCAGATCAGTTTTGGGCACCAGTTCTCAAAAAGGATATCGGGGAACTGGAGAAAGTGCAGAGAAGGGCAACCAAACTGATATGAGGCATGGAGGAGCTCAGCTATAAGGAAAAATTTGAGGAACTGAATCTATTCCCTCTTGAGAAGAGGAGATTAAGGGGGGATATGATCAACATGTACAAATACATAAGTGGTCCATATAGTGAACTTGGTGTTGAGTTATTCACTTTAAGGTCATCACAGAGGACAATGGGGCACTCTTTACGTTTAGAGGGGAAAAAAATTAATCTCCAAAAACTGAAAGGTTTCTTCATAGTAAGAGCTGTGACAATGCAAAATAGACTCCCTCCAGAGGTGTTTCTGGTAAGCTCAGTAGATTGCTTTAAAAAAGGCCTGGATTCTTTCCTAGATGTACATAATATAACTGGGTACTAACATTTATAGGTGAAGTTGATCCAGGGAAAATTCTATTGCCTCTTGGGGGTCAGGAAGGTTTTTTCCCCCCGCTGTAGCAAATTGAAGCATTCTTTGCTTGGGTTTTCATCTGGATCAACTGAGGGTGAAGGATTGCGTAAATGGGATTGTATTATTATTTTTTGGTTGAACTAGATGGACATGTGTCTTTTTTCAACCTGACTAACAATGTAACTATGTAACTATGATAAGGAAGTAACCCCTACTGCACCCCTACTGCACTCCTACTGAATCTGCAAGGTGGTCTACAGTAGGTGCCGCCGATATTGTGTTTCTATCGCGCTCCCATCGCCGAGATTCTCGGCGACAGGAGTGCCGAGATGTCGGCAGCAGGGCGGCGACACGTGTCGCGCTCGCTGCAATGGCGAGGTGACGCGACACTGTATTGAGCGGGGATCCGACGCGGATTCCCACCAATACCAGGCACTGCGTTTGGTATGAATCCTGAGCGGGAACTCCACGCCAATTTTTAAAGAAAAAAATGGTGTGGGTTCCCCCTCCAGGGGCATACCAGGCCCTTGGGTCTGGTCTGGATTTGAAGGGGAACCCTACGCCAAAAAAACGGCATGGGGGTCCCCCTCAAGATCCAAACCAGACCCTTATCCGAGCACGCAACCTGGCAGGCCGCAGGGGAAGAGGGGGGGATGAGAGCGGCCCCCCCACCCCAGAGTACCCTGCCCCCATGTTGATGAGGACAGGGCCTCTTCCCGACAACCCTGGCCATTGGTTGTTGGGGTCTGCGGGCGGGGGGCTTTTCGGAATCCGGGAGCCCCCTTTAATAAGGGGGCCCCCAGATACCGGCCCCCACCCTATGTGAATGAGTATGGGGTACATCGTACCCCTACCCATTCACCTGGTGGAAAATAAATGGAAATAAAAACACAACACAGTTTTTAAAAGTATTTTATTGCACCGCTCCGGAGGTCTTCTTCCGACTTCGGGGGTCTCCGGTGTCGTCGCCGCGTTCTCCGGTTCTTTCTTCTGCCGGGCCTCCGCTGACTTCTTTTTAGCTCTTTTGCTAACGGAGGCCCGGTCTTCTCCATCGTCTTCTTCTTCTTCTCCCGCTCTCCGGTTCTTCTCCCGCTCTCCGGTGTCGTCGCCGCGTTCTCCGGTTCTTTCTTCCGCCGGGCCTCCGCTAACTTCTTTTTAGCTCTTTTGCTAGCAGAGGCCCGGTCTTCTCCGTCGTCGCCGTCGGCGTCTTCTTCCCTCTTCTCCGTCTCGATGTTGACTCGTCGCTTCCTCTCGCAGTAATGGTAAATCTTCGGTCCGCAGAGATTAATATAGGCTTCACATGACGTCACAGTGACATGCTCCGGGGCACATGTGCCCTGGAGCATGTGACTGTGACGTCATGTGCACATGTGCCCTGGAGCATGTGACTGTGACGTCATGTACACATGTGCCCCAGAGCATGTGACTGTGACGTCATGTGAAGCCTATATTAATCTCTGCGGACCGAAGATTTACCATTACTGCGAGAGGAAGCGATGAGTCAACATCGAGGAGGAGAAGAGGGAAGAAGACGTCGACGGCGACGACGGAGAAGACCGGGCCTCTGCTAGCAAAAGAGCTAAAAAGAAGTTAGCGGAGGCCCGGCGGAAGAAAGAACCGGAGAACGCGGCGACGACACCGGAGAGCGGGAGAAGAACCGGAGAGCGGGAGAAGAAGAAGAAGGCGACGGAGAAGACCGGGCCTCCGTTAGGAAAAGAGCTAAAAAGAAGTTAGCGGAGGCCCGGCAGAAGAAAGAACCGGAGAACGCGGCGACGACACTGGAGACCCCCGAAGTCGGAAGAAGACCTCCGGAGCGGTGCAATAAAATACTTTTAAAAACTGTGTTGTGTTTTTATTTCCATTTATTTTCCACCAGGTGAATGGGTAGGGGTACGATGTACCCCATACTCATTCACATAGGGTGGGGGCCGGTATCTGGGGGCCCCCTTATTAAAGGGGGCTCCCGGATTCCGATAAGCTCCCCGCCCGCAGACCCCGACAACCAACGGCCAGGGTTGTCGGGAAGAGGCCCTGTCCTCATCAACATGGGGGCAGGGTGCTCTGGGGTGGGGGGCCGCAGGTCGCCCCCCTGCCCCAGAGCACCAAACCCCCCATGTTGAGGGCATGTGGCCTGGTACGGTTCAGGAGGGAGGGGGGGCCGCTCTCGTCCCCCCTCTTCCCCTGAGGCCTGCCAGGTTGCGTGCTCGGATAAGGGTCTGGTTTGGATCTTGAGGGGGACCCCCACGCCGTTTTTTTGGCGTAGGGTTCCCCTTCAAATCCAGACCAGACCCAAGGGCCTGGTATGCCCCTGGAGGGGGAACCCACGCCGTTTTTTTCTTTAAAAATTGGCGTGTAGTTCCCACTCAGGATTCATACCAAACGCAGTGCCTGGTATTGGCGGGAATCCGCGTCGGATCCACGCCTATCGGCAATGCGTGTCACTCATCGTGAAAGGAACATTTTTTCCTTTCCCAATGACGAGACAGCTCGGCGCTGGCTCTCGCGACGGAGCTCATAGGGTGTCAATATCGCCGCTAGAAGCGGCGATATTGACACAATATCGGCAGCACCTACTGTATATGTCAAGATTAATTTAAGGCAGAATTTCATGTTATAGCTGATCTCCATCCTTTAGTGAAGTTTAAATAGTTTGTTACCCTCACTACTAGATGTGCCTGCTGGGTGCGCTGTACATTCGGTATATATTGTCAGCTACATAAAGTATTGTTCAGGCATACCCTACTTTTACGTACAAAATGGGACCAGAGCATGTATGTAAAACGAAAATGTACTTAAAGTGAAGCAATACCTTTTTTCACTTCTCAATGCATGCACTGCATTGCAATAGACATTTACAGGCATAACTGATTATCTTGACAAGCTGGCCGACCCCATTTGGATATGTTGTAGTCCGGGGTCCCCTCTTGGTGCTCCCCAAGTTTGGTGACCCTGTCACTTATGGTTTGGGAGCAGTGCCATGTCAAGCTGACCAAGATTTCCCATAGACGTCAATGTTAAATGTTAAAACCCGGTAGCAGCGCAATGGCAAGCTGACCAAGATTTCCCATAGACGCCAATGTTATAAACCGGGAGCAGTGCCATGTCAAGCTGACCAAGACTTCCCATAGACGCCAATGTTATAAACTGGGAGCAGTGCCATGTCAAGCTGACCAAGATTTCCCAAAGACGCCAATGTGCCCGTACTCACGAGTGTACGTAAAGTGAGGGTACGTAAAGCGGAGTATGCCTGTATTCTGTAAATTAATAGTTAGAGATTGTCATGTCATTAGTCCACCTCTCCTCCTCAGCCAATCAGAGAAAGGTTTGTATTAATTTAAAGAATTCAAAGCTCCCTGTGAATGGATAAGCAGCACAATTTTGATTCAGGAGGGGGATGGGAAGTTCCGGTCCCACTGCCTGAACACAGCGTGGTATACTGTATGTAGCTGAGGCAACATATAGCACATACAGTGCTTGCAGCATCTATTAGTGCAGGTAATTTTTTGTCCAAACAAACTATATAAACTTCACTAGAAGATGGCGATCAGATTTAAATGTCTGAAAAGAAATGTAATTTAAACAATTTTAATGATAAATACAGCATTTCCTGCATCCTGTTAGACAATGCTTGCTCTGAGCTTTATGAGGTCAGGAACAGTCTACAACTCAAGACCGCTGCAGTGTTTGGGTGCCAGACCGGTCTTGTGCTGGGAGGAAATAAGCAGTTAATCTGAGCAGTGCAGGCACTGCATGGGAAAACTTTTTTTTGCCTTGAGCTGGACTTTAAAAACACAGAGAGTCAAGTCCTACCAATATGGGCAGCCTACATGACTAATTTGATTTTATACTTTAACCATAGCTTTACAAATCAATTAGGATACTAAGGTGTGTTACATGGAATGACATTCATTGCTATGCCATTTAGCACATTAGTTGTGCAGCTTAATTTGGGCCACTCTCTGTGCCCTCAAGCTTTGTACTGAGGAGAAACTCTGTGCACAGAAAACATGTCTCTCACAGTCTCTTTTATGGATGTTGAAGTCCTTACAGGAGAGGTGTGCAGCTGGCCCAAGATCTTTAATTCAGCCCCAAGATATTACTGCAACAATGAAGGAGTGGAGGAGCTTGAAAGCTTGAAATTAGGAGCATTTTCCACCATGATGGGACAATCCTCAGTGCTCCTTCAAAGAAACATGAAGATAGACCATTTTATTTTTTCTTATGACATTATTGTTACATTACCCTTTACATGATATTGCCCTGCTGCTTGCTTCCCCTTTTACGTATGATAGGATTGATGGAAACATTGGAATCTATCCAACATGAAAAAAAACAGTTTGCCTTGAGCCTAAATTTAAATTGTCGGCTTACTCTAAGCACATACAGTACATTAGAGCATTCTATTTACAGCTCATAACAGGAAAAAGCTATGCATTCTCACAGATTTCCTGTGTTGCTATCTTACTGCTGCAAGGCCATTTCTCTTGAAACAGCAGTGTTATTGAACTGTAATATAATACAAAGTATTTGTGCACAAATTTACCTATTATGAAAAAGCAATGATTATATTTTGAGGAAAAAAATCCCCAACATCTGTGGTGTTACTGGAAGGAAAAAATGCCCCTTCATCCACTGTGTAACTAGAAGGGAAATTACCAAGCATCCATGGTGTCACTAAAAGGCAAAAATGTCCCGTGTCTGTGGTTTTACTGGATAAAAAAAAATCCCCTGTGTCAGTGGCATTACTGCTTTAGCATCTGTAACAGTGGAATAAAAAAGGAGAAGCTTCTTTCTCTTCTTCTTTCGGGTCACATGACAAGGAGGAAGGGCAAGCAGAAGGGATAGGAAGAAGGGAAGTCTGCCCTCACTCCGTAGCAGTTGGAGGTATGTTCTCTATGTTCTATTTTTCCAAAACTGCACATGCCTGTGAAATGGTAAAAGTCTTTACTACCCAAAATGATCCATAGGTGATGATTTAAAAGCCCTTAGAGGTCATCAGTTTAAAGGTAACAGTGAATATTAGCCATTGAATTATTCCTCTTACCTCTTCGTTCATTTACTGGAGGGAGTGTCAGTGGGTGTTTGTCAAGCTTCCATTCCTGGGCAGGTGCACCGTGCCCAGGCACCGTGAGCTGGGGCAGAAGGAGGGGGGGTGCTGAACAATGTTGCCAACTGCCCATTCCGAAGCCTGCCGGGCTCGGGAAAGCTTGTACATGCTCGTCCTTGCGGGGCATGCGCAGTGAAATAATGGCGCCGCCTGGCGCCATTTTTAATGTCACACACTGCGTCACTGAGAGATCCCACTCTCTTCCACCGACCTTTCTGTGCACTGTGTAAGGATGGTCCCAGCTGGATGGAGGTAGGAGTGGCCTGTGCGCCGCGACCGGAGGACAGAGAGGGACACTGGGGGCCCGGCTAGTGATGTCACCGGGGGTGAGGGCGATCATGGTGGGTTGTGCTGGGCTTTCAGGAGATCAGAGCTCCCTCCTCACACTGGGGAGCATTCCGTGAATTGTGGTGACACATGTCTGCTGGGGGATGTGGTTAGAAGCCTGAGGCCAAATTCATGAAAACCTGCCACATGGTCATTGCTCGGACCATTGCATATCATGAAGAAAAAATAAGGCAAACTTTTAGGTTGCATTCACATGGAAACATGCAGGGCCTGTGAAGAATGCACTGCATTGGCTCCCCAAGCACAGTTAGCAGATGTGCCTTTTGCCACCTGACACTCCATGCTAGAAAAGGTTCTGGAGCTTACTTAGCGCGCATAGGGTAGACCGTTCACTTAAATGGGTTGACCAATGTGCGTTGTGCTAAAAATGCACCACAAAAAATGCACAGGGATGCAGATTCCCACTACACTAGCTGTGAATGGGGCCTTAGGGCAAACAGGTGTATTGGGTCCTATAACATAAAATACAGTCACATTTTGGCACCCCAGACCCACACGTGTTGCATGCAGCAGATATACGCAGCTCTGAGTGTAACGCTCTGGTGCACAACCTCGGGGCTGCATGCAGACACTGATCTGTGTTTTACGATTGCCCTGTTATAGTAGTGATTTCTATAAGTCTCATGTAACATGTCTCCAGTATATGACCATCTCCTGAAGCATGTTCCAGTCACCAACCATCAACTTCTATAGCATGTTCTCAGTCTCTTGTACCATGTCTACAATCTCTGACATCTCACATACCATGTCTGAAATTTCTCACCATCTCATGTATCATGTCTGCAGTCTCTGACCATTTCACATACTATGTCTGCAATCTCTGACCATCTCACGCACCATGCCTGCAATTTTTGATCATCTCACGTACGATGTCTGCAGTCTCTGACCATCTCACGTACCATGTCTGCAGTCTCTGACCATCTCACGTACCATATCTGCAGTCTATGACCATCTCACATGTTGTGCCATTGACTCGTTGGCATAGAAACATTTGTAAAGGGGCAGAGTTAGTAAGATGGCCATGCCAGTGTGGGGGTGCCAAAAATATTTCTGCACCCAATCCTCTATGACCCTAGGATTTGCCCTGCCTGCTAGTCACTGGTTTGCAGGTGGAACAACAGAGCCCAGTATACATGGCTGAGGGGTTGATAGGGGGGAGCACGGTCCATTCTGGTCCCCATGGAAGAGATCCTGTGGCTTTACAGCCACCCAAATTACCTTAAAAAAAGCTGACAGTTGGCTTGTAAAGATAACTGGTGGTCATATCATCAAAGAGTGGTACTGTGGATATGGTAAAAAGTACACAACGCCACGTCCCGAAATAATAGATTGTTAAAATTGATAGGTTTGGCAGATGGACTTTGTAGGCATAACACGGTTGAGTATATAAAAAATCTATGTTTTATTAAAAAGGATACACAATACAAATTAAAGAATTACATTGACTATTCATAAAGACATAAACCTTAGAATAAAAGTAACACACCACCTAGAAAAACAATATAGGTAAAAATTATAGTATACTGAAGACAAGGACACAAGGTCACTTCCTATGATATAGTATACTAATAGAGAGGTTATTATCGAGGGCGATGTGTCGTATGCTGCTTAACTCGACATGTTGCGCTTGGAGAACGCTTCCTCAAGAGTTTACTGCATATTCTATGGAATAGAAAATTTACACATCAATTTCTACAATTACAATTACATCACAACATTAAAAACACACTTTTCTGCTATCTTGGGATGCAGCACAACCTCCCACAGTACCCCGAAACATCCCCCCCCCCAAAAAATAAAATAAATAAAAATAAGATAAAACAAGGCAACACAAAACAAAACAAAAACAAAAACAAAACACCAGGAGGTCCTTCCCATGTAGCCAGAAATGCAATGCAAATTGGACTCATATATAATAATGGTATAGCTTCCCTGAAGAGAGACATGGCTATAGACACAATAAAACAAGGCTCATAGCGGTATTTTGCCAAATAGAGGACATGTAAACTTGACTTGTCTCTGTACAGGCATCTCTGCTATCTAGAGGGCTGTCACCCCAAACAGAGTAATACCAGCAATGCTTTAAGACAAAGGTATATAGTTATGATCAAATAGTCTTTTGGATGCTGGATTAGTTATGTTAAACAGAAATGGTCGGATTGCAGCTATCTTAGTACCAGGGCTGGACTGGGACAAAAATGTGGCCCTGGACTTCATCCAGACCGGCCCAGGGCACAACACATCAGGGTACAGTGCACATCAGGGCACGGTACAGAGCCCAGCACATCAGGGCACAGCACATCAGGGCACATGAGGGCATAGTGCACATCAGGGCACAGCACATCAGGGCACAGGTCACAGTACATCAGGGCACAGCACATCAGGGCACACGACATTGAGGCACAGCACACCGGGGCACAGTACATCAGGGCACGGGACATCTGGACACATGGCACATCAGGGCACGGGACATCAGGGCACATGGCACATCAGGACACGGGGCACATGGCACATCAGGACACGGGGCACCTAGCACATCAGGGCACCTCGGGGCACATGAGGGCATGGGGCACAGGGCATATAAGGGCACTGGGCACCTAGCACATCAGGGCACCTCGGGGCACATCAGGGCACCTCGGGACACATCAGGGCATGGGGCACATCACACATCAGGGCACATTGGGGCACATCGGGGCATATTGGGGCACATTAAAGCACATCAGGGCACATTAAAGCACATAAGGGCACATCAGGGAAAATTAAAGCACATCACGGCATATTAAAGCACATCAGGGCACATTGGAGCACATCAGAGCACATTGGGGCATAGCGTTCACCAGCCAGTATGCAGAGTAGCGCAGGACGCATCTGTCATAAGTTCTCTCTGATGTCACGCTGCTCCCCGGCGGCCTCTCCTCTCTCCACGTCCATCCCAGATGATGTCACATGCAAATGGGGATGGACGAGAAGACAGGAGGGGCCGCCGGGGAGCAGCGTGACATGAGAAAGAACTTATTACACACGCTGCCAGTGTGTCTTCAGTGCTCCACTCCCTCCCTCGTGTGATAGACGCAGTGTTCTGCCTATCACACGAGCTGATCTAGGAGGAGGGCGGGACTTTTCTCACAGCGCGGCCAAACTTTTCACACTGAGCTCTGAGATACACAGTGGGAGATGCCTGTTGTGTGTAATCCTGGGACTCACAGAGACGAGAGAGACACTGACACAGTGACAGCCAGCCCACTGAGCCATCGGGGATGATCGGCCCACCGGGAAACTCCCTGTAGTCCCGATGGCCAGTCCATCCCTGCTTAGTACACTCACTCTGACTTATTTATCAGTTATTATGTATTTTGTATTCTAGATACCTCTTGTGGCACACTATTTTATGGATTCTTGCCATCCTTAACCAGTGGGAAATCTTACCCTAATTGCAAGTGTCAGATTGGAGGGCAGTGTTCAAGCTCCCTACATTTTGGGGTTCTTTGATGACTCCATCCTCTGTACCTTGTTTATGAGTCTGTCCCTTTAGGTAAGCACGCTTTCTTACCTTCAATTATGTCTATAAAGTGTACCCTTGTGGTGTGTGGGAATGTTGTTGCTTCGCATATACCATATACTAAATCCTAAACATATGTTCTTATACATACAGCTTTGAAGTCATTTTGAGGATAAATCCATGTACCCATGGTTGTTTTGCTGATTGCGTTCTCCGTTTGTGCTTCATCATTTATTTCTCTAATGTAAGTCAAGTATACTTGCCCTCTATTTGGCAAAATACCGCTATGAGTCTTGTTTTATTGTGTCTATAGCCATGTCTCTCTTCAGGGAAGCTATATCATTATTATATATGAGTCCAATTTGCATTGCATTTCTGGCTACATGGGAAGGACCTCCTGGTGTTTTGTTTTGTTTTGCCTTGTTTTATTTAATTTACATTTTTGGGGGTACTGTGGGAGGTTGTGCAGCATCCCAAGATAGCAGAAAAGTGTGTTTTTAATGTTGTGTTGTAATTGTAATTGTAGAAATTAATTTGTAAATTTTATTTTCCATAGAATATGCATTAAACTCCTGAGGAAGCGTTCTCCACGTGCAACATGTCGAGTTAAGCAGCATATGACACACCGCCCTCGATAATAACCTCTCTATTAGTATAATATATCATAGGAAGTGACCTTGTGTCCTTGTCTTCAGGTCTTCAGTATACTATAATTTTTACCTATATGGTTTTTCAGGTGGTGTGTTACTTTTATCCTAAGGTTTATGTCTTTAT
This sequence comes from Rana muscosa, assembly GCA_029206835.1. Classification (NCBI taxonomy): domain Eukaryota; kingdom Metazoa; phylum Chordata; class Amphibia; order Anura; family Ranidae; genus Rana; species Rana muscosa. The sequence continues at coordinate 704,296,923 of CM055118.1, forward strand.
GAATAGTCAATGTAATTCTTTAATTTGTATTGTGTATCCTTTTTAATAAAACATAGATTTTTTATATACTCAACTGTATTATGCCTACAAAGCCCATCTGCCAAACTTATCAATTTTAACAAGTTGGCTGGTAAAGTTCACAAACATTCCGGGTGGCTGCAGCTGCCAGAATTGTGTGTAAAAGCTTCCGATGTAAATCTTGCATCTGTGTCAACAAAAGAGTTAAATGTTAATGATTATATGTAATAGAATTGTTATAGAATGAAATAGAAACATGATTTAGAAAAAGTATTTTATTCTTAAGTAATCATAGTGCAATATTATACAGTAATTCTCTTACAATGCTGCTGAAATGTGTTTTCTAGTAGGTTGTCATTAGGGATGAGCTTCGTGTTCGAGTCGAACATACGTTCGACTCGAACATCGGCTGTTCGATCGTTCGACGAAGATCGAACGATTTGGGCCGTTCGCGCCAAATTCGAGTGACGCGAACGGCCCACAATGCACTACGCCATCGCAGTGTCATCCAGGCGCTGTGATTGGCCAAGCATGCACTGTGACCCCGCATGCTTGGCCAATCACAGCGCCGGCAGCGAGGAGAGCAATGATTGGCCACAGGCAGGATGCCTGTGGCCAATTATTGCTGAGGGTGTTTAGTACACGCCCCACACTATAAAAGGCCGCCAGCACGGCGGCCTAGTGTAGTGTGTTCCGGAGCAGGGATAGAGCAGCATAGGCAGGGACAGTGACTGTTATTTCTTTCTTGCTTAACCTGGATTCCTTTAGTTTAGGGAAAGAGAAGGATAGGTAGGGAGAGTGTCAGTGTGTTTTGTGCTTGTGCTATAGTGTGCTTAAAAAAAACATTTATTCTAGGGACAGAAAACTGTAGGTAGGGACAGTGTCAGTTTCTTTCACTCTGCAAGTCCTTGTTTCCAGGGACCTGGAAGGACAGTGAGTGAATTGTCCTTATGCTATATTGTGCTTAAAAAAACATTTATTCTAGGGACAGAAAACTGTAGGTAGGGAGAGTGTCAGTTTCTTTCACTCTGCAAGTCCTTGTTTCCAGGGACCTGTAAGGACAGTGAGTGAATTGTCCTTGTGCTATATTGTGATTAAAAAAAACATTTTTTCTAGGGACAGAAAACTGTAGGTAGGGAGAGTGTTTTTTTTCTTTCACTCTGCAAGTCCTTGTTTCCAGGGACCTGGAAGGACAGTGAGTGAATTGTCCTTGTGCTATATTGTGCTTAAAAAAAACATTTTTTCTAGGGACAGAAAACTGTAGGTAGGGAGAGTGTTTTTTTTCTTTCACTCTGCAAGTCCTTGTTTCCAGGGACCTGGAAGGACAGTGAGTGAATTGTCCTTGTGCTATATTGTGCTTAAAAAAAAACATTTTTTCTAGGGACAGAAAACTGTAGGTAGGGAGAGTGTTTTTTTTCTTTCACTCTGCAAGTCCTTGTTTCCAGGGACCTGTAAGGACAGTGAGTGAATTGTCCTTGTGCTATATTGTGCTTAAAAAAAACATTTATTCTAGGGACAGAAAACTGTAGGTAGGGAGAGTGTCAGTTTATTTCACTCTGCAAGTCCTTGTTTCCAGGGACCTGGAAGGACAGTGAGTGAATTGTCCTTGTGCTATATTGTGATTAAAAAAAACATTTATTCTAGGGACAGAAAACTGTAGGTAGGGACAGTGTCAGTTTCTTTCACTCTGCAAGTCCTTGTTTCCAGGGACCTGGAAGGACAGTGAGTGAATTGTCCTTGTGCTATATTGTGCTTAAAAAAACATTTATTCTAGGGACAGAAAACTGTAGGTAGGGAGAGTGTCAGTTTCTTTCACTCTGCAAGTCCTTGTTTCCAGGGACCTGTAAGGACAGTGAGTGAATTGTCCTTGTGCTATATTGTGATTAAAAAAAACATTTTTTCTAGGGACAGAAAACTGTAGGTAGGGAGAGTGTTTTTTTTCTTTCACTCTGCAAGTCCTTGTTTCCAGGGACCTGGAAGGACAGTGAGTGAATTGTCCTTGTGCTATATTGTGCTTAAAAAAAACATTTTTTCTAGGGACAGAAAACTGTAGGTAGGGAGAGTGTTTTTTTCTTTCACTCTGCAAGTCCTTGTTTCCAGGGACCTGGAAGGACAGTGAGTGAATTGTCCTTGTGCTATATTGTGCTTAAAAAAAAACATTTTTTCTAGGGACAGAAAACTGTAGGTAGGGAGAGTGTTTTTTTTCTTTCACTCTGCAAGTCCTTGTTTCCAGGGACCTCTAAGGACAGTGAGTGAATTGTCCTTGTGCTATATTGTGCTTAAAAAAAACATTTATTCTAGGGACAGAAAACTGTAGGTAGGGAGAGTGTCAGTTTATTTCACTCTGCAAGTCCTTGTTTCCAGGGACCTGGAAGGACAGTGAGTGAATTGTCCTTGTGCTATATTGTGATTAAAAAAAACATTTATTCTAGGGACAGAAAACTGTAGGTAGGGACAGTGTCAGTTTCTTTCACTCTGCAAGTCCTTGTTTCCAGGGACCTGGAAGGACAGTGAGTGAATTGTCCTTGTGCTATATTGTGCTTAAAAAAACATTTATTCTAGGGACAGAAAACTGTAGGTAGGGAGAGTGTCAGTTTCTTTCACTCTGCAAGTCCTTGTTTCCAGGGACCTGTAAGGACAGTGAGTGAATTGTCCTTGTGCTATATTGTGATTAAAAAAAACATTTTTTCTAGGGACAGAAAACTGTAGGTAGGGAGAGTGTTTTTTTTCTTTCACTCTGCAAGTCCTTGTTTCCAGGGACCTGGAAGGACAGTGAGTGAATTGTCCTTGTGCTATATTGTGCTTAAAAAAAACATTTTTTCTAGGGACAGAAAACTGTAGGTAGGGAGAGTGTTTTTTTTCTTTCACTCTGCAAGTCCTTGTTTCCAGGGACCTGGAAGGACAGTGAGTGAATTCTCCTTGTGCTATATTGTGCTTAAAAAAAACATTTTTTCTAGGGACAGAAAACTGTAGGTAGGGAGAGTGTTTTTTTTCTTTCACTCTGCAAGTCCTTGTTTCCAGGGACCTCTAAGGACAGTGAGTGAATTGTCCTTGTGCTATATTGTGCTTAAAAAAAACATTTATTCTAGGGACAGAAAACTGTAGGTAGGGAGAGTGTCAGTTTATTTCACTCTGCAAGTCCTTGTTTCCAGGGACCTGGAAGGACAGTGAGTGAATTGTCCTTGTGCTATATTGTGATTAAAAAAAACATTTTTTCTAGGGACAGAAAACTGTAGGTAGGGAGAGTGTTTTTTTTCTTTCACTCTGCAAGTCCTTGTTTCCAGGGACCTGTAAGGACAGTGAGTGAATTGTCCTTGTGCTATATTGTGATTAAAAAAAACATTTTTTCTAGGGACAGAAAACTGTAGGTAGGGAGAGTGTTTTTTTTCTTTCACTCTGCAAGTCCTTGTTTCCAGGGACCTGTAAGGACAGTGAGTGAATTGTCCTTGTGCTATATTGTGCTTAAAAAAAACATTTATTCTAGGGACAGAAAACTGTAGGTAGGGAGAGTGTCAGTTTATTTCACTCTGCAAGTCCTTGTTTCCAGGGACCTGTAAGGACAGTGAGTGAATTGTCCTTGTGCTATATTGTGATTAAAAAAAACATTTTTTCTAGGGACAGAAAACTGTAGGTAGGGAGAGTGTTTTTTTTCTTTCACTCTGCAAGTCCTTGTTTCCAGGGACCTGTAAGGACAGTGAGTGAATTGTCCTTGTGCTATATTGTGCTTAAAAAAAACATTTATTCTAGGGACAGAAAACTGTAGGTAGGGAGAGTGTCAGTTTCTTTCACTCTGCAAGTCCTTGTTTCCAGGGACCTGTAAGGACAGTGAGTGAATTGTCCTTGTGCTATATTGTGATTAAAAAAAACATTTTTTCTAGGGACAGAAAACTGTAGGTAGGGAGAGTGTTTTTTTTCTTTCACTCTGCAAGTCCTTGTTTCCAGGGACCTGTAAGGACAGTGAGTGAATTGTCCTTGTGCTATATTGTGCTTAAAAAAACATTTATTCTAGGGACAGAAAACTGTAGGTAGGGAGAGTGTCAGTTTATTTCACTCTGCAAGTCCTTGTTTCCAGGGACCTGTAAGGACAGTGAGTGAATTGTCCTTGTGCTATATTGTGATTAAAAAAAAAAAATTTTCTAGGGACAGAAAACTGTAGGTAGGGAGAGTGTTTTTTTTCTTTCACTCTGCAAGTCCTTGTTTCCAGGGACCTGGAAGGACAGTGAGTGAATTGTCCTTGTGCTATATTGTGCTTAAAAAAAACATTTATTCTAGGGACAGAAAACTGTAGGTAGGGAGAGTGTTTTTTTTCTTTCACTCTGCAAGTCCTTGTTTCCAGGGACCTGGAAGGACAGTGAGTGAATTGTCCTTGTGCTATATTGTGATTAAAAAAAACATTTTTTCTAGGGACAGAAAACTGTAGGTAGGGAGAGTGTTTTTTTTCTTTCACTCTGCAAGTCCTTATTTCCAGGGACCTGTAAGGACAGTGAGTGAATTGTCCTTGTGCTATATTGTGCTTAAAAAAAACATTTATTCTAGGGACAGAAAACTGTAGGTAGGGAGAGTGTTTTTTTTCTTTCACTCTGCAAGTCCTTGTTTCCAGAGACCTGTAAGGACAGTGAGTGAATTGTCCTTGTGCTATATTGTGATTAAAAAAAATATTTTTTCTAGGGACAGAAAACTGTAGGTAGGGAGAGTGTCAGTTTCTTTCACTGTGAAAGTCCTTGTTTCAAGGGACAGAGAAGGACACCTGAAGGTAGCCCTTATTGCTTTTTTCCCATCTCCCTGCAGGCCATCTATTAGAATGTCTGGAAGGCAAACAAGGAGAGGCAGACAGTCAGGAGGCAATAAAAGAGGGCAAGCAGGCTCTGTGTCTGGGGGCAACAGTGCTGGTCGTGGACGCGGTGCATTGTCATCAGCACATGGCCATGGGACACGCTTGTCCTTCTTTTCGGCAGCTGGACATGTTGAGCCACATCATGCCGAAGACTTGGTAGAGTGGATGACCAAGCCCTCCTCCTCCTCCTCATCCTCTCTCACCCAGGCTCAGGGTACTGGAAAAGCAGCTGCCAAAGCGTCGTCTTCCCTGGTATCAATGTCAGACAAATCATCAGTCACTCCTTCCCTAGACCCACCATGTCCTCCTCCTGAGGAGTCCCCCGAACTGTTTCAGCACAGTGTTGGGTACATGCTCCAGGAGGATGCCCAGCGTTTCGAAGGGTCTGATGATGAAACCCAGCTAGAGGAAGGCAGTAGCGTGAGAGCAGACAGAGGGGATGCTCAAGAAGGACACCAATCTGGCAGTCATGTTCCAGCAGCTGCAGCATACTGCCAGATTGGCTCCAGTGATGAGGAGGGAGGGGATGATGAGGTCACTGACTCCACGTGGGTGCCTAATAGGAGAGAGGAGGAGGAGGAGGATGAGGAGGAGGCACATCTCCAACGAGGCAGGATGCCCTTTGGTGGCCAGCGTAAGGGCAGTACACCGACGGAATCACACCGCAGAGCTCCGCCTGTGCAGGGCGCTGCCTCTGCCCGTCATTCAAAAAGTTCTTTGGTGTGGGCCTTTTTTGAGGCTAGTGCATCAGATCGCACAGCTGCTGTTTGCAACATATGTCTCAAGCGTATATCGCGTGGCCAAAACATCAGCCGCTTGGGTACCACATGCCTGACCAGACATATGTTGACCTGCCATGCAGCTCGTTGGCAAGCCTACCTCAAAGACCCACACCAAAGAACAAAGCGGACCTCTCCTTGCACCGCATCAGCTGGGATCTCCAACCCCACTATAACTTCAGTCCTCTCTGAAACATGCACTGAGAGGAATGAAGGTGTAGAATTAGGTGTGTCACAGCCAAGTACTTGCGCCCACTCTGCTAGCAGTACACCGACGTCCGATTCTAGCAGGCAAATTTCCCTGCCCCAGCTGCTGGACCGTCGAAAGAAGTTCACTCCCAGCCATCCACATGCCCAGCGGTTGAATGCTAGCTTGGCTAAATTGCTAGCGCTTCAACTGCTGCCTTTTCAGTTGGTAGACTCGGCCCCCTTCCGTGAGTTTGTGCAATGTGCGGTTCCTCAGTGGCAGGTTCCCAAACGCCACTTTTTCTCACGGAAGGCTATTCCGGCTCTCTACCGGCATGTGGAAGGCAATGTCTTGGCCTCGCTGGACAGGGCGGTCAGCGGTAAGGTGCATATTACCGCTGACTCATGGTCCAGCAGGCATGGACAGGGACGTTACCTTTCTTTCACGGCCCATTGGGTCACTCTTTTGGCAGCTGGGAAGGATTCAGGACAAGGTGCAGTAGTGTTGGAGGTTGTCCCACCGCCACGCCTCCAAAATGCTACTACTGGTTGTGACACACCTCTCTCCTCCACCCCCTCCTCTTCTTCTTCCTCCATGGCCTCTTCCTGTGGTTTGTCCTATGAACCAGCGGTGCTCCGTAGCCATTCACGGGGCTACGCAAGTACGCAGGCAAAAAGATGCCATGCCGTGCTTGCGCTGGTGTGTTTGGGGGACAGAAGCCACACTGGGGCAGAGGTCCTGTCTGCTCTGCAGGGCCAGGCCGAGAGGTGGTTGACGCCACGCCAGCTTAAGCCAGGAATGGTGGTTTGCGACAATGGCACCAACCTCCTCTCCGCCCTCCGACAGGGACAACTGACCCATGTGCCCTGTGTGGCTCACGTCCTTAACCTGGTGGTGCAGCGCTTCTTGGGCAGGTACCCGGGCTTACAGGATGTCCTGAGGCAGGCCAGGAAAGTCTGTGTGCATTTCCGCAGATCTTATAATGCCAGTGCTCGCCTGGCTGAGCTGCAAAAGGAGTTGAACCTGCCCAAGAACCGCCTTATATGTGACATGCCCACCAGGTGGAACTCAACGTTGGCCATGCTGCAGCGGCTGCACACGCAGCAGAGGGCCATCAATGAGTACCTGTGCGACTACGGCACCAGGACAGGGTCAGGGGAGCTTGGTTTTTTTCTCCACGCCAGTGGGGCATGATCAGGGATGCATGCACTGTCCTGGCACCATTTGAGGAGGCCACGAGGATGGTGAGCAGTGACAGTGCATGCATCAGTGACACTGTACCTCTTGTCCACCTGTTGGAGCACACGCTGCGTGGAATAATGGACAGGGCACTTGAGGCAGAACAGAGGCAGGAAGAGGAGGACTTCCTTGCCTCTCAAGGCCCCCTTTACCCAGACAGTGTTCCTTCTGTCCCACCCATCGCACAGGAAGAGGAGGAGGAGGAGGAGGAGGAGGAGGAGGATTGTGTCAGCATGGAGGTGGAGGCTGGCACTCAGCATCATCAGCAGCAGTCTTTTAGGGATGATTTACAGTCCCAAGAAACCAGTGGACTTGTACGTGGCTGGGAGGAGGTGGCTGCGGATCATGTCGTCCTTAGTGACCCAGAGGACTCCGGAGCGAATGCCTCAGCAAACCTACGCTGCATGGCCTCCCTGATCCTGCAAAGTCTGCGGAAGGATCCTCGTATTCTTCGGATCAAGGAGAGGGACCATTACTGGCTGGCCACTCTCCTTGATCCACGGTACAAGGGTAAGGTTGCGGACCTTATGTTACCGTCGCAGAGGGAGCAGAGGATGAGACAACTCCGGGAGGCCTTGCAGAAAGGTCTGTGCAACGCGTTCCCAGAGACTGGGAGGTTGCAAACTCCTGGTCCTGGACAACGAGTTGCTGAGGCTTCGGCCAGTCAAAGAAGGAGCGGTGGGGAAGGTGGCCGTCTGACCGATGCGTTCAGACAATTCTTTAGTCCGCAGCCCCAAAGTATGATCGGTTCCAGCAACCATCGCCAGCGTCTGATAAACATGGTGCAGGAATATCTAGGGGCAAGGTCAGACTTGGACACCTTCCCCACCGAAAATCCTCTGGCTTACTGGGTCTTGAGGATGGATCACTGGCCAGAGCTTGCACAGTATGCAATTGAGCTACTGGCCTGTCCTGCATCCAGCGTTCTTTCGGAACGCACATTCAGTGCTGCTGGAGGATTTGTCACGGATCACAGGGTGCGCCTGTCCACCGACTCGGTTGATCGACTGACTTTCATCAAGATGAACCAGTCTTGGATCACCACCAGCTACCACACACCTGATGCTGATATAACAGACTAATTGATTTTAACATGTCACATCCCTTCAAGACTGATGCTGATGCTGAGTGCCTGTGCTGTTATGTTGACTGGCTATCCTCCTCCTCCGAGTCCTCAATGATACGATTGATGATGATAGCTTGTAAGATCATTTTTGTTTATGGGTGCCGCCACCAGTGCCTAACGCCCAATTTTTCAGCCCCTGTTTAACAGGGGCGTGTAATTACAATTTTTGAAGCAATACTTTGCAACAGGGCTCATTGCTGTGCTCCAAGTACAGTATCTGTGAGGAGTTGCAGTGTTGTGCCACCAGTGCCTAAGGCCCAATTTTTCAGCCCCTGTTTAACAGGGGCGTGTCATTACAATTTTTGAAGCAATACTTTGCAACAGGGCTCATTGCTGTGCTCCAAGTACAGTATCTGTGAGGAGTTGCAGTGTTTTGCCACCAGTGCCTAAGGCCCAATTTTTCAGCCCCTGTTTAACAGGGGCGTGTCATTACAATTTTTGAAGCAATACTTTGCAACAGGGCTCATTGCTGTGCTCCAAGTACAGTATCTGTGAGGGGTTGCAGTGTTGTGCCACCAGTGCCTAAGGCCCAATTTTTCAGCCCCTGTTCAACAGGGGCATGTAATTACAATTCTTGATCTAATAATTCACAGCAGGGCCCATTGCTGCACCCACCAAGAGTAACTGTCAGGGCTTACAGTGTTGTGGCACCAGCACCACCATCAAAGGCCCAATTTTTACTACCACTGTTCAACAATTATATGTAATTAAAATTCCTGATATAATAGTTGACAGCAGGGCGTTCCAGCACCAACCAAGAGTAACTGTGAGTGCTTACAGTGTTGTGCCAACACCAACAACTAAGGGGCCTATTTCTGCAGAGTATATACGGCAGGTCCCTACTTTCAAACATCCAACTTACAAACGACTCCTACTTGCAAACGCAAGAAGACAACAGGAAGTGAGAGGAAATCTACCACTAGGAAGGATAATTCTCTCCTGTAAGAATAAATATGGGAGAAAGGTGTCTCCTCTGTACTGATGCTTTATCAGCAATCCTTGTTTCAAGAAAAACACCACATTTCAAAAACAGTTGTCATTGGGACGGAAAGTGAGGTGAAATGTTCTGAACAGGGGCACAGACAGCAAAACAAATGTTACAGGGGTGATAACCCTTACCTATGTTTTCCAAAAAGTTTAAAAATAGATTTTTGGTCTGGAGCTACACTTCAACAATGTACCTGTTCAAAATTACAAACAGATTCTACATAAGAACAAACCTACAGTCCCTGTCTTGTATGCACCGCCTGTATAGGGCTGTTCAGAGTATATAGGGCCTTTTTTATTTTATGTGCGGGGTTCCCCTTAATATCCATACAAGACCCAAAGGGGCTGGTAATGGGCTGGGGTAGGGGGGGGGGGTCATGGGGTAGCTATGCCATTTTTCTTAAAGAATTTCATCCATATTACCGGGACCAGACATTACATTAAAGCCGCAAGCAGTTTTAAATGGCTTTTTTTTCCTTTAGAAGTGTCATTTTGTGCAGGGACAGTTCTAAACACGGGAAACACGTGGCACTTCACAGGCATACTTTAGACACCCCCCAGGTACGATATTTAAAGGAATATTTGACTTTTTTTTTTTCACTTTATGCATCATTAAAATGACTGCTCCCGAAAAACGACCGTTTTTAAAACTTCTTTTTGCATTGATACATGTCCCCTGGTGCAGAACCCGGGTTCCCAAACCCTTTTTAGGACAATAACATGCATAATAGTTGTTATAATTAGCACTTTAGAATTCGAACGTTCGCATCCATTGTATTTAATAGGGTTCTAATGTTCGTTCGAACTTTCGGTCCGTTCGCGGGTTCTGGTGCGAACCGAACCCGGGGGTGTTCGGCTCATCACTAGTTGTCATATGTTATTGTATAGTGGTATACACACTGTGTTATTGAATAAGGTTAAATAATGTATTCTTAAATCCAGTCTTAAACTGGTTCTGATAAAAAAGTATATTCATGCATCAAAATAGGAAGGCAAGACAGGGAGATAGCAGTTTGGAAAATATAAGAAAAGGGGCAACAAAATGATTAGACTTTGCAGTATCTTGGCCTTGTTTATATCAGAGGTAGGTGACATTTTCTGCCTGATGGAAAATGCTGCTCCAATATTTCCTTTTACAGGTAAGAAACAACACATTGACTTTGTTATGCCATATATTGTCACATCTAATTATTTCAGGTAATGATTTTATATTCTAAAATGCTACAGAGATCTGCTTTCCTTTGAGCTTGTTTTTTTAATGTCTTCTTTGATAACATAATACTGTTAATTCTAACAGTGAGTATTGCAGAGGAGAAAGGCTGTCCCTCAGGAGTTCTTATATTGATGTGTGATATGGTGAATCTGTAGTGATTCATCCTGGTTTGAAGGTCATATTGGTCTTTTTTTTTTGTTCGCTCTACTCAGAGATTCCCCACAGAGTTCACCCTACACATCACTTCAAGGTATGCCAGTTCATTTTAATTGGTCTGCTAAGGCTCATTTGATGAAAAATTACATTAAATCATGCAAATCATATATTATTATTATTTCTCTTATCAAAAATGTACAATTTATATATTCAAGTTATTTAGAAAATTCACTTTATAGAACATATGTTAAGCTTCATTTATTTATTAATAAAAGTTTACCTATGACGACAAGCATCATTGATTGGTGAAGAAATACTGGCATATTTAACAGAAACAACATTTATTGTCTCTATGTACTATTCACTGGCAATGATTGCAGGCTTTAATCTTCTGATGCATGCAAGGGAACTAGATTTAAAACAATTGCTACCACTTGCTGTGTCAGTGACAGTCATGTAGTCATGAACTGGAACCAGTGTTGCCAACCTACCAGATTTAAATTTACTGGCACGGCCAAGTTTTTACTGGCATATTACAAAAGTTACAAAATTACAAAATGTGATTTAACCACTTCCCTACCGGGCACGAAAACCCCCTTCCTGCCCAAGCCATTTTTCAGCTTTCAGCGCTGTCACACTTTGAATGACAATTGCGCGGTCATGCGACGTGGCTCCCAAACGAAATTTGCATCCCTTTTTTCCCACAAATAGAGCTTTCTTTTGGTGGTATTTGATCACCTCTGCGGTTTTTATTTTTTGCGCTATAAACAAAAGAAGAGCGTCCAGTTTTAAAAAAAAACACAATGTTTTTTACTTTTTGCTATAATAAATATCCATTTAAAAAAAAAAATGTCCTCAGTTTAGACCAATATGTATTCTTCTACATATTTTTGGTAAAAAAAATCACAATAAGCGTATATTGATTGGTTTGCGCAAAAGTTATAGCGTCTACAAAATAGGGGATAGATTTATAGCATTGTTTTTTACTAGTAATGGCGGCAATCTGCGATTTTTATTTTGACTGCGATATTGCGGCGGACACATCGGACACTTTTGACACATTTTTGGGACCATTCACATTTATACAGCGATTAGTGCTATAAAAATGCATTAATTACTGTATAAATGTGACTGGCAGGGAAGGGGTTAACACTAGGGGGGAGGAAGGGGTTAAATGTGTTTCCTAGATGTGTTCTAACTGTGGGAGGAGGGGACTGACTGAAGGAGGTGACAGATGGTTGTCCCTATGTACAAGGGACACACCATTGATCTCCTCTCCCTGACAGGACACACAGATCCACTTTCCTGCTCGGTTACTGGGCAATCGTGGGTGCCCGGCGGCCATCGCGTCCACCGGGCACGCGCATCGGGTCCCCAGCAATGCGGCGGGTGCGCGCGCGCCGCCTAGCTCCTTTTAAAGGCAGGACGTTATATGACGTCCTGTCAGAACGAGAGAGTCTTCCGCCCACCGTCATTTGACGGTGGGCGGTAGGTAGACAAGTGGTTAAGGTAGATAATGAGGTAAAAATAAACATATTTCTGTTATTTTCAATATCATAAGGGTGGATTATTTAGTCCATCAGTTTTTGTCACCTATGTCCAATCACCCCCTGCCACCATCATCTACTGCCACCACCCATGCCTCCATCACAACCTGCCACCATCACCCCCTGCCACCATCACCCCCTGCCACCATCACCCCCTGCCACCATCGCCCCCTGCCACCATCGTCCCCTGCCACCATCACCTAGCACTGCACCAAGTATGCATCTTCCACTGAGTGGACTACAGGGAGCACTCACAGGTCAGAGCCACCAGAGAGGGGGGCTGTGTCTGGGCCTGCCCTGAGCTCTGCCTCTGGCTGCACCACAACAATGATGAATGATGCTACTGACTAAATTGGATTCTGAGGAGGACTAACACTACACAATTAATTTCAGAATTTTCACTCCCAGCATGAATGAACACATCATGAGTGCTGCTGCTGTGGTGCAGTGGTTGCACCACACGGTCCACCTGAGCCTCCCCCACCATCATCAGCCTGGGAATTTCCTGGCCCTGCCTGTGCCTGACTCTCTGTCTGAGACTGAGTCACTGACTGGCAGTGGGCACACTGAGTCCCTGTCCCTCTAAGTCCCGACTGGAGTGAAGAGAGACTCCTGCCCTGTGGGCAGCAGCCTGTTTGTCTCAGTCTCTCTCTCTGAGAGAGAAGGAGACTCCCATCCTTTTTGGCTTGGCAGCTTGGCTTTGGAAGAACTGCACTCACCAGGGCGGGCTGCAGGCTCAGTCAGGCAGAGGTCTATCCGTTGGCCTGGTCCAAGTCCGTGCTGCACCTGAGTCCCACAGCCACATGCGCCTGCTCTGTCCACTCCACCACGTCCACGAGGCTTCTCTGTCCACCCACTCGGCTTCTGCCTTTTGGCTGGTGGCGGTGTGGCGGGAAAAATGCGCTGACATCATTACGCGGCGTGGCAGGTGGGCTGAGCAGGGGCAGCAGGAGTCAGACTCGTGGTCCAACTCGGCTCAGGATCAGATCTTCTCTGGGATTTCCGGAATTGCACATGTGCAGTTCTAACCCGACCCGATCGCCACAATTTTTACTGGCTACAGGCCTTTATGGGCAGGAGAAAGTGCATCATCATGTGATGGAATTTTTATTTTACATAGAAGATCTAACAGTTCAGTTAAATCTTCCATGTGAAGCATTCAAAGAGAATTGATAGAATATAAATTTGGTAGCACATACTAATTATTGTACTCAATATTATAGGTATAAATCTGTTGCAGTTTTAGGTAAATATTAAAGCATATCTAAACCCCCCAAAAAGACAAAAAAACAACAACTCCCCCCTCCAAAAAACAAACACGTTCAACTATTGCAGTGCAATCCTTAGATGTGTGAGCTACATTAGTTTTTCCTTATTTTCACTTAGCGGTTCAGCCAGTAACACACTTCCTTTCTTAGGGTGGCTACACTCACTCCTCTACTGTATCTATGGAGCAGCAATGTAATCATCCCTGGGGACCAAAACATTGTCAGTTGAAAAAAGTGGTGTTGGATAGAAAAGTAGATTTAGATGGACTTTACATAAATGACTAACAAATTAAAGGCTTTGTTTTTTTAACTATTACATAAACCTTTTTAGAGTGGTAGTAGAGCTCTGAGAGCTTATAAAAAGGAAGGGACACACCTCCTTCACACAGCTCACAGGAACAGAGCTGAGGCTGTCAATCTGCTGGAGCTCCCTCCCCTGTGACATTTTTTCTCTTGGTGTCAGAGAAACTTGTCAGAAGTGACTCATGCCGATAGCAGCGGAAAAAAGCAGCACACAGAAATGACACTTACTGCTCTTAACTGAGACAAGCACAGTATATGGAGGGATATGCTTTATTCATTTTTCATGCCTGAGGTTTACAACCACTTAATATAAAGGTTTAAACTATATGATTAATGGCTGACCATTGTAAGAATCCCTCTCAGTGTTAAATTATTTGTCCCGACCCTTTAACTGCCACTTTAGCTGGTCTGTTTAAGGAGGTTAAACAGACCTACTGGCAGGAAAAACTGGTAATAAAAATTTTTTTTTGGTGGGGACTCAAAAAAAGAATGCTAATACTTTTGACTAAGGATGACTAAGGATGAGCTCAGGCGTGTTCGCAACTTCACGTGCCCGAACCCGCGCCCACCAGGAAACTGACACTCCACAGCGCTAATCACAGGCAGTGTGACATTTCTCGATCCACGGCTGCTCAGAATGGGAAATGTCTCACTACCCGTGATTTGTGCTGCGGAGTGTCAGCTTCCTGGCGGGCATAGGCAGGTGGAGTTTTGAACATGCCGGAGCTCATCCTTACTTTTAACAGATTACATCATATATGTTATTTAAAAGTTTGCCTATAGTTGCACTGTGGGGGTCTTAACTTATTGAAGTGTAATTAAACTCAAAAACAAAAATGGAATATATTGAATCATACTAGTCCTTAGATGCTTTGGCTGAATTAGACTTCAGACTAAAAAATGTTTGATAAGTACACAAAATACCTGTTGATCTTCCCTGAAATTAAATACCTTTGTCACTTCCCATGAGATGGATTGGAATCAAAAACAATGTTATCTTGGATAAACTACTGAAGCAGGCATTTTGACATGCAGTTTCTCCCTTTGGCCACAAGATTGAGATAGAGTGATGCTGACTTGTCCTTCCAGAAAACTTGGATACACAGAGGACACACGAGGAGCTGAGGAGGCTGAGGTGATTTGAGAAGAAGAGAGAGAGAGAGTCTAGGAGCCCAGAAAAAGAAAAGGCTCGGACAGGACAGTGCAGAGACAGAGACCACGCCACAATAGTCCCTGGGTGGTGTGACAGTCTGAACTCCACCTGTGAGAGAGAGAGAGAGAGAGCCACGCTGACATGAGGGAGTGTGTGAAGGAACTCCACCTGAGAGAGAGAGACACGTTTTGCCCAAGACTGCTGCCAGGAGACTGAGGAGAAAGGAGCCAGGAACAGTGACACCCACACGGTACACCACCGTTCGGCCCAGAGACCCTGCTCAGCAACTCAGCACCACCTAGCCAAGCAGAGATGACCCCCACCGCTTCAGGGATCGCAATACCCATCCAGGTGTCCAGTCGGCTGTTGTCCAGTCACCTTACCAGTTTAGCTGCCAGCCATTCTGATCGGTGGACAGGAGGTGATCCGGTGCCTTACAACATTGCTAGGAGCCTTAACCAGCATGTTGAATCTCTGTTGTGTCATCGCACAGAGGACTGGTGAGTGGGTGAAAACAAAAACATCCTTCTTAACACAGTACAGACACTGCATGCAGACATGTATTCCCCTTTCTAGTGTCAGAGGATGCTTGTTTGGAGCTGCCACCTTTAGCCAATCTGTTCTTAGAAACCACTACCAAACGGAATATCCTAGAGAATTACTGTCTCAATTTTTCTTGGTTTAACCTACTCTCTTTACAAAGGGCCCATACATTTGCTAGCAGAAGACACTAGTACTCTTCTACCCAGGACCTGTAACGCTACGGAACTGTGCTTACTGTACCTGTTTAACCCATTTCTTTTTTTTGTGTTGCTCACCTCTCAATGGTGTTTGAGGGCCCAGAAGGAGCTGAAAAGTTGACAAACCTTCTCCCCTCCCTTTCAGCCCATGCTATGGGCATATAGTTTACTGTCTTTTCTATACTTACAGTTGCTACTATTGAAGATTGTCATTTCTATTGTATTGATTCTCTGCAGGAAGGTTTAACAGTGCTGTGAGCTTCCACATGTGTTAAACTGTGATAATATATTATACTTGTTTATCACTACCAGGTGTGTGTCTGTTTTTCTTTGGTGACAATCCACAGCCAGGATAATGGCATTTTCCTGTTATGTCCTTAAATGTGTTTGCAGTGCTTAATCTTATTTAACCAGGTGTGTCAGAGGTGCTGATGTCATTCTTGGAGTTGAGGTGGAGATCAGAGAACCCTAAATCACCAAGCGGCTCATTCGGGGGTGGCGCTAAACTACTAATCCCATCAACCCTATGCAAATGAGATTAAAAAGTTAGACATGTTGAAGTTAAACCTGGTTGGCAACCATGGCACATTCCTTAGATATGATGGAGGAGAGAAAAATAAATAAAAATAAAAGCCTAATGAAAGCACATCATCTAATAACTAGTAAGCTGCAATATATTCTTTTTTATGTCGAGCCAAACACTTTTTTTCATATTTTGAATGAAGTGGGGGATTAGAACCCTTTTTAGGTTTTTACTTTTATTCTGCTACTCGATCAAAGAGATTTACCTCCATTTCTTGTTCTACTGACAGCTGTTTTACCAAAGAGAAAGTGAGGGAAATTCTGCAACAGGGACACAAACAGTAAAACAAATATGAGTGGTGTTCTATCCTAATCCATCTCTACTAAAGAATACTACTACTAATGCATTTTTATTAAGGCCTGTGTAGTTATTGCTTATAAGTTACCCTCACCTTCTTCCTTGTAAAACATTGTCATCAGTACAGAAAAAAAAGTAAATCTCTCTAATAAAGCTCCACATAGCAGTACAAAACTTAAAAATAAAAACACGTTTTGGCTGAATAAACACGTTAAGCCATTTCTCTGCATGTTTTCTAGACATGTGTATTCGTTTTCGTCTGAATGCATTTCCGTCTGAATTTCTGGGATTTTTGTGTTCATTTTAACAAACAATAACGAACACGCAGAATCCGAAATCCGAAAGATCCAAAATAAAAAATTCTTTATTTTCGTTTTGTTGCGACAACAGTTCGATATAGATAGAAGATTCGACATGACGGTGACAATAGCGATCTGTGTTTATCGAACCTGCGGTTGAATGTGCCTAACCTAACTCTATTAGTCTAAGATTATTCGACATAGAGAGAAAAGATTTGACATTATAGAGACATAAGGATTCGACGAAGCAGCTAAAAACATACGATCGTCGCGAGTGGACATTTACGGTCAAAGAATTCTAATGTTGGTTGACTAGTAATAAAAATTAATAAATATAATTATTACTAGTCATACAACATTAGAATTCTACTGTAGCTTGTGGGCGGAGCATTTGATCGGAAATGTACGATCGTGGCGTCGTACAGTTTAGCTGCTTCGTCGAATCTTCTTAGAACATTCAACAGACACCATAAGCCTTCAATTGACAGATTCGACCTTAATTCTGATTTTCAGACGAATGCATTTTTTAACGAAACAAAATAAATAAAAACGAATTTCGGGAGTAACTGAATAAATGTATTTTTTGGACGAAACCGAAATTCCGAAACAAAATATTTCAGTGTGCACATGTCTAATGTTTTCCCTTTTATCCGGACCCTATATTTTGGAATTCTATATATTGCTTTATTGGAGAAGATTTCTAACAGACTGAGATTCCGGTTCCAAAATTCATCATGTTATAAAATGATGGCTTTTCTATCGCAAGTTGTCATTACAAAAAGTAAATTCTATTCCTAATAGTTAAATTTCAGCTGTAGAATTTCTAAGCCATTGTTGTAAACATTCTAACTACATCACAAAACACTGTGACAATTTTGAGTTTTTTTTTATTAATGTGTCAAATTTGGGCTCTGCACATACATTTTTTATTTCCAGTTAGCCATAACATTGCTATGAGGGGATATTCTGCTGAAGACTGGCTGCAAGTTACAATATGCAGTCTTCAGATCTGTGAACTGAGACTGTTACATCACCAAGATGAATAATTTATGTACCGTATGAGTATGTGTGTTCTACTTCAAACCAGAGTTTAAAATGTATAAATGATTTTTCAGGAAAGGGCAATCGGACTATGAAGATTTAAATCCCAGTGCAAAAAAAAATAGGAAACTGGAAAAAATGTTTTAATGCAAACGATAAAGTCAGAGTAGATGTGAATATGAGCTAAATTAGATGCTGGAAAATTGAGAAAAGAATTGTGGAACCAAATGATATTTGGCAAGAGCTGAAGTGTATAAACTACCAAAGAAAAGATGCTTTTGAATTGATTTCTGCCGCTTTGGAGAGGATTTAATGTGAGTTAGATGTTGGCTTTTTATTGCACTCCTCTGCCCAGATTTACCTCACACTTCAAAGCATTAACAAACCATTATACCATTCAAACTGTATTTGATAGCCTGGTTAATCTGATGCAACTGATTTTACAAGGAAATTAAAAAGCTAACATGTTAATTAAGTAACAGATGAAGTTATGAGAGCAATGAAAAGTTTGGAGATGGCGATTGCAGAAAGATCATTAAAGGAGTACCTTAAGGAGTAAGTTGTTTTTAATTCAATAGTTTGATGCTACAATGTTCTTTCAGTATATACATACATTTTTAACCAAGTGGATTCTGGTCCCAGTGGAATCATTGTGACGTAGCTTGGTCATAATATCCCTTAATATTATGAACAATGGTTGTTTTCCTGATGTTCACATTTTAGTAAGACCCCTTTCACACTGGAGCGGTTTACAGGCGCTATTGCGCTAAAAATAGCGCCTGCAAACCGACCCTAAACAGCTGCTGCTGTGTCTCCAGTGTGAAAGCCCAAGGGCTTTCACACTGGAGCGGTGCGCTAGCAGGACAGTAAAAAAAGTCCTGCTAGCCGCATCTTTGGAGCGGTGAAGGACCGGTGTGTATACCGCTCCTCCACCGCTCCTGCCCATTGAAATCAATAGGACACTGTGGCTATATTGCCGGCAATGCGCCACTGCAGAGGCGCTTTGCGGTGGTCTTAACCCATTCTCAGCCACTAGCGGGGGGTAAAACCGCCCCGCTATCGGCCAAATAGCACCGCAAAATTGACGGTAAAGCGACGCACCTCCCGCCCCAGTGTGAAAGGGGCCTAAGTGAAGGACTGCCAAGGAACAGGACTGGGATATGCAGATAAAGATGAAAGATAAAGACAATTCCAGCTTTGGCACCTTTAGTAGCTAGCTATGCAATTGAAAATTCCTGTTTCTTCTGCTGTACAGAGAGGAGACACCAACATTTAGGGTGGTATAGATTTCTATCCTTGTAATTGTTTTTTAAATACAATGCTGTCTTAAAGTATAGTATTTATCGGCGTATAACACGCACCCTAACTTTAAGAGGGAAGTTTCAGGAAAAAAACTTTCCACAGCCCCCCTGCGTATAACACGCAGGCACAGTTTACCCTCTATTTTCAGGGTAAAAAAGTGAGTGTTATACGTCAATAAATACAGTATATCCAAAGCCCAAACTGTTTTTAATGTGGATAAAGCAGAGAATGGTATAAAACTCCTGTCAGGTTTTGTTGCCATCTGTGTCCAAATGAGAAGATTCCTTCAATTTCTGCCCATCAAACACAACAGGAAGAGAGATAAGATGTCTCCAAAGTGAGGTAAATGATAGTTGTCATCAAAACAAGTGCCCCCTGGAGGATTTCCTGTTCTGGTGACAGTTGAGAATTTAGTTTTCTCCCTGTACTTTCAGTTTCAGGGATTTTGGTCACCTGGTCAAATAAAAAGAGTTATTCTACATAACAGGGAAACAAACAGCAACACAAATCTATCAGGTTCTACTCTCTTACCACTATTCAAAACAAACAAACAAAAAAGATGTGACTTTAGATAAAACATACTATTTATTTTCACTCTTCAGTAACTGCATTTTTGGACATTATCCTTAACCACTTAGAGCCCATTCACACAGGGGCGTCTTTGGATCCGACTCCAAATCGCCCCAGGTCGCCCCTAGTCGCCTCAGGTCGCGCTGGCTGAAGAAATCAATGTAAGTTAATGGAGCCGTCCTTATGCACACTACTGCAGTCGCTCCGACTTCAAAAAAGGTCCCTGTACTACTTCAATCCGACTCCTAGGCGACCTGTAACCATACATTTCAATGGGAGTCGCCTCTCCCTGTCTTAATAGGAGCAACTCTCCAGGAAGAAAACTTAAATTTCTCCTGCAAAACTCTCTCTCCCCCCTCCCTCCCATAGAGCTGATTCTTGTTTGATTGGCCACTGGAATGTCTCTTGTCCTGCAGGCAACTTGGAGTTGCCTTGTAAATAGCTCCAGGTCGCGCTGTGATTCATACTCAGGTCGTGTCTGAGTTGCCTCATAAAATCGCGCTGGAAGTCGTGTTGCCCCTGTGTGAATGGGCTCTTAAGGACCGAAAGGATTTGCCCCCTTAATGACCAGGCAATTTTTTGCGATACGGCACTGTGTCGCTTTAACTGACAATTGCGCGGTTCTGCAATGCTGTACCCAAACAAAATTTATGTCCTTTTTTTCTCCCAAATAGAGCTTTCTTTGATGGTGTTTGATCACCTTTGCGTTTTTTTTTGCGCTATAAACAAAAAAAGATCAACAATTTCGAAAACAAACAAACAATATTTTTTACTTTTAATATGTATTCTTCTACATATTTTTGGTAAAATACGCGTATATTGATTGGTTTGCGCAAAAGTTATAGCGTCCACAAAATAGGGGACAGATTTATGGCATTTTTATTATTATTATTTTACTAGTAATGGCTGTGATCAGCGATTTTTGGCAGGACTGCGACATTGCGGCTGACAGATCGGGCACTTTTGACACTTTTTTGGGACCATTGACATTTAAATAGCGATCAGAGCTAAAAATAGCCACTGATTACTGTATAAATGTCACTGGTAGGAAAGAGGTTAACACTAGGGGGCGATCAAGGGGTTAGGTGTTCCCTAGGGAGGTATTTCTAACTGTGGGGGCAGTGTAGTGACTGGAGGAGGAGAGAGATTGCTGTTCCTAATCACTAGGAACAGCAGATCTGTCTATCCTCCCCTGTTTACATTGACAGATCCCTGTTCTGTCTCTCTCAGGCGTGATCACCCGATGTCCGCCGGACACGCGCATTGGCTCCGGCATCGTGCCGTGAGCTTGCGTGCCCCCTAGTGGTCTTAAAGCGGCTGACGTACCATGACGATGATTCGCCCAGGAGAGCCAACCTGCCACAGTATACCTGTGGTGGCTGGTCTTTAAGAGGTTAAAGAAGTTGTAAAGGCTGAAGGTATTTTACCTTCATGCATTGTATGCATGAAGGTAAAGAAACCTTCTGTGTTCAGCATCCCTCCCAGCCCCCCTAAAACACACCTGAGCCCCACCTGGATCCAGCGATATGCTTTCCTGGATCTCTCCCTCCTCATTGGCTGAGACAGTAACAGTAGTCATTGGCTCCTACTACTGTCAACCACAGCCAGTGAGCCACTGAGAAGAGAGTGGAGGTGGGGCCGAGACGGGCTCCGTGTGTGAATGCACACACAGAGCAGCAGCTCGGGAGCAAGCCTGCTCGTGTGCCCCCATAGCAAGCTACTTGATGTGGGGGCACTTGGCAGTAGGGAGGAGCCAAAAGAGGAGGATCGGGGCTGTTTTTTTTTTTTACAAAACCACTGTACAATGCAGGTAAGTATAACATGTTTGTTATTAAAAAAAAAAAAAAAGCTTTTAATATCACTTTACTAACTCCAAGCTTGAGTAGATTTTGTATACTTTAGTTATAGGTTGTCTCAGCCCCCTAGAATACCGTGAATAAATCCAGGACAGTAATAGTAAAAGAGAAAATCTTCCAATGTGGGCACCTGTTCTGGTGACAACATTCAATCAAATGATTTTCTTTACTTTAGGGATTATCTCTAACTTCCTGTTATGTCTTCATAACAGAAAGTGAAGGAAAATCTTCCCAATGAGACACATAAAAAACAGGGTTTTTTGATCATTCCCTACTTTATCAAAAAATAAAAAAAAATATTTGCTTTTAAATTAGATTTAACTGATTCTCAATTCAAGCACCAAATCAAATGGAACACAAATAGTAAATAGGATGTCTCATAATTATTATTATTTTTGCTATAAAATCTGGTCTTTCTTGTGTATGCTAGATGAGGGCACTTTGGTAATAGTGTAGCTAAAAATACAATAAAGCAGGGAAAAAGCTTTCCAACCAGAGTAGCTTTTTTAAATAAATGTGTCTCTTAAAAGCAAAGTTCATGGAGTGCTCTGTATATAAAAAAGACACACACAAATAAAATGACTGAGAGTGAGCGGTGCTTTGTTGAAGATTTTGCCCTGTCCAAAGAACTTGCTGTCTTCTAAACGAAAATTGTTCTATAATAAAGTTACCAGAATGACTGGAAAGGCATATTACAAATCATGTACAAGACTATGCTGTGTTAAATAATTCTGGTTTATAAAGTCTGGCAAAAATATATGTATTATTCTAATAGAATATGACTCAGCTTTCATTACTATACTGAACTTTTTGCCCCCTTTACAACTGGCTGATGATATGCTAAAGCCAAAGTAGTATATACTGGGCTTTAACATGACTTTGCAACCAGGTGTGGTTTTGTGTCTAGCCTATACATCTTGCAGTTCAAGAGCGTTTGATTCCATACCAACCAAGCCCACCATCTTCATGGAATCTGTAGGTTTTCATTGTGCGTGTTGCTGGTATTTTCTTCCACATCTCTAAAACATATTGGTAGGTTAATTGATATCAAATCAAGCTGGCCCTTAAATGTATTTGTGTTTTTACTTAAGTTTTATATGAATGTTAAATTGTACACTTGTGTGGTGGGGGTGATATGAATTTAATGCTTAGTAGCTATTCAATAGCACTTATTACTCTTGTGTAGTGGCCAGCTGTTATGATTGACTCCCCTAACCCAAGGCACAGAGTCTAAGTAACAATTTTAACAATTTTATCTACACCAGAGCATCTCACCAGAGCCAGGTTCTGACCCTCAGAATCATCCATCTATGGGGTTACAGGAACAGAATGGTTACGCTGTGGAGACAGGGTTCAATATAGTAGAAGGTCTGAGTACAAGTCAAGGCAGACAAGAGAATAAAAGGAATGGGAGTTGCAAGTTGCAATCAGCAGCTAACGCAAATTGAATGATCAGTATTGCACGCAGCTCTCCTCCTTTACTGCACGTCCAGTGTGTTCAGTGTAACCAAACACAGGAAGTGTTGTCACCGGCTTCTCCCGGTTCGTTGCGTCACAGGTCACGTGACTTTCTCAAGGGAATACATTTCCCTTGAGAAAGCCACGTGACCTGTGACGCAACGTGTGGGGAGGAGCCGGTGACGACATTTCCTGTGTTTTGTTACACTGAACACACTGGACGTGCAGTGAGGAGGAGAGCTGCGTGGAATACTGATCGTTCAATATGCGTTATCTACTGAGTAAATGTGAGTGAATATTCCCTACTGAGTAGAAGTAACTAGTATATAGCAATCTTGCGCGATGATGTTGTTTCATTTATTTTGAGAATCAATTTATCCTGGAAAAATCAATTACCTTTGAAGAATCCCAGGCAAATCTTTGAACCATTATCTAGAATCAGAATACATATAAGCTGACCGTAGTGCGTATTTCTGTCTGAAAGTGTTTGGAAGGTGAGCAGGCAATTCACACTGAGGTGGTGGTGACTTTCTGTCTGCACTTTTCAACAATTTTTATCATTTATTATCACAGAGAAAAGATTGTTTTTTTTTCTACAATTTCAAAGTTTTTTCAGCAATCATATTTTTATGGACATTTCTTTATATGTGTTTGCATTATTATGCACTGTGTATTATTATTAAGTTGGTTTTTAGTGGACTATTAGTTTTATTCAATAAACAACAGGTATAGCAGACACTATCAGGCAATCTGGGTAAACAACAGGTATGTACATGCCCAATGCCAGGGAGTCAAACCAATGCAGGCTAAGACATACACACCTACACACACACTAATGAATATGCTCCAAGACGTGCATGCTCAGCCATTGCCAAAATGTCTCACCCCGAAAATGAACATGATGGGCTAGGCCCTGGAATGAACAGTTGTGGGCATTGGAGGTATTTTAACCCAATGGTTTGTAAATAATCCTTAAATCCAAACATACATTGCTCACTTGCATTGAAAAGTAGGAAGGTAACAAGCAATGTAATAATTATTATTAAGTATTAGTGTATTTTGTTGAAAGGGATTCAAGACAAGTGATGTTTTTATGTAGCTTTTTGATCAGTTTCAGACTTCCTGAAATACATCTCTGGAAAAAATATACTGTACAAAACATCAATAATCCAAAAAGGAAAAAGACTATTGATCCATTATGTATATAAATCATGTAAGCTTCAAATAAATTGTATTGCTAGCAAAAAAAAATCCATAATGTGAGTCATTAGCTATATATTTTCAGCCTAGCAAAATACTACATTTAGAAAACTGAAATGTCAGTTGGAGTAGAAACAATTAAGAAATGAATGCTCCAATTTAAATATTTTAGCAATAACATACAGGTGTATGTAGGAAATGTTAATTTATTCCTACAGTTCCTAATCCCTAGCGTGCTCCATGTGAGTTAAAGAGAAAGCGTTTTTGAAATCAATATATTGCTGACTTTATAGTAAATATTGAACTGCTGTATATATTTGTTTAAAGGTAAATTAACCTTTGTTTGTCTCTATTTTTGTTTGTATGTCATCATGCCAGTATTGATTTTTTTAGGAATCGACCGGCTTTTTACAGGCAGCAGGAGGGGTTACCCCTCCAGTGCCTCTCTAGGCTCTACCTTCCCACCGGCGGGCCCAGAATGAAGCCGGCTTACCATAGAGCTCGTTGTGGACCGCAAGGGTTCCTGATGTGCTCTATGGTATAGGAAACTAGAAGCAATGAGCAATTTCAGCACTTCCATTTTCCCTGGATGTAAACAGCATTGTTTTTAAATATTGAAAGCATCTGATCACACTGATCTTGGTATGATCAGATACTTTAAAGGGCAGAGGAGACATCTGGGGTCACTGCCTGTCACTGCCTATTGTTGTCACAAGGGATGCTTATATTCCTTGTGACAGCATTAAAAGTGATCATTTTTTTTTAAAGAAACAGTGTAAAAAAAACAAAAAACAAACAAACATTTTTTAAAGCGCCCCTGTCCCCCTGTGCTCATGTGCAAAGACAAACACATGTAAATGGCGATTGCACGACACATATGAGGTATTGCCATGAACCTCAGACTAAGAGCAATAATTCTAGCATGGACTTCCTCTGTAACTCTAAATTGCTAACCTGTAAAGGCTTTTAAATCGGCGCCTGCGGAGATTTTATAATGTCGTTTGTCTCCATTCCATGAGCGTGCACAAGTTTTAAGGCATGACATGTTGGGTATCTCTAGAGTATTATATTATGTTTGTGTGCATTAAAATTTGTGTGTTTTTTCTAAAAAAAATTGCGTTAGAGAAAACACTGAGCAAATACTGTGTGGCATAAAAAAATGCAAAACCCAGCATTTTATTCTCTAGGGCCTCTGCTTAACCACTTCCCACCCCGTCAATAGCAGATTGACGTCCGGGAAGTGGTTCAGTTATCCACACTGGACGTCATATGTCGGGATAACAGCCGTCATATGTCGGGATAACAGCCGCCGCGTGCCCGGGGGGGCGCGCATCGCGGCGATCGGTGGAGCGGTGGGTCAGTCTGACCCACCGCTACACTGATCTCTGTAAAAAGCCTCCGTCGGAGGCTTTTTACCACGTGATCAGCCGTGTCCAATCACGGCTGATCACAATGTAAACAGGAAGAGACGTTGATCGTCTCTTCCTCACTCGCGTCTGACAGACGCGAGTAGAGGAGAGCCGATCGGCGGCTCTCCTGACAGGGGGGGTTCGCGCTGATTGTTTATCAGCGCAGCCCCCCCTCGGATACCCACACTAGACCACCAGGGAAGCCCCCCAGGACCACCAGGGAAGCCCCAATCATGTGGATGGCCCCCATGGCCATCCACATGTAGTAAAAAAAAAAAAAAAAAACATTAAAAAAAAATATGCCAATCAGTGCCCACAAATGGGCACTGACTGGCACTTTCACAATGTGTGGTGGCTGGCATTGCTGGGCACCAGTGCCACCAATGCCACCTACTAGTGTCCATCAGTGCCACCTATCAGTGCCCATCCATGCCCATCCATGCCAATCTGTGCCCACCTATCAGTGCCCGTCCATGCCACCTATCAGTGCCACCCATAAGTGCCCATCAGTGCCGCCTATAAGTGCCCATCAGCGCCGCCTATGAGTGCCAATCAGTGCCGCCTATGAGTGCCAATCAGTGCCGCCTATGAGTGCCAATCAGTGCCACTTATGAGTGCCCATCAGTGCCGCATGCCAGTGCCACATATCAGTGCCCATCAGTGCCGCCTATCAGTGCCCATCATCAGTGCCCATCAGTGCCACCTCATCAGTGCCACCTCATTGGTGCCACCTCATCGGTGCCCATCAGTGTCGCCTTATCAGTGCCCTTCAGTGCCGCCTTATCAGTGCCCATCATTGAAGTAGAAAAGGTACTTATTTACAAAAAAATTTACAGAAACAAAGAAAAACTTAGTTTTATTTTAAATTTTCGCTCTTTTTTTATTTGTTGTGCAAAAAATAAAAATCGCAGAGGCGATCAAATACCACCGAAAGAGAGCTCTATTTGTGGGAACAAAATGATAAAAAATTTGTTTGGGTACAGTGTAGCATGACCGCGCAATTGTCATTCAAATTGCGACAGCGCTGAAAGCTCAAAATTGGCTTGGGCAGGAAGCTGTATAAGTGCATGGTATTGAAGTCGTTAAAAAATATCTAATATTTGGGGGTTCTAAGCAGTTGTGGCCCATCCATTAGGGGTGATTAGAGCCAAAGGCTCATATAGGCTTCAAAAAATGGAGGGCTCGGGGCGCAGAGCACTGCGCTCTGAGCCCACCCAGTTGTGTGACAATAGCGAATGAATATTCACTATTGTAACAGTGATTCTCCTCCCGTCACTCGTATGGCCTAAAGTAGATCCGATCGGATTGTCCGCCAGGAGGAGGAGGAGACCCCCATGACACAGCCTGCTAACTGGCTGGCCAACCCCCAAAGCCCCCCTCCCCCCAAAGTATTTTTTCTAGCAATAAATACAGATTTTTACTTGTTAAAAAAAGTATTAGAAGACGGCCTGGTCTTCAAGTGGTTAAGGAACAGCAGCACCTGTTTCTGTCAAGATTTTAAAGCTTTATTTTTCTTAAATCACAAACATGTTATACATACCTGCTCTGTACAATGGAATTGCACAGAGGGGCCCTGAACCTCCTATTGTGGGGTCCCCCGCCGGTGAACTTGCCTCCATGTCTTCTGTGTCTGCCACCACAGCAAGCCACTTGCTATGGAGGCAGACATGCAGGCACGCTCCCAAGCTGGGCTGTGTACGTCCATAGACACAGACAGCATGTCTCAGCCTTGCCTTCTGCTATCTGCTCACAGGATTTAATTGACAACAGCAGGAGCCATTGGCCCCTGCTGCTGCCTCTCTGTCCTGTGAATGCCGTTACATAGCTCTTCTGTTTTATGTATTTTGTTTTATGGCAACAGGGTCACCTTAAGGGGATGTTTCAGCAACTAATCACCTGTTAACATTGTTAATATACTGCACCTATTATAACATATTTTGGTGCAAATGAGTGCAGATTTGTGTAGCCTTATTAACCACTTGCTGACTGTGCTATAGCCGAATGATGGCTACAGCATGACTGGTCAGTTCTGGGAGGGTGTCATATGACATCCTCCCATGATCGTACGGCATCATATCACACTTAGGACACAGCTGATCATAGATTAGGTTAAAGGGCCAATCACTTGATCAGCTATGTCCAATCACAGCTGATCACGATGTAAACACAGGCTGGTTATCGACATTCTCTTCCTCGCTCTGACAGCGTGAGGAGAGACAATAACCGGCTTGTGTGAAAGGGACATCTAGACTGATAATCAGGGCACTAATTGTCAGGGTCCTGATTATCAGTGCAGTCCCAACTAGGGTTGCACAGATACCGATACTAGTATCGGTACCGGTGCCGATACCAAGCACTTGAACGAGTACTTGTTATCGTGCAAATGCTCCGATGCTTAGTCTGATACCTGATTCCTCCGTGTAGCAGGTCCTCTCAGATGATCGGGGCAGTTACAAGCATCAATCTCCCTGTGAGGCTTTCAATAAAGCAGCTGGTAGCTGCTTCTCCTCCTCTCCCTTCTGCGGCTGTCAGCTGCTTTATTGAAAGCTATACGGGGAGATCGGTGCTTGTAACTTCCCCCACCGATCGTCCTGACTGTCCCCTGTGTCCTCCTCTGGCTCCCCTGGTCCTCCTCCCACTCCCCAGGTCCTCCTCAGGGTCTTACTCTGGCTCCCTGGGTCCTGCTCTGGTCCCCCTCTGTGCTCCCTTAGTCCCCCCCCTCATTGTGGATCTGTCAGAGAGTTGAGGAAGGAGCCAGTAAATATGTCATTTACTGGCTCCTTCCTTTTCTGAATGAACAGAGTTAGTGATCACTGACTCTATCCATTCATAACTGTCACTGAGCATTGTAAACTGTGTTTACAAAGTTTCAGTTTATGAATGAACAGGAGCACCTGTCTTCTGTCCATTCATCTTCAGTGAAGCTGAGAACTGGGGAATCTCTGTCCTCAGTCCCTTTCCCTGTCTCAAAAGGGAGATGTCAGGGGTCTGTTCAGACCCCAGATATCTCACCAAAGCCCCCCAAGAGGGCTGGTAGGAAAATGAATAAATAAAGAATTGTAATAAATAAATATTTAAAAGGATAAATTGTACAAATAAAATAAAAAAAACACTGACACCATCCACCCCCCCTCCAAAAAATCAGAAAGCACTCTAATATATATATATATATATATAGTAAAAAATAATAAAAATAATAAATTGTAAAAAAAAAAAAATGACAGTCCACGCCTTATCGGTGCCCATCAGTGGTGCCTATCAGTGCTGCATATTAGTGCCACTGTCACATGACATTAAAAAAGTATCAGTAATCGTACTTGAAAAAAAATATTGGTACTTGTACTCGGTCTTAAAAAAGTGTTATCGGTGCAACCCTAGACCCAACAGCGGCCATCATTGCCGCCTACCAGTGCCCATCAGTGCCACCTATCAGTGCCCATCAGTGCCATCAATCAGTGCCACCTATCAGTGAAGCCTTATCAGTGCCGCCTCATCAGTGCCCATCAGTGCAGCCTATCAGTTCCCACCAGTGCAGCCTCATTAGCGCACATCAGTGAAGGAGAAAAATTACCTGCGTGCAAAATTTTATGACAAACTATGAAAGAAATGTTTTTTCCAAATTTTCGGTCTTTTTTCGTTTTTTTAGCAGAACGTAAAAAAACCAGTGGTGATTAAATACCATCAAAAGAAAGCTCTATTTGTGTGAAAAAAATTATAAACATTTCATATGGGTACAGTGTTTTACAGTGCATGTGCTTAAACAATTTTCTGTGTTTTCTTTGTCATCATAACTCAATTGTCAGTACATTTGATTACTTGAGGAATGTTGTTACTTTTTTACACTCAATTTTGGAATGAATGGACTTTGTCAATTGAAAGCCACATACACTCTAATGCCGCGTACACACGGCCGGACTTTCCAATGGGAAAACCTCAGTCGGAATTTCCAACGGAAAAATAGAGAACCTGCTCTCTATCTAAGTCCGTCGGAAATTCCGACAGCAAAAGTCTGATGGAGCATACACACGGTCGGAATTTCCGATGAACAGCTCCCATCTGACTTTTTCTGTCGGAAATTCCGTCCGTGTGTACGCGGCATAAGACTGGGTTCACACTGGTGCCCTGCATTTTGGCCCCTTTGTGGGTGTATGTGCAGTTTTTGTGCATTAACTGCTTTTTAGCCATGGTCCTATTAACTTCTATTAGGTTGTGCATTTTTGACACATTTTCTGAAAGTGTACCAAAAGTCCTGCATGCAGCATCTTTGGTGTACTTTCAGAAAACATGGCAAAGATGTGCAACCTAATAGAAGTCAATAGAACCGTAGCTAAAAACACAGGTAAAATACACGTAAACTGTGCATGCACCCATGCTGCCGCCAAACCTCAGCACACCAATAAAAACCTCACCTTATGCTGCCTACACACGATCGGAATTTCCGACAACAAAACCGTGTTTTTTTTTCCGACGGATGTTGGCTCAAACTTGTCTTGCATACACACGGTCACACAAATGTTGCTCGGAAATTCGGAAGGTCAAGAACGCGGTGACGTACAACACTACGACGAGCCAAGAAAAATGAAGTTCAATGATTCCGAGCATGCGTCTAATTGATTCTGAGCATGCGTAGAATTTTTGTGCGTCGGAATTGGATACACACGGTCAGAATTTCCGACAACAAGTTTTGCTGTTGGAAAAATTGATAACCAGCTCTCAAACATTTGTTGTCGGAAATTCCAACAGCAAATGTTCGATGGAGCCTACACACGGTCAGAATTTCCAACGAAAAGCTCCCATCGAACATTTGTTGTCAGAAATTCCGACCGTGTGTATGCGGCATTAGTCCTTTAAGACAGGCAGCAAGCTCACTACCCTCTGAAAAGTGATTCTTCATTGGATTTCTTTTGGGAGAGTGATATAGCAGTGGTTGACAGCAGTGGTTGTGGCTCAGCTGCCTGTTTTTACCACCACCTGGCTGTCCATGTAAAACAAACAATATGGTGGCCATACACATGGATCAGGCCAACTTCTACTACAAACAGCCTGTCAGATTTTCCCCACTCGATCAGCACCGGAGGCTATAGTCGGCAGTGCTGATCAGTGTATTCTGACGGCAGGGACATCTCCCCGCTGTCAGAATACAATACCCTAGGGGGAGAGGATTCCCGCATCCACATTCTAGGGGAATCAAGTCATTTTTTTCATTCAACCAGCTGGATGAATAAAAAAAAGACTAATCTATGGGTACTTTAGAAATGTGTTCATTTTTGAACATTTATCCATCCCACTCCTTCAATTTTTCTCATCACTGTGTTGGAAAACAAATGCTGATTGGACCCCACTAATAATAAGAAAATGTAATGAATGTTCTTAAAACAAAGATGTTTTAACACAATTCTACTAGTAAAGGTTAAATCTTAAAACAATCTGTTTATTCATGTTTTGCGTTGTGTGCAACATGGCCACACAAACTGATGGTGCATGCCTACAAAACTGCTTCAAAGATTAATAAAACATTTTGGTATACAGTATACTGCACAAATGTACTTAAGAATCTGTGCAGTCATGTTGCACAGCATTGCGAGTTGTTACAGCAGTTGATTTTTCATGCCCACAAAAGTATTGAGCTGAGTACTGAGCTAATGGGCCATTTTTGATATATGTTGCCAAATTAACATCCCCGGACAGTTTTAAAAAAAGAGATGTTGTAGAGTTGAATAATAAACAGTTTCCTGTTAGACAACTGCTAAAGTAGTATTACAAGGTCTATTTTGATTTGACAGCAACATGAGTTGATATTTCATAGACAGATTAACAATATGCAAGCAAGAATCCAGCCTTGAATTATCCACACTGTAAATACAAGTAGAGGTTTTTATCACACAGAAACAACCTTGACATTTGGGACATCAAGGTATTCTTTTCAGGGCATTAATTTTTAAATTGGATACTATGTACAACAGCCACAGGCAATCAGTACATATGTAGGTGCTGCAGAACTACATATCCCACACTGCCCTGCCAGATCCCTGGTTGGCTTTATACATTGGATGGCACAGAATGCTGCAAGTATTAGCATTTGCACTGCAGATGTATAGGAAATCTATCACTGGCATATAGTATTTTTTTGTACATGAGTCATAAGGTTATATGTAGGTTGTATGTAGATATGCATGCAACTTGCTTTAGGCTATTTTAATAAAGAATTGGCATATTGTAATAGAGTATGGTTCTCAACATGTCAAAGTGTATCTAAATCCAAAAGCAAAAATGTAATACAGTCATACAAAAAGAAGCTTATGAAACATTAGATCTTGATTCAAATAGTGCCTACAGATAAAGGTGACATACCTGTACTTAAACAAATGATACATGAAATCAATATGTTCTATTCATTTTCATGTTCTAAATGAATAAAAATGCAGATTTGTCATACAAAAAATGTACCACCACTTCAAATCCAGGAAATTAGAATCAATGGTTCCAGATTAGGTGCCCTCAGTAGGGTGTGAGCAAGCAGAACCTGGCTTTTATAGACTTCAGATATCTGTGGTCTATTGTTTTATTTGCTTTTGGCATGGGTAGCATTTTGGGGGGACCCCTACGCCATTTTTTTTATTTTGGCACAGGGTTCCCTTAAAATCCATACCAGACCTGAAGGGCCGGGTATGGATTTGGGGGGACCCCTGCGCCTTTTCTTTAAAAAAAATTGGCACAGGGTTCCTCTTAATATCCATACCAGACCTGAAAGACCTGGTATGGATTTTGGGGGGACCCTCATGCATTTTTTTTTCATTTTGGACCCATGCCATTTTTTTCAATGATTTTTATTTATATTGCTGAGTTCCGACAATTCATTACAGCCGAGAGCAGTTTTAAATTACTTTTTTACCTTTAGAAATGTAATTTTGCTGTGGTATTGTTCTAAACATGGGAAAATGCGCTATTTTACCGGCATACTAAGAAGACCCCCTGGACACAATATTTAAGGAATATTTCATTTTCATTGTTTCACTTTAAGCATGATTAAAATCATTGCTCCTGAAAAAACGGCAGTTTTAAAAACTTTTTTTGCATTGATACATGTCCCCTGGGGCAGGAGCTGAGTCCCCATATACATTTTTTTATGGCAATAACTTGCATATAAGCCTTTAAAATTATCACTTTTGATTTTTCATGTTTGTTTCTCATAGACTTTAACGGTGTTCCGCGGCTTTCGAATTTGCCGCGCACAGCGAACAGGCAAACACCCGATGTTCGAGTCGACTTTACGTTCGACTCAAACATCGGGCTCATCCCTACTTGCGAACTGCAAACAGAATGGTTTTCAGCTCATTCCTAATGCTTTATAATAACATTATAACCAAAGTTAAACCCATATCATTTCTACATACATAAGGACCAAGGGGTTTTTGTTTTTGTAAACGTATAAGAAATGTCTAGATATTTCTAGACATTTCTTATACGTTTATATTTTAAATGTATTTATTTCAATACATACAGTAGTTGAAATATTTTAGTGTTCTTATAAAAAGGACTAAATATTCCCTAGCTTTTGTTAAAACATTTACTGATTTGCAGAAGAATTTAGCCAATTACTTAATTCCTGGTTTTTACATCCCCTGTTCTCCTTCCTAGGTATTACTAATTTACAACAATTGAATGTGGCAGGCAGCCAACAGCTTGTAGAGCCATGGTTAACCCTAAGGACTGCAGTGAAGCCGACACGTTTGTTGTTTTTCAATTACAATGAAGGAAAAATTATATGCTACACTAGTAAAAGCATTTTGCATAAGAGTGACACATTTCAAATCCATCAAACTTTAGAATGCAATGCATTCAAGACACCATTAAGTGGTGCTGTTTGTGGACACCTTACTACCCTTACTCCAAAAAAAAACTTCCTTCTCACTGATATTAGATGTTTCATTTCTGCATGTTGGAAGCAAGACATTGGATAATGTTAAGTATGTTTTACACATAGAGAAGAAGAAAATATAGCTGGATATACACACACAGATTTCTTTAGTTAAGCCTGTAAGCAGAACTAAAGAAAATTAACATATTCCTCCATCCACCAAAAAAATGCAGATAGATGAATCTTCCCTGATGACTATCATTTTCTGATTGGATGCAGTCACTGTTTGACAGTTTTCCTCTTGGCTCCTTTGAAAAAATGTTGCTTGAACAAAACACTTTTGCAGAGCTGGTTGGTGCCAACAATGACACCCACAGCTCAAATTTCCCTGCTGAATAAGCCAAAATTCAAACCGTGTTTGGCAGCATTAACTTTCAAAGAAGCAAACTATTTTAATTTGTTTCACTTTAATTTGTCTCACTGGGGGGACCAAAGCGTGCATTCACCTTTGTGCGTAAGCACGGGAGGATGGGCACACTTAAAACAAAAAAATAATTGTTATTTTTTTTTTTAAATTTTTTTACACTGTTACTTAAAAAATGTTTAATCACTTTTGTTGCTGTCACAAGGAATGTAAACATCCATGTCACAGCAATAGGCATGTGAGAGATCCTCTTTATGGAGATATCTGGGGTCTATATGACCCTAAATCCCTCCTCTGCACTTAAAAGTATTCAAAACACCAAGATTGGTGTTTTTGAATGCTTTAGATTTTTTTAAATGGCGCCAATGGTTATCGAGTATACCGGAAGTGAAATCATGTCATCGCTTCTGGATTACTATTACAAACAGCCGATCAAAGATGATTCACTGAGGGACTAGTTCCTTATCAGATCCACATTACTTTTGCCTGGGCAGATTTAAAAGCTGCTATTGGACTGAATTGCAGCTATGGATCTGCCAACTGCTATACGTGGTCAGTCAAAAATAAAGTGGACCCGATGGAGAACTAGTCTCTCAGTTCCTCATCAGACTCCATACACCTCTAATACAAAACACCTTGGTCATGCACCGGACAGTGTGATGGGCACAACGACTGGGGAAAGAGTGCACTGAGGAAGCTGTGTCCAGTGTGGACACTCCCATTTCAATGCAGACACAGACAGATTCATATACTCTTTGGTGCTGTGCCCCAATGGAATTCTTATGCCGCGTACACACGATCGGAATTTCCGACAACAAATGTTCGATGTGAGCTTTTGGTCGGATATTCCGACCGTGTGTACGCTCCATCGGACATTTGCTGTTGGAATTTCCGACAACAAATGTTTGAGAGCTGGTTCTCTATTTTTCATACGGCAAAAGTTTTTTGTCGGAAATTCCGATCGCGTGTATGCAATTCCGATGCACAAAAATCATACGCATGCTCGGAATCATTGAACTTAATTTTTCTCGGCTCATTGTAGTGTTGTACATCACCGCGTTCTTGGCAATCAGAATTTCCGAGCAACATTTGTGTGACCGTGTGTATGCAAAACAAGTCTGAGCCAATATCCGTCGGAAAAAAACCCCACTTTTTTTTGTCGGAATGTCCAAACTGGTGTACACGGCATAAAGGGTGTTTACACAATTTGTTTATGATTTCCCCTAATAATCTGTTAAGAGTATTATTTAATAATTATTGTTACCTGTTTCATGCAAAATGTGTCACAAGTGAAATTTTCATTCAAGTTCTATCCACACAATGACACCTCAACCCGTTGCGCTGAAAAAAAAGTACTGCATGCACATCCTGCATGCATGAACTGCCCCCATAAGGAACAAGTCCCCATGTTTGCCTTTTTTTGCACTGTGATGGGTGTGCACATGGTGTGCACATGGTGTGAAAAAATAAATAAATAAAATTATATATATATAGATATATATATATATATATATATATATACATATACAGTAGATATATCTACTGTGTATATATATATATATATATATATATATATATATTTAAAAGCATGGTAATGGATATCATTTCACAAATTATATTCTGCACTTAAATTCATTGTTTACAAGGCTCAAGGAAAGAAAAAATCCTTGAGATTAGAGACATCTTGAACTATAAACACACATATCACACATAAAGCATCTGAGAATTTTCTCCAAGGGAATATTCATGGTCTGTTGCTTACAATTTCTGAATATGTTTTAAGTGAAAACCACCACTTTGTATTGAAATTACAGAATTCAATATTTTTATACATTGATTAAATCCTGCGTATATGTTACTGTTTGTGTTTTTCAAAATAAGATATACGGTTTTATATATATCTCTCTGAGTCTGGGCAAGTATAGAATCCTATGTAAGTCTTCTATCAGACAGATTCTTGTATATTGCAGTTACTACAATTTTGACAGCTGAACCCATTACCATGTCTATATATGCTATTATTGTACCAGGTATTGGTAAAGTAACCAAATGGCAATGACAATTTTAGTCTTTTATACAAAATCTAAATATATACATTGTAATTAATCATATACCTGAATTATATTGTACTTATGCTTTCAAGTATATACTTAATGAAGTGCCATTCCAAATGCCAATGCTATGGCTCTGGTATCCAACTCAAGAAGGGTGTTGGCGTATGTGCTAATTCAGTAAGCACCATAATGGATTGTAGATGAACACTGCTCACCGAACTGCTCCAATTGCATAGGTAGTGAAAAACAGCCTCAGTCACGGCCATGGGTGTCCGCTGAACTTTTTTCAGGGGGGGGGGGCATCATTCTTAAGGATAATTACGCTTCACTCCATGCCCATATAAATATAGCCTAGAGAATGTACATCTTTCTATATTGCAATGTATTGCAATACATCTGTTGTGGCCATATTTTGATCTTGATGAAAACAGCCTGTACTGCATACTGTACATACAACACAGATGTATTGCAATACATTGCAATACAAAAAGATGTACACAGTGGTGTCGTGGCACAGGCACTGCTGTTACCTGTAGTTCTTCAGCGATAGGGCAGGCACTGGCAGCGTATTCAGTCTCTTGTCTCGGCCACTGCACGCCACGCACCTGTGGGAGGAGTCAGCGCCGTGGCGGCCAGATTGGCATAGGTACATTTACACAAGCAGAGGCAGGCTGAGGCAGCAGCCAATCATGGAAAAGCCAGGTCAGGGTCACAGTGATGTTAAGCAGAGGCCCGAGCGGCAGAGCCAATCCGATGCTTGGGCCGGGGGTGAGGAGGGAGGGACAGATAGTCAGAAAAGACTGAGAGCAGCCCCAGCCCCCAGGCCAGCAGCAGTCTGCAGACTTCGAAAAAAAAGTCCACGGCTGCCGCCGCGGCCATTGCAACACAGGGGGCAAGTGTGTCTTCACTCTGACTTCCGGGGGGGGGGGCAATTGACCCCCCTTGCCCTATGGAGCGGACGCCCATGGTCACGGCTCCTCCTGATAGTCATGTCCCTGACCCATTTTTCCCCGCCCACAGGGCTTAGTCACATAGATATGACTAAGCACTGTGACAGGCGGGATGAAACGTGTCAGAGGAATGGCTATTGGGAGGAGCTGTGGATGAGGTCCTTTTTTACTTCCTATGCATTTGGAGCCGTTCGGTGTGTGGCATTCATCTACTATTCATTATACTGCTTACTGGATTAGCAGATGGGATACCAGAGCCATAGCTGTTCTGTGTTTTTGGCATGGGTTAAAACTTAACGGCAGTAATGGCAGCCTACTTTTTTTTTACATTTTCTTGCTATTTAATGTAAAGAAGACCTAAAAAAAAAGTAGGCTACTATTACTGAATATTATTTTTGAAAATGCTAGTGGCCTGGTTTTGGCTCTGATCTGGAACAATTATGCAGATTAGGAGTTTTGACTTTCCTCAGCTTACAGTGACTTTCAGTATTATGGTAAGAGACAGCCAGGCAATAAGCATTTCCTTTAAAACCTCCCATACTTCCACTGTCTCAACATATGTAGTCTTTTCTTTTTATTTATTTATTTTAAGTGGCTGAGTCTTTCTCTCCTCTTTAATACTAAGGGGCCTTGAACAAACTCCAATTTAATTGTTCGTAATTGCACTCATATTTAATCCATGATCCTTCAGAACCATCATAGTCTCCAACAACTAGAACATCTTTTATACTTACTTTCAAAACATTTTTCAAATAAGGACAGGCTCTACCACCTTTTCTTCTTATCCTCTTCCTTTGAAAATTAGCATAACCAAGAATATTATTTTGCCCAATCTTATGAACAATTAAACTAAGTTTCTTTAATACTAATGAAGTTATATACTGTAGTTTTTCAAAAACCAAAATTTCAAGTTCTCACATTTTGATTTCCAGGGTTCTGGTATTTGTTCATTTGTTAAAAAAAAATACTTTAACCACTTGCCGGCCGGGCTATATACAAATGACGGCTACAAGGCCAGTTCTGGAAGACGTCACATGACGTCCTCCCGTGATTGCGCCCACTGCGTGCCCTCTGCAGTGTGCTCTGTGATCACAGTGTCCTCCGGACACTGCTGATCACAGATTGAGGTAAAAAGCCAATCAGCGGCTCTTCAGCACATGATCAGCTATGTCCAATCACAGCTGATCACAATGTAAACAGAAGCCAGTTATCAGCTTTCCTTTCCTCGCGCTGACAGGGTGAGGAAGGGAGAAGAGAGCCGATAACCGGCTTCTCTAAAAGAGACATGTACACTGGTAATCAGGGCACTGATTATCAGTGTCCTGATTATCAGTGCAGTCCCAACAGTGCCCACCAGTGCTGCCAATCTGTTCCCACCAATGCTGCCAATCTGTTCCCACCAGTGCTGCCAATCAGTGCCTACCAGTGCTACCATTCAGTGACCATCAGTGCCTCCTCATCAGTGTCACCTATCAGTGCTGCTTCTAGTGCCCACCAGTGCAACCTATTATTTCCCACCATCGGTGCCACCTATCAGTGCCCATCAGTGCAGCCTCATCAGTGCCTCCTCATCAGTGTTCACCAGTGCCGCCTCATCAGTGCCTATCAGTGCCCATCAATGCCCATCAGTGCTGCCTAATCCTTGCCCATTAGTATAGCCTATCAGTGCCCATTAGTGAAGGAGAAAATGTGCCTGTTTGCTAAATTTTATAACAATATGTGATTTTTTTTTCATTTATTTAGCACAAAATAAAAAACCCAGTGGTGATTATAGTGTTTTACAGTGTAAGTGGTAAAACAATTCTCTGTTTTCTTTGATGTCATGACCTATGTTGTTACTATGTGGCTTATATCTAACCTATTTGCCCCATTACTTTCTAATTTGATTCCCCAGCCTGTTCTGGCAGTCTCCTATGGTGCTGTCAGCTCCATACTCCTTGGAGTGCCTCCTATAGCAAGCCAGGTGTTAAGAAGGCACCCATTTATGCACACTCCTGTTGGGTCTTGAGCCAGGTTGTATGTATCTATAGACACACAGCACTAGTAATCTATGCCCCCACTCCCTCCTCACAAGAGTTTGATTGGTGGCCACAGGTACTTATGGTTCTCCTGTGAAAGCAGGAAGTGAGGGGGCAGTGCTGGAGATGGAGCAGTAACACGAAGCCAGGTAAGTGTTTAAGGACAGAAGGGGATAGGAGAGGTTTTGGACATTTTTTTTTTTACCTTAATGCAATGAATTCATTAAAGCAGTATTAAACCTAAAACCAAAAATGTATTGCAGCTTACCAATCATTAGATGTGGTGGTGCATTACTTTTCTGTTTTTTACCTGGTGCTCTGACCAGTAACACATCTTCCGTATTAGTGAGACACACAAGCAGCAGCATTGTCAGCCTGGGGGGGGGGGGGGTAATGTTAAATGCATTAACAGATTTAGAACCAGTAACAAATTGAAGCCAAACTCCAGCTCACAATTTATAAGCTGTTACAGTAAACAGCATTTTACCTTTTCGGATAAAGGTCTTGCATGAATAAATAAAAGCTGATCATTTTAATCACCCCCCGCCAGTGTTAAGTGGCATTCATGTAAACTGATACATTCTGCTGGAAAGTTTGTGCTGTGAAGAAAGAAAGCCTAAAAAAGGAAACTAATACAGCCATCACAAATAGGGATGAGCCGAACACCCCCTGGTTCGGTTCGAACATGCGAACAGGCAAAAAATTTGTTCGAACGCGCGAACACCGTTAAAGTCTATGGGACACGAACGTGAAAAATCAAAAGTGCAAATTTTAAAGGTTAATATGCAAGTTATTGTCATAAAAAGTGTTTGGGGGCCTGGGTCCTGCCCCAGGGGACATGTATCAATGCAAAAAGGCTATAATGAATTGTCAGGTCTCGGCAATACAGATAAAAGTCATTTAAAGTCATTTAAAAAAAACATCATGGGTTCCCCCCAGTCCATTACCAGGCCCTTTGGGTCTGGTATGAATATTAAGGGGAACCCGAACCAAAATGTAAAAAAAAATGCGTGGGGGTCCCCCCAAATTCCATACCGGGCCCTTCAGGTCTGGTATGGATATTAAGGTGAAACCTGCGTCAATTTTTTTTAAAATGGCGTAGGGGTCCCCCTCAAAATCCATACCAGACCCTTCAGGTCTAAGGGGAACCCGCACCAAAATAAAAAAAAATGGTGTGGGGGTCCCCCCAAAAATCCATACCAGACCCTTATCCGAGCACGAAACCTGGCAGGCCGCAGGAAAAGAGGGGGGACGAGAGAGCGCCCCCCTCCTGAACCATACCAGGCCACATGCCCTCAACATGGGGAGGAAGACAGCTTGGGACAAATCCTTTATTAAAAGAAAAAAGGGTTGTGGGGATGAGGCCCTTGTCCCCATCAACATGGGGGCATCCTCCACATGTTGAGGGCATGCGGCCTGGTATGGTTCAGGAGGGGGGGCGCTCTCTCATCCCCCCTCTTTTCCTGCGGCCTGCCAGGTTGCATGATCAGATAAGGGTCTGGTGTGGATTTTGAAGGGGCCACTACGCCATTTTTTTTATTTGATGCAGGGTTCCCCTTAATATCCATACCAGACCTGAAGGGCCTGGTTTGAAATTTGGGGGGACCCCCAAGTAATTTTTTTTTTAATTTTGGTTCGGGGTTCCCCTTAATATTCATACCAGACCCCAAGGGCCTGGTAATAGACTGGGGGGGGAACCCATGCCGTTTTTTTCAATTACTTTTATCTGTATTGCCGGGACCCGACAATTCATTATAGCCGCAAGTAGTTTTAAATTACTTTTTTTCCTTTAGAAATGTCATTTTGTGCAGGGACTGTTCTAAAAACTGGAAAACTGTGCCACTTTACAGGCATACTATAGACACCCCCCAGGTAAGCATTATTAAAATCACTGCTCCGGAAAAAACTTACATTTTTAAAACTTTTTTTTTCATTGATACATGTCCCCTGGGGCAGGACCCAGGTCCCCAAACACTTTTTATGACAATACCATGCATATAAGCCTTTAAAATTATCACATTTGATTTCTCCCATAGACTTTTAATGGGTGTTCCGTGGCTTTTGAATTTGCGGTGAACACCCCAAATTGTTCGCTATTCGTCGAACAGGCGAACACCCGATGTTCGAGTCGAACTTACGTTCGACTCGAACATCGACTCATCCCCAATCACAAATAAGAATTGGTAAGCTGCAATATAATAAATGTTTGCATTTGGGTTTAATACCGCTTTAAGGTAAAAATGTTTAGACTTCAGTACCACTTAAAATTCTCCTCCTTTAACACTTGCAGGTGCAAACTGTCTTTAGCATATGGGTTTGTATGCTAATGAAACATCAGAGGTACTATAGGAGACAAACAAAAAAAGACTTGAGCCATGCACTTAGCTGTTTAAGTTTCCACTGTTTTTCCATTGTGTTGTGGATGGCACAGCAAAATTTCATTACAGAATAATTATATCATTGGTCCCAAAATGAAGCAGGATAAATTGGTCAAGCCCAGCTGCTCAAATACTCAGTCTACTTGGTTAAATATATGCTGAACCTTTAGTGTTTTACATGTATATTCAAGCTTCAGACATTATTATTTTAGTCAGTGGAAACTAGAGGAAGGAAATCAGTTCATACAGGCTAAAAACATCTAAAATACACCTGAAAAAATGCTCAAAAACACTCAGTTTGAACTGAGGGTAACTGCACTTTCGTGGGGAAAAAATTGGCAATAAAAAAAATAATACTATAGCATATACAATTGCGACTCAAGTCATATTGTAATTAAATGTTATTAAAAATTGCCTTTCCTTTTCAATCTGCAGCTCTGTAATTTTTTGTAAAATGCAATGCAATGCAATATGGCTACCTGGAGGTGTTCTGTACACAGAATGTGTACAGAACACCCCCAGAAACATAATTCCCTGCTTGTGTGATTGGCTCACTGATTTTCCCAGAAGTTTGCCCTAAGATACAAATCAGATTTCAGGCATCCCCTGCAACAAAGATGCCATTTTTGGTGAGATACACCAAATAGGAAATCACATCTAATGGGATGCAGGCCCTGCAAATCAATGCCCATCTGTAGCCTTACAATTGCCCATCAATGCAGCTTGATTAATGCCCATCTGCAGCCTCCCCATTGCCATCAATGCAGCCTAATCAATGCCCATCTCAGGGAGGGGGGGGGCGGGATGAGCGCCGTCAGATTACATACAGCGAGAATCTCCTGTTTACACTGCGTTCTCTTTAATACAAAGTCCCGCCTCCTGCACCGGCTTCTATGATAGACAGAACACTGGTCCAATGCCAGCCCAGGAGACGGGACTTTCTATTACAGAGGCCGCTGAGTAAACAGGAGATTCTCGCTGTATGTAATCTGATGACGCTCGTTCCGCCCCCTTCCCTGTTCTCTCCAAGGCAGCCCAAATTGCAGTATCGGCGTATAACAAGCACATACTTTTTCACCCTGCAAATCAGTTGCAAATAGTGAGTGTTATACGCCAATAAATACAGTAAGTGGAAATATCACCAAAATTTGGAGAAAAAAAAACACATCTGTCACCAGAACAACTGTTCCCAGTTAGATATCCCCTCCATTCCTGTTCTGGCGATAACTAAAATTTTTAATAGTTATAGCTATACTTCAATAAAATAGGAAAACTCCAAGAATCCCACATTCATGGACTCTAATAAATTTCATTCTGCAGCTACTTATTGCAGTGGAGGGAGTTGCAAATGATGTATATTGTTTTGTTAATAGTGTCTATTTTCAAATTCAACAGAAATCAGAGAAAAAATAATACACAATATACTGTTTTATGAGGATAGATATAGACAGTAGGAGAGAAAGGAGAGAAACTAATAGAGAAAGGTTAATGAGAGGCTAATACGAGTGCAATGATTATAATTTTTTTTTTTTTTTTTTTTTAATGAATCAATTGACACTTTATATAATATAACAACATGATTAGTGTATGTCACCTGTTTTTTCAAGCAATCATTTAAAAAATGTTTTTCACAGTTTTCAGAAGTGCCATTTTCTGAGTTCACCATGGTTTTTTCCAATCTTGGAAACAGCTGGCATTGAAATGTGAATACATTATCTGCATCACTGATACGGAATAGTTACAGATGGAGCTTAGGGGATTGAAGCATTTTTACAACAGAGCATGCAACAATTTAGACTGTAACACAGCATTTAAGCCTTTCTGACAATTTTGTCATGAAAAAAGCACCCAATGCATTGCACACATTGACATGCTGTCAAACTTTGTGAAGAGGTACAAAAATATTTTATTTCTTTCAGACATATTCAGAATATAATGCAGTTCAGCCTAAATAATGGACACAAAGTAGCTGGAAATGCTACAGAATATAACATAGAATCTTTAATATACTTTAAAAGGAAACTGTTTTGAGGTCAGTTTTATTCAATTTATTTTTCTAAATTTTAAAGTTTGAAAACTAGTATTTACAGTTATTATTTTTTCTTTATAAAGCCTGTTACAAATAAATCTTTTACGTGACAAAGGATTCCCAAAAGCACTATGAGTTAGATCCAGAAACAGCACATGGCTTCATCTGTCTGATTGAAACCTCACACCAAGCCAT
The DNA here is from genome assembly GCA_029206835.1 of Rana muscosa. Taxonomy (NCBI): domain Eukaryota; kingdom Metazoa; phylum Chordata; class Amphibia; order Anura; family Ranidae; genus Rana; species Rana muscosa. Next base: position 704,340,394 of record CM055118.1, read on the forward strand.
CTGAAAAGGGATAAGTAATTGCTGTTATATGCTTAAGCTATAGCTTGTAAGTTCATTGTGCACAGCAAACTAGTACCACACTGGATTTGGATTGGATATCAATAAGTGATCAGCTAGATAGGCTCAGGGATCAATGTATGCATAGACAATCATGCAGGCATACATGCCCTTGTTCCACATGGACCCTACCCTTTTAGCTCTGTCCTCTCTCATTTGCTTAATGAATTAGCCTCATTAATTAGTCATTTTTCTGCAAAGCCGACAGTAATGCCACTTTACTTGTAAAAGCAAAGCTTCATTATATTAATATGTAGTACCGTATATATTCGAGTATAAGCCGACCCGAATATAAGCCGAAGCACCTAATTTTACCACCAAAAACTGGGAAAACGTATTGACTCGAGTATAAGCCTAGGCTGTCCATCTGCATGCCTCACTGTGCCTCGCTTTGCCTCACTGTGTCCATGTGCATGCCTCACTGTGCCTCACTGTGTCCATGCCTCACTATGCCTTACTGTGCCCATGCCTCACTGTGTCCATGCCTCACTGTGCCCATGCCTCACTGTGCCCATGCCTCACTGTGCCCATGCCTCACTGTGCCCAATCTCCCTACCTGATCTCCGGCGCTGTGTGACTAGACTGACGTTTAACATGGAAGTCTATGGAAGGGGTGCCCGGCTTTAAAAAATCAGTGCTCCCCGGCCGTAGGTCCCCAGGACATCAAACTTTGCACACTTGTAGATGACGAGTAAGGCTACATGTGTGCCAAGTTTGGGGTCAGGGGGACCTAGGGCCGGCCGGAGAAACTTTGTACACTTGTAGAGGAAGTTTGGCCGGAATCAGGCGCACAAAGTTGAAGAAGGACACAGACTCGACACAGACTCGAGTATAAGCCGAGGGGGGCATTTTCAGCACAAAAAATGTGCTGAAAAACTCGGCTTATACTCGAGTATATACAGTAATTCATATTTACTTACCTGATCGTAATAAACAAAGAATGGAAATATGTACAAAACCACTATAAATTCCATTTAAAAGATGTAATAAAAATAGCATGTCTAGCCAGGATATCTGTTGAACTTAGCACATCTCGTTGCATAAATGTATGCACGTAAAAATCAATTTGAAAAAAAAATTGCCAAATAATTTCAGGCTTGGCAAAGATCTACAGTATGTGCGCTATGAAAGTTTCTTTTGCACAGCTATCCTATTCCTTTCAACTCATTCCTCTGATCTTAAATATTGTTTTGAACTCCTTTCTCTGTGATCTTCTGTCCTTACCTCCTATAATTCAATAAACTAAAAGAGAACATGGACAATTAGACATAGATTGATTATTAACCAGCCTGTTTTTGTCCTCGTTCACACCTAAAGCTTTTGCTACATCTCCTGAAGATTTAACATAGTTTTTAAATTTTCTCTTGACCTTGTTATTCTTTTCTTATCCATCCATTCCATATAGCATTTATTTTAACCTTGACTGAGCTTCCACCAGGGCTGGGCAGCAGGGGGGCTGGCAGCAGAAAATAAGTTTATACAGGGGTTTTATATTGCATTAAAACAATATACGTAGAAGAATGTAGGCTGGGAGGAAGAGGGCAAGGGAACTGAACTCTTTCACACAAATAGATTGTACAGTGCCAAAATAATTTTCAGTATTTAATTTTTTTCTTGTTCATGTGTTTAGTTAAAGTGATTGTAAAGTCTTGGTTTTTTTTAAGTTAAAAATAAGAAACATGTTATACTTACACGCTCTGTGACGTGGTTTTGCACTGAGCAGTACGGATCCTCTTCTTCTCGGGTCCCTCTTTGGTGCTCCTGGCTCCTCCCTCCTGTTGAGTGCCCCCACAGCAAGCAGCTTGCTATGGGGGCACCTGAGCCAAGCCACAGCTCCCTGTGTCCATTCAGACGTGGAGCTGTGGCACGGGCCCGTCCAACCCCATTTTTCTCCTCATTGGCTGACTGACTTTGATTGACAGCAGCGGGAGCGAATGGCGCCATGCTGCTGTCTCAGCCAATGAGGAGGGGAGTCCAGCCAGCTGAGTGTCTTTTGCAATATTGCTGGATCTTGAGGGACCTCAGGAAAGTATTAGAGGGACTGAGGAGGGTTTCTGCACACAGAAGGCTTTTATCCTAATGCATAGAATGCATTAATATAAAAAAAAACTTCTGCCTTTACAATCACTTTAAAGATGCTCTCATATTTCATATTTTCATAATTATCACTTATTACCATATGTGATAATAATCAGAGCTACTATTTTACTGTTCCTCTTCAAGCCCAAAACACTTGCATTGCTTGTTCCAACGTATCTATTTACATTGTGTTTTGTTATGAAACATATATTTTACTAACCAAATACACCTACTGATTTATTTCTTAGGCCTCATGCCCACGGGCGTTTTTTCAGCCGCGTTTTTGAGCGTTTTTTACAGCTTAAAAACGCCTGTCCATGTTAGTCTATAGCTTCATGCCCACCTAGGCGTTTTTGAGCTGTAAAGAGCATAGGCGTTTGTAAGCTGTAAAAAAAACCCAGGGCCAGTGCGTTCCTCAGCGTCAGAACTAGGCAGGAAAAAACGCGAGCGTCAAAAAACGCGCAAAAACGCGCACTAACGCGCACTAACGCGCAAAAAACGCGCACTAACGCGCGGTCGCGTTTTTAGCTCCGACGTTTTTTTTTTTTTTTTTTTTTTCAAAAAAAAAAAAAAAAAAAAAAAAAATATTTACAATAACATGGACAGGCGTTTTTAAGCTGTAAAAAACGCTCAAAAACGCAGCTGTAAAAACGCCAGTGGGCATGAGGCCTAAATAATACTAATAGTAGTTGCAAGATTTCTGCACGATCATCTTCTAAAATTTGATTTATTTTGGTCTTCTAATAAGTTACAGTAATAACTCAACTTGATGAAATGAATGATCTACAAAACTTTTAATTTACCGTATTTTTCGGAAAATTTGAAAAAAAAATTCTGACCCAAATGGTGTACTGAAATATTTAATAAGATATAACAGAATAATATTTAAACCATGTAAAGTGAACAGCAGTCAACAATGGCATTAAGGACCATCATCACTGTCATTAACAAATGAGGAGAGACTTTAAGGTTTGAGTACTCTTCTAGTTTTCTGGGAACCCCAAGAACTCATCATCGCTAGTGTCAGAATTAATGAAGCTCAGCTGCTCACAATCACTGACATCACTTTCTTCGCTATCTTCATATACGATACAATCTTCAGTACCATCTAAGGCATTGCTAATGCCACATTTTTTGAATGACTGTATAACGATTTCCTCCTTCACTGAGTGCCACGATGTTTTCACCCATTCACAAACTTGAGTGATAGTTGGCCTCTTCATTCGTCCAGTAGGTGTCAGATCATGATTTCCAGCAGCCATCCATTTGTTCCACCCTTCTCGCATAAAGACTTTAAATGGCTTGTTGATGGAAACGTCGAGAGGTTGAAACTGGCTGGTAAGACCCCCAGGAATTACAGCTAGATGAGTCTTCACTTCTTTAAAGCACTTTTTTGTAGTTTTGCTAATATGTGCTCTAAACTGGTCAAGCACTAGTAAGGCAGGTTTTTTCAGAAGCCCTCCAGGGCGTTTGGAACACACTTTTTCAACCCATACTCTCATTCCATTTTCGTCCATCCATCCTTTGTCATGAACATGTACAACAACGCCTCGTGGAATCACTTTTGGAAATGTTTTCCTTTTGAAAATTAGCATGGGCGGCAATTTGGTGCTGTCTGCACAGCGGCAGAACACAACCGTGTAATGGGTTTTCTCATGTCCTGAGGTTTTCACAGTTATGGTTTTGGCACCTTTCAGATCAACAGTCCTATTAGATGGCACATCAAAGGTTAGCGGGATTTCATCCATATTCCCAATCTGGCCAATTTCAAAACCATTTTTCTTCCTAGCATTAATCACAAATTTATGAAAAGAGAGAATCTTAGATTCATATTCTTTTGGCATTTTTTGCGCAATTCTAGATTTGGTGCGCATAACAAGGTCACATTGCCTCATAAATCTGTAGCACCAAGATGGTGATCCAGTAAAATCCTGAATGCTTTTCTCTACAGCAAGGCGTTTGGCTTCATATATTATCATTTTTGTAGAGACTGAGAAGCCATTATTCCGATGATGTGTGATCCATTCTTTCATGGCCACTTCTAAATATGGCCACTTTTCAGCATGCCCGCGAAAAGTGTGCTTACTTTTATTTGCTTTTTGCAGCTGATCCTCCTGTTTCCTCAACTCTCTTATAATTTTTTCAGTTGGAAGTGGCCCAAAATGTCTCTCCGCTGCTCTGTTTCCATGTTCCTTAGCATATTTTACTACCTCCAGTTTAAAAGGAATTTTATATGCTAGTCTTTTCTGCTTCATCATCCTCTCTGCTGTAGCACCTGGTCCCTGGCCCTACTGTGGGTGGCTGAGCTGGCACCTGGTCCCGGCAGTGGGTGGCTGAGCTGGTACCTGGTCCAGGCAGTGGGTGGCTGAGCTTGGTACATGGTCCTTGGCAGTGGGTGGCTGAGCTGGCACCTGGTCAGTGTTAATATCCAGTATTCAGAGACAGTATTTAGTAATGCGTTTTTCATATACTGTACTGTAGAATGCAGGGCGGGCACTGCTTGCAAATGCTATGAACTGACATTGAAGTGAGGTAGCGACCAATGAGGGCTCACTATATTGTACTGTAGAATGAAGGGTGGGCACTGCTTGCAAATGCTATTAACTGGAAGGGACTTGAGGTGAGGCAGCGACCAATGAGGGCTCACTTTACTGTATACTGTACTGTAGAATGAAGGGCGGGCACTGCTTGCAAATGCTATTAACTGGGACTTGAAGTGATGCAGCGATCAATGAGGGCTCACTATACTGTACTGTAGAATGAAGGGCGGGCACTAGGGGTGCTGAATTTAATTGCTGCATCGATGCATCGCGATTCGGGGGTCCCCGATGTGGCATCGATGCATGTGACCCCAATAATCGATGTCCGTGACGTCATCCGACATGCCCCGCCCCCGCTCCGAGCGTGTCTGTCAAAATAATCATTTTGTAATAAATGCTGCGTTATAATCCATTAAGTGGCCACCGCTGTATGTGCTTTTTAAAATATATGCAGATTCATACCTCATATCTCAGTGTGTATATAACTGTATATGCTCATGTGACTGCATATGGTGCGGCCCGCCTCTCTCATCTCACGTCTCATCTCTCTCGTCTCTCGCTCTCCTGATGTCAGCCCCGCCCGCCTCTCTTCTGATCTGATACGGTAGCTACAGCCGGTGGGCGGGGCTGAGAAGTCCCACTTACGTCAGGAGAACAAGAGAGAGAGAGAGAGATGAGACGTGAGAGGAGAGGGGCGGGCCGCACCATATGCAGTCACATGAGCGGCATATACAGTTATATACACACTGAGATATGAGGTATGCATCTGCATATATATTTTAGAAAGCACATATAGCGGTGGCCACTTAATGGATTATAACGCGGCATTTATTACCACACAGGTATTATTTTAACAGCAGTATGTGACTGTGTACTCCTACACATGCTCTGTGCTGGCATTTCTCCAGCTCCCTGTTTGCACATTCCACTGTGTTAACTCCTAGTGTGCTGGAATGTGCAAAGCCCAGAGAAATTTCAGCACAGAGACAGTACAGTGAAACTCACAGGGCTGTTTGTCAGTTGTGGATTCTAATCCCTCCTGACCTCCCAGCAGCCGTGTGTGTGAATTCCTGTACCCTGTAGTGCACCGGATTAGTGCACTTTTTAAAGGGGAGTTCCACCCTATTTTTAGTTTATTAAAAGTAAGCAGCTACCAAAAGTGTAGCTACTGACTTTTATTAAACCGACACTTGCCTGTCCCACGGTCCTTCGATGCGGCCGCACGGAGCCCCGCTCCTCTCCCCCGCCTCTCTGCCATCAAATCTTCTGTGGGCACCCGGCCATGACAGCTTACAGCTTCAAGGCCGGGGCCCGCGCACTGCGCTCTGCCATTGGCCAGCCAATCTTCTGGGACCTGTGTTGTGTCCCAGAAGATCGCTGGCACTGAGGGGCCGCCTAGGGCGAGAGGAGTCGCCGCCTAGGCGGCCGGGACAGGAAGGATAAAGTGGGACAGTAAGTCCCATTAAAAAGAGGTTACACACTCCACTCCCCTCTAAAAAATGACATGCCAAATGTGGCATGTCAGGGGGCGAGGAGTGCTTAAAGCGGAAGTTCCACTGGGTGGAACTCCACTTTAAGGGAGTGAGGTTATTTTTAATTCAAAGCAGTTCCAGTAAATGTTTTGTTTATTAAAAGTCAGCAGCTACAAAAAAAGTGTATCTTCTGACCTTTAATAAAAAGACACTCACCTGTCCCACAATCCAGCGACGTGGCCACCCAAACACTCCATGCTCTCCCCCGCCTGTCCATGGCGCTGGCAATACTACTGTGGGCATCCGGCTGTGACAGCTTGCAGCTTCACAGCCGGGTGCGCATGTTTCACTGAGCTGTCCTGCATAGGTGGGCAATCTTCTGGGACCTGTGATGTGTCCCAGAAGATTGCTTGGAGGAAGGGTCGCCTAGGCGGCCCTAGCGGAAGTGGGAGTGCATCAGTAATCGTGATGCATCGTGATGCATCGCAGAATCAAATTGAATCGAATCGTTGACCAGATAATCGTAATCGAATCGAATCGTGAGACAAGTAAAGATGCGCACCCCTAGCGGGCACTGCTTGCAAATGCTATGAACTGGAAGGGACCAATGAGGGCTCGCTTGACTAATCAGCTGACTCAGCAAAAGGAGAACAAAGCAATGCACACTTTGTATATCATAAGCGTCTGATAAAATATGTGCATTGTTTTGTATAGCGTCTAATAAAACATGCGGATTGCTTTGTATAGCGTGCATTGGTTTGTATAATGTGCATTACTTGGTGTACCGTGCATTGCTTTGTATGCATTGTTTTTAGTAGGTGACTGGAGCAGTGCAACGGCGAGTGGTGTGTGGTGTTAATATACCGGTATTTACGGTGTAGCATGAAGATCAGTATCCCGTTAAAGATGGTACCCCTTGCCGCTACTGCGCATGCGTCGGGTTCAGACAAAAGAAACCGAGAGCAGAGCTGCTCACGACGAATACAGCTGACTCGGATTAACCCCTCACACGCCAATCGATTGGCTACACACAGGAAGACACAAGCTCCATCTATGACTCGGATTAACCCCTCGCCCCAATCGATCGGCTACACACAGGAAGACACAAGCTCCATCTATGACTCGGATTCACCCCTCACACGCCGATCGATCGGCTACACACAGGAAGACACCAGGAAGACACAAGCTCCATCTATGACTCTGATTACCGTAACCCCTCACATGCCGATCGATCGGCTACACACAGGAACAGACCAGGAAGACACAAGCTCCATCTATGACTCGGATTAACTCCTCACACGCCGATCGATCGGCTACACACAAGAAAAGACAAGCTCCATCTACGACTCGAATTAACCCCTCACACGCCGATCGATCGGCTACACACAGGAAAACACAAGCTCTATCTATGACTCTGATTACCGTAACCCCTCACATGCCGATCGATCGGCTACACACAGGAAGACACAAGCTCCATCTATGACTCGGATTAACACCTCACACGCCGTATTCGGACCATAAGGCGCAGACATTTTCCCCCATATTTTTTGGGGAAAAAAGTGCGTCTTATGGCCTGAAAAATACGGTATGTTTGAAATATTCACAATTCAGGCAGGAATAATTATAGATACCCTTGTTCTTAGTAGCTGAGGGAACTTTATTTAACAGCAATAAACCCTCTTAAACACTCCCTATAATTGCTGATAATGGCTATATAGTGGGTAGGAGGAAATCTAGAACATTGGTATTTCTGGGATTGCTTGCATAGACAATTGTGTTCAAAACATGTCACAACAGCATTTTAGTTGGATTAAGGTTAGCACTCTAACATGAGAATTTCAAAAATTTCAGAACATATATATATTTTTTCTATTTAATCCACTCTGTTCTTATCTACTCTTCTTCTACTAAGCTTCAGGTGATAAGGCAGCTTTGATTACTATTCTCCTGTAAAGTTTTGCCAAATAAATTTGAATAATGCCGCATACACCCGACCGTTTTTAATGTCATTGCAAAAAACGACGTTTATCTCGATGTGATTCTTCTCAAGCCTGCCTTGCCTACACACTATCATGAAAAAAAATGCTTGAGCAAAGCGCGAAATGTACGACGGCACTATAAAGGGGAAGTTCCATTCGGATGGCACCACCCTTTGGGCTGCTTTTACTGATCCTTGTGTTAGTAAAGTTTGGTGAGAGACGATTCGCGCTTTTCAGCCTCGTGCTCTTCAGTCCGTTACAGCGTGACGAATGTGCTATCTCCATTACGAACGCTAGTTTTACCAGAACGAGCGCCTCCGTCTCATCACTTGCTTCTGAGCATGCGCGTTTTTTTCACGTCGTTAAAGCCTACACACGCCCGGTTTTCATGATGAGAAAAATGACGACGTGAAAAACGACGAGAAAAATTAGAGCATGTTCCAAATTTTTAATGCCCATTTTTCACGTCGTGAAAAATGCTCTGGAGCCCACACGCGATCGTTTTTAATGACCAAATTAAAAAATTGCATTTTTCTCGTCATGAAAAACGCTCCATTATTGTTCCGTTTGTAATAGAAAGCTGCCCAAGCCCTAAGGCAAGAAGGTAGCTCTGAAGCATGATGTTCATTTAATGTTTTACAGATGGTAAAAGGGTCTGGTGTTGATGTGGGTTCTTTTAACCTCCAAACATCTTTGTTTCTGCCAAGAGTTTGACTTTTGTCTTCTCTACCCACAGGACGTTGCCTCAGATGGGACGCCCAGGTGGTCTTGTAAAATGCAGAAAATACAACAGTTTACTACATAGTATATTATCATTATTACCATAAGGCTCCATGTACACAGAAGCTGATAAACTGCAGTTTATTGGCGTTTTGGCATTTTTTTAAAAAGCCCATTTACTGCACTCTATGTTAGCCCATGTGTTCATTTACACATAAAGTTTTTTAGCTTTAATGAGCAATGGAGTTAATGGGCTTTTTTCTGAACGCAAGAAATTTGCGTTCAAAGTGCAGTTTTTCTGCAGAGAAAAACGCAAAACGCCGAAAAACGCTCATAAACGCTGGCCGCGAGCGTTTTTTAGCGTTTTTTGGTCCATTAAAAAAAAAACAACAAAAAAAAACAAAGAAACGAAGAAACGCTACACTGAAAAACGCTAATAAAAGCTAGTAAAAAAACGCTGATAAAAGCTAGCTTTTTCTGCTGCTTTAAAAACGACCGTTTTTGAGCTTCTGTGAGCCTAAGAGCCCATTCACACAGGGGCGTCTTTGGATCCGACTCCAAATCGCCCCAGGTCGCCCCTAGTCGCCTCAGGTCGCGCTGGCTGAAGAAATCAATGTAAGTTAATTGAGCCGTCCTTATGCACACTACTGCAGTCGCTCCGACTTCAAAAAAGGTCCCTGTACTACTTCAATCCGACTCCTAGGCGACCTGTAACCATTCATTTCAATGGGAGTCGCCTCTCACTGTCTTAATAGGAGCAACTCTCCAGGAAGAAAATATACATTTATCAGGCAAAGCTCTCCCTCCCCCCTCCCTCCCACAGAGCTGATTCTTGTTTGATTGGCCACTGGAATGTCTCCTGTCCTGCAGGCAACTTGGAGTTGTCTTGTAAATAGCTCCAGGTCACGCTGAGTTGCCTCATAAAATCGTGTCTGAGTTGCCTCATAAAATCGCGCTGGAAGTCGTGTTGCCCCTGTGTGAATGGGCTCTAAGTGTTTATTGTTTTTCCTAGAGTGGAAATATTTACAAATAGGGTTACTGCTTGATAGATTGGTTAATTGGATTGAAATTTCAAATATTCATTGGAAATTCATCTTTAGCATGTACCAAGCACCTATACAGTTATTTTTCTAAGGTTTGGAACAAGGTTTGCATGAATGGATCATTCCTGAGAAAAACTGAGTCTGCCAGGTATCAAAGACATGTCTTTAAAAAAAAAAAAAAAATAATAATTATTTATATTGATTGGAATTCTTGAGTTCCATCTAACCCGATGACAATATTATACTGGATGTTAATATATTTAAAAATCATGATTCAGACAGGGAAAATAACATCATCCTTATCCATCCCCAAGGCTATCAGACAACATGCTACTATTTATTACTTATACATATGAGTAGCTGTTTATATTCTAGGCATTTAGACTTAGGCAATCATTTTTTTAAGCTGAGTCTGCTAGCAACTTACATGTTAAATACAAGTTTGTACAATAAAGAACAATAAAGGCCTCCCAATGTGTATTTTGTGGCAAAGTAAAGAACTTTCCACTGAATTTTCTGTGTGGACCTTTTATATATCTATACACAGTGATTAGATATGCCCCTTTTTAGCAGGCATAATCTTTTTTTTTTTTTAAATTTGGGGTCCCTCCCCTTATTAATTAATTTAAACTTCTGTGCTCTTTTACAGTTCAATGACATCCTTCTTGTGAACTGGTGCATATAACTGAACTGCATATTCTAAATGATGTCATACTAATGATTTGTATTGGGGGAACTTAATCAAGGGCATTTAAAAAGAGTGACACTGTTTGAAATTCCAGCATGCCTCCTCATGACAAGTAGTTTTGTTTTGGAGGGTGGAGCCTGATTAAGATTCACTGACACTGGTTCCCCATCAGGTCCTCTCCCTTTGTATTTGACAGCAGGGAATGGGAAGATCATTATCCAAAAGGCAGCCTAGTATTGGATATAGAATCCACTCACTGCCTGCTGTCAGTTACAAGAAGAGACAGAGTGGCTCTAATGGGAAAATAATGTCTCAGCTGCCCCATCAGGATCCACCCACTCCAGTGTCCTGCTGGCTAGGAGGTTGTCGGTTGTGCAGCCAACAGCATCCTTAACAACCAGCGGCAGATATTCTGTTCTGCTACACTGTATATGCCAACTAAGAGTAGGTCCTTATTACCTTGTTTTGTTATCTATGAACTAAAGAAAAAATTATTTTATTTGATGCATTAATAGCACCAATTTGTAAAAGTTGCACTATTAAGAACTACCTGAATCTGCTCCATTTGCTGGTAGAGTTTCCAAAATGGGTGGCAGAGATATTTGAATCCGGTGCAGGTCTTTTTAAAGGACCATAATGTCAGAAAAGTTTCGGTAGAGATTTACTGAATTCCCCCAAATGTCTATGAGTCTGTGGTTTCAAGTTTCTAAAGGAACAGATAATATTTACTGTATTTATTGGCGTATAACACTCACTTTTTTACCCTGAAAATAGAGGGTAAACTGTGCCTGCGTGTTATACGCAGGGGGCTGTGGAAAGTTTTTTTCCTGAAACTTCCCTCTTAAAGTTAGGGTGCGTGTTATATGCCTGTGCGTGTTATATGCCGATAAATACGGTAATTGCAAAGTGAAGGTTTCCTAAACATAGTGCTAAACATAGTGAATAAAGTGGAACTATGTTTACCTAAAAATACTCACTCACCTGAAGAAGAAGAACAAATTAAAAAAGGATGGTGCCTTGACATAATTGGACATCCAAAGTGAACACAACTTCTCTTTTTTTTACACTGTGAACAATTCCTTTCCAAAGTGAACATTTTATAACCCTTAGGTCTCCTAATAAGGGGAAGTATCTTGTTAGCTTTAAGATTGGCATTGCAAGTTGAATTAATGATGTAATAGAACATTGACATCCTTCTCTATCAATGTTTTTTCCTATGTTAAATATTAGATTAATAGTCACATGTGTGTTTTAATCCCCATGTACATAACCTTACATTTATCCACACTGAACCTCAATTATAAGTTGCTTAAATGTAGCTGCCAAATCACTCAGTGGGGTTAATTAACTAAAACTGGAGAGTGCACAATCTGCTGCAGCTGTAAGTGGTAGCCAACCAGCTTCTAACTTTAGCTTGTTCAATTAAGTTTTGACAAAAAAAATCTGGAAGCTGATTGGTTTCTATGCAGAGCTGCACCAGATTTTTCACTCTCCAGTTTTAGTAAATCAACCCCTGTGTGTCAAGGCCAGTTTTGTAAATTTAGGGCCCTAAATTTGTGTCATCTGGAAGCAGAGAAACAGCTAATTGTATCAAAAAGTTTATATAATTTATAAAGAATTAATCCCTAAACAGTACCTTGGAGTATGCCACAAACTATCCTAGACCACTCAAATTTGCAATAATTGATCCCTGCTCTCTAAATTAATTCTTTGAGATTGATTTATCAAAGTCTGTTCACTGCTGAGGAATTTTCCATTAGCTTAGTGAATGTGGTGAAAATGCACTTAGCAAAGAACACCCAACCACGTACTGTACATGGAATATAAAAATAATGTAATTTATCTTGCACATGATTGGATGATGGAAGTCAGCAAAGCTTCACCCCAGTCACTAAGGCAAGGGAAAAATCTCTTGCAAAGTCCAAATTCCCTTGAAAATTGAACAACCTGTTTACCTGTTCAATGTAAAGAAAATTAAAAAATAACAAACCTTAATTTACACATAAGCATTTTGTAAGGAACCATGTTGAACAATTTAATTTTACCTCCCTGGCAATCTTCCCAAGTGTGGCTCGGGGGTTAAATTTCAGTACCATTAGTGGTAACCTTGAGCCACACTCGGGATTGCATGGCAGGATCCAGGTGCAGTATACTTACCTTGTAACCAGGATCCTGTGATGTCTCCCCGCTGTGTGTGTGGGCTGTGTCCTCCGCCCGATGCCCCTGTGTGCCCGGCTCCGTTCCCTGTGAGCGTCGCAACGCATTGGGGCAGAGCCCGGCGGCAAATTCAAAAAGTACAAAATTCATAACACATTCAGTACACTGTAATCTTACAGATTACATTACTGTATGAAATTATTTCACATCCCTTTTGTCCCTAGTGCTTTGTCCATTGCCCTGCCTGCAGTTTTAGATTATATATACTGTATATATACTGTTCTTTCTGCCTGGAAACTTGAGATTGTCCATGGCAACCAAAAAGTGTCCCTTTACATCAAAAGTGGTTTTAGACCAGCTATAAAACAGTGATAGTAAATTAGAACACTTGCAGAATTGAGCGATAGTGAATCGTGGGGAAAAGTAATTGTATTATAATTATTATATTATTATTTTTTATAATTATGTATAGTTATTTATTATATTATAATTCATGATTTTGTGTTTCAAACTTTATCATACACGGGATGTCTACTAGACTCTTGTTTGGACAGATTTAAGTGCGTTATTGCTAAGAATTACGAGCCTACAATATAAAACGCCAAATTTCTATGCAAAACAATTGCACCACTTTGAAACGCAAAAATCTGACATAATCATACCCCCAGGGAGGCTACAAATATTACAGTCACAACACTTCCTGTTTTTTATTTATTTATCTATTTTTTAGTTTCCATAAATATAAAAAAAATAAAACAACAGAAATTATTTTGTCACATGCTTGTGTATATTGCTTTTAACAACTCCTCCAATATATCTTTCCTACAATACCCATTTGTTAAACTTGCATGTGTATAGTTACTAGGTTTGTGCAATTCGTTTCGTAACGAATCGAAATTTGTCTGAATTTAGCAACTTTCGGACATTCGGAAGCATTCGAATTTCCGAACAAAGCAATTACGAATAAAACCGAATCCAAAATAAATTATATCGCAAATAGCGAATGCCCGAATGTCTTCAGCATAATTCGTTATGAAAAAAGTTACGAATGTACGAATCAATTCGAAGCACAATAACACTCTGCTCTGCTCTCTGCTTCTCCCTCACCGTGCTGAACTCCCTCTCAAAATAGTGTACAGGGGGCGGAGGCTATAGTCGCATGTAAAAAACGAAAGTAAAATACGAGATTTCGAATCATTACAAATAACCGCTATGTATTTAGAAAAGTACAAATCCATTCGAAGCACATTAGGCATAATAGGCAGCGTCGTTGTGAGAGAGACACGGAAAATTACGAATCAACGAACCCAAAAAAAGTTACGAAAGTAGGAGTTGTGTCCAGAATCAACGAAAAACAATGTACTCTACCGACAGTTCGAATTAGTCCGAACACGAAAAATCCCGTCAAGCAAAATTACGAACGATTACGAATCAACAGGACCGAAAAGAAACAAACCGAAACGAAACAAATTTTTCCGTTGTGCACATGAAACGAACCGAAACTAAACAAATTTTTCCGTTGTGCACAAGTCTAATAGTTACTGGGTGAAGACTTTGGTCCTCTTTTAAATAGATTTGTTAAAATTGACTGACTTTACATTACTTCTTAGAAGTAAAAATAAAACACATTTTAGTGTTTTATTCAATCATTAAGAAAATCCAAAGATGTCACAATATTTTACTTGCAACTGTATATATTCTACATTTCAGTCTTTGTTTTCTTTCATGAAAAAAAAAACACAGTTTAACCAATTAAGGACCAACCGCCATCATTATACTGTAGCAGGTTGGCTCTCCTGCGTGAATCGCCGTAGGTGTACGTCGGCCACTTTAAGAACGATAGGGGGCGTAAACAGACAGATTCCCATTCTGACAGGGGAGTAGAGAGAGATCTGCTGTTCCTAGTGATTAGGAACAGTGATATCTCTCCTCCTGCAGTCTGTCCCACCCCTCCACAGTCATAAACACCTCCCAGGGAACACATTTAACCCCTTCACCACCCCTAGTGTTAACCTCTTCCCTGCCACTGACATTTACACAGTAATCAGTGCATTTTTATAGCACTGATCGCTGCATAAGTGTCAATGATCCGAAAAAAGTGTCTGATCCGTCCGCCGCAATGTTGCAGTCCTGCTAAAAATCGCAGATCGCGGCCATTACTAGTAAAAAATTATAATAATAAAAATGCCATAAATCTATCCCCTATTTTGTAGACGCTATAACTTTTGTGCAGGCCAAACTATTTACGCTTATTGCATTTTTTTTTTCACCAAAAATATGTAGAATAATACATATTGGTATAAACTGATGAAGATTTGTTTATTTTTTTTTTTTTTTGGGATATTTATTATAGCAAAAAGTAAAAAATATAGTTTTTCAAAATTGTCGCTCTTTTTTTGTTTACAGTGCAAAAAATAAAAACCGCAGAGGTGATAAAATACCACCAAAAGAAAGCTCTATTTGTGGGGATAAAAGGATGGAATTTTTTTGGGGGTACAGCGTCGCATGACTGCGCAATTGTCAGTTAATTCAATTATAAAACCAAAATTAGCACCTCATCCTGTCTTCATATTAGCCTACTGTTATCACTATTATCTGCAAACAAGAATTAAAATGGGAGTAGAATAGTCAATACTCTATGTCCATCAGCATCTACTACAGTCTAGTATTGTAATTGTATTTACAGAAAGGGAGAGTAGAGGGATAACCTCCCTAATATTCTGCTGAACCTTCACTGCCCTGTCAGGAGGCTGATGGGGGTCCTAGACCAGACTGTATTGCTCAGCTGCAACATATATCTGCAGGGAGGTACAGGAACAGACTGACTGATAGGAGTGCATATATAATCCAGACTAGCTGAACAACATTACAAATCTTCCAGCAGGTAAACAAATATCTATATATGTATTGTAACTGTACTGTACATTTCACTGTAGAATCCAGTCTTTAAAGGATAAGTTCACCTTTTGGAGTATGTTACATGTTATACCCATATTTAGGGTGTAATGTGTAACATGCTCCAGCTGTTCCTCCGCCCCCCCCCTGTGACAGTGGGCGGGTGTCCCATTTGGAGCAGATGTCTTGTAGTTCTTAATGGACTGCAAGGTTGCTGATGAGCTCTGCAGCTTTCAAATTGACAGCCAAAATGGAAGTATGGGCTAAAAGCTGTAGGGCTTGTCTGCAAGTGCCTGACATTGCACCCGTAATTCACTGATCATGGGTGCATTGCTTTTTCTCTGTGGGAAAAATAATAAATGCATATTTTTTTCTGAAAAAATATGTGCATTTATTATTTCTTCCCAAATCAAGAACTTATCCCTCGATCTAATTTTAGAATTGTAAATTTTTTTTTACATAGAATAAAATAGAACTGTGTTTAAGTATTGATTAATGGTTGAAAATATTTAAACGTCCTAACTATTAATAGTATTGTTGTCATTATTATTATTATTTATTACTATACAGTTATACTGTGATTGCTTTGCTATATAATGTACCATACTGTAAGTTAAATACTTTAACCAGTTAACATGTAAAAGTCAGTATTTTTTGCTAGAAAATTGCTAGAAAATTACTCAGAACCCCCAAACATTATATATATTTTAGCAGAGACCCTAGAGAATAAAAAAGTGGTCATTGCAAATTTTTATGTCACACGGTATTTGCGCAGCAATTTTTCAAACAATACACTTTAACCACTTGCCAACCAGGCCAATTCTGACATTTCTCTCCTACATGTAAAAAATCATAAATTTTTTTGCTAGAAAAGTTCATAGAACCCCCAAACATTATATATGT
The DNA here is from genome assembly GCA_029206835.1 of Rana muscosa. NCBI lineage: Eukaryota > Metazoa > Chordata > Amphibia > Anura > Ranidae > Rana > Rana muscosa. The sequence goes on from CM055118.1 coordinate 704,356,927, forward strand.
TTTTTTTTAACAGAGACCCTAGAGAATACAATGGCGGACATTTTTATCTCGCACGGTATTTGCGCAGCAATTTTTCAAACGCGTTTTTTTGGGAAAAAAAAACAGTAATGTTAGCCCAGTTTTTTTTACATAATATGAAAGATGAAGTTACGCCGAGTAAATAGATATCTAACATGTCACGCTTCAAAATTGCACACGCTCGTGGAATGGCGCCAAACTTCGCTACTTAAAAATCCCCACAGGCAACATGGTTACATGTTTTGAGTTACAGAGGAGGTCTAGGGCTAATATTATTGCTCTCGCTCTAACACCGTTTTCATATGTGGGCGGGGCTTATGTATGCGTTTGCTTCTGCATGCGAGCACACGGGGGCAGGGGCACTTTAAAAAAAATATTGTTAAGTCTACTTTTTAGTTTGACACTTTCGCCGCCCATAAGAATGATCAAGCAGTTGACCAGCCGCTATGATCGTTCTTATGGTGTAGGGAATCGCTGGCTGAAAAAGCAGATATCTGAATGATGCCTGTAGCTGCAGGGATCATTCAGATATATCCCCACAAAGCCCAGGACGTCATATGATGGGCAGCCGTCGGCAAGTGGTTAATAAATATTAAACGCAAAAAAAAACAATAAATAACCCAATTTTTTGGTAAAATATAAAAGATGATGTTACGTTGAGTAAATAGATACCTAACATGTCACACTTAAAAATTGTGCACGCTTGTGGAATAGCGCCAAACGGTACTTAAAAATCTCCATAGGCAACACATTTTTTTACAGGTTACCTGTTTAGAGTTACGGAGGAGATCTAGTGCTAGAATTATTGCTCTCGCTATAACGTTTGTGGCGAACACCATTTATATATGCGGATAAAACCTTTGTATGTGTTCGCTTCTGCCCACGAGGGAATGGTTTGCTTTAAAAAAAAAAAGGATTATTATTTATTTATATATTTTTTTACACTGTCGCTTTATTTTTATCTCCATTTCAAGTCCAGGATGTCATATGAAGTGTGGGCGGCAAGTGGATAAAGCAAATACTTGACATAAGAGTTCAGAATTATGTACAACAGACAGACACTACAAATTGGTTTTACTCTTTAAAATCATACTGGCTTTGATGATTAATAAAGTAAAAAAAAAATCTGCAGTTTTAGTGCTCTTTATTTAAAATGTCTGACACCTCTGCAGAAAAACTGCATAGAAGCTGCAAGAGATTAAAGTTCTTGATTCTCCTCTCTATCTGGACACTGCAGATGATTATTCAACATGGCTGAGTCCAGGGTGAGTCTAGTATTGCACTATAACATTACGGACACTGACAAGCTTAGTGGAAACATGTCTTCATTTATTATTGAACTAACGCATCTCCAAGCACTGTTTTGTTTATGACTGATTCCCTTCTGATTTTTATTTCATTGTGTTTTTTTTTTTTTATTGCAAATGCTGCATAATGATCCAGGAACTTGGAACAGAATGTAACATCATAAATTTGATTTACAATTGATAATAAGAAGCCTACAATGCTAGGTGTATGCATGATAGTTTGAAATATGTAGAATTATAAACATGCTTTTTCCGACTCACATATCACACTGTTCCATGCAAAAAAGCTCCAGTCTCTCCCATTGTGCTGATTTAATTTATTGTGAAATTGTCAGGCAAAGCACGGCACCGGCTACTATTGAAAATGCATTATATTGATTTGGTGACATAATATAGCTCGAGTTACTAATACTAGAGGATACTGGCACTGAATTCAGGAGGTTTTTATAAAGTTAATTCCTCAGAAGTTAATTCCTAAGAAGTTAATTCTTAAACCTTTTATGTTTCCTAATCTGGATATCCCTGAGCTGTGAAAACACTAAGAAGCTGATGGCTTTCAAAGAGTATAAGCTTTTTGGAGATTGGGTATTTTGCATTAAATGCCAACTAGGGATCAAATTCCATTGCAAAACATTCTCTGTAACTTTGTAAACAGAATAAATACATTTTGAATGTACTTTTGTATTTTGCATTTTGTTGGCAAAGCATTTTTATGGTTGCACTTGTACCTGAAAATTATATTGTTGTACTGTGTAGCAGCTACACAGTTAGTAATTGTATATAAATAGCAATGTAGGTATGAAACACATGAGTTTAGGAAATAGGGCTTGGAGAGGGTCCCAAGTAGGATAGGTAGCCAGCTTATGATAAGGTAAACAAAAAGCAAAAACTACCTTTAAAGCACTGCATAGTACAGTATATCTCCTAAGGTGAACATGTAGCCTCTAAAAAAAAGAAAAAACTATTTCTTGCAATAGAATAGCTGTTATAACCACTAATCAGTGGTATAGAAAAAGGGAGATTAACTTTGTTTGTGAATGAGAACGCTGTAAGGTCCAACAATATATAGATAGATAGAGAATATACTCAAATGGTTCTTCCATGTATTGAATGTTTGCTGTCCTGTGATTTCAAGGCTCCCAGACCACGCAGCTTTTGTTCTATCAGCATGTAAGTCCACATATCTATGCTGTATACAATTCTTGAGAGCAACCTGCTACTGGTTTTTACTTTTGACCGTTTATAATAGTTCAAAACCCTTTTTTGGTTTATTTTCCCAAGGCTGGATAGACAATAGTGCTAAAGTTTGTTATCCCCTTTTGGATTCTCTGGATGCTTCATGCGGGCAGGGTTGGACTCAGACACGTGACAGCACAGATGCCTGTTGCTCCATAAAGTGCTCCCAGTTTATTTGATATACCACTGGGGCACATTCATTGTTTGGAGGGCTCCCATGAGTCTAGAGGTATTAGTTTATGCTATTTTTTAGCAATGTATCTTTGATAAAGCTCATGATCATTACTATCTTCTCTTTTTTCAATTAATAATTATGTGCAAAATATGTATTTACAAATTATTTTCACTTTCTCTTAGATAAAGTCGCTACTCGTCCCTGACAAAGCCTCAGTCAGGCGAAACATGTAGGACTGTTAGTTGGTGACTTACAAGGAGTGCACTGCGCTGTATTCTCTTTCTCTTTTTTAATGCTATGTAATTCATGAATAACTATATTTTTTTATGTAATGTATCTAACTTTTTTTGTACAAAACTTAAAAGCAACACTATCAAGCACCGTTAAAGTCCCACGCATCTCCCCGTATTTGGGGTTTCTATACAATTTTTCAATATTCTGTAGCTACATAGGGTCTGGAATATGGAACATGGTGTTCAGTGGGGGATATAGGCATCCAAAACTCCCAGAAGTGTTTAATGCTGAAGAGTCTGATGAAGGTTGGTTAACACTAGGGGCGATCAAGGGGTAAAATGTGTGTCCTAGGGAGTGATTCTAACTGTGGGGGGAGGGGACTGACTGGGGACGGTGACCGATCAGTGTCCCTATGTACAAGGAAGACACCATCGGTCTCCTCTCCCTGCCAGGACGTGGATCTCTGTGTTTACACGCATAGATCCACGTTCCTGGCTCTGTAACTGGGGATCACGGGTGTCTGGCGGACATCGCGGCCTCCAGGCACGCGCATCGGCACCCGAGTGATGCGGCGGGGGGCACGCGCCCCCTATCGACCAGGAGGCCCGAGGACATTATATGACGGCCGCCCAGGATGGCAGAGCCACCTTGCGGCCGTCATATTACTATACACGGGATGGGAAGTGATTAAAGCCTGACAGGGTTGCTTTAAAAGATAAGTACTTGATCATTTAACCCCCATAGATACTTTTAATTAGAGTGAAATAAAAGAAAATCAACCATATCTTCATAAACGACAGAATCAGTAACAACTCAAACACTTTATATTGTACTTTGACACCCACCTCAGCATACTTGTGGTGCCCTTTTTTTTTTCTGATTTAGCTTCCTTAGAAACAAAATGTAAGTTTAGATTCAAAACATTGAACCTGGAGCTTAATATGCTTCTGGTTTCCATTTTTGGGGGACCAAACATGTTTTGTTTACATTTTTAACATTTTTTTTTTTTAAATGGTGTGCTGTCCCTTTAAAAGAAAATAACAGTGTGAGTTCCCCTAAAAACGAGGTGTGGAAGCATAAACTTCCTATCCTAAATCCTCACATCATGTCCCAAAGGGATTTGGGGCTCTGTGTGGGGGGGGCGACTTATAAAAATCTGACTAAGCAGACCCCCCCTCCATGTAATTGAGTATGGGGTACATAGTACATAGAACCTCTTGTTATTCATTAACAAAAACACACACACATTTAAAAAAAATACTTTTAGGCGCATGCGCGGATGCCTGAGGGAGAAGTCGCATCCCCTTAGAGCTCCGCTCCCGAGTTAAACAAACCGGAGAACCGACCGCTGTTTTTCACCGCAAACGGCACCAGCTCCCGCAAATTCATACCAGGTACACTTTGGCGTATTGAGGATGGTCACGAGGGGGCCAAAAACGAAGTATAAGATTGGTATCTCTAAAGATACACCGGCCCGGCAGACATCCAAGATGGCGGCGCCTGGTACCTCACAGACTCGCACACAGCGGGTTCCTAAATCCCTGTCACACAATGTCAAAACTCTGGACACAGCTGGTGAGATTGATTCTGACTATGAAACACCTGAAAATGTTATTCAGTCTAACATGTTTAGACAATTTGAGAAAATGCTTCAGAAAGCTTTGAAACAAACTTCTGACCAGATAACAGAGAAGCTGACAAGGGAGATTAGGGAGCTGGGGCATAGAACAGCTGAATTGGAAATGCGGGTAGATGATATAGAAACTACCACACAGCATTATGATGCTACTATTGAACAGCTTAAGGATGAGAACTCTTTATTACAAAACCGTTTGGAAGACCAGGAGAATAGGGACCGTCGCTCCAACCTAAGAATCAGAGGTCTCCCTGAATCAATCATAGACTTACAGGGAACTATATGTGCACTGTTTCAGGAACTGTTACCAGGTATTTCACCTGAGAGATTGGAAATGGACAGAGTCCACAGGGCCCTAACTCAACGCAAACCCAATGGATCCCCTAGAGATATTATAGTTAAATTTCATTACTATAAAACAAAGGAGCAAATACTTGCTGCTGCTAGAGGTAAAAACACTCTTGAGTTCCAGGGCAATATCTATCAGCTCTTTACAGACCTCTCCCCTCTAACTGTTACTAAGAGGCGTTCTATGAAACTATTGCTGCAAGTACTTCAAAAGCACCAAATCATATACCACTGGGGGTTTCCATTCTCTCTCCGCTTTACATACTTGGAAACCAGATATACCTGTCGCACGTCCGATGAACTACGGTCAGCCTTAATTGATCTAGGCCTGATGGATCACACCAATTCTAAGGAGCAACCTCGTAGACGTGCGGCTTCTAGATCACCTCCAAATGAAACCGACCTGGACCCAAACCCCTCTGGTTATACCAGACAGAATCTTCATAAAAGAGGACGTTTTGATAGTCAGGCACCGATAAATGTCGACTCAATGGACTGATTGTTCACCTCTCATTAATCTTATCCATGTTTCTCCCCTCTTGTAGGGTATTAGCCCCATTGCTTTATTCTGAAAAGCATTGCACTATCTATGATTGAAGAACTAGAATCCTGTTCTCCATTTTTTTTTTTTTTTTTTTTTTTTGTGGTGTCTTGTTTCTGACAAATATGTCTATTTCTTTAATCTATATGCACATTATATATGCATATTAATTTGTACTTATGAAATATAAATCTAGGTTTTTATTTAGGGTTTTAGTCAGCCAGAAGATTTATATTTCATTTACATTTTTGAGTCAAGTGTTTTTAGGGTTTTTTTTTTTTTTTTTTTGTGTTTGTCCCCTTTTTGACAAATATGTCTACTTAGTAATTTATATGCATATTATATTGTACCTATGAAATATAAATTTGGGTATTTATTTATTGTTTTAGTCAGCCAGAAGGTCTATATTACATTTACATTTTTGAGACAAGTGTTTTTTTTTTTTGTCCCCTTTCTGACAAATATGTCTACTTAGTAATTTATATGCATATTATATTGTACTTCTGAAATATGAATTTAGGCATTTATTTATTGTTTTAGTCAGCCAGAAGGTCTATATTACATTTACATTTTTGAGACAAGTGTGTTTTTTTTTTTTTTTTAATATGTATTATCAATTTATGTATTTAATTTATGTTTTTGTCAGCCAGAAGGCTAAAATTTCATTATTGCTTCTTGAGACGAGTGTTTCTTGTCTTCTTTATTTGTCTCCTTATAGACAAATACGTTTATTTCCTTGACTTATATGGTCATTGGTATAGATAGACTATCCTCTTCCCTCCCCCTCCCCCCTTTTTTTTTTCTCTCTCTCTTCCCTTTCCTCTATATTTGCGAGCTTGTTTATTAATTATTTCGCTTGCGTTGACGGTTTGCTTCACAAGTGTTAAGATTAATATTTTCTAGCCTCCTTATGGACGCATTCATCTAGAAATTGACTCAACATACTTCCCAAAGTTGGTATGCTTCCTTTCTCTCTCTTTTTTGTTTATTGCATCTCCAGTCTTCTTGATAGAGAATTATATAAGTTTACTATTATAATACTTAAGTGTTCTCCGGCGTTGTTTTTCCCTCCGGAACTTCTTGCGGCCCCCTACGTACCCCCTGACTCCTGCTACTATTATGCAGGAGTCGGTCGGTGACCATGGAACCCCTCGGAGATTTTTTGTTATCTCTCCGAGATGTTCCTGCGCCCTACTAGCACATCATTATTTTATGACACTAATTGCAGTCATTAGGGCTTCCTATTTATTTGGTTTCTTCTTTATTCTTTCTTTTCTGTCTTTCCTTTCTTCTCCTCTTCTGTCTCCCTTGGTGGCGGTTCGAACTCATAATATGGGTTTCATTAACCCTTATATAAAACTTACCCTTACTATGTCATGGCCCCCATAAACATTTTGTCCTTAAATGTACAAGGCTTCAACGTTCCACAAAAAAGAACTAAAGCTCTACGTTCCTTTTCAGCTAGAAAAGCTCACATCATTTTCCTTCAAGAAACGCACTTTATCAATAACGCCTCCCCTAAATTTCTTTCCTCCTCCTACCCTCAATTCTACGCAGCATCAGCTACAACTAAGCAACGTGGGTCCCTGATTGGATTCCACCGTTCTACACCATTTACCCTTAATACACAAATATGTGACCCTGAGGGTAGATATGTTTTATTAACAGGCTTTATTGCTGATACTGAAGTCACATTAGTTTCGTATTACGCCCCAAATAAACGTCCTGAAGCTTTTCTATCACATCTTTTCCAACTAATCGAATCACATAAATTTGGAACAATAATATTATGTGGCGACTCCAATACTACCATCTATCCCTTCTTGGATAAATCCCCGTCATCTCCTAACTCTCCTACCCATAAACGGTCCTTCCAATCTCCACTTACTTCTTTTAATTTTGTTGATACCTGGCGGGAACTTAACCCAACTTCCAGAAATTTTACACATTATTCTTATCCACACAAATCCTTTTCACGAATAGACCATATTTTCCTCCCCTCTAGTATGCTCCCTGAAGTAATATCCTCTAATATAATCCCATTTCCATGGACAGACCATTGTGCGGTCACTGCTACAATTACCTCTCCAATACCTAGGTCACATGACACCACTTGGTGTATTAACGACTCCATCCTAACTCACCCCTCACACCGTTCAGATATTGAACTGGCTCTTAATGATTATATCTCATTTAATGACACTACTGATGTCTCTGCCCTTACATTATGGGAAGCCCATAAAGCTGTCATTCGGGGCAGCTTGATACAAAAGGCGAGATCTATTAAAAGAGATCGCAAGATTCTGTTCACCAAACTTGAAGCAAATTTTAACGCTTGTCATTTGGCTCATCAAGCTACCCCGAATGCAAACACTAACACTAAATTGGAAAGGGCCCGGCTTGAGTTGGATCTTTTTCTGACAGATTCGGCAGACAAACTCTTACGCAAGCGGCAACATACCCTATACCGCAAAGCCAATAAGCCCGATACCCCAATGGCCCGCAGACTCAAGTCTATTGATCGTTCACAAGCTGCATTCCGACTTAGAACCTCCAGAGATGCATACACTAGTAACCCATTAAAGATCTTGGAAATCTTTCAATCTAAATTAGCTAAGCTCTATGACCCTGGCTTAATCTTTGATAAAAACAAAGCAGACACTTTATTCTCAGATGTTACACTTCCCACAATGACACCAGAACAGTGTGAATATTTGGAGAGTCCCATAACGGCCTTGGAAGTTAAAGCTGCTATTAAAGAATTGAAGCCTCACAAGAGACCGGGCCCCGATGGGTTTTCTGCACTATACTACAAACAATTTGATTTGATTTTAACGCCTCTATTGACTAGAGCCTTCAATTCTTTGTTAGCTGGTCATTCGTTTAAAACCGAAACACTAACTTCCATCATAGCAATGATTCCCAAACCTAAATCTGACACTACCTCTTGGTCTAATTACCGCCCCATATCTCTTTTAAATCTAGACATTAAGTTATTAGCTAAGATCTTGGCAACTAGATTAAATAGCATTATAGGTAAACTTATCCATCGTGACCAAACTGGCTTCATGCCTTTGCGTCAAGCAGGGGATAATGTCAGAAGAGCACTTTTATTAATTCATGCCGCCAAAAAAAGATGTATCCCAACTTGCCTTATATCATTAGATATTAGGAAGGCGTTCAACTCAATCAGCTGGCCATATCTACAATATACTCTTCAAAAATGGGGTTTTGGGGAAAATTTCTTAACTTGGGTCTCCTCACTATACAGCACTCCGAAAGCTTATATTAAATATATGGGCTACAAATCAGCTATGATAGATATTAGGAGAGGTACTAGACAGGGTTGCCCCCTATCCCCTTTGCTTTTTGCCCTACTTATTGAACCCTTAGCATGTATTATTAGAAATAATCCTAATATCAAAGGTGTAGAATTAGGTGGACATCACCACAAATTGAGTCTTTTTGCAGATGACATCCTGATTTTTTTATCCCATCCCCATGTCTCAGCCCCAAATCTGGTAAATACTTTGGACAAGTTTGCAAAGATTTCTGGATTGTGTGTTAATCATGCCAAATCTAATGCCCTTAATATTTCCCTTTCGCCATCTGAGTTACAACAAGCTCAAACGTCTTTACCTTTCAATTGGGAATTGCACCATATTTCATATCTTGGAGTCCAACTCACTTCTTCTATATCCGACTTATTTTCAGCTAACTACTTACCCTTATTGAAGTCAACTACTAATCTGATGAAACAATGGTCTTCTCTTCCTTTATCTTGGATTGGGAGGATTAATGCTACTAAGATGTCAATCTTACCAAAGTTCCTTTACCTATTCCGAGTTCTCCCCATACATATACCTCCTTACTTCTTGAGGCTCACTCAAAAGAGAGTGATGTCTTTTATATGAGGCTCTACAAAACCCCGTATACCTAGATCGACTCTTTATCTTGATAAATTGAAAGGTGGTCTGGGAATTCCTAACTTTTCCTCATACTACTTTGCTGCTCAGCTAGCACAACTCCCCAAATACCATTCTACAACAGAATCCCCTCTATGGGTAGCGATTGAATCAGTGGATATTGACCCCATTTCTGTGAATAATTTGCTCTGGTTAGATCCTAAAGATAGACTAAACTTATCTAACCCCGTAACCAAACATTCTATAGCTATCTGGGACAAATATAGATCCACAAAAAGCCTACAATCCACTCATAACCCTCTACTCTCTTTTCTTCGAAATCCCTCATTTTACCCCGCCTGGAAATTTCCCCTATCATTTGCAGCTTGGTCCAGAAGAAACCTACTTCAATTTCACAATCTAGTTTCCTCCAATGATATTCTTACGTTCCCAACATTATGTGATTTATACAAACTCCCCATGAAGGAGCTCTTCCGCTATCTACAAATTAAGAACTTTTATACACCCCTCGTTGATACGGGATCCCCTCTTACCCAAATGACTCAATTTGAACGTATCTGTAACAGTGATCCCCATACTAGAGGATTAATATCACTTTTGTATAAACGCATCAATTCCACATCCGACGATACTTTACCATCCTATACGACTAAATGGGCACATGACATGGATAGAACATTCAGTAAAAGTGACTGGGATAATATATGGTCAGCTACTAAGCATTCCTCGCCAAACTGTTTTGCGTTGGAAACAAATTATAAGGTCCTTTCTCGATGGTACCTGGTTCCGGCCAGGATTGCCAAATTTGCCCCCTTGTACCCAAATCTATGTTTCAGAGGCTGTTCTGAACCGGGCACGCAGTTCCATATTTGGTGGCAATGTCCAATCGCTCAATCCTTCTGGAGTAAAATATTTAACATGGCCTCTACGGCCTTGGAAATACCAATCCCGCCAGACCCAGCACTGGCTCTCCTCAACCTCAAACCTCCTGAATTGAATAAATCACAATTCAAATTACTACTACATCTCACCACGGCGGCTAAACAATCTATAGCTAAGGCCTGGAAAACCCAAACTTTAGTTGTGGCTGAAACTAAACATAGAATTAACAGAGCCCTTATCTTTTCCAAAATGTCTGCTATTGAAGATAACAACATTACTACATACAATAAAATATGGAAACCATGGATTAAACACTTCTTACCCCCAGATTTTGATCAATTATTGTTGATGCCTCTTTGAAATACTTTAATATTTATCTATTAATATAATATTTAAACGGGGCCTTGATCTGACTGGACCGCCACCCGGGGAGACAACCTTCACCTTTTTCTCTATTTTTCTATACCCATACCTTCTTTTCTATATATTTTACTTTTCTCCCATATTTCTTCTTCTTCTCTCTTACTTCTTCTGTCTTTCTGTTCTGGTTAGTTTTGTTACTTGTGTAATACGGATTTTATACACATGTGATGTTCATTGCATGACTTATATATATACCTTTTAAGTTTCACTTTATCAATCACTAATATCTTTGTGTCTTAAAGATTTGTTAGGAAGGTCTCCACTAAACAATTGAGGTATGACAACGTTCATCTGGTGTATCCTTCTGGATAACCCAGCATATTCTCTCATACTTAATCGAGCCCCCATCTGCTCACAGCTTGCTCCCTTCGGGGGTGAGTGGATGGTCTGGAGGCATGATATTCTATCCTGAATATTGCTTATTTTCATTGCTCTAATCTTTTATACCTCTATTTGTATTGATATAATTGTTAATGAGGTTTATCCTCTATTACCTTTCTTTCAATATGAATTTTTAGTGATTGCTGTATTTATTTACAATTCTATTCTTGATCAGAATGTAATGTTCATTATATTTGCTATTTACTTGTAAAATCTAATAAAAATATTAAACAAGAAAAAAAATACTTTTAATGAAAACAAAAAAACAATGTCCTACATTGTAAATCCAACATCAGTGACATTGTCCATCAATATAGATGTAGTTGGATGGATATCTGTCAATTTGCGACAGTAGCATTACTACAACAAAATGACAGATCCATGGCCAGCCTCTGTTTGTTAACAAAGTGGTTGGGCACCCTGGGTTATGTCATTGACCTAATATGAAGTTTGGGATTCCTGTGTCCTCTCCTGTGCCCTGTGTTCATCGCCATATCTGGTCAATGACATCACCAGAATCCCCTAAATGACAGATTTCCAGCTGATGTTTTTTTTTTTTACAAACATCGGCCAGGGATTTGGGTGAGCAAACTGACCAAATATAGCCAGTTTGTTTGTTCATTAGTTAAACGGCAAACTGGCTGTATTTTCAACTCACTCCTGATGTCCAAAGTATCATCCTCTCCAATCTCCAAATATTTTTTATTAGTATGTTGAAAGATATAGTAAGATATGTACTGATAGATAATTGCAGGCTGACATTTTATATTTCATCTTTGAACACTTTATGCTTATAATCTCTCCTCTACTGTGTCCAATCAATTCATTCAATAAAGCAAAAATCAGAGCATAAGCGGCATGTTGACTTTTTACATCCCAAGTGAATAAGTAGTTTGCATTTTGCTGCATTGCTTGTCATAGGACACATAATACTGAAGCTACCAATGTCCCTTTGCAAGAAAAAAAGATTATTCAATGACTCAATTTATTACATAACTTCATACAGTCTGCAAACACAGAGACATTCTTTTCTATCTCCATGTCTGTCATTTTTAATTCAATTAAATACAAGCAGTCCCAAGACAGAATCCCTTTATAAAATGCTAACAATCATTTTGAATTCCAAGTTTAATCCATTGTGAATCGTGTTATGTTTCTAGTGCTTTAGAATTAATGTGTAATAACTCCTTTATCACTAAAGGTATTGCCTGCTGATGTCCTCGGTAGATGTAGCACACAACACAGTTAGTATTGTGAACTTAAGTCTCCTGCAGATGTAGCATTTCCTTATTGCTTCTGTGGGTAATAGGAACACATAAGTCCATTTTGAGCATTCATAGTGAGCATAGGTGTGGCCAGCTGCTAACCCACAAGCTATGGGCTTCAGCAGTAAAAATACTATCTTCTCGTCCTCCTGTATTGCAAACAGCCACAGCTTAAATGAGGGGCAATGGCTTCAGTAGCAGTCCAGCAGGATTGTCCCTCCATCACAGGAAGCTACATTAGGTGAACTTTACTGGCAGGATCGACCAGTATTTTTTTTAAAACTTTGAAAGGGGAGTAAGGGAGAATGGCAATGATCTTACAAGCAAGAGACGTGTTTTTAAATACTTATAATTTATGTACTAACTTTGATTATAGAAAAGGTCTGCTGCTTGGAAATAAGGCCAGGAGAAGCCTAATTACTGGGTGTCAACACCGGGTAGTTCAACTGGAAGGAGCAGCAGATTTTAAAAGAAAAACACTGAAGAGGGGCTCATGAAATAGAACCATTGGGATGAGCTAATATTTAAGAGGATTCAGAGAAAGCTCTAGAAGTGACAGATTTAACCACTTCTCTATCGGGCCTATTCTGGCACTTCTCTCTTTCATGTAAAAATCATCATTTTTTTGCTAGAAAATTAATCAGAACCCCCAAACGTTATATATTTTTTTTTAGCAGACACCCTGGGAATAAAATGGCGGTCATTGCACCTTTTCATCTTGCACGGTATTTGCGCAATAATTTTTCACACTTTTTGGGAAAAAATAGGTTTCACAAATTAAAAAATAACAAAAACAGTAAATTTAGCCCAATTTTTTTGTATAATGTCAAAGATGCTTTTAGGCCGAGTAAATAGATACCTAACATGTCACGCTTTAAATTCTGCGCACACTCATGGAATGGCGCCAAATTTCGGTACTTAAAAATCTCCATAGGCAACGCTTAATTTTTTTTTACAGGTTACTATTTTCGAGTTACAAAGGAGGTCTAGTGCTAGAATTATTGCTCGCACTCTAACGCACGCGGCAATACCTCACATGTGCGGTTTGAACAGCGTTTACATATGTAGGCAGGACTTAAATGTGTGTTTGCTTCTGAGCGCGAGCTACCGGGGATAGGTGCATTTTCCTTTTTTTTTTTACTGTTTTTTTTTTTTATTTTTACACTTTTTTAAAAAAAACTTTTTTTTTATCACTTTTATTCCTATTACAAGGAATGTAAACATTACATAAGACCCCACATCTCTCCTCCAGGCTGGGAAGCATGAGGAGAGAAAAAAAAATTCACCGATCTCATGCTGACAGCAGCAATTGCGGCTTTGTTTGCTTCCGGGTACCGGGCGTGACGTCACAGCGTCGTGCCCAGGATTCCGACAGTCATAGAGATGACTGGTGACCATCTGGTCACCGGAAATCTCTATGATCCTCATGCGACGCCGACCGATTCATTCTCCGGGCCCTCAATGGCACGGGAGAGCCCGGAGAAGCACCGGATGGCGGCGGGGGGGATGTCCCCTTCCGCCGCCTATAAGAACGATCAAGCGGCGGAACTGCCGCTATGATCATTCTTATGGTGCGCAGAATTGCTGGCATGACTGAATGATATCTGAACGATGCCTGTAGCTGCAGATTCAGATATCCCCCCTCAAAGTCAGGGATGTCATATGACGTCCTTGGTGGAGAAGTGGTTAATGATATGAAGAAGACTGGCTTCCAGGAAATTTTACTTTAAGGATTTAAAAGGCTCCTTTCTACACAGTTTTACAGGACACAATCAATCACTAACACTCCACAACCCCCCCCCCCCCCCATCCATCTGATTCATTTTTTTCTGATCTCTGATTCTGTTTGCACAACAAAAATAGTTGTATGGTTCAGCAGAAAGTAATCTGAATGTTGTCTGTAATTATGACTAAGAGGTATTTACTTAGAGACTGTGGCTAAATTATAATTGTGCATTTCTATAGAAAAATGCTGCAGAAAGTCGTTGTTTTACAGCTTTGTAATTCATTTATATAATTTTAAGAAACCAAAAAGGTTATTTCCACACCAGCTTGGTTTTATAGAAATGGGGCAGAAAACAGAAGCAGCAGTACAGAGATACACTATTATAATACAGTCAAGGTTCAAGAGAAAATGCCTTTCCGCTGCTTTATGCATAATAACTGAAAACACACTGGCTGCGGAAATATGCATACAGGTACATTTAAAATGTATGTATAGCCTTTTTTTATGGATAGAGTAGGGAAGGGTTAAAACCCCTTCCAGTTTATTTATTTGTTGCCTGTGTCCAGTTGGGGAGATTCACTTCCTGTCCTGGAAACACAACTGGAAGTGAAGATAAATCTCTCCAAACTGAGTGCAAATCCCCTTCTAGACAGTGGTCAGTGGAACAGGTGTCCTTGAAGAAAAACTTCCTCTCACCACTTGTACAGGTGACAACTCTAATATTTTGAATTTCCCATCACGTTTTGTACTGGAAACAATGGTCACCAGGCCAAATAGAGAAGGTGAACACACACGTCAGTAAAAGCCAACAGGGAATCTAACTCCCCCCTACTCTAGCCAAATTTAGAAAAACATTGCTACAGTATATGTACACTATAAGTAATGCAAACACTAAACATAACCGATGAAGATGGGTTGCAAGGTTTTATGGAGGATTGTTATCTGTAAAACTAAGGAGAACAAGTCCTGAGGACTTCTTCAAAGATGCATTTGTTAAAAGCCTAGGCGTCTCATGACCACGAAGGGCAGGGTATTTGAATTTTTGTATTTACCCTTACAATGTACATTTCCAATAAATCTTTTTCATTGAAGCCAACTATGCATGCCTTTTGATCTGCTTTAGTGAGCTCTTAGCAGTATATTACCCAGGTGGCTTCAAAAGCATGAGAGGCTGCTTTGGAGAAATAGAAAACTGCAATATAAGATACCATTGAGTTGGCAGTGTGACCCAGAGAAACAGTGTAGTGCCATACTTAAGGTGATCAATTCAAAGTTGTTTTCGGGAAGTGTTACTGCTAAAAATGGTTTCTGCCATTGTTATCAACTCTAAGAGCCTCCTTGAACTATTGCGGTTAATGATTTCTGCAAGTACTAAACAACACATGTGAAAAGATTTTTTGCGAAAGAGAAAGCTGAAATGGTTTCATTTCAGAAAATAGAAAAAAAGTGAAACTGATTATTTTCAAAAGAACTACAGTATGTGTGCTCACTTTCTGTACCCACCAGCCAATCTGTTAAAAACAACAATCAACTTAAGCATAAGTTGGAACGTACTCTTTAACCTACATTTTTTTTGAACAGTATTAAGCTGGGACCAATATGGATATAAAATAAAAGGCAGAAATATAGTGTGATATCGTTGATGTTGGCAATGACTTGAATATAAATGTAGTGTAATACAGTGGAGGTTAGCAAGAACAAGGGAGCATTTACTCAAAAGTCTTCTTTATCTACCTTACTTTCAACAATATTAAACTCAAACCAATAAGGATATAAAATAAAAAGGCAAAAATATACTGTGATATAGTTGATGTTGCCAATGACTTGAAAGTAACTGTAGTGTATTATAGTTGACGTTATGATGTTAAGAATGTGGGAGCAGGCAGAATTACAACGTTTTCCAAAAACAAATGCTGCCCAATTGTAGTAGCAACCCAGATAGCAATGATAACTTTCCACACATTTGTGGCAGTGTTGAATTGTAAGTCTGTTAACTTGCTGCATATTTTCACTGGCAAGTTGTACACTTGTGCACAAGTTCTAGTTGACCCTTTTCCAATTTGTAGCAAAGTTGTGTGGCAAGTCTCTAGCAAGAGCAAAGTTGCAGTGGTGCGTCTACAGCAAGAGCTCTGCAAGTCTACAGCATGAAAATTTAGCCACAGTCCCCCGTTACATGGTCCCTAGGCTCTGGTGATATATATGGACCTTTGGTTTATTCCATTATTTGGTTGCCCAGTGGACAAATAGTCACTTGATTGGACTTTCGGAGCCCACACCTTCCTGTTATGTTCACTATACTGTATCCCTGCATGGATGAATGTTTGTCAAGATGTTATGCTTATTACAATAAAAATAATTGTACCAGAAAATTCAGCCACAGTGACCCCTCTGGTGGGATGACTATAGCTGAACCAGAACTTGCAGCAGACTTGCAGAATGTTTGCAAAGAAAGTTGATCTGGAGTCATACAATGCAGACTTGCTGCAATTGTGCAATAAGCTTGTGAAGCCTGACAAGTCTAGCAATACCTTAGCAAGTCATTTTCAAACTTGCAGCACAATTGCTTGCTATCTTGGAAACAGAAGCTATAGTGCATTTTGTGCTATTCTTGCCAGTTTGCCTCCTGCCACCAAACTGATTATTATTCCTGTGCAAAACAAAGAAAAATTCACACTGGTGGAGTACCATGGTCATCCTTAGTAAAGAGGCTAAGTTTAGCAGATTGAGAAGTGCCTTCTTAGATGCCATGATGTTGATTAACATTCCTGCCTGCATTGTCTGTGTGTAAAACAATAAAGAGGTGGCAGAACTTAACTGGGTGTTTGAAATATATTCTCAAATAGGCTATGAAGGAAGGAATGCCTTCTCTGATTTAAAAAAAAATATCAATATCATATTTGCCCAGAATTATTGGTATACAAGATTTAAAAACAACATCAAATAATTTCAACATCAGCCATATCTCTAAAATATGATAACTAATAGGAAAGACAATTAAATATAATTTTGACCGCTGTTTATAGTAGTTAACTCTAAGAAAAATAACTTGCAGTAAAGAAAAAAATATGCTGATTTACATAAGTTCTTTGATAGAATAAAATAGTTAAGGTGAAATAGGAGGTGGGAGATCAGCTAAAGCTGTTTCTGTCACTCAAAAGACTATACAATCCAGCCGCCTTAGTATCAGCCATAACACAAGCTATTACTGATTCACAGTTTAAACAGAAATGAGCTTGCACTGCAATGAAGTGCAAACAATTATCAATGAGTTCAGGAATGGAGAGACGGCTTAAGAATAGCTCTATGCTCACAATGCTGTTCATGAATATACTGAATGCTGACTCATATCTAAACATGAATACATTCCATATGCTTCAGTTGTTTCCTTTGATGTGTTGCTGCTGTCAATTTACCAACAGCAATATTGATATTGAAACCAAACCAACACAGTCTTCCTTACAGCATCAATTATTCAATCTGCATCAAACACCTTTAATCAATAATCCCAAGATGGAGTAAGAAAATGATCAGTCTAATTTTACTTTAAAAATCAATGAAAATCTAATATTGATTGATAAAACACAGCAATGTGAGGTTAGCACAGGTCATATATAGTTCATATATTTTTTTAACCTTGATTATTCAGGAACAAGCACTACAGACAGTATGCATCTTTCTTTAGATGTATTTTTTACATCTACTGCAGAAAGTCTTTTCTGTCTATAAAAAGCTAGTGAAACAGATTACAGTATAAAATACATTTTAATCCAAGGAGATTAGAGATTTACAGAGCAAAATTAAAATGCTCAAATATAATAGGCTCTAAAAGGAAGAGTAACAAGGTAAGAGATTAGAGTAAGCAAAATGTTGCTAACAGGTCTAAAGTGCAGGCACCCAAAACAAAAATTACATAAAAGATACTTACTTTAGGCTTTGGCTTCTGGCCTGTTCATCCATGAGCCATTGACCCTACCAGGTTCCCCATAGCCTTATGGGAAAGCTGAGGATCCCAAATCTTGTGAAAACCACCTTGCAGTTTTGCAAGGGGAGAGACTTTGGTAGGAGTTTTTCCTTTTTTTAAATGTGAAAAGTAGGCTTTCAGCACTTCCAGGTAGTGCTGAATCTTGACTACCTCCTGTACAACCCTGTTGGCCAGTAAAGCAGCCCATCATGGACATCAGGCACAAGGAAAGTGGAGAAGGATGTCACATCCACTCTTTGGAGTGCACGCTGGATTCAGAACAGCAGCGTTTCCTGAAACAGGCGATTCTAGTCAAAATGTAAATATATCTGCCCTTGTTTATTCAATAAACTGTACTTTACCATGGAAAGTTTCTCCTCTCTCTCTCCTTTACTATGGTCAATACCTTCTCTGTATGGAGGATAAGCTTATAATACTTACCCACAGAAGAATAGTGGGACCGGTGCCTGGAGGTGATACAGAGCTTTATTTGACTTGCTTGGTAAAACAAGGAGTCAACTCCATCCGGTAAGTGGTAGTGCAGTTGGGGGGTCACCTGGATTGTACCTGGGCTGCACCTATAAGGAGTTCACTTCTTTCTGGATGTGTTGCACACAAGTCCCAAATTGATGAAGAATATTACAAGAATTGAGCACTTCATAGGAGTCGGATTATATTATATGGACAGTATTTGTATAGAAACCAAGGTTTTTTGTTGTGATTGGTGGGCGTAAGGCAAGTGTCATCATAAAACTGGATACTGGCCTGGCTATCTTTGCACAACTTATATGGTTCCCTGGTGTTGGGGGTGGCCTACTTGGCGAGAGATGTGGACAACGTCCAATTCTAAGATATATTGCTTCATATAAGAGGACCAGAAGCTCTGCTTTTATTTTATGGTGGATCACGTGAAATATATGGTTGCCCTTGATTTTAACATACACCGGAGAGTGGGAGACATTGCAGGAGTCCAGCCAAGCAGCGTGGGTCAAACCCTTTCATGATGAGTCTATCATTTAGAGGCTGATTTGACTCTGTAATAGGGTCTATCTGTTCTGAGTCCATTTCTTACGGTGGTGATGGTCCACATGGTGATCACAAGATTTGATCCAATACGATATTTTTGTGAATAAGAAATACACAAATTATATTTTCAATACCGCGCTCCTAAGAACACATACCATATAAAATGATTGTAATAATAAAGTCCATAGACCAACAAAAAAGCGTGAACTACATGTATCATCATAGGGTGATGCTGTGGATACACAAGTAACAGTGTGCCAATGTCCAGGTATTGTTTAGAAGAAATTGGAATAAAGGTATGGACTTTGTAGGCACACACATATATTTAGTGAAAATTTTTTGTTTTTAATTGGATAAAGTTAAAACCATTGTATACAAACACATTAAAAACCATAATGTTGAGTGACCTCAAGGACTCTCATAACACATGTAACAAGCGCAAAGATTTGAAGCACGTGGAATGATATAAATCCAATAGTTGTTTGGATACGTGGAGAGGTTGATTCGTATTCGGAGGTCGCTCAGAGAAAATCGCTCTACATGTTGCACACATTGATGCGCTTCTTCAGGAGCTTGTGTATATAGTTGAAAAGTTTATCATCATGCGGATTTCCGAGATTGGTGCAAATATTGCTATCCGCACGGATCGTAAGTGGACACAGTCAGACTGCAGGCCAAAATGCAGCGCCATCCCAAATCCACAAACACACGTGTGTGCATGTGGAGGCAAGCACATAATAAAAGTTGAGAATTTTAAACACATAGAATCATGATTAACGAGTGGTATTCCATCACTAAATTAAAAATATAACGACAATATTATTAATAAAATCATCACCAAAAAAATTATCATTAATAAAAAAAATTATATCTCTGATCATAACACACCTAATATTGATAAATGTAAATAAAACCCCGTTCATAATATTAACAGAGTAATAATAACACTAATGCTTATAAAAAAAAACATATGTTTGTATGAGAATAAATGAGATTCTCATACAAATCATCTAATATAGACCCTATACTGATCCCATAATAAATGCATTAACAATTTCTGCAACAGATCTATATTGCAATGATACTAAAATAATAAAATAAAATAAAAGACAGAATATGGAAAATAAAGATAAATATATATATATATATATATATATATATATATATATATATATATATATATATATATATTGTGACAGCAGGAAGGTAAAGTCACCTGGTTGCATCCAGGGGGGTAGATATATTTCGCCCAGATTCAGGCTTTACGCCGACTTATACAACTAGGTGGAGAGTTGTATAAGCCCAGCTAAGGCTAGTGGGCTCATGGATGACTCATATGTCTAGGGAGAGTGTGGGGCGTCGTGCAGACAGGGAGTTGATGAGACCAGCTGAAGCTTGTCAGCTCATTTAGGCCTCTATAAGAACTCCCAGCTTCATTAGATGTTAGCTCATGCCTGGAACCAGACCTGTGTGGACTGTCTAGGGAGAGTGAACCCCTGTGCGGTGAGACAAAGCCTGTGTGGCTATTTGCTTGGACATTTAAAACCAGGGACTTAGGGACTAGGACAGCACTAGGCTGATCCCAGTTGTTAGTTAGGAAACCTGTATGTTTAGTCAGAGGTCAACTTGACCAGGATTTATTTTGTTTATGTTTCTTTTGCTTTGCTGTGTTTTGTCACTGTAAATAGAAAATAAACCGCACCTTTTTGATTTTGAAAACCACAACCTCCATTTGCTGGGCCTGTTTTGTGTGGGGAGCCCATCCCGGGGGTCACACACACCCGCTGCCGAGCTAACCCCCTCACAGTTGGTGGAGAATGCGGGCAGTTTTTTTTTTAAGCCAGCATGGAGGAGATACTGAAGCAGCTGGCTCTAGCAAATGCCAATCAACAGCAGACAAATGCAGGTTTGCAAAAGAGCCTTGCAGCTCATCAACAGAGCCTTGCAGCTCAACAACAGAACTTCGCAGCCCAGCAGCAAGCTCATCAACAGAGCCTTGCAGCCCAGCAGCAGACAAACGCAACTTTGCAACAGAGTCTGGAGGCTCAGCAACGAGCCCAGCAGCAATCTGAGGCCCGCTTCATAGACCTGTTGCAGAAGCAAGAGCAGAGACTACAACAACAGATGGAAGCAGTAATGCAGCAACGTCCGCAGACCAGTGAGGAAAGCCGTCCCACTAATACCGCGTCCTTTGGGGTGAGTCGTTTATTGACAAAAATGACTGGAGAGGATGATCCAGAGGTATTTTTGACCACATTTGAAAGGACCGCTGAAAGAGAAAAGTGGCCTGAGGAGCAGTGGGCTGGACTGGTGGCTCCTCTGTTAACTGGTGAATCGCAGAAAGCTTACTATGACCTAGAGCCTAACCAAGCAAAAGACTATGTGATGCTAAAAGCTGAAATATTGGCAAGGCTGGGTGTCACCCAGGCTGTCCGGGCTCAGCGTGTGCATAACTGGACTTTCCAGCTTGGAAAACCCCCCAGGTCTCAAATGTATGATCTCATTCACCTGAGCAGAAAGTGGCTACAGCCAGAGACTTTGTCCGCACCAAAGATTGTGGAACGTGTTGTAATGGATCGGTTTTTGAGAGCTCTTCCTACTGCCATCCAAAAGTGGGTAAGCCATGGAGACCCAGAGACGGCCGATGGTCTTGTGGATCGTGTGGAGAAATACTTGGCTACAGAGAACCTGACGGCCTCTTCCAGAGACACTCGGACTTTCCACCCTAAGACCAGACCATCCCCAGGGGCGGATAAGAGGATTCCAAGGGGTGAGGGTGGAGAGAGTGAGAGGGTGGGAGCTCTACCCCAAGTTTGGCGAGAACAGCCTGGGAAATCAGCGGCTCAAGAGGCGGCAAGAAGGATCGTTTGCTACCGCTGCCGGCAAGCGGGACATATTGCAGCCAATTGCCCGGTTGTGGAGGAACCCATGCAGTGTGACTTTCTGACGGGCAGACGTCAGTCGCTGTGTGCGACAGTCGCATGCACTGCCATTCGAGGAACTGAGAAACATTTATGCAAAATGTGTGTTAATGGTAGAAATGTTGTGGTATTGCTGGATTCAGGTAGCCTTGTGACCCTGATAAAGGCTGAGTTAGTTAAAACAGAGGTCTCTGGGAATAGCAAGGTAGCTGTTATTTGTGTGCATGGGGACACCCGAGAGTATCCAGTGACTACAGTGTGTTTCGAGACCCCCAAAGGTACCCTCTCTCATCCAGTGGGCTTAGTATCTCAGTTACCGCATGACGCCATTGTGGGAAGGGATTTTCCGAAGTTCTGGGAACTGTGGGATGATCCTGAGCCCCTCACTGGTGCCCCTATGTACCAGGAATGTGATAGCCAGAACTCCCCTGAGAGTGGTGAGGACTCTCCGGAATTTCCCTTATCAGTATTGGCAGGGGAGACTCAAGAAACTGGAGAGGAGCCCACCTCCTCAGACGAAAACCTACCGTCTGTGGAGTTTTCTGATCTTGAGGTTCACAGGGAAAACTTTGCCACAGAACAGTTGAAAGACCCCGCCCTAATAAAGGCACGGGAAAACGTAGTGAAAATAGATGGCGAGTTAGTGAACCCAGATAATACCTGCACTTACCCATACTTCAGCGTAGAGAAGGACCTACTGTATCGGGTGGCAAAAAGGGCAGAAGAAACCGTTGAGCAGCTTGTGGTGCCCAAACCTTACAGGAAGTTGGTGTTGGAGTTGGCCCATGGGCACATTCTTGGAGGTCATCTGGGGACAGAGAAAACCCGAGAGAGGGTATTACAGAGATTCTATTGGCCGGGGGTGATGAAGGACGTAGAAAATTATTGTTCCTCCTGCCCTGTGTGTCAGAGGTCGGCCCCGATGCCACATTTCCGTAGCCCGCTGGTCCCTCTACCCATCATTGAGGTCCCGTTTGAGAGGATCGCCATGGATTTGGTAGGTCCTATAATCAAGTCCGCTAGGGGGCACCAGTACATATTAGTTATAATGGACTATGCCACCCGTTATCCAGAAGCGATCCCTCTCCGAAATGCCTCGGCCAAAACCATAGCCAAAGAGCTATCTCTTGTGTTTAGCCGGGTGGGTATTTGTAAAGAACTGCTTACGGACCAAGGTACACCCTTTATGTCCCGGGTTATGAAGGAGCTGTGTAAATTATTCAAAGTGACGCAATTACGTACATCTGTGTATCACCCCCAAACCGATGGGCTGGTTGAAAGATTCAACAAAACCCTAAAACAAATGTTGAAGAAAGTGGTGGATAGAGATGGAAAGGATTGGGACTGTCTACTTCCTTATCTGATGTTTGCTATTAGGGAGGTGCCCCAATCCTCTACGGGATTCTCCCCCTTTGAGTTACTGTATGGGAGACACCCAAGAGGGCTGTTGGATATTGCCAAGGAAACTTGGGAAAGTGAGAGTTCTCCCCACAGGAGTGTGATTGAGCATGTCGCCCTGATGCAAGACCGAATTGCACAGGTAATGCCCATCGTGAAGGAACATTTGGCCCAAGCGCAGTTAGCACAGCAGAGAGTGTACAACCGTGGAGCCAAGACCCGTACCTTTTCCCCGGGGGATAGGATACTGGTACTTGTCCCTACGGTTGAAAGTAAATTCCTTGCCAAATGGCAAGGCCCCTACGAGATAATGGAAAAAGTGAGCGAAGTGAATTACAAGGTCAGACAACCAGGAAGGCGAAAGCCCGAACAGATCTATCACGTTAATCTGTTGAAAGCCTGGAGGGATAGAGAGTCCCTAGTCGCAGACACTTGGTCACCAGCTCAAACTGGTTGCGTGATTCCTGAGGTTGGAATAGCAGCCACCTTGTCACAACCCCAACAACAGGAGGTTAAGGAGTTTGTGCTTCGCAACAAGGAGGTATTCTCTGAGCTGCCGGGACAAACATCTGGGGTAGAGCATGACATCATTACCCCGCCCGGTGAAAGGGTGAAGTTAAAACCCTATCGGATCCCAGAGGCCCGACGGGAGGCAATACGGGAGGAAGTACAGAAAATGCTGAACTTAGGGGTGATAGAGGAGTCCCAAAGTGATTGGTCTAGTCCCATCGTGTTGGTGCCTAAACCGGATGGGAGCTGGCGATTTTGTAACGATTTTCGTCAGTTGAACAAAGTTACAAAATTTGACACCTACCCCATGCCACGTATAGATGAGTTGATCGACCGGCTGGGAACAGCCCGATACATGACGACTCTTGACCTCACAAAAGGGTATTGGCAAATCCCCCTGGCCAAGTCGGCCAAAGAGAAAACCGCATTTGTAACCCCAGACGGGGCGTTCCAATATAAAAGAATGCCGTTCGGGTTACAGAATGCGCCGGCCACATTCCAGCGGAAAATGGACCAGATGCTGAGGCCCCATCGGAAGTATGCTGCGGCTTACTTGGATGACGTAATTGTCCATAGCACAGATTGGGCCTCACATCTGCCAAAAGTGCAAGCAGTCCTGGACTCTGTTCGGGAAGCGGGGTTTACGGCTAACCCCAAGAAGTGTACCATTGGGCAGGAGGAGGCCAAATATCTTGGGTACACCATTGGGAGGGGAGTAATAAAACCCCAACTCAACAAAGTCGAGGCCATCCAGAGTTGGCCACGTCCCAACAGCAAGAAGCAGGTACGAGCCTTTCTGGGAATCGCTGGGTATTATCGGCGATTCATTCCCCACTTTGCTTCTAAGGCTGTGCCCCTAACCAACCTGACGAAGGGGAAAGGGTCGGTCATGATTAAATGGACCCCCGAGGCTGAGGCAGCATTCCAATTCTTGAAACAAGCCTTATGTAGCCAGCCAGTGTTGTACTCACCCGACTTCTCTAAAGACTTTGTCGTACAAAGTGATGCGTCAGATGTGGGGTTAGGAGCAGTATTGTCCCAGGTCTGGAACGGGGAAGAGCACCCAGTCATTTACCTCAGCAGGAAGTTGAAGTCCCATGAGGTAAATTACGCCACCGTTGAAAAGGAGTGTTTAGCGGTGAAGTGGGCTCTAGATTCCCTTCGGTACTACCTGCTAGGTAGGCACTTTGACATGGTTACGGATCACGCTCCGTTAAAGTGGATGGCTCAAAACAAGGAAACAAATAGAAGAGTGAATAGGTGGTTCCTGGCCCTCCAGGAATTCAACTTCACAGTAAAGCATCGCCCTGGCGTTCAAATGGGGAATGTGGATGCTTTGTCTCGAGTACATGAATGCCTGATTGCTGGTGTTCCAACCCCGAGGTTAAAACAAGAGGGGGGGGTATGTGACAGCAGGAAGGTAAAGTCACCTGGTTGCATCCAGGGGGGTAGATATATTTCGCCCAGATTCAGGCTTTACGCCGACTTATACAACTAGGTGGAGAGTTGTATAAGCCCAGCTAAGGCTAGTGGGCTCATGGATGACTCATATGTCTAGGGAGAGTGTGGGGCGTCGTGCAGACAGGGAGTTGATGAGACCAGCTGAAGCTTGTCAGCTCATTTAGGCCTCTATAAGAACTCCCAGCTTCATTAGATGTTAGCTCATGCCTGGAACCAGACCTGTGTGGACTGTCTAGGGAGAGTGAACCCCTGTGCGGTGAGACAAAGCCTGTGTGGCTATTTGCTTGGACATTTAAAACCAGGGACTTAGGGACTAGGACAGCACTAGGCTGATCCCAGTTGTTAGTTAGGAAACCTGTATGTTTAGTCAGAGGTCAACTTGACCAGGATTTATTTTGTTTATGTTTCTTTTGCTTTGCTGTGTTTTGTCACTGTAAATAGAAAATAAACCGCACCTTTTTGATTTTGAAAACCACAACCTCCGTTTGCTGGGCCTGTTTTGTGTGGGGAGCCCATCCCGGGGGTCACACACACCCGCTGCCGAGCTAACCCCCTCACAATATATATATTTTATATTTTTTTTATAATTTTTTTATTGCTATTATTATTAATTATTATTTATTTATTTATTTTCACTGTAAAATGAGACTGATTCAGATTTTTTGGTAGCACAGCTGTGTTTCCTGTATTTGTGCTGATTTAGAATGTGTGCAATTCCCAGCAGCGATTTGACATATACAGTAATACATACAGATGAAGAAATCTTGTTCTGGCTAAAGGGCTACAAGGTACCCTTAAGACACATTTATGCATTTGTGGGGCAACTGAAATACATAAACAATCCTTTACCCTAACCAAAATGCAGCGCACATCAGGCACTAATCAACACCTCTCTTTGTTGTTGTCTATGATTATATACAGTATATTTACATAATATTAATCCTATGTAAAGGGTCGAAAGAACAAGTGCTGCGCTATGTAAACATAACAAGTGTTTAACTTTGGTAATAAAAATAAGCAATGTGAACGAATATATAAATGGTCCAAATGAAAGGAAATTAACAAATATCACAATAGAAAGTTATATAAAGTGCAAAGTGCAAATACAGTAAGTGCAAGAAATTGTGTTAACTATTAACCACTTGCCGACCAGCCGCAGCAGTTATACTGCGGCGGGTTGGCTCAGCTGCACAAATTGCCGTAGGTGAACGTCCTGCTCGTACACGGCGATTTGTGGGCTGGCGGGGGAGCCAATCAACGGGTCCGGTGGACTCAATGTCCACCGGCCGCCCGCTGACATTCCCCGCAGTGACAGAACAGGGATCTGCCATACTAAACAAGGCAGATCTCCGTTCTGACAGGAGATGACACACATATCCTGTCTTTCTGCTTTGCAGGAAGATGGATCTGTGTGTTGTTCATGACAGCCAATCCCCTATACAGTTAGAACACACAGTGAGGGAACACATTTACCCCTTGATCGCCACTGATGTTAACCCCTTCCCTGCCAGTGCCATTAGTACAATGTCAGTGCATATTTTTAGCATGGATCACTGTAATAAGGTCACTGGTTCCCAAAAAAGTGTCAAAAATGTCAGTTAGGTGTCCGATCTGTCCGCTGCAATGTTGCAGCCCCGCAAAAAATTGAAGATCACGGCCATTACTAGTAAAAAAAAAAATGGTAAAAATGCCATAAATCTATCCCCTACTTTGTAGACGCTATAACTTTTGTGCAAACCAATCAATAAACGTTTATTGGGTTTTTGTTTTTACAAAAATTATGTAGTAGAATACAAATTGGCCTAAATTGATTAAGAAATCTGATTTATTCCAAAAAATTATTGGGTGTTTTTTTTTAGCAGAAAATAAAAAACATTGTTTTTTTTCCAAATTGTCGGTCTTTTTTTGTTTATAGCACAAAAAATTAAAACTGCAGAGGTGATCAAATACCACCAAAAGAAAGCTCCATTTGTGGGGAAAAAAAATCTACCGTATTTTGTTTGGGTATAGCGTCTGTGACAGCAGGAAGGTAAAGTCACCTGGTTGCATCCAGGGGGGTAGATATATTTCGCCCAGATTCAGGCTTTACGCCGACTTATACAACTAGGTGGAGAGTTGTATAAGGCTAGTGGGCTCATGGATGACTCATACCTCTAGGGAGAGTGTGGGGCGTCGTACAGACAGGGAGTTGATGAGACCAGCTGAAGCTTGTCAGCTCATTTAGGCCTCTATAACAACTCCCAGCTTCATTAGATGTTAGCTCATGCCTGGAACCAGACCTGTGTGGACTGTCTAGGGAGAGTGAACCCCTGTGCGGTGAGACAAAGCCTGTGTGGCTATTTGCTTGGACATTTAAAACCAGGGACTTAGGGACTAGGACAGCACTAGGCTGATCCCAGTTGTTAGTTAGGAAACCTGTATGTTTAGTCAGAGGTCAAGTTGACCAGGATTTATTTTGTTTATGTTTCTTTTGCTTTGCTGTGTTTTGTCACTGTAAATAGAAAATAAACCGCACCTTTTTGATTTTGAAAACCACAACCACCGTTTGCTGGGCCTGTTTTTGTGTGGGGAGCCCATCTCGGGGGTCACACACACCCGCTGCCGAGCTAACCCCCTCACAGTTGGTGGAGAATACAGGCAGTTTTTTTTTAAGCCAGCATGGAGGAGATACTGAAGCAGCTGGCTCTAGCAAATGCCAATCAACAGCAGACAAATGCAGGTTTGCAAAAGAGCCTTGCAGCTCAACAACAGAACTTCGCAGCCCAGCAGCAAGCTCATCAACAGAGCCTTGCAGCCCAGCAGCAAGCTCATCAACAGAGCCTTGCAGCCCAGCAGCAGACAAACGCAACTTTGCAACAGAGTCTGGAGGCTCAGCAACAAGCCCAGCAGCAATCTGAGGCCCGCTTCATAGACCTGTTACAGAAGCAAGAGCAGAGACTACAACAACAGATGGAAGCAGCAATGCAGCAACGTCCGCAGACCAGTGAGGAAAGCCGTCCCACTAATACCGCGTCCTTTGGGGTGAGTCGTTTATTGACAAAAATGACTGGAGAGTAGGGATGAGCTTCGTGTTCGAGTCGAACATACGTTCGACTCGAACATCGGCTGTTCGATCGTTCGACGAAGATCGAACGATTTGGGCCGTTCGCGCCAAATTCGAGTGACGCGAACGGCCCACAATGCACTACGCCATCGCAGTGTCATCCAGGCGCTGTGATTGGCCAAGCATGCACTGTGACCCCGCATGCTTGGCCAATCACAGCGCCGGCAGCGAGGAGAGCAATGATTGGCCACAGGCAGGATGCCTGTGGCCAATTATTGCTGAGGGTGTTTAGTACACGCCCCACACTATAAAAGGCCGCCAGCACGGCGGCCTAGTGTAGTGTGTTCCGGAGCAGGGATAGAGCAGCATAGGCAGGGACAGTGACTGTTATTTCTTTCTTGCTTAACCTGGATTCCTTTAGTTTAGGGAAAGAGAAGGATAGGTAGGGAGAGTGTCAGTGTGTTTTGTGCTTGTGCTATAGTGTGCTTAAAAAAAACATTTATTCTAGGGACAGAAAACTGTAGGTAGGGACAGTGTCAGTTTCTTTCACTCTGCAAGTCCTTGTTTCCAGGGACCTGGAAGGACAGTGAGTGAATTGTCCTTGTGCTATATTGTGCTTAAAAAAACATTTATTCTAGGGACAGAAAACTGTAGGTAGGGAGAGTGTCAGTTTCTTTCACTCTGCAAGTCCTTGTTTCCAGGGACCTGTAAGGACAGTGAGTGAATTGTCCTTGTGCTATATTGTGATTAAAAAAAACATTTTTTCTAGGGACAGAAAACTGTAGGTAGGGAGAGTGTTTTTTTTCTTTCACTCTGCAAGTCCTTGTTTCCAGGGACCTGGAAGGACAGTGAGTGAATTGTCCTTGTGCTATATTGTGCTTAAAAAAAACATTTTTTCTAGGGACAGAAAACTGTAGGTAGGGAGAGTGTTTATTTTCTTTCACTCTGCAAGTCCTTGTTTCCAGGGACCTCTAAGGACAGTGAGTGAATTGTCCTTGTGCTATATTGTGCTTAAAAAAAACATTTATTCTAGGGACAGAAAACTGTAGGTAGGGAGAGTGTCAGTTTATTTCACTCTGCAAGTCCTTGTTTCCAGGGACCTGGAAGGACAGTGAGTGAATTGTCCTTGTGCTATATTGTGATTAAAAAAAACATTTTTTCTAGGGACAGAAAACTGTAGGTAGGGAGAGTGTTTTTTTTCTTTCACTCTGCAAGTCCTTGTTTCCAGGGACCTGTAAGGACAGTGAGTGAATTGTCCTTGTGCTATATTGTGCTTAAAAAAAACATTTATTCTAGGGACAGAAAACTGTAGGTAGGGAGAGTGTCAGTTTATTTCACTCTGCAAGTCCTTGTTTCCAGGGACCTGGAAGGACAGTGAGTGAATTGTCCTTGTGCTATATTGTGATTAAAAAAAACATTTTTTCTAGGGACAGAAAACTGTAGGTAGGGAGAGTGTTTTTTTTCTTTCACTCTGCAAGTCCTTGTTTCCAGGGACCTGTAAGGACAGTGAGTGAATTGTCCTTGTGCTATATTGTGCTTAAAAAAAACATTTATTCTAGGGACAGAAAACTGTAGGTAGGGAGAGTGTCAGTTTATTTCACTCTGCAAGTCCTTGTTTCCAGGGACCTGTAAGGACAGTGAGTGAATTGTCCTTGTGCTATATTGTGATTAAAAAAAACATTTTTTCTAGGGACAGAAAACTGTAGGTAGGGAGAGTGTTTTTTTTCTTTCACTCTGCAAGTCCTTGTTTCCAGGGACCTGTAAGGACAGTGAGTGAATTGTCCTTGTGCTATATTGTGCTTAAAAAAAACATTTATTCTAGGGACAGAAAACTGTAGGTAGGGAGAGTGTCAGTTTATTTCACTCTGCAAGTCCTTGTTTCCAGGGACCTGTAAGGACAGTGAGTGAATTGTCCTTGTGCTATATTGTGATTAAAAAAAACATTTTTTCTAGGGACAGAAAACTGTAGGTAGGGAGAGTGTTTTTTTTCTTTCACTCTGCAAGTCCTTGTTTCCAGGGACCTGTAAGGACAGTGAGTGAATTGTCCTTGTGCTATATTGTGATTAAAAAAAACATTTTTTCTAGGGACAGAAAACTGTAGGTAGGGAGAGTGTTTTTTTTCTTTCACTCTGCAAGTCCTTGTTTCCAGGGACCTGTAAGGACAGTGAGTGAATTGTCCTTGTGCTATAGTGTGCTTAAAAAAAACATTTATTCTAGGGACAGAAAACTGTAGGTAGGGACAGTGTCAGTTTCTTTCACTCTGCAAGTCCTTGTTTCCAGGGACCTGGAAGGACAGTGAGTGAATTGTCCTTGTGCTATATTGTGATTAAAAAAAACATTTTTTCTAGGGACAGAAAACTGTAGGTAGGGAGAGTGTTTTTTTTCTTTCACTCTGCAAGTCCTTGTTTCCAGGGACCTGTAAGGACAGTGAGTGAATTGTCCTTGTGCTATATTGTGATTAAAAAAAACATTTTTTCTAGGGACAGAAAACTGTAGGTAGGGAGAGTGTTTTTTTTCTTTCACTCTGCAAGTCCTTGTTTCCAGGGACCTGTAAGGACAGTGAGTGAATTGTCCTTGTGCTATAGTGTGCTTAAAAAAAACATTTATTCTAGGGACAGAAAACTGTAGGTAGGGACAGTGTCAGTTTCTTTCACTCTGCAAGTCCTTGTTTCCAGGGACCTGGAAGGACAGTGAGTGAATTGTCCTTGTGCTATATTGTGATTAAAAAAAACATTTTTTCTAGGGACAGAAAACTGTAGGTAGGGACAGTGTCAGTTTCTTTCACTCTGCAAGTCCTTGTTTCCAGGGACCTGTAAGGACAGTGAGTGAATTGTCCTTGTGCTATATTGTGCTTTTAAAAAACAGTTATTCTAGGGACAGAAAACTGTAGGTAGGGAGAGTGTCAGTTTATTTCACTCTGCAAGTCCTTGTTTCCAGGGACCTGGAAGGACAGTGAGTGAATTGTCCTTGTGCTATATTGTGATTAAAAAAAACATTTTTTCTAGGGACAGAAAACTGTAGGTAGGGAGAGTGTTTTTTTTCTTTCACTCTGCAAGTCCTTGTTTCCAGGGACCTGTAAGGACAGTGAGTGAATTGTCCTTGTGCTATATTGTGCTTAAAAAAAACATTTATTCTAGGGACAGAAAACTGTAGGTAGGGAGAGTGTCAGTTTATTTCACTCTGCAAGTCCTTGTTTCCAGGGACCTGTAAGGACAGTGAGTGAATTGTCCTTGTGCTATATTGTGATTAAAAAAAACATTTTTTCTAGGGACAGAAAACTGTAGGTAGGGAGAGTGTTTTTTTTCTTTCACTCTGCAAGTCCTTGTTTCCAGGGACCTGGAAGGACAGTGAGTGAATTCTCCTTGTGCTATATTTTGCTTAAAAAAAACATTTATTCTAGGGACAGAAAACTGTAGGTAGGGAGAGTGTCAGTTTATTTCACTGTGAAAGTCCTTGTTTCAAGGGACAGAGAAGGACACCTGAAGGTAGCCCTTATTGCTTTTTTCCCATCTCCCTGCAGGCCATCTATTAGAATGTCTGGAAGGCAAACAAGGAGAGGCAGACAGTCAGGAGGCAATAAAAGAGGGCAAGCAGGCTCTGTGTCTGGGGGCAACAGTGCTGGTCGTGGACGCGGTGCATTGTCATCAGCACATGGCCATGGGACACGCTTGTCCTTCTTTTCGGCAGCTGGACATGTTGAGCCACATCATGCCGAAGACTTGGTAGAGTGGATGACCAAGCCCTCCTCCTCCTCCTCATCCTCTCTCACCCAGGCTCAGGGTACTGGAAAAGCAGCTGCCAAAGCGTCGTCTTCCCTGGTATCAATGTCAGACAAATCATCAGTCACTCCTTCCCTAGACCCACCATGTCCTCCTCCTGAGGAGTCCCCCGAACTGTTTCAGCACAGTGTTGGGTACATGCTCCAGGAGGATGCCCAGCGTTTCGAAGGGTCTGATGATGAAACCCAGCTAGAGGAAGGCAGTAGCGTGAGAGCAGACAGAGGGGATGCTCAAGAAGGACACCAATCTGGCAGTCATGTTCCAGCAGCTGCAGCATACTGCCAGATTGGCTCCAGTGATGAGGAGGGAGGGGATGATGAGGTCACTGACTCCACGTGGGTGCCTAATAGGAGAGAGGAGGAGGAGGAGGATGAGGAGGAGGCACATCTCCAACGAGGCAGGATGCCCTTTGGTGGCCAGCGTAAGGGCAGTACACCGACGGAATCACACCGCAGAGCTCCGCCTGTGCAGGGCGCTGCCTCTGCCCGTCATTCAAAAAGTTCTTTGGTGTGGGCCTTTTTTGAGGCTAGTGCATCAGATCGCACAGCTGCTGTTTGCAACATATGTCTCAAGCGTATATCGCGTGGCCAAAACATCAGCCGCTTGGGTACCACATGCCTGACCAGACATATGTTGACCTGCCATGCAGCTCGTTGGCAAGCCTACCTCAAAGACCCACACCAAAGAACAAAGCGGACCTCTCCTTGCACCGCATCAGCTGGGATCTCCAACCCCACTATAACTTCAGTCCTCTCTGAAACATGCACTGAGAGGAATGAAGGTGTAGAATTAGGTGTGTCACAGCCAAGTACTTGCGCCCACTCTGCTAGCAGTACACCGACGTCCGATTCTAGCAGGCAAATTTCCCTGCCCCAGCTGCTGGACCGTCGAAAGAAGTTCACTCCCAGCCATCCACATGCCCAGCGGTTGAATGCTAGCTTGGCTAAATTGCTAGCGCTTCAACTGCTGCCTTTTCAGTTGGTAGACTCGGCCCCCTTCCGTGAGTTTGTGCAATGTGCGGTTCCTCAGTGGCAGGTTCCCAAACGCCACTTTTTCTCACGGAAGGCTATTCCGGCTCTCTACCGGCATGTGGAAGGCAATGTCTTGGCCTCGCTGGACAGGGCGGTCAGCGGTAAGGTGCATATTACCGCTGACTCATGGTCCAGCAGGCATGGACAGGGACGTTACCTTTCTTTCACGGCCCATTGGGTCACTCTTTTGGCAGCTGGGAAGGATTCAGGACAAGGTGCAGTAGTGTTGGAGGTTGTCCCACCGCCACGCCTCCAAAATGCTACTACTGGTTGTGACACATCTCTCTCCTCCACCCCCTCCTCTTCTTCTTCCTCCATGGCCTCTTCCTGTGGTTTGTCCTATGAACCAGCGGTGCTCCGTAGCCGTTCACGGGGCTACGCAAGTACGCAGGCAAAAAGATGCCATGCCGTGCTTGCGCTGGTGTGTTTGGGGGACAGAAGCCACACTGGGGCAGAGGTCCTGTCTGCTCTGCAGGGCCAGGCCGAGAGGTGGTTGACGCCACGCCAGCTTAAGCCAGGAATGGTGGTTTGCGACAATGGCACCAACCTCCTCTCCGCCCTCCGACAGGGACAACTGACCCATCTGCCCTGTGTGGCTCACGTCCTTAACCTGGTGGTGCAGCGCTTCTTGGGCAGGTACCCGGGCTTACAGGATGTCCTGAGGCAGGCCAGGAAAGTCTGTGTGCATTTCCGCAGATCTTATAATGCCAGTGCTCGCCTGGCTGAGCTGCAAAAGGAGTTGAACCTGCCCAAGAACCGCCTTATATGTGACATGCCCACCAGGTGGAACTCAACGTTGGCCATGCTGCAGCGGCTGCACACGCAGCAGAGGGCCATCAATGAGTACCTGTGCGACTACGGCACCAGGACAGGGTCAGGGGAGCTTGGTTTTTTTTCTCCACGCCAGTGGGGCATGATCAGGGATGCATGCACTGTCCTGGCACCATTTGAGGAGGCCACGAGGATGGTGAGCAGTGACAGTGCATGCATCAGTGACACTGTACCTCTTGTCCACCTGTTGGAGCACACGCTGCGTGGAATAATGGACAGGGCACTTGAGGCAGAACAGAGGCAGGAAGAGGAGGACTTCCTTGCCTCTCAAGGCCCCCTTTACCCAGACAGTGTTCCTTCTGTCCCACCCATCGCACAGGAAGAGGAGGAGGAGGAGGAGGAGGAGGAGGAGGATTGTGTCAGCATGGAGGTGGAGGCTGGCACTCAGCATCATCAGCAGCAGTCTTTTAGGGATGATTTACAGTCCCAAGAAACCAGTGGACTTGTACGTGGCTGGGAGGAGGTGGCTGCGGATCATGTCGTCCTTAGTGACCCAGAGGACTCCGGAGCGAATGCCTCAGCAAACCTACGCTGCATGGCCTCCCTGATCCTGCAAAGTCTGCGGAAGGATCCTCGTATTCTTCGGATCAAGGAGAGGGACCATTACTGGCTGGCCACTCTCCTTGATCCACGGTACAAGGGTAAGGTTGCGGACCTTATGTTACCGTCGCAGAGGGAGCAGAGGATGAGACAACTCCGGGAGGCCTTGCAGAAAGGTCTGTGCAACGCGTTCCCAGAGACTGGGAGGTTGCAAACTCCTGGTCCTGGACAACGAGTTGCTGAGGCTTCGGCCAGTCAAAGAAGGAGCGGTGGGGAAGGTGGCCGTCTGACCGATGCGTTCAGACAATTCTTTAGTCCGCAGCCCCAAAGTATGATCGGTTCCAGCAACCATCGCCAGCGTCTGATAAACATGGTGCAGGAATATCTAGGGGCAAGGTCAGACTTGGACACCTTCCCCACCGAAAATCCTCTGGCTTACTGGGTCTTGAGGATGGATCACTGGCCAGAGCTTGCACAGTATGCAATTGAGCTACTGGCCTGTCCTGCATCCAGCGTTCTTTCGGAACGCACATTCAGTGCTGCTGGAGGATTTGTCACGGATCACAGGGTGCGCCTGTCCACCGACTCGGTTGATCGACTGACTTTCATCAAGATGAACCAGTCTTGGATCACCACCAGCTACCACACACCTGATGCTGATATAACAGACTAATTGATTTTAACATGTCACATCCCTTCAAGACTGATGCTGATGCTGAGTGCCTGTGCTGTTATGTTGACTGGCTATCCTCCTCCTCCGAGTCCTCAATGATACGATTGATGATGATAGCTTGTAAGATCATTTTTGTTTATGGGTGCCGCCACCAGTGCCTAACGCCCAATTTTTCAGCCCCTGTTTAACAGGGGCGTGTAATTACAATTTTTGAAGCAATACTTTGCAACAGGGCTCATTGCTGTGCTCCAAGTACAGTATCTGTGAGGAGTTGCAGTGTTGTGCCACCAGTGCCTAAGGCCCAATTTTTCAGCCCCTGTTTAACAGGGGCGTGTCATTACAATTTTTGAAGCAATACTTTGCAACAGGGCTCATTGCTGTGCTCCAAGTACAGTATCTGTGAGGAGTTGCAGTGTTGTGCCACCAGTGCCTAAGGCCCAATTTTTCAGCCCCTGTTTAACAGGGGCGTGTCATTACAATTTTTGAAGCAATACTTTGCAACAGGGCTCATTGCTGTGCTCCAAGTACAGTATCTGTGAGGGGTTGCAGTGTTGTGCCACCAGTGCCTAAGGCCCAATTTTTCAGCCCCTGTTCAACAGGGGCATGTAATTACAATTCTTGATTTAATAATTCACAGCAGGGCCCATTGCTGCACCCACCAAGAGTAACT
Organism: Rana muscosa; assembly: GCA_029206835.1. Classification (NCBI taxonomy): domain Eukaryota; kingdom Metazoa; phylum Chordata; class Amphibia; order Anura; family Ranidae; genus Rana; species Rana muscosa. Next base: position 704,392,869 of record CM055118.1, read on the forward strand.
GTCAGGGCTTACAGTGTTGTGGCACCAGCACCACCATCAAAGGCCCAATTTTTACTACCACTGTTCAACAATTATATGTAATTAAAATTCCTGATATAATAGTTGACAGCAGGGCGTTCCAGCACCAACCAAGAGTAACTGTGAGTGCTTACAGTGTTGTGCCAACACCAACAACTAAGGGGCCTATTTCTGCAGAGTATATACGGCAGGTCCCTACTTTCAAACATCCAACTTACAAACGACTCCTACTTGCAAACGCAAGAAGACAACAGGAAGTGAGAGGAAATCTACCACTAGGAAGGAAAATTCTCTCCTGTAAGAATAAATATGGGAGAAAGGTGTCTCCTCTGTACTGATGCTTTATCAGCAATCCTTGTTTCAAGAAAAAGACCACATTTCAAAAAGAGTTGTCATTGGGACGGAAAGTGAGGTGAAATGTTCTGAACAGGGGCACAGACAGCAAAACAAATGTTACAGGGGTGATAACCCTTACCTATGTTTTCCAAAAAGTTTAAAAATAGATTTTTGGTCTGGAGCTACACTTCAACAATGTACCTGTTCAAAATTACAAACAGACTCTACATAAGAACAAACCTACAGTCCCTGTCTTGTATGCACCGCCTGTATAGGGCTGTTCAGAGTATATAGGGCCTTTTTTATTTTATGTGCGGGGTTCCCCTTAATATCCATACAAGACCCAAAGGGGCTGGTAATGGGCTGGGGTAGGGGGGGGGTCATGGGGTAGCTATGCCATTTTTCTTAAAGAATTTCATCCATATTACCGGGACCAGACATTACATTAAAGCCGCAAGCAGTTTTAAATGGCTTTTTTTTCCTTTAGAAGTGTCATTTTGTGCAGGGACAGTTCTAAACACGGGAAACACGTGGCACTTCACAGGCATACTTTAGACACCCCCCAGGTACGATATTTAAAGGAATATTTGACTTTTTTTTTTTCACTTTATGCATCATTAAAATGACTGCTCCCGAAAAACGACCGTTTTTAAAACTTCTTTTTGCATTGATACATGTCCCCTGGTGCAGAACCCGGGTTCCCAAACCCTTTTTAGGACAATAACATGCATAATAGTTGTTATAATTAGCACTTTAGAATTCAAACGTTCGCATCCATTGTATTTAATAGGGTTCTAATGTTCGTTCGAACTTTCGGTCCGTTCGCGGGTTCTGGTGCGAACCGAACCCGGGGGTGTTCGGCTCATCACTACTGGAGAGGATGATCCAGAGGTATTTTTGACCACACTTGAAAGGACCGCTGAAAGAGAAAAGTGGCCTGAGGAGCAGTGGGCTGGACTGGTGGCTCCTCTGTTAACTGGTGAATCGCAGAAAGCTTACTATGACCTAGAGCCTAACCAAGCAAAAGACTATGCGATGCTAAAAGCTGAAATATTGGCAAGGCTGGGTGTCACCCAGGCTGTCCGGGCTCAGCGTGTGCATAACTGGACTTTCCAGCTTGGAAAACCCCCCAGGTCTCAAATGTATGATCTCATTCACCTGAGCAGAAAGTGGCTACAGCCAGAGACTTTGTCCGCACCAAAGATTGTGGAACGTGTTGTAATGGATCGGTTTTTGAGAGCTCTTCCTACTGCCATCCAAAAGTGGGTAAGCCATGGAGACCCAGAGACGGCCGATGGTCTTGTGGATCGTGTGGAGAAATACTTGGCTACAGAGAACCTGACGGCCTCTTCCAGAGACACTCGGACTTTCCACCCTAAGACCAGACCATCCCCAGGGGCGGATAAGAGGATTCCAAGGGGTGAGGGTGGAGAGAGTGAGAGGGTGGGAGCTCTACCCCAAGTTTGGCGAGAACAGCCTGGGAAATCAGCGGCTCAAGAGGCCGCAAGAAGGATCGTTTGCTACCGCTGCCGGCAAGCGGGACATATTGCAGCCAATTGCCCGGTTGTGGAGGAACCCATGCAGTGTGACTTTCTGACGGGCAGACGTCAGTCGCTGTGTGCGACAGTCGCATGCACTGCCATTCGAGGAACTGAGAAACATTTATGCAAAATGTGTGTTAATGGTAGAAATGTTGTGGTATTGCTGGATTCAGGTAGCCTTGTGACCCTGATAAAGGCTGAGTTAGTTAAAACAGAGGTCTCTGGGAATAGCAAGGTAGCTGTTATTTGTGTGCATGGGGACACCCGAGAGTATCCAGTGACTACAGTGTGTTTCGAGACCCCCAAAGGTACCCTCTCTCATCCAGTGGGCTTAGTATCTCAGTTACCGCATGACGCCATTGTGGGAAGGGATTTTCCGAAGTTCTGGGAACTGTGGGATGATCCTGAGCCCCCCACTGGTGCCCCTATGTACCAGGAATGTGATAGCCAGAACTCCCCTGAGAGTGGTGAGGACTCTCCAGAATTTCCCTTATCAGTATTGGCAGGGGAGACTCAAGAAACTGGAGAGGAGCCCACCTCCTCAGACGAAAACCTACCGTCTGTGGAGTTTTCTGATCTTGAGGTTCACAGGGAAAACTTTGCCACAGAACAGTTGAAAGACCCCGCCCTAATAAAGGGACGGGAAAACGTAGTGAAAATAGATGGCGAGTTAGTGAACCCAGATAATACCTGCACTTACCCATACTTCAGCGTAGAGAAGGACCTACTGTATCGGGTGGCAAAAAGGGCAGAAGAAACCGTTGAGCAGCTTGTGGTGCCCAAACCTTACAGGAAGTTGGTGTTGGAGTTGGCCCATGGGCACGTTCTTGGAGGTCATCTGGGGACAGAGAAAACCCGAGAGAGGGTATTACAGAGATTCTATTGGCCGGGGGTGATGAAGGACATAGAAAATTATTGTTCCTCCTGCCCTGTGTGTCAGAGGTCGGCCCCGATGCCACATTTCCGTAGCCCGCTGGTCCCTCTACCCATCATTGAGGTCCCGTTTGAGAGGATCGCCATGGATTTGGTAGGTCCTATAATCAAGTCCGCTAGGGGGCACCAGTACATATTAGTTATAATGGACTATGCCACCCGTTATCCAGAAGCGATCCCTCTCCGAAATACCTCGGCCAAAACCATAGCCAAAGAGCTATCTCTTGTGTTTAGCCGGGTGGGTATTTGTAAAGAACTGCTTACGGACCAAGGTACACCCTTTATGTCCCGGGTTATGAAGGAGCTGTGTAAATTGTTCAAAGTGACGCAATTACGTACATCTGTGTATCACCCCCAAACCGATGGGCTGGTTGAAAGGTTCAACAAAACCCTAAAACAAATGTTGAAGAAAGTGGTGGATAGAGATGGAAAGGATTGGGACTGTCTACTTCCTTATCTGATGTTTGCTATTAGGGAGGTGCCCCAATCCTCTACGGGATTCTCCCCCTTTGAGTTACTGTATGGGAGACACCCAAGAGGGCTGTTGGATATTGCCAAGGAAACTTGGGAAAGTGAGAGTTCTCCCCACAGGAGTGTGATTGAGCATGTCGCCCTGATGCAAGACCGAATTGCACAGGTAATGCCCATCGTGAAGGAACATTTGGCCCAAGCGCAGTTAGCACAGCAGAGAGTGTACAACCGTGGAGCCAAGACCCGTACCTTTTCCCCGGGGGATAGGATACTGGTACTTGTCCCTACGGTTGAAAGTAAATTCCTTGCCAAATGGCAAGGCCCCTACGAGATAATGGAAAAAGTGAGCGAAGTGAATTACAAGGTCAGACAACCAGGAAGGCGAAAGCCCGAACAGATCTATCACGTTAATCTGTTGAAAGCCTGGAGGGATAGAGAGTCCCTAGTCGCAGACACTTGGTCACCAGCTCAAACTGGTTGCGTGATTCCGGAGGTTGGAATAGCAGCCACCTTGTCACAACCCCAACAACAGGAGGTTAAGGAGTTTGTGCTTCGCAACAAGGAGGTATTCTCTGAGCTGCCGGGACAAACATCTGGGGTAGAGCATGACATCATTACCCCGCCCGGTGAAAGGGTGAAGTTAAAACCCTATCGGATCCCAGAGGCCCGACGGGAGGCAATACGGGAGGAAGTACAGAAAATGCTGAACTTAGGGGTGATAGAGGAGTCCCAAAGTGATTGGTCTAGTCCCATTGTGTTGGTGCCTAAACCGGATGGGAGCTGGCGATTTTGTAACGATTTTCGACAGTTGAACAAAGTTACAAAATTTGACACCTACCCCATGCCACGTATAGATGAGTTGATCGACCGGCTGGGAACAGCCCGATACATGACGACTCTTGACCTCACAAAAGGGTATTGGCAAATCCCCCTGGCCAAGTCGGCCAAAGAGAAAACCGCATTTGTAACCCCAGACGGGGCGTTCCAATATAAAAGAATGCCGTTCGGGTTACAGAATGCGCCGGCCACATTCCAGCGGAAAATGGACCAGATGCTGAGGCCCCATCGGAAGTATGCTGCGGCTTACCTGGATGACATAATTGTCCATAGCACAGATTGGGCCTCACATCTGCCAAAAGTGCAAGCAGTCCTGGACTCTGTTCGGGAAGCGGGGTTTACGGCTAACCCCAAGAAGTGTACCATTGGGCAGGAGGAGGCCAAATATCTTGGGTACACCATTGGGAGGGGAGTAATAAAACCCCAACTCAACAAAGTCGAGGCCATCCAGAGTTGGCCACGTCCCAACAGCAAGAAGCAGGTACGAGCCTTTCTGGGAATCGCTGGGTATTATCGGCGATTCATTCCCCACTTTGCTTCTAGGGCTGTGCCCCTAACCAACCTGACGAAGGGGAAAGGGTCGGTCATGATTAAATGGACCCCCGAGGCTGAGGCAGCATTCCAATTCTTGAAACAAGCCTTATGTAGCCAGCCAGTGTTGTACTCACCCGACTTCTCTAAAGACTTTGTCGTACAAAGTGATGCGTCAGATGTGGGGTTAGGAGCAGTATTGTCCCAGGTCTGGAACGGGGAAGAGCACCCAGTCATTTACCTCAGCAGGAAGTTGAAGTCCCATGAGGTAAATTACGCCACCGTTGAAAAGGAGTGTTTAGCGGTGAAGTGGGCTCTAGATTCCCTTCGGTACTACCTGCTAGGTAGGCACTTTGACATGGTTACGGATCACGCTCCGTTAAAGTGGATGGCTCAAAACAAAGAAACAAATAGAAGAGTGAATAGGTGGTTCCTGGCCCTCCAGGAATTCAACTTCACAGTAAAGCATCGCCCTGGCGTTCAAATGGGGAATGTGGATGCTTTGTCTCGAGTACATGAATGCCTGATTGCTGGTGTTCCAACCCCGAGGTTAAAACAAGAGGGGGGGGGTATGTGACAGCAGGAAGGTAAAGTCACCTGGTTGCATCCAGGGGGGTAGATATATTTTGCCCAGATTCAGGCTTTACGCCGACTTATACAACTAGGTGGAGAGTTGTATAAGGCTAGTGGGCTCATGGATGACTCATACCTCTAGGGAGAGTGTGGGGCGTCGTACAGACAGGGAGTTGATGAGACCAGCTGAAGCTTGTCAGCTCATTTAGGCCTCTATAAGAACTCCCAGCTTCATTAGATGTTAGCTCATGCCTGGAACCAGACCTGTGTGGACTGTCTAGGGAGAGTGAACCCCTGTGCGGTGAGACAAAGCCTGTGTGGCTATTTGCTTGGACATTTAAAACCAGGGACTTAGGGACTAGGACAGCACTAGGCTGATCCCAGTTGTTAGTTAGGAAACCTGTATGTTTAGTCAGAGGTCAACTTGACCAGGATTTATTTTGTTTATGTTTCTTTTGCTTTGCTGTGTTTTGTCACTGTAAATAGAAAATAAACCGCACCTTTTTGATTTTGAAAACCACAACCACCGTTTGCTGGGCCTGTTTTTGTGTGGGGAGCCCATCTCGGGGGTCACACACACCCGCTGCCGAGCTAACCCCCTCACACGTCGCACGACCGCACAATTGTCAGTTAAAGCGACGCAGTGCCGTATTGCAAATAATGGCCTGGACAGGAAGTAGGTAAATCCTTTCGGGGCTGAAGTGGTTAAAGTTCAAGTAAATATGTGAAAAAGTCCACTCAATAAATCCCAATGGTGTTCATCCAAATCACTGTGGATAGAAGCCCAAAGTGTCCATATGAAAGTCACCAAGATGTTATTATCCACCACCAAAGGAGGGTAAACAAGCTTAACAGAGAACGTGGACTTAAATGCCAGCAGCACATAAGCTGATATAAACATATATCTCCAGAGGAATGATCCATCTGTATCTCAACATGGGACAACTCCAAGATTCTCACACCATATCGCTATGGAGGGGACACGACTCTCTTGGTTGCATCACACGGTCCATGAATCCATAATATTAAAACATCTCCACATAGGCATACATTTATAAAGCCCTGTACACATGATCGGATTTCCTATGGATTCTAATCCGATGGATAATTCCATCGGAAATCTGATGAAGCTGACTTCCATCAGACTTGCCTACACACCATCAGTCAAAAATCCGACCGTCCCAAACGCTGTGACGTAAAACACTCCGACAAGCCGAGAAAAATAAAGTTTAATGCTTCTGAGCATGCGTCAACTTGATTATGAGCATGCGTGTTTTTTTTGTCCGATGGAGTTCCACACAGACGATCGGAATTTGCTATTTTTTTTTTCCCATCGGATAAATTAACATGTTCTATTTTATCTCACCGATGGAAAAAAGACCGATGGGGCCCATACACGATCGGTTTGTCTGATGAGAAAAGTCCATCGGACTGTTTTCATTGGTAAAACCGATCGTGTGTACATGACATAACACTTACACAAGCTGTAAAAAAGTCAGTTTCTAATTTGCCTTTGATTTTGCAATCAATTTGCTTTTGAAATGTGTATTGTTATTACTACATTCCTTAATGCAATATGTTTTATGTGAGAAGATTTTCTTTCATCCAGGTCATGGTCTACTGTAGCTAGTAATCATTACATTCAGTTATAGTTTCAGTTTTTGTTACATTCATCTAGACTGTAGACATCATCACCCATCCAAATGGCTTAGTTGGTTCAAAGTAGTATCAAAAACATTCCCCAGTATTTATACCCTCATGGGCGAATCAGTCTCTGTAATCCAATCACTGTGGTATGATGATATGTATCAAGGCAAAGCTTTCAAGGCAGATACTTCATGTAAACTGAGGGATTTACTTTGATGAGCATTAACCACTTCCTGCCTGCCATATAGCAGAATGACGGCCGGAAAGTGGTTTCATTTTCCTGACTGGGCATCATATGACATCTAGTAGGATAAGCCGCTTTGACACAATTTGACACACTCAAATTCTGGTAAAGAGCCTATGATGTAGACTCTTTACCATGTGATCGGCAGTGTCCAATCACAGCTGATCATATGGTAACCAGGAAGAGCCAATTATCGGCTGCTCTCCTGAAGGGGGGGTTTGTGCTGATAATCAGTGCATTGATTATCAGTGCAGACCCATCAAGGATGACCACTGGAGACAACCAGGGATGCCAACTGGGGACCACCGGTGATGCCCACTAGAGACCACCAGTAAGTAAACTTACTTATTCACAAAGTTTTGAAACAGAGACAAAGAAAAACTTTTTTTTTCAAAGTTTTCTGTGATTTTTTATTTGGAGCGCAAAAAATAAAAACCCCAGTGGTCATCAAATACCACCAAAGTAAAGCTCTATTTTGTGGGAAAAAAATTATAAAAATCTTGTTTGGGTACAGTGTTGCATGACTGCGCAATTGTCATTCAAAATGTGACAGCTCTGAAAGCTGAAAATTGGACTGGGCAGGAAGGGAGTGAAAGTGCCCTGTATTGAAGTGGTTAAACATCCAGGCTTCATGCACACTAGCGTTTTTTATAATTTAATGTTTCTGCTCCTAAATGCTAAAGCTTAAAAAATCATTCTAGCATAAAGTAGTGTGTATGGATACATAGGATAACTTCTAGGAGCAGAAAAAATGCTCATAATATCTTCTAGAAGCTTTAAAACGCTATTGCGCATGGAGCCTCAAAATCACAAAAAAGACCAGTTAAATGTGACTGTTAGGCTACATTCACATTCATTTGAATGACACCTCAAATCGCGGAACGGGTCTGCTGCGAATGTCGTGCGATAAAACGCGCTGCAATCACGGCAAACCGCATGTCCGTTTAGGAGCTACTTTTGGGCGATTTGCTTCCCGCGTTGCGGGTTGCCGCGATTGCAGCATGTTTCATCGTGCGACAATCATGGCAGAACCGCACCACAATTTGGGTGTCATTCAAATGAATGGCATCTCCAATGTGAGTCCCACATTTTGTCATTCACACATCAGTGCTGTCTAATCGCAGGCAGATCCCCGACAAATCTTCCCGCGATTCAAAATGCTGTAGTGTGAATGTAGCCTTAGCCATGTACTTTTAACATCGGGTAAATGATTTTCAAAGTAAATTACAAAAATGTCTAGGTTTTTAACATGCGTATTGTAAAAAAAAAATCATAGTACAGCAAAAGGTGAACAAATTGAAAAAAAAAAAAACAATTGAAAGTAGTGCTTCAATACACTACTGACATGGTACAGCAAAAAAAACTTACAAAGATAAAAGTGATCCAAACAGGAATTCATATCTCCACTTTTAGGCTATTAAAAAGTTGTAGCCTTTTCGCTCAGGGATACGCGTGCATGCTGTTATTTGGTATCATTCTCTCCTTGTTAGAGGTGTCAGACTGTAAGCCCCCGTTGATACTGACGTGTTCACTGCTGGAGGTTAGGGCTAATAACTGACACATTTCCTAGGCTTCAAGAGATAAAGACTAAAGTTCACCCTATTCCATATTAAGGGTGGAGCATGTAACATGTTCCAGCTCCTGCCACAAAACTCTCCTCTCTTTGGCAGAAGGCAGGCGTTCTACTCCCTGCACCCGCTGTCAATTTTTAACCACTTCAGCCCTGAGCCTCCTTTTGAGATTTGGTGTTTACAAGTTAAAAACATTTTTTTTTGCTAGAAAATTACTATACATACATAATGTAGTAGTGTGGTACCCCACCAGTGTATAAATACAGGATTCTCAACCAGGGAGGTTGAGGGGCTACAGTGTATTTGCTTGTTTGGGAGGAAACTGGCTTTTCCGTTTCCTCATTATTTACTAAAGTCCACTTTGGGACCTGAAGCTCGGGAGCCCAAGGATTTCTTAGAGATGGGAGGTGGGATGAAATCCCCAGTCCTGGATTCGGGTTTTGAGACAGCACAGTTTGTGTGTGCAGGTGAGGAAAGCTTGCTTTAAAGAGACAGTGCTTAATTTTTCCTGGACTGTGCAAAGTTGTCCTGGAGTGACTAAGTATGGGGCGATCAAAGCTCCTAAAAGAAGCAAGGTTTGCTGAAATGAGAGACAGAGCTCTGTGGCTGGAGGGGTCGTTACTGCCTGAACGAGCCCCATACATGCCTGATCAGAGTTTGCCAAAGAGAAAGAGGGCTGGTGTTGACCCTAGCAACACTAGTGCAATGTGTGCACAGGTGACTGCAAGTATGGAGAGTCCACCAAAGTCTGAGTCTGCAGTGGATTGGTGCAAACGGCACCTGACAGCACTGAACCAAGTTAAAGGGGAAGTGCATGCTGTTGCCCCTGACAATGCTGGTGCAAGCAGGCCAGCTATCAATGTGCAAAGTCCCAAGCTTACAAGAGAATGAAAGTGGGGAGGCCCTGTTAAGAAGCAAGAGCACTGTTTGCGGTGCAGAGAGTGGGGGCATGTTGTCGCCACGTGCCCTTTGTCTCAGTCTCCAATGCAAGGTGACACAGCCAGACAAAGGTCTTCAATGATGTTTTGGAAGCCTGGTTTGAGTGCTAGGAGTGACCGACAGGCTGACTGGAAGTTCAAGAGGTATGTGGTTGCCCGTAGCAATGGCAGTGATGTCAAGTCTGCAGACCACATGAGAAAAGTATTGCCTGCAGAGGATCGTGGCAAGTTAAAAGCAACAATGCTTCAAGGAGAGCAAAGTCGTTGTGTTTGGGAGAGTCAGCAAAGTACAGCTTAGCAACGAGAAGGAGGAGCTACAGTGGAGATGTGGAGCAGCGTCCCACTAAAGATATATGCAGAAATGTACCATGCCTGGAATGTGGTCAACGGGGGCATGGAATTTTTTCTTGTCCCAGTTTATGGAACATGCCTGGGGATATGGTTACTGGGCAGAAGTCTTTGTCTGCAAGCCCAGATTTTTGTGCAACCATGTTTTCAGTCACCTCTGGCAACAGTGAGGAAGTACCTGTTGTGCCTGCAGGGGGTGCTAAGGAGTCAGAAGTGACTGCTGCAGTTTCATCCCATGGCCACCAGGGAGAGGTGGCTAGTGAAAGTGCAACAAAGGATAGACCACATACTCAAATGAACATGGCAACCCCTGTTACAGTGATGGGTAAGACTGGTGCTGGTAAATGCATAGAAGAGACTGAGTATGTGACTGTGCCCACTGAAGTGGAAGTGACCCAAAATGGGAGATCCACTGTCTGTGTGGAAAAGGACTTGCCTCGCTGCAGTGCCCTGTCCAGTGGGGAGGGAAGTGGTAAACTTGAATATGACAATGTGATGGGTAAAACTGCTAATATTGTGTTGGCTAAAGTTGATAGTCCAGTTGCTAATGGGCTAGTGCAGCTCACTAGAGGTAAAAACATTGCTATGAATGCGGTTAAAGATGTGCTATCTCCCCTAGCAACTGTGACGAAGGCCACAGAGGTGTCCCTAGAAACCCCCAGGGAGCTTTGCGTTTTGGAGCCGGAGGTTGCCTGGGACAGTTATGGTGTCGCTCTGAGGGATAAGAGGGTACCTGAACATGGTGATAACAAAATGATAAATGCTAAAACTGATATGTTTGAAAACACTCATGATGGAAATTAGTTATTGCAGTCTGGCAGTGACAGGTGTGAAAGCGTTCATGCATTTAATGAAGCGCCACCAGAGCAAGGTGGTGAGAGTGTGGTATTGCAGTCTGCTCTGGTAAAAATGTATTACCACAGTCTGGTTTGAACAAAAGTGACACGTGCAAAGTGTCTGTTGCTGAGCCACTCTGTCCCTCTGGGAGTGCAGAGATAACAGACTGGGACAGGTGTGCAAAAAGCCTGTTGGCTTTGTTGGAAAAGGCCTCTGTTGGTAAGAGTGGAGCAGACATTATTTCTGCGGTGCTAGATGAAGGACCTGCAGAGCAACTTATATGCAAGGGTGCACTTGCTGCTGCAGATGGTGTTGCTCTTGAGATGGAAGTGCCAAGTAAGGGCGAAAGCACAGAGGGGATCATATCTGTGATCCACAAAGGGCCTAATGATGTGGTAATGGTTGATGCCGTGCCAAATGAGCTGGTAGTGGTGGAAGTGCCAGATGGCACAGCAATAAATGAAGTGACTGTAGTCCCAGGACCAAATGTTGTGTTATGCGATGATGGTCAGGGGTCAGGACAGTTGCTGGCAGAGGATCTCATGCCAGTGGAGTTGGTGTATAGTGAAGCTGCCGTAGACAACCACTCCGCTGGGTGCAGTTCCTCTCCAGACACTGCCCTGCCGAACTCGGGTGAAATTAAATATGGCAAATCCATTGATATTTCTGACCATGATGAAAAATGCAGCGCATTGGCAATTTTTGATGGTTTGGTTACCATGGGTGACAACAAAAATAATGGTAGACCTGATAGTCTTGCTCAAGTTGATATGGTTGTAGCAAACCCTGAAAATTGTAATGAGGTAGGGAATGGTAGGATTGACACAGAAGAGGCAAAAGGTATAGCAGAATTGGCCCCCTACAGGTTCAGGAGGGTAATTCTGGGGAAGATTTCCTGAGGTTTGAGGAATTTCTAAGATCTGAGCAGGATCGTGGTAAGCAATGGTTGGAGGGAAATAGCCCAAAGCTCAGCAAGGTATCACATGACATAGAAACCTCAGACTGGCAAGACAGTCAGGATGTCCTTCAGAGGGAGACTAGGACAAGGCTGCAGTCATATGAGGATGTTAGTGATGAAACTGACAAAATGAAGTATGCAGTGTGCATGAGGAAACAAGTAACGCTATGTTTGGACAGTAAGAGTGTGCCCTCACATAGAATGCAGAGAGGGACCAGTGTCACCCCAATAAAAGAGCCCCCGCTTATCACTTCACCAGTGTTTAAAAATGTGGTTCCTTCCAAATTAAGTAAAGAGAAAAAGGGTGGTCTAGTGGAAATTGAGGGAGCACTTTATAACTTTACCGATATCTGACCCTTAAAGCTCAGATGTCCCCCTCATGTTAAAAAAGGTACCAAGATTAGTAAATTCCCTACTGTCAAGGTGGCCAGTGTAGGCCCAAGGAAAATGGAAAGACAGCGCTTTTGGAAGCGTACTCATAAAAAAGCACAGGAGTGTCTTTGTAGAGTCCGCGTAAAGGTAGCAGGGGGACATGGAGAAATTTACCTGATGGGACAAGGTTTGGCCCATGTGGGTGGTAGCTTACATGGTCATGCCAAAGTGAGGAGGTTTTACTGGTGTGTTCCTCCCTCTGGGTCGAAAGAAATGTGGTATTGTGGTACCCCACCGGTGTATGAATACAGGATTCTCAAACAGACAGGTTGAGGGGCTCCAGTGTATTTGCTTGTTTGGGAGGAAACTGGCTTTTCAGTTTTCTCATTATTTACTAGAGTCCACTTTGGGACCTGGAGCCCGGGATTTCTTAGAGATCTGGGTGGGATGATATCCCCAGTCCTGGATCCGGGTTTTGAGACTCACCGGCACACTGATTGTTCAGGTGTGTGTGGGCCTGATAGTAAAGTCAGGACCAGGGTTCTGGGCTCCACCCTCCCTAGGAGTCCAGAGAGTGCAGGTGTGCACAGTGAAAGCCAGAGAGTGCATGGGTGTATAGTGAAAGCCAGAGAGTGCATGGGTGCACAGTGAAAGCCAGGGACCCAAGTCTGAGGGTCAGAGCAGTGAGGGGCTACTAACTAAATGGACGGTGTTGGCAACGGAATAGTCTGTAGGAGACAGACAAGAGCCTGAAGTGGAAGGCCTGAGCAGCACTGCCGTATGTATAAGCCAGGAGGCTGAAGTTATTATTTGGTACTGACGATGAAAACCCCATGTGAGGGAAAACCTGTGACTTTTGTTTTCTTTAACTTTTCTTAATAAAAGTGGGCCAACAAGCCCTGAAATTGGATTTCTGGCGTCGATTGTTCTCGTTAGCGGGTGCTACACATGAGCTAAACAACCCCCAAATATCACAGTATATATATATATATATATATATATATATATATATATATATAATTTTTTTCTAACACCCTAGATAGTAAAATGGCAATACTTTCTGTCACACCGTCTTACAAGCGCACTTTTTTTGGAAAAAAATACACTTTTTTAACTAAAAAATAAGACAGCAGTAAAGTTAGCCCAAATTTTTTTCATATTGTGACTTGTCACGCTTCAAAATTGCACCCGCTTGTGGAATGGTGACACATTTTTACCTTTAAAAATCTGAATAGCCGATGTTTAAAAAATTCTACAGGTTGCATGTTTTGAGTTACAGAGTAGGTCTAGGGCTAGAATTATTGCTCTCGCTCTAACGATCGTGGCAATACCTAACATATGTGGTTTGAACACCATTTTCATATGCAGCGCTGCTCACGTATGTGTTCGCTTCTGCACACGAGCTCGGCGGGATGGGGTGCGTTTAAAAATTATAATTTTTTTTCTTATTTAATTTACCTTTTATTTTAAATTTTTACACTGTTCTTTCAAAAAAAATATTAAACATCCCTTGTAATAGAAAATAAGCATTACAGGACCTCTTAAATATGAGATCTGGGGTCAAAAAGACCTTAGATCTCATATTTACACTAAAATGCAATAAAAAAAAAATATTGTTTTAAAAAAAAAAAGGCTCTTTAAGAGCTATGGGCGGAATTGACATTTTGATGTCGCTTCCGCCCTGCAATGGTATGGAGACGGGTGCAGGCCATCTTACGCCGAATCCGCTGCAGAGACCACTTTTATCTAAAAGCAGACTGCCTGCTGAAAAAGAGAGGATACCGGGGTTATGGTAGCTAGCTGCTGCCATAACAACAATATCCCTCTTCAAAATACCGACTTTTAACGACGGCGGGCGGTCCATAGGTGGTTAAAAACAGCACAGTTGTGTGGAGTTCTGCCCATGCAGCCACGTCATTTATTCAGAGATTCCTGTGCCACTGCGGAAGACAAACTTATAGTTTCAATGAGCTGCAGGGAGTTATTAACCGCTTGCCGACCGCCTCCTGTACATTTACATCAGCAGAATGGCACGGACAGGCACATCAACGTACCTGTACATCCCCTTTAAATGTCTGTCCGTGTGGCCGCAGTTGACATCACACAGTGACCACGCCCCATGCCTATATAAGTCGTTGCACACCGCGCACGCGTCATTACAGCGGGAGAGAGCGTTGAGTCAACATCGGAAGAAGAGAAGAGGGAAGAAGACGACAGAGAAGACCGAGCCAATGCTAGCAAAAGAGCAGAAAAAGAGCAGACAATAGCGGAGGAGCCCGACAGAAGAACCGGAGAGCCGGGGAAGAGGCTGGAGAGCACGGAAAAGTCGGAAGAGACCCCCGAAGTCGAAAGAGACCCCCGGAGCTGCCTAATAAATTACTTTAAAAACCTGTCTAGTGTGTTTTTTTTATTGACACTTTTTTCCCCCAGGTGAATGGGTAGGGGTACGATGTACCCCATGCGCATTCACATAGGGTGGGGGGCCGGGTTTTGGGGGCCCCCTTATTAAAGCCCCCGCGCCCGCAGACCCCGACAACCAACGGCCAGGTTTGTCAGGAAGGGGCCCTTGTCCTTATCAACATGGGGACAAGGTGCTTTGGGCTGGGGGGGCCCGCAGGGCGCCCCCCTGCCCCAAAGCACCCCCCCATGTTGAGGGCATGCAGCCTGGTACGGTCAGGGTACTCGTCCCCACCCCCCTTCCTGACCGGTCGGGCTGCGTGCTTAGATAAGGGTCTGGTATGGATTTTGGAGGGACCCCCATGCCATTTTTTCGGTGTAGGGGTTCCCCTTAAAATCCATACCAGACCGAAGGGCCTGGTATGCTCTTGGAGGGGGAACCCATGCCGGTTTTTTATTTAAAATTTGGCGTGGAGTTCCCCCTCAAGATTCATACCAAGCACAGTGCCTGGTATTGGCGGGGATCCAAGTTGGATCTCCGTTTATTGAAAGTCGGACGCATGTCGGGCTTCAAGTAGCAGGGCAAAGTCGGATCCAAAGTAGTACGACTGTCGTGTCGTACCAGTGTGAACCTGGCCTTACAGCCCAACGCTGCTCTGAGAATATAAACACAAAAACACATATTAACCACTTGTCCCCCGCCCACTGTCAATTGACGGCGGGTGGAGGATACTCTCGTTCTGGGAGGACGTCATATGACGTCCTCCCTTTAAAACGAGCTAGGAGGCGCACGCTCGCCGCCAGTGGCGCGCGCGCGCCCGCCGCGTTCACAAGGCCCCGGTGCGCGTGCCCGGCGGCCGCGATTGCCGCCGGGCACCCGCGATTGCCCGGGAAACGAGCAGGAAAGTGGATCTCTGTGTGTAAACACAGAGATCCACGTCCTGTGAGGGAGAGGGGACCGATGGTGTGTCCCTTGTACATAGGGACAACCATCGGTCACCTCCCCCAGTCAGTCACCTCCCCCCACAGTAAGAACACATTGAGGGAACATATTTAACCCCTTCCCGCCCCCTAGTGGTTAACCCCTTCCCTGCCAATCACATTTATACAGTAATCAATGCATTTTTATAGCAGGGATCGCTGTATAAACGTGAATGGTCCCAAAAATGTGTCAAAAGTGTCCGATGTGTCCGCCGCAATATCGCAGTCACAATAAAAAATCGCAGATCGCCGCCATTACTAATAAAAAAATAAAAAAATAAAAATGCTATAAATCTATCCCCTATTTTGTACACGCTATAACTTTTGCGCAAACCAATCAATACGCGCTTATTGCGATTTTTTTTTTTTTACCAAAAATATGTAGAAGAATACGTATCGGCCTAAACTGAGGAAAATTTTTTTTAAAAAAAAAAATGGGTATTTATTATAGCAAAAAGTAAAAAATAGTGTTTTTTTTGAAAACTGGACGCTCTTCTTTTGTTTATAGCGCAAAAAATAAAAACCGCAGAGGTGATCAAATACCACCAAAAGAAAGCTCTATTTGTGGGAAAAAAAGGACACAAATTTCGTTTGGGAGCCACGTCGCACGACCGCGCAATTGTCATTCAAAGTGTGACAGCGCTGAAAGCTGAAAAATGGCTTGGGCAGGAAGGGGGTTTTCGGGCACAGTAGAGAAGTGGTTAAGCAATACCTGATAGGTATTCTGATAGATAAGAATCACAGCAATAACAAAGAGTAAAAATGCAGATTGTCCATTGGTCATTAGTTTTCTTTAAAGATGGGCAAAGATAGATAGATAGATAGATAGATAGATAGATAGATAGATAGATAGATAGATAGATAGATAGATAGATAGATAGATAGATAGATAGATATTTGAGTAAGCTTGTTCACAGTAGTATCTTTTGAAGCAAAAACAGTGAAAACTAGTGAAAATTATAAAAATATTTACTATATCCATTCATAAGGGAGTGACATCACTGCTCTCCATAATGTCTGAGACTAGGGATTTTAGTGCTGGCTGTGACATAGGAAGGAGTGACGAGGGAGCAAGATTATTAAGAGTTCAGGATGGGGTGGGGTTGGGGTTTGGGATAGGGTTGGGGTTGGGGTGGCAATAAAAATACACTGTCACTTTGCTTTGCTTTTTGTACTGCTGTATACATTTGTAGTGTTTTACAGTGTGTAGGTTTGTATTGTTTTGTTAAACAATGAATGCCCCTTTACATCATGCTCAATATTTAGTACAACGTACCCACACACATTGTACTAAATATTGGGGGCAAACATAGATCTATACTCAGACAAAAAGGAAAAACAAAAAACAAAGCAAAAAAAAATAAAAAATCGGGCATACTCGATTTTTTCTGCTGTCACTTTTTTATGTTTCTATGTTTCTATTAAATATCACATAGTTTCCCACCTCAATGTCCCCAAGTGTACCCCAGCTCTTTCTAAATGCTATTTTCAGCCCCCCTGACTTGAGCCACCTCCTGGCAACCATATATATTAGATGTATATATATACTAAAAATATGAATAAAGATCATATATAGGGATGAGCTTCGTGTTCGAGTCGAACATACGTTCGACTCGAACATCGGCTGTTCGATCGTTCGACGAAGATCGAACGATTTGGGCCGTTCGCGCCAAATTCGAGTGACGCGAACGGCCCACAATGCACTACGCCATCGCAGTGTCATCCAGGCGCTGTGATTGGCCAAGCATGCACTGTGACCCCGCATGCTTGGCCAATCACAGCGCCGGCAGCGAGGAGAGCAATGATTGGCCACAGGCAGGATGCCTGTGGCCAATTATTGCTGAGGGTGTTTAGTACACGCCCCACACTATAAAAGGCCGCCAGCACGGCGGCCTAGTGTAGTGTGTTCCGGAGCAGGGAAAGACAAGCATAGGCAGGGACAGTGACATTTATTTCTTTCTTGCTTAACCTGGATTCCTTTAGTTTAGGGAAAGAGAAGGATAGGTAGGGAGAGTGTCAGTGTGTTTTACTGTGCGAATCCTTGTTTCTAGGGACAAAGAAGGAAAGTGAGGGGAATTCTCCTTGTGCTATAGTGTGCTTTAAAAAAACATTTTTTCTAGGGACAGAAAACTCTAGGTAGGGAGAGTGTCAGTTTCTTTCACTGTGCGAGTCCTTGTTTCTAGGGACAAAGAAGGAAAGTGAGGGGAATTCTCCTTGTGCTATAGTGTGCTTTAAAAAAACATTTTTTCTAGGGACAGAAAACTCTAGGTAGGGAGAGTGTCAGTTTCTTTCACTGTGCGAGTCCTTGTTTCTAGGGACAAAGAAGGAAAGTGAGGGGAATTCTCCTTGTGCTATAGTGTGCTTTAAAAAAACATTTTTTCTAGGGACAGAAAACTCTAGGTAGGGAGAGTGTCAGTTTCTTTCACTGTGCGAGTCCTTGTTTCTAGGGACAAAGAAGGAAAGTGAGGGGAATTCTCCTTGTGCTATAGTGTGCTTTAAAAAAACATTTTTTCTAGGGACAGAAAACTCTAGGTAGGGAGAGTGTCAGTTTCTTTCACTGTGCGAGTCCTTGTTTCTAGGGACAAAGAAGGAAAGTGAGGGGAATTCTCCTTGTGCTATAGTGTGCTTTAAAAAAACATTTTTTCTAGGGACAGAAAACTCTAGGTAGGGAGAGTGTCAGTTTCTTTCACTGTGCGAGTCCTTGTTTCTAGGGACAAAGAAGGAAAGTGAGGGGAATTCTCCTTGTGCTATAGTGTGCTTTAAAAAAACATTTTTTCTAGGGACAGAAAACTCTAGGTAGGGAGAGTGTCAGTTTCTTTCACTGTGCGAGTCCTTGTTTCTAGGGACAAAGAAGGAAAGTGAGGGGAATTCTCCTTGTGCTATAGTGTGCTTTAAAAAAACATTTTTTCTAGGGACAGAAAACTCTAGGTAGGGAGAGTGTCAGTTTCTTTCACTGTGCGAGTCCTTGTTTCTAGGGACAAAGAAGGAAAGTGAGGGGAATTCTCCTTGTGCTATAGTGTGCTTTAAAAAAACATTTTTTCTAGGGACAGAAAACTCTAGGTAGGGAGAGTGTCAGTTTCTTTCACTGTGCGAGTCCTTGTTTCTAGGGACAAAGAAGGAAAGTGAGGGGAATTCTCCTTGTGCTATAGTGTGCTTTAAAAAAACATTTTTTCTAGGGACAGAAAACTCTAGGTAGGGAGAGTGTCAGTTTCTTTCACTGTGCGAGTCCTTGTTTCTAGGGACAAAGAAGGAAAGTGAGGGGAATTCTCCTTGTGCTATAGTGTGCTTTAAAAAAACATTTTTTCTAGGGACAGAAAACTCTAGGTAGGGAGAGTGTCAGTTTCTTTCACTGTGCGAGTCCTTGTTTCTAGGGACAAAGAAGGAAAGTGAGGGGAATTCTCCTTGTGCTATAGTGTGCTTTAAAAAAACATTTTTTCTAGGGACAGAAAACTCTAGGTAGGGAGAGTGTCAGTTTCTTTCACTGTGCGAGTCCTTGTTTCTAGGGACAAAGAAGGAAAGTGAGGGGAATTCTCCTTGTGCTATAGTGTGCTTTAAAAAAACATTTTTTCTAGGGACAGAAAACTCTAGGTAGGGAGAGTGTCAGTTTCTTTCACTGTGCGAGTCCTTGTTTCTAGGGACAAAGAAGGAAAGTGAGGGGAATTCTCCTTGTGCTATAGTGTGCTTTAAAAAAACATTTTTTCTAGGGACAGAAAACTCTAGGTAGGGAGAGTGTCAGTTTCTTTCACTGTGCGAGTCCTTGTTTCTAGGGACAAAGAAGGAAAGTGAGGGGAATTCTCCTTGTGCTATAGTGTGCTTTAAAAAAACATTTTTTCTAGGGACAGAAAACTCTAGGTAGGGAGAGTGTCAGTTTCTTTCACTGTGCGAGTCCTTGTTTCTAGGGACAAAGAAGGGAAGTGAGGGGAATTCTCCTTGTGCTATAGTGTGCTTTAAAAAAACATTTTTTCTAGGGACAGAAAACTCTAGGTAGGGAGAGTGTCAGTTTCTTTCACTGTGCGAGTCCTTGTTTCTAGGGACAAAGAAGGAAAGTGAGGGGAATTCTCCTTGTGCTATAGTGTGCTTTAAAAAAACATTTTTTCTAGGGACAGAAAACTCTAGGTAGGGAGAGTGTCAGTTTCTTTCACTGTGCGAGTCCTTGTTTCTAGGGACAAAGAAGGAAAGTGAGGGGAATTCTCCTTGTGCTATAGTGTGCTTTAAAAAAACATTTTTTCTAGGGACAGAAAACTCTAGGTAGGGAGAGTGTCAGTTTCTTTCACTGTGCGAGTCCTTGTTTCTAGGGACAAAGAAGGAAAGTGAGGGGAATTCTCCTTGTGCTATAGTGTGCTTTAAAAAAACATTTTTTCTAGGGACAGAAAACTCTAGGTAGAGAGAGTGTCAGTTTCTTTCACTGTGCGAGTCCTTGTTTCTAGGGACAAAGAAGGAAAGTGAGGGGAATTCTCCTTGTGCTATAGTGTGCTTTAAAAAAAATTTTTTCTAGGGACAGAAAACTCTAGGTAGGGAGAGTGTCAGTTTCTTTCACTGTGCGAGTCCTTGTTTCTAGGGACAAAGAAGGAAAGTGAGGGGAATTCTCCTTGTGCTATAGTGTGCTTTAAAAAAACATTTTTTCTAGGGACAGAAAACTCTAGGTAGGGAGAGTGTCAGTTTCTTTCACTGTGCGAGTCCTTGTTTCTAGGGACAAAGAAGGAAAGTGAGGGGAATTCTCCTTGTGCTATAGTGTGCTTTAAAAAAACATTTTTTCTAGGGACAGAAAACTCTAGGTAGGGAGAGTGTCAGTTTCTTTCACTGTGCGAGTCCTTGTTTCTAGGGACAAAGAAGGAAAGTGAGGGGAATTCTCCTTGTGCTATAGTGTGCTTTAAAAAAACATTTTTTCTAGGGACAGAAAACTCTAGGTAGGGAGAGTGTCAGTTTCTTTCACTGTGCGAGTCCTTGTTTCTAGGGACAAAGAAGGAAAGTGAGGGGAATTCTCCTTGTGCTATAGTGTGCTTTAAAAAAACATTTTTTCTAGGGACAGAAAACTCTAGGTAGGGAGAGTGTCAGTTTCTTTCACTGTGCGAGTCCTTGTTTCTAGGGACAAAGAAGGAAAGTGAGGGGAATTCTCCTTGTGCTATAGTGTGCTTTAAAAAAACATTTTTTCTAGGGACAGAAAACTCTAGGTAGGGAGAGTGTCAGTTTCTTTCACTGTGCGAGTCCTTGTTTCTAGGGACAAAGAAGGAAAGTGAGGGGAATTCTCCTTGTGCTATAGTGTGCTTTAAAAAAACATTTTTTCTAGGGACAGAAAACTCTAGGTAGGGAGAGTGTCAGTTTCTTTCACTGTGCGAGTCCTTGTTTCTAGGGACAAAG
The DNA here is from genome assembly GCA_029206835.1 of Rana muscosa. NCBI lineage: Eukaryota > Metazoa > Chordata > Amphibia > Anura > Ranidae > Rana > Rana muscosa. The sequence continues at coordinate 704,413,760 of CM055118.1, forward strand.
AAGGAAAGTGAGGGGAATTCTCCTTGTGCTATAGTGTGCTTTAAAAAAACATTTTTTCTAGGGACAGAAAACTCTAGGTAGGGAGAGTGTCAGTTTCTTTCACTGTGCGAGTCCTTGTTTCTAGGGACAAAGAAGGAAAGTGAGGGGAATTCTCCTTGTGCTATAGTGTGCTTTAAAAAAACATTTTCTCTAGGGACAGAAAACTCTAGGTAGGGAGAGTGTCAGTTTCTTTCACTGTGCGAGTCCTTGTTTCCAGGGACAAAGAAGGAAAGTGAGGGGAATTCTCCTTGTGCTATAGTGTGCTTTAAAAAAACATTTTTTCTAGGGACAGAAAACTCTAGGTAGGGAGAGTGTCAGTTTCTTTCACTGTGCGAGTCCTTGTTTCTAGGGACAAAGAAGGAAAGTGAGGGGAATTCTCCTTGTGCTAAAGTGTGCTTTAAAAAAACATTTTTTCTAGGGACAGAAAACTCTAGGTAGGGAGAGTGTCAGTTTCTTTCACTGTGCGAGTCCTTGTTTCTAGGGACAAAGAAGGAAAGTGAGGGGAATTCTCCTTGTGCTATAGTGTGCTAAAGCATTCCTCATCAACCATCTTTGAAATCCTTGTTTTTTGGACAGTCAGGGAAATTGTCGTTGTGCTATTCTGTGCAAAAGCAATCATCCTCAACCATATTTAGAAATCCTTAAGTAAAGGGACAGAGAAGGACACCTGAAGGTAGCCCTTATTGCTTTTTTCCCATCTCCCTGCATCCCATCTATTAGAATGTCTGGAAGGCAAACAAGGAGAGGCAGACAGTCAGGAGGCAATAAAAGAGGGCAAGCAGGCTCTGTGTCTGGGGGCAACAGTGCTGGTCGTGGACGCGGTGCATTGTCATCAGCACATGGCCATGGGACACGCTTGTCCTTCTTTTCGGCAGCTGGACATGTTGAGCCACATCATGCCGAAGACTTGGTAGAGTGGATGACCAAGCCCTCCTCCTCCTCCTCATCCTCTCTCACCCAGGCTCAGGGTACTGGCAAAGCAGCTGCCAAAGCGTCCTCTTCCCTGGTATCAATGTCAGACTCATCATCAGTCACTCCTTCCCTAGACCCACCATGTCCTCCTCCTGAGGAGTCCCCCGAACTGTTTGAGCACAGTGTTGGGTACATGCTCCAGGAGGATGCCCAGCGTTTCGAAGGGTCTGATGATGAAACCCAGCTACAGGAAGGCAGTAGCGTGAGAGCAGACAGAGGGGATGCTCAAGAAGGACACCAATCTGGCAGTCATGTTCCAGCAGCTGCAGCATACTGCCAGACTGGCTCCAGTGATGAGGAGGGAGGGGATGATGAGGTCACTGACTCCACGTGGGTGCCTAATAGGAGAGAGGAGGAGGAGGAGGATGAGGAGGAGGCACATCTCCAACGAGGCAGGATGCCCTTTGGTGGCCAGCGTAAGGGCAGTACACCGACGGAATCACACCGCAGAGCTCCGCCTGTGCAGGGCGCTGCCTCTGCCCGTCATTCAAAAAGTTCCTTGGTGTGGGCCTTTTTTGAGGCTAGTGCATCAGATCGCACAGCTGCTGTTTGCAACATATGTCTCAAGCGTATATCGCGTGGCCAAAACATCAGCCGCTTGGGTACCACATGCCTGACCAGACATATGTTGACCTGCCATGCAGCTCGTTGGCAAGCCTACCTCAAAGACCCACACCAAAGAACAAAGCGGACCTCTCCTTGCACCGCATCAGCTGGGATCTCCAACCCCACTATAACTTCAGTCCTCTCTGAAACATGCACTGAGAGGAATGAAGGTGTAGAATTAGGTGTGTCACAGCCAAGTACTTGCGGCCACTCTGCTAGCAGTACACCGACGTCCGATTCTAGCAGGCAAATTTCCCTGCCCCAGCTGCTGGACCGTCGAAAGAAGTTCACTCCCAGCCATCCACATGCCCAGCGGTTGAATGCTAGCTTGGCTAAATTGCTAGTGCTTCAACTGCTGCCTTTTCAGTTGGTAGACTCGGCCCCCTTCCGTGAGTTTGTGCAATGTGCGGTTCCTCAGTGGCAGGTTCCCAAACGCCACTTTTTCTCACGGAAGGCTATTCCGGCTCTCTACCGGCATGTGGAAGGCAATGTCTTGGCCTCGCTGGACAGGGCGGTCAGCGGTAAGGTGCATATTACCGCTGACTCATGGTCCAGCAGGCATGGACAGGGACGTTACCTTTCTTTCACGGCCCATTGGGTCACTCTTTTGGCAGCTGGGAAGGATGCAGGACAAGGTGCAGTAGTGTTGGAGGTTGTTCCACCGCCACGCCTCCAAAATGCTACTACTGGTTGTGACACACCTCTCTCCTCCACCCCTTCCTCTTCTTCTTCCTCCATGGCCTCTTCCTGTGGTTTGTCCTATGAACCAGCGGTGCTCCGTAGCCGTTCACGGGGCTACGCAAGTACGCAGGCAAAAAGATGCCATGCCGTGCTTGCGCTGGTGTGTTTGGGGGACAGAAGCCACACTGGGGCAGAGGTCCTGTCTGCTCTGCAGGGCCAGGCCGAGAGGTGGTTGACGCCACGCCAGCTTAAGCCAGGAATGGTGGTTTGCGACAATGGCACCAACCTCCTCTCCGCCCTCCGACAGGGACAACTGACCCATGTGCCCTGTGTGGCTCACGTCCTTAACCTGGTGGTGCAGCGGTTCTTGGGCAGGTACCCGGGCTTACAGGATGTCCTGAGGCAGGCCAGGAAAGTCTGTGTGCATTTCCGCAGATCTTATAATGCCAGTGCTCGCCTGGCTGAGCTGCAAAAGGAGTTGAACCTGCCCAAGAACCGCCTTATATGTGACATGCCCACCAGGTGGAACTCAACGTTGGCCATGCTGCAGCGGCTGCACACGCAGCAGAGGGCCATCAATGAGTACCTGTGCGACTACGGCACCAGGACAGGGTCAGGGGAGCTTGGTTTTTTTTCTCCACGCCAGTGGGGCATGATCAGGGATGCATGCACTGTCCTGGCACCATTTGAGGAGGCCACGAGGATGGTGAGCAGTGACAGTGCATGCATCAGTGACACTGTACCTCTTGTCCACCTGTTGGAGCACACGCTGCGTGGAATAATGGACAGGGCACTTGAGGCAGAACAGAGGCAGGAAGAGGAGGACTTCCTTGCCTCTCAAGGCCCCCTTTACCCAGACAGTGTTCCTTCTGTCCCACCCATCGCACAGGAAGAGGAGGAGGAGGAGGAGGAGGATTGTGTCAGCATGGAGGTGGAGGCTGGCACTCAGCATCATCAGCAGCAGTCTTTTAGGGATGATTTACAGTCCCAAGAAACCAGTGGACTTGTACGTGGCTGGGAGGAGGTGGCTGCGGATCATGTCGTCCTTATTGACCCAGAGGACTCCGGAGCGAATGCCTCAGCAAACCTACGCTGCATGGCCTCCCTGATCCTGCAAAGTCTGCGGAAGGATCCTCGTATTCTTCGGATCAAGGAGAGGGACCATTACTGGCTGGCCACTCTCCTTGATCCACGGTACAAGGGTAAGGTTGCGGACCTTATGTTACCTTCGCAGAGGGAGCAGAGGATGAGACAACTCCGGGAGGCCTTGCAGAAAGGTCTGTGCAACGCGTTCCCAGAGACTGGGAGGTTACAAACTCCTGGTCCTGGACAACGAGTTGCTGAGGCTTCGGCCAGTCAAAGAAGGAGCGGTGGGGAAGGTGGCCGTCTGACCGATGCGTTCAGACAATTCTTTAGTCCGCAGCCCCAAAGTATGATCGGTTCCAGCAACCATCGCCAGTGTCTGATAAACATGGTGCAGGAATATCTAGGGGCAAGGTCAGACTTGGACACCTTCCCCACCGAAAATCCTCTGGCTTACTGGGTCTTGAGGATGGATCACTGGCCAGAGCTTGCACAGTATGCAATTGAGCTACTGGCCTGTCCTGCATCCAGCGTTCTTTCGGAACGCACATTCAGTGCTGCTGGAGGATTTGTCACGGATCACAGGGTGCGCCTGTCCACCGACTCGGTTGATCGACTGACTTTCATCAAGATGAACCAGTCTTGGATCACCACCAGCTACCACACACCTGATGCTGATATAACAGACTAATTGATTTTAACATGTCACATCCCTTCAAGACTGATGCTGATGCTGAGTGCCTGTGCTGTTATGTTGACTGGCTATCCTCCTCCTCCGAGTCCTCAATGATACGATTGATGATGATAGCTTGGAAGATCATTTTTGTTTATGGGTGCCGCCACCAGTGGCTAAGGCCCAATTTTTCAGCCCCTGTTTTACAGGGGCGTGTAATTACAATTTTTTTAGCAATAATTTGCCATAGGGCTCATTGCTGTGCTCCAAGTACAGTATCTGTGAGGGGTTGGAGTGTTGTGGCACCAGTGCCTAAGGCCCAATTTTTCAGCCCCTGTTTAAAAGGGGCGTGTCATTACAATTTTTGAAGCAATACTTTGCAACAGGGCTCATTGCTGTGCTCCAAGTACAGTATCTGTGAGGGGTTGTAGTGTTGTGCCACCAGTGCCTAAGGCCCAATTTTTCAGCCCCTGTTTAACAGGGGCGTGTCATTACAATTTTTGAAGCAATACTTTGCAACAGGGCTCATTGCTGTGCTCCAAGTACAGTATCTGTGAGGGGTTGTAGTGTTGTGCCACCAGTGCCTAAGGCCCAATTTTTCAGCCCCTGTTTAACAGGGGCGTGTCATTACAATTTTTGAAGCAATACTTTGCAACAGGGCTCATTGCTGTGCTCCAAGTACAGTATCTGTGAGGGGTTGTAGTGTTGTGCCACCAGTGCCTAAGGCCCAATTTTTCAGCCCCTGTTTAACAGGGGCGTGTCATTACAATTTTTGAAGCAATACTTTGCAACAGGGCTCATTGCTGTGCTCCAAGTACAGTATCTGTGAGGGGTTGTAGTGTTGTGCCACCAGTGCCTAAGGCCCAATTTTTCAGCCCCTGTTTAACAGGGGCGTGTAATTACAATTTTTGAAGCAATACTTTGCAACAGGGCTCATTGCTGTGCTCCAAGTACAGTATCTGTGAGGGGTTGTAGTGTTGTGCCACCAGTGCCTAAGGCCCAATTTTTCAGCCCCTGTTTAACAGGGGCGTGTCATTACAATTTTTGAAGCAATACTTTGCAACAGGGCTCATTGCTGTGCTCCAAGTACAGTATCTGTGAGGGGTTGTAGTGTTGTGCCACCAGTGCCTAAGGCCCAATTTTTCAGCCCCTGTTTAACAGGGGCGTGTCATTACAATTTTTGAAGCAATACTTTGCAACAGGGCTCATTGCTGTGCTCCAAGTACAGTATCTGTGAGGGGTTGTAGTGTTGTGCCACCAGTGCCTAAGGCCCAATTTTTCAGCCCCTGTTTAACAGGGGCGTGTCATTACAATTTTTGAAGCAATACTTTGCAACAGGGCTCATTGCTGTGCTCCAAGTACAGTATCTGTGAGGGGTTGTAGTGTTGTGCCACCAGTGCCTAAGGCCCAATTTTTCAGCCCCTGTTTAACAGGGGCGTGTCATTACAATTTTTGAAGCAATACTTTGCAACAGGGCTCATTGCTGTGCTCCAAGTACAGTATCTGTGAGGGGTTGTAGTGTTGTGCCACCAGTGCCTAAGGCCCAATTTTTCAGCCCCTGTTCAACAGGGGCATGCAATTACAATTCTTGATCTAATAATTCACAGCAGGGCCCATTGCTGCACCCACCAAGAGTAACTCTGAGGGCTTACAGTGTTGTGGCAACGCCACCACCACCACCACCACGAAAGGCCCAATTTTTCAGCCCCTGTTCAAAAGGGGCATGTAATTACAATTCTTGATCTAATAATTCACAGCAGGGCCCATTCCTGCACCCACCAAGAGTAACTCTGAGGGCTTACAGTGTTGTGGCAACACCACCACCACCACCACCACCACGAAAGGCCCAATTTTTCAGCCCCTGTTCAACAGGGGCATGCAATTACAATTCTTGATCTAATAATTCACAGCAGGGCCCATTGCTGCACCCACCAAGAGTAACTGTCAGGGCTTACAGTGTTGTGGCACCAGCACCACCATCAAAGGCCCAATTTTTACTACCACTGTTCAACAATTATATGTAATTAAAATTCCTGATATAATAGTTGACAGCAGGGCGTTCCAGCACCAACCAAGAGTAACTGTGAGTGCTTACAGTGTTGTGCCAACACCAACAACTAAGGGGCCTATTTCTGCAGAGTATATACGGCAGGTCCCTACTTTCAAACATCCAACTTACAAACGACTCCTACTTGCAAACGCAAGAAGACAACAGGAAGTGAGAGGAAATCTACCACTAGGAAGGAAAATTCTCTCCTGTAAGAATAAATATGGGAGAAAGGTGTCTCCTCTGTACTGATGCTTTATCAGCAATCCTTGTTTCAAGAAAAACACCACATTTCAAAAACAGTTGTCATTGGGACGGAAAGTGAGGTGAAATGTTCTGAACAGGGGCACAGACAGCAAAACAAATGTTACAGGGGTGATAACCCTTACCTATGTTTTCCAAAAAGTTTAAAAATAGATTTTTGGGCTGGAGCTACACTTCAACAATGTACCTGTTCAAAATTACAAACACATTCTACATAAGAACAAACCTACAGTCCCTGTCTTGTATGCACCGCCTGTATACGGCTGTTCAGAGTATATAGGGCCTTTTTTATTTTATGTGCGGGGTTCCCCTTAATATCCATACAAGACCCAAAGGGGCTGGTAATGGGCTGGGGTAGGGGTGGGGGTCATGGGGTAGCTATGCCATTTTTCTTAAAGATTTTCATCCATATTACCGGGACCAGACATTACATTAAAGCCGCAAGCAGTTTTAAATGGCTTTTTTTTCCTTTAGAAGTGTCATTTTGTGCAGGGACAGTTCTAAACACGGGAAACACGTGGCACTTCACAGGCATACTTTAGACACCCCCCAGGTACGATATTTAAAGGAATATTTGACTTTTTTTTTTTCACTTTATGCATCATTAAAATGACTGCTCCCGAAAAACGACCGTTTTTAAAACTTCTTTTTGCATTGATACATGTCCCCTGGTGCAGAACCCGGGTTCCCAAACCCTTTTTAGGACAATAACATGCATAATAGTTGTTATAATTAGCACTTTAGAATTCGAACGTTCGCATCCATTGTATTTAATAGGGTTCTAATGTTCGTACGAACTTTCGGTCCGTTCGCGGGTTCTGGTGCGAACCGAACCCGGGGGTGTTCGGCTCATCACTAATCATATATCTATTTGTACTAGTTAGTTTAATGATGTGCTTTACTTTGTTAATGACACTCCCATGCAAGTGAAAATGTGTTTTTTAGCATAAACTAATGAACAAATGATCAGTTATTGACGTCTAGCTGCAATTTAAATAGTAGGAAATGGTTGTGTACGCGCTGAAAGCTGTTACGTGTCTCATGAATACAGATTAGTACAAGTTTTTGTGTTTCTAGTTCTGGAATCCACCCACTGTCGTCCTGCTTGAGAGGCCTGCTGTTTCTTTCACCTTCTATTTTTGTCCTGTGCTGCTTCTTCCCATTGTTATTGCAGAAAATAAGTGTCTACACAGTCTGGAGCAAACAAACAAGGTGCTTACACTCCGGGAAATATAACAGTTTTCTGCTGCTAGGTATACATTAGGCATGATAAAAAGGTTTTCAATAGTATATTGCATGTTTACAATTGATACAAATGAATAAAACATACTCAAGTCTGGGGGTATTTTTATTAGGTTGAAAGAAGAAGAATTAGAAACAGGAGAACAATTAGAAAATAAAAACAAATCATAAATTAATTAAAATGCTAAATATTAATTTGGAAGAACATTGTTTCAGGCCAGCTGCCATTTGTAATAGCAACACTATGCTCAAACACAACACATAACAGTGCACCTTCATTTTAGGGCACACAGGTGTTCTCCATTGGAAAGAATAGCGTAGGTGAGGTACTGTATGCTGACAGCTAATTCATAATTAATGGGCTTCTACACATTAACACATGTGCATTTATGTATGCACTGCAAGGTTGTGAATTGGTGATAAGTCACTGGTGCCTTGAAACTAATGATTTACTAAAGTAATTAAGAGTTTTCACTTTCCAAAATTCTTTCTACATTATTGCGTATTCAAAGTGGACATAGCTTCACCCTATTCACTTTGTTTGGTGAACATTCTTTACTCCTAGAGTAAATCAACTTAATATATGTGAACTCTTTTACCAGCCAGAAGATTAAGTAATTCTGCTAAACCAGTCTCATAATCCAGACATTACTGCCAAACAGCACAGCGAGGTCCTGCACATTCTGAGATCTCTCTGCAGACTACACCATAGGCGTAACTAGAAACTTCTGGGCCCCGGTGCAAGAAATCACGAAGTCCCCCCCCCCCAAAAAAGCATGTTTTTTTTTTAGGGGGGTGGCAACGACGGTAGTTGAGAGGGAGTGACAGCAGTGGTACTTGGGGGGGGGGGTGGCAACGGTGATGTTTAGGGGGATGGCAATGGTGGTACTTGAGGGGGGTGGCAATGGTGATGTTGAGGGGGTGGCAGCGGTGATACTTGAGGGGGGCTGGTAACGGTGATGTTGAGGGGGGTGGCAGCAGTGATACTTGAGGGGGAGGGGTAGCAGCGGAGGTACTTGATGGGGGTTGCAACAGTGATGTTGAGGGGGTGGCAGCGGTGGTACTTGAGGGAGGTGGCAGCGGTGGTACTTGAGGGGGGTGGCATCGGTGGTACTTGAGGTGGGTGGCTGCGGTGGCAGTGGTGGTGCTATCCTCTCCCACCACCACCTGTGCCTCTTACTGATCCCATCCCCCCACCACTGATCTCATCCCTATCCCTTCCCATCACCTCTGTTGTAGAAGTAATGGCGGGGATAGGGATGAGATCAGTGGTGGGGGGATGGGATCAGTAAGGAGGCACAGGTGGTGGTGGGAGAGGATGGCACCACCACTGCCACCTCCCTCAAGTACCACCACAGCCACCCCCCTCAAGTACCACCACTGCCGCCCCCTCTCAAGTACCACCGCTACCACCCCTCTCAAGTACCACCGCTACCACCCCGCTCAAGTACCACCGCTACCACCCCCCCTCAAGTACCACTGCTGCCACCCCCCCTCAAGTACCACCGCTACCACCCCCCTCAAGTACCACCACAGCCACCCCCCTCAAGTACCACCGCTGCCACCCCCCTCAAGTACCACCGCTACCACCCCCCTCAAGTACCACCACTACCACCCACCTCAAGTACCAGCGGTGGTACAATTCCGCCACTGAGGAAAGTACTAAACTGCAAAGGGTCTGGAAATTAACTGGTCACTAGACAGCAGAAGGTGGCTGCAGTGACCGGTTCCTGTAATAGAAAACTGCGGAGCAGCAGTGACTCCAGTCTCAGTCCAGTGCTTGCTTACTTTACACACATTCAGTCACACTCACAATGCTTTCCAGTTTCCACAGCTTCAGTTCCAGGCCAGCTAGAGCCAGGCTCCTCGGCTCCTCTAGGTCACAGCGCGCCACCGACACAGCTCCCTGCGCTCCTCTGAGTCCTCCCACCTCGCCTCCGGCCGTGAGTGATGTCACGCCACTGGCAGGGCCTACGATACTCCTCCGTAGGGGGAGTAAACAGGAGACAAAACAGTGAAAAGTGACAGGGAGGGGGGGTGACGGATGCAGCTTGCAGGAGCACACTCGGCACACAATTTGTACAGTGCCGCTGGCTATGACACAGGTGACTTGTACACACTGGCGGCCGTGGCAGAACTTCACCTGCAGGCTGCGCCCCCCCCCCCTCCTATAGCAAATGGTACCGCCCAGGCCAGGGCACTCGCCCCTTTCTTGTACCGGCCCTGGGTGGGCCCCTCACACTGGTGGGCGGGCCTCTAACACGGGCGGCGGTCGGGCCCCTCACTCGGATGGGTGGCGGGCCCCCCGGACTTGGCGGAACTACAGGGCCCAGTCACAACCACGACTGTTGCGACCCTGATAATTCCGCCACTGGACTACACCATAGGTAAACTTTCAAGGCTGGTCTAGTACCCATTTCAGCCTTTGATGTGACAGTGAAGGAGCAGCAGCACACTCTGCTCTCTCCTGCTCCTGCAATGCAGTGGAGTGTTATTGGTGCATGTTTCATCCTCTTCCAGTGCTGTTATTCAGGGCATTACAGATTATAAGAGAATAATATCAAGACAGTGAGATTATTTTTGTAGCTGTACAAAAAATACATTTAGATGCTGATTAAGGCCTCATTTACATGGTGCAGAAGGCCATACATTGTGGCATGTGTTTAATGTAGTCAGGAGGCACCCAGGAGTGACAGGTGTTTGTGTACAACCATCTTTACAAATCAATGACAGGCTGTGGATGTCCACATTTCACCACACATCCAACTGAATGCAGACAGATTGCATCCAGGGCCACTCATCCATCCCTGTATGTATGCTAATGCTCAGATGTGTGGTGACACATGTACAGCTGTTGCCTGCCATCGATTATTGAATATTGAGAAAATAATATGAAGGAGACCTCTGCATTCTGTTCAAAGTGTATGGAGATTTCTGTGCTCTCCATTGACAGTATAATGAATCAGCTACTGCTGAGATACAATGATGCAGAGATGGAACTTTGTTGTTTACCGTAGGTGATCTGTTGCTCATCTGTGAACTGTTTCAGTCCGGTGAACTTGTTAAACAACAGATTGCTGTAAAAATGACTAGCCTCAGGTTATAAACAATGATGAAGCAAATCCTCCCGCATAGGCTGCACCACTTACCTGCAGACCTCATTCCTCCAGCATATTCTAAAGTACACATATCAAATAGTATTTCTTAACTACCAGGAGGCAGGGGAAAGAATCATACCCTCTGTACAGCACAGAATAGAGTGTAATCTGATACCTGAGTGGAGGGAACCCCCCCCTCTATACAGCATCTCTGGGAAACATACACAATGGGGTTGATTTCCTATAGGCAAATAGACTGTGCACTTTGCAAAGGGCAGTTGCTCCAGAGCTTAGTAAATGAGGTTATGCTTCACTTTGCAAAGAATACCCAATCACATGCAAGGAAAATAAAAAAAAATGCATTTTTGCTTGCACATGATTGGATGATGAAAGTCAGCAGAGCTTCTGCTCATATACCAAGCTGTGGAGTAACTGCTCTTGCAGTGTGCAACTGCACTTTTCAAAGTGCACTGTGTATTTGCCTTTAGTCAATCAACCTCATTTTCACATCAGTGAGGCTGTTGATCACCTGCTGTGTGCTGGGTGAGGGTGGCCTGTCACCATGAAATGCCTGGTGTCAGTGAAAACTGTCAGAAGCGACACATACAGCCTGAAGAGCAATCACCCTGTGAAAAGCAACAAACACAGACTGACATTTCACACCTAGTACAAACATTACAAGTATCACATTTGACGTTTGCTCAAATGCTGAGACATAGACCCCTGAGTAATAATAATAGATACAAAAAATGATGTCCTCAAGAGACATTCTGGATATTTTGTTTAAGCCCATTATTACCCAACGGCCCTAATAAGGAAGAAGATACAGTGTCTGTGGTCTGATACACACTTTTGTAGGCTGTCTTGATAGAAAAAACAGGATTAGTATTTAATTCATTTTTAATATTTAATAAATGGGTTTAAGAAAAACGTGTACAAATATAGATACTTAGTAACATTTCATAAACAGCTCAAGATCCAAGTAATTATTAGATTGTTTTAATACTGAAGTATCTTAACCGTTGATCCAGTTGATATGTTTCCTCTTGGGTTTTTCTTTAATTATTTGAATATATAGATTGTACTGTATTTGTGTACACTTGTTCCCATCATTATTCTTATTATGCAGGATTTATATAGCACCAACAGTTTGAGCTTTACATCCATAGGTTGGTTGATTTTACCCTTTATATAGATACATTTTGATACACTGTTAAATAGTCATCTAGCCTGCCTTTTTGCCAGGCTGGTGACAGGAAAAGTCCCCAAAATGCATCCCTAGCAATGGTGCATAGTCATGTGTCCAGTGGTGTGTGCTGCGGACTAACAGCCATAGCACAAGCAGGAAACTGGGCAGGATCATGGTCTGTGTGCTCTGAGTGTTTCGAGCACCCCAGTTGGTGACATCATTCCATCTCCTTTTGCATACTAATACGTGGGAGCAACATGAGGAAAAGATCCTTTAGATCCTCGTGTAATACAAGCATTGAATCTGTGGGTGCTATACTTTGGATTTTAACTATTGTCTTTAATGGAAGTTTTGCACATGCGATTGTGCGTTTCTTTGTGTTGCTTTACAGCCCCATTCATTTTACATAATGAGTGGAAAAAAGTGTAAGCAGGACTAAAGCCTGATCACATGACTTGTCTTAGTCATGTGACAAAACTATCTCCCTATCATGAAGGACAAAAGAATCTGATCAGGAGCATACACAGCGAAATGCCTCCATCCCTAATTGTAGCAAACAAGAGAGAAATTGTGGTCGTGACTCGTGAGACTTTGAGTGAGACATTTACTAGATATCATGAAATAAAGAAATATAAAAAAAAATTATAATTCATTATACATACAATGAATTCATGATCAACACACTCATCAACATTCAGATGTCAGGCATGGATAAAAAGGTTAACATCAAAAAACAAAAACATACACATATTAGTACAATTCATAATATATCATAATTCCCTAAAAAGGCGCATAGTAGATCTCTAAATGGTATATCTTGGCATCTATGGAGCACAACGTGTTCCATGGACGCTTGTCAAATCATCAGGGGCTTGACGCAACAGACTATCTAAAAAAAGTGGACCTTGTGAAATATATATAAAAAATATATATAAAAAAAAAAGAAAAAAATAAGGATTTCTTAGGAAATTGTTAATAAATACCAAAATACCCATGTTACTTACATACATGTTAGCACCATAAATGCTCAATCATATGGAAAGGCGTGAGAGTCAGAGCAACTGCCTTGGCCGGGGCTGAGGTGAGGATAAACCGCCCAATCCAAAGAGAAAATCCAGCCAGAGGAAAACCAGGACCCCACCTGCAAAACCCTGGAGTGTGAGAAGGTGTGTAAACCAAACTGGTCTGTAAAAATATATTAAGTGTATGAATGAATATGCAAAAAAATTGTAAGTAATATAATGAATAACATAGTTTGGTGAAGTGACCCACGACTCCAAAGAGGGCCAAGTGAAAAGTAAAGTTAGGATAAATAGTAATCCACAGTATACTGGTGATGAGGTAAAAAGTAAGCATGTGAAAACAACTAAACACTGAAACCAAAAAACAGAAAAAACTAAAACAAAAACAGGTCTTGAACAATTGCCAAAGACCCAAGGGAACCTAATTTAAAATGCTATGTGAAAAAGTGAAGGTATCTACCATCCTCTTACCTATAGTGAAATTGATGGATGAACACATCCAAATGTGACTGCCCATGAGAAGGGATGATGCAGAGTGGGGCCCTGGCCGACGCCGGCTAAATAACCCCAATGGGCGGGTCCCCGCAAACCCCATGCAGATGCCAAATGGGCGGAGAAGGACAGCCCACATCCGGCGCATGCGCCGGAAGTGAGTGACACCAACCCGCGCCTAACGTCAGATGGAAACAAGGGAGTAACCTTGACAATGCGACACGTTAATAAACATGAAGCATTCTCTGTAGCACGATACAGAGAGCACTCCAAAGAACACTTTAAAGTGTTTGTAAAGGCTGAATGCTTTTTACCTTCATGAATTCTATGCATGAAGGTAAAAAAAACCTTCAGTGTGCAGCATCCCCCTCCAGCCACCCCCCCGCAATACTTACCTGAGCTCGATCTTCCTCCAGGGATGTGCACGAGAGCCTTGGCTCTCTGAAGACTCTCCCTCCTCATTGGCTAAGACAGCAGTGGGAGCCATTGGCTCCCGCTGCTGACAATCACAGCCAGTGAGCCAATGAGAAGAGACAGGGCCGGGCTCACAGCTCGGTGTGTTAATGGACGCGCAGAGTCGTGGCTCAAGAGTGAGTCTGATTGGGTGCCCCTACCACAAGCTATTTGCTCTGAGGGCACATGGCGAGAAGAAAAGGATTGGGGCTGCTCTATGGAAAACCACTTCACAGAGCAGATAAGAAGCTACAGTGTCCTGTAGTGGGCAGATATTATTATCTTCTCTTCATTATAAATGGGCCCCTCCATTTTTTTTATAATTAAACTTTTTATTGTTTTTTTTTTTTAAAAAGTTGCAGTACAAAAAGTATAGGCCACATGTGAACAGTGATCATAATATAGGCAACAATCCACAAAGGACCAAAGGTTAAAGTATATTCCCAGAACTTACAATAAACAAAGGTGAGTACATTGCATCACTGTAAGGCATATCTATAAATACTGCGAACTTGTAAAGAAAAATTAAAATAAAGAAAAAGGAAAAACCCCTCCATTTTTTTAATGACTCCATACATGGATTACTTTATACCTTTTTATACTTGCTACCTAAAAAATATGAATTAAACAAAGGTCTAATGCAGGCATGTATTAGGGTTCCACCAGAGCCCTTATTACCATCAGCAACATTCAAAGCTGTTTGATTTTTCTCTATTATCTTCTTCAGTAAACTACTTGCAAAGGCTGTGTTACGTGTAACTCTGCCTACATCTAGGGACCATTAATCAGTAACTGAACTTTCTCCCATTAGGAGTACATTTTTTTTTTCTTGCCAAAGCATCCTGCACAAATTGCAGCTCTGACTTCTGAACCGCTCTGTATTTGTGATGAGCCGATTATAAATTGCTACCTGAAGTACCAGTCCAGTGGAAATCTAGTTTCAGCCATAACCTTTAAATCAAATGGAAAATCACTGTTAATGCTACTGGAAGTAATGAAGATCTTTATCTGTCAATTTTCAGCAAAATTCGATCTTTAATTTAACATATTATAGTTTAGGTAGAGTACTCATTTTTTTTCCCCTGTTTTTGTTATTTGGGAATATATGTTATGCAGCCCCCAGGGCAAAGATAGCAATGTCCTGCTGGAGCTAACACTAAGCCATATGTGTCAACAATGATTGCAAGAAGTAATGAAATTTAGTGCTTGGCACTTCTGGATATTTGCTAGCACTGAAACACATCTCCCACTATTTTCATGATTTTCAACAGAATCATCATTTATCCTGTGCACAGTATTAAACTTCCTTATCAGTCTATTTATTATTATATATAACACAAACTGAAGCATGCCGTGTGACTTCTAATAACCTATATATAACTGTTTTTGTCACTGATTGCACCTATAATTACCTATTAACTTCATCTACATGAAAGCAATTGGTATCAGAAGTGTTTATGATTTATATATTCTCTGTTCTGCCTTCTATCACCCAGTAAATGCTTCTCTATTCCCTCTACTGGATCGGACATGTCCTTTAAACCTTTGTTTCCGATTTATATTCACTTACAGGTGTATCACTGCTGTAATCCTCTATATCCATTAGAAGCTGTCTAAATTGTGTTGACTTCATTCCTAGTTATTTGTTTTCTAGTAATACTCTTATCAGTTATTGCTTTCTCCCTGCATGTTCTCTTATCTTTTTGTAATCCGTAAAACCCATTAGTAGTTTGGTCAAAGTCTGCCAACTTCATTCATGGTCTTCTAGGTTCTTGCAATATCTCAATAAAATATTTATTCTTCCATTAGGAGTTCCACATTTATCAATGTATGTCATGTTTCCCTAAAACAAAAATTTGTTTATTTGTAATACATTTTGCAGACATAGTTGTATATAATGCAGACTTTATTCCTCCTGAGTTTTTGGTAGTTCTTAAAAAGGTGTTTGTGTTACTATTGCTTTGAAAATAATACAATTATTTATTTGGTACACTTATTTAAAGTGGAACTTCAGTCTCTCAATCAACATTCACTATTTTGAATCCTTATGCTGTTAGCATTAGTAAAGGATACAAAAGTAAATCATAATTACTTGTTTTGAACTTTGTTTTACATTTCTACTGTTACTTCCTGGCTTGTTGCCTAGGCAAATGATGTCATGCATCCCAGAAGTCTTCAAGAGGGGAGTAGGGGTTTTCTCCTTTAAGCACACCCTCCTGGTCTGCATGCCTAAACTAAGGGCAGATGCATTCCAGGAAGTAAATGCTACATGAATCATCTATCCTTACTCAAGGTAGCCACGGCCAGAAATGCTAAGGTGTGTTTTTTAGGGTGATTTCTCAGCAAAATAAAGCAAGGAGACTTGAAATTGATGGGGGGAGTTTTCTTTGAGTATTAAAAATGAATCAAATAGCGTTTTTTGGCTTGTAGTGCTCAGATGCAGTGCAGTTCGACTTTAAGTTTGCTTATTTCTGTTTTATGTATAGGTGTTCTGCAACAACAGCTGATGAGAGCAATTCAGTGCTTATAATTTGCGGTATAATATTTTGCTCCTGATGCGCATAGGCATGCAGCAAACATTTGACTTTAAGAACATCGAGGCCTCCGCCAATAAAGGCTCAGAAGCCAATTATGCTGGAATAGGTTGGGCCACAGGTTTATTGGATTGCATCGCCATACGTATTTCTACATAACATAAAAAAAACGTATAACTCCAAATGCCATTAGCTCTTACACTCCCCCGTCCCTAAAAACTTACCTGGCTTCTCTCACCAATCCAGCGCTGTTCCATCTACAGCACTGGTCCAATTACTTTCTGGTCTCACAGGAGACACAGGAAACAGCAGAAGCCAAAGGATCCTGCCGCTGTCAGTCAAACTCCTGTTTGAAGGGAGGGGGTGAGGCTTATCAGTGCTGTGTGTTCTAGGGACTTGCACAGCACCAGTAGGGGACCACCAAATAGGAGGTAAGGGCCCAGATGCAATATCATTGCACAGAGCTGGTAAATATAACCTCACTTGCATTTTAATAATAAAAAAAAAAATAATAGCCTTTAATATAACTTTCAAGCTAATTTTCAGGTTTACTGTCACTTTTAATAGTTCCTACTTCCTACATGAACAGGTGCACCTGCTGGGAGCTCTGTATAAGCTATATGTAGCCTTGTATACATACAACATACAGTCTTGTGTTCCAATAACATAATTTTCTGCAGCCGGGCTGAGCAGTGCTTAGACATTCATAGGCAGCTTTGCATTCTCTGCATGAATACAAAGCTTCATTTGGTTGGCTGAGGCAGAGATCATGGCATAATCTACCTCCAGTTTGGCCCAAAACAAACTATTTAAAGTGACTGTAAGAGCCGGTTCACACAGGGGCGACTCGTCAGGCGACTCAGCTGCCTGACAAGTCACGCTCCGCTCTCTTCAATGGAACCGTTCTTAGAAAAAGGTTCTTGTACGACTTTGGGGGCGACTCAGGGCGACTTGCATTGACTTCAATACGGGGCAACTTGCATTGACTTTTGCAAGTCGCCTCTGAAGTCGTCTTCAGATCACCTTGCCGAGTCGCCCCCAAAGTCGTGCCGCCTGTGTGTGAACCGGCTCTTAAGCTGAAAATCAAGTTTAACAATTATAGCAAAACAATGTGCTGGTCACAGCTAAGCTTTGAGCACTGAAATCTCAAACTTTGCATGTCCTAATTATAAGTATTCAACAGGTATTCCATTAGGAAAAGACCCTAGAGGGCATAAAGCAGTTAATCTTCAGATTGTTAGCCAGGCAAACTAGGCAATAAAGCTGTGACAATAAAGAAAACAAGGGGAGGATAGGAGTAACTTTTGTAGGGATACCCAGGAAGTCAAACAGGGATAATTCTTCTCCTTCTATACTTAAAGCATGCAATGTCTGTTTTTTTTTCAAGGGTAAACCACCTCCCTTTTGCTAAGAAATCTCACTTTTCCATGGTGCAGGGGTTGATGTTATCCCCTTGCCAACAAGATCTTAGAAAATGTTGAGCACTTTAAATATCACAAGAAGATGCCAAAGCACAGTGCTTGGAGTGTCTTTTCAGCAAGATTTGGATCACACCATCTTGAGAAGGCACCACAGGGGGAAGCCAGGCAAGTTAACATTTTTCCCCTCTGCAAATTATTTTTTAAATGTTTAAAAAATGGACCTTGCAGTTTAGATGTCAGGTCCACTTTATGTAATGGACCCAATCGCCATGCCAATTTCAAGCCTTTATGTCTACCTTCATTTATGTATAACTGAAGGCAACCCTTTTTTTTTTTTGCTGTCTGTGTCCCTGTTAAGAAGTTTGGCCCTCTCTTCACTCTGTCATTTGTCTTGGTGACTGTTCTCACTGAGAATTCACCCTCTTAATGGGGATTGGCTAAGGGACTAGTTTCCCCACCTTCCAATGGTGACACTAGTTCTGGTGACCCTGGTGACTACTGGAGATTTCCCTCAAATTGGACAGATGTCCTCTTGCTTGCTGTTGTTGCCATGGTACAGAAAGTGAAGGAAAATCTCCCAATATGACCCAAGTGGCAAACCAAAAACCTGACCTTACTTTATTCATAATGAAAAAAAAAGTTTTGCCCTTAGTTCTACCTTAAGACCAATAGGTCATTCTATTCACATGCCATTCTTTCATCAGCCAAGGCTTCATTTTACTACAACTCATGGGGCTTTTCATCATTACTATAAAGTAAATAAGTATAAAGATATAAATGTAATAGAAACACATTCTCGATTCCCCAGAATATATGAAGCAAAGCAACCAAACTGGCCATTTTAAATCATTTTTAGGCATGAAAACAGTCCATTACTTGTCTATTTTTGCCTACTTTCAGGTATTGGATTATGCATGGTAACTAATATCATTTTCTTTGAGTAGTACATTCGTTAGCCTAAACCAGAGAAGTGAATGATTATGCATCTTTTTTCTCCAATCTCCCATACTTTGGTATGGCTTCTAACATTTGTGTCTTCTAACATCCTTCAGACATGTTTTTAAGTAACAATTTGTAATAATTACATGTTTCATGGTATGAACTTTAAGTTCTGTTTGCTGTGTTGTTAGTATTTCTTAGTTCTCTTGCAGGAGTATAAAGCAGG
Organism: Rana muscosa; assembly: GCA_029206835.1. Taxonomy (NCBI): domain Eukaryota; kingdom Metazoa; phylum Chordata; class Amphibia; order Anura; family Ranidae; genus Rana; species Rana muscosa. The sequence continues at coordinate 704,432,741 of CM055118.1, forward strand.
CAATTATTCATCATGAAGCTTTGGCAGGTGAAGGGCAAGTTGCATATGTTAGAATATTGAAATAGAAATTGTCAGACAGTGAACTCAGCCCATGTCATAAACAGATCATAAACAGGTCTGCACAATAAGCACTCTGCCTCAGCTGAAGTCAGCAGATTAAGATAAAAGCATCTAAAATTACTGAGACAGTAGTGCTTTGGAACATGAATGTCTAAAGTAGTTACATTTCCCCAACCAAAAGGTTATCAAACTGATAATAACATATATTATATTTGAACTATTACTGTTGACTTCTGACTTCACTTTGAAGTCTTTAATGTTTAATGTGTAGAGCATCTGAAATCTAGGGGACAACTTGCAAAAGTCCTGGGAGCCCCGGTTCTCAAATCATAACTTTGTTCCAAGTCAGAGTTAAGGCATGCCTGCCCAGCAATCAATAATTCAATGCAGACCTCTTTAATTGGTGATATTAGTTCGTTTTTATAGCAAATGTTTCTCTTTAAAGCTGAACTCCATGGAAAAAGTTAAAAACATAAATGAAATACATATTTGCCTGTCAAAAGATTTGTATTTCTGTCCATCCAGTTTTGAGCTTTACATAGATCTGCCATGGAAAACAACCTTGTTTGGAAGGGGAGGATTGGCCAAATTTCAATCAGTGTATAGGATCCCCCACCCAACCAAAGTCAACTGTTTAACTGACCTCTGTTAACCACTTTACGCCCTTAATGACCAGACCATTTTTTGTGAAATGGCACTGTGTCGCTTTAACTGCCAATTGCGCGGTCATGCGACGTTGTACCCAAACAAAATTTACGTCCTTCTTTTCCCCACAAATAGAGCTTTCTTTTGGGGGTATTTGATCACCTCTGTGGTTTAAATTTTTTGTGTTATAAACAAACAAAAAGTGACAATTTTTCTATAATACATATCTAAAAATATATATATAAAAAAAAAATTATTCATCAGTTTAGGCTGATATATACTGTATTTTTCTACATATTTTTGGTAAAAAAATTAATAATAGGTGTACATAGATTGGTTTGCGCAAAAGTTATCACGTCTACAAACTATGGGATAGATTTAGAGACTTTTTTTATTTGTTATTGTTTTTACTGGTAACGGTGGCGATTTGTGATTTTTAGTGGGACTGCGATATTGCGGCGGACAAATCTGACCCCAAATTACACTTTTTGGGGATAGGTGACATTATTACATTGATCAGTGCTATAAAAATGCACTGATCAATGTAAAAATGACACTGGCAGGGAAGGGGTTAACACTAGGGGGTGATCAAGGGGTTAAGTGTGTTCCCTCAGCATGTTCTAACTGTAGGGGGATAGGCTGCTTAGGACATGACAGAGATCACTGTTTCCGATCACTGGGAACACGAGATCTCTGTCATGTCATCTGACAGAATGGGGATCCATCTTCTTTACAAAGGCAGATCCCCATTTTGCCTCTGTACTAGGCGATTGTGGGTCGCCTGTGGACCACAATTCTGCCCAAACCGCGGGCAGTGAGAGTCGCCATACATGTATGCCGTTTCGTGCAGGAGAGCCACCACAACTGCGGCGGGTGGTCCTTAACTGGTTAAAAGAGCATACTGAAAAAAAATTCATTGATTGCAGTAACTGTTAGAATGTAATAAGAGATCTCATGAGAACAAAAATATTTTTTTATTTTTCAAAATAACCGTTTAATGTTGCAACGCGTATACGTGAAATCAGGTGCATGGTATTTTTGCCTCATTTCGCGTCTCTCTCTATTTTTGTCCTATTTTTGTCCTTCACCCCTTCTCTCAACCCATAAGCAAGCATGTGATGTCAGAGGAAATAAGCCACAAAATACATAGCAATTTAATATGTCAATGCAACATCATTGTGCATGAAAATGAGCTTCACTGCACATAAAAATGGGCATTAATGGAAGGCAATTCACATGCATTTTTTAAGCATTTTTATTGCATGTTTATAGGTTAGCAGGCCCTAAAATCCAGTCTCCCCCTCCTACAAAATAAATGCATGAAGTATGAAATTAGTGTACGAATGCACTACAAAAATGCACTCAAATACGAATAATCATGCAGCAGCACTGGGGGGGAACCAAGGCTTGGTGTTTGGGGTGATCCAACAAGTACAATTTCAACTGTGCATGACATTTAATTGTGGCAAAATACTGTGACACTTTTTTGCATGGACTTTATTTACAATTTCCTTGTTTTGTCCTAATTTATTAGTCATTGTTCATAAATGTTAGTGTTCAAATGACAAACAGATTTTAACAAAACAAGGCTGCATTTCTGCGTTGCCTGCAGTTTAAATGCACCTAAATAGGACATACCTATACTGAGGGGCAGAGAGTCTGTTTCTGTATACTGTGTAGCAGAGCAGCATGCACCACTACCTTCTCCCCTTCCCAGATGTCACTCACAACCAATGATGCTGACAATGGGTGAAGCCTGATGGGGATTTACTGTAGATACATCAGTTCCCTTCCCAATCAAGTCTGCTCTCTCCTTGTGATTGACAACAGGCAGTGGACAGAATCTATAGCCAATGCCAAACTGTCTATTGGCTATGGATTCACCAACTGCCTTACTATTAATCAAAATGGAAGTGGACCTGATGTGGAACTTGTGTCTTGAAATCCCCATCAGGCTCTGCCCTCCCATTTTCAAAAGTCATTGGCTGCTGTGCTGTCTATGGACTCTGAGGTCCCAATGGGCCTCTACACACAGTGTGTGCTCCAAATTCATGTACCTCTTTACAGCAGGTTTACATACAATATCACAAGCATTCATCTAGCCATAATACATTCTGAGTGTATTCTGCTTAAAATGTTTAATTCCTATGATGGGCTGCTCCATCTACTGACTATAATGTATTTTTTCCTGAAATACCTCAATTGGTCATTATGGCCACTGGATGGAGGTGACGATCATAGGAAAGCAACATATTAGGCAACATACTAATTCATGATGGCTGGTCAAATGTTTGTGGTATTTGTTCAACACATTTTTTTATACATAGACCCCTATGAATATTAATTTTATATTCTACAGATCCAAGGAATTATTTAAATTGCCAAAAATGTAATCTGGCTAAAAAATGATTTTTAGTCTGATGCATAATTTGGCAGCACCCTCACAGGGGGTTTAGTTTTGCCTTCTTCTGGATCAACATTATCAAAATAAGATTAGATTGACTACATAGACTCGACTTTTCCCTGCATATTATGCCATCTAGGCATAAGTGCTTTGTTTTTGTTGGAATATATTATTAGAAGTAATCAAACATGAATGGCTCATTTTCAAGTAGTTAAATACTCAAGTAGCTAATGTTCAGAAAAAAAATCACAAGCTTTACTATTTTAATTCTAAACAAATTTTTTATTTTTTTTGCACTGTATAAACCATTCACTTGAATTCACCTGCTCATTTCATAGGTGTAATGCCAAGATAGACTGACATATTTACTTTAATTATGATTATTGCTCCTACTTGACCCAGTAAAAAAACATATGGACTATGGTGGTACAAGAGCATTTTCAATACTATTTATGTATACAGTGGGGCAAAAAAGTATTTAGTCAGCCACCAATTGTGCAAGTTCTCCCACTTAAAAAGATGAGAGAGGCCTCTAATTGTCATCATAGGTATACCTCAACTATGAGAGACAAAATGTGGAAACAAATCCAGACAATCACATTGTCTGATTTGGAAAGATTTTTTTTGCAAATTATGGTGGAAAATAAGTATTTGGTCATCTACAAACAAGCAAGATTTCTGGCTCTCACAGACCTGTATCTTCTTCTTTAAGAGGCTCCTCTGTTCTCCACTCATTACCTGTATTAATGGCACCTGTTTGAACTTGTTATCAGTATAAAAGACACCTGTCCACAACTTCAAACAGTCACACTCCAAACTCCACTATGGTGAAGACCAAAGAGCTGTCGAAGGACACCAGAAACAAAATTGTAGACCTGCACCAGGCTGGGAAGACTGAATCTGCAATAGGCAAGCAGCTTGGTGTGAAGAAATCAACTGTGGGAGCAATAATTAGAAAATGGAAGACATACAAAACCACTGATAATCTCCCTCGATCTGGGGCTCCATGCAAGATCTCACCCCGTGGGGTCAAAATGATCACAAGAACGGTGAGCAAAAATCCCAGAACCAAACGGGGGGAACTAGTGAATGACCTGCAGAGGGCTGGGACCAATGTAACAAAGGCTACCATCAGTAACACACTACGCCGCCAGGGACTCAGATCCTGCAGTGCCAGACGTGTCCCCCTGCTTAAGCCAGTACATGTCTGGGCCCATCTGATGTTTGCTAGAGAGCATTTGGATGATCCAGAAGAGGATTGGGAGAATGTCATATGGTCAGATGAAACCAAAGTAGAACTGTTTGGTAGAAACACAACTTGTCGTGTTTGGAGTAGAGAGAATGTTTATTTGCAATCAAAGAACACCATACCTACTGTGAAGCATGGGGGTGGCAACATCATGCTTTGGGGCTGTTTCTCTGCAAAGGGAACAGGACGAATGATCCGTGTACATGAAAGAATGAATGGGGCCATGTATCGTGAGATTTTGAGTGCAAACCTCCTCCCATCAGCAAGGGCATTGAAGATGAAATGTGGCTGGGTCTTTCAGCATGACAATGATCCCAAATACACCGCCCGGGCAGCGAAGGAGTGGCTTCGTAAGAAGCATTTCAAGGTCCTAGCCAGTCTCCAGATCTCAACCCCGTAGAAAACCTTTGGAGGGAGTTGAAAGTCTGTGTTGCCCAGCGACAGCCCCAAATCATCACTGCTCTAGAGGAGATCTGCATCGAAAAATGGCCCAACATACCAGCAACAGTGTGTGACAACCTTGTGAAGACTTACAGAAAACGTTTGACCTCTGTCATTTGCCAACAAAGGATATATAACAAAGTATTGAGATGAACTTTTGATATTGACCAAATACTTATTTTTCACCATAATTTGCAAATAAATTCTTTCCAAATCAGACAATGTGATTGTCTGGATTTGTTTCCACATTTTGTCTCTCATAGTTGAGGTATACCTATGATGACAATTACAGGCCTCTCTCATCTTTTTAAGTGGGAGAACTTGCACAATTGGTGGCTGACTAAATACTTTTTTGCCGCACTGTAGGAGTAATTACTATATTTAACATCACAGTTATTTTTTACCCATATGGCTAGTAGTATAATACTTTTGTCTTTTAACGCTAAATCTATTACAGGGAAACTACATTTTTAATAGTGCATAAAAAATTATATACAGAACACAGGAGAATAGAAGAAAATGGGAACACAATTTTAGATATTGTCAAAAGTTACCAGTTAGATTTCTTATTCTATTGTTATTAAAATGACCTAGAGAGGAAGAAACAGCATAACACAACAACTATTTCCAGTAAAACCTTGGCAAACATCTATACACTGTTATACATTTTAAGCAAAGGGTAGTTGTGTACAGTGGAGTAATTGAGAATAATAGTTATTACCTGGGAAACTGAAGTTTAGACTCTGTGGGCAACAAATGTTTGTTCCCATTTTAACAATTGGGTAAAATGTATAGATAAAACTGGAAAACATACAAGCCACACTTACTAAAGTTCACTTGCTATGAACATGACAACACTTGCAATTAATATGATGAAGCTGGTTTACTTCAATCTGCCAAACATGTTCCAAATCATGTTTTAAAGTATTACTATCAAGAAACAAGAGTGTTTGCACAAGTCAGTTAGTTAGAACTTTAGATGAAGCTGGCTTAGTGTCAGTGGACTATTTGAATATTTGCTCATCTTCTCTTAGAAATAAAAGCACCAATGTTTTGGTATAGTTATAAATCAAATCTCTACTATAAATTGTCTTGCATACAAATAATGTGTAAAATAGCATGTTGTAGTCAATATGCATATGCATTTAATTGGCAAAATTTAGAAACGATATGCTAAGTAGGGTAGTACAGTATGTTTTTACTTCAAACATTGCTCATACAAAACCATTAAGCAGCTTGAGTCACAGTCAACAAAGAACATCATCCAACAGAGCCTTCTAAATTTAATGTGTCATCTGCTCAGTTTTCTTTTGTCAGTATAGAAAATAATACAGACTTTTAATTCCACATATTTGTTGATTATAATAAAGTGTATTTTGCTTCCTTTATTATTATTGTTAAAGAAACGTAGAATTTTAACATGAGTAGTTTGGAGCTCTCCCTTAGTCTTGCACACTCTTGTGTGTGTGGTAAACAGTAATTACATTTATTCCTATACCATAGCATGCCTGATTTCAATTTGTGCACTGTACATTGTACGTAGTCAGTTATGGATCAAATTGCATCCACGCTACTAGTTGTTACAACGCTACAACACACATGCAACATGCACACTGTTACAAGTCCAATTTTCCAAAAAGGATGTAGAACAGAATGCAGGTTTTGCTAGAATGTAAGGATGGCTTCACACCTATGTGCTTGCTTTAACATGTATATTAACCACTTGCCCACCAGACCAATTCTGACATTTCTCTCCTACATGTAAATATCATCTTTTTTTGCTAGAAAATGACTCAAAACACCCAAACGTTATATATGTTTTTTTAGCAGACACCCTAGGGAATAAAGTGGTGGTCATTGCAACTTTTTATCTCGCACCATATTTGCGCAATAATTTTTCAAACGTTTTTTTTGGGAAAAAAAACAGTTTCATGCTTTAAAAAAAAAAACAAACAGTAAAGTTAGCCTAATTTTTTTGCATAATGTGAAATATGAAGTTACGCCGAGTAAATAGATACCTAACATGTCACGCTTCAAAATTGCACACGCTCGTGCAATGGCGCCAAACTTTGGCACTTAAAAATCCCCATAGGCGACACTTTAAAATTTTTACTGGTTACATGTTTTGAGTTACAGAGGAGGTCTAGGGCTAGAATTATTGCTCTCGCTCTAACATTTGCGGCGACACCTCACATGTGTGGTTTCAACACCGTTTTCATATGTGGGCGGGACTTACGTATGCGTTCGCTTCTGCGTGCGAGCACACGGGGACAGGGGCACTTTAAAAATTATTATTTTTTCATTGTTAATTTTACTTAAAAAAATGTGATCACTTGTATTTCTATTACAAGTAATGTAAACATCCCTTGTAATAGGAATATGGCATGACAGGACCTCTTTACAGCGAGATATGGGGTCAATAAGACCCCATATCTCACCTCTAGGCTGGGAAGCCTAAAATAAAAAATAAAAACGATCATCTCTATGGTGGACATCCGGGGCCGGCGGATCCATTCTCTGACTCACCGATCGCAGCGGTAAGTTGGTAGAAGCAACGGAGGGCGGCCGGAGGGGGGTGACATCCCCTCTCTCTGCCCGTAAGAACGATCAAGCGGCTGACCCGCCGCTATGATAATTCTTATGGTGTAGGGAATCGCCGGCTGAAAACGGCAATATTTGAATGATGCATATAGCTGCAGGCATCATTCAGATATACCACCACAAAACCCAAGACGCCTTTTGACGTCCAGCCGTCAGCAAGTGGTTAATGCACGTCAATGTGTATTGCACCTTTTAGTTTTGTATAGATTTGGGGTGGGAAGTCCATTAATTTCTAATGGGCCACCAATGTACATCCATACAATAGACAATGCCCCCTATGACTTAACTTCCCTGGCGGTATTCCCGAGTCTGGCTCAGGGTGAGATTTCAGTACCAAAAGAGGTAACCCCGAGCCAGACTCAGGATCGCATTGCAGGATCCAGGCAAAGTTACTTACCTTGTCTCCTGGATCCTGCGATGATTCCCTGCTGTGTCTGCGAGCTGTCTCCTCGCTCGATTCACAGTGCCCGAGGGCCGAGCTCTGTTCCCTGTGAGCGTACGCAGGGGGAAGGGCACGGAGGCAAATTCAAAAAGTGAAAAACACACAATACATACAGTACACTGTAATCTTACAGATTACAGTGTACTGTATAAAATAATTACACATCCCCTTTGTCCCTAGTGGTTTGTCCAGTGCCCTGCATGCAGTTTTATATTATAAATACTGTTCTTTCTGCCTGGAGATTGTCCATAGCAACCAAAAAATTTCCGTTTACGTCAAAAGTGGTTTTAGACCAGCTAGAAAACAGGGATAATAAATTACAATCCCTTGCAGAATTGAGCGATAGTGATTTGTGGACATGTGCATTCGTTTTCGTATTTTCGTTATTGTTTTAACAAACGATAACGAAAGTGCAGAATCCGAAAACCGAAAGATCCAACATAAACAAATGCTTTATTTTCGTTTTCGTTGCGACAACAGTTCGATATAGATAGGAGATTTGACATGACGCTGACGATAACAATCTGTGTCTATCGAACCTGCGGTCAAATGTGCCTAACCTTAACTCTATTAGTCCAATATTATTCTACATAGAGAGAAAAGATTCAACATAGAGAGAAAAGATTCGACATAGAGAGAAAAGATTTGACATAGAGACAAAAGATTTGACATTATAGAGACATGAAGATTCGACGAAGTAGCTAAAAACATACGATTGCAGTGAGCGGACATTTATGCTGAAATGCTCCGCCCATAGGCTATAGAAGAATTCTAATGTTGGTTGACTAGTAATAATAATTAATAAATATAATTATTACTAGTCATACAACATTAGAATTCTACTATAGCTTGTAGGCGGAACATTCGTCCGGAAATGTACGATTGCGGCGTCTTACAGTTTCGCTTCTCCGTCAAATCTTCTTAGAATATTCGACAGACACCATAAGCCTTCAATGACAGATTCGACCTTAATTAATTTGGATTTTTGGACGAATGCATTTTTTTACGGAAAACTAAATAAATAAAAATGAATTACGGGAGTAACTAAATACATTTATTTTTCGGACGAAAACGAAATTCCGAAATGAAATATTTTAGTGTGCAAATGTCTAGTGATTTGTGGGGAAATTTGTCATTAAACACTGAAAGTAATGATAGTGACAATTCTGCAACTGAGCAAATTTCATTGTTTTTGATTTGATTACATTATTGAATAATTTTTATTATTATTATTGTATTATTATTTGTTATAATTATTTATAGTCTGTCTGTCTGTCTGTCTTCATCCGATCCACTCTGCAGACGGATGGAAAAATAGTATTTTTCTCCGTCTGCAGAAACTGAGCATATCGGCGACCGATGAGATCGGGTGTCAGCGGATGTTCATCCGCTGACACCCGCTATCCCATAGTGATACATGTATGTCCCTTTTTCATCCGTAAACAAATAAATGAAAAAACGGACACGCAGCCCATTTGTGAAAGGGCCCTTATTCATACCGCCAGCGAGGTTAACCCACTACAATGCAAACATTTGTATATACTGTACATGTTGTTGTGTTGCACAAAAAAAAAAAACACTCAATGACAACCCATAGAAAATAGGTAGAAAATAGGCCACACAAAATGCATGTCAACACAAGCAGTGCTCATGGCAAAGTGTGAACCAACCCTTAATGTTTTACTAAAGTAACTAGAATTTGCCAGAGTTTGTAGGTTAGAGCGTTTACAAAATTTGTATTTATACATAGCACAAAAACTGTGCCTACAAAACTCCTTGAAGCAGTGTTCTACCATGACCCAAATCAATATATAGCACAGGAACAATAAATGTATTTTTTATTTGGTGCTTCAGGATTTTAAAAAACTGAAAAAAATATATTCATGGATGGTATTCCAAACAACTAAAGAAATATGCATGTTGCAACACACAGCACCACATATGCATGATGTTAACAGGCCACATATTAGGCCTCATGCCCACGGACGTTTTTACAGCCACTATTATGAGCGTTTTTTGCAGCTTAAAAATTGCTCTCCATGTTAGCCTATGGCCTCATGCCCACCATGACGTTTTTTTAACTGTAAATGGCATAGCCGTTTTTAAGCTGCAAAAAACCCCCAGGACCAGTGCGTTCTGAAGCTCCAGCGTTAGAGCTGTAAAGACGTCAAACGCCGGCAAAGGGTGTTAAACGCGATTTAACGAGGCTTAACGCTGTGTTAAGCCTCGTCCGGCATTTCTTCCTCTATTCAAAATCAATGGTTCCCTATGGGAGCCCATTCAGTTGAATAGAGGTCGCAACCGGAAGTCGGATCAAGATGATCCGACTTGCGGGGTGACACGTGTGCAGAGAATCTTGAAAGGGAACCCCGCGAAAATGTAAAAAAAAATTTGCGTGAGGTTCTCCCCAGGACGATACCAGACCCTTTGGTCTGGTATGGATCTTGAGGGGAACCTCCACACCAAAAGAAATTGCGTGGGGGTTCCCCCAGGATACATACCAGACCCTTATCTGAGCACGCAGCCCAGCAGGTCAGGAAAAGGGGGCGAGCGAGTGCCCCCCACCCCAAAGCACCTTGTCCCCATGTTGATGAGGACAAGGGCCTCTTCCCGACAACCCTGGCCGTTGGTTGTCGGGGTCTGCGGGCGAGGGGCTTATTGGAATCTGGGAGCCCCCTTTAATAAGGGGGCCCCCAGATCCCGGTCCCCCACCCTATGTAAATGAGTATGGGGTGCTCTTCTCCCGCTCTCCAGTTCTTCTGCCGGGCTCCTCCGCTATCTTTTGCCGCTCTTTTGCTAGTGTTGGCTCGGTCTTCTCCGCCATCTACTTCCCTCTTCTCTTCTTCGATGTTGACACAACGCTCTCCCCTGATGTAATGCCGTGTGTGCGGTTCGCAATGACTTATATAGGCATGGGGAGTGGTCACCGGATGATGTCACCCGGTGACCCCGCCCCTTATGGCGTAACAGTCCCATCATGCCCCAGGAATGTGACGCCATAAGGGGCGGGATCACCGGGTGACATCCCCCGGGGACCACGCCCCATGCCTATATAAGTCATTGCTAACCGCGCAGATGGCATTACAGCGGGGGAGAGCGTCGTGTCAACATCGAAGAAGAGAAGAGGGAAGAAGACGGCGGAGAAGACCGGGCCAACGTTAGCAAAAGAGTGGCAAAAGAGCAGAAGATAGCGGAGGAGCCCGGCAGAAGAACCGGAGAGCGGGAGAAGTCGGAAGAGACCCCCGAAGTTGGAAGAGACCCCCGAAGTCGGAAGAAGACCCCCGGAGCTGCCTAATAAATTACTTTAAAAACCTGTCTAGTGTGTTTTTTCTATTGACACTTTTCCCCCCAGGTGAATAAGTAGGGGTAAGATGTACCCCATACTCATTCACATAGGGTGGGGGGCTGGGATCTGGGGGCCCCCTTATTAAAGGGGCTCCCAGATTCCGATAAGCCCCTCTCCTGCAGACCCCGACAACCAAAGGCCAGGGTTGTTGGGAAGAGGCCCTTGTCCTCATCAACATGGGGACAAGGTGCTTTAGGGTGGGGGGCACAGTGCCCCCCCTGCCCCAAAGCACCAACCCCCCCACGTTGAGGGCATGTGGCTTGGTATGGTCTAGGAGGGGGGGGGCGCTCGCTCGTCCCCCTTTCATGACCTGCCAGGCTGCGTGCTCAGATAAGGGTCTGGTATGGATCTTGGGCAAACCCCCACGCCAATTTTTTGTGGTGTGGGGGCTTCCCCTCAAGATCCATACCAGACCGAAGGGTCTGGTATCGTCCTGGGGGGAACCTCACGCAAATTTTTTTTTCTATTTTCACAGGGTTCCCCTTCAAGATTCTCCGCACACGAGTCGCCCTGCAAGTCGGATCATCTTGATCCGACTTCTGGTACGACATCTATTCAAATCAATGGGCTCCCATAGGGAACCATTGATTCTGAATAGAGGAAGAAAAACGCAAATGAAAGCTAGCGCGGGGAAACGTGCATTGAATTCAATGCAAAACGCGGAGAAAATTGTGTTAAAAACTCTGTTTTTTTCTGGCGTCTGTACTAGCTTTACAGACCGTTTTTTAAAACGTCCGTGGGCATGAGGCCTTAATTGTATTCTGTGTGCCCTTGTGTTGAGCCTGCATTGATTAATGCAGCTCAATGCACCTGATGTGAAAGAACCCTAAGTGGTTGATTTACTAAAACTGGAGAGTGCAAAAATCTGGTGCAGCTGTGCATGGTAGCCAATCAGGTTCTAACTCCAGCTTACTCAATTAAGCTTTGACCAAAAAAAATGCAAGCTGATTGATTTGTTTGCAGAGCTGCACCAAATTTTGCACTCTCAAGTTTTAGTAAATCAACCCCTAAGAGCAGGGCTTTTTTCTCAGAGAACAGGTGCAGGTACCCCCCTTCTGAGTCACCCCTTGTCTTTGCCCCCTACCCATCTCTGAATACAGTCCCTCTGGTTCCTCCTACCCAGCTTCCAATACTGCCCCTTTTAGGGAATGCAGAACCAAGTAAGCTAAGTCATTTGTATGGAATTTGTAAATGGTAACAAGAAAAACAGTAAACTATATCCCCTTCAGCCAGCAATAATAGATCCCCTACAATGAAATACCCCTTGCAACAACAGACCCCACCAGCAACAATAGATCTCCCAGCAGCCAGCATTAATAGCCTCCCCAGTAGCCAGCAACAATAGCTCCCTTCCGCAACAGTAGATCCCTTCCAGAAACAATAGACCCCTCAACAACAACAGATCCCCCACCAGCCACAATAGACCTCCCCAACAACAATAGAACCAGCAACAAAAGATATCCCCCCAGTGACAATAAATCCCTACATCCACCAATTGCCAGCATTAATAGACTTTCCAGCACACCCCAACACCCCTTGCTATTACATGAATTCAGTGTTGGAAGCGCCAAAAACTGCATTCCCCTGCATTCCAGCTAAAAAAAGCCCTGCTTACATTTTACCATGTGGCTTTGTCTTAATTGAAGTTTATTACGTTCATCACTTGTTCATTAAGGATAGGCATTACGTTTATTTACCTCAGACTAACTACGATCTAAAAAGGTTTTTAAAAACGGAGTAATGAGTAAATACAGCTGTAAATCATATGCACACAACTATTTAGTTGTATATAATATAAATACGTTTTGAAAAAAAATGTTCCTTACCTCTAGCCACCCTTTCTGTTAGTTCCAAGCAGCCTAGTAGTTATCAAACACAACACAGTCCCATTCTATATTAAATACCTCACCACTTTTCCTTGAAAATGCCCTTTCAACTTGTTTGTTTAGCACATAGTTACTTAACTACAAGCATTTCCTTTTCTATATGTATTTTGGAACAAAACTTAATTGCAATGGGTTTAACTTACCAAAGAAGTAGAACCGTTTTTTTCCTGTGTGAATAAAGGGAATAAAGTAAGCTATGGTCACTATGAATCATGTGCACAAGATTGGGTGACTGAAGGCATCACAGCTTTAACACCATTATATAATAGATTATACCTGCTTAATATTTTGTAGAATGTTTGGACTATAAATGTTTCTGAATTTGAATAAGTCCTTCAAGAAAAATGTTTAAAATGTCATCATGGAAAGCAGCAAAAGAAAAAGGTAGAAAGAGGTGCAAGGAACCTAGTCATTAATGTAGGGAATAAGGTATAAGAGACTTTGTTTTTTATTCGCTTATGCATTTAGCTATAAAGTTCATTCAGACCACTGGCAGATTGGTAAATGGAGTTGAGTTGGCTAAGGGCTAATCTTTAGCTATTAAGCAGAATTAATTTAGGAGAACTTTCTAAAGAAAAAAAATTAAACTTCCATGATCTTTGAATATATGATTCAAATTTTTAAATATTCCAGGTAAATTAGTTGACTGGGAGTATTCACTAATTCTAAATTCAAGTGTTTTGAAGTGATAATACACATTATAAACTGAGGAGATAATGCTGAGTAGGCAATTTCAGTACTCTTCTGTCCTGCTCACTTCCTAGCTGAGATAAATTGAAAGGATAAGTTTACCTTCTGAAACATGTTACATGTTTGACCCATATTTAGGGTGTAATGTGTAACATGCTCCACCACCACCCTGATCCACCTCCCTTGCACCCAATGTCGCATTTTGAAAACAGGAATCTATGTATGAGAAAACTACAAGTTCCATCTGCCACTGCCGTTTGAAAGGGCTGTGAGTGTGCTGATCAATTCACATTTCCTCCAGGTTGCAAGCTGACAGACGCATGGAATGAAATCTGAAGGGTGACTGAGCAGGATCCTGAAACTGCATCTATGATCTGCAGATCATGGGTGCAATACTTAATTCTTTCTGTACTGCACCCTTTAGGGCTGGGCCTTTTGGCTAAGTCTGGGAGTAATGTTTGCCTACCAGGCCTCAGGGCCCGGCCAGTGCACAATTGCACGGCCACTTAATTCTATTTATTTTTCTCCCACATTTGTCACCTTTCACTCTTGTGTGTGTTTTCTCATGGATGAAGGGTGTGAGTCCTCGGGCTTGCCTTGACATCTAGTGGGAGGATGTGTGGCCCTCAGGTTCCTTCCTCCCCTGCCTCTGGGGGGTCTCTCTTCGGGAGAGCCACTCGACCAAGTATTTGATGGTCGGCTTCGGCTGACCTAGAAGAACGGGGTTTGCCAGGTCTTCTGGCTAGGCAGACCATTGTAAACCTTAGTCCCTGTCAGGAGCCTTGCACCCCGGGGGATCAGGGAAGAGGTTCTACTCCTTCTGGGAGGACTAAAACACACCCTTAAGTGCACTTTTTATTGTGTGTTTCACATGCACGTTTTTTTTTCACTTACAGGTTTTTACGTTTAGGTTTTTGCACCACCGCGGACTTTAAAAAAAAAATGGGTGCAATACTTTGTAGGCTCCGGTTAATAAAAATAATAAATGCACATTTTATTAGCTTCAAAAAAATGTGCATTTACTATATTGTAGTAAAATGTGTACTTTAAACATTGTATATATTTTTTATACCATTGTTATTCTGTTTTGTGAACTATTAGATACCTAGCTAATGACAAAAATCTGAAAACCCAAGTTAGGCCTAAATCAGTATTTTAGTATCTTTTGTTTAAATAAAACAGTATTTGCAACAAGATAAAGTGGTCGATTTTTACCAGGCTGAAAGCAGTATGAACTTCCCATGGGCTACTTCGAAGAGTAAGATGAGAATCACTCACTGATAACGTGCTGGCAATCCATGCTGATTAGTATATTAAATCCAATAATTCTGACCCATTGCATCGCCTGAGGTTCTTTCCATGTTCACACCTTTATAAGGTTTGCCTATCTTAAAAGTGCAGCTGAGATTGGTGAAAGATAAAGCTTTTCATATTATCGGTTTTAGCACATTTTATGTACTGTACTAACATTCTAACAGACATGCTTTTAAGGTTTATCTTTTAACAATACATTGAAAACCTGACCTTTGCTAAACTTGCATGTGAAATATATATTAATGTTTCTGCTTAGTTCTAGATTTTGGAGTATAGTGCGTATGATTTATCTTTGCTTCCAATGGGAGTTTGTCAGTTTGTTTTTAGGGTTTTAAGGTGTATTGATATTATGTAGCTAGAAAATTAGATATTTCAAAGGCTATGTTTGATTTATGACTACAATGATTCTTTCATTTTAATAGACAGGTTAGTAAATGAAAGGAGAATGGTGCTTGCTATGGAGCTATTTTCCTTTGTTACAGTTTCATAGAGTTGCCTTAGAAGACTGGTTTCATAACACTAGAGCAGGGGTTTCCAAATAGTTCCATAAAAGCAAACTAAACCTGTGAACAGGCTAGGGACACAGACATATTTATACATTCTTTACAACTAGGGATGAGCCGAACACCCCCCTTTTCGGTTCGCACCAGAACATGCGAACAGCCAAAAAATTTGTTTAAACACGTGAACACTGTTAAAGTCTATGGGACACGAACATGAAAAATCAAAAGTGATAATTTTAAAGGCAAATATGCAAGTTATTGTCATAAAAAGTGTTTGAGGACCCGGGTCCTGCCCTAGGGGACATGTATCAATGCAAAAAAAGTTTTAAAAATGTCAGTTTTTTCGGGAGCAGTGATTTTAATAATGCTTAAAGTGAAACAATAAAAGTGAAATATTCCTTTAAATTTCATACCTGGGGGGGTGTCTAAAGTATGCGGTTCCCTATGATAAGGACGGGTGACCCTGCGCCCTCTTACGCGTCATGGGGGTTTCGTTCCTGCTGGAGAGGGGAGACTGCAGCATCGCTGGAGAATGGATCATCATTGGACATCGACAGGATTACATCGCTGGAATTTATTTATTTATTTTAAATAAAGGACTTGTCCAACTGTGTCTGTGTGTTTTTTTCCAAATTTGTACACTTTCTTTGTGAAATGGTAGGGGTACAATGTACCCCGTTACCAATTCACATAGGGGGGGCCGGGATCTGGAGTTCCCCTTTGTTAAAGGGGGCTTCCAGATTTCGATAAGCCCCCCGCCCGCAGACCCCCACAGCCACCAGGCAAGGGCTGTGGGGATGATGCCCTTGTCCTCATCAACATGGGGACAGCCTTCCCATGTTAAGGGCATGTGGCCTGGTTTGGTTCATGAGGGGGGGGCGCTCTCTCGTCCCCCCCTCTTTCCCTGCGGCCTGCCAGGTTGTGTGCTCAGATAAGGGTCTGGTATGGATTTTTGGGGGGACCCCACCCCATTTTTTTTATTTTGGTGCGAGGTTTCCCTTAAAATCTATACCAGATCTGAAGGGTCTGGTATGGATTTTTGGGGGGGACCCCACGCCATTTTATTTTTTATTTGGTGCAGGGTTCCCCTTAATATCCATACCAAATCTGAAAGGCCTGATACGGAATTTGGGGGGACCCCCACGTTTTTTTTATTTCGGGGTTCCCCTTAATATTCATACCAGACCCAAAGGGCCTGGTAATGGACTGTGGGGGGACCCCTGTCGTTATTTTCAATGATTTTGATCTGTATTGCCGGGGAGCCGACAATTCATTATAGTCCTTGTGACAAGGGGGTCACTTTGGACACAGGGTGAATGGAAAAACCCCAATATGGTCTATGATAGCCATATTCAATGCTATACATACATTTTATCTAGATTGGGTCTGTAATATTGATCCACCATATTCCTCAGGATATCTGCAAAGAACTATTTACTGTTTGATTATGACCTCAACAGGGTAATTGAAAAGTGACGCCTTCATGATGTTGGGACACATACTGTTAGATGCTAATGTCATCACCCCCAGCCCCTTGTCTTTGTGTGATCATTGCTGGGAGGAATTAAGGTGATTTGCATTCTATTGTTCATTATGACTTGGGAAGGTCTGGTGTGAATACAGATAATTAACACCATGCCTGTGTGTATGGTATCCGACAGACAGACTGGCTGCCAACACTTTGTGATAAGATGTGCATTGGGGATCGTTATATTCTATTGTGTGGGATCTTTTGAAGCCTAGCAGACGTCAGGATGATGTGTTGAGTCTTGTGATGTGTGGGTGGAGCTGGGCCATTGTTCATGTTAAACTAATGCAGTATTGGACATATATAAAAGTTACAATGTTTCTCAATAAAGTCATTCTACCCCAGAAGGATACAGAGTGCGTCTCGTTTCTTCAGAAGGATTAATTCCTATGGGAAGGGGTCGTTTGGCTGTGGAAGATTGGTAGCGAGTGGATGTGTGTCCAGGAGAGGGGACAGAGGAAACGGCGTTAACCCCCTTCGTATTTGGGGTGCCGTTACATTGGTTGGCAGCGGTGGGATTTTCCCTCCAGTTCCTGGGACACTCCAAACCACCACAGTGAATGACCAGCTATGCAGCCTGCAGGAAAGTCACGCTGAAAGACCTACTTGAGAGCCGAGATGGACCAGAAGAGGGTTGGTGATGCAGGACCACGGTCAGTTGAAGACCTGTTTCAGCAACGTGTTCAACAGCGGTTGGCATTATATGGTGCTAACCCATCAGAGACCGCCATACAGGAAGCCATTAAAGGCATCCAGCTGCAGGATGCTCGACAAGAGAGAGAACGAGAGCGTCAAGAGAGAGAACTAGCGCGACAAAAGAGAGAACGAGAGCGTCAAGAGAGAGAACGAGAGCGTCAAGAGAGAGAACGAGAGCGACAAGAGAAAGAACTAGAGCGACAAAAGAGAGAACTAGAGCTGCAACATGAGCGGAGAAGGGCGGAAATACGGCAATCGGAGACAACGCCTAAAGAACCAGCCGCCATGGAAGAGGAATTCGGAAGGAGGTTGCGAGAGATGCAGATACAGCATAGAGGACCAGTATCAGAGGAGGTCCTGCTGGGATGGTCTGATTCAATCCGCTGCGAACTCTGGAAGAAAGTGCTAGCTCTCGAGTAGCAACACCAGGGAAAAGTTCTCCCCTCCATCCATGTAAGGTACTGGTCGCAGTATGAAGTACGAATGCTGTTATTGGGGGAACAACCGAAGCAGGAGTGGACAGCTGAGTTAAGTAGGCTGATCCGGGCAGAGATGCGGTTGGACGAGAGCTACAGAGCCCTCCGGTGGTATGTAGCCCAAGAGTGCCAGTGGTCAGCGAAGGACAGCCCCACAGAAGGCTTTGACTATAATGGCCTGGGATTGTTGTATTGGAGGCTGTCCGAGGACCCTGACTTCGGGAGTGATCGGGAGTGGCGTTTGGAGGAAATAATGGAGGAAAGAGAGCGAAAACTGAATGTCTCGGAAGGGCACTGGGCAGAGGAAGATTTGGAGTTTCTGGCCGTTCAGGAATGGGAGCTGGAGATCGCCTACAGACAGCTGCTAGAATCTGCTCAGCAGCAGGGTGGTGCTACCTTTGCCTGGGACTATCAGGAAATACCAGTTGACAACTATGAAATCCTGGCTGAAGAATCAGCAGTGGAAAATCTGGAGATTGCCATCCCTAAAGCCGAAGTGGATGAGGTGGAGTTCCAGGGAGCTAGGGCAGTTGGCTCATCCCCCCAGCCACAGATTACAGAAGGTATGGATTTAATGGGCTGTTCAGAGGATGTTATGGAGTATGCATCGCCCCCTCAAGTACTGGCAGCAGGACAGGGTACTGCAGACCCCTACTCTACACACGTGGCAGTTTTGGAGGCCCGAGGTGAGAAGGTGATGGTTCCCCCTTCCCAGTGGATTTCAGAGATGCAGGGAGGAGAAGCAGCCATTTTCCCTCCCCAACAGGTAGCCAGAGCAGATGGTGTGGAGTCCCCAGCAGAAGTGCTGGCAACAGGGCAGAGTGCTAGCAACCTCTGCCCAGCACCGGAAACAACTGTGGAGTTTCAGGGAGCCGGGGCAGTTGGCCCCCCTCTCCAGCAACAAGCTGAGGTGGTAAAGCTTTTACTCCCAGCTGAATCACTGGCAGCAGGGCAGAACGCTACTGGCATCTGCACACAACTGCAACTTGAGCGGATATCGGTGGATGGGACTGCGGTCTCCACTCACAGCAACCCAGCACAAGAGCTGGCAACAGAGCAGAGTGCCACGGGCCTCTGCTCTCAACTAACAGAAGAGGGAGTTCCTGTGGTACTGGATGGGACTTCGGTCCTCACTGACACAACCCCAGAAAATGGTGTGACACTCAGACAGGAGGATGTCAGCCTTGCTTTGCAAGCACTGGGGGATTTTCACATACCACAAGTGGATGGGACTTCAGTCTCCACTTGTATACCCCAGGGATGCTGGGCAGTCGGCCCAGATCCCCAACAGCATGACGGATTGAACCCAGTCACCCTGTCTTCTCTCCAGCGGCTGAAAGGACTCCAGGGAGAAGGGCCAGTCCAGGCCTCTCCCCAGCGGCGGGTATGTTCTCTGAGAGAGGCAGAGGTTGGCTGGGTGAGTAGTGCTCTGTTTGGAGCAATTCATTTGGGGTACTGTGTGGATACCAGCATTAGAGGAATGGACCTATGGACTAACTTCGGAGTCAACCCGTCTGGGGTCGCCTCCTCTGTTAGTCTCCTGCCGAAAAGGGAGATGTGTGACAAGGGGGTCACTTTGGACACAGGGTGAATGGAAAAACCCCAATATGGTCTATGATAGCCATATTCAATGCTGTACATACATTTTATCTAGATTGGGTCTGTAATATTGCTCCACCATATTCCTCAGGATATCTGCAAAGAACTATTTACTGTTTGATTATGACCTCAACAGGGTAATTGAAAAGTGACGCCTTCATGATGTTGGGACACATACTGTTAGATGCTAATGTCATCACCCCCAGCCCCTTGTCTTTGTGTGATCATTGCTGGGAGGAATTAAGGTGATTTGCATTCTATTGTTCATTATGACTTGGGAAGGTCTGGTGTGAATACAGATAATTAACACCATGCCTGTGTGTATGGTATCCGGCAGACAGACTGGCTGCCAACACTTTGTGATAAGATGTGTATTGGGGATCGTTATATTCTATTGTGTTGGATCTTTTGAAGCCTAGCAGACGTCAGGATGATGTGTTGAGTCTTGTGATGTGTGGGTGGAGCTGGGCCATTGTTCATGTTAAACTAATGCAGTATTGGATATATATAAAAGTTACAATGTTTCTCAATAAAGTCATTCTACCCCAGAAGGATACAGAGTGAGAGGAGCACTAAGTCTAGAAGTAGTGACCAATCACAACCAACCCCACGTCCACTCATTATCTACATCACCTATATATGAACTTTTATATAGAAGACGCTCAAACGTTATTTTTTTTTTATCAATAGATTTTTATTGGGTTTTAAAGGTAAACAAAGGGTGAACAATACATTCCACATGTGGGACGAAGACATATTGATACATTTGAATATACAGATAGGAGTCATATAAAATGCCTTGTCTTGGTATAAACACATACAATATACACAAGGCTGAGGGAATCCCCTCCTCTCCCCAGACACCCCCATTGGAACTATCTGTGGTCCAGAGAGAGAGGCAACCCCTCCACCCCCCACTTGCACAGTACCAGACTATGTGAAAAAGGTATGAGATCAAGCTCTTCTATCTTATTGGAAATTATATTCACCGAGAATATAGGTCCTAACATAAAATAAATTAATATAAGAACAAAGAGTGAGCTTTCAGAGTAACCAGAGGAAAAGAAAAAAAAGAACATCAACCTAGGTTTTATTATCTTTACTTTTACTGTCACCATTACCATTGTAATCACCATCCCCACCATCGCCGCCATCCCTCGGATCTGCCTATAAAGGTTTAAGTGTCAGTTTTATTATCAGTTTTATTAGGGTTGACCCCCCTATATATGACTGCTAATCTGGTTTTATTATGATTTGTGGTCTTTATACCAGTCTATCCATGGTTGCCAACTAGAGAGGAACTGCATAGTCCGCCCCCCAATGGAGGCTAACATTCGTTCATAGGTGAAATGTACGGACAACGTGCGAATTGCCTCCTGAACCTCTGGAGGTTCTGGAGATTTCCACGCTCTAAGTATAACTAGCTTGGCCGCTAGAAATAGATGTGTGGTGAATTTCCTGTGTACCGGTGGCAAGTTTTCGATCCCTAAGTTTAAAAGAGCTAGGGAAGGCGAATATGGCATAGATAAACCCGTGACTTGATAGTGGACCTTGAAAATGCCAGACCAAAATCTCGCTAATTTGCTACATGCCCATAGTATATGGAAGATAGTTCCCAGTTATGCACAATTCCTCCAACAATCAGAAGATGTGGAGGAATCAAATTTGGCTACCCTATTCGGGGTCAGGTACCACCTTTGTGTTACTTTGTGGGATAGTTCCCATAGGTTTGTACATTTAGTTGCTGCGTAGATTTGTTGTAATGCTTTATGCCATTGTGTTTCTGAAAATGATTCTTGGATATCTGCCTCCCATGCTTTCATAGAATTCGTTTTCATGAATATGGACTTGTCATATAGGAAGTTATAAAATAATGATATACCACCCTTATGGTTTTCTTTAGATGCTAGATGGATATAAATTTTCCAAAATAAATTGTACTTCTTAATATTTTTGTTTTTAAGGTACGATTTCACTCGGAGGTAATTAAACTGCTCCGAATTTGGTAGTCCATATTCTGATTGCAACTCAGCAAATGTTTTAAGGAGGTTGTTTCTGTATAGATCTGAGATCTGCACGATGCCTTGTCGCAGCCATCTGGTTAAGGTCAGGTCAGGCATTATCAAGTCTAGAGTAGAAATGGGTATTAGTAGAGGAGAAGTAGGGGTAGAAAGGGATTTGTGTGTTACTAATGTTTTCCAGGAATTCAGGGATACTATCATGGGAGGAGAAAGGTTTTTGGATTTGGATTTAATATGAGGGTACGCTAAGAGATAGTTAAGTAGATTTCCACCGGGTATTAAAGTTTCTTCAATGTTTCCCCACAGTGGTGTGGGTTGATTGGGGAACCAACCTTTAATCTGTGCGAGAGTCGCAGCGGCATGATAATCCGCAAAGACCGGTACACCCAGGCCACCAGCCTGTTTTGTTTTTTTAGTTTGGAAAAGGCGCTCCTGGCCCTTTTACCTTCCCAAAGATATTTAGCTAGAAGGGACTGAAGGGTTTTAAAAAAGTGTTGAGGTATGGGAATGGGTACTGTGCGATAAATGTAGAGAATTTGTGGCAATATTTGCATTTTGAAAGCTGCCAATCTTCCCGACCAAGATAGAACATGTTTGCTTAGTGACTTTAGGTTGTCTGCGAGTTTCTTTTCAAGAGGGAGATAGTTGGCCTGAAATAATTGTCTAGTTTGGGAGGTCAATTTAATGCCCAGGCATGTGATTTCATGTGCACACCAGACATAAGGAAATTTGGTTTGTATGATCAGCTTATCTTTTGGGGATACTCCTAGATCAAGGATGAATGACTTCGAGTCATTCACTTTATAGTATGACACTTTTCCATACTCCTGAAGCGTGTGGTATACATGATCTAGGGAAGACAGCGGGTCAGTGAGCATCAATATTACATCATCCGCAAAAAGACTTATGACATGCTTACGGGATTTAATTGTAAAACCTTGAATATCAGGGGATTGTCAAATACTGGCGACTAACGGTTCCATAAGTATATTGAAAATAAGAGGGGACAGTGGACATCCCTGACGGGTCCCGTTAGTGATTTTGAAAGGCTTAGACAGCATGCCAGATGTGTACACCCGAGCTGATGGAGAAGTATACAAAGCTAATATTGCTGAGAGCAGGTGTCCTGAGAAACCAAATTTTTCCAAGGTTTTTGTAAGATACAACCAGTGTACCCTATCGAACGCCTTCTCTGCATCTAAAGCCAGAAGCAGAGAAGGCGTTTTCCCCCGTCTGGCGATATGCACAACATTTATTAAACGTCTAGTAGCATCCGACGTCTGCCTACCCTTAGTGAACCCAGATTGGTCAGGGTCAATGAGAGTAGGTAAGATGTCCACCAATCTTAATGCTATAATTTTAGCATACAATTTCACATCATTGTTGAGCAAGGATATAGGTCTAAAATTTTTAGGTGCATCTGGTTCCTTGCCCGGTTTAGGTAACGTTACAATTAAGGCCTCTAACATTTCTGGCGGAAAAGAAGCCGAGGCAGCAGCAGCATCAAATACTTTGAGGAGGTATGGCCCAAGAATAGGTTTAAACTGTTTATAGTACTCCCCTGTGAGACCATCCGGACCAGGAGATTTATTATTCGGGAGATTCTCTATAGTTTTGAGCAATTCTACTAAGGAAAAAGGAGCGTTTAGCTCCTGGAGCTGTGAGGGGGAAAGTTGGGGCAGATGAATGTTTTGTAGAAAATTTTCTATATCTGAGAGGGAGGGTTGTGCCGTTAGGCTATCTTGGTTCAGGTTGTATAAGGCCCCATAATAATCACTAAAGGCATCTGCAATTTTTTGGGGATCATACACCTTCTGAGAAGATTTAGGGCTAATAATATGTGGTATTTTAGTCTTAAAGCGCTGGCCTTGTAGTCTACGGGCCAGGTTTTTCCCGGCCTTATTACCTGTAGAGTAAAAGGACATCTTCAATTTTTTCTCTACTTTTTCGAAGGATTGGAGTAAAGCGAGTCTGAGGTCGTGTCTCAGTGAGGTAAGTTGTGCACTCAATATGGGGGTAGGATTAAGTTTATTTTGGGCTTCTAATAATTCTATGTCTGTGAGTAGGGTATTGAGTCGCTGCTGCCTCTGCCTCTTGATTCTAGTGCCCTGCTGGATAAACACACCCCTGATATATGCCTTGTGGGCGTTCCACAGCACAAATGGATCATTTGTGGACGGGGAGTTGATCTGAAAGTAATCAAGCAAGCGGTCCTCCAGAATTTTTTTTGTTTCCTTGTTTTGGATGATGTGGGAATTGGAGCGCCAAATAAAGGCACTGTTGAAAGGATAAGTGTCTCCTAGTGTCAATAACACAGGAGCATGGTCTGACCATGATATGCTATTCAGTGTGATTTGAGATACTTTCTGGAGTAACCACCCGTCCATCAGAAACAGATCAATCCTCGTATACGTGCAGTGCCTGTGGGAAAAGAACGTGAAATCTCTTTCGTTGGCATGGGTACAACGCCATGCATCATATAACTCTTGTCTTTGCAAAAAGGACTGCAAAGACAGTGTCCTTTTAGAGGGTTTAGATGTAGATTCTATTTGAGGGTCAGGAGTTACGTTAAAGTCTCCACAGAGTATAAGAGATCCTTGTTGTATTTTCCGTATCTTTTTCATCAGGACATTCAGGAATTTGATTTGGTGTTTATTTGGAACATAGACGTTCACCAGAGTATATCGTGTAGCGTTGATGTCACACACTAGAATGACATAACGACCTGATGGGTCACAAATGTCCTTAAGTAATTGAAAAGAAATTGAGTCCTTAATTGCAATCATGACTCCCCGTTGTTTGGCTGTCATATTTGAGAAGAAGTAGTGTTGGAAGCCTTTATGGGTGCATCTAGGCGGTGCGCTATGGTGAAAATGCGTTTCTTGAACGCATATTATGTCACAATGAGAAGAGTCTGCTTCTTTCCAGAGGGATGCCCTTTTGGCTGGATGGTTTAAGCCATGTGCATTTATGGATAGAATTTTAACTGGCATGACAGAGTTTAAGTGGAATGCTGAAATTTACACATGGTGCGTACTCACATAGCTGGCAGGAGGCTGTCCGAGGGATGCATGTATTCCTAGGTTCTTCAAAACGGAGTCTCGTTTCTGGTAACATAAGCAATGTCTGAAAAGAAATTCGGTATAGAAAAAAGAAAACAAACAAAAAAAGTTTAAAAGGAGGGTATTACACCCAGGTGCAGAAATTCTGCTCAGGTAAATGGGAGCGCAGGTTACAGGATAGAGCTCCAAAGGGCGAGGCCCATTAATAGGGCAACAAATGAATATAGCAGGGCCCTGCAGATATCACTGACGCCTCAGGAGTTTGAAGCATGTTGCCATTCTGGAGGAATCCTCTTAGGGCTTGTATCATTAGATGTTGAAGGAGGTTCCTCTGGGACAATCTTCCATGTCTGGAGAAGTTGGAAACCCTTAGTAGGAGAAGTAATTACATGTGTAGAACCTTCTCTAGTTATGATTAGTTTGGTCGGGTAGCCCCATCTGTATGTGATAGCATGGTTTCTCAATGCCTTAGTAATATTATTGAGATTTTTGCGGAGTTGCAAAGTGTGCTGCGACAGATCTGTATAAAATTGCAGATCTGAGTAATCTGTGGTGCTGTGTTCCCCTTTACGGGTAATTTGCATCAACCGCTCCTTGGTTTGGTAAAAATGCATGCGAAACAATACATCTCTAGGGATGTGCTCCTGGATAAATGAGGGTTTTGGGAGACGATGGATTCTATCTATGGACAGTTCAATAGGAGGAAGATCCGGCATGAGGGTTGATAGCATTGCCGTAGCATACGAATGTAATTCAGAGGGTTGCACAGATTCTGGAATGCCTCTGATCTTGACATTATTCCTCCTGGCCCTGTCTTCCAAATCTGCTAATTTGGCTTTCATCCATGCGTGATCCTCCTCAACATTATCATGAGCGTCTACCAGGTCATTAATTGTCGTAGCATACTCCTCCATTTTGGATTCAATATGATCCACTCTGTCCCCCACTGCATTAAGTTCTGAGCTAAACTTCCTCATGCATGTCATCATGTCAGCATGAATAGAGCTTTTCAGGGAGACAAGCATATCCTTTAGTGTAGTGTCTAGGACTGGTTGGTTTTGTGTGGGGAATGCCACTATGGAGTCAGGGAGTTCTCTTGTGTCTTCTTGTGAGTCAGCGTTAGATCTTACCTCACATTGCTGTGTCTCCTGCTCCTCCATTCTGACTCTGGCTTTAGCCGGACTCCTAATGAGAGGTGAAGGAGTCTCTGAGGTTCCCCTTGTGCGCCGAGTGTTGCGATAAGCTGGGTCATCATGGGTGTTTGTGTGTAAGTGCGCCGTCTTTGGAGTGGAGAAGGAGCCGGCGCCATCTTGCCCACGAGGCTGCATATGCTGTGTGAAGTATGCCGTCAGTTTTCTGGGCCGATGTTCCGCCTGGCGTCTCCTGGTCATGATGCCGAGGTGCCGGGGAGATGAACCGCCGTAGTGGGCTGCAAGTGCAGTGTCCTGTGTAGCTGTGAGCCGCTGTTTCTCTCGCCTTTCGCCGGAGCTCCGGAGTTACACCGCCATCACGGTGAAGTCCAGGCCACGCCCCCCTCAAACGTTATTTTTGATCGTAGCGCTACTACAGTTTTATAGTGGACTTTTATACTTGAAAAGTTTGAATTTTACTGTCTTATGGTTTTATGCATTTTATTTTAAGCAGCTGCTAGCCTTATTCAGATTGACAGTTATACTGTTTACCCCGATCATTAGAGTGGTAATCCTAAGCGCAGAGTGATACTAGTAGGTAGAGCCACGCTGATTGTAGTATCCTTTTATCCAGTCTTTCATAATTATTAACTTTATTGTGAACACTGATTGTAGTATCCTTTTATCCATTCCATTTTATTTTATTTTATTCCGCTGCTATGGATGCTCTGAGATTTCTAAGTAACAGAAATATTAATGTCAATGCGATTTTTACAGATAATGAACCAACAACCACTCAGGTAAATTACAATGGGGCCATGTCAATGCTAGGGAATGTCCTAGAAAAGCAAGTGAGAACTTGGTGGGACATATGTACCTTAGAACAATACACAAAAGAAAAAATCATTATTAGAAGTTTGAGGTGGGAAGTGACACCTCAGGATGGTCTTGATGACCCAGGGTCTATACGGGAGTGGTTCAATTTTTTCAATGGAGTAGGATTTAAGCTACAGGAACTCATACTCCAAAGAAAAAAACGCAAAATGACCATCCTGGAGACCAAAATACATGAACTACAGCAACAATTAGAACCCATCAAGGACACACAACCCATTATTGATTTCAACACTAGAACTAATAAAAGACTTGAAAAAGTCGATAAAGACACGCAGAAGAAGAAAATCAAAAAATACCACAGGGATATGGGTGACTTCAAAGCAAACAGTATCTATGCTTGGCAACAAACCTTACCAGACAATATCAATTTAGTAGAAAAACCGAGGCCCACGGAGCCAAGGCCATCACTACATTGATGGATAGAGTTTGAGGCTATTTGAGCGACGATGAAATCGATTTCAACTCACCGGCACAATTCTCCACACCAGTGAGAAAGAGCAAAAGTAAACCCAGAGGAGGTGGGGTTAAAAACAACCCAACCAGTAATAATCATCAATAAACACTACAAGTACCTACCCATAATAGGTTCCAACCTCTGGAGCATCCAAACAATGCCCCACCACCTTGTCCTTTTTTAGGGAGAGGAGGGAGGGGGCAAAGAAGGGGTCGAGGATACCCTCCACACAGGGGCAGACCCCACCAACCAACAAATTACAGGGATCAGGAATGGAGAGATCCTCAATTGGAATACCAGTGGACAAGGGAACCAGCTCCCTATACCAATCAAAGAAATATGGAACCAGAGGATGCAGGGCCGGAAGGGGGATCCATAAAAAGAAGGAGAAATCACTAATGAATGGTATATTCAATCTCAGCCCAGTAGAGCTCACGCACAAAGAGCTAAACATCCTCAACATGGGTTTAAAATGTGGTTTAAAACAACCGGTCAACAAATTTAATGTCTATATTGACATTCATAAATATATTAGGAAGTTAAACATAAAAAAAATTTGTGGGGCGGAATACAACCAATACCACCAATTATACGAATGCGCAGGGGATCCAGAACAGCGGTCTAAGAAATAAGTCTCTGTTTAACCCCTTGAATAACCCGAATCACCAGGTTGAGGTCTTCAAAAATCTGGTCATACGAGACCTGGATAACATAAAGCCAAAAAAGAATGTAAACGTGAGACACATTCGTGAAGGGATTGAGTCATTGGAGAAAAGGAAGGACATCATTATAAGACCAGCTGACAAAGGAGGAGGAGTCGTGGTGCTCCCAAAGGAACTGTATCATAATCAAATTACAGAAATGCTGGCAGATGATTTGACAAAAAAAACCTTGGACCATGACCCTACGCAGGCATTTAGAAGCCAACTGGGAACATTAGTGGAAATTGGCACAAAATTAGGGGTCTTATCTGAAAAAGAAAGACTATACCTACTACCGGCCAGCAGCAAAATCCCCACCATCTATACACTGCCCAAAATCCACAAGGACTCAAAAAAATCCGCCTCCGAGACCAATTGTAAACAGCATCGGCTCCATAACATCAAGAATGGGGCAATATTTGGATAAATTCCTACAAAAAAGTGTAGTAATGACACGCTCATATCTGAAGGACACTAAGTATTTCTTAAACTATTTACAAAATATCACGGTCACAGAAGGACAGGAAATTTGGCTGGTGACATCTGATGTTGCCTCCCTCTACTCGATTATCCAACATGATGATGCTTTACTAGCCCTAAATTGGGCTCTGAGTCAGAGGGAGGACCGGCCTCATAACCAAAAAGTATTTATAGGCCATGCCCGGGGTTTCTGCCTGTCACAAAATTACTTTTGGCATGCCAATAAATTTTTTATACAACGCCGCGGGGTTGCAATGGGGGCTAAGTTTGCACCCAGTATAGCAAACCTTTTCATGGCCGAGTGGGAGGATAAAGTAATTTTTAAAAACAGACGGACAGAGCTAATTTTTTACAAACGTTTTATCGATAATTTGTTTTTTATTTGGGCAGGACCTTTAGACTCTCTAGAAGAGTTTTTAATGGTTTTAAACGTAAACAATAACAACATCAGGCTTACATTGGAATGGCATAATGAATCAATTAACTTCTGGGACGTGGCGGTTTACCGCAGAGATTTAAAATTGGAGACCAAAGTATTTTTTAAGCCCACAGATAGAAACAGTTATTTGCCAACCACCAGTGGGCATCACCCCCAATGGTTGAAAAATATACCCAAAGGGCAGATAACAAGAATAAAACTAAATTGTTCGGAGATTGAAAATTTCTTCATACAATCAAAAGTACTAACCGATAGGTTATCTATTTCCCACCACCTTCTTGTTTTGCAATCCCTGCAATCTAGCAATTTTTCTTTCATTTCAGTGTTTGATCCTGGCTTTGCCATTTTTGCAAGTTGACCACACTTCTGATCAACACACTACAGACATTATGACATGCGTTTTGCCATAGTTGTTACTCTTTCATCATTTTTTATTCACTATTTGGCTCTGACGGTGTCATTAGTTGGTCATACGCTTGCATGATCATTATATCGTAGCAATCATGCTATGCAGTTGGTTATTCACCTAACCATTTCTAGTACTATCTTAATCTCTTTTTCCATTTTTTCATGGATTTCATGACATTACGATTTTCCTTGCTAATTATTATAATCATAAAAAGAGATAAATTTCTCTACAGAGACAGTTTTTCTAATACTCTTTAGATCAGTAAGCCATAGGGTTCGGCTTTTAATATATATCGGTCACCATTCATTTATCTATACATATTCCAATCACGCATACACATTGCATGGATATGTTGTAAAGACATATTTTCTGTCTTTTGTTAAATGAAATAAGGTGACCCATGTATATACACAATTTTAAATGGTTATTTTTATGACTAAAGCAACATGATACAGCAAAGAAGTTTTTTTTTTTAATATTTAGATATACTGGATCCCAACTTAGACCTCATATATATATACGGCCCCCCTCTTAGACGCATGCTTTTCACCATCATGCATGCCTGATTGTACATGCCTTGGATGTGCATCGGCCGATTGACACATATACATAGACACACAGAGATCTTATATTTTGTGTTTTGTTTGGTTTAAAAAAAAAAAAAAAATTCCAGTTTATCTTTATTTTTTTATCCACACATTTTTTATTTCATTTTATATCTATTTATGTCCATTAACAGTTCATGCGCACAATTAATCTTGGACTTTATATAAATATTGGTTTTATACCCTAGATGGATTACTTTGGGCAGACTTGTTTTTGCAAATTCTTTTGTATCTACATTTACACCAATATCCACACCCATATATATGGACATATTTTATTTGGAATAACACATGTGGATATATTACCTTTTTTCTGGCCATGTTTAAATATTTATATTTTTTCACCATTCGGTATATATTTATATACATAAAAAAATATACACATATTTGGGTTTAATTTATAGTCATTATAAATGTCTGTTTAATTTAATTTAAGCACTTAAGCACATATGTTAGTATAGCTTGCACATTTAACAAACACCATACATAAAAAAAGTTTTTTTCATGGTTTATCTATTTTTCACTAATAACACTATGTGCTGCTACTTTACAACATTCACATTATCATTTTTATTATAAATAAATTTTTGACCATACATACATACACATTGTTTTATTTCACCAGCCTTTTTTTCTTACAACATAAATGTGTGCATACATACACACATTTGTGTTTTTAGACACTATGGCCTTCTTTCTCCACTTATATTAAAATGACCAGACCTTGATTATATTCTCGGTTCAGTTCATACACTTTGTATTCACAAGTATGCTCAACATAATATGTTAATGTCATTTTGTGATGACTTTTTGTTCAGTACACAGGTGCATTTCCTAATTGGAGTGTGTTGGAGACAATCAGAAGCTCATTCCATTCCACTGTGTTCAGTGAACTTGATTGGTGCAAATCTGGTTTTATTCCCTATATATTCTGATGGATTCTCCACATACTCCAGCTATGAGTAAGCATCTACTTTGATGTGAAACGTGTCAGCCACCCATCCCTGCATGTCAGTTTTCTGTTTTGCCTGTTTTTGGATTTTTTGAATTTATGGATTAATTTTGGATCTTATTTAGAAATTTTGGAAATAAATCGTTTATACAGAGTGTGGCAGTCCAGGGCTCCTTTCTTTTCCATACTTTTGGTATGCCAATAAATTTTTTATACAACGCCGCGGGGTTGCAATGGGGGCTAAGTTTGCACCCAGTATAGCAAACCTTTTCATGGCCGAGTGGGAGGATAAAGTAATTTTTTAAAACAGACGGACAGAGCTAATTTTTTACAAACGTTTTATCGATGATTTGTTTTTTATTTGGGCAGGACCTTTAGACTCTCTAGAAGAGTTTTTAATGGTTTTAAACGTAAACAATAACAACATCAGGCTTACATCGGAATGGCATAATGAATCAATTAACTTCCTGGACGTGGCGGTTTACCGCAGAGATTTAAAATTGGAGACCAAAGTATTTTTTAAGCCCACAGATAGAAACAGTTATTTGCCAACCACCAGTGGGCATCACCCCCAATGGTTGAAAAATATACCCAAAGGGCAGATAACAAGAATAAAACGAAATTGTTCGAAGATTGAAAATTTCTTCATACAATCAAAAGTACTAACCGATAGGTTTGGTTGCCAAAGGATATGACCCAATAGCTCTGGAAAAAATTGTGGAAGAAATATCACTGATACCAAGGGAAGCAACCCTACAAAGTAAACCCAAACCAGGGCCTAGGGAAGCCGAAACCAAGGAATGGGGCTTCTTATCGCATAGGATGCATTAAGGATGCATTAAGGTGAAAAAACATGAAGGTTTACAACCCCTTTAAGTGCTTATGTTTTAAGTATTTGTTTCTCTTTAGTGCCTGCAGCTGCCAAAGTCAGGGTTTGTTTAAAGCTCTTTTACTATTTGTTATAAATATGTTAATATTTGATTATCTATATGCTGGCCAGTAATACACTTTAAGTTTAAAAAATACATAACTATTGTGTCAATATATAGCAGCATTGTGATGTTGATTTACTAAAGGCTGTTCACTTTGCAAGGACATTTGCAATCATTTTGCATTTTCCCTTGGTGGAAATTTACTTTGCAAAGCATACCAAATATTGTGCAAGGAAAAAAACTGTGCACTGTATTTTGCTTGCACATGATTAGGTAACGGAAGTCAGCACAACTTCCCCACATTCCCTAAGCTAAGAAAAAACTCCCTTAAAAGTACACAGTCCCTTGCAAAGGGAACAATCTATTTGCTCTTAGTAAATCAACTCCTTTACAGTCAAAATTACCTTTTATAATAACAAATCAGTTCCAGAGGTTAATGTGTATCCAAAGTTAAATTTCTTTTAGTTTTGAATAGATCAGGTATGAGTTAGAACCCCTGTTTCCCTGTACCCCAGTACCCCTGATCACTGTCACCGGGACTGAAAGTAAAGGAAAATATAAACTTTTGAGTTATCCTTAGAATAGGAATTGGGGGAATCTTGTTCCAGTGACAACTGCCTAAAAGGGGATGTCCCTCACTTTGGAGGGATTTCATCCCACTGTATGCTGTGTTTAGAGGATGGGACGTAAAATTAACCCTTCACAATTGTACACAGATGAAAAAATTTACAGGGGTCTGAAGCATTCCCTATCCTAACCAAAACAGAAGAAAAAAGTATTGGCTTTAGATATACTTTAGGTCAAATGATTATGCCAATACAGCAGGGGTGGGCAACTATGGCCATCCAGCTGTTGTAGAACTGCATGTTCTATGAGGCCTTGCAAGACAGACAGTTACAAGCATGATTCCCATAGGCAGAAGCATGATGGGACTCATAGTTCCACAACAGCTGGAGGGCCCACAGTTGCCCATCCCTGCTATAGAGCCTCTTAGGCCAGGTTCACACTGCTTTGACTTGAAAGTCGCGCAACTTTTCCAGGTGACTTTGGCACAACTTCGCTGCGACTTTGACGCAACGTCGTAACAACTTCGTAGCAACTTCAGGGAATGCCGATGTAAACTTCCTGTAATGTCAGGTCCAAATCACATCAATTAGGATGAGGATCTGACTTGGAGGCAACTTCCATTTAAGTCTCTAGGCACAAGTCGAATAGACGTCGCCTTGAAGTAGTACAGGAACATTTTCTAATGTCGGAGCGACTTCAGTAGTGCCAATTAAGACAGCTCTCCTTGACTAACATGGGATTTCACATGTCACGCGACTTGGGGTCTTACAAGTTGGATCCCAAGTCATGGCAGTGTGAACCAAGCCTTAAGATTATACAGGATTGAAGGCTCGATCAAGTGATAATTTGTGTGAGACTGTAATGGATATGGATATATATATACAGTATATATATATATATATATATATATATATATATATATATATATATTGTCAGGGCCCGGACTGGTGGCTAGTGAGGACACAGGAGGTGGATCCTCTGTGCCAGAGAGGCGAAGGCATGGGTCGCACTGGAGGACCGGTTCTAAGCAGCTACCAGTTTTCACCAGAGCCCGCCGCAAAGCGGGATGGACTTGCTGCGGCGGTAGCAACCAGGTCGTGTCCCCCAGTAGTGGCTCGACTTCTCTGGCAGCTGAGATAGGCACAGTACACAGGGACTAGGCAGAGGCAAGGTCAGACATAGCGGAAGGTCAGGGCAGGCGGCAATGGTTCGTAGTCAGGGGCAACGGCAGAAGGTCAGATACACTGGCAAGGCAACTACAAAAACGCTTTCTCAGGGCACTAAGGCAACAAGATCCGGCAAGGACAGGAAGGGGGAGTGGGTTTTTAAGTGTTTTGGGTGTGTACACAGTAATTGGACCAGGCACCAATCAATGGTGCACTGGCCCTTTAAATTTAAGAAGACCAGCGCGCGCGCGCCCTGGAGAGCAGCGGGACCGCGCGCGCCGGGACGGAGCAGGAGGAGGAGGCCGGTGAGCAGGATGGGATGCGATCCGCGGGCGGACAGGTGCCGCCGCATGGATCGCATCCCCGCCAGCATCAGAGCAGCGCTCACGGTCAGAGGGGCCGACCGGAGCGCTGCAGGGGGACAGATGCCGCGGGCGCTCCGGGATGGATGGGACACCCGGAGTGCTCGGCGTTACATATATTAGGGCTGTTACTGATTAAAATTTTCGTGTACGATTAATCGTTTTTTTTTTTAATCGATTAATCGACTAATTTTGATTAAGTATAATGCACATACAGATCCAACTACTTTTAGAGGATCTCCTTGCAGGCTGATTCCCAGTGCAGCTACCAACCACTGGAAAATGGATAGCAGGATACAAAAAACACACAAAGGCAGCGCTCGATGGGAATAGCATTAAAACTTTTATAGTCTTCAAGTAGGTAACAAAATAAATATTGCACTGGAGATAAAATCGATGTAGCTACATAAACTGTAAAAATGGTGCGAGTAATACCAAACGGTAGCAAAAGCAGTCATAAAAACATGTAGCCAAGTATGATACTGGTATAAAAATGTGAACAAAGATACCACTGCTGAATCCAGATGAGGAGGGGCTAAAATCAGTCCGTTGGCATGTAGATGTCCGTGAAGGGAACTATCACAACTCCCAGTGGATGGCTGTAGAATCCCATGTTGATAGAGGGAAGTGTAACAGCCCTTGCATGCAGATATGAAGGCACAGCAAAGGAGACCTTCAGATGGACACGGCAAGCCCCGCCAGTGTCCGTGATGTCACCGGATCTCCGACGGAACTCCCTGAAGACCCGAAAGCCAGCGGAGGTGAGTACCGATCAAAAGAATTTTGATTGATCAAAAAAATTAAACTGTGGGAGACATCCTGCACACACCAAGATAAAAGCATACAGTATACTTCACATGCATCAGGATTTACAAATTAAAAGTTGTAAAATGAAAAATGTAAAAAATCTTGTTGTTCCTGGCAAAGTAAGTAGCAATGAGTTGGCTGTTAGATATGGTTTTCCATCTTTAAAAAAAACAAAAAACTCCTGCATGCCTGTCAGATTTTTAGAAGGCGGCTGTGTCCGTGTAGCTGCTGCATGTGCACTCAATTCCATAGACTGCCTGCACACAGCTTGAGGCAGATGCAGACACAGAAATAGATGCCTCATTCACACAGTATGGTTGCCAGCTTCCATGTAAATGAGGCCTTAAGCAGTGTTTTCCTTCTTTCGTCTTTTCATCTTTTAAAATAATACGCATATTTTTATACAATATGTTTATATTTTGGTAACATAATATTGCTTGTCCCTCTGTGATATGATATTAAGACATATTTATTGATATCAAGATATACTTAATGATATGAAGACACATTCCCCTATCTATTTATTTGTATATGCTTATTTATTTATTTATTTATTTGTTTATCCCTTTCATGACTAAGCCTATTTCTGACATTTGGTGTTTACAAGTTAAAATCCATATTTTTTGCTAGAAAATTACTTCGAACCCCCAAACATTATATATATATATTTTTTTTTAGCAGAGAATCTAGAGAATAAAATGTTGCAATATTTTATGTTACAAGGTATTTGTGCAGCAGTGTTTTAAATGCAACTTTTTGGGAAAAATTAACTTTCATGAATTTAAAATAAATGAAAAAGTAAAGGTAGCCCAATTTTTTTATAATGTGAAAGATGATGTTATGCCGAGTAAATAGTCATGCTTTATAATTGCACGCATTCGTGGAATGGCGACAAACTACGGTACCTAAAAATCTCCATAGGCGACATTAAATTTTTTTTATGGTTACCAGGTTAGAGTTACAGAGGAGGTCTAGGGCTAGAATTATTGCTCTCGCTCTGATGATCGCGGCGATACCTCACATGTGTGATTTGAACACCGTTTACATATGCGTCCGTGACTTCTGTATACGTTTTCTTTGCTGCGCGAGCTCGCGGGGACGGGGGCGCTTTAAACATTTTTTTTCTTATTTATTTTTATTTATTTTGACACTATTAAATTGTGTTTTTTTAAAAAAAATATATCACTTTTATTGCTGTCACAAGGAATGTAAACATCCCTTGTGACAGTAATAAGTGGTGACAGGTACTCTTTATGGAGGGATCAGAGGTCTAAAAGACCCCAAATCTCTCCTTTACACTTCAAAGTATTCAGATCGCCGAAAACGGCGATTCTGAATACTGTATATTTTTTTAAATCCGCGCCATTGGCAGTCGAGTAAACAGGAAGTGACGTTGTGACGTCGCTTCCGTGTTTACATTCAGGAAACTTGCACAAAGCCATTTATGGCTTAATGCCAGTCTGACACAAGGCATCGGAAGTATGACACAAGGTGTGGATCGGGTCTCCCGGTGGGACGGGAGGCCCGGTCAGAGCGGCAGGAGGTGACGGGAGGGGGGGATGTCCCCTCCCGCTCCTCCGATATAACAACCGAGCGGCTTTTTGCCTATTCGGTTGTTATGCCTGGATAGTCAATCACCCGCTCTAAACAATGGTACCAGGATCATGCCTGCAGCTGCAGGCATGATCCCGGTATAACCCCCGAAAGCCGAGGCCGCATATATGAGTACGCTCGGCGGGAAAGGGTTATATATGTTTTATTTTACAATGCTCTACAGTACATATAGAAGTTGCTTCCCTTCTAGGGTGACTGAAGGATTAACATAGGGTGTTGTGTGCTAGAGGTAGTCGCTTAGGCAGACTGATTAAGGGGCATATCTCTTTGAAAAGTGTTCTAGCATCACTGTGGGCAGAGTATTAACAAGTGAGTTCCGAGAGGTGGTACATCTGACTGTCAGTAAATCTCTCTCATCCTGAGGCTGTCCAGGATGTGCTGATTCTGCCAGTGGGATAAGCTAAAGATCCTCCTTAGATGCTGTTGCTCTGCTGTTCTGCGCTCTATGTTTGTGAGTGAGATTTTATCATGGTTCATTTAATTAATAAATGTTAAAAAATTGCTACACTATAAGCCTTGTTGCAGTGCTATTTGTTTCTGTGTTTATCTTGACATTCAATACAGCGTCATCTGTAAGCCAGCATTTTAGCCCATGATTTAAATGCTTATCCTGGAGGATGCCTGGTGCATGCCTTGTATTAAGATGAAAGAATTTTCAAGGGGGAGTACTGTAATTATTATCAAAAATGTATAAAAATATTTGGCTGTCATAAAAAATTATATTTTATGCTAGCTTGTGGATGCTTCCCTTGATGCAAAGCAGCAGCAGACCTGCCATCAGTACAGGCTCTCCCAAGTCATGTGACCCATCACATGAACTGGGAGAGGAAGACGTTTCCTTTTCCAGTGGGCATCCTTACTAATATCATGTCTGAAATAAGTGGAAAAATGGGGTTCATTATCTGCTGCATTCAGCACCATATTGTGCCCCCCCAAGCCTCCCGCCAGCCTCTAGCTATCTGTGGATCATGTAGTGTCTCACAGTGTGCTCAGGTCCCAAAGTGTCCCCCAACCTCTTATAGTGGCCTGCAGTGCAAACAACCTCCACAATGACTTTAGGCCCCTGAGAGCACACAACTGCTGTGCCCCTGAAACTCCTATACTGATTTTTTCAACCTTCCACAGTGCTGCCCATCCCCTGCAGTACACCCTATCTTCCACCCCACCCTTAAGCTTGCTTCAAGCAATCTATCCCCCACATAGTACCCCAAACTTTCAACAGTGTCCCCCAGTGTACCCCAGCCTCCCATAGTGCCCCTCAGCTCCTGCAGGGCCCTCTATTCTACTACAGTGACTTGAAAAACCCCAAGCTCCTTGGAGAGACCCCCCAGCCACCTCCAGAGTTGCACCCACTTCTATACATAATCCTTATCCCCCACAAGGTCGCTATGTCTGCTGCAAAGCCCCCTAACTCTGAAACCTCACAGTGACACCCAGCCCCATCCAGACCCTCCAACCCTTCCAACCCCATCCGGAGCCATTGGTGAAATTACATTACTCTATATTTTCCCTCCTACTGACACCAACCTCAGGGCATCTTTTCCAAGCCTGTGTGGCTGGGGAAGAAGAAGTTAAGCAGAGGAAAGACCAAGGGTTAGGCAGGAGGAGCAAGCTGTATTTCACGTGGCTCTGAAAATGCTACTACTGACACTGCCACATATTACACTTGGAACACATACATGTACACACTGCTACATACTACATGTGTACTACATGTGTACTATACTCTCGCTACTCACACAGTACCTGTGTAATACTTTGCTGTTTCACACTGCTACTTACAAATGGTAGAATCTAGTTTGCTCACATGGTAAGTGCAGCATTTTTTATATTTTGACTACCTCTTTAATGCACATGCACATTCAATTTGCATCCATCTCTCTTACTCTATATAGTATATATTGCAATATTGTGAAAAAAGAGAGAATTGAAGGGAGGTATATTTCAACATTACACAGTTGTATGTGAGAAACTAGGATTAATCCAGTACAGGCTTTGGAATCAACCTGATGTTTGTTCTAGTCCCACTCACTTCTAATTAGACTACAGGTAAGATAAAAGGGAAGATCTAGGGCACAGACAGAGTTCTGGTCTCACAGCTACCTGTGAGAGCTGCAATGGACTCTGTAAAACTCTTTGGGTAGAGTTTGCTGAAAACAGTGATCTGTTTTGAGGTGGCTGGGAAAAGCTCACCCCAAGTTAGAGAGAAAACTCTCAGAGGAATTTATTATTTTTCCACTTCAGTTAAGCATTGTTAAGCAACCAGTGACAGCTAAAGTGTAGCAGTGGGAAATACGACATTCTGTTATACTGCATTCAGGGAAAGGTAATGTGCTTCTCTGTACACCAAATGAAAGTAGGTCTTAATTACCCACAGTTTTATTATCTGCAAACTGGAGGCAATTATTTTTGAATTTGGTGCATTGAATATTGTTAATCTTTATTAAAAAGCCATTTTGTAATATTCCTGAAAAAAAATGAAGACTCTAATACACTTCCAGCAGTACTTTAATAGTACTTGCTATTTACTGGCTTTAGAATACAATGTAGCTCTCTTAGGGGGAAATTTACTAACACTGATGCACATAGAATCTGGTGCAGCTGTGCATAAGTACCTTCTAACCTCAGCTTGTTCAATTAAACTTTGATAATAAAACCTAGAAACTGACTGGTTACTATGCACAGCTGCACCAGATTCTATGTGCACGCCCCCCCTCCCCCCATAGTGTTCTGGGAGCTTTGTTTGTTCTAATTAAATGCTGTCCTTGGTTAACAATTTTATTTACTTAAGCCTTGTACACATGACCGGTTTTCTCGGCAAGAAACAGCAAGAAAACTGCTAGGAGAGCTTTTTGCAGAGAAAACCGTTCGTGTGTATGGTTTCTCGTCGAGAAAACTGCCGGGAATCTCGACGAGAAAAATAGAGAACCTGCTCTCTATTTTCTCGTCGGGATTCTCGTCGGCCTGTTTCCCGACGAGAAAACCATGTGTGTGTACAATGCTACAAGCTTACCTGTCCTCCGGTAAGCCCGCGCATGCTCGATGAGACTTCGACGCATGCGCGGTAGCATACAAGGGTAGTGTAGGGTGAAGCAAGATAACAGCGACAGCATCAAATGTGACGAGGGCATGCTCGTCGTAGTCAATGACGTCACTGCGTTCTTGCCATTCAAAAGAACAGCGTTTCTTTTGAATGTGCGTGTGTACACAGGGCTTGGCAAGAAAATCTTGCCAGGAATCTCGTCGAGAAAACCAATGTTTTTTTTTTCGACTGAATTATCGCCCGTGTGTACAGGGCTTAACAGGTAAAACATTGTAACAATACAATTTTCTGTTTTGCTAAACAGTTCAACTCATTCAGCTTTTGTTGTCACTTGTATAGTATGTAGGATAAATACACACCGGCTCCCCCGACTACAGAAGCAGAACAAGCTCTTGCATAATATGCTCAATTTGCCCCCATTAAAATACATCGTGAAAAAAAACAAGCTTAGTTGTGCCAGATTTGAACTTATTTTGGATTAAAAAAGTAGAAATATTAGATATGCTAAATAGGTTTATTTAAGAAAAATGATTGTATCCTACAGTTGTGGACAAGGTAACTGATTCCCGGAGAGGGATTCCAGTCTGACATTTCCAGTCTACCATATTAGCACCCACACTGGTGCTTTCACAGTCAAAGGGAAATCCCGCGGCATCAAAAGTGATTGGGAGCTGCAACTTCACTGCAAACACACATTGCAGTACATACTGATTTTGGCACAAAGAAAGATATTTACTGATTGCTTTGTATACACTAAACTATTTGGCTCACTATAATTATAGCACTCTGAGCATCAGGGAGCATTTACTAAGCATCATGAAAGCATAATGTGTGCTGCCTAGCATCCATGGGAACAAAATATCAGATGTATTAATTACATTTGGCAAGGAAAGACTATGCATAAGATGCTAAGTATCAAAATGAAGTTAGTTGCTTTATCACTAAATCCCACAAGAGAAAAACACATTATACAAACCCTTAGAAATAATCTCTTTTTTTTTAACAAATTACTTCTAGACTATGATCCAATCTTCAATTAAGGCTTAGTAGTAAATAAAAACTGACTTATTTAACAAACACTAGCACAGCATTTTGCACAATTACATCTTAAATAGAGGATTAGTGGAGTAAAGTGTTCTAATCAATTCAGGTGTGTCAGGTGTTGTGAAGGTCACACAGTTCTGGGTACTTGTTTTTCAAAAGCCTAGTTTTGTTGAAGTGCAGTATGGCTTGATCAAAAAAGATTTCAGTCAATCTCAGAAGAGTAGTTTTGTACTTTTTCACGTATACATTTTTAGCAAGAACAATATAGTCAACTTAAGCAGTTTTAAAGCTGAGAATTACCATGATAATAGCTGTGACGTCAATGCTTGTATTCTGACGCTGCATCTCTACC
Organism: Rana muscosa; assembly: GCA_029206835.1. NCBI lineage: Eukaryota > Metazoa > Chordata > Amphibia > Anura > Ranidae > Rana > Rana muscosa. The sequence goes on from CM055118.1 coordinate 704,473,658, forward strand.
TGGGCACCTGTTGATGGTAGTACTGACTTCAGTATAGCCACTATAAACAAACTACAATTCCATAATGCTATGGGAATTGTAGCAATCATGGTAATGAATGAGGGGGGCAGTGGGAAGGATGTTGGGAAGGTTTTTGGAGCAACCTTTCTGTACATAAAATAAAGCTAAACTAGTGAGCATATCAGACTGGAAGTCTGAGACTGTTTAGTGTACTATTTCAGATACAATAGCTACACATATTGCACAGTGGCTGGACAGTATGTAAGCAGTTTGGTAAGGCTGCAATGTAAGAGATAGAGACAAGGCAGGTTTTATCTTGAAATAAACAGTATATTATCTAAAGAAAACTAGCCACAAATATTGTGCTGTGGTTGAACATTATGTAAGCTTGGTTAGCTTGTAATATAAAAGTATACCTTCCAACCTGTGAACGTGACAAAGAAAGACATCATGGAATAAGATATATGGCAAGTGTAGCACACCAGGGCACAAAGTGGACGTGATGATCATATAGTTGTGATTTAAAGGGTTGTGGTCAAATAATAATGGAGACAAGTTTCCTTGTACATTAATGCACCAGATTGCACAGATGTGAATAGGGCCTTACTGTGATATTCAATTTCTTCTATATAGCAATCAAGTCCATGCTGTAATCCAACTTTTTTGTCCCTTTCTCCCCCTTAAAATTTCTGCCTCCTCACTTCCTCTACACCTCATATACCTGCAGCAGCTTTGATAATTTCCACCATCTGACACTGCTGAAGCTAGTAGTTTGCTCTAAGTTTGCAACTTTGGTGGTGACTTGTAAGGCAGGGATATGTTCCTCTGCTGAGAGGTCATGAAAATAATGACTGATTTAGACTGAAGTGCAGCCAACCACAATTGTTCTGCTCTCAGATAATGCAGTTACCCAGTACACAGTGAGCATCCAGGGCAGATTACCAGTCAACTCTATGGTGCTGCATTGCCTGTGGTTGGCTTACTGTATTGTAATTTTTACCACTGAAGCCAGGAATGGGTGTCAAAGAGAGCCCCAAACTCCAACAGACACAACTCTGCCTAATGAAGTGGGCGTTGTTATGATGGCAGAAGACTGCTTGGAGGTAAGTACCAGGATAGGTAGCTGGTAATGGTGGCATTCCAGGAAAGGTGGCAGGAGTTGGTAATGCTATAAATGTGTATATAGGCCAAACTGCCAAAAATGTGAATCAAAATGACTAAATTGTTTGCCACATGTAAAAGTGCACAAAATGAATAAACAACACCAGAAATTACAACTAATGTCCAATATATCAACAAGTCCCATTCAGATAATATTTGCTTAAAAAACAAAAGGTAGGTGGTGCCATTAGTAACAGATAAATACGTCACCACTTTCAGGTGCTCCAGGTGACCCCACATGGATGCATACTCACCACAATGGACGGACCTTCTATTACTAGATTTACTAGATAGGTCACACTGCACTTCTTTTTGGTTGGATCCACTGTGTATCTTGTCACCAACTTGACCATTCACATGTACCAGGATGTGTTTCAATACCATACACCGCCACTCAAAAAAACGTATCAGGAAAAAAGGGTCATTGCATAAAGCAACCAACTTTATTATACCATGTAAAACCTTACAATTACACTGCACTCACATGTATGTGTGCCTATGGACCGGCATCAGGTACATACAGCACTTTTGGTAAAGATGGTCGCTGCCGCGCCGAGACTGGAAGCCAACTTGCGCTCTAGGATATGACGTCACCGGAAGTAGAAGTGGCCACCACAGGTAATGAGGAAAAGATAGAAGAGATGGCAGATGCTGTTAATGGTGACAGGCCATGACAGAAGGGTGACAGAAGCTGGTAATGGGGACAGGTACCATTTTTATTTGGACCTGATGACACTGAAATATGTAGTTAGCAACATCAGCATCATGGTTTTCTAATCATTTGTATTCTAGGACTGGTTCATTTATATGAAAGTGAACCAGTTCAAGTGTCAGGGGACAAGTGGATTCTTCTCTCAGTAGCAAAGACCACACTGCAATTCACAGACAGATATGGCTAATATACTCTGGGAGATCAAAATTTTCCTTCAATTTTGCTAAAAATTTATAAATCCTTGTCAGGGGTATAAAGTAATTGGGATCATGTATGGGGGGGGGGGGTGTCCTGTGAAAGGCATGAATGGGGGACTGAGCCTTCAGTAGTCCAGTAAAAAAATTGTCTAAGATGCATGATAATATGACTAATTTTGAGAGACCTATATAGAAGAGTTTTGAAATTTATGAGACTAGAAAAAGTTACAAAAACATTACTAAATAATTGAGCATCCATTTATCCACAGTCAGAATATAAATATGCTCCTTGTTACTTTCACTAGGAGTGTCAAAAGTCAGTGCAAGTACACACCTAAGATTGATCAAAAGGTGATGAATGTTACAATATCAGCTACAAATGTACAGTCATTGTTATACATGAAATCTTTTGTGACTCCACTGAGAAAAACACTGAACAAAAGTAGTACTCACTGGAAGTTATCGCAGAAAAAAATCCTAGAAAAAAATCATTGCTCTTGCTATTTGTCTTTTTGAATTTCTTAGCATCTACTAAAATAACATCCTATAGACAGAAGGGAAAAATATATGAAATTTTTGGTATATGTGAACAATGTCATATTTGAAAATATAACAGATAGACAATAAAAATAAAAAAACTGCACGAAAAACTTTATCTCAACTTTGAAACATGGTGTATAATGGTGAGAGACAGCTTTGCTGCTTTCTGTTTCTATAAATCGAAAAAATTAATGTCATGTATAATGACATATTCCACAACAGAAGAGCAAATTAACAACACAGTAAAGTTAATTGTTTTAAAGACTGTAACTTTAGCAAGCATAAAGTGACACTAAAACTCATGTGTAAAAAAATATATTCTATTCAAGTACGTATTCTGAAAGCGGATCTTCACTGCACCTGAGAACTACAAACCAAAAACACTATTTAATTCCTTTTTAATATTCAAAGCAAATTCCACCATCCATTCATGTTTCCGTATTTTATTTAGTTGGGAAATCACTTTGAAAAACACCCCCTAGTTATTTTAAGGGGACAGCAAATTTACACTGTTATACAAGTTGTACACTCACTACTTTACATTGTCATTTCTTCAGTGTTGTCACATAAAATTTTTTTATAAAATATTTAAATAAATGCGAGGGGTGTACTCACTTTTTTGAGATACTGTGTATATATATATATATATATATATATATATATATATATATATATATTGTGAGGGGGTTAGCTCGGCAGCGGGTGTGTGTGACCCCCGGGATGGGCTCCCCACACAAAACAGGCCCAGCAAACGGAGGTTGTGGTTTTCAAAATCAAAAGGTGCGGTTTATTTTCTATTTACAGTGACAAAACACAGCAAAGCAAAAGAAACATAACCAAAATAAATCCTGGTCAAGTTGACCTCTGACTAAACATACAGGTTTCCTAACTAACAACTGGGATCAGCCTAGTGCTGTCCTAGTCCCTAAGTCCCTGGTTTTAAATGTCCAAGCAAATAGCCACACAGGCTTTTTCTCACCGCACAGGGGTTCACTCTCCCTAGACAGTCCACACAGGTCTGGTTCCAGGCATGAGCTAACATCTAATGAAGCTGGGAGTTCTTATAGAGGCCTAAATGAGCTGACAAGCTTCAGCTGGCCTCATCAACTCCCTGTCTGCACGACGCCCAGCCCTCTCCCTAGAGGTATGAGTCATCAATGAGCCCACTAGTCTCAGCTGGGCTTCATTAACTCTCTACCTAGTTGTATAAGTCGGCGTAAAGCCTGAATCTGGGCGAAATATATCTACCCCCCTGGATGCAACCAGGTGACTTTACCTTCCTGCTGTCACATACCCCCCCTCTTGTTTTAACCTCAGGGTTGGAACACCAGCAATCAGGCATTCATGTACTCGAGACAAAGCATCCACATTCCCCATTTGAACGCCAGGGCGATGCTTTACTGTGAAGTTGAATTCCTGTAGGGCCAGGAACCACCTATTCACTCTTCTATTTGTCTCCTTGTTTTGAGCCATCCACTTTAACGGAGCGTGATCCGTAACCATGTCAAAGTGCCTACCTAGCAGATAGTACCGAAGGGAATCTAGAGCCCACTTCACCGCTAAACACTCCTTTTCAACGGTGGCGTAATTTACCTCATGGGACTTCAACTTCCTGCTGAGGTAAATGACTGGGTGCTCTTCCCCGTTCCAGACCTGGGACAATACTGCTCCTAACCCCACATCTGACGCATCACTTTGTACGACAAAGTCTTTAGAGAAGTCGGGTGAGTACAACACTGGCTGGCTACATAAGGCTTGTTTCAAGAATTGGAATGCTGCCTCAGCCTCGGGGGTCCATTTAATCATGACCGACCCTTTCCCCTTCGTCAGGTTGGTTAGGGGCACAGCCTTAGAAGCAAAGTGGGGAATGAATCGCCGATAATACCCAGCGATTCCCAGAAAGGCTCGTACCTGCTTCTTGCTGTTGGGACGTGGCCAACTCTGGATGGCCTCGACTTTGTTGAGTTGGGGTTTTATTACTCCCCTCCCAATGGTGTACCCAAGATATTTGGCCTCCTCCTGCCCAATGGTACACTTCTTGGGGTTAGCCGTAAACCCCGCTTCCCGAACAGAGTCCAGGACTGCTTGCACTTTTGGCAGATGTGAGGCCCAATCTGTGCTATGGACAATTACGTCATCCAGGTAAGCCGCAGCATACTTCCGATGGGGCCTCAGCATCTGGTCCATTTTCCGCTGGAATGTGGCCGGCGCATTCTGTAACCCGAACGGCATTCTTTTATATTGGAACGCCCCGTCTGGGGTTACAAATGCGGTTTTCTCTTTGGCCGACTTGGCCAGGGGGATTTGCCAATACCCTTTTGTGAGGTCAAGAGTCGTCATGTATCGGGCTGTTCCCAGCCGGTCGATCAACTCATCTATACGTGGCATGGGGTAGGTGTCAAATTTTGTAACTTTGTTCAACTGACGAAAATCGTTACAAAATCGCCAGCTCCCATCCGGTTTAGGCACCAACACAATGGGACTAGACCAATCACTTTGGGACTCCTCTATCACCCCTAAGTTCAGCATTTTCTGTACTTCCTCCCGTATTGCCTCCCGTCGGGCCTCTGGGATCCGATAGGGTTTTAACTTCACCCTTTCATCGGGCGGGGTAATAATGTCATGCTCTACCCCAGATGTTTGTCCCGGCAGCTCAGAGAATACCTCCTTGTTACGAAGCACAAACTCCTTAACCTCCTGTTGTTGGGGTTGTGACAAGGTGGCTGCGATTCCAACCTCAGGAATCACGCAACCAGTTTGAGCTGGTGACCAAGTGTCTGCGACTAGGGACTCTCTATCCCTCCAGGCTTTCAACAGATTAACGTGATAGATCTGTTCGGGCTTTCGCCTTCCTGGTTGTCTGACCTTGTAATTCACTTCGCTCACTTTTTCCATTATCTCGTAGGGGCCTTGCCATTTGGCAAGGAATTTACTTTCAACCGTAGGGACAAGTACCAGTATCCTATCCCCCGGGGAAAAGGTACGGGTCTTGGCTCCACGGTTGTACACTCTCTGCTGTGCTAACTGCGCTTGGGCCAAATGTTCCTTCACGATGGGCATTACCTGTGCAATTCGGTCTTGCATCAGGGCGACATGCTCAATCACACTCCTGTGGAGAGAACTCTCACTTTCCCAAGTTTCCTTGGCAATATCCAACAGCCCTCTTGGGTGTCTCCCATACAGTAACTCAAAGGGGGAGAATCCCGTAGAGGATTGGGGCACCTCCCTAATAGCAAACATCAGATAAGGAAGTAGACAGTCCCAATCCTTTCCATCTCTATCCACCACTTTCTTCAACATTTGTTTTAGGGTTTTGTTGAATCTTTCAACCAGCCCATCGGTTTGGGGGTGATACACAGATGTACGTAATTGCGTCACTTTGAACAATTTACACAGCTCCTTCATAACCCGGGACATAAAGGGTGTACCTTGGTCCGTAAGCAGTTCTTTACAAATACCCACCCGGCTAAACACAAGAGATAGCTCTTTGGCTATGGTTTTGGCCGAGGTATTTCGGAGAGGGATCGCTTCTGGATAACGGGTGGCATAGTCCATTATAACTAATATGTACTGGTGCCCCCTAGCGGACTTGATTATAGGACCTACCAAATCCATGGCGATCCTCTCAAACGGGACCTCAATGATGGGTAGAGGGACCAGCGGGCTACGGAAATGTGGCATCGGGGCCGACCTCTGACACACAGGGCAGGAGGAACAATAATTTTCTATGTCCTTCATCACCCCCGGCCAATAGAATCTCTGTAATACCCTCTCTCGGGTTTTCTCTGTCCCCAGATGACCTCCAAGAATGTGCCCATGGGCCAACTCCAACACCAACTTCCTGTAAGGTTTGGGCACCACAAGTTGCTCAACGGTTTCTTCTGCCCTTTTTGCCACCCGATACAGTAGGTCCTTCTCTACGCTGAAGTATGGGTAAGTGCAGGTATTATCTGGGTTCACTAACTCGCCATCTATTTTCACTACGTTTTCCCGTGCCTTTATTAGGGCGGGGTCTTTCAACTGTTCTGTGGCAAAGTTTTCCCTGTGAACCTCAAGATCAGAAAACTCCACAGACGGTAGGTTTTCGTCTGAGGAGGTGGGCTCCTCTCCAGTTTCTTGAGTCTCCCCTGCCAATACTGACAAGGGAAATTCCGGAGAGTCCTCACCACTCTCAGGGGAGTTCTGGCTATCACATTCCTGGTACATAGGGGCACCAGTGGGGGGCTCAGGATCATCCCACAGTTCCCAGAACTTCGGAAAATCCCTTCCGACAATGGCGTCATGCGGTAACTGAGATACTAAGCCCACTGGATGAGAGAGGGTACCTTTGGGGGTCTCGAAACACACTGTAGTCACTGGATACTCTCAGGTGTCCCCATGCACACAAATAACAGCTACCTTGCTATTCCCAGAGACCTCTGTTTTAACTAACTCAGCCTTTATCAGGGTCACAAGGCTACCTGAATCCAGCAATACCACAACATTTCTACCATTAACACACATTTTGCATAAATGTTTCTCAGTTCCTCGAATGGCAGTGCATGCGACTGTCGCACACAGCGACTGACGTCTGCCCGTCAGAAAGTCACACTGCATGGGTTCCTCCACAACCGGGCAATTTGCTGCAATATGTCCCGCTTGCCGGCAGCGGTAGCAAACGATCCTTCTTGCCGCCTCTTGAGCCGCTGATTTCCCAGGCTGTTCTCGCCAAACTTGGGGTAGAGCTCCCACCCTCTCACTCTCTCCACCCTTACCCCTTGGAATCATCTTATCCGCCCCTGGGGATGGTCTGGTCTTAGGGTGGAAAGTCCGAGTGTCTCTGGAAGAGGCCGTCAGGTTCTCTGTAGCCAAGTATTTCTCCACACGATCCACAAGACCATCGGCCGTCTCTGGGTCTCCATGGCTTACCCACTTTTGGATGGCAGTAGGAAGAGCTCTCAAAAACCGATCCATTACAACACGTTCCACAATCTTTGGTGCGGACAAAGTCTCTGGCTGTAGCCACTTTCTGCTCAGGTGAATGAGATCATACATTTGAGACCCGGGGGGTTTTCCAAGCTGGAAAGTCCAGTTATGCACACGCTGAGCCCGGACAGCCTGGGTGACACCCAGCCTTGCCAATATTTCAGCTTTTAGCATCACATAGTCTTTTGCTTGGTTAGGCTCTAGGTCATAGTAAGCTTTCTGCGATTCACCAGTTAACAGAGGAGCCACCAGTCCAGCCCACTGCTCCTCAGGCCACTTTTCTCTTTCAGCGGTCCTTTCAAATGTGGTCAAAAATACCTCTGGATCATCCTCTCCAGTCATTTTCGTCAATAAACGACTCACCCCAAAGGACGCGGTATTAGTGGGACGGCTTTCCTCACTGGTCTGCGGACGTTGCTGCATTACTGCTTCCATCTGTTGTTGTAGTCTCTGCTCTTGCCTCTGCAATAGGTCTATGAAGCGGGCCTCAGATTGCTGCTGGGCTTGTTGCTGAGCCTCCAGACTCCGTTGCAAAGTTGCGTTTGTCTGCTGCTGGGCTGCAAGGCTCTGTTGTTGAGCTGCAAGGCTCTTTTGCAAACCTGCATTTGTCTGCTGTTGATTGGCATTTGCTAGAGCCAGCTGTTTCAGTATCTCCTCCATGCTGGCCTAAAAAAAACTGCCGCTGGTTCTCCACCAACTGTGAGGGGGTTAGCTCGGCAGCGGGTGTGTGTGACCCCCGGGATGGGCTCCCCACACAAAACAGGCCCAGCAAACGGAGGTTGTGGTTTTCAAAATCAAAAGGTGCGGTTTATTTTCTATTTACAGTGACAAAACACAGCAAAGCAAAAGAAACATAACCAAAATAAATCCTGGTCAAGTTGACCTCTGACTAAACATACAGGTTTCCTAACTAACAACTGGGATCAGCCTAGTGCTGTCCTAGTCCCTAAGTCCCTGGTTTTAAATGTCCAAGCAAATAGCCACACAGGCTTTTTCTCACCGCACAGGGGTTCACTCTCCCTAGACAGTCCACACAGGTCTGGTTCCAGGCATGAGCTAACATCTAATGAAGCTGGGAGTTCTTATAGAGGCCTAAATGAGCTGACAAGCTTCAGCTGGCCTCATCAACTCCCTGTCTGCACGACGCCCAGCCCTCTCCCTAGAGGTATGAGTCATCAATGAGCCCACTAGTCTCAGCTGGGCTTCATTAACTCTCTACCTAGTTGTATAAGTCGGCGTAAAGCCTGAATCTGGGCGAAATATATCTACCCCCCTGGATGCAACCAGGTGACTTTACCTTCCTGCTGTCACAATATATACATACAGTGCCTTGAAAAAGTATTCATACCCCTTGACATTTTCTACATTTAGTCATGTTACAACCAAAAATGTAAATGTATTTTATTGGGATTTTATGTGACAGACCAACACAAAGTGACACATAATTATGAAGTGGAAGGAAAATGATAAATGGTTTTCAAAATGTTTTACAAATAAATATGTGAAAAGTGTGGCGTGCATTTGTATTTAGCCAATACTTTGTAGAACCACCTTTTGCTGCAATTACAGCTGCAAGTCTTTTTGGGCATGTGTCTACCAGCTTTGCATATCTGGAGAGTGACATTTTTGCCCATTCTTCTTTGCAAAATAGCTCAAGCTCTTTTCCGGTTTGAATGGAGAGAGTCAGATTTGTTGAGTGCAGGACTAATAGTTGTCCTGTGGACAGATTTTTTCAACCTGAGCTGTGGATCTCTGCAGCTCCTACAGAGTTACCATGGGCATCTTGGCTGCTTCTCTAATTAATGCTCTCCTTGCCCGGCCTGTCAGTTTAGGTGGACGGCCATGTCTTGGGTAGGTTTGCAGTTGTGCCATACCCTTTGCATTTTTGTATGGTGTATTGAACAGTGCCCCATGCAATGTTTAAAGCTTGGCATATTTTTTTATAGCCAAACCCTGCTTTAATCTTCTCCATAACTTTATCCCTGACCTGTCTGGTGTGTTCCTTGGCCTTTATGATGCTGTTTGTTCACTAAGGTTCTAACAAACCTCTGAGGGCTTCACAGAACTGTGAAGAGCTGTATTTATACTAATATAAAATTACACACAGGTGGACTCTATTTACTAATTAGGTGACTTCTGAAGGCAATTGGTTCCACTAGATTTTAGTTAGGGGTATCAGAGTAAATGCACGCCATACTTGTCACATATTTATTTGTAAAACATTTTGAAAACCATTTATCATTTTCCTTCCACATCAAAATTATGTGCCACTTTGTGTTGGTCTATCATATAGAATCCCAATAAAATACATTCATGTTTTTGGCTGTAACATGACAAAATGTGGAAAATTTCAAGGGGCATGAATACTTTTTGAAGGCATTGTGTGTATGTGTATAAATATATATATATATACCTCCCTCTTAAATTTATGGTGCGTGTTATACGCCTGTGCGTGTTATACGCCGATAAATACGGTAAGTGATCATCTTGTAGAATCCTTCCCATCCATCCATCCATCCATTCTCAACTATATTTGTGGGTACCTTTGGATGACGATCAGATTCCAATATAGGAACCATTACAAATCTAGATCAATCCTAATATTTGTATTTACTTAAAGCTGTTTTTTTTGTCTTAGATTGTGCTAATACATGTGTGGAAGGCATTTTTTAAATTTTAGTTTTTAAGGAATTCAGGATTGATTAAAATTTTTAAATAATGTAATAAATTAAAATCCTATAACAACAAAGACACAATAGTGTGCAATAAAATAGTCTGACCTGTTATTAGTAAACAAAATAATCCGTGTATCTGTACATAAAAAGTCTGTTGCAATAACAAAGTCCAGCCTCTGTGCCAAACAGCATTAGGACAAAATACTCTTGACAAAGTCCCAGGTAGACAAAAAGCATTGAGCAGGGAAGTGATATCATTGCGCTGGATGCCAACTGAAACGTTGAGTTTAAATAGGTTGGGCTTTTAGGCTAGAGTACTTTATATTTTTCACTGCCCTTTTTATTTTGTTTTATAACAGTATTAGCAACCAACATCCCTCCTTAACATGAATAGCTAATTTATTTCTGACCCTAGAGGAAGCTGGACCAGTTTCTTAAAATATTTGTGTTTTCCATTAGTTGTGAGAATTTTGTATTCTATTCAGCTTTTCTTTAAAAGAATAATTGCGTGTCTTCATTTTGTTTTTTCCTTTTTTATAGTTTTTTTTTTTGTTCCTTTGCATAATATTGTTTACTTTTTCTTTACATTACTACTTCATGTATTGAACGTACAATGTAAATTTTTCACTTGTACCCAACTTATGTTTTTTTTGTGCCTTTTTCCTTTTTCCTTTTTCCCTCACACACATAAAGTTTTGAATGCTTACAGACAAGGCATTGCCTGTTAAGATAAATCACCTGAAAGCAGCCTTGTGTGAAAAGCTTTCTCAAGAGCTTGACGATTTCAGAATAAAAATGCTATGCGGGGACAATTATGCACAGACAGATATTTGTGAAATATCCACACAATAACCGCATTGTATTTATCTTTTAAGGACCATTTAGTACTGGGCCATTGAGTGCATGGAATGAATTTACTTTTATGTTGAGCTTTTTTATTTCAGTGCTTTTTACAAACTGAGTTGCTTTATGGAGTGTAGTTAAAACCTGTCATTCTTTCAGTCAGTACCTCAGAGTTGTGAAACATGTTCAAGCAATGCCAACCTATTTATGCATTTTTTAATTATATGGTAATGGGTTTGGTAGTTTATTTTCTCCCTGGTTTTGTTTTACAAGGCATCTGCTACCAAATACATGGTCTTTTTAAACTGTAGAGGTGGATCATTTGAAACAAGTTTCATTGCAAAATAAGATTAAAAGGGTTGTAAAGGTTCGTTTTTATTTTCTAAATAGGTTCCTTTAAGCTAGTGCATTGTTGGTTCACTTACCCTTTCCTTTGATTTACCTTCTAAATATTTTTTTTCTTTGTCTGAATTTTTCACTTCCTGTTCCTCCTCAGTAAACTGTTCAGTAAGCTGTTCTGGCTGACTAACCACCACTCAGATGATGGTGTGAAGTTTAGTGAGGAGAAACAGGAAGTGAGAAATTCAGACAAAGAAAAAAAACATTTAGGAGGTAAATCAAAGGAAAAGGTAAGTGAACCAACAATGCACTAGCTTAAAGGAACCTATTTAGAAAATAAAAAACAAACCTTTACAACACCTTTAAGACTAGATTTACGGTAAGTACAAAAAATATATAATGACTCAGAGTGGAAACATTGCTATGCATTAACACAAGTACCTAAATGTCTGTAAACATTTGAAACATCAGCATTTTTCTACTAGTCTCTGTTGTTTCATGGGGACTAGCAAAACGTGCAGCTCTCAGTGGCATACAGGTTACAGAGGTAATTCCAAAAACAAAATCAATCAGTTCCTAGGCTTAAGTTTGTGCTACAGAACTCTCTGCATTGTCCCTCTGATGAGACTGTTTTACTAAAGAAGTTGAAAAGTTTAACACAAAAAAGACTGAAGATGCACTTCAGTTATCCCGTTGTGTGGAAAGCAAGATTTTGTTATTTATTCCATCTGCACTGTTTGGATAATTGAAGTCAATCTCCTTAGTAAACAAATCTCATTAGACTCCATTCACACAGGGGCAACACGACTTCCAGCGCGACTTTACAAGGCAACTTGGACATGACTTGAGTATGAATCACAGCGCGACATGAAGCAACTTACAAGGCAACTTCAAGTTGCCTGCAGGACAGGAGACATTCCAGTGGCCAATAAAACAAGAATCAGCTCTGTGGGAGGGAGGGGGGAGGGAGGGGTTTGCCTGAGAAATGTATGTTTTCTTCCTGGAAAGTTGCTTCTGTTAAGACAGGGAATCCAACTTCTGAGCAACTTCCATTGAAATCAATGGGTACAGGTCGCCTAGCAGTCGCCTAGAAGTCGGATTGAAGTAGTACAGGAACCTTTTTTGAAGTCAGAGCATCTGCAGTCGGCTCCATTCACTTCAATTATTTTTAAAAATAGCGCGACTTGAGGCAACTCGAGGTGACCAGAAGTCGCGTCCGGTGTCGCCCCTGTGTGAACTGGGTCTTATGACCATCATGCTTTCACATTGTGGGAACAATGATGTCTCTCTAACATCAATTTGATTTCCAACAGGGCACCAGGAGCAATCACTTTCCGACCGCCTACCTGGGATTGTACGTCATGATTTTGACATTAAATACCATTGTTATGGCAGCAGCTAGCTGCCATAACCCCGGTATTGTTTTATCTCTTAGGCGGCTGGCTTTCACAATAAAGTCACTTTCATAGGAGAGGTGCCCCACCACTTTCCAGTCATTTACGAGCTTATCAGAGCCCTCAATAAGCCCGGAACCGATCCAATTCGGCCGATGGCTAGTCAGGTAGTCGAGTGAGGACAAGATAGCCCCCTCTTGGCTCTATGCCCTTGGATGACCAGAGCAATATCTGATGTCACTTCCAGTTTTCGGTCAGATAGGCATTTTTTCTTGAGATTGTAGGCCACACTCTCCTGAACAAAACCATTCACCAGATACGACCCAAGAAATAATTAGACAAAGAATAAAGTTTGGCAACATTTGTCAGGGGCACATTTATTGGTTTAATGTAAAAATAACAATTACCTTTATATTTATAATAATACATTTCATCATCACTCAATGAACACAAAATTTGTAATCTGCCCAGTTATCAGAACTCGAGCAGCAAGACACCAACATTCTAACATATACAAATCACATCCCCCCTAGAAATCCAGGGTGACCCAACCACATTAACAGTGCACGCGACTAGGGAGGGAGGGAGGGAGCTCATCTGCTGCTGCTCAGGTCCCAGGGAAAAAGGAATAAGCCCCTCACACACAGCTCTTATATAGACAATCCTAACTTCCAGAAAATTCCTCACATTCGCATTGGATATTCCTGGAAGTACCATTAACATATTTAAAGGGACAGTAATCTTTTCCTGCTTTTTTTTTGCTTTTAAAGGTAAATAAGAGATTTGGCGTCTTTTTGACCCCAGATCTCTAAATAAAGAGGACCTGCCATGCTTATTTATATTACAAGGCATGTTTATATTCCTTGTAATAGGAATAAAAGTGACAAAAAAATAAAAAATTATGGGGCAGTATAAAAATAAAAAGGAAAATAAATAAGGAAAAAAAAATGTAAGCGCCCCATCCCTCTGAGCTTGCACGCAGAAGCGAACGCATACGTAAGAAATATGTAAACGGTGTTAAAACCACACATGTGAGGTATCGCTGTGATCGTTAGAGCGAGAGCAATAATTCTAGCACAGGACCTCAATGTAATTCAAACAGGTAACCTGTAAAAAAATTTAAATCATTGCCTAGGAAGATTTTTAAGTACAGGAGTTTGTCTCCATTCCATGAGTGTGTGCAATTGTAAAGCATGACATGTTAGGTATCTATTTACTCTGCCTAACATCGTCTTTTACATTATATAAAAGAACTTGGGCTTACTTTAGTGTTTTGTTTTGTTTTTATTTTTAATTCATTAATGTATTTTTTCCCCCAAAAAATTGTTTGAAAGACCACTGTGCAAATACAGTGTGACATAAAATATTGCAACGATCACCATTTTATTCTCTAGGGTCTTTGCTTTTGTAGCAAAAAATACAGATTTTTACTTGTAAACATGTGAAGTGACTGGCCTCAGGTGATACACACAGATGAAGCAAATCCTCCTGCATAAGTTGTACCTGTCTATCTGCAGCCTTCTCTTCTCTACATCTGTTTAAAGTGCTGTATTTTTAAAACTGAGAGTTCAGCTGATTGGAAGGAAGAGACACCACCCCCCCTCCACACAGCTCACAGGAACAGAGCTGAGGCAGTCAATCTGCTGGAGGTCCCTCCCCTGTCACCATTTTCTCTTGGTGCCAGAAAAACTTGTTAGAAGTTATTCATGCTGATAGTAGAGGCACGATGCAGCAGGCAAAAATTACACTTTGTGCTCTTAATTGAGACAATTACACACTATAGAGAAATATGCTTTGTTCATATTTGATGTCTGAGGTTCACAACCACTTTAAGGTAAAACTAAGCTTGGCAGTACTCCATAATTATCAACTCCACCGCAGGAGTAGCTCTAGCAGTTGCAGTTGAGTTTCAGCACTTACTCTGGCGCATAAAATGGAATGTAGGATTATATTACAAGCTTCCATAGAAATAAATCGTCTCGCTCAAATTAGCATACATAAATTACGAAAATGAATGTTACTACTTGTTTTATTACAGTTTTTAAAACTTGGGAATCAGAATGTTTTTACTTCATTTGATTCTGGAAATAAAGAAACATTCAGAAGGCTAACATTAAAGTGGTAATAAACACAGAAATAAAACTGTATTATATTACAGCATACCGATTCTTAGATGTGGTGCCATTTGTGTTTTATTATTTGGTGTTTTTTCTTTATTTTTATCTGTTGATCTAGCCAGTAAATCTGTTATTTTTTAACTTCTTTTAACAGACCAAGTTGTCCAGACAAAGTGGCTGTTAGATTGTTGGGACAGGCCATTTAACACTGACAAGGGGGCTTACAATGGTGAGCCTTTTTTCATTTATGTACAACCTTTATCTTAAAAGTTAAAAAGTGCAAAAATGTTTGCAGTAACTGCATTAAAAGTTTTAGCTGGAGTTTGGATTTAATTTGTCAGGTCCATCTAAATCTGTTAGTGCACCTAACACTATTCTCTCCCAAGATTGACAATGATATAGTGTAAATTTGAAAATGGAGACACCCTAAGTCAGGAAGTGTGTTACTAGTGAGATTGCCAGGTGAAAACAGAGGGAAAAAAGCCTAAAAAAAAGAAAACCAATGCAATCACCACATTTACAGGGTGGTAAGCTGTATTAGACGGTGGACAGGAAGCAGTTTTGATAAGGGTTAATGTACCCGTACGTCACCCCACATTGGCAGCTCCTGCACTGCTCAGAGCATGCACCCAGGAGCCTGGTGATCCATGTGTGCCCCAGACACAGCAAATTACATAACAGATGTGTCTGGGTGACCACGTGGCCTTGTACCATGTGATTGCTGTGTCCAGTCACAGTAATCACATAGTACTTAATGGAAACTGAATGGAAACATCAGTTTTCTCTGATCTCACACAGATAAGCTTTGAGAGCAGAGAGAAGCGATTCAGCAGCCTGTGAGTGTCCAGCACCCTGTCAGACTGCATGTACAATCACAGAGTGCAGTGCCAGCCTGCCCCAGTGTCCCTGACCATTGCCCCCTGTGTAGTACCAATAAACAATGCAGTCATCCCCTGTCATCTGTCCCTGTGTCACCAGTGCTCACATTTACACCACCATGCACCATACCAACATCCTGATCACTGCCATACCATACCACTGATGACCACCATACCCAATACCAGTATCCTGATAACCCCCCACACCATACTAGTGCCCTAATCACCTCCATACACCAAACTGGTATCCAGATCACCACCCCATCATACCAGCACCTTGATCACCGCCATGCCACATACCAGCATCCTGATCACCTCCACACAACATACCAGTCTCCTGAGCACCGCTTTACCTCATACCAATGTCCTGATCACTGTCATAACCCTTATCAGTTCACTGATCACTGCTATACACAATACCAGCACCCTTATCACCCTCATACCTCATACCAATGTCCCGATCACTGTTATACCCCATACCAGCGTCATAATTACCACCATGCCTCATGCCAGCATTATGATCACTGTCTGTCTTATGCCATACCAACATTGTGATCACTGCCATAAACCGTACCAGTGCCCTGATCACCCCTATGCACGATACCAGCATCTTGATCACCACCATAATTCATACCAGCATCCTGATTACTGTCATAATTCAGACCATCATCCTGATCACTGCAATACCCCACACCAGCATCCTGATCACCACCATACACATATTAGCTGGCAAAAGTATTCCGAGTGGCTAAAGAGCCACTAAGATTACTTTTACAGGCAGCGGAAGGGGCCCCCCTTTCGGCCGCTGACGCCTTTATTGGGCCTCCTGAGCAATCGGGGAGCCTGGTAAGGAAATGACCAGCAGCATCTGGCTCCAGGCACACAGTCAGAGGAACCGATCCTCCCACTGTCTGATGTCAGAAACCAGAAGCGATGAGGATTTTATCACTTCCGGTTTTGGTTCTTTGTTTGACTAATCGTTACCGGCCAGGGAAGCAGCTGATCAGACCAATCTGAGTCTGATTGGCTGCTTTTGGAGGCCAGGGGAGAGGTCAGGGGTCTAACAGACAGCAGATCTCCCCATCAAGAGGACTTTTCACAGCCCATGCTGTCACAATGGACGTTGTTCATCTCTGATAGCAATAAAGTTGATAAAAAAATTAAAGCAACCATGTAAAAAAATATATATATTTTTTTTTATAAAATAAATAATAAAATGAAAACAATGTTTTAAAGCGCCCCTGTCTGCCCATGCTCGAGGAACAAATGCGAACGCGAATGCCAGTCCCGCACATATAAGTACACAGCGTTCACACCACACATGTGAGGTATCGCCACAAATGTCAGAGTGAGAGCAATCATTTTAGCTGTAGATCTCCTGTGTAACCCCAAACTGGTAACCTGTAAAGGCTTTTAAAATGTTAATGTATTTTGCAAGGAAATTTTCCTTGGAGCTTAGTGAATGAGGTGAAGCTCTGCTGACTTCCATCATCCAATCTTGTGCAATAATTTTTTAATTATTTTTTTTTCCTTGTACATGATTAGGTAATTTTGGCAAAATTAAATTTCACCACATTCACTAAGCTCTGGGGAAAATTCTCCTGCAAAATGCATATCACAGATCATCAGTTAAAGCTGCTTCTGATCTGTTACTTATGGTTCACAGGCCAGCAGGCAAGCTGTTATTTGTAGTCCCACAGACCAGACATTCACTAAACTCTGGAGAAAATTCCCTTACACGGTGCAACTTTTCTTGTAAAATGAACAGCCTATTTGCCCTCCTGTGTTAAAAAGGCCTTATGTTGCAAAGGAAAGTTTACAAAGGGTGTGGATATTTATAGCTTCCAATTATTTAATTTTCCCTATGTTGTGGTCAAATAACACAATGGGTTCAATTTACAAAAACTGGAGAGGGCAAAATCTGAAGCTTGAAACTGATTGGCTACCATGCACAGCTGCACCAGATGTTGCACTCTCCAGTTTTAGTAAATCAACCCCAATGGGCCTGATCTACCAAAGTTAATGCATGTATGCCAGTACAGGGATCCTATGTTTACAACCAGATCATGTCCTTTACTATGTGCTCACAAAGCACATAGACACATGCACACAGGCTTCAGCAAACATGCTAAGAAATTACAAAGAATTGTGCCTTGTAATGCAGAGTACAGTATAGTGACTGAGTAGTGGTGTGCTTAAACTAAAAATGAGTTTTTTTCTCTAATAGTTATGAGTCTATCTACAGTTTTACATGCACACCTTATGTAAGAGAAAATCAAAACTCAAGAAGTGAATATATTTAAAAGGTATTTTGTAGGGCTGTGGAAATTAGCTATTAATTCCTCGATTAATCGATTAATTTTTTTGATCGATCAAAATTCTTTTGATCGGTACTCACCTCTCCGCTGGCTTCCGGGTCTTCAGGGAGTTCCGTCAGAGATCCAGTGACATCACGGACACCGGCGGGGCTTGCCGTGTCCATCTGAAGGGCTCCTTTGCTGTGCCTTCATATCTGAATGCCGGCGGGACCTTGCTATCTGCCACATGCAAGGGCTGTTACACTTCCCTCTATCAACCTGGGATTCTACAGCCATCCACTGGGAGTTGTGATAGTTCCCTTCACGGGACATCTACATGCCGACGGACTGATGTTAACCCTTCCTCATCTGGATTCAGCAGTGGTATTGCTGTACACATTTTTATACCAGTATCATACTTAGCTACAGGTTTTTATGACTGCTTTTGCTACCGTTTGATATTACTCTCACCATTTTTACAGTTTATGTAGCTACATCGATTTTATCTCCAGTGCAATATTTATTTTGTTACCTACTTGGAGACTATAAAAAAGTTTTAATGCTATTCCCATTGAGCGCTGCCTTTGTGTGTTTTTTGTATCCTGCTATCCATTTTTCCAGTGGTTGGTAGCTGCACTGGGAATCAGCCTGCAAGGAGATCAGCTAAAAGTAGTTGGATCTGTATGTGTGTTATAATTAATCGAAATTATTCGATTAATCGATTAAAAAAATAAACGATTAATCGAACACGAAAATTTTAATCAGTAACCGCCCTAGTATTTTGAGAAATTGAGAAAAAAACTCCAAAAGCATAGTGTGAAGTTTTTTTTTGACCTGCTGCATGGCTTGGCACATGAGCATTTCCTTTCTTGGTGAGTTGATCACATGCTATTTTATTTTACATTTGAATGAATTTTCTAGTGAAATGTTGACACGCACATTCCCCAACTTACCTTATCAGAACAGAAGTACAAAAGCAGCATTATTTAGATGTTTAGCCTTCACCGTAAACTAGGACTACACCATACGCATTGAACACTAATGTTCCATTTGCTAGATAGGTTCAAGGACTGCATTCACAATATATGCAAACAACTGCATACTTATGCAAGCCGTCAGTGTAAGAATACCATGGTGATCTATCTCTACTATTGTTTGTTTTCCTGGGTAAATGATGTCCATTGTCTACAACATGTGCCCGATACTACATATTTATCCATTCCAAACTTATGTGTTGCTGCTGCTTTGTGGTTTCCTGTCGCGGAATCCTGCCTATCCGTTAGGAACATATAGGAAAAGGTTTAACGACAAGCTGTTTATTCTCTCTTGTGACTCTTCTTTTGAGCTTCAAAGCACATTTTATTTATAGATGCTGCATTTTGTTTTGAAAATGACATTATTTTCCAACCATATTTGTCAAGGGAAAACTGTGAGAAATATGTCAGAAAGAATTTACTTCTCATTTAAAATAGTGTAATATTAGTATTACCCTTTCCTCCCAGAATATGATACATTGGTCATTTCTCTTGTGATATGTCAGAGCTTTTCATGTTCTCTAGCAGAGTATATACAGTGCAAAATGAAATGATTTGCCAAGAAGATTGCGCTTTACATTAAAATTCTGTTCACTGTTGCTTGCTTCCTAACAGATTGCCAAGTACTCCGTCATCCTTTTTACCTGTGGGAATTGTGGCTTGTCCCTCTTTTAGAAGTGTTCTCATCAGTCACACATGGGCCATCTAATGATGAGCTCTATACTAACTCAGCTCCTGGGCTTTTCACTGAACATAACTTAAACCTATTTCCATCTCAGGGACTTTAATTTTAACCTGTGATCCTCAAGGGCTAGAATACTGTGTTTTAAACTCACTGTAATTGGGAAAGGTCAGTTAAAATGTGACTAGACAGACCAGTTATTTAGTGACTTGCCTTCCAGCAGATATATGGTTTATTGTGGTAGCACATATAGAAGAACTGTTTTTAGTAATAAGGCTCCATGTACACAGAAGCTCAAAAACGGTTGTTTTTAACCACTTCAATACCATGCACTTATACACTTTCCTGCCCAAGCCAATTTTGAGCTTTCAGCGCTGTCGCAATTTGAATGACAATTGCGCGGTCATGCAACACTCTACCAAAACAATTTTTTTATAATTTTGTTCCCACAAATAGATCTTTCTTTCGGTGGTATTTGATCGCCTCTGCGATTTTTATTTTTTGCATAACAAATAAAAAAAGAGCGAACATTTTGAAAAAAACTAAGTTTTTCTTTGTTTCTGTCAATTTTTTTGTAAATAAGTACCTTTTCTACTTCAATGACGGGCACTGATAAGGCGGCACTGATGGGCACTGATAAGGCGACACTGATGGGCACCGATGAGGTGGCACCAATGAGGTGGCACTGATGAGGTGGCACTGATGGGCACTGATGATAAGCACTGATAGGCGGCACTGATGGGCACTGATAGGCAGCACTGATGGGCACTGATATGTGGCACAGGTATGCGGCACTGATGGGCACTCATAGCCGGCATTGATGGGCACTCATAGGCGGCACTGATGGGCACTCATAGGCGGCACTGATGAGCACTTATGGGTGGCACTGATAGGTGGCACAGAGGGGCACTGATAGGTGGGCACTTATGGGCACAGATGGGTGCGGATTGGCACTGATAGGTGGCACGGATGGGCACTGGTAGGTGGCACTGTTGACACTGGTAGGTGGCACTGTTCACACTGGTGGCTGGCATTGCTGGGCATTGCACATTGTGGTGGTGCCAGTCAGTGCCCATTTGTGGGCACTGATTGACATATGTTTTTTGAGTATTTGTGCATGTGGATGGCCATGGGGTTCTTACCTGGCCATCCACATGCTTGGGGCTTCCCTGGTGGTCCTGGGGGGCTTCCCTGGTGGTCCAGTGTGGGTATCCGAGGGGGGGCTGCGCTGATAAACAATCAGCGCAAACCCCCCCTGTCAGGAGAGCCGCCGATCGGCTCTCCTCTATTCGCGTCTGTCAGACGTGAGTGAGGAAGAGCCGATCAACGGCTCTTCCTGTTTACATCGTGATCAGCCGTGATTGGACACGGCTGATCACGTGGTAAAAAGCCTCCGCCGGAGGCTCTTTACCGAGATCAGTGTAGCGGTGTGTCAGACTGACACACAGCTCCACCGATCGCCACGATGCGCGCCCCCCCGGGCGGCTGTTATCCTGCAGGACGTCATATGATGTCCAGTGTGGATAACACAACCACTTCCCGGACGTCAATCTCCTATTGACTGGGCGGGAAGTGGTTAAAGCAGCAGAAAAAGCTAGCTTTTATCAGCGTTTTTTTACTAGTGTTTATTAGCGTTTTTCAGTGTAGCGTTTTTTAGCTTTTTTTTTTTTTTCAATGGATCAAAAAACGCTAAAGAACGCTCGCGACCAGTGTTTTTGAGCGTTTTTCTGTGTTTTGCGTTTTTTCCATCAGATATTTTGAGTGGAATTGAAACAATCTGATAATACCTACTCTTTAGTCGGTGCTAAGTACGGTAGTAATCGTATTATATGTTAATTGTGTTAATATGTCATCTTTTCAGTGGGTTACTTGCCTCCAGCCAAATATGATTTGGCTTTATTTTCATCTAGTTGATAACTATTAAAGCATAGTTGTGCTATAGACACTGGGCCTGATTTTTTTTAAATGAAAAATCTGAAGAAGAAAAATTCACTGTGCAAAAATTATATATTGCCAAATACCATGAGACGTCTTAGTTTGCCTTTTAGGAGTAAAAAAATATTTTTCTCACTGTTGGACCTATACTATGTTTTTATTTTTATGTTTTATCTTAGTTTGATTGGGATAATGTTAACATTTTGTAAGCATGCTCATCAATTGGTTGTTTTGTTGACGCATAAGAATTTTCCTCAAGTGCCTTATTCATTGCAGGGAATTAATTAAAAGTTTGCCCTACACATTTTTTCATGAAGATTGGCACATCATTTCCAATCGAAAGGACTATTCTGTGAATATGATAGGAATCTGGTTTCATAACATTGTAGCATATTGAGGTATGCAGAGAAGAAACTGCGCTTATAGACTCCATTTCTCTTAAAGACTTCAATAAAAAAAGCCTTAATGAGATGAGGCTTCAAAAATATCTACCCTGTATGTGCACTTATTCCAAATAATAGGTACAACAGTTTTGAAAATGGACAATTAAAGATATAATGACAGTCCTATTTTAACTCGTGAATAGCAAAAATTCAACTCCAGCTGTTTTCCATTAGCTACTGACAGTCTGATGTACAGAAATAATAAGTTGATGTTACATATTCACACTCCTTTATTTTACTTTGACAGCCAAAACCTTTCTGTGGAATTGTTTGACAGGCCACTACAAATCTTGTTGATATGCGCAATTGAGTTTAGAATCCAATCTGACTCATGAAAAGCGGTCAGCCATGTATCAATTATACAAAAGCGATGTCAACTAGCAATGTAACACTATTACTCAGTTTACTTTAAAAAAAAAAAAAAACATAATAAAATAAGATTTGTGCAATCAATTTCTACCCAGTAACTGTCAGAGCATTGTTCACTGTATTGTAGATGTGTACGATTGTGGAACAGAGTAGAAATTTTTTTTATTTTTATTTTGAAACAAAAGATACATGTGAGATTTTGAGCTAAAAATCATTGAAATCCAAGAAAGTTTTTAGTATTATTATTTTCTTTTTTGTAGTATACTCTATTAAAACCATTGAGTAGGTTAGTTAGGACAAGGAACAACATGTATACAGTATGTAAGAGCATATATGTTATGTCTCAAATGTTACTTTATGCAAAAAATTATAATAAAAAAAATCTTCCAAGACCTGGCCTGTATGGACAGTATAGCAACGTGTTGACATGACAAGATCAACAGACAGTGTCAACTCAGCAAAAAGACTTGAAAATAGAATCCATATAGTTTGTTCCAGCTTGTCATTATAAAGGATGCACTGTGTTTTTCTGGTGAAAAGACAATACTTTTCCAAATTTGATCCCACTAAGGTGGAAGTTGAATAGAGAGGCTGGAAGTGTCTAACTAAAAACTGTACTGACTGGAAACAACCCAGAAAGAAGGGGGGGGGGCATGGGAATTAACTAAACATAAAATAACAATATTAAAGCAAAGAAGAAAACTGCATTTGTGTACATGTAGTAGATTTGTACAAATCATATGTTTAACCACTTACGGACCGCCCGCCATCATTATACGGCGGCTCTTTGAAGAGGGATATCGTTGTTATGACAGCAGCTAGCTACCATAACCCCAGTATCCTCTTCTTCAGCGAGCGGTCCGCTTTCAGATAAAAGTGGTCTCTGTGGCGGATTTGCCGCAAGATCACTTTTATCGGCGGCGGGAAAGGTGCCCCCCTCCCGCCGTGCTCCGGTGGTCTCCGCCGCTTACTGGACCCACTGGTAGCTGATGATCGCATCCTTTCTCATGGTGGACTGGCTGCCGAGTGAGGGGAAGATTGCCCCCGCACGGCTCCATAGCATTGACTGGCAGAAGCGACGTCACTTCCGCCCAATGCTCCTAAATAAAAAAATGTATTGAATTTTTGTGTAAATATGAGATCTGAAGTCTTTTTGACCCCAGATCTCATATTTAACGACTTGACGACCGCCACACGACGATATTCATCGACAGAATGGCACGGCTGGGCATATGGGCATACAGGTACGTCCCCTTTAAGATCCCAGCCGCGGGTCGCGCATTCGCCGCCGACGGCGCGCTCGCGACCCGGTCAGAAGCTCTGTGACCGCGCCCGCGGGACACTCTGACCCGATCGCCGCCGGTGTCCCGCAATTGGGTCACAGAGCTGAAGAATGGGGAGAGGTAAGTGTAAACAAACCTTTCCCCATTCTTCCTAGTGACACTGTCAGTGATCGTCTGTTCCCTGTTATCGGGAACAGCGATCAGTGACGTTTCACGCCAAGCCACGCCCCCTAACAGTTACAATCACTCCCTAGGTCACACTTAACCCCTTCAGCACCCCCTACAGGTTAACCCCTTCACTGCCAGTGTCATTTTTACAGTACTCAGTGCATTTTTATAGCACTGATCTCTGTAAAAATGACAATGGTCTCAAAATGGTGTCAAAAGTGTCCGATGTGTCCGCCATAATGTCGCAATCACGATAAAAATCGCTGATCGCCGCCATTGCTAGTAAAAAAAATTTTTTTTAGAAAAATGCCATAAAACTATCCCCTATTTTGTAGACGCTATAACTTTTTCGCAAACCAAACAATAAACGCTTATTGCGAATACGTATCGGCCTAAACTGAACTGTTTATAGCGAAAAAAATAAAAACCGCAGAGATGATCAAATACCACCAAAAGAAAGCTCTATTTGTGGGAAAAAAAGGACGTCAATTTCATTTGGGAGCCACGTCGCACGACCACGCAATTGTCAGTTAAAGCAACGCAGTGCCGAATCGCAAAAATTGGGCTGGTCTTTGACTAGCGAAATGGTCTGGGGCTGAAGTGGTTAAGAGGTCCTGTAATTTTTTTTCTATTTACATTCCTTGTAATAGGAATACAAGTGACACCATTTTATTTTCAAAGGACAGTTAAAAAAAAAAAAAATGAAATAAGAAAAAAATATATAAATATATAAAATATATATAAAAATTTAAAGTACCCCGTCCCGCCGAGCTCACGCGCAGAAGCGAACGCATACATGAGCAGCGCCCGCATATAAAATCGGTGTTCAAACCACACATGTCAGGTATCACCAAGATCGTTAGAGTGAGAGCAATAATTCTAGCCCTAGACCTCCTCTGTAACTCAAAACTGGTAACCTGTAGACATTTTTAAACATCGCCTATGGAGATTTTTAAGGGTAAAAGTTTGTCGCCATTCCACGAGCGGTTTGCAATTTTGAAGCGTGACATGCTGGGTATCGATTTACTTGGCATAACATTATCTTTCACAATTAATAAAAAAAAATGGGCTAACTTTACTGTTGTCTTATTTTTTAATTAAAAAAGTGTATTTTTTCCCAAAAAAGTGCGCTTGTAAGACTGCTGCGCAAATATGGTGTAACAGAAAGTATTACAATGACCGCCATTTTATTCTCCAGGGTGTTAGAAAAAAATATATAATGTTTGGGGGTTCTAAGTAATTTTCTAGAAAAAAAAAATGATTTTAACTTGTAAACACCTAGCCTGAAAAATAATATCCTTATAGATCACTACTATGGCAGTAGTTTAGAAAGGATGAGAGTGGGTTTACATCCACTTTAAGTGGTTAATGGATGGACAATTACATTTAGTTACAGGTAGCACAAAAAGTATTATGAGAGAGTGTTAACCACTGCTTTGCCATGTTGTCAATCTCTGTTGATTGCATTTCATGAAATGTTTTAACTGTCATATATAGAAAGTATATCCAACCATGTTAAAAAAAATGCTCATTCCTAAATTCTCCTTTAGAAAATCAATCCAATTGAGTCTAGTAGTTCAGCGCAGATTGATTTTTAAGGTAGGCAAGGAATAAAACTTTTGATTTTGTTTTGCAGCTTGCCTAATGACTAGGAAATCACTTTATACTTTTATGTGGAAAGTAGAAACTTTTTGCACCCCCCACGCAAATATATTGATGTACTTGGAACACTTAAATGTTTATATAAAAAATTATACATATACATCTTTCATATATTAGCTTCTGTATCTCCTAAAAGCTCAGGCATCTTGATAAATAACAGATGCATCAGGAGATATGCAGGAAATAACTGCTTGTTTAGAGGTTTCCTAGGTAACAGTGACGTTAATTTACTAAAGAAATGGAGCACATTAATCTTATATAGTGTATGTTTACCTAGTTAAGTGAATGAGGTGAGGCTGTATTTACTTTGAAGAGATCCAGTCATCAGACCAATTACTTCAACAAGAATCTTCCAATAAGATGTTCATTTTAAAATAGTTTATGCATGTTATTACCTGAAAAAGCCTCCTGTGTGTAGACATTCAAAAGTCCTGAGACTGCTGTTGGGTGCTGCCATCTTGGATGTGACACTCAGCACACTCAGTCACTTTGCTTCCCCCCTGGCAGCTACATAAAAAGGTTTGTAGAAAGGTGAGGTGAGGGGTAGAGGAGCTATACCAGCACTGAAAATAACTGAACACTCCCAAAAGAGGATGAGGCTAAGATGTGCAAGAAGGGAGGAAGCAGTTCAAGGAAAAAAAGAGGGTAGCCCCTGGAAGTCGCATATCTAAGGTGTCCTAGAGGGATGGGTGGAGTGGCAACCTCAGCCTGGACTCCTACCAGGCTACTGTATGCCTCCAACACATTTCACTCCGCCCCTGGAGCTTAGTTATGGGGATAGGAAACTCATGTGTATGGAGAGTATTTAAGCATCATGGGTAGTCACTCTTAGGTGCAGAGAGGCAGCAGGTGTGTGTGATGCATTGTGATTGGTATTCACATGAAGGAATGAATCTACCAGTGTATATTAACCTAAAATGCTGCTCTCTATGCAATGCATGGTGTTATACGTGCAAGAAAGGGAGGAAGCAGTGCAAGGGAACTGACTCTTCTTCAAGAGGTAACATTTGCTAGCAAGTTCAAAAACACGTTGCAAGATAAGAAAAAATGTTTGCGGAATGGAAAAATACTGCAAGTAAGCAAAATACTTGATTTTTCTGTGCTTTTACCTGTGCATTTTAAAGGTGGTGACAGGGTCTCTTTAAGCAACGAATCATGCGAGCAAAAGTCCTGTTTTTTTTATTTTACTTGCACCTGGTTGGATATTCAAAGTGAACACATTAATTTACTAAGGTATCTGAACATTTAACTGCCCATATTACATTTATGTGTAAAGTGTGTGGAATTTTTATTTTGTCAATGTTATTTTTGCACAGTTCATAAAGAAACTATGTTTTTCTCTTTTCTTTTTCCTTGCCTTTCTTTTTTTCTTCTTTTTTCCTTATTTCCCCATTTCAAAATCTAATTTGTTTACACTTTAAAACAAAGTGATCCTTAAGTAATTTGGCAAATTATTTTCAAAATAGTGTTTGGGCCTTGCAGAATACTTATCATTATGAAGCACTTCTAATCTACTGTAGTGATAAGCTGATGAAGAGAACTGCAGAGGCTGAAATGTACTCTACACATGATCGGATTTCCGATGGGATAAAATCCGATGGAATTTTCCGTCGGAATTCCAATGAAGCTGACTTTCATCAGTCTTGCCTACACATCATCAGACAAAATTCCGACCGTCCAAAACGCGGTGACGTAAAACACTCTGACGAGCCGAGAGAAGTTCAATGCTTCTGAGCATGCGTCGACTTGATTCTGAGCATGCGTGGGTTTTTTCTTCGTTGGAGTTCCACACAGATGATCGGAATTTCCTATCGTTTTTTTTCCATCGGAAAAATTTAAAATATGTTCTATTTTTTAACACCGATGGAAAAAAGTCAGATGGGGCCCACACACAATCGTTTTTTCCGATGAAAAAAGTCCATCTGACTTTTTTCATCTGAAAAAACGATTGTGTGTACAGGGCATGAGTGGTTTGTATCAGACAGAATGTCTTAAAGAGCATCTGCTATCAGTTGCAACCTTTCATCAATTTTTCTCTTCCATCCACGCCCAGAGAGATTAGCTACAGTGCCATGGGTTGCAAACTTCTTGATAATGTTGCGCACTAGACATGTGCATTCGTTTTCGTCCGAATGCATTTTCGTCCGAATTTCAGGTATTTTCGTTATTGTTTTAACAAACAAAAACGAATGCGCAGAATACGAAATCCGAAAGATCCGACATAAAAAATGCTTTATTTTCGTTTTCGTTGCTACAACAGTTCGATATAGATAGGAGATTCGACATGACGCTGACAATAGCAATCTGTGTCTATCGAACCTGTGGTCGAATGTGCCTAACCTTAACTCTATTAGTCCAAGATTATTCTACATAGAGAGAAAAAATTTGACATAGAGAATAAAGATTCGACATTATAGAGACAGTGTTGGGGTAGACCATTCGACATGAACGATGAAGATTCGATGAAGCAGTGAAAAACATACAAATGTCGAATCTGTCATTGAAGGCTTATGGTGTCTGTCGAAAGTTCTAAGAAGATTCGACAAGCAGCTAAACTGTACGACGCCGCAATCGTACATTTCCAGTCAAATGCTCGGCCCATAGGCTATAGAAGAATTTGATTGTTGGTTGACTAGTATAAGTAATTTATAAATCTAATTATTACTAGTGTCATACAACATTAGAATTCTTCTATAGCTTGTAGGCGGAACATTCGACCGGAAATGTACGATTGCGGCGTCATACAGTTTATCTGCTCCGTCGAATCTTCTTAGAACATTCGACAGACACCATAAGCCTTCAATGACAGATTCAACCTTAATTAATTCGGATTTTCGGACGAATGCATTTTTTAATGAAACAAGATAAATTAAAATGAATTTCAAGAGTAACTAAATAAATTTATTTTTCGGACGAAGACGAAATTCCGAAACAAAATATTTCAGTGTGCACATGTCTATTGCGCACTGAGGACAAAGGCAAATCTAGATCTCTGGAGATGGACTTGTAACCTTGAGATTGTTGATATTTTTCCACAATTTTGGTTCTCAAGTAGTGTTGAGCGAACCCGAACTGTAAAGTTCGGGTCCGTACCGAACTTTAGCTTTTTTCCAAACCCGAACCCGAACCCGGACTTTGCGTGAAAGACTGTGTTCGAGTTCGGGTTCGGCAATCTAATGGCGCAGTTAGAAATGCCTCAGGGGCCAGCCAATCACCTTTTGATTAGCTGGTGTGCCCTTAGAAGCCATCATAGCCATGCCTACTAATGGCATGGCTGTGATTGGTCAGTGCAACATGTGACCCAGCTTCTATATAAGCTAGAGGCACACAGCACACACGTCACTCTGCTTCAGAATAGATAGGGAGAGGATCTTGTCTGCTGCTGTTGCTTATTGGGAGAGATTGAAAATACATGAGTTAGTCCTGATTCTGGAATCTGAGGGAAAAGATAGAGGGACAGTGTAGATTAGGGCCAGGTTCCTGTTGGTGCTTTCAGGGAGAGAGATTTATTATATAGAAATAGGAGTCCAGATTCAGAGATATAACTCAGCGATCTGCATAGGTTTACCTGTTTGTGTTGCAGTGCACAGTCTTTTTACACTGCCATGAGCCCAGTGTCAGAGAAAATCTAACTTTTATCTGCAAGCTCAGTGCACCAGCACTGCATATATTACATTGAGAGATACACCGTTTCCATACTGTGGGTGTATTCTGCTCTTGGAAAAAGACCCATTTAGGGCAAAAAAAGGCACTTTATTGTGCTCTTTTCCAAAAGACCCATTTAGGGCAAAAAAAAAATTGCATTTTATTTTGCTCGTGCAAAAAAAGACCCATTTAGGGCAAAAAAATTTATAAAAATGTGCACTTTAATGTACTCTTGCAAAAAGACCCATTTAGGGCCACAAAAAATATTTTGCAGTGTGTTGTACATATGTGGAGGTGTGTGAAATAAACAATTTCTATATATTTGTCTTCTACTGTGCTATACTAAAAAAACAAAAACATTTTTGAATAGCATTTTCTGCAGTTCTGCAGCTGTGCGATTCAGCGGTTACGTACTGTGGGTGTGTTGTGGTCTTCCAAAAAACGCCATTTAGGGCCACAAAAAATATTTTGCAGTGTGTTATACATATGTGGAGGTGTGTGAAATAAACAATTTCTATATTTTTTTCTTCTACTGTGCTATACTAAAAAAACAAATTTTTTTTGAATAGCATTTTCTACAGTTCTGTAGCTGTGCGATTCAGCGGTTACATACTGTGGGTGTGTTCTGCTTTTCCAAAAACACCCATTTAGGGCAAGATCCTAAATTTGGAAAAAATGAAGAGAATGTCAAAGGGACGTGGTGGCCCCGGTCGTGGTACTGCTGGTGGAGCTTCTGTTGCAGGGAGAGGACTCGGTGGATCTGTGCCAACTACACGCACAAGTGAAACACCTTCCTCAGGTGCGCGTAGGCGACCGAGCCTGCGGCGGTATTTTGTCGCGCTTAATGAGGCTTTACGAATGTTTAGGCCAGGACAAGTACAGGCGATAGTAGATTGGGTTGCTGACAGTGCCTCGGGTTCCTTCACATTGTCTCCCACCCACTCTTCTGATGAAAGATCAGAGTTGGCACCTGAAACTCATGTCCATCAGTCTTTCACCTCACCCCCTTGCAAATCAGTCAAGCAGTCTGAGCCCCAAATCATGCAGCAGTCTCTTCTGCTTTTCGATGACTCTGTAAGCAGGGTTTCCCAGGGCCATCCACCTAGCCCTGCCCCAGAAGTAGAAGAGATTGAGTGCACCGATGCCCAACCACTTATGTTTCATGATGAGTACATGGGAGGACCATCGCAGCACGTCTCGGATGATGACGAAACACAGGTGCCAACTGCTGCTGCTTTCACAATTGTGCAGACAGACAAGGAGGGCAGGGGTGAAGACTGGGTGGAAGATGATGTGGAGGACGATGAGGTCCTCGACCCCACATGGAATCAACGTTATGCAGGTGACCAGTGTAGTTTGGAGGAAGAGGCGGTGGTCGCACAGAGCCACCAGCACAGCAGAAGAGGGAGCAGGGTGCAAAAGCGGAGCGTCCATCCCCTAGACAGTACGTCTGCTACTGCCCAACGCAGCAAGGGACCGAGCACACCAAAGCCAGGTCCAAGGAGTTCCCTAGCGTGGCAGTTCTTCACACAATGTGCTGATGACAAGACATGAGTGGTTTGCACGCTGTGCAATCAGAGCCTGAAGCGAGGCATAAACGTTCTCAACCTGAGCACAACCTGCATGACCAGGCATCTAAGTGCAAAGCACGAGCTGCAGTGGAGTAGACACCTCAAAAACCAAGAAAGGTCTCTGGCTCCTCCTGCTTCCTCTTCTGCTGCAGTCTCGGCCTCTTCATCCACCTCTGTAGTGACAGTGGCACCTGCCACCCCGCAAAGAGAGGATCTGCCAGCAACACTACCACCTGGGTCACCAACCATCTCCACAATGTCCCATGGAAGCGTTCAGCTCTCTATCTCCCAAACATTGGAGCGGAAGAGGAAGTACAGGTTCAAGCCCCACCATCCAAGTGGACATACGGTAGCACATAGTAACAGGGCCCCTCACGGGCTCGCTTCAATCGCCACGCTTCGGGCACGGCCTCACTTGGCTCGGCTTGAACCACGGATGGTGTGGCCTTCACCTGAACTCACCACGCAGGCGCCGTTCGTCTTGGGAGATTTTTGAAATCCCCTTGTCCTACATACTGAGCAAGCGCAGTACAGGGTGGACACTATTCGACGGGGGACAGAATTCGACACATCACCGGCCTTACCCAGCCATTGTTGTATTTTTGAACCAGTGTTGGCTACCTCGTCCTCCTTCACCGCCGCTTCCACCTACACAGCCACATCCACCGCCACCTCAACCTCCTACTCCATATGGACCTCGTCCTCCTAGGTCAAGATTATAATTTTTATTTTATTTTTTTGTAGCGCACAGATCCTTTCCCCCTTACCTGCCTTTATGTTGTTGGCTCCTCGCAGGAGGGAGAAAGGCACACCGCACTACCAGCCCGTACCCTCCTATATAAAGAGATTGAGCGGTGTACTTGACGGGATGTGTCCACAGCCGGAGTCAAAACTCCTCCAGAGGATGATTCTCACCTCTACTGTAGGTAGAGGCAAGTCCTTTAATTCCCAGTAAAGTCAATGTCCACACCAGCTGAAACTACAACTCTTATTCTCTCATGGCAAAATAAACTCTACTCGGATAGAAAAGGTTGGAGCAAAGAAACAGGACAGCTTAAGGTGTGGAGGAGGTCCAGGCACAAACGTAGCACATTCACTTCACTGCTTAGGTTTCTCAAACAGTTTTAGGTGCACGGTCTCTGCCACAGACCTTGAGGTTGGTCTCTGCCACAGACTGGGTGTACAAGGCCCCTGCCACGGACCTGGAGAACTTTGGTCTCTGCCACAGACCAGGGTGTATAAGGCCCCTGCCACGGGCCGGGTGAATAAGGCCTCTGATACAGTCAAGATGACCTTGAGCTTCTCCTTCTATGAACCTAGCCCATATCAAGGGGAAGACATCTCTCCAGGGAGTCAACAGACCCTTCCTTCACCGTGAATCCCGCATCGGTCCATCAGAATGATCCTCCCTTCCCTGGAACAGGGTCCCCTACATGAGGCGGCACCCTAAGACTCCTCGACCCTTAGCGGACTCCAGACGAAGGCTCTGGACTCCAGGCTTTACTCCCGCCCCTAGGCCTCCATACCCAGGGCAGCAGGAACTCCAGGATAGTACCTCACCCCAGGCTAAAGGTGCCCGAGATGGAACAGGAACACATGCACCCAGGCCGAAGGCACCTGGGCGCGGACCCCATTGGACATCAGCCCCCAGGCCAAAGATCTGCCCCTTTTATATGCTCTCCCGGCATGCACAGCAGGTTCCCCGCCCCGCTGTACTACTGCCAAGAGGGGACACAAAAGGCACAGCACTGTATCGGCGGTTCAACCCTAGCCTACCATGGCAGCGCCACCTGTAGGCTGCAGGGAACTGCACACCAATACTGTCCCCCGAGGACAAAATGGTCCATGAATCCTACAGAATTAGGGTGTTTGAGCCTATTTACCACTCAAACACTTCCCTTAAATTTAGCACCCCGCTACATTTTTATTTCAAAGTATTTTATTTTCCCACTAGCTTATCCATTAAATTGAATAATTTATTCCAGAAAGGGCGTATTCTGGGGCATTCCCACGATATGTGTGGCATCGTGCCGTTGAGTTTCTGAGGTTCTTAATGACTTCCTGTACCTCTTCTGCTGAAAAGGGGGCCTCCAGCATATTTTTTTATTTTTTTATTTTTTTTATGTTATTTTAAGTTATTTCCCTATCCACATTTCTTTGCAGAGCACTTGCCATGCTCTTAACAACATTTTGCTGCCATTTGCAGCCCTCTAGCTCTTTCTATTACTTTTTTAGAGCCTTTTTAGTCCTTAGAAGTCCAGGTCCCCATTGACTTCAATGGGGTTCGGGTTCGGGTTCGGGTTCGGGTTAAAGTTCGGTACCGAACCCGAACTTTTTTCCGAAGTTCGGCCGAACCCGTCGAACCCGAACATCCAGGTGCCCGCTCAACTCTATTCTCAAGTCCTCAGACAGTTCTCTTCTCCTCTTTCTGTTGTCCATGCTTAGTGTGGCACACACAGACACACAATGCAAAGACTAAGTGAACTTCTCTCTTTTTTATCTGCTTTCAGGTGTGATTTTTATATTGCCCACACCTGTTACTTGCCCCAGGTGAGTTTAAAGGAGCATCACATGCTTGAAACAATCTTATTTATCCACAATTTTGAAAGGCTGCCAAGAATTTCGACCAGCCCATTTTTGGAGTTTTGTGTGACATTATGTCCAATTTGCTTTTTTTTCTCCCTTTTTTTGTTTTATTCCAATACACACAAAGGGAATAAACATGTGTATAGCAAAACATGTGTTACTGCAATACCCGTTCCCACCAGGCTTTAACAAAGGTTTAATTTTGGCTTTGTAATTGCCTTAACAAGTGGATGGTCGGGGGAATTTTGGTGATGTCCTACCACTGTAACTGATATAAAAAGCCAACAGCCGGTTCAACTTACCAATAATTAAACTAGATGGAAATATCAGTTTATAGTATAGCTTGCCTTTACAGTGCTGTTGTCACAGTGTTCCACAGTAGTGATATGAGAATCTACTTGATTTGGATTGGAGGTTTGCCAAATACATTAAAATCTTTTAAGGCTAATAAGCAAGGGATTGTGAAACAAAGGGCATGTGGAGCTGAGCACTGCCAGGGAGAACATGAAATAATGCAAGATTGTTTAATCTTTTAATAGGGCCTAAATGGCAACATTAAAAATGCAGAATTTCCTTAAATAACATGCTTGGAGGATTCATGAAGCAACATATGTAAGATTTACTAGAGCAAAAGTGACATTCACAAAGGAATGTCATTTAAATTCCCAGACACTAATGACATTTCATTGGTGTTTTCTGTTCAGTCCCTTATCCTGGACTAAAATAAAATACAGCGTGGGGTTCTCCATAACAATCCATCCCACCCCTAATCTGGTCTGGTGTGGACCCTATGCAAGAAACTAAAAATCATTGGGTCCCCCTAAATTCCTTACCAGACCCTATACGGGCATGCAGCTTTGCTGGTCAGAAAAGGGTGAGTCAAGGACTGTGCACCCCCCGAAGCATACCCTATGCTCTCAACATGGGGCTTATCATAAACAGGGAGTCCGCTTTCCCCCTTTAAATGAGTAATCATGAAGGAGCATGGTACATAGTAACCTTGGTTCCTCATTCATAAAATCATGTGAAAATAAATAAACACACCATGACAAAGTCCTTTAAAAAAAAAAAGCACATCAGCCTGCCAGGAGACACCCTTTCCCAATGTCTGCTCACCATGAATGACAGCCTCTGACCTTTTAGCTGTTTGAAAAAAAGGGTAGTAAAAGGTCACTAAATTCATGACTTCCAGCTGCTCCTAGAGGTTTGCTGATCTGCTAAGGCCCCATGCACACGAGACGCTGTTATTTGCTGTTGAACGTGCGTTCAGAGGCAGTTGGACGCTTTTTTCAACTGCTCCTGAACCTATTCAATGTTATCCCATGTGTCCATGCACACACTCTCGTTTTTTGGCGTTTACAAGCAGTTGCATTTAACCTCGTTTTTCCAGAAGCAAAAAAATGGGTTCAGACGCAAAAGTTTTCCACGTTTCAGACGCTAAACGCTGCTAAACGCGGCTAAACGCGGCTAAACACGGTACCGGCGTTTTGCCGCGTTTGCGTTTATAAGCGTTTTTAAAGGTGACCTATTTTTTAACATTAGAAATCTCAAAAATGATGGCAAATGATGAAAAACTATTAAAAAATATAAAAGAAAACTGTAATTGCTTGCATTGCATTGTGGACAATCCACAACTTGTGGCAGGTAACGTGGCAAGTGGACAATCAACAACTTGTGTCAGGTGATGTGGCCAGGTGACATGGCCAGGTGACGTGGCAAGTGGACAATCCACAGCTTGTGGCAGGTGACGTGGCCAGGTGACGTGGCAGGTGATGTGGCCAGGTAACGTGGCAGGTAACGTGGCCAGGTGACGTGCCAGGTGATGTGGCAAGTGGACAATTCACAACTTGTGGCAGGTGACGTGGCACGTGATGTGGCCAGGTGACGTGGAAAGTGGACAATCCACAACTTGTGGCAGGTGACGTGGCAGGTGATGTGGCAGGTAATGTGGGCAGGTAACATGGCTAGGTGACGTGGCAGGTGACGTGGCAAGTGGACAATTCACAACTTGTGGCAGGTGACGTGGCCAGGTGACGTGGCACGTGATGTGGCCAGGTGACATGGCAAGTGGACAATCCACAACTTGTGGCAGGTGACGTGGCCAGGTGACGTGGCAGGTGACGTGGCAAGTGGACAATCCACAACTTGTGGCAGGTGACGTGGCCAGCTGACGTGGCAGGTAACGTGGCCAGGTGACGTGGCAGGTAACATGGCCAGGTGACGTGGCAGGTAACATGGCCAGGTGACGTGGCCAGGTAACGTGGCAAGTGGACAATCCACAACTTGTGGCAGGTGACGTGGCACGTGATGTGGCCAGGTGACGTGGCAAGTGGACAATCCACAACTTGTGGCAGGTGACGTGGCCAGGTGACGTGGCCAGGTGATGTGGCCAGGTGACGTGGCAGGTGACGTGGCAAGTGGACAATCCACAACTTGTGGCAGATGATGTGGCAAGTGATACGCTAAATACAAGTACACTGCTGCTCTCTCAGCTGCTGCTACTCACTCTGGTCTCACAAACTGGCTGAAATGGTTAAAATTTACTCTTTTTTGAGCTTAGGGAGGGTCTATGATGAAACGCTTATAAACGCAAACGCGGTTAAACGCGGCAAAACGCGCGTTTATAAACGCCGGTTTCAGCGTTTAAAAACGTGTGTTCAGCAGAGTTTGCACCTGCGTCTCGTGTGCATGGGGCCTAACAGTAAACATTTGCACAATGTCTGCACAGTGTCAAATTCAAACCCTATCCCTAATACGCATACAGTATCTCACAAAAGTGAGTACACCCCTCACATTTTTGTAAATATTTTATTATATCTTTTTATGTGACAACGCTGAAGAAATTACACTTTGCTACAATGTAAAGAAGTGAGTGTACAGCTTGTAACAGTGTACATTTGCTGTCCCCTCAAAATAACTCAACACACAGGCATTAATGTCTAAACCACTGGCAACAAAAGTGAGTACACCCCTAAGTGAAAATGTCCAAATTGGGCCCAAAGTGTCAATATTTTGTGTGGCCACCATTATTTTCCAGCACTGCCTTGTGGAGGTTAGAGACCTTGCACTCCTCCACCTTCCATTTGAGGATTCCCCACAGATGCTCAATAGGGTTTAGGTCTGGAGACATGCTTGGCCAGCCCATCACCTTTACCCTCAGCTTCTTTAGCAAGGCAGTAGTCGTCTTGGAGGTGTGTTTGGGGTCGTTATCATGTTGGAATACTGCCCTGCGGCCCAGTCTCCAAAGGGAGAGGATCATGCTCTGCTTCAGTATATCACAGTACATGTTGGCATTCATAGTTCCCTCAATAAACTGTAGCTCCATAGTGCCGGCAGCACTCATGCAGCCCCAGACCATGACACTCCCACCACCATGCTTTACTGTGAGCAAGACACACTTGTCTTTGTACTCCTCATCTGGTTGCCGCCACACACGCTTGACACCATCTTAACCAAATAAGTTTATCTTGGTCTCATCAGACCACAGGACATAGTTCCA
This sequence comes from Rana muscosa, assembly GCA_029206835.1. Lineage (NCBI taxonomy): Eukaryota > Metazoa > Chordata > Amphibia > Anura > Ranidae > Rana > Rana muscosa. The sequence continues at coordinate 704,510,653 of CM055118.1, forward strand.
GTATTCCATGTCCTTAGTTTGCTTGTCTTCAGTAAACTGTTTGCGGGCTTTCTTGTGCATCATCAGAGAGTTCTTAGCCATGAGGTGCCATGTTGAACTTCCAGTGACCAGTATGAGAGAGTGAGAGCAATAACACCAAATTTAACACACCTGCGCCAAATTCACACCTGAAACCTTGTAAGACTAATGAGTCACATGACACCGAGGAGGGAAAATGGCTAATTGGGCCCAATTTGGACATTTTCACTTAAGGGTGTTCTCACTTTTTTTACCAGAGGTTTAGACATTAATGGCTGTGTGTTGAGTTATTTTGAGGGGACAGCAAATTTACACTGTTATACAAGCTGTACACTCACTACTTTACATTGTAGCAAAGTGTAATTTATTCAGCGTTGTCACATGAAAAATATATATCAAAATATTTACAAAAATGTGAGGGGTGTGGTCACTTTTGTGGGATACTGTATGTTAACCGCTTGCCGACCGTGTCTTGCACATATACGTTGGCAGAATGGCACGGCTGCGCAAAGTAACATAAGTAACGAAGTAACGTAACGTAAGTAATGTAAGTAAGCTCCGTGACTGTGCCCGCGTGACCTGTGGACTCGATGTCCGCCGGTGTCCTGCGATCGGGTCACAGAGCGGCAGAATGGGGAGAGGCCAGTGTAAACAAGGCATCTCCCCGTTCTGCCTAGTGACAGGACACTGATCGTCTGCTCCCTCTCATCGGGAGCAGCGATCAGTGCTGTGTCACAGTAAGCCCAGCCCCCACACAGTTAGAATCACTCCCTAGGACACACTTAACCCTTTCTAGCCCCCTACTGGTTAACCCATTCCCTGCCTGTCGCATTTATACAGTAATGAGTGCATTTTTATAGCACTGATCACTCGATAAATGTGGATGGTCCCAAAATAGCGTCAAAAGTGTCCGATGTGTCCGCCATAATGTCGCAGTCACAATAAAAATCGCTGATCGCAGGCATTACTAGTAAAAAAAAAAATTATTAATAAAAATGCCATAAAATTATCCCCTATTTTGTTGACGCTATAACTTTTGCGCAAACCAATCAATAAACGCTTATTGCGATTTTTTTACCAAAAATATGTAGAAGAATACGTATTGGCCTAAACTAAGGAAACAATTAGTTTTTTTTTTTATATATTTTTTGGGGATATTTATTATAGCAAAAAGTAAAAAATATAGCTTTTTTTCAAAATTGTCGCTCTATTTTTATTTATAGCGCAAAAAATAAAAACCGCAGAGGTAATAAAATATCACCAAAAGAAAGCTCTATTTGTGGGAAAAAAAGGACCTCATTTGTTATTGGGAGCCACGTCGCACGACCGCGCAATTGTCAGTTAAAGCAACACAGTGCCAAATCGCAAAAATGTGCCCAGTCATTTGGCAGCCAAATCCTCCAGGGCTGAAGTGGTTAAGTATGTGGAATAGTAGGCCACCTACATTGGAATGTATGCAAAGCCAATCACTAAAACTAAAAAACAAAACAATAACTCATAAATATGTATACTGATCATAGAGAAAACAAAAAGCTTAAACCTGAACTATAGGCACGAAAAAACTTTAATTGAAATACTGCCTATTCCTCAATAGCTACAAAGGATATAAATCGACATTGTGTATAATAAATGTTTTTGTAAACCCAGTTATTACCTTGTAAAAGTAGCAGTGACATCATCACTGTGTTCCACAGAGCCTGTTCAGAGAGAAAAGCTGTGGGGGCACAGTACAGTAGTATGGTTTCTGTGAATGAAGTATGGGGTCAAAAGAGGCAGAAACAGCAGAAATCACTGTTGTGGAGGTATCTGGTGGGCAGAGGACTGAAAAAAATCAAACTAACACAGTAGCCATCAGCACATGGGACACGTTTTATTCATTGTAAGTACTGTCCCTTGTGTTGTTAAAAAGAAATCACTAAACTTCAGTTTAAAGTGATTGTAAACGATCACCTTGTAAAACAAACCATTCTGTTTAAAATTGAAATGAAAGACAAACATTTGAGTATAGATAAACAAAAACATTATAAATACAGTACTTTTTTTCCCCCTTTTTTACAAGTCATCATATACCCTCTGTTCTCAGCTGCATAAGAGCTGGGGGGAGGAGAAGCAACAGTGCACTGATCTTCCTAGTGAAAGGCAGTGCAGGGGGGCGTGTCAGGACAAGTCTGATTATTGGAGGAGAGAAGGCGGAGTTCCCAGCACAGCTAGGGAACTGACTATGGTGAGCCCTCCTGCTTAGTTTTTAACAGGAAAGCAGAGGGACTGGCAGGAACACCAGGGATTTCATGCAAAGGAAGCAATAAAAAGAGAACAGGATACTTTCTCATACAAGTACATGGTACAGCAGACACATATTAGGAATGTGAAATGCTGGGGTAACAAACACTTTAAGAACTGGGTTTCGTAGGATTTTACAGCAATTAGGGAATTTTAGAGAAGGAATAGGCTGCAAGATCAAAGTATGCTGTTCATATGTAAAGTATTAGCATTTAATTGTTTGAATGATAGTATCAATTAAGTGGGATTATAGGCAAAATCAAAAACGGCAGTCTATCACTAGCATTAACACAGAAGTTTTTGTTTTTCTAAACTCTCCCTGTAGCATAGTTGTTTTATATAGTTCTTACAGTGGTCATTTAGTAATTTATTCATCAAGCTAAAATGTTTATCCAAAAAATAAAAATCCCGTTGCTGGAACTTCTTAAAATTGGTATCTGGAAGTAGGCTTTCAACACAAAGGGGTTAACCAAGCGCACTCGAGATAAAGGTATAGGCAAACTGATATGGAGGCAGAGGGAAAGTGATTGGGAGAATGATAAACGTGTTTAGTCCATGACATATTAGTCCATACGTGTACAATAACAAGTCCGCAAAGAAGGCTGCCAGCTGACAGATAGAAGTGATCTGGAATAGCAAAAAAGAAAACAAAAAGCAGCGCCTTCTAAGCGTAGCAGTCAAACAGAATTTATTAAAGATAAAACCAAATGCAAGTGTTACACTCACAAACGAACAAATTAGAGAGGCTTATCTGGAGAGATGTACGGTTCATCCGCTCTTCCCAGGAAGGGGGTGCTGTATGTCCGGATATGAAGGAGGGATGGTAGGCTTTCATTTATTAGTTACTTATGTCAAGCCAATTAGTTTGTCTAAAGGCCCGTACACACGGTCTGACTTTTTGCCAAACAAACTTCAAAATGAGCACATTTTCCAAAAAATCCTACTGTGTGTACGCTCCATCGGACAAACTTTTCGGTTTTCATTGGACAAAAGTTCGCTCTGCAAACGGACAAACTTTTCGGCAACAAAAGTCCAATGGTGCCAAGTCCGACCGTGTATACAGAAATCCATCGGACTTTTGTCCGAACTACAAATACGCATGCCCAGAACCAATGTTAAAATCAACCAACAATAGCAGAAGTTCACCAAAGGGTGAAGGTGCAAAAAAGAGCAGAAAAAACACGTGATGTTGGGAAAGTTTTGGGAAAGTTTGCAGAAAAGTCCTGCCATGTGTATGCTATGGGTGTGCCCGGCCAACTTCCTTCGGACAAAAATCCACGGAAAAGTTTGTTTGAAGTCCGACCGTGTGTACGAGGTTTAACACTACCCTTTACACAGGTGGACAATGCTGCTGTCCAAGGGTGGCTACACTGCTCCTCCATAGATACAGTGGATGAGTGAGTGTAGCCATTCTAAGAAGTGTCTTACTGGCAAGATCCCTGGGTAAAAATAAATACAAAAAAGAATATGAATGCAACCTCCACATCTAGAGACCAGTAAACTGCAAAATGTTAAATTTTTGTTCTTGGGTTTAAATATGCTTTAACAACACACAAGCACATTTTAAATTGGGCAGACTAGCAGACTAGAAGTTTACCAATGCCAAAGTTACTGTGCAGACTATGGAGAGGCTTAGCTCTGTTCTCACTGAGGTGTAGCAAATTGATTTATTTACCAATGCTCAGGGGGATTATGCTGGCTGCAACTGTATATAAGAATGAGCAATAGTAATAAGAAAGTGTAGATATGGATTGTTCCATTGTTCTGCTCTCTGCAATACAGTAAGATGTATTATGGTTTATACTTTAAACAATTGCTCAGTTTTGCTGAAATTCTGTGATATTTTCAAATACTTAACAATAGGTTCTGTTATCTGGATGAACAATGTGTGGTTTAGCAGCCATATGTTAGTACAATCATTTTCAAAATCATGTAAAAATCTGCTTTGATATAAATGCAACAAGATCTCATTTCATAAAACATAACTTTGCTGAGGATGATACTACCTTTGCTATTTCCATTTGTAATTTGAGCCTACTTTTAAAGTCAGCTATAGATATTCCAATCATAATATATTATAGGATCATTTCACATTTTTCTACTTGAGAATCTGGTGTGAGTTGATTTTTTTTTCCTACAGATATAACAGTTGACATTTAGCTATATTATTATATTGCATAACTATAATTTGTAAATCAAAATGTTATCCTGCTACTGTGTAGAATAAGTCATTCTCTTACAATATGTAAAAAATTTGAAGCTAAAGTATTAAAGTATTTATGTGTTAAAATTCGATTTTTTTTAACTTCAATAATTAAAAGACATTTTGATGGATGCCTTTATGGTAAAAGGTCAACGTGTTTAATTTTTTTGTGCATCCCACATATTCAAACTGAAATCCTTCCTAGTAAAGATATTCAGTAAAATGTGCTCTTGTGGTAAAATGTTCTTGTTGTTGGGATCATATTTGGTTGAATTCTGTTAAAGCTACTTTACAACATTTTATTTCTTTCTCAGGGGGATACTCCTGGACTCCGGATAATTCACAAATTACATAACGAAAAAGATTGTGTCTTTTATCTTTGACAAGTTTTAGTGCATTGCCTATTTTTAGCCACAGGGGTAATTTACTAACGCTGATTTACGACGCTGTACCCAAACAAAATTGACGTCCTTTTTTTCCCACAAATAGAGACTTCTTTTTGTGGTATTTTATAACCTCTGCGTTTTTTTATTTTTTGTGCTATAAATGAAAAAAGAGCTACTTTTTGCTATAATAAATACCCCCCCAAAATAATAAAAAAAAATATTCTTCATCTATCAGTTTAGGCCAATATGTATTCTTCTACATATTTTTGGTAAAAAAACATTGCAATAAGCGTGTATTGATTGGTTTTCACAAAAGTTATAGCCTTTACAAAATAGATGTATGCCATTTTTATTATTTTATTTTTTTACTAGGAATGACAGTGATCAGCAATTTTTAGCAGGACTGTGACGTTGCGGCAGACAGATCGGACACTTTTGACACTTTTTTGGTACCATTGACATTTATACAGCAATCAGTGCTATAAAAATGCACTGATTACTGTATAAATGTCACTGGCAGGGAAGGGGTTAACAATGGGGGCGATCAAAGGGAGGTGTTTCTAACTGTGGGGGCAGTGCACTGACAGGAGGAGGAGAGAGATTGCTGTTCCTAATCACTAGGAACAGACAATCTCTCTCTACTCCCCTGATAGAACAGGGATCTGTATGTTTACATCAACAGATCCCCATTCTGCCTCTCTGTGGAGCGATGGACATTGCTGCTATAGCTGTTTAAAGGGCCAACGTACAGAAAGAGCCGACCTGTCGCAGTATAATGATGACGACTGGTCGGCAAGTGGTTAAAGAATATGTAAACTCGACATTTCAGATTTCTTACATGTGCCTGCTGTATCATGCACTTGTATGAGAAAGTATCCTATTCTATTTGTATTGCTTCCTTTGTGTGAAATCCCTGGTGATCCTACCAGTCCCTTTGCTTTCCTATTAAAAACTGACCACACTAAGCAGGAGAACACACTGTGATCAGTTCTCTAGCTGTGCTTGGAACTCAGTCTGCTTTCCTTCAATGATCAGACTTGTCCTGACCTCCCCCCCCCAATTTACCCCATTAAACCTTTGTTGAAGCTGCTGCTTCTCCCCCAGCTCTTATTTAGCTGAGAGGGAATGTGATAATTTATCAAAAAAAGGCAAAAAAAAATATTTATAATGTTTTTTTTTATATCCGTACACAAATGTTTTGCCTTTCATTTCTATTTTAAACTGAATGGGTTATTTTACAAGCTGATCATTTACAATCAACTTAGGCTGTCACAAAAAAAACGAAAGCTGATTGGGTTCCATGCAGAGCTGCACCAGATTTTGCACTCTGCGGTATTATCAAATCAACCCCATAGTGTTGGAAAAAACACATTTTCAATCAAAAAGAAAACTTTGGTCTGGATAAAAACATTGAGTAGATGTGTGACCTATAAGGACTTCATATTTCTTTTTTAAGGGAACTACAGCATAACATGCTGGAAGGTTAATCAGATCCTGTCTAAAATGATCCTACTATATGCATGAATGTGCGTTAGGGACCTTAGGTTGTAAGTTCCTGGAGGGTAGGGACTGATGTGAATGTACAATGTATATGTAAAGCGCTGCGTAAATTGACAGCGCTATATAAGTACCTTATATAAATAAATAAATAATAAATAAAAAAACTGCACTGAAGGTTTAAAACAGTCCTCAGAGGCCATCAAAAGTTTGAAGTTTGGGCATGCTGGATATAGAAAGGTTAATGGCTGAATAACCTTATACTTTGTTTAGTACCTAGGTAAAGTGTAAATCTAACTAAATTCAAATTTACTTTGCCAAGACACTGCCATAAACAGTTGTCATGCTGTCACATTTCTTTCATCCTTTGTTTCATCTCTGTACTACTGACCTCCTGCAGCCTCAGCATCTTGGCACCTACTTCTTATCTGCATACATGCACTCCATTGATGACTACTACATGGAATTGGTTTCCCGATAGTGAGAGTAGTGGACCGTGCCTGAATAATGTGTGCTGAAATTACAATTTTTAGTCTTAGGCTGGCTATACATGTTAAAATTTCTTGTCCAATTTTCCTTTAAATCCACCCTAAAGCGGAGTTCCAGTCGTTTTTGTGTTTTATTAAAAGTCAGCAGCTACAAAAAGTGTAGCTGCTAACTTTAAATAAACACACACTCACCTGTCCCAGGATCCAGCGAAGGGGCCACTCGAACCCTCAGTTCTCTCCCTGGCTTCTACCCAGGACAGGCAATGCAAGTGTGGGCACCCAACTGTGACAGCTTTCAGCTTCACAGCCGGGGTGCGCACTGAGCATTCACGAGTCGTGCTTCTCCTCCTCAGTAGCTGGGCAATCTTCTGGGACCTGTGACCTGTCCCAGAAGATTGCAGGGAGAGAGGGGGAGAGGAGAACTTCTGTTCAAGTCGCCTAGCCAGCCCAAGCAGAAGTGGGAGCAGAGTATCTGTCAAAACTAGGTCCCTTATTGACAATGTCTGTGATGACGAAACGCGTCTAAGGGGGTACGTGCTGACGTCACCACTCGCATTGGACGGGAGTCTGTTTTCTAGCCGGCCAGCTTTTTTATGTCTTGCATACTGCTTATTGAGTACGTTTATTTAAAAAAAAAAATTAAATAAATGTTGTGGCGATATCACACTATCTAGTCCCCATTTGCTTTTTTGGTACACAATATCTTTATGGGCCCCACGAAGTAACATCTTCAACAGCGAGGAATACACATCCATCCAATATAGCAGCCTTATCCACAAGTGAGACGCTTAGATCCATCCAGCCATCCACTAGCCTGCGGTTGAATCTCATTGCATATAACCTCTAGTATCTGGTAAGCAGACTCTGTGTGAGGTGGCGGTTCACACTTTGGTGGTTTTGTTTGTGACTTCCTACTACTTTTAAGGCCTGTTTTTTTTTTTTTATCTGGTAAGGAGACTCTATGTGCAGTGGTGGTTCACTTTAATTAGTAGTCATACACTGGGTGCCGTTCTGTCTCCTATACCCCATTGTATTGATCCCATATAGTGACATCTTATGTGGCAGGATGACGCTATGTTTTTTCTTTTTCTTTGTTGTTTCCTTACATAACACGTTTTTTGGGTACACTTATCTACATATATTGTGGAGTCATCTTCCCACTGCTGCTTCCCATCAACATTGAAGAAATTGGCACTGGTGCGCCAATCAAAGGCCATTTGTCCGTTTTGGCTTATCGTCTGGTAAGCACATATCCTGTCAAGTGTATTTAGAACCCAGGACAAGTGTTGCATATTTTGACATCTGTGTCTATTCCAATATTCCTTAATTGGACCTTTATTGGACTTTATTATTACTTTTGAACCCATTAGCGCAATTTTTTCTCTTTTTGTTTCTTTTGTGTTTATCCCATTATTATTGCTGCTTAGGAGGGTTTGTTTTTGATTATTCATTTCTTGTTTCATAATTTGTTCATATATACAGTAAGCGCGGTTTTTCCTTTTCCAAAACTAGGTACCTGCTCCCTCCCTAAAAAAATGACATGCCAAATGTAATATAGAAGGGGTTAAGTAGTGCTTAAAGCAGAACTTCCACTTTTGGGTGGAACTTCGCTTTGAACTATGTAGTGCAAGGGCCTGCCCAATTGAATGTTGTTTAGATTTGACCTCATATTATATGGTTTTTGGTAAATCTAAAATAAATTGTACCGGAGAGTTGAACATGTATGGCCAACCTAAATCTGAGGCCTGACAGGATCTTATTTAGAAGACAGGAACTCACTCACTACAAATGTATAAAGAAAATGCTTGAACAAAGATTTCCTGACAGAATCAACAGGTATAATTTGAAGAAAAACTGTAGATTTGAAAACATATAAAAGAATTTTAAAATGACATAAAAATCTTATAGCTGATATAAGGTTTTAGTGACTGGGTTTACATCCACAATATACCTACATATGATGGGGTCACAGAAGCTATTTATTAATGAGAGCTGTTTTATCAAGAGTTATTTCCTTCCTGTTTTTCCCTGCCTACCTGTTCCGCTTAATGAATAGTGCTATGCTGTATTACAGATAAACAGCATATTTTCTAAAATAGTTATATGAGAGCTGATCAGGGAAAAGTTGGTACATTGGAGTGCTTAACAGAATTGCTGTCAGAGTCTATTCTCCTTAGGAATTAGTTTTTTTTTTATTGTGTTATAGCAGCCAAGCTTTATAAATGATTTTGCAAAGAAACTTTTTATTTAGTTGCTTTTCCTGTAAAGTCTAGCATCTTCCCTTTCTTAACATTCAGAGCACTAGTAGCTACATATATTTGTCATGTCAAAGCTTACAGTAAAAATTTGAATGCATTATTTACGTGCTGTATAGTTTGGATCCGTTCGTTTTAATAGCTCCAATTATTATCTGCAATAGAAAGTCTGCAACATAACATCAATAATAGGACAAATGCGGTACTGTTCTGTACTGTTCTTTAATGTTACCTTTATGTTTCATAAATGCGTGGAAGCTTATAATATTTCACACTAACACCACCACAGGGCTTATTGATAAAGCAGCATTATACATAATGTAAGGATAGCATTCACACATAGGATTAGCATACCATCATAGCAACCTTTTCTGGGCCAAAGGTGGTATGGTTTTATTGAAGAAAGAGTCAGAAAGGGAGCAATTTAATAATTTAAAAGATCATTATACAGACTAGTGTATCAAGTAGACTTGCTTTGTATTTAAAGTCACCAGAAGATTTGCTGGAAAGAAAAACTTTTTTCCTGCTTAAAATTTGTTATGATTATAGTTTTAAAATGTATTTAGATACTTGACTTAATCTGAGTGGATTAAAGCAGTTGAAAAGCCTTAAATTAGCAAATAAGTCACTGGCAGCTAATTCTTTTCCTATGCAGATTGGAATGATCAAAATAATAAAAAAAAAGTGTATTTTTTTCGGAGTCTTTTTATACATGATCCTGTTACCACAATACGTCTTAAAATTGGAATAATAGGCAACTGGTGGGCATGTAACAAATCTGTTCATCACTGCATCACATCTGGAAGTAATGCTGCCCACTTGGCCTTGGTTTTCTCGGGCAACTGAACCCTACAGCTCTCGACCACTACGCTGTGTGTCTCTAACTAATAAGCTGTGAGTGTGTGAGACAGTGTGGACCAGCACTTCAGTGTTGCAGAAGTAATAGCGGATGCATAAGGGGAGGAAGAAGCCAATGTGCACAGGCCACTTGCATAGTTAACCAAGCAGCTCAGCTTTTGTGTTATGAGAACTCTGGGGGATCAACCATTTGCAAAGTGCCTGAATAGCGTTGTCAGACCTACCCTATTCGTATTCGGTTTTTTCTATGTCTTCTTCTAAATTTATATTGGAGAACACTCCCACTAGATCTTCTATTTAGGTTCTATGAATTTTTTTTAATGATGGCGGATATTGCTGTATTGTATGCAATCTAATAATCAAATAATTTGTGCACTGGAATGTCTCCTTGCGTTATGTACTGCTGTGCAATATTTTCTTTTGATGACTGTAATGTAAGAATTTTGTTATTTTAATGAAAAAAAAATAAAATCTAAAGCTATGGAAGTTAACATAATGTCAAAGTTCATAAATAATGGGAACATTTCAAAAGGACAGTACATCACCTTTTGCCTGGAGTGACACTTGATTTGTAGAATGGCAGATACATCATATATTGAAAACTTAATTCTAACTATTTTTTATTTTTTAAATGTTTTATTTTTCCATAGAGTGGGGAAGCATTCTTTTTTTAATATATTTATAATGTATATCCCTGAACATAAGGAGATTTGCCCTCACTTCCTGTCCCTATGATGTCTATACAAGGAATGGGGCTGAGGTTTGCATCATCATCCCTTTATACAAGGCTTTCATAAAAGTATAATCCAAATATTTGGGATTTTTAAGGTCCTTAAAGTGATTGTAAAGTCTCCTTTAAAAAAAAAAGTGTATTTGCACAGAGCAGGCCAGATCCTCCTCTTCTTGAGTCCCTCTTCGCTGCTCTTGGCACCTTCCTCCGGTTGAGTGCACCCCATAGCAAGCAGCTTGCTATGGGGATACCCGAACGGGGCTGCAGCTCTGTGTATCCATTCAGACAAGAAGCAGCCATTGGGCCCCACCCCTCTCTCTTCTGATTGGCCAACTGACTTTGATGGATAGCAGTGGAAGCCAATGGCGCTGCTGCTGTGTCTCAGCCAATCAGGAGGGAGAGTCATGGATGGCCTAGGGACTCGTGGACATCGCTGGACAGAGAGGGGGCTCAGGTAAGTATTAAGGGGAGCTGTGGAGGCTGCTACACACATGCATTTTTTTATCTTAATGCATAGAATACATTAAGATAAAAAAACTTCTGCCTTTACAACTCCTTTAATAAAGGTCAAGGAATGGGGTGAGGTTTGCAAATATATCAAATAAAATCCAAGTTTTATTAGAACCATTTCAAAAAGTATACATCATAAAATATAATTACAGGTTGACATAGTCCTAAGGAACACCTTATTACCTACATCTTTCCTTCACCTCAAAACACCATTAGTCATATATAGACAATTTATAAAATAGACTTTCAATCTTGGGGGTGGATGGCAACAGAGAAAGTCTACATTAAAGATTGTTGAATAATATGACTGATAATGTAATGGGGTGATAAAAGGATGTATTTGATAAGGTGTTCCTTAGGATTATGTCAGCTTCTCGGTATGTTTAATGATAAAAAAATTTTTTTAACCCATCTTTCTTCTAGTATTGTGCTTTTTGTGTACTCTCATTTCACATCCCATGCATCTGCCACTCATTAACACAGGATATCACTTGAGTGGATTAAAAATAGGTAAGTATACCCATCTTTTTTTACACAGGTTAGGCATTATAGGTGGCAGGAAGGGGGAGGGAACACTTTCAAGACTGGTTAGTGTTAGGCTGGAATTTTATTTTAAGAAGCAGTTTATCTGTCAACAGTTGTTCCTAGTGATCTGGTCAAAGAATATATATTTAATATTTTTTTTGACAACACCACTTTGTTTTCATAATCTACATCTATGCTTATCCCCATTTCCTTGCAAAAAAAAAAGATGTACCATTATGTGCCATTAGCCTTCAACTGCAGAAAGCCAACATATGCAATGTCTACCTCTGCCCAGTAATACTCAGCTGTTTCCAGTTTCACACTTGAATTGGTGAGCGCTTCTGTGAATATGAATCTCTTGTGTCTTTATAACAAGACAGTTCTTTGTTACTATTATCTCTTTTGGTAATTTTATTTTCCAACCAGCACTTAAAAAGCAATGTACTGTTGTCCACACTTGTTTTATAATAATTTAGTTTTATAGCTAGTTCTATAGAATTAGCCATTTCATTAAATTGAGTGTTACATGTTTATAATGGGTATATGGTTTCTGTGTCGAAAGTAAACAATGTTATTTTATTGTAGTGTTTTGCATTTTAGTGAAACGGTACTGAATATAATATAGTATTCCCCATACCTTCATTTCATCCATCGATGATAATGAGAAACTCCAGACAGTATCAAAAGCAAATAATACATCAGGACCCTTGAGCCCAAACTTAGATGTCACTAGCTACTTTACAAAATAAAAACATCTGTGTCTTCAAGGTAAAATGATTGGCCAGATATTTTGTGCCTTTTGGCAGATGGCAAATTGCAGATGTCACTGTTGGCCAGAAGACAGTAACTGCAGCTGTCACCCAGTGAGTGTTCAGTCGTTAAACCCAAAGGATTCCTTTGTGACGCCATTGAAAAGCTTAATCACAGGACACACTTCACTTGAACATTTAATAGGAGCATGGTTATGCAATACACAAAAATTGAATACAATCCCTTTGAAATGAAGCACTTGTTAGGAGAAAATGTGTTTACATGAGAAATGTGTACCTTATTTTAATGCACAGTTTGATCCATTCTTTGTTAAAACCACATTTGCTTCTCAAAATGAGCACTTTATGTATTTTATATGGCTGAACTAAGTGTTTCTAACATTTGATTGACAAGAATGAGTTTATTAGAAGGCATTAAATAAGACATGTTATATTGGTCTATCTTTATATTTCTGAAACAGTATGCAGAAACATGAATGTTCTAAAAATAATACAATTAAGACTACATTAAAGTAGAAGTTCAGGCTAAAACTAAAATCTCTAAATCTTCTTGCATCCACAGTCTAAGACTAATCTATCTAGCCCTGTAAAGCAAAAAGTCTCTATACATACCTTTTCTAAAGCTACTCCAGTCCGGTTCCACACTGAGCTGTCAGCAGAGGCTTCTCTGCGTGGGACAGCAGAAGCAGCCGACAACGGAAGCCCCATAGTAACTCTATGGGTAACGTCACTTCCCAGGCATTTCCCGACCATTGTCGGCTGTCTCCTGCACAGAGCTTGTGACCCTGGAGCCCGGACTGGACCAGCTTCAGAAAAGGTATGTATAGCGATTTTTGCTTTACAGGACTAGATACCTTAGTCTTAGATGGTGGCTGTGAGTAAATTTAGAGTAGATTTTGAGATTTTAGTTTTAGGGTGAACTCCCACTAAGCCTAAGTTTATTCATCTTTTTAAAAATCAGCAAAAGGGACAATACTTTCACCTAAAAAGTTTTTTGCTGGAGTCAGCTGATCTGGTTAAAATTGTCCATGCTCTGCCCCCCCCCCTTCCCCCCCACACACACACATACACACACTTTGCATTAGTCTATTCTATGAAGGGGGAGAAGAACTTATCATTCGTCCAACTGTCCCCTATTCATAGAGTGCTTTTCATTGATGGAAGCTTTAGCAAAGCTCCTATGAAAAGAGAAGGTGGATGTAAAGAGCTGGCATAGTCGGCACTCTTGACGAGTGGCTATGACAGGTTCAGCAGCTTTAACCTTTGTATCGCTGAAAGATTACTGCTGCAAGGGTGCGGGAGGGGAATAGGGACAGAGAATGGAATATTTCAACAAGAACATCAACCATCAGGAGACTTCTCATTAAATGTAAGCACTGTCCCTTGTGTTGATTTAAAAAAAAGGAACAGAATTTAGGCTTTAATATCTAGCTCATTGCTGACCAATAAAGAGGCATTTTCCAAATTTTTACAGATACTCTTTAAGCTAACAAGTCACATTTGCAATGTTTCCAGGGAAGGGAAGGGCATATTATACCATAAAGAATGCTTAAAGACGTATGTTATTGTATGTGACCTTCGGCTACAGTGGCAGGACACAGCCTAGACAAATTTGAACTGAGTTTACAAAGGTTGAGCTAAGTTAATTAAACGTATATATAAACTTCAACAATGAAATTCAGAGCAATCCCATGCTTTTTGTGTAATCTCAAGGAGTCCAAATAGCCTTCTTAGTTCTTATCTGGATAGCCTGTTCCTTGTACTGCTGTTATTGAACTTCTGATTATACAGCCATTCATGGTTTTGGGTATAACCACTTCTGCTATGTTTTGTGTTCTATCTTGAATAAATATGACATGATGTTTGTTTTTAAACATGTGCCTCACGTGAGGAGCTTTTAAAGTGATATTAATACAATCTATTTTCATAATATATTTTTTGTTAGCTTTGGTTGCTGTTTAAAAGTCCCATTTAAAGAGATATTTTGATATTATATATTAATCACTTCAACCCCAGAGGATTTGGCTGCCAAATGACCGGGCCACTTTTTGCAATTTGGCACTGCATCGCTTTAACTGACAATTGCGCGGTCGTGCAACGTGGCTCACAAACAAAATTGACGTCCTTTTTTTCCCACAAATAGAGCTTTCTTTTGGTGGTATTTGACCACCTCTGTGTTTTTTTTATTTTTTGTGCTATAAACAAAAATATAGCGTCAATTTTGAAAACCAGCAATATTTTTTACTTTTTGCTATAATAAATATCCCCAAAAAATATATAAAAAAACTATTTTTTTCCTCAGTTTAGGCCGATACATATTCTTCTACATATTTTTGGTAAAAAAAAATCACAATAAGCGTTTATTGATTGGTTTGGGCCAAAAGTTATAGCGTCTAAAAAATAGGGGATAGTTTTATGGCATTTTTATTAATATTTTTGTTTTACTAGTAATGGTGGCGATCAGCGATTATTATCGTGACTGCGACATTATGGCGGACACATCGGACACTTTTGACGCTATTTTGGGACCATTGTCATTTATACAGCGATCAGTGCTATAAAAATGCACTGATTATTGTGTAAATGTCACTGGCAGTGAAGGGGTTAACCAGTAGGGGGTGGGGAAGGGGTAAGTGTGTTCTAGGGAGTGATTCTAACTGTGTGGGGGCTAGGCTACATGTGACATGACACTGATCACTGCTCCCGATTACAGGGAGCAGAAGATCAGTGTTGTGTTACGAGGCAGAACAGGGAGATGCCTTGTTTACACAGGCATCCCCCCATTCTGCAGCCCCGTGACACGATCGTGTGACACCGGCGCACATCGAGTCTACGGGTCCCGTGGGCACGATCGCGGAGGCAACCCTGATCTAGCACTGATGAATTATTACTGTCTTAATTCTTATCTTGGACTACAGAATAATTAGTATTTATTTTACAGGCATAAGAAAAGAGTAAATGTTTGAGTAGTTTAGCAAATTAAATCACACCATAAATGCTGTGTGTTGTCAGGCCACAACAGGACTTAAGAGCTGAGTGCATTTCTGGCAAATACACTATTTTCTATAGTTGCAGGGATTTGAAAGTGATATAGCTAGGAGAAATGTACATGTTGCACCCCTGTGTTTCTCCCATTAAGAAATCTACCCTTACTAAAGTGGCCATATATTAGTTTTCAAATAAACATTCATGTAAAAATTCCCAGTTTATTTGATCGCTTGACAAATGTCATTTGAAAATACTTCAAAACTTATTTGCTTTTAACATCCAATTTTGGAAACAATGGACTTTCCCAAGCAAATGCTACATTCACAATAAGAAGTTTTCTCTTTTTCCTCGTCACTGCAGTCAAAAACCAATGTTCATTATGACCTCATTAACGCACTTTACAGGCCCCACTAACAAAATAAACATTCCTAAAACAGAAAAAATGGAGCAAAATTCTACAGCATATGGCCAGCTTATGTGCTAAAAAAAAGGCTAATGCCCACCAATTAACAAATAATATCAGATAATAGCAGCTTTTATCAGCTTTGAGAAGTAAGCACAGTAAACAACATATAGTTATGGCTCATAAAGTCTTTTTTGAACTATGTAATTGACTGACTGCTGAGTGTCTGATATCAGGGTTACTATTTCTGGTATTTCAAGGCTCTCTTATGAAAAATTGCCATTATATATCGTAAATTGTCTTAAAGGGTACTTACATGAACTTCAAGTAGGAATGTGAAGCAAGAATAGCATTTACTGTATTTACTTATGAATTACTATGCAGTATAAACTTTCAAGCTGTTAAAACTCAACACTATGCTAACACACTACAAGCAGTAGTAAAGTGACACAGGTTTCCCATCTATTGTGGAATATAGGTCCCAGTTTGAAAAAATAAGACTTAGCAGCCATAGTGCTACTGATAATACTTGCTGTAATGTTTATTAAAGTGGTTATAAATGCAGAATTTTTCCCCTTAATGCATTCCCTGCATAAAGGTGAATAAGCCTTCCAATACCTGTTTCACCCACCCCAAACCCTGAACACTTTCCCGAGGCCTCTGTTGATACAGCACTGTCCCTGTTTGCAATTCTGCTTTTCTCTCTTCTTGGTCTCCCAGGGTACACTGAGAGCAGCGGGAGACATTAGCTCCTGCTGCTGTCAATCAAATCCTGTGAGTAGAGAGCCGGGTGTGTGTCTTTGGAGTTACACAGCCTGAATCGGGAGTGCACCCTCAGGGAAGGCGGAGTGAACAGTCCAAGCAGGGGACTCCAGAAAAGGTGGTAAGGTGCTGCTCTGTGTAATATTATTGCACAGAGCAGGTAAGTATAACTTATAGCGTCATTAATAAGTCCTGGTGATTTTAGACCCTAATTTTCTTACTCAACAGGCTTTGTTGAATCCTTGGGAAAGTGTAAGCAGTTGTTAATTGACGATCATTAATTTTTATGTGGATTCTGGACCTTTTTTTACTGTAAGGGGTGCATATCTCTTGCAGCATCATTGATTTTTGCTTTTTCAGATTAGTATAAAAATCATGTAAAAAAAATCATATTTTTCTATCAAGTATACATTTTACACAGTTATGGCCTTATTTTTTTTAAAACGGTGATTCTTCTTAAATACAAAACTATTTGCTAGAATATCCTAAAAGCAATTGATTTAAGATTTTCCGCTTTCCTATTTACATTCTGCTCAATATGAATCACTGTTTGCCTCTGACTTAATGAAATTACCTTCTTGATGGCAAAATAATAATATCGAGATAATTATGGAAAAATCACTTTCACTGGAAAGTAAATATTTTGATCTGCTTAATACAAATTTATGAAACATGCTCAGTAGACTAACACAGTTTATGGCTACACAGCAACATTCTTATCATAATATTACATTTTTTCCAGTAAAGTCTATATCAAATAAAAATTTATACTTTCTTTCTCCTTTATCTTTTGTGCAGATACCTCAAATCAGCTATGCATCTACAGCACCAGAGCTAAGTGACAACAGTCGATATGACTTTTTTTCACGTGTTGTCCCACCTGACTCCTACCAAGCCCAGGCAATGGTTGACATTGTAACATCCCTAGGTTGGAATTATGTTTCTACGTTAGCTTCAGAGGGGAACTATGGAGAAAGTGGAGTGGAAGCATTTACACAGATATCCCGAGAAGTTGGTAAGGTTCCATTAAACTGTACTTTACACTTAATGCTGGCAACCTATTACTGTGTTACATTTGTAAAACACGCTACACTCTCCGTGGAGCGACAAATATAACTGAATAGATATATGTGACAGGTTCTATTGTACTGCAAAACCATGGAGCTTAAGTACTGCTTGCTAGCCCTATTTATCTGAACATTATTAATGGTGATTTTTTTCACAACAAGCTTTTCTGACAATTTCTTTGTAATGGTGGTTAATAGATTTCCATTCTTATTTTGATGTAAAGCACTGCGGTAATGCCTATTTTAATAGATATTGATGATTTGTTAAATAGTAATATTTTTTTTCTATTATGCATGCTTTAGCATACATTTTATTTCTTTATTTTAACTTGAGCTTGTAAGCAATGCTCAAAATTTCATTTGGTTGGCTCTAGCTATGTTTCTAAAATTACACGCCCATTATTGAATAATAATGCTTGCATCTTGTCAAGCTGAATTATGATACCTCACTTAGAGCTTTCTCCTTGCAAAGCAGATGGGGTGGGGATTTCTTTATGAAGAACAGAAGGAAATAACAATGATGTATAGAACAGGAAAGGGGCAGAGAGGAGTAGAAAGGCAATAATGAGGAAAGACTAAACAATTATTCTTTAAGGTCCATCATAGTTATTTGTTTCTGTTAAGGACATTCTAAATTTATATAACCCAGAAGTTCCAATTAATAAATAAATAACTGTTTAGGTTAAATAATTTACTTGGCAATTGTAATTTGATATGGGCAATAATGATTTCGACTTACTTAACCCCATGTTAATTATTGTAAGCTTCCAAGCTCTTAGTCAACAGAAAAATAGGTATTGTTTTAGGAAGCTTTAGAAACATTTGTATTTGGTTACGTAATAGGCTTTTATATGAGGAGATACATTGAGTTGCAGATTGTACACAGCCATATAGTCTAACTGAGATCCTGCATGCTTTTAAACATTTCTAATAAACATGCTTCAGCATCGCCTCTTGAAATATCATGCCAGTCTGGTAGACCTAATACAGAAAACATCTAAAATGAATTATGAATATTGAAAAGCACAGTTAAAAGGAAAGACCATTTGAACTTGTAAGGGGAAAATGAGAAATATAATCAAGCTATATAAATATAAAAAATTGCCCATATAAAATATTTTCAGGGTACAAGAAACAAAAAACACTCCTTACAGTAGGAAGAAAGGATGTCACAGACAGCTGTTAAAGGGTTTCTTTGATGTAAAAGCTGAAAAAAAATTAAAAAATCACCCACAAAAACAGTTTTTTGCAGATACAGTACATTGTTTTAACCAAGAGTTGGCTTTTAAAACAAAACAAAAAATACTAAAATGTGCTTACATTTAAAATGCATAGTTGAATGGAGATGTTGTATTTTATCTGATTGTAATTTGATGTCAAGAACTTTTCCCCACTATATACAAAATAAAATAAATATTCTTGGAGTTCCACTTTAAAGGACATGGAAGCAAACCTTCCTCTAGATCAGAGATCTTCAAACTATGGCTCTCCAGTTGTTCAGGAACTACATTTGCCATCATGCCTAGTTAAGTCGGTGAATGTTAGAGTTTTACAATGCCTCATGGGATGTGTAGTTCTGCAACAGCTAGAGGACCGTAGTTTGGAGATAACTGTCCTAGATCAACTGGAATTTAGGGAGATCCAAGATTTTTTGGGGGCTAAACTTGATGCAAAAATGTAATTTTTCAAATCTCAATGCTAGGCTGCTATGTGTGACAATTTGCAGAAAGAACAAACAAAAAATCAATGTATAGGGATAATACTACCTCTTTCTCTTGGTGATTTTGAAAACAAAATATTTCTAAAGTCACACTAATTATTGTTCTGTGACTAGTTTGAGAATTTGTCTACAGTATCAAATTTTTTAGACTCCAAAGAACTTACCACCAGAAATTACACATTAAAATATAATGAATTATGTACGATTACTTTTTCAGATTTTCTGAGTATATTTCTTCTAAAATGTACTCATGTAGCCCACACCAAAGTGTTCTTTGAGTGGCATTGTGTGGTAGATGGGATACAGGACATTTATTGTGTGCCGCTCTTTGCCCCTCTTACAAATCACATAGGGAGTGAATGGGAAAGACAACTGAGCATGTTTTCACTGTAAAACTGGATTACTGCTCTGTTAGGCACAAGGACTGCCTATGTGGTGATGATGATGAAATTGTTAGCCTAAAAAGGCACACTGGTGTATGCTGTACTGTTTAGGGCTCCCTAGAAAATATTTAAAGTAATGTAGCTGAGAGTTGTGTACAGGTAACTGTCTATAGCTAGTATGTTTACATAGCCAATAATGCCGAAATACAAAATATTCAGTATTTTTCGGACAGGGAGCTGACACATTGACACCAGAAGTGCAATACAAGTTAAAGGAACACTAAAGGTAAACATTTATTTTTTTTAAATAACAAACATGTTATCCTTACCTCCACCGTGCAGCTCGTTTTGCACAGAGTGGCCCCGAACCTGGTCTTCAGGGGTCCCTCAGTGGCTGTCTCGGCTCCTTCCCGCAAGAATTCACCACCTTCATGCGAGCAAGCTCGCATGGAGGTAAGTTCTTGCGGGCGCACTCCCGTGATATAGCCGGCGGCTATAGCCGTTTACTGTATCACTCGGCCCCGCCCCCCGGTGCGCCGCATCATTGGATGTGATTGACAGCAGTACGAGCCAATGGCTGCGCTGCTTTCAATCAACCAATGAATGAGCCGAGATGCCGGCCGAGAAGCCAGAACATTCACTGCGTGGGACTTTCGAGGGGTCAGGTAAGTAAATGGGGGCTGGGGGGGGTGCTAATCCTCAGGTGTTTTTTCACCTTAATGCATAGAATGCATTAAGGTGAAAAAAATTGTACCTTTACAACCCCTCTAATGTCAGCCAGAACACAGTGCCATTGTGAAAAGTGGCAAATTTCTCTTTAGGAGTGAAGAAGACAATAAATGAAAACCTTTGAGTCATTGAAGGGTGATGCAAATTATGTAAGGTGTACACCATGCAAAGTGAAATGTGAGTTTAATCAGCAGGGAAACGTTTTTTGGCTGTGGTAAGTTTCCTGCTGGGGGGATTCTAGCGCAGGATGTATTTCAAATCAATTTCATAAATGTAATTAATATCATGTACAGAATTTTACCTGTATCTAAACAGTAAACTTTTGTAACAAAACGTTTTCCTTATCCTAGATTTCAAATGTCAACAAGCTGTATGTAAATCTGATCCCTCCATATACTTACCTGCTGCTAATCCTCGGGCCTAGTGGGGGCACTACCTTCATCTGTGGAGGGGGGCTACCTTTATCTGTGGAGGGGGGCTACCTTTATCTGTGGAGGGGGGGCTACCTTCATCTGTGGAGGGGGGCTACCTTCATCTGTGGAGGGGGCTACCTTCTTCTGTAGAGGGGGGCTGCCTTCATCTGTGGAGGGGGGCTGCCTTCATCTGTGATGTGGGGCTGCCTTCATCTGTGGGGGCAGGCTGCCTTAATCTGTGGGGGCACTACCTTCATCTGTGGGGGCACTGCCTTCATCTGTGGAGGGGGGCTACCTTCATCTGTGGGGGCACTGCCTTCATCTGTAGGGGGGGACTACCTTCAATCTGTTGGGGCCCTACCACATCTGGTGGCAGGCAGTGTGGCAAGTGACATTCCGCATCTGGTGGCAGGCGAAATGGCAAGTGACATGCTGAAAGCTCCCACTGATTCTGCATTATGGTGGGTTGAACTTTTTAATTTATTACTACAATATAATAATAGAAATAATGCGCTGACAAACTGCCCGCGAAAAATCGCTTACCCCCCGCGTGCCATACCCAACCTCCCCCCAACCGGGCCTTGGCACAATTTTCTTCCATGCAGCCGGTCCCCGGTGCCAAAAAGGTTGGGGACCACTGGCTTAGAACACACAGTCAACTGCAACCATGGAGGGATGCGTTGAATGCATAAAGTATATAGCACAAGATGCATGGCAACATGGAATTATTGTGCTATCTTAGTGCATGTTCAAACAATCATATTCCAAACCACTATGAATATTGTATAATGCTGCACCATACGCTAATTGTTTATTGTCCTTCATAAGATAACAGAGAGACTATAGAAAGTCCCAGTTGTTTTTGATGACTAGTTGTGTATACGTGTTCTAAGGAGGATTGCAAATGCTGTGACTGAGGCACTGTTGTAAAAACAATTGGATTGGGTGGGCAGTTATAATCTTCTATCTCCACTTTGGAAGAAACTATTTTGACAATATAGTGTATATATATACATATATACATATATAAATATATATAATGTATATATATATATATATATATATATATATATATATATATATATATATATATATACAGCAATACATCGGATTGCGAGTAACGCAGTTTACGAGTGTTTTGCAATACAAGCTATTATTTTTTTTAAATGCTCACTCGGTTTGCAAGCATTGTCTCACAAGACGAGCAGGATTCAAGCCTCTGGGGTGTGCAGTACCACATTTGGCCAGATGTGCGGGGGCGCCAGTGACACTCAGAGCAGCTCCGAGACACTCGGAAACACTCTGTTCCCGAGTGTCTCCAAGCTTCTCAGAGTGTCTCTGAGTGCATCCGAGCAGTTTCCGAGTGTCTCTGGCGCCCCCCACTTCTGGCCACATGCGGTAATGAATACAATATCAGTCACTGTGGAACTAGTTATTTGAATTTCCATTGACTCCTATTGGGAAACTCGCTTTGATATACTTTGGATTACAAGCATTATTCTGGAACAATTTATGCTTGTAATCCAAGGTACCACTGTATACTATATTGTCAAAAGTATTGGTGTGCCTGCCTTTACATGCACATGAACTTTAATGGCATTTAGTCTTAGTCAGTAGGGTACGATATTGATTTAGCCCACCCTTTGCAGCTATAGCAGCTTCAACTCTTCTGGGAAGGCTGTCTACAAGGTTTAGGAGTGTGTCTATGGGAATGTTTGACCATTCTTCCAGAAGCACATTTGGGAGGTCAGGCACTGATGTTGGAGAAGAAGGCCTGGCTTGCAGTCTCCGCTCTAATTCAAAATCTAAAGAGTTTTAACTGCACACATTGAGGCTAGGTTCACACTTGAGAATGCAGCCACTCACAGCAGAGTTCGGTGTGTCGCC
This sequence comes from Rana muscosa, assembly GCA_029206835.1. Classification (NCBI taxonomy): domain Eukaryota; kingdom Metazoa; phylum Chordata; class Amphibia; order Anura; family Ranidae; genus Rana; species Rana muscosa. The sequence continues at coordinate 704,533,525 of CM055118.1, forward strand.
ATTCACCGTTTCAGGTCTGATTTTGAATTCGGACCTGAAATGGACCAAAAGACGCACAGGGTTCCTGTGCAATTCTCACAGGAGCCGCTGCAGAGATGTGTGTCCATAGAGAGCCAGTCACAATCTCCTGCTATGCGAATTGGATGCAGGGAAACCTGCACCCAATTCGCAATAGTGTGAACCCAGCCTTTGAAGGAATAAATGGAACAAAATAGGGAAATATCACTGAAGGAAATCTGCTTCTGAAAATAGTACTTACATAGCATTGATGCTAATCCAACAAAATTAGGAAAATCTTTGTTGTCAACCATGGCATAAAATGAGTGCCAACTTCACTTGCTATCTTTTCTGTATTAGTGACTTATTAAGTAAATACAGTCAGTTACATTTCTGCTGGTATTTTTTTTACAGGCATAGAAGAATGACAGCAGAAAATGACCAAGTGGGCCTTCGAACCTGCCCCTATTATGTTTTTTGTTTTTTGTCTCAGCAAAGATCTATGTTTGTCCCAAGCGGGATTACCTTTACTTACTGCTGACTGACTTACCATCTCTGCTGGAGGTCTGCTTCAAGCATCAACTACTCTTTTGGTAAAAAAATAAGTTCTAAAGTTAGTTTTGAAGTCTCCTTCTGCTAGCTTGAGGTCATATCACTGTGTCCCTGATGTTGCTTCATAATGGCAATATTGCCCTTCTGAACTTTATTCACACTAATTGTTTTTAAAGGATCTAATCATGTCCCCCTTTCACTTCTTCATTAAGACTGTATCTGCAGTCTCTTCTGATATGTTCTATTATTTGTGTTGCTCATCTCTTGATGCCTTCTATTTATTTAATATATTTTTGTAAGTGAGTTCTCTAGTACTATACACAGTGTTCTAAATGATGTCCATCTAAATATCTATAATGGGGAATCAGTACCTTCTTCCTCCTGCTGGTGATCTCTCTAGTGATACATCCTAGAATTGTATTTACTTTCCCCACTGCTAGACCACTTGGTTTTCTTCAAGATGGATCTAGTTTTACAGAACTGCTTTTATTTATAAAAACAAGCAGATATCTGGGTTGCCCTCTTAAGATGGATTGCCAAGCTCTGGGAACTTCTGAAATGTAATTTCTGAATATTGTGAGGTTCAAAGTAGAACTATGGTCAAACTTTAAAATAACATACGTGTCAAAGGCCAACCATACCAGCAAGACTCAAAAAACAGAAATTATAGCAACGCGGGATCTTCGTTAGCAAGATAAGGCCTCATGCCCACGGGCGTTTTTTCAGCCGCGTTTTTGAGCGTTTTTTACAGCTTAAAAACGCCTGTCCATGTTAGTCTATAGCTTCATGCCCACCTAGGCGTTTTTGAGCTGTAAAGAGCATAGGCGTTTGTAAGCTGTAAAAAAAACCCAGGGCCAGTGCGTTCCTCAGCGTCAGAATTTGGCAGGAAAAAACGCGAGCGTCAAAAAACACGCAAAAACGCGCACTAACGCGCACTAACGCGCGGTCGCGTTTTTAGCTCCGACGTTTTTTTTTTTTTTTGTTTTTTTTTTCAAAAAAAAAAAAAAAAAAATATTTACAATAACATGGACAGGCGTTTTTAAGCTGCAAAAAACGCAGCTGTAAAAACGCCAGTGGGCATGAGGCCTAAAAGTTATTTATTGAACAAACAAAATTGCACACTTACATGTCAAGTTCTTGACATTCAGTATAGGATTAGCTGGGGACACCGTAAGATTGCTAGTAGATATCCACAGCTTCTGCTTCCCGAGCCGGCATGAAGGCAGCCTGGTTTGACAGCTGTCATAAGCCGCCAGTGTCCTGAGTTCCCCTCCACTAATCCCTGCCTTGTGACAACCCCTACATGCTGTAGGAGGGAGAGGGTGGTACAGGGGTGTGGTAACATGTTTCAAAGGTACACTTCTTCTTTGTCATAACCTTAATCCTATGCTGCTATTAATTTTGTTGTTTGAGCCTAGTGGGCCTCCCTTGATCTTTTGCTGCAAGCTGCAGGATCCCTGTTGCATGGCCATTGGTTTTTAACTGTGTGGACATCTCAGACTGAGGTCATTGAAGGCTGGAACTTGTATTGCAGGAACTGGTTTGTTGAATCTTGTACCAGTAAGGCCCCATACACACTATTAGATTCTCTAGATTTTTGTCTTCAAATTTACCAAAACCATATAATATGAGGTCAAATCTTAAAGCCCTGTACACACGATCGGATTTCCTATGGTTTTTAAACCGATGGATTTTTCCATCGGAAAACCGATGAAGCTGACTTCCATCAGTCTTGCCTACACACCATCAGTCAAAAAACCGACTGTTCCAAGCGCAGTGACGTAAAACACTCCGATGAGCCGAGAAAAATGAAGTTCAATGCTTCTGAGCATGCGTTGACTTGATTCAGAGCATGCTTGGGTTTTTTAACCGATGGACTTGCCCATAGACGATCGGAATTTGCTATCGGTTTTTTATGCATCGGAAAAATTTAAAACGTGTTCTATTTTTTGACACAGATGGAAAAAAGACCGATGGGGCCCATACACGATCTGTTTGTCTGATGAAAAAAATCTATCGGACTGTTTTCATTGGTAAAACCGATCGTGTGTACGCGGCTTAGGAGTTTAAATTGGCAGTTTCAATCAGGCAGGCCCATGCACTACATGGTTTTGATAAATCTGAAGACAAAAATCTGCAGAAAATCTAATAGTGTGTCTGGGGTCTAAGACTGGGTTCTCTGTTTTTGTAAGTGCCCCCTGGAGCATTTTGTAAATATCCATTGATCATGTTAGTAGAACCATTGGATAGGCAATTCCTTTGATTTGGTGAAAACACTCTTCCTTCTACTGAAAATTCACTAAATTCACTATACCATTTCCCCCCTCCTGTTTAGATGTAGACAGTTGATAGCCATATCAGTGATAAGCCATATCTGGTTCCACCCACATACCTTTAGATTGATAGCACTTTGCAATATCTGCAGAAAGTTAGGGAAATTATATAGCCCTGCTCGGTCCTTCCTACTTTTTCCAGCACTGTCTAGCAGAGTGCATGACAATTCCAGATCCCCAGGTGATTTACCATTAAAAAATAGGTCACTGGCTTTTTTTAAAGACATTAATATGCTTTGAAAATACTTGTTTATTACTCTGAAAGGGAAAAGTAGATGCTTTCTTTAAAGGATAAGTTCACTTTTAGAACATGTTACATGTTCTACCCATTTTTATTGTGGAACATGTAACATGTTCCAGCATTTGCAGCCTTTCCCCCCTCTCCCCTCTCCCCTCTCCCTGTGACAGCGAGCCATTGATCTTCTCCCCGCACCCACTGTCACTATTTGAAAAAAGAGTAGTCGCCAGGGCTCCACCCACATGGCTGCATCATTGAATGGCTAAAAGTACCGTCAGCAATTACGGCTTAAGGCTTGTAGTTTTCAATGAGCTGCAAGGGCGCTAGTGCGTGTCCTCATAATCCAGTGATCTTTCTGCTCTTAGGTAACTGCCTGCCTGTATGAGGTACAAGCAAACAGCTATTGTGAGAGTCTGCAGGAGCTGAACATTGCACTCATGATCTGCTATTTGAGAGCACAATGCTCTCAAGGTTCCTTAGAAAAAGAAAAATGCAAATTTTTTACCTGTAAAAAAAAAATGTACATTTATTTTATTTCTTTAAAAGGTGAACTTATTCTTTAAATTAACTTTAACTGCTTATACACAACATTTAAAGTCCTAACCATCATTTAATATATGTTTGACATACTGCATACTCTGAATCAGTCAAGCAATGCTAAATTATATGCCATTTATGTCTCAGTAAGTTAGCAGTCTCTTGCAAACATCACCTAGTGCTTGGTAAAATAATAATAAAAAAAAAAAAAAAATTGGGAGTATGCAAAGCTTTTCTCACGATTAATTACATTTGGCAATTTTCTCCCTTGCATGTAGAATACGTAGTCATTAATCAACAAAATTCTCATTTAGCTTGCATATGTTCTATGTGTCACAAATAAATTGACCAGTTATTCTACCTAAACATAACAGTCTAAAAAATCACCATGAAGTTGACTGTCATAACCTTGGGGGTATAGTTATCTCTGAAGTAAAATCCTGTATAAAAAAGTAGAAACTGCTACATGAGTTCAGGCACCAGTAAATACAAGAATAATTCCTTGTAATTTACCATAGCTTCAGGAATGACATCGGCTTAAACCAATCAATTCTAGTTTCACATGTTTCATAAATTCTACAATCTGTAGTAGATCATTCATCTGGATCAATTCTAATAAAATAGGTTTAGGTTTTGATATAAAACAAGTATAGAGCTGTGCTCAAGAGTATTTAGTCACCATTCTAATGTGTGTCAGGAAAATGCCCCAGCATTTATATCTATACAGATAGCAGTGGAACCTTAATCCAGTCACAATGGAAAAGTTACTGCCCAAGAACAGAATGGAAGGTGTAAAAGTTGCGGAACCACCCTGTTCTAGTTAAATAATTCCATCCTTGGTCTCAGGAAAGCTTCATCTGTGTTAATCCTTTGATTTGCATGGCCGGGGCAGAGATGTTAAAATGGTATTATAAGTGGAAGAAAGATGGTAATGAAGACCCCCTTCCCCTAGGATGACTATTCCCTTTTGATGAAGATGACCTCTTTTATGCCACTTGAAATGCATTGTTCCTCTCTGTCCAAAATGTGCATCTCACTGTTCTAAAAAAAAATGCCAATTTTCTTTACGGTGTAGGAAAATTCTTGACCTGTAGAACTTTAAATCCATGTACCTTGTTTACTAATTCTTTGGATTTCTGAATATGCTGTACTGTGTTGGCAACTAAAAATGATAAGATAGTAGCCAGATATTTAGTAGGGATGAGCCGAACACCCCCGTGTTCAGTTCGCACCAGAACCTGCAAACAGACCTAAAGTTTGCGTGAACTTTAGAACCCTATTAAATACAATGGACTTGAACGTTCGAAATCAAAAGTGCTAATTATAAAGGCTAATATGCAAGTTATTGTCCTAAAAAGGGTTTGGGGACCCGGGTCCTGCCCCAGGGGACAGTTATCAAAGCAAATATTTTTTTTTTAAATGCCCGTTCTTTCGGGAGCAGTGATTTTAATAATGCTTAAAGTGAAAGAATAAAAGTGAAATATTCCTTTAAATTTCATACCTGGGGGGGGTCGTATAGTGTGCCGATAAACTAGCACTTGTTTCCCGTGTTTAGAACTGTCCCTGCACAAATTCAACTACCAGGCCCTTCAGGTCTGGTATAGATATTAAGGGCAACCCTGCATCAAATAAAAAAAAAATGATGTGGGGTTCCCCCCAAATATCCATACTAGACCCTTCAGGTCTGGTATGGATTTTAAGGGGAACTCCACCCCAAATTTAAAAAAAAATGGCGTGGAGTTCCCCCAAAAATCCATACCAGACCCTTTATCCAAGCACGCAACCTGGCTGGCCGCAGGAAAAGAGGGGGGGACGAGAGAGCACCCCCTCCTGAACCGTACCAGGCCTTTAACAAAGGGGACCCCCAGATCCCGCCCCCCCTATGTAAATTGGTAAGGGGTACCCCTACCATTTCACAAAGAAAGTGTAAAAAAATAAAAAAAAAGCACACAGACACCTTGGAAAAGTATTTTATTAAAAATAAAAAAAATAAAAAACCCATTCCAACAATGTAATCCAGTGTCCCGCGGCGATCCGATGTCCAGGGTTGCAGTCTCCACTCCACACGAAACGTCATTGGCTGAGCGGACCTACACTGCGGAGGAAGTTCCCCATCAGGTTCGCTCAGCCAATGACGTAGGCGGGGTCTGAGGTACGAGGGGGCGGGGGCGGGGGCATCATTGGCTGAGCGGACCTGATGGGGAACTTCCTCTGCAGTGTAAAAAATTAATAGACCCGCCCCTTCTCACGTTCCCCATCAGGTCCGCTCAGCCAATGACGTAGGTGTAAGGCTGAGCGGACCTGATGGGGAATGTGAGAAGGGGCGGGTCTATTCATTTTTTTACACTGCGGAGGATGTTCCCCATCAGGTCCGCTCAGCCAATGACGTAGGCCCCCTCGTACCTCAGACCCCGCCTACGTCATTGGCTGAGTGGACCTGATGGGGAACTTCCTCCGCAGTGTAGGTCCGCTCAGCCAATGACACTTTCTTTGTGAAATGGTAGGGGTACAATGTACCCCTTACCAATTCACATAGGGGGGGCTGGGATCTGGGGGTTCCCTTTATTAAAGGGGTCTTCCAGATTCCGATAAGCCCCCTGCCCGCAGACCCCCACAACCACTGGGCAAGGGTTGTGGGAATGAGGCCCTTGTCCCCAGGTACAGTTCAGGGGGGGGCGCTCTCTCGTCCCCCCTCTTTTCCTGCAGCCTGCCAGGTTGCCTGCTCGGATAAAGGGTCTGGTATGGATTTTTGGGGGAACTCCACGACATTTTTTTTTATTTGGGGTGGCGTTCCCCTTAAAATCCATACCAGACCTGAAGGGTCTAGTATGGATATTTGGGGGGAACACCACGTCATTTCTTTAAAAAAAATTGTTGCAGGGTTCCCCTTAATATCCATACCAGACCTGAAGGGCCTGGCAATTGAATTTGGGGGGACCCCCAAGCATTTTTATTTATTTTTTATCAATGACTTTTCTCTGTATTGCCGGGAGCCGACAATTCATTATAGCCGCGAGTGCTTTTAAATGACTTTTTTCCTTCAGAAATGACACTTTGTGCAGGGACAGTTCTAAGCAAGGGAAACAAGCGCTGCTTTACAGGCATACTATACACACACCCTAGGTATGAAATTTTTAAAGGAATATTTCACTTTTATTGTTTCACTTTAAGCATTATTAAAATCACTGCTCCCGAAAAAACTGACATTTTTAAAACTTTTTTTTGCATTGATACATGTCCCCTGGGGCAGGACCCGGGTCCCCAAACACTTTTTATGACAATAACTTGCATATAAGCCTTTAAAATTAGCACTTTAGATTTCTCCCATAGACTTTTACAGGGTGTTCCGCAGCTTTTCAAATTTGCCGCGAACACCTCAAATTGTTCGCTGTTCGGCGAACGTGCGAACAGGCAATGTTCGAGTCGAACATGAGTTCGACTCGAACTCGAAGCTCATCCCTAATATTTAGCAATGTTACAGCGCATGAGACAGAGATGATTCTGTAGACAATTGACCTTGAATATGTATGTGCATGATGTAGAGTCATAAAATTGACCAAATAAATAAAATAATCAGCCCACAAAAGCAAAACAGGGCTAGATCATGCAAACAGCAGGAAGATGGTAGATATCCTAGACTGGGACATTAAGGGTTAATGCCTCTCGGAGCTCTTGTGACAACCAGCAATGATCCAAACAGGCACAGGCAATATGTAAGCCAAGAGAAACAGGGCACAGGGAAGCATCAGTGAACAAATCTTTATTTGAACTAAAACAATGTAGCAACTCACATATCAGCAAGGATGATGCAGCATAAGGTTAACTGTGACAATCCAGGCATGCTCCATCAGATGCACGACGCTAGATTCCTGGGCAGCTCACATGTACACCATGAAGGTAGAGCTGCACAACATGCCACCTGCACACTAGAGATCCTCACACACAGAAAACTGTCAGAGGGGGTAGGTGGTCAATAGACAATGCGTTTCCAGGCTTGGAAACACATTGTCAGATGTCCCCTCCTCTCCCACTGAGTTTTTTGTGTGTAAGAATTAAAGATTCCTTCATTGATGCTTCTCTGTGCCATGTTCCTCTTGTCATACATATTCACTTGGAAAAGTGGTAACTCTAGAATCAAGTGTATTCTTGCCCAAGGTGAATTACAGGATGGTAATGTTCAGATCTCACCTGTAACAGCCCTCTCCTTCAGTGGGGTCAAGTTGGAAGGAGGCTTTTTGGCACTTAACATGACCACTAAGACTCTCAAAATATCCTTGTATGTGATGAGATGGTTACCCAAGCCCCGTTCAATACCATACATTTGTTTGCATAAGATTTTTAAGGCTACGTTGAATTATCCTCTTTACTTTTATTCACAAATAGCAAAACATTTCAAACTGACCTTTCCTAAAAGCAAATAGGAAGTTTGTTTTTCATATCCAGTGACGGATGATTGTATAAACCTGAAAGTATATCCTTATGCTACAAAGGGGAGAATATACAATATCAACACAAAATTGTTGTTAGGAAACACCATAATAATATGGATAGTTATACTGGTTGTTTTGAGAATTTGCTATCAACTTAGAACTGGTAACATGTAAGGGTGCCTATCACTTTCTTTTAGACCTCTTTCACACTGGGGCATTTTTCAGGCGCTTTAGCATTAAAAAAAAGCTCCTGTAAAGCGCCTGAAAGAAGCTGCATCTGCAATACCAATGTGAAAGCCTGAGTGCTTTCACACTAAAGCGCCTGAAAAACGCCCCCCATGTGAAAGAGGTCTTAGCGTTAAAAAAGCTCCTGTAAAGCTCCTGAAAGAAGCCTCATCTGCAATCCCAATGTGAAAGCCCAAGTGCTTTCACACTGAGGCGCTGTGCTGGCTTCTTTGCAGTGCTTTAGAAGCATTGAATACACCGCTCATAAAGCGCCCCTTCCCATTGAGGCGCTTTTTTAATGCCAAAGCGCCTGAAAAATGCCCCAGTGTGAAAGGGGTCTTAGCGGAGCTTTACCAGTGTTTTTCGGGCGCTGGCAGTGTGAAAGGGCTCTGAAAGCACTCAGGCTTTCACATTGGGATTGCAGATGAGGCTTCTTTCAGGCGCTTTACATGCACTTTTTTTTAACGCCAAAGCGCCTGAAAAACGCCCCAGTGTGAAAGGGGTCTTAAAGTGGGAAAAAGCTGAGAAGGAATTAAGATTTTGTGTATGATATTCAATCTTATGCCCCATACACACGATCGTTTTTCATGCCGTTAAAAATGCCATTTTAAAAAATGGCCATTAAAAATGATCGTGTGTAGGCTCCAGAGCATTTTTAACGACGTGAAAAACGGCCATTAAAAATTCCGGACATGCTCTCTTTTTTCACGTCGTTTTTCATGTCATTTTTTTTAACGACGTGAAAAACGATAGTGTGTATGCTTTCACGACGTGAAAAAAAACGCGCATGCTCAGAATCAAGTATGAGACGGGAGCGCTCGTTCTGGTAAAACTAGCGTTCGTAATGGAGATAGCACATTCATTACACAGTAACGGACTGAAAAGCGCGAATCGTCGCTCAACAAACTTTACTAACATGAAGGGTGGCGCCATTCGAACGGAACTTCCCCTTTATAGTGCCGTCGTACGTGTTGAACGTCACTGCGCTTTGCTTGATCGTTTTTTTTAATGATGGTGTGTACGCAAGGCAGGCTTGAGAGGAAACATGAAAAAAAACGAGGAGAAAAACGTCGGTTTAAAAAATGACAGTAAAAACGATCGTGTGTACGGGGCATAAGAGATAATTTTGAGGGAGCTGAGGGCCCCCAATGTGTGCTTGCACAATTAAACAAACCAGAAAATGGCATTGAATTTAAACACACATTGGGGGTCTGCACCAGCCTTATGTAAATCTGAAATTCCAGTGTGTTATAGATCCATAGATACAGTATAGGACACTGAAATTACATGCAGATCTCCTGTAAAACCTGAGCTTGTCACTACCATCTCCTAAACAAACCCATTGCTCATCGTGGCTGCTTATTACACTTATTACATTGCAAGGTAGAGCTGTGGAGGTGGGAGAGAATATATGGGTCCCCATGGGGAGCATTTCCTTACTTTCTATTAATTTCCTACAGTATCTGTTCTGTACAACAACTGTCAAAAAAGGAGGTGCATTGAAATCTCTCAAATGGGGGCACAAAAAACTATGAAACAAACTTTTCCCCACTATATCAAAAACATCAAAACAAAAGAGGTTCGACTGTATTCGGGATTTTAAAAAAAAAACAATTTAAGAAAATCCCAATTATCAAATGCACTTTAGAAATAAAAGGCCGATGCAAAGTAACAATGTACCTTGACAGTAAAACTAATGATGCGATAAATATTTTTTAATAATGTCCTGAAAATATTTCAGATCAGCAAAGCTTTGAACAATATGATGCATATATTTCAGAGAATTTTCTTTTCTGTGCTTGATTAGACATTGTTTTCCTTTTTTTTTTTGCCAGCAACTGAGGTCATTTTGCTGTAAAAGTTGTTTTCAAGAGGTGAAGTTTTTACGTACCCTGTCCTTTTCATTATGTGAACAAAATGTTTAATTTGTAGTGGAAAATGAAATGTTCATGCAGCAAAGAGATTTCATGGTGCATTATTTCCATATAAAAGAAGGGTGTGTTGAATAATTTCTTGTAATAATAGCATGATGAGTGTCAAGCCACATTTCCAGAGCTGAGGCGCAAAGTATATAGTTATTCTGTATCAGCTTACTGCAAGAATTGTTTTACCAGAGGCTTAGGAATGGGGTAAATCATTAAAGTGAGATTATATTACAAGAGTTTTTTGTAAGAGTCTTTCCTCTCAGTACTTTATAATAAAATGTATTTATCAGGAGTAATGTTGCTATTCTTGAGGTAACTGTAGATTTTGGATATCTATGGGTACCTTCAGACCTTAGCTAATGTATCCTGTGAGAAAAAAATACACTATCAGTCCAATAACATCATTGGGATAAAACAAGAAAGTAAAATAAAATAAATTATATAAACTAATATCAGCACTTAGGGGGACTGCACTGAAAACTGAAATATACTTTCATAAGAATATAAACTAAGCTTGTTATTCTTTGCTTCTTCAATTTTCAGTGCTTAGATTATTAAAGAATGTCAAACAATTGTCTTTTAAAGTTAGTCCAGCCAACAGTAATAATTTTGGTTATAGGTGTACCCATCTGGGCCAAATGCCCTAGTGTTTTATTTATTAATTTCTTACATTTTTGAAGTTGCTAGTGGTTAGCCCTGGTTTTTCTGACATTCTACCCACCTAACTTGCAATATTACTATGTGCTATAAAAGGGTATTCCCTGACACTCTTGTGTTATCACTCCCCTTGTTACGTTCTCCATAGTATACAAAAAATCCAAAATGGAAAATATGACTTATGTATAATTGGTGTGGCAGGTTTGCAGATTTTAGAAATTGAGTTACTGTGTATATATATATATATATATATATATATAAAATATATATATATAAATATATATATATATATAATATAATATAATGATGCGCTGTGGCACCAACCTAAAGTTTTACAAGGTGAATCTTCAAACAAAGATATATATAAATGTGAACCAGAAATGTGACAATAAACCCAGTGCTCAATGCTCCATGTACTGTGTACATAAATCAATATTGATTGCTTAATCAATTTAAGCAGCACAGGATAAAAATGCAATGTGGAGTAGATGATCCTAACCACATAATGCTAATATCACTCAAAAACTTGGCCCCAAATGAATAGGATAAACAAGTCCACAGATTTCTCAATTCAAACTTCCGGTGCATACACCAGCCAATGTCCCTCTGTTATAATCACTCCATGGATCTTCCCATCTGCTGGCGATGAATTCACTCAGTGATTCCTCATATGCTCCTGGTTGCCATATGCATTAGATGGACATGTGTAGGAAATACAAAAAAAACAAAGATCATTGCGCAGTAAAGCACCACACCACAGTCTCCTACTCAGCTGTGTGTGTGGTTACACTCACATATCCTGGATATAAAACAGCGCTTGTAATCAGCTCAGTCAGATCAATGTCCTCCTTCGGCTGCTGGGAGCGTCACTAGGCTCCTACCCCTACGCGTTGCGTCAATGACACGTGACTTACTCATGGGTATGCATGTCATAGATAGGGCAGATCCATGGAGTGATTATAACAGAGGGACATTGGCTGGTGTATGCACCAGAGGTTTGAATTGAGAAATCTGTGGACTTGTTTATCCTATTCATTTGGAGCCAAGTTTTTGAGTGATATTAGCATTATGTGGTTAGGATCATCTACTCCACTTTGCATTTTTATCCTGTGCTGCTTAAATTGATTAAGCAATCAATATTGATTTATGTACACAGTACATGGAGCATTGAGCACTGGGTTTATTGTCACATTTCTGGTTCACATTTATATATATCTTTGTTTGAAGATTCACCTTGTAAAACTTTAGGTTGGTGCCACAGCGCATCATTATATTATATTATTTCACAGTGGAGAGCTCAGCATTCTTTGAATGATTGCAGCTGGTATCATTTAATAATCTTTTGTTTTTTGTTCTCACGTTCACCACGTATTAGCGCTTTAGTATCATATTTCACTATATATATATATATATATATATATATATATATATAAAATCATTTTTCCGTAGATGCTAGCTCACCTTACACCTTCAATTGGACACTCTGTTAGTGAGATCTTTAAGTTTGATTGTCTGGGTCTGCATACAGGCTGTGGTCATTATTACAGGGTTCAATGCTATTTTAATTTCATATATATCTTTTTAGATTATAAAAAAGGGAGATCTCATGGTTGGGGTTTCCAAGACTCAAGCTGGCCATAGATGATTTGTTTTTTTCAATTAGCCAGGGGGCTGATCGAGAAAAAAAAGGATTCTCTCATCCACACAAGCAAGAAGAATGGAGGAATCCTTTCCCCCCCCGTGCTATTGTATTATGACAGCGGGCACTCCTCCACTGTCGGAATACTCTAATCAGTACTGCAACCGATTGGCTAACCAAATGAAGGTTTTCCAACAGTCCTGTTCAACAGAAGACAATCAGCAGAATGCCTTCTGTTAAGCGGGAATGGTGATAGATGGATTGAAATTCAGTCAGCCCCTGCTCAAATGACTGAATTTTGATCCATCTATGGCCGGAAGAAGCTGGAGACTACCTTAACCCACCAGACACTACCTATTACTAAAATATCACTTTTAAATGAATTGATCTCTAAACATTCCAGGATCCACTAACAAAATAAAGACTGTTTTTGAGCAGATTGACCAGAGTTAACTTGTGCCCAAATTATAAACACTCAAGTATTCACAAAAGCCTGCTACACGCTAATTTAAAATAACTTTTTTTGTTCAATCCAGCGGGATTGTAATGCATTAGTGAACATTTCTCTACAATTTTCAAACTCATTATATACTGCTAGACTGAAAAATATTATATGTTATTATTTATGGCAGGGATATGCAATTAGCGGACCTCCAGCTGTTGCAAAACTACAAGTCCCATCATGCCTCTGCCTCTGGGTGTCATGCTTGCTGCTGTCAGAGTCTCGCTATGCTTCATGGGACTTGTAGTTTGGCAACAGCTGGAGGTCCGCTAATTGCATATCCCTGATTTATGGTATTGAGGTATGAACATGCACTTCAGACCAGTTTTTAATTTGGAAGTCAAATTTTTATTTAGTTTTAGTCTTAGTCTTTTGACTAAAATGCCATTTTAGTTTTAGTCCCATTTTCGTCTTTTGACTAAAATGCCATTTTAGTCTTAGTCGTATTTTAGTCATCCCAATTGTTTTAGTTTTAGTTGTATTTTAGTCAACTAAAATAGTATTCATTTTTTTGACTAAGGCCCAGTTCACACTTGTGTGAGTTCATAACGAATGTGATGAGTCAAAAACACTTTGAATTCGCATGTCATCCCTAAAGTCATTGTTTTCAACAACGGTCGTTCACATACATGCGTTGCGATTCCTCTACGAATGCAATGCTATAAAAAAAGGGTCTTGTCCGACTTTATTGCGTTGCGTTGCAAATTTATTCTCCATAGACATCAGTGTAAGTCGTTCTGGAATCGCAATGATGGTTCACATATGTGCGAATTCCACCACGCCTTTTTTCTTTTACACTATGATTTCATTGGCTAGAACATTAATCGCAGCTATGTCCCACTCTCTATATTCGCAGTAAAATTCACACCTCAGAATGGACAAAAAATGGACCAAATTCACAGCACATCAGTGTGAACCGGGCCTAAAGTGTTTTAGTCATTTTAGTCGACAAAATTAACACTGGTATGCACAGGCCAAAAATCAGCTGGTTCAGTAGGAACTGGTCAAATTTCACTCTGTGGGTTTACCCTTGTCTGTTCAACAGCTTCTGTTGAATGTTCCTGCTGGAAAACAAGCAGTTGTTTAACGCTTGCAGGCAATGGCAGAAGTGCTGATGAGTGTATTCTGGAAGGGGGTAGTCCCTGCTGTCAAAATACAATAGCGCAGTGGGGGAGATTCCCACATCCACATCAAAACTGTCTGCGTATAACCTGCTTTAGAATTTGACCCAAAAGAGTTCTTCTGCCAAAATTCCCACTCCGTCTCTTATTTATACTGTATGTACATGAAACATGATCTTAACACTGAGCAGTGAACCAGTTTTAGTTCCCATTCATGTATTAATGGGAATCTTTCAAAAAAAGTAATCTGTTTTGAGAGGACTCGTGTGTGTGCACTCATTTCCCTGGATCTAATATGGAACACATGAATTGAGGGACTTCTACTTGCGTTTTAGAGCTTGCCACAGAAGTCCCAGTGGAACTAAATAAAAATGTACTCATCTCAACCTACATTGCATTGTATGCAGTTAAGTAATCTAACCGCTTCAAATCCAAATTTCCCTTAATGATCTTTCCCTACATTATTGAGAATATGCTGCTAATTTTATTATGCACACTGCAATATTTATAGTGCATTAGTACTATTAATAATCCTCTCATGTACTCCTAGCCAACCCTCCCTTTTTGTTCAATGTGGAAAAGAAGGTGTGTATTAAATTTTTTAGAAGCAGTGCAAATGCACGCATTGTGCAATTATAATTCATTCACTAAATGTGTTCACTACTAAATCAATCGAGCTGAGAGAAAGGAGGCTACTACTGGGACTTGTGGATCAATTCTACCTATATCCATTGGAGGCTTTTTTTTTTTATTAGGTGTTCCATTGATTTAAAAGCATCACCATTGGTACATGCAGCTGTAATTCTCACAGAGTGCTACAGAGTCTTATTTCTTCTGTGCACTCAAATGTGTTTTCCAAGTAGCATTAAAAATGAAAATCCTAAAAGCTCCATGCACACTGGGCTTAAAAAAATTGCCAGTGCCCTTGGCAGAAAACAAACGCTCATATAGATCGTTTTTTGTACAAAGTTTAGACGAGTTTCGGAGAGTTTTACATTTTTGCTGCCAGAAAGCTCCAATCAGAAACGCAAACCAGAGTTTTTTTTTTTCTGCCTCTAAACCTTGAGCTCAAAATATGCCTGTAATCTTCATGGACACATAGGACAACATTGAGCTGCTTCTACAGGCAGAACACTGTCCTGTAGAAGCAGCGGCTTTTAGGCCAGTGTGCATGGAGCCTTAATTAAATGGCATAAAGATGAAAACTGGCCTTTTTAAGAGCCCTTTCACACTGCCAGCACCCAAAAAAACGCTGATAAAGCGCCGCTAAAACTAGTGGCGCTTTACCTGCGTTTTTTAGGCACTGGCGTGGCTCTTTTAACCCCCACTAGCAGCCGAATAAAGGTTTAAAAGTGCCCAAAAAGTGTCGCTACCGAGGATTTCAATAGAAAGGGGCACTTTAAGGGCGGTGTATACACCGCTCCTAAAGCGCCTCAAAGAATCTGCTTGCAGGACTTTTTTTGACATCCTACCAGTGCAGCGCCCCAGTGTGAGAGCACCCAGGCTTTCACACTGGGATTGCAGATGAGGCTTTTTTCAGCCGCTTTACAGGCGCTATTTTTAAAAGCAAGGCAAAAGCAACATGAAAGGTGCAGCATTTCTTAACAATTAGCCACCGATCAGTCAGATTTTACACACAATTTCCTTTCATCATCAATAAGTAGAGCAATATCCTTACTGGTTTATAGAAAACAAATCATCACAAATTGTTAATGTAACCCTTTCCAAAAACAAAACTTTGCGAACATTTAGTAAAATGGCACTTACATTACCTCCCGTGCCTTACTATTGCTTACCAGGCTCACCTGTCATGTTTAATGTAGGACGTGAAAAGGGAGGGGGGTGGGCCAACTATTGATTATGTCAAGTCAATATTTGCACAACAAAGCACCCTGGGTTTGAGAGACCCCAGAATACATTGCAATGTATGTACAGGCACTGAAGGGAACCTGCTTTTCATTCTGTTTCAGGTTTGCAGAACTTTGTGTGTAGAAATGGTTGCTTTAATATAACTGACTTTTTACAATTAGCTTTTCTGCAATAACTGCTTGTTATTGTTTTTTTTTTTCAGATGAAGTTGTATATTTTTTTCTCTCCCTCTTTCCCTCATTTCCCTGCCTTCTAGCTCTTTATAAGCGATCAGGCTTTCTTCTCTGCCACCTGGGAGGTCATGCTGTTGCGGAAATGGCAGAGAGGGGCTGGCATGTTTTCCTTGTCCTTTTGATCATGTTACAATGCACTGACAGTATTAAGGTTCTCTCCCTGTGAGCTTCATAAATATGTATAAACAGTATAATGATGAAGATATGAGCACTGTATTTTCAGTTATTGCTTTTCTGAACTCCAAATTGTTAAATTTCTAGGATCTGTTGGCAGTCTCATTGTAAATGTATGGAGCACTTGTTTCAGTTCTTCACATGATTCAAAAACACAGTGTGATTGGTGCTATAAATGATAAAGTAAATTAAAAGTGCAAACATTTTAAATCATTTGAAACATTGACTGATGTACGTTATCATAATTAGCGATGAGCTGAATGTACCTGGGTTCTGTACGGGGAAGTTTAATGAACTCTACAGAAGTCTGAACGCCGAATCTGCACCACAATAAAGTCAATGGGAGCTGAATTATGGAAATAAGTAATGGCAATTTACTAGGCTTGTGGTTAATGGACTGTAAAACAAAATACATGGAGGACTGGTCTCTGCCCTGGGGGACATGTTCCAATGAATGAATAAACGGCCAAGTGCTAAACACGTCAAGCGTTAACACACATTTAGGCATGTTTAGATGAGTTTACAAGCATCAAGTGTTTTTCTGCCCAAACTCCTGGATGCACTGGTAGAGGGTTTTTTTTTTCTGCCTTTAAACTCCCCTGCCACTAAACGCTGCTAAAAGTGTGAGTGGACACATATAGACTAACATGGAGAGAGTTTAGAGGCTGAAAAAAATATGCCAGGTGCTCCTAGAAGCAGCTGCAAAAGTGTCCTGTGTACATGAGGCCTAATAATGCCTAAAGTGACACATTATATTTGTGGAATTACTTTCATTAACATACCATGGGTTAAGGGAAAGAAAATAGCTTGATTTCCCCTTCAGCACATTCAGTGTTGATGGGGGAATCCCTCCCACTGCGCTATTATATTCTGACAGCGGTTTCCCCACCATCAGAATATAATGATTCCTGCTGCCATCTATAGCCGGTGGCAGCAATTGCACAAAAAAAAACCCCTGATAGGCTGGTTGTACTGAAGTTGATCAATAGATCAACTTCAGTACAACCAGCCTGCCCATTGATGGTTCAAAATTCATATGGTTTCTGCTGAACTGGCCAAATTTCAGTCTGCTTATGGCTGGCTTAAGGGTCTGGGTTATTTTAAGCATGCCTGGCTGTAATCAAGCCTGGCTGCGTTCCCTTCCCTGACTCCGATTTTTTTGCAACTGTGCTTAATTTAAATAAAGGTAATATTGTGTAAAAAATATTTAACAGATTTATTGAAGAAGAAATGTTTTGTAAAAAAAAATGTTGCAAAATATGTGTTCACGTTTACTTAGCTTTAAAGTATTTTACTAAACCCACAAAACAGTAAAACCAGTCTCTATATGCAGTAAAGCATGCTTGTTATACTCACTGTGGAACCTAAGTTGTATTTACTTTGAATAACCAATCACATGAAGCTGTAAAGTAAAACATTTTTTTTTTTGCTATATGGACATTCACTTTTCCAAATGAGCTTTCACTTTGCTAGATGACTAGTGCCCACCGCTATGTAAACTGACCACAATATATTATTTCACTCAGGAGTATGTATCTGATTTCAGAAGGCATTTTCTAATAAAGCAAAAGCTGTTGTGTTAATTTTCAGAGATAAACTGATTCTTGCTGTCATTTTTCTTGCACTAGACAATGAAAATGTAGGGTTGCTTAGTGTAGCACATTCTTACTCCTACAGTTTTCTTAAGGAGCCAGTCCTGTACACATTCTTACACCTTTGAAAGTGTCTTCCAAAACAGTTGTTGAACTATAAACTTTGGTATGCGTGGTGAATTTATGTAGACTTCACTTGAATAAAACTCTGACTATTTTAGAGAAAAAGCCTATATACATTGGTTCATTTCATGCTCCAAATGTCCTGTATTTTAGACAAAGTAGCGCCAGATACAGTTCCAGTATGTTCTCGGTTTAAAAGGCTTACATAAAATATTTGTCAAATCTTAATGGATGAAACAAATGGTGAAAGTGGTATGAATTACCCAGAAACTCATTTATAATTGACCAAATGGCAGCAAGTTAGGAAACAATCAGCGTTGTTTAGAGTGGTAAAACCTGCATTTGTTTGATCACAAAGCTAGTTTTTACATTTATTATGTCTACTTGAACAATTACTTTTTTTTATAAAGCTTTGACCTTAATGTAAAAACAGATAAATGCAGCAAAAAAAAGAAAAAAGAAAAGAGCTAAAGTGGCGTTATATTCAAAGAAAGTGTTGAGAATAACATAATTGATGTACATAAGCTAAGAATGCTTGTGTATTTTAACCACTTCACGCCCAAGGTACGTAATAGGATGTCCTTGACTTTGAGCGGGGATATCGGAATGATGCCTACAGCTACAGGCATCATTCAGATATCGTCTTTTTTTTCAGCCGGCGATTTTCTGCACCATAAGATCATAGTGGCTGTTCCGCCGCTTGATCGTTCTTACGGGCGGTGAGAGGGGATGTACCCCCTCCCGCCGACCCCGGTGCTTCTACCAACTCACCGCTGCGATCGGTGAGTCGGATAACGGATCCGCCGGCCCCAGATGTTGACCATAGAGATTTCCGGCCGACCAGATGGTCGCCGGAGTCTATATGATCGTTTGGAGGCCGGGCGCGATTTTATGACGTCACGCCCGGCCTCTGGATTCAAACAAATGGCGCTGCCTCGGCTGGGTGGCCGAGATCGTTTATTTTTATTTTATTTCAGGCTTCCCAGCCTAGAGGTGAGATGTGGGGTCTTATTGACCCCATATCTCACTGTAAAGAGGACTGATCATGCCATATTCCTATTACAAGGGATGTTTACATTCCTTGTAATAGGAATAAAAGTGATCAAAAATGTTTTATTTATTTTTAAAAAGTGTCAAACTAAAAAAAGAAAATTAACAATAGAATAAAAATAAAAAATTAAAGTGCCCCTGTCCCCGTGTGCTCGCATTCAGAAGCGAACGCATACGTAAGTCCCGCCCACATATGAAAACGGTGTTCAAACTACACATGTGAGGTATCACCACGAATGTTAGAGCGAGAGCAATAATTCTAGCCCTAGTAACATCATATTTCACATTATTCAAAAAAATTGGGATAACTTTAATGTTTTTTTTTTTTTTTTAAAGCATGAAACTGTTTTTTCCCCCCCAAAAAACATGTTTGAAAAATTGCTGCGCAAATACCGTGCGAGATAAAAAGTTGCAATGACCGCTATTATATTCTCTAGGGTCTCTGCTAAAAAAAAAACATACATAATGTTTGGGGGGTCTATGTAATTTTCTTGCAAACAAATTATAATTTTTACATGTAGGAGGGAAGTGCCAGAATTTGCCCGGATGGGAAGTGGTTAAAATACCAACCATATCAGCTTCCACTTTGTTAGAGAACTGTGCTTTTCATTTACTTAAAAGGGAAGTTATTCTGATCCTCCTCTTTCCCCTTTCCTTTTTTGGCATTGTTTCATTTTTTATTTTTTTTTTGGGGGGGGGGGCATCTATTTCTAACAAATACCTGCTCCTGCTTCCACTGGAAGAACCTAAGGGAATCCCAGTGCAAGTTCTCCCCCCACTTTTAACCTCCTGGTACATGTCACAGGTCCCAGGAGACTGCGGGACCATTCACAGAGTACAACACAGCTTGCACATGTGCAGTGGCTTTCTGCAGTCAACATGGAGACCCTGGGGACCCGAAGACCAGTGAATAACCGACCTAGGTAAGGTCAGCGCTGGATCCCTGTCTCTTTGTTAAAAGTCAGCCACTACAGTATTTGTATATGCTTAGTTTATTTTATTTTTTTAAATGACTGAAGAACCTCTTTAATGGCCATTTTAGATGGTGATGGACAATAATGCAAGCAAAAATGTAGGTAATTCCGTTACTTATCCCTAATAAAATAATCAGAGCTGTTTTTGCCTCACTAAAAGGATGGTGGGTTGAACCACAAAAAAGATTGGTTCCACTCACTATCCACTATGTCACTACTTTGTCCCTACATTATTATATTAGTAGGGATATTTAGAAATAAAAAAAAATACTTGAATGTTTGCTTGCATTATTGTTACCAGTACCCGGTTTGGTACCAGTAACTTCATTATTGTACTTTTCCAGGCTGCCTTTTTTTTTTGTCTGACAATAACAGTAACAATAAAGAAACATTTAGTTATCCTGCTGAAAGAGTGACATTTTTCATAGGGTCTTGTGAGAGGTTACTGGAACAACTCACCTCTGGAGAATGAGTAACCTTTATGTGCCTTATGAAGCTAACTTGCTCTCTATAATGATTACGATGATATTTCTTCTAATAAATATTTGAACTGGTTTTAAACTCTGAACTCAGATTTAATTATCCACTACACTACTGTTCCATACATTATCTTATTACAAACTGATGAAATTGGTTGGGGGCTCATTCACATCTTTGCAGTTTGGTAATGTGTGGTCACATTAAAGACTTGTGCTAATGCAACATGCCTTAAGCCTAGGTTCACACTTTCGCATCCTGCGCGGGACGCGTTTAGGCAGGCACAACAGCCCATTCATTTTAAAGGGCTGCTGTGCCTCCAACATGCAGGGAAAAGGTCCCTGTACCTTCCTAGAAATCGCAGCCAGCACGGATTAATGGAACCTGCATTTTGTGTGTGGGTGGTTGCAGCTGTGAGATAAAATGGGGGTCACACATTGGCTTCCACCCGAACAAGTGTGAACCAAACCTTATGCATGATAATGTGAAAATTATGATGAGGGCTACTGCAATGCTCATCTGTAGCTCTATATTACACACACGTGGTTTGGACATTCTACTAATGTTTGTGTAGGTCTGCCCCACATGTTTCAGGTTTCCGCCATACTCCAAAACACACTGATGGGTTATATGATATGCACTCATAATTCTCTCCAGCTTTTGTGCACATATGTAGGGACAACCAGTGTCTCCCAGGGCAGTTCCATTATAAATGTTCCTTTAGGAATGCTGCAAACAGATCAGTGTTTTTGATAAAGAGTAAAAAAAGGATGATACGCTTTAAATAAAATAAAAAAAAGAATAATAGAAATACTCTACGTGGCATCATTCTTTAACACTAGTGTCCCCACAGCATACATTTCCGTATAAGTCTTACATATATATATATATATATATATATATATATATATATATATATATATATACACTTAAAAATGTTCCAAAATATTTTGTGTATTGCTTTTCACTGACAGGTGATCAACTTGAAGTTCAGAGGTCAAAAGGGTTCAATTAAGGCTTGACTGCTGTAGAGTAAAAATATTTAAAATGTAACTTTTAAAAATATTGATTACCTGGACAACTCTGGCCAAAAGAAAAAGCATTACAGAAGCTGCATGACCTGGGTTCAAACTAATTCTGAGTTAGGCAACTATATCCGTAAAAAAGGAAATCCTGAGAGACTGATGTCGGGGTCACATATCTTACATTTAAGCAGAAGTTGTACTTTAGTCATGAGCAGATTAATATTATTTTCTCACAGGTAGAGCATATTACACTTAATTGCAGCTACTTACAATTTTAATAGTTTAGTTATATCCTGTGTGACTGCAACACATTACTAACTTTGAATTTCACAGCAATTTATTCATTCTGTGAGTGAGCATATAATACCATCTGCTCACAGGAGAGACTATACACATGCACCATACAGACACTGTATGCCAAAAGGGATCTGTGTTATTTCCGACTAGTGCCAAGTGTTACCGTCCAAGCTAAAAAATACTGTATAAATAAAAATATATTTTCAGCGATAGAACTGACTGAAAACATGTTTACTAGTTTCAGATAGATGAAGATAAATAATATATATATAAAAAAAAAAAAAACTCCTCCAAAGTTGCCTTATGCTATTTTCCTTTTTTTATATATCCTAATAGCACCTGAATTGAATTTTCCGACCAGTATGGTACAGTGTATTTTTTTATGTAGTGTTGTGAATACACTACCTTCTTTCTTTATGTTTTTTTCTCTAAGGACTCATTTACATTACCTGCACAGAAAAACAATTTGTTTTCCTGGACAGGCTAGTGCCCCATTGTGCTCCGGCTTCAGGGGGGTGTAGTGCCTTGCCTTGATGTTTCATTCATTTCTATACACCGCAGCTCATCTTCCTTAGAACCCAGTCTGTTGCTGAAAAATACATATAGCATAAGCATTTTTTCACAACACACTGCTTTGTACACAAGGGCTCCGATCTAGTATGAACAAGGCACATGAAAAAAATCTTTATCCATGTGCCCTTGCAGAGATTTGTGTTTTTCTAGTGCAAAAAATGGCAGGTCTCTGCTCATAGTGTGAATGAGCCCTAGGGCCCCATTCACATGCCCGTAAAAATGTGTTTAAAATGCGTATGCGTTACATTATTTGTTTTTATAATTAATTTTTCCTCTAGTTTAGACTTAAAGGGGTTGTAAAGGTTCGCAGATTATTAAAAAAACAAAAAAGAAAAACTCATACTTACCTCCACTGTGCAGTTCATTTTGCACAGAGTGGCCCCGATCGTCCTCTTCTGGGGTCCCACGGTGGCTCTCACGGCTCCTCCCCACAAGAGCTAACCCCTCTGGGAAGCGCTTTCACAAGGGGGTTAGCTTGTGGGCACGCTCCCGTGCCATACAATCATCGTCCATAGACGCAAATTGTATGACTTGGCCCCGCGTCATTGGATGTGATTGATAGCAGCAGGAGCCAATGCTGCGCTGCTATCAATCATCCAAGGAAGAGCCGACAAGAGCTGGGGGAAAGCAACGCGTGTTCGCGCCCATGGAGATTCGGGGCTCAGGTAAGTAAAACGGGGGCTCGGGGGGGCCGGTGACTGCAAGGTGTTTTTTCATGCATTAAGGTGAAAAGACACAAAGGTTCACAACCACTTTAATTTACACACCTACAAATGCATATACATGTGTTTATACACATAAGTGCATGTTTTTAGATGCAGATTTTTGGATTCTGTGTTATGGATATGAAAGCAGCTCATGTTTACGTACATGTGTGAATATCTCGATTGAAAACAATGCAGCTGCATTCAGATTTGTAATTAAAAAAACATTTGTATATGTGCTTTTTATACGGCTCTGTGAATGAAGCCTAAATGTATTATGCCTTGCACACACGATCGGATTTCTGATGGTATAAAATCCGATGGAATTTTCTGTTGGAATTCCGATGAAGCTGACTTCCATCAGTCTTGCATACACACTGTCAGACTAAATTCCGACCGTCCCAAACGCGCTGTCGCAAAACACTACGACGAGCCGAGAAAAATGCTTCCGAGCATACGTCGACTTGATTCTTAGCATGCGTGGATTTTTCTCCGATGGGCCCACACACGATCGGAATTTCCGATGAAACAAGTCCATCGGATTTTATTCCATCGGAAATCCGAACTTTGAGCCTAATAGGCAACATTTGAGAAAAAGTCATATAACAAATTTTGCTAAAATAATTCTTATTCAATTACAAATGCATTTGTTTAACAAATCATTTATTGACAACTTTGATGCATATTTATAAAATGGCAAATTATGGATTTAAGGGCTACATCACTGACAAAGGTCTTACAAAGGTCAGATGAAAGATTTGTTGTATTTACAAAACACATTTGCCATTTACATTCAACTGAGTGTTTGCCCAGTCATGTCACGAAAACCCTGTTTTCCAAACATTCAGTGTCACATCCACCAGCAAAATGGCAAGTCATTGCCCTTATCACAAATTCCCTGTTGAAATGCGCTGCACTCAAAACCATTTTTGTTGTCTAAATGCACATTTACTAAATGAATAATAAGGATTGTTGGCCTTGAATCCTCATTTGCATACTCTTTACCTCCTGTGCCTGGTAGCATAATGCTATAACTCCAAAAATAGGAAAACAAAGACCAGTAGCCCAATAGCACACCAAATACTGTAGGGATCCTGTCACTTAGCTCTCAGCTATCTGCTACAATAGTATCTTTTAGACACTTTTGATTTGGGTATCTTGGCTTAATAACTACCTTTCTGTCCCTCCAAGTCAATATATTAAATAAAACCTGCAAACCTGAATCTCTGCCATGCAATTTCTGTATAAAAAAAGTATCCTGTTTTGTATTGCTTCCTTTGTGTAAAAATCCCAGTTGTTCCGGCCAGTTTCTTTGCTTTCCTATTAAAAACTGACCACATTAAACAGGAGAACACACCGTGGTCAGTTCTCTAGCTGTGATCCAAACTCAGCCTGCTTTACTCCAATGATCAGACTTGTGCTGACACACCCCCCCTCACTGGGAAGCTCAGTGTCCTGCTGTTTCTCCTCCCCACCAACTCTTATGCAGCTGAGAACAGAGGGAATGTGATCACTTATAAAAAAGGGTGAGAAAAGTGTATATAGTGTTTTCTTTGTTTGTTTTTTATATCTATACACAAATGTTTTGCCTTTTATTTCTATTTTGAACTGAATGGGTTGTTTTACAAGGTGGGGGTTTACATACACTTTTTTTATACATCATATTCTTGTATTTTAATAAGTTGGCTGATGAGAAAGAGTTTTTAGTAAGGATGTTTCCAATTCTTGACCACTAGAGGGAACTGATATTTGTATTGTTATTCATTTATATTTATATATGTCATTTTTATATATGCCCTTTTTCTGAGGAGATACAATGGCGTAGATGTGCAATACTTAAACAGCCGTCACCCAGAATGTTGATATGGACTACTGCCTTTTCGTATAATGAAGCGTTCTTGGTCATTGTGTATTTCCCTTGCTAAAGATGGCGTGGCATGTGTGCAGTGAGGGCGGAAGTTAGTTTTATAAGGGGTGTTTCCATCTGACGTTGCATCCTTTAACAAAGTATATGGACTAAATGTGGCAAGAAGGGATGTTAGACGGTAGAACCGGAAGTACTCAGTTGGCCATTTTGATCATTGGAAGATTGTATACCTATACTCATATAAGTATGATGGTAAATAAATCCGTTTTTATAGGGATTTCTGCATCATGAGCTGGTTTTACTTTTCCATGTCCTGTATACTGCTTGCCCACTGGGACTTTAGAAGACCGGAGGAGTGACATTGAGATTACCTTACCCTGCACTTTAGAGGTCCTGTTTGGTAAGGTGTTTAGTACACTGAAGGGATGGTGGCATGTGTTGTGGGATTCACAGGTTTTGCACTTCATGGAACACATTTATGTGAGCATAATTTATATAGTATATATATTTTTTTTAATTATTACACTATTTTAAGTGATTTTCTTTTCAAGTTACACCAAGAAGCAGAGGACTGTAGAATTGTGGAACTGCAGATTGGATTTGGAGTGGAGTTATATGGGTTTTAAAGGGGATGATTTGGTAAGAGGCTAAAGCAGAAGGGGTGTTAGCCACTTGTCATTGGTGAAATGCAGGGATGGTGGCGCATTCATACGTGACCACAATTTGAGGTATTTTCATGTTTAGTTTTACTGCACTGTATGACCTTTTTTGGGTATACACATGGAGAAACAGAACAATTGTGAATACAGGAAAAGACACAGAGTCAGTGTTTGAAAGCTCACCTGAAGGAATGCAACCTTTGGTCCTCACCTGGATTACAATATTTTGTTTCACTTTATTATATTATTATTATCATTATTAGTAACCCTATATAAGCAAAACAAAATATAATGTTCATTTAAATACACTATACGTGTGTTATAAACTGTGTGTGTACAAAGATGTAGAAAGATGTATGCCCATAAGGATTGCATTAAAACTTTGGCCGAGAGAGGGGAGTAACTGCAATCGGCTTATATTTTTGCAAAAATTACCGGATTTTACGTTTTGTGCAGTTGGAGTATGAAGCCATAAAGAAAACTCAATGACTTTGTTTGCATATAGTGCAGAAGAGTTAAAACTTAGGTTATGTTTTTTAGAGTTGTCTGTATCCTCACTAGGAAATCCCAACACTTCTTGTCCTGGTGACTGGTCATCACTGAAACTAAGTTTAGGTAAATCTCTCAAATAGAGGCACAGCCCTCAATAAAACCATTTTTTTTTTTAGCATTTCAGGTCATTGTTGCTGCATGTGTTCTGGTTAAACGAATATACTGTTACATGCCCTGGCAGCAGATGGCCACTGGGAAATTCCATAGTGGTGTCAGACACAAACAAAGCTTTCGAAACAGAATATACTCAAAGGGCTCTTTTTATTTGTAACTTTTATATGTTCTTTTTATGTTTGACATATTAAAGGTAGATAGTAAAAGATAGTAAAGATTTATTTGAAATGTTTGTATGTGGGGACAGCCGTGTTTTAACCATCAATGTTTAATTGATGGTTTGTTCTTGGAGGGTGCCAGCATTCTAATTTAGCTGAAATAAAAGCTTGCTAACCCTGCCCATTGCTATTCAAAAAATGGAGTTCAATTTTAAATGGGAAGCTCATTGGTTGCTCATATTTGTGTTCTTGTATTTTCTGAATTTTGTAAAATCACATTAGCCTTTAAAGCAAAATCCACTTTAATAGCTTACTGTGATACTCTATGCTCTATATGTATATGAGAGCATATAATATTTTCTTCTAGATTAAGCAAAGAAAAATATTGTGTTAAGGTTATTTTGTTATGGACTCACAATAATAGAGCTATATGCAGACTTGTTCTGTGTGACTCGGCTTACTGGAGACTGCAGCTTTTAATCCATTGAAGGGAGACCTTATTATGAGTCCATGGTTTAATGATTTGCTCATTAACACCTATATGCAAATATGGACCTGTGGACCAAGTAAATTAGTAAGCAGGGTTGATATCCCTACATAGAAACAGAAAACACATATATGAGAGTCCATCAAAGCTGCATAACCCAAATGTATACAGAAAAAAGAATGGTTACCCCAAGTATTTTTTAGCAGCAATGAATTGAGGATACGTAATAAAGTAAAGTATTTTAATTAGTACATGATTCATTGAAAAATACAGTAGATTTTTTAAAATACAAACTCTGGTTGACGATACACACAACAGCATAAAACATCGCTTGTGACAGATACATATCCCAAATAAAACATGGTTGATTGCATAAGCAGCATGGTGATCCGCATGAATATTCTGAATACCACAATGCATTTCAACCCTTTTTGTGTCTTGGTCTTCTTCAGGGGGAATTATAATCTGAGGGAATATATTAAATATGTCTAATTTGAGGTATTGCATCAATGTAAATAATGTTGTTAGTTTATAGTTTATATGGTAATATTATTGTCTCCATATATTCGTAAGTATATTTACCATTCAGTGGATGAGAAAAGCGGGGGTGCATGGTACAAACCAGAGGGTTTAAGAACGTTTGCATTCAATGATCCCACTGTCTCCGCTCGTCCCCACCGCACGCCCTAGGCGAGACCATATCCCACCAAGCTTACAAGGGGCCACGCTTTGGGATTGGAGAGGAGGACGGGAAGCGGGGCACCTGCAACTAGATGTTGAAAGATCGCAATGAATAATTGGCGGAGATTCTATGAGTACTTGGTACTGCTCAGAGGGTGCAGACTGGTTAATATAGTATATTGGTTATAACTTTCTATTCGTATCATTACGTAATTTGTTTATTTTAATAAACAAATTACGTAATGATACGAATAGAAAGTTTTAAAAAATCTACTGTATTTTTCAATGAATCATGTACTAATTAAAAGACTTTACTTTATTACTTATCTTCAATTCATTGCTGCTAAAAAAAAAACTTTGGGGTAACCATTCTTTTTTCGATATCCCTACATAAACTGATGGACAAGGCTGTATCAATAGCTAAAATAATTCATCTGTCTCTACAAAAGAATAACTGCACATGCAAATACTGTATAGGTGTTGCGTACATGTTACTGTAGTCTAATAATTTCAGATAATTGTATTCTGCATAGACAATAATTAAAAAAAGAATAGATAAGCAAACTATTTAATTAATACCCCAAACCGTTGCTCATATTCCCTAGTTCACCCCTGTTGCACACCTGATAAAAGGCTAAATTACATAACAGACCTCATATGCAGACATATAAATGTTTTAGCTTCTTGGCCTATCCAGCAATGACATGCTTAACCACTTAAGGACCAAGCCAGTTTTTCAGACTCTGTGTTTACAAGTTTAAAACAGTTTTTTTTGCTAGAAAATAACTTAGAACCCCCAAACATTATATATTGTTTTTTTTTCTAACACCCTAGAGAATAAAATTGTGGTCATTGCAATACTTTTTGTCACACCGTATTTGCGCAGCGGTTTTACAAGCGCACTTTTTTTGGAAAAATTTCACTTTTATGAATTAAAAAATAAGACAACAGTAAAGTTAGCCCAATTTTTTTATATTGTGAAAGATAATGTTACACTGAGTAAATTGATACCCAACATGTCACGCTTCAAAATTGCGCCCGCTCGTGGAATGGCGTCACACTTTTACCCTTAAAAATCTCCATAGGCGACGTTTATATGTTGCATCTTTTGAATTACAGAGGAGTTCCTAGGCTAGAATTATTGCTCTCACTCTAACAATTGCGGCGATACCTCACTTGTGTGGTTTGAACACTGTTTTCATATGCGGGCGCTACTCACGTATGTTTTCGCTTCTGCGAGCGAGCTCGTCGGGACGGGGCGCTTTAAAAAAATATTTTGTTTTCTTATTTATTTTACTTGATTTTATTTATTTTTACACTGTTTTAAAAAAACATGGGTCACTTTTATTCCTATTACAAGGAATGTAAACATCCCTTGTAATATAAAAAAGCATGACAGGTCCTCTTAAATATGAGATCTGGGGTCAAAAAGACCTCAGATCTCATATTTAGACTAAAATTCAATAAAAAAATAAATAAAAAACATTTGTCATTTGAAAAAATGACAACAAAAAAATGTGCCTTTAAGATGTATGGGCGGCAGTGACGTTTTGATGTCGCTCTCGCCCTGCTATGGTATGGAGATGGGTGGGGGCCATCTTCCCCTCACTCGTATCCATACCACAGAGGGAGAAGGACCTGATCACCTCCGCCGCTACCGACGGCTCCGGTAAACGGCGGAGGGCGCGGGAGAGCGGCGGGAGGGGGACCACCATTATCGTTTACAGGACCGCTCACAGAAAAGATGGATATCTCGGTTGTGGCAGCAACTGCTGCCGTTGCCGAGATATCCATCTTTAAAGTGCCAACGTATATGTACATGAGTGGGTCCTTAAGTGGTTAAGATTATTTTTTAGCCCAGTAGCTAGCTTGAAGCATGCATCTGGCTTGGTCTTTACTGTATGGGGCCAGACCTTGCACATACAAACAGAAAAGAACATGAGCTTTGGGAGATGCAAGATGGAAAGGTCACCTGGCTCTGGGCAGTCAATGCAACTTCTTGCCTATCTTTGAGGTCTGCTGTCTAATTTGCATGTTTTTTGGAGGACAGAAGGAGGTGGTGTGGGAAATCTTAGGAACAAATGATATGTTTGAATGAAATGTTATGATTTCAGTCATCCGTTGATAGATAGCATATTTTTTATTTTTTTTTAGCAAATGCCAGTTTCTGCTGTGACATTAAAATACTATTCTTACTGCTACTGAAGCTGGCATATGCAAATGACAAAATGTGATCTTGGACTGGGAACATCTGAAATGATTTGTGCTGAATTTCTGCAGCTTGGCTCTTGTAAATACCAACACAAATCACTGATAAAATGCCCTATAGGGGCATTGAGGTTAGAAATGGCCATTTTAAAGCAGTTTAACAAATGAGTATATGTATGAATTATTTTAGCAGAATTGCCAGTCTGGTTTATTATTGCTCAAAGAAGAAGAATTTGCATTTTACCCATAAATGTGAAATAATTTAGTTCTACAGCATACACTGGGCCTTTTACAAATTAATATTCTGTCGAAATGTCTCTGGCAGTCTTCTGTGCCTTGTGCTTGTGAATTTTGGCTTTTTCTATTTTACTAGATGTTACCGCTGTGGAAAAAGACTGTTTAAAGTAAACAATCCAATTTATTTCCTCAACATTGACATGTTGGCCTGAAATGCACAACATTTTATTTTCACACAGTTTTTGGAATTGTATAAATACAGGATGATTATTTTTAAAAGAAATCTAACAAAATCCAAAGGACAACTGCCCACGTGCAGTGCTCTGTATTTCTTATAGAGAACATTCATCTTCTATTAAATCATAAACTTTCTTAGCTTATATTCACCTTTTGGAGGGTCAACCATACACAAATTAGCCAGTTGGCCCGCCATTATTGAAATATAGTGTAGTATAAAACAATGGTTTTTATTAATGAATTCTAATATTTTATATAGTTTATGTAATCTTATCTTTAAAGCTATGCTCATGCATCCCTCTTTTTTCTTCTACAGGACCCTTTATCATCTTACTTGCCAGCTTGACATTTAACCACTTAAGCCCCAGACCATTTTGTTGCTAAAGGACCAGGCCCCTTTTTGCGATTCGGCACTGCATCGCTTTAACTGACAATTGCGTGGTCGTGCTCCCAAAATAAATTGACGTCCTTTTTTTTCCCCACAAATAGAGCTTTATTTTGGTGGTATTTGATCACCTCTGCGGTTTTTATTTTTTGCGCTATAAACAAAAATAGAGCGACAATTAAAAAAAAAAAATACATATTTTTTATATTTTGCTATAATAAATATCCCCAAAATATATATAAAAAAACATTTTTATTCCTCAGTTTGGGCCGATACGTATTCTTCTACATATTTTTGGTAAAAAAAAATGCAATAAGCGTTTATTGATTGGTTTGCGCAAAAGTTATAGTGTCTACAAAATAGGGGGTAGTTTTATGGCATTTTTATAAAAAAAAAATTTTTTTACTAGTAATGGCGGCGATCAGCGATTTTTATCGTGACTGCGACATTATAGCAGACACATCGGACACTTTTGACACATTTTTGGGACCATTGTCATTTTTACAGCGGTCAGTGTTATAAATACACTGGCAGTGAAGGGGTTAACCTCTAGGTGGTGCTGTAGGGGTTAAGTGTGACCTAATGAGTGATTCTTACTCTGGATTTTGGCTTGGCGTGTGACGTCACTGATCATCGTTCCCTGTGACAGGGAACAGATGATCACTGACATGCCACTAGGAAGAACGGGGAAAGGTTTGTTTATACTTACCTCTCCCCGTTCTTCAGCTCTGTGACCCGATCGCGGGACACCGGCGGCGATCGGGTCTGCGGGTCTCGCGGGCGCGGTCATGGAGCTTCGGACTGGGTCGCGAGCGCGCCGCCGGGGGTGCGCGCGACCCGTGGATGGGTTCTTAAAGGGGACGTACCTGTACCACCTTGTGTCTGTCTGTGTCATTCTGTCGACATATATCGTCGTGTGGTGGTCCATAAGTGGTTAAGCAAAGGCTTTTCCTTCTGTGACAGTAGTCAGTCAGTCAACTACCATGCCTGCTGACCTGGAAAACGTTTGAAGCACCTTGTAGACATTAAAAAAATTGCAACTCTTTAATTACTTATTTTCTACACATATGCCTGATGGAGTACGTGTCATAGAAATGTTAAATCATTCTACTCCATTCCCAAAAGGAAAGGCCTGCTATCTATGTGAACAATTGCAATTAAGTATTAAACACACAAACATATAGTAGGCATCACAGATGATCTGCAATTACTCAAATGGGGTCAAATTAATAAGAAGGGCAAAAGGGGCAGCTTTCCTGGGCACACCAATCCAGGCTCCCAGGTTTACTTCAGTCTGGGTTCCTGGCTAGTAAAGCTGCAGATGCATTATTTTGTATGTTAGAATAAAGGAGACATTTTCTCAGATCAGGGTCCAAGGGGGGGAGTGGGGGAAATCCCCCCTTCCCCACAAGTTTTGTGTTTGAGTCAAATGGCTAACCCACTAGACTGACTACAGGGTTAAGATCCACTAACTGCTAACCCCATGTCCATTGTTAGCCACTTAGGCAGTCACATTGGACAGTGGAATGTCAGTTTGTAGGACGTGAAGAAAAGTCAGACCCTAGTAACAATTGTGGAAATTTACTAAAACTGGCGCGTGCAAAATCTGGTGCAGCTCTGCATAGAAACCAATCAGTTTCCAGGTTTTATTGTCAAAGCTTAAATGAACAAGCTGAAGTTAGAAGCTGATTGGTCACCAAGCACCAGATTCTGAGTGCTCTAGTTTTAGTAAATCTCTCCCAATGTGTAACAAAATGAGAGAAAGGAACAAAAGGGTCTTTTTGTGCCCTAATAAAAATAATTGTAGGCATTTTGGGATATTTGTACATGGAATTTTGGGATGTGTGTTCTTAGGCAGGACTTTATCTTTTAAAAATCTAGAAATATAAGACAAGCCCATTAGGATATCATTTTAAACTTCAACATCTTTATTTTGCTATAAGCAGAACAGCAGTTGAAATAATTTACAAAACTTTTTTTAACACGGCATCATTACTCCCAGTTTAGCCTCCGAAGAGTCCCAAATATGATGCAGTCTTTGGACCAAGTCACCGATTATGTGAGGCTCTCTTAAAGCGATTATAAAGCCAAAACCAAAATTGTAATATTTTGCACTAGATGTGGTGGCTCTATTTTTTTCGTTTTTTTCCCCTCTGTTTTTACCTGGTGATATGACCAGTTACACACTTCCTATGTAAGGGTGCCTAAATTCTGAATGAAGGAACAATATAGACACGTTTGGACAGTAGCATTGTTAATCAGGGGGAGAGAGGAATTTCAGCTGTACTAGCAGATTTAGAAACACTAACAAACTGAAGCCAAACTCCAGCTAACATTTTTAGGCAGTTGCAGCAACAATTATGTTCCTTTTGGGAAGGTTGTACATAAATAAATAAAAGCTGATCATTGTAAACACACCTGTCAGTGGTATATGGTTTGCCTCAACCCCCTAAATGCTACATCTGCAGGACAGCTAGTTCTGTTGAGACTTACTGGCCAGATCACCAGGTGAAAATAAAACAAAAGAAAGCCTAAAAAGAAAGTTATTGCAGCCGCCACATGTAAGAATTGGTAAGCTGCAATATAAATATTTACTACTTTAAGTCTATTGTAAGAATTTTTATTCTGTGAATCCAGAGCAGAAAGAAGAAAACACTGGATACATTTCTAAACAACTATGTCTGGAAGGGAAAAAAAAAAAACTTTTTTCCAAATATGGCAATTGTTTACAACCAGGATCTCCACAGACACAACTAGACTGCTTACTCCTACAGAATATTTGGAAACACCACCAGTGAACCTAGAATTAATATATTGTAAAAAAAAAAAAAGCCTCTGTGCTGCCTTCCTTCTTTCCCTTTCTTCCTTTCATTTACTCAATGTGCTCCACTGTTTCAAGTGCTGATAACACACTTGTTCCGTCTGGACAGCAAAGAGTAGACAAGGAGAATACCGCCTGACCACAAAAAAAAAATAGCCTTTTAACAATTTTCTACTTCATCCAAAACTAAAATAATGAATTGGTTTGAGATATACTTTAAACCACCTGACAGTTTCATCTATCTCTTGGTGAGAGTCCTTTGTTTGAGTTCCTGGGTTTTCACACCTGCTGCGCCCATTATGGGGGATTACCACTCCGCCTGGTGGACTTTTTATTTATTTTATGTTAGGGAAATACTACAGACAGTGATAAAAACACCCAAAACTCTCAGATGAACGGGAACAGTCAAAAATTCAGATTGTGAGGAAGTATTTAAGATATACCAAAATTAGAGATGACCTAGCCAACCAAGTTCCACCTAAAGGTGAAATATCACATTTGTAAATTAACTCTTTTAAATTATACATACACACATATATAATTACATATCTATAGGCATATGTTATATCATTTCTAATAAATAACTTTATAGCCTTAACTTTTTGTTCAGTTTAATAACTCAACATTGATCTATTGCATAAACATTTGGAAAGACCCATTTTGCATATCCAATTTTCAGTCTGTGTTACCTTTACATTTAGGGTTGGTTCACACTTTGATTTCTGTATTCCAGGTGCATTTTTGAATAAGGGTTTTACAAGTCTTTTAGATGTGTTTTTGATGCATTCCAGTGTGTTCATTCCCTCTTTTTTCTATTTTGACGCTTGAAAAATCTCAGGACAATGTGTGTTCCTGTGCATTTTTGATGTGTTTACATGCATTCTAGTGTGTTTACATGTGTGTTGCTGCAATTCAGATATGATACAGAAAAAATGCAGCATATTTTACTTTTGTTGGCTGCACTAGGGCCATTCGAATATATGGAAAACACTGTGCATGTGTTTTTGATGCAGATTAAAAACATACTGGACTGCATCTGGTGTGAACAAGCCCTTAGGGAAAAGTTGCAGAATCTCTTAAAAGGCCATCCTCCCAGCTCATTTAACTTTCAGTGCACTCCAAAGTTTATATTTCCCTGAAGTTAATAACTCCCACCCCATGTGTGCCCAATATTGCCAATCCCTCCACTGGCTCCCACTCACCCAACGAATAAAATTCAAAGTACTAACAATAATTTACAAAGCCATCCACAACTTGGTCCCCAGCTACATCACTAACCTAGTCCCAAAATACCAACCAAGCTGCTCTCTTCGGTCCTCCCAAGACCTTCGGCTCTCTAGCTTCCTTGTCACCTCCTCCCATGCTCGCCTCCAGGATTTCTCCAGAGCTTCTCCCATCCTTTGGAACTCCCTACCCCAATCTGTCCGACTGTCCCTAATCTATCCATATTTAGACGATCCCTGAAAACTCTACTCTTTAAAGAAGCCTATCCTGCTTCTAACTTACTTGTACTTCCTCCATCAGCTCATCCCCCACAGCTATTACCTTTTGTATCAATTGACCCTCCGTTTTTAGATTGCAAGCTCTAATGAGCAGGGCCCTCTGATTCCTCTTGTACCAAATTGTAATGTAACTGTAATGTCTGCCTTTATTTTGTAAAGCTCTGCGCAAACTGTTGGCGCTATAGAAACCCTGTATAATAATAATAATAATATTGGATGCTGTCAATGCTTACACAGGGCTGATGAAATTATTGAGACCCAGTGACTAGCCTCTCAGGCATAAGCACTGCATTCTGGGGGTGGGGTTTACATGCTTTCTTATATTCCAATATTTTACAAGGGCTCCAGTGAAATAACAAAGCAGCTAGGGGGTGCCACAAAGGTAAACATACGTTTTAACATAATAATGTTTATTAATGTTTGCTTTAGACATGTAAAGTGCCATTTTATTCAGAATTATTGTATGCAATTTTAACATGCCTTAAGTACAATTTAGTATGTCTTAAATTCTATTGCAGCTTGATGAATCAGTGCTCGAGACTCTTTAAGTTCTTGAAGATATTCCATAAAATATGTTAAATTCAATAAGGCTTGTCCTAAAATAATTTTTACACAAGACATAAATGACCACACCAATATATGTAGTGAAAATAAAATAAGCATTAATTTAAGTGACGGTGCTAGGTCCTGCCTTTGTGGGAAAAGAGCTAAAGGATGCACAGGTTTGGAGTGAACTCCAATTGAGATAGTTTCTAACAAGCTTAGGAAAAACGTATTCGCTACTGCCTCCTCTTTCAGGCTTTAAAAAGCTTTGCGTTTCTGCATGCCCAAAAAGGCATGGGTTATCTCTATCTTACAAGTTTCTTGCTTCTCCTCCTAGGAAACGAGACCTACATCTCAAAGTGGGAGGCAGACTTGGGCATCAGCTTTTTAGACCAACAGAAAGAGTGCATCTTTCGCTTCACTCGTGCTTGCCTGGTCCATCTGCAGCTTCATCCCGGAAACTGGTTTTAAAAGTTTAACATGTTGGTACAGGGTCCCCACATTCCCACACAAGATTTTCCCCACAATTATCACCCATGTTCTGATGATGTCTTACTCCGGAAGGCACCTATCTTCACATGTTTTGGAGCTGCCTGTTCCTGCAATCTTTTTGGACATGGGTCTGTGACCTGGTAATTAAACTTACAGATGTACAACTGGGCGCCGATCCAGCAGCCTACCTGCTTCATCTGGCTATCCTCTCACCCAAACACTATAAACACTCACTTACAATTAATTTACTCAATGCAGCTAAAGTCTGCATTCCCCTGTATTGGCAGCAGATGATTCTGCCCCCCCCCCCCCATGAGCGTATGGCTATGCAAAATTAGCAACATTTATACCATGGCAACACATCCTCACCTCCTTCACGCACAAGGAGGAGCAATTCCGTAAGACTTGGTTTTACTGGATTGATTGCACCTTCTCTGCTAATTACATAGCTGATCTCACTAGTTAGAAGATCACCCACTGTCTATTAGACTAGCTCATTAGACTAATCTCTCACCATTTTACTCTTTCTTGTTATCTTTTGTTTTTGCTTCTGAAGAACTTTATTTGATGGCCATCTTCCCTTTATTGTCCTGTTTTGGTAATGTAAAAATGTTAAATAAAGAATTTAAAAAAAACAACACAGATTCTCGTGTACTCAGAGTGAGGGTCTCCAGAGGTTCAGTTCAAAGCAGAGAAAACTAAGCTTTTGGTGTTCCCGGATCAGGGTCTGGAGCTTTAAAACTTTAATAGTTTTGGGTGGGAAGAAGTCTCCAATCCTGTGTCCAGGCCTTACGGCAGACCAGCAGGCTGAATGTGCAGCTCTGCGCAGCTCTTATAATGAAAGATCTGACAGTTGTCCCGCCCAACAGCCCTCCCCAGGAGTCCATGGGTATGCAAGGGAGCAGTCAGAGCAGCAGGGAGCCGTGAGAGATAGCAGAGTGTCAGTTGTAGAGGTAGCACAAGGGCACAATGTTGCTGAGAGTGAGTTGGTCTGTGGGACCAAACCAGAGGTCTAAGCCTGAGACCTGAGCAGCGGTGCTGCAGAACCAGGAGGTTGAAGTCGTTTATTTTTCAGTGTTAGCCCTGTGAGGGCAACCAGTGTGTTGGAACTTTTTCTTTCTGTTTAAATTTAGGTGAAACAAACAAGCCCTAAAAACAGCATATTTGGCGTGGACTGTACCCCCTGCAATATCACAAGTTAGTAAAAGCATAATAGTACTTTCACGTTTGAATTTTCACCAGAAGATGTTTAATGTAGAATTCTGGTATTTCTTTGCTTTCATTCGTGTGTAAATGTCTAAAAAAAATGTTGTTCAAGTTCTACTTACCCTCTCCACCCTCATGTGCTGTCCCTAACTTCTTCCTCCATCTATTACAACCTTTTTGGGTTAATGATAGTTAGTGTAAATTACCCAGTTCCTCTGAGCAATGCACGTTGTTGACATGCACCCTAGAGTTGCGTCATCACGCACCCACCTAGGCTCCAAGTTAGTTTCAGTCCGTTTATAACAGTATACAAATACCTGTAATGTGTTTTACACCATACATCTGGCAGGCTGCCAAGATTCTGCCCCCCATAGAAAAAAGATGAGATTTTAGTGCTTCTGTTGCTATCTGAAGATACATTTCTCCACAATCACTGCAGCTGCAGAGGTTAACTTGGGCTTGTTTTAACCACATAAGGAGCCCGCACAACGATATACGTAGACAGAATAGCACGGAATGGCACGGAATGGCACAATGGCGTACAGGTACACGCTCGCGATCCGGTCCAAAGCTCCATGACCCGCGGACCCGATCGCCGCCGGTGTCCCGTGATCGGGTCACAGAGCTGAAGAACGGGGAGAGGTAAGTGTAAACAAACCTTTCCCTGTTCTTCCTAGTGGCATGTCAGTGATTGTCTGTTCCCTGTCAGTGATGTCACATGCCAAGCCACGCCCCCTTACAGTAAGAATCACTCATTAGGTCTAACTTAACCCCTGCAGCACCACCTAGAAGTTAACTCCTTCACTGCCAGTGTAATTTTCACAGTAATCAGTGCCTATTTATAGCACTCATCGCTGTAAAAATTACAATGGTCCCAAAAATGTGCCAGATGTGTCCGCCATAATGTCGCAGTCACGATAAAAATCTCTGAATGCCGCCATTACTAGTAAAAAATGTTTTTATAAAAATGGCATAAAACTACCCCCTATTTTGTAGACGCTATAACTTTTGTACAAACCAATCAATAAACGCTTATTGCGATTTTTTTTACCAAAAATATGTAGAAGAATACGTATTGGCCTAAACTAAGGAAAAAAATAAGTTATAGATTTTTTAGGGATATTTATTATAGCAAAAAGTAAAAAATATGTCATTTTTTTTTAAATTGTCGCTCTATTTTTGTTTATAGTGCAAAAAATAAAAACCACAGAGGTGATCAAATACCACTAAAAGAAAGC
This sequence comes from Rana muscosa, assembly GCA_029206835.1. Taxonomy (NCBI): domain Eukaryota; kingdom Metazoa; phylum Chordata; class Amphibia; order Anura; family Ranidae; genus Rana; species Rana muscosa. The sequence goes on from CM055118.1 coordinate 704,572,159, forward strand.
TCTATTGTGGGAAAAAAACTACGTCAATTTTGTTTGGGAGCCACGTTGCACGACCGCGCAATTGTCAGGTAAAGCGACGCAGTGCCGAATCGCAAAAAGGGGCCTGGTCCTTTAGCAACAAAATGGTCCAGGGTTTAAGTGGTTAAAGTGTTTTTCATGTTTGTTCAACTTGTGTTAATATTTTACTGTGCTTAGTTTGGCAATAATTATATACTGCATGTACTGTATATATATATATATATATATATATATATATATATATATATACACAGATCTGTCTGTAATCTAATCAGTACCGTGGTTTAACATTGTAAAAAAATAAATATTGGCTGTTACAGTGATCATTTATCTAATACAGGTATGTCAATTTGTCTACTTCCCTGCCAAGTAAACTGATAAAAGGGTCATGAAAGGTATAGTTAAAAAATGCAGGCATTGACTCACATAAACACAAAGACTTTTCTATATTATTCTAGCTACAGTATATAATAACATTACTACTAATAGCGAAAAGGATTTTAGTATTCATTTTTTTATGAGTGAATTATTGCAGTATGCAACTGAGAAAATTATTGCAGTATTCAACAAGATTTCTCAGTGATCATCAATACCTGTGTTCAGTTAACTAATAGGAAATATGTCTGATAATGCAAACTCTAAGCACTTTGTCCTATTAAAACTTGAGTTCAGAGTTTGGTGGCAAACATGTTATTGCAATCCATTATTTTCAAACATAACAAAAAAGAAAGAGAAAAAAAAAGAAAACATAAACCTTTCCATTCTTACAGCCCTGAACACAGAGGCTTACAGAATAAGGGAAAGTACACATTGTAGAATAAAAGTGAAATGAGTACATTCTGTATAAGTTGGATAGTGAGCTAAGGTAGTTTAAGAAGATTGAAGCTAACTAAAGGTACCTAAACTAATGTGTTTCTAATCCTAATTATAAATAGAGGTTTCTAATACATGTGTCTGTAAATATATATTATAACCATGCATAAGATGCATCCTAAGAGCCGGTTCACACAGGGGCGACTCGGGATCCGACTTCAAGTCGCCCCAAGTTGCCCCAAGTCATGCTGTTTTTAAAACGAATGGAAGTGAATGGAGTCGTCTTAATGTACACGACTGCAGTCGCTCCGACTTCAAAAAAGGTTCCTGTATGACTTCAATCCGACTTCTAGGCAACTTGTACCCATTGATTTCAATGGAAGTCCCCTTCAAGTCGGATCCCCGTTCATAGAGAGGCAACTTTACAGGAAGTCACCCCTCTGTGAACCGGCTCTAAGGCAAACCCCTCCCACGGACCTGGTATTTGGTATGAATCAGGAGGGGGAACTCCACGCCAAATTTTGAATGAGTATGGGGTACATCGTACCCCTACCCATTCACCTGGGGGAAAAGTGTAAATTAAAAAAACACACTAGACAGCTTTTTAAAGTAATTTATTAGGCAGCTCCAGGGGTCTTCTTCCGACTTCGGGGGTCATCTTCCGGCTGATGTGACCCCGCCCCTTATGACGTCACAGTCCCATAATTTCCCCTGGGATGTGACGTCATAGGGGGCGGGGTCACATCACCTGGTGACCACGCCCATACCTATATAAATTATTGCGTGCCGTGCACACTGCATTACAGCGGGAGACCTCGTCGTGTCAACATCTCCAGGAGAGAAGAGGGAAGAAGACGACGAAAGAGCTGGAAGAAGATAGCGGAGGGGCCGGCAGAAGGCAGAAAGCACCGGAGAGCGGGAGAAGAAACAGAGAGCGCGGAGAAGGCACCGGAGAGTCGGAAGAGACCCCTGAAGTCGGAAGAAGACCCCCGAAGTCGGAAGAGACCCCCGAAGTCGGAAGAAGACCCCCAAAGCTGACTAATAAATTACTTTAAAAAGCTGTCTAGTGTTTTTTTTTATTGACACTTTTCCCCCAGGTGAATGGGTAGGGGTACCATGTACCCCATACTCATTCACATAGGGTGGGGGCCTGGGATCTGGGGGCCCCCTTATTAAAGGGGGCTCCCGGATTCCGATAAGTCCCCCGCCCGCAGACCCCGACAACCAACGGCCAGGGTTGTCGGGTAGAGGCCCTTGTCCCCATCAACATGGGGGCAGGATGCTTTGGGGTGGGGAGCCGCAGGGAGCCCCCCTGCCCCAAAGCACCCACCCCCCATGTTGAGGGCAAGCGGCCTGGTGCAGTTCAGGAGGGGGGGCGCTCCCTCGTCCCCACCCCCTTTCCTGACTGGCCGGGCTGCGTGCTCGGATAAGGGTCTGGAAGGGATTTTGGGGGGACCCCCACGCCGTTTATTTTGGCCTAGGGGGTTCCCCTTAAAATCTATACCAGACCTAAGGGCCTGGTATGCTCTTGGAGGGGAACCCATGCCGGTTTTTTATTTAAAATTTGGTGTGGAGTTCCCCCTCATGATTCATACCAAACACAGGGGGCAGCCTGTCCTGGAGGCGACTTCAAGTCGCTCCAGGTCTTGCTGTGGTTCAGGCTCAAGTCGTGTCCACGATGCCTCGCAGATTCGCGCTCAAAGTCGTGTTGCCCCTGTGTGAACCGGCTCTAAAGGTAATGTTTAATCTGCCTACGTTTTCTTTCATGGTTACTCACTTCCCTCCTATAAGCAGTCTAATGACATTTTTAACCACTTAAGCCCCGGACCAATATGCAGCATAAAAACCCAGCCCCCTTTTTGCGATTCGGCACTGAGTCGCTTTAACTGACAATTGCGCGGTCGTGCGACGTGGCTCCCACACAAAATTGATGTCCTTTTTTTCCCACAAATATAGCTTTCTTTTGGTGGTATTTGATCACCTCTGCGTTTTTTATTTTTTGCGCTATAAACAAAAATAGGGACAATTTTGAAAAAAATTACATATTTTTTATTTTTTGCTATAATAAATATCCCCAAAAAATATATAAAAAAACGTTTTTTTCCCCCTCAGTTTAGGCCGATACGTATTCTTCTACATATTTTTGGTAAAAAAAATCGCAATCAGCGTTTATTGATTGGTTTGCGCAAAATTTATAGTGTTTACAAAATAGAGGGTAGTTTTATGGCATTTTTATAATTTTTATTTTTTACTAGTAATGGCGGCGATCAGCGATTTTTTTCGTGACTGCGACATTATGGCGGACACATCGGACACTTTGAAACATTTTTGGGACCATTGTCATTTTTATAGAGATCAGTGCAATAAAAATGCACTGGTTACTGTAAAAATAGCACTGGCAGTGAAGGGGTTAACCACTAGGGGCGCTGAAGGGGTTAAGTATGCCTAAGGGAGTGATTCTCACTGTTAGGGGGCGTGGCTACGAGTGACACGTCACCGATCTCCGCTCTGATTACACAGAGCGAAGATCGGTGACAGTGTCAGTAGGCGAGCGGGGAGCTGTTGTGTTTACACTAACATCTCCCTGCTTAATTCCTTCCGTGAGACAATCGCGGGGATCCCTGCGGCGATCGACCCGCGGTACGACTCACGGGGATGACTGCAGGGTCGCGAGCGATGTGATCTTGAGTATTCATGATTATTCTCGATTAACCACTTGACCTACAGAAGGTTTTACCCCCTTCATGATCAGGGCATATTTTGCTATTCACTGTATACAAACTAAATTTATATTATTTTTTTTTCACACAAATAGAGCTTACCTTTGGTGGTATTTGAACATCACTGCGTTTTTTGAAAAAAATATGTTTTTCTTATTTTCTGTTATAAATTTTTTCAAACAAATAATCTTTCTTCATGAGTTTAGGCCAACATATAGTCTGCTATATTTTTGGGGTTAAAATAACCCAAATTAGTGTATATATTTTTGAGTCTTTGTGAAAGTTTAAAGTCTACAAACTATGATATATACAGTATATTTGAAAATTGATCAATCCTAATGTAATGTATCTCATTTCTTTAGGCCCTAAAATGCCAGGACAATACAAATACCCCCCAAATGACTCAAAAGAGTCATGTCAAGTTTTTTGAAGTTGTAACTTTATGTCACAATTGTTTGGAAAATGAAGAAATTAAACAAAATGTGTTTTTTTTTCAAATTTACAGCATCATGATATGACTGGTGTTGCGGTGATCATGGTTACTGTCTGGTGATAGTATGTAAAAATAAATAATTTAATAGTTTTTTTATTACATTTTTTTTTTTTTTTTTACTATTTTTGAGTAGTAGTTCAGTCTCACCGTTGTGATGATCATGGACTTTTTATTTTATTTTTTACAGTTATTGCTTATAACAGTGATGATCACTGTTATAAGCAATGGTTAACTGTCATGAATGGCTTTCCGTTCATGACAGCTTGCTTACTGTGGACATGCTGTGATTGGCTACAGCTAATCACATGGTACAGGGTGCTGTGCTTGGCCCAGGTACCATGTTATAGCTGTGGGCCAATCAAAAGAAAGTACATTGTTCATGAATGAAAGCCATTAAAGACAGTTTGCTGAAATAATATCATGTGATTGCTATGATTGGCCATGGTGACCATATGATATCCTGGTCGCTCAAAGCTGCTGCGTGCCCCAGGGGGTGCACATTTGCATGTGCTATGCAACGTACGGGTACACTGCCTAGCCTGGCTGTGCCATCTGTCCTCAGTAAATGTACATGTGGGTAGGCAGTAAGCAGTTAAAATACCTGAACTCCAATAAATAAAAGGGGTGGTCCAGGATCAGTCAAGATGACGAGGAAAATGCTAGATAATGCTGGATGTCCTCCAGCCAGGTAATGGGATGGGCTCTGTCTGACTTGCTGCAGCTTCGAATCTTGGCCAGTTCAGCAGGAACCGGCCGAGATTTGAACCATAAAGGGTCAGGCTGAATATACCAAGTTGGTTGATCAATCGACTTGGGTACAACCAGTCTGTCAGATTTGCTTATGATTATTGTAAGCATGGGTGCAGGAAAAAAAATTGCACCTTCTATGGGCTGCCTAAGGCTGGAGTACTGCTTAAATTGAATCCTACTATAATCTGTGATAGTACCAGCACTGGGACATATGTAGTACCAAACGTAAAGCAAGCAATAATCTGGCTTACACATACTGTATACAGTTTATACAAATCATTCAAGTTGTATTTTTTCTTATCAATACATTAGAAACTGGTTTTATCAACTTTTGTACATAATAAGATAAGACTATCTTTATTCTGATAATCACATTTCATCTTCATCTTTCATCTTATCTTTTTTGTTTTTTATAGATTTTTGTAAATAAAGGCACAATAATAACATTCACTATATATTGAGCATGACCAGTGCTAAAAGGCTGAAAGAAGCCATGGCAGATGATCCACCTTAACAGAAAAAGGAAATTGGTGTCATTTCCGCTTCAGGCATAGCACAAAATGCAGTGGCTTCAAGATACTTATTCTTTCTTACTAAAGACCTTCTCAGAAACTTTTCCCTGATAAGTAATCCACTATGCACATTCACTGTAGAAACACAAATCCTAGTAACAGAACACAAAAAACCTTATAGAACAGTCATTTAGTTGGCACAAGCACTATTGCCAAGAGCCATTGCACTTCAGTTACTGTGCACAGCCAAAGGTTGACTGGACAAACTGCTATTTAATAACTATTAATTCATATTAATCTAATTTATAAAGACGGAACTAAAGCCATAAAATGAGCAGGTTTAATTCAATTTGCCACCAGAAATCATACCGTGATGATATCTATGCTATTAAATAGTTTCATCCCTTCTCTCTATGACACCCAGTGTCTGCATGACAAATCTTATTTAACTATCCACAGCTCCTTCCTCAAGCAGATTACTCATTAAAAACAACAGAATCTGTTGTACTTATCCATCCAAGACTATTTTAATAGAATCTCAGCTCACCTGCTGATGGATTAACAGACTGATCTCATCTTTGGCATATAATGGTTTTATTCACTGTATATAGAAGAATATTTCATTATTGTATTACAGTTTCTAGTGAGATCATACAACAGAATGTTAAACATCAAAGCACTCAAGCCTTTCAAGAACTAGAATTTTGACATACAAACCCCTAGATGTTTGTTGAATTCCTTTGGGCAATGTAAAGGCTGGGTTCCTATATTTCCAACAGTGTTGTGAAGAATACTGACAGTACAGAGAGATCAGGAACACAAAAAGTGTAACGTCTTATAAAGTAGAATTATTGCCCTAAAGAAAAAAGTGAGCTCCATACATACTCATGAAGTGTAACTTGACTGCAGGGCGCAACTTCTAAGGAACTTCTAAGGAAGGACAACAGTAACAGGAAAGCAAAACCACGCTCAAAGAAATCAGCATTTCTAATTATCTATTCAATTAATTAGAATTAGTTATGGAATAATTTAAAGCAAACTGATACTTGTATTAAACCTGTGACTGTGCATCTAACACCCAATCCTTGCTCTGTCTGAAACCCACTAATTATACACATATAAAAAAGTGTGGGCTGCAGTTTGATGAAAATAGACTCAGATCCACTAAAAACCATATTCATTATCAGGACACACATTTTTTTGCTGGAGTTGGGCTATAGGTCAATTCAAATACATTATATGCATCTACTGATGAAGGCCAATGAGAGGCCGACACGCTTTTAGAGGAGAGGAGTCGAATCTGTGATGTCAGGTGAACCCATAACATCCGATCACTTCATATGAGGCCTGAACCATCGGGATAATCCAGTCATCCGCTGTATACATCTCTTTCCTCAATCGGACCATCCGAAGTTACTGCCCCAGACATCCCCTGGATAGAGGTAACAAGAAAAGAAAAAGAAAGGCGCACCAGCCTCGTGCATTACCGTTGGATAAATTTATTATAGCGAATAAAAGAATCCTACTTACAAACAAACGAAAAAGCCATGCGTTTACAAGGAACCACAGAGGCCTCAGCAAAATGGCGCCCGCTCAACCAATCACATTACACTATGTAGTGACGGCGGACATCCTGGATTTGATTACCTAACATCCGGACTGCTGGAGCGCAAGCCATACAGCGTGCGTCCCAGATCGTAGAGTGAGGTCAGTAAACTCCAGGCGCAGTGACACTGATTCTATCAATGTACACCGCGCCATTACAGCAGCGGACTGTCAGGTCGCGGTCACTACACCTTATGCGTCCAGATGTCTCTACCTTGTAGAGGTAGGTTGACACTTCCTTATGTCAATATCATCATTTGTATATTTTGTCCTCCGGCTGCTGAACTACTAATCCATATGCCATTTATTCATATGTCATTTGTATACATTTAGTTCTTTTTATGGCTAATGTGGGTACCTTACTAGCAGCTTGATGCCTGTGTAGGCTTTTGTCCTACCACTTCTCATTCCCTCCCCTCCCTTATTGTTCCTTCCCCTCCCCCCCTCTCCCCTCTCCCCCCCCTTCCCCCTCCTCTCTCCCCCCCCTCTCCCACTATCATTCAGTGTGGGCTGGTCTATTGACTATGTACCGCCCACACCAGTGGGTACTCCACCCCTTGTCCATTGCTAGGGGGGAGTTTGCATATGCGTGTATATATTGGGTAGTCAGAGAGAGGAACACTGCTGAGCTCTGAGGAAGAAGACTCGTCTTCGAAACGCGTCAGCCAGCAGTGATCTTTGTCAATCCCTCCGTGACCGATTTGAGTGGATTCGTTTTGGACGCATTGCTGCGCCTCTGTGGTTCCTTGTAAACGCATGGCTTTTTCGTTTGTTTGTAAGTAGGATTCTTTTATTCGCTATAATAAATTTATCCAACGGTAATGCACGAGGCTGGTGCGCCTTTCTTTTTCTTTTCTTGTTATCTACCACTAGGATACCCCTATCTGTGAAGGCAGCAAAGCCAAGTGTCATCCATTTGTTCACTTTCAAACTGTCCGGTATTCCAATTGTGCGCAGGAGTATTTGTTTGTCTTTCGTTATTCAAGATCCCCTGGATAGAGGCCCTGGCTGGGGTTTTCAGCCGCAAGCTTATCTTGCTTGCCTTGTGGTAAGCACACATTCCATGTGGTGTTGGCACTTTGTCTATGGTGGTGGAACACGTCATTTGTTATTATTTCAGCTATACACATGTATTGTTTATGGACATTACCAACTACTGGACATTTCATATATGCACTTTTTTTAATGGGACTTTGTTATCATTATACACAATATGGTGTAATTACACACCTTTCGCAATATTGATTGTGTTGATTCATATTTTATACTGTTTGCATTGGCATATGGTTTTCACTGTTTATTTAGGTTGGCTAGCATGGCTACACCCCTTTTTCATTATTATATCACCATCTGGAAGCATCCAGAACTGTACATTACCTTAGAATACACAGGTATCTACCAATGAAACTATGAAGGTCACAGATATATTGATGCATCTAGGTCTAAACCTAGTACACATGGGCCAAATGTCGGATGGCATCAACCGGTTCATTAGAAACCGGCCAACATTCGTCCCATGTGTATGGCAGCCAGTCATTCGACCAGTTTCTGTTGAAGGGTCATGACCGAAAAAGGTCTGCCAAACAGCTCCTGATCAGCTCTCTTAGGCAATGGCCAAGAGCGCTGACCGGAGTGTTCTGGTGGGGGGCCACCCCCCTGTCAGAACACAATAGCACAGCAGGGAAGATCGCTGTACTAATGTCAGATTGTTAGTACAGTGGCTCTGAGTTGAGCTGTCAGATTTTTTTTGTTCAACTCACTGGGATGAACGAAGAAAAAAACCTAGTATTGTATATGAGGCTTAAAGCTGTGTGGAATCCGAAATTGGGGAATGTTATTTGTTTATGCTATGTGTTGATTTTTTTCATACATACCTATAATTGGGTTGCGCTGCACTTTTAGATAGTAATACTCGCACAATGTTGTGTAAAGCTGTGTAGGAATAAGCAGTTTTTTTTTTTACTAAAATTGGAAAGTTCAAAATCTGGTGCAGCTGTGCATGGTAGCCAATCAGCTTCTCACTTCATCTTGTTTAATTAGGCTTTGGCAAAAAAAAAAAAAACACACTGAAAGCAGACTGGTAATGCAGAGCTGCACCAGATTTTGCACTTTCCATTTTTAGTAAATCAACCCCTGTGTGCCTAGGCTGGCGTGATGATGCACTTCCAGAGGAGGTCTCTATATTTACCTGGGATCAAAAGAAATGGGTAGAATGACTTTGTAAGGGGCTGAAGGTGAGTATTGCATGAAAGCTTCCTGGAGTTGGGCTTTAGGGCATTAAGATGAAAGTTTCAGCAAACCTCTTCTAATCACCACTCGAGCCAGCATAAAAATTTGCCAACATCTGAGATATAACAAAAGAAGGAACCACGCCTCCCTTCCCACAATGCAGCTCTCAGGCCCTAAACAACCTATAGGCAATCCTGAGTTTTGTCATAGTAGGCACGAGGGAGTGTGTCTAAACTTAAGCACATACAGACTTTTAGAAATGTGTTTTTTCTAAAGCATATTATGAGGACTGAAGCAGTTGACAAGTTTTTTCCTGGAACATTGGAGGTATTGAATGAAACGTTATAGTGCTTACCATAAAGAGTTACTGTTAGTTTGCAGCATGGTTATTTTTTACAGGAATGCTTTATACTATATATACATGTTGAATATATCCATGATTCAGATGATGTATAGAGCATGTTACATTTTAATGGCCTTTTGGACATTCTTTACTACCTAGAAGAAATATGGTTTGTTCACTTTCTGCAGTAAATTTTCTGAACTGTGTGCTAGTAACCAAGGTGGTGTCTGCCAAGGAGGAGATTCCATATGGATCAAACTAGATGCCAAGTAGGTTTAAAGAATTTGTTGGAGTTCCAGGTTTCAGATATGTAGTACACGGTGTTGAAATTAGTGCTTTATTGTTTGATATGAGCATGCAATATCTTGGGATAATAACATTTGGGTTCCCGGGGGGATCCTAAAATTATTTAAAAAAAACATTTTTGAATTAACATGTTGATGAGCTATTAATATTCCTTAATAATGTTATAATTTGGCTTTATTATACAGAAAAACCTTTTAGTATCTATTTTCCCAGATGTCTGTTCAGCCTACTAGATGTTAGCTGCTGGTGTGCAGAATATACTGTTCTACATTTCAGAGCCAGTCGATAAAAAAATACAGTCACGTATGTAGTGCACTACAGTCTCTACTGTAGGTAGAAATATAATCCTTTGCTCTTAATTCTTAATGAGAATTTGATAGAAACTCCATAGACCCCTCTAAGCAAGTTAATTATTCATGTAGAAAAAATATATAAAGTTTAATCCCAGAGTCAGATAATGTTTAAACATTAAAGATACTGTACAAGTTAATAAAAAAAAGGGAAAACTTACTGCATTGCCCAATCAAACCCTCTAGGCATGCCGTCTGGATGGCCAGGGAAGGGTGGGTGCCCCCTTCCTGTACAGACCAGGCCTTTCAACATTGGGTGGGGGGGGGGTTACTTGCAATGTAAAGGTACCTGTCCTGCAAAGTATATTTGTCTAAATGTTTAGGGATAAAAGACTTTTCCCCATCTTTGGTGCCCCAAGAAAGGAGGAGAGGATAAAATGGGAGTATTTATAGCGGAATGTGGAAGTCCTCTTTATAATAAGGGAATGACCAGATATCTGTCTCCTACCAGAGGAATGAGTACAGGAGTACATTATTATCCCTTACCTGTTTCCACAAAGAGTTAAAAGAAAATAAAGTCCTTTAGATTAAAAAAAAAACACAAATACATAAAAAATAAACTTTATTAATTACCCCCAAAGTAATTCTATGTCCATAAATGACAGATTCTATTTTCATTAAATGATAGATTCCCTGGCTGCACTAAAGTAAATAGACAACTGGAAATAGCGCCATTGACCAAATTTGGTCATTGTCATGTGACAATGTCTTCCCAAAGTTGACACAGAATGCAAGATAATCCTGACAGAAGTTCTTAAATGTCCTCATTATATCAGAAAATTTATTTTTATTGCTATCTGTACTCATAGGAATTGTTTTTCTCTATTCTATGTTCTGCCTGATATCCATTAGATGGATTTGGGAAGATGTTACCTAATTTTCTGTTTTCATAATCATTGAGTAAACAGGAAGTGAGGTGAAATCTCCAAGATGACAACACAAACAAACATCTTAAATTACTATCCAGACAATAAAACATCACAGCAAAGGTTCACAAGTTTTGAAATGTTATATTAAATTAAAAATTTAAATGGTCTGCCCATGCCTACAGTTTGAACCCATTAGGGGTAGGCTGTTATAGACTATCAAATATTGTATTATTTTGATAACAACTGTATGAACCAGTGTAACTAAGTTGGTTACAAATGACTAAACGTGACAATGAAATGAAAAGATGTTTTGTTAATTAAATACTTTCAATAAAAATCTATTGTTTAAAGAAAAAAAAAATGTACAAACTGCAATGAAATGAAATCAATGAAACACAGAAAGCCAAAGATTTAATGACAGCTCAGTTTCAAGCAGGATTGGACCCTAAGCTGAAACCCCTTTTGGCCACCATCGGGTTAAATGCTGCTTCATTGCTATAGTGTTTGTAGAGACCATGTGTAAGGTCATTTGAAGATGCCACATGTGCAGGGATGCACCTCATGTATGACATGTTTGGCAAGTGTTTGATTTTTTTGTCTACAGTAACCAGAACTACAATATTTTTAAAGCTGACTATAATTATATTCTTGGCAGCAATTTGTGGCAACATAAATTTTGCATTACAAGAGGATAGTAAATTAAAATGTGAATGGATAGAAAATTAACATTATAGGCAGAGAAACGATAATAGTAGCACAATTAACCCCTTCCTCTCGTATCCCTTTGAAAAGTTCTGAACAGCAGGGATGGAAAAGATAGGCTGATCATTTAACCACTCTGATTGGCTGTCACAGTGGCCACATGATTGGGAGCCAGTCCCACTGCCTACCAATTATTAGCTGGGACCAAGAGCTGTCTTTCACAGTGAATGAGCTCTCAGCACAGAAACATCATCCACCCAGTGACACAAATGTGAGGCATGTTGGGCATTAGAGCCCACCCTTTTGCCACCACACATATGTGTTAGGCGGTCATTAAAGTGTTAAAGCCAGGGGTCAAGTCCTGTCGAAAAAAGTGTGGGAACTCCCACCCAAGATTCACTCCCCCACCAAAAAAAAAAAATGATACGCTCAAACACTGCCTTAGGTAGGTTAGGTTTTTAGCCTCTGCAAACTTGTTGCACGGCTCCTCGCAGGTATTGGGGGCAGCAGAAGCAGCAGCAATCTCCTCTGCTCTTTCATCCCGCCTCCCGGCTTGTGAATGACTTAATGCCAGGTGGGCGGGACTAGGAGGAAGCTCGATCCGACATACAGGGAAGTGACTGCATACCCGCACCGCTCTGCCTCTGCTGCAGATATAAGAGTGTACCCCCCCATTAGTGCAGACCCCAGGACAAACCCCTCATTAGTGCAAATCCCCCATTAGTGCAAACCCCCCATTAGTACAGACCCAAGGACAAACCCTCCCATTAGCACAGACTCCCCCACATTAGTACAGACCCCCCAGGATAAACCCCCCATTAGTGCAGACCCCCCAGGATAAACCCCCCATTAGTGCAGACCCCCCAGGACAAACCCCCCATTAGTACAGACCCCCCCAGGACAAACCCCCCCATTAGTACAGACTCCCCCTATTAATAAAGACTCCCCCAGGACAAACCCCTCCATTAGTACAGACCCCCAGGACAAACCCTCCCATTAGTACAGATTCCCCCCATTAGTACAGACTCTCTCCCATTAGTACAGACCCCCCAGGAAAAAAAAAAAACATTAGTGCACAAGACCCCCCTGGGCAAACCCACATTAGTACAAACCCCCACAGGACAAACCCCCCATTAGTACAGACCCCCAGGACAAACCCCCCCATTAGTACAGACCCCCAGGAGAAAAAAAACTATTAGTACGGACTCCCCCCAGGACAACCCCCCGCCCCCTCCATTACTACACACCCCCCAGGAAAAACACCTCCCCTCCCCTCCATTACGGTACATAAAAACACCCGGGTAGCAGCTGGAGAGTAGACCGTCAGTGTGCAGCCGCGCCACCCGAGTGGAGCACAGATCACAGCAGGCAGGAGTTTATAAGACACAGAGAGGAGGAGGAGGAGAACACGTGTCAGGCACGGACCGCCCCCCTCAGCGACATCACTGAGCGGCTAGTCTCTCTCCACACAGAGACAGCCGCTCCAATCTCCGGCTGCTTCAATCACCTCCTCTGACAGGCTTAGGCTAGTAAAACACTGCGGCGGCGACCACCGGGGAGAGCCACCTCTCGACACGGACAAGGAGAGGAGGAGGAGGAGGAGGATGGATGGGAGCACTCTGGCGCTTCAGCACCCCCATCTCTGTGGCGCCTGGGTGAACTGCACCCGCGTAGGATCGGCCCTGCCTGCAAAGGGAACAGCGTTCCTGCTGTGAAAAAAGTGCAGGGACGCCGTTCCCACGCGTTCCCGCAGGACTCAAGCCCTGGTTAAAGCCAGTTCAGAAAGAAAAGTATAGGAATGTTTCTAATGTATTTTCACCTAAAACTCACTAGATTTAATTTAAAGTGAACCCATGCCCAGATAATGCACACTAAAAAATTGAAATATTTTAAACAAGCAGTAAAAGCACATTAAAACATGCCTTTGTTTATCTCCATATCTATAGACATAGTAAAGAAATTCATTCTCAAAGTTCACAACACATTCTTACCTTTGTTCTAAGAAAATAGAATCTTGAAAAGCTTCCAGCCCTCATATGTAAACCACCAACAGATATTTCTAAGCTGTTAGTTACCACCTGAGATCCAACTTCCGAGTCTGTTCTGATATTTAGGGATCTTCGAGAAGATTAGCTAGTGAGCTCAGGGGTGGCTTGATTTAAAGTTTTTTTTTTAACTGCTGTTAAGAATATGTAAATAGTTTAATATCCAAAGTCTGGTTATAGTGCACTTTAGAGGTTATCTAACAGTTAGGAGAAATTGATTTGCTTGTGAAATTACTGATTTTGCCAATAAAAGTGATACTCTCAGTTTCATTAATTGAGCTGTTTGGGTGAAATTTGCTTGAAAAATTAATTTGTGAACAAATTAAGTGATGGTACAATAAACAACTAGGATTTACATAGATAGCTTTGCTTTGTTTATTTTGTACACAGTGTGCACAGTGCTATAGACTTTACATTAGTGGCTATGGAAACAAAAGTTGTCCAGGTACCATGGCACTGTAAAAGCTGGAAAAAAAATTAAGAAAATAGCTTACTGGAGACATATTATGTTAGCGGCTCTCTCAAAAAAGCCAGAGAACGAAAAGCAGCAGGTATAGCAGTTATTAAAATAAATGCAATCAATACATAAAGTCACAACCTGCATGTCTGTGAGGATTCTCATTTATCCAAGTCTTAGCATAGCTAGTAAGACTTAGTCACATTTGACTTGTTCTATAATGTTGAAGATAACCAAAGCAAGCAGAGCGAAATGCACATTTGTAATGCACACTGCTGTGCTTAAATAAATTAGCTGAAGTTTTTCCTTTATTGAAGCAGCAGTATGGCTAAAGTAAGGCCATACCATTATTTTATAGATGTGTCCTAAATCACATCTCTGAGAGACGGATGTGGTATATAGGCTAGAGAATGCTTTGGTAAGCACCTACTCGTATTTTGGTTTGCTATAGAGTCCTTATAAAATTATTTCCACAAAGGTAAACTATAATGGTTTTGTTAAAATAGTTGAAATATACATAAAGTACCCCACAAAAGTGAGTATACCCCTCACATTTTTGTAAATATTTTATTATAAATTTTCATGTGACAACACTGAAGAAATGATAATTTGCACTTGTATAACAGTGTAAATTTTCTGTCCCCTGAAAACAACTCAACACACAGCAATTAAAACTGCTGGCAACAAAAGTGAGTGCACCCCTAAGTAAAAATGTCCAAATTGGGCCCACAGTGTCAATATTTTGTGTGGCCACCATTATTTTCCAGAACTGCCTTAACCCTCATGGGCATGGAGTTCACGAGAGCTTCCAGGTTGCCATTGGAGTCCTCTTCCACTCCTCCATGACGACATCACAGAGCTGGTGGATGTTGGAGACCTTGCACTCCTCCACCTTCCATTTGAGGATGCCCCACAGATGCTTAATAGGGTTTAGGTCTGGAGACATGCTTGGCCAGTCCATCACCTTTACCCTCAGCTTCTTTAGCAAGGCAGTGGTTGTCTTGGAGGTGTGTTTGGGGTTGTTATCATGTTGGAATACTGCCCAGCGACCCAGTCTCCGAAGGGAGGGGATCATGCTCTGCTTCAGTATGTTGGCATTCATGGTTCCCTCAATGAACTGTAGCTTCCAAGTGCCAGCAGCACTCATACAGCCCCAGACCATGACACTCCCACCACCATGCTTGAGTGTAGGCAAGACACGCTTGTCTTTGTACTCCTCACCTGGTTGCCGCCACACACGCTTGACACCATCTGAACCAAATAAGTTTAACTTGGTCTCATCAGACCACAGGACATGGTTCCAGTAATCCATATCCTTAGTCTGCTTGTCTTCAGCAAACTGTTTGCGGGCTTTCTTGTGCATCATCTTTAGAAGAGGCTTCCTTCTGGGATGACAGCCATGCAGACCAATTTGATGCAGTGTGCGACGTATGGTCTGAGCACTGACAGGCTGACCTCCCACCCCCTTCAACCTCTGAAGCAAAGCTAGCAGCACTCATATGTCTATTTCCCCAAAACAACCTCTGGATATGACGCTGAGCACATGCACTCAACTTCTTTGGTCGACCATGGTGAGGCCTGTTCTGAGTGGAACCTTCCTGTTAAACCGCTGTATGATCTTAGCCACTGTGCTGCAGCTCAGTTTCAGGGTTGTGGCAATCTTCTTATAGCCTAAGCCATCTTTATGTAGAGCAACATTTCTTTTTTTCAGATCCTCAGAGAAAAAAATTCCCCTCTGGGTAACCAATGTACATTGCAAGAATTTTAACAAATTTTGTTGCAGATTCCTGAAGAAATAGCTGTTTGTGTTCATGTGCAAAATGAATATGCGTGGAAGTGATACTATAATTATCAATCAGCTGCTGTACTTCCTAGGCTCTAATAAGTAAAACTGCAGGGTCTGCATCAATTTGGGAGTATTTCACCCAAAATGTTAACATTTTTACAGTGGACACCTAAAATGTGGCGTATCTTAGTGCAGACTTCTGGGAAAATCAGTAAACCAATCACACAATCAGGAAATAACATTCCTGGGGGGGGGGGGTGTTCTTTACACAATCTGTTTAGAGAATGCTTTCAGGTTGCCATATTGCATTGCATTTTACAGAAAATTACAGAGCTGCAGATTGAAAAGGAAATGTAATAGAATATTAAATTACATTATGACTTGTGTCACAATTGAGAATGCTATGTAATTTTTTTTTTATTTGCTATTTTTTTTCCCTCAGAAGTGGCGATACCCTTTAAAAGTGTTAATGTCGTTTTAAAAGTAGTTCCATACAATCTGCAACTTTCCATTGAATTTAAGAACCAAAAGGTAGGCTTGGTGTGCATTTGAGAAATGATTTGTGCTTGACTTTTGGTGGAAAAGTCTTGATTTGTTTATAACTTCAGCTGATTTCTGGAAAAATTATTGTCTTGATTTACAATTGTGTGTAAAAGTAACCTCCACATAAGCATTTCATCATTATTTGCTCAGTTTTATGGCCCATGCTGTTGAGAGGTTTACTTTAAACTATATTGTTCTAAGTTTTGAATTAGTTCTTTAGTTTTGAGGTGAACTCTGTTTCTTAATTCTTTGATAAAAGTAGGTTTATTTATATCTATTCATATCCACATTCTAGTCTGATTTTTACTTTGCTACAAAATCAGAGGATGAACCTTCAGATTAGCTTGCTTAGCTGATCATATTGTAGTATTAAATGTATTAAGTAGTCTAATTGGTTTTTATCAGATCAAAATTTTGTATGAAAAAGAAGCTTTGAACTACCTATACTAAAAAACTGATTTTTCTACTTGAATAACATATTTAACTCTCACATATCCAAGGTCTATAGGAACTTCAGGAATATCATGGATATTAGTCTATTAGTCTATCAGGAATATTGATTTACTATTCTTTATGATATAGTTAGATTCCATTGCTGTCCTCAGCTGTGACCACTACCATTGCACTTTTATAAACATTAGTCATGTTCCAAAGGAAAATGACAAATTAATTTCTGAGGGGTTGATTGTGCTGTACAAATGTAGTTGTGTGTTTTATTATTTTAATGAAGTAGCTTGTAGGCACAATTTCCAAGACAGTGGAAATGTAACTGCTGACTGAGCATGAACGTATTTTCCTAGTTCCCAGGGAAGGTTCTTACAAAGCAAAACATGTTAACTATTGAGATGCATATCTAATCCTTCTAACTATAACCCACATTGCATTTAAACTTACATTGGATGATATAAAGCCAGCTATTAACAGCTAGATGGCCCTTGTTTAGCCTGGGGGCTGAACGAAAGTAAAGCTAATAGAATTTCCCCTTTTTTTTTTTATTTAACCTCCCTGGCGGTATGATTCTGTCAGATTTTAGATGCTGAAAGCGGTACAATTATTTTGCATGGAAATTTGGCGTTTTATATTGTAGGCCTGTAATTCTTAGGAATAACTCACTTAAATCTGTCCAAATAAGAGTCTAGTAGACATCCCGGGTATGATAAAGTTTGAAACACAAAATCATAAATTATAATATAATAAATAACTATAAATAATTATAACAAATAATAATATAATAATAATAAAAAATATTCAATAATGTAATCAAATCAAAAACACTGAAATTTGCTCAGTTGCAGAATTGTCGCTGTCATTAGATTTAGTGTTTGATGACAAATTTCCCCACAAATCGCTATCGCTCAATTCTGCAAGTGATTCTAATTTATTATCGCTGTTTTCTAGCTGGTCTAAAACCACTTTTGACATAAAGGAACACTTTTTGGTTGCTATGGACAATCTCCAAATTCCAGGCAGAAAAAACAGTATTTATAATATAAAAGTGCATGCAGGGCACTGGACAGACCACTATTTTATACAGTACTGTAATCTGTAAGATTACAGTATACTGTATGTGTATTGTGTTTTTACTTTTTTGAATTTGGCGCCGATCTCCGCCCCTGTGCACCGCAACGTTGCAGGAAATTAAGCTCGCCACTCGGCAGTGTGAATTGAGCGAGGAGACAGCTCGCACACTGCGGGGAGACATCGCAGGATCCAGGGAACAAGGTAAGTAACTCTCCCTGTATCCTGCGATGCAGCCCGAGTCTGGCTCAGGGTTACCGCTAATGGTACTGAAACCTTACCCCGAGCCAGACTCGGGAATACCGGCAGGGAGGTTAAGCAGCTGCAGAACTCATAGCTGTCTAAATACCCAAACAGAGACTACATCTGATTGGAGGCAGTCACTGTTCTGCTGACAATTTTCCACCCGGTACCTTTGATTTTTCATTGACTTTTGTGATGGCAGATGGTGCTAACAGGACCACCCATGTCTCAAATATTGAGTGATTTAGTAAGAATCAAGCAAAAATTGAGATGTGTATGGCCAGTTTAAGTTTGCTGAGACAAATTTTGATATAATTGGGAACTCCTAAAGCTGTAAAAAAGACTGTAAAACTGTAGGCACACCTCTAAATGCATAGTGGAAAGAATATCTTAAAGTTGTTTTACCTTCTGAAATATTATAAATTCTATGAAGCCATTCTTTTTAGCTAGGTACTCCTGCCATACTGTACACCCAGGTTGGAGACCTTAGGCCTGCCATACACGGTTGAAATTTTGGTTCAGCAGGAGTCAAGATTTTAACCGGTAATTGGCAGGCTGAATGTACCAAGTTGATTGATCAATCAACTTGGGTACAACCAGCCTACCGGATTCTCCTGCGATTATCGCTAGCGATAATCACTGTCTTCTCCCAGCATGGGTGGCTTCCCCCGCCCACCCCCGCTGGGTGAAAACAATTGCTTGACAGGAGGGATTTCCCGGTCATCACTGTTTGTGTTGATGGGGGAATCATATACATTTCCTTCCTGCAACCCATGTATGGCTTGCCTTAGTATTGTTCACACTTATCCATTATTGTTAGGTAAAACAATTGGTCACTGAAAGTTCTGCTGGCCTGCTGATTGGACAATGATGAAGCAGCATGCCATTAATGATATCATTGTTATGCTCAGTGTGCCCTCTGCTTCTGTCAACGTTGGATTGAAAGTTCTGTGCAATGTAGTAATGCCTCATGGGACTGCTCCTCCCTGCTGTGCAGGGAATACAAAAATGTAAAATAAGCTTCAGGTATGTAACTAAATGTTTTCAGAAATGCATTTAAAGCGATTGTAAAGGCAAGGTTTATTTAAAAATAAATAAATAAAATAACAAACATGTTATACTTACCTCTGTGCAAAGGTTTTGCATGGAGCGACCCCGATCCTCCTTTTCTGGGTTCCTCTGGCAGAGCTCCTGGCTCCTCCTCCACTTTGAGTGGCCCCACGAAGAGCCTGATTCCATGGGGGCACTCGTGCGGGCACGCTCCCGAGTCCTGCTGCTGCATCCATTGACCCAGACAGCAGGACTCAGCCCCGCCCCCGGCTCCCATGACACTGGATTTGATTGACAGCAGCGGAAGCCAATGGTTCCTGCTGCTATCAATCTATCCAATGAGGACCTGAGACAGCGGCTGGAGCTGCTGGGCTCGTTCTTGTCACTGGAAAGATCGGGTTCAGGTAAGTAAAAGGAGGGGTCTGGGGGACAGCGGCAACACAAAAGGTTTTTCACCTTAATGCATACGTGGAAAACCTTGAGACTTTACAACTGCTTTAATTCATTTATTTTTTTAAATTGAATGACTACATACAGTACTTGGACTAAATGGTGCTAAATATGCTAAAGCAGTACTTTCTATTCTTCCCTGTTCTGTATACGTTATAAGAATTTACATTCCCCTGGACCACCTGAATATCAAGAATTATTACTTATGAAATAATTGCAGCAGCTATCATTCATTCACAGAGGAAACAATTTCTGTAGGAGTTGGAGAGATTACTGCACCCATGTCTGATTTAAACATAAATAATAGGCAATAATGTTGTTGCAATAAATCTGTGTGGAAGAATTATGCATTAAAAGTAAAAAGTAAAAATACTGTTTTAGAATTTTGCCTGGAACTAATGGTTCCTTGGGTCTCCATGTTATTGGAAATAGTATCTTTACTGCAAGTTTAAAGATTGGGGATGGAATACAAGAAGAATTCATTAGGATAGAAAAATGCTGATTGTACTTTTCAGCTAATGATTCTGTAGCTAGACCCAGCTATTATCACTGATTGGCCTGTTAAATGTGTTTCTTATTACAGACTTAACTCATTACTAGTTTAGTATTCAATGTGCATGTTGAACAGCAGGGAATTGAATGAGTGGGTATGCTGGTACTTGTTTACTACCTCATATGGCCAGTAGCACAGTTTGCTTTTGATAAGTCTTCTAAACTATTAATAAACTTTTAAGGTCTCATTTATTTAAATGATAAATGCACTAGCATTTTTATAATAAATAATATGCTGCTCCAACATCTTCAATATATGGACTACCGAGTATTGCACAGAATTATCCCTGAAATCTTCTAAACTCTGCATATGGCTACCCACATATACTATGTTTAAAGAGGAAGTAAACCCTCTTTTTATTTTCTGAAAAAAAAACCCTGCAAGAGAAAGGCATAATGAGCTAGTATGCATAGCATACTAGCTCATTATGAATGACTTACCTGAGATCGAAAGCCCCCGAATCGCTCTTCGTTCCCCTCCGCCGCCGCCATGTTGCCTACGAGTCCCTTCTGTGTATCGCCGCTCCGGCGCTGTGACTGGCCGGAGCGGCGATGTTGTCACTCCTGCGCATGCGCGCGGGATCGGCACGATCCTCCCACATGCGCGCGGTTCCGGCATTATCCCATTGATAAAACCGACACGCTCAGTAAGCCAGTCCTTTCTGCAAATATCTCCTTAACAGTGTAGGTTAAGGAGATATTTCTTTCACCTACAGGTAAGCCTTAATCTAGGCTTACCTGTAGGTGCAAGTGGTCAGAGAGGGTTTACAACCACTTTAAAGAAGCTAGACAGTGACAATTGGCATGAGGAAAGATGCTTAACCACTTCAATACCAGATACTTTCACCCACTTGCTGCCCAGGCCAATGTTCAGCTTTCTGCACACTCATGCGACACTGTACCCAAATTAAAATGTATCTTTTTTTTTTCACACAAATAGAGCTTTCTTTTGGTGGTATTTAATCACTGCTAATTTTTTTTGTTTTGCTAAATAAGCAAAAAAAGACAAACAAAAAAAGACAGAAAATGTAAAAAAAAAAAAGTATTTTTGTTATAACATTTTGCAAATAAATAATCTTCATAAATGTAGGCCAGAATGTGTACTCCTACATTTCTTAGTTAAAAATAACCCAAATCAGTGGATATTATTCAGCCTGTAGGAAAGTAAGTCCACAAACTATGGAATGTACTGTAAATCTGAAAATCGATCAATCCTGATGTACTGACAAAAATGCCAGGCAGTACAAATATCCCCAAATGAAAGTAGACAGTCCAAGGTATTTTGTCATTTTTTGTCACAATTTTTGGGAATATGAAGATATTTAAAATAATAGTTCTTTTACATTTTTTTTTACATCCTATCACCGATGCAGTAAAGCGTCTCATATAACTGGTGTGGCAGTGATCAGGGACACTGACTGGTGACAACATGTAAAAAAAAAAAAAAAACTTTTTTTCATCACAGTGACCAATCACAGAGATTATCACAATTATACATGGGCCGAGCACCCCCCTGTTCAGTTTGCAGCAGAATTCCCAAACAGGGGAAATGTTCTAACCCGAATGGCAAACCCCATTGAAGTCTATGGAAGCCGCACAGGAAAAGTCAAAAGTGCCCATTTTGAAGGCTTATATGCAAGTAATTGGCCATAAAAGGGGTATGGATGTCTTGGTACTGCCCTGGGGGACATGTATCAATGTAAAAAAAAATGCTTTTTTAGGAGCAGAGATTTTAATTATGCTTAAAGTGCAACAATAAAAATTTAAAAATTCCTTTAAATATAGTGCCTGGGGGTCCCCTTAATGTGTGTCAGGGTCACCTGTGGCCAGGTGACAGATGCACACCGTAGGGGGACAGGAGTGCACCGCAAGGTAGTGAACCCTATGGCTGGCTTCTGCGGATAGGAAACTGGGTGGTTGTGGAAAGCGGGACCAGAGGAGCACAACCGGGATCCAAACGGAAGCTAGAGCCAAGATTCCCCAGGGCGCGGAGTCTAAGACCCAGCTGGTCTTCTCCAGGGCCTCTAGTGGTGAGGATGTTAGCTGCAGGCTGGGACCAGGTCGCGGCCCCTGGAGTTTCCTAGCTCACGCCCCGTAGGATAAGGGGAAAAGAGGGGAAGCAGCAGCACACGATAAGAGAGAACCGAATAACAAGCTGAAGGTCAGGGGCCACAAGCAGACAAGGATAACGAAGAACGAGCCGAAGGTCAAGGGTCACAAGCAGACAGGGATAGTCAGGGACAAGCCAATAACGAAACAGAGAGACAGACGTAGCACACGGCAGGCAGGAACCCAAACACACAATGCCTAACAAACACGTTGATCAGCAAAGCAGGCTTGCAGTGCACAGGTTAATATAGTGTTCTGTGATAGGGCCTGGGGTGGAGTCTGGCTGGGAGGGGATTATAAAGGAAGCCAGGTGAAAGGGCTCAGGCCTCTAAGATGAACACATGGGAAGGAAGGTAAGCTGACAGACAAACACTACTGCATATCCATGACAGTACCCTCCCTCTTATGGGCCCTCCCCCGCCTGGACCCAGGCTTAAAGGGAAATCTCTGATGAAACCTTCTCAACAGATGAGGTGCAGCGACATCAGATGCAGCGATCCAAGACGCCTCCTCAGGACCAAAACCTCTCCAATGCACAAGGTACTGAAGAATGCCTCTGCAGAGCCGAGAATCCAGAACTTGTCTAACCTCGTACTTAAGATTATCCTCAGAGACCGAAAACGAGGTAGGGAGATGACAAGAAGATCTATTGAGGACCAAAGGCTCTCTAGGAATAAGCAAGGGCATGAGGGGATCGACAGGAATCTGAGGAGGGTCCCCTAGACCCTTAAAGGGGAACTGGTCATCTTGCACAGGACCATCAGACTGGGCAGATGTCAGTGGAATCCTGAAGTCAGGTTGGTTAGAAGGTGACATGTCGCCGGAGTCAAGCTGAATAGCTGAAGGACAAGCAGAATGTCCCAAACAAGAAAAAGTAGGAGGCTCACTGGGCATGGGCTGGACTGGCATAACTAGTACAGAGGCAGAGTGAATAGCTGAGTCAGGTGTAGCGACTACCTGAATCGCATCGCAAGACATAGCGACTGCAGGACTTGTAGACAAGCTAGCCTGGCTGTGCGTCCAAGGGTGGTTAGGGACAGAGAAATGTAAATGGTTGTGCAACCTGGAATGAATGACCGGCTCAGATTCACAGGGGGCAACCTTGGGTAGGCAGGACGAGGAACAGGAGGGACCCCAAGCCAGGATCTGTCCAGTAGTCCAGTCCACATGAGGAGAATGGAGCTGTAACCATGGGAGACCCAAAATTATAGGCGTTGAGGCCTTGGGTAAGATAAGGAAGGATATCCACTCCTGGTGGAGTGTCCCTACCGACATCTTAACAGGGAGGGTCTGGAAGCGGATAGGTCCCCCTGGGAGAACAGTACCATCAATCGCCAAGACCACCAATGGTGTGGTGAGGGGCAAAAGAGTAAGTCTCATGGACGATGCGATTTCCCAGTCCATAAAATTACCAGCGGCTCCGGAATCCAGATATGCTGAGACCGAATGAGTAGAAGCACCAACATGAAGGAACACAGAAAGCAGAAGACGAGAAGGGGAAGGTGATATTTCTGGGTCCAATACTCCACTTTCCAGATGAAGTGGACCCGAACGTTTTTCTGAAAAAAGAGAGCAAGTGTCACGAAAATGACCTTTGCCCCCACAGTAAAGACACAGACCAAGAGTTCTGCGCCTAGCACGTTCCTCGGGGGATAGCCTGGTCCGACCCAGCTGCATGGGTTCCTCAGCTGGTAGGAGATGCTCTACGGGTCGAAGAGAGGGGAGCTCAGGCTGACTAAGAACCAAGGAGTGCTGGCGTTGCTTTTCTAAGGTCCTCTCCTGAAAGCGAATATCGATCTGGTTACACAAGGAGATAACGCCGGCCAGATCAGTGGGGATGGTTCTTCCTGCTAATTCGTCCTTCACTCTATCAGACAGGCCATGCAAAAAGGTTGCGACTAAGGCCTCATTGTTCCAGCTCAACTCAGCCGACAGTATGCGGAAATGAAGGGCATACTGTCCCACAGAAGCAGACTCTTGGCGGAGACGTAAAAGGGCGCTGGCCGCTGAAGAGACACGAGCCGGTTCTTCGAAGATATTCCGAAAAAGTTTCAAGAAGCCAGACAGGCTAGAAACCACTGGATCATTCAGTTCCCACAGAGGGGCTGCCCAGGCTAAAGCTTCACCAGAGAGGAGGGAAATGATATAGGCTACCTTAGCCCGATCAGACAGGAAGTTTTGGGGCTGGAGCTCAAAATGAATTGTGCATTGGCTAAGGAACCCCCTGCAAGCCTTGGAGTCCCCAGAGAAACGGGACGGAGCTGGCAGTTGTAGTGAGTGTGTGGCTGCGACTGGTGCAATAGGTGCAGCCGCTGGTTGTATTTGAGGTTGCGGATTTAGGGTTCCCAAGGAGGCCTGAAGCTGCTCGAAGCGAGAAGCCAGATCCTGGAGGAATCGCATCACCTGAGTCTGATTCGATTCCTGGGTTTCAAGTCTGCAAACTATGCCCTGCAACGGATCATCCACGGGTAACGGGATGTCAGCCGGGTTCATGGCTGATCAAACTGTCAGGGTCACCTGTGGCCAGGTGACAGATGCACACCGTAGGGGGACAGGAGTGCACCGCAAGGTAGTGAACCCTATGGCTGGCTTCTGCGGATAGGAAACTGGGTGGTTGTGGAAAGCGGGACCAGAGGAGCACAACCGGGATCCAAACGGAAGCTAGAGCCAAGATTCCCCAGGGCGCGGAGTCTAAGACCCAGCTGGTCTTCTCCAGGGCCTCTAGTGGTGAGGATGTTAGCTGCAGGCTGGGACCAGGTCGCGGCCCCTGGAGTTTCCTAGCTCACGCCCCGTAGGATAAGGGGAAAAGAGGGGAAGCAGCAGCACACGATAAGAGAGAACCGAATAACAAGCTGAAGGTCAGGGGCCACAAGCAGACAAGGATAACGAAGAACGAGCCGAAGGTCAAGGGTCACAAGCAGACAGGGATAGTCAGGGACAAGCCAATAACGAAACAGAGAGACAGACGTAGCACACGGCAGGCAGGAACCCAAACACACAATGCCTAACAAACACGTTGATCAGCAAAGCAGGCTTGCAGTGCACAGGTTAATATAGTGTTCTGTGATAGGGCCTGGGGTGGAGTCTGGCTGGGAGGGGATTATAAAGGAAGCCAGGTGAAAGGGCTCAGGCCTCTAAGATGAACACATGGGAAGGAAGGTAAGCTGACAGACAAACACTACTGCATATCCATGACAATGTGCCTGTAAAGTGGCGCATACATAGCAGACATAAAACATGCTGCAACAAAAATAAAATTTTCTAAAGAAAAAAAAAACAAGTCAAATCCTATTTAACCACTTCCAGACAGCCCACTGTGGATATACGTCGGTCCTTTGACGTTAAATACTGTTGTTATGGCAGCAGATAGCTGCCATAACCCCAGTATTGTTATTCACGGCAGGCGGTCCGCTTTAAGATAAAAGTGGTCTCCGTGGCGGATTTGCCGCAAGATCACTTTTATCGGTGACAGGAGAGGTGCCCCCCTCCCGCCGCACCCCAGTCATCTCCGCCGCTTACCGGAGCTGTCGGTAGCGGCAGGGACGATCCGGTCCTTTCCCCTGATAGGCAGGAAGTTGAGTGAGGGAATGATGGCCCCCACTTGACTCCATGCCATTGGATAACGGAAGCAACGTCAAACGTCACTTTCGCCCAACGGCCTTAAAGAGACTTTTTTTTTTCATTGACATTAAAGAGGTCCTGTCATGCTTTTTTCTATTACAAGGGATGTTTATATTCCTTGTAATAGGAATAAAAGTGATCCAATTTTTTTTTAAAGGGACAGTGTAAAAATAAAAAAATAAAAAGTAAAATAAATACGATTTTTTTTTAAAGAGCCCAGTCCCTCCATGCTCGCACGCAGAAGCGAATGCATATGTGATTTGCGCTCCGCATATGTAAACGGTATTCAAGCCACACATGTGAGGTATTGCCAGGATCGTTAGAGTAAGAGCAATAATTCTAGCAAAAGACCTCCTCTGTAATTCAAAACTGGTAACCTGTAGACATTTTTAAACGTTGCCTAATGAGATTTTTAAGGGTCAAAATTTGTCGCCATTCAATGAGCAGGCACAATTTTGAAACATGAGATGTTGGGTATCAATTTACTTGGCGTAACATTATCTTTCACAATATAGAAACAATTGGACTAACTTTACTGATTTCTTAATTAAAAAAAGTGATTTTTTCCCCAAAAAATTGCGTTGGTTAGACTGCTGCGCAAATACAGTGTGACATAAAGTATTGCAACAACCGCCATTTTATTCTCTAGGGTGTATGAAAATAAATATATTATGTTTGGGGGTTATAGGTAATTTTCTAACCAGAAAAATTATTTTAACTTGTAAACACCAAGTGTAAAAAATAGGCTTGGTTCTTAAGTGGTGACTCGTGGCTACAAATACTGTCACCCAGTCCCCCAGTCCCTGCCCCCCAGTCCATACCAGGCCCTTCGCGTCTGGTATAGATTTTAAGGGAAAACCAAAATTATAAAAAAACTCTGTGGGGTCCCGTCCAAAATCTATACCAGACCCATTTCCAAGCATGCAGCCTGGCAGGTCAGGAATGGGGGAGCAGCAAGGGTCCGCCCCTCTCCTGAACAATACCAGGCCACATGCCCTCAACATGGGGGGGGTTGGTGCTTTGGGGCAGAGGGGGATCTGCCCCCCCACCCCCAAAGCACTTTGTCTCCATGTTGATGGGGACAAGGGCCTCATCTCCACAACCATGGCTGGTGGTTGTGGGGGTCTGCGGGCAGAGAACTTATTGGAGTCTGGAAGCCCCCTTTAACGAGGGGGCCCCATATCCCAGTCCCACCCCTATGTGAATGAGTATAGGGTACATAATATCCCTACCCATTCACCAAAAAAGTGTCAAAAATAAATAAAAACAAGAGACAAGTTTTGGACAAATCCTTTATTAAAAATTAAAAAAATTGTGTCCCTCAATGTAAATCCATCATCAATCACGCCACCTGCCAACCCGTAAAAATAAATAAATAAAATGCTCTGCCTTCTGGGACAGCATCCTGCCGAATGCCTCCTCTGTGCTTTGACATTTCTTATATAGGTAAGGGGCGGGGCCATCTAGCTATGTCACCCGGGGGCCCTACCCCTTGCACACTCCGTGACATCAATTCCCTTGCACACTCCGTGACATCAATGGCCCTGCCATTTACCTCAATATGAACTGTCAAAGCGCAGAAGAGGCATTTGGCTGGAGGCCGTCCCAGAAGGCGGAGTGTTGTTTTTATTTTTTATTTTGTAGGGTCGGGTGTTCAGCGAACGGCTGAACAGGCAAATGTTCGGGCTGAACCATTCACCCGTCCCTAATCACAATATTAAACAACTACAGGCATAAATGTAAGCCCATCCATTGTGTACAATTGTTATGTGATCTGTTGTGATTGGTCA
This sequence comes from Rana muscosa, assembly GCA_029206835.1. NCBI lineage: Eukaryota > Metazoa > Chordata > Amphibia > Anura > Ranidae > Rana > Rana muscosa. Next base: position 704,600,033 of record CM055118.1, read on the forward strand.
CAGCAATCACATGGTACATGCAGCGGCCCAGTACACTCTGTCATCCACTGTCTTTGGTGGACACAGCTGGTGACAGATCGCACTGTAGCATGGTGAGTGGGGTGCATGCGAGACATCATCTGACGTCCACCCAGAATGGGAGAGCTCCTGCCTGGCCTATAGACAAATGGGAGCAGTTAAACTAGGAACTAAATTCACAAAGAAAATGAGAGGTAATATATCCATAATGAACAGAATTCAAATCTGAAAGTGTGGTCATAGGAACAGGTGTCTTAATTAGAAGATTTTCAACTTTTCCACTACTTGCTCTGGTGACAACTCAAAATGTTTGTATTTCCCATTATTTTTTATAAATACTTACACAGACACCAATAACAACCTGAAAAGGGGTCTACCCCTTCCCCACTTCCCCATTCTATCCAAAACTAAAAACAAATTTTCTTTGCCTACACTTCAGGAGGCGTAAGAGATTCAAAGCCATGCAAAAAGAAGATAGTATTGATGGAATAAATAGGTCAAATGTCAATAAAATTGATCTGAAATGTGTCCTATGGGTGGCTTTTAATTAGGATTAGGAGCTGAAGAAAAGTCACAACATATCTATTTTTGAATACGTGAAGTGTAGTAAAAGGTTAAACTTTTTCCTCCTGGGTGCTGCTCACCCTACATATCCAGCAGTTAATACCCGGAGAAAAAAGTTTTTAGGCATGACTGATATAGGAGGAAAACCTGTGGGAAGGAGATTGAGCTTCTGTAAAGCTCAGAAGGTGCACTTGTTAGGGGTAAGAATTTGAGTTACAGAGTTACAGAGTCCAAAATTCTGTAAAACTCATGAAATATTGTAGCATTTAATTTTCCTCTAAGAGCCCATTCACACAGGGGCAACTTTGGATCCGACTTCATGAAGCCCCAAGTCGCCCCTAGTCGCCTCAAGTCGCGCTGCATGAGAAAATCAATGTAAGTGAATGGAGCCGTCTTAATGCACACTACTGCAGTCGCTCCAACTTCAAAAAAGGTTCCTGTACTACTTCAATCTGACTTCTAGGCGACTGCTAGGCGACCTGTACCCATTGATTTCAATGGAAGTCGCCTCCAAGTCGGATCCCCTGTCTTAACAGAAGCAACTTTCCAGGAAGAGAACATACATTTCTCAGGCAAACCCCTCCCTCCCCCCTCCCTCCCACAGAGCTGATTCTTGTTTGATTGGCCACTGGAATGTCTCCTGTCCTGGAGGCAACTTGAAGTTGCCTTGTAAGTAGCTTAATGTCGTGCTGTGATTCATACTCAAGTCGTGCCCAAGTTGCCTCCCAAAGTCGCGCTGGAAGTCGTGTTGCCCCTGTGTGAATGGAGTCTAACACAAAAAAACAAGGTTAAAGTGTTAAAACAAAAACTTTTTTATTTAGTTATGATTAGAGCAGGGAAAGATGAGAACCTCTGGATAATCGTTATCTAGGGCTTTTGTTTCTAACTTACTGTTCACAACATTTTACTGGAAAGTAACAACAACACAGACAGATTTTTTTTTTAAATCTGTAAAAATAGGTTAAGGTGAAAAACACTGTCAGGCCTCGTACACACGGCCGATTTTCTCGGCAAGAACCAGCAAGAAACTTGCTGGCAGAGAGGTCTTGCCGAGTAAATCGGTCGTGTGTACGCGGCTATCGGGTTTCTCGTCGAGAAAACCGACAAGAAACCTCGACGAGAAAATAGAGAACCTGCTCTCTATTTTCTCGTCGAGATTCTCCTCGGCATGTTTCTCGACGAGAAAAGTGAGTGTGTGTACACTTACCTGTCCTCCCGGAAGCCTGCGCATGTTCAAAATGAATTCGACGCATGCACGGTAGCTTCATAGGCATACGTAGGGTATACCAAGATGGCGGCGACAGCATCGAATGTGACGAGCGCATGCTCATCGTAGTCGATGACGTCACTGCGTACGCTTCAAAGAACCGCGGGTTTTTGAAACGAGCGTGTGTACACTCGGCCGGGACAAGTTTCTTGTCCAAGAATCTCGTCGAAAAAAACGACATGTTTTTTTCAACGAGAATCTCGGCCGTGTGTACAAGGCCTCAGATTCTTATTGCTTAAAAAGTCAAAATCCTATATTCTGTGCTAATGGATAACTGCTCAGCTAGCAAAGGAAACAATATATGTTAATTCCAAAGACCTCTGAGAAAATTGCAGGGTCAAAACTCTAAATCCAGATTTCATGTGTCAAGGAAATTATATATGATTAGAATTAAAAAACAACGCTAGACATCAGGTGTAAATGAATCAAGAAAACCATAAAATAAATTTCTAATTAAATATAGTGACTGAAATCATATAACATCCACAATTGGATACATTAATAATCCCATGTGCAACCAGAAAAAATATCCATCAAAATGTTCTTAAATAAAGTGCAAACTGCTACCGTCATGGTGTCTAATTTTCTAGTGAATAACAGTTTCCATTTTATTTGCATTCTGAGTGCATTCAATTTGCATTCAGTTTGCATTATGTCCCTGATAACTGCACATCCAAGACTTGGATGTCAAATCCAAGTCTTGGATTTTCATTTATCAGGGACAGAATGCCCAACACCTGGAGGTAAGTATTCAGCTTATCAGAAAAACTACTCCATGGGTAGAGGCATATAGCACATGTGTAACAAGCCTGGGGAACTTGCATTTATAAATAAATTAATAACTATTTGGGGATTAAGGCTGGGTTCACACCCATGCATTTTCTAGTGTGTTTACAAAAATGCACTACAATCCATGCCACATAATTTCTTATGGGCCCCGCACTCATCTTTTCAGTGTCCTGCAATCCATTCTCTAGAAAAGTGCAGGGACTTTTTTTTTTACACACAAAATGGTGCATCTATGGCTCCACAGACTTCAATGGAACAACATAAAATGAAAATAAAAACCACTGGTGTATGCATTCTTGATGTATCCATGCAAGAGCCACATCAAGGATGCATATACATACATTTTTTCTTGCATTTTGTATGCAGTTTATTGAAGTATGAATCCTAGTGAATCCTACTGAGGAATTCCTACCTACAGAGGTATCATGTATATGGGTGGTGCCACGCCATTAATGTCATCCCATGGCCATTTTGAAGGATAAATGCTACAAGGTGGGGTTTGACTTGAATAAAGTGGTTGTAACATAATTGATGCTATTGATAGCACTTGTCTTGTAAACTTTTTTTTAACCCTTTCTTAGCAACATTAACCAATTCCTGCACGGACTATAGCAGATTGACGGCCAGATGGTGGTTCTGTTATCCTGACAGGATGTCATATGGCGTCCAACAGGATAATGTGACGGCGCACAGCGCTGTGGTCGGAGGTGCCGTGTATCAAATAAAATTCATAAAAAGTTCATAAAAGTTCCCACAAAGAGTGTCCACTCGCGATTCATTAATTCAGGTGACAACATGCAAAGCTTCCACCACCGTTATCACTAGCAGCTCACCTCACTAGGCGGACGTGGACCTCTGATTAAACAGGTGGGTCAAATGCACTTTCCCATAAAGGGTCAATATACTTGGATGCCATGTCAGTAAGTAGTAACACCACCAGTGGCTGTATAAGGCATAGGTCAGATGATCCCAATCTCCTTATGTAAAAAGCAAAAACTCCAGATAGACAAGGTACATGCAATGAAAGGACATATATTGTGCTTTCTGTATGGAACTTGCTTTTATTAAAAAGTAAAGATTGCACTTACAGACATGGCACTGTTACCCAGTGCCTTGTGTTATGAACATTAACAAAGTAAACATGATGATGGCCGCGGTTGATGTCACGTGATTCCTTCCATTACATCCTGTGGGCAGGACTTCATCAGCGTAAACGGGTACACATGTCTATTTATATTCTCAATCATGGCGCCAATCGGATGTTTCCCAAGATGCCCCGCGCTCGTGATTGCTCAGGGTCAGACATCCACTTCCGGCCCAGCCGCGGGAATACTTTCTTTGCATTAGCGTCACCTTGGAAACACCTCACTCACCCAGCACAGCCAGGAAGTGCCAAAAAGTGTCTATTAAAGCACATAATACACGCTAAATGCATGGAGTGAATCGAGGGAAAACTTGGAAACCCTTAAGCAACACTCCAATGCAAGTACAGCAATTAAATTAATACATGAAAAGGACACTTAATAAAATACAGTGGAACCTCGGATTATGAGCATAATCCGTTTCAGGAGAATGCTCATAATCCAAAGTACTCGCATATCAAAGCCATTGAAGTCAATGGAAACGAAAATAATTTGTTCCGTATTGACTTCAATGGCATGCAATACCGCATGCGGCCAGAGGTGAGGGGCGCCGGAGAGCCTCGGAAACGGCCGAAAATGCCCGAGGACACCTTGGCTGACCTCGGAAAGGCTTAGAAACTGAGTATTTCCGTGTCTTTCTGAGCATTTCCGAACGGCGCCGATCAGCTGCAATTGGCGCCGTTCGGCTCCGGCACCCCCCACCTCAGACAAAACGCGGTACTGCACACCGCTTTGGCCTGAATCCTGCTCATTTTGCGAGACAACACTCGTAAACCCAGTTAGGATTTTTTCAAATACAGTGCTTGTATTGCGAAACGCTCGTTAACCGCGTTACTCGCAATCCGAGGTTCCACTGTATATAAAATCATCGGCGGCCATCAAAATATTCATAAATACATCAACATTTAATGATAAAATAACATTTAATAATAAAATCAACGATCAGATATAAAAAAAGTAAAAAAAAAAAAAAGTTAAAATCGAATTCTACATTCAAACGGCACAGAGACCCTAGTTTCATAGATCCAGAAACATTCTCTACGAGCTGTCTTTTGAAATTACGTTCCCTCCAATGTTTCTTCACTCTTTCAATATCCCAAAATTTTAAGCCTTTCGGATTCCTGTTATGAAAGAGACGAAAATGTTTAGATACATTATGAGTTTTAAGTCCCCTTTTTATATTATTTACATGCTCACCTATATGGACGTGAAGGGGCCTAGATGTCCTCCCTACATATTGTAGACCACAATCACAAACTAGCATGTAAACTACACCTATCGTAGAGCATGTAATATGATCCTTAATGGAATAATGTTTATTAGTGGCCTGGGCTGTGAACTCCTTGCGCTTTTTGACATTTTTCTTCGAATGCCTACAGCGACCGCACGCATGGAATCCTGATAGAAAAGAAAACAGCTTACTGTCCGTCTCTGTAGGCGGATCAACTACTCCAGGTGCTAAATGATCACGTAACGTGGGGGCCTTTCTGTATATAAACTGTAGACATGTCAGAAGGGCCCAAGACTCTATCCTGTTTTAAAATGGACCAATTTTTTAACACAATTTTTTCAAACATTTTGTGTTGAACATTATAATCCAATTTTGAAATTATAATTATCCTCCTTACATTCCTTATTTTTATTGATTACCAATGATTGTTGGTCCATCGCTCTAACCCGCTCTATTTCACTCTCTAGTGTGGCTTGCATATACCCCTTTTGCCAAAATCTATTTGATAAAACCTGAGATTGGACAATAAAATCTTCTATATGAGTGAAATTCCGCCTCAATCTTATAAATAGTCCTCTCGGAATATTGCATTGCCACTGGTAATGATGACAGCTGTCTAAAGGTATATAAGCATTCCGGTCGGTAGGTTTAAAATAATTACACAATTTAAAACTGTCCCCTTCTTTCATAATCTCCAGATCTAAAAAGACTGTTCAGTCTTTGCTAGCATTCCACGTAAGTGAAATGTTCTTAGTATTAGAATTCAGTTTTTGCATAAAAAGATCCAAACCAGCCATACCTCCCTCCCAAACCATGATAAGGTCATCCATGAACCTCTTGTAAGATACAAGTTAAGGTGGGCAATTTTTAAAAACTGATTCTTCCTCCCAGTGGGCCATAAATAGATTGGTCACACTGGGAGCAAACCCGGCCCCCATCGCCACACCTCTGGTTTGTAATAAGTACTGTTTGTCGTACCAGAAATAATTTCTGGACAGACAAAACCGAAGACTGTCCAGGAGAAATGTTTTATGTCTCCTTGACAGTTCAGAGGAAGAGAAAGCCCACTGTACTGATGCTATTGCATTTGCATGACCAATAATGGTGTATAAGGAGCTCACATCCGCTGTGATTAAAACACAGGAAGGGGTACATTTTAGCTTTTCCCAAATTTGGATAATATGTTTAGTATCCTTTAAGAAAGCATGTGTCTTCACTACCATCGGCTGGAGAAAAGAATCAATATACTGACCCAGTCTGGCAGTGACTGAATCAATACCATTCACAATAGGTCTACCCGGAGGGTTGACACTATCTTTGTGAATCTCAGGAAGAAAATAAATAATGGGGGTCCTAAAAAGCAGGGGATCCAAATATATAAATATATATGAATTTGTTCCGGATCAAATGTTTAGCGTTGCACTAATCATGATAATAAAAGAGGAAGTTGGACTGAGAAGTTTAGAAGTAGCAGGAGTGTTAGTATTAACAGGGATGTTGAAGTCACTGAGAATGATTGTGGGAAGAGAGAAAGTAGGGTAGCCAGGCAAAGAAGTAATTAAGGAAGGTTGATACAGTGGATCTTAGCAATTCTCAAAGAAACTGGAGAAAATAGATGAATGTAGTGTGCCTCAAGTGAAGAGAGGGACAATGAGGGAGGTGAGTAATGAAACCTTAAAGGTACTTTGTTTGTATAGAAGGACCCCAACTCCACCTCCCTTCTGTCCACTGGGTCTAGTAGAGTGAGTCTGGAGAAGACCACCATGGGAGAGGGAAGCAGGGGAACATTCTCTCACACTTCCCCTTTGGTAAAAATGTCAACAGGACAGGAAGTTAGAAAGCTCTCTAATGAAGCCTTGGATAGCTTTATACAATCTAGACAGGGGTAATTATCCCTCCCCACACAATCCAAAGCTAAAGGAACTGTTATGGACTTTGCATACACTAAGCAGATTATCCTTACCTAATTTGTTTGCTAAGTCATGTTGATTTCTGTTAAAAACAAATATTCTTCTTTTACCATATTTACTGGTTTGACACAACTATTGATATGTTAAAATATAATTACTTCTATTGCTGTAGTAATCTGTATGACTTATACCTTCAATAAAATCTATTTAAAAAAAAAAAAAAATAATGTTTATTATAATAAGTCCATCTAGTAATCAACCAATAGAAAGAAAAAAATTAATAAATAGAAAACCTTCATATCAGACACTAATACACATAGTTGGGCCAGAGGAATTCAAAACACCCTATAAAGCATGGTTCATTTGCTCCAGCGGAGGAAAGAAAATCATTCCTGATTCCTTGTAGGCAATATATATTCCCTCTAACAACAATCTCCGATGTTATAACCTATACAAGTTATGCATCTCCCTTTGTGGACTGATAAAATAAGGAAAAGTAAAAAAGTTCTGAAGTAGGATCACTAATCTGGCACTTTTTTCCTGGTGAGGATATTACCTCACCAGCCAAGATCAGCCAATGGTTTCCTTTAGTTTTACTTTGACCAAGGAAGATCCTGAGGTGGTGGGGAGCTGGTCACTAATTGAAGGAGACTGTGTGAAACCTAGGGACATAAAAGAAATGGCAATGGCCCAAACCTTGTAGAGAGCATTAAAGTAAAGCCTCTATCTTGTTTGCACCAAATATGTGTCTTTCCTCACCTGTTTTCATTTTTGATAGATTGATTGGTCGGTTATTTTTTGCTGTAACCTACAGTTGACCATTTTATTATTGCAATGCTATTTCACAAATACAGGTGATTTGTAAACCTTTTAACAAGGATGGACTTGTCAGTAATAGGGATGAGCTTCGAGTTTGTGTCAAACTCATGTTCGACTCGAACATTGCCTGTTTGCATGTTCGCCGAACAGCGAACAATTTGGGGTGTTCGCGGCAAATTCGAAAAGCCACGGAACACCCTGTAAAAGTCTATGGGAGAAATCTAAAGTGCTAATTTTAAAGGCTAATATGCAAGTTATTGTCATAAAAAGTGTTTGGAGATCTGGGTCCTGCCCCAGGGGAGATGTATCAATGCAAAAAAAAAGTTTTAAAAACGGCCGATTTTTCGAGAGCAGTGATTTTAATAATGCTTAAAGTGAAACAATATTCCTTTAAATTTTGTACCTGGGGGGGGGGGTGTATAGTATGCCTGTAAAGCAGCATGTGTTTCCCTTGCTTAGAACTGTCCCTGCACAAAATGTAATTTCTGAAGGAAAAAAGTCATTTAAAAGCACTCGCGGCTGTAATGAATTGTCGGCTCCCGGCAATACAGAGAAAAGTCATTGATAAAAAAAAAAAATGCGTGGGGGTCCCCCCAAATTCAATTACCAGGCCCTTCAGGTCTGGAATGGATATTAAGGGGAACCCTGCGTCAAATTAAAAAAAGAATCACGTGGGGTTCCCCCCAAATATCCATACTAGACACTTCAGGTCTGGTATGGATTTTAAGGGGAACTCCAACCCAAATAAAAAAAAATGCAGTGGAGATCCACCAAAAATCCATACCAGACCCTTTATCCGAGCACGCAACCTGGCAGGCCACAGGAAAAGAGGGGGGACGAGAGAGCGCCCCCCCTCCTGAACCATACCAGGCCACATGCCCTCAACATGGGGAGGATGTCCCCATGTTGATGGGGACAAGAGCCTCATCCCCACAACCCTTGCCCGGTGGTTGTGGGGGTCTGTGGGCAGGGGGCTTATCGGAATCTGGAAGACCCCTTTAACAAAGGGGACCCCCAGATCCCGCCCCCCCTATGTGAATTGGTAAGGGGTTCAATGTACCCCTTACCAATTCACATAGGGGGGCCGGGATCTGGGGGTCCCCTTTGTTAAAGGGGTCTTCCAGATTCCGATAAGCCCCCTGCCCGCAGACCCCCACAACCACCGGGCAAGGGTTGTGGGGATGAGGCCCTTGTCCTCATCAACATGGGGACATCCTCCCCATGTTGAGGGCATGTGGCCTGGTACGGTTCAGGAGGGGGTCACTCTCTCGTCCCCCCCTCTTTTCCTGCGGCCTGCCAGGTTGCGTGCTCTGATAAAGGGTCTGGTATGGATTTTTGGGGGAACGCCACGCCATTTTTTTTTATTTTGGGGTGGAGTTCCCCTTAAAATCCATACCAAACCTGAAGGGTCTAGTATGGATATTTGGGGGGAACCCCACGTCATTTTTTTTTAAAATTTGATGCAGGGTTCCCCTTAATATCCATACCAGACCTGAAGGGCCTGGTAATTGAATTTGGGGGGACCCCCACGCATTTTTTTTTCTTTTTTATCAATGACTTTTCTCTGTATTGCCAGGAGCCGACAATGCATTATAGCCGCGAGTGGTTTTAAATGGCTTTTTTTCCTTCAGAAATTACATTTTGTGCAGGGACAGTTCTAAGCAAGGGAAACAAGCGCTGCTTTACAGGCATACTATACACCCCCCAGGTACGAAATTTAAAGGAATATTTCACTTTTTATTTTTCACTTCATGCATTATTAAAATGACTGCTCCCGAAAAAACGTTTTTTTGCATTGATACATGTCCCCTGGGGCAGGACCCGGGTCCCCAAACCCTTTTTATGACAATAACTTGCATATTAGCCTTTATAATTAGCACTTTTGATTTCGAACGTTCGAGTCCATTGTTATTAATAGGGTTCTAAAGTTCACGCAAACTTTAGGTCTGTTCGCAGGTTCTGGTGCGAACCGAACAGGGGGTGTTCGGCTCATCCCTAGTCAGTAATAACACAAGGCAGCTGCTAGAAATGCTAGCTACTTTGTGCTACTATTTACTAAACAGAATATTGTCAGATGATTGAAACTGAGCTCAACCAAAATATCAACTATTGCATTTCATCTGTCTATTTTAAGAGCAAGGGAATCTTTATCCAAGAATCGCTTGTATACTCTACTTTCAGCATTGTAACCTAAAGGGTTTTTTGGCAGGAAATTGATTAGCAAAGTATGTGTTTTATCTTTTTGCACAATCAATAGATTCAACTTTGACTTCCAAGGCTAGGTGCAGCATGTAAAAACATGTTTAGTGTACATTCAGCTAATACTGATAGATTGCAAGTAGAAAATGATGTCTGTGCGAATAGTTTGCACATTTTTGTTAACATATCTGCTCTTAACCGCTTCAGCCCCGGACCATTTCGCTGGCTAAAGACCAGGCCACTTTTTGCGATTCGGCACTGCGTCGCTTTAACTGACAATTGCGCGGTCGTGCAACGTGGCTCCCAAACAAAATTGACGTCCTTTTTTTCCCACAAATAGAGATTTCTTTTGGTGGTATTTGATCACCTCTGCGGTTTTTATTTTTTGCGCAATAAACAAAAATAGAGCGACAATTTGGAAAAAAAATCTATATTTTTTACTTTTTCCTATAATAAATATCCCCAAAAAATATATAAAAAACTTTTTTTTTCCTCAGTTTATGCGGATACGTATTCTTCTACATATTTTTGGTAAAAAAATTAGCAATAAGCGTTTATTGATCGGTTTGCGCAAAAGTTATAGCATCTACAAAATAGGTGGTAGTTTGATGGCATTTTTATAATTTTTTTTTTTACTAGTAATGGCGGCGATCTGCGATTTTTATTGTGACTGCGACTTTGTGGCGGACACGTCGGACACTTTTGACACATTTTTGGGACCATTGTCATTTTTACAGCGATCGGTGCTATAAAAATGCACTGATTACTGTAAAAATTACACTGGCAGTGAAGGGGTTAACCACTAGGTGGCGCTGAAGGGGTTAAGTCAGTACTAGGGCGTGATTCTTACTGTTAGGGGGCGTGGCTACGAGTGACACGTCACTGATGACCGTTCCCGATCACGGGGAACAGCCACCAGTGACATGTCACTAGGCAGAATAGGGGAATGCCTTGTTTACAAAGGCATCCCCCTGTTCTGCCATTGCCGACCGCAATCACAGGTCACCCGGGAACATTACTGAGAATGTCATCCTAAATACTACTCTTGCAGTCCTCCAGATGCTTAATCATGTGACCCCACATCAATTGAAACTACACATAACATTTTGGTTAAATCAAGTTCATGGACATACATACAAATTGTGAAATCCTATACTGTAATATATAATTAGCAATGTTAATATTTAGTTTCAACCCAGCAGCATCCACGGAATAGATCCATTACTCTTTTATATTATGTTCTAAAACAATCACCACAAGGGGTGAAATCTGTATGTTCTAATACCTTAAAGTAGAACTATTGGCAAAACCTTTTTATTCATTTTGGATAGAGAAGGGTTATAACCCCTGTCAGATTTTTTTTGTTGCCATCTGTATCCCATTTGGAAGATTTCCTTTCACTTCCTGTCCCATAGCCAAACAGGAAGTGTGAGGGAATTCCTACAAATTAAGGGAATTCCTTGGGGAACCCCGGGCCACCAGAACTAGTGTCCCCATTGGAATATTCCTACCTATTACTTTTTTAGGGACACGCCAACATTTGGGTTTTCTTTTACTTTCACTTTCAATGCTAATGGTAAATAGGAAAAATAGAGAGGGTGATTATCCCTAACGGGGACACAAACAGCAATAAAAACTGACAGGTGTTCTAATCCCTCTTCATTCTATTCAAAACCCAAAAAAAAAAGTTTTGCCTTTAGTTTCACTTTAAGAATAAAAAAAGTGAGCTTTTGCTTAGGGACTTAACTTCCCTCTTGTGTGCTTAATGGTAAATAGGTCTTAACATTTTCACAACTACAGCACTTGATGTGAGATTCCATCTTTGTGAATCTTAGAGTGTAACTATAATTTTCACCATAAAGCAAAATAGCAACACACCAGATATTCAGACTCCAAAATAGAGTGCAATATAGGCTTTATATTATCTAACCAATTGTCAATTGCACCACACTTGCAGTAAGACTTCCCCAACATGTAAAAGTTGCCACCACCAAGAGGTAAGGTTGACAACCCACCAAATAGAGTTTTAGAATCCCAGTTGATTAGAGGTCAGTTTTCCCTTGTTCCCTAAAGCTCCTCCCTACATGTCTTCATGGTCTGTGGACAATGGCTTACATTAAGACTATTTAACAAGGTGGAGGAGGCCATACCCCCCCTTAGGAACTGGCTGTTCTTCATAAACCACTCCTTTAAACTCATGAACAGTATGTCTGAACATTATTATGATCAGACGCAATTAACATTTTGAATTAGCCACCTTCATTGTTATGAGTTTTATTCAATGACAAGTATTGGTAACTAAACTTAACCAGTCCTACATTTTAGGTGCACTACCCATGCTCCAAAAAACATTGAAGCATAAGGGGAATATGTGTATTTTTAGTTAAATCTTGGCATCCTTTGTGTATTTCTTCTAGACCCAGCATGAAAAACTCCTGCACTTTACCTTTGTTAAGGAGTTTCTTGTAATCAAGATCGGTCATTACTGCTCTCTTTTCCCTTGTGCAAGATGACTGATCTTGTATCTGCTCCTGCATTTTTTCTACAGGCAACCTGTAGGGTGGAATTGCTGGGTCTTTGTATAGGCTATGTACACTATGTACAACACAGTGATGGTGTCACCAATACTTTTAGAATGTAATACTTGAATTTTTAAAGCATTTGTTGCACATAAAATTAATGTATATGTTTTGTGGCTATTGAGGAATAATTTTCAATGAAAGTTTTTGTGCCTGGATCATTGTGTAAGTTTGAGCTTTATTTATGCTGGTCATTTCATTTCAAATTTTGTCAAATTTTTAGCACACATATATCAGAATCCTAAATACTGTATTTAAATGATTTTAGAAGCTGCTGTGAAGTATAATCAGCTTATCACCTACTGATTCGGGTGTATAAGTATATTCCCAGTAAAGTAGCAATCCCTTGCTATGAGCAAAACTGGTTGTAAAAGAATTACAGACATGCGAAAATCACATTATTCCCCATTTACATGTTATCTTGAATCTATGAATCTATGTAATTTCAATTTTTGGAAGAAGTCATTGTTCCAGGTGAATCAGAGAATATTTTAAATAAAAGGTCAAGGTGCAATAAAGCAGAAAATTGTAGAATGTGTAAAGCAAATTTTCAGCACTTTTTACATAGCTTCACACGGATTAGTTTGCTATATTCATTTTGTCTGGTTAAGTAAATAGAATGATAAAGTAAAAAGTAGTCCATATTTTTAATAGTTCAAATTGTTTATTTTTTTATGTGCTATCCTTGAGAAATCACTACATATGGCTACACTGTGACTCACATACATTAACATGAGTCATTGAGTATTTCATGTTACAAACCCTGTTGTTAAGTAAAAATGAGTTATTAATGAAGTTCTTGTATGTGTGATTAATGTGCATTGAATGCATTTTCAAGATTATTAAAATAATTATTTAGAAAATGTTTTGTAGTGAAATAGCCATGATTAAAATTAGGGCCTATGATCATTGGTGCTGCCATTAATTAGTAGTTTGTCCTTCACAGATGGAGTTGTGCTGTTTGAAGAACATGCAGAGGATGATACAGCAGGATTATCAATTTTAAAGTAGTTATCTTCTAGTTCTCAGTGCAGCAAAATGTTGTTTGGGTGTAATTGTCAGGCTTCTCCTATACAGAACATGTATTTATATCTCTGGTGACATGCTGTTAACACTTTGCTAGAATTGGTAGGAATCTTCCAAATCTCTTGATTTAACATTACACCATCTGGCTCCCTCTATTTGTGCACCACTATAATGTTCTGCTTGAAAATTATGTTTCTCTCGAATGAGAAACAGTTATAATGCGGTTTGTTCATTACTTGTGATACACAGGGTGCCAAGATTGGTAGTAGTATTATTACAGAGGTTTTTTTCCTCTTTAAATTTAAAGGGAAACCATGTTTTGTGGATCATTTATGATACTCCTCAAATACTTAATTTAAAGTGGAACTATAATTAAATGAGAAAATATTATTAGCAAGTAGAGTGTAATGGTGGAAGAGACTCTGTATGCCTGTTCAACCTTAGAACCTCTTTATCTTCCTGCAAATGGTTGCTATGCATAGAAAAGAAAGCCAGGTGTCTGAACGATGTAATTCTTATGAACATGTGTGGGAGTTTTGCCAACCGTGGGTCGACCAACGGCTGAACAGAGAGGACTCCAGACATGGGAGAAGGTGGCAGTAGAGGAGCGATTATGGAAGCATAGACTTGTCATCACTTTGCTATGCTTTCCTGGAACGACTGCGGGTATAGGATTCTGGATAGTAGGATTTTTAAAACAGCTTACCTGTAAAATCCTTTTCTTGGAGTACATCACGGGACACAGAGCAGCATAGTCATTACTATGTGGGTTATATAGAATTACCTTCAGGTGCTGGCACTGGCAACTTCCAAAACAGGAAGTACCCTCCCCTATATAAGCCCCTCCCATCCGGGAGTACCTCAGTTTTGTAGCAAAGCAATACGTGTCCCCAAAAGAGGGGTGGGAGCTCTGTGTCCCGTGATGTACTCCAAGAAAAGGATTTTACAGGTAAGCTGTTTTAAAAATCCTACTTTCTTGTTCATACATCACGGGACACAGAGCAGCATAGTCATTACTATGTGGGACGTCCCAAAGCAATGCCACATGAGGGGGGGGATACACCATACATAAGCTGGGCGCCATCAGGCATGAGGATCTTTTGCGGCCTGCAACACACTGCGCCCAAAGGCGACATCCTCCTGACTTCTAACGTCCACCTGGTAGAACCTAGTAAACGTGTGTACTGAAGACCATGTTGCGGCCTTACAAATTTGCGCCAGGGAGGCCTGGTGATGCACTGCCCATGAAGTTCCAACTGCTCTCGTGGAGTGCGCCCTAACTTTGAACGGAGGCGGTCTACTTCTCAAGCCATAGGCTTGTATTATGACCTGTCGAATCCACTTGGCTAAAGTAGATTTTGATGCTGCCTGACCCTTTCTGGGGCCTTCCGGCAGAACAAACAAAGAATCCGTTCTACGAATCTGAGCAGTGGCTTTTAGATAAGCTTTAACTGCTCTTACTACATCCAAAGAATGCAATAACTTTTCCTCTACCGAGCTTGGTTTGGGGAAAAAAGAAGGAAGAACCACATCCTGGTTCAAGTGAAACCTCGATACCACCTTAGGAAGAAAGGCTGGGTGAGGACGTAATACTACTCTGTCCTTATGGATAACCAGATATGGCTCTTTACAGGACATGGCGGCTAATTCCGACACTCTTCTAGCCGAGCATATGGCTACTAAAAATATCAATTTCCTGGTGAGTAGAACCAAGGAAATGTGCCGCAAAGGTTCAAATGGCTGCTTCTGCAGAACCGACAGAACCAAATTTAGATCCCATGGGCATATGGGAGCCTTAATCGGTGGAATAATACGAGTCACACCTTGCATAAAGGATTTGACAAGTGAATGCATAGCCAGGGGCCTTTGAAATAGTATTGACAAGGCCGAAACCTGGCCCTTGATAGTACTTAAGGCAAACTTCCTGTCTACAGCCCACTGCAGGAAGTCCAGAATTCTGCCTATAACGTACTTACGTGGATGCCATTTTCTGGCCTCGCACCAAGTGATGTACGCCTTCCAAACTCTATAGTAGATCTGCCTGGATACAGGCTTCCTGGCATTGATTATAGTTGATACCACAGAGTTAGAGAGACCTCTCTTCTTTAGGATGTGGGATTCAATAGCCAGGCCGTTAAACTTAGAGTTAGTAAGGAAGGGTGGTATATCGGTCCTTGCGAAAGCAGGTCCGGACGACGTGGAAGGGTCCAAGGACTCCCCACAGACATTTTGATGATCTCCGCGTACCAGGCCCTTCGGGGCCACGCTGGAGCCACCAGGATCACCGGCTTCTTCTCCAACCTGACTCTGCGAAGGAGTCGAGGCAACAATTGTAGCGGAGGGAATGCATATATCAGTCTGAACTGATCCCAAGGGAACACCAGAGCATCCGAGCCGCAAGCGAGGGGATCCCTTGTACGGGAGACAAATCTGTCCACCTTTGCGTTGAATCTGGATGCTAGCAGATCTACATCCGGTGTTCCCCACCGCTGACATATTGCTCGGAAGACCTCGGGATGAAGGGACCATTCCCCTGGGCATAACTGTTGGCGACTCAGAAAGTCCGCCTTCCAATTCTCCACCCCTGGAATGAAGACAGCTGATATACATGGGACATGCTTTTCTGCCCATTCCAGGATGTGACTTACTTCCCTCTGGGCTGCACGACTCCTGGTGCCTCCCTGATGATTGATATATGCCACTGCTGTGGCATTGTCTGATTGAATTCTGACAGGGGACCCTTGGAGTCTGGATGTCCAGGCTACTAGAGCGTACCGGGCTGCTCGTATCTCTAAGAGATTGATGGGCAGGGTTTTTACTACATTTGACCATCTGCCCTGGAGAGACCATTGCTCCAGTACTGCCCCCCAGCCTATAAGGCTGGCATCTGTAGTGACCACCTTCCAAGATATCGGGCTGAAGGGTTTTCCCTTCTGGAGATTCTGGGGGATCAACCACCAGCAGAGACTCTTCCGAACGGAAGGGGACAAAGCCATCGGGAAGTCTAGAGCCTGAACTTTTCCGTTCCAGGCTGACAATATGGCCCTTTGTAAATTCCTTGAGTGGAATTGGGCGTATGGCACAGCTTCGAATGATGCTACCATCTTTCCTAGCAGCCTCATGCACAGGCGTATGGACGGCTGTCTTTTTGCACAAAGCAGACGGACCAAGGCCCTCAAAGAGGATACCTTGTCTAGAGGTAAGAAAATCTTCCTCTGGTCTGAATCCAGCCGTAGCCCTAGATATACCAGGTTTTTCACTGGCTGTAGGGCTGACTTGTCCAGGTTGATGACCCAACCGTGAGATTCTAGATACTTGATTGTATCGACAATTACCACTTCTAGCTTGGCAACTGAGTGGTCCATCAACAACAGGTCGTCTAGGTATGCCATTATCGTTACACCCCGTGTTCTTAGATCGGCCAACAGTGGGGCCAGAATTTTTGTGAACACTCGTGGTGCTGTGGCCAGACCGAATGGTAAGGCTCTGAACTGAAAATGGCGCCCTTCTACTGCAAAGCGTAGGAATTTTTGATGACCTGGAAAGATGGGAACATGCAAGTAAGCATCTTTGATGTCGATCGAGGCTAACCATTCCTCCCCTTGTAGGGCAGCGGTGACCGATCGGATCGACTCCATCCGGAAAGACCGGACGTTTAGAAATTTGTTTAGACTCTTTAGGTCCAATATGGGTCTTATGTCCCCGTTTGGCTTCGGGACTGTGAAAAGGTTTGAGTAGAAACCCAACCCCCACTCTTCCATAGGAACCTCCATAATTACTCCTTGGAGCAATAGTTGTTCTAACGCCAATAGGAGAGACCCTCTTTTCAGAGGGTCTCTTGGCATGCCTGACCACATAAAATGGGACGGAGGAGACTCTTTTAACTCCAACTTGTATCCCAGAGTTACTGCGGAGAGCACCCATCTGTCTTTGATCGTCTCCCGCCAGGTCTCTGCGAACAACTGAAGTCTTCCCCCCACCCGTTTGAGTGGGGGCAGCCCTTCATAGGCTTGACTTGGAGGCTGGTTTAGTACCTCTTCAGATCCAGGGCTTTTTATTACCCTGTGGCTGTCCCTGATTTTTACCTCCTGAGTTTGACCGAGGAGGCCGTCGGAACTGCTTAGTAGCAGACGTCGCAGGGATAGGAGAGGTAGTCCTCTTAAAAGATGGACCCCTAGACCTCTTTTTACTCGGTAAGAGAGTACTTTTACCACTGGAAATCTTCTGGATATACTTATCCAGGTCTTCGCCAAAAAGGCGTTCCCCATGAAATGGGAAGCTAACTAAGAGCTTCTTACAGGGAGCTTCAGCAGCCCAGTTTTTGAGCCACAGAAGCCTACGCATATGTACCAAAGACAGCGTGAGGCGGGAGGCCTGATGGATAGAATCCTTGATGGCGTCAACCGCAAAGCATAATGCTCTAGGCAGATCAGCCAGAGCCTGGGCCTGCTGGTCTGGCAAATCCCTCAGGACCATTTTCATTTGATCCTTTAAAGCTTGGCAGACCCCAATAGCTGCCACTGCTGGCTGTGTAACAGCCCCTGCTGTGGAAAAAGCAGATTTTAATAAAGATTCCAATTTTTTATCCACTGGATCTTTGAACATTTGAACATTATCTACTGGACATGTCAGTGATTTGTTCACAGAAGAGATGGCTGCATCCACCGTAGGAACATTCCATCTCTGGGTGAACTTTCCCTCCATGGGATAGATCACCGGAAACCTTTTAGGCGGAACAAATAGTTTATCAGGATGTTCCCAGTCCTGGTATATAAGTCCTTCCAATAATGGATGTATTGGAAAGGAGCAATTAACCTGGGGAGCTTTTAGCGACCCCAATGAGGAGACAGCAGTAGTTGATGGTTCAACAAGAGGCATTTTAAATGCAGATCGAACCATGTCAGTTAGGGTCTGGACCCACAATCTTTCAGTCTGTGATGCTGAAAATGGTTCATCTACTGTCGATTCCTCAAAAACAGAGCTAACCTCCTCCTGATCCCCTTCAGGTAGGTCGGTCCCTTCCTGGGACTGTTGCTCTGCCAACAGGCACTCTAATGGAGGTGATGGAGATCTGGCGCGCTTTCTTTCCTGTAGAGAAGAAGCGATCAATGCAGCCAATCTCTGCTCCAATCCCTCCAGAGTTGAGGAAAAAACCTCCTCTGTTATATATGCAGGAGCAGGTGGACTGAGGACAGCCGCAGTACCTGGCACTCCCGGGAGTTCCTTATGGGTATTAACCTCTGATTTCTCAGGGGAGGAGGGTGCAGATGACTGCTCCAGATCCTCAGAGCCCGATGGAGACCCCCTACACTTCCTGAGAGGTATATCTCGGAGTTTTTTAGGCGGCATATTCCTTAGTTCAAAGCTGAGGTATTCCAGCCGCAATACACCCCTTACTGAAATAGTCTAATGCAATTTGCTGCTATGTACATCAGTGGGTGTCTACTAATGCGTCTTTCTGGGGATGCCTGTATCAACCGCCCGCTGTAAGCCCCTATACCATGCTACCAGCTCCTTTTCATGCTCTGTGTCCATAGCAAGCAGCGTGGACTGAGTCCTTTTATCTTGCTGGGACGCCCGCACATGCGCAGAAGCGCTGGGCGCACAGAGCGCGTCATCCGCCAGGCTCCGCCCCCTTTTTTGAAGCTAAACCTTATAAAAGGAAAGCATGTGTGCGCGCGCGCGCGCGTGCACGTGTGCGCTCTTGGCGCCATGTAGGGAGAGGAGCCAGGGTCCCTGTTTCACCAGGACTCAGGGATGGAAGGAAACTACTTGGCAGCATGACAGAGGAATGCAGCTTCCCTGATAGAGAGCTCACTCATCTGCCTGGACTTTCACCATGGAAGGAATAGTCCCAAGAAAAAAGACGTTCCACAGCGGCCTCTAGTGGACAAACACAGGTACCGCACCTTTGTCTTTTTTTTTTTTTAAAACCTCCTTTATGAAAAAACATTTCCAGCTTTACAGTTTTATTTTTTTAAATTTCCCTTATGAAAAAACATTTCTAGGATTTCTTAGGCATATACAGCTATTAGCGGGAATACCCTTTAGGTAACAGGCAGAAAGACATATTAGGCTTGGGGGTCCCCTCAATAGAACCAAGTTCCTGAGGGGCCCCCACTTACCTTTTCCCCGCCGCAGGACTTTGTTTGGTCCACAGAAGCCCAAACTTCACCTCTCACGGCAGGCATTGTACTAGACCTTCAGGGACCGGGTTCCCAAGGATTCCACTCCCCTGGACCTGTATAGCACCCTGCACAGATAGCCTCTTGGTTTTGGGTATGACCAGAGCTCTGGATCCCAGGGTCCAGCCCTCCTAAGAGAGGCATTACAGGCAAAACCCTGCTCTTCTCTGCAAGGCCCGGGTACCGACCGTTTAGCTATGAAGCTTTTTTTGGTCGGATCCGGAATAGCTTGCTAAGGCCCAGAGAACCTGTACACAAGCCCAGATGAATACATGTTAACCTTGGCCAACACCTTAGACACTGGCAAAAAACTGAGGTACTCCCGGATGGGAGGGGCTTATATAGGGGAGGGTACTTCCTGTTTTGGAAGTTGCCAGTGCCAGCACCTGAAGGTAATTCTATATAACCCACATAGTAATGACTATGCTGCTCTGTGTCCCGTGATGTATGAACAAGAAATAGAAGTTTTCTATTTGTTTATTCTATTTGCTTATTTTTGGTATGTGTTGGTTGATCTTGATGGACCCTTTTCAACCTGACTAACAATGTAACCATGCAAAAGACTTCTGAACCCCCTCTAAAAAAAAAATTTGGTGATGCCAAAGTGCCCACCTACCTGCAAACTGCTCTAACTGTTTTGTACACCTGCCTGGAGCTTGACCCAGCTAGAGCTTGAGTAATTATTCCTGTTTTGACTATTGATATCTACAGATAAACAAAAGTGAGAATCTTCATTTCACGATAATTTCTTTGAAAATCCAGAGATCTGTTTAAAAATGCACAGGAGTCAATAGGGAATGCAAATATAAGTTTTTTTTTTGTGAATTTTAAAGGCATAATTGACATTAAATGTCTCACAGGGATTATGCAAACTCATTCAAACAATACTGCACTTAAAATAAGGGTCCTTGAAGGGTCTGGTATGGATATTTGGGGGGAACCGCACTCCATTTTTTTTTATTTGGCGCAGGGTTCCCCTTAATATCCATACCAGACCTGAAGGGCCTGGTAATTCAATTTGGGGGGACCCCCACGCATTTTTTTAATTTTTTTTAAATAAGTACTTTTAAATTACTTTTTTCTTCAGAAATTACATTTTGTACTATATACACCCCCCAGGTACGAAATTTAAAGGAATATTTCACTTTTATTGTTTTACTTTAACCCCTTAACGACCGCTCACGGCATATATACGTTGGCAGAATGGCTCGTACAGGCACAATCATGTACCTGTACGTCCCCTTTAACTGCCTGCCGTGTGGTCGCGCGCACCGCCGGCGGCATGCTCGCGACCCTGCAGTCATCCCCGTGAGTTGGACCGCAGGTCCCGCGGACTCCCCGCGATTGTCTCACGGAGGGATGGAGCGGGGAGATGTTAGTGTAAACACAACATCTCCCCGCTCGCCTACTGACACTGTCACTGATCTCCGCTCTGTGTAATCAGAGCGGAGATCGGTGACCTGTCACTCGTAGCCAAGCCCCGTAACAGTGAGAATCACTCCCTTAGGCATACTTAACCCCTTCAGCGCCCCTAGTGGTTAACCCCTTCACTGCCAGTGTAATTTTTACAGTAAGCAGTGCATTTTTATCGCACTGATCGCTGTAAAATGACAATGGTCCCAAAAATGTGTCAAAAGTGTCCGATGTGTCCACCATTATGTCGCAGGCACGAAAAAAATCACTGATCGCCGCCATTACTAGTAAAAAAATAAAAATTAATAAAAATGCCATAAAACTACCCCCTATTTTGTAACCGCTATAACTTTTGTGCAAACCAATCGATAAATGCCGATTGCGATTTTTTTTACCAAAAATATGTAGAAGAATACGTATCGCCCTAAACTGAGGAAAACATTTTTTTTTTTATATATTTTTGGGGGATATTTATTATAGCGAAAAGCAAAATATATTGAATTTTTTTAAAATTTGTCGCTCTATTTTTGTTTATAGCGCAAAAAATAAAAACCGCAGAGGTAATCAAATACCACCAAAGGAAAGCTCTATTTGTGGGAAAAAAAGGACGTAAATTTTGTTTGGGAGCCATGTCGCACGACCGCGCAATTGTCAGTTAAACCAACGCATTGCCGAATCGCAAAAAGAGGCCTGGTCTTTATGCTGCCTATTGTTCCGGGGCTTAAGTGGTTAAGCATTATTAAAATCTCTGCTCCCGAAAAAACGTCAGTTTTTAAAACTTTTTTTGCATTGATACATGTCCCCTGGGGCAGGGCCCGGGTCCCCAAACACTTTTTATGACAATAACTTGCATATAAGTAGTGTTGAGCGAACCCGAACTGTAAAGTTCGGGTCCGTACCGAACTTTAGCTTTTTCCCGAACTCGAACCCGGGTTCGGCAATCTAATAACGCATTTAGAAATGCTTCAGGGGCCAGCCAATCACCTTTTGATTAGCTGGTGTGCCCTTAGAGGTCATCATAGCCATGCCTACTAATGGCATGGCTGTGATTGGTCAGTGCAACATGTGACCCAGCTTCTATATAAGCTAGAGGCACACAGCACACATGTCACTCTGCTTCAGAATAGATAGGGAGAGGATCTAGTCTGCTGCTGCTGCTTTTAGGGAGAGATAGAAAGATAGATGAGGTAGTCCTGATTCTACAATCTGAGGGAAAAGATAGAGAGATAGTGTAGTGTAGGGCCAGGTTCCTGTGTTGGTGCTTTCAGGGAGAGAGAATATTATATAGGAGTCCAGATTCAGAGATTAAAATCAGCGATCTGCATAGGTTTACCTATTTGTGTTGCAGTGCAGTCTTTTTACACTGCCATGAGCCCAGTGTCAGAGAAAATCTAACTTTTAGGGGAAAAAAAAGGCACTTTATTGTTCTCTTTTTCAAAAGACCCATAGGGCAAAAAAAGACCCGTTTAGGGCAAAAAAAAAAAAAATTGCACTTTAATGTACGCTTGCAAAAAACGCCGTTTAGGGGCACCAAAAAAAGTTTGCAGTGTGTTATACATATTTTGAGGTGTGTGAAATAAACAATTTCTTTATAGTTTTCTCCTACGTTGCTATACTAAAAAAAACAAAATTTTTTTTGAATAGCATTTTCTGCAGTTCTGTAGCTGTGCGATTCAGCGGTTACGTACTGTGGGTGTGTTCTGCTCTTCCAAAAAACGCCGTTTAGTGGCACAAAAAAAAGTTTGCAGTGTGTTATACATATTTTGAGGTGTGTGAAATAAACAATTTCTTTATAGTTTTCTCCTAAGTTGCTATACTAAAAAAAACAAAATTTTTTTTGAATAGCATTTTCTGCAGTTCTGTAGCTGTGCGATTCAGCGGTTACGTACTGTGGGTGTGTTCTGCTCTTCCAAAAAATGCAGTTTAGTGGCACAAAAAAAAGTTTGCAGTGTGTTATACATATTTTGAGGTGTGTGAAATAAACAATTTCTTTATAGTTTTCTCCTACGTTGCTATACTAAAAAAAACAACATTTTTTTTGAATAGCATTTTCTGCAGTTCTGTAGCTGTGCGATTCAGCGGTTACGTACTGTGGGTGTGTTCTGCTCTTCCAAAAAACGCCATTTAGGGGCACAAAAAAAAGTTTGCAGTGTGTTATACATATTTTGAGGTGTGTGAAATAAACAATTTCTATATAGTTTTCTCCTACTGTGCTATACTAAAAAAACAAATTTTTTTTTGAATAGCATTTTCTGCAGTTCTGTAGCTGTGCGATTCAGCGGTTACGTACTGTGGGTGTGTTCTGCTCTTCCAAAAAACGCCGTTTAGTGGCACAAAAAAAAGTTTGCAGTGTGTTATACATATTTTGAGGTGTGTGAAATAAACAATTTCTTTATAGTTTTCTCCTACGTTGCTATACTAAAAAAACTAATTTTTTTTGAATAGCATTTTCTGCAGTTCTGTAGCTGTGCGATTCAGCGGTTACGTACTGTGGGTGTGTTCTGCTCTTCCAAAAAACGCCATTTAGGGGCACAAAAAAAGTTTGCAGTGTGTTATACATATTTTGAGGTGTGTGAAATAAACAATTTCTTTATAGTTTTCTCCTACGTTGCTATACTAAAAAAACAACATTTTTTTTAATAGCATTTTCTGCAGTTCTGTAGCTGTGCGATTCAGCGGTTACGTACTGTGGGTGTGTTCTGCTCTTCCAAAAAACGCCATTTAGGGGCACAAAAAAAAGTTTGCAGTGTGTTATACATATTTTGAGGTGTGTGAAATAAACAATTTCTATATAGTTTTCTCCTACTGTGCTATACTAAAAAAACAAATTTTTTTTGAATAGCATTTTCTGCAGTTCTGTAGCTGTGCGATTCAGCGGTTACGTACTGTGGGTGTGTTCTGCTCTTCCAAAAAACGCCGTTTAGTGGCACAAAAAAAAGTTTGCAGTGTGTTATACATATTTTGAGGTGTGTGAAATAAACAATTTCTTTATAGTTTTCTCCTACGTTGCTATACTAAAAAAACAACATTTTTTTTGAATAGCATTTTCTGCAGTTCTGTAGCTGTGCGATTCAGCGGTTACGTACTGTGGGTGTGTTCTGTTCTTCCAAAAAACGCCGTTTAGTGGCACAAAAAAAAGTTTGCAGTGTGTTATACATATTTTGAGGTGTGTGAAATAAACAATTTCTTTATAGTTTTCTCCTACGTTGCTATACTAAAAAAACTATTTTTTTTTTGAATAGCATTTTCTGCAGTTCTGTAGCTGTGCGATTCAGCGGTTACGTACTGTGGGTGTGTTCTGCTCTTCCAAAAAACGCCATTTAGGGGCACAAAAAAAGTTTGCAGTGTGTTATACATATTTTGAGGTGTGTGAAATAAACAATTTCTTTATAGTTTTCTCCTACGTTGCTATACTAAAAAAACAACATTTTTTTTAATAGCATTTTCTGCAGTTCTGTAGCTGTGCGATTCAGCGGTTACGTACTGTGGGTGTGTTCTGCTCTTCCAAAAAATGCCGTTTAGTGGCACAAAAAAAAGTTTGCAGTGTGTTATACATATTTTGAGGTGTGTGAAATAAACAATTTCTTTATAGTTTTCTCCTACGTTGCTATACTAAAAAAAACAACTTTTTTTTGAATAGCATTTTCTGCAGTTCTGTAGCTGTGCGATTCAGCGGTTACGTACTGTGGGTGTGTTCTGCTCTTCCAAAAAACGCCATTTAGGGGCACAAAAAAAAGTTTGCAGTGTGTTATACATATTTTGAGGTGTGTGAAATAAACAATTTCTTTATAGTTTTCTCCTACGTTGCTATACTAAAAAACAATTTTTTTTTTGAATAGCATTTTCTGCAGTTCTGTAGCTGTGCGATTCAGCGGTTACGTACTGTGGGTGTGTTCTGCTCTTCCAAAAAACGCCGTTTAGTGGCACAAAAAAAAGTTTGCAGTGTGTTATACATATTTTGAGGTGTGTGAAATAAACAATTTCTTTATAGTTTTCTCCTACGTTGCTATACTAAAAAAACTAATTTTTTTTGAATAGCATTTTCTGCAGTTCTGTAGCTGTGCGATTCAGCGGTTACGTACTGTGGGTGTGTTCTGCTCTTCCAAAAAACGCCATTTAGGGGCACAAAAAAAGTTTGCAGTGTGTTATACATATTTTGAGGTGTGTGAAATAAACAATTTCTTTATAGTTTTCTCCTACGTTGCTATACTAAAAAAACAACATTTTTTTTAATAGCATTTTCT
The DNA here is from genome assembly GCA_029206835.1 of Rana muscosa. Lineage (NCBI taxonomy): Eukaryota > Metazoa > Chordata > Amphibia > Anura > Ranidae > Rana > Rana muscosa. The sequence continues at coordinate 704,625,419 of CM055118.1, forward strand.
GCAGTTCTGTAGCTGTGCGATTCAGCGGTTACGTACTGTGGGTGTGTTCTGCTCTTCCAAAAAACGCCATTTAGGGGCACAAAAAAAAGTTTGCAGTGTGTTATACATATTTTGAGGTGTGTGAAATAAACAATTTCTATATAGTTTTCTCCTACTGTGCTATACTAAAAAAACAATTTTTTTTTTGAATAGCATTTTCTGCAGTTCTGTAGCTGTGCGATTCAGCGGTTACGTACTGTGGGTGTGTTCTGCTCTTCCAAAAAACGCCGTTTAGTGGCACAAAAAAAAGTTTGCAGTGTGTTATACATATTTTGAGGTGTGTGAAATAAACAATTTCTTTATAGTTTTCTCCTACGTTGCTATACTAAAAAAACTAATTTTTTTTTGAATAGCATTTTCTGCAGTTCTGTAGCTGTGCGATTCAGCGGTTACGTACTGTGGGTGTGTTCTGCTCTTCCAAAAAATGCCGTTTATGGCACAAAAAAAAGTTTGCAGTGTGTTATACATATTTTGAGGTGTGTGAAATAAACAATTTCTTTATAGTTTTCTCCTACCTTGCTATACTAAAAAAAACAACATTTTTTTTGAATAGCATTTTCTGCAGTTCTGTAGCTGTGCGATTCAGCGGTTACGTACTGTGGGTGTGTTCTGCTCTTCCAAAAAACGCCATTTAGGGGCACAAAAAAAAGTTTGCAGTGTGTTATACATATTTTGAGGTGTGTGAAATAAACAATTTCTATATAGTTTTCTCCTACTGTGCTATACTAAAAAAACAACATTTTTTTTGAATAGCATTTTCTGCAGTTCTGTAGCTGTGCGATTCAGCGGTTACGTACTGTGGGTGTGTTCTGCTCTTCTAAAAAACGCCGTTTAGTGGCACAAAAAAAAGTTTGCAGTGTGTTATACATATTTTGAGGTGTGTGAAATAAACAATTTCTTTATAGTTTTCTCCTACGTTGCTATACTAAAAAAACAAATTTTTTTTTGAATAGCATTTTCTGCAGTTCTGTAGCTGTGCGATTCAGCGGTTACGTACTGTGGGTGTGTTCTGCTCTTCCAAAAAACGCCATTTAGGGGCACAAAAAAAGTTTGCAGTGTGTTATACATATTTTGAGGTGTGTGAAATAAACAATTTCTTCATAGTTTTCTCCTACGTTGCTATACTAAAAAAACAACATTTTTTTTGAATAGCATTTTCTGCAGTTCTGTAGCTGTGCGATTCAGCGGTTACGTACTGTGGGTGTGTTCTGCTCTTCCAAAAAACGCCATTTAGGGGCACAAAAAAAGTTTGCAGTGTGTTATACATATTTTGAGGTGTGTGAAATAAACAATTTCTATATAGTTTTCTCCTACTGTGCTCTACTAAAAAAACAACATTTTTTTTGAATAGCATTTTCTGCAGTTCTGTAGCTGTGCGATTCAGCGGTTACGTACTGTGGGTGTGTTCTGCTCCTACAAAAAACGCCGTTTAGGGGCACAAAAAAAAGTTTGCAGTGTGTTATACATATTTTGAGGTGTGTGAAATAAACAATTTCTATATAGTTTTTTCCTACTGTGCTATACTAAAAAAACAAAAATTGTTTTTGAATAGCATTTTCTGCAGTTCTGTAGCTGTGCGATTCAGCGGTTACGTACTGTGGGTGTGTTCTGCTCTTCCAAAAAACGCCGTTTAGTGGCACAAAAAAAAGTTTGCAGTGTGTTATACATATTTTGAGGTGTGTGAAATAAACAATTTCTTTATAGTTTTCTCCTACGTTGCTATACTAAAAAAACAACATTTTTTTTGAATAGCATTTTCTGCAGTTCTGTAGCTGTGCGATTCAGCGGTTACGTACTGTGGGTGTGTTCTGCTCTTCCAAAAAACGCCGTTTAGGGGCACAAAAAAAAGTTTGCAGTGTGTTATACATATTTTGAGGTGTGTGAAATAAGCAATTTCTATATAGTTTTCTCCTACTGTGCTATACTAAAAAAACAACATTTTTTTTTGAATAGCATTTTCTGCAGTTCTGTAGCTGTGCGATTCAGCGGTTACATACTGTGGGTGTGTTCTGCTCTTCCAAAAAACGCCGTTTAGTGGCACAAAAAAAAGTTTGCAGTGTGTTATACATATTTTGAGGTGTGTGAAATAAACAATTTCTTTATAGTTTTCTCCTACGTTGCTATACTAAAAAAACAACATTTTTTTTGAATAGCATTTTCTGCAGTTCTGTAGCTGTGCGATTCAGCGGTTACGTACTGTGGGTGTGTTCCGCTCTTCCAAAAAACGCCATTTAGGGGCACAAAAAAAAGTTTGCAGTGTGTTATACATATTTTGAGGTGTGTGAAATAAACAATTTCTATATAGTTTTCTCCTACTGTGCTATACTAAAAAAACAACATTTTTTTTTGAATAGCATTTTCTGCAGTTCTGTAGCTGTGCGATTCAGCGGTTACGTACTGTGGGTGTGTTCTGCTCCTACAAAAAACGCCGTTTAGGGGCACAAAAAAAGTTTGCAGTGTGTTATACATATTTTGAGGTGTGTGAAATAAACTATTTCTATATAGTTTTCTCCTACTGTGCTATACTAAAAAAACAACATTTTTTTTGAATAGCATTTTCTGCAGTTCTGTAGCTGTGCGATTCAGCGGTTACGTACTGTGGGTGTGTTCTGCTCTTCCAAAAAACGCCGTTTAGTGGCACAAAAAAAGTTTGCAGTGTGTTATACATATTTTGAGGTGTGTGAAATAAACAATTTCTTTATAGTTTTCTCCTACGTTGCTATACTAAAAAAACAACATTTTTTTTGAATAGCATTTTCTGCAGTTCTGTAGCTGCGCGATTCAGCGGTTACGTACTGTGGGTGTGTTCTGCTCTTCCAAAAAATGCCGTTTATGGCACAAAAAAAAGTTTGCAGTGTGTTATACATATTTTGAGGTGTGTGAAATAAACAATTTCTTTATAGTTTTCTCCTACCTTGCTATACTAAAAAAAACAACATTTTTTTTGAATAGCATTTTCTGCAGTTCTGTAGCTGTGCGATTCAGCGGTTACGTACTGTGGGTGTGTTCTGCTCTTCCAAAAAACGCCATTTAGGGGCACAAAAAAAAGTTTGCAGTGTGTTATACATATTTTGAGGTGTGTGAAATAAACAATTTCTATATAGTTTTCTCCTACTGTGCTATACTAAAAAAACAACATTTTTTTTGAATAGCATTTTCTGCAGTTCTGTAGCTGTGCGATTCAGCGGTTACGTACTGTGGGTGTGTTCTGCTCTTCTAAAAAACGCCGTTTAGTGGCACAAAAAAAAGTTTGCAGTGTGTTATACATATTTTGAGGTGTGTGAAATAAACAATTTCTTTATAGTTTTCTCCTACGTTGCTATACTAAAAAAACAAATTTTTTTTTGAATAGCATTTTCTGCAGTTCTGTAGCTGTGCGATTCAGCGGTTACGTACTGTGGGTGTGTTCTGCTCTTCCAAAAAACGCCATTTAGGGGCACAAAAAAAGTTTGCAGTGTGTTATACATATTTTGAGGTGTGTGAAATAAACAATTTCTTCATAGTTTTCTCCTACGTTGCTATACTAAAAAAACAACATTTTTTTTGAATAGCATTTTCTGCAGTTCTGTAGCTGTGCGATTCAGCGGTTACGTACTGTGGGTGTGTTCTGCTCTTCCAAAAAACGCCATTTAGGGGCACAAAAAAAGTTTGCAGTGTGTTATACATATTTTGAGGTGTGTGAAATAAACAATTTCTATATAGTTTTCTCCTACTGTGCTCTACTAAAAAAACAACATTTTTTTTGAATAGCATTTTCTGCAGTTCTGTAGCTGTGCGATTCAGCGGTTACGTACTGTGGGTGTGTTCTGCTCCTACAAAAAACGCCGTTTAGGGGCACAAAAAAAAGTTTGCAGTGTGTTATACATATTTTGAGGTGTGTGAAATAAACAATTTCTATATAGTTTTTTCCTACTGTGCTATACTAAAAAAACAAAAATTGTTTTTGAATAGCATTTTCTGCAGTTCTGTAGCTGTGCGATTCAGCGGTTACGTACTGTGGGTGTGTTCTGCTCTTCCAAAAAACGCCGTTTAGTGGCACAAAAAAAAGTTTGCAGTGTGTTATACATATTTTGAGGTGTGTGAAATAAACAATTTCTTTATAGTTTTCTCCTACGTTGCTATACTAAAAAAACAACATTTTTTTTGAATAGCATTTTCTGCAGTTCTGTAGCTGTGCGATTCAGCGGTTACGTACTGTGGGTGTGTTCTGCTCTTCCAAAAAACGCCGTTTAGGGGCACAAAAAAAAGTTTGCAGTGTGTTATACATATTTTGAGGTGTGTGAAATAAGCAATTTCTATATAGTTTTCTCCTACTGTGCTATACTAAAAAAACAACATTTTTTTTTGAATAGCATTTTCTGCAGTTCTGTAGCTGTGCGATTCAGCGGTTACATACTGTGGGTGTGTTCTGCTCTTCCAAAAAACGCCGTTTAGTGGCACAAAAAAAAGTTTGCAGTGTGTTATACATATTTTGAGGTGTGTGAAATAAACAATTTCTTTATAGTTTTCTCCTACGTTGCTATACTAAAAAAACAACATTTTTTTTGAATAGCATTTTCTGCAGTTCTGTAGCTGTGCGATTCAGCGGTTACGTACTGTGGGTGTGTTCCGCTCTTCCAAAAAACGCCATTTAGGGGCACAAAAAAAAGTTTGCAGTGTGTTATACATATTTTGAGGTGTGTGAAATAAACAATTTCTATATAGTTTTCTCCTACTGTGCTATACTAAAAAAACAACATTTTTTTTTGAATAGCATTTTCTGCAGTTCTGTAGCTGTGCGATTCAGCGGTTACGTACTGTGGGTGTGTTCTGCTCCTACAAAAAACGCCGTTTAGGGGCACAAAAAAAGTTTGCAGTGTGTTATACATATTTTGAGGTGTGTGAAATAAACTATTTCTATATAGTTTTCTCCTACTGTGCTATACTAAAAAAACAACATTTTTTTTGAATAGCATTTTCTGCAGTTCTGTAGCTGTGCGATTCAGCGGTTACGTACTGTGGGTGTGTTCTGCTCTTCCAAAAAACGCCGTTTAGTGGCACAAAAAAAGTTTGCAGTGTGTTATACATATTTTGAGGTGTGTGAAATAAACAATTTCTTTATAGTTTTCTCCTACGTTGCTATACTAAAAAAACAACATTTTTTTTGAATAGCATTTTCTGCAGTTCTGTAGCTGCGCGATTCAGCGGTTACGTACTGTGGGTGTGTTCTGCTCTTCCAAAAAATGCCGTTTAGGGGCACAAAAAATTGTTTGCAGTGTGTTATACATATTTGGAGGTTTGTGAAATAAACAATTTCTATATAGTTTTCTCCTACTGTGCTATACTAAAAAAACAACATTTTTTTAATAGCATTTTCTGCAGTTCTGTAGCTGTGCGATTCAGCGGTTACGTACTGTGGGTGTGTTCTGCTCTTCCAAAAAACGCCGTTTAGGGGCACAAAAAAAGTTTGCAGTGTGTTATACATATTTTGAGGTGTGTGAAATAAACAATTTCTATATAGTTTTCTCCTACATTGCTATACTAAAAAAACAACATTTTTTTTAATAGCTTTTTCTGCAGTTCTGTAGCTGTGCGATTCAGCGGTTACGTACTGTGGGTGTGTTCTGCTCTTCCAAAAAACGCCGTTTAGGGGCACAAAAAAAAGTTTGCAGTGTGTTATACATATTTTGAGGTGTGTGAAATAAGCAATTTCTATATAGTTTTCTCCTACTGTGCTATACTAAAAAAACAACATTTTTTTTGAATAGCATTTTCTGCAGTTCTGTAGCTGTGCGATTCAGCGGTTACGTACTGTGGGTGTGTTCTGCTCCTACAAAAAACGCCGTTTAGGGGCACAAAAAAAAGTTTGCAGTGTGTTATACATATTTTGAGGTGTGTGAAATAAACAATTTCTATATAGTTTTCTCCTACTGTGCTATACTAAAAAAACAACATTTTTTTTGAATAGCATTTTCTGCAGTTTTGTAGCTGTGCGATTCAGCGGTTACGTACTTTGGTTGTGTTCTGCGCTTCCAAAAACACCCATTTAGGGCAAGATCCTAAATTTTGAAAATATGAGGAGAAGGTCAAAGGGACGTGGTGGCCCCGGTCGTGGTGCTGCTGGTGGAGCTCCTGTTGCAGGGAGAGGACGTGGTGGATCTGTGCCAGATACACGCACAAGTGAAACACCTTCCTCAGGTGTGAGTAGGCGACCGAGCCTGCGGCGCTATTTTGTCGCGCCTAATGAGGCTGTACGAATGTTTAGGCCAGGACAAGTACAGGCGATAGTAGATTAGGTTGCTGACAGTGCCTCGGGTTCCTTCACATTGTCTCCCACCCACTCTTCTGATGAAAGAACAGAGTTGACACCTGAAAACCATGTCCATCAGTCTTTCACCTCACCCCCTTGCAAATCAGCCAAGCAGTCTGAGCCCCAAATCATGCAGCAGTCTCTTCTGCTTTTCGATGACTCTGTTAGCAGGGTTTCCCAGGGCCATCCACCTAGCCCTGCCCCAGAAGTGGAAGAGATTGAGTGCACCGATGCCCAACCACTTATGTTTCATGATGAGTACATGGGAGGACCATCGCAGTACGTCTCGGATGATGACGAAACACAGGTGCCAACTGCTGCTGCTTTCGCAATTGTGCAGACAGACAAGGAGGGCAGGGGTGAAGACTGGGTGGAAGATGATGTGGAGGACGATGAGGTCCTCGACCCCACATGGAATCAACGTTATGCAGGTGACCAGTGTAGTTTGGAGGAAGAGGCGGTGGTTGCACAGAGCCACCAGCACAGCAGAAGAGGGAGCAGGGTGCAAAAGCGGAGCGTCTGTCAGCTAGACAGTATGTCTGCTACTGCCCAACGCAGCAAGGGACCGAGCACACCAAAGCCAGGTCCAAGGAGTTCCCCAGCGTGGCAGTTCTTCACACAATGTGCTGATGACAAGACACGAGTGGTTTGCACGCTGTGCAATCAGAGCCTGAAGCGAGGCATAAACGTTCTCAACCTGAGCACAACCTGCATGACCAGGCATCTAAGTGCAAAGCACGAGCTGCAGTGGAGTAGACACCTCAAAAACCAAGAAAGGTCTCTGGCTCCACCTGCTTCCTCTTCTGCTGCAGTCTTGGCCTCTTCATCCACCTCTGTAGTGACAGTGGCACCTGCCACCCCGCAAACAGAGGATCTGCCAGCAACACTACCACCTGGGTCACCAACCATCTCCACAATGTCCCATGGAAGCGTTCAGCTCTCTATCTCCCAAACATTTGAGCGGAAGAGGAAGTACCCCCCTAGCCACCTGCGATCCCTTGCCCTGAATGCCAGCATTTCAAAACTCCTGGCCTTTGAAATGCTGTCATTCCGTCTGGTGGAGACGCAGAGTTTTAAAAGCCTGATGGCATTGGCTGTCCCACAGTACGTTGTGCCCAGCCGCCACTATTTTTCCAGGTGAGCCATCCCTTCCCTGCACAACCAAGTGGGGGACAAAATCAGGTGTGCACTGCGCAACGCCATCTGTGGCAAGGTCCACCTAACTTCGGATGCGTGGACCAGTAAGCACGGTCAGGGACGTTATATCTCCCTAACAGCACACTGGGTAAATGCAGTGGCGGCTGGGCCTGAGGCAGATAGCAGTTTGGCGCATGTCCTTCCACCACCGAGGATTGCAGGGCGCTTAAGTTTGCCTCCTGTTGCTAACTCCTCCTACTCCGCTTCCTCATCCTCTACCGCCTCCTCATCCGGTCAGCGTAACACCTTCACCACCAACTTCAGCACAGCCAGGGGTAAACGACAGCAGGCAGTTTTAAAACTTTCCTGTTTGGGGGAAAAACCCCACACCGCGCAGGAGTTGTGGAGGGACATGGAACAACAGACCAATGAGTGGTTGCTGTCAGTGAGCCTCAAGCCCGGCCTGGTGGTGTGCGATAATGGGCGAAATCTCGTAGCAGCTCTGGGCCTAGCCGGTTTGACGCACATCCCTTGCCTGGCGCATGTGCTGAACTTGGTGGTCCAGAGGTTCCTTAAAAATTACCCCAATATGCCAGAGCTGCTGCAGAAAGTGCGGGCTGTGTGTGCGTACTTTCGGCGTTCTCACCCTGCTGCTGCTCGCCTGTCAGCGCTGCAGCATAACTTCGGCCTTCCCGCTCACCGCCTCATATGTGACGTGCCCACAAGGTGGAACTCCACCTTGCACATGCTAGCCAGACTGTGCGAGCAGCAGGCGATAGTGGAGTTTCAGCTGCAGCAATCACGCGTGAGTCGCTCTGCGGAACAGCACCACTTCACCACCAATAACTGGGCCTCCATGCGAGACCTGTGTGCCTTGTTGCGCTGTTTCGAGTACTCCACCAACATGTCCAGTGCCAATGACGCCGTTCTTAGCGTTACTATCCCAGTTCTATGCCTCCTTGAAAAAACGCTTCGGGCAATGATGGAAGAGGATGTGGCACAGGAGGATGAGGAGGCGGAGGAGGAAGCGGGATCATTTCAAAGGCTTTCAGGGCAGTCTTTCAGAAGTGGCTACGAGGGTGGGTTCCTGCACCAACAAACGCCAGGTACACAATTGTCCGGCAGAAAGGGCACAGTTCTGGAGGATGACGAGGTGGAGGAGGAGATGGAGGAGGAGGAGGAGGAGGAGGAGCCATTTTCACAGCAGGGTGGCACCCAGACCAGCTCGTGGCCATCACTGGTGCGTGGCTGGGGGGATACAGAGGACACAGACGATACACCTCCCACAGAGGACAGCTTTTCTTTGCCTCTGGGCAGCCTGGCACACATGAGCGATTACATGCTGCAGTGTTTCCGCAATGACCGCCGAGTTGCCCACATTTTAACTGGTGCTGATTACTGGGTGGCCACCCTGCTGGATCCCCATTACAAGGACAACGTACCGTCCTTAATTCCCTCACTGGAGCGGGATCGTAAGATGCGCGAGTACAAGCGCACGCTGGTAGACGCGCTGCTGGTGGCATTCCCACCTGACAGCGGGCGTACGGTGGAAGCACAAGGCGAAGGCAGAGGAGGAGGAAGAGGTCGCCAACGCAGCCGGGGCACCGGCAGCACCTCAGAAGGCAGGGTTAGCATGGCTGAAATGTGGAAAAGCTTTGTCAGCACGCCACAACAACCAGCACCACCAGCTGAGATGGAACGTCTTAGCAGGAGGCAGCATTTCACCAACATGGTTGAGCAGTATGTGTCCACAGGCCTACACGTACTGGATGACAGGTCTGCCCCCTTTAACTTCTGGGTCTCCAAATTGGGCACATGGCCTGAGCTTGCCCTTTATGCCTTGGAGGTGCTGGCCTGCCCTGCAGCCAGTGTATTATCTGAACGTGTATTTAGCACGGCAGGGGGCGTTATCACAGACAAGCGCAGCCGCCTGTCCAGAGCCAATGTGGACAAGCTCACGTTCATTAAAATGAACCAGGCATGGATCCCACAGGACTTGTCCGTACCTTGTGCAGAATAGACATGTATACCGGTGTTGTGACAAAAACTGTCCGGCCATCGGATTGTGTCCGGCCCATACTGCGAAGGCGCAGCGCTTGCGCAGTACAGAGGACGAGGAGATTCACAAAATCTCTGAAGATGAACGGCGCCTGCGCTGTGAGTGCAGGTTCAAGCCCACCATCCAAGTGGACATACGGTAGCACATAGTAACAGGGCCCCTCACGGGCTCGGTTCGATCGCCACGCTTCGGGCACGGCCTCACTTGGCTCGGCTTGAACCACGGATGGTGTGGCCTTCACCTGAACTCACCACGCAGGCGCCGTTCGTCTTGGGAGATTTTCGAAATCCCCTTGTCCTACATACTGAGCAAGCGCAGTACAGGGTGGACACTATTTGACGGGGGACAGAATTCGACACATCACCGGCCTTACCCAGCCATTGTTGTATTTTTGAATCAGTGTTGGCTACCTCGTCCTCCTCCACCGCCGCTTCCACCTACACAGCCACATCCACCGCCACCTCAACCTCCTACTCCAAATGGACCTCGTCCTCCTAGGTCAAGATTATTATTTTTTATTTTTATTTTTTTTATGTTATTTTAAGTTATTTCCCTATCCACATTTGTTTGCAGAGCACTTGCCATGCTCTTAACAACATTTTGCTGCCATTTGCAGCCCTCTAGCCCTTTCCATGACCTTTTTAGAGCCTTTTTAGTCCTTAGAAGTCCGAGTCCCCATTGACTTCAATGGGGTTCGGGTTCGGGACCGGGTTCGGGTTAAAGTTCGGTCCCGAACCCGAACTTTTTTCCGAAGTTCGGCCGAACCCGTCGAACCCGAACATCCAGGTGTCCGCTCAACTCTACATATAAGCCTTTAAAACTAGCACTTTTGATTTTTCATGTCCCATAGACTGTAACGGGGTTCGGATGTTCGAACAAATTTATTGCGTGTTCGCATGTTCTGGTGCGAACCGAACTGGGGGGTATTCGGCTCATCCCTAATCCTTAATAGGTATGTGCTGAACTTTCTAAAGTTCAGTTTTGAAAATTCTAAAGTAGGCGCTAGTCCTACAAATTATGTTAATACCAAAGTCCTGTTATGCAATATTCTAAAATATTCTAAATAAAATTTTACTTAAAAATTATAATATATATATATATATATATATATATATATATATATATGTTATATATATATATATATATATATATATACACATATACATACATTATAATTCCAAAAGTATTGGGACACCTTCCTTTACACGCACATGAACTTTAATGGCATCCCAGTCTTATTCCGTAGGGTGCAATATTGAGTTGGCCCACCCTTTTCAGCTATACCAGCTTCAACTCTTCTGAGAAGGCTGTCCACAAGTATTAGGAGTGTGTCTGAGGGATTGTTTGACCATTCTTCCAGAAGCACATTTGTGAGGTCAGGCACTGATGTTGGACAAGAAGGCCTGGCTCACTGTTCTATCGGGTTGAGGTCAGGTACAGGCCAGTCAAGTTCCTCCACCCCAAACTTGCTCATCTGAGTCTTTATGAACCTTGCTTTGTGCACTGGTCCAAATCATTTAGTGGAGGGGGGATATGGTGTGGGGATGTTTTTTTAGGTGTTGGGCTTGGCTCTTTAGTTCCAGTGAAGGGAAATCTTAAAGCGGCAGCATACCGAGACATTTTGGACAATTTCATGCTCCCAACTTTGTGGGAACAGTTTGGGGGTGGTCCCTTTCTGTTCCAACATGACTGCGCACCAGTGTACAAAGCAAGGGCCAGAACGGAGACTGAGAGCCAGGTCTTCTTGCCCCAACATCAGTGCCTGACCTCACAAATGCACTTCTGGAGCACAACAATTTCCATCAGTCTCTAAGGCATTTGAAATTACTAGGATTGTTAAATGCCTGTGCCCCCTGCGAACCAGGGTTTCACCTTACATCACTACTGGACTTAGCAGTAATCCTTAGAAGTGTTGAACAATGAATTGACTGAAGAGGGCTGTAAAGGCAAGGTTAACTGGTCTTCTCTTGCAGGGCATGGCCACTTCAAATGGTCAGTCATCCCAGTAATTTCATGGCTTTTTATAGATGGTGTTTATTCAATAGTTTCCATATGCTTTTTACTGCATATGAACATTGACAAAAATGCATAGAAAGTTTTTTTTAATTGTTGTAAACAATTTGCTTAAACAATCTTTAATATTGTACTTAATAATAACAAAGTATTTTTTCCTATTTATCTTAATTGCATTGAGAATAAGTATGTTTAGCGGTAATTAAAAATGACACTGGTATGTGGTCTATAAACAGATGTGTGCAGTTATTATTTCAATTCAAAGTGCTATACTTTTTTCCCTACCATGCTCTGAGTGTAATATCTCTAGGCCATGGATGACTGGAATATTCTAATAAAATCCCCCATTGATAAATGAAAGCATCTTGGATTTCCATATATTAATGCTTTAAAACCACATAGAACTATTTGTCTTGTTCTCACTGTGCTATGAACTTAATGAAACAAAACATAATTAACATGTATTTTTTTAAACTAATGCTACCGTATATTTTTGTGCTATAATATGCTTTGCAAATAAACTGAAAATTATTTTCAACTAATTGTCCTGTATATGGAAATGCTCCACATATATGTTTTACATACTAACTGAACTTCTTAATAGGGTCACAATAATGTCACAGAATGAAGTTATCATGTTGTATACCCCCTAAAAACACTATTATTAAAAACCGTTCTCCTAGTATATCCAAAAAAAAGTGTATAATGAAAAATGTACAATTCAATTTTTTTATATGTTTATTTTTGAGGGTATAGCATCCCTGTTAATTTAACCACATTTATAAAATGTATTCACAGTAACATTCTCCTTCACATCAAACAACATTCAATGCCATTTAGTAAAATCTGTTCAGCAGTTGAAATCATTGCATACAATAATGTGCACCCAATTTAAAAATGAGAAAATTACATATTCCTGTCAAATTCGCTAAAACATTTACTTAGCTCATTCACCATTCTGAAGTCTATAGTCTACGATTTAGTCTGGATGGACAATAACTGTGGAAAATTGACCACTACGACTGGGTGCTTTGTAGGGAAATTCATCCTAGTATCTCATAAATTCAACACAGGATACAGTAAACTTGACTGTAATTCTAGTAAAACATAATGTAATTGCATAAATCTTTAGATCATTGACAAACTGATTTAGAAAACAAAAAAAAGGTTGTAAACAACACAGACAAGATAAAACAAAATATTATTTAAATATACCAATTTGGCATAGACCCTAGATTAACTGAGTTAGATATAAACTAATATTTGGTTTTGTATATTTGTTTGCACTACTGCATAACAATTAGAAGAAAAGATAAAAGATAATTTCCAAGATTATAGTTACACTCTATAATAAATCAAAACTTTCTGTATCTTATGTGAATCTGGATTTTTTTAGCAAAAATATTTGAGTCAAAGTGAAATGTAATATTAAGCAAAGTATAGTTTTTTAAAAAGAAAGAAAAAATAATGTAAACAAATTGAAAAAAAATTAAGGGACAATAAATAAAGATTTTTTTTTACTGCTGCATTAAAAAATCCCCCCAACAAAACAGTATTAGTCTTGTACGGAGTAAGGGGTGGCCATTTATGGGGCAGTCTCCCCAAGGAGGAGGAGTATTTGTTATGTTATTTTACCATTTAATATTCTTAGGAATTGAGGATGCATTGATGCATGTTTTAACAAAATGTATGAATTAATAGTGTCATTTTTTTTTATTCTTGGAGTCCCGCGTGAATAGAAGCACCTTAAAAGCCCCATTGTAGTCTTCTTTTGTTTTACACCAAGAAGGCTATCACAATGACATGGAAACAGGCCACCTAGCAACCTTTTCCTTTTGTAAACAACTACTGAATCGAGGTTGTCCTCAGAAATATGACAATTATGGTCGAAATGGTTGGCTGAACCAGCCACAGCCTCTTCTCCCACCGTTGATTAGGCCTTGCTGATGTATTTTGTTTGTCAAAGCAGTGAATTGGATGTGACCTGACACACACTATAGCACAACATGGCGACCTCCATCCCTGTATTAATTTGTAGAGAAAGGAGAACTGTGGGACTTTGAGTGAGGCTACCACCATGTCAGATATTCAACAGAAACATAAAATTTACAGTACATAATTTATTGTTACATCGTAAAAAATATTGTATCAAATAAATAGGTAGTCACATGACTTACACTAAATATGCTGCTATGTAGCATGCAATACAAAAAGGAATTCAACATAATAACTGTACATAATAAGGTAAATGGGTTGAAAAACATTATAGGGACAGATAACTTGGGGCGTCTAGGGGCACTCAACGCGTTTCCTGGCATTACAGCCATTCATCAGGAGTGTTGTAGCATATTATACTGGAAGGGAAAAGGGACAAGGATTAATAATGATACTCTTAGAATAAGGGAGGACAGAGAGAATGTGTCCCAACAAAGTGGGGACAATCTGGGATACTCACTGCGCAGCCCCAAGGCCAGTTGGGTTACTGCTTAATTTTGCTACAGGGACACCCTTGCCCCTTGGAGACATCTATCTGTTTTCTGAATATCTATCTGTTTTCTGAACATTTTCTGGGCAGTTAGTGTAGAGGGGCAATTAGAGATTTCTGAAATCCTGGCCATGTGGGAAAATGAAAAATACATACATTTAGACATACTACTCTGTCTTGACCTTGCTAGTGCGAGCCATGCATTGTTGTCTCAGGGGATGCCCACACCTGTTAATTGCTCTTATCGGTTGTCTATAACCCACCACCCCTTTATATCTTATTGATGTTATACCCCTAGGAACTCCATTTAATTTACCCTACTAACTTCTGCTAGAGATGTGTAGAAGCGGTGGACACTCTGTTTTACGTCTTTCCGTCATGTCCAAAATTGCAACACTCTGACATACTGTAACAGCCTGGATTTATAGAATAATGGACAATCTGAATCCTCCAGACCCTTTACACTATCTTCTAGGTGTTTGTTACAAAAGACAAATTATCTCACAACCCATATTTTCACCATAGAAAAATGCCCTGATAGCAGTACACTGGAAACCTTCTTCCCCACCCTCACAAAATTATCTCTTCACTCATATTGGGGGGGGGGGGGTCCAATAAATTCAGCTCCTATCAGCCAAACTACACAACACCCTAGAAATATATTATGCATTATATGGGTACCATGGAACCTCAATAAGCAAAACCTTAATGTGTCATATTAAGTACATCTGCTAATTTGAACACTTTCTGTGGTTGGACACCATCTCCATAGTACTATCCTATTTTATCCATTACTGTTTCCTCCCACAGCTCTGCTGCTCTTACCTAACTTGTTCTCTTTCTGCAACACCTGATATACTCTAAGTTCACTCAGAAACTATGTATATGAGCACTCTCTATATTTAAACACTTAGGACATAAGCTCTTTCTTCTATTGTTTTAACTTTTCTACACATTTCCAACCATCTCACTTGTTATTTTTTTCCCTACACCTTACTTTCCTTAGCCTGCCAAATGGAATTGTATTCTGTCCTTGTCTACCATGTTTGTTATGTTTTCTGTAATGTTGGCTTTGTTCTCCTCTTTCTGTAACTCATGGAATGATATCTTAAATAAACAGGCTTTTAATTAAAAAAAAAAACATAAGGGAAAAGACAGAAAATGTGGTTGTTTTTAAATTTGTTATATAATATAATTAGATATTGTCCATATTCCTTTTTTTTTAAAGTTGCTATATGGTTTTTCTTTTCTCGAAATGTATTCATTTTAGTATACAATGTGTACATGAGATTAAATGTCCTTATTTTAAATTCTTTGTGTATAATAAGAAGTGATACATGTACATCACAGTCCATTGTAAACTTTAATTAATTATTGCTGTAATGTACAACTATTGGTCAGTGAGGCCGTCCATTATAGTGATTGAGCAAAAATGCAGCATGGAAGGGGTGAGACCAATCCATACTTCATTAAGTGAGATGACTATTTGTATATTATCGTGCTTGCTTTGTATCTCACATTAGAATTTACTAGCTGTAAAGTGAACAGAAGTTCACTTTAATTACTGCTGTAATGTACGTTACAGACCATTGATAAGATGTTCAATTAATAAAGCTCTAACTCAGAATTGTATAAGTGTGAAATCTTATGAAAGGGCTGTAGTGTCATTTATTACACTCAGAGAAAGTAAAAATAGGATGTGAGATTAATGAATGTCATATGATCATTTAATACTTGGCTTAATAAATGGATGTGATTGTTGACAAAACAAAGACATTCATTAGTGAACAGTTAACAGGGAGCAAGAAAACCTTGATAGCTTTGCAAACGTTTCTTGCTGATCAGTGTGTGTGTGTGGGGGGATACAATGCACAACAATTGCATGATAAATCCAGCACACAGACTGATGTGGATTTTGTACTTCATGTGTACTGTGGAAAGTTTTAAACCATTAATGTTGTACCCGTCCAGTGCTACAAGGCAAAAGAAGAAGCTGAATTTGCCCACATGTTACTAAGTGTTCCATGCTCATAACAGCACCAATGTGTCTTAACTGCCTCTTTTACTATGCTAATATATGGGAGAACCAACACACTGGCAAACATAAAGCAACTCATTTACACAGAAACCCATGAAGCCCAACAAGCCACAACTTGTTGCTTCCTTGGCCTTTTTATTTATGTATTTATTTATTTTTTGCAGTAAACTTTTCAACATGATCAACATTAAATAAATAATATGTGTACAAGTCTGTCCGCATACAACATGTTTTCAACACTCTGATGCCAAAAACAAAACATTACAACTGAAATACAAAATATTCCAGTCATATTAACCACTTCGCATCTAAAGACGTCCGTGGGACATCCTTGACTTTCAGCCGGGATATCTGAATAATGCCTGCAGCTACAGGCATCATTCAGATATCGTTTTTTAGAGCCGGCGATTCTCTGTACCGTAAGAACTATCATAGCAGCTGTTCCGCCGCTTGATCGTTCTTACAGGCGGCGAGAGGGGACGTCCCCCCTCCTGCCGCCCTCCGGTGCTTCTACCGACTCACCTGAGCGATCGATGAGTCAGTGACAGCATCCGCCGGCCCCGGCTTCTAACCATAGAGATTTCCGGCGGACCAGATGGTCGCCGGAGTCTCTATGATCGTTCGGAGGCCGGGCGCGATGTTATGACATCACGCCCGGCCTCTGCATTCAAAAAAACGGCGCCGCTTCGGCTAGGAAGCGGTGATCGTTTTTTTTTTTTTTTTATTTCAGGCTACTCAGCCTAGAGGTGAGATGTGGGGTCTTATTGACCCCATATCTCACTGTAAAGAGGACCTGTCATGCTTATTCCTATTACAAGGGATGTTTACATTCCTTGTAATAGGAATAAAAGTGATCTTTTTTTTTTTTTTTTTCTAACCGTCAAAGAAAAAAGTTAAAAGTAAAATTAACAATAAATAATAATAAAAAAAATGTAAAGCGCCCCTGTCCCCGGTAGCTCGTACGCAGAAGCGAACGCATACATAAGTCCCGCCCACATATGAAAACGGTGTTCAGAACACACATGTGAGGTATCGTAGCGAACGTTAGAGCGAGAGCAATAATTCTAGCCCTAGACCTCCTCTGTAACTTAAAACATGTGACCAGTAAAAAAAATTAAAGCATCGCCCATGAGGATTTTTAAGTACCGAAGTTTGGCGCCATTCCACGAGCGTGTACAATTTTGAAGGGTGACATGTTGGGTATCTATTTACTCGGCATAACTTCATCTTTCACATTATGCAAAAAAATTGGGCTAACTTTAATGTTGTAATATTTTTTAATTCATGAAACCGTTTTTATTCCAAAAAAATGCGTTTGAAAAATTATTGCGCAAATACCGTGCGAGATAAAAAGTTTCAATGACCGCCATTGTATTCTCTAGGATCTTTGCTAAAAAAATATATATATATAGTGTTTGGGGGTTATATGTAATTTTCTAGCAAAAAAATTTGGCTTTTTACATGTAGGAGCGAAGTGTCAGAATTGGCCCGGATGCGAAGTGGTTAATTAGATGAACCATGTGTGTCTAAAATTAAACAAGAAAATGGTCCAGATAAGTATAGCTGCCAATTGTGGCAAAAGCCTACAATGTACCCAGTACTGAGTGAATGCTACAGTTATTATACAAAAGTTAAGTAAAGAGATAAAAAAGATTTAAAGAAGGTTAAAAGTAGTCAACTGAAATCTTAACAGCCTAACTAGCAGGAATCTAAGATTCCTGGCTTTTTTACTTTCTTAACTTAACACTTTAAAACTACAAGAAGGAAATGTAGACTGACTCTTGGGATCTCCACACCTCTTGGTCAGTGAGGCTATTCCTTATAGTGATGAAGTGATAATACGGCAAAGGAGGGAGAGTAAAAATCATACATTCAGGAAGTGGAATGAATACTTGTATATAATAGTGTCTGCTTTTCATGTCACCTTGGAATTTGCTTGCCACTTTGGATCTCTGATATTTTTACCCCTACTGAAAACTATAATAAATAACACATACTTGGCCTTATTCAATAAGCAAGCACAAGGAGTTAATTTGAAAGTGGCAACCAATTTAATTGAATCTTGTATTAGTATAATCTTGATGAATGTAATTCGTATTGGTTGCTATTAGCTACCTCATACAGGAATCATTATGTTGTTTCTTTCTGTCTGTAATAAATACCGGTAAGACAAATGCCACATTTTTTTAAATGTTAGTGTAGTGGGGCAATTAGAGATTTCTGAAATCCTGGCCATGTCAGAAAATGAAAAATACATACATTTAGGCATACTACTCTGTCTAGATCAGAGGAATATATTGTCTATTTATCATGCTGGTGGAAAGCTTTTAGGCTGTCTGCAAAACAATTTTCAGTGCTGTGTCATGCCATCCTGAACTCAGAATTAATAGATTGTATGCCAATACAAAAAAGATAGTAATTCAGTATTTTCATTTTCAAAACAATAAACATTTATCTTAAAATTCAGTATGTTTATCTATTTTATTTTTTTATTGTATCTAAAATTCATCATTGATTTTTAATATTCTAGCATAAATTCATTATTACATAGGTAATATTTTTTGGCGATACGGCACTGCATCGCTTTTTTTCACCACAAATAGAGCTTTCTTTTGGTGCTATTTGATCACTTCTGCGTTTTTAAATTTTTGCGCTATAAACTAAAAAAGAGCAACAATTTAGAAAAAATTAATTGTTTACTTTTTGCTATAAAAAATATACAAAAAAAAATGAATTTCTTCATCAGTTTAGGCCAATATGTATTCTTCTACATATTGGTAAAAAAAAAATGCAATAAGCGTATATTGATTGGTTTGCGCAAAAGTTATAGCATCTACAAAATAGGGGATAGATTTATGACATTTTTTGTTTTACTAGTAATGACAGAGATCAGTGATTTTTAGCGGGACTATGACATTGCGGCAGACAGATCGGACACCTAACTGATATTATTTGACTTTTTTGGGAACCAGTGTCATTATTACAGAAATCAGTGCTAAAAATATGCACTGACATTGTACTAATGACACTGGCATGGAAAGGGTTAGCACTAGGGGCGATCAAGGGGTTAAATGTGTTCCCTGTGTGTGTTTACTAACTGTATGGGGGAATGTGTGACTGGGGAAACACACATATCCATCTTCCTGCTTAGCAAAAGGCAGGATCTTTGTGATCTCCCCTGTCAGAACGGGGATTTTCCTTGTTTACACAGGCAGATCCCCATTCCGTCACTGCGGGGAGTGATCACGGGTGGCCAGCGGACATCGAGTCCACCCTACCCACTGATTGGCTCCCCCGCTAGCCAGTGGGCACGCGCCTACAAATCGCTGTGTATGAGCTGACGTACAATGCCAGCGATTCTCTGGATTGAGCCACATTGCCGCAGTAAAAATGCGGCGGCTGGTCCTTAAGTAGTAAATTATTGAAAACTATGATAAATTTTTAGTGAATGTGTGTTTTTAGTAATTATAATAGCAATGGTATAGGTCTTCACATTTTTACAAGTTACTTCCCCATATTTTATGTTGAATATAGAGATTTCAAAATGTACTTCTAGATTTACTACTCGTGGGTATTCTGACAGACTTCAACTTATTTGCTAAAAAATTTACTTTACAAAATGAACATACACTTTTTAGAGTGAGCACTCACTTTGCTAAGTGAACAGTCTCTTTCTATTAGTAAATCCACTCCATACTGTAGATATGCATTTTGGGAAAAAGCTGTAAACTACAACTTCAATTTGCTTAGGAGAGTTACTTTTTACTTTTAAAAGTTGGTGCTCCCTGAGTTCCTCTATAGTTATATTGGACACCATCTTGGCCTATAGGCATTTAAATTCTGTGGTTGTTTTCCAGATACACACTAAGTTTGTTTTAGAACTTCCTAAATTTGTACTGGAAAACTATTTCTTCTTATTCAATGGTAAAATATACAAAGGGAATCATCGGGATGTTTTCCAATCAATCTGGCCAGATTTCTAACATCATTAAAAGATATTGGAAGGT
Source organism: Rana muscosa (assembly GCA_029206835.1). Lineage (NCBI taxonomy): Eukaryota > Metazoa > Chordata > Amphibia > Anura > Ranidae > Rana > Rana muscosa. The sequence goes on from CM055118.1 coordinate 704,645,486, forward strand.
CTTACATGATGATAAGGATTTCTTCAAAATGCTTCCCAATAATCCCATGATTACATATATGAGGGGGAGGAATTTGAAAGACCTATTCATACATAGCCATTTCGATAAGGCCCTGATACAAAGCACAACCCCCATTCCCCACATGGACTAAATGAGGGCTTTACTTATCTGCCCTTTGTACACAATCAGTGAGCTTGTAGTGTGTTCTCTGAAACCTCTTTTATAATCTGTATATAATGTTTGCAAATCAAATGGAGAAGAAAAGGCATGAGAATATGAGATAAAATACGAGTGATCATTTGGAATAAATGGAGCGATATGTGATATTGTAAACAGTCAAATATATGTTGAGAGAACAATGTAGAGTTCCTCTTTTAAACATTGTCAATTAGATGTTCTCTTCACATAGGTCAAAATTTGCTCCAATGTGAAAAAATATATTAATTTGGGAGCCTGCCTTTTTGCTTCCCTCCAGAAGATGGCAATAGTGAAATTGTGGAACGCATTGCTTGCGTCATGATGTGGTTGACATGTGTAATGTCATCATCATGCTGTCAGCTTGGAAGCAATCTTGGATAAATATAAATAGAAGGAATGAAGGGGAAGCTACCATTTTACTTTGTGCCATGTGGAGATAATTTGGACCCACCATTTTGTTTCTTTTTCCACTTTTATGTGTGGTGTTCTTTCGTTTATTTGACACCCCTGACGAAGTTTACATTTAAGTGAAACATGTAGGGTATTTGTTTTTGGGAGCACTTTTGAAACTTTATTTTGGGGTTTCATGTGGTTTGTTGGGGAAGGTGCTTTGGCTACCTTGAGATAGATGGCTATTTTATTACTAATGGTCAGTATTTGAGGATGGAATAGGTACAGGAAGTAGAGTGACCTATTTCATAAACTCCTCACAGCCATGGCATTCCAAACCCTCAGATGCATCTATGGAGAGAGTTTAGTGAAGGGTGAGGTTTAACTTAGTCTTTAGCTCGATTGCCTAGTTTCAAAATTTTAAAGAGGTTTTGTTTTGTACCACTGTTAAATTGCTAGATAAGGTGGACACCACTTACCCCTGTTATGGTTTAAAAGACCATGATTACCCGGCTGTGAAATGAAGTCACTTGATAAAAATCCCCACCCCCCACCGTGACTACATGGAGTGGCTGCACAGTAGTACAGGGGAGGCGACCTTCTTTTTCTTTTTGTGTCTTACAAAGCCTAGACCCTCCCATAGGCCTCTTTCACACATGTGGACCGTTCAGATTCGCTTGTCAGTTTTTTCAGGCGGACCTGAACGGGCACTCCATGTTCCTCTATGGAGCGTCGGATGTCAGCGCCGACATGTCCGCTGACATCCGAACAGCCCCGATCCGATCCTCTCCGCTAAAGTGTGACGGATACAAACCCTATTTTGCATCCGTCTGGCGGATCAGATCGGATGAAAATGGACAGACGGTTCGTTTTCATCCGATCCCCCATAGAGGAGAGCGGAGATCTGACTGGTCCATTTTTGCACAGTGTGCAGAGACAGACTAGTCATCCGCCGGCTCAGCAAGGATCAACGTAGCGATCCCCGCTGAGCAAGCAGATGTCCAAAAACGGATCCTCCCGGGATCTGCACGTGTGAAAGGGGCCTAACGTGAATAAGCACACACAGTTATATATACATTTTATTAAAAAGTCCTCCAAAAAAGTTACGTTTTATACCGTTGGCCTTTGATGCGTAGGGAAACACACCCTTGTCATGAAAAGTAAAAAAAAAATATAGCCTGCACTAAATTTTCATGTGTTGCAGCTTATGTATGTAGCAGGGTATTCCCCTTTAATACAGAGAGACTACATCTCCCAGTACATCTTGCAGCACCCAGGGTGCATTGCTCCGGAACAGAGACTGCTGGGGCAGACTTTATAAAGGGGAGGTGGAGTTTGTTCTGCCTCTTTTGGACACCCCCTCTCCTAGCAAGAGGATCTCTGTGCTGAACTGCTGTATGCACAAGGCCTGAAGCCTGGGCCTTGTGCTCTTTTCCAAAGAGCCCCTCTGCCAGCCTAGCAGAGCCTTAGAGACATCTTCTCCTCCTTGCTGCAGTACACCAGAAGGATTGAAGACTTGGATGTCGGTGGATTCCTGTTCCTAGACTAATCGGCGGAGGAAACGGACTTGGACTTGTCCGGGTGGTGAGAGCTGTTTAAAGACAGATACTTTATCTTTACTATTCGTTGGGATTACAAAGTTGCTCTTCAAGTGCACCACCGAAAGATTGCTAGCGAATATTGTTTCACTGAACTTCCATTTAGATCAGTCAGGCCTGACTTCATAGGTAGACATTGCTGGGTGTTATTCTGCCCATGAGGGGAAGTAGATGTAAAAGGGCAGCGCTAGAGTTGCATAGCAATACTTTATTATTCTGATCACTCTGTTTATTTTTATTACTGTTTATTGCAGGGATCTGCAACTTGTTATACTGTTGTTTATTACTTGCCCATTAGCCTCAGTTAAATATCTGGGTCAAGTACATTGGTGTCAGTTTCACTTACTTTAATAGAAGTTTTAAAGTATATCACTGTGTGTGTTTGCCATAGGACTGCGTCACCTAGTGTTGCGGTCACGCGGTCCTATCTCCCCTTACTAGCTGTGCCACGGGAGGTAGAGCCGATTGCCGGGGGTTGACAGCGGTGCACTACAGGGCCCAAAACAAAACCAGCGGCTCTCTTAACTGGGGGTAGCGCTACACGCGGGGGCTCGAGTCCGGGATCCTTGTACGTTGCACGCTGCAATCAAGCCGGTCAGAAGTACCAGCATGGACCCGCTAGCAATGTCACAGTGGTGCACAGCAATTGGCGCCGATCCAACCGCCGCGGTAGTCATTGTACTCCCGGGGGAAAGATGGAAGGAAGAGGAGATAAAACAGCTCGTATTGTTACTGTCTCCGAGCCACAAAGCATGGGTGATGGATTTTAGGCCAGATCCAGTGATCTCGTTTACATACGCACTGGTAGAATGGAAAAACGAAATCCCGAAAAGTCAGAGTATACAAGCCATAGATAATCAGACCTATCACTTGATACATACGCTGCCAGTGAAGGAAGAATGGTTTCAGACACCAAAGCCATCACCCCCGCGATTATCTCCACCACTATCCCCTAAAGCAGAAAAGCCTAAGGAACTATTAAGCCCGGGATCACCGCTGGCCGCTATAGGGCCTGAATTGTTGAATGCTCTAGGAGAACTTGTAATTAAGTGCCAGAAAAGCAGTACGGTGCATGTGGAGGCCGGTTACCGGAAGCTTAGCACCTTCTCAGGGAAGCAACCAGTGCCTGCCGGAGAAGAAGAATTTGACACCTGGATTGAACAGGCCATGCAAGCGGTAGAAGGATGGGAGGTACCAGAGGCGCAGAAGAAGCAGCGCATCAGCGAAAGTCTAAAGGGCACTGCTGCTGAAGCTGTAAAGAACCTCAGGCTTAGCAACGCTACCTGTACCGCAAACGATTATCTGGCTATGCTGGAGGAGGAATTTGGCCAGCTGGAGAAGGCGACTGAACTGATATACCAGTTCGAACATACCCTCCAAGAGCCGGGAGAGAAGTTATCCGAATATGTGCGGAGGCTAAACCGGAAGCTGTACCAAATTGTCCTAAAGAAGGGAATACTACCGCAGGTCATAGACGCAACCCGAATGAAGCAGATCCTGAGGGGAGCCCTGCGTTCAGATCCAGTTTGGCTCTACTTGAAGACTTCTGAAGGAGTGATGACTTTGAGTTACCTAGATCTTGTACGAATCATAAGAGATGAAGAAGCCCTCTTAAATGAACAGCAAGGGGCTGAGAAGACCACTACCCTCCCCACGGTGGGAGTCAGATCAGTTACGGCTGCGGAACGGGACTCAGAAGTGGAGATCCTGAAGACTCAGATGTCCAAAATAATGGAGATGGTGACCGGGTCACTGGATGTCAGGTCTGAGATAGACACACTGAAGGTGCAAGTGTTCCAGCTGGCGGAGATGATGAACAAATTGATGGCAGAAAGTACTGGATTGTTCGCCCAAAAGCCCACGAAGCAAGACATCTGTCGAAATTGTGGAGGTGTAGCTCACTAAAAGCAAGTGTGTCCAAGTCCACGAATGGAGACAGAAGGCTGGGGGAAGCCTCAGAGAAGTGACCCAAGAATGGTGGAGAGAAGATCCGGGCCTTCAAAAATAACTTTCCCTGAATCTGCGAGGGAACGGTGGAGGACACCTGCAGTTTATGCCGTCTCAGTGAACAACGCCTATCAGCCTTCCAAACAACGCCAGAAACGGCATTCCCAGCGCCGGAAGCTGAAGAGAGCACAAGTCCAAGTATGCCAGCCTGCTGTTACAGGTGTTTCCAAAAGGACTGCTACCCAATTGGTAGGTCCTCTACCTGTAGTGCCTGTTCTGATCGAAGGGATCTACACCAGAGCCATCCTTGATACAGGTTCTCAGGTTACCCTAATGACCAGAGACTATTACAAGAAGTACCTATCATACCTGCCCCTGGAAGAGATGGGAGACACCAAGATTCAGGGTATCCAAGCAGAAGAGTACTCTTGTGATGGATGTGTGCGGATCAAGTTGTCGTGTGATCCATTGAGGGCTGGGGAGCCCCAGAACTTTGAGACACTGGCCATTGTCTGTCCCTGGCTGCCAGGGCCCTCAAGAAGCTCTCTCATCATTGGGACCAATACAGATCTGGTGAAATGGCTTTTAGCCCCTGCTGTCCCCAGATGTGATCCCATACCCTCACTACCAGAAGAGGTTCCTGCTTCAGTACCAGAGGAAGAACCAAGAGTAGCTGAGACTGTGACTCCCAGGGAGAAGAGAAGGAAGAGAGTCATTCATCCTCCCCAGAAACTAACTCATGATCAGATGGGAGAAAGTTCCGAAGACACGGTCCTAACCTCAAGAAGGACCATGCCCACATCTGGTCCCTCCACTGTACATTTGGTGGAGGGCAACCCCAACTCACTTCCTGGCACAGTTAAACAGGTCGCCCCCACTGAAGCGACCTGTGGACAGGACAGCTCCCCATCATATGATGATTGGTGGGAGGCTCCTCTGTCAATCCTATGCAACCGCATTGAAGCTAAAATGTTTTGCAGATCTAAAAATGTTAGATGTCTTTGGGGACCAAAGATTCAAAGTGGGGGGAGTGTGTAGCGGGGTATTCCCCTTTAATACAGAGAGACTACATCTCCCAGTACATCTTGCAGCACCCAGGGTGCATTGCTCCGGAACAGAGACTGCTGGGGCAGACTTTATAAAGGGGAGGTGGAGTTTGTTCTGCCTCTTTTGGACACCCCCTCTCCTAGCAAGAGGATCTCTGTGCTGAACTGCTGTATGCACAAGGCCTGAAGCCTGGGCCTTGTGCTCTTTTCCAAAGAGCCCCTCTGCCAGCCTAGCAGAGCCTTAGAGACATCTTCTCCTCCTTGCTGCAGTACACCAGAAGGATTGAAGACTTGGATGTCGGTGGATTCCTGTTCCTAAACTAATCGGCGGAGGAAACGGACTTGGACTTGTCCGGGTGGTGAGAGCTGTTTAAAGACAGATACTTTATCTTTACTATTCGTTGGGATTACAAAGTTGTTCTTCAAGTGCACCACCGAAAGATTGCTAGCGAATATTGTTTCACTGAATTTCGATTTAGATCAGTCAGGCCTGACTGCATAGGTAGACATTGCTGGGTGTTAGTCTGCCCATGAGGGGAAGTAGATGTAAAAGGGCAGCGCTAGAGTTGCATAGCAATACTTTATTATTCTGATCACTCTGTTTATCTTTATTACTGTTTATTGCAGGGATCTGCAACTTGTTATACTGTTGTTTATTACTTGCCCATTAGCCTCAGTAAAATATCTGGGTCAAGTACATTGGTGTCAGTTTCACTTACTTTAATAGAAGTTTTAAAGTATATCACTGTGTGTGTTTGCCATAGGACTGCGTCACCTAGAGTTGCGGTCACGCGGTCCTATCTCCCCTTACTAGCTGTGCCACGGGAGGTAGAGCCGATTGCCGGGGGTTGACAGCGGTGCACTACAGGGCCCAAAACAAAACCAGCGGCTCTCTTAACTGGGGGTAGCGCTACATGTACATATACAATTATAAGCTCTATATGGAATAAAACACTATTACACTAACACTAAACTATTTAGATTCAGTTGATCTTTTTTAGATGCTTAATTGGAAAAAATTGAAAAGACATTTCATTCCCTTGAAAAGCATGATCTTTGCAGCAGTTATTCAGTGAATACTAATGATAATTTATTAACCGTGCAGCGCTGTAGTGCCCAATATCACACTATTTAAATATTTACAATGTGCAATAAATGATATGAAAAAAGAAAATATAATATAAAATGCAGATGTCAAAAAAACAAACAGCATCAAATCCGTGCAATCAAACCAGAAAAAGTGTTCATGCAAAAAAGAAAAAACAGCCTTCTCCACATTAATAGGATTCACCCAGTGATATATTTTACTCCATCTGCTCCTTTAGTGCTCAAAGTTGGTGAAGACAAATATATCATCGCAAGGTGTTTCCCTCCTCCAGGAGTAATCTCACCTCATGTAATGCGACCACTACAGCCAAGTAGGGTCAGAAACAGCTTTTTAGCCTCTTCAGGGCTACAACATAGCGCATTCCAAGCCTCTTCTTCACTGACTCTTCTCAGATGGCCTGTAACATCCACAGTGTATATTAAAAGGAAAATATAATAGTGCTTATATTGTTTAAAAAAGTGATTTATTGAATACACAAAAGCACAGGGTATTCACATTCCAGCGTACCAGTCTGTAACAAGCATTAAACTCCATTATAAGAGGTCTCTCCCTCACTCCACACAAGCCTCGCATACACCTTTGGCGGTAGCCAGCTCCACGCTAGTTCCAGGTGTTATCTCCGTCCGTGCCCCCCCCCTCCTCACCCATTTTTCCATCGGAAATTGGAACATCCCAACATAATTTTCTGGGAACCATGTTGCCCTTCATATATTTCTCCATAGTAGATATATCCCACCATATATTTATCTTTTTGTCCATTACGTGTCCCAGTTTTCTAAAAATATATATTAGATCATTCTCCTTATTCCCTCTATCCGAAAAACCTCCGCCAAATTAATTTCCCTATTTTCCAAAAAGTGAAAACTTCTAGTGAATACTGAAAGAAGGTATAAATGATAAAAACTACATTTCTTCCATGTTACAGAGCACAGAAGTATTGCAAATTTCTCACTGTGTCACATATTCCTGCAAAGACTGCATTACAGTAGCAGCGTTTCTGTAATGTTTTTTCAAAGGAATGAGTTGTCTGGCTCAAGGCAAACTGTTTGTAGGCAACTATCACATATAATTGCTTGAAATAAATAATCCCTAGTGCAACTGTTTTTATTTAATATAAAGGGTGAAGATAAGTTACGCGTGAAACATAGATAATTACAGTTTAAGCAATATATTTGCCATGATAAAACAATTCTGAAATGGGGTGTACCTGTAACTACTCTCTGTGCAACAAACAGAGACACATAGTAAAACATTCTTTGACTGGATTGGCTAAAAGGACAATCACACACATATCCCCTCTCAACCTCACACACACACATATACAAATACAGGATAGTGTTTTAAATTGGTTCTAGTTTTATATTACTAAAACAGTGTGAAGTGTATAGAGGACACTTTGCGCAGTACAGTGAATCTGCTTTATTCAGTAGAACGTTCTTATTTCTAAGTATAATAACCAATAGTAAAAAATGAGAATCCTCTCTGCTGAATTCAAACCAATGCCAAATGGATTCTTTTTGGTTTTTATGGGTATTACATTTGAAAACTAACACTTTATAATGATAACTCTTTACTGAATAAGGGTGAATGTGCCCTTTTACTGCACACAATTCTTTTTAGTAGAATACATTATTTAATTCAACTTACATATGCATAATTTCTTGTCGTTACTATGCCATATCCATGGGAAGTGAAAGATAATTCAGATTACGTGAATTTTTTAAAGACCTTGTTTGTGTTATCTTTGTTTCTCTGTAGGTTAAGAAAATGATTGCTTCTTGCAGTTGACATAATAAACAACAGACACTTGGTAACATTTTTAGGTTCAGCCAGTGCTTCAAACAGAGAGTCACTTATCAGGACTGAACTTTAATATGAACTACACCACACGGCTACTTCAGTCCACATTCTGTAACTTCCTTCAGGGTTGGATGCCTGTGGATAAATATATTTCAGATATCCATAGATGGAGTATGTACACTCAGTGGAACAATGCCACTCCTAAGCATCATTTTCATCTCACCTTTTCTGAGCAATTTAAGGACAAGTTAGGGAGAGTCAGAATCTCTGGGACATTGAACAAACTAAAGCCCCGTACACACGGTCGGACTTTTGGCCAACAAACTTCATTTTGAGCAAGTTGGACCAACAATCCGACCGTGTGTACGCTCCATCGGACAAACTTTTTTGGTTTTTATTTTGTTTTCATCGGACAAAAGTTGGGTCTGCAAACGGACAAACTTTTGGCCAACAAAAGTCCGATGGAGCAAAGTCCGACCGTGAGTACAGAAAACCATAGGACTTTTGTCCGATGGACAAAACAACTAATGTTAAAATCAACCAACAAAAGCAGAAGTTGACCAAAGGGTGGTGGTAAAGAGCAGAAAAGAGCAGAAAAACCACGTGATGTTGCAAAAAGTTTTGGGAAAGTTTGCAGAAAAGTCCTGTGGTGTGTATGCTATGGGTGTGCCCGGCCAACTCCGTTCGGACAAAAATCCACGGAAAAGTCTGATGGAAGTCTGACCGTGTGTATGGGGCTTAATGAGGCTGGCCACCCAGATTGACTGTTCAATAGAAATGTTGGCCTACAATGATTTTTACCTGGAGTTTACTTGGAGTTCTAGGTGTAAGATAAGCGTTTTTAATTTGTATTTATATTTAGCTCTTATGCCGCGTACACGCGATCGTTTTTCATGATGAGAAAAATGCAATTTTTTCATTTGGTCATTAAAAATGATCGTGTGTGGGCTCCAGAGCATTTTTCACGACGTGAAAAATGGGCATTAAAAATATGGAACATGCTCTAATTTTTCTCGTCGTTTTTCACGTCGTCGTTTTTCTCGTCATGAAAAACGGCCGTGTGTGGTCTTTAACGACGTGAAAAAAACGCGCATGCTCAGAAGCAAGTGATGAGACAGGAGCGCTCGTTCTGGTAAAACTAGCGTTCGTTAATGGAGATAGCACATTTGCCACGCTGTAACGGACTGAAGAGCACGAGGCTGAAAATCGTCGCTCACAAAACTTTACTAACACAAGGATCAGCAAAAGCAGCCCAAAGGGTGGCGCCATCCGAATGGAACTTCCCCTTTATAGTGCCGTCGTACATTTCGTTCGTCACCGCGCTTTGCTCGAGCATTTTTTTTCATGATTGTGTGTAGGCAAGGCAGGCTTGAGAAGAATCACGTTGAGAAAAACTTTGTTTTTTTCAATGACATTAAAAACGGTCGTGTGTACGCAGCATTCATTTTACATGGGAGGGCTCTAAAAATATAATGTCAAATTTGAGGTGAAAGGAAATTCTTTTGAAGACAAGAAGCATGAAAAAGGCCATCTATGTCAGACTGCAACAATCATCCATAAACAGGGGTGGGGACTTTCAATACCATCTGTCACCCAAATATAATGTTTGTTTACCCTCTTTATCCTGACGTTTTTATGGCAATTTTAACATTAAACCATGTAACAAACAGTTAGAACCTGTCCAAGACTTCATGGCACTATTATGATTAAATTATATTAAATCTGAAAAATGTGCCCCTGGAAGTGTTCACACCTACAGTCATGTTCATAGACAATGAACATTTGCCTTGTCATCATAGTGAATAGATTAAGGTGACTGAGTTACTCATATGCCTATAAATGTGGGGTATATTTTCTAAACTCTTTTAAACTGAGGGAACTACTTATCTTATTGCTGAAATGTCTCCATCATTACAGAACAAGTCTAGTTGTATGTGAACAACTACTCAAATATGGAACGTACTATATTTTTTAATTGCACTTTTGTCATGTGTAATATGCCATTGAGCTTGACATTATAATACCTTTTACATGTGAGTTGTGCTATAGTAAGCTTGCTGAGAAGTTACTGACTTTTAGTACACAAGGATTTAATGAAATGAACACCAGTATAATTTACTGAATGAGCAGTTGTGTTTATTTTTTTTTCTTGTGGTTTTAAGACAAATATGTTGACATTACTACATATTACTGTAAATCAATGACAAAATAATTTACAATATTTAGATTATACTTCTAAAAAAACTATATTCCTATGTATTAGACAGTCTGATGGTATAGCTGGTAAGTTATATAATCGGGAGGGCAATTTTTATATAATTGTTCTTATATAGTCTTGTCTTACATGGCATACCTCAGCAAGCAATCTGATTAAATTTTTCTTTGTTTAGATTTAAAAGGACAACATTGAATACCCATTAATTATGAAAGTACTGTAAATCTTGGCCATAGATTGCACTGTGTTAAAAAAATGTATATGGTACCATAGAGGAAATAAGTGTGGACATAAGAATAACATAATCACATACAGTAAAACCTTGGATTGCTAGTATAATTCGTTCCGGAAACATGCTTGTAATCCAAAGCACTTGTATATCAAAGCGAATTTCCCCATAAGAAATAATGGAAACTCAGATGATTCGTTCCACAACCAGTCCATATAAAAAGATTATAGCAATGTGATAGGTTGTGCAACCATTAAATGTCCATCCATAAATGAAAGCCTCCACATAGGGGAATTAGACGCAAATTCCAGCAGGAGCTACAGAGTATAGAAGAGAAGAGAGGCGCCTCTAAGTGTAGCAATATGGTTAAATTTAATGAAGGTACAACATTTAGCAACTTACATGGTTGATGATTAAAAGAGGCACATCTAAGTATGCAGGCATCTGGGGTAAAGCTGTCCACATAAACCATCCCCCACACTGCTGTCTCTCTCCTCTGTCAGTCTGTAATTGTGACCGGGATGACTACCCTGCAGTAGAGTGATCTAAAAGGGGAGGCTTGAAGCACTCGTGGAAGGGATGACTTCAATGGTGGTGTGGAGGATGGTCTATGTTGACAGCTTTACCCTGCATACTTAGATGTGCCTGTTTTAATAATTAACCATGTGAGTTGCTAAATGTTGTACCTTCATTAAATGTAACCATATTGCTAGACTTAGAGGCACCTCTCTTCTCTTTTATACTCAGTTGTGACATGATGCTACTCTTATATCAAGACATCGCTTGTATATAAAGTCAAAATTTAGCTTGTCTTGTAAAACGCTCTCAAACCAAGTTACTCTCAAACCAGGGTTTTACTGTATTGTTAAAGGACAAATTAACAAAATAAAAAGGAAACAGAACATGCAGTGTCTATATTTAGTCACAAAAGTATAAATATATTCAAAATAATAACTAAGAATTAAAAGCAGGATGTGTAGCAAGTGCATGTGTAAAGTAGACTATCCAGTCTTACCATAATCAGAAGAGCCCCCCTACTGAACTGCCAATAAAAAAATGCAAACATTTAGAGAGATTAACTTTCCTCTTTAAAATTTGTTCCCAATTCTTTATTGTTTGTAGGAAGAGAGCACAATTATTTCTGTATATTTTCAACACTGTCAAGATGGTTTTAACACTTGCAAATGTGGGCTTACTATAGTTTTGTTAATTCTGTTTCTTAGGGGCCTATTCATACTATTGTAGATTATATGCATCATGAATGTATGAGAAGCAATTTAGTCAATGGCAGATAATCACATTGCAGATTCAATGACACTGTGCACTAAAGTAGATAAAGCATAATTTTAGTACATTTTAAAGCAATAAGGGTGACAGAAATAAATTCATTTTTTGTGTTTAAATGGTTGAATGAAACCTGAAAAATGGCCAACTAAGAGGTTGTACACCTTAATAGACAAATGTTCTTTTATGCATGCCTAATTTTATACTCTTATGTTATGTGACGCTTTAAATTATTTCAGGGAACGTTCCTTCATTCTTTTTATTTGTAGCCATGGAACGTGTAAGACATAATACCCAACTCAAGCCAAGATGTTTGTTTGTTAAATCCTCGGTCGGGTTTTAGGATACCTGAATTTGTGTTAATTTTTTACTTACAGACCGCAAAAGAAGTGTTTAATGTTTTTGCTTTCAGGCAACAAACAACTATTTAAAGTTTTCAATGGCACAATAATATAGGGATGTATTTATAATTTTTTACATAGCAATTCGCCCAGTTAAAGTGCATGTTCAAATGCTTTTCATTAACTTAAAATGAAAAATACTATATTTAATTATTTGCTTTCCCATGATACTCAGTGCCATTTAGTGGTAAAATGTAATATTTTCAGTTTTTAGTTTATGAAAAACATTAGAACAGCACAGGAAATAGCCTAAAAACATTTATTTTTTGCCCCATCCACACAGAACAAATGTAAAGGCACTTTAACTGGAAAAAAATTGCTATGAATACATAATCTTTATAAATAAACCCCTTAGTGTGCACACATTAAAGAAAATACTTTCAATTATACAACCAATAACTTTTTTGTATTAGTAGTGTTGTGGCAGTAATTCATGAAAGAGTTTTTGTATTTTTTTATGTGAGTGCACTTTATTAAGTTTTAATAAATCTGTTTTTAGCAGTGAGCACTATGTTTTTTTGAGCTTTATCATTTGGAGTTTCTGCCTGGATGGCTTTATCTTGCTGGATGATTTTTGAAGCTGTTCATTGTAAGCCTAATGCCAGGTACACACAAAAAAAACTGACAGCTGCAGAGCTGTTGTGTTCTGACAGAGCGCTGATTGGGAGTTGGTTGGCCGCTGATTTTCCAGCATGCACGTTTGACAGAAGCCGGTTTAATGGCTGGCTTCTGTCGAACAGACCGACATACACACAGGCCGAATGTTGGATTTTTTTTTCTAACCGCCCATTGTCTCCTTACATTCAGCTTTCTCCATTGTATGGAATGATGTACCTGCATACAATATAACCAAATCTCATGTGCAGAGAAAGAAACAGAAGTGATCGTACAAATGCTAGAGAAAGTCCTGCTTTTAAATGCTTGCAATTGATCTTTTGGTGGAACGAAGATCAAAAGGGAAACAAAATCGCCTAATTCCACCAAAAGATCAGTTGCAAGCATTTAAAAGCAGGACTTTCTCTAGCATTTGTACGATCACTTCTGTTTTTTTTTCTCTGCTCATGAGATTTGGTTATATTGTATGCAGGTACATCATTCCAAAAGAAAGTAAAAAATAGGGGCTTTTAGAGAGGTACCTTCAGAAAAAGAGAAGAGTGCATCAACAGGTGATCATCCCTATTACTAATTATATTAATGAATTTTTAGCCCCTAGACATGCTCAAGGACTTAAGATTTATTTTTATATTTATCCAGATTTTTTTTTATTTAGCTGTGGGATATTCCATTGGTTCAACAATATAATGCAAACTCATTCCAAAAGAAAGTAAAAAAATTGGGGTTTTCAGGGAGGTACCTTCAGAAAAAGAGAAAAGTGCAACAACAGGTGATCATCCCTATCCCTCTCTGAGGTGGAAGTTGGAGTTTACTAATTATATTAATTTATTTTTAGCCCCTAGACATGCTCAAGGAATTAAGATTTATTTTTCTATTTATCCTGATTTTTTTTTTTATTTAGCTGTGGGATATTCCATTGGTTCAATAATATACACAAACTCAGATATAAACGCAATTCAGATATGTTGGTCCATGTTGCTACCTTTATTTAAAGCAACTTAGCACCTAGCAGCTTGGTGGCAGCCATTTGGAAGCCCTTTATAGTTTGTTGGTTAGAAGGTTAAAATTTTGCCAGGATGTGCCCTACTTGGGAAATGTCCACGCCAAAACGTTTTCATTGGCACCTTTTAACCTCCGATTTTGTCCTGCTCACAGTTAATTGCATAAATGGGTTCACAGAAAAATATGAAAACCTTAAAAATGCTTTCATCCTTTCCCTCTCTCTGAAGCCTCGTACACGCCACTTATTATATTTTTGTTCAACCCAGCGGGTTGAATGAAAAAAACTGACAGCTCAGGTTTGAGCCACTGTATTAACAATCCAATGTTACTACAGTTACTACAGTGTACTTCCCTGTTATTGTGTTATTGTGTTCTGGCCTCTGAAGAGAGGGCAATTGTATGACTTCCTCATCACCTGCTTTAACCCTTTCGCCGCCAGAGCTGTTTTTGCGCTTTTTTTACACATTTAAAAAATAATTTTAGGCATGACGATTGCATAAAACTTCCAAAACATTATACATTTTCTGAAAGCAGACAGCTTGGAGAATAAAATAGCGGTAGTTCCAACTTTCTATGTTACACCATATTACCACAAAATTTCAGTAAAATATACACTAAAGTTAATTCTGGGGTACACACTTGTGGTAAATTCCCAAAGGTTTTGGTAAAATAACTTTAAATTAGTGTGCTCCTTTAAAATGGTGACAAACTTCAGTACCCCATATTTTCCATAGGCAACACTTTAAAATCCCCCTACAGGTAATTTTTTTAGTGTTATGGAGGGGGTCTGTTGATAGAAATATTTCTTACACTCTGGCATGTGCGGCAATATGTAAAATGTGTATTAAAATCAATGTTTTCATGTGTAAGTTCCCCGACACACGCATTTATGTTTGTACGTAAGTATATATGTGTGGGTGGGGGGGGCTCAAAATTATTTTGGGAAGGAGAGTTATGGGCTTGGGTGAGATTTTAATTTACAATTTATTTTTTACTTAACTTTTTTTTTCACCTATGTGATTATTTTTTGGTGACTGGTTCTCTTAAATGAGACATGATGTCTCCCCTGTGCTCCACTGAATGTAATGCAATGTAGATCGCATTGCATTAAATAGTTTCCTGGCCATGCTGGCCAGGGAAACTGACAAGGAGACAGGGAAGCGATGTCAAACATTTTGCTTCTGAGTCACCAACAAGATGGAGAGGAGAATGGATGTGTGTCCACTCAGCTACCTCCCCCCTAATCAGAGGCACCTGCTATGCTGGTCCCGGGCTTGCAGATGGGCAGGCAAAGCCTGGGATAAATGTCGGGGTGCACATGCGGGGGAGCATGTTACTGGGGGCGGAAGCAATTGGTTGGCTGAATGCTGAATGTTGGCTGAATGCTTCCATCTAACAGGCAGGAGTCTGCTTGTCAGATATACACACAATCCTAGTGGGTGAATGTGTGTGAAACCCCCTGCTGTCAGTCTGTATGACATACGGCAGCAAAGGGGTTAATCCACTGAACCTGGCAGTAGCGCGATGCAACCACATGCATTGCATGCGGCTGAGGGGCACTTGCAGAACAGCCCTATTGACCTAAATAAGTCATGCTCAGTGGGTGCCAGAAGTGACAGGGGGTATAATTCCTGCTGGAACCATGAAGCAAAGCATTGCACCCATGGCATGTGTACACTCCCATCCATTACCTCTGCAGCTAAAGGGGGAGTAGTTGGGAATAGTAAAAATGCAGCTCAACTGTTTGTGTGAATGAGCTCTAAAAAAAACTGAGTTTTGTCTGCAGTTTTAAGATGTGGATGATATATTTCAGTCTCAAAAAAGATTTAAAAACTTGGTAGTCTACTGCTTCTTCATCTAGCATAGAAGAGAACATGATATCCAAATGATGCTGCTTCCAATATCACAAAATAAACTTTATTAGACATTCATTGCTTTGCATTACAGATGCTGATATTTATAGCCAAATTACCTTGAAAAATGTACACATGCTGCAGCTAACTAGATCGTTTACAAGGTCCTCAGTGAATGAAATACATGACAAGTGGTTATTGCAGTGTTAAATAATTTAGCAGGTAGATGTGTGGTGTCCAGTATCTCAGTGTTTCTTTAGCTTTCCATTTGTTGTTAAAGCATCCTATATTTACCCTAATCTTGAGAATAATAGCACTTGTCCTGTCTGAGATTTAAATGTATTTGTTGATCCTGACACTTTGTTTTCATCTGTTTGATGTATAATGCAATTACACATCATGCAAATTATAGTTCTATTTACATTGAAGCTTTGCTATAGGCGATATGCAGTGAAAAGCTTTATCAAGCACGTTTCAGAACAGTATTGTTACAATACAAGGCAAACTGTTTTATTTTATTATTATTAGAAAGAGACCTCTTCGGGGGAAAATACTTGACATTGATTAAAGTGAGCAATTTTACAATGGAACACATAGTGAACATGCTCACTGAAAGGGTCTTTAGGTTTTTTATTCTTTGACTACCATAAAAACATAAAATTATTTTGTAGCCAAGATGAAAATGTGCATAATATATTTCAATACAAATTAAGTCACTTAGTAAATCATGTCATGTAACTATGTATGCATTTAGGGACTTGACACTGTCATTTTGGTTATTTATACAGATTTAAGCCACTTTTTAAGTTATAATATTGCCATTTTTAACAGAAGCTGTATTGATTTTTAACTTGTTCTAGTTTCTGCCAGGTTGGGTATCTACGTTATCTGATACAAAGTGGTTAGAAAATCAATAAACAGGGCAGTACAAGAATAGGGAATTAGTTCAAAACTGTTTTGAACATAGCACAGATTAAATGGAAAACAAAAACATATCTTTCTCTACCAGCAACAAAAAGCAAGAATATTGTTTGAAAGTTTTAAATATAACACATTTTGCTAGAATTGAGGCTACTGAATTCAAGCTATTTTTGTTGATTGACTATAATTTAAGCAACTGCTGGTCAAATTAGCCTATACTTCAAACAATAACTTGTCTGGTGGCAATCTATAAAATTGTAGGAGGAAGAGAAAAGAAAGGTGTTATATTGATCCAATACTTTAATCCTTTAGGGCTGGATACAAAATAAGTGTCTGTGTGGGTTTACAAAAAAAACGTATCCTTCTCACAATCCCAGCACATTAACTCATACACAATTTGTCCAATTTTCCTCTTTCGTACAAGAAATCAAAAACATAGAATCCTTATACCACATTTTGCAGCTTGAAGTGGAACTTTAGCCATAATAACTTGTAAAAAAATTACATTATGTTCTTTAGCAAAGAACATACATTCCACATTAATAATTATGCTATCAAAATGAGTGTTTGCTGTAAATTGCCTTTAGCGTTGCTCCTGTTTCTTCTTGCTGGCTGCCATTTTGCTGAAGCCCAGAGCTCCTGAGCAGGAGTAAATCTTTAGGCTGTCAACAGAGCGGCCTCTAGTGGCTTTGATTTTCAGTACAATGCCAAAAATGAAGAGCAGCTGAGCATGTGCAAAGCATGGTAATACAGTGTATTACGGGATTTTAAACAGTATAGACCACCGGTGTCAAACTCAATTTCATTGTGGGCCGCATCAGTATTATGATTGCCCTCAAAAGGGCCAGTTGTATCTGTAAGATTAGATGTCCAGCGCATTCCCTCCCCTTACATTAGATGTCAAGAGCCACCCCACCATCAGAAGTTCAGTCCCCCACTCTCCCTTACATCACAGTGCACCCCCCTTTCCTTATGCTGCTGCTGGGATGAAGCTGGGTGCATTGCTTGGAAGCAGAAAGTAAGGGTCTGGAGTAGGACCAGAGGAGGGCTGGAGCTCTCCTGCAGCTGCATGAGAGGTGCGAGGGCCACATGAAATGGCCTGGGGGGGGCTGGATTCGGCCCGCGGGCCTTGTGTTTGACACCTGTGGTATAGACATTTATTTTTAATATTTCACATAGCTATATCTGCAAAATGGGCCAGTCTGAAGTAATCTAGCAGGACCTAATTTTCTGACTAAAGTTCAAATTTAATCGATTGCATTTCCTCATGTACCTTATTTTTGTGTTCTGTGTTTTTGTGGTAGTTAGCCAATTGAATTTCACCGAAGACACATGCACAATTTGATGGATTTGAATGCCTGTGATATCATGCTGGGTAGGGAGCAGGGATGAGCCGAACACCCCCCTGTTCGGTTCGCACCAGAACCTGCGAACAGACAGAATGTTCGCGTGAACTTTAGAACCCTATTAAATACAATGGACTCGAACGTTCAAAATCTAAAGTGCTAATTATAAAGGCTTTGGGGACCCGGGTTCTGCCCCAGGGGACATGTATCAATGCAAAAAAAAGTTTTAAAAATTGACGTTTTTACGGGAGCAGTGATTTTAATAATGCTTAAAATGAAAAAATAAAAGTGAAATTTTCCTTTAAATTTCGTACATGGGGGGGTGTGTATAATATGCATGTAAAGTCACGCTTGTTTCCCGTGCTTAGAACTGTCCCTGCACAAAATGTCATTTCTGAAGGAAAAAAAGTAATTTAAAACTCACGTGGCTATTAGTGAATTGTCGGCTCCTGGCAATAGAAAAGTCATTGATAAAAAAAAAAAGCGTGGGGGTCCCCCCAAATTCAATTACCAGGCCCTTCAGGTCTGGTATAGATATTAAGGGGAACCCCGCCGCAAATTTAAAAAAATAAATGCGTGCGGTTCCCCCAAATGTCCATACCAGGCCCTTCAGATCTGGCATGGATTTTAAGGGGAACTACACCCCAAATTTAAAAAGAAATGGCGTGGAGTCTCCCAAAAAATCCATACCAGACCCTTATCCGAGCACGCAACCTGGCAGGCCGCAGAAAAGAGGGGGGGCAAGAGAGCGCCTCCCCCTCCTGAACCATACCAGGCCACATGCCCTCAACATGGGGAGGATGTCCCCATGTTGATGGGGACAAGGGCCTCATCCCCACAACCCTTGCCCGATGGTTGTGGGGGTCTGCGGACAGGGGTCTTATCGGAATCTGGAAGACCCCTTTAACAAAGGGGACCCCCAGATCCCGGCCCCCCATGTGAATTGGTAAGGGGTACATTGTACCCCTACCATTTCACGAAGAAAGTGTAAAAAAACACACAAACACCTTGGAAAAGTCCTTTATTAAAAAAAAAAAAAAATTATAAAAAAAAAACATTCCAGCGATGAAATCCAGTGTCCCGCAGTCTATTAAATGTATAGACCCGCCCCTTCTAAAGTTCCCCATCAGGTCCGCACAGCCAATGAATAGGTGTAAGGCTAAGCGGACCAGATGCGGAACGTGAGAAGGGGCGGGTCTATTCATGTATTACACAGTGAAGGAAGTTCCCCATCAGGTCCGCTCAGGCCAATGACGTAGGCGGGGTCTGACATACCGAGGGGGCGGACCTGATGGGGAATTTCCTTCACTGTGTAATTTATGAATAGACCCGCCCCTTCTCATGTTCCGCATCTGGTCCGCTTAGCCTTACACCTATTCATTGGCTGAGCGGACCTGATGGGGAACTTTAGAAGGGGCGGGTCTATACATTTAATAGACTGCGGAGGAACTTCCCCATCAGGTCCGCTCAGGCTCAGCCAATGACGGACAGCGCTGGACATCGGATCGCCGCAGGACACTGGATTTCATCGCTGGAATGTTTTTTTTTTTTTTAATAAAGGACTTTTCCAAGGTGTTTGTGTGTTTTTTTTTAAATTTTTTACACTTTCTTTGTGAAATGGTAGGGGTACAATGTACCCCTTACCAATTCACATAGGGGGGGCCGGGATCTGGGGGTCCCCTTTGTTAAAGGGGTTTTCCAGATTCCGATAAGCCCCCTGCCCACAGACCCCCACAACCACCGGGCAAGGGTTGTGGGGATGAGGCCCTTGTCCCCATCAACATGGGGACAACCTCCCCATGTTGAGGGCATGTGGCCTGGTACGGTTCAGGAGGGGGGGCAGCTCTCTCGTCCCCCCCTCTTTCCCTGCGGCCTGCCAGGTTGCGTGCTCGGATAAGGGTCTGGTATGGATTTTTGGGGGGACTTCACGCCATTTTTTTTATTTGGGGTGGAGTTCCCCTTAAAATCCATGCCAGATCTGAAGGGCCTGGTATGGATATTTGGGGGGAACCGCACGCATTTTTTTTTAAATTTGCGGCGGGGTTCCCCTTAATATCTATACCAGACCTGAAGGGTCCCCCACGCTTTTTTTTCTTTTTTATCAATGACTTTTCTATGTATTGCCGGGAGCTGACAATTAATTAATAGCCGCGAGTGAGTTTTAAATTACTTTTTTTCCTTCAGAAATTACATTTTGTGCAGGGACAGTTCTAAGCACGGGAAACAAGCGCCACTTTACATGCATATTATACACACTGCCCATGTAAGAAATTTAAAGGAATATTTCACTTTTATTGTTTCACTTTAAGCATTATTAAAATCACTGCTCCCAAAAAAACGGCAGTTTTAAAAACTTTTTTTTGCATTGATACATGTCCCCTGGGGCAGGACCCAGGTCCCCAAACACTTTTTATGACAATAACTTGCATATAAGCCTTTATAATTAGCACTTTAGATTTCTCCCATAGACTTTTTGAATTTGCCGCGAACACCCCAATTTGTTCGCTGTTCGGCGAACGGGCGAACAGGCAATGTTCGAGTCGAACATGAGTTTGACTCGAACTCGAAGCTCATCCCTAGTAGGGAGTCTTTTTACAGCTGATCATCGAGAAGTTGAATTACCAAAAGCAAGTAGGCTGTTTGTTTTGCAAGGGAAGTTGCATTTTGCAAGAGAATTTGCCTCAGAGTTTAGTGAATGTGGTGAGATTTCACTTTGCAAAGAATACCCGATGATCTTACCAGCAAAGCTTCACCTCATTCACTAAGCTCTGGAGAAAATTCCCTTGCAAAATGCAACTTCCTTTGCAAAGTGAACAGTGTATTTGCCTTAAGTAAATCAACCCCGATGGTTTCCAGAAGTGTGGAGTATGGAGCTTCGCATGGCTAAATAGCATTAGTTATGGATTCATTCAGTGTAAATTAGAAGAACCCATGTTAAAACGAAAAAGAAAATGTTGTTCCCTGTCATGCTGAGGTCACAGAAAAAAGTCTGTAATTTGAAGTAATAGGTACTGCAGTCTTGTAACTTTTTATCGCTGTAACTAACTGTTACAATAATAGTCAAGGTACACATGGAGAAATCAAAACTGTTAAATGTTATTTAATAAATCTTTACTTGTGAAATGTTAATGTTTTTATGACAGCAGCAGAATGTTCAAGAATGTTTTCAGTAGTAAAACTAGTATATATTATTTCTGTTTTCTTTCCTTGAGTGTCCACATAAACAGCCCAACATTTGGGTCCCGACGGTACAATAGTAGGGATGAGCCCGCTGTTCGAGTCGAATGTAAGTTCGACTCGAACAACAAGTGTTCGTTTGTTCTAAAACAAACTGAACATATGGGGCATTTGCGGGAAATTTGAGTGCCCCATAAAGCACTGCGAGATCGCAGTGAATTGCTGTATGTTGATTGGCCAAAGCATGCACCTGACCTGCATGCTTTGGCCAATCACAGCACGCTCTGCTCAGAGAGCCATAATTGGCCAAAGGCAGTGTGCCTTTGGCCAATCATGGCTCAGGGGGACTAGGTCCAC
Source organism: Rana muscosa (assembly GCA_029206835.1). Classification (NCBI taxonomy): domain Eukaryota; kingdom Metazoa; phylum Chordata; class Amphibia; order Anura; family Ranidae; genus Rana; species Rana muscosa. The sequence goes on from CM055118.1 coordinate 704,666,973, forward strand.
GCCCCACACTATATGAGGCTGCTTACATAGTGGCCGTGTATACACCCTGTTCCAAATTATTATGCCAATCATATTTTTCTAATTTACCTAAATAATTGATGTAAACAACAGTCAGCATAATTCTCATGTTATCAACTATTAAGAGTACAATTCAAATTTTATTGAACAAACCTCCTAATGATAACAGTTTTTTTTTCAAAATAAAAAACTTACAATGCACTGTTCCAAATTATTATGCACAGTAAGTTTCAAAACACTTTATAGGTTGTAAAGAACTGAAAATTTTCATTTGTTGTGTTTGCAGCATATTTAAACTTTTTAAACATTTTAGAAGGTCACATTACATTTTAACCACTTCCTTACCCAGCCATAGTCAAATGACATCCACAGATGGGATCTCCCATCCTGGGTGGACATCATATGACGTCCTTGGCTTTCCGCCGCTACTGCGGGCCGCCGGGGGCCTGCAGAGCGGCGATCGGGGATCCGTTGTGTCCCTTAGGACACAGCCGTTCCCCGATGGGGGTAATGGAGTGGCGGCGGAGCGGCAGCGGCGGGCAGAGCGGCGATCGGGGCTGAGGCTTTTCCCTTGGATACAGTCCAGTCCCGATCAGGGTAAAGAGCCAATGAAATTGGCTCTTTACCACGTGACCGGCTGTGTTCAATCACAGCCGGTCACTAAATGTAAACAAAACACACCATTGTGTGTAACTTACTGTTGCTGGGTTTTGCTCTTCACACACCGATCCAGTGTGAGGAGGAGATCAGCTAACAGTGAGTTACACATATGTTATACACTACATATGGTATACACTACATATGTACTACTGTGCCCAGATTGTCCCCCCTAAAGAAAGAGTACCTGTCATCTAGTACCTGCCAACAGAGTACCTGCCACCAGAGTACCCGCCACCTCACCAGAGTACCTGCCACCAGAGTACCCACCACCTCACCAGAGTACCTGCCACCAGAGTACCCGCCACCAGAGTACCTGCCACCAGAGTATCCGCCACAAGATCACCTGCCACTAAAGTACCTGCCACCTCACCAGAGTACCCGCCACCAGTCCATCAGGAGTACCTGTCCATCAGAAGTACCTGTCTATCAGGAGTACCTGTCCACCAGGAGTACCGGTCCACCAGGAGTACCCGCCACCTCACCAGAGTTCCCGCCACCTCACCAGAGCACCCGCCACCAGTCCATCAGGAGTACCTGTCCATCAGGAGTACCTGTCCACCAGGAGTACCTGTCCACCAGGAGTACCGTCCACCTCACCAGAGTACCCACCACCTCCTCACCAGAGTACCCACCACCTCACCAGAATACCCACCACCTCACCAGAGTACACGCTGCCAGTCCATCAGGAGTACCTGTCCATCAGGAGTACCCACCACCTCACCAGAGTACCCACCACCTCACCAGAGTACCCGCCACCAGTCCATCAGGAGTACCTGTCCATCAGAGTACTGTAGTGGTGTCATATATATATATAGTCCACCGATGACCCAATACTTAGGTTACTAAGATGATGTATATAAGTTGTGTTCCGCAGCAAACGCCCAAGTTCTCCAGAGATTGCGCTTTAATAGACTTTCAATACAGAACAAAGTCCAATACTGATGACAACAAACCCAACAGAGTATATTCTAGACCTGTGCTTTCATATTCCTACAGAATATATCCTGTGCCTTCATCCTTCATGATCATGCAGGAATACAAATGACTAGCCTGAATATTAGCTTTATATATCTTATCTATTGAATGACTGAGCAATTTGATTGGCTGTCTTTGATCCACACTCTGTCATTCAGGATGACAGAGAATGACCCCCAACCTAGCCGGAGACGACCACAGCCATTGTTTGCATTCTTGCATAATAACATCAACAAGCTGTCTTTTGACATATGCAATTAGATTGCGGAGACGGAAGGTGACCTGAATACCGCCTTGATATGTAAAGACAGACTCGTCCTGGAAACAAGTCCCCTTGATAAGATTAACACATCAAAGCTGTCTTCTGGCCTCCCTCACATGTGTAATCCAGTTGACTGGCAACTGCTTTCCTGGTCAATATTGTATTCACATATAAACATATATATATATATATATATATATATATATATATATATATATATATATACATATAGATGTCTATACCGATACCCATATCTAATAAATCAGCCAACATATTACAACAAGTACCTGTCCACCAGAGTACCCGCCACCTCACAAGAGTACCCGCCACCAGACCAGAGTACCCGCCACCAGACCAGAGAACCTGCCACCAGAGTACCTGCCACCTCACCAGAGTACCCGCCACCAGAGTACCCGCCACCATAGTACATACAGCCACTATGTCCAGAAAGGTGTACACCCCAGAAGAAGCATACCAAATACTCAGTCTGACCGATGAGAGCAACGGGGAGCTCTCACCGCTCAGTTCTGATTCAGATTCTGTTTCGGAATATGAGCCCCCCGAAAGCAGCACATCAGGATCCAAATTTGAGGAAGACAAAGTCCGTCCAAAAAGAAGACGGTCTGAACACCAGGCAGCTACCAGCTGTGCCAATGGCGGTAGACCCCAGCAGACGAGGCACAGTACAAGCGCTGCTAGACCCCAGGAGGAGAGGCCCAGTACAAGCGCTGCTAGACCCCAGGAGGAGAGGCCCAGTACAAGCCCTGCTAGACCCCAGGAGGAGAGGCCCAGTACAAGCGCTTCTAGACCCCAGGAGGAGAGGCCCAGTACAAGCGCTGCTAGACCCCAGGAGGAGAGGCCCAGTACAAGCGCTGCTAGACCCCAGGAGGAAAAGTCCAGTGCAAGTGCACGCCAAAGAAGTAGGGCCCTAACACTGCTTTCAGATGGCTTGGCAAACCCATTGTGGCTGCCTTCTACCTCATGGTCAGCCATGATCCCCCCTTTTACAGCACAGCCAGGTGTGCAAGTCAACACTGCAGGTTTTTCCATACTTGATTTTTTTTATTTATTTTTCCCTGATGAATTGGTTCAAAGCATTGTGAACCAAATCAATCTTTTTGCCCGACAATTTAATGAAAACAACCCCAGCTCCAGCTATGCCCGCCCTTTTGAATGGAGACCCCTAACAGTGGTGGAGCTTAGATTGTTTTTAGGCCTTTTTAACATGGCAAAAACAAAAATGAAATGAATAGGTATTGGTCGAAGAAACCCATCCACCATATGCCAATTTTTACATCGGCCATGTCCAGGTCCCGATACAAAATTATAATGCGGTTCATGCATTTCAGTGACAACTCACAGTGCCCCACCCAAAATCACCCAAACTTTGACAAATTATATAAAATTCGCCCCCTAATAAAAAAAAATTCCAAGAAGTTTGCCGAACTTTATGTCCCTGACAAAAACATTTCTGTGGATGAATCCCTGGTGCATTTCACAGGCCCGGCTGGGAATCAAGCAATATATCCCCAGTAAGCGGGCGAGGTACGGCTTGTAGCTCAATAAGCTCTGTGAAAGCGCCACTGGTTATGTGCACTCATTCCACGTGTACGAAGGCAAAGATTCCCAGCTCCAGCCCCCTGAGTGTCCATCGTACATGGGAATAAGTGGAAAAATTGTTTTGGAGTTGGCATTCCCACTCCTCCAAAAGGGGTACCATATTTACATGGACAACTATTACACCAGCCTGCCCCTTCTCCGCCACCTGTACCTAAAAAAAACTCTGGCCTTGTGGTATAAACAAGAAAAAACAGAAAGGGCTTCCCACAGCGTCTTGTCACCACAACCATTCAAAGGGGGGAATCGGCAAGCTTGAGGAACGAGGACGTTTTGGCTGTGAAGTGGAGGGATAGGAAAGATGACGCGGTACCATTCGCAAGCCTTCCTGCATCAATGAGTACAATAAATTCATGGGGGCGTGGATTTAAATGACCAAATGTTGCAGCCCTATCTTTCAACCCAAAAATCCCTCTTCTGCTATAAAAAATTAGCAATTTACTTTTTTCATTTGGCCCTGTTAAATTCTTTCATCATCTACCAAAAATCAACAGAAAGACCCACCACCTTCATGAGGTTTATTGAAGACATTGTCACTGCCCTGATCTACCAACAAACATCCCCCCCCAGAAAGCATTCACTCAGATTGTGTCAGCAGACTACATGAGCGCCATTTTTCGGACCATATTCCACCATCAGGATCCATCAGGATCCGGAAGACGACGCCCAAAAAAATGTTTCTGCCTTTCACATGAACTGACCCTGGACTGTATCGACTATGCCTCTGCCTACCGCTTATTTCTGCCTTTTACCTGCACTGACCTCGGCCTGTTGACCATGTTTTTGCCTGCCCCCTTGGACTGATCTTTCACCCTGCTACACAGGGGTCTCACATATGTGAGGGGCTCCAGAATAGTGTTCGGAGTTCAGAAAACCAGTTTTTGTTTTTCTGTGTTCCCAGAACAGGGTCTGGTTGTCCGGAGGCCTCAAAGCGATTTGGGTGGGAGAAGCCTCTACCCCTGTCCCCATTCTTTCCTGACCAATGCCCTAAGCTTGATGGTCCTGCCTGCTCCCTGGACAAATACTCTGGCTGTGCTGACCATACCTCTGCCTGCTGCATGTACTAACTATGAACAGTATTCCTGCCTGCTGCATGGACGATCCTTTGTTCCTTTTGCTGCTGCTGACCACATCCCTGCCTGCTATCTGGACCAATGCTTTGGCTGTGCTGACATCATCTATACCTGTACTGACTATTCCTGCCTGCTGCCTGTTTTGCTGTCGCTGTCCACGTTCCTGCCTGCTGCCTGGACCGTTGCTCTCCTCTCCACTGCACTACTAAAACCGCAGGTAATATTTTCTTTACCCTTTGCTCAGAAGAATGTATTTTGGTTTATAATTAGTATGTACAGTACATGCTATGTGTTAGAAATATGAAGGGCCTTCAACAATGTGATAGGTTGTCAGGAATTTATGTGTGTAATTTATGCTCCTAGAACACCTGACGGTGCTACTTAGATGTTAGGCCTCTGTATGTGGCCAGGCTGTGTAAAAGTCCCACACATTTGGTATCACCATACTCAGGAGGAGTAGCAGAATGTATTTTGGGGTTTCCTTTTTGCTATGTACATGCTGTGTGTTGGAAATATCTTATAAATGAACAACATTGTGTAAAAAAAAATGCATTTTCATTTTTTTTCCACATATTCCAAAAACTTCTGGAAAAAAATGAACCGTTCAAAAGACTCATTATGCCTCATAGATTATACGTTGGGGTATTAGCTTTGAAAAATTGGGTCATTTTATGCGCGTTTCCATTGTCCTGGTGCTCCAGGGACTTCAAAACTGTAATAGGTGGTTGAGAAATGAGATGTGTAATTTATGCTCCTAGAATGCCTGAAGGTGCCATTTCAATGTTGGGCCTCTGTATGTGGACAGGCTGTGTAAAAGTCTCACACATTTGGTATCACCATACTCAGGAGGAGTAGCAGAATGTATTTTGGGGTTTCCTTTTTGCTATGTACATGCTATGTGTTGGTAATATCTTATAAATGAACAACTTTGTATAAAAAAAAATGCGTTTTCATTTTTTTCCCACATATTCCAAAAACTTCTGGAAAAAAATTAACTGTTCAAAAGACTCATTATGCCTCATAGATTATACTTTGGGGTGTTAGCTTTGCAATATGGGGTCATTTAATGCACGTTTCCATTGTCCTGGTGCTCCAGGGCCTTCAAAACTGTAATAGGTGGGTGAGAAATGAGATGTTTAATTTATGCTCCTAGAATGCCTGAAGGTGCTATTTCAATGTTGGGCCTCTGTATGTGGCCAGGCTGTGTAAAAGTCTCACACATTTGGTATCACCATACTCAGGAGGAGTAGCAGAATGTATTTTGGGGTTTCCTTTTTGCTATGTACATGCTGTGTGTTGGAAATATCTTATAAATGGACAACATTGTGTAAAAAAAATGCGTTTTCATTTTTTTCCCACATATTCCAAAAACTTCTGGAAAAAAATGAACCGTTCAAAAGACTCATTATGCCTCATAGATTATACGTTGGGATGTTAGCTTTCCAAAATGGGGTCATTTTATGGGCGTTTCTATTGTCCTGATGCTCCAGGGCCTTCAAAAGTGTGATAGGTTGTCATCAAATGAGATGTGCAATTTATGCTCGTAGAACGCCTGACGGTGCTACTTGGATGTTAGACCTCTATATGTGGTCAGGCTGTGTAAAAGTCTCACACATGTGGTATCACTATACTCAGGAGGAGTAGCATAATGTATTTTTTTGTGTCATTGCAAGTATGCATGTGCTGTGTGAGAGAAATAACTTGTTATTATGACAATTTTGTGCAAAAAAAAATTAAAATTAAAAATAATTCCCAAGAATTGTAGGAAAAAAATAAAAAAAAACTCACCATGCCTCTTACTAAATACCTTGGAATGTCTGCTTTCCAAAAAGGGGTAATTTGGGGGGTATTTGTACTTTCCTGGCTTGTTAGGGTCTCAAGAAATGAGATAGGCTTTCAGTACATCAGGTGTGATCAGATGTGATCATTTTTCAATGATTTGCACCATAGATTGTAGACTCTATAACTTTCACAGAGACCAAATAATACACCCTTTTTTTGGTTATTTTTACTAAAGATATGTAGCAGCATACATTTTGGGCCAATTTTATGAAGAAAAATTATTTTTTTGCGAAATTTTACAATAGAAACTAAAAAAAAGTTTTTTTTTTTTAATTTCTCAATTTTTTCGCTTATATTGCAAAAAATTAAAAACCCAGCGGTGTTTAAATACCACCAAAAGAAAGCTCTGTTTGTAAAAAAAAATTATGAAAATTTGGTTTGGGTAAAGTGTAACATGACTGAGTAATTGTCATTCAAAGTGTGAGAGCGCTGAAAGCTACAAATTGGTCTGGTAAGGAAGGGTGTATAAAAGCCCTGTATTGAAGTGGTTAACATAGGACCCCTTATTTGATAGCAGCTTCACAAGTCTTGCATCCATTGAACTTGTGAGTTTTTGGACAGTTTCTGCTTGAATTTGTGTGCAAGATGTCAGAATAGCCTCCCAGAGCTGCTGTTTGGATGTAAACTGCCTCCCACCCTCATAGATCTTTTGCTTGAGGATGCTCCAAAGGTTCTCAATAGGATTGAGGTCAGGGGAGGATGGAGGCCACACCATGACTTTCTCTCCTTTTATCCCCATAGCAGCCATTGATGCAGAGGTATTCTTTGCAGCATGAGATGGTGCATTGTCATGGATGAAGATGATTTTATTACAGAAAGCATAGTTATTCCTTCTGTACCAGGGAAGGAAGTGGTCAGTCAGGAACTCCACATACTTTGCAGAGGTCATCTTTACACCTTCGGGGACCCTAAAGGGGCCGACCAGCTCTCTTCCCATGATTCCGGCCCAAAACATGACTCCACCACTGCCTTGCTGACGTTGTAGCCTTGTTGGAACAGGGTGGCCGTCCACCAATCATCCACTACTCCATCCATCTGGACCATCCAGGGTTGCACGGCACTAATCATCAGTGAACAGGACTGTTTGAAAATTAGTCTTCGTGTATTTTTCTGCCCAATGCAGCCGTTTCTGCTTGTGAGCATTGGTTAGTGGTGGCCGAATGGAAGGTTTATGCACAGTTGCAAAACTCTGGAGGACTCTACACCTTGATGTCCGTGGGACTCCAGAGGCACCAGCAGCTTCAAATATCTGTTTGCTGCTATGTAATGGTGTTTTAGCAGCTGCTCTCTTGATCTGATGCATGGATCTGTCAGAAATCTTCCTCAATGTGCCTTTATTTGCACGAAACCCGTCTGTGCTCTGAATCAGCCACAAATCTCTTAATAGTGTGATGATCACACTTAAGTTTTCGTGAAAGATCTAATGTTTTCATACCTCGTCCAAGGCATTGATCTATTTCACTCTTTTCGGCAGCAGCGAGATCCTTTTTCTTCCCCATATTGCTTGAAAATGGTGCTCTGCTTAATAATGTGGAACACCCCCCTGTAGTCGTTTTTCCTTTAATTGGGCTCACCTGGCAATCTCATTATCATAGGTGTCCGAGATTGTTTTCAGTGATCAAAAGAGTCCTGAGACACAATGCCATCCATGAGTTAAACTGAAAAATAAAATATTTAATTTTTGTGACATTGAAATAGAATTTGCATAATAATTTGGAACAGGGTAGTGTGTCTTAGATTAGGCAGGCAGGTTAGTTATTGGCAGTGTATTTGATATATATATATATACAGTCTAGGGGACAAAGGCCTCATTCCCACAACCCTTGTCCCAGTGGTTGTGGGGGTCTGTGGGTGGGGGCTTTAACAAGAGTGTGCCCAGATCCCAGTTTTTGACAATTCCTTCATTAAAAAAAAAGTGTCCCGCGATGTCCATCCATCTTCAATCACGCTGCCGATGGTCCAGAGAAAAAAATGAAAAACACTGCCTCCATGGGAGGCATCCCGCCGACTGCAGTCTTTTCATGGTAACAGCTGTTATATAGCCAAGGGCGGGGCCACCCGGTGACATAACCGCGTGACCCACCCCCTTCTGATGTCATGTGATGTCAGAGGGGAGTGGGAGCAGTTGGGGGGGACGTCTCCCATGGAGGCAGAGTTTTTCCCCTTTTTTACTTAAGACCGTTGGTGCTGTGATTGACAATGGATTTACATCGCTTTTTTGACACTTTTTTGGTGAATGGGTAGGGGTAAATTGTACCCTTACCCATTCACATGGGGGGGCGGGATCTGCGGGCCTCCATAATAAAGGCTTCAAGATTCTGATAAGATCCCTGCCTGCAGACCCCCACAACAACCAGGCAAGGGTTGTGGGGGTGAGGCCCTTGTCCCCATTAACATAGGAACAAGGTGCTTTGGGGGACCCCAAAGCACCCTCCCACATGTTGAGGGCATGTGGCCTGGTATGGTTCAGGAGGAGGGCGCCGCTCTCTCGCCCCCCCTTTTTCTGCGGCCTGCCAGATTGCATACTCAGATAAGGGTCTAGTATGGATTTTGGGGGGACCCCAACACCATTTTTTTTTACATTTTGGCGTGGGGTTCCCCTTAAAACCCATACCAGACCTGAAGGAACTGATATGGATTGTGAGGGGACCCCACGCCTTTTTTTTTTATTTTAGCGTGGAGTTCCCCCATATTTCAATACTAGACCCGATGGGCCTGGTAATGGACTGGGGGGAACCCACGCCGTTTTTTTCAATGATTTTATATATATATCGCTGGGATCCAGCAATACATTACAGCCGCAAGCAATTTTAAATGTAATTTTTTCCTTTAGAAGTGTAATTTTGCGGTGGTATTGTTATAAACATGGGAAAGATGCGCTACTTTACAGGCAGACTATGGTGACCCCCAGGCACGATATTTAACCACCTCAATACAGGGCACTTAACCCCCTTCCTGCCCATGCCATTTTTCAGCTTTCAACGCTGTCACACTTTGAATGGCAATTGCGAGGTCATGCTACACTGTAACCATGTGAAAATTTTATCATTTTCTTCACACAACTAGAGCTTTCTTTTGGTGGTATTTAATCACTTCTAGGTTGTTTTTTTTCCTAAAAAAAAAAGACAAACAATTTTGAAAAAAAATATAGTTTTTCTTAGTTTCTGTCAGTAAATTTAGTAAATAAGTAATTTTTCTCATTCACTGATGGGCGCTGATGAGGTAGCACTGATGGGCACTGATAGCCTGCACTTATGAGCACTGATGAGGTGGCACTTATGGGGAGGCACGAATATGCCGCACTTATGGGCACTAATAGGTGGGCATCATTTATGGTCACTGATTGGCATCCCTGTTGGTCATGGGTGGGCATACCTGGTGGTCATGGGTGGGCATAATTAGTGGGCATCCCTGGTGGTCCGGGGTGGGCATCCTGGAGGGTGCCCTGATAATCTCCTCTACTCATGTCTGTCAGATGCGATAGAGGAAAAGCCGGAGTTGCAGTGTGTCAGACTGACACTGGCTTGATATCCTGCTGGACGGCATATGGCGCTCAGTCAGGATAACTGAACCATTAAAAAAAAAAACATTTTATTATCCTGTGGTAAAGGTATCAATATTTTAGGACGTACAAAACAACAATGTGGGGAACTTTGCACTGACCAGTAAGTTGAATGAAAACAATGTATCACAGTGAAAATGTTACCCCACGCTGATTTTCTCCTTGATTTTTAATCTATATTGCCGGGAGTCGGCAATACATTACAGCCGCAAGCAAGTTTAAATGACATTTTCTCCTTTAGAAATGTCATTTTGCTGTGGCACTGTTCTACACATTGCACAGATTGCACAGATGCGCCACTTTACAGGCAGACTAAGGGGACCACCCATGCATGACATTTAACTCTTTCGCTGCCGTTTTTGTGTTTTTTGCACACATGTTTAAAAAATTATTTTAGACCTGAAGATTACACAAAACCCCAAACATTATATATTTTCTGAAAGCAGACACCCTAGAGAATAAAATAGCGGTAGTTCTTACTGCAAAAGTCTAGGAAATGCAATACTTCAGTAAAAAACAAACCAACGTGAATTTTAGTGCAAACAAACGCAATAAATTACCCACATTTTTGGTAGAATATAAAAGACGAGGTTGCGCCGAGTAAATAGATACCCAACATACCAAACCTTGAATTTTTTTTGCGCCCTAGAAATAGCGTTGAACTTCAGTGCCCTATATTTTCTATAGGCGATGCTTCAAAGACCCCCTATATGTATCAGTTTAGTGTTACAGGGGAGGTCTGGTGCTAGAATTATTGCTTTCACTACGGCGTACGCGGCGATATGTAACATGTGTATCGCAATCAACATTTTCACGTGTAGGCGCCCCAAAGCATGCGTTTACGTTCATGCGTGTGTATATGTGGGGGGGGCCTCAAAAAAATTGGGGGGGATTTTATGGGCTTGGGTGTAACTTTATTTTTTTTTTACTTTTTTTTTCATCACATAGGGGACAAACAGTGCCCTATGTGATGATTTTTTGGTGACAGGTTTTCTTTATTATTTTTTAGACCCTGCATATCTCTCCTGTATTTCACTGAATGTTTTTCAATGCAGATCCCGGTGGCTGCAGCTACTGGATTGTTTGCAGTACCCCCCGTCGTTAGGTCCGTACGAAGTACGAACCTGACGGCAAAAGGGTTAAAGGAATTGTTTCATTTTTATTGTTTAACTTTAAGCATTATTAAAATCACTGCTCCTAAAAAAAAAATGTAATTTTAAAAACTATTTTGCATTTATACATGTCCTCTAGGGCAGTACCCAAGTCCCCATACACTTTTTATGGCAATAACTTGCATATAAGTCTTTAAAATTAGCACTTTTGATTTTTCATGTTCGTGTCCCATAGGCTTTAATATGGTTCGCATGTTTGCTCAAATTTTTTGCCTGTTCGCATGTTCTGGTGTGAACCGAACCGGTTCGGCTTATCCCTAGTTGACTGTTTCACTGACCATACTCATAGATTCGAACAGAGGGAAGCCATTGTGCGGTACTACTAAACAAGAAGCAAAATCTGCATATGTATTATGCAAATATGGCTTCACTTATGTGCATAACACAATTATATTTTTAATATTAAAACAAACCTGTTGCTTTGGACAAACTTTTAAAATTAGATCTGTAAACAAAAGCAGGCACCATATGGTGCCTGTACCTACTTCCATGTTTAGTTTCAGTTCCCCACTACACAAATGGTGCCCCAAAAATCACGTACAGTAGGGATGAGCTTCGTGTTCGAGTCGAACATACGTTCGACTCGAACATCGGCTGTTCGATCGTTCGACGAAGATCGAACGATTTGGGCCGTTCGCGCCAAATTCGAGTGACGCGAACGGCCCACAATGCACTACGCCATCGCAGTGTCATCCAGGCGCTGTGATTGGCCAAGCATGCACTGTGACCCCGCATGCTTGGCCAATCACAGCGCCGGCAGCGAGGAGAGCAATGATTGGCCACAGGCAGGATGCCTGTGGCCAATTATTGCTGAGGGTGTTTAGTACACGCCCCACACTATAAAAGGCCGCCAGCACGGCGGCCTAGTGTAGTGTGTTCCGGAGCAGGGATAGAGCAGCATAGGCAGGGACAGTGACTTTTATTTCTTTCTTGCTTAACCTGGATTCCTTTAGTTTAGGGAAAGAGAAGGATAGGTAGGGAGAGTGTCAGTGTGTTTTGTGCTTGTGCTATAGTGTGCTTAAAAAAAACATTTTTTCTAGGGACAGAAAACTGTAGGTAGGGAGAGTGTCAGTTTCTTTCACTGTGTAAGTCCTTGTTTCTAGGGACCTGGAAGGACAGTGAGTGAATTCTCCTTGTGCTATATTGTGCTTAAAAAAAACATTTTTTCTAGGGACAGAAAACTGTAGGTAGGGAGAGTGTCCGTTTCTTTCACTGTGCAAGTCCTTGTTTCCAGGGACCTGGAAGGACAGTGAGTGAATTCTCCTTGTGCTATATTGTGCTTAAAAAAAACATTTTTTCTAGGGACAGAAAACTGTAGGTAGGGAGAGTGTCAGTTTATTTCACTGTGCAAGTCCTTGTTTCTAGGGACCTGGAAGGACAGTGAGTGAATTCTCCTTGTGGTATATTGTGCTTAAAAAAAACATTTTTTCTAGGGACAGAAAACTGTAGGTAGGGAGAGTGTCAGTTTCTTTCACTGTGCAAGTCCTTGTTTCCAGGGACCTGGAAGGACAGTGAGTGAATTCTCCTTGTGCTATAGTGTGCTTAAAAAAAACATTTTTTCTAGGGACAGAAAACTGTAGGTAGGGAGAGTGTCAGTTTCTTTCACTGTGCAAGTCCTTGTTTCCAGGGACCTGGAAGGACAGTGAGTGAATTCTCCTTGTGCTATATTGTGCTTAAAAAAAACATTTTTTCTAGGGACAGAAAACTGTAGGTAGGGAGAGTGTCAGTTTCTTTCACTGTGCAAGTCCTTGTTTCTAGGGACTGGGAAGGACAGTGAGTGAATTCTCCTTGTGCTATAGTGTGCTTAAAAAAAACATTTTTTCTAGGGACAGAAAACTGTAGGTAGGGAGAGTGTCAGTTTCTTTCACTGTGCAAGTCCTTGTTTCCAGGGACCTGGAAGGACAGTGAGTGAATTCTCCTTGTGCTATATTGTGCTTAAAAAAAACATTTTTTCTAGGGACAGAAAACTGTAGGTAGGGAGAGTGTCAGTTTCTTTCACTGTGCAAGTCCTTGTTTCTAGGGACCTGGAAAGACAGTGAGTGAATTCTCCTTGTGCTATATTGTGCTTAAAAAAAACATTTTTTCTAGGGACAGAAAACTGTAGGTAGGGAGAGTGTCAGTTTCTTTCACTGTGCAAGTCCTTGTTTCTAGGGACCTGGAAGGACAGTGAGTGAATTCTCCTTGTGCTATATTGTGCTTAAAAAAAACATTTTTTCTAGGGACAGAAAACTGTAGGTAGGGAGAGTGTCAGTTTCTTTCACTGTGCAAGTCCTTGTTTCTAGGGACCTGGAAGGACAGTGAGTGAATTCTCCTTGTGCTATATTGTGCTTAAAAAAAACATTTTTTCTAGGGACAGAAAACTGTAGGTAGGGAGAGTGTCAGTTTCTTTCACTGTGCAAGTCCTTGTTTCTAGGGACCTGGAAGGACAGTGAGTGAATTCTCCTTGTGCTATATTGTGCTTAAAAAAAACATTTTTTCTAGGGACAGAAAACTGTAGGTAGGGAGAGTGTCAGTTTCTTTCACTGTGCAAGTCCTTGTTTCTAGGGACCTGGAAGGACAGTGAGTGAATTCTCCTTGTGCTATATTGTGCTTAAAAAAAACATTTTTTCTAGGGACAGAAAACTGTAGGTAGGGAGAGTGTCAGTTTCTTTCACTGTACAAGTCCTTGTTTCTAGGGACCTGGAAGGACAGTGAGTGAATTCTCCTTGTGCTATATTGTGCTTAAAAAAAACATTTTTTCTAGGGACAGAAAACTGTAGGTAGGGAGAGTGTCAGTTTCTTTCACTGTGCAAGTCCTTGTTTCTAGGGACCTGGAAGGACAGTGAGTGAATTCTCCTTGTGCTATATTGTGCTTAAAAAAAACATTTTTTCTAGGGACAGAAAACTGTAGGTAGGGAGAGTGTCAGTTTCTTTCACTGTGCAAGTCCTTGTTTCTAGGGACCTGGAAGGACAGTGAGTGAATTCTCCTTGTGCTATATTGTGCTTAAAAAAAACATTTTTTCTAGGGACAGAAAACTGTAGGTAGGGAGAGTGTCAGTTTCTTTCACTGTGCAAGTCCTTGTTTCTAGGGACCTGGAAGGACAGTGAGTGAATTCTCCTTGTGCTATATTGTGCTTAAAAAAAACATTTTTTCTAGGGACAGAAAACTGTAGGTAGGGAGAGTGTCAGTTTCTTTCACTGTGCAAGTCCTTGTTTCCAGGGACCTGGAAGGACAGTGAGTGAATTCTCCTTGTGCTATATTGTGCTTAAAAAAAACATTTTTTCTAGGGACAGAAAACTGTAGGTAGGGAGAGTGTCAGTTTCTTTCACTGTGCAAGTCCTTGTTTCTAGGGACCTGGAAGGACAGTGAGTGAATTCTCCTTGTGCTATATTGTGCTTAAAAAAAACATTTTTTCTAGGGACAGAAAACTGTAGGTAGGGAGAGTGTCAGTTTCTTTCACTGTGCAAGTCCTTGTTTCTAGGGACCTGGAAGGACAGTGAGTGAATTCTCCTTGTGCTATATTGTGCTTAAAAAAAACATTTTTTCTAGGGACAGAAAACTGTAGGTAGGGAGAGTGTCAGTTTCTTTCACTGTGCAAGTCCTTGTTTCTAGGGACCTGGAAGGACAGTGAGTGAATTCTCCTTGTGCTATATTGTGCTTAAAAAAAACATTTTTTCTAGGGACAGAAAACTGTAGGTAGGGAGAGTGTCAGTTTCTTTCACTGTGCAAGTCCTTGTTTCCAGGGACCTGGAAGGACAGTGAGTGAATTCTCCTTGTGCTATATTGTGCTTAAAAAAAACATTTTTTCTAGGGACAGAAAACTGTAGGTAGGGAGAGTGTCAGTTTCTTTCACTGTGCAAGTCCTTGTTTCTAGGGACCTGGAAGGACAGTGAGTGAATTCTCCTTGTGCTATATTGTGCTTAAAAAAAACATTTTTTCTAGGGACAGAAAACTGTAGGTAGGGAGAGTGTCAGTTTCTTTCACTGTGCAAGTCCTTGTTTCCAGGGACCTGGAAGGACAGTGAGTGAATTCTCCTTGTGCTATATTGTGCTTAAAAAAAACATTTTTTCTAGGGACAGAAAACTGTAGGTAGGGAGAGTGTCAGTTTCTTTCACTGTGCAAGTCCTTGTTTCTAGGGACCTGGAAGGACAGTGAGTGAATTCTCCTTGTGCTATATTGTGCTTAAAAAAAACATTTTTTCTAGGGACAGAAAACTGTAGGTAGGGAGAGTGTCAGTTTCTTTCACTGTGCAAGTCCTTGTTTCTAGGGACCTGGAAGGACAGTGAGTGAATTCTCCTTGTGCTATATTGTGCTTAAAAAAACATTTTTTCTAGGGACAGAAAACTGTAGGTAGGGAGAGTGTCAGTTTCTTTCACTGTGCAAGTCCTTGTTTTCAGGGACCTGGAAGGACAGTGAGTGAATTCTCCTTGTGCTATATTGTGCTTAAAAAAAAACATTTTTTCTAGGGACAGAAAACTGTAGGTAGGGAGAGTGTCAGTTTCTTTCACTGTGCAAGTCCTTGTTTCCAGGGACCTGGAAGGACAGTGAGTGAATTCTCCTTGTGCTATATTGTGCTTAAAAAAAACATTTTTTCTAGGGACAGAAAACTGTAGGTAGGGAGAGTGTCAGTTTCTTTCACTGTGCAAGTCCTTGTTTCTAGGGACCTGGAAGGACAGTGAGTGAATTCTCCTTGTGCTATATTGTGCTTAAAAAAAACATTTTTTCTAGGGACAGAAAACTGTAGGTAGGGAGAGTGTCAGTTTCTTTCACTGTGCAAGTCCTTGTTTCAAGGGACAGAGAAGGACACCTGAAGGTAGCCCTTATTGCTTTTTTCCCATCTCCCTGCAGGCCATCTATTAGAATGTCTGGAAGGCAAACAAGGAGAATCAGACAGTCAGGAGGCAATAAAAGAGGGCAAGCAGGCTCTGTGTCTGGGGGCAACAGTGCTGGTCGTGGACGCGGTGCATTGTCATCAGCACATGGCCATGGGACACGCTTGTCCTTCTTTTCCGCAGCTGGACATGTTGAGCCACATCATGCCGAAGACTTGGTAGAGTGGATGACCAAGCCCTCCTCCTCCTCCTCATCCTCTCTCACCCAGGCTCAGGGTACTGGCAAAGCAGCTGCCAAAGCGTCCTCTTCCCTGGTATCAATGTCAGACTCATCATCAGTCACTCCTTCCCTAGACCCACCATGTCCTCCTCCTGAGGAGTCCCCCGAACTGTTTGAGCACAGTGTTGGGTACATGCTCCAGGAGGATGCCCAGCGTTTCGAAGGGTCTGATGATGAAACCCAGCTACAGGAAGGCAGTAGGGTGAGAGCAGACAGAGGGGATGCTCAAGAAGGACACCAATCTGGCAGTCATGTTCCAGCAGCTGCAGCATACTGCCAGATTGGCTCCAGTGATGAGGAGGGAGGGGATGATGAGGTCACTGACTCCACGTGGGTGCCTAATAGGAGAGAGGAGGAGGAGGATGAGGAGGAGGCACATCTCCAACGAGACAGGATGCCCTTTGGTGGCCAGCGTAAGGGCAGTACACCGACGGAATCACACCGCAGAGCTCCGCCTGTGCAGGGCGCTGCCTCTGCCCGTCATTCAAAAAGTTCCTTGGTGTGGGCCTTTTTTGAGGCTAGTGCATCAGATCGCACAGCTGCTGTTTGCAACATATGTCTCAAGCGTATATCGCGTGGCCAAAACATCAGCCGCTTGGGTACCACATGCCTGACCAGACATATGTTGACCTGCCATGCAGCTCGTTGGCAAGCCTACCTCAAAGACCCACACCAAAGAACAAAGCGGACCTCTCCTTGCACCGCATCAGCTGGGATTTCCAACCCCACTATAACTTCAGTCCTCTCTGAAACATGCACTGAGAGGAATGAAGGTATAGAATTAGGTGTGTCACAGCCAAGTACTTGCGGCCACTCTGCTAGCAGTACACCGACGTCCGATTCTAGCAGGCAAATTTCCCTGCCCCAGCTGCTGGACCGTTGAAAGAAGTTCACTCCCAGCCATCCACATGCCCAGCGGTTGAATGCTAGCTTGGCTAAATTGCTAGCGCTTCAACTGCTGCCTTTTCAGTTGGTAGACTCGGCCCCCTTCCGTGAGTTTGTGCAATGTGCGGTTCCTCAGTGGCAGGTTCCCAAACGCCACTTTTTCTCACGGAAGGCTATTCCGGCTCTCTACCGGCATGTGGAAGGCAATGTCTTGGCCTCGCTGGACAGGGCGGTCAGCGGTAAGGTGCATATTACCGCTGACTCATGGTCCAGCAGGCATGGACAGGGACGTTACCTTTCTTTCACGGCCCATTGGGTCACTCTTTTGGCAGCTGGGAAGGATGCAGGACAAGGTGCCGTAGTGTTGGAGGTTGTCCCACCGCCACGCCTCCAAAATGCTACTACTGGTTGTGACACACCTCTCTCCTCCACCCCCTCCTCTTCTTCTTCCTCCATGGCCTCTTCCTGTGGTTTGTCCTATGAACCAGCGGTGCTCCGTAGCCGTTCACGGGGCTACGCAAGTACGCAGGCAAAAAGATGCCATGCCGTGCTTGCGCTGGTGTGTTTGGGGGACAGAAGCCACACTGGGGCAGAGGTCCTGTCTGCTCTGCAGGGCCAGGCCAAGAGGTGGTTGACGCCACGCCAGCTTAAGCCAGGAATGGTGGTTTGCGACAATGGCACCAACCTCCTCTCCGCCCTCCGACAGGGACAACTGACCCATGTGCCCTGTGTGGCTCACGTCCTTAACCTGGTGGTGCAGAGGTTCTTGGGCAGGTACCCGGGCTTACAGGATGTCCTGAGGCAGGCCAGGAAAGTCTGTGTGCATTTCCGCAGATCTTATAATGCCAGTGCTCGCCTGGCTGAGCTGCAAAAGGAGTTGAACCTGCCCAAGAACCGCCTTATATGTGACATGCCCACCAGGTGGAACTCAACGTTGGCCATGCTGCAGCGGCTGCACACGCAGCAGAGGGCCATCAATGAGTACCTGTGCGACTACGGCACCAGGACAGGGTCAGGGGAGCTTGGTTTTTTTTCTCCACGCCAGTGGGGCATGATCAGGGATGCATGCACTGTCCTGGCACCATTTGAGGAGGCCACGAGGATGGTGAGCAGTGACAGTGCATGCATCAGTGACACTGTACCTCTTGTCCACCTGTTGGAGCACACGCTGCGTGGAATAATGGACAGGGCACTTGAGGCAGAACAGAGGCAGGAAGAGGAGGACTTCCTTGCCTCTCAAGGCTCCCTTTACCCAGACAGTGTTCCTTCTGTCCCACCCATCGCACAGGAAGAGGAAGAGGAGGAGGAGGAGGAGGAGGAGGAGGATTGTGTCAGCATGGAGGTGGAGGCTGGCACTCAGCATCATCAGCAGCAGTCTTTTAGGGATGATTTACAGTCCCAAGAAACCAGTGGACTTGTACGTGGCTGGGAGGAGGTGACTGCGGATCATGTCGTCCTTAGTGACCCAGAGGACTCCGGAGCGAATGCCTCAGCAAACCTACGCTGCATGGCCTCCCTGATCCTGCCAAGTCTGCGGAAGGATCCTCGTATTCTTCGGATCAAGGAGAGGGACCATTACTGGCTGGCCACTCTCCTTGATCCACGGTACAAGGGTAAGGTTGCGGACCTTATGTTACCGTCGCAGAGGGAGCAGAGGATGAGACAACTCCGGGAGGCCTTGCAGAAAGGTCTGTGCAATGCGTTCCCAGAGACTGGGAGGTTACAAACTCCTGGTCCAGGACAACGAGTTGCTGAGGCTTCGGCCAGTCAAAGAAGGAGCGGTGGGGAAGGTGGCCGTCTGACCGATGCGTTCAGACAATTCTTTAGTCCGCAGCCCCAAAGTATGATTGGTTCCAGCAACCATCGCCAGCGTCTGATAAACATGGTGCAGGAATATCTAGGGGCAAGGTCAGACTTGGACACCTTCCCCACCGAAAATCCTCTGGCTTACTGGGTCTTGAGGATGGATCACTGGCCAGAGCTTGCACAGTATGCAATTGAGCTACTGGCCTGTCCTGCATCCAGCGTTCTTTCGGAACGCACATTCAGTGCTGCTGGAGGATTTGTCACGGATCACAGGGTGCGCCTGTCCACCGACTCGGTTGATCGACTGACTTTCATCAAGATGAACCAGTCTTGGATCACCACCAGCTACCACACACCTGATGCTGATATAACAGACTAATTGATTTTAACATGTCACGTCCCTTCAAGACTGATGCTGATGCTGAGTGCCTGTGCTGTTATGTTGACTGGCTATCCTCCTCCTCCGAGTCCTCAATGATACGATTGATGATGATAGCTTGGAAGATCATTTTTGTTTATGGGTGCCGCCACCAGTGGCTAAGGCCCAATTTTTCAGCCCCTGTTTAACAGGGGCGTGTCATTACAATTTTTGAAGCAATACTTTGCAACAGGGCTCATTGCTGTGCTCCAAGTACAGTATCTGTGAGGGGTTGTAGTGTTGTGCCACCAGTGCCTAAGGCCCAATTTTTCAGCCCCTGTTCAACAGGGGCATGCAATTACAATTCTTGATGTAATAATTCACAGCAGGGCCCATTCCTGCACCCACCAAGAGTAAGTCTGAGGGCTTACAGTGTTGTGGCAACGCCACCACCACCACGAAAGGCCCAATTTTTCAGCCACTGTTCAAAAGGGGCATGTAATTACAATTCTTGATCTAATAATTCACAGCAGGGCCCATTCCTGCACCCACCAAGAGTAACTCTGAGGGCTTACAGTGTTGTGGCAACACCACCACCACCACCACGAAAAGCCCAATTTTTCAGCCCCTGTTCAACAGGGGCATGCAATTACAATTCTTGATCTAATAATTCACAGCAGGGCCCATTGCTGCACCCACCAAGAGTAACTGTCAGGGCTTACAGTGTTGTGGCACCAGCACCACCATCAAAGCCCCAATTTTTACTACCACTGTTCAACAATTATATGTAATTAAAATTCCTGATATAATAGTTGACAGCAGGGCGTTCCAGCACCAACCAAGAGTAACTGTGAGTGCTTACAGTGTTGTGCCAACACCAACAACTAAGGGGCCTATTTCTGCAGAGTATATACGGCAGGTCCCTACTTTCAAACATCCAACTTACAAACGACTCCTACTTGCAAACGAAAGAAGACAACAGGAAGTGAGAGGAAATCTACCCCTAGGAAGGAAAATTCTCTCCTGTAAGAATAAATATGGGAGAAAGGTGTCTCCTCTGTACTGATGCTTTATCAGCAATCCTTGTTTCAAGAAAAACACCACATTTCAAAAACAGTTGTCATTGGGACGGAAAGTGAGGTGAAATGTTCTGAACAGGGGCACAGACAGCAAAACAAATGTTACAGGGGTGATAACCCTTACCTATGTTTCCCAAAAAGTTTAAAAATAGATTTTTGGGCTGGAGCTACAGTTCAACAATGTACCTGTTCAAAATTACAAACACATTCTACATAAGAACAAACCTACAGTCCCTGTCTTGTATGCACCGCCTGTATACGGCTGTTCAGAGTATATAGGGCCTTTTTTATTTTATGTGCGGGGTTCCCCTTAATATCCATACAAGACCCAAAGGGGCTGGTAATGGGCTGGGGTAGGGGGGGGTCATGGGGTAGCTATGCCATTTTTCTTAAAGATTTTCATCCATATTACCGGGACCAGACATTACATTAAAGCCGCAAGAAGTTTTAAATGGCTTTTTTTTCCTTTAGAAGTGTCATTTTGTGCAGGGACAGTTCTAAACACGGGAAACACGTGGCACTTCACAGGCATACTTTAGACACCCCCCAGGTACGATATTTAAAGGAATATTTGACTTTTTTTTTTCACTTTATGCATCATTAAAATGACTGCTCCCGAAAAACGACCGTTTTTAAAACTTCTTTTTGCATTGATACATGTCCCCTGGTGCAGAACCCGGGTTCCCAAACCCTTTTTAGGACAATAACATGCATAATAGTTGTTATAATTAGCACTTTAGAATTCGAACGTTCGCATCCATTGTATTTAATAGGGTTCTAATGTTCGTACGAACTTTCGGTCCGTTCGCGGGTTCTGGTGCGAACCGAACCCGGGGGTGTTCGGCTCATCACTAACGTACAGTATGTAAATAGCAATCTTCTCAGAGTTGGTGTTTGGATTAGAACAGGCATGCAACATACTTCTTATGTGAAATATTTGGGCCTGTCAATAGTTTGCTTAGGAACTGAGTTAAAGGGTCAGCTGGCTGTTAGGATTTATGAGTCTTTTTGGGTGCAGTGAGGAACTGTAACAAAAGCTAGTACTATGTGGAGGTTGCAGGTATGTCACCCCTGTAAAGATATAAATATTGATAATACCCTCAAATAAAATAATTGCATTTCATTGATGTAAAATGGACATGTCCACAAAGTTTAAGACACTAGTAGAAAAGAGAGAGAGACACTCATGGGCCTTGAGAGCTGAATGCACAGTGAAGATTTTATTTTGAAGTTTCGATGAGGCACCAGCTTGTGCCTCATCAAAACGTTGAAATAAAATCTTCACTGTGTTTTCACCTCTCAAGATTCATGAGGGCTGCTCTCTCTTTTGGACTATATGTACTACAGGGTTTGCTGAACACCCGGGCCCATTTTCTCTCTGATATGTGTGCAGTGGCAACCACTGGATTATGCTAGTTTAAGAAACTATGTTGAAGTTCTGTAGGAATTAAAACAGCAGGGATATACTTTTATAAAACTTGTAAAACATCTTCATCATGTTTTTGTTATACAAACCACACTGGTAGACTTTGAGGTAAAGCCTAGCAATAAGCTGTGCCACTATCACAAACCCTGTCATGGAGCGTATTTTCATGGAACACATTTATATATGATAATTTTTTTCATTGAAAGAAGTGAGTTTTCTTGCATTCCAAGTTGAACAAAATACATTGTAGTAAAAATCTTTCTTTGTTTGACACTTGAAAAAAAGCAATCTTCTGACTAATTCCGCAAGTCCCCATTCATTGATCCACCGTCAAAGGACGTACAATGAAATTTTCATCAACTGTATTGTAATACTGTAATAAACAAGGTCTAGGAGAGTTTGCTGTGTGGAAAACAGAAGGTACATTTGACTTATCACTGAGGTCTTCATTGATTTATTGGTTGCCAGACTTGCTGATGAAAAACTTAAGATTGAAAAAGCCACTCCCTAGTGTTTACTATATGAACAAGAAGATTAATCTACTAATTGCAAAATCAACTTAAGGGTTTTTTGCTTATGCAGATACAGTGGGTACGGAAAGTTTACAGACCCCCTTAAATTTTTCACTCTTTGTTATATTGCAGCCATTTGCTAAAATCATTTAAGTTCATTTTTGTTCCCTCATTAATGTACATACAGCACCTAATATTGACAGAAAAACACAGAATTATTGAAATTTTTGCAGATTTATTAAAAAAGAAAAACTGAAATAAAAAAATTCTTGCTGCAATTAAGGTTCCTAAGAGCACAGTGGCCTCCATAGTCCTTAAATGGAAGACATTTGGGACGATTGGAACCCTTCCTAAAGCTGGCCGTCCAGCCAAACTAAGCTATCGGGGGAGAAGAGCCTTGGTGAGAGAGGTAAAGAAGAACCCAAAGATCACTGTGGCCGAGCTCTAGAGATGCAGTCGGGAGATGGGAGAAAGTTGTAGAAAGTCAACCATCGCTGCAGCCCTCCACCAGTCGGGGCTTTATGGCAGAGTGGCCCGACGGAAGCCTCTCCTTAGTGCAAGACACATGAAAGCCTGCATGGAGTTTGCTAAAAAAACACCTGAAGGACTCCAAGATGGTGAGAAATAAGATTCTCTGGTCTGATGAGACCAAGATAGAACTTTTTGGCCTTAATTCTAAGCGGTATGTGTGGAGAAAACCAGGCACTGTTCATCACCTGTCCAATACAGTCCCAACAGTGAAGCATGGCAATGATAAATTTAAGGGGGTCTGAATACTTTCCGTACCCACTGTATGTGTTTCTGTTTAAGTAATCCCTAGTTTGTAAGGTTTTGGGTATGTAGTTAGGAGCACCTAGTGTAAACTGCCATATTGTTTAAAATTAATTTAAAGTAATTAATTTTAAAACATCAGTCTGTTTGATGCGCTTAACACATATTTTTCTAAAATATAGCTTTTTTTTTCCTTTTAAATTTGTTTATGGTACAAAGAAAGCAAAATATGGTGTTACAGTCAAATGCTTTGGGACGTGTACAAAGTGTATATTTATGTAAAGAACATAACCTTGTAACATCAGTGTCAGTATATGAAATTACTCTGTAAAAGCATGAAAAAATATTTGTTCTTCATTGTCAAACCCGAGGTCTTAAATGCAAGTTTATATTCTCTGATAGCCGAAGGCAATGGATTAAACAACATCTTTCTTTTTTTTCATTTCAAAAGGCCAACAAAAGAAATATGACTGCTAATTTTATCAATCAAAACAATAAGATAGTGTGGAAAGTTAGCTGACAGAAGATTAGCATCTTAAGGAAGAAACAACAAAGTAAGAGGAAGGAACGAGGACAGGGTGGGGAATGTATGTGTAGGGTAGCTGAGGAAGAACATGAGGAGAAAAAGTTGTGGTTGTGGGGAGAGGAGGAGATTATCATCCATTGAAAGGCATCATGAATGCATGGAGTCCAGACTTTAATTTAAATATCTAATATTGTATGTGTGTCGGGAGGGGAATTGACCATCTGCCAGAAAGGGCATATTGTAAGGAATTCCTAGTAAATGTGACATAATCTATCTACATGGGCTGAGCACCTCCACAGGAGGTGTTTTATGATTATTGGGTTCATCATATGGAGAAATTCAGGAGTGCATGAAAATGTTTTACTGCATTACTCCAAATCTTCACCCGTGCCATACAATGGTTGAGGCTGGCAGGTGCGGATGGTAAGTAGAGAACGTATGTTATTTGAGAAGGTGTGAACGATTGGTGAAATTGTGTATAGCAATGTAGCTATATGGCTTGTATGTGAGCCATTGGGGGACAGTAGATCAAGCCCCTAAAAATTGGGAGTGGCTGGTCCTTATGTAGAGATGAGATGAGCTGGTAAAATCCAAAGCCTATCTCAGACTATCTGTATGGATGTGGTAGGTTGACCATGAGGTCAGGTGACATAGGTGAGCTGGCAGGTAATACTTGATGATGGCAGGACAACCATGTCTTCCCTGCGATTTTAAGGCATGATGAATCTGTCTAAATCATCTGGGGTTGGTTTACTGAAGGCAAATAGGCTGTTTACTTTGCAAGGGAATTTTTACTTTGCATGGAAATTTTCCTTTAGATTAGTAAATGTAGTGCCAAATGTACTTCCCCACAATACATACAGTATATGTTTAATTATTAAAAACAAAAATGCGGCGCCTAAGGTGTAAAGGTGGCCCAAACTAGTATCTAGATTGGGACAGTGAACAAACAATAAGTGTATACGGCCTGGGAAAGCCTGAGAGAAATAAATCTAAATATATACAACATAAATGTATGGCTTCATAAGTGTGTGAACAACCTCATGAAGTGTCTAATACAGTGAACTACTATTAAAGTCCAATAGAGGTGACCAGTATATGAACTGCAAACAACTGAAGGAAATGAGTATGTAACTTCAATATATTGTCCTCATAAAGGAAATCCAAAGGAACTTCAGGAACGTGGAAAACAAATGTTCATATATCCATAGCACCCGGGGACGTGACTCCAACACCAGGGATGGGGGAAAGAAATGGATACTCTTACCCCTATGAGTTACATACTCATTTCCTTCAGTTGTTTTCAGTTCATATACTGGTCACCTCTATTGGACTTTAATAGTAGTTCACTGTATTAGACACTTCATGAGGTTGTTCACACACTTATGAAGCCATACATTTATGTCGTATATATTTAGATTTATTTCTCTCAGGCTTTCCCAGGCCGTATACACTTATTGTTTGTTCACTGTCCCAATCTAGATACTAGTTTGGGCCACCTTTACACCTTAGGCGCCACATTTTTTTGTTTTTATGTATTATTTGTGCAACATGTCTATTTGCTGATGCTGGCAGCCATAATTCCACTTTGTTCACTTAGTAGCGCAACTTTTTTCTTTTATTTTATGTTTAATTATTGTGTATTGCTGTACAATAATTAAAGAGAACATGTTACCATTCCTATTCAGGGCAAAGTGACAAGGTCTCTTTAAGGTCCAGCCCCAACCCAGTTATACTCATCTTCACGGTGCCCACTGCAGCTTCTGTGTATGGGGGACCATGTGATCACCTCCTGTGATACAGTGCTGGGGCCAAGTGGCCAATCTCAAGACCTAAACACTGTCACGTGATGTAAGGGGTAATGTTATAGTTCCCTATATGCTGGCACCAGGTATTTTGAGGCAGCTGCAACAGAAGAAAGAATGAAGATATTTTACATGAAGTAAACACGCATGGGTCGCAATATAACTACTTTCATTGCAATGCCAAGTCCATCAATAAAAAAATATTCAATTGGCATATGTAATATTAAAGGTTGCAAGGTTATTGAGCTATTAGAGTGTAGCTGTACCTTTATTTAAAATGTATCTTTTCTTTAGATAGTATACAAAACATCAGATCACACGTGCAGTATAGTCCCCAACCCTCTTCTTCCATTTAGCTGTAAGCATGTATTAGTGCCTGCCCACTGGAACACAGGTGCTGGAATGAAAACTTACAGTAAAAACTGCCCAGCAGAGTCAAAAGTCAAACACTGTGGAGGGTGTTACTACTGCATCTGAGGTGTGTTATTTGTATAATATCTAAGGAATGGAGGTACGCATAGAAAGATTTCTATATAAGGGTGCAGATGTCCTTTAACTTAAATGATTGGAATAATTAAAATAAAATGATTTAGAGTTTTGTTTATTTTTGGTAGATTCCTTTGGAGTCACACAAAGTTTAATATGACCAGAATAGCTTGGCTTGTGTTGGGTCCTCCTTTGGCCTGGGTAACTGGATTACCTGACATATGAAAGGAGGAAATAATAAATAGAAAGGGTGGATCTCCAGAGCAGAGACACAGACTGCAAAAAATCTTTGTTTGGCTTAACCTCAGAAACAAAGTTTTGGTTACACATACACTTTATAAGCTATAGGCCATGGGTTTTTTGTAGTATAATATGCTTATAGCCTGTTTTGTTTTGGATGATTTGCTTTGAGCAGCAAAGCAGAACACAGGGAGCAAGAGTACCAGGTGCCACGTGCAGCCAGTCAGTTAAAGAAAAACTAAAGGCAAAAATTTTTTTTTTAATTTTGAATAAAGTAAGGGAGGGTTATAAACCCTCTTGGACCATATTTTGCAATTTGTGCCTCATTGGGGAGATTTACCTTTACTTCCTGTCCCATTGCCAAAATAGGAAATCCCTGCAAATTAAGGGAATTTCTTGGGGACTCCCAGGCCATCAGAACTAGTTTACCCATTGGAAGGTTTCCCCTCTATTACTTTTCTGGGGAAAGCCCAAAATTTGGGATCTTTCTTTTTACTTTCACTTTTTATGTTAATGGTAAATAGGACAAATAGAGAGGATCTCCTTAAAGTGGTTGTAAACCCAGTTAGACAACTTGCACCTACAGGTAAGCCTAGATTAAGGCTTACCTGCAGGTGCAAGAAATATCTCCTTAACCTACATGGTTAAGGAGATATTTACTATAAAGCGATGCGCCAATGACATCACGCGCAGGTGCACTAGCGGGCCGGCTTCATTGCCGGTTTTCTGAATGGGCTCTTGCCGGCCCGAGCGCAATACATTGACATCCGTGACGGGACATCGAGGCAAGATGGCGGCGGAGGTGACCGAGAACCGCTGTGGGGGCTTCGATCTCAGGTAAGTCACTCATAATGAGCTAGTATGCTATACATACTAGCTCATTATGGCATTCTTTTGCAGGGTTTTTAAAAAAAAATTTTTTACAGACCCCCCTCACTAAGTACAGACTCGCCTCCCACAGTATAGATCCCCCTCCATTAGTACAGACCCCCCTCATTAAGTACAGACCCCCCTCACTAAGTACAGACTCACCCCCCGCAGTATAGATCCCCCTCCCTCAGTACACACCCCCCTCATTAAGTACAGACTTGCCTCCTGCAGTATAGATCCCCTTCCTCAGTACAGACCCCCCTTACTCACTTTTTTCCAGGGTTTACTTCCTCTTTAACAGGAACACAGACAGTAATAAAAACTGACAAGCATTGTAATCCCTTTGCACTCTATCCAAAACTAAAAAAAAAGTTTTGCCTTTAGTTATACTTTAATTGGGTTTAAAGGTGCAGTTCTAGTTTATATTGTAAAATGTTTATTGTACTGCTTTTCTTAGGCATTCTGCAGAGTACTCTGGATCTGGATAATATAAATCTATATTACCATGATACAGATGTTACTTCCTCTTGAGATTCCAGGTTGAATAGTCAAGCTTAATAAAATGTATAGTGTAGGATGTTGTTACTTTTTTAAATAAGTATGCCACATCTGATTTCCCTTGTACATTTTACAATTAGTAGATTTCATAAATGCACCCCCAATAAATTATGTGATAGAAATGTGTTATCTGGCTCTGTGTACATAGGATTCTACTGCTGCATTTTCAGTTAAGTGTTATTCATAGTTACATAGTTACATACTGTAGATAGTTAGTTATACAACATTACAAGAGATACTGGAAAAGCAGACAGAGACAGTTTTACTGTATATCTAGGATGATCAATGAACAGTTTTGGTCTTCATGCTAGAGATAAGACATAGTGGTCAAAGAAAAACCAAAAGAGGGAAAACAGATTGATAAAACAAATTAAGTCAAAAAGCCAATGTCATAAAATACATTACAATGCCCAAATAAGGAACTATAAAAGCAAAGGAGTTCCTTGTTACTGAATACCATTACTGTGTGTAAATATATACAATATCAATATAAATTGCCAAGGGATTTTCATCTCAAGTGCTAAGTACAGTAATTAGCACAAAGTCATTTTTAAACATTACAAGAAAAGAACCAACAAAACTGCTATTTACTGTAAAGTCATTAGGATTATCTAATGTTGTGCCCTTGGAGGAAAAATACAGATACATTACAGATTCTTGCAAGGAGATGATATAGTTTTATAAATTTGATTAATAACTAAGGGTTAATCAATTTTTAGATTATATGACCATTATTGGCACACTCTTCACCTTCACCAGCCTCCTTTCAAAAGAGCTTTCTATGCTTGTTTCATATTTGGGAATTAATATGAACAATGAGGTTATTACAAACAGGAGCTTGCAAAGGACAGTCTAGACTGACTGAGGTCAAAACAGAGAAGATTGAACTAACCTGAAATGCTAAAGTCAGTTTAGGTTAAAGATGAAGTCAAACTAACTAGGCAAATAGGAGAATAATAATAATAATAATAATAATAATATAATGAGAAAGGAGAATAATATTTGGGAACAAGGTAGGGGTCAAAAAAATTAGACAACTAGCGTAGTGTCTAAGGGCCTCCCGGTGGGACAGGAGAACCCGGGCAGGACAGTGGGAGGGGGGATGTCCCCTCCTGCTGCTTTTATTAACAATTGAGCAACTGCTTAGCTGCATCAGTCATTATTACAAAAAATCCGACTGTCGTTAATGCCTGCAGCTGCAGGCATCACCCCCGGTACAACCACTTGGAGCAGAATGACATACAGCATGTGCTAATAACACAGCATTCGTAATGTGCAAAAAAATATTCACAATATTCAAACATGATGATAGGAATAAATCAGTGTGAATATAGTCTAATGCAAAAAAAGTCCAAAATATATGATGAATATCACTGCAAAGAAAGTGTCTCCCACCAGCTAATGAGAATCCTCTCCGCCAAGCGTGAGCAATAGAATTAAAATGCAATCACCGACATTAAATCTGCCAGAGGAATGCAGCAACATTCTTGCAATGGGGAAATCCACAGTACCGCTTCTTACCACTGTGGACAGTCAGAAGGTTTCTCAATACTGTCTGGGAAAAAAAGCACTTACCACACGGAGCCATAAGCAGGGGACCACATATAGTGTAGTATATTCATTAAAAATTATAGATTCCACATAAAAAGGTAAAAGGCTACATCCCCCCTCCCTCAGTACAGACCCCCCTCCACTAAGTACAGACCCCCCCTTTCTCAGTATAGACCCCCCTCCACTAAAGACAGAACCCCCCTCTCTCAGTATAGACCCCTTAAAAGTACAGACCCCCTCCCACTGTATAGATCCCACTCCCTTAGTACAGACTCCCCTCATTAAGTTCAGACCCCCCCTCTCACAGTATAGATCCCCCTCCCTCAGAACAGATCCCCCTCCACTAAGTACAGACCCCCCTTCCTCAGTATAGACCCCCCTCCACTAAGTAGAGATCTCCCTCTAAGTATAGACCGCCCATTAAGTACAGACCCCCCTCACTAAGTACAGACTCACCTCCTGCAGTATAGATCCCCCTCCCTCAGTACAGACCCCCTAATTAAGTACAGACTCGCCTCCCACAGTAAAGATCCCCCTCCCTCAGTACAAACCTCCCTCATTAAGTACAGACTCGCCTCCCTCAGTACACACCCCCTTCACTAAGTACTGACCCCCGTAACTAAGTACAGACTCAGCTCCCACAATATAGATCCCCTTCCATTAGTACAGACCCCCCTCATTAAGTACAGACCCCCCTCACTAAGTACAGACTCACCCCCCGCAGTATAGATCCCCCTCCCTCAGTACAGAACCCTCTCATTAGGTACAGACTCGCCTCCCGCAGTAAAGATACCCCTCCCTCAGTACACACCCCCCTCATTAAGTACAGACTCTCCTCCGGGAGTATAGACCCCCCTTACTCAGTATAGACCCCCTCATTAAGTACAGACCCCCCTCACTAAGTACAGACCCCTGATTCGCAGTAAAGACCCCTTCCCTCAGCATAGACCCCCCTTAATCAGCACAGACCTCCCCACTCAGTACAGATCCCCCTCCCTCAGTGCAGATCCCCCTCCCATAGGAAAGACCCCCTCCCTCAGTGAAGACCCCCTCCCATAGGAAAGACCCCCCTTCCTCAGTACAGAACCCCCTCCATCAGTATAGACCCCCTCAGTGCAGACCCTCCTCCATCAGTATAGACCCCCTCTCTATCAGTAAAGACCCCCCTCTCCCCTCCTATAGCACCCCCTGTCTATTTTTTACTTGCCTCACTTCCAGGTCACTGTCCCCCTCTTCTGTCTATCTATACTATAATGTACAGACCTCAGAACAGCGGGGGATATGCACAGCCATGTGTTCCTCGGACCTCCCTCCACCTGTGTAGATGTAAACAGGGAGGAGGGGGAGGTGGCTTCAGTGCACTCTGCTCCATGAGACAGTGAGACAGCCGCTGCTCACGGGTGTCACCCCCGCTCCCCCTTAGCTATGCCACTGATCCAAATGCCAGTAAAACAATTGTCATGACAAATAAAACAGTTCACTTACAAAGCGAGTCACCAGTTCCAAGCATGGATTTTGGTTATACTGTACAACAGACAAACCAAACATTGATTAAAAAAATAAAGTGTCTACATTTCTAAAATAATTAGAAATAGACATGCATACACATAATTTTTGCTTAAATAACCACAAATATTTGTGAACCACATGTTTAAAGAAGCTGTATGTTTTTTCTTTGATGCTTCAAGGAAAAATATAATGCTTGGAAAGCCCAGAGAGGGAACATTTGTTGGTTTAGGGAAGTTTTTTTACTGTTTCCTAGATGATCAAAGGTGCAGACTTGGGGCATAGGGGTGGGTTTCAGCCATCTCTGTTCAACAGTCATATCTGGGTGAAAACAAATCCAACATATTGGACACTAGTTTTCCTGAGAACTGTCTGCTCTGGTGTCTGCATTGGTCTACTATTACCCACATGAATGAGAATTTTCTCTCGCTTGAGCACTGGCTGTCTCATGTTTAGAGTGAATGTACACAGAGATGGATATTTTTATCTTACATCTGCTTAAAATAATAGATTGACATTTTAATCCACTTTTCACTTTTCAAAGTGCACATTGAGCTATATGTGGGTGAGCTTGGTTGTGGGGATGAATGAGGCTACTGGTTACTATTTAATTATTGTCTTCACTGAAGGGAACTATAGTAGGATCTGAGGAGAACTTTAAGTACTGGCCTTGATTAACCACTTTATTTCCTGAACTTGTATATCCACCATGAACCAGAGCAATTTAAATTTTTTGATGGATTTGACAATCATTTTTTTATTGCCTATGAATGATATCCAACCAATACCCATATAATTTTTTCCAGGATAGACATGGCTTTCTTTTGGCTATATTGTCTTGCACAAATAAACAAAAATACACAAATAAACAACTTTTTTCTTGTTTGACCAGTGTTAAAACACCTGTGGGACTATTTGTTAAAAAAATAATAAAAAATCAGCGTGAATGTCTTTACACTATGTTTTCGGAAATCCTTTGTGAATATTGGTGATGTGTTCACTAATACGTGTTGAATATGAAAATCATAACTTGCAGTTCAAAGAACGTAACCTATGTTTTGGAATGTACTTGTGGTTACTAATATGTGGTATGAACATCCAGAGCATTATCAACACGTATTGGTGAACTCATCACCAATATTCACAAAGGATTTCTGAAACACAGTGTGTCCAACCATTTCAGGTTGACACACAATAGAGATTCAACACATTTGTCATTTTATGCAATAGACATGATCAAGGAAATTTTGAGGGGCTCCAATCTAATCTGAAAAATATCTCAAAACAAAATGAAGTGGATATATGAGCTCCAAACTTTGATGCCAGCAGGGTTGAATATAGAAATAGATCTTAAATGTTTTATTTCTGATTATTAGTGGGCCTATGTCTTTTGACCAAGTCATATTTTAGTTTTACCAAGGTATTTCTATTTTTTCGCACTATACATTCCAGCATTCCATATTTTTAGCATTAAATAAAAAATTTAAGTTTACAGCATACCCTTATTTTAGCATAACATTTTAACTACCATTAAAGTTAGATGTAGTACTATAGAGTGGACTAAATTCAGCAGAACCTATATATATTACCCATTTAATGAGTTAGAATTTAGAATGTAATACCCAATGTGACCACTAGGTACACCAAATAAAGCATGAAATAGCGTTATTATTTTTATTTCAATACGTTTTTATCGAGAATATCAAGTGAACAAAAATATAAACCAAGCTAGGCATAATATACAAAGATCCATAAACAGCATTTAAGCCCTTCGTGGGGCAAGAAAGATTGTTGCAAACCATCTTGGACAAAAACATATTGAGCACACATTAATATCTTACTGAAAATAGGGGAGTAGAAAACATCAGCCGTACAAAGTAAACGTTTCCAACATTGTAAAAAACAAAGAGTGTACAAACTGGGTGCATCTGATAATCTCAGAATATAGAATATAGTACCTATAATTATTAGTGATCCGGTAAAGTGGACATAGTAACCTTGAAATGCTTAATTATTAGCAGTAAGCCAAAATTGAAAAGATAAACATTTAATACATGGCCGAAAATTGACGAGCGTTATTATTTTAAAATTATTTTACTTACATGTAATACTTGTTTTAGTGGTTCAGGTTTCCTGATACCCAATGTGTGCAGCAAGTATAACCATTATTTACGTAAATTTGACTAATTGGATTAGTACCTAAAAGGGTATAAATACCAACATTAAAGATGGCGGATTTAGAGCTTCCTGATGAGGACCCACTGATTGATCAAAACGCGCCGAGGCTTGATCGCATCATCGCAACACATTTCCACTTACGTCATTTCCAGGCACCGACCCGAGTTGCATTACAATACCAACAGTGGATGCCTGGCCGGAAACCGATTGAGCTGAACACAATGGATACCAGATTAATGGGCACCATGAAATGTGAGTGTAAATTTATCATCCTTTTTTGACAAATACATTTAATTATGACGGTTTTACGCTAGGAGTCCTCCCTCTCTGTGTCTTCTCCCATAAACCACTTTCTGAAACAAGACTGCAGGGTCCCATATGTATTGACACCATCAAGAGAAAAATCCCTCTAAAAGCACAGCTGACCACACTAGAGACAGGTGGTCATACAGTGCGGTGAGTGTATATCTATGTAGGGCACCTTGAGCACAGCTGGAGTCAAGCACTGGAATATTGTTCATAGAGTGCAATCACTTTACCACTGGATTGAACAACAGTATCTCACAAATGTGAGTACGCCCTCACTTTTTTGGCAATATTCTTTTATATCTTTGTGACATTAATGGCTGTGTGTTAAGTTATTTTGAGGGGACAGCAAATTTACACTGTTCTACAAGCTGTACACTCACTACTTTACATTGTAGCAAAGTGTAATTTCTTCAGTGTTGTCACATGAAAAGATAGAATAAAATATTTACAAAAATGTGATGTGTATACTCACTTTTGTGAGATACTGTATGCATTGAATCTGGTTGATTTTAAATGGACTGTGATGCAACATTTAGATTTTTGAAATACTGAGCATAGTGTATTTTTTTCTGTATTCATAATCTGTATTGCTAATAGTGTACAATCACACTCAGCTATTACTATATATTTCAGTTCACATATATTTTGTCACTAATATTTTGTTTTAAACCACAGAGTTTACGTTTAATGCAGCTGCAAAAACCTGTTTACATTTATTTATGTTGTAGCATGTTTGATGTGCAGGTTAAGAACACCGGCTGAGCAGAGTCATAAAATTATTTCCACTTTGTATTTATTTATAGATGTTACAATTCATATCAAATAGTCAAACTTTTAATGTTATGTGTGTACTGAACAGGCTTCTGTATGAATAATCTGATAAGTTTCCAAACCATTAGAGCACTATATGTACCGATCATTTTGATCCTACAGACTCAAGTGTTTTCCTTCATGTGCTTTTATAAAATATTATGTATATCAGTGTTGCAAATACTTTAGTCGCTTTTGTACTGCCAACATAACACCTAAATTGATTTAAAAACAGTCAGTAAATATAAAAGCTAATATTTTCCTTAAAATATTTTTTACTTTACCACTGCCAAATTCAAAATGGAAGAAATAGGTTTAAATTTTTCCATTTTTAACATTGTGGTCAGTGTGTTGTTCACTTTTTGCACATGGCCATATCAGTGTCAAATTGGGATGCTGCTATCTTCAAATGTGCTACTACAGCCAACACTTTGAATTGCTGCTTCTATCCATTAAACTTTGTTTTATATTAGACAGACACTAGTTACTGATGCTTTGAGCTAACCGGACTAGCATTTCTATTCTGTAAGCTGCGGCTACATACAATCTGTAAGCTGTCACCAGTGATATAGTTCCCACACTTTTGAAACATTGATCTATATTTAACTTTCAAAAGCTTGCTGTCACATACCTGGTAAGAGGTCAAAGTGCTGAGAGGGCTTCTCTTGCAGCTTAGTGCAGGGCACCTCTAAAGGTGGTGACAGGGAGTGCTATGCCCAAAGAAGCAGCTGCAACAGGATGAAGTGGTGTTCAGTTGTCTGCTGGATGACAGCTGGATAAGCAGGATGCACTGCTGGGCAGGAGTCCCTCAGATGTACCAGGTAAGACTTGGCAGAAGGCAGGGTAAGGAATAAGCCAGGGTCATACACTGGTAATCAGGCAGCAGTGAAGTCTAAAGAGCAAGCCAAAGGTCATACACGGATCAACAGGCAGATACGGAGTCAATGGAGCAAGCTAAAGGGGAAAGCCAGGAATGGAGACAAGACAGGTCAAAGGCAAGCCGGGTCAGTAACAGGAAATCCAATAATAACAGGAGCGGGAACTCAGGAACACATGGGGAAGCTGAAGATCATCCAGCAACTAGTGGATAATGCTGTTGGCTTTAACCACTTGCTTACTGGGCACTTAAACCCCCTTCCTGCCCAGGCCAATTTTTAGCTTTCAGCACTGTCACGCTTTGAATGACAATTGCGCGGTCGTGCGACGTGGCTCCCAAACAAAATTTACATCTTTTTTCCCCCACAAATAGAGCTTTCTTTTGGTGGTATTTGATCATCTTTGCGGTTTTTATTTTTTGCGCTATACACAAAAAAAGAGCAACAATTTTGAAAAAAACACAATATTTTTTACTTTTTGCTATTATAAATATCCCCATTTTTAAAAAATATATATTTTTTATTTCTCAGTTTAGGCCAATACATATTCTTCTACATATTTTTGGTAAAAAAATATCGCAATAAGCGTTTATTGATTGGTTTGCGCAAAAGTCATAGCGTCTACAAAATAGGGGATAGTTTTATAGCATTTTTATTAATAATTTATTTTTTACTAGTAATGGCGGCGATCAGCAATTTTTATTGTGACTGCGACATTATGGCGGACACATCGGACACTTTTGACACCATTTGGGACCATTGTAATTTTTACAGTGATCAGTGCTATAAAAAATGCACTGGTTACTGTAAAAATTACTCTGGCAGTGAAGGGGTTAACCACTAGGGGCACTGAAGGGGTTAAGTGTGCCTAAGGGAGTGATTATTACTGTGGGGGGAGGGGACTGACTGGGGGAGGTGAGCGATGGTTGTCCCTATGTACAAGGGACACACCATCGGTCTCCTCTCCATGACAGGACGTGGATCTCTGTGTTTACACACAGAGATCCACGTCCCTGTCTCTGTAAATGCCGATCGCGGGTACCTGACGGACATCGCGGCCGCCAGGCACGCGCATCGGCACCCGCGTGACGCGGTGGGCACGTAAGTTCCCCGATGCGTGCTCGAGAGCGCGCGCCGGGGACGAGGAAAGGGGCGGATGTCAATTGGCGTCCTCCCGGCATTCTAGGTCCGCGCTGTAGCCGTCATTCGGCTATAGCGCGGGCCTCTACTGGTTAAATAAGCCACTGGGCACCAAAATCTGTCACACATTGCGTGTGCCAACCACAAGCGTATGCGCATTTGCATTGGTGAATACCTAGATGCCCACAATCTGCGATTCCGTTGGGCATTAGCAGATGTGCCAGTTTTTCTTCAAACCATTCTCTGCCACTTGCTTACTGAAATATCATACCAGTGGCCTGCTGGATTGCTATTTAAATGTGCAATTTCACTGACTTTTTGCTTTTTTTGCTTTTCAAATTCACTTGTATGTAAATGTAATGAAATAATTCCCTATAACAAATTCAAATGACTCCCAGACTGTAACTAAACCAAACCAATACAAAATTTTTGAGTTATCAATATGTTGTTATTACATATATTCCCACATTTAAAACCACATTTATTTATAATTTTAATTTATAAAAATTATTATATAAAATTAAGGGATGTTCCATCAGGAATACATATCCATAAGTTATTATACATTATAGAGTGTTCCTCTATACACATATATGTCATAACTAAACTTTCAGAAGTTTTCTTTTGCATTCTGTGATACATATCAAATCGATTATCTAACACAAATTACACTGATGATTTTCACAGACTGACGGCAGCTGAAGTTGTAACGCATTTCACAGATAATCTTTTCTTCCATTCCTGTCTGAAGAAGCAAAAATTATCTTAGAAACGCGTTTAATAGATAAACGCATTACAGCTTCAGCTATCTGTGATTATCGTCAGTGTAATCTGCGGTAGATAATTGCCTTGATATGTATCATAGAATGTAAAACGACCTCAGACAAATTGGTTGTGGAAAAAATAAGTTTTAGATGCACTGTCATGACTCGTGGTATTAAATAAATGTTTGATTATTTGCAATAACAACATAGAACAGTTTAAAAATCCCTTTTATTGTATTGGTTTGGTTTACCATTCAGGTTAGACATGCCAATTGGGGAGAAAACATCTTCATCTCAGACTGAATGGTAATATTACAATATATTGTGAATGTGTAGCACTTTTCTTGATACTTAGTAAGGCTTTAAGATTTTTATCTTAAACTGAATATGGATATTTTCACTAAACGAGCCATTGGGGGGGATTTATTAAAACTGGAGCACCCAGAATCTGATGCAGCTGTGCATAGTAGCCAATCAGCTTCTAACTTCAGCTTGTTCAATTAAGCTTTGACAATAAAACCTGAAAGCTGATTGGTTTCTGTACAGAACTGCAGCAGATTTTGCACTCTCCAGTTTTAGTAAATCACCCCCATTATCTCTTTGGCCTGCCTTAAATTTAAGAAGGCAATAATTAGGTTTACAACATAATCTTACTTAGCTTACACTGGTAAATGAGCACCAATTAGGGTTGAGTATCACCAATATCACTTAAATTAACAGTTTGCCACTCAAATGTCTACTTCATATTTTACATAATGGTAATCTGTTTACAGATTCTTACTTAGCTCCAAACAAAGATAAAGAATGTTTAAAAATAAATCTACCATCTGTATGCATGCATGAAAAGTATTTAGTATTGGCCCATTCTGCTTAAATCATAAGCATACATGTATTTCTTAACTTGTATTTTCTCTTTAATCAAAATACAGATAAATTAAGATTTAGCACACTTTACTTTTAAGGATGTATTTCTGTGTCAGAAACACAATGGAAACGCGTGTTTGCATGACACAATATATTTTTGGTGCCAGACGTATTTACAGTTTGCAAATAATATTCTGGAGAAGAATACAAATTAAATCTGGTGCCAAAATAATTTTGTGGCAATGAAATATTAGAGAGGAGTGCTAGAAGCAATTTGTGCTTGACTCTACTGGACTGTGATAGCATGGCTGGCAGGCTTTGTAGCTTGTTAAATTGTAGTTTTACAGTT
Source organism: Rana muscosa (assembly GCA_029206835.1). Lineage (NCBI taxonomy): Eukaryota > Metazoa > Chordata > Amphibia > Anura > Ranidae > Rana > Rana muscosa. The sequence continues at coordinate 704,704,914 of CM055118.1, forward strand.
CAGTGTACATGGCTTTTGGAATGTCTTGTTTTTACTGACAAATCTATGTCCTAGACTGCCAACATAATATGTATCCAGTGCATAATAATTTAATATTACATTAGTCACATCTAAGTCTGTTTTAAGAGTACTACAGACTATGCCACATCTTAACTTACCAGGAATGGTTTATAGCACAATATAGATGTCACTTAAAATAACAATGATATTATAAAACAAAAATAATGCATAGGAATGAACAGAGATAGTAAGCATTAATAAAACAAAGCTAAAAAGCATCAGGAAAACCTGTATTGAAAAAATACTTATGCTATTATTGCCTAACTCCATGCTCCAGTCTCTGCCCGCAACATCCCCCAGCATCAATTAACCTGAAAGACTGAGGACATTTTGTGGCAGAGAAGAGGTACTATAGTGACAACACTAGAGACCAGGTAAATACTACAGCCTGAGCTTCTTTTTATTTTTAACACTGGCTAAAGTTCCTTTTATTATATATATTTATTAGGGCTGTTACTGATTAAAATTTTCATGTTCGATTAATCGTTTTTTTTAATCGATTAATCGACTAATTTCGATTAATTATAATGAACATAGATCCAACTACTTTTATCTGGTCTCCTTGCAGGCCGATTCCCAGTGCAGCTACCAACCACTGGAAAAATCGATAGCAGGATACAAAAAGCACACAAAGGCAGCGATCGATGGGAATAGCATTAAAACTTTTATAGTCTTCAAGTAGATAACAAAATAAATATTACACTGGAGATAAAATCGATGTAGCTACATAAACTGTAAAAATGGTGCGAGTAATACCAAACGGTAGCAAAAGCAGTCATAAAAACATGTAGCTAAGTATGATACTGGTATAAAAATGTGTACAACGATACCACTGCTGAATCCAGATGAGAAGGGGCTAACATCAGTCCGTCGGCATGTAGATGTCCCGTGAAGGGAACTATCACAACTCCCAGTGGATGGCTGTAGAATCCCAGGTTGATAGAGGGAAGTGATAGAGGGAAGTGTAACAGCCCTTGCGTGTGGCAGATATTTAGGTCCCGCCGGCATGCAGATATGAAGGCACAGCAAAGGAGCCCTTCAGATGGACACGGCAAGCCCCGCCGGTGATCCGTGACATCACCGGATCTCCTTGAAGACCAGGTCGCCGCGGGAGAGGTGAGTACAGATCAAAAGAGTTTTAATCGATCAAAAGAATTTTGATCGATCAAAACAATTAATCGATTAATCGAGGAATTAATAGTTAATTTCCACAGCCCTAATATTTATATATACATATATATATATATATATATATATAGAGAGAGAAGATTTACAGAAGATACCTTTGAAAGCATACTGGAGGAATAAGACATTAAGAGATGCATTGGTATGGTCAGAGTTTAGGACAAACAAACATGAAAGGCAAACACAATTTTTGGGCAAGAAAAGGAAAGGATGCTTTCCTTGTCTCAATTGCATACAATGCAATCTGATTATGAAGGATGACAAGTATGTACATCCCAGCAGTGATCAGAAATTTATGGTGAAAGGCTTTCACACATGCCAGCCCACTTATGTAATTTACATTCTAACGTGCCCTTGCAAGTTGATTTATGTGGGAGAAACTACACCAAAAATTATAGGCAGGATTGCCCAACACCGCAGCACCATTAGGAATAAACAACCTGGATTACCATTATCGATGCATTTTTTAAAGCAGGGACATAAAGATTTGGATCTGCGATTTATGGTTCTGGAAGAAGTGTATAGAAATAAGAGAGGGGGTGACAGGTTTTTAAAGCTGAAACAAAGAGAGGTATGGTGGATTAACAGATTACAGTCCCTGCATCCTAATGGGATGAACAGGGACAATGATCTATACTTGTTCTCATGATGGATACGAGGATTGGTTCTAGGTTGAACAGAGGCTTTTCTAGGTTGAACAGAGAGATACAGAATAAGAGAAATTGAATGTTCTATGGAGACGAGTCATGAAAAGATACAATGTTTAAAGCAAGTCTGCATTTGATGAATTTTTGCAACTATGTAAATATATGTGTTGTTGTTTTTTGTTTTTGTGGGTATTAGTAAGTTTAGGGAGGTAATGAGTAGTAATAATGATTAATGTGAAATGTCTGTGTTAGTCTACAGAGACTGGTATATTTACAGCTCAGAGAGGGTTAATTTAGACTAGGAGGGGTCATATGGGATACACCTGTGTGTGGCCACACCTTGTGGTGTTGGTATATAGGTACAATGTTTGTTTCAGTTTTTTGCACACAGCCTGATGAAGAGCATGGTATGCTCGTAACTGTGCAGTAGCTGCCACATTATACTTATCTTGAAGATTTTTCAGTAAAAAAAATTTGCATTGGAGATCGTGTCCCATCGTCTTTTTCTACTGAATGTTGGTGGATCATTGGGAGCCCACCGTGACACTGCTCCAGGAAAACACAGAGATAAAGGGGAAGTAACTCACCCCATTAATATATATATATATATATATATATATATATATATATATATCCAGCAATGGGCTTTAAGTTCTTCTTTTGAAAATGTGAGTTGCTTTGTGTTACAGTGGCTTTAATACTTTAAATCACGAAGAATAAATAGCAGAATTGGTATTTAGTCTAGCTTGACTTGCTGCATGGTGGCTAGGGGTGTGATAACCCAGAGACAGTCAGGCATCTAGCATTTTTAGAATGAGGTCATAATAGTAATAGCAATTAAGAAGGTAAATTAAACAAATAACAAAGGTGAATGTAATGTTAGAAAAATGGCCTACATTGGTGTTAATTGATGATTATTAGTGATTCTCCTATCAAAAACTAAAACAGAAACTATGTTCTTTAATTTAATTTTTCCTGGCAGCAAAAATATGTTGACTGGTTTTGATGGAATATAGACATACAATCAGATTATTAGCGTGCCATTTTAAGACTGGTTGACATCCATTGCAAGAATTTTTGTACCGTATGCATTGCCTATAGAACAATTCCATCAGAAATTAAGGTATCTCCTTGTTTCATGGTAGTTATAAGCACATTCTGCTATAGCTACTATGACATTTTGTATGGGCTATTATACAAATATGTATATATCAGGAATAAAGGTTTAGTACTTGTATGCTAGTGCATAACATTGTATAGGCTGTAATATGTATATACTGTATACAGGGCTTGATTTACTATTTTCTACCCTTAATTCCTTACTTCACCCACCCCCACTGCCCCCACCCACCAACTTGCTTACCGCTCAACAGATTGCCAACCATTTCAAAAGCAAAATCTCCACAATTCGTGAGGAGATATCCAGCATTCAACTTCCTCCCCTACCCAACACATCAGGTCCAACACCACACTCAATACTCTCCTCCTTCTGCCCAGTTACCACCAATGAAGTTAATAAACTCCTCTCCATGGCCCATCTCAACACCTGTCCCCTGGACCCTGTCCCCTCACAATTACTGCGACCACCTTCCCGCTCTATCCTAAACTCCCAAACCCACATCTTCAACCACTCCCTCTCCTCCGACACCTTTCCTTCCATGCTCAGACATGCACTGGTTACCCCCATACTTAAAAAACCCTCACTAGACCCCACCTCTTTGAATAACTTAAGACCCATCTCCCTGCTCCCATTTGCCTCCAAGCTCATCGAATGCCTTGTCCATGACCGAATGAGTCTCTACCTTACGAACAACAACCTTCTTGACCCCCTACAGTCTGGCTTCCGTCCACAACATTCCATGGAAACTGCCCTACTAAAACTCACCAATGACCTACTAATTGCTAAAACCAATGACCATTACTCCATACTCATGGTCTTAGACCTCTCTGCTGCTTTTGACACAGTTGACCACCTGCTCCTCCTCAGCAAACTACACTCCTTTGGCCTCTGTGATTCTGCTTTATCCTGATTCTCCTCCTACCTATCTCAGCGCACTTTCAGTGTCACTTACAACTCCATCTCCTCTGCTCCTCTTCCTCTTTCTGTTGGGGTATCCCAAGGCACCGTCATTTGGCCCCTCCTATTACTCTATACTTCTTCCCTGGGCCAGTTGCTAACCTCCCATGGCTTCCAATACCACCTTTACGCCAGATCTATCTCTCCACTCCTTAACTCACCCCCTCGATCTCCTCACGGATCTCAAACTTACTGAATGACATATCGGTATGGATGTCATACCACTTTCTCAAACTCAATCTTTCTAAAACTGAGCTTGTTATATTTCCTCCTTTCCGGTCCCCCCCCCCCATGACTTTACCATTAAGATCAACAGCACAACCATTGGTCCCTCCACACATGCCAGGGTGCTGGGTGTAATCCTTAAATCTGACCTCTCCTTCAGCCCCCACATCCAATCACTGGCTAAATCCTGCCGCCTTAACCTCACAACGTCTCCAGAATTTGACCCTTCCTGACTTATGACACCACAAAGCAACTTATTCACTCCTTGATTATTTCCTGCCTTGACTACCGCAACTCTCTTATTAAAGGCCTACCCTTCCGCAGGCTGTCCCCCTTCAGTCTAATATGAATGCAGCTGCTAGACTAACACACCTCACTAACCGATCCGTGACTGTTGCTCCTCTCTGCCAATCCCTTCACTGGCTTCCCCTACCCCACCGTATATAAAATTCAAAATGCTAACCACAACATACAAGGCTTTCCACAACATCGCCCCAGCTACATCACCAACCTCATCTGCAGATATCGCCCAAATCGTCCCCTACGCTCCTCCCAGGACCCCCTTCTCTCTAGCTCCTTTGTTACCTCCTCAGAGGTGTATCTAATGAAAATGCGCCTATGGCAAGCAATGAAAATGCGCCCCTGTCAAAACATTTTAAGTGTACAGGGCCGTGTTTTCACTGCATGAGATGCACACAGATATTCAGTACATCCACTGGCAGGCAGACCAATTCAAATCAATTGGGATGCAGCAGCTGCATGAACACAGCCCCTACTCTCACCTTGATATCCGTTTGGGTGTAGGAATATGCCCCGAGCACAAACAGTGTGAATTCAAGGACATGCACCCGCACCCAAATGGATGTCAAATGCCAAATGGATGTCAAATTGGGAACAATAACCCTCCCTTACTCCATCCAACATCTCTAGTTCTACTTGAAGTATGAAGGAGACCTGCCCCAGGAAAGGTGCCCTCCATGATAGGTACCTGAGCAGGGTTTGTAGATCTCAAAGAGCACAGTGCAAGTCACCAGGTCCCGGATCTTGAAGAAAGTGAAGTCAATCCTGAACACATTCTCCTCAAGTCTGCACAGATAATCTGATGACAGAAGACAAGCGACAATAATGACACACAGCGCATAGTACAGGCCAGTGACAGGTCTCCTGACAGTAACTCACTCTCTGTGACTCGCCCCTTCATCTGTCGGCCGCCGCTGCGCAGTGTAGCAGCTAGGAAGTCTCCCCTCACAGGGTAGAGTGGGCGCCAGTGAGCCCTGATCACTGCCTACACCATCCCATCCCACCAGCAATTTTCACTTACCTGCAATCAAGGTTCACTCACCTGGAATCAAGTTTCACTCACCTGGACTGTCACCAGTATCTTTTGCACCCCCTGCTGGCCGCACAGCTTGAAGCCAGCACAGCCCTGCTCAGCCTGCATGCTTCTGTTCTGTGAGTAGGCGCACCTGTCATCTGCCGGCTTGATCATGTGACTCGGCCCTTCATCTGTCGGAGACGCGGCAGAGACAAGGCCATTTGCGGCCGTTTGCGGGCATCACGGGAGACCAGGGGGCCCCCCTGACGGCTGTGAGGTCATTGTTAGGAGGCCACCAGGTGGCTGATAAGGATTGCAACTGCTCCTAGAGACTATAGTTTTTATTTGAATTCCTCACTGGTTTAAATCTTTACCTAATGTTTGAGTTTGCACTGCTATGGATTTGCTTTATAGGTTGTCACACATTTGAAACTGTTTGATTTTGCTTTATAGACTCACCACACTGTGTATTTTGTATTAGGCCCTCGACCCTCTAGTATTGCTACTTTTTGAAGGGACTGGGTTCACTCCTTCCATGTTTATGAGCACTCATGGGTTGGTTTAGTTTTTTGTGTATTTTTATGCGGAGCCCTCTGCTTAGTTTTAACTATAGGCTTTGGCGCTTCTCCCATTGGGGTTGCGAGACTTCCTGCTAACGTAGTGTTGATTGCACTTTTTTAGATTTAATAGTAGCCAATATGGCTCGGTGTGGACTTGGCCCCCTTGCTCGGGTCAATGTTTCTAATACACTTCCTCATCCATTGAGAAACCTTCCTGCATCTTCCTGCAACAGGGGGTCTTTTAAATTGCAGGTCAGCAGTGGCTAATGCAGCTAATATCGCGACCCTTATTATGGGTGAGGATCTGGATTTTCTGTGTCTCACCGAGACTTGGCTTCAAGATTTTAAAGCCCCTATCTTGGATGAGCTGGTCCCTCCCCAATACAAAATATTTCAATGTAACCGCCAAACTGGCAGGGGGGGGGTGGGGTAGCCGTGATTTTTAAAAAACATTTTTTAGTATCAGTTTCAGAGAATTTTAACACTATTTACAAATCTTTTGAAAATGTAGTCTTTTCTTTTCAAGTAGCTAGCAAGCTCACTTACGGGTTTGCTCTGATTTATCACCCCCCCCGCGTTAAAACTTGATTTCATTTTTGAATTTCTCAGTCTAGCCTAAAAGATGTCCATTGTGTTTAAAGGCTCCTGCAACTTGGGCGATCTGAACTTCTGTGTGGAGGATCTAAGCGATTCCCCCACCCAATCCCTTATCCAAGAACTGTTGCTTTTGGGGTATAGGCAACATGTGACAGCAGCTACCCACACTGCCGGTCATGTGCTGGATTGGCTCCTGTTCAGTGGATTGTCGGCAACCTGTGCGCTGCCTAGGGAGTTGACCTGGTCGGATCACAGGTTTATCTCCTTTAGCCTGACCCTACCGGAAGGGAAACCTCCACATATCCCAGATCGTTCTGGCCCCAAGGTTTTCTCAAGAAATCTATCAAAAGTCTGCTCAGACAGATTTGGAAACCTTGTGGCTAAGGGTATTAACCAGCCAATCTTTTTTGAGCTGGGCGACCCGGTAGAGAAGCTAAGTATTTTTCAGGAGTCGGTTGAAGTGGCCCTTGATGTGTTAGCACCCCATAGGATGAGATCTAATCCCCGTCCCCTGGGCAAGAGCCTGCAATGGTTTACCGAGGAGCTTGGGCTCCTCAAAAAGCGGGTTCGGTCCAGGGAGAGACGCTGGCGGAAGTTCCTTCTGGAAGCCGACAAAGAGCTGCATCTGGTGGCCCTCTACCTTTATAAGAGGGCTATTAGAGAGGCTAAAAAGACCTACTTCCGGGAGTGAGTCAGGAAGGCAGCCAACAGCAGGGGCAAACGTTTCAAGATCTCTTCGGAGTTAACCCATCCCGAAGCTACCAGCTCTGCTCCCAAGGAATCACAGGACTGGTGCCAGGAGCTCGCTGACTTCTTTGTCTCTAAGGTTAAGACCATTAAAGACAACATTCCCAGGCTATAGACTGTGCAAGAGGACATTGGCCACACAGTGGTGGCCCCTGGATTGCCCGGTTTCCAACCGGTTATGGTTATACAGGTGGTTGAGGTAATTGCCTCTTTGAAACCATCTTCCTCCCCATTAGATGTATGTCCTGCCGGGCTGGTTAAAAATTCTGCTGCCCTTTTGGTCCCCTTTATTGGGAAGATAATCAACTGCTGCTTCAGGACAGGCATTGTCCTGGGGGCTCTGAAGCGGGCGGTGGTCTTGGCCCTGCTGAAGAAACCGACCTTGGACCCGGACATATTGGGCAACTACGGGCCAATTTCCATCTTGCCTTTTGTGGCAAAGGTGATGGAGTGCCTAGCGGTTATCCAGCTTCAGGCTTACCTTGAGTCTTTTCATCTTTTGGACAAATTCCAGTCCGGATTTCGACCTGGACATGGAACAGAGACGAGCCTCATCTGTGTTTATGATGATGTTCTTCACAGCTTGGACAGGGGTGACTCAGTAGCTCTGGTTCTCTTGGAACTGTTGGCTGCGTTTGACACCATAAATCATGGAATCTTACTGGAGCGGATGAGATCTGTTTTGGGTATGAGCGGATCGGCTTTGGCATGGGTGGCCTCTTTTTTAGAGGGTAGAGTTCAGGGAGTCAAGACTGGCCCCTTTTACTCTAAGTACACCGCCTTGGACTGCGGAGTGTCACCCCTGTTGTTTAATATCTATATGAGGCCACTTGCCGACCTGCTAAAGTCCCACGCCGTCCAGTATCATGTTTATGCGGACGACACCCAGGTCTACCTAAAGATTCCTAGGAAACGGACGGCTGATGCCACCCTTGCCAGCTGTTTGGAGGCCATCAACACATGGATGTCTGCCAATTTCCTGAAACTTAATGGGGGGAAAACTGAGGTGATCATCTTCAGTGATCTGGCCACCCCCCCAGATATCCCACCTTTGCCTCCCTCATTTACCCTCCAGGTCCGTGATCTGGGATTCGTCCTAGATTCAGGTTTAACCCTGGCTCCTCAGATAAAAAAGGTCATCAGTGCATGTCACTGGCAGCTAAAACTTCTGAGGGGGCTGTTTAAATATTTGGATATCTCGGACAGAAAAACTGTCATCTGTGCCACAATAGGTAGCTGCCTAGACTACTGCAACTCTCTTTATCTGGGATTGCCAAAGATGTTAGTGCAGGAGCTTCAACTTATTCAAAATGCTGCAGCAAGGTTACTCATGGATGTCCTGTTGAGGGATCATATCACCCCTGTCCTCTGCACCTTGCATTGGCTGCTGGTCCACTATCGCACCTCATTTAAGGCAGGACGTATCATGTTTAAGATTATGAGAGGCCTGGCCCCAAGCTATCTCTGCTCTTGTTTTCATAAACAAGCTCTTGCCAGATCACTCAGATCTACCCGCAGAGATCTCCTGTACATCTCGTTGCCCAAGAAGATCCGGCGTGGTGGTCGGGCCTTCTCCCACCAGGGTGTCGTATTATGGAACAGCCTCCCTGTCAAGCTCCAGGAGGCCCCTGCTAACCCGGTCTTCCATGGGTTACTGAAGACTTGGCTTTTCACGCAAGCCTTTCCTGCGCAGCCTTTCTCATCCACCCTTTCTGGCGCTCTGTGCTGCTCTTGGTTCCTGGGTCCTCTTTTCCCAGGAACTGTGCTATACGCGTCGGGACCCTTCGGGGTAAGACCGCGCTATATTAAGATACCTCTCAACTCAACTCAACTCAACTGTGACCCGGCTCAGGCCTAGAACATGCTTCCGGTCTCAGCTCCTTCAGGCCTAACAACTCAGTTTTTTCGGGAGCAGTGATTTTAATAATGCTCAAAGTGAAACAATAAAAGTGAAATATTCCTTTAAATTTCGTACCTGGGGGGTGTCTAAAGTATGCCTGTAAACTAGCGCATGTTTCCCGTGTTTAGAATTGTCCCTGCACAAAATGTAATTTCTGAAGTAAAAAAAGTCATTTAAAACCAATGAATTGTCGGCTCCCGGCAATAGAAAAGTCATTGATATAAAAAAAAGCGTGGGGGTCCCCGGCAATACAGAGAAAAGTCATTGAAAAAAATGTCAGGGGTCCCCTGCCGTTTTTTTCAATGACTTTTTTCTGTATTGCCGGACCCGACAATTCATTAATAGATGCAAGTAGTTTTAAATTACTTTTTGTCCTTCAAAAATGACATTTTGCGCAGGGAACCAAAATGAAAAAAAAAAATGCGTGGGGGTCCCCCAAAATTCAATTACCAGGCCCTTCAGGTCTGGTATGGATATTAAGGGGAACCCCGCACCAAAATTTTAAAACAAATGGCGTGGGGTCCCTCTCAAAAATCCATACCAGACCCTTATCCGAGCGCGCAACCTGGCAGGCCGCAGGAAAAGAGGGGTGACGAGAGAGCGCCCCCCCTCCTGAACCGTACCAGGCCACATGCCCTCAACATGGGGGGGAGGATGTCCCCATGTTGATGGGGACAAGGGCCTCATCCCCACAACCCTTGCCCGGTGGTTGTGGGGGTCTTATCGGAATCTGGAACCCCCCTTTAACAACGGGGACCCCAGATTCCACCTCCCCTATGTATATTGGTAACGGGTACATTGTACCCCTACCATTTCACAAAGAAAGTGTAAAAAAAATACACAGACACAGTTGGGATAAGTCCTTTATTAAAAATAAAAAAATAGAAAATCAAAAAACCATTCCAGCGATGTAATCCAGTCTGTCCAGGGTTGTTCTCTATGTCCCGCGGTGATCCGATGTCCAGCGGTGCTGCAGTCTCCTCCATTCTCCACTCCACAGGAAACCTCCATGATGTTAGAGGGGGCGGGGTCACCCATCACATCATAGGGTAAGCCCCGGCTTTCCCCGCTTGCCGGGGAATACCCTATGACGTCGGCGGGTGACCCCGCCCCGTGGCGTCACATCATTGGGTATTCCCCGCTTGCCGGGAAAAGCTGGGGCTTACCCTATGACGGGTGACCCCGGCCTCTCTTACGTAATGGGGGTTTTGTGTGGAGTGTAGACTGAGACTGCAGCATCGCTGGAAATCGGATCACCGTGGGACATAGGGACACATGTCTTGTTTGAGTGGCACAAGAGATTCAGCGAGGGACGTGAGAATGAGTTCCCAAAAGTTAAATCAGTGCTTAAAGGGACACGTTTTGTGTAGTTGATGCAAAGAAGAAAACAGTGGATGTGTAAACAGCTGACAGAAATTGATTTTCTCCATGCCTTTGACCAGTGGAAAACAAGACTGCAGCAATGTATTAGTGCAAATGGGGAATATATTGAAGGGGACAAGCATTAAATTTGTAATACATATAAATAAAGGTGAGTAATTGAATCAGTCTAGTTATTTAACCACTTAAGCCCCGGACCATTATGCAGCTTAAGGACCAGAGGTGTTTTCAGAATTTGGCACTGTGCTGCTTTAACTGGAAATTGTGCGGACATGCAATGTTGTACCCAAACAAAATTTGCGTCCTTTTCTTCCCACAAGTAGAGCTTTCTTTTAATGGTATTTGATTGCCTCTGCGATTTTTTTTTTTTTGCGATATAAACGGAAAAAGACTGAAAATTTTGAAAAAAAAATGATATTTTCTACTTTTTGTTATAAGAAAAATCGAATAAACTAAATTTTAGTCATACATTTAGGCCAAAATGTATTCAGCCACATGTCTTTAGTAAAAAAAATGTCAATAAGCATATATTTATTGGTTTGCGCAAAAAGTTATAGCGTCTACAAACTAGGGTACATTTTCTGAAATTTACACAGCTTTTAATTTATGACTCATTTCTTGAGGTGCTAAAATGGCAGGACAGTACAAAACCCCCCAAATGACCCAATTTTTTAAAGAAAACACCCCAAGGAAATTGCTGAGAGGCATGTTGAGCCCATTAAATATTTGTTTTTTTTGTCTCAAGTGATTGAATAATGACTAAAAAAAAAAAATTACAAAAAGTTGTCATTAAATGATATATTGCTCACACATGCCATGGTTATATGTGGAATTGCACCCCAAAATACATTTTGCTGCTTCTCCTCAGTACGGGGATACCACATGTGTGGGACTTTTTAGGAGCCTAGCAGCGTACGGGCCCCCAAAAACCAAGCACCGCCTTCAGGATTTCTAAGGGTGCAAATTTTTGATTTCACTCCTCACTACCTATCACAGTTTCGAAGGCCATAAAATGCCAAAATAGCACAAACCCCCCCCCCAAATGACCCCATTTTAGAAAGTAGACACCCCAAGGAAATTGCTGAGAGGCATTATGAGCCCATTGAATTTTTTTTTTTGTCCCAAGTGATTGAATAATGACAAAAAAAAATTACAAAAAGTTGTCACTAAATTATATATTGCTCACACATGCCATGGTTATATGTGGAATTGCACCCCAAAATGCATTTTGCTTCTTCTCCTGAGTGCGGGGATACCACATGTGTGGGACTTTTTAGGAGCCTAGCCGCGTACGGGACCCCGAAAACCAAGCACCGCCTTAAGGATTTCTAAGGGCACAAATTTTTGATTTTACTCCTCACAGTTTCGAAGGCCATAAAATGCCAAAATAGCACAAAACCCCCCCAAATGCATTTTGGAAAGTAGACACCCCAAGCTATTTGCTGAGAGGCATGGTGAGTATTTTACAGCTCTCATTTGTTTTTGAAAATGAAGAAAGAAAATAATTTTTTTTTTTTTTTTCAATTTTCAAAACTTTGTGGCAAAAAGCGAGATCTGCAAAATACTCACCATACCTCTCAGCAAATAGCTTGGGGTGTCTACTTTCCAAAATGGGGTAATTTGGTGGGGGGGGGTTTGTGCCATCTGGGCATTCCATGGCCTCCGAAACTGTGATAGGCAGTGAGGAGTGAAATCAAAAATGTATACCCTAATGCCGCGTACACACGATCGTTTTTCATGCCGTTAAAAATGCAATTTTTAAAAATGGCCATTAACACTGATCGTGTGTAGGCTCCAGAGCATTTTTAACGGCGTGAAAAACGGCCATTAAAAATTCGAACATGCTCTATTTTTTCACGTCGTTTTTCATGTCATTTTTTTAACGACGTGAAAAACGATAGTGTGTATGCTTTTACGAGGTGAAAAAAAACGCGCATGCTCAGAATCAAGTATGAGACGGGAGCGCTCGTTCAGGTAAAACTAGCGTTTGTAATGGAGATAGCACATTCGTCACGCTGTAACGGACTGAGAAGCACGAGGCTGAAGAGCGTGAATCGTCGCTCAACAAACTTTACTAACATGAAGGGTGGCGCCATCCGAACGGAACTTCCCCTTTATAGTGCCGTACGTGTTGTACGTCACTGCGCTTTGCTCGAGCGTTTTTTTTAATGATCGTGTGGATGCAAGACAGGCTTGAGAGGAAACAAGAAAAAAAACGACGAGAAAAACGTCGGTTTAAAAAATGCCATGAAAAACGATCGTGTGTACGCGGCATTAGAAAGCCTGAAGGCGGTGCTTGGTTTTTGGGGTCCCGTACGCGGCTAGGCTCCCAAAAAGTCTCACACATGTGGTATCCCTGTACTAAGGAGAAGCAACAGAATGTATTTTGGGGTGTAATTCCACATATGCCCATGGCATGTTTGAGCAATATATCATTTAGTGACAACTTTGTGCAAAAAAAAAAAATAGTATTTTTTCCGCAACTTGTGTCAACATATAAAATATTCCATGGACTCGACATGCCTCTCAGTATATAGCTTGGGGTGTCTACTTTCCAAAATGGGGTCATTTGGGGGGGTTTTGAACTGTCCTGGCATTTTATACACAACATTAGGAAGCTTACATCCACTCTTCTAACCACTTGAAGACAAAGCCCTTTCTGACACTTTTTGTTTACATGAAAACATATTTTTTTTGCAAGAAAATTATGTTGAACCCCGAAACATTATATATTTTTTTAAAGCAAATACCCTACAGATTAAAATGGTGGGTGTTGCATTTTTTTTTCCACACAGTATTTGCGCAGCGATTTTTCAAACGCATTTTTTTGGGAAAAAATACACTTTTTTTAATTTTAATGTACTAAAACACACTATATTGCCCAAATGTTTGATGAAATAAAAAAGATGATCTTAGGCCGAGTACATAGATACCAAACACGACATGCTTTAAAATTTCGCACAAACGCGCAGTGGCGACAAACTACATACCTTTTTAAAATCCTTTAAAAGCCTTTACAGGTTACCACATTAGATTTACAGAGGAGGTCTACTGCTAAAATTACTGCCCTCGATCTGACCTTTACGGTGATACCTCACATGCATGGTGCAATTGCTGTTTACATATGACGCCAGACCGACACTTGCGTTCGCCATTGCGCAAGAGCAGGGCTGGACAGGGGTGCTTTTTTTTATTTTTATTATTAATTTTGCTTTTTTATTTTATTCCATCCATATTTTTTTTTTTATCACTTTTATTGTTATCTCAGGGAATGTAAATATCCCCTATGATAGCAATAGGTAGTGACAGGTACTCTTTTTTTGAAAAAAACTGGGGTCTATTGGACCCTAGAACTTTCCTCTGCCCTCAAAGCATCTGACCACACCAAGATCGGTGTGATAAAATGCTTTCCCAATTTCCCAATGGCACCTTTTATATCCGGGGGGGGACATTCCCTCCCACTGCTTGTAAAAGCAGTCCAGAGGCTAATTAGCCTCTAGGATTGCTTTTACATCAAAGTCAGCCGCTGGCTGAAAAGAATGATACCAAGATGATACCTAAACCCACAGGCATCAATCTGGTATAACCATTCAAAGTCCAGCAACATACCAGTACGTTGCTGGTCCTTGTTGGACATGTATTGTAATCTTTTTTTTCATGCAGCCTGTTGACTGAACGAAAGAAAGAGATTGATCGGTGGGTATGCCCACCATTAGAATACCTTCCTTCATCCACCCACTTCTAATGATGGGCATACATGCACCATTTATATATGCCGAAGCATGGGGGCATCCTCCCGCAAAAGTTATGCCGCACACACATGGTCGGACTTTTCCATGGGCAAGCCTCCGTCGGAATTTTGACCGTATGTATGCGACATTAGGAGCAAAATCGCTCCTCCGCCCCTGCTGCCCCCATGCTTTGGCATATATTCTCTTTTTTTTTAACTGTGGTGGTGAAATCACCTCCTACAGCACTGGAGTCGCAGGGGTCAGGCCTGTCTCTGCGAACGCTGCAGTTATGTGTGTTGTGTTTTGTAAGTGACAGTGATCGATCGATACTGCACTTGGGTGGCCTGGGCTGGACGGAGGGGCAAAACGCAGTTGCTAGCAGGTATCTGGGCTGATCCCACTAACACTGCGTTTTTGGGAACCCTAAACTGCTGGGGACGCTAGTATAGATCTGATCAGATCAGATATTGATCTGTTCAGATACTATACCACTAAGGGAGGTGTATGCTTCACGTGTGGGTGTTAGCATTACTGCCACTAACCTGATGCTGCCTGGGGCGACGCAGACCCTCTCTGACGCTAAAACCTAATTGATATCACCCGCCGGGTGATCAGGGGGTTAAACCTTTATTGGGTTATATATGGGGGTACCTTACACTATAAAAACCTGCGGCGAACATAAAAAAAATAACTGGCTACCTATCGGCACCAGCATAACTAATAAAGCGATCAGAAAAACGATCGCTTAGTGACACTGGCAAAAGGGGGTGAAAGGGTTACCTGGGGGGTGATCAAGGGGTTAAACCTTTATTAGGTAATATATGGGGGTACCTGACGCTATAAAAACCTGCGGCGAACCTAAAAAAAATAACTGGCTACCTATCGGCATCACCGACACTAAGACAGCGATCAGAAAAATGATCGCTTAGTGACACTGGCAAAAGGGGGTGAAAGGGTTACCTGGGGGGGCGATCAAGGGGTTAAACCTTTATTAGGTAGTATATGGGGGTACCTGACGCTATAAAAACCTGCGGCGAACCTAAAAAAAATAACTGGCTACCTATCGGCATCACCGACACTAATACAGCGATCAGAAAAATGATCGCTTAGTGACAGCGGTGCTAGGGGGTGAAAGGGTTACCTGGGGGGGCGATCAAGGGGTTACACCTTTATTAGGGGGGTTAGGGGGCTACACTGGACCTAAAACACTCTGCCCTGACACTTTTACAGTCACAAATGTCACTGATTGCAGTGATCAGTAAATACATGGTCACTGCAATCAGTGACACTGTGACTGGGGGCTGGGGGGTGATCTGGGGGGTGATCTGGGGGTGTCTGGGGGGGCCTGGGGGGGCGATCGTGTGCCTATGTGTCCTGGTGTCAGTGTACTGTTTAGTGCACTAACCTGATGTCTTCTCTCAACGGCGCTCGGTATATGTAAGCGCCGCAGGAGAGATGACATCACTTCCTCCTGCCTGTGTAAACATTACACAGGCAGAGGAATCTTTTCATTCACCGGGAGCGATCGCGAGGGGGTGGCTGGAAACGAATGGCCGTCCCCTCATCACGGATCGCTCCCGGAACGATGCTGACCGGTCACTGTATAGAAGGGGGGTCCGATGGGACCCCCAACTATACGAAGGCAGGCACGTACAGGTACGTGATTGTGCCTGTCCGTGCCATTCTGTCGACGTATATATACAGTGAGCGGTCGTTAAGTGGTTAATAGACACACCTCGTATAGTTATCTCATGTATGGTTATTTTCATAATATCAAAATATTCTAAAGCAGGTTAAAGGCTAAAAAAACAAAGAAATGTTGTAGGTCTTAAAAGGTGATCCTAACAGGGGGATGTTATTTAGTGTGCCAAAACTCGGGCCTACAGGCTTCATTGATAAAAATCTAGTGTATATAAAATCACACATACAGTTGCCATGACATCAATTGCCAAGCTAACTACAGTATGATTTTGTAATTCATTAATTCAGTTTGATGTTGCATTGCATTTCATCACATTAACAAATTTACCATTGCAGTACAGTAACATATCTTGGTTACAATATGGACAGTGGCATTTGCTAGGAAGAGGATAGTATACATAGGTGTTGTTAGAACTATTCATGCATGAAATGTGCCATGATTTTATATAAAAAAAAGCATCATTGATGGTGGAAATATTATTTTTATGGGAAATTAATAATATGATGACACATCCTCCTTTTTGTGTTTTATCCAGTATATATCTCAGGATTTTTGCAGCTCATTTATTATGCTTTTCTCTTTCAATGCAGTACTTGAATCTTGCATCTAGAATCCACAATCCATCGTTCTCCCCTTTCCTACTGAGTGTCTATATATCTGAGTGCATCTCATTCTTTCATTGACTCATCTGCTTCTGTTGTGTGTTAACACATGCATTGTAAATATTGGTATTTATATCCAACATAGACCTTATCTGTGCTTATAGATGAGCACAAAGTGACTTGAAGAGTTGCATTAGGTTGTTTAGAGGTTGAAACAGCTGTGAGAACAGAAATTGCTGAATGGAACTACATACGGTCCATCTATCCCTAGACAAGGAGTTTATATTTATGCAGATGAAAAGTTTATTTGAAAATAATTGTTTACATTGTGGGTCTGTACAGTATTTATTGTATCATGTTCATGTAGTTATGTGGGCTGAGCTAAAAATTTGTAATTTGCTTTATTTTTTCCTTTGATTTATTTTTTATATTTTGCACTTTTTATTTATGGATAGGGAGGAAAGAGGTTAGAACTTCTATCATGTTTTTATTATTAATTTATTCTTTACTGAGTGTTATAAAGGCATACTAAATATAATACATCTCATGGTTATGACACATTAATACATGCTAGGTTTTTACAATAGGCTATAGGCTAATACCTTGTTTTTATTAATATTTGTGTCCCTGTTTAGCTTGATATGCCTTTACTTCCTGTACAAGTGATAGCACTGGAAATTAGGAAAATACAATACAAAAAGTGGAGGTCCTAAACATTTCCCACTCTATAAAATAAGTGCTTTTTCTGCGGTCTGTGTCTTCCTTAGGAATATCCCTCTTATTTCTTGTACATATTACAACACCATAAATAGTGAAAGTCATCTGGTAACCCTTCCCTTCTTTACTCAAGACAAAATAATTTGGCTGAAGTAACCACAACAACAAAAAAGGAAAAGCTGAAATTCTGCTTTAAAGCTGCTACCCCACAGAATGCAAATTGCTCCCATGGCGGTTTGTTAGAGGGGCTTCATTTATATATAGACGGGGCTTAATATATATGTTGTGCAGATTAGGTCTCGGGAGTAGTGCTTTAAAGAACACAGTCCACTCACCAAAACTTACAATTAAGAGCTTTCCACCTAAGTTTATTTAAAGGCTAAGTTCACATGTTCTTCTAAAATCCAGCTCCTCTATGTACCAATATACCAATAATGCAGCTTGATTGCAGAAAAATAAAAGCTTTCTTTGATTTTGAGAACAAGGCCTTACCTTAGCCCTTGCTACATTTCTTAGAAAGCTTCATTACTTGCTGGTATGTAGAATTGGGATGGAGAAACCAGTAAGACACAGGAAGGAGTTTACCAGCTGACATCTTTATAAACACCCTTCACCCATCAACTATGTTTACACAGCATCCCACGTATCTCCACGCGTGCATTTGCCTGGCTTCCCCAGTGTCCCTCCAGATGTGCTTAGGCCGTATGATAAATTCCTGGGGACACATGCAGCCCACGGGACAACCCTAATGTAGTGCAAGGGCCTGTTTGATTGGATACAGAGTCATTGGATAGGTGATGCGTCCTCCTATTATATAGTTTTGGTAAATCTAAAAGAGATTGTATATTCACATTGTATAGTGTATGGCCACATTTATGCACCTAAAATTACCTAGTTGTGCTTTCAGTGTCATTAATTGTCAACAGCACACCAAACACAGAAGCAAACACACATTTTGCCACATGAAAAAATGGGTGACAAATGCAGCAAAATGTGCAGTAAAAAACTTGCAACTCGCACCATACCAAAATGCTCCATGAGCTACTTTGCCACATGTAGTACAGACCATTGACATGAACTGGCTGCTCTATGTGTGTCACTGAAAAAGCAAGCCAAAAAACATGCACTCCCACTACTCTAAGTGTGAATGGGGCCTGAAAGTGAAATTGTTGCGTTTACACAAGAACAATGAGGCTACATTTATATCTGTGATTTTCAAACCATCACAGCATTATACCAGAATTCAGCCTCCTGGCTGTATGTTTATGCTTAGACCCTCCATCTGGTTTCTGCATAGACAGTAAACTTTCAGACAACAGCCTGGTCAGGTCACCAGTATGTCTGGCCAGACAGATCGGAGACAAGACACAGACACTTTAAGTGTGTCTGCATACACCTGCTGCTCCCCGGCAGCACGATGATGAAAACAATGACCCGATGTTGGAAATTTCATCCTACCTAGTCCTACCCAATACTCTACAAAGCCTCCGGGCTCCAGGATTTATACCAGGGTTTACTAATCCTGAGGAGAAAACTGAAAGGCTAGTTTTCTCCTAATGAGACACACATTTCAGAGCCCCCCAACCTGTATAGGTGAGAACCCTGGCTGACCATGTCAATTGAATTGACCATGTTAATTGAAATTTTATTGGTGACAAGAGAAATCATACATTCAAACAATACTGGGCCACACTGCAGAATAGGGTTGACTCATAAACATACAGTATTTGCTCTATACTCTGCATATTGTTAAATGTACATATAGTATATCAGCTCTAAAAAATAATATTCCGGCATTGCTATGCATATTGATACTGCATATTCTACTTTGAAATTTGGTAGATAAACTTTACAATTTGACTATTAATTAAGACATATAGAAACAATACTCTCATGTTGTTGTACATTTTCTTTGGAAATACAGATCATAAAATTGTATGTAAGCCAAAATAATTTTTAGTTTTATAGACTAGAATGTGGAATAGTTGGATCCCCTGTCAGGCTTATTGCTAGCAGGACAAAACTTACAACCTCTCCAATCAATTTGTGCCCTTTCCATTTACTAAAGTGTACAGTTAAAGTGACTGTAAAGTCTTGTTTTTTTTTATAAATAACAAACATGTTAAGCCTCGTACACATGGTCGGACTTCCATCGGACTTTTCCATGGATTTTTGTCTGAACAGAGTTGGCCGGGAACACCCATAGCATACAAACCAAAGGAGTTTTCTGCAAACTTTCCCAAAACTTCTTCCAATATCGCGTGGTTTTTCTGCTCTTTTCTGCTCTTTACCACCACCCTTTGGTCAACTTCTGCTATTGTTGGTTGATTTTAACATTATTTGTTTTGTCTATCGGACAAAAGTCCGATGGTTTTCTGTACACACAGTCGGAATTTGCTCCATCGGACTTTTGTTGGCCAAAAGTTTGTCCGTTTGCAGACCGAACTTTTGTCCGATGAAAACAAAAGAAAAAAAAAAAGTTTGTCCGATGGAGCATACATACGGTCGGATTGTTAGTCCAACTTGCTCAAAATGAAGTTTGTTGGCCAAAAGTCCGACCGTGTGTACGGGGCTTTATACTTACCTCCTATGTGCAGAAGATTTGCACAGGGCAGCCTTTATCCTCCTCTTCTCGGGTCCCTCATCACTGCTCCTGGCCCCTACCTCCTGTGGAGTGCCCCCACAGCAAGCATCTCGCTATGGGGGCACGGAGCCGAGCTGCAGGTCCATGTGTCCATTCAGACATGGTGCTGCCATTCGACCCCACCACTTCTCTCTCCTGTTTGGCTAACTGACTTTGATTGACAGCCGTGGGACCCAATGGTGCCACTGCTGTGTCTCAGCCAATCAGGAGGAGAGTCCTGGATGGCCGAGGGACTCGTGAACATCACTGGACAGAGAGGGGGCTCAGGTAAGTATTAGGGGTGGTTGGGGGGGACTGCTACACACAGAAGACTTTTTATCTTAAGGCATAGAATGCCTTAAGATTAAAAACCTTATGCTTTTACAACTTCTTTAAACATGCAGGGACACATCAGAAGCCCAGCACAGTTGAATTGCAGCTAAAAACCTCCAGCGTGTCCCTAATGTTGCTATTTTTGTTTTACTTGTTGCCTTTGGTGCGCGGATACATTGGAGGTCTTCAGCTGCTATTTAACTGTGTTGGGCTTCTGATGTGTCCTTGTACCTTTAAGGAGGAATTGGCTACCTCCATGCATACGTGCCCTAATTTTATTAATTGTTATATATGTCCCAAGATGGGGCCTCTGTTAAACCAGGGCCACACTTTAGAGCAGTGTTTCTCAACTCCAGTCCTCAAGGTGCCTCCAACAGGTCGTGTTTTCAGGATTTCCCTCAGATGAAATGGCTGTGATGATAATTACTAAGGTAGTGAAACTGATCAAATCACCTGTGCAAAATAATGGAAAGCCTGAAAACATGACCTGTTGGGGCACCTTGCGGACTGGAGTTGAGAAACACTGCTTTAGAGAGAGGCCTTGATGAAGCAGTGCACCTTAAACATATATTTGCAAATCATACGCAACAAAAATATTTTTGCTGCAAATTGATGAAACCATGTAGAATGGATTTTTATTGCTGTCTGTGCCCCTGCTTTGGAGCTTTAGTGTGTAAAGCCCCGTACACACGATCGGTTTGACTGATGAAAACCGTCCGATGGATGGTTTTCATCAGACCAACCGATCGTGTATGGTACCCATCTGTCTTTTTTCCATCGGTTTTAAAAAATAGAACTTGTTTTAAAATTTTCCGATGGATAAAAAACCGATGGTAATTTCCGATCGTCTATGGGCAAGTCCATCGGTTAAAAAACCCACGCATGCTCAGACTGAATTAGGAGACGGGAGCGCTTGTTCTGGTAAAACTAGCGTTCCTAATGGAGAGAGCACATTCGTCATTCTGCAAGTTATTGCTTCGTTTAATGCAGCGCATGTTTTGTTGCTTTAGAACGGTGTTTAAAATGTCATTTTTGCTGCAGATCTTTATCACGAGTTCTGACAAACGTATGTCTTTCTTCTTTCTTGTGATCTTAGGAATAATTAGTTTAATTCTTAAAGGCCGACCTCACAAATTACACCTTTTTTTTTGGTTTTTGTATTTAAATTTGTTGTGCATTTTTTTGGTGTGTCAATTTCTCAGAACAACATTTTTTATTTTCACGTTTCCTCATGGAGGTTGGTGTCCCTTGTTATTAATTACACATTGTATTTATGAAATGTTATTGCTACTCCAAAAAAAAAACACATCAGGCATGTATGTTGGCTGAAATCAAATTTCCCTTTATTTTGGAAAAAAAGCAAACAAATAACGAAGCGCAACTATTCAGAAATTAGCAGAAAATATCAAGTCATTAGATCCCAAATGCAGACCTGACTATGATGAATAATAAAATCAACAACAGCATGAAATCAGGAGCAGCAGCCAAAGACATACATCATCCCAAACTGTGGTACTCCATCACCCTGCAACTTCTGGAAGAGCAGCTCGAGGCCAGGGAATCACCTCCTGCTCTTCCTTGTAGCCTTCCTTCCACGCTTCCCTGCAGCGTTCTCTCCACGGCCCCGTCCACGCACCCTTGCAGGCTGGGCCACTGTGGGTGGTGATGTGGCAGGAGGAGGAGGAGAAGGAGGAGAGGGATTGGCCTGATGTGACAGATGGGTGGCCTCAGTCAGCTGCCCCCTCACCCCCATGTGTACGGCCATGTATATGAGGTGCTCACAAAGGGCCCGTTGTCCCGCCTCCATTTGAAGCAACTTATCCGCCAGATAGCTGCTAAACCCCCCTCCGTAGGGTTGAGGGGGGCCCTCATGATGGCAGCAGCCTCCCGAATCATCTTTATTGACTCCTCCTCCACTTGTGTCATCCGCCGTTGTTTTGGCGGTCTGACGTGGAGGGGAGCCACTTGGGAGACGGTGCTGCCACTAGGCCTGGGGACCTGCTGAGTCCCACTTGGCCCTGCCTCCTCCTGGCTGACACTCACCTCTGCCTCCTCCTGCCTGCCACACTCCTGAGCCTCTTCCTCCTGGCTTGCCTCATCCTGTTTTTTAAATAAAATTTAAAATTGTATTATTTGGGGAATCTATCACACACAATTTGGATATCATTACTGGTGCATATTTTTTTTGGGGGGGAGATGATATCATTTATGGCTAATCCAACCATTTCAACACAATATTACTTAGTGGACAATAATTATCAGCAAAAATACTATACCTGGCTGAAGATGCGAAGATCTGGCTCTTCCAGTTCAGGAGGCTCCTCCTCCGCCTCTGCAGGGGTGGAGGGAAGGGTGGTAGGAACGCTGGAGGGAAGGGTGGAAGGAAGGGTTGAGGGAAGGCTGGAAATAGATTCCCTGGCCTCGATCTGGTCATCCAGAAATTGAAGATGTTTGTAGTACCACAGCTTGGGCTTTACTACATCGTCGGCTGCTGCTCCTGATCTCTTTGACTGGCGCACTTCCTTGTATTTTTTTTTATAGGAATTACGCAGGTTGTTGATTTTATTATTGAGCATAATGTAGTCTGCATCTGGGATCCATGGCTTCATATCCTCTGCTTATTTGGTAATAGTTGCCCGACGTACATCACTCTTGTGGTACACTGGGTGTTTCAGTTCCCACAGGTTGCGCTGTTCCTTATATTTGTCTATAAAAATCAGCATCACCTTCGGCTCACGTAGTTTATGCATCTTTTTGGATCAGCAAGTAAAAAAACTATTAAAAAAAAAAAACTGATCAGATTTGATTCTCCTCAACTTATCACAATATTGCCCTTTACAATCATGAACCATTATAGGCCACTGCAGGCCCGAGTTCCCTTCTTACCTTAGTTGAGTTCCTTTGTTCACTTCCGGTCGTCCTTACTCCGCGCATCCCTAATAACTTCTTTCCCCTTTTTATACCCTGCGCATGCGTGTAACTCCGCCCTCGTCGCCCGCCCATGACGGACTTTTTCTGCATTTCCCCGCCCCTTAACGATCGGCGCACAGTGTGAGACGGCGACATGTCGCAGACACAGGTGGCTTCTTTCTTAGAAATTACAGACGAGGAAAGCCCGGAGGCGGAAACGTCCCGATCCAGTAAAAAAAGATACAAGGAGACTAATATGTATTTTGCTGAGATGGCGGAGATGGTGGACATTCTGCGGAGGAAGGATTACGACGGCAAGCATGGCCCATACGACACCCCTAATCTCCGGAAGTCACAAATTATGGATAAAGTGGCGAAGACTCTCTATAAAAAATATGGTGTCAGGAGATCCAAGGAACAACTCCGTAAAAGGTGGTCAGACCTGAAGCTCAGGGAGCCTGAGCAGTATAGGAAGCTTCTAAAAAGCATAGAAAAAAGTAATTTTTTTTTACTGTGTTCTTTCACATTTTAATATGTATTCTTCCATGTTTTGCAACATGTGCTTGGCTTGACTGGTTTCACATTTTAAAATGTCAACTTTTATGTTAAGTGGAGAGTCCACTTATTTGGTAAATGTGTGGTAAAAAAAAATTGCTGCTCTTCCCCCAAATATGTTTGGCACATATCCACGTAAACTACATGTGGGCATGCCTCATTTTACTTAAACAATGTTTATCTACACATTGTTGGCTAGATGATGTGTTGTAAGGAAAACTAGAATGTGAATGAAAGGCTAAACTGTATTCTGGGTAAAGGAGATGACACTCCAGCAGTTGTGTACTCATTTTTTTTTTATGGATCAAGATACTATAGTCTGGGCCACATGACCAAATTTATAAACGGTGTCACACACAGGTGGTCCAGTGGATACCTTGGTGGTTATCCAAGTGTATTTGTGAGTGACCTCAAAAATAACCTGTTGCTTTGTAGAGTTTGCAAGATCTCATATGTTCATCTTGAAACTCAGGGCCAAATATCAATTGTACCCCACTTCCAAACAATGAATCCATTTTCAGGCCTAAAATCTCTGTGTGCTAAAGGATACATTATTTTTGACATTCCCATAGGGGAGAGGAGACTGGGAGGACACCATGCTCAGGAGACGAGGAACCAAACACCACAGAAACTCCCCGAAGATCACAAAGCAGACCAAGATCAGCATGTTCAGGAAGCGGAGGGGGAGGAAGCAGAGGTGGAGGAAGGGGAGGTGGAGGAAGGAGAGGTGGAGCTTATCAGCACAACAGGTCAGTGTCTGTCACCACAACTTCAAGGTAAATACAGATGTAGGCCTGCATAGTTCAAATATTTTTTTTTTTTTTAGGGACTGAACGTGGGGGTGTGTCAGGAAGTCCAAATCCTCCATTCTCGAGTGCCAGCGCCAAAATAATCATTCAGGAAATCATGGAATGCAGTAGCGAAATGGACATTATGAGAAAGAGAATAAATGTGATTGAGCAAAAATATAAAAACTTTATAGATATTTTGGGGAGAATAGTGTGAACCCCCCTGTTTTTGTGTTTTGTTATGCGTCAGAAATTTGCAATGGGATTTCCACCAGCCCAAATGTGAAGATGCACACAGTGACTCAACATGTGCTATCTGCCGTCACAGGATATCTATGTCCCTGTTTTGGGGGTGGAACCTCTTCCTCCCTACTCAAGTAGGTGAGAGGAAGGGTTTTCACCCCCAAAGCACGACCATTGATCCCCCATGATGGCAGATAGCACATGTTTACCTTAGCCATGGGATCATGTTGAAGATACCCATTTGAGCCTCAAAAAGAAAGTGTGGTTCTTCACATTTGGGATGGATCAGGGGTAACATCACCCCATCTCATGTTTGTATTTTTCACTGTGTTATTTTGTTACTTTTTTGTAAAAAAAAAATTGGCTTTTGACCCATGCATGTTTCTGCAAAAAAAGCCGCCCAAACAAAAAAAAGGCTTGAATATCGCAAACCACCCAAAAATGTGGTGAAATCAATAAAAACATTCGGGAAGTCTAAAAAAGGTGTGGCTTGTTCTTTCTATGCTCAATAGCAGTTCTGAAGATGCAAAATCAAGGTTTTTACCTGTGAGATTTGAGGCTATTTACTAAGGACAAATACACTTGGCACTACTAGAACCTGGGAGACACATAAACCCAAAATACAAGAATGACAACACAAGTTTGTAGTAACTCTAATTTTTTTTTTTTTAAAAAAGGTTAGAAAATGTCAGATGTGGTCTGGCATTGCGATGGCCCCCCTACCCGTGAAGTACTCTACGTATTTCTGACGTACTTCACGGGCACTTTGGGGGGCCAAGCCAGTACGGGCAGTGTTGAGGCCGGTCAGAATGGTCATCTCGGATGGACCGGCCTCAGGCCCAACTGTTGACACATATGTTGTTGAATAATGTCTTAGGAAATTGTGCATTATGCAGCAGCAGTACACAATGTTGTTCAGTTTGTATTCCGCCAAATGGATAGCTGTCTGAAACAGGCGGAACCGGCTGGTCATTATCCCGAAGGCATTCTCCACAACTCTCCGGGCTCTGGCCAGCCGGTAATTAAAAACCCTCCTCTCCGGGGTGAGGGTGCGTTGGGGAAACGGCCGCATGAGGTGTGGTCCAAGTCCAAAAGCTTCATCCGCAATGAAAACAAATGGTAGCCCTTCCACGTTCTCTGCATCTGGAGGCAGTGCAAGACCCCCAGCCTGCAGATGGTGAGCGAACTCCGTCTCAGCGAATACTCCGCCATCGGACATCCGGCCGTTCTTCCCCACGTCAACATACAGGAACTCGTACCGTGCCGACACCACCGCCATTAACACAATACTATTAAAACCTTTATAGTTAAAATAGTATGACCCCGAACGGGGTGGCGGCACTATGTGGACGTGCTTCCCATCAATTGCCCCTCCGCAGTTGGGGAAATCCCACCGCTGGGCAAATTGGGAGGCCACAGTCAGCCATTCCTGTGGTGTGCTAGGGAACTGTGGAGTCAAACAAAAAGAAGACATTAGTACGGTTTATGTTTACAGTGCAAGCAGATTACACACAAAGACATTGTTGACCAACATCATTCTAACATTATTATTTAAGGGAGTATTTCCTACCAATAAACAAAAGGCCCACTTAGCAGATGCCTCACCCCCGCTGAGTGGACATTCTAAACTAATCTAAGGGGGGGGGGCTTGAGGTGATTGTGGGGGATACAAAAAAAGGCTCTACCACTCTGCTGAGCTTGATTGAGAACTAAAACTATTTTTACATCTTTAGGGGGGGAGGGAGGGTTGTCAAACTACAAGGGCACTGACCCCAAAAATTTGTAAAGGAGAATAGAAGGCTAGCTGGGTTTGGGCCCAGGATAGAATGCTGGAGAGGTTAGTGAAGGGAAATAGGCATGTAGGGCCCAAAAAGGCCTTTAAAGGTAAAAACATGCATGGGGAAAATGGGGACATTACCAGGATATTACAAACAGGCAAATTTGGGTTAGGATGAAAAAAAAATAGAACATTATAAAACAATAAAAACATATAATGTGATGTTAAAGGAGCAAAATTACCTTCATATAGTCCTTCTGCAGGACCTGAATAATGGCCGAACACGTCTCAGGGATAATGATCCCGCAAGCCTGGGGGGAGATGCCTGTTGTGAACTTGAGGTCCTGCAAGCTTCTCCCAGTCGCCAGGTATCTCAACGTGGCAATAAGCCTCTGCTCGGCAGTGATCGCCTGGCGCATCACAGTGTCCTGCCTCGTGATATAGGGGGACAGCAAATCCAACAGACGGTGAAAAACGGGGTCCGTCATCCTGAGATAATTCCTGAAATCATCAGGATTATTCTCATGGATTTCCCGCAGCAGAGGCATATGAGAGAATTGGTCCCGCTGGAGCAACCAATTCTTAGTCCATGAACTCCTCCTCACCCTGTTCACAGACTGAACTCGGGTTACAGTGTTAACTGCAACACCAAGTCCAAAGCCAGCACGAGCTCGAGAACGAGAACGCACTTCAAACATGGTCTTAAACCGGTCGGCTGGTCAGAACGCACTTAAACAGAACGCACCGTGGAACAGCAAGGCCTGAGAAGAACGACCTGAAAAACAGTAAACGAACGGCCAAGAAGGCACTGCAAGGCAGTAACGACCTGACTGCATGCACTGAATCACAAATAAGAACCCACAAGCACAAACTGAACTACCTGGAAACGATCTGCAAAGCACGGAGACTGAAAAGCGCGAATCGGCTCTCACCAAACTTTTACTAACACGCAGTAACACAAAATCAGCAAAAGCAGCCCAAGGGGTGGCGCCATTAGATTTGTTCGGCCCTTTTATAGCACGTCGTAAGTTTTGTACGTGCCGTCGTTTTCTTGCCGTCGGTTTTTGGACTGATGGTGTGTGGCCAAGACTGATGAAAAACAGTTTCATTGGATTTCCGATGGTCAAATCCATCGGACGAAAATCCATAGGTTATCCGATCGTGTGTACAGGGCTTAAGCCTAATGACCTCTCTGGTACAGCAACTGAGTTCATTGAACAAACATTCAAAAGCTGATTTACGACCATTAGGGTTTGTATTGAATAGAGAACTCATTTTCTATTGCATACTAGTCTACAGGAATTCAAAATCAGCTTGAAATAGGTCAGGCAGGTTAGGAGGTCAAACGCACCTGCAAAGAATTCTGAATTATCTCAGAAGCATCTCAAACTGATGTTAAAAGCAAGCTGAGATTTCCCATCAACAAAAAATTCAAAGCCCATCAACAGAGTCCCTTAGGAATTGGTGGGAGACAAGCCGTGTCTGTGTCCTCACAAATCATTGACAGCTATGACATTTTGGTAAATTTTCCGCATCTAAGTTATGTTGCGCGACATACAAACATTACTAGTGTTTTTCTTTTCCAAAATTTGCATTTAGGTTTTGTCACATGGTTGTTTTAAATGCAAGAAGTGCTTAGGGGAGTTCTTTTTCATGCTTACAGGCTTTAGGCTCTGTAACATTTGACAGGCATCACCATGTACCTTGAGAAGTTATACTCTGCACATTTTAAACTGGTACTGAGATTTAAAAAAAACTGCAATAAATTGCAGATCGAACGTGGATAATGCCTTTTTACTCTCACATATTTTTTTAAAAGAAGTGATATATAATTTCTCCTGAATTTCTTTGATGTCTCCAAGCACTCAGCTCAGCATCACACATTTCTAGACAGATGCAAAAACTTTCCTTTCAGATGAACACTAAAAGTTTTTTATAATTTATGTAAAATGTTTTTTTTTTTAACCATTGTGGTGTTTTGAATTGTACATATTACAACGTAGATACTAATCTATTTAATGCTAATGCGAATAACATATAACTTGATTATTAAAAAAAAATATATATATATATAATTACTCAAGCAAGATGATGTATCCTTTATTCCAATGTTCTTTTAGCAATGAGGAAGTCCACTAACAATTGCTGTCATGACATCCAGAGTTTCAAAATTAATATTTGTCAATATGTCAAAGCAATGTTGTGGGTCATATACTCTATACAAAGCTACCTGTCACATTGTAGATTAGTAAAAAGAAATTGTGTATTGAGAGTGAAGCCTAAGGCCCCATGCACACGAGACGCTGGTAAACGCACGTTCAGAGGCAGTTGGACGCTTTTTTCAACTGCCCATAAACTCATTCAATGTTATCCTATGTGTCCATGCACACAGTCTCATTTTTTGCCATTTATATGCAGTTGCGTTTAACCTCATTTTTCCAGAAGCAAAAAAATGGGTTCAGACGCAAACATTTTCCATGTTTCAGATGCAAAACGCGGCTAAACGCGGTACCGGCGTTTTGCCGCAATTTAGTTTATAAGTGTTTTTAAAGGTGACCTATTTTTTTACATTAGCAATCTCAAAAATGATGGCAAATGATGAAAAACCATTAAAAATATATATTAAAAAAAATGTAATTGCTTGCATTGCATTGTGGACAATCCACAACTTGTGGCAGGTGATGTGGCAAGTGGACAATCCACAACTTGTGGCAAGTGGACAATCCACAACTTGTGGCAGGTAACGTGGCAAGTGGACAATCCACAACTTGTGGCAGGTGACGTGGCTAGGTGACGTGGCAGATGACGTGGCCAGGTGACGTGGCCAGTGGACAATCCACAACTTGTGGCAGGTGACGTGGCCAGGTGATGTGGCCAAGTGACGTGGCAAGGTGACGTGGCAAGTGGACAATCCACAACTTGTGGCAGGTGACGTGGCCAGGTGACGTGGCCAGGTGACGTGGCAGGTGACGTCGCCAGGGGACGTAGTAAGTGGACAATACACAACTTGTGGCAGGTGACGTGGCCAGGTGACGTGGCCAGGTGACGTGGCCAGTGACGTGGCCAGGTGATGTGGCAGGTGAGGTGGCAAGTGGACAACTCACAACTTGCGGCAGGTGACGTGGCCAGGTGGACAATCCACAACTTGTGGCAGGTGACGTGGTAAGTGGACAATCCACATCTTGTAGCAGGTGATGTGGCAAGTGACATGCTAAATACAAGTACACTGCTGCTCTCTCAGCTGCTGCTACTCACTCTGGTCTCACAAAATGGCTGAAATGGTTAAATAATACTGTTTTTTGAGCTTAGGGAGGGTCTTATGATGTTTCTTAACTAAACGCTTATAGACGCAAACGAGATAAAACGCGTTAAAACG
Source organism: Rana muscosa (assembly GCA_029206835.1). Classification (NCBI taxonomy): domain Eukaryota; kingdom Metazoa; phylum Chordata; class Amphibia; order Anura; family Ranidae; genus Rana; species Rana muscosa. The sequence continues at coordinate 704,734,964 of CM055118.1, forward strand.
CCGCTAAACGTGGCTGCAATCGCGGCAAAACGGGTGTTTCTAAATGCCGGTTTCAGCCTTTAAAAACGTGCATTCAGCAGAGTTTGCACCGGCGTCTCGTGTGCATGGGGCCTAAGTTGTTTTTATTTCAACCCCTTTGACAAATATGTTTGAACAATAGACATTAATAACAGCATTTTCAACATCCATATGTAATTAATGTTATAAAACCCATAATAGTATTCATTAGAGCTGGTGAACAGGATCCAGAGGAAAACAAGAATGTGACACCCAATTGCACAAACAAGAAAAAAAATATTATCGTACCACTAGGAATCAGCAAAGAGGATATGTTCATCCTGTTTGATTTTCAAAACAGAGGTCTTAGTTGCAAACATGGTAGCTCCATAGCCTTAGTTCAGGCTTCTGGGTAACATGTAGTCCAAATTTAAATAATACGTTTACACAAAGAGACACAGTAAGTATGAAATTGATGAAGATAAGCTTATCTTGGTGTTACCAAAAAGCTCCCAACAATGCATGCAACATATAAATCCCTCTCTTAAAAAACACAGTTGCAGATTTAAGCCCAAGCAAGTCAAGTTTAAAACGTATCTGAACCCTAAGGCTATGTTTAGATGTGTGGCTGTTATTGCCTCATCTCGGAAAAGTGTTTGCTTTTCAGAGCCACGTGACAGGTGCTGAAGAGGAAATAAGCCACCTCCTCTACACTTGTTTTTGCCCTGTAAATTCCACACCACCATGCTGCAACTGTTTGAATGGTTCACATTCGTTACTGTCAGTTAAATGAGAATGGGGTATAAACTTTGCAGTGACCAGGAAACAAGGCATTGGTGATGCAGCATGTGAGCAAACAACGCCCCCCCCAACCACAAGTCTAAATGAGCCCTAACAAGAAGTAACCTCTCTTATTTGCTCTTTTTTGTATTGCCAATTAGAGCATTGAAAGTGTTTTGGTATATATAAGTTTGATAAGGTTACAAAAAAATCTGTTGATGTGCGATGCACGTGCTTTCTTCCTGTGCTGCCAATTGTCTATTACATTGTTTTGAGTTAGCTCTGAGAGCTACACAAGAAAGTAAAATGGTGGGGTTCTGTGGTCATATCTTGTTTTTGTTGTTCTGATAAAGAAGGGTGAATAAAGTGCCATCACAGGACTGGAAGTGTATTAATATTAGAATCACTAGGGGGAACTAAAAATTGCTGAAAATAGAAAACAAATTCGGCCACCACATCTTTGGACTCGTTAACTGCCATATATACATTTTAAAACAAACAGACTTGTTGCGCTTAGTAGACAATAAAAACATATGTAAACAGCTGCTGACACTATATTGCAGGACACAATAGAAAGAATTTAAAAAATAAAGGTGTAGCGCTAAAAAAATGAATAATGATAAAAAGCCTAAAGTTCATCAATGTTTATTGCTGGAACAATCGAAATGGAATCCACATCTGAATTAACTTCATATAAGTAAGGATAGAAAGACCATCACCATCACCCGATATTACTGAATTTTACCATCAGTTTATAGGGTATACACATTAAATGCATTAAATCGTGACACCTCCGATCCCTCCTGCTCCAAACATGATCCACTCCACACAAGATTACACTGATCTTCCTCTCATTAGACCAAAAAGGTATACACAGATAACTTCCTCTTTTTAGAGCTTACAATGACTATGCTCCAATGTAATGAGAGCACTCCAATATCCTCATAAATGCAAGAAGGAGAAAAAGGAACGCTCATTGTGCAGACATCCAAGTAGAAACCGATTTATTTTGAATAAAAGGAGATGTATACACTCACATTTAATAAGACTCTGTCAAGCATATGGAAACGACCAGCGCTTCCTACCAACAAGATGGCGGCCGGGCCTCCGTCCACGTCCTACGTCACACGTCCCTAGCTCCACCCAACATTTCGTCATAAACATGCGTCATCGGTTTCTACTTGAATGTCTGCGCAATGAGCGTTCCTTTTTTCTCCTTCTTGCATTTATGTGGATATCGGAGTGCTCTCATTACATTGGAGCATAGTCATTGTAAGCTCTAAAAATAGGAAGTTATCTGTGTATACCTTTTTGGTCTAATGAGAGGAAGATCAGTGTAATCTTGTGTGGAGTGGATCATTTTTTGAGCAGGAGGGATCGGAGGTGTTACGATTTAATGCATTTAATGTGTATACCCTATACACTGATGGTAAGAGTCAGTAATATCGGGTGATGGTCTTTCTATCCTTACTTATATGAAGTTAATTCAGATGTGGATTGCGTTTTGATTGTTCCAGCAATCAACATTGATGAACTTTATGCTTTTTATCATTATTCATTTTTTTAGCGCTACACCTTTATTTTTCAATATATATATTTTTAGCTATTGGGTTTATGTATGCTTGAAGTCCTGAATCCAACTTTATTTTAACCAAACTGTATACTAGTGTAGCGGGTACTTACTTTCCCGGGGAAAGATTTGAATCTTTTCGGTGACACCGGTGGTGTGTTCCGGCGGTCCACTGGGTGGTGCTGTCACCCTGGGCTGACAGACGGAAACCGCTGTGTGCCGAGCCTCCTTTTTGTCCTCTCTAGGCAGCGGTATGGTGGGGCGGGGAACCCACTGTGCTTGCTGGGAGAGGGTATAAGGGGGCCGGCCATCTTGGTCACGGGGTCTTCGTCCCAGGCACCTTCAGCTTGCGGACGGGGGTTCGTGTTCGTCCTCTAGGCGGCCTAGGCCTAGAGGACCACCGGAGATCGTGTTCCACCTCAGGCACCTTTAGTCCTGGGGTGAGGTACTCGGATGGAGGTCCGGAGCTCAGTGCCCAACACTGAGTTCTGCGAGGGAAGGATCCTAGGGCACTCCGGGGATGGATGCCTGAATCCGAGGTGGGCGTAATGGACCGGGAAGAGCTCCTCATCTGAAGACCCGGTGCAGCAGACTGCCGGTGACGGGTGAGTCTCTTGTCGGAGACCGTCCGGAAGGAAATTTCCCTCGTGCGGAGACCATAGCCCACTCTCAAGGAGGAGAGTGGAGGATCGAATTTGTGTCTGGGCCTATTCGTACACACACCTCCTTTTCTGTTCTATAGCCAAGGGAGTCCATGTTATGTTCTGAATAAAGGAGTGTTGGACTTTGACGGTGTGTGGCTCAATTTCTGGCAGACGAGGTTCAAGGAGACTCTTGGAGGGAGGATCCGATGCACAGCACAGACCCGAAGGTAACAAGAGACATTGCTGAGACCACATACACCACTGTGGTGGAAGCCTGGCGTAGCTCACCCCTCTCCCTCCCCTATCATACCCCTAGACCAGAGACAGTGCGAGTTGGAAACTTTAATAGAGGGGAGCGGGGAGGTAAAGTGTGCGCTACACTAACAATTGTAGTTATCACATAAATCATACTTTAAAGATGTTAACCTCCAACATGTCAAAGTAATTCTATGAGCTACACTGGGTTCTGGATGTATTTGTAATATGGTTTAGGAACTTGTCACCAACATGCTAATTTAGCATGTACACAGCCTTCCTCTTGTAGGTATGTGCTAACCCTCCCATAGTCCTGATCCAAACCACAAGGCTGTCCTACCAAAATCGGATCCATTGCAGAATTCCTAGTCATCTCACCTAAAGCAGGACTCTAGTGTGATAAACATTCAGGACAGCATGGACATGTATAAGTGACTTCATTTAAACTTAATGCGCCAGTATACTTAACAATGAGAACTGTAAGGTCACATTGTAGGTAATGTAGGTCACATTGTAGGTAATGTAGGTCACATTGTAGGTAATGTAGGTAAAACAGTTCAAACACAGTATAATGTGCATGAATCCTATCATTTTATTTCAGTCCTATGGGCATACTTTTTTAAATCTTTTAAATCTTTTCACTAGCAAAGTTTATTTGAAATTACTTTGTAACTTGCATTTCAGTCCTCTTTGCTACATCAATTTGTTAAAATATTATATAACAACATTGCGTTAAAAAACACTGTTCATCTTGATTGCACAGTGAATTTTTATCTTAAAATTATGTATATTTTACCTTTACAACAAATGCAGATAATTATGCAAAATAATCACACACATAGGGATTATTTTTATGTTAATTTTCTTTGAATGTGTTTGCATTAGCTCATTAATATGACTTGTGCTCTTATAGCTATCATGCTTGTAACACCCTGAGACGCATTCTTTAATATATAAGGAAAAGAAAAACTGTCATGCACAGTAAAGCTATGTACTGGTCATTCAATAGTAATAAAGGTGTATTAGAGCATTGATATTTATATATATTTTATATATGTACTGTATATAATATATATATATATATATATATATATATATATATATATATATATATATACACATACACACAGTGGGTATAGAAAAGAACCACCCCCACCCCCTTTAAAAATAATCAGATTTTGTTGCTTTGCAGCCTGAAATGAAGACAAACACAGTTTTAGTTTTATTCAGCTGCATTTACAATTAAAAACAGAATCACAGAGTTGGAAAAGAGGATTTCTCTTTTCTATGCCCACTGAATATAAAGTATATACAATATATTATACAGTGGGTACAATAATAATATGATGCTCTGTAGATTTTGAAAGTTTGCCCACTTACAAAGAAATGATTAGTCTATAATTTTTATCATAGGTGTATTTTAAATGATAGAGACAGAATTTCAACCAAAAATCCAGACAACACACATGATACAAATGTTATAAATTGAGATGCAGTTTTGTGAGTAAAATACGTATTTGATATCCAAGCTAAACATGACTTGGTGGAGAAACCCTTGTTGGCAAGCACAGAAGTAAGAAGTTTCTTGTAGTTAGTGACCGGGTTTACACGCATCTCAGGAGGGATTTTGGTCCACTCTTATTACAGATCTTCTCTAAATCCTTAAGGTTTCTTGGCTGTCGCTTGGCAACTCCAAGTTTCAGCTCCCTCCATACATTTTCTATAGGATGAAGGTCTGGAGACTGGACATGGCCCTGTCCATTGGCCCCTCAATCCGGCAAAGTCGGCCTGTACCTTTAGCAGAGAAATAGCGCCAAAGTATCATGTTTCCACCTCCATGCTTGATTATAGGGACGGTGTTCTTAGGGTCATAGTCAGCATTTTTCTTCCTCAAAAAACACAGCGAGTCGAGTTAGTGCCAAAGAGCTCAATTTTGGTCTCATCTGACCACAGAACTTTCTCCTAATTCTTCTCTGAATTATTTACATGTTCATTGGCATGATAGTACATGTGCCTCCTTGAGGAAGGGGACTCACTGTGTTTGAAGGAAGAAAAATTCTGTCTATGACCCTAAGAACACCATCAAGCACAGAGGTGGAAACATTATGCTTTGGGGCTGTTTCTCTGCTTTGGGGCTGTTTCTATTGTAAAATCTTGGATGAGAACCTTCTTCCCTCAGCCAAAACTCTGAAGATGGGTCATGACCCGTAACATACTGCCTAGGCAAGAAAAGAATGGCTCAAGAAGAAGAACATTAAGGTCATGGAGTGGCCCAGCCAGTCTCCAGACTTTAATCCTATATTTAATTTATGGAGGGAGCTGAAAGTTCGAGTTGCCAAGTGACAGCCAAGAAACCTTAAAGATTTTGAGAAGATCTGTAGAAAAGACCAAAATCCCTACTGAGATGTGTGCAAACCCTATTAGGAGTATTAGGGCACTTTCACACTGGGGCAGGCGGGCATCGGCGGTAAAGCGTTGCTATTTTATAGCGGCGCTTTACCGTGATTTTTGCGGCACTTTTCGCCCATGCAGCGTCGCTTTGCCGGCGCTTCGGCGACGCTGCCAATTGATTTCAATAGGCAGGGGCACTTTAGGAGTGGTGTATACAGTACACCGCTCCTAAAGTGCGTCCAAGATGCTGCTTGCAGGACTTTTTTTGCGTCCTCCTGCCAGCGCACCACTCCAGTGTGAAAGCACTCGGGCTTTCACACTGGAGTCAGAGAATAGATGCTTTACAGGCGCTTTGCAGGCGCTATTTTTAGCGCTGTGGCACCTGTAAAGCGCCTCAGTTTTAAAGTAGCCTTAAGATCAGTGCTTTCACCCTGGTCAGGAATCCCTTTCACCAGCTCATTTCCCCTAGCTGCCTGCTTCACTCTTTGCCATATCACCCAGCTGGAGCTCTCCAAACAACGGGGTAAGGAAACATGATATCACTGCTCACACCATCTCCCATCTCCCCCCTTAAGAAGCACATGAACTTTCCATCTGCGGAAGGACAAGGCCAGGTTCAGTATCATATCCTAGAAAAAGTGCAGGTTGTAAACCCTGCTGACCCAATGGGGCTAGGCCAAGTACAAGAGGGCTGTCTGTATCACCTATCAGTAGCTATATATATGTATAGAGAGAGGGAGGGAGAAGGGACAGTTTACTTGTTTTAGGGATTCCATATTTATACATATACAGGGATAACAAAAACATTGTTTCCTTAGACTCCATTTACACAGGGGCAACACGACTTCCAGCGCGACTTTGGGAGGCAACTTGGACACGACTTGAGTATGAATCACAGCGCGACATGAGGCAACTTACAAGGCAACTTCAAGAGTCCTCTAAGACAGGAGGCTTTCCAGTGGCCAATCAAACAAGAATCAGCTCTGTGGGAGGGAGAGGGGAGGGAGGGGTTTGCCTGAGAAATGTATGTTCTCTTCCTGCATTGTTGCTTCTGTTAAGACAGGGGATCCGACTTCTGAGGCGACTTCCATTGAAATCAATGGGTACAAGTTGCCTACAAGTCGCCTAGAAGTCGGATTGAAGTAGTACAGGAACCTTTTCTGAAGTCGGAGCGACTGGAGTAGTGTGCATTAAGACGGCTCCATTCACTTACATTGATTTTCTCATGCAGCGCGACTTAAGGCGACTAGGGACGACTTGGGGCGACTTGAAGTCGGATCCAAAGTCGTCCCTGTGTGAATGGGCTCTAAGGGATAATTCCAGCAGTAAAGCAAACTATTGATTAATCTATGTGAGTAGCTTTATGCTTAGCGACTCACCTCACTTTCCTTAAAACAGAGACTTCCTGTTTCCCCCCCAAAAAACTTGTGGCTATCCAGCCTAGTGAAACCTAGTGGCTACTAAACCTAACTTTTTGCACCCTAGCCGGGGGAAAGAAACAGGATCCAGGATCATATTGCAGCAAGCTGTCATTCATAAAGCTTGTATACTATGTTGAGTAGACTTGTGCACAACGGAAAAATTTGTTTAGTTTCGGTTCGTTTCTTGTGCACAACGGAAAAATTTGTTTACTTTCGGTTTGTTTCTTTTCGGTCCTGTTGATTCGTAATCGTTCGTAATTTTGCTAGACGGGATTTTTTGTGTTCGGACTAATTCGTATTTTCGCAAGCGACATTTTTCATTGAATCGGAATGATTCGTATTAATGTAAGCCTTATTTTTAGTTGATTTATAATTCGTACTTTCGGTAAAGTATATTGTTTTTCGTTGATTCTGGACACAACTCCTACTTTCGTAACTTTTTTTGGGTTCGTTGATTCGTAACTTTCCGTGTCTCTCTCACAACGACGCTGCCTATTATGCCTAATGTGCTTCGAATGGATTTGTACTTTTCTAAATACATAGCGGTTATTTGTAACGATTCGAAATCTCGTATTTTACTTTCGTTTTTTACATGCGGCTATAGCCTCCACCCTGTACACCATTTTGAGAGGGAGTTCAGCACAGTGAGGGAGAAGCAGAGAGCAGAGCAGAGTGTTATTGTGCTTCGAATGGATTCGTACATTCGTAACTTTTTTCATAACGAATTATGTCGAAGACATTCGGGCATTCGCTATTTGCGATATAATTTATTTCGGATTCGGTTTTATTCGTAATTGCTTTGTTCAGAAATTCGAATGCTTCCGAATGTCCGAAAGTTGCTAAATTCGGACGAATTTCGATTTGTTACGAAACGAATTGCACAAGCCTAATGTTCAGTTTGGATGCAACTTAAAAAGTCTGTTTTATTAAAATGTGTTATGTTCTTTCCTGCTTTAGTGCTGATATATTGTTTGTTTTTAATATCATTATGTTTTTTAACTTTTAATAACAGTAGATTACTTTTTCACAAGGTGGCATTCATTTTTACATATCATAATCAGGGTCCTATTAATATTATTTTATTATCCTTGGTGTGAAAACTTTCATCTTACATAAAAAACAAACAAACAGCTAATGCATATTTGAGAAGGCAGCATGTTGAGATATTTCTTTTTGAATAACAATCTGTCTCATCACATTATCTTGTATGTCACCATTTTTTAAACTAAATTTTGGTGGATAAAAAGCTTTGATGAAACTTGTACATATTATTTTAATTGTTTTTCTCTTCCCATAAGACAACACAGATTTCATTTTCAAACATGTACTAAACATATACACCTTACAAAAAAGCAGAAACATTTTTAATACTTTTTACTGTTAACCCTCTCATCACTTGCAAGTTGGTTTGTATAATATGTGTATAAGAGGTAGTGCTGAGCTGTTGTGGGTGACTATAAAATCAAGGTGTATAAAGTGAAATGTGGAAGGCTCCGTGATATCAAAAAATGTTCCAAGAAATTGCTCCTAAATCTTAGTGTACTAAGCGTACTAAAAAGATATATTACGCAATTCAAAAATTAATAAACCAAAAATATGGTGAACAAAAAGGTAGTGATGAAAAATTATTCCAAGCAATCTAAAACCTTAGTATACTCCTGTATAAATAAAGATAATTGCACTTCCAGTAAGTACTGAAGCAATGGTAAAGTGCAAATGTGCAAAAAATTGTGACATAAAAGTAATAACAGTACCAGTCTTAATAGTTCTCAGAAGGTGAATGGTGCTGTAAACAAATGCTGAAGCAACAATACAGTGCAAATCGTGCAAAGAAATTATATGACAATCCAATTAAAAATACTAATAAACAACTTAATATTTAAATGATCCAAATAAGTGAACGTGCAAAATGATATTGCTGAAAAAGTCCAAGCAATTCCACTTAAAGTGATAAGTGCTGAGGTTGAGTGTTGTGTGATACATTCGTCATAGTCATAGCCGGCGGCGCACTCGCGACCCGGTCCGAAGCTCCATGACCGCGCCCGCGGGACCCGATCGCCGCCGGTGGCCCGCGATCGGGTCACAAAGCTGAAGAACGAGGAGAGGTAAGTGTAAACAAACCTTTCCCCGTTCTTCCTAGTGGCATGTCAGTGATCGTCTGTTCCCTTTCATAGGGAATGACGGTCAGTGACGTCACACGCCAAGCCACGCCCCCCTACAATAAGAATCACTCATTAGGTCACACTTAACCCCTACAGCACCACCTAGGAGTTAAACCCTTCACTGCCAGTGTAATTTTCTCAGTAATCAGTGCATATTTATAGCACTGATCGCTGTAAAAATGACAATGGTCCCAAAAATGTGTCAAAAGTGTCCGATGTGTCCGCCATAATGTCGCAGTCACGACCCGCGGACCCGATCGCCACCGGTGTCCCGCGATCGGGTCACAGAGCTGAAGAACGGGGAGAGGTAAGTGTAAACAAACCTTTCCCCGTTCTTCCTAGTGGCATGTCAGTGATCGTCTGTTCCCTTTCAGTAATCAGTACATATTTATAGCACTGATTGCTGTAAAAATGACAATGGTCCCAAAAATGTGTCAAAAGTGTCCGATGTGTCCGCCATAATGTCGCAGTCACGATACAAATCGCAGATCGCAGCCATTACTAGATAAAAAAAAATATTACTGTATTTATTGGCGTATAACACTCACTTTTTTACCCTGAAAATAGAGGGTAAACTGTGGCTCGTGTTATACGCAGGGGGCTGTGGAAAGTTTTTTCCCTGAAACTTCCCTCTTAAAGTTAGGGTGCGTGTTATACGCCTGTGCGTGTTATACGCCGATAAATACGGTAATAAAAATGCCATAAAACGACCCCCTATTTTGTAGACACTATAACTTTTGCACAAACCAATCAATAAACGCTTATTGCGTTTTTTTTTACCAAAAATATGTAAAAGAATACGTACCGGCCTAAACTGAGGAAAATTTTTTTAAAAAATTATATATTTTTTGGGGATATTTATTATAGCAAAAAGTAAAAAATATGTAATTTTTTTCAAAATTGTCGCTCTATTTTTGTTTATAGCGCAAAAAATAAAAACCGCAGAGGTGATCAAATACCACCAAAAGAAAGCTCTATTTGTGGGAAAAAAAATATGTCAATTTTGTTTGGGAGCCACGTCGCACGACTGCGCAATTGTCAGTTAAATTGACGCAGTACCGAATCGCAAAAAGGGGCCTGGTCTTTGACCAGCAAAATGGTCCGGGGCTGAAGTGGTTAATGGAACAAGCTGAAGTTAAAAGCTGATTGGCTACCTTGCACAGTTTCACCAAAGTTTGCACCCTCAAGTTTTTGTAAGTCAAACCCACAGAGTTTCTTTGTGTAATCAAAGCCTACCTGCTAGAATGTTATAAGACAACCATAGTTCTTTAACCACTTAAGCCCCGGACCAATACGGGCCATTATGACCAGGCTCCTTTTTGCGATTCGGCACTGCGTCGCTTTAACTGACAATTGCGCAGTCGTGCGACGTGGCTCCCAAACAAAATTGGCGTCCTTTTTTTCCCACAAATAGAGCTTTCTTTTGGTGGTATTTGATCACCTCTGCAGTTTTAGTTTTTTGCGCTATAAACAAAAATAGAGCAAAAATTACATATTTTTTACTTTTTGCTATAATAAATATCCCCTAAAAATATATAAAAAAACATTTTTTTCCTGAGTTTCGGCCGATACGTATTCTTCTACATATTTTTGGTAAAAAAAAATCGCAATCTGCGTTTATTGATTGGTTTGCGCAAAAATTATAGCGTTTACAAAATAGGGGAAAGTTTTAAGCCATTTTTATTAATCCTTTTTTTTTTACTAGTTATGGCGGCGATCAGCGATTTTTTTCGTGACTGCGACATTATGGCGGACACATCGGACACTTTTGACACATTTGTGGGACCATTGTCATTTTCACAGCGATCAGTGCAATAAAAATGCACTGGTTACTATGAAAATGACACTGGCAGTGAAGGGGTTAACCACTAGGGGCGCTGGAGGGGTTAAGTGTGCCTAGGGGCGTGTTACTAACTGAGGGGGGGGCGTGGCTACGACTGACACGTCACCGATCTCCGCTCTGATTACACAGAGCGGAGTGTGCTGACATTGTCAGTAGAGGAGCGGGGAGATGTTGTGTTTACACACACATGTCCCCGCTCCGAGCCTCCGTGAGACGATCGCGGGGATCCCCGCGGCGATCGAGTCCGCGGGACCCGCGGTCCCACTCACGGGGAAGGCAGGGGGGTCGCGAGCGCGCCGCCGGCGGCGCGCGCACGACCCCGACGTTGGCAGTTAAAGGGCCACGTACATGTACGTGATTGTGCCTGTACGTGCCATTCTGCCGACGTATATCTCCGTGAAGGGGTCGGAAAGTGGTTAAGCATTACATATGATGGATTTTGTAGTAAACTGTTGGGTATTGGATGAATGATATCAGGGTATAAAAGCAGAAGTTATTCCACCTGTTTGAGAAAGTGCCCCTAATTGAAAAAGGTTTTCCTACATCTGTTATTCATATCTGATGTGTACTCATGTAGTTGTCTAAAAAATTATCACTACATAAATGTACATTCCTAAGGTAAAATAAGTTTCAAATAAGCAATGTGACAGACTGTGATTCTCCTAATAGAATAGGTTATGCTGAGCTGCATTAGCTCAACGTTCATTTACGCAGAGATTTCTCTCCCAAGTCACACAAGCAAGCGGGATGGTTCATTCTCCCTTAAAGTGGAAGTAAACCCTCCTATCGTTTTCAGACAAGGAAGCCGCCATCTTGACCTTTGTTTAATCTTCAACTGCCATGATGCTGCACATGTGACCAGTTATGACAACAGCCATTGGATGGTTTGACAGTTTGGTTCAGAGCACAACCAATGTGGCAGTTAGCATTTCCGGCATGCCGGGAATTTAACTGTTTTTTTAAACTGTTAAATCAATGGGTTTACTTCCACTTTAAGCCTCGTACACACGATTACATTTTCCGGCGGGAATTGTGCGATGACAGACTGTTGGCTTAAAATCCGACCATTTGTACGCTCCATCAGACAATTGTTGTCCAACTTTACGCCAACAAATTTTGGATGGCAGGCTTATAAATTTTCCGCAGACAACTGGCTGTTGTCAAATTTTCCTATCGTGTGTACACAAGTCTGTCAGACAAAAGACCAAAGTACAAACACGCATGCTCAGAATCAATGCTCACCAAACACAACATTAGCAGAAGGTGCCCAAAGGGTGGCGGTCAAGAGCTGAAAAACCACGTAGTACATCACTACGTTTGTGTTTGTTGGCCGGCAATTGAGTGCCGTTTGTATGCAAGACAATTTCCTGGCCAACGCCCTTCGGACAAAAGTCTGACGCTTTGTCTGCGGAAAATCCGATTGTGTGTACGAGGCTTAATAATCATATTACAGGGGATGAGAGAAGGCACTGCTAATATGCTGAGCAACTTTCTTAACGGTAAAACTCTGCACATTTCTATATATATAAAAAAAAAGCAAACCAAAAAACCCCCCAAAAAGAACATAGTTTGTTTGATTGCTCAACTAGTGTTGTCCTTGATATTTTGTTTTACATGACCTAGCAATCATAATTTGGCAGTCAGTATAACATGGTTCTTTGTTACTCTTTATGACAGTCTTTTCAATCCAGATACAAATCATACATGTTTCTTAGATTATTTTTGTGGAGTTCAGATTTTTTATAGTGATTAACCGCTTGCCGGCCAGCGCACGACGATATACGTCGGCACAATGGCACGGCTGGGCAAATGGGCGTACAGGTACGTCCCCTTTAAGATGCGGACGTCGCGAGCTCCGTGAGTCCGACCACGGGACCTGGACTCGGTGATACCCGTGATCGTCTCACGGAGAGGAAGAACGGGAAAATGCTGATGTAAACAAGCATTTCCCCATTCTTCCTAGTGACAGTACACTGATCACAGCTGTAAACAGAAGCGTTGATCAGTGTCGTGTCACACGTAGCCACGCCCCCCCACAGTTAAAACACATCCCTAGGACACACACCTCTTCAGCGCCCCCTCCTGGTTAACCCCTTCACTGCCAGTGTCATTTTTACAGTAATCAGTGCATTTTGAATGAATGAATGAATGACCTGTATAGCGCTACACATGCAAACTGAATCGCCTCTAGGCGCTTTTTGCAGCCAGTGTCTGCTTGGCTGGTGCGGTCATTTTACCCCGTAGGATCGCGACACGCTTGGGGGACACAGTCATACACACATATATACTGGGCCAATTTGGACAAGATCCAATTAACCTACTAGCATGTCTTTGAAGGTTGGGAGGAAACCAGAGTACCTGGAAGAAACCCACGCAGACTTTTATAGCACTGATCTCTGTATCAATGACAATGACAATGGTGCCAAAAATGTGTCAAAAGTGTCCGATGTGTCTGCCATAATGTTGCAGTCACGATAAAAATAGCTGATCGTCGCCATTACTAGTAAAATAAAAATATTAATAAAAATGCCATAAAACTATCCCCTATTTTGTAAACGCTTTAACTTTTGCGCAAACCAGTCAATAAACGCTTATTCCGATTTTTTTACCAAAAGTATGTAGAAGAATATGTATGGGCCTAAACTGAGGAACAAAATATTTTTTTATATATTTTTTGGGGATATTTATTATAGCAAAAAGTAAAAAATATAGCTTTTTTTTTAAAATCGTCACTCTATTTTTGTTTATAACGCAAAAAATAAAAACCGCAGAGGTGATCAAATACCACCAAATGAAAGCTCTATTTGTGGGAAAAAAAGGACGTAAATTTTGTTTGGCAGCCACGTCGCACGACCGCGCAATTGTCAGTTAAAGCGACGCAGTGCCGAATCGCAAAAACTGCTCTGGTCTTTGGCCAGCCAAATGGTCTGGGGCTTAAGTGGTTAACACAGTTTTTTCCCGAATTTTTTGAATAAAAATGAATAATTTAGAAATATCCACACAGTAAATGCGGAGATAATAGAATCAGCTTTTCACAGCCTACAAATATACCACGAATCAGGAGATCAAACAGGACTATTTGACAAGCAGTCCCATGGAATGGTACAAAGTAATGCTGTAACTGGTTAACAGTATCTTCCTCTTATTCTGCAGGGCATCCTATTCTTATTTTGTCTCAGCAATACAGAGAATCAGTAAGCCTTCAGGCAAAAGCTGTGAAACTGCATTTGCTGTGAACAGATGACCTCTATTACTTACTGAGCAGGGGGCCTATGTACAGTTATCTGAAACATTAATAAGCCATCATGCACCAGTCTGTAGACATAAGGCCCAGAGAAAGCACCTTCAGTCTGAATTAAACTTTAATTTAACTGTGTACACAATATTTAATAAAACTACATGCTTTTTAAATGACACAGTAATCGGTAAGTGGAAGACTAAAGCCCTGTACACACGATCGGTTCTACGGATGAAAACAGTCCGATGGACTTTTTTCATCGGACAAACCGATCGTGTATGGGACCCATCGGTCTTTTTTCCATCGGTTTTAAAAAATAGAACATGTTTTACATTTTTCCGATGGATCAAAAACCGATAGCAAATTCCGATCGTCTATGGGCAAGTCTATCGGATAAAAAACCCATGCATGCTCAGAATCAAGTCGACGCATGCTCAGAAGCATTGAACTTCATTTTTCTTGGCTCATCGGAGGGTTTTACGTCACCGCGTTTGGAACGGTCGGTTTTTTGACTGATGGTGTGTAGGCAAAACTGATGGAAGTCAGCTTCATCGGATTTCCGATGGAAAAATCCATCGGATTAGAATCCATAGGATATCCGATCGTGTGTACGAGGCGTTAAAGTTAAAGTGTCTGTACTGGAAATATGTATTTACCTGCTTCAAAATATCATTTCTTTTTTTAACATGCACATGAAAATAATGCAAAACATGCCTACATTTAATGGCTGGATATCCAAAGTGACCCTGACTTTGTGACATGTCTCTCAAGACTCAACGTGAGCTGTAGTATCTTGTAGTATTAATATTAATTTAGGAAACTTTAACTGCTAGGTTTAGTAGTGGCACCAGGGGGCTACTTGGGTGTGCTATAATTCTTTAACAACTCTTACAACACCTCTATCTGCTCTCTTAGCAAACAAAAAAAGCAAGAAATAATATGAATTCCAGTGTGCTTCTTGCAATTGTGGCAGCCTTGCCTTGCTAAAGTAAGTGAAACTACTAAATTCTAATGCTGGGTGTTATTGCTGGCTTTGGGTTATTTTGCTGGGAGTTATTGTGTGAGGGTTATTTCTGGCTGGGGGGACTGTGCTGGGGGTTAGTGCGCTTGAGATTTTTTGCCGGAGGTTATTGCTTGCCCTAAGATTTGCTGGGGGCTATTGCTAAGGGTTATCCTTGCTGGCCTTAATACTTCCTGGAGATTATTCTGGGGTATATCATTGCTGGCCCTTACACTTGCTGTGGGTTAATAATGCTGGCCCTGTTGCATGCTGGGGTTTATTTTTGCTGGCCCTAACACTTTCTGGGGTTTATTGCTGGGGAATATTTTGTTGAAACTACAGTAAAGCTAAAAAGGGAAATGCGGCATACTGAAAGTCATGTACTATGAAGCAACTCCAATTTTATTGATCTTGCTCAATTTTTGGCCTTGCCCACAAATGCACAACAAGCAATGCGCTGTGCAGTTTTCTTCTTAATCCCTGCAAGGCACTGGCAAATTGTCCATGTAGTGTACCACATTCTTCTTCTGAATTCCTTCAACCGCTTGCCGACCGTATCACTTATATGTATGGCGGCAAGGTGGCTGGGCTGCACCAGATCGCGTACTAGGTATGGGATCTGGTACTTCCGGGGAGGGGTCGTGTGCACGCACCGCCAGCGACCTGTGCTCTGATTATACATAGCGAATGATGATCAGCGGGTGCCGGCCAATGAATGACCACTGGCACTCACCGATCCTTAGGAGGGCACACAGTACAGAGCTCTGCCTATGTAAATAAGACAGAGCTCTGTCATGTCAGCGGGGAAGTAATGGATTTTCTTTCCCCGCTAAGCAGGGAATAAGATCCATGACTTCCCTTAGTAAAAGCACAACACACAGTACACCAAAACACTGGTTAGGCACACATTTAACCTTTTGATTGCCCTAGATGTTTAACCCCTACCCAGCCAGTGTCATTAGCACAGTGACAGTGCATATTTTTAGCACTAATCACTGTATTAGTGTCACTGGTTCCCGAAAAGTGCCAGTTAGTGTCCGATTGTTCGCCACAATATCGCAGTCCTGCTATAAGTCACAAATCGCTGCCATTACTAGTAAAACATGTTTTTTCTGAATTACAATTCCAGTTTATATATGCCATACTTTGTAGAGATTAGTTTTGCGCAAACCAATCAATATACGCTTATTGGGATTTCGTTTTTTTTTTTATTGGATATGCCTTATAGCAGAAAGTGAAAAAAAAAATTATATATATATATATATATATATATATATATATAGTAAGAATAAGAGGGACGCTGACTCCAGTTGTATTTCAACGAATTCTTCTTTATTAGTCGATCATTTGCAGACAAAGCATTAAGTAAATGGCAGCCACTGTACAGTTCCGAGCATCCCTGCTCTTCCTCTGGCTAACAGGCTAGATGTGACTCACATCTAGCCTGATAGCCTGAGGAAGAGCAGGGATGCTCGGAACTTATTCTTACTAATTATTGCTGGTGGAATTTGGGAGTCCACCCTGACGGCTCTCCACTCTATTCCAAAAAGAAAGGGAAGTAACCAACCCAAAGTTTTGTATATATATATATATATATATATATTATTTTTTTCAAAACTGTTGTTTTTTTTTTGTTTATAGCGCAAAAAATAAAAAAAACGCAGTGGTGATCAAATACCACCAAAAGAAATCTCTATTTGTGGGAAAAAAGAAAATACATTTAATTTATGTTCAGGGTTGCATGACGCGCAATTGTCAATTAAACTATCGCAGTTCCGTATTGCAAAAAATGGCCTGGCCATGAAGGGGTTAAATCATCTGGAGGTCAAGTGGTTAAGGCGTCACTCATAATTCTTTTCAAATGTTGACAACTAGAGTTTATTTTTTCTCCCGCTGACACCGAAAAGGAACAAATGTTCGCACTTGCTGATCAGCATTGTGAGGGACACTTGTTACATACATCTGACCACTGCACACTGTACACTTCAATGTGCTTAAAAGGGACTGCAGTCTATATGCTTATTACTAATGATGTGCTCAGGCGTTTTGGTTAGTACCCACCAGGAAGCCATCACTGCACACCGCCAATCATAGGCAGCGTGTTTATGTGCAGCTGCGGGCCGGCAAATGCCTATGATTAGCGGTGTGCAGTGACAGCTTCATGGCGGGTACGACCCGAACATGCCTGAGCCCATTATTACTTATTACACTATGAATGGTTACTATTTATCATTGCATCTTTCATTTTCCGACAAAGCATTTCTCACTGTCTACTTTTAATATACAAAAGGATATTCTTAAGCCTGGTACACACAATCGGATTTTCCACAGACAAAGCGTAGGACTTTTGTCCGAAGGGCGTTGGCCATGAACTTGTCTTGCATACAAACGGCAAAGAATTGTCGGTCAACAAATATGAAACTACGTGGTTTTCTTCAGCGCCACCCTTTAGGCAACTTCTACTAATGTTGTGTTATGGTTAGCTGCATCGGACAATTGTCGGATTTTTCGCCAACAAATGTTGGATAGCATGCTTTAAAATTTTCTGACAACAAATGTGTGTTGTCGGCTTATCCAATCGTGTGTACAGAAGTCCTTCGGAAAAAAAATCCAAAGTACAAACACGCATACTCAGAAGCAATGCTCACCATAATACAACATTAGCAGAAGTTTCCCAAAGGGAGGCGCTAAGGAGCTGAAAAACCACGTCGTTTCGTGTTTTTTGGCCGACAATTCGTTGCTGTTTGTATGAAAGACAAGTTCATGGCCAATGCCCTTCGGACAAAAGTCCTACGCTTTTTCCATGGAAAATCCGATCGTGTGAACCAGGCTTTACAGTATAGGGGTGCTTTCACACTGCTCCATTAAAAAAATGTGTTAAAAATGCATATGCATTTTTATATGCATTTTTGATGCAATTCCGGTGCATTCCAGGTTGGCATGCACTTGTGAAACATGGATATGTGACTCCAAAAATGTAGAAACAATGTTTTTGACGGGTTTTTTATTCATTTCCTTTCATTTCAATTAGGAGCTGTGTTTTTGATGTGGTTTTGAAAAGCACACCAAAGATACAGCATGCAGAACTTTTCAAAATGCAGGACACCCTCAGCACAGTGGTATGAAGAGGCCCATAGGATTTAAAGAGAAATATTTTAATTGTATTTTCTAGCATTTTTAGCAAGGTAGAAACACAGCAAAAAAAATAAAAGAGAGAAAAGGAACTCTCAGTCTGGGTTCACACTAGTGCGACACGACAGCCGTCCTACTTTGGATCTGACTTTGAATGAACGGGGATCCGACTTGGATCCCCGCCAATGGCAGGCACTGTGTTTGGTATGAATCTTGAGAGGGAACTCCAGGCCAAATTTTAAATAAAAAACCAGGAGCATACCTTGGGTCTGGTCTGGATTTGAAAGGGAACCCCAACGCCGAAAAAACAGCGTGGGGGTCCCCCCCAAAATCCAAACCAAACCCTTATCCGAGCATGCAACCTGGCAGGCCGCAGGGGAAGAGGGGGGGATGAGAGAGTGCTCTCCCCTCCCTCCTGAACCGTACCAGGCCGCATGCCCTCAACATGGGGGGTTTGGTGCTCTGGGGCAGGGGGGCGACCTGCGGCCCCCCCACCCCCAAGCACCCTGTCCCCATGTTGATGAGGACAGGGCCTCTTCCCGGCAACCCTGGCCGTTGGTTGTCGGGGTCTGCGGGCGGGGGGCTTATCGGAATCCGGGAGCCCCCCTTTAATAAGGGGGCCCCCAGATCCCGGCCCCCCACCCTATGTGAATGAATATGGGGTACATTGTACCCCTACCCATTCACCTGGTGGAAAAAAAAATTCAATAAAAAACACACACAGCTTTTTAAATTAATTTATTGCACAGCTCCGGGGGTCTTCTTCCGACTTCGGGGGTCTCCGGTTCTTTCTTCCGCCGGGCCTTCACTATCTTCTTACAGCTCTTTTGCTAGCGAGAGGCCCGGTCTTCCCGTCGTCTCGTCCGGCTCTCCGTTGTCCTTCTGCCGGCCCCTCCTCTATTTTCTTCCAGCTCTTTTGCTAGTGGAGGGGCCGGTCTTCCCATCGCCGTCTTCTTCTCTCTTCTCCTCCTCGATGTTGACGCTTCGCTTCCTCCCGCTGAAATACTGGCTGTTCGCTCCGCTCCGCATTAATATAGGCTTCTCATGACGTCACAGTCACATGCTCCCATGACGTCACAGTCACATGCTCCTGGGCCACCCGGAGCATGTGACTGTGACGTCATGAGAAGCCTATATTAATGCGGAGCGGAGCGAACAGCCAGTATTACAGCGGGAGGAAGCGACGCGTCAACATCGAGGAGGAGAAGAGAGAAGAAGACGGCGACAGCGACGGGAAGACCGGCCCCTCCACTAGCAAAAGAGCTGGAAGAAGATAGTGGAGGGGCCGGCAGAAGGACAACGGAGAGCCGGACGAGACGACGGGAAGACCGGGCCTCTCCGCTAGCAAAAGAGCTGTAAGAAGATAGCGGAGGCCCGGCGGAAGAAAGAACCAGAGAGCGAGAGAAGAACCGGAGAGCGGGAGAAGAAGAAGGCGACAGAGAAGACCGGGCCCCGCTAGCAAAAGAGCTGGAAGAAGATAGCGGAGACCCGGCAGAAGAAAGAACCGGAGACCCCCGAAGTCGGAAGAAGACCCCCGGAGCTGTGCAATAAATTAATTTAAAAAGCTGTGTGTGTTTTTTATTGAATTTTTTTTTCCACCAGGTGAATGGGTAGGGGTACGATGTACCCCATACTCATTCACATAGGGTGGGGGGCTGGGATCTGGGGGCCCCCTTATTAAAAGGGGGGCTCCCGGATTCCAATAAGCCCCCCGCCCGCAGACCCCGACAACCAACGGCCAGGGTTGTCGGGAAGAGGCCCTGTCCTCATCAACATGGGGGCAGGGTGCTTTGGGGTGGGGGGGCCGCAGGTTGCCCCCCTGCCCCAGAGCACCAAACCCCCCATGTTGAGGGCATGCGGCCTGGTACGGTTCAGGAGGGAGGGGGGCCGCTCTCTCATCCCCCCCTCTTCCCCTGCGGCCTGCCAGGTTGCGTGCTCGGATAAGGGTCTGGTTTGGATTTTGGGGGGGACCCCCACGCTGTTTTTTCGGCGTAGGGGTTCCCCTTCAAATCCAGACTAGAGCCAAGGGCCTGGTATGCTCCTGGAGGGGGAACCCATGCCAGTTTTTTATTTAAAATTTGGCCTGGAGTTCCCCCTCAAGAGCAGCACAGCACAAGTCGCATGCCAAAGTCGGATCATGCAAGACTGCGGTCCGACTTTGAACCAACTTCAATGATAGTCAATGGGCTGAAGTCGGATCAAAGTCGGACCGAAGTTGTACAGGGAGCATTTTCAAAGTCGGACCAACATGTGGGACCAAAGTCGGACCAGTTAAGACGGCTCCCATAGGGAAACATTGATTTTCACACGTCATGCGACATGAGCTCCCAATGTCGGAGCGTTTGTCGCTCCAGTGTGAACCCGGCCTTAAGCAAGGTTGCAGCAGCTGAACTAAATTAGACAAATTCCTCACAAGTCAAGTAATAAAATTTTTAAATATTTCAATCAGCACTCACAAAATTGCATAAAAGTAACAAACCATCCTAAAGTCATAATATATACATCCATACTAAGGCTGCACGATTCTGGCTGAAATGAGAATCACAATTGTTTTGCTTAGAATAAAGATCACGATTCTCTCACGATTCTCTCTCATCTTCTTTGCCATTATACAAAAAAATTGGGTTAACTTTACTGTTTATTTATTTTTTATTAATTAAAGTGTATTTTTTTTAAATTGCGTTTGAAAAACCGCTGCGCAAATACAGTGCGACATAAATTATTGCAAAAACCAGCATTTTATTCTCTAGGGTCTCTGCTAAAAAAAAAAAAATATCATGTTTGGGTGTTCCAAGAAATTTTCTAGCAGAAAATAATGATTTTTTAAAAGGTTTGGTCTTTAAATGGTTAAACTTCCTTCATCTACACGCCAGAGTTCTTTCCTTTGATAAAAGAATGAAAAGATACCGTGTTTCCACTTATTCACATGTTGTATTAAAACTTGGCAGGCTGCCTGGATTTTGTTTTTCCAGCTGCGAGAACTCTCTGCACTTGTTAGAAAAGATTGCGACATGCTGTTTTGAAGATCGGGAAGGGAAAAAGATCGCAATTTCGATTCTTCGCGATAAAACACAGTAGCAACTGCAACAGTTGCAAAAGTATCTGATAGTGCTGCACAGGAATAAATGTAATAAACTCACTCATGATCAAATGGTTTACAATTTTAAAGCTGACTTGACAATGGTATTAGTAATCATTCTAGCACAAGTAGAATTAATTTAGGTTATTTCAGGGTTGGACCTTGTCCTGTGTTTATAGAAAATTTAATTTTGTGTGTAAAGGGGCAGATTAGGTACTCTGAACATGTCTAAACATGTAAATGCACATAAACACACCTGGACGTGTGTAAGCATGTGTAAACACGAGTGGATTAAACACAGAAGAAACAATGTTTTTTTTATACTTCCTCTGTTCTTAAAGTGGAGTTCCTCACCTGTTCTTAAAGTGGAGTTCCACCCTCAAAAAAAAAATTTGACCAAAAATCTAGAAATAAATAAAAAAAAAAGGAAAAAAAAATAAGTTTTACTTACCAGAAATAGCGGTTGCTATGCGGAAGTCCCTAATCTGCCTCTCCACCCCCCTTTAAATAATTAAAAGGAGCCTTAGGCCTCATGTACACTACAGCTGCATAACTGAAGTTTAGGAGCAGTTGGGCATTTTTTTCAGCAGCCTCTGAACTCTCCTCAATGTTATCTTATTAGTACATGTACACAGGGTCAGTTATAGTAGATGGAAAGATAGATGACATTTGGCTTTGCTGCCTTCACGGATAGGGGTATCCTAGCGGTAAATGACAAGAAGAAAAAAGAAAGGCGCACCAGCCTCGTGCATCATCGTTGGATAAATTTATTTAAAAAAAAGACAAAGGAATCCTACTTACAAACATACGTAAAAACCATGCGTTTAAAAAGAATCCACAAGGTCGCAGCGATGCGTCCAAAGCTAACCCACTCAAATCGGTCACGGAGGGATTGACAGAGGTCACTGCCCGCTGACACGTTTCGAAGACAAGTCTTCTTCCTCAGAGCTCAATCTTCTTCCTGAGCGCTGAGGAAGAAGAGTTGTCTTCTGTTTAACTGGCATTTCAAACACCAAATGCTTGTTTTTTTTTTAGAAGGCAAGGATGCATACCATCATATAGGCTACATTATACAACATTGCCTAACTACTTCTTTTTAATAGGTTTCATATACAAAAAGCCAACAAATGTGCCTGATTGTCATGGTACTTTTTATAGCTAAATCGCTTTCCCTAATATTAGAAACTCTTGGGTTGGAAGAAGGAGAGTAAAGAGAATATGAATTGAAGCACCTTTTAAACCCATGCATTTATACTTAGCTGGCTTAACATGCTGTTTCAAGTGAGACTGTAGCATCTTGTTTTGTGTTTTTTTTTTGCTTTTCAATGCCTCTCAGTTTCAAATGTGTGGGTGACCTAGAGCAGTGGTTCTCAACCTGGGGGTTGGGACCCCCTCGGGGGTCGAATGATGATTTGCCAGGGGTCACTGAATCCTGGCTGTTCCTGAAGCCCGCACCGCTCTCCCAGCCTTTTTGCGGCCGCCCAACTGGGCTGTTCCTGGAGCCCGCGACCGCCCACTCAGCCTCTTTGCAGCCACCTATTCAGTTCATGGCATGGCTCGGGGGCAGAGACTAGAGGTCAGCTGACTGGTGAGGAATGTGAAGTGGGAGGGGCTGGAGGAGACCCTATCTCCAGATTGTGGCATAGGTGTCACTGCTATGAGACACCACCAAGTCGGAGTCACAGTGAGTAACACTACCTGTGATTAGAGTTGCCATTAAAAGTCCCCACTACAGTTCTCAGATTAGCGGATGGTCGTGATCAAGAGCACCCAAGTTGGCTGATCAGAACTCCCCCCAGCACTGCCACTGATCCCAACTCCCCCCACCCCTCACCCCTCACCAAGGAGTAAGAGAAAGAATAAAAATAGAGAATACATGGAAGGGAGAGGAAAAGAGGGGGAAGAACAAAGAAAAAGGGAGAGAAAGAATAAGAGAACAAGAAAGACAGCTAAAAAAAGAGATGGGGGAAAAAAAAGAAAGAAATTAGGATAGAGAGATAAAAGGGAAATAAAGGAGAACAAAGAGAAAGAGTGTAACATCCTAAAATGTACCATAAGGGGTTTTAATACTGTGCGCTAAATGTCCGTGGGTTAGGGGTGCAAATTACTTGTCTTGCCTTGTGTGCTGACAACCCACGCTCTGAAAATAATTTTACTGTTAGGGGTCCCCACAACTTGGGAAATGTTATTAAGGGGTCACGGCACTAGAAAGGTTGAGAACCAATGACCTAGAGGGAGAGAGAGGTAATACTGTATTATGGATATTATGGATACACCCAAACCTGTGTCTCCGGGTTTATATGTTAAAGCAATCCAGAATATAAAGATGCAACATTTTATGTTGAACTAAGTGGTTAACATTTTATAGCAACATTTTCTTATGTTTTTTTTTTTCTTCTTCCAATTTACTGAAAATGGCAGCAAAGCAGTGGATTAATTTAGAGCAACATTGCTGCATCAGTGAGGCCAATTAAAGGCCAAATCTGCATAAGATCTTTTATAATAGGCTTTCAAATGGAGTTGGAGTTTGGAACATAAAATCTGTTTTACTGTGCTTGAGGGTTTTTTATATGTTTTATTTTATTTATTATCAAAATAGCAGTGGATATAGGGTTCTACAAGATTGTATTAAAGTGTAATGTTTTCATGGCTTTCTTGTGAATAAGCTGCATATTATACTGTAAGCTGTACAGTACCAGGGATGAGCCGAACACCCCCCTGTTCGGTTCGCACCAGAACCTGCGAACAGACAAAATGTTTGTGTAAACTTTAGAACCCTATTAAATACAATGGACTCGAACGTTCGAAATCTAAAGTGTTAATTATCAAGGCTAATATGCAAGTTATTGTCCTAAAAAGTGTTTGGGGACCTGGGTCCTGCCCCATGGGACATGTATCAATGCAAAAATAAGTTTTAAAAACGGCCGTTTTTTCGGGAGCAGTGATTTTAATCATGCTTAAAATGAAAAAATAAAAGTGAAATATTCCTTTAAATTTCATACCTGGGGGGTGTGTATGATATGCATGTGAAGTGGCGCATGTTTCCCGTGCTTAGAACTGTCCCTGCAAAAAATGACATTTTTGAAAGAAAAAAATGCATTTAAAACTGACTCGCGGCTATTAATGAATTGTCGGCTCCCGGCAATACATACAAAAGTCATTGATAAAAAAATAAAAAAAAAGCGTGGGGGTTCCCCAGAATTCAATTACCAGGCCCTTCAGGTCTGGAATGGATATTAAGGGGAACCCCGCCGCAAATTAAAAAAAAATTGACTTGGGATTCCCCCAAATATCCATTCCAGGCCCTTCAGATCTGGCATGGATTTTAAGGGGAACTCCACCCCAAATTTAAAAAAAAATGGCGTGGAGTCCCCCTAAAAATCCATACCAGACCCCTTATCCGAGCACGCAACCTGGCCAGCCGCAGGGGAAAAGGGGGGACGAGAGAGCGGCCCCCCCTCCCTCCTGAACCGTACCAAGCCACATGCCCTCAACATGGGGAGGATGTCCCCATGTTGATGGGGACAAGGGCCTCATCCCCACAACCCTTGCCCGGTGGTTGTGGGGGTCTGCGGGCAGGGGGCTTATCGGAATCTGGAAGACCCCTTTAACAAAGGGGACCCCCAGATCCCGCCCCCCCCATGTGAATTGGTAAGGGGTACATTGTACCCCTACCATTTCACGAAGAAAGCGTAAAAAAATGTTTAAAAAAACACACAAACACCTTGAAAAAGTCCTTTATTTAAAAAAAAAAAAAAAAACATTCCAGCGGTGAAATCCAGTGTCCCGCGGCGATCCCGATGTCCAGCGCTGTCCTTCATTGGTTGTGCCTGAGCGGACCTGATGGGGAACTCCCTCTCAGTATTTTAAATGTATAGACCCGCCCCTTCTAAAGTTCCCCATCAGGTCCGCTCAGCGGACGAGATGCGGAACATGAGAAGGGGCGGGTCTATACATGTATTACCAAAGTGAGAGCAGTTCCCCATCAGGTCCGCCCCCTCGGTATGTCGGACCCGCCTACGTCATTGGCTTGAGCGGGGAACTTCCTTCACTATGTAAATTTAAATTACACAGTGAAGGAAGTTCCCCGCTCAAGCCAATGACGTAGGCGGGTCCGACATACCGAGGGGGCGGACCTGATGGGGAACTGCTCTCACTTTGATAATACATGTATAGACCCGCCCCTTCTCATGTTCCGCATCTGGTCCGCTGAGCAGACCTGATGGGGAACTTTAGAAGGGGCGGGTCTATACATTTAAAATACTGAGAGGGAGTTCCCCATCAGGTCCGCTCAGGCACAACCAATGAAGGACAGCGCTGGACATCGGGATCGCCGCGGGACACTGGATTTCACCGCTGGAATGTTTTTGTTTTTTTTTGTTTTTTTAATAAAGGACTTTTTCAAGGTGTTTGTGTGTTTTTTTAAACATTTTTTTACGCTTTCTTCGTGAAATGGTAGGGGTACAATGTACCCCTTACCAATTCACATAGGGGGGGCCGGGATCTGGGGGTCCCCTTTGTTAAAGGGGTCTTCCAGATTCCGATAAGCCCCCCGCCCGCAGACCCCCACAACCACCGGGCAAGGGTTGTGGGGATGAGGCCCTTGTCCCCATCAACATGGGGACATCCTCCCCATGTTGAGGGCATGTGGCTTGGTACGGTTCAGGAGGGAGGGGGGGGGGGGCGCTCTCTCGTCCCCCCTTTTCCCCTGCGGCCGGCCAGGTTGCGTGCTCGGATAAGGGGTCTGGTATGGATTTTTAGGGGGACTCCACGCCATTTTTTAAAAAAATTTGGGGTGGAGTTCCCCTTAAAATCCATGCCAGATCTGAAGGGCCTGGAATGGATATTTGGGGGAACCCCACGTCAATTTTTTTTTAAATTTGCGGCGGGGTTCCCCTTAATATCCATTCCAGACCTGAAGGGCCTGGTAATTGAATTCTGGGGAACCCCCACGCTTTTTTTTTATTTTTTTATCAATGACTTTTGAATGTATTGCCGGGAGCCGACAATTCATTAATAGCCGCGAGTCAGTTTTAAATGCATTTTTTTCTTTCAAAAATGACATTTTTTGCAGGGACAGTTCTAAGCACGGGAAACATGCGCCACTTCACATGCATATCATACACACCCCCCAGGTACGAAATTTAAAGGAATATTTCACTTTTATTTTTTCATTTTAAGCATGATTAAAATCACTGCTCCCGAAAAAACGGCCGTTTTTAAAACTTCTTTTTGCATTGATACATGTCCCCTGGGGCAGGACCCGGGTCCCCAAACACTTTTTAGGACAATAACTTGCATATAAGCCTTTATAATTAGCACTTTAGATTTCTCCCATAGATTTTTCGAATTTGCCGCGAACACCCCAATTTGTTCGCTGTTCGGCGAACGGGCGAACAGGCAATGTTCGAGTCGAACATGAGTTCGACTCGAACTCGAAGCTCATCCCTATACAGTACATGTGTATTAAAGGAGATTGAACATTCTTCTATTGTAGTTTTATTGCTGTAGAGCAGGGGTAGGCAACCTGGGGCTCTCCAGCTGCTGCAGAACTACAAGTCCCATCATGCATCTGGGAGTAATTGTAACTGCCAGCCTTGCAATGCCTCATGGGAAATGTAGTTCCACAACAGCTGGAGGGCCCCAGGTCGCCTACTCCTGCTGTAGAGCCTCCACATTTTTATTTTAGTCTCAGACATCTTTTTGAACAAATGGCCATTTTATGTGTTATTTATTTATTTTTAATTCTGTAACGTATATCAAAGGAAATTACATGACTAAAGTTTTGATACGTAGACATTAACAAAGCAAATTTCACAGCATTTTTAGCAAGCGCTCTTTGAAGTTGTTTACAATAGAGTAGTTTTACTTTAGAAAGTGAATGTTTACGTTGAATGTTTACTTGAGCTTAGTTTTTTTTTTTAACCACTTGACAACTGGCCACTAAACCCCCTTCGTGCCCGGACCAATTTTTAGCTTTCAGTGCTGACGCAATTTGAATGACAATTGCGCGGTCATACAACGCTGTACCCAAATGATATTTTTATCATTTTTTCCCCACAAATAGAGCTTTCTTTTGGTGGTATTTGATCACCTCTGCGTTTTTTATTTTTTGCGCTATAAACAAAAAAAAGACAGAAAATTGTGAAAAAAAACACATTTTTTTTTACTTTTTGTTATAATAATATCCCAATTTAAAAAAAAATAAAAAAATTTCTCAGTTTAGGCCGATACGTATTCTTCTATATTTTTTTGGTAAAAAAAATTGCAATAAGCGTATAGTGATTGGTTTGCGAAAAAGTTATAGCGCCTACAAAATAGGGGATAGAATTATGACATTTTTATTATATTTTTTTTTTTTACTAGTAATGGCGGCGATCTGCAATTTTTGTCAAGCCTGCAATATTGCGGCGGACATATCGGACACTTTTGACACTATTTTGGGACCATTCACATTTATACAGCGAACAGTGCTATAAAAATGCACTGATTACTGTATAAATGTGACTGGCAGTGAAGGGGTTAACTGGCAGTGAAGGGGTTAACACTAGGGGGCGAGGAAGGGGTTAACTATGTTCCCTATTTGTGATTCTTACTGTGGGGGGAGGGGACTGACAGGGGGAGGTGACCGATCTGTGTCCCTATGTACAAGGGACACAGCATCGGTCTCCTCTCTCCCTGACAGGACATGGATCTCTGTGTTTACACACAGAGATCCACGTCCTGCCTCTGTCACAGCCGATCGCGGGTGCCTGGCGGACATCGCGGCCGCCACGCACGCGCATCGGCATCACGTGACCGCGGCGGGCACAGCTGTTCCCCCGCCGCGCGCCCTCGGCGGCGCGCAGAGGGAGAGAAACAGCAGGACGTCCATGGACGTCCACTCAGCACTTGAGAGCCGCGCTGCAGACGTCTTTTGTCTATAGCGCGGGTCTCAAGTGGTTAACAAGGTCATATGGAAGCAAAACAAAAACATTTTTTTTCAAAATCTTTTGCACATGATTGGATGCTCAAAATTAACATAGTTCTACCCTATTTATGTACTAACATTATCCACTTCTTAAAGGGGTGTTCCAGGCAACCCCGGGAAAAAAAATAAAAAATTAAAAGCCAGCAGCTACACATACTGCAGCTGCTGGCTTTTAATAAATGGAGACTTACCTGTCCTGGTGTCCCTCGATGTCGGCACCGCAGCTGATGTTTCACATCAGTTGTCGGGTGCTGCCGTCACCATTGCTGGTAAGAGAACCCGGAAGTGAAGCCTTTCGGCTTCATGCCGGGAACCCTACTGCACATGCGCGAGGCCCCACTCCTCTCTCCTATTAGCCCGGCGGCCAGGGAAAGAGGAGGAGGGAGCCCCGCGGTGACGTCCCGGCCGTGTCACGGCCGTGTCACGGCCGCGGCCGGACTCCAGGAAGTGGGAAAGGATACCTGTCTTTGACAGGTATCCTGTCCCCCCTCCCCCTGAAAAGTGCCAATTGTGGCACCGGAGGGGGGGAGGAATCCGATGAGCGGAAGTTCCACTTTAGGGTGGAACTCCGCTTTAAGCCTCTTTAAGTGTGCTAGCATCTTGGCACAGGGTAGATTTTATTGCATTTTATGACCATTGCAAGTTTTATTATATATAAGAATATGGCTAAAGACTAGACTAGAATGAGGATTAGTTTTTCACTTAAAAAAATGCATAAGTGAAGTATTTACAACATCAGCATGAGATTGAGTGTTGACTTTAAAGGGAGGAGTTATTTTTTAACGCAATACCTGAATTTTTAAAAAGGAGTTTTGATTTTCCATCAAATCCCAAGTATAATGACTATATTACAGGCTTTAGTGTATTATCTTAATTTATTATGCCAGCTTGCAGTTTATTAATGAGAAAAAAAAACCTTTGTGATTGTTTAAGTGAGTTTAGGTCAAATGTCTGTAACCTTTTTCAGCTTGTGAGCAATATTGAAGTATCAAAAGTAGTGGACTGCTGCGGAAGGTTCCAAAAAAAAATTCTAAAAAATGTAACTCTCAGAAAATTTAAATGTAAAATATTATGATGAATAATGTAATTTTTATCTAAATAATATAAATATAAATTAAACAACCTCTGCCTTCATTCTTATGGGAACTGTATAATGCATGTTGCTTTCATCCTATAAAACTCAAACAATGATCCAAAGGGCTAATGCATATTTGAGTAGGCAACATGTTGCTATAAAATTTCATTTTGAATAATAAGCTGCTTGTTCTGACCTCATTATCTAAAATGTCACCAACTCTTTTGTTGAACTCAAACTAAGTTGATACATTATCCAACTGAGTTTAAAAGACATGTTCTCTAAAGTTTGAATATCTATTATGCCAGCACAACTTTTATTTCCATAAATATGCACAATGCATTGAAGTGACAAATTGATATATAAGTATACAGTATGTGTTCCACAAGAAGTAAAACTAGGGTGAAACTCTGATTCATTCAGCCTACATTTAGGCCTCGTACACACGGCCAAGATTCTCGTTGAAAAAAACATGTTGTTTTTTTCGACGAGATTCTTGGACAAGAAACTTGTCCCGGCCGAGTGTACACACGCTCGTTTCAAAGAACCCGCGGTTCTTTGAATGGAGCGTACGCGGTGACGTCATCGACTATGACGAGCATGCGCTCGTCACATTCGATGCCGTCGCCGCCATCTTGGTATACCCTACGTATGCCTAGGAAGCTACCGCGCATGCGTCGAATTCATTTCGAACATGCGCGGGCTTCCGGGAGGACAGGTAAGTGTACACACACTCACTTTTCTTGTTGAGAAACATGCCGAGGAGAATCTCGACGAGAAAATAGAGAGCAGGTTCTCTATTTTCTCGTCGAGGTTTCTTGTCGGTTTTCTCGACGAGAAACCCGATAGCAGCGTACACACGACCGATTTACTCGGCAAGACCTCTCTGCCAGCAAGTTTCTTGCTGGTTCTTGCCGAGAAAATCGGTCGTGTGTACGAGGCCTAAGTGCCCAGAAATGTGGTTATTAAATACTAAATAGTAGTACACAAACTGCCAGAGCAGCATCATTGGCTGCTGCAGCCTAGGATGCCCACAGTCATAATTTTTGTTTGGCCCTTCCTAACCAAAAACTCTGTTGATGCATGTAACAGTACAGGTAGGTAGCATCCGTGTACTTCATTGGTATTACTGCCTTAATCATTTCTTATACTACCTAGAGCTGAAAGGGTCTTTTCAGTGTTAATGGCGCGTACACACGATCGGACATTCCGACAACAAAACCGTGGATTTATTTCCGACGGATGTTAGCTCAAACTTGTGTTGCATACACACGGTCACACAAATGTTTTTGGAAATTCCGAACGTCAAGAACGCGGTGACGTACAACACGTACGACAAGCCGAGAAAAATGACATTCAATAGCCAGTGCGGCTCTTCCGCTTGATTCCGAGCATGCGTGGAATTTTGTGCGTCGGAATTGTGTACACACGGTCAGAATTTCCGACAAGAAGTTTTGTTGTCGGAAAATTTGAGAACCAGCTCTCAAATTTTTGTTGGCGGAAATTCCAACAGAAAATGTCTGATGGGGCCTACACACGGTCGGAATTTCCGACAAAAATCTCCCATCGAACATTTGTTGTCAGAAATTCCGACCATGTGTACGCGGCATTAGAGAACAGAAAACTGATTTGCATAAGCAAGGACTTGACCTGATTGAACCAATTTGCTTGAAGCAGACATCTGGGGTCCATAGGAAAAGAGTCTACTGACATTTCACTCACTGGCGAACTTTGATGTGCCTCCCCCCATGCTGCCTTTAATGAATTGAATTTACATCCATGTTTAAATATGTGTATGTAATGTAATGTTTGTGTATATAATACACACACAACTACAGAATCCCCTAAATGTCTTCCACCTACCATATTCAGTACAATACAATTATACAAGTATAAATTTGCAATAGTTTTCTTTCACCATACAGCATCACTGAAAGGATCAGTATTTTGGCTCAATACGTCTAATGGAATAGCATCCATTTAATCAGGATAAGTACCGTATTTCTAATGAGTGTGCTTGTCCTATATCCTACTGACCTCTTCTCATAGGACCGAAAAATTGTCCAGGATGATAATACAGAGGAAGGTGAAACTAGAAAGGTTTTTGGAAATTTCTGATTGATCCTCTTTTCCCTCAACCATATAGGTAAGTCCTATCATGAGACAAAACCCTTCTAGAAAATCATTACAGAAACATGTGTTTTCCATTTTCTGAGTATTGCAGCTGGACACTTTTTCTCTGTTCTTTTCTTTCAGTCAATCTCAGAGCACTTGGAATTGCTCTTACTGCATATGCTAATTGCAGTAGGACACAACTAGTTAATAATAATAATAATAATAATAATTGCGTCTTTTCACTCAGTGTAATATAAGTAGACAGGGGGATGTTGTTTCATTACATGCACCGAAAAGCAGCAAAATGTAGATAAGTTTGTTTTAGACTGTAAGCGATTGAGCATTAGAGATAGTTAGCTAAATTATTGTTACTGAATCAGTGCTAGTTTTCTGCTACTGTTGTGGTAAAACAACCATGTGAACATTTGCTGTAGTTTAATGTTGGCCAAATACTGCACAATTTTCTTTTTTTCTTTTCTTCTTCTTCTTCTTCTTCTTCTTATTAATAATAATATTATTATTATTATTTTTATGTTCTGAGTTGCAGACCATATTCCCCCAAAAATTTTTGGAGATGCAAAATTTGTTTCATAGCAATTTCTTGTTATTGTCGGCAAGGAATACTAATGCCGCGTACACACAATCGGGATTTCCGACAACAAAACCGTGTTTTTTTTCCCGACGGATGTTGGCTCAAACTTGTCTTGCATACACACGGTCACACAAATGTTGCTCGGAAATTCCGATCACCAAGAACGCGGTAACGTACAACACTACAATGAGCCGAGAAAATTAATTTCAATGACTCCGAGAATGCATCAAATTGATTCCGAGCATGCGTAGGATTTTTGAGCGTCGGAATTAGATGCACACGGTCGTAATTTTCGACAACAACTTTTGTTGTCGGAAAAATTGAGAACCAGCTCTCAATCTTTTGTTGTCGGAAATTCCGACAGCAAATGTCCAATGGAGCCTACACACGGTCGGAATATCCGACCAAAAGCTCACATCGAACATTTGTTGTCGGAAATTCCGATCATGTGTACGCGGCATAAGGCCCCTTTCACGCAGGGTTGACTTAATTGTGAACCTGTCCACTAATGCAATTCTGATCAGAGCAGAGAGGGCAGATGATAAATCTGTGTCTGCTTAGTTTATGTGGAGCAAGGCCACAGACAGAGCTCGCTCTGCTCTATGGTCAGCTTGGAGTAAACGGAATCTGCTATCAATTTACACCCGACTGCCCTCATATCCGATCTGCCTAGACAGAGGAGAATGGATCCCCTTTGTTTTTTTAGCAGATGGATCGGACCGAAGGTAGGCAGATGTAATAATTTTTGTAATCGTAAGTCCATTTACACCTGTAAGTCCATAGGGGTGAATAGACCCTCTGATCAGGTCCGCCTGAAAAACTGACAGGTGGACCTGATCGAACCGTTCATGTGAAAGGGGCTGAACTGTATTGTTTATGTGTTTACAAAGTGTTCTGTTTCAATTTTACAAAGGTTATGCCAACTGTTATGCCAACTGTTATGCCAACTGTTAACACCTTCCTGCCACCGCTTCCCAGCCCTTTAAGAGCTTCTAGATGCCAGGAGGCGGAGGCGGGCATTTGGGTTATGTGACCACTGTGATTGGCTGACACAGCAGTCACATGATCAGAAATCTCCCGATCACAAGCATGCATCAGGAGCTTTCCGATCCCAACCTGTGACTGTCCTGGGAGCATTCACGGCATGCGCTCTCATCACAGTTTTGTGTTTACATAGGGCCGCATATATGCAGCCTCTCGTGGTTAAAGCCCACCTGCTGAGAGGCCACCTATATGCGTATGACTGGCAGAAAGGGGTTAATAATAAAGAAAAAAGCCTAATTCTTATGGTATTTTTATTGTCTTGTATTATTTTGCAATTTTCACCATTCAGATTATATTTATTTCAGTTCACTAAGGTTTTATTTCAGGTGAGTTTATGCTATACTTGTTAATTTATCAACTTTGTGGGGGGATTATATAGGAAAAAGACCAATTGTTAGCACAGAAAACAGGTGGTGGACCTAGCACCAGTGTAGCTGCTCTTTACTTTTTGCTCTTAAAATGTTTAGCCTGTTGTAGCAAACATTGCAAATCATAGCAAATGTGTGAAAGGCTGCAAGTCTTCTCACTCTCAGGGTACTCTGGATGAAAGACTACATTGAGTTTTAGAGGGGGATTTTATGAGAGAAGCTTGTGAGCCACGTGTTTAGGTATATGAAAAGTTATACAGAACAAGGCAAAAAAAAAAAAATATCCCCATAACATTTTCCTGTAGGGATTCTGCTCGGTGGGCAGTAAACCCATAGAAAGTTGCATCTCCATTTCATTACAAAGAGTCACATTTGCAAGCTTCCTCAGTGATTTTTTGTAGCTAAAGTATACCTTTCAAACCAGTTATCACTGCATAGTGACATTCTGTTAGATTGCTTCCATAGTTATGCTGCTATCACTTGGTACATCCATTATTGGACACCCACAGTGGTTTGTTCCAAAACTAACATAATTTTGCTAAACCATTGTTATGGACTATGTAAATAAAACAAAAAAAAAGCGTGCATCCACTCAAAAAATGAAAAAAAAAATACACATATATATATATATATATATATATATATATATATATATATGAAGAATAGAGATAAAGAGGGCTATAAAATCCACCTGGTGCAAACAAATTATTAGAAGAAAATCCCGGTCTCCAATATGATATGAGAAAGTTATAAAAATTAAAAAAAAATTATATATATAAAAATAATTGTGTAAGAATAAATATCACAAAGTAGACACGTTTCTGAAAACTCATGGGTCTTCCAATATTTTGATACTCTGGTACTCTGAAGTCAGGGATATAATATGAAAGCCACTTACCAGATTCGTAGGATCTCAGGTTATAGAGATCAAGGGTGCCTATGCATCAGCCTGCTGGCAGGAATGTGATCCCCCCATGGTCTACTGCAGAGAAAAGTACACCTTCGGCCGCAACGGGATATTCAAGGAAGAGGGTTCCACAACGGGGATCGTCCTAAATTCCAGATAATCCTGGATGATCAGAACAGAGGACTTGAAGGAAGAAGAGGTGACACATAAACCACTGGGAGCCTGATAGACAGTGCAGATCCTGCAGGCAGTTTTGTCCCCTTCAGGTCATTGTTATTGACTTATCACTAGATTGATGCCAAGATTGCTAGATTCTGTCAAGACAAACATGTAATATCCAGCATTCCCAAAATACATTTTTGAAAGAATAGGAGTGAGCAAATCAAGATAGACACCAAATCCCAGTATTTTGTTGATTTGAAGAGATGGCCTTGAGGTCACATACCTCGGGATTTTTTACGGTGTCAAAAATAGGATTTAGTATTGAAAAACCAAAAGGAATCCAATGACAATAGATTTATATAAAAATAAAACAATATTTATTAATATTCATAAAAAAGGAAAATGAAATTTTCCTAAAAGTTCAACATATACAACATTAAGAGCTAGGTACATATACAACAACCGTTGAACTCGACATGTTTCGCTCAAAATTGGAGCTTCTTCAGGAGTGATCCACGGTCTAATAGTGCACTAAAAATGAAATACAAAAAATGAACAAAGGAACATCCATAAACTGTATTATACAACACATCTATTGGAATATCCACAAAAGATAGGTTAACAAGAAACTGCAAATTTTAATTACAATATTTGTCACATTATCAAAGTATTTAATAGTATACACGTTCAATATTTTTTTATTATTTTTTAAACTAATATAGAATCAGGAAAACATGAATCTAATAAAAATTGTTACATAGTATATTAAAGTAGCAATAAACGATGTGGTCAAAACATAGCACCTACCAATTAAATGTTAAAGATGAAGGAGGTATTTTAGCAATTCAAGATCGAAATCTCGGATTGCCCTGTAGCTCCACCTGCGGAAAAGGGGATGAGCACAAAAGTACCCCAGCTAATGAAAAAAACAAAATGTGATGAACGCACCCTCCCAAACGTTGTTTGTAGAGAGGTAACAAAATCAGTATTGATAATGATCCTGCTGGAAATGATACAGAGAAATTCCTAAATTGGGACCTGCAGATGAGTAAAAATTATATATTAGAGAATATGATATAAGTGAATTCAACATTAGTTCACAAAAAATATAATAATAAGTTTATATTGAAAATATAAAAAATATATGAAAATACCTGATTGATCGAATCATTAATTTTAGTAAAGTATAAGTAGCAGTGCTGGATCTTACTGTTGAAATCCGCAACAATTCATACAGATTTGTATAAAGATCCTGTGCATAAAAAGTAAATGGATATCATAGTGTCAGAAAAAGACTAAAGTACATATCCATCCTGCAGCCGAAATGAGTATATAAAACACATACCTTTAAAGAGTAGTTTAGTACTTCATAGAAGCCGCTGCATTCGTGGCAATCATGGCATGTAAGAACCAAACGATTTCCAAGCAATCTCACAGTCCCCAGCGCAAGGGGAATGACAGAATAATATGGCGAAGTACCGCCAATTTATACTCATCCCAGCGCGGCAAACGTCTGATGTCATTGCCGTGCGGCGGACGCATAATGTCGGGGCGGTACCCGGTGGCTGGACGCTAATGCTTAATTAAATGGGGCCGGAAGAAGCTGGAACGGCCATTTTGAGAAATCCCCAGATCCCTTATCATGTACAAGACATGAAAGGGAAGACGCAGTTGGAAAGCGTGATTCCCAGGGGATTCAAGGAAACATAAAAAATGGTGTCTATCAGATGGTATAGAAGACAGCATAGCGTGACAGATGCCAAAAAGGGTAACCCCTTCAGGGCTGACATAAAATAGACCAATGATTAAAGAAAAAGAAATGCCTGCCCCTGGCGTCCATACAGACCCAAAAAGGAAACTCTGAATCTTCACAGCTGGAACGATATTCAATACAAATGAATATGATTCTAGAAAATATATATAGTTGGATTGAGAACATCAAAAAAGACAACAAAAACCAGACCACAGGATTGTTGGGATACAAGCCAAATTTAATATCATAACCTGAAACTATTTTCAAGTAGAATTGGTTTTGGTGCAACAAAAAATGACCACATTATTTAGAACCTCACATACAAAATGAGAATGTAAACCAATTGAATTTGGCAAACATTCGCCATAAGTGAAAAAACAATATGGTAGTGGTGTAGGCTCCAAAATCTGCTTGAGCCAACACCATTACCACACATCATACAGATGTTTTGAAAATAATAAACCAGCAAGAGAAAAAAAAAAAAAAAAAAAGGAACGAAAGAAAAAAGAAAAAAAGCGGTGGCTATTACAAGAAAGGTTTAAAGCTTATGGCATCATTCAAGCCTGGATGTTGAAGAGCATCCAGGTTTGAGATCCATTTTGTTTCGCGTTGTAAGAGGATTTTGTCATAGTCACCACCACGAGGATTGGGTGGAACAAGTTCAAGTGCAAAAAAATGCATAGCAGAATCATCAAAACCATGGAACAGTCCCATGTGTCTACTTATGGGTGTTTCCATTCTCTTTTTGAGAACTAAAGAGACATGGTCCCTTATTATACGATGGAAAAAAGGGCGTTTGGTTTTACCTATGTAGTAGGCTTTACATGTGCATGTCATGATATATACTATGCCTATACTTTGACAGTTAGCCAAAAATTTTGGTTTGTACAGAATGCCATTTGGTAGCATGATGCTACGAGAGGCATATAGGTATCGACAATACCCACATTTGTGACAAGGTTTTGTTCCTGTGTTTTGAAGTGAGGCTTTAGCATTTGGATTGTAATGGCTGTGGACCATTAGGTCTCTAAGTGATCTTGATCGTCTATAGGTGATCTCAGGATGGTCCTTTAGGTGTTTGGAGACCGAAGGATCCCCAGCCAAGAGATACCAATGCTTTTGAAGGATGTTCCTCATTTGTTGATGCTGTCCAGAAAATCTGGTTATAAGGCGTACCCCCTTTATTGGATCTAATTTTAGGGGGGTGATGGATTAAAGACGATCGTTCCTGACCTTTTGCCCTTTGATAGGCCTTTCTGAGGCATTTACCACTATATCCTCGTCTGGAGAGGCGAGTCCGCAGAGCATCCGCCTCTACCTCAAAAGTGGATTCCTCGCTGCAATTTCTGCGTAGGCGAAGATATTGCCTGTACGGTATACTGGTAACCAGAGGGGCTGGATGAGAACTGCTGGCATGCAGAAGCGCATTTCCAGACGAGGGTTTGCGGCATAGGGTTGTGCCTAATAGGCCTTCTGAATCAACAGTGATTTGGATATCGAGAAATGTTAAACTTTCTTGACTACTTTCCATGGTGAAATTAAGATTATAATTATTAGGTGTCAAATTTTCAAAGAACAGGGAAAGGTCCTCCTTATTTCCCGTCCATATGAAAAAAACATCATCTATGAAACGTCGCCATAGCGGTATATAGTCAGCAAATTTTTGCATATGATCCTGAAAGAATAAATTGTGCTCCCACCCCCCCAGGTACAGGTTGGCGTAGCTTGGGGCACATTTAGTCCCCATAGCTACCCCCTGTACCTGGAGGTAGTGGGATTCCAATAAAAGAAAAATGTTGTTGGCCAATATAAAATGCAACAAATCCAAAGCAAACTGATTGTGGGCAGTCAAAACTGAAGTGCCACCGGACAGGAAACCCCCCACAACTTCCACACCCAACTTGTGGGGAATGGAATTGTAGAGGGCCCCACATCCAAAGCCACAAGCCACGCCCCCTTGGGAATCATGAGACCATCCAGTGCTCTTAAAAGGTCACTTGTATCCTGCAAATAGGATTCCAAACCCTCTACAATGGGTCTTAAAAGGTCATCCACAAATTGACTGGCTGTTTCCGTGAGACAGCCATTCCCAGATACGATGGGTCGACCTGGTGGATTGTGGACGTTTTTGTGGATTTTGGGGAGGGCATAAAGTGTAGGAGTACGTGGACAAGTGACATTCAAGAACTCCCAGGTGGATTTCTGGATAGTTCCCAGTTGATAGGCTTTGCCTATCAGCTGTCGAAACTTGACAGTGGTATAATTTACATGACTTTCTGGGATTTTACGATACCAATCTTGATTACTTAAGAGTCTAAAGACCATATTTTCATATTGGTCCTTATCCATAACCACTAAATTCCCCCCTTTATCAGTGGGTTTGATTACCACATCCTGATTGGATTGTAAAGATGTTATGGCTAGGATTTGGGCAGGGGTTAAATTGGATTTTTTGTCATGCTTCCACTTAGTTTTTCTTATCTCCGCCGTTACTTGATTAGTAAAGGCCCAGATACTGGGGTTTCCTTGTAAAGTGGGGAAATTTTTGGACTTTGGCTTGTAATAGCGAGAGTCTAAAGTGGAACATGTGGACGCTGTATTCCCAAAATACAGTTTTTCAGGGTGCATTACAACATTTCTAAAGAAAATTTTTTGTAGGAAGTTAAAGAGTTTAGGTAAAAGATGGTTCTACCTAAGGGCAATAAAGAACAGAATCTATCTAATAGTTCCATGCACCACAATTGACAGACTGACCAATTTGTTGCAATCTACAAGATAGCTGAAGTACCAACATATATTTACTATCTAAGGAAATATTTAAAAAATCTTATTTTTGCATTACCGTATATACTCGAGTATAAGCTGAGTTTTTCAGCACATTTTTTGTGTGCTGAAAATGCCCCCTTGGCTTATACTCGAGTCACCTTTTCGTGCCTGATCTCCCGGATTTTGGGGACATGGTACCGGCCGGCCGTACGTCTCCTGGACCCCAATCTTGGCATACATGTAGCCTCACTCATCGTCTACAAATGTTCAAAGTTTTTTGCCTGGGGGACCTACGGCCGGGGAGCACCAAATTTTCCATGCCGGGCACCCCTTCCATAGACTCCCATGTTAAACGGTCATTTCTCCAGTGATTTTGGGGAACTGGTACCGGCCGGTCGTAGGTCCCCTGGACCCGGAACTTGGCACACATATAGCCCCATTTCTCCTCTACAAGTGTACAAAGTTTGTTGTCTGTGGGACCTACAGCCGGGGAGCACCAATTTTTTAAAGCCGAGCACCCATTCCATAGACTCCCATGTTAAACATCAGTCTAGTCATGGACACAGTGAGGCATGGGCACAGTGAGGCATGGACACAGTGAGGCATGGGCACAGTGAGGCATGGGCACAGTGAGGCATGGGCACAGTGAGGCATGGACACAGTGAGGCATGGGCACAGTGAGGCATGGGCACAGTGAGGCATGGACACAGTGAGGCATTGACACAGTGAGGCATGGACACAGTGAGGCATGGACACAGTGAGGCATGGGCACAGTGAGACATGGACACAGTGAGGCATGGGCACAGTGAGGCACAGTGAGGCATGGACACAGTGAGGCACAGTGAGGCATGGACACAGTGAGGCACACTGAGGCATGCACATGGACATAGTGAGGCAAAGTGAGGCACAGTGAGGCATGCAGATGGACACCCTAGGCTTATACTCGAGTCAATACGTTTTCCCATTTTTTTGTGGTAAAATTAGGTGCCTCAGCTTATATTCAGGGCGGCTTATACTCGAGTATATACGATAATTGCAATCAAGTTGATC
Organism: Rana muscosa; assembly: GCA_029206835.1. Lineage (NCBI taxonomy): Eukaryota > Metazoa > Chordata > Amphibia > Anura > Ranidae > Rana > Rana muscosa. The sequence continues at coordinate 704,775,278 of CM055118.1, forward strand.
TGCCTGGTTACTGATAAATCTTTTTCTCTTCATTGTTGGCCTTCTTGTATGGTTTATGGTGCTTCCTTTGGAAATCAGTGGGGCCATAAAATACCTCTCTATTTGTGTCTTCTGCTAGACAGCCTGGTCCAGGCTGTTGATGGTGATGATACTGCTGAATGACAAATCATTTTATCCCAATGCCTTTAGCAAAAGACTATTGTCATATAACATTTATATATGGAAACATTTATAGATGTGTTTTCCGGTCAAAGATGCAATGTGTGTGGGTGCTCGATAAGGAGCATTTTCCTATCTGTGTTTACTGGAGAGAAGAAAAAAAACTAACCATATAAAAAAGTTTAGTGGAAAATGTGCAAATCTCAGCAGATATTCATAACAAAAACAGGGTTGCAAGGATTGTCAGGGAAAACTTCAGTGGAGCAGTCATACATACAGCATAGTAGAGAAAACTAAATAGATTATGAAAAGTGCAGCAACTGGTAACATTTCACTTTATGTAAGTCAAAAAATGAAAATTAAAACAAATCTGGCACTGCAATTTTCCCATTTATCGTTTCAGCAGATTTAAAGCAGTATTAAACTCAAAATAAAAAAAATTATTATATTGAAACTAGGGATGAGCTTCGTGTTCGAGTAGAACATACGTTCGACTCGAACATCGGCTGTTCGATCGTTCGACGAAGATCGAACGATTTGGGCCGTTCGCGCCAAATTCGAGTGACGCGAACGGCCCACAATGCACTACGCCATCGCAGTGTCATCCAGGCGCTGTGATTGGCCAAGCATGCACTGTGACCCCGCATGCTTGGCCAATCACAGCGCCGGCAGCGAGGAGAGCAATGATTGGCCACAGGCAGGATGCCTGTGGCCAATTATTGCTGAGGGTGTTTAGTACACGCCCCACACTATAAAAGGCCGCCAGCACGGCGGCCTAGTGTAGTGTGTTCCGGAGCAGGGATAGAGCAGCATAGGCAGGGACAGTGACTTTTATTTCTTTCTTGCTTTACCTGGATTCCTTTAGTTTAGGGAAAGAGAAGGATAGGTAGGGAGAGTGTCAGTGTGTTTTGTGCTTGTGCTATATTGTGCTTAAAAAAAACATTTTTTCTAGGGACAGAAAACTGTAGGTAGGGAGAGTGTCAGTTTCTTTCACTGTCAAAGTCCTTGTTTCCAGGGACCTGGAAGGACAGTGAGTGAATTCTCCTTGTGCTAAATTGTGCTTAAAAAAAACATTTTTTCTAGGGACAGAAAACTGTAGGTAGGGAGAGTGTGTCAGTTTCTTTCACTGTCAAAGTCCTTGTTTCCAGGGACCTGGAAGGACAGTGAGTGAATTCTCCTTGTGCTAAATTGTGCTTAAAAAAAACATTTTTTCTAGGGACAGAAAACTGTAGGTAGGGAGAGTGTGTCAGTTTCTTTCACTGTCAAAGTCCTTGTTTCCAGGGACCTGGAAGGACAGTGAGTGAATTCTCCTTGTGCTAAATTGTGCTTAAAAAAAACATTTTTTCTAGGGACAGAAAACTGTAGGTAGGGAGAGTGTGTCAGTTTCTTTCACTGTCAAAGTCCTTGTTTCCAGGGACCTGGAAGGACAGTGAGTGAATTCTCCTTGTGCTAAATTGTGCTTAAAAAAAACATTTTTTCTAGGGACAGAAAACTGTAGGTAGGGAGAGTGTGTCAGTTTCTTTCACTGTCAAAGTCCTTGTTTCCAGGGACCTGGAAGGACAGTGAGTGAATTCTCCTTGTGCTAAATTGTGCTTAAAAAAAACATTTTTTCTAGGGACAGAAAACTGTAGGTAGGGAGAGTGTGTCAGTTTCTTTCACTGTCAAAGTCCTTGTTTCCAGGGACCTGGAAGGACAGTGAGTGAATTCTCCTTGTGCTAAATTGTGCTTAAAAAAAACATTTTTTCTAGGGACAGAAAACTGTAGGTAGGGAGAGTGTGTCAGTTTCTTTCACTGTCAAAGTCCTTGTTTCCAGGGACCTGGAAGGACAGTGAGTGAATTCTCCTTGTGCTAAATTGTGCTTAAAAAAAACATTTTTTCTAGGGACAGAAAACTGTAGGTAGGGAGAGTGTGTCAGTTTCTTTCACTGTCAAAGTCCTTGTTTCCAGGGACCTGGAAGGACAGTGAGTGAATTCTCCTTGTGCTAAATTGTGCTTAAAAAAAACATTTTTTCTAGGGACAGAAAACTGTAGGTAGGGAGAGTGTGTCAGTTTCTTTCACTGTCAAAGTCCTTGTTTCCAGGGACCTGGAAGGACAGTGAGTGAATTCTCCTTGTGCTAAATTGTGCTTAAAAAAAACATTTTTTCTAGGGACAGAAAACTGTAGGTAGGGAGAGTGTGTCAGTTTCTTTCACTGTCAAAGTCCTTGTTTCCAGGGACCTGGAAGGACAGTGAGTGAATTCTCCTTGTGCTAAATTGTGCTTAAAAAAAACATTTTTTCTAGGGACAGAAAACTGTAGGTAGGGAGAGTGTGTCAGTTTCTTTCACTGTCAAAGTCCTTGTTTCCAGGGACCTGGAAGGACAGTGAGTGAATTCTCCTTGTGCTAAATTGTGCTTAAAAAAAACATTTTTTCTAGGGACAGAAAACTGTAGGTAGGGAGAGTGTGTCAGTTTCTTTCACTGTCAAAGTCCTTGTTTCCAGGGACCTGGAAGGACAGTGAGTGAATTCTCCTTGTGCTAAATTGTGCTTAAAAAAAACATTTTTTCTAGGGACAGAAAACTGTAGGTAGGGAGAGTGTGTCAGTTTCTTTCACTGTCAAAGTCCTTGTTTCCAGGGACCTGGAAGGACAGTGAGTGAATTCTCCTTGTGCTAAATTGTGCTTAAAAAAAACATTTTTTCTAGGGACAGAAAACTGTAGGTAGGGAGAGTGTGTCAGTTTCTTTCACTGTCAAAGTCCTTGTTTCCAGGGACCTGGAAGGACAGTGAGTGAATTCTCCTTGTGCTAAATTGTGCTTAAAAAAAACATTTTTTCTAGGGACAGAAAACTGTAGGTAGGGAGAGTGTGTCAGTTTCTTTCACTGTCAAAGTCCTTGTTTCCAGGGACCTGGAAGGACAGTGAGTGAATTCTCCTTGTGCTAAATTGTGCTTAAAAAAAACATTTTTTCTAGGGACAGAAAACTGTAGGTAGGGAGAGTGTGTCAGTTTCTTTCACTGTCAAAGTCCTTGTTTCCAGGGACCTGGAAGGACAGTGAGTGAATTCTCCTTGTGCTAAATTGTGCTTAAAAAAAACATTTTTTCTAGGGACAGAAAACTGTAGGTAGGGAGAGTGTGTCAGTTTCTTTCACTGTCAAAGTCCTTGTTTCCAGGGACCTGGAAGGACAGTGAGTGAATTCTCCTTGTGCTAAATTGTGCTTAAAAAAAACATTTTTTCTAGGGACAGAAAACTGTAGGTAGGGAGAGTGTGTCAGTTTCTTTCACTGTCAAAGTCCTTGTTTCCAGGGACCTGGAAGGACAGTGAGTGAATTCTCCTTGTGCTAAATTGTGCTTAAAAAAAACATTTTTTCTAGGGACAGAAAACTGTAGGTAGGGAGAGTGTGTCAGTTTCTTTCACTGTCAAAGTCCTTGTTTCCAGGGACCTGGAAGGACAGTGAGTGAATTCTCCTTGTGCTAAATTGTGCTTAAAAAAAACATTTTTTCTAGGGACAGAAAACTGTAGGTAGGGAGAGTGTGTCAGTTTCTTTCACTGTCAAAGTCCTTGTTTCCAGGGACCTGGAAGGACAGTGAGTGAATTCTCCTTGTGCTAAATTGTGCTTAAAAAAAACATTTTTTCTAGGGACAGAAAACTGTAGGTAGGGAGAGTGTGTCAGTTTCTTTCACTGTCAAAGTCCTTGTTTCCAGGGACCTGGAAGGACAGTGAGTGAATTCTCCTTGTGCTAAATTGTGCTTAAAAAAAACATTTTTTCTAGGGACAGAAAACTGTAGGTAGGGAGAGTGTGTCAGTTTCTTTCACTGTCAAAGTCCTTGTTTCCAGGGACCTGGAAGGACAGTGAGTGAATTCTCCTTGTGCTAAATTGTGCTTAAAAAAAACATTTTTTCTAGGGACAGAAAACTGTAGGTAGGGAGAGTGTGTCAGTTTCTTTCACTGTCAACGTCCTTGTTTCCAGGGACCTGGAAGGACAGTGAGTGAATTCTCCTTGTGCTAAATTGTGCTTAAAAAAAACATTTTTTCTAGGGACAGAAAACTGTAGGTAGGGAGAGTGTGTCAGTTTCTTTCACTGTCAAAGTCCTTGTTTCCAGGGACAGAGAAGGACACCTGAAGGTAGCCCTTATTGCTTTTTTCCCATCTCCCTGCAGGCCATCTATTAGAATGTCTGGAAGGCAAACAAGGAGAGGCAGACAGTCAGGAGGCAATAAAAGAGGGCAAGCAGGCTCTGTGTCTGGGGGCAACAGTGCTGGTCGTGGACGCGGTGCATTGTCATCAGCACATGGCCATGGGACACGCTTGTCCTTCTTTTCGGCAGCTGGACATGTTGAGCCACATCATGCCGAAGACTTGGTAGAGTGGATGACCAAGCCCTCCTCCTCCTCCTCATCCTCTCTCACCCAGGCTCAGGGTACTGGAAAAGCAGCTGCCAAAGCGTCCTCTTCCCTGGTATCAATGTCAGACTCATCATCAGTCACTCCTTCCCTAGACCCACCATGTCCTCCTCCTGAGGAGTCCCCCGAACTGTTTCAGCACAGTGTTGGGTACATGCTCCAGGAGGATGCCCAGCGTTTCGAAGGGTCTGATGATGAAACCCAGCTAGAGGAAGGCAGTAGCGTGAGAGCAGACAGAGGGGATGCTCAAGAAGGACACCAATCTGGCAGTCATGTTCCAGCAGCTGCAGCATACTGCCAGATTGGCTCCAGTGATGAGGAGGGAGGTGATGATGAGGTCACTGACTCCACGTGGGTGCCTAATAGGAGAGAGGAGGAGGAGGAGGATGAGGAGGAGGCACATCTCCAACGAGGCAGGATGCCCTTTGGTGGCCAGCGTAAGGGCAGTACACCGACGGAATCACACCGCAGAGCTCCGCCTGTGCAGGGCGCTGCCTCTGCCCGTCATTCAAAAAGTTCTTTGGTGTGGGCCTTTTTTGAGGCTAGTGCATCAGATCGCACAGCTGCTGTTTGCAACATATGTCTCAAGCGTATATCGCGTGGCCAAAACATCAGCCGCTTGGGTACCACATGCCTGACCAGACATATGTTGACCTGCCATGCAGCTCGTTGGCAAGCCTACCTCAAAGACCCACACCAAAGAACAAAGCGGACCTCTCCTTGCACCGCATCAGCTGGGATCTCCAACCCCACTATAACTTCAGTCCTCTCTGAAACATGCACTGAGAGGAATGAAGGTGTAGAATTAGGTGTGTCACAGCCAAGTACTTGCGGCCACTCTGCTAGCAGTACACCGACGTCCGATTCTAGCAGGCAAATTTCCCTGCCCCAGCTGCTGGACCGTCGAAAGAAGTTCACTCCCAGCCATCCACATGCCCAGCGGTTGAATGCTAGCTTGGCTAAATTGCTAGCGCTTCAACTGCTGCCTTTTCAGTTGGTAGACTCGGCCCCCTTCCGTGAGTTTGTGCAATGTGCGGTTCCTCAGTGGCAGGTTCCCAAACGCCACTTTTTCTCACGGAAGGCTATTCCGGCTCTCTACCGGCATGTGGAAGGCAATGTCTTGGCCTCGCTGGACAGGGCGGTCAGCGGTAAGGTGCATATTACCGCTGACTCATGGTCCAGCAGGCATGGACAGGGACGTTACCTTTCTTTCACGGCCCATTGGGTCACTCTTTTGGCAGCTGGGAAGGATGCAGGACAAGGTGCAGTAGTGTTGGAGGTTGTCCCACCGCCACACCTCCAAAATGCTACTACTGGTTGTGACACACCTCTCTCCTCCACCCCCTCCTCTTCTTCTTCCTCCATGGCCTCTTCCTGTGGTTTGTCCTATGAACCAGCGGTGCTCCGTAGCCGTTCACGGGGCTACGCAAGTACGCAGGCAAAAAGATGCCATGCCGTGCTTGCGCTGGTGTGTTTGGGGGACAGAAGCCACACTGGGGCAGAGGTCCTGTCTGCTCTGCAGGGCCAGGCCGAGAGGTGGTTGACGCCACGCCAGCTTAAGCCAGGAATGGTGGTTTGCGACAATGGCACCAACCTCCTCTCCGCCCTCCGACAGGGACAACTGACCCATGTGCCCTGTGTGGCTCACGTCCTTAACCTGGTGGTGCAGCGGTTCTTGGGCAGGTACCCGGGCTTACAGGATGTCCTGAGGCAGGCCAGGAAAGTCTGTGTGCATTTCCGCAGATCTTATAATGCCAGTGCTCGCCTGGCTGAGCTGCAAAAGGAGTTGAACCTGCCCAAGAACCGCCTTATATGTGACATGCCCACCAGGTGGAACTCAACGTTGGCCATGCTGCAGCGGCTGCACACGCAGCAGAGGGCCATCAATGAGTACCTGTGCGACTACGGCACCAGGACAGGGTCAGGGGAGCTTGGTTTTTTTTCTCCACGCCAGTGGGGCATGATCAGGGATGCATGCACTGTCCTGGCACCATTTGAGGAGGCCACGAGGATGGTGAGCAGTGACAGTGCATGCATCAGTGACACTGTACCTCTTGTCCACCTGTTGGAGCACACGCTGCGTGGAATAATGGACAGGGCACTTGAGGCAGAACAGAGGCAGGAAGAGGAGGACTTCCTTGCCTCTCAAGGCCCCCTTTACCCAGACAGTGTTCCTTCTGTCCCACCCATCGCACAGGAAGAGGAGGAGGAGGAGGAGGAGGAGGAGGAGGATTGTGTCAGCATGGAGGTGGAGGCTGGCACTCAGCATCATCAGCAGCAGTCTTTTAGGGATGATTTACAGTCCCAAGAAACCAGTGGACTTGTACGTGGCTGGGAGGAGGTGGCTGCGGATCATGTCGTCCTTAGTGACCCAGAGGACTCCGGAGCGAATGCCTCAGCAAACCTACGCTGCATGGCCTCCCTGATCCTGCAAAGTCTGCGGAAGGATCCTCGTATTCTTCGGATCAAGGAGAGGGACCATTACTGGCTGGCCACTCTCCTTGATCCACGGTACAAGGGTAAGGTTGCGGACCTTATGTTACCGTCGCAGAGGGAGCAGAGGATGAGACAACTCCGGGAGGCCTTGCAGAAAGGTCTGTGCAACGCGTTCCCAGAGACTGGGAGGTTACAAACTCCTGGTCCTGGACAACGAGTTGCTGAGGCTTCGGCCAGTCAAAGAAGGAGCGGTGGGGAAGGTGGCCGTCTGACCGATGCGTTCAGACAATTCTTTAGTCCGCAGCCCCAAAGTATGATCGGTTCCAGCAACCATCGCCAGCGTCTGATAAACATGGTGCAGGAATATCTAGGGGCAAGGTCAGACTTGGACACCTTCCCCACCGAAAATCCTCTGGCTTACTGGGTCTTGAGGATGGATCACTGGCCAGAGCTTGCACAGTATGCAATTGAGCTACTGGCCTGTCCTGCATCCAGCGTTCTTTCGGAACGCACATTCAGTGCTGCTGGAGGATTTGTCACGGATCACAGGGTGCGCCTGTCCACCGACTCGGTTGATCGACTGACTTTCATCAAGATGAACCAGTCTTGGATCACCACCAGCTACCACACACCTGATGCTGATATAACAGACTAATTGATTTTAACATGTCACATCCCTTCAAGACTGATGCTGATGCTGAGTGCCTGTGCTGTTATGTTGACTGGCTATCCTCCTCCTCCGAGTCCTCAATGATACGATTGATGATGATAGCTTGGAAGATCATTTTTGTTTATGGGTGCCGCCACCAGTGGCTAAGGCCCAATTTTTCAGCCCCTGTTTTACAGGGGCGTGTAATTACAATTTTTTTAGCAATAATTTGCCATAGGGCTCATTGCTGTGCTCCAAGTACAGTATCTGTGAGGGGTTGGAGTGTTGTGGCACCAGTGCCTAAGGCCCAATTTTTCAGCCCCTGTTTAACAGGGGCGTGTCATTACAATTTTTGAAGCAATACTTTGCAACAGGGCTCATTGCTGTGCTCCAAGTACAGTATCTGTGAGGGGTTGTAGTGTTGTGCCACCAGTGCCTAAGGCCCAATTTTTCAGCCCCTGTTCAACAGGGGCATGCAATTACAATTCTTGATCTAATAATTCACAGCAGGGTCCATTGCTGCACCCACCAAGAGTAACTCTGAGGGCTTACAGTCTTGTGGCAACGCCACCACCACCACCACCACGAAAGGCCCAATTTTTCAGCCCCTGTTCAAAAGGGGCATGTAATTACAATTCTTGATCTAATAATTCACAGCAGGGCCCATTGCTGCACCCACCAAGAGTAACTGTCAGGGCTTACAGTGTTGTGGCACCAGCACCACCATCAAAGCCCCAATTTTTACTACCACTGTTCAACAATTATATGTAATTAAAATTCCTGATATAATAGTTGACAGCAGGGCGTTCCAGCACCAACCAAGAGTAACTGAGTGCTTACAGTGTTGTGCCAACACCAACAACTAAGGGGCCTATTTCTGCAGAGTATATACGGCAGGTCCCTACTTTCAAACATCCAACTTACAAACGACTCCTACTTGCAAACGAAAGAAGACAACAGGAAGTGAGAGGAAATCTACCCCTAGAAAGGAAAATTCTCTCCTGTAAGAATAAATATGGGAGAAAGGGGTCTCATCTGTACTGATGCTTTATCAGCAATCCTTGTTTCAAGAAAAACACCACATTTCAAAAACAGTTGTCATTGGGACGGAAAGTGAGGTGAAATGTTCTGAACAGGGGCACAGACAGCAAAACAAATGTTACAGGGGTGATAACCCTTACCTATGTTTCCCAAAAAGTTTAAAAATAGATTTTTGGGCTGGAGCTACACTTCAACAATGTACCTGTTCAAAATTACAAACAGATTCTACATAAGAACAAACCTACAGTCCCTGTCTTGTATGCACCGCCTGTATACGGCTGTTCAGAGTATATAGGGCCTTTTTTATTTTATGTGCGGGGTTCCCCTTAATATCCATACAAGACCCAAAGGGGCTGGTAATGGGCTGGGGTAGGGGGGGGGTCATGGGGTAGCTATGCCATTTTTCTTAAAGAATTTCATCCATATTACCGGGACCAGACATTACATTAAAGCCGCAAGCAGTTTTAAATGGCTTTTTTTTCCTTTAGAAGTGTCATTTTGTGCAGGGACAGTTCTAAACACGGGAAACACGTGGCACTTCACAGGCATACTTTAGACACCCCCCAGGTACGATATTTAAAGGAATATTTGACTTTTTTTTTTTCACTTTATGCATCATTAAAATGACTGCTCCCGAAAAACGACCGTTTTTAAAACTTCTTTTTGCATTGATACATGTCCCCTGGTGCAGAACCTGGGTTCCCAAACCCTATTTATGACAATAACATGCATAATAGTTGTTATAATTAGCACTTTAGAATTCGAACGTTCGCATCCATTGTATTTAATAGGGTTCTAATGTTCGTTCGAACTTTCGGTCCGTTCGCGGGTTCTGGTGCGAACCGAACCCGGGGGTGTTCGGCTCATCACTAATTGAAACTAACCAATCATTAAATGTGGTGGCTGCATCAGTTTTCTCTCTTCTTTTCTTTGTTCTTTTATTTGGCTTCTTTCTCTCTGTTTTTGCCTGGTGATCTGGCACCTTCTGTATTAGTGAGACACAACTCTGGGCAAAGGACACAGTGAGCACATGAGGCAAAGGAGACAGCAGCATTGTCAGTCAGCGGTAGTGTTAAATGTATTAACAGATTTAGATACAGTAACAAATTGAAGCCAAACTCCAGCTCACACCTTATAATCAGTTACAGCAAACAGTTTTTTCCATTTGCGCTTTGCACAAATAAATAAAAGATGATCATTTTATTCACATCTGTCAGTGTTAAGTGATTTGTCTCATCCATGCAAACTGACACATTTTGCGGAACAGCTTGTGCTTTTGAAAAACCACCGATTTCTGGCTGGATTACTAGCTGAAAATAGAAGAAAGAAAGCCTAAAATGGGAAATTATCAAGCAAAGTAGTAATGATCAGTTGCAATTCATGCTGCAATATCTCTATAACAGGTTTACAGACCTGTGCACCTGTATTTCTGGTCAGCCTAATGTGTGACAGTTTGCAATGTTCAAAGACAGATTTATTACTGAAGAAAAGGCAGATTTCCACTCTAAACACACACTTAAGATGTGGTTAGGGTCATGTTTTTATTCAATTGCAAATGCAGACTTTAGAGCAGCCATAGGAGGCTCTTGCTGTAACATTGTAATAAATCTGTCTCACAATGCATCACACTGCTCCTGTTAAGCATTGCTTTGCAACAGGAGCGATAGATGTCCCCTATTTACTCTATGTCCCCTATGCCAATCTTATGGTTTTACTTTGGGTGTTCCAATTTCACCATTACTTCATTTATTGCATACTCGCTGAAGGTTAAAGCACTAAAGCCATAGAATTAGTATGAAAACCCTGCAACTAGCATTTAAAGCAGAACCTTATTTCACTCATGACTGGTTTCATTAATAGCAGTCAGATCTGTTACTGTGTAATTGAGGACAAGTAATTGGTACAGAATAGGGTCAGTTGCAATAGTTGTATAGTTTATGAGATTTAAGAGTATACTTTAGTCAAGCTAGCATATTGAACATGGATCTAAATTCAGGTGCCAAAATCTGCCTGTCTAACTGCGCTGATTTTTCATCTTAAAATTCTTGAAAATGCCATTTCACTATTCCATTATTCTGTGTATTCTATTCTTGCAATCAAAGTATCTCTGTAGTATAACAATGCGTCATGCAGATTTCATTTTAATCGAATTTTAAGATATAAAACATAAGAAATTGCCTTACTATAGTGGAACTATATGTTACAATGTAAACTGTTATTAGACCAGCTGAGCTCTGCAAGAATGAGTGGTAAATTCATGTTAGATCTTCATGCTATTCAATTTGCATTGCAGAACAAACCCTTAAAACTAGTGCTACAATGCAAACAAATTTAGGAATTCAACATTTCATTATCTAGCGGCTTTGAGCAGCTGTCAATAGAAGCAGGATGGCTAACACACTTATACAATATGAATAGCCCATCCCCTTGACACTGAGAAAGATGGTGAATGTATTATGTTTTGCTGTAAGTGGTCATGCTGGAATCACACAACAAAAATAAAAAACAAAACAGCAGGCATTTGATTGCTAGAGAGGACAATAGATAAAAGTTGAAAGAAAGAGAATAGAGAAGGAAAGAGTCAGTTGGGGGTAGGGCAGAGAATGTAGACAAACACAAACTAGGTGTCAGCGCAATAAAGAGGTTATTAGAGTATGACTGTGTGGAGACTTATAAATACATATACACATACTGTATATACACATATTATAATTCAGCAAAATATTGTCAACATTTTAAAAGAAAAATACATGGAGGTTGATTTACTAAAGAAGTAGAGACTCACTTTGCTAAATAAATGTTGGTATGGGGGAGGAGTGCGGCGCTCAAAATTAAAATATATTGGTGAAATATATATACCCAGAGTAAATTACAAAAGCAATGCGATGTATATCACAGTGGTGGCAGTTAATAAGTGAAGAATGACATAATAAAGTGAAAATAAATATGCCTGAAGGCTATAAACAATAATCAACATGTGATGTCCAATTCAATGAAGCAAAATGGACAGCTGATAAAGTCCAAATGAGCCAAAAAGTGAAACATGTAAACACAATGGTGATGATAGAATAAATTAAGAGTCCAGAACAGTGATGCATATAAATCCAAATTATCCAAGGTGAATAGAAAAAAAACGAATAGTATGTTGTCTGCAGACTGTCCACAACCTTATAGATCTAAGGCTTACCAGATAGGGTGGACCCAATGGAGCATACGCCCAGTGGGTCAGACAGGCTTGGTGGTGTAGTACACCGAAAGGGGAAAACAGCAAGCACAGCTTCCAATGGGAACCAGGAAATCACATCAAGGACAGCAGTGAATATCCACCATGGAGATCATCAGCAGTACTTCGCACAAAACCTCATCCCGAGGTGTATATGGTATTAAAAGGAAAAGAAAAGGGGCCACATAGTGTAATTCAGTATAAAACGGTGAACATTTATTAAAATAGTATAAAATGGTCACATTTGATGAGACAAATAAAAGCATATAAGATCATAAATGACGCAGTGGCATCAGCAGAGCCCTTCAAACGCGTCGGGAAGGGCTCTGCTGGTGCCACTGCGTCATTTATGATCTTATATGCTTTTATTTGTCTCTTGTTTCCTGGTTCACATTGGAAGCTGTGCTTGCTGTGTTCCCCTTTCGGTGTGCTACACCACCAAGCCTGTCTGACCCACTGGGCGTATGCTCCGTTGGGTCCACCCTATCTGGTAAGCCTTAGATCTATAAGGTTGTGGACAGTCTGCAGACAACATACTATTCGTTTTTTCCTATTCACCTTGGATTATTTGGATTTATATGCACCACTGTTCTGGACTCTTAATTTATTCTATCATTACCATTGTGTTTACATATTTCACTTTTTGGCTCATTTGGACTTTATCAGCTGTCCGTTTTGCTTCATTGAATTGGACATCACATGTTGATTATTGTTTCTAGCCATCAGGCATATTTTTTTTTTTATTATGTCAATCTTCACTTATTAACTGCCACCACTGTGATATACATCACATTGTTTTTGTAATTTACACTGGGTATATATATTTCACCAATATATTTTCATTTTGAGCGCTGCACTCCTCCCCCAAATCCATTTAAATTAGTTTTACATACAGTTTATCTGTTGTGCAGGCAGCTACTTTTTGATTTATTGGTCGCGCGGTTTCACTTTGTTATTTTGCTAAATAAATGTTCACTTAGAATTATATATAAGGTGAATCGGATTTGAATACCCAATTATAAAAAAAAGGGAATTGAAGAATTAAAAAAGAGAACAGGAGATTTCCCTTTACATGATTGGATGACTGAAATGAACAAAACTTCTCTTTATTTACAAAACTTAGTGAACATTCACTTCTCTAGGTCAACAGTCTCTGCTTCTTTAGTAAATCAACCCCAGCGCTAATGTTTAAAGCGGAGCTCCACCCTAAAGTGGAACTTCCGCTCATCAGAACCCTCCCCCCTCCGGTGTCACAATTGACACCTTTCAGGGGGGAGGGGGGTGAAGATACCTGTCTAAGACAGGTATTTTTACCCACTTCCGGGAGTCCTCTCTGCGGAAAATCTGCGGGAAGCGCGTTACTTCCCGCAGAATACCCGTTGTGTTCTGGGAGACACTCGGCTCCCAGAACACAGGGGGACCAGTGAAAACGGCGCAGCGCGACTCACGCATGTGCTGTAGGGAACTGGGCAGTGAAACCGCAAGGCTTCACTGCCTGGTTCTCTCACCGAGGATGGCGGTGGGGGCAGCAGAGTGATGAGCGATTGCTCGTCCTCTGCTGTGGGATGTCGCTGGACTCCAGGACAGGTAAGTGTCCTAATATTAAAAGTCAGCAGCTGCTGTAGCTGTAGCTGCTGGCTTTTAATTTTTTTTTTCCGGCGGAGCTCCGCTTTAAGGAAAAAAAAGAGAGAGGAAGTGAGAAAAACATAATCATTAATAATGAGCAAATTGATTTGTAACTCAACCAAACTGGTGATTTGGTATTTGTTTTTAAATTATTTATCCAGTAATGGAAAACAATTGTCTGGACTTGTCAATTGAATGATATTTACATATTAGATAGATCTACATGCACATATTCAGGCAAAAAAACATGTGTGACTTGCTAATTCTACTGATTTGTATCGTCACTAAAAAATACTTCCTTGCTAAATTGCTGAGTAATATATGTTACTATTTACTTTCAAGTATTTTATTCATGTTTCAAGAAGTACAGAAATAACAACAGAGAAGTTAATAATATACCTTGGGCCACATACAATTCTCAGAATAGGGGTGAGCGATTCTGACCATATGTAAAAAAAGAAGATCATAACCATACTACGGTACCAAAATCCTATCAAGGAGTTCAAGCCGGAAAAAAATTGGAAAAGGTCCAGAGGCCTGGGGGACCATCCCAGCACCCCTGACGGGAACTAGCTGTGCCCGGACAGCCTCCCCCGAGGTCCCTAGGTGAGACCGGCGTCCCAAGTTGGCTAAGAACATATCCATAAAGAAAAATACATGGGTACCTAGCTCGTAAACCTCAATGTGTGGTCCTTATGACTTATTGGCCACAAGAAAAAAAATGCTATAAGTGCAGTCTGAAAACATAAGGTGGCCATGTTACCTACTAAAAAATTTAAAACAAAACACCAAAACAAAAAAATAAAAAATTTAAAATTAAAACTACACAACAAAACCTAGGACAAAAGACAGACACGGGGGGGGGGAGGGGAACAGAGCAGAAAAGAGGAAAGAAAAGAGAGAGGTAAAGCCAGTTGACGGGATAAGAACCTGTCAAGCACATTCGATATGTGATTGTTGGGCTGGTAGACCCGGGCAAAGTGCAACACCCACATGAATCGCCCATGGATCCCAAATAGATTCAAACCGTTCTGTATCGTCTTGCAAAACACTTGTCAGTTTTTCCTGGGTCATGATCCACGAGATCTTATTTTTGGCGGCCAAAAAAGAGACTCTAGGCTGTTTCCAGGCCTTAGCAATCGGCAATTTGGCACCCAACAGAATGAAGTGAATTAACGTGCGATCAAATTTGTGAGTCTTGGGAATGGAGGCGTTAAGGAGGGCCACTGCCGGGGTCCTTGGGATCCGGAGACCTGTTACGGAATGGATCAAATTAAATATCCTCTTCCAGAAGGGCCTAATTTTAGCACATTCTCACCAGACGTGGGCCATAGACCCTACCGTCTCACAACCTCTGAAGCAGAGTGGATTAGTGGAGGGGAACATAAGTGCTAATTTGGCCGGGGTAAGGTACCACCTGGTCATCACTTTGATGCTGGCCTCAATTAGGGAGATATTTTTAATCCCCTTGTAAGCTCTAGAAAAGGAAGAAAACCAGGTCTCCAGATCCCAATGTATCCGAAGGTCACCCTCCCAAGCCGTCATGAATGTAGCTTTACAATTCCTCTGGGCCAGTGACTGATAAATAATGGAGATTCCACCTCTCTGATCTGTGGCCTGACCACACCATAACTCGTAATCTGTGAAACGAGGTGGAGTGGGTTTTCCTTTCCAAATTTTATAGAGGAAATGTTGAATCTGACTAAACCTGAAGTGTTCTGTAGTCGGGATCTCAAGTTGACGTTTGCAAAATTTCAGGGTGATTGGGCCTGAAGCCGTGAAAAAGTGTCCAATCCGATACAACCCCTTATCCAGCCACCATTTAAATGATTTGATGTCACGTCCGGGTGTAAAGTCTGGGTTGTTGAAGATGTGAGCCAGGGGGCGGAATACAGAGGTTAAGGAAGTCTCAGTTCTAAGTCTGTCCCAGAGAGCGAGGGATTGCGAAAGTATAGGGGATAGTATAGGGGGACGATCCTTAGGGAGGATCCATAGTAAAAAATCTAGGGTGTAAGTAGGGGCAGCTTGTCTCTCTATTTGTATCCAATCCGGTTTTTCCAATTTGTAATATACTGTGGACAGTTGGGCAAGTCTAGCCGCTTGGAAATACCAAAGCAATCTTGGTAAGCCTAACCCACCCTTCTTTTTAAGTCTGAAGAGCGTATCGCGGGGTAACCGGTGTCCTGTTCCTCCCCAAATGAACTGCGTCACTTTCCTCTGTAATGACTGGAGGTGGTCTTTTCTGATGTTAATCGGTAATGCTCTAAACAAGTATAACAGTCGGGGAAGGAATGTCATTTTAATGGAGTGTATTCTCCCTAGCCAGGACAAATCACCCTTGGCCCAGTATTTCAGATCTGATTCCAGCTTCTTGTAAGTGGGTGGAAAGTTAGCTGAGTAAAGCTGTTCAATTTTGGAAGTGAGATTAATCCCCAGGTATTCTAAACATGTATCCTTCCAAGAAAATTCGAAATCATTCTTAAGTGTTGCTACAGTGCTTGGCGGTAGTGAGATGTTAAGGGCATGGGATTTAGAACAATTAACCCTAAGGCCAGAAGCTATCGTGAAGTCTTTTAATATTTTGCAAAGATTAGGTAGGGACGTGATGGGGGAAGTTTAGAAGATCAGCATATCGTCCGCAAAAAGACCGCATTTATGCGTTTGGGTTCCACAGGAGACGCCCTTGATGTTGGGATTAGAGCGTATAGCTGTTGCCAAAGTCTCGATGGCGATAGCGAAAATTAGAGGGGATAGGGGGCATCCCTGTCTGGTTCCCCTTGAGATGTCAAATATTGAAGAGTAATGTCCTTGAAGGCGAATCATCGCCTTCGGGGTGGAGTATAAGGAGTGGAGAAATCCTAAAAACCTACTTCCGAAACCCCAGTGCTCCATGAGAAAGAAAATGTAGGGCCATTCGATGGAATCGAATGCCTTATGCAGATCAAGGGATAAAAGCATCCCTTCTTGCTTGGGACCTCCCTCCCAGTTCGATTGGAGTAGGGATACAACGTCAATGGCCCTCCTAATTTGATCCGGCCCTTGTCGGCCAGGGATGAACGCTACTTGGTCTTTATGGACATATCGTCCGATGAAGGAGGCCAAACGATTAGCTAAAATTTTAGTTAGTATCTTAAGGTCATTATTTATGAGGGATATGGGCCTATAGTTCTCCACCTCCTCCGGGCTTTTGTTAGGTTTAGGGAGAACTGTTATATAGGCAGTGTTGAGCTGAGGATCTAACGGATTGCCTTTAGCTTTGGTATTAAAGAATTTTGCCATAAAAGGCGCTAGGGTGTCTACAAAGGCCTTGTAATAAGGCACAGAGAGACCATTGGGGCCAGGAGCTGAACCCTTTTTGAGAGACTTTATGACTTCCTTTATCTCCTCAACCACAAATTCTGCCTCCATAACATCCCTATGAGCTTTCGAGAGTTTAGGTATGGGCAGATCCCTAAAGAAGCAGAGAACCTGTGACTATCATCAGCTTGGGTCGAGCTATACAGTTTGGAATAGAATTCTTGGAAGGCTTTAAGTATTTTATTTGGGTTGGCCGAAAGGGTATGACCTGTAACCCTGATCTTGGGAAAAGAGTGAGTGCGAAACTTGGGGGTCAACTTGGATGCCAACATAGTCCCGATTTTATCCTTTTGGTGGTAAAATCTAGCACCACTCCATCGGATGTCTTTCTCCGCTTTAGAAGTTAGCGCCAGATTGAGTTCTAACCTGGTAGCATCCAATAGATCCGCTAGGGCCTTGGAAGGACACTTTTTGTGTTGGGTTTTCAGGGTGTTATATTTATATTCTAGATTTTTGATATCCAGCAACCTCTCTCTTTTAATACGGGTCGCAATGCCTATTATTTTACCCCTGATAACTACTTTATGGGCTGCCCACAGAGTTTCTGGTGTGACCTCCCCTACATTATTAAGGAGCAAGAATTCCTTCAGGGAGTTCTCTATGTCCTTAGAAATGATGGGGTCACTTAGAAGGGATTCATTGAGACGCCAATGTGTCCCTGACGCCTTAGTGATGGTGTTGCGCAATGAAAGACAAACCAACGAGTGGTCTGACCACGTAGTATCAATAATGGATGCTTTGCCTGATGAGGGAATCAGGTTAGGGGGCACCATGATATGATCTATCCTGGCATAGGATTGGTGGGTGTAATCCCTTTTGGTTGGATTCAATTCTCTCCAGATGTCCACCAGGCCATGGGCATGAAGGGTTTTCGCTATGTTTAAACTGGCTTTAGTAGGTCGTGTCAGTTGGGTCCCATGGGGTCTAGACTTGTCAAGTCCTTGGTCGAAGGCGACATTTGAGTCCCCGCCGAAGATAACCTTACCTTCAACCAGGGGGAGTAGGATTTTGAGAAGCATTTGAAAAAATTTAGCTTGCCCCTTGTTGGGGGCATAATAGGAGATTATTGAATATAAGACGCCTTCGATCGAGCCCTTGACAAGGATGTATCTGCCCTCAGGATCTTTGTACGTTGAGGAATGGCCAAATTTGCAAGTCTTAGAGAAGAGAACCGCGACCCCCCTAGTTTTGTTTTCTGCATTTGCTAAGTAAAAGTTCGGGAAATGAGAGTGGAGGAACCTGGGGTTGTATCGAATAGGGAAATGGGTTTCTTGAATTAGGACAACATCTAATTTTAGGGAACGATAGTGCTCACAGGCCAATCTCCTTTTCCTGGGGGAGTTTAGCCCCTGAGCATTATGTGTGGCGACCCTAAGGTCCCTACCATTCTGGGGTGGATGGGAAACATGTGTGGAAAGCTGCTGGTGCGAATGTCACTTACCCCTTGATGTCTTCTCCTGATGAAGCTTAAGAGAAGGGAAGGGAGATGTACGGTCCGAGTGCTGAAATATAGGCCTTGAGCGGCCCGTCCACTGGCTCGAAAGAAAGAACAGGTTAGAAAAAGGGGGAGAGAGGGGAACATACAAAAAGGTAAACAACATCTTCCAAGAAGATCATAGGCGTCTGGAGAGGAAATAACCACCCAGAGACCTGAAAAAATGCGCTGGTGTCCTCTAAGTGAGGTCCGACAACCCATCCCGCAAAGGCAGAAACCTGCTTCCGAGGGATGGGTGGAGGCGCAAGGGTATCACCCCTATCCCTGGCATACAATCTGACCGATATGGTAATCTGACACATTATGCGTAAAGGAATAATAATAATGACAATAACAAAACAACTGTCTCATAAGAAATTTGACAAACTGAGAGCTGTCCTAACAAAAAATGACTGAATAAGCCTTCCCTTACTCAGGACCAGAAATATCTATGTTTCTACTATAAAGTTCCTGGTAGGTATTGGAAATCCCGCCAAAGGGGGCTAAGCTGGCTTGATAGGAGTCCTCATCTAACAGATTTAAGATTCAAGGAACACTTTCAGGCTATTCCAGCTGACTTTACATGGAAAGGTCTGGAAAGTTCCTCCGACCGTTCGCTGGTTTTAAAGTGGGATAAACCTTGCTCCAGGTGAAAGAGCCCTGAATCAAACAACTTTTATGTAATAAGATGAGGAAAAATGAAAACACAACTAAGAAAATGTCCCGTTATTTAGAAGAAAAAATTTGCAAGCGAACAAAGAGAAGGTGGCCTGCCTGGCCACGGGTTGGAGTAGGAGCTCGAAGCCCCTTCTACATCAGAGACTACAGTCCCAAGTGACGTGCCCAAAGGATGGGGCAGAAATTAGGAAAGACCTGGAAGGCCATTTTATGGAGGTCTACCGTCCTTGGACTTCTTGGTCTTACCCGAGACCCATAGGGGGGAGACTGGACTCGTCGGGGGTGGCCGCTTGGTTGAGATTGCTGAGGCTGCAGATACTTCCATAGGAGCTTCTTGGGATATTAATTTGAGATGAAGGAGAAGTCTCTCACCTTCCTGTAGGCTGGAAAAGCATAAGATTTGCCCTGGATAGCGAATTTTACTGCGAAGGGGAAGGCCCAGCAGTACTTGATATCCTGTCATGACAGTACTGATAGTAGTGGTTTAAGAGCTCGCCTCTTTTGAATGGTAGCAGGGGACAAGTCCGCAAAAATTTGAATTTGGTGACCCTGGTATGAAACCTGTTGCTGGAGTCTAGATTGTTTCATTACTTCCTCTTTGACGGCGTAGAAGTGTGGTTTCACAATGACATCCCTAGGGGAGCCGTCCTTTCTAGGGGGTCCGAGGGCCCTGTGAGCTCTGTCCAACTCCAGTCGGTGATTCGAGATGTTAGGAATCAATTCCTTAATAAGGTCCTGAACTGTAGTGGGGACATCCGTGATGGTCTCAGGGAGACCTCTGATCCTAAGATTGTACCTCCTAGACCTGTTTTAGAGGTTGTCGATCCTGGAGAGGGCAGTGTCCAGTTGTTCCTGCAGGGTCTGGATATGAGCAGCATTTTGGTTGGTGTGGGAGACAGTGATATCAAGTTTATTCTCTATTGCCTCCATTCTGGATCCCAGATTTGCAATATCAGATTTTATGTCTCTCGTTATCTGTGCTGCTGTGTTAGCTAGTCCCCTTTCCAGGAGGGCTGACAGTTTGAGAAAAAGTTCTCCCTGCGGGGAGAAAGAATCTTGGTCCGGCATGCTGGGGGAGGGGGTAGCGTGCAGGGGCGAGCTAGCAGGGCCTGCAGGAGAAAGGGCATATTCCTCCATGGTGCGGCCTATGAGGGATTCAGTGGAGGCTGGGGAAGGGACCTGGGGGTATTGCTGTGGTCCCTGTGTCACCTGGGAATAGGAGAGAGTAGCGGGGGCGATCACTTGCCTGAGTTCTGTCTTCCTATCCCCGGAGACCGCGTGTGGCTGTGTGGAAGTATGTACCGCGGCCATCTTGGTACACCCGTCTCCTCCGGACTTATTGAATTCCGGCCTGAGATCACGTCTGGCAGACGGTCCTGACATCCAGGAGTGTTCCTGAGGGGTTCCCCTTAGCTGAGAGGGGAGAATTGGGCAGCGATGGCCCGTTCTGTGTCCGCTGTGTCGATCACTGGGTAGGGGTGATGCGGAGCTCCCGGCTTAAGCTGCCATCACGGAGCGCCCGCGCATGCGCACTATATGTTACTATTCATCATATCTCTTCTGTTTGTATTTAATAAAATCATATTGGAACTGTAGCAGAAAAAACGACATCAAGTTGCGCAAAAAAAATATAGCCACAGGAGGAGAAAATAATAAAAACGAATAAAGAAATATGTCTTATCTGTAAATAGTTTATTACCTAAGAGCCCATTCATACAGGGGCAACTTTGGATCCGACTTCAAGTCGCCCCAGGTCGCCCCTAGTCGCCTCAAGTCGCGCTGCATGAGAAAATCAATGTAAGTGAATGGAGCCATCTTAATGCACACTACTGCAGTCGCTCCGACTTCAAAAAAGGTTCCTGTACTACTTCAATCCGACTTCTAGGCAACTGCTAGGCGACCTGTACCCATTGATTTCAATGGAAGTCGCTCAGAAGTCGGATCCCCTGTCTTAACAGGAGCAACTTTCCAGGAAGAAAACTTTCTCAGGCAAACCCCTCCCTCCCCCCTCCCTCCCACAGAGCTGATTCTTGTTTGATTGGCCACTGGAAAGCCTCTTGTCCTGCAGGCAACTTGAAGTTGCCTTGTAAGTAGCTCCAGTTCACACTGTGATTCATGCTCAAGTCGTGTCCAGGTTGCCTCCCAAAGTCGCGCTAGAAGTCATGTTGCCCCTGTGTGAATGGAGTCTAAAGTTTTACTGCCAGTAAAGTTTGTATGCAAAACTGAGTTTTAGGCAGGACAGAAAATGTAATCTAATCTGACCTAGCAATAATTACATTGGACAACATATTCTTTTAGCTGTGCCAGAAGTTTGACAGTTTGGTTTGGGTGCTTTTTGACTGGGGAAACCAGCAGGATGAAAGTTCAAAACTAACCTTAGAAATTAATATTTAACCACTTCAGCCCCGGAAGGATTTACCCCCTTAATGACCAGATCATTTTATGCGATTCGGCACTTACATAGTTACATAGTTAGCAAGGTTGAATAAAGACACCAGTCCATCCAGTTCAACCTGAGTGAGTGTGGGTGCTTGTCTACAATTCTCCCTATCCCTGTACATCTCATTAAGATGCTCATCTATTATATTATTATTTATTTTAAGGTACCCATATAGCGCTGTCAATTTTACGCAGCGCTCCACACATACATCGGTCCCTACCCTCAAGGAGCCCACAATACCAGGTCCCCAACTCACATTCATATACTAGGGCCAATTTTGGACAGAAGCCAATTAACCTACCAGCATGTCTTTGGAGTGTGGGAGGAAACCGGAGTACCCGGAGGAAACCCACGCAGGCACAGGGAGAACATGCAAACTCCAGGCAGGTAGTGTTGTGGTTGGCACTGCGTCGCTTTAACTGACAATTGTGTGGTCGTGGACGTTATACCCAAACAAAATTGATGTCCTTTTTTTCCCACAAATAGAACTTTCTTTTGGTGGTATTTGATCACCTCTGTGGTTTTTATGCGCTATAAACAAAAAAAGAGCAACAATTTTGAAAAGAAAAAAAAAAATTTTAATAAATATCCCACATTTTTTTTTTTTTTATTTCTTCATCAGTTTAGGCCGATATATATTCTTCTACATATTTTTGGTAAAACAAAATCGCAATAAGTGTATATTGATTGGTTTGCACAAAAATTATTGCGTCTACAACATAGGGAAAAGATTTATGGCATTTTTATGGCATTTTTATGGCACTTTTTTTTTTATTTTTTACAAGCAATGGCGGTGATCTGCCATTTTTATTGAGACTGCGACTTTTCAGGGGACATATCGGACACTTTTGACACTTTTTTGGGACCATTGACATGTATACAGCGATCAGAGCTAAAAATAGCCACTTATTACTGTGTAAATGACACTGGCAGGGAAGGGGTTAACACTAGGGGGTGATAAAGGGATTAACTGTGTTCCCTATGAGTGTTTCTAATTGTGAAGGGGGTGTGCTTACTGGGACATGACAGAGTTCACTGTTCCCGACCACTGGGAACAGTAGATCTCTGTCATGTCACCTGTAAGACAGGCATTTCCCCATTCTGCCTGTGTACAAGGCAATCCCGGGCCGCCGGAGGACATCGAGTCCACCCAACCCACGGCCATGCTCCTGCAGTGTGCGGCAGGAGCAAGGGCACACCTCCGGCGTCACGTGCCTGCCTGTAACTGAGCCTGCGCGAGCCGCCGTACAGCTACCGCGATTCATGCAGGAGAGCCAAACAACGGCGGCGGTCTTAAAGTGGTTAAATAAAAAGAGCTGATGCTTGGAACAGACTCCTAGCATAGGTAGCAAGTCAGTCAACGGTAAGTTAAAGCAGAGTTCCATCCAACTTTACAAGGTGGTCTTAAACTAAAGACCACACCTCCACCCCTGCACCCCTCGTTTTTGGATGTATATATTATTATTATTATTTTTTTCCTACAAAGGTATACTCCCATCCAGCCGGGCCGCAGCGAAGTATGTAATTTCCTCTTCTGCAGCAAGCCCTCTTCCTTCTCCCCCACTGCCTTCTGGGACACATGTGTGTCCCAGAAGACGAGGTGGTCATTCAGAAAGCGCTGCACCCGAGCCGGTGGATGAATCGGCTTTGGAAGGCCGACATCACAAGCTCCCTGGAAAGCTCCCTGGAAAGGTAAGTGTCCTTATTAAAAGTCAGCAGCTACAGTACAGGTAGCTGTTGATTTTAAAGAAAAACTTTTTTGAGGCTGGAACTCCGCTTTAATTTATATATGCTTAGGATAAAGGAGGCAGATTCAATTTGCAGTTTGGAGTTTTGGTTTATTTGTGATCATGTACAGCAGTAAAAATTTTAATTTATACCCCTAAAAATTGCTAAATTAACATACAATTAACCCAGTAGTGTATTTAGGTTTTGTGCTGCCCTAGGCCTGACTAAACCCATGCACCCCCTAATTTAAATATGACCCACCCCTTCCTGTCAAGGCCACACCCCGTTCTGTTTAAATTTTTTGGGCGGGGACACTAGTACTGAGAGCCTGAGGCAATGGATTCCCTTAATTTGCATAGATTTCCTCTCACTTCCTGTTTGGGTATGGGGCAGGAAGTGAAGGGAAATCTCTGAAATGCGACAGGGGCTATACAAAATAAACTGACAGGGGCTATAACCCTCCCTATATCCAAAAGAAGTGTTGCCTATAGTTCTACTTTAAGCACAAATTTCTGATAATTTTATGGAGAAGATATATGCCAATGGTGCAGCAGAAAACATATAGCACAGTGAGGAACGTTTGTGGTCCAGGATGGTAGGACAATCAAAATTAGAGACAGCCCCCCCCACAGTTGCGGAATGCCGGCCTCCCGCATACCGGATGCAGTGCGGCCGTTTTATGGGGGCGCTAGACTAATTTGCCTCTCAGCCCAGTCCGCCCCATCAGACTGGCGCTACACTAACAGTGTAGCGCAAGCCGGTGGGGACTCTTTCCGTGCTGCCCCCCTGCAAAGTGCTGCCCTAGGCCTACTTGTTGGCCTTGTTGGCCTAGGCCAGGATACAGTGTTGAATTAACCACCAAAAAGAAAATTGAAAGCTTCAGCTCATAAAAAAGAATGTGTATGTATTTAACTGGCTTTGCTACACAGTGACAGTGGTTATAAGACAGATATTTCAGACAGTTTTGGATTATGTGTTAGGCAAGCTCACTAGGCTAGGATTGAAGTTTGGTTAAAAATTAGCATTTTTAGAAGTGGAATTGCTGGAAAATAATTTGTTTTTCTGACCTGGGTCAAGTACTATTGTTTTTGATTAGGGAATAACTCAAGCTTGTGTGTTAGTTTAGGACAAATGGCAGCCAGTTATTATCAGTTATAGAGTATGAGTGTTTGGATGATGTTACCTTTATGTGCTGAATTTTGGCTTTCATTTTTTTGGTAAATTTTGCACTTGCATTGCAATCAGTTCTTCTGTGCTCTTCTGTGCCACTCACTTGTTCTGAACAAGCCTTATAAAAAGAGCCCGAGCTGATCAGTGACCTCTGTTTACCTGCATTACACACCTGTTTTCATGCAAAATGGGTTTTCTTAAAACCCAATTCACTAAAACTATCTAACTGAAGACATCCGATTTTTGTGTGCCTGTGATTTTTAGTGAATATATTTTTATATTTTGCTGTTTATTCATGAAAGTGTATCTGTTTTTTGAGTAAAATTAAGACAGCCCAGTTTTGCCTTCTGAATGCAGGATATATTTATAGAAATTTAAAAAGCATTTTACTGGCTAAATAATTTTTAATTATTCAATTACATAATTAAGAATTATATATATATATATATATATATATATATATATATATATATATACATAACTGTATGTTTTCTCTAATTCTAACACAAATCAATGAATTAAAAAAATTGTGTTACCTTCTTTACCTACCTTTTGTTACCTCCCGCCTGCCATAGCAGTGTGGCTCTTGTTCTGGGACAACGTCATATGACGGCGCCAGCTTGTCCGCAATCACGCACCCACGGGGTCGTGCAGGGTGGCGATCGTGGAAGCGCCATGTTCCTGGTACACGGTGCGACCCCGATCTCATCGAAGAGCCATGGAAGTGACTCTTTACCCATGTAATCGGCTGTGTCTGTATACAAGGAAGTTCCGTTTATCAGCCCTCCTCACCTCACAGTGACAGACTGTAAGGTGAGGATAGCCGATCAGTGGCATCTCCTCACAGGGGAGAGGTCTGCCCTGATTACAATGCTGCCCCAATAGTGCCCATCAGTGATACCATTCTGTGCCCATCAGTGACACCAGTATGTGCCCATCAGTGAGGCCAATCTGTGCCCATCAGTTATGCTGATTAGTGCTGCCTTTCAGTGCCCATCAGTGCCACCCATCAGTGCCACCTATCATTGCCCATAATTGTCACCTTTTAGTGCCCATCAGTGCCACCTATCAGTTCCCATCAGTGCCCATCAGTGCTGCATTATAATCCCTCCTCATCGGTGCCACCCCATCAGCGCCCTTCTGTGCCACCTCAACAGTACCTATCAGTTCTGCCTCATCTATTCCCATCAGTGCAGCTTATCAGTGCCCATTAGTGCCACCTATATGTGCCCATCAGTGCTGCATATTAGTGCCTCCTCGTCAGTGCTACCCCATCAGTGCCGCCTCATCAGTGCCCATCAGTGCCACCTATCGGTGCCCATCAGTGCTGCATATTAGTGCCTCCCCATCAGTGCCCTTCAGTACTGCCTCATCAGTACCCATTTGTGCCACCTCATCAGTGCCCATCAGTGCAGCCTCATCAGCGCACATCAGTGAAGGAGAAACATTTGTTATTTTCAAAATTTTCTGACGGAGACTAGGAAAACATATTTTTTTCCACATTTTTTGGCATTCTTTTGTTTTTTTGGAAACAATTAAAAACCCAGTGTTAATTAAATACCATCAAAAGAAAGCTTTATTTGTGTGAAGAAAATGATAAAAAATAAATGTGGGTACAGTGTTGCATGAAGACGCAATTGTCATTCAAAGTGGGACAGCACTTAAAGCTGAAAATTGGCCTGGGCAGGAATGGGGTGAAAGTGCCATGTATTGAAGTGGTTAGAGGAGAAGTCCAGCCTGAGCTTTTTAGGCTGGGCTTCTCCTATGGGTCACAGGAGTGCAATTTGTTTTGCACTCCTGTGACCCATTTTCAGCAGAGAGCGGTCTGAAGTCCGCTCTACACTGACGTCACTGCCATCAGTCGGGGCAGCACGTCACCCCGACTTCCAAGTCTGGATCCATCAGATGTCTTAATTGATGTCAGTCAGTGAGCCGCTGAGTCAGCCTCTTCCAACCCCTCCACAGCTCATTGCTCCAATGAGCGTGGAGAAGCAGAGAGGAGAGATGCTGACTGACAGTCACTAGCTTTCCTCTCGGGGACCTGTGAGAACCGAGCCATCGGTGATGTTCGGTGGCTCGGTTCTCAGAGCAGAGATGGCGGGGGACAGATGCAGCATCGGTCTGATGCTCCATCCACCGAGGTAAGTATGAATAAAAAAAAAAAAAACATACTTCTCTTTTAAGTGTTTCCCCTTCCTTTCAAAAAAGTTTTCTGTTTTTTATCGCTAACCCTAAAGCCGGTGGGTTGAATGGAAAAACTGACCCAATTCCCCCATCAACACATTCAAGGTGGATGGGGAATCCTCCTAGCTTTGACATTGTATTCTGACAGTGGGGAGACTTCCCCACCATCACAATACACACATCAGATTAACTGCAGCACAGAAATATACAAAATACATGTAGGTTTGAAGCTTGAACCTTCTACTCTTCTTCTTGGCTCAGATCTTAAAGCTGGAAAATGAATATTACAACCCAGAGATTTGCAGAATGTTAAAGATAT
The DNA here is from genome assembly GCA_029206835.1 of Rana muscosa. NCBI lineage: Eukaryota > Metazoa > Chordata > Amphibia > Anura > Ranidae > Rana > Rana muscosa. The sequence continues at coordinate 704,802,136 of CM055118.1, forward strand.
ACAGAAGTTGTGTCCACAATACCAGCTTTCTTCTAATGCCCTGTACACATGATAATTTTTTCCAATAAAAAATGTCTGATGGACTTTTTTCATTGGAAAAAACGATTGTGTGTGGGCCCCATTGGATTTTTTTTTTCCATCGGTGTTAAAAAATAGAACATGTTTTACATTTTTCAGATGGAAAAAAAACGATAGGAAATTCCGATCGTCTGTGTGGAACTCCAACGGAGAAAAAAACCACGCATGCTCAGAATCAAGTTGACGCATGCTCAGAAGCATTGAACTTAATTTTTCTCGGCTCGTCTGAGTGTTTTACGTCACCACGTTTTGGACGGTCAGAATTTTGTCTGATGGTGTGTAGGCAAGACTGATGAAAGTCAGCTTCATTGGAATTCCGACGGAAAATTCCATCGGATTTTATTCCATCTGAAATCCGATCGTGTGTACAGGGCATTAGTGTTACCTAAACAAAATCCACGTTTTGCAACAATGCCTTATGTTTGGACTTGGAGTGGCTACATGTGGCAGAGCCACTGACAGTTAAAATAACTGATCTGCCCACAAATCAATTAATTGAATACAACAATGCCACATGACACGTTACTGTGGTCACTATACTAGACTACACTGGCAGTTATTCTTCTGCTGTTGACAATAGAGATTAGCTTGTCAACGGCTATTACTGCTAAAGCAAGAGGCACACTGGTAAATTCGTAACTCCCTGGAGATAAGAATATTATTTTGAAGGGATGTTGCAGTGTGAAATAATCATGGCTGTCTGACATAGTCATTAAAGTATACCAGGTATTAGAGAAACATTTGAAATATTATATTTCATTTTCCAAAGAATAACTGAATGTTATTTGATAGAAATGCAATAAATACATCAGGTTCATAAGAATATGTATTTATATATGCAATTTACTTTAACTCAGTTCTTGATCACAACTAACAGCGTGGTAGAAAGGAATTAATGGAGAGTAAGACACAATTAATGACATCTTGTTAGTAATCCACTTTTGTTTATGGAAGAGAATAAATGTAGGGCATGCTGACTGGTCACAAAAGCACTAGGAACATTAACTCAAATTGTTCACTTAGCAGGCTGTGTGCTATTTATATAGTCATAATTATTAATTTGCAATCTACTTATTTAAGCTACCTTAATCTTCCATAGGTTTAATACCTAGCCAAATTCATTCTTGATTTATTTTCTAAAACATTCATCCTTTACATTTATGTGTGGGTTTATTCTTATTGTTTTTTCTTATTGTTATATCAGAGTTTTAAAGAATCATTCAATTGCTAAAGAGTTAGAGCAGAATAATGAGACCTTTCATAGAATAGATTTGATGACATCTGTTCATGCTTTTTAAATGAATGCCTCTAAGCTACCAAAATATTAACTATGTACTGGTTAGTCATGCATAACAGAGCCACATTTACTAAAAACATTTACTAAAAACTGGAGGAAATGTCAGTCAATATTAGTGCTATATGGCCTAAAAGAAAGGGGAGCTTGGTATGAGAGTCACCTTGCCATTCTTCTTACAATACATTGCAAGCTTCTATAGTAATGTCCTGTTTAGGTGTTTTTAGAGCTAAAAGTGTCTCTAAAGGCAGAAGGTTTTTTACCCTAATGCATTCTATACATTAAGGTAAAAAAAAAACTCCACAGCCCCCCTTAAACTTACGGTACTATACTCTGTTATCTCAGATGTCCTTCAACATCCGCCCCTGATGAAGTGTTATTCACAGAAACGCGTCGGGTACCTAGGATGTAGCTACTTGCTATTAGGACTTTTACTACTCTCATGATTTATATACAATTTTATCTATTCCATTTGCATACCCTATTGCTATGTGTTGTTCAGTCCATACAATGCTATTGTTACTATCAAATTTGCCAGGTTTATCATGTTGACTGTTATGTATGTACATACAAATTGTAGGTTATGTCATGTGCACTTGCTCATGCTGACTTTTTCCACTGTGATGCAATAGTACACTATATACACACACATGTAATACATTTGACTTGTTTTCAACCCCTACCTGTCAACTGTCTCATTCAAAGTCCCACCATTCCCCCTTCTTTATTACCCAACCGGGATGGAGGCACTTTTCCCAGGTGCTTCACTCAAAGTCCCAACCCTTTGTTATTTACTTAAACTTACCTGAGCCCCATCATGATCCAGCAATGTGCACAAGAGCAGCAGCTATCCTGGGTCTCTCTCTCTGCAGAGGCTCACACAGCAGTGGGTGCTATTGGCTCCTGCTGCTGTCAATCACAGCCAGCAAGCCAATGGGGAAAGAATGGGGAGGGCAGGGCCAAGCTATGCTCTGTGTGTTAATGGACTAAGTCCAATAACAGGAGCAGGGCTCAGGAGTGAGCATGCACAAGTGCCCCATAGCAAAATGCTCAGCAGGGGGGGGAATCAGTACTGCCGGCAGGGGACCCAAAAAGAAGAGGATTGAGGCTGTTCTGTACAAATTGCATGAAGCAGGTAAGTATAGTATTGTTATTAAAAAAAAAAATACTACCTTTACAATCATTTTAAAAGTTTTATTAAAACTGAAAAAAAGAATATACATATATATATATATATATATATATATATATATATACACTATATTGTCAAAAGTATTGGGGACACCTGCCTTTACACGCACAATAACTTTAATGGCATCCCAGTCTTAGTCTGTAGGGTTCAATATTGAGTTGGCCCACTCTTTGCAGCTATACCAGCTTCAACCCTTCTAGGAAGGCTGTCCACAAGGTTTAGGAGTGTGTCTATGGGAATCTTTGACCATTATTCCAGAAGTGCATTTGTGAGGTCAGGCACTGATGTTGGACGAGAAGGCCTGGCTCTCAGTCTCCAATATAATTCAACCCAAAGGTGTTCTATCTAGTTGAGGTCCTTAAAGACATGGATGAGCGAGTTTGACTGACCTGTACAGAGTCCTGACCTCAACCCAATAGAACACCTTTGGGATGAATTAGAGCAGAGACTACAAGCCAGGCCTTCTTGTCCACATCAGTCTCTAACCTCACAAATGCGCTTCTAAAAGAATGGTCAAATATTTCCAAAGACACACTCCTAAACCTTGTGAACAGCCTTCCAAGAATAGTTGAAGCTGTTATAGCTGCAAAGGGTGAGCCAACTCAATATTGAATCCTATGGACTAAGATTGGGATGCCATTAAAGTTCATGTGCATGTAAAGGCAGGTGTCCCAATACTTTTGGGAAAAGTATCATTTATGTTATTTACCTGATGCATAGTATAATATAGTCCTACACTATTAATTTATTTCTATTTGTTCCATATCTAATTGTTTGCTAACTACCAATATTGTTACAAAAGTGTGTAGCAAAGCAATGACTGTAAGGGCCACTAAAATGTGCATGTTGAAATACGCGCATTCCTGTGTATTACTGTGCATTCCGGTTTTGACAGCCCAATAATTTCAATGGGTTGCCAAACATACCATAACATGGAAAAAGTAGTGCAAACACTACTTTTTCAGATCACGCCGACACCATGCAGTTTAGTGGCTGTAAATTCACTAAGTTTGCAAGATGCAATTGGGGTGCAATTAACAGTTAATGGCACTTGCATGCATCTTGCAAGGGCAGTGAGGAGCAGGCAATGCACAGAGAATGGGCCTTTCTAGAACAGTGTTCCAGTGTGAATGGGTCCTAAAATAAGAAGAACACTATAATAAATGTTTAATTATTTTTTTTGACTGCTCACAGTCACAAGTTTAGAAACTCTAGTTTATATTATTTTCAATACTTGTACACAATCTTTAGCATATTTGACTTCCTATAAAGAAAGCTCTATTGGAATTTCTCAGCCTTATGACCATGGAAAAAGGATTGGTTGCTAACCACTTCAGCTTTGGAAGATTTACCTCCTTCATGACCAGGCCATTTTTTTGCAATATGGCAGTGTTACTTTACTGACAATTGCGCGTTTGCGCAACACTGTACCCAAATCAAATTTATGTTTTTTTTCTCCTACAAATAGAGCTTTCTTTTGGTGATATTTGATCGCCTCTGCGGTTTTTATTTTTTGTGCTATAAACAAAAAAGATTTTTTTTTAATGTTCTGAGCCGATCGGCGGGTGCCGGCGACCAATCAGTGGCCGGCATCCGCTGATTGGTTGGTGCTGCAGCCAATCGCAGCACAGCCAGGGTGGCGGTGCATGAGGTCGCGCTCCCTCCCCCAACACACGAATCATGTACAAGTACATGATTTTGCGCAGAGCGGCTGCACTGCCGCAGTATATATATGGTGAGCGGTCATTAAGTGGTTAATTTAGCTACTAAATACAGTACATACATGATTTTTTGTATTTATATATATATATATATATATGTATATATATATATATATATATACAGTGGGTACGGAAAGTATTCAGACTCCATTAAATTTTTCACTCTTTGTTATATTGCAGCCATTTGCTAAAATCATTTAAGTTAATTTTGTCTCCTCATTAATGTACACACAGCACCCCATATTGACAGAAAAACACAGAATTGTTGACATTTTTGCAGATTTATTAAAAAAGAAAAACTGAAATATCACATGGTCCTAAGTATTCAGACCCTTTGCTCAGTATTTACTATTTGCACCCTTTTGATCTAATACCGCCATGAGTCTTTTTGGGAAAGATGCAACACGTTTTTCACACCTGGATTTGGGGATCCTCTGCCATTCCTCCTTGCAGATCCTCTCCAGTTCTGTCAGGTTGGATGGTAAACGTAGGTGGACAGCCATTTTTAGGTCTCCCCAGAGATGCTCAATGAGGTTTAAATCAGGGCTCTGGCTGGGCCATTCAAGAACAGTTACAGAGTTGTTGTGAAGCCACTCCTTCGTTATTTCTAGCTGTGTGCTTAGGGTCATTGTCTTGTTGGAAGGTAAACCTTCGGCCCAGTCTGAGGTCCTGAGCACTCTGGAGAAGGTTTTCGTCCAGTATATCCAGCCTTCCAATCTGCAGTCCTTGATCCAGGCAAGCCACATCTCTGCTGAGAGCTGTCATTGATTGCTAGGACCGCCAGCATCCTAGCAAACAATTACATCATGTGTGCCCGCCCCCTGCAGAGTGGTTCTCTTTTCAGCTACTGTCTTTTGCTTGCTGACTACAGGGCCTTGTAGCAACACTCCTTGTTGTGGGCAGGTCACAGCACCTTGCCATCTTCCCTGCAGCCATCAGATCCCGTCCAGCTAGCAAGACACTCTGTCAGCAGGTCAATATCAATTCATACATATTGGGGGGGGGGGGGTGACGCCGTGTTTTACCGCACCAGGTGCCACCAACCCTAGTGACGCCACTGGGCGGTGTAATGTTTTTATACAAGCATCGGCTATTCTTTTGGTACAATAATACATTCTAAGATTAGTTTTGAACTTTTCTGTTCATGATAATTATTGTAAGAAATTTCCAGCTTATTAAATAAATATGAAGTATCTTGTTATATGTTTCAAGGTAAATCAAATTTGTTTTAAGACAATGCAGATTTGAATAAGCTAGAAGCTTATATAGGTAAAATAGCCATTATGCAACAGTTAAAAAAACACATACAATATATAATTGTCTTATGATTGATTTTGACTTAAGTTCTAGCATTTGAAGTGCCTTATTATAACTGTAAAGCTTTCCTTTTATACTGTATATATCAGTCAGATCATATTTAAATATGCTGGAATTGTATTAGATAATGCAATTTGTGTTTTACAGAAAATAGCTGATAATAACTATTTGTATGAGTTGTTTGCTACTAGATGCCCATGCAATGGCTATTTTCTATCTAGCTGTTCCAACCCCTCCATCCAAGCACCTACCTGAGTTCTACATTAATCAAGTGCTGTGCCCATCTGCAGCTTTTCTCTCCTCTCTCCCTGCTCTCTCAGCCTTCACAGAAAACAGCATTAGCCATTGGCTCCTGCTGCTGTTAGTCAGATCCTGTGAGGAGGGATTTGGGGCTGGGGATAAGCTAGGCTGTGTATGTCTATGGGCGCATACGGCCCAGCTTGGTAGCATGTCCACATGTCTGCCCCCATAGCACATGACTTGCTATGCAGAAGAGGAGGAGCGGAGAGAGCCATGGGGGACCCCAGAAGAGGTGGCAAGGGGCTGCTCTGTGCCATACAATGGCACATAGCAGCTAAGTATAAACCTCTTTTTTTAATAAATTGTCTTTATAACTGCTTTAATGTTTCTGTCCCTTTTTTTTTAACATATATTGTATATTTGCAATAAGGCATGCCCCTTAATCAAATTAACCACACACACACACACTGCCTTATCACCCTGCAAATAAAAAAAATACATCTGTCTTTGGAACTGCAGGTGAGAGGCTATCTCTGCATTAGGATTTCTGTGGTGGAGGGGATTTCCTTTTACTTTGAATAGATTTCCTCTCACTTCCAGTTGTGTCTCAGGGACCAGAAGTGAAGGAAAATCTCCCCATTGTTCTCGGACAGCACAAGATAAAACTGACAGGGGTTCCAACCATTCCCTACTTTACGATTTACATGCTTTAAAAGACTCCATCTGATTTTTGAGGCTCTATCTGTACTGTTTGATAGTTAGGTCTTCGAAAAAGAACTAGGTCTATGTAGAGTAAAATATTACAAAATGCTATTTTCTATGTAAATATTTTATTTCAGGGTGGGATATAGCTTGGCTCACACTGGTGCAAACACAGACATCAAATGTTATTTGCACCACATTGCTGTGCAGATCACATGCGATGTCTGTGCGATGCAAAATCAGCCATGCAAACTGTATGGCTGAAATCGCATCACGTTCTAACCAAAATGGTACAGGACCCTTTTTTTGGTCCGCACTGGATTTTGATCGCATGGATGTGAACACCCATGCGATCCAATTCCTTTACCATTTGACAGTGCACACTGCGATCTGTGAACCGATCTGGGGGGGTCATTAACTTTCTATTGACACTTGCAGCGGTTTGCAGAGGGCAGTGTGAACAGGAATCATGCTGGTTTCTGCATCACATGTGTGTGAACCCAGCTTAAAAGTGATTGTAAAGTTTTTTTTCTATAAAAATAACAAACTTGTTATACTTACCTGCTCTGTTGCAGTGGATTTGCACAGAGCAGCTTGGATCCTCCTCTTCTCAGGTACCTCTTCTGTGCTCCTGGCCCCTCCCTCCTGTTGAGTGCCCCCACAGCAAGCAGCTTGCGATGGGGGCACCCAAGCCGAGCTGCAGCTCCTTGTGTCCATTCAGACATGGAGCTGCGGTTTGGCCCTGCCCCTTTCTCTCCTGATGGGCTAACTGATTTTGATTGACAGCAGTGGGATCCAATGGCACCACGGCTGTGTCTCAGCTGATCAGGAGGGAAAGTCCCGGACGGCCAAGACACTTGTGGACATCACTGGACAGAGATGTGGCTTTGGTAAGTATTAGGGGGGCTGAGGGGGGCTGCTGCACAGAAGGTTTTTTATCTTAATGCATAGAATAAAGATAAAAGATAAAAAACCTTATGACTTTACAACCCCTTTAAGTGTATTTCTAAATTAGTAAAGAATGCTGAAAACTAGATTGTAATGGCACACAGTAGTGGTAATAGGACAGACATTAATTAGGAACAGGAAAGCAAAGATACTGATAAACACTGAAACAAGGGAATGATCCCATAAGGGATTGAATGTTTCCTTGTGTAGATAATTTGGAAGACAGAGTCCCCTGATAAATATCCACAGACATATGGTCATTAGCACTTTTTGGATTTGTTCCCTCTGTAAGCCAATGGGATTTGTGAAGGATTCTTCTTGTTAGAGATATGGCTAGCTCAAGTTCTCTGTGGTCAGATAGCAAAATTATATAGATTTCATATCCAGGGACAATCGGTCTTTTATGATTTTATGTTTCTTATCTAGAGATGGTTGACATCAAAGCTTTTAGTGATTAAAGTCAAAGGGAAAATATTATTACGTACTGCCTCAGAAATTCAGAATTAAGCAATGGCATTATTTATGTACTATAGCCTTTCCATGTAGCCTTTATGAGGTGGTTTTCTTTATGGGTTAGTGTTGCAATATCATACAGTAATACAGTAGATACATTATTACATGATAGTATATATATATATATATATATATACTAAGTGATTTATTTTTGAAATAGATTATCTGAAACGGTCACAATAAATGATACGTTTGAAGAAAAGAAAGGCTGTTGAAGTCTCTGTGGCATGTTAGGTGTAAACAACAAACTCATAAGGATTACTGCAGACTATAGAAGCACATCGCCATAACCATTCTGCTTTAGTGGATTGAGCTTCCTACTCTGAGGGCTTTCAATGGGATTTCAGTGACTTAACTGATTGACAAGAAGTCTCAAAAACACAGAATATAACTGTATAGCAACAAAAAATTAAGAAAGAAAAACACTTGTGTACAAATTACATAACAAAACCAGGATTTATTTTATACTGTTGCTAGTGATGCTTCCTTAAATTGTATAAGCAAATATGCTCATGTTATCATATTAACCGAAGACAAAAAATACACACAAAAGAAAAAACTAGCCGGTCGCTGATCAACAGTTTATTATAGCCCTCCAGCTGGTGATAATTAGACAAATCAAAGGGTGCTGCTGCTCTCTATGAATCCTCTGGGTGGCAGGAACACATCTAGACAAAACATAAAAGAAGAGAGTGCAAAGCCGCCCTAGTGTAACTCGGCTTTAATATGGTAATGTTAAAAACACTACAATGGTCAAACTCACATTGTGTGAGGATAGATACAACATAAGGATTCCACTGTGGCCGCACTCCTAAAACCACCTCAAGATCCCGACAGGGGAAAGGGGAGCCTTGGACATTCAACCTAGCTGCCCGGACATTCAACCTAGCAGCACATCTGAGGCTATCCACCACCACGTGACGTGCAGATCCTAATGCGCATGCACCAGGTCCAGCCGGCGCTGCTCTCAGAGGGCACACAAGCCCTCTGTTCCGGCCCAAAAAAAAAATGAAAAGCCAGCAGCTACACATACTGCAGCTGCTGGCTTTTAATAATAGGACACTTACCTGTCCTGGAGTCCCTCGATGTCGGCACTGCAGCTGATGTTTCCATCAGCTGTCAGGTGCTGCCATCGCCATTGCGGGTAAGGGAACCCGGCAGTGTAGCCTATCGGCTTCACGCCGGGAACCCTACTGCGAATACGTGAGGCCTGCTCCTCTCTCCTATTGGCCCGGCCGCCGGAGGAGGGAGCCCAGCGGTGACGTCACGGGCCACGGCCTGGACTCCCGGAAGTGGGAAAGGATACCTGTCTTTGACAGGTATTCTGTCCCCCCTCCCCCTGAAAGGTGCCAATTGTGGCACCGGAGGGGTGGGAGGAATCAGATGAGCTGAAGTTCCACTTTAGGGTGGAACTCCGCTTTAACTAAACAGAGTGTAATTTAACCTTTCTATCACCATTTTATCCAAATAACTTATGGGGTTAAAGCATAAAGTGTATCTATTGCCACAATTTTTGTAGTGATGCAAATGTAGCGGGGTCTCCTTTAAGGCCCCATGGACTACGTTACCCAGAACCCGTTTGGCACCCAAGGTGCAATTTGCCACCGCAGAGACTCATGGGTGGGGTATAAAAGGGGAGGGCGAGGCTAAGCCCTCTTTGGACACCACGCTGCTAGCAAGAGGACTCCCTGTGCGGACCTGCTACAAGTGTAAGGCCCAAGGCCTGGGCCTTGCGCACTTCCAAAGAGCCTTCCACCCCACTGCGGAGCCTGTGTGGCACCTGATATCTACTTGCTTTGCGGACATCAGTTGGACTGGAGACCCGGCTGTCGCAGACCCTGTGTTCGGAGACACAGCGGTGGGAGTCCCGGACTAGGATCGGGAGGGGTGAGAGAGCACCTGCTCACAACTATAACCGAGTACTTTTGTTAGGCCTATTGACTGCCTCGGCCCATCGTGTTATACTTGCTGTCCTGACAGGAGACTAGTTGCAGAACTGAGTCATATAGTCTCTGGTCCGTTGTTTCTATTACCATAATTCGTTATTGGATTACAAATTATTGTTCCTGTATGTGCACCACCGATCATCTTGCATGCGAAGATTCTTCACTTTAAGACTGAGCTTTAACTGAGTCAGGCCTGACTGGGAGTGTAGAACTTTGTTGAGCGCCATATTGCTCATGGGGAGAATAGCTACATGTGTGTGTGATCTCTTTATATATTATAGTTGACTAGTGTTATTATTACTGCAGGGCTCTGCATGTATGTGTTGTATTGTATTGATCCTTGACTTTTATATCCAAGTAAAACTACTATAGTTGATCATTCCAGTATTAGTGTTCATTACTATACTTTACAACTGTTTAAATGCCTTGTGGGGTTGTTCATGGGCAGGTATAGAGCTATACTAATATACCACTCCTAGACTAGCTGTGCCAGAGGAGGGTCGAGTAGATTGCCAGGGGTTGGCTGTGCTGTGTAAAGGGCCCGAAACAAAACCAGCGGCTCTCTTAGTTTGGGGGTATCGCTACACATAGAATAGAGGAATAGAATAACAGGTTCTAATGCAGTCAGAGGCTTTGTTAGATAGATTCCCTCATTTTCTGTCTGGTAAAAAGGTTGCCCCAAGGACAGAAAGCATGGGAAAATCTCTCTAACATGAACACTTTATATGAAACTAAAGGTAAACTATTTTTTTTTTCATTTTGGACAGAGTAAGACCCCTTTCACACTATAATGCTAAAAATAGCGCCTGCAAAGCGCCCTGAAAGAGCCGCTCCTTTCACTCCAGTGTGAAAGCCCAAGGGCTTTCACACTGGAGCGGTGCGCTGGCAGGACGCTAAAAAAAAGTTCTGCTAGCAGCATCTTTGAGGCACTGTAGGAGCGGTGTATACACTGCTCCTACAGCACCCCTGCCCATTGAAATCAATGGAAAGCGCCGGCAAAGCACCACTGCAGCGGCGCTTTTAACCCTTCTTCGGCTGCTAGCGGGTGTTAAAATCGCCCCACTAGCAACCGTAAACTGCAATATAATAAATGTTTGCTTTTGGGTTTAATATCAATATTATTTAAAGCAGAGGTCGACACAAAAGTGTAAGCTCCACTTATCACCCCCCTCCAGAGCTACATTTGGCACCATTTTGGGGGGGAGCCGATACTTGTTTTTGACAGGTACCCGTCCCCACTTCTGAGAGATCTCGCTGTGGCAAGATCACTAGGTAGTTCGGCCCCCGTCCTCCTTGCCCTGCCACTGGGCCATTTAGATAGCACAGCACACTTTGTGCATGCGCAGTAGGGAACTTTAAAACTTTGTGGCTTCACTGCCACTTTCCCTTACAGGCAATGGTGGCGGCAGCACCCGAGAGCCGATGGAAACAGTATGTGTAGCTGATGACTTTACATTTTTTGCTGGGGGGAGGGGGCGGAACTCCACTTTAAGTAGAAAAATGCTAGAACCTCTGGAAATTGTTATTATTTCCCTTTCACAGATTTCCCTGTTTTGTAAAAGGTTGTCGACAAAAGAGAAAGTGAAGGGAAATATCTCTTATGGAGTCCTGGATAGCAGTAAAACCTGACAGGGGTTATAACTTTTCCCTATTCTATCCAAAGTTTAAAACATTTTTTTTTGGTACAGATACACAAAGGGGTCCATGTATAAAATGATCATTCTGCGTAAGTGGCAAACATCTGCACAATCAGAACAAAATTGCTGTGCTTGCTCTAATATGTGTGGTTCCTATATTATCAGCACCATCTAGTGGCCACAATTTATTCTTATTGTCTGCAGGCATTTAGCGGCTGCACGAGGAAAATGGAGGAAATTGGTTCCTTGATATGCCACCCCTCCTGTCCATCTCCTGCTGACCCCCGGGCCCCTGTGTGCTCTTCTGACCCCTTCTCCCCCGCAGCACTTTCCCCTCCCCTCTCCCACCAGCTGAACGGGGAAGGGTCTGGTAAACATGTAATTTACAGACCCCTTTCTTTTCTGAATGGACAGAGACAGTGATTGGTACTGATCACTGACTCTGTTCATTTATATCTGAAGCATAGTAAACTGTCTGTACTATGCTTTGGTTTGTAAATAAATGGGACGCTCTGTACAGAGCTATTCCTGTCCATTCATTTTGTGCAGCTGAGGCTGCAGAGATGGAGATTGAAGGTTGTGTCCTCAATCTCCTTTTTCTGTCTCAAAGGTGAGACATCAGAGGTCTGTTTAGAGCCTTGATATTTCACCCCAACAGGGCTCCTAAATAAAAAAAAGTAAAAAAGTAAAAAATAAAAAATAAACTTGGAAAATAAATTAAAAAAATAAAAAAAATGGTCAAACAATAATAGAAAAATAAATAATTTTAGTTACGCCTCTGCTCTGCGGTTGTATTGTAGAACAGGGGGCCAACATTTTGAGAATTTTTTCATGTACTCATGGTTTTCTACTTGTTGATGCAATGTTAGCACAATTCCTTTGACGAGATACTATTAATGAGATGTACATGCATCCTTAAAAAGTAAGTATACCCCATTAAAATGATTGCCCTTAACCAATATTTTAACACGAAAACTATAGATATTTATTCAGATAGTACCTACAGATAACTGTGATATAGTTGAATAAAAGCACAAAAAAAAATTGCCTTTTCAAAAATATATTTATTAAAAATATCATTATATGCAACAGTACTGTAAAAAAAAAAAGTAGGTACACTTTTGGCATTTGAAGCTGGTATTGCTCCCTTTAGCAGAAATTACTTATTATAAAGCCCTGTACACACGATCGGATTTCCTATGGATTTTTCCATCGGAAATCCGATGAAGCTGACTTCCATCAGTCTTGCCTACACACCATCAGTCCAAAAACCGATCGTCCCAAACGCGGTGACGTAAAACACTCAGACGAGCCAAGAAAAATGAAGTTCTATGCTTCTGAGCATGCGTCGACTTGATTCTGAGCATGCGTGGGTTTCTTATCCGATGGAGTTCCCCACAGACGATAGTAATTTGCTATCGTTTTTTTCTCCATCGGATAAATTTAAAACATGTTCTATTTTTTAACACCGATGGAAAAAAGACCGATGGGGCCCATACACGATTGGTTTGTCCGATTAAAAAAGTCCATCGGACTGTTTTCATCGGTAAAACCGATCGTGTGTACAGGGCTTAAGTGTTTTGCACAACTGGCCACCAGTTTTTGATATTGACTTTAAGAAACGTTTGACCACATCTCCATGCAAAATACCTCCAGGTGCATAATTTTTGTGGGCTTTCTTGCATGAGCTGCTCCTTTCAAATTCTTCTCTTCGCAGTTTGCACAAAAAATTTATATTGTATCTATGCCACATAGCAACTCTATCTTTGATTTATAAATCCACAGCACATTGTTCCAGGCCTGGTTTTTGCCTATAGGTTTAATAGCAAAATATAGTCATGCTGTAATGGTCTTTTGGACTACAAAGGCTTTTTGGGTTACCTGTATGCAGGTTAAACTGGTGCAATCTCTTTTTGATTGTAGATGCATGCACTTTGACAGAATAATGTGTATATCCAGGGCGCTCCAAGCATTTGAATCCTGACAGATAAAGTCTGTGTTGGAGAGGGTAGCAAATCTTCACACACTTTAGGCAGCACTCATGGAGACAAGCAATCTCTAATGGAAACAGAAAAACAAACAAGGTGTCTCTAAGTGCAGAAGTATAAAACTTTTAATATCCCCTAAAAGGGTTAAAAACACTTACAAGATAGTGGATGAAACAGGCATGTAGCAGGTAAGTGCGTCCAGGAGATGTTCCAGTGGCAGGGCAGTCCCAGTCTGTGATGGTAAAGCTTCCAGGGAAGTCCACGAGATAATAGCAACTGTTGTAAGCATTAGCTGCAAATCATGCAATATATTTTGGGGTTCTTGGAGACTTCTTTTGGCATTAAACTGCCAGCCCTTGGGCTGAGTTGCTGGGTCAACCAGTGCTGGACAAATTTGTAGTTTTAAATCTACATCACATGTAAATTCTTATCCTTACAATATAAGTGGAAACTTTATTTTAAACAATTTGACAATCTTTTAAAATCCATTACTAGACACATAGGCAGCTACAACTTTTCTGAGGGCCTTAAAAAGCTGTATTGATCACCCACATAAAGGGAAAGAAAACTCCAGACCTGTATACTTCCTAGAGAGGTTCTAGTCATCAGCACCTACTCTGGGACATCTGATTCTAATTTTGATGGGGAATGACTTACTTTTTCCTTGTGGCAGGTCTGCATTTTTGTTTTAGGCTGGATTCACACCTATACATTTTTAGTGCTTTTTGCATTTTGCAGGTTTGCACTACAGTCCATTTAACATGGTTTCCTATGGAACACATTCTGTAGTGCAAATCTGCAAAATGCAAAAAGCACTAAAAATGCATAGGTGTGAATCCAGCCTAAGATTATAAGAATAAATAAATGCATCATGTCAATTTAGCCACTTGAAGACCAGGCCTTTTTCAGACATTTGTTGTTTACAAGTTAAAATCAGTAATTTATATATATATTTTTTAGAAGAGACCCTAGAGAATAAAATGGTGTTTTTTTGAAAAAATACACTTTAAATGCTTGCCAACCAGCGCACGACTATATACGTCGACAGCATGGCACGGACAGGCAGAAGGACGTACCTGTACGTCCCCTTTAAGATCGCGGCATTGTGGACTCACGCCCGCCGCCGCGAGCTCCGTGAGCCCGACCGCGGGTCCCGTGGACTCGATCGCCGGGGGGATAACCGCGATCATCTCACGTTGAGTAAGAACAGGGAGATGCTGATGTAAACAAGCATCTCCCCGCTCTGCCTAGTGACAATGACAGTGATCACAGCTTCCTGTAATCGGAAGCAGTGATCACTGTCTTTTCACACGCAGCCCATCCCCCCTACAGTACGAATCACTCACTAGGGCACACGTAACCCCTACAGCGCCACCTAGTGGTTAACCCCCATCACTGCCAGTGTCATTTTCACAGTAATTAGTGCATTTTTATAGCATTGATCGCTGTAAAAATGACAATGGTCCCAAAAATGTGTCAAAAGTGTCCGATGTGTCCGCCATAATGTCGCAGTCACGATAAAAATCGCTGATCGCCGCCATTACTAGTAAAAAAAAAAAATATTAATAAAAATGCCATAAAACTATCCCCTACTTTGTAGACGCTATAACATTTGCGCAAACCGATCAATAAACGCTTATTGTGATTTTTTTAACCAAAAATATGTAGAAGAATAAGTATCGGCCTAAACTGAGGAAAAAAAATATATATTTTTTGGGGATATTTATTATAGCAAAAAGAAAAATTTATTTTATTTTTTTCAAAATTGTCGCTCTATTTTTGTTTAAAGCACAAAAAATAAAAACCGCAGAAGTGATCAAATACCACCAAAAGAAAGGTCTATTTGTGGGAAAAAAAGGACATCAATTTTGTTTGAAAGCCACGTCACACGACTGCGCAATTGACAGTTAAAGCGATGCAGTGCCAAATTGTAAAAAGACCTCCGGTCTTTAAGCTGACAAATGGTTCGGGGCTGAAGTGGTTAATGGATTCTAAAAAACAAAACAGTAAAGTTAGCCCAATTTGTTTGTATACTGTGAAAGATGATGTTACACTGAGTAAATAGGTAACCCGAACATGTCATTCTTTAAAATTGCGCACACTCGTGGAATGGCGACAAGCTACAGTACTTTAATATCTCAATAGGCGACGCTTTAAAATTTTTTAACATTTACCTTTTTAGAGTTACAGAAGAGGTGCTAGAATTATTACTCTAACGATTGCAGCGATACCTCACATGTGTTGTTTGAACACTGTTTACATTAGCGGGCGCGACTTACGTATGCATTCCCTTCTGGAAATGGGCGATTAAAAAAAAAAATTATCTTATTTTTTTTTTTTTTACACTGTCCCTTTAATTATTATTTTTTGATCACTTTTATTGCTGTCACAAGTAAAGTAATAATCCCTTGTGACATTAATAGGCAGTTACAGGTACCCTTTATGGAGGGATTTGGGGTCTATAAGACCCCAAATCCCTCCTCTGCACTTGAAAGTATTCAAAATGCCAAGGTTGGTGTTTTTTAATACTTTACATTTTTGAAGTCTTTGAAGTGATGTCATGACGTCGCTTCCGGGTTACCCAAGCCGAGACCAGATCAAAGCCAATTCTGGCTTTGATCGGGTCTCCTGCCAGCCAGCAACCATGCCAGCTGGTTGCTTAGTAGGGATGAGCTTCGAGTTTGAGTCGAACAGCCGAACAGCGAACAATTTGGGGTGTTCGCGGCAAATTAGAAAAGTCTATGGGAGAAATCTATAGTGCTAATTTTAAAGGCTTATATGCAAGTTATTGTCATAAAAAGTGTTTGGGGACCTGGGTCCTGCCCCAGGGGACATGTATCAATGCAAAAAAAAGTTTTAAAAACTGCAGTTTTTTCGGGAGCAGTGATTTTAATAATGCTTAAAGTGAAACAATAAAAGTGAAATATTCCTTTAAATTTCGTACCTGGGGGGTGTCTATAGTATGCCTGTAAAGTTGCGCTTGTTTCCCGTGCTTAGAACTGTCCCTGCACAAAGTGTAATTTCTGAAGGAAAAAAAGTCATTTAAAACTCACTCGCGGCTATAATGAATTGTCGGCTCCTGGCAATACATAGAAAAGTAATTGATAAAAAAATAAAAATGCGTGGGGGTCCCCCCAAATTCAATTACCAGGCCCTTCAGGTCTGGTATGGATATTAAGGGGAACTCCACCCCAAATTAAAAAAAAAAATGGCGTGGAGTTCCCCCAAAAATCCATACCAGACCCTTTATCCAAGCACGCAACCTGGCAGGCTGCAGGAAAAAACTGGTGTTTTTAAAACTTTTTTTTGCATTGATACACGTCCCCTGGGGCAGGACCTGGGTCCCCAAACACTTTTTAGGACAATAACTTGCATATTAGCCTTTATAATTTTGATTTCGAACGTTCAAGTCCATTGTATTTAATAGGGTTCTAAAGTTTGCGCAAACTTTCTGTCTGTTTGCAGGTTCTGGTGCGAACCGAACAGGTGGGTGTTCGGCTCATCCCTATTGCTTAGGTCTCCAGGTGGGACGGAAGATCCTGGGCGAGTGGCGGAAGGTGGCGGGAGGGGGTGTCCCCTCCCACCACTTGTAATAACAGCTGAATGGCTGCCTAGCTGCATCAGTTTTTATTACAAGAGAGCCGACCGTCAGCTCTAAAAAAGGTACCGGGGTGATACCTGCAGCTTTAGGCATCACTCCGGTACAACCACTTGAAACCAATGATGTACAAGTATGTGATTTGGCGGCAAGTGGTTAACGTTCAAATATATCACCTATATCTGTAAGAATTGTCTGAATAATGATCTAATGTTTCCTGATTAAAATATATTAACATGTCAATAATTCACATGAGATAAACCTACTTTCTCACATGACTGCAGATACATTTGTTTTATATGTATGTGCTAAGTATGTCTTTAATAAACGTACTTTCACTATACTTACTCATAATACTGAATTGTACATATATTCAAACTCACCCTTTTTAAACAATCATCTGTGAACTCTATTAATAAAGTGATACTAAAGTTCCATTTATTTTCCTATAAAAATAACAAACATGTTATACTTACCTGCTCTGTGTAGTTGTTTTGCACAAAGCAGCATGGATCCTCCTCTTATCGGTTCCCCCTGCCAGCGCTCCTGGCCCTTCCCTCCTGTCGAGTGCCCCCACAGAAAGCAGCTTGCAATTGGGGAACCCAAGCCGAGCTGAAGCTCTGTGTGTCTATTTAGACATGGAGCTGTCATTTCGGCCCCGTCCCCTCTCTCCACATTGGCCAATGGTGCTGCTGCTGTGTCTCAACCAATCAGGAGGGATAGTCCCAGGCGGCCTGAGACACTCGTGGACATTGCTGGATAGAGATGGGGCTCAGGTAAGTATTAGGAGGGCCGAGGGGGGCTTCTGTACACAAAAGGTTTTTTATCTTAATGCATAGAATGCAGTAAGATAAAAAAACTTCTGACTTTACAACCCCTTTAAGTGTATTTCTAAATTAGTAAAGAAAGCTGAAAACTAGATTGTAATAGCACACATTAGTGGTAATAGTCACTGCCACGTGTCCTCCTCAGGGTTCCGTGGCAGTGAAGATACACGTTGGGCGGAGTCGGGTGACGTAATACATCAGGAATACATGGGAGCCACGGCCCCTCTGGGAATAGTAAACAAATGATTATATGCATTATTTCTATTTTAAATGTAAGTGGATACTTTTCAATAAATGCTTTAAGTTTGAAATATGACACAATGGAAGTATGTTCATTTTAACCGAGGGGCGGAGGAGGAGAGAGAGAGTTTTTCATAAAGTCCACATTATAACCTATAGTGAAAGTTTAGCCCTTGAAGATTTATTGTGATTCACTATGTTGTTATAATATTTTGGACAAGCGCAACCAACACACAATACCGTATTTACACTTTTTGAGTTGTAGGAACACAATTATTTGGCTGCAGCGGTCACACGCTTAGAATCTGGGAACCTTTTGTTTGAGGTTCTTGAGGTTGAGGTTCTTCTTCTTTTACAACCACTTTAACTGTAGATGTAGAATCTATGTAGAATGAAGTACATTTACTGTATTTAAATTGTGTATGATAATTATTGATTTTTCCTTTCATGGCAAAAATATCCTTCTTTTTGTTCTTTTGTCTTTGGTTGAATTATTTATGAGCTATGGTGTGAGATGGTAAAATATTCCCTCTGACCACTACTTGCTTTTTCATTGCTTTGTTTAGATATAATAGATACAGATGCATGATTTACCCTAGAAATAAAAAAAATTTTTGTTTCTCTAAAGCAGGGATCCTTAAACTACGGCCCTCCAGCTGTTGTGGAACTACAAATCCCATGAGGCATTGCAAAACTCTGACATTCACAGACATGACTAGGCATGATGGGAATTGTAGTTCCTGAACACATGGAGGGCCGTAGTTTGAAGACCCCTGCTCTAAAGGGCATAGGGCTTCATCTAGGATGGGTTTTGCACTTGGCTCTACTAATATTATACTATTAATTCTTAAGATTAAATATATAGATAGGGGAATGTCTGATAATTTGTCATTGGTAATACAATTTACAAGCAATAATAGAAATGCTTATCTTTCTTCGAGATTCAATCCTTATTCCTTAAAATTGTTCCCAGAGTCCTCTCCGACTCATTCTGACCTCAATGATCTTTGTAGTGGATTAACTCTACCATTTCCCCATTGGTAGTCTGGAATGTTTTGAAAGCATATGTCCGGAGGGTACTTGTGAAATAGATCTTAGCTGAAAAAGCAAATAAGAACAGGGGAAAAACCTAATGGTACACATTTAAGAGTGGAAGAGGAATATCTTTATCATTCTTCTATTATTTATTTGAAGTAGGTGGAACAAAGGTGTTTTTTTCAAAACAGCATTACTTTGAATAGGTAGATAAAGTAAGGGAATGGATTCATTAATCATTTGCATATATAGGGATAATAGTAAACAAAATGGGCATAGTAGAATCTTCTACCCTTGATATAGTAGATACATTTTATCAACTCTATAGTAACATATGGACCTTTAAAATGGCATACT
Organism: Rana muscosa; assembly: GCA_029206835.1. Classification (NCBI taxonomy): domain Eukaryota; kingdom Metazoa; phylum Chordata; class Amphibia; order Anura; family Ranidae; genus Rana; species Rana muscosa. Next base: position 704,821,769 of record CM055118.1, read on the forward strand.
CAGATGAACAAGATAATTATTTAGAACAGATAGATAACTATTTAGATGAGGTAATTATAATAATAAGTCCCCAGGGCTGTGGACTCCCAGCAGAGGTAAAGACTTATAAAGAAATTATATCTCCATCATTATAAGACACTATTAAGGCATCTTTTAAACTGATGTTATTACTAACCTCAATGTATTGGGGGAAACTGCTGGCTATGTTAAAACCAGGTAAGAATGCAACGCAGCCTGATATCCTTGCTTATAGTGGTTCCTAGCAAACTTCAGTAATACATAACAATCCTGATAAAACAGGCTTTACGCCTAATAATTCCACAGTCCTTAATATTTAATATGCCTTTTTAAATTAACAAATACCTCAAGATAATATGGGAGGTAAAGCTATAATATTTACCTATGTGATCAAAGCCTTTGATAGTATTAAGTGACCGTATCTGTGGGCAGTGAAAGAAAATAATAATTTCCGCCCCACGTTTATCAAATGGATTACATTTTTTTAAGGATCCCTTTGTAAGAATTAGAATAAATAATTGTTGTTTCCTCCATTTAAATACAGTATGGCATTCATCAAGGAGGCCCCCTATCCCCGTTATTTGCAATGGCTGTTGAGCAATTGGTAGTGGTGATCAGACATCCCATTGGCATCAATGGCTGTAAAGGATAAGTTCACCTTTTGGAGCATTTTACACATATTTAGTAACATTCTCCTGGACCTCCCCTTGCCCCCCCAACCCCCTTGTAACAGCGGATGGGGGTTTCTCTCCCAGCACCCAATGCTACATTCAAAATTGTTGCGGCTATGCAGGGCACCCCCTGAACAGCCTCATCATTTGTTCGCAGCAATTTATGAATAAAAAAGCTACAAGTCCCATCTGCCACCATGTTCTCAATCAACTGCAAGGACAATGATAAGCGCCCTCATAGTCTATTGATACTTCCTTCAGCTTTCAAACAGAAAACCTGTACATAGGTATGGGAAAGAAAGCTGGAGCACATGTCTGTATGATCCTGATATTGGACCCCCGGTTCACAGATCGTGGGTGCAATGTTTTGCAGGCTCCTAGGGAAAAAATAATAATAAATGCACATTTTTTTTTGCAGACTTATGTGCATTTATTATTTTTTCCACAAAGATGAACTTAGCCTTTTAATGGGGTCCTATAGAAAAAAACGCATTATGTGTGGAATACGTTTTTTTTAATATATATATATATATATATATATATATATATATATATATATTATTAAGTGATGCAAGCAGATCTTTGGAAAATGCCTTGTCTATAATTTCCAAGCCAGTAGGCTTATATGCGATTTTCTGACCAGAGAGACACTGCCCACATTGGGTAAACAGTGTAAGTGAGTATTATACCACTGTGCTTCGTGCACATATATATGCCCTTCCTTTCTTTTTGTTTTCATTACTAATTTCCACCTTGTTTTATTTTTTCAGGATTATTAATTTATTGGAGTAAATCTTTATTGTTACCTATCGATGAACTGAAATCCCTGTTATCCAGTTCTGCCACATCTATTAGAATGGATACCCCTTTTAAATAAATAAATAATGAATAATTATTTATTATATTAAATCATAATTATAATAATTTATTATTTTAAATTATTATAATTTGCACTGTATTAAATGTAGATGTATTGTTACATTTTGGGCATAGTGTAATTGGTGGCGTAAGCTTCCATTTTCTATAGCTGGCATATCTAATCTTTTAAAGGGGCTCTCAATGCCTCAACTATTAATTCATAATTCACCGGGGTGAATTACGAAGAAAACCTATAAAACAACCCAGACTATGTATAGAAACATTACAAAGTCCAGCAACATGATTGAAATCTTTAAATACATCAAGGCCATTAATAAGGTTCAGGAGGGCAGTGGCAGTATTTTCAAAATGAAGCCAAGATCAAGAACATGAGGACATGACTTCAAACTAGAAAGAGAAGAGTTCAAAACTGTTAACTTTTAAAATATATCTTTAAGATTTATTATCTCAAAGATATGATATGGGTTAAATGAGAGTTCTTTTGACCAGAAGTGAAAGCGTTACCATAATAACATTTATTAGAGTATCGTTAAAAAGTCTATCTAATACACAGAAAATATCTATAGTCTTAAACAAGAAGGAAATAGTAGGTTAAAATACAATATTTACATGGAGGAATACAGAGCATATTCCTCTAAAACATTAATGTCCAAACATGTTCAGTTACCACTAAAACAGACCTTTTCCATAAATACCTTTTAGTCCCATCCTCCTTGCTGCCATTCCATAAAGAGAGCCTTTCCTCCCATCTCTGCCGTGTATATCCCTGCCTCCTGATGTCCCATTGGTTGGCCTAGCTTGGCTGTTGATTGGAGGGCTTACTACATCTCCAATTCCTATACTTTGCCTAAGTCAGCCCCCTTTAATGCAAATCCTTGTGACTATTCTGGGCAGGAGATTTAATAAAATTTTCCCGGGAAGTTAGGTATTGATTCCGGGTTGGCCTCCCTTCATTGCATATCCCAGCATGGGATCCTTTGAAGGGAGTATGTGTAAAACAATACGTTTTGAATCTCCATTGTGTGTACACACAAGCCTAGGCACCGTCTTGTCTGCTTAGTCATACCTTCTTAGTGGCTCTGTTACCTAGATACAAAGCTAGTTGAACTATATTCATAATTACAATATTTTACAGCTATTAATGGAGATTTCACATAAACCCATAAGGCAACAAAACCAATCTTAGAAAATATTATTTTTCCGAAAGAGTTGTTGATGCTTGCAATAGACTTCCAGCAGAGGTATAGAGGTATTTAGTCAGTCAACAGTAAGTATATTCAAACATGCTTGGAAAAATATAGATATATACCGTATTTTTCCATGTATAAGACACTATTTTTTCCTAAAATAATAGCCTGTAAATCAAGCAGCATCTTATACACAGTCAGTCAGCCTATGAGACAGCCACGCAGGTGCGTCGCGGCCCATAGCTTGTCAAACGGCTTTCTCCAATCACGAGCCGTATGTTACTGACGTCAGCTGGAGCTGGAGGTGGGGGTGGAGGTGGAGAGTGTGCAGATGCGATCCTGTTGGAAGTGGATAGTGCACAGATGCAACAGGGACCAAAGTGTTTTGAGCCCAAGATGTCAAAAAATAATAAAAGTAAGTGATTGTCTTACTCTGCAAAATCAAACCAAATGTAGCCAGCTATGCAAAAGAGTATGGGAAAAGAGCTGCAGAGAAACAGTTTGGACTTGCCTCCACTGAGTGTATGATCAGACAGTGGAGAAAACAGGAAGAACAACCCCTGCATAATATACTGGTATTTAAACGTTACCTTCGGTAATTACTAAATAAAAATGTGTTCTGTTTTACCTACAGTATGTGTAAAATATAGATTTTTTTAATTTTGGGTGGGAAAAGTGGGGGGCGTCTTGTACATGGGGGCGTCTTATACACGGAAAAATACGGTACTCAGACAAAAGCGCTATATATATATATATATATATATATATATATAGATAGACAAATATCTATATCTATCTATCTATATATATATAGATATATAGATAGATATAGATATATATGTATACAGCAGGGGGGAAGAACTGACAGAGTTTTCTCAGTTTTTCAGTTTTATCTCACTGAAAAAAGATAAGAGGATTGCTCAGAGCTGGATTAACTCTTCGTGGCAAGACTGGGCACAGATGATAATAAATCCTATACTGTACATCGTGCAAGCCTAAATAAAAAATGTTTCTTTTCGGGTTTACATCCACTTTAAGGGAAAAATACAGATCAATTAGTAAACCCACTCCTGCCTCCTCTCTGCCTCTGTATATTACATGTATGTTTCGCTCCCACACCCAGTTTCCTGGTTTGTATCCCCTCTGTATATTGAGGCTCACAGAATCCCTTTGGGGTGCCTCTGAAAATACTGTTTTCCTCAATTCATTCTTCTATAATTATGATTATTTCTTGTGAAAATTATTTATGCTGATATTCTGGGTTCTCTAAAGGAACAAATATATTTCTAGTGCTAATCTGAAACACTGCACCCTGGCCATTATAATTGTTTTCAGTCATATGAGATTTTATTTATCTCAAACCAAGTCACCCCTTTATCTCTATTCTTACTTTCTGGTGTAAGCCATGTTTTTTTTTTCAACTTTTTTGTACTTTGAATGGATTCTCTCATTTAATCCTCCAAATTTGCATCATATGTCTTTTCAGATGAGGATAGCTTTGAGTCATATGTAACAATTATCTCATCATCCTGACATTTATACACCTGTGAATATTTGTAATCCATGATATTTCTATGCTATTTCTTATTTTTAAAATTAATATTCAACTAAGTTAAACATTCCTGTAATTTGTCTGATAATCTGGAGTTGACTGCCCCGAATGAAGTCGTATTGTGAATAAATGCATTGGGCGGAACCAACGTGCAGTGATGTCATCAAGTACAGAAGGGATGGGCACATTCATTCAGCAACATCTGGGAACAAGTACTAAGCTAAAACCTGTAGGAAAATTCCCTTGATTTATTTACAATTCCCTTGATTTATTTACAAGTGCTTTTAGAACATGTTGTTTATTATATCTGGTAATTCTGTTTATATTGGGTTCACCACTGGTGGTGGAAGGAAGTGCTGTTGAAAGAAGGAACTGCATGTTTGTGCTGTATGATTCCCTTGATTGTAAATAGATGGTGAAATTCCTTAACCCTTTCAACTTTTTATGAGCCTTTTTATGAGCGTTTTCCCGGTGGATTGTAGTGATTCTTTTGAAGGACTTACACTTAGGGGTTCTTATACACTTGAATGGATTATTGGTATTTGGAATAATTCATTTATTTGCCTTATTTTACTTTATATAACATGGGGCACATGATGAGTTTTTTTTTAATAACATTTGCACTAAGCTATTAATACTGAGCACTGTTTTTTTTTTGGGGGGGGGGGAGAAATACATTTACAGTATATTAACATTTACACACCTGCTAGTAAGTGATTTTAGGCAGGGTTTCACAGATTTTCATTCACACTTCTTTACAAACTTCTTTACAAACCTGCTAGTGTAAAAAAATGTATTTGGGATGGATTACTATGTGTAATGTTTTAAATGAGTAGGATTTAGTTTGATATTTTGGTTTTGTGGTTGTGGTTTGTTCTTTATGGTCATGTTTTTCTGTGGTTATTGTGTTTGTTGAAAACTATTTTTTTTCCCAATAAATAAATAAGTCAAAACAAGTCACTATTACTGCCAATAATACATGGAAAGAAATTATAGACATTTATTTTGGCAACAATAAAGACATTGTTTGATTTTATTAAACTGCACTAGAAAATGACAACTAAAACCTAATTGATATACCGTATTTATCGGCGTATAACATGCACAGGCGTATAACATGCACCCTAACTTTAAGAGGGAAGTTTCAGGAAAAAAACTTTCCACAGCCCCCTGCGTATAACACACAGGCACAGTTTACCCTCTATTTTCAGGGTAAAAAAGTGAGTGTTATACGCCAATCAATACAGTAAGTGCAATACCGAGTGTTTACTCTAGTTTATTGGACTGATTGGCTTTGGTAACATTCATAGTTGTAGTAAAATGCTCTTTTGGAGTTACATACATGCAATTACAAGGGTTTGCTCCTTGTATTTTTCACATGTGAAGTTTAAATTCCAAATTAGGTACAAATGTGTTAAAAGTTCCTGAAATATCTTAGCAAAACAATATTGCTGAGAAGAAGTTTTGTTTTATAAGTACGATTTGAGTGATCTATTGTGAAGTTCAATTTATAACTTGCCACACCACATTGGAACACATATACATCACATTGCATATACCAAGAACCCTGAAAATGCTCTATTGGCACTTCTTAATCACACTGAAAAAAATATGCTGTAAACATACCTTAATTTACTACATGCAGCGTATGTTGTGACATTTATGAGAAATGATAGAGTACTGTAATCATACATGCCCTCTCAGGGTCATATTTTAAAGTAATGTTATGCTGGGAACCACATTAGAACACACATAATAATCACCGTATGTTTCAGCCAGCTTCCTGGAAAATCCTCTCAGTAATATACTATCAGCATTTTACAGCAAGAAAATGTGGAACATTACCTCTCAATTATGTTTTGTTTAATTCAGGCACAGAGAGATATTCACTAATATCTTACAGTTGAATAACTAAGTATAACATTTTTGCATCTCAAAATAAACTTGAGATACCTGAGCACAGGATGAAAAAAAGCATATACAGAAGTTTTTGTCACTGAAAAATGCATTCTAAAAGATCAAGATATAAACACAACTGAATTAAAATTCAATTCTCAACTTAATCTTTATTGGTCAGTTTGACTGTCCATCACATTAACCACTTCCAGCCCAATCACGTTATATGACGTCATTGACTTTGAGTGGGGATATCTGAATGATGTCTGCAGCTACAGACATCATTCATATATATTCTTCTGTGCACCATAAGAACAATCATAGCAGCAGTTCAGCCGCTTGATCGTTCTTACAGGCGGGGAGGGGACATCCCCCCCTTCCACCGCCCTCCAGCTGGATGCTGGATGTTGACCATGAAAGAATCCACCGCTGCTGGATGTTTATTATAGAGATTTATGATGACCATATGGCCCCAAGTCATTTCTATAATCTTCGGAGGCCCGGGCGCGAGGTTATGATGTCACATCCGGCCGGTGGAAATAAACAACGCAGAGAACTCGGCTGGAAAGAAAGAGATCGTTATTTTTTTTTATCTCAATCTTTCCAGCCTGGAGGAGAGATGTGGGGTCTTATAGACCTCACATCTCTCCATAAAGAGGACTTGTCATGCACCAGTCCTATTACAAGGGATGTTTACATTCCTTGTAATAGGAATAAGAGTGATTAAACAATAAAAATAAGGACAAAGTGTAAAAATAAAAAAATTAAGTGAAATAAACAATATTGATTAATTGATTAGTGATTTAAAAGAAAAACATTTAAAGTGTCCTGTCCTTGTACGCTCACACACAGAAGCGAATGCAAACGTAAGTCGCGCCCGCATATGTAAACAGCGTTTAAATCACACATGTGAGGTCTTGCCACATGTGTTAGAGTGAGAGCAACAATTATAGCACTACACCTTCTCTGTAACTCTAAACTGGTAACCTGGAAGAAATGTAAAGCGTCGCCTATGGAGATTTTTAAGTACCAAAGTTTGGGTGGATTTTTTAGTTCATGAAACACTTTTTTCCCAAAAAAAAACGCATTTGAAAAATTGTTGTGCAAATACTGTGTGACATAAAACGTTGCAATGACCGCCATTTTATTCCCTAGGGTCTCTGCTAAATAATATATATATATATATATATATATATATATATATATATATATATATATATATATAATGTTTGGGAGTTCTGAGTAATTTTCTAGCCAAAAAATTAAGATTTTTACATGTGGGAGAGGAGTGCCAGAATAGGCCCGGTATGGAAGTGGTTAATGGACAAATAGGAAGGTTCAGGGTTAGCAGGTAAGCCAGGCTTAACTTTTACCAGAAAAGTGGAGACATGCATATTATTTTCATTTGCGTATATGTTTGGATCTGTTGAGACAGGAACGGTGGTATCACGATCATGGCTGCATCTGCAACCATAATCGTGATATAATTTTTTACAGCAGGCAATGGGCTGTCATGTAAAAGTGATCTAAATGGCTGTACAGCCACCTGATAACTTTTACAAGCAGCCCAAGGAGGTCCCCTTACCCAACACCACCTGCTGCCCTTACTGGGCTCTCCAGTCCTACTGTGGAACCTGGTATTGATGCGACCTGTTGCACAGATGTACGAACAAATGCAACCACTCCAATCTATAACTGGCAGCAAGGATCATGAGAAAGGACAATGCACGTCAAAAAACAACAAATAAATATCCCCAGCTCACTTGCCAGCCAATCTGCAACAAATGGAATTGACCCTGTCTTACAGTTCACATTAAAAACAAGGGGTTTAGATTGCACACATTTGAAAATATATGCGTAAGCTGCAGTGGCCATGTTACAACACCCCAAAGTACTGCAATCCTAATTTTGAGAGTCTCCTGAGTTTAAGCACATATATAATAATATATAGATTAAGGGTAGGTATGCCTGAAGGGAGCCCACCCCTCCTTAGAGGTATAGGGGCGCACTGGACACCCAACAATAGCACAATGGCAGCAAAGGTATCCAGTGCAACCCCTCACCAATTCACCAACAGTAAAGACAAATGGAAAACACCCCAAACTATAACTGGCAGCAAGGAGTACATGTCAGGGCAACGCACGTAAAAAAAATAATGAACAAAAATTCCCAGCTCACTAACCAGTCAACCTGCAGCAAACTGAACTGACCCTGTCTAACAGTTCATGTTATAAACAAGGGGTTTTTAACAGGCTCTCTCCCATCCCTCAAGAATGCCTTGTAATATCGGTCCAGAGCAGCTTCCTTAGCAACAGCTTCTTTAGTATTTCTTAAGAGCAACCTCTAATGCTGGCCAGGAGCAACTACCCAAGAAGACTCACTTTCCTCTCATGAGTGCCCTCTGATTTTGGCAAGGAGCAGCTTCCTTAGTATCAGAGCAGGTTTCCTCCCATCTTTCAAGAATGCAGTGGTGGCTGAAACAGGCTTCCAAACAGCACCATTACACTCTGCAAGGAGACTGCAGGTCTGTTCCCTGCAAACCAGGTATTTTGTTTACCGGTAATTCATCCTTATGTAAGTACTGCAAGTATAAAGTCAGCTGATTATTCTGTACTGCAGCAAATATATACAAAATCTTTTCAAAACAATCAAGCAATTATGGTGCACAGAAGCTCATTATGTAAGTAATGAGAACTTCCTTTCTTTGGATGGTTTAGATACATTTTATCCCAACATACCGTTAATGCTACAGAATAAGTGTTTCACCATTTTTTCCTCTGTTAAATCTGAAGATACTACAGATCTATACTGAATCAAATGGATTGGGCTTGTGTGGGTGGCTTGAAATGCTAAAAGCTCTATCTGCTATGTCAGGGTATCAGATAATCAGTGACTCTTCTTGTTTTCAATCATTTTTATTCAAAGTTTTCACAATTAGGAGTACAAAAGTGTTAATAATGAAGACGTACGCTTTCTTGGAATGTAGGGGGGCTTAATAACAAGTTCAAAAGGTCCTTATTGTTTAAATACCTTAGCACACACAAACCCCATATATTGTTTCTCCAGGAAACACATTTGACTGGCAGCAAAGTCCTCGCCTTGCGCAGGGCATGGGTCAGGCAAGCTTTTCACGCTACTTACTCCACATATGTCCGAGGGGTAGCGATACACATTAACAAACCTCTTCCCTGTAAGGTGGTGAGGGTCATTACAGACTCTGGAGGAAGGTATATCATTTTATTACTGGAAATACATGCAGTTTTGTGGGTATTGGTAAATGTCTACTCCCCCCCCCGTGGATTTTTCCATATTGTATACTCTATATGAAAAACTTGCACCCTTCCAATCTGCTCATGTATTAATTGGAGGGGACTTTAATTCCATTCTAGATACCGTTCTTGACTCCTCTAACACACAACAGAAGGGGAACCCAGAACTCAGGCACTGGGCTGACACTTTCGCCCTAACTGAACTTCGGAGATGGGGGCATGCCTCTGCCAAGGCCTTTTCACACCTGTACTCAACTCATAAATTGAGCTCAAGGATTGACCTGCCATTTGGCAGCGCTTCTGTCCTCTCAAAGCCATCCGAGACCTCCTATCTCCCGATGGGGCTATCAGATCATTCCCCTTTGGAGATACGTCTCAATGTGGGCCAAAAGAGTGATCCTGGCACCTGGAAACTGGCTCCGCGGTGGATCCAAAATGAAAAAGTTGCAGAAACTGTTACTCCATTACTAGACTTTTACTGGCCTGCAAATGATGATATGGCTTCGGTGGAAATGGTATGGGAAGCTTTTAAAGCGACCACAAGGGGTCATTACATTTCAGCCATCAAAGCAGCAAGGGCTGACTATAAATTCTTGACTTCACAACTTGAAGACCGCGCATCTGAAGCGGCCGACCGCTTTGCATGAAAACCTATCTGCTATTGGCACAGGCGAGAAGAGAGGTAAACCTCCACTATACCACTTTAACAAACAATGATGTTAATTTATTAGTTGGTAGAATTTTCGAGTCAGGAGACGAGAACGGCAGATTGTTAGCTAATCTAGTTGCAGACCCACATTATCAAACGGTGGTATCTGAACTGCATACACCTGACGGGGAGATAATTGTGGGCATGAAAGCCATATATCAGGAGTTTGGGAACTTCTTCAGGTATCTGTATAGCCTACCTCCGCCTGTTTCTACTGAACTCATGGCAGGAGAAATTCGTAATCTCTCCTTTCCCTCTCTGGAGCAGGAGGATGTAGAGGCTCTGGATGCCCAGATCTCCACTCTGGAGATTGAGACAGCGATTTCATCGCTTCCCCCTACTAAGATGCCAGGCCCAGACTGTCTTCCAGGAGACTGGTATAAGATGTACACGAAAAAGTTGGCCCCCAGACTTCAAGCTCTCTACACACATGTCTAGAGCATGGGTCTCTCCCACCTACCTTATACCAGGCTCACATAGTTCTCATTCCCAAACCTGGGAAGAACCCAAGCCTTTGTGCCTCATATAGGCCAATCTCACTACTAAATTATGACTTAAAAATCCTAGCCAAGATACTCGCTGCTAGATTAGTTAAAGTATTACCCTCCCTTGTCAATATAGACCAGACCGGGTTTATGCCTGGAAAATCCACAGACATAAATTTGAGACGAGTGTTGACACATTTGCAACTCCCCCCATCCTCCTCCCAGACTAGGGTCTTAGTGGCCTTAGATATGGAGAAGGCTTTTGACACCGTCATTTGGGATTACTTGCTTATAGTACTACAAGCCTTTGGATTCAGCCCCACCTTTTGTAAATGGATCACCATTTTGTATAAATCCCCAACGGCACAAATTAAACTAGGGGGCATGCTCTCCGAACAGTTACAAATACAACGGGGAACTAGGCAGGGGTGCCCACTTTCCCCTTTTTTGTTTGCCCTGGTGATGGAGCCTCTACCCACTGCCATCCGTCACTCTAATGCGGTGGTAGGCATACGAGTGGGCTCCATCATTGAAAAATTGGCTTTATACGCCGATGACTTAGTGCTTTTTCTTAACGACCCTGGGCCCTCCCGCCGAGAGGCTCTTAAGATTTTTTCCCGCTTCACAATTCTATCTGGATTGAAAGTAAACTGGGAAAAATCCCAACTCTTACTTATTGACTGACCAGGCAGCAGACCCCTCATTACCCCTGTCCTGGGCAACAACAATCCGTTACCTGGGGATCAATATCACCCCCAATGTGACAGACTTTATTGCCTAAAACCTCACTCCCCTATTATCAACCCTTAAATCCAAACTAAGCACTTGGGATAACTGCCTCTATCACTTATAGGCAGAATAAACTTATTTAAAATGAAGTACCTTCCTATTTTTCTATATGTCATAAGACACACCCCAGTATGGATACCCAAAAAGTTTTTTACACAATTAGATGCCATCATCTCTTCATTCCTATGGAAGTCTAAAACCCCCAGGTTTTGCAAATCAATTCTCCATAGACCTTGGACGGAGTGGGGTCTGGCCTGTCCTGACCTCCAAAAATATTTTTTCGCAGCCCTACTTGTCCACGCACATAATTGGGTGATCTCTGATGATACAAACACCTCGGTGGTGCTGGAGGCTGCATCGCTGGGGTCCTTTGAAACGGAGAAATGTACTGTACAGGGGTCTCTGGGCACCTGTGACTCTCACACATTCTATGAAATCAGTGATAAAGATGTGGCAATTGCAAGTGTGTAAACATAAAGCAGAACCACACAGATGGTCCCCGGATACCCCCTTGTGGCTCAACCCGCTCCTCGCGGAATTCCATACTATCCCTGATCTGAGCTTATGGGCAACAAGGGGCATTAAGGTACACGACCATATAAGCGATGACAGGGCTATCCTGTCCTTTAATACTCTTAAGCAGAACCATGGCTTACCCAATTGTTACTTCTTTAGATATCTACAGCTTAGACACGCCTTCTCTTCCCAATTTGGGTTTCAACCAATATTACTCCTTCACTCCACTCTAGAATCCCTCCTCCGGAATGACGAGCTGGTAAAACCCCTCTCCACCATATATAAGGCACTACTACCATCAATGCATTTTGGGCTTGAAACTCTCCAAGCTAAGTGGAGGTTGGACTTTCCTGAACTAGACACAAAGGATTGGGAGGATATGTGGGAATACCCTTTTCTCCAATTAGTGGCAGTTAAGGGCCGCTTAATTCAATTCAGGATTCTACACCGGGTGTATTTAACGCCGCAGCGGCTGAACAAAATTTATCCTGGGGCCTATCCTAGCTGTTGGAAATGTGGTAATCTAGAGGCCGGTTTCTGCCATATGTTGTGGTCCTGTCCCAAAGTGCACTCTTACTGGATAGAGGTGACGCAATTTATAACCTCGCTGTTAACAATCCCAATCCCGCTGACTGTACCAGTCTGCTTGCTGGCCTTGGTGGGCCCTTTAGTGCACCGCACAGCAACTCAGACCCTCATAGGACTTCTGCTCTTTTACGCCCGAAAAGCAATATTGCTAAAATAGAAACAATCAGACGCGCCCTCCCTGAACTCTTGGAAAGCCCAGGTCAATTCTACAATACCATTATATAAAGCTACATATCTCTCCCGTGGGTGTATTGCTAAATTTGACAAAGTGTGAAAACTATGGCTTGACTTCGCCTCCACTAATGCTGTTCAAGACTAGGCTGTTTATCTGATATACATTAACTACTCCCTCCTTGCTAACACCTGCTTAGATTCTCATGATACCCCTATATTTGAATGCTTAGTATTCTAGGCCTAGTACCAAAGTACCCTTTTGAGAAACTTCACCTCTATTGTAGACAAGTAGCACATTCTCCTCTCATAATTTCTCCAAATGGAGTGGCTGAGCAGTGATGTTTTACAGTTGTTTCATTGTTTTTGTTTTTTTGTTGCCAATAGTACTGTACTGTTTAGGCAGATAACTTGTTTTTAGGTACCGATTCAAGTGGTACTTTTTCGAGCTGGGGAATGCCCCAAGGCTCTGTTTATGTAAATCTATGACCTCTTTTGAAAAACCAATAAAGAGAATAAAAATAGAAAAAATAAAAATAATGAAGACGTACAGTATAAAATATAAACGTAATGTATAATTATCCAAACATTTGCAGAACAGAGTATCATCCCTTTCAATGTACGTTCCTTCAATTAGAGGTCTCTGCTGCGGATATTGTTGGTATTTTTCATATTTCTATAGGGTAACCCCTGTATTCATTTGTTATTCTAAATGTAACACGTGAATAAACAAAAAAGTGTACATTCACTTGCCTTAGTTAATAAGAAGCCATATTATCTTTGATACCAATTCTTGTGCAAAATTGTACAGTTGTACAGAACTCTGGAATTATATCAAAGTTAAAACTTACTGTAGGCCAACTTGAATGAAACAGTTGGCCATACAATGGGTTTATGGTAAACCTTCTTGAATATGGTAAAACATTAGATGAAACTTTGTGCTCTATAATCCCAGATGTGATTTGTGAATTAACTATTTATTCAATGTGTTTCGTCATGGATAATGCCATATCAGGGAATTCAGACAAGCTTCTTTATACCCTCATTTGGATCCTTTAAATGTAGGTACTTTAGTTGTTGCATGCACCAAGTTTGTAATGGCAATATTTACATTGAAACTTTGACTATATATTTGTATAGAAAAAAGAGAGGGTGGGAGGAGGGACCACCCAACGAGGGCCCTCTAACGTATGTACATAGGACACATTATCGCTTGACAGAGAAGGGTAACACAGAGTGGTTTATCCCCTTTTCACCAGCTGATCCATCACCCGTGGACGATATTGACTATCCCCTAGAGCATGGATATGCAATTAGCGGACCTCCAGCTGTTGCAAAACTACAAGTCCCATCATGCCTCTGCCTCTGGGTGTCATGCTTGCTGCTGTCAGAGTCTCGCTATGCCTCATGGGACTTGTAGTTTGGCAACAGCTGGAGGTCCGCTAATTGCATATCCCTGCCCTAGAGCAATGTTTCCTAACTCCAGTCCTCAAGGTGCCCTAACAGGTCATGTTTTCAAGATTTCCCTCAGTTGAAACGGCTGTGGTAATTATTAAGGCAGTGAAACTGATCAAAATCACCTGTGCAAAATAACGGAAAGCCCTAAAACATGACCTGTTCGGGCACCTTGAGGACTGGAGTTGAGAAACACTGCTCTAGAGATGCTATTTATTAGATAATTTGTTGTATTACTATTCTTGGCGATTTAAGCCCTGATGACCTATAGATGAGGCCCTTTTTGGACTAACCCATCAACTAAGGGAAGTGGCAACAGCTGGTCGTATAATGAATATTGTTTGAAAGTGTCTATGCTGATGTTTACATGTACTGAGAGCTTGACTGTAATTTGTTTTCCTAAAGAAGCGGGTAGTGACCGGTGAAACGCAATTGCGTCGTAGCAAGCAACTTTATTACCCAATCACAATAGGGTTGATGATTTATTTCAATATTGTGTAGTATGACCACAACCCTGGATATGGTATTATATGTCATGTTATGTCTTTATGAAATGTTTCAATTCTAACTTTATATAATATATTTTTGATATTTTTTTAATGAATTGGTACCGTCAAAATTCTTAAAATAGTCCAAATGCCATTTTGTATATATTTGTATACCTTTTACAGTGGATGTTGTTTGATCTGGTTGTATACTCCCTATGTGGACTTAAGCCCTGTACACACGATAGGTTTTACCGATGAGAACAGTCCGATGGACTTTTTTCATCGGACAAACCGATCGTGTATGGGCCCCATCTGTCTTTTTTCCATCGGTGTTTAAAAATAGAACATGTTTTAAATTTATCCGATGGTTAAAAAACCGATAGCAAATTACTATCGTCTGTGGGGAACTCCATCAGATAAAAAACCCACGCATGCTCAGAATCAAGTCGACGCATGCTCAGAAGCATTGAACTTCATTTTTCACGGCTCATCGGAGTGTTTTACATCACCGCGTTTGGAACGGTCGGTTTTTTGACTGATGGTGTGTAGGCAAGACTGATGGAAGTCAGCTTCATCGGTTTTCCGATGGAAAAATTCATCGGTTAAGAAACCATAGGAAATCCGATCGTGTGTACAGGGCTTTACTGACATATAAGACCACTTTCTCCTTGAAAAAAAGTTTTATGACTATTTATATATATTTGTGGCACAGTGTCTAGCATGAGTGTTGTTAAAATCCTTTAAATGCACCATGGAAAATTTGTACGTTGCTTCTGACATCATATGTAAGTGATGTATATTGAACAAGATTATTATTTGTGAATTGATAAAATGTATACCGTATGTGATATATTTGTGTAATGTAATGTATATATGTATTTTAATGTGTCATTTTTATAATATTCAGATACATCTCCCATATATTTATGATGAAGCAGACCTAGGTGTCTGAGAAATGCATCAAAAGCTATCACCATCATTCCATTTGTGATTAGACCCACATTTTGGAAGATCCAATCTACAGATGATATAACGTAGACATTGGTTGGGTAAATAGTAGTTCATGTGGGCATACAATCTGTGATATCTTTTTTATTTTATTACATTTACAAATAAATTTGATTATTTTATAATAAAACTTGAGGTTCTATGCATAGGTAAGCT
Source organism: Rana muscosa (assembly GCA_029206835.1). Lineage (NCBI taxonomy): Eukaryota > Metazoa > Chordata > Amphibia > Anura > Ranidae > Rana > Rana muscosa. The sequence continues at coordinate 704,837,606 of CM055118.1, forward strand.
ACCCAGACAGTCTGTCTTAATGCAATGCATTGTGTGCTCTTTCCTGCAAAACAACCATAATGTTTCTAGCAGCCACAATCCAACTGATCTTAATTTAAGCCAGTCTGCTGGGAGCAGCTGTTTTTTATTCATGACACAGAAGAATGACTTTTCTACACAAAATAATAATGTGATTTGGTTATGCTAACATATGCTTTATTGATTTATGTGAAGCGTGAATTTTATTGGTGGGTTCACTTTAAGTGGTTGGCTGGTTTATTGATTCTGGAACAACACCTAATGGGCAAGTCTAGATTTTTAATTCTAAAGTTAGGAACAAACTTCATTGGAACTGAGAATTCCACTCAAATTGTGTTGTAAATAACTTAGTAGTTTGTAGTGTAGTCATGCAGTACTATGTGATTTATTATGTCATGTATTACATTTTTATTTATTTTTTTGCAATTAAATCTGTAAGCATAAAGTAGTAATGCATTATATCAAACTAGTACCATTCATTATTAGCTGGCATACATAGAACTTAAATTTTAAAGTGGTTGTAAACCCTGAATCCTTTTTTTTTTACAACCTGCAAAATAAAGACATAATGAGCTAGTATGCATAGCATACTAGCTCATTATCAATCACTTACCTGAGATCGAAGCCCCCGCAGCGGTGCTCGGACACCTCCGTCGCTGCCGCCATGTTGCTCCCCTCTGCCTTCCGTGTATCGCCGCTCCGGCGCTGTGATTGACCCTGGAGCGGCAATGACGTCACACGCATGCGCGCTCGGGCCGGCAAGCTCCATTCACAAATCTGGCTACTATGCCGGCCCGATAGTGCGCATGCGCATGACGTCAGTGGCGCCGGTTTCAAAAGCAAATATCTCCTTAACCGTGTAGGTTAAGGAGATATTTCATGCACCTACAGGTAAGCCTTAATCTAGGCTGTGCAAGTGGGTTTACAACCACTTTAAAGATGATATGTCCTCAAGCAACCGCTGCTGTTAACATGGTCACAACTGGCATAAGGTCATGTTGCATAAAACAACTAAATAACTTTACCTACCCTGTGTTGCTTGCTGTTTTCTATAAAATATACAGCACTACTTCACTGTGGTAATCCATATGGTAATGCTTAAAAGGAAACTCCAGACAAAGCTAAATATACATCTGAAATATATATTTCTTCATAGTTTTAACTAGCAAAGGGTTTATAACTGCATCGCAAATCTTGTGAATACTCCACATTATAACTTTGTACTGTTAGTAATATCACTTTACCACCTGCTTGTTCTGTTCTAGATTTTCTACTTGCTAATTGGACACAGGTAATGATGTTGACTCTTTGGGGTTGATTTACTTTCCATGGGAAAGTAATTTTTTTTTTCTTTCACCTGATTGGGTATTCTTTGCAAAGTGAATATTCATCACATTTGCTAAGTATAAGAATACAGTAGAATAAAGTAATAAAGTATACAGCCTTTTTGCCTTTAGTAAGTCAACCCCAATGAACAGGCTGGAAGCCTAGTTGTGACAGCAACCAATAAATTGTTGAACCAAGAAATAAATGTGATATTCGCCTTGCTATGCAGTGAAGTGGAGATGTGTCAATCACAAGATTAGCCAAACAGAGCTATAAAATTCTGTTAAGCAGTTGAAAATGAACACATTCTTATAGTTAGCAATATTGGAGCTGCCATTGATGGCTTTTGTTAAATGGTGTGTGCCCCAGCTACTATCGTTCTATTCCCATCTGCCTCTTACACTTTAGGATTGGATTGTCTCTGTTAAGGATGACCTCATTCGCCAATATAATGAGCAAAATGGATAAGGGTCAGGACACGATCTTAAGCAAGGGTGCTGGCGATAATTTGCATACCAGAGCATCCTAGAAATTGGGACTCCTGGTAGTTCTCGGCTGAAGAGCTAAACTAGCATTGGTGTATCTGTAGGTTTATGCTATGGTATACCAATATCATTTTCCTAGCTTTCCTTGGCTTCAGGTTCACAGTAATATATTAAAATGTTTATTTGAAATGTATTTTTAATTTTAAGATACCATTCACAAGAATTCAATTTGGACTATATATTATATCCTGTTTTATTACATTGCAAAATGGTACACTTGCAGCTGAGAATTTTACCATTGGGAGCTACAGATTAGGCTTATTAGACAAAAATAAGTCTTTGAAGCATTTTGTTTCCTTATTAGCTGCTTAATTTCATCATTATGCATGCTTTAATGAAGCATTTGTTTCAAAAGAAATACACGCAGTTTACTTTTCTATTTTTTGTCCATCCCTTTGTAGATAATGTATTATGTGTATAATAATGAACTTACATAAGTTGTAGGTGACTATACCGCTTCACATACTCTATGCTTTTTTCTTTTGAATAGGAAAATAATTACAATTTATTAAGTTAATTGGATATTGTGGTAAGCCATGGTGATCACCTGCAAAAGTGGAGAGGCTGAACCAGGTCAAACAAAAATAGTACAATTAACCACTTGCCTACTAGACACTTTCACCCCCTTCCTGTCGAGGCCAATGTTCAGCTTTCAATGCTGTCACACTTTGAATGACATTTGCACGGTCATGCTTCACTGAACCCAAATAAAATGTTTATAAAAAAATGTTCACACAAATAAAACTCTATTTTGGTGGCATTTAATAACCACTGGGCTTTTTTTTTTTTTTTTGATAAATAAACGAAAAAAGATCAAAAATTTTGAAAATAAAAATGTTAATTGAATTTTGAAAACAGGTAATTTTTCTCTTTCACTGATATGCACTGATGAGGCTGCACTGATGGGCACTGATATGCTGCATTGATGGGCACTGATGAGGCGGCAATGGTGGGCACTGATGAGGTGGCACTAATTTGGCTGCACTGCTAGGTGGCACTGATGGGCCCTGATAGGTGGCTCTGATGGGCACTTATGGGCGGCACGGAAGGGCACTGATAGCTGGCACTGATGGGTGGCACTGATAGGTGGCACTGATGTGAGTTTTTGTTTCCACTTGATCGAGCAAGCACTGTTTGTTTACAGAAATTTTGATTTTTTTGTGACACCACCATTCAATAGTAATCACATGATTTGAAGCAGCTGCTGCACTTTAGGACATCGGTTTATAAGATTTATTACTCTAGGCGCGAGTGTTTACCCATCACACTGATGGGCACTGATAGGCGGCACTGATAGATGACACTAATGAGGAGGCATTGATGGGCACTGATTGGCAGAACTGATGAGCATTGATTAGCAGCACTGATGGGCATTTATTGGCAGCACTGGTGGGCACTGTTGGGACTGCACTGATAATCAGGACACTGATAATCAGTGACCTGATTATCAGTGTAGATGGCCCTTTCACACAAGCCGGTTATCGGCTCTCCTCTCCTCACACTGTCAGCGTGAAGAAAGGAATGCTGATAACCAGCTTGTGTTTATATCGTGATCAGCTGTCAATGGACACAGCTGTTCACGTGGTAAAGGGCCTCTGTGATTGGCCAGTTACCCTGATCTGTGATCAGCTGTGTCCTAAGGATGCAGTAATAACAGCATGCTGTCCGAATTCCGCTTGGGGCACGCAGGCAGCACGATCATGGGAGGATGTCCATGGATGCCCTCTCGGCAAAGTAAGACCACGCTGTAGCTGTCTTTCAGCTATAGCGTGGGTGGTAACTGGCTAAACAAATCTGTCACAACATAAAATACCTCTCTCTAATAAAATGTGGTGTTTCCCGATTTATAGATTGTTTATTAATTCTAAGGAATTTACTCACAGTTCATCTGGATAGGATCCCAATTACACTTCTTGGGTTACAGACTGAATGTTTGTGAACAACTGCTCCCATCAGAGAATTCTCAGGCAAGTTTCTGCTTAGCAACAAATCCCCAGTTACCCATCTTATGCTTATCCAGTACACTACATTTACAATGCCTATTGTTGCATGAGTTTTTATATACATTTACACATGCTAATGTATGCCTTTAACATGCCGTTAAAGGCCGTTTTATATTTTTATCACACACCTACATGTTTTTCTGTGTGTGTGTGCGCGTTTTTTATTTTTTTTATTTACTTTTAAATTGAAAAAAGATGTGTGTTCAGCATTTATGAAAAGCACATGATGATATGCAATATTCATGCATTATTATGTGCTACTATTCTTCGCTATGGGCTTGTGTAGTGAATGTTGCTATAGATGAAGATTACAGGAACGACAGTGCTGCCTGGTTTAAATTGTTTTACCTTGTTTATTACAGACTTATAACTGCAGTGGAGCTCAGCAGTGAAGTTCAGTAGTGTAAATCTGTTCTAGGAATGAATGAACCCAGAAACTGCTTTTATGGTACATGATTGCAACTGACTCTTGGGATATTACCCAGACTAAAACAGATCTCCTGTGCAGTCTGGAGATATCCCCTAAAGGACATTCTCAGAAAGTTAGGTAATTGGCATATTAATGAGCTTGGAGAGACAAAAAAGTTGAAGTTTATGTTTTATGCTCTTTCAGATTATAGCACATTTCTGAATATTAGTTACAGGTACACTTTTAACTAAACCTAAAATGGCCAAGGGGTAACATTAAGTACAACTGCCATATACTTTCAGAATTTCTTAGTTCCAAATTACAAATTTTTTTTATTATTATTGTCAAACATATTTCCTAGAATATTGCTGTAAAAAAAATATTTTCTTCATCAGATTTTTCATTTGTGTGTTTTGTATTGCTGAACAATAAACCACTTTTGCCAAATATAGCAAAAAAATCTATATTATTTATTTTTACTATTTTGGTATATTACAATCAGAAGGAACATTTCTAATGTTATTTTGGATAATGGCCTTTGTTTCAATATGTTATTTAGAATCAGTAACTGACATATTGCACTAGGGGACTCTCAGTTCTTCTAAAGGAAATTAGCAGTATTTCAGTTATGTTATATATATACATGTGCAAATGAGATCAGCGTGTCGTAAATAATATTATAAGTGTGTGTTAATATTTTTTTCAAAAGTGTTTTTGTATATAGGTATTAACTACTTGACCTCTGGAAGGTTTTACCCCCTTCATGACCAGGACATGTTTCTCTTTCGTCCATGGACGGACACAGCTCCTTTATTCTTGACCTTAGGTTTATATGCCGTCTATCAGGAGAGGACTAGGCAGACATGTAAAACATGTAACACAGCAAAGCTGAACAGTACCGCCCAGGGCGGTCCCTCTGGCTATAACCCCTCACCCTGCATCTAGTAGCTCAGTTTTTTCTGCCTAGCATAGGAGAAAGACCTGGCTCCCGGTTGGGACCATTGGTCCTGGAGATTTTTTGCTTTTTTCTCCTTTTTTTTGATCCTGAGATCTACTATCAACTGCCAGCTAGGTGACAGGCTGGATAATATATAGATCCTTGTAGATTCTCCAGTCCTGCCATTGAGCGTGAGCAGACCTTTAGCTATGCGCTGGGTCAGCCATGCCATGCCCCGTTTGCTCCAGGGGTGGCCGGTGAGCTATATGCACCGGGGCCCACATATGACCGGCTACTGCTGTCTGAGTCACAGTGGGCCATGGCCGACAGCCACTCCATACTGCTCGGGGGATGGGTCTGTCCGGAATGCGTCCAGCAGTCCCAGCAGGACTGGTAAGTAGGGTTCCACCTGTTTCGGCAGGATGGAACAGCTGGGCATTCCTGGGGAGGTCGACTAGGGGGTCTCTCACTCCCCCTTTCTTCTCTCCCTGTCCCTTCCCTCCTCCCCATGCATCTGTGGTGGCTGGGCCTGCTGTGTACCTGACCGGGGGTCCTCCGGGGGGGCTCCGGGTCCTGGCTGGGGGCTGTGCTGGGTGTCCAGGGTCCGCTCTCCATTGTGGGGTGTTGTTTGGTCTGCCATGTGGGGGGCCTCCGCTCAGAGGCCCAGCGTGTTTTCTTACCTCAGAAACATCCGGCGGCCATTTTGGCGGATCCCGGCGCCATTTTCTTGTAGCCGCGCTAGTTTTAATGCTGAAGTAGCCGGTGCCCATTTTCTTGTAGCTCGCGCTCTTTTTCCTGAGGCTGCCGGCGGCCATTTTCTTGTAGCCCCAGCCTAGCCTAGTTTTGGCCTCTAGCTCTGGGAATGTCTTTCTGAGCGGCGCGAACAGCACAGAACACCTCAGACACAGGAGAACACCTCAGGCACAGGCAGTGCAGGAAAGAGAGGGGACCGCGGCACTGTGCAGTACCTGGGTCAGGGTGGTGAGTCCTCTGGGGGGGGCCCTCGGTCTGTAGCAGCTAGGAGGGTGGACTTTTTGTGTACCTTGCCTTTAGTCCCTAAGTGGCTGTCAGGCAAGTGTGGGTCAGCATGGCGTCAGAAGCTGGCGCTTCTTCCCCAGCAATGTGATAGCAACCAGTGCCCCTACACCTGCCACACCTATGGACGCTTTGTCGGCAGTCCTGGAGTCCTTTGTTGCCATGGTGGAAGCGGTGTGCGGGCGCAAGGGGGTAAAAAACGCCCCCTCCCCCCACCAAAGCTCTGATTCAGACTCGGGCCCACGGCCCCTGTTCTGACATGTCAGAGGATGCGGACCAGGACCATTTGGACAGTGAGGAAGACTCTGTGTCCGGGTCACCGCAGGAAAAGATGCTTGTTGTGAGCACTTATCACCGCAGTCCGGGAGACCCAAAAATTGGAGGATACGGCGGGGGCATCTACTGAGGTGTCGGTCCCTTTTGGGTTCCACAAGCCAGCCAGCACTGCTAAGGTGTTTCCCTACCTAACTTATTTTGATAAGTTTATATACAAAGAATGGGAACAACCGCAGCGGTCCCAAAACGCATTGCGGTCCGTTACCCCTTTGAGGAGAGTCTCCTGAAAAAATGGACATCTCCCCCAATTGTGGACCCCCCGGTATCTAGGTTAAACAAGCTAACCATGATTCCGGTAGAGGGGACCCCCGCCTTTAAGGATCCTGCAGACAGGAGGGCAGAGGAGGTGGCCCGGTCCATGTTCACGGTGGTGGGGTGAGCATTGTGGCCAGTGTTGGCAACGGCTCTGGTGTCACAGACACTTACAGAATGGGCAAAATTGTTGCACCACGAGTTGGTAGAGCAACAGGCATCCCCGGTCTGCGTGGAACTGGCCGACCAGTTGGTGTATGGCCTTAAATATGTCTTTGATGCGGCCTTAGATACAGCTCCCTTGATTTCCAGAGCCTCAGTATCTGCTGTGGTGCTACGTCGCCTGATTTGGCTAAAATGCTGGTCCGCGGACCAGACTTCCAAGAAGGCTCTGGCGGATTTGCCCTTTCAGGGAGAGAGGCTATTTGGAGCCTCGCTGGATGACATTATTAGGAATGTCACTGGGGGTAAGAGCACGCTGCACCCACAATCCAGAAAAGGTAAGGAGCCACGCCGTAGGCCAGGGCCCTCCTTTTCCGCTCAGAAGGATTTTTTTCGTCAGCCCGGGCCCGCAGGTAAGCGTTCCCAGACCGACAAGGGGCCAGCTGAGGGACAAAAGAATCCCTGGTTTCGCAAGCCAAACAAGCCTGTGAAAAAATCTGCGACAGCATGAAGGTTTGCCCCCGCCCGACTCTCGGGTGGGGGTCGCCTTTGTGAGTTTGCAGCTCCCTGCTTTCCGACCAGTGGGTTTGCAAAGTGGTTTCATCAGGGTACAAGATATAGTTTCTTTCCTGTCCACCAAACTGATTTTTTCCCTCCAACCTTCATCTTCTTCCGGCTCGTCAGAACGCCCTGTTTGGGGCAGTACAAGACCTGCTGATGCGCGGGGTAATAGTGCCTGTGCCGCTTCCGGAAAGGTTTCAGGGATTCTACTCCAATCTGTTTGTCATCCCAAAAAAGGACGGGGTCCATCCAATCCTGTATCTCAAGGCCCTCAACACCTTTGTAAAAGTGCAAAGGTTCAGGATGGAATCAGTTTGCTCTGTGGTCACTGCACTCCATCTGGGAGATTTTCTGGCATCCTTGGACATCAAGGACGCATACTTACATGTCCCCATATACGTCAGGCATCAAAGACTTCTGCGCTTTGCAGTCGGGGACGATCACTACCAATTTGTAGCTCTCCCTTTTGGCCTGGCGTCAGCACCACGGGTTTTCACCAAGGTGCTTGCCCCGATTCTGGCTATTGTGGGCTACCTGGACGACCTTCTTCTGAGAGCAGCTTCAGACTCTGAATTAGAGGAGGATGTGGCTATAGCCAGTCAGACCCTTCGGGAGTTTGGTTGGGTACTAAACCTCCAGAAGTCGGTGTTGGTGCCAACTCAGCTCCTGGAAAACCTGGGCTTGATTCTGGACTCCTCAGAGGCGAGAGTTTTTCTCCCTTTGGAAAAATTGCAGACTCTTCGGGCTGCGGTGAAGCTGTTGGCATCCCGCAGATGGTCGTCGCTGCGCTTTTGCATGCGAGCCCTGGGTCTCATGGTAGCCACCTTCGAGGCGGTACCGTATGCTCAATTCCACACTCGAGTCTTGCAGAAGGTGATCCTGTCCAAATGGGACAAATCTCCATTCTCCATGGATTGTCAAATCCGGGTGAGCCAGCTAGTTGGGGCTTCCCTGGTCTGCTGGCTGAGGTTTCCGGCCCATCAGTCCGGAAAGTCGTTCCTTCCCTTTCACTGGACGGTGATCACGATGGACGCCAGTCTGACTGGTTGGGGGGAGCTTTGGGCGTACAGTCGACACACGGTCGCTGAACGCAGGAAGAATCCCGCCTGCCGATCAATGTGCTGGAACTTCGGGTGATCAGGCTGTGCCTCTCCACATGGTCACAAAGGCTGCAGGGACGTCCAGTCAGGATCCAGTCGGACAACGCCAGTGGCGTATGTCAACCATCAAGGAGGAACAAGAAGCTCGGCTGCAGCATTAGAGGTCGCTCACATCCTGCGGTGGGCAGAGCGGAGCATGCCGGCTCTATCGGCCGTATACATTCCGGGCGTAGAAAACTGGCAAGTGTGACTACCTAAGTCGCCAGAGTCTGGACCAAGGTGAATGGTCGCTACACCCGGATGTGTTCCGGCTCCTTTGCCTGAGATGGAGCACGCCAGACGTGGATCTCCTGGCTTCTCGACTCAATCGGAAGGTATTGAGGTTTGTGGCCAGGTCAAAAGATATCTGGGCGGACGCGACAGACGCATTGGTGGCTCCGTGGGGACAGTATCGGCTAATTCCCCCCGCTAAAACTTCTTCCTCGTCTGATTCGCAGAGTGGAGACCGAGGAGATTTCGGTGATTCTGATTGCCCCAGATTGGCCTCAGCACCCCTGGCACGCTGATCTAGTACGCCTGGTGGCGGATGTTCCTTGGCGACTGCCGATGCGAGATGACCTTCTGTCGCAAGGTCCTATACTTCATCCTGCTTTACAGTCGCTGGCTTTAACGGCATGGCTGTTGAAAGTCAGGTACTAAGGGACCAAGGCCTGTCGGATTCAGTAATTTCCACCATGCTGAGGGCACGGAAGTCATCTTCTCGGAAGATTTATCATTGCGCGTGGAAGGCCTACATCTCTATGTGTGAGGAGATGGAGTGGCGTCCACGGACGTATTCGGTTTCCAGGATCCTGCTGTTTTTACAACGTGGAGTGGATCAAAAGCTTGCCTTAAGCACCATTAAGGGTTAATGACCATTGGCGGCTCATTCACTGGTGAGTATGTTTGTGCAAGGGGTTCGATATGTGGCCCCTCCAGTTCGACCGCCACTGCCTCCGTGGGATTTGAATCTGGTGCTCTTGGTACTTCAGAAACCTCAGTTTGAGAACATCAGAGAGATTCCTCTTTTGACACTCTCTCAGAAAGTTTCTGGTGGCTATTACATCAGTCAGGAGGGTTTCTGAGTTGGCGGCCTTGTCTTGCAAGTCTCCCTACTTGATCCTCCACAAGGATAAAGCGGTGCTACGCCCACAGCCTTCGTTTCTTCCCAAGGTTCTTTCGGCTTTTCATCTAAATGAGGACATTGTGCTTCCATCCTTGTGTCCTCGACCATCGCACCCCAAAGAGGTTGCATTCCTTGGATGTGGTCGAAGCTCTGCGAGTGTATCTGTCTTCTACGGCTCCGTTTCGGAGGTCAGACTCACTGTTTGTGTCAGTAACTGGTCCGAAGAAGGGCCTGGCGGTCTCGTCGGCCACCATTTCTCGGTGGATCAGACAGATCATGATTCAGGCTTATGCCCTAAAAGGGCGGGCGCCTCCCTTTACTGTCACGGCGCATTCAACCAGGGCAATAGGTGCCTCCTGGGATTTCCGACATCAAGCGTCTGTCTCCCAGGTGTGTAAGGCGGCGACCTGGTCGTCCGTTCACACTTTCCCTAAGTTTTACAAGGTTGATGTGCATGCATCTGCGGATGCTTGCTTCGGCCGCAAAGTTTTGCAGGTTGCAACTCCTCCGTTGTGGAGCTTTGGTTGTTTTGGGTGGAAGTTTGTTTGCTTGCTGTTCCCACCCCTAGTTTTTTTGACACTGATCGTCTCTAAGGTCAAGAATAAAGGAGCTGTGTCCGGTCCGTCCATGGATGAAAGAGAAAATAGGATTTTTGTACTCACCGTAAAATCCTTTTCTCTGAAGTCCATGGACGGACACAGCACCCACCCCTCCTTTTTATGTTTGTACTGCTTTTTGACAAACTAAGCTGCTAGATGCTGGGTGAGGGGTTATAGCCAGAGGGACCGCCCCCTGGGCGGTACTGTTCAGCTTTGCTGTTTTACATGTCTGCCTAGTCCTCTCCTGATAGATGGCATATAAACCTAAGGTCAAGAATAAAGGAGCTGTGTCCATCCAAGGACTTCAGAGAAAAGGATTTTACGGTGAGTACAAAAATCCTATTTTTGCTATTCAGCGCTGTGCTACTTTAATTACTTTAATTGACAATTGCTTGGTCATGCAACACTGTACTCAAATTAAATTAAAAAAAAAATTCACACAAATAGAGATTTATTTTAGTGGTATTTAATCACCATAGTGAGCAAAACAGTCATGAATAATAGCCATTTATGACTGTTTTGTCGACCAATTGTTACTCTGGTTGCTCACAGTGGCTTGGTACTGATTATCATGATCCGCTGTGTCCATCAAACACAGTGGTCATGGGTTCATGCTGCTGCATGCCCCAGGGGGGACACCAGTGTGGATATGCTTAGCAACATACAAGTATATTGCTGAGCCTGGTTAATTGTTTATGTTTATGATGGCAGCCATATTTACCCATTACATGCCATTGTACATAGGCTATGTTTTACACATTACAGTGCTACACAATGGTTGTCATTAACTGCTTTATAGTTCAATACAAGTTCAATACAAGTATAGAAAGTTAAACTAGTAAAGTAGTTAAGGCTTTTCACTTAACAAAGTGAGCATTTTTATATACCGTATGTTTCAGCTTCAAGGATACCCATTGTTCAGAGGAGGGCAGCATGATTTGTGACATTCAATTTAAAACCTAAAGAGTTGACTGAACCACACTTTCATAGACCAAGCCCCCAAGCGCAGGAGATTGTGTTGTCTGCAAATTGAACAGCCTTTTTTTTTTCTTTTGATAAATCAGTCCAATGAGCCAACTGATTGAAGACAATATAATCCCTGTGCAGATGATATCTTAACAGTTATTAAGCATGGAGGAAGAGTCATTGCTCTAGTGGTAAATTTAAAAAATCTTTATATTTAATAAATAAATAATTAAAGGTGAACGCATGTAAAATGAAAGTGACATAAAAAAATTACATAAGCTAAACACTGCAAAAATAACTCAAAGTATGTACTTACTGGGTATGAGAAACCAAGCAAAGTTTTGCCTCTTTCAGGGCTAGCAATTGTTAAAAAAGAGGGCATCAGTAGATAGGCACTGCCATAGGGGGCATATACCTCAAGCAGATAAAAGTGTAAAATATACTGATCAATGGGAAAGGATGTCTTAAAACTGCACATGACATTACAGAACAGTACAATTAATTATTTTTAAAGTAACATTTACAATTCCTCCATAACATTCTTACCAGACCTTTATCCAGGCATACAGCCTCGTTGGCTGGAGAAGGGGGACAGCAAGCATGTCACCCCCTCCTTCCTGTAAAATACCAGGATACATGTCTTTCAGCATCGTTAGGATACCTTGCAAGGGTACTGGCAAAGCCCCTCCCATGTAAGGAACCTTGTTCCAGTGTTGAGGGACAAGGGCCTATTCCCCACATCCATCCCATAAGAAGATGTGGGCTTTGGGGGGGGGGGACTTATGGGAATCTGTAAGCTCCTTCTATAATATTAGAGCCTCCAGATATCCACCTTCTCAGGGGAATGAGTAAGGCGTACACCAATACCCCTAATTTACCAGGAAGGCATGGACTTCCTGGTAAATTAGGGCTCTTACAATTTATTCTTGACATTTTAGAAAGCAGGTCTCCCTGCAGAGTTTTATATGACCTATAAATTGTACATGCCCAATTGAAATAAGTACTGTACTGTAGAAGGACATTTTTTTGTACCGATTAACAGATATTCAAGCTGCCAGGTAGGTTATCTCGTTATTGAAATCTACACCTTCCATATGTAGATTTCATTCATGAACGCAAAGAGGTTTTTGGACCAGACCAGACCTTTTGTGAGTTGTACTGAGCTTGGTGGATGAGTGAAAAGACATTAGCATCTCTTTTATCATTACATGTTTTTGTCAAAAGTTCTAAATTGTCTTCATTGCACAAACATGCTGTCTCTCTCATCTCAGCATTGTGACAAGTGTTTTCGGAAATCCTTTGTGATTTGGTCTCATTGTACCACAAGCTACAGTTTGTTGGAGAACGAGGTGCCTGAAAAGTGGAATGCTGGAATAGATTTTGTCCTTACAAAGGTGGTATATTTGGTGGAATAAAGGTGACATAAGGTCTTCATTCACTGTTACTCATATCATATGGGCATCCAGGGGGACCATGTGGCTATTTCTTCCTTTGTAAACATGGAAATCCTTAGTGTACCTTGTGGCACTATCACAAAGTTTAGATAATTTTACTTCATACTGCTGCTGGCTTCACTAACTTTTGTGGCACTGGCACTAATGTGTCTTGCAATCAGGACAATGATGCTGGTTTGACTGGTACTGGTGACACTGGCACTGATGTGGCAAATGACTGGCACACTGTTACTTGCGTAAAATGGCTCTGGTGATACTTTACTGGTGTGGCTATTGATAGGACACTGTTGCTGGCTGCAATGGCTCTGGTGAGATTTGCAATTGTATAGCCAGCAACCAGGAACACTGTTGCTGGATGCTGTGCTAACACACACTAGTGTGGTGGTGATCAGGAACACTGTTGCTGGCTGCACTGGCTCTAATGACACTGTAACTGCTTTTGATAGCGATCAGAAACACTGTTTCTGGCTGTACTGGTTCTGGTGACACTGGTACTGGTACTGTGTGGCTAGCGATTAGGAACACTGTTTCTGTCTGCATTGCTCTGGTGACACTGACATTGGTATAGTGGTGATCAAGAAACCTGTGGCTGGCTTACACTGGTCTGGGGACACTGGGATTGATGAGGTTAGTGATCAACACACTGTGGCTGGTTTATACTGATCTGGGGACACTGTACTTGTGTGGCTAATCACCAGGGACATTGTGGCTGACTGCACTGGTCTGGTGATACTGTGACTGGTGTGGCTTGTGGTAAAGGAGATTTTGACTGCACTGGGTGCACTGCATGTGAAATGATGCATCTGTAGGATGTACTAAAGCAAATGTCATTTAAAAAAAAAAAAAAATCAGCTGCTATTGTGCCTGACATAATTGACCAAATATGGGATTGATCATAGTTAGTCAATGATGTCACCTGGGATGCCCACTGGCTTGTTTAGATTTTAAAACAAGCCAGCAGCAGTGAGATCGTTGGTTGCAAGAATACTGGCTTCTGTCTGCATAGTCATAACCAATGATGCTCTATGGTCACTTGCGTTCTAGCAACCAATGACACTTGTGGCCCATACACCCAGAAAGTGGAATTTAGAGGTCATAATAATACAGCCATTAAATGAATGGCTTTCCTTCTGAAACCTGGAAGAATCCAGTCCCTTCCGGATAATTATAGGCCCATAGCCCTACCTAACTCCGACTAAAAAATATTTGCAAAAATTTTAGCCAATAGACTCACTCATATACTTCCTAGACTCATACATAAAGACCAAGTATCCTCCAGACTCCCCAGTGACAATACCAGATGCACCATTGACCTCATCGATTTACTTGACAAGACCTCCTGCCCAGCCCTTATTTTAAGTTTAGATGCCCAGAACATTTAGGCTTAGCAGGCCTTATATGTTTGCCACTCTTTCACGAGCCCTGTCCTGCATCCTTCCGAGTTGCAAGCAGAGTTACCTAGTGTGCTGTGAACTAAATATATCATCTCTGCCCATGCTTGGTGGACCACGTGTCACCAGTAACTTTGCAACTGACTGCCTTGCCCAACGAGCAGTAATGCAATGAAACCTATGGCGTTAAACTTGCAGTAACGCAATGAAATATACAGTGTTAATCTTGCAGTAAGGCACAGAACGATATGGCGTTAAACTTGCAGTAACGCACAGAACTATACAGCGTTACACTTGCAGTAACGCAATGAAATATACAGCGTTAAACTTGCAGTAACACACAGAACTAAATGACTTTAAACTTGCAGTAACGCACAGAACTACATGGCGTTAAACTTGCAGTAACGCATGGAACTATATGGCGTTAAACTTGCAGTAACGCAATTAAATATTCAGAGATAAATTTGCAGTAGCACACAGAACTATATGGCATTAAACTTGCAGTAACGCACAGAACTATATGGCATTAAACTTGCAGTAACGCACAGAAAAAAACTGTGTTAAACGGTCACTACACTCACACTGACTGAGCTATCCCTACATTCACACTAATGTAAAGATGAATGGTGGTCGCAGTACACTCACAATGACTGAACTATCCCTACATTGACACTAATGTAAAGATGAATGGTTGCACTACACTCACTGAACTATCCCCACATTGACACTAATGTAAAGATGAATGGTGGTCACACTACACTCACAATGACTGAACTATCCCTACATTCACACTAATGTAAAGATGAATGGTCGCACTACACTCACACTGAACTATCCCTAGATGCACAGTAAACTGATATTCTACACTGACAATAGAATCAGAATAGCACACTAACTGTCTAATAGCACTGAACAGAGCCCTGTTCTATCTCTCTCTACGCCGCTATCACACTACAAATGGACGCTATAGAAAGAATACTTTTATAGTGTGGGGCGGGATTAAGAGCAATGAGCCATGATTGGATACAGACATCATGACAGCGTCCAATCATGGCTCTGACAGTACTCTGTGCCATGATTGGGTGAAGCTTTCATTGCTTCAGCCAATCAGGGCTTTCAATGCAAACAAACGGTCAAAAACAACCTTTTAATTTGGTTGTTCGGAGAACTTCCGAGCAGCCAATGTTCGGCCCAAACTCATGCTCAGTCCTAACAATTCGACCATCCTTGTGTAGCGGGGTCTCCTTTAAGACTCATTGGACTACCTTTCCCAGAACCCCCTTGGCACCCAGGGTGCAATGTTGTCACCACAGAGACTCATGGGTGGAGCTATATAAGGAGGAGGCGGGGCTAAGCTTGGTCTCTTTGGGACACGAGACTTCAGTGGACAGATCTTCCTGTGCGGATCCGCTGTGGTGCAAGGCCTGAAGCCTGGGACCTTGCGCTGCTACCCAAAGAGCCTTCCACCCCCATAGCGAGCCTGGGTGGTATCTGACGTGGTCATCCTCAACCGTTGCTGAGCCGGAGTCCCGACCGCTGCAGACACTGTGTGTGGAGACACAGCAGGTGGAAGTCCTGGACTGGGATCGCGTCCGGAGTGGTGAGCGAGCACCTGCTCAGTCCATATACTTTACACTATTGTTAGGCCTACAGACTGCCATGGCCCACCAGTTCATATTTGAGTCCCCACTGGAAATTCATAGCAGAACTGAGTCAAACGGATCTCTAGTGAAGTGTTTCGTGTTGGTATTTTTACCCCCCCCCCTTTTGGATTACAAATGAGTTCCTGAAATGTGCACCACCATTTAAAGACTTGCATGCAAAGAATTCATCTTCTAAAGACTGAGTTATAGGGTCAGGCCTGACCGGGTATTAGAGTTTAGTAGCTGCACCACAGGGCGCTTAGTTAACGGTTGCCCCACGAGGCACGCCATTACTGTGTTTCATTAATGCATAGTGTACAAATTGCTGCAGGATTCTGCCAGAAGCATATGTTATCTTTTATACTGTTGATTTATTTTTACTAAGCGAGAGTAAACTCATTATTCTTTTACTACTTGCATTGGTCTCTAAATTTTCCATAGAGCATAAGTTAAATTATCCTAGACTGACTGTGCCAGAGTGAATCGAGTGAATTGCCGGGGGTTGGCGGAGCTGTGTTCAGGGCCCAAAACTAATACTGCAGCCCTCTTAGCTGAGGGTATCGCTACACGTGAGGGTTCTCGTCCGGGATCCTGATACAGCAAGTGAACACGCCAGAGGTACCGGCATGGACCCGCTAACAGTAAAAGCGTGGTGCGAAGCATCTAAAGCAGAGCCAGACAAGTCGGTAGTCATCAGCCTGCCGGGGGAGGAGTGGTCAACAGAGACGATAGAGCAGCTAATGCTGTCCGTGTCCCCAGATCATACACCGTGGGTGACGGAGATAAAATCAGATCCAGACATCTCGTATCAGTATGCACTAGTGGAGTACTGGGGCGGGATGCCAGAGACTTTCAAGCGCAACTGTGTGCGGACGCCAGACAACAAAACCTATAGGTTGGCGCACACAGTAACTGTAAAGAAGGAACCATCACCAACGGGATCACCGCAGGCTGCGGCCCGTGCCCCACCTGAAAGAGGAGACAGGGCGACGCCTCCGGTGGCACCTGCACCTGTCGCTGCTATATCACCAGAACTGATAAATGCAATAGGGGATCTGCTAACCAAGTGTCAGAAGACAAGCACGGTGCATGTGGAGGCTAGCTACCGGAGACTAAAGACATTCTCGGGGAAGCTCCCTGTCCCTGCAGGGGGGGAAGACTTCGATACTTGGGTGGAACAGGCATTACAAGCAGTGGAGGCATGGGAGGTGCCTGAAGTGCAGAAGAGGCAACAAGTGATAGAAAGCCTTAAAGGCGCAGCAGCAGAAGCAGTGAAAAGTTTCCGGTTTGGGAATACAGACTGCACGTCTCAAGACTGTCTAGCCATGCTACAGGAAGAGTTCGGTCAGTTAGAAAAGGTGACAGAGATGGTCTACCAATTTGAACATACTTTCCAACAGCCGAATGAGAAGCTTTCAGAGTATGTCAGAAGACTGAACAAGTTGCTGTGTAAGATTGTCTTGAAGAAGGGAATGATGCCCCAAGATACAGATGTGGCAAGAATGAAGCAAGTCTTAAAGGGAGCATTGCACTCGGATCCAGTCTGGTTGCACCTGAAAACCTCGGGAGGAGGAACGTCACTGACTTACTCTGATTTGATAAAAATCATCAGAGATGAAGAGGCACTGCAGAAGGATCAGCAAATGATAAAGACAAGTCATGCTCCTACGCCATTGATGGTCAACTCGCTGATGACTCCAGAAAGGGACTCAGAAGTGGACACTTTGAAATCACAAATGTCTCAGGTGTTAGAGATGCTGACCTCTCTGATGGCGAAAGACACACAGGGTCCAGAGAAAGAGGTGGCGAGGAAGGAACTGTTCCCAGTTGTTTCGGCACCCGCATCCCTACAAGACTGGGGGGAGATAATCTGTTTTAACTGTGGGGGAGTTGGCCACATTGCAGCTACATGTTCCAGTCCCAAGAAAAAGAAAACAGATAACCGCAAGCCGGCGTGAAACTCCAGAGGGCCCCGGTGAAGGAGTCAACCGGGTGCCCATCATCTTCAGTGAGCTCCAAACTGAATGAGAAGCAGAAGAAAAGAGGAGACAAAACCCCTCGAGGGAAACACAGTGTCACTCAACAGAGATACACCCCAGAGAAAGGGGGTAAGACCCCCCAGAGGAGGCACAACATTCCTCAAAAGGGGCATACACCTAAGAAAAACAATAATATCCCTCAGCGGGTCTGTGCACCCATTGAAAGGAGGGAAATCAATGCATACCAGGCTCAAGAAAGACTAAAGTCCAAAGGGAGTTGGACAAGAGAGAGTCCGAAGGGAAAAGACCAGAAGAAGGCAACCACTGTCAGGCCATATCCGGAGAAGCTGGTAGGCCCATCTCCTGTAGTGCCCATTCAAGTGGAGGGAGTCTACACCAGAGCCATCTTGGATACTGGGGCACAAGTGACCCTATTATACCGGGATTTCTACGATAAGCACTTGAGTCATCTACCCATCCAGAAGACGGCCTACCAACGACTGGTCTTAGAGCAGAAGACCCCTGGAGAGGGGATAGGGAAGGTATGGAGACTTGGAAGAGAAGGGGTAGTGTTGCAACCCAGCGAAGTAACCTGTCTCAGGGCCACTGTGAAGCTTACTTGGGAACAACCCAGACCCTTTGTCATGCTGGAGTCCGGCCCAAGGGAAGAGTCCTCCAGTCTGGAAGTGATACCAGAAGTGATTCCGCTGAAGGCCCTGAAGAAGGCCCATTGTAGAGTTCCGGTGAGTGTTAGGAACACTACAGGTGGCCCCATGGAAATCCCAGCCAGAATGCTGCTGGGCCAGGTGAGCCCTGCTGCCCCGGTTACCCTGTCAGAAGTTAGGGGGATGGGTGAAGGAGGAGATGTTTGGGAGAAGCTGTCCATGGAGAACCCGAATCTACCCAGGGCTTGGAAAGAGAGAGCCAAGGCCCAGTTGACCAGATGGGAGAAGATCTTCTCCAACGATGAGTTCGACGTGGGGTGTGCAAGGAGTGCCACCCATCGAATCCGCCTCCAAGAAGACAAGCCCTTCAGAGAGAGGGTCAGGCGGGTCCCACTAGCAGATCTGGAGGATCTGAGGGAACAACTTGCAGAACTCAAGAGGACTGGTGTGATCCGGGAGTCTAGAAGCCCCTATGCCTCCCCGATAGTGGTGGTCAGGAAGAAGAATGGGTCGTTGAGGCTATGTATAGACTACAGAACTCTCAACAGGAGAACCATCCCCGACCAGTACACCACTCCGAGGATAGAGGATGCCTTACAGAGTTTATCAGGAGTAGGGATGAGCCGAACACCCCCGGGTTCGGTTCGCACCAGAACCTTCGAACGGACCGAAAGTTCGCGCGAATTTTCGAACCCTATTCGTTATAATGGACGCGAACGTTCGAAATCAAAATTGCTAATTACAACGGCCAATATGCATGTTAATGTTATAAAACAGGTTTGGGGACCCGGGTCCTGCCCCAGGGGACATATATCAATGCAAAAAGAAATTTTAAAAACTAAAGTTTTTTCGGGAGCAGTCATTTTAATGATGCATAAAGTGAAAAAAAAAAAGTGAAATTTTCCTTTAAATATGGTACCTGGGGGGTGTCTAAAGTATGCCTGTGAAGTGGCATGTGTTTCCCGTGTTTAGAACTGTCCTTGCACAAAATGACATTTGTAAAGGAAAAAAAGAAGCCATTTAAAACCACTTGCGGCTTTAATGTCATGTCTTGTCCTGGCCGCCATATGGCTGAAAATCCTTGAGAAAAATGGCATGGCTACCCCATCACCCCCCCCCCCACCCCAGCCCCTTTGGGTCTTGTATGGATACTAAGGGGGACCCCGCACCCAAAATAAAACCCTATACCTACAACCCTATATACTCTGAACAGCAGTATATAGGTGGTGCAAACAAGACATGGACTGTAGGTTTGTTCTTAAGTAGAATCTGAACAGGTACATTATGAAGTGTAGCTACATCCCAAAAAAATCAATTTTTAAGCTTTTTGGAGAACATAGGGAGGGGTTATCACCCCTGTAACATTTGCTGTCTTTGCACATCTGTTCAGAACATGTCACCTCACTTTCCGTCCCAATGACAAATGTTTTTGGAAAAGTGGGGTTTTAATTGAAACAAGGATTGGTGATAAAGCATCAGTAGAGAGGAGATACCTTTTTCCCAAATTAAATCTAACAGGATAGAATTTTCCTTCCTAGGGGTAGATTTCCTCTCACTTCCTGTTTTCTCTTGCCGTTTGCAAGTAGGAGTCGTTTGTAAGTTGGATGTTTGAAAGTAGGGGCCTGCCGTATATACTCTGCAGAAATTTGCCCTATTAGATGTTGGTGTAGCCACAAGACTGGTGGGCACAGGAATGGGCCCTGCTGTGAGTTAATAGATCAAGATTTGTACTTGCATGCACCTGTTGAACCGGGCAGAAAAATTGGGCCTTTGGTGGTGGTGGTGGTGGTGGTGGACGGTGTTGCCACAAGACTGTAAGCCCTCACAGTTACTCTTGGTGGGTGCAGGAATGGGCCCTGCTGTGAGTTATTAGATCAAGATTTGTAATTGCATGCACCTGTTGAACAGGGCAGAAAAATTGGGCCTTTGGTGGTGGTGGTGGTGGTGGACGGTGTTGCCACAAGACTGTAGGCCCTCATAGTTACTCTTGGTGGGCGCAGGAATGGGCCCTGCTGTGAACTATTAGATCAAGATTTGTAATTACACGCCCCTGTTAAACAGGGGCTGAAAAATTGTGCCTTAGGCATTGGTGCTGGTGCCACAACACTGCAACCCCTCACAGATACTGTACTTGGAGCACAGCAGTCACACCTGTTGCGAAGCATCTTTTTAAAAAATTGTAATTACACGCCCCTGTTATACAGGGGCTGAAAAATTGTGCCTTAGGCACTGGTGCTGGTGCCACAACACTGCAACCCCTCACAGATACTGTACTCTGAGCACAGCAATGAGACCTGTTGCAAAGCATTGCCTAAAAATTGTAATTACACGCCCCAACAGGGGCTGAAAAATTGTGCCTTAGGCACTGGTGCTGGTGCCACAACACTGCAACCCCTCACAGATACTGTACTCTGAGCACAGCAGTCACACCTGTTGCGAAGCATCTTTTTAAAAAAATTTAATTACACGCCCCTGTTATACAGGGGCTGAAAAATTGTGCCTTAGGCACTGGTGCTGGTGCCACAACACTGCAACCCCTCACAGATACTGTACTCTGAGCACAGCAATGAGACCTGTTGCAAAGCATTGCCTAAAAATTGTAATTACACGCCCCAACAGGGGCTGAAAAATTGTGCCTTAGGCACTGGTGCTGGTGCCACAACACTGCAACCCCTCACAGATACTGTACTCTGAGCACAGCAGTCACACCTGTTGCGAAGCATCTTTTTAAAAAATTGTAATTACACGCCCCTGTTATACAGGGGCTGAAAAATTGTGCCTTAGGCACTGGTGTGGTGGCATGGATCATTGAGGAGGAGGAAGAGGATAGTCAGTGAACATAACAGGACAGTCACTCAGCATCAGCATAGGCAGTCTTGAAGGGATGTGACATTATAAATTATTCCGTTATATCCGCTTCAGGTGTCTGGTAGCTGGTGGTGATCCAAGACTGATTCATTTTTATGAAGGTCAGTCGATCAACCGAGTCGGTGGACAGGCGCACCCTATGATCGGTGACAAATCCTCCAGCAGCACTGAATGTGCGTTCGGAAAGAACGCTGGATGCAGGACAGGCCAGTAGCTCAATTGCATACTGTGCAAGCTCTGGCCAGTGATCCATCCTCAGGACCCAGTAAGCCAGAGGATTTTCGGTGGGAAAGGTGTCCAAGTCTGACCTTGCCCCTAGGTATTCCTGCACCATGTATATCAGACGCTGGCGATGGTTGCTGGAACCGATCATACCTTGGGGCTGCGGACTAAAAAATTGTCTGAACGCATCGGTCAGACGTCCACCTTCCCCACCGCTCCTTCTGCTACTGACCGAAGCCTCAGCAACTTGTCGTCCAGGACCAGGAGTTTGTAACCTCCCAGTTTCTGGGAACGCGTTGCACAGACCTTTCTGCAAGGCCTCCCTGAGATGTCTCATCCTCTGCTCCCTCTGCGACGGCAAGATAAGGTCCGCAACCTTACCCTTGTACCGTGGATCAAGGAGAGTGGCCAGCCAGTAATGGTCACTCTCCTTGATCCGAAGAACACGAGGATCCTTCCGCAGGCTTTGCAGGATCAGGGAGGCCATGCAGCGTAGGTTAGCTGAGGCATTCGGTCCGGAGTCTTCTGGGTCACTGAGGATGACATGATCGCCAGCCACCTCCTCCCAGCCACGTACAAGTCCACTGGTTTGTTGGGACTGTACATCATCCCTAAAAGACTGCTGCTGCTGATGCTGAGTGCCAGGCTCCACCTCCATGCTCACACAATCCTCCTCCTCCTCCTCCTCCTCCTCCTCTTCCTGTGTGATGGGTGGGACAGAAGGAACATTGTCTGGATAAAGGGGGCCTTGAGAGACAAGGAAGTCCTCCTCTTCCTGCCTCTGTTCTGCCTCAAGTGCCCTGTCCATTATCCCACGCAGCGTATGCTCCAACAGGTGGACAAGAGGTACAGTGTCACTGATGCATGCACTGTCACTGCTCACCATCCTCGTGGCCTCCTCAAATGGTGAGAGGACAGTGCATGCATCCCTGATCATGCTCCACTGGCGTGGGGAAAAAAAGCCAAGCTCCCCTGACCCTGTCCTGGTGCCGTAGTCGCAAAGGTACTCATTGATGGCCCTCTGCTGTGTGTGCAGTCGCTGCAGCATGGCCAACGTTGAGTTCCACCTGGTGGGCATGTCACATATTAGGCGGTTCTTGGGCAGGTTCAGCTCCTTTTGCAGCTCAGTCAGCCGAGCACTGGCATTATAAGATCGGCGGAAATGCACACAGACTTTCCTGGCCTGCCTCAGGACATCCTGTAAGCCTGGGAACCTGCCCAAGAACCGCTGCACCACCAGGTTGAGGACGTGAGCCATACAGGGCACATGGGTGAGCTGCCAATGTCGCAGGGTGGAGAGGAGGTTGGTGCCATTATCAGAAACGACCATTCCTGGCTTAAGCTGGCGTGGCGTCAACCACCTCTCGGCCTGCCCCTGCAGAGCTGCCAGAACCTCTGGCCCAGTGTGGCTCCTGTCCCCCAAACACACCAGCGCAAGCACGGCATGGCATCTTTTTGCCTGCGTACTCGCATAGCCCCTTGTACGCCTACGGAGCACCGCTGGTTCCGAGGACAGAGCACTCGAAGAGGACATGGAGGAAGAAGAAGAGGAGGGGGTGGAGGAGAGAGGTGTGTCACAACCAGTAGTAGCATTTTGGAGGCGTGGTGGCGGAACAACCTCCAACACTACTGCACCTTGTCCTGCATCCCTCCCAGCTACCAATAGAGTGACCCAATGGGCCGTGAAAGAAAGATAACGTCCCTGTCCATGCCTGCTGGACCATGAGTCAGCGGTAATATGCACCTTACCGCTGACCGCCCTGTCCAGCGAGGCATGGACATTGCCTTCCACATGCCAGTAGAGAGACGGAATCGCCTTCCGTGAGAAAAAGTGGCGTTTGGGAACCTGCCACTGAGGAACCGCACATTGAACAAACTCACGGAAGGGGGCCGAGTCTATCAACTGAAAAGGCAGCAGTTGAAGTGCTAGCAATTTAGCCAAGCTAGCATTCAACCGCTGGGCATGTGGATGGCTGGGAGTATACTTCTTTTGACGGTCCAGCAGCTGGGGCAGGGAAATTTGCCTGCTACAATCGGACGTCGGTGTACTGCAAGTACTTGGTTGTGACACACCTAATTCTACACCTTCAGTCCTCTCAGAGCAGCTTTCAGAGAGGACTGAAGATATAGTGGGGATGGAGATCCCAGCTGATGAGGAGCAAGGAGAGGTCCGCTTTGTTCTTTGGTGTGGGTCTTTTATGTGTGCTTGCCAACGAGCTGCATGGCAGGTCGACATATGTCTGCTCATGCTTGTGGTGCCCAAGCGGCTGATGTTTTGGCCACGCGAGATACGCTTGAGACAAATATTGCAAATAGCAGTGGTGCGATCTGATGCACTCGTCTCAAAAAAGGCCCACACCAAAGAACTTTTGTGATAACGTGCAGAGGCAGCGCCCTGCACAGGCGGAGCTCTGCGGTGTGGTACAGTTGCTGTGCTGGCCTCTAGCTGGCCTCCAGGGGGCATCCTGCCTCGTTGGACATGTGACGCTGCATCCTCCTCCTCCTCCTCCTCTCTCCCTTCAGGCACCCACGTGGAGTCAGTGACCTCATCATCCCCTCCCTCTTCACCACTAGAGCAAACCTGGCAGTAAGCTGCAGCTGGTGGAACACTACTGCCAGATTGCTGTCCTTCAGCATCCCCTCTCTCTGCGCGCACACTACTGACTTCCTCAAGCTGGGTATCATCATCCGAGCCTTCGAATCGTTGGGCATCCTCCTGGAGCATGTACCCAACACTGTGCTCAAACAGTTCGGGGGACTCCTCAGGAGGACATGGTGGGTCTAGGGAAGGGGTGGCTGATGATGCCATTGAGTACGCGTTGGCAGCTGCTCTGCCAGTACCCTGAGCCTGGGTGAGAGAGGATGAGGAGGATGAGGAGGGCTTGGTCATCCATTCTACCAAGCCTTCGGCATGATGCGGCTCCACATGTCCAGCTGCCGAAAACAAAGACAAGCGTGTCCCATGGCCACGTGCTGATGACGATGCACGACCACGTCCACGGCCAGCACTGTTGTCTCTAGAAACAGAGCCTGCCTGCCCTGTGTTCTTGCCTCGGCACGCTCTGCCTCTCCTTGGCGGTCTTCCAGCCATTGTAGTCGGTAGTGTATATAGTATAAAAAATAGAACTCCTATGTGTGCTCACAACACACTGTAGGTCCTATGGGTGCTGACACTAACACACTATAGGTACTATGTGTGCTGCTGACAAGAAAATATAGGAGCTCTGTTTGCTGCCACTAACACACTAGAAGTCCTATGGGTGCTGCTGAGAAGAAAATATAGGAGCTCTGTTTGCTGCCACTAACACACTAGAAGTCCTATGGGTGCTGCTGAGAAGAAAATATAGGAGCTCTGTTTGCTGCCACTAACACACTAGAAGTCCTATGGGTGCTGCTGAGAAGAAAATATAGGAGCTCTGTTTGCTGCCACTAACACACTAGAAGTCCTATGGGTGCTGCTGAGAAGAAAATATAGGAGCTCTGTTTGCTGCCACTAACACACTAGAAGTCCTATGGGTGCTGCTGAGAAGAAAATATAGGAGCTCTGTGTGATGCCACTAACACACTAGAAGTCCTATGGGTGCTGCTGAGAAGAAAATATAGGAGCTCTGTTTGCTGCCACTAACACACTAGAAGTCCTATGGGTGCTGCTGAGAAGAAAATATAGGAGCTCTGTTTGCTGCCACTAACACACTAGAAGTCCTATGGGTGCTGCTGAGAAGAAAATATAGGAGCTCTGTTTGCTGCCACTAACACACTAGAAGTCCTATGGGTGCTGCTGAGAAGAAAATATAGGAGCTCTGTGTGATGCCACTAACACACTAGAAGTCCTATGGGTGCTGCTGAGAAGAAAATATAGGAGCTCTGTTTGCTGCCACTAACACACTAGAAGTCCTATGGGTGCTGCTGAGAAGAAAATATAGGAGCTCTGTTTGCTGCCACTAACACACTAGAAGTCCTATGGGTGCTGCTGAGAAGAAAATATAGGAGCTCTGTTTGCTGCCACTAACACACTAGAAGTCCTATGGGTGCTGCTGAGAAGAAAATATAGGAGCTCTGTGTGATGCCACTAACACACTAGAAGTCCTATGGGTGCTGCTGAGAAGAAAATATAGGAGCTCTGTTTGCTGACACTAACACACTAGAAGTCCTATGGGTGCTGCTGAGAAGAAAATATAGGAGCTCTGTGTGATGCCACTAACACACTAGAAGTCCTATGGGTGCTGCTGAGAAGAAAATATAGGAGCTCTGTTTGCTGCCACTAACACACTAGAAGTCCTATGGGTGCTGCTGAGAAGAAAATATAGGAGCTCTGTTTGCTGCCACTAACACACTAGAAGTCCTATGGGTGCTGCTGAGAAGAAAATATAGGAGCTCTGTTTGCTGCCACTAACACACTAGAAGTCCTATGGGTGCTGCTGAGAAGAAAATATAGGAGCTCTGTGTGATGCCACTAACACACTAGAAGTCCTATGGGTGCTGCTGAGAAGAAAATATAGGAGCTCTGTTTGCTGCCACTAACACACTAGAAGTCCTATGGGTGCTGCTGAGAAGAAAATATAGGAGCTCTGTTTGCTGCCACTAACACACTAGAAGTCCTATGGGTGCTGCTGAGAAGAAAATATAGGAGCTCTGTTTGCTGCCACTAACACACTAGAAGTCCTATGGGTGCTGCTGAGAAGAAAATATAGGAGCTCTGTTTGCTGCCACTAACACACTAGAAGTCCTATGGGTGCTGCTGAGAAGAAAATATAGGAGCTCTGTTTGCTGCCACTAACACACTAGAAGTCCTATGGGTGCTGCTGAGAAGAAAATATAGGAGCTCTGTGTGATGCCACTAACACACTAGAAGTCCTATGGGTGCTGCTGAGAAGAAAATATAGGAGCTCTGTTTGCTGCCACTAACACACTAGAAGTCCTATGGGTGCTGCTGAGAAGAAAATATAGGAGCTCTGTTTGCTGCCACTAACACACTAGAAGTCCTATGGGTGCTGCTGAGAAGAAAATATAGGAGCTCTGTGTGATGCCACTAACACACTAGAAGTCCTATGGGTGCTGCTGAGAAGAAAATATAGGAGCTCTGTTTGCTGCCACTAACACACTAGAAGTCCTATGGGTGCTGCTGAGAAGAAAATATAGGAGCTCTGTTTGCTGCCACTAACACACTAGAAGTCCTATGGGTGCTGCTGAGAAGAAAATATAGGAGCTCTGTTTGCTGCCACTAACACACTAGAATTCCTATGGGTGCTGCTGAGAAGAAAATATAGGAGCTCTGTTTGCTGCCACTAACACACTAGAAGTCCTATGGGTGCTGCTGAGAAGAAAATATAGGAGCTCTGTTTGCTGCCACTAACACACTAGAAGTCCTATGGGTGCTGCTGAGAAGAAAATATAGGAGCTCTGTGTGATGCCACTAACACACTAGAAGTCCTATGGGTGCTGCTGAGAAGAAAATATAGGAGCTCTGTTTGCTGCCACTAACACACTAGAAGTCCTATGGGTGCTGCTGAGAAGAAAATATAGGAGCTCTGTTTGCTGCCACTAACACACTAGAAGTCCTATGGGTGCTGCTGAGAAGAAAATATAGGAGCTCTGTGTGATGCCACTAACACACTAGAAGTCCTATGGGTGCTGCTGAGATGAAAATATAGGAACTCTGTGTGATGCCACTAACACATTAGAAGTCCTATGGGTGCTGCTGAGAAGAAAATATAGGAGCTCTGTTTGCTGCCACTAACACACTAGAAGTCCTATGGGTGCTGCTGAGAAGAAAATATAGGAGCTCTGTGTGATGCCACTAACACACTAGAAGTCCTATGGGTGCTGCTGAGAAGAAAATATAGGAGCTCTGTTTGCTGCCACTAACACACTAGAAGTCCTATGGGTGCTGCTGAGAAGAAAATATAGGAGCTCTGTTTGCTGCCACTAACACACTAGAAGTCCTATGGGTGCTGCTGAGAAGAAAATATAGGAGCTCTGTTTGCTGCCACTAACACACTAGAAGTCCTATGGGTGCTGCTGAGAAGAAAATATAGGAGCTCTGTTTGCTGCCACTAACACACTAGAAGTCCTATGGGTGCTGCTGAGAAGAAAATATAGGAGCTCTGTTTGCTGCCACTAACACACTAGAAGTCCTATGGGTGCTGCTGAGAAGAAAATATAGGAGCTCTGTTTGCTGCCACTAACACACTAGAAGTCCTATGGGTGCTGCTGAGAAGAAAATATAGGAGCTCTGTTTGCTGCCACTAACACACTAGAAGTCCTATGGGTGCTGCTGAGAAGAAAATATAGGAGCTCTGTTTGCTGCCACTAACACACTAGAAGTCCTATGGGTGCTGCTGAGAAGAAAATATAGGAGCTCTGTGTGATGCCACTAACACACTAGAAGTCCTATGGGTGCTGCTGAGAAGAAAATATAGGAGCTCTGTTTGCTGCCACTAACACACTAGAAGTCCTATGGGTGCTGCTGAGAAGAAAATATAGGAGCTCTGTTTGCTGCCACTAACACACTAGAAGTCCTATGGGTGCTGCTGAGAAGAAAATATAGGAGCTCTGTTTGCTGCCACTAACACACTAGAAGTCCTATGGGTGCTGCTGAGAAGAAAATATAGGAGCTCTGTGTGATGCCACTAACACACTAGAAGTCCTATGGGTGCTGCTGAGAAGAAAATATAGGAGCTCTGTTTGCTGCCACTAACACACTAGAAGTCCTATGGGTGCTGCTGAGAAGAAAATATAGGAGCTCTGTTTGCTGCCACTAACACACTAGAAGTCCTATGGGTGCTGCTGAGAAGAAAATATAGGAGCTCTGTTTGCTGCCACTAACACACTAGAAGTCCTATGGGTGCTGCTGAGAAGAAAATATAGGAGCTCTGTGTGATGCCACTAACACACTAGAAGTCCTATGGGTGCTGCTGAGAAGAAAATATAGGAGCTCTGTTTGCTGCCACTAACACACTAGAAGTCCTATGGGTGCTGCTGAGAAGAAAATATAGGAGCTCTGTGTGATGCCACTAACACACTAGAAGTCCTATGGGTGCTGCTGAGAAGAAAATATAGGAGCTCTGTTTGCTGCCACTAACACACTAGAAGTCCTATGGGTGCTGCTGAGAAGAAAATATAGGAGCTCTGTTTGCTGCCACTAACACACTAGAAGTCCTATGGGTGCTGCTGAGAAGAAAATATAGGAGCTCTGTTTGCTGCCACTAACACACTAGAAGTCCTATGGGTGCTGCTGAGAAGAAAATATAGGAGCTCTGTGTGATGCCACTAACACACTAGAAGTCCTATGGGTGCTGCTGAGAAGAAAATATAGGAGCTCTGTTTGCTGCCACTAACACACTAGAAGTCCTATGGGTGCTGCTGAGAAGAAAATATAGGAGCTCTGTTTGCTGCCACTAACACACTAGAAGTCCTATGGGTGCTGCTGAGAAGAAAATATAGGAGCTCTGTTTGCTGCCACTAACACACTAGAAGTCCTATGGGTGCTGCTGAGAAGAAAATATAGGAGCTCTGTTTGCTGCCACTAACACACTAGAAGTCCTATGGGTGCTGCTGAGAAGAAAATATAGGAGCTCTGTTTGCTGCCACTAACACACTAGAAGTCCTATGGGTGCTGCTGAGAAGAAAATATAGGAGCTCTGTGTGATGCCACTAACACACTAGAAATCCTATGGGTGCTGCTGAGAAGAAAATATAGGAGCTCTGTTTGCTGCCACTAACACACTAGAAGTCCTATGGGTGCTGCTGAGAAGAAAATATAGGAGCTCTGTTTGCTGCCACTAACACACTAGAAGTCCTATGGGTGCTGCTGAGAAGAAAATATAGGAGCTCTGTGTGATGCCACTAACACACTAGAAGTCCTATGGGTGCTGCTGAGATGAAAATATAGGAACTCTGTGTGATGCCACTAACACATTAGAAGTCCTATGGGTGCTGCTGAGAAGAAAATATAGGAGCTCTGTTTGCTGCCACTAACACACTAGAAGTCCTATGGGTGCTGCTGAGAAGAAAATATAGGAGCTCTGTGTGATGCCACTAACACACTAGAAGTCCTATGGGTGCTGCTGAGAAGAAAATATAGGAGCTCTGTTTGCTGCCACTAACACACTAGAAGTCCTATGGGTGCTGCTGAGAAGAAAATATAGGAGCTCTGTTTGCTGCCACTAACACACTAGAAGTCCTATGGGTGCTGCTGAGAAGAAAATATAGGAGCTCTGTTTGCTGCCACTAACACACTAGAAGTCCTATGGGTGCTGCTGAGAAGAAAATATAGGAGCTCTGTTTGCTGCCACTAACACACTAGAAGTCCTATGGGTGCTGCTGAGAAGAAAATATAGGAGCTCTGTTTGCTGCCACTAACACACTAGAAGTCCTATGGGTGCTGCTGAGAAGAAAATATAGGAGCTCTGTGTGATGCCACTAACACACTAGAAGTCCTATGGGTGCTGCTGAGAAGAAAATATAGGAGCTCTGTTTGCTGCCACTAACACACTAGAAGTCCTATGGGTGCTGTTGGGGTGCAATGCTGTGCTAACAGCACTGCGGTTGGTACTACTGCAATACTGTACTAACAGTAAGCATGCACCAGACTAATCCCCAGCAGCAGCTAATAACACACTAACTGTGCAATCAGCAGCAATGAACGATCAATGACTTAGGTAGCAATGGTTTAGCAAAGAAATAGCCAATGGTTTAGCAAAGAAGAGCAAATCTTTCAGTATCAAGCAAAGACAGAATCAGCAGACTAATCTCTCCTAAAGCCGGAACTCATGTGACCGGGGCCGATGGCGTGGCGGCCTTTTAAATGGTGGGGCGTGTACTAAAGCCCCTGAGCTGTAATTGGCTACAGCCGTCCTGCCTGTAGCCAATTATTGCTCTCCGAGTTTCGGGCGCTGTGATTGGCCAAGCATGCGGGGTCACAGTGCATGCTTGGCCAATCATCAGCCAGCAATGCACTGCGCCGGCCGCGCCGGCCGCAATGCATTGCGGGGCCGCTCGCATCACACGAATGTGATGCGAACGGCCCAAATAGTTCTGGGCTCGACGAGCGAGCGAACGCCCGATGCTCGATTCGAACATGGGTTCGAATCGAGCACCGGGCCCATCCCTAATCAGGAGCCAAGTGGTTCAGCGTTATGGATCTCAAGAGTGGATACTACCAGATCCCTATGCATCCGGAAGACAAGGAGAAGACAGCCTTCATAACCCCAGTGGGGTTCTTCGAGTTTGATCGAATGCCTCAGGGACTGTCTGGAGCTTTTGCTACCTTCCAATGTCTCATGGAGAAGACTGTAGGAGACATGAATCTTATTGAAGTCCTTGTATACCTGGACGACGTCATTGTCTTTGGGAGAACCTTGGAAGAACACGAAGAGAGGCTGGAAAAAGTGTTGAGAAGACTCAGTGAGGAGGGACTCAAGCTTTCGCCTGAGAAGTGTCGGTTCTGCCAGTCTTCTGTGAACTATCTGGGGCACATAGTGTCTGAAGAAGGGGTGGCCACAGACCCTGAGAAATTGGAGGCAGTTACCTCCTGGCCACGACCCACCACGGTAACAGAACTCAGATCCTTCTTGGGGTTCTGCTCCTATTACAGGAGGTTTGTGGAGGGATTCCCCGAATTGCCAGACCATGGAATGAACTACTCAAGACCGAAGAGGAAGAGGACGACTCAGGACCCAGGAAGCCGGGAGAGTCAGTCAGAGATCAGTGGAACCAGAAGTGTGAAGAGGCCTTCCAGGCATTGAAGAAGAACCTAACCACTGCCCCAGTCTTAGCCTACGCAGACCCAACGAGACCCTATAAACTTAATGTAGATGCTAGTCATGACGGTCTGGGAGGAGTACTTTACCAAGAACACGAGGGACAACTGCGACCCGTTGCCTACGTGAGCAGGAGCCTGACCCCCTCTGAAAAGAACTACCCCACTCACAAGTTGGAGTTCCTGGCCCTTAAGTGGGCGGTAGTTGACAAGCTTAAAGACTACCTGTATGGGGCAGAGTTCACTGTCAAGACGGACAACAACCCCCTCACCTATCTCTTCACCACAGCAAAGCTGGATGCCACTGGACATAGATGGCTGGCCGCACTGTCTGGATTAAATTTCAGCCTAAAGTACAGGCTAGGGGCTGGAAATCGAGACGCAGATGCTCTGTCCAGGAGATCTCATGCCCCCACCAGTGACACAGAAGACTGGACTCAAGTGGCAACTGACGGGGTGCGGGCCCTTTGTCAAGGGGCTGTGTTACAAGCCAGAGGAGGCTCGAGGGCAGAAGAGATAGGAGTTACCATGGTAGGAGTCCCCAAACAATACTGTGGAGTAACCCAACTGGAAGAAGACAATCTGCCGAAACTGTCCAAGAAGGAGCTGAGATGCGACCAATTAGAAGACCCCATGGGGAAATTGGTCCTGGAAGCCCTGGAGAATCAGGATCCAAATAGACTCCTGCGCCACTCCTCAAAGGAAGCTCGCCTGTTGAGGAAAGAGTGGGACAGGTTGCAGGTGCATCAGGGAGTGGTCTACCGAAGGGGCCCCTCTGATGGCCTGGAAGATAAATGGCAATTGTTCCTTCCGGAAAAGCATCGAGAGACTGTTCTGATTGCCCTGCATGACAATCACGGCCACCTAGGGGCGGAAAGGACCTTTCAACTCGTCAGAAGTCGGTTCTATTGGCCTTGCATGAGGGCAGAAGTTGAAGAATACTGCCACTCATGTGCACGATGCATCCAGAGAAAGACTTTACCTCATCAAGCTGCCCCAATGGGCCATCTACAAAGTCAAGGCCCAATGGATCTGGTATGCATTGATTTCCTCTGCCTCGAGCCCGACCTGAGTGGACTAGGAAATGTTCTGGTGATAACCGATCATTTCACCCGGTATGCCCAAGCTTTCCCAACCAAAGACCAGAAGGCTTCCACGGTGGCCAAGGTACTTATGGAGAAGTATTTCGTCCATTATGGGATACCGCAGCGACTCCATTCAGATCAAAGGAGAGACTTTGAGAGTCGGCTGATCCGGAAACTCCTGGATTCATTAGGGATCAAGAAAACTTGAACCACACCTTACCATCCACAAGGAGATGCCCAGCCGGAGAGGTTTAACCGAACCCTACTCAACATGTTGGGAACCCTGGATAGTGAAAAGAAACAGCATTGGAGCAGACACATAGCAGCTATAGTCCACGCTTACAACTGTACCACAAGTGATGCTACAGGCTACTCCCCCTATCGACTCATGTTTGGGAGAGAAGCAAGGTTGCCTGTGGACCTGGCCTTTGGCACGTCCTTGGACCATTCCTCAGCCACATCCCACAAGGGATATGTGGACAGGCTCAGACACAGCCTGAAGGTAGCCTATGAACAGGCCCAAGCGGCCTCAGATCAAAGGGGAGCTCGAAATAAAAGAAACTTCGACCTGAAGGTCCGGGTCCAGGATCTACAGCCTGGGGACCGAGTACTACTGTGCAATCTGGGGGTCCCTGGTAAACACAAACTTGCGGACAGATTGAGGCCCGAACCCTATGTCATCTGTAAGAAGCTGCCAGGCCTACCTGTTTACAAGTTGAAGGCAGAGGGGAAGGTGGGCCACTGAAGACCTGGCACAGGAACCATCTGCTCCCGCTTGCCGAAGCAGTCAGGATAACTCCAGCAAGGGACTCTCCTGAACCAGCTTCCATCCTAGATGTCCCCAGACCAAACACTAGGTCCCAGGCCTCTCGAGCTGAAGATGTGGGGGTCTCTGAACTCAGTGGAGATGAAGGAACAGAACTTGATTGGCTGTGGCCTTCCTCAACTCCAGGAACTTCTGCTATAGATCTTCCAACCACTGAAGACACTATAGATGGAACACTGAATGCAGAAGCCACTGAGTTCATCCCATCTAGTCCTTTGTCAGACCATTGGGAGGATGCCTGTGACACTTACTCAGAAGAGGACCCTAGAGACTCTATGTATCCTTCGGCTCCTGAAGCAGATGTTCCAGAGCCCACCGTGTTGCTCAAGCCTGCTACGGAAGAAGAGCCTGTGGCGCCAGAGCCAGAAACCCCAAGAGAGCAAAGGGTTCGAAGAGTCATAAGGCCTCCCAGAAGGTTGACCTACCCACATATGGGTGAATAGCTCAGAAGATTCTTTGGTCACTGCCAGGAGGAGTTCAGAGAATCCGGATCCCTCCACTGTTCATTTGGTGGAGGGCAGCCCCAACTCACTCTCTGGCACAGTTAGGCAGGCCACTCAGAGTAGTGTTACCTGTGGGCGAGGGAATTCAACCCCTCAGTTTTGGTGGGAATTCCCTATGCCGACATCATATACAACGTTATCTAGGGTTGTACGCAGTGTATGTTAGAATTATCTTTGGGGACCAAAGAGTTTAAGTGGGGGGAGTGTGTAGTGGGGTCTCCTTTAAGACTCATTGGACTACCTTTCCCAGAACCCCCCTTGGCACCCAGGGTGCAATGTTGTCACCACAGAGACTCATGGGTGAAGCTATATAAGGAGGAGGCGGGGCTAAGCTTGGTCTCTTTGGGACACGAGACTTCAGTAGACAGATCTTCCTGTGCGGATCCACTGTGGTGCAAGGCCTGAAGCCTGGGGCCTTGCGCTGCTACCCAAAGAGCCTTCCACCCCCATAGCAAGCCTGGGTGGTATCTGACGTGGTCATCCTCAACCGTTGCTGAGCCGGAGACCTGACCGCTGCAGACACTGTGTGTGGAGACACAGCAGGTGGAAGTCCCGGACTGGGATCGCGTCCGGAGTGGTGAGCGAGCACCTGCTCAATCCATATACTTTACACTATTGTTAGGCCTACAGACTGCCGTGGCCCACCAGTTCATATTTGAGTCCCCACTGGAGATCCATAGCAGAACTGAGTCAAACGGATCTCTAGTGAAGTGTTTCGTGTTGGTATTTTTACCCCCCCTTTTGGATTACAAACGAGTTCCTGAAATGTGCACCACCATTTAAAGACTTGCATGTGAATAATTCATCTCCTAAAGACTGAGTTATAGGGTCAGGCCTGACCGGGTATTAGAGTTTAGTAGCTGCGCCACAGGGCGCTTAGT
This sequence comes from Rana muscosa, assembly GCA_029206835.1. Taxonomy (NCBI): domain Eukaryota; kingdom Metazoa; phylum Chordata; class Amphibia; order Anura; family Ranidae; genus Rana; species Rana muscosa. Next base: position 704,872,297 of record CM055118.1, read on the forward strand.
TAACGGTCGCCCCACGAGGCACGCCATTACTGTGTTTCATTAATGCATAGTGTACAAATTGCTGCAGGATTCTGCCAGAAGCATATGTTATCTGTTATACTGTTGATTTATTTTTACTAAGTGAGAGTAAACCCATTATTCTTTTACTACTTGCATTGGTCTCTAAATTTTCCATAGAGCATAAGTTAAATTATCCTAGACTGACTGTAACAGAGTGGGTCGAGTGAATTGCCAGGGGTTGGCGGAGCTGTGTTCAGGGCCCAAAACTAATATTGTGGCCCCCTTAGCTGAGGGTATCGCTACACTTAATAGGAATATTAACTAACTTTTTCTCCCACATGAGTGTTTAATTTCAATACAGTGTTTTAGCAAGTAAGAGGGGGCACACTAAATAAGCAGAACTAGAACTAGAATTTCATTACATAATTCATACATTTTTCATGAGATAAAATAAGCTGATTAGGCAAGTTAAATGGAAGGAAAACAGGAACGATCCTATAGTGGTAAGAGATAGACAACCTCAGCCTGGGTTCCCACTAGGCCACGCCCCCAATACGTTTCACTCTGCCCTGGAGCTAATGTGCTGCACCAGGGATCTTTCCTCTCTTCCTTCTAGTGACTACAGGAGCTGGGACCAGCTCCCTGCCTTTCTGGCACTCCTGCAGTGGATGCAGCATCACCTACACTACTCCCCATAGTGATGGAGCCTGAGCGGCACACTAAACTAACCATAGGCAAGTTGAATGACAGTCAAAACCATGATCCCTTGGAAGCTAAAATATACAGCTTTGTTTGTCAAACATATAGAAAGGAAATTTGTGCAACTACACATACTTAGAGACTTTGTTATGAGGATGAATAGGAGAAAAAAAAATTAGTTGTTCCACAACTTATCTGTGAGAAAAGTGGTTTGTTTTCATAGTTTGGTCATTTTTCTTTTTTATAATTAAAAATGACGTAATGTATTAAGCACAGAAAAACAAAAAAAAAACTAAATGTATTTACTTTGATTTCTGAGGTAATCTATAAATTATCTGTGTGTGAGCAAGTTCCTGTCAATGTGTAAATATTTAGCGATGGCCATAGCCATGGAGGTTTTAACTATAAATGGACATAAAGTTGTTAAATGTGATGTTCAGAAACAGTGATATTAAAAAAATCTCTCCAATTTTAAAATGACCTGTGTGGCTAGGATTACCACTAACTTAAAAATGTCCCTTTTCTACAGGCGTTAGGTGATAATCTGGAAATTGGTGTTACAGAAGACTCAACACATCTCACACATTGTAATTCAGAGATAATACCAAATTGGCAAAGCTTTTCAGTTGTTTAATACTAACTAAAATTGCATTTGCCGAAATACTTTTTAATTATGATTCCCAGTAGGCAGATGATAGACTTGAAATATGCTTGGCTTTTATGCTTTTTGCATAATGAGCATAGTCAAAGCATTTAGCACAAATGGATTACAATTCCCAGTACCAAACTCAGATGCTTTAAACTTTTAGCATCCTTTTGTCTAGGTTAACATCCCAGTGTCCTCAGTGTTTTCCTAATCCTATTATTACTTCTTTTATACAGAAGTGCAGCATAGCCTCATTGCTTAAAAGAAAGGACAAACTGACAAGATCTGTTACTATATTGCTCTTTGTTGATGTGCTGGTTAAATCCCATATTTGTAATGCAGATTGGTATTCTCATAGCTCTGGCCAAAGCTGATTATAGAACTTAGTGAATTTTTTGCAGCAAAGAAAAGCTTATCCATACTGAATACTGCTCATAGGGATTATGAAAAAATTACTTAATTCCAATAAAGGAAGACATTATGGCCAAGAGCTACTAAGTACACTACAAAAGAAAAAATTGGCTTGAATTGAACAAAAGCAATTTGCACATACATAAATACTATTTATTGTCTGTGAAAAATGCAACAGGTAATCACATTATTAGCCCTATCTAATGTTACATATTAATATATTGTGGACAGGTCATTACCTAAAGGCCTAGAATAGTGGATCTCAATTTTTTTTCATGTCAGTGCCTGTTTGACAACAGTTTTAAGGTCATAAAGGTTGCCTTTAGCAGCAATTAGCTATGCCACCACTCACCAATATATAAACCCTAAAAGAAAAGAGGTCAAATAAGCCTATAATAAATTGTCATCCTCCCATGGAGACCCCTTCCTGAGATAAAAAGAGCACTTACCAGACAAATATACAGTAACTCTTTATTACAGAGGTGAGAAACAGTTATAATCATTAGCTGAGAAACAGGATCATTCCTGGGACAGACAGCTACTTTCCGGTGGCTGGATCATATCACGGACCCCCTTGATGGAAAAATCCAGAATGAAGTGCATATGCAACAGCATGGCTTGATCCTTTTGGGTGTCAGGAATAAGCTGTCCCCTAATGGAAGCCAGCTAAAAGTTGATTTACACAAAATGCTTAAGCTCATTCATGAGACAACATTTGGACATTAGTACATCAATCTCTGCCCAATCATTTTATACTATAGGATGAAATGCATTGATATACTGAGGTGCACGCTGTCGTCTCGTGGATAAGCGGTAGCTTTTTATGTAAGTCAACTTTTACATATTTGTTTTAATTGGATTTTGGTTTTAAATGTATAATAATAATTAATAATATAATAATAAATGTAATTTAAAGTGATTCACTGGAGGAGAGCTTGTTTCCTTGGCTCACAGAGGGATTGCGCTTTCCTGTTGCAGATGCACAGCATTCTGGATTTTTCCATTAAGTGTGTCTGTGATAGAATCCAACCACCAGAGAGATGTTGTTCTAATGATCCTCTTACTTGATCATTAGAGCTAAAACACTTTTACCATCTGTAATAACAAGATATGTCATCTGATAAATGCACATTTTATCTGGTGATGGAATCATTATGGGTGGATGACAATTTATAATAATCCATTTTGACCTATTAACTTTTGAGGTTGATGTATCTTCATCTCACTGTCACTTTAGTCACATATCAATATAAGAATGCAGAGGTGAATTAAAAAAAAAGTTATCTATACATATCCTGCTTTCAATTTCAATTATCTGTTGTATTTTTTAATACATATAAATTAATAAAAACTATTGTAGTCATTAAAAAATTTAAGGGGTAGAAGACCAAAAAACTTCAAAACAGCCAATCTGAAACATGATCATGTATGGAAAGCAAAGTCCCTATAACAATACAAAAAAACTAGCAAATAGAAAAAAACGCGCTGACCCTGAAAAAATATCTATCATGAAAAGCTAAAACAAAGGCAGCAGCTTGGGTGGGATAAACACAAACAGCAAATAAGTAAAAAAGAAACTGCGGCAATAATAAGTCCACAAAGGTCCTCAGATGATAAGAGGGTTAAATGTGTGATGGATGTCCTCCAGGCATATGCCAATCAAGGTAAATCTGCTCAACAACAGTCTATATGTAAACTTAGTTCCATAAGCATTGATTGAAACAACACTGCAGTGAATCCACAGATAAGTGAGAAGCCCACCAACATATATTAAAGCCGCTTACCAGAGGGCAAGCACGAATGAGCATTCGGCTATAACCCAGCCGTGGCCTTTAACATCAGAGGGATGATGACACAGAGGTAAACTCACACAGGATGGATGTTCAGGGTGCTAGGCTCCTTCAGCACAACATGCAGTCCATAGAATAATACAGCATGCAAGAAGAAGAGGGACCATAGCGTAACTCTGCAACAAAGTAGCATTTATTAAAAAGATAGTCGACGTGGTGACGCAGTGACGTCACCACGTCGACTTGAGGAGGAGGGGCTCCTATTGCTGGCCGGCATCTTTCTCTATGTGTTTTTATAACTGGAATGTTGTAAGTACAACCTATCTTTTTAATAAATGCTACTTTGTTGTGGAGTTACGCTATGGTCCCTCTTCTTCTTGCATGCTGTATGATTCTAGATTTTTGTAATGAGAATGGTATCATTAGCAGTAATCAGCATGGATTCATGAAGAATTGTTCTTGCCAAACCAATCTATTAACCTTCTATGAGGAGGTGAGTTGCCATCTAGATAAAGGAAGGCTCGTAGACGTGGTGTATTTGGATTTTGCAAAAGCATTTGACACAGTTCCCCATAAACGTTTAATGTACAAAATAAGGTCTGTTGGCATGGACCATAGGGTGAGTACATGGACTGAAAACTGGCTACAAGGGCTAGTTCAGAGGGTGGTGATAAATGGGGAGTACTCGGAATGGTCAGGGGTAGGTAGGGGGATCCCACAGGGTTCTATGCTGGGACCAATCCTATTTAATATGTTCATAAACGACCTGGAGGATGGGGTTAACAGTTCAATCTCTGTATTTGCGGATTATACTAAGCTAAGCAGGGCAATAACTTCCCCAAAGGATGTAGAAACCTTGCAAAAAGATCTGAACAAATTATCAGGGTGGGCAACTACATGGCAAATGAGGTTTAATGTAGAAAAATTAAAAATAATGCATTTGGGTGGCAAAAATATGAATGCAATCTATACACTGGGGGAAGAACCTCTGGGGGAATCTAGGATGGAAAAGGACCTGGGGGCTCTAGTAGATGATAGGCTCAGCAATGGTATGCAAGCTGCTGCTGCTAACAAAGCAATCAGAATATTGGCATGCATTAAAAAGGCGATTAACTCCAGGGATAAAGCGATAATTCTCCCACTCTACAAGACTCTGGTCTAGCCGCACCTGTAGTATGCTGTCCAGTTCTGGGCACCAGTCCTCAGAAAGGATGTACTGGAAATGGAGCGAGTACAAAGAAGGGCAACAAAGCTAACAAAGGGTCTGGAGGATATTAGTTATGAGGAAAGGTTGCGAGCACTGAACTTATTCTCTCTGGAGAAGAGATGCTTGAGAGGGGATATGATTTCAATTTACAAATACCATACTGGTGACCCCACAATAGGGATAAAACTTTTTCATAGAAGGGAGTTTAACAAGACACGTGGCCACTCATTAAAATTAGAAGAAAAGAGGTTTAACCCTAAACTACGTAGAGGGTTCTTTACTGTAAGAGCGACAAGGATGTGGAATTCCCTTCCACAGGCGGTGGTTTCAGCAGGGCGCATCAATAGTTTAAAAAAAACTATTAGATAAGCACCTGAACGACCACAACATACAGGGATATACAATGTAATACTGACATATAATCACACACATATGTTGGACTTGATGGACTTGTGTCTTTTTTCAACCTCACCTACTATGTGACTATGTAACATCTAACAAAGGGATGGGGTTGCTGGTGACAATCTTGACCTAATATGGCCACATGGTCATATTTTAATTGACTAAATATGGCCATATGACCAAACCTTAGCTCAAGCTTAAAATTGCTAAGTATATTAGGGGAAAATATGAAGAATTTTATAAAAATAACACTTTACCATCTGTTTAGTATGTTATCGGAAAACTAGTGGCAAAAAAAAGATTATGGTTTTGAAATGGCCGTCATAAATATTATTTATAACCTGTGGGTAGATTTAAATAAAAAGTTCATGCCAGAGAACCTAAGATGGTGTTGGTGGCTGAGGTGATGATCATAGCAAATCTGTGGATAGATCTATGAATCTAGAAAGGGCATGGAGCGCCTAATGACACAACTACAGCTTATGGCTTAGCTAACTGTGGGTTAGTTTACAAAGATGTAGCATCAGTGCCCCTGGCTGAGGTTCTGGAACTAAAGAGGTTATGTTCAACCTACTTGACCATTCAATGGAGATTCCAACAGTTCAATCAAATGTCTCAATGTTTCTTTATTCAGAATAGCTGCTATTTCATTAATGAAGTAATGAGGAAGTCCCATAATCTTACTGTTTAGTGTTACTACAGTGTCTTTCTTGGAAATAATCTTTAGGTTGCTCTGAACCATCCACAGTACACACTATGGGGATTTACTAAACCTGGTGCACACAAAATCTGGTGCAGCTGTGCATAGTAATCAATCAGCTTCTTACTTCAGCTTGTTCAATTAACCACTTCAACACCGGGCTTTTTTTACCACCTCAATACTGGGCCTATTCTGGCACTTCTCTCCTACATGTACAAATCATCATTCTTTTGCTAGAAAATTACTCAGAACCCCCAAACAGTATATATGTTCTTTTAGCAGACACCCTAGGGAATAAAATGACGGTCATTGCAACTTTTTTTCTTGCACGGTATTTGCGCAATAATTTTTCAAACACCTTTTTTTGGGAAAAAAATGGTTTCATTAATTAAAAAATAACAAAACAGTAAAGTTAGCCCAATTTTTGGGGAAAATATGAAAGATGATGTTACGCCGAGTAAATATAGAAAAAAAGGTGCTTGTGCGCTTACCACTCAGTAAAAATAGAAACACTAAAGTGCAAATATTGCTGAACAAATTAAATATTAAGAGTAAATAGATACCTAACATGTTACGCTTTAAAATTGCGCACACTCATGGAATGGCGCCAAACTTTGGTACTTAAAAATCTCCATAGGCGACGCTTTAATTTTTTTTACAGGTTACCAGGTTAGAGTTACAGAGGAGTTCTAGTGATAGAATTGTTGCACGCACTCTAACGCACGCGGCGAAACCTCACATATAAGGTTTGAACGGCGTTTACATATGTGGGCGGGACTTACATGTGCGTTCGCTTCTGATCATGAGCTACCGGGGACAGGGGTGTTTTAATTTTTTTTTTTTATAATTTTTTTTTATTTTACTTAATTTTTTTTATTTTTACACTTACTTAAAAAAAAAAAATTTGATCACTTTTATTCCTATTACAAGCAATGTAAACATTCCTTGTAATAGGAATGTGTGTGACAGGTCCTCTTTATTGGGAGATGTGGTGTCAATAAGACCCCACATCTCTCCTCCAGGCTGCAAAGCATGAGATCGTGAATTTCTTTTCTCTGATCTCATGTTTACTAGCTGCAATGGCGGCTTTGTTTACATCTGAGGACCCATGCGTGACGTCATCACATCGCGCCCGGGCCTCCGACGGTCATAGAGATGACTGGTGACCATCTGGTCACCAGTCATCTCTATGCTTCCTATCGTGCGCCGGAAGATTCATTCTCCAGGCCCCCGATGGCACGGGAGAGCCCGGAGAAGAACCGGATGGCGGCGGGAGGGGGGGATGTCTCCTCCCGCCGCCTATAAGAATGATCAAGGGGCGGAACTGCCGCTATGATTGTTCTTATGGTGCACAGAATTTCCGGCAGAACAGAAGGATATCTGAATGATGCCTCTAGCTGCAGGCATCATTCAGATATTCCCCCACAAAGCCCAGGACGTCATATTACGTCCACCCAGGATGGGAGATCCCATCTGTGGATGTCATTTGACTATGGCTGGGTAGGGAAGTGGTTAAGCTTTGACAATAAAAACCTAGAAGCTGATTGGTTATTATACACAGCTGCACCTGATTCTATGTGCTCCAGTTTTAGTAAATCTCCCCCACTGTAATAGGTATTTTAAAACAGAAAAAAACGTTATTTGAGACTGTGAAGCCTAAAGCCTTAGGCCATCTAAGTTTATTTTTATATTTAAAAAGATAATTGTAAATTAAGGTGAGGTTCTTCTTATTTTGAATAAAATTGTTTGAAAATTGGTGTACATTGGTGTAAATTTAAGTACATTACATAATGTGGTTAAAGAGTAAAGCAGGCCATAGACAGTCCAAATCTCAGCTGGTTCAGCAGGGATCGGCCAATATTCAAACCATGTATGAGCAGGCTGAATGTATCCAAGTTGATCAATCAATCAACTTGGGTACAACTATCCGGTCAGATTTTACGTGTGATTATTGCTAATGGCTAATATAGCCACCAGCAGTAATCACTGTGTTCTCCCGGCAGGGACAGCTCCCCCCAGGAGAACACAATGACTCAATGCCATAATGCATTCCGTGGTTGCAGGAAATATTTTTTTTCCGTCTATGGCCAGATTACCAGGACCTCTTTACTAGGTAGTTAGAAGGGTCGCAATTGATCAACCTTATGCTAGGCTTCTTCTTTTTTTTTTTTGTCACTGGTGCTGTGCAAGAAATGAATGTTTATCAAAAGTGATCTGGCATTTGAAGAAGATAGATCAGTTTTTAAACAACTATTTGGTTCTGAGGGCTATATGTGTAAGTATAAGCTTCCTGGAGCAGTCTTTCAGGTATAGCTATACTAGTCCATCTTCCTTTTTTGGGGGAAGGGGGTATTAAAAAAAAATTGTGCTAATAATAAATAATAGATGTTTCAAGGTGAACTTTTTTTTTCAAGGCCAATTTTCAAGCTTTTGGTAAAAAGGGCATAGGTGCCAGGGTACTGCCTTGGGGGATAAATACCAATACAAAAAAATTATTATTTAAAAATGTACCATTTGGTGGAAAGTGGGCCTTTTAGTAAGGATTAAAGGGCAATATTAAGAATACACAATTCCTCTGAATAAGGATACTTGGGAGATGCCTTAAACCTGCACGCAGGGCACCTGTAGGATATATCACAGCAAATATGACTTTTAGAAAAAAATTACTCACTAAATGCCATTTTCTTTTTTTGTCTGCTTCTATTTGAAAGCTGCCAGAGGATCCTGGGTGATGTCATTGACCAAATATAGTCATCATCATACACTATATGGTATGGTATGACATGAGCCATCATCGCTTGATGTTTTTTTTACATTAGGCTGCCAGTCAGGGAGTTGCCATTTGCTGCGAGTCCAGTTGGAGGGTATCATTGGCATGTCATTGTAATTTGGGTTGCTGGGTTGCTGGGGATCTACATCACAGGACAATGTGATTGACAATGGTTTTAGAAAATGAAAAAAAAATGAATGAGGTTTCCCCCAAGGAAAAGTAAGGGGCAGTGAGCATGTACAACCCCTCCTGAACTGTGGCAGGCCACAAGCGCTCCATATGAATAAGTATATTGTACTCTTTGTTACTTATTCACATAAAAAAGGACTTTGTAAATAAATATACCCATACTGTGATAAAGTCCTTTGCCTAAAAAAGTCTCATGGATTAAATACATCATCAATCACGTCATCCAGCTATATGAAATCATCATCAATCATGATAAAAAAATTACCTGCCAACACACGATGATCCATGCACAATTATCCTCTCCCACCAGACTCTCCCCATGAATGACAGGTCCCTGAATGTCAACAAGCCAGCTGGGGATGCTGGCTGATGTCATTGACTAAATATGTGTTTGTCTATATTCCCATTGCACACATCCCTAGAGCAGGGCTCATCAGTAGCGGGTGCTGCAGCTAATACCAGCTGAATACTGGATACATCACAGATAAATGCCAGCACACCATGGATCATCAAATATTGTCCAAAGCTTTTATTGCGGAAAGATCACATCACAAAAAAACAAGTGCAACGTTTTGGAGCCTTGCAGGAACCCTGCATCAGGCATGTGATGGGATGCTGGCTGATGTCATTAATTAAATATGGTCATGATTATATTTGGTCAATGATGTCACCCAAGATAGCCCACAGCTTGTTTACTATGTGAAACAAGCTAGCAGGTGTGCCGAGGAGTAATTTTTTAGTGGGCATAGTGATACTTCAACTAAATGAACAATTTCTGGCTGCAGCAGCAGCCAGAGTTTTGCAAAAACGTTTACCAAAAAAATGGCACCTTTTGGGGATGAGAACATATAAACAAATAGCTGCCCCCTTTAGAGTGAACAAATCACTAAACTGTGTAAAATTATAAAATAAAGAATAAGGCGCTATACATGTTCATGTAAAAAACTGGCACAAAGAAAACAATGCATCAAACTTAAATGTGCACATTAATTAAAAAATAAGCAAGCATAAAGTCCATGAGTGAATAAATCCCAACATCAAAACGGAATGCTCTGAGATAAAACTTCTAGATCTTCCACCACGTGTGCTCAGTATGAAGATGACCACTCACCAGAGCTGTTTGATCCATTTTTACAGGACGGTCAAAAAACTCTTTGGGAACACCAGATTGGCTCCGCTAATGGCATAAATCCACTCCAACAGCCACTCAAGAAGGGGCTGACATGTAAAAAATGACTCCACAGGAGACACAAGTGAAAGTATCATCATGTAGTAATTTTTTTAATAAAGTAAAAACAGCAGCAATGATAGCAGTTACACTCACATGTAATAGTGCCTGGTCTGCACTAGGTGTAAACAGCGTGTGTGAGCCAGCTGATCCCTGGGGGTGGCGTGCGTTCCACGTCTCGCTCCGAAGGGCAAAGCCTGGTGTGGGGTATCAAATATGGACCCGGAAATGAGGGATCATATGTTTCGCCGTGATTGGCTCTTCAGGAAGTGATGTCACGTTACTTCCTGTTTGCTTTTATGTGGATAGAAAGGCTGCTATTGGTGAGGCTCCTCCAAAATGGAGGAGAAGACAAAAACGTAATACAGAATCTGCCTCTAGGGAGCGCCAATGCGCACACACTGCCCACACTGCACATAAATAGCCAACCTTACAAAGGGATCAATGAATTAACTAATACATAAAAATATTTATAGTCAACAATCACCTAAGCAGTGATAGATAAACTATTCTAATCTGGCCAGCAAACTTTGAACAGCTAGAGTTTGAGTTGAGATTTCTGCTGACCCAGTGCTGAAGCACATACCCACACAGGATTATACATTTCCAGTAAGCATCTATTGGCAATAGGTTTCATGATCTTGTTCACTTTCATTCTGCTGTAATTATAGAAGTAGTCATACCTCAGAAATTAAAATAACAACGCACTGGCTGGTTATGTACAACACTGAAAACAAAGCGTGCTAATGTCTAATTTCTCAGCTGTAATGTCTGTGCACTTACCCTGAAATAATTAATATGTCTTATTCTGCTTGGGTTCATTTCTTTTTCATTTGTTTTTAAGCAATACATACAAGAACAATTTGTCTTCATTTGTGTACAGAACTTTTTGTTCAAATTATGTCTTTTTTAGAAGTATTTCAGCATATGTTTGCATCATTTTCCAATAGATAAATGAAATCATGAAGAAGCCATATGTTCAAGTTTAATTAATATAAAAACTGATCTGAAATATGTAAGTTACTTTTAAGGGACAATAACTTTAGGTTTAAGATTGACCTTTATTTCCCATCTGGCCAACAATGTTGAACCTTTTGGTAGCCAGAGACCACTGCATTATTTAATTTTTTTAACACAAAGTTGTCACTTAAAGTGAAGTTTCCACCAAAAATACAAAATAGCATTATTGTGCATATAATAGCCTAAATTTTTTTTGAATTTTTTTGAATTTTTTTACTCACCTGGAAGTACCTGTTGCTATGCGGTCCCACAAAATCTGCCTTCTGAAGCACCTCGGATTCTGACATCATCTCCCTCAGCTCCCTACTGCTCCTGGGAAATGTGTGTCATCATTTCCCAGGATGCAGTGCGCTTCCCCTATGGCTAGAATCACTCGTCAATACAATCCAGGAAGTAAATGCTTGTGGGCTTTACATGCCCACAAGCAAAATGAAAACTTCAGCAGAGATTTTTTTAAAGTCTCTTTATGCAGTAACTCGGCAGATCGGCGTCGGTTTTTAAAATAGTAAGTCATCTTATATGTATCACTGTATTGAATGCTGAAATAACATGCTTTTAAAAAATGAAAAATTTGATTGGAACCCCACTTTAAATTATATATTGCTCACACATGCCACACATGCCATGTACAGTTTCCTGATGCAGATCCATTGGCCTGAGAAATGCATTAAATAGAACCCTGGCTCCATTGGCTTAATCAGCATTCATTAAAATGAAAGATCTTTATAATCCTGAATTAGTGGTTTTGTAGGGTGTTCTGTGGAAAATTATTTATCAATATAGGTGTACAGGGGGTTCCCGGGTTACGAACCCGTTAGGGACTTTCCTCCTGTTTGTATATCGGAAATGTTCATAAGTCGGCCGCGCATGCGCAGACCGGCAATAACGGACATTTCGGATGTTTTCCGATGTTCCATCGAAGCTGTTCTGCGCATGCGCGGCCAATTCCGGACGTTTCCGACATTTCCCGTCTGGCCGCGCATGCGCAGAACAGCAGACGGTCCGCCCAAAATGGCAGAGGGTCCCAACAGCGCCCGGTTCGTAAGTAGGAGAGGTTCGTAACTCGGGCATTCGTAAGTCGGGGACCCCCTGTAATCTATGACATTACATTGCCTGTGTTGAATTCATAATTCCTCCTTTTACTCCTCTTACTTTTTTTTTTACCTCAGACCATTCGGATTAGGAAGGATTGAGCATAAATGTAAGATTTACTAAAATAATTAAGCAAGAGGAAAAATGCTATGATACACCTACATTAAGAGCACACATAAGCTCACATATGTGTGCATATTGGCCACAGACACCTGAATTTACCCAGCAAAGCATACACTAGTCTTTAATTTGTATGGCATCATCCTAGTTTGCTGTATATGTTGAACAGTATGGTGCATAAAGAAATATGCGTGTCAACATTTTATTTGTAAAAAAAAAAAAAAAAACATTCTGAAATTAAATGGGCATACACCAAGCATATCAGCCTAACAAACTAATTTGTATTGTGCATAGCCAGAGCAAAGAAAAGATATACAAAGGTGCAACCATGGGTACATCTGCAGATATGCTTTGCAATATCCCTAGTATGGCATGCTGTATGGATTGTTTACTTTAAAAAAAAAATTCACAATATCCTTTAATAATATACTGTACACATCATGCAGTTTTGTCCTACAAGATGTATGTAAAATAGTTAACAGTGATCATATAGCCAGACAATTTCGAAAAAAAAAAAATATTTTTTAATTTCTGCTATAGAACATATCCAATGAAAAAAATTGAATTTCTTCATCAATTTAGGCCAATATGTATTCTGCTACATGTTTTTGGTAAAACAAAAATCCCAATAAGCGTATAATGACTGGTTTGCGCAAATGTTATAGCATCTACAAACTATAGGAAATATTTATAGAATTTTTATGTTTTTGCTAGTAATGGTGGCGATCAGCGCTTTTTTCAGGACTGCGGCATTGCTACAGACAAATCTGACACTAAGTGACACTTTTTGGGGACCAGTGACACTAATGCAGTGATCAGTGCTAAAAAAAATGCACTGTCACTGTACTAATGACACTGGCAGGGAAGGGGTAAACATCAGGGGCAATCAAAGAGTTTAACCACTTCAGCCCCGGAAGATTTGGCTGCTCAATTTTATCAGTACTGTGACATTATGGCGGACACATCGGACACTTTTGACAAATTTTTGGGACCATTGGCACTTATACAGTAATTAGTGCTATAAAAATGCACTGATTACTGTGTAAATATCACTGGCAGGGAAGGGGTTAACACTAGGGGCGATCAAGGAGTTAACTGTGTTCCCTAGTGTGTGTTCTAACTGTGGGGGGAGGGGACTCACTATAGGAGATGACAAATCGTGGTTCCCATCTTGTAGGAACTCACGATCTGCATCTCCTCTCCTCTCAGAACAGGGACGTGTGTGTTTACACACACACATCCCTGTTCTGCCTCTCGTGCCCGCGATCGCTCGTGGCTGGCGGTCATTGCGACTGCTGGTCATGAGCATCGGCAAATGACGTATAGGTTACTTGATTCCACTCTGAAGGACCGCCCTGCCACAGTACATGTACGTAGACATGTACGTAGACCTGTGCACACTGAAATATTTTGTTTTGGAATTTCTTTTTCGTCCAAAAAATTAATTTAATTAGTTACTCCCGAAATTTGTTTTTATTTATTTTGTTTCGTTAAAAAATGCGTTCATCCAAAAATCCGAATTAGTTAAGGTTAAATCTGTCATTAAAGGCTTATGGTGTCTGTCGAATGTTCTAAGAAGATTCGACAGAGCAGCTAAACTGTACGACGCCGCAATTGTACATTTCTGGTCGAATGTTCCGCCTACAAGCTATATAAGAATTCTAATGTTGTATGACTAGTAATAATTATATTTATAAATTATTATTACTAGTCAACCAACATTCAAATTCTTCTATAGCCTATGGGCCGAGCATTTGACCGGAAATGTACGATTGCGTCATCGTACAGTTTAGCTGCTTGTCGAATCTTCTTAGAACTTTCGACAGACACCATAAGCCTTCAATGACAGATTCTGCGTTTGTATGTTTTTTGCTGCTTCGTCGAATCTTCGTCGTTCATGTCGCATGGTCCACCCAAACACTGTGTCTATAATTTTGAATCTTTTCTCTCTATGTCGAATCTTTCCTCTCTATGTAGAATAATCTTGGACTAATAGAGTTAAGTTTAGGCACATTCGACCACAGGTTCGATAGACACAGATCGCTATTGTCAGCGTCATGTCGAATCTCCTAACTATATCGAACTGTTGTAGCAACGAAAACAAAAATAAAGCATTTTTTATGTCGGATCTTTCGGATTTTGCGCTCGTTTTCGTTTGTTAAAACGATAACGAAAATACCCGAAATTCGGACGAAAATGCATTCGGACGAAAACCAATGCACATGTATGTGGTGAGGTCCGGAAGCCGTAAAGTGGTATTAAACCTCAATCTTTTTTATATAAATGCATCCAGATCACACAAATATACAGTGCCCATCATATAATAGCTTTACTATTGTACTCAATCACCTACATTTATGTTGTTTTCAAACCATCAGCTCCAGCTGTAATAGTTCCACTTCTCCGAACTTCCTGTCAGGAGCGGCATGCACACTCTGTACAAGATCAGAGGGGACCCGGGACAATGCAGTCTCCTGCAGCTGTGCATCTACTCGCTTGGAGTAGGGAGGAGGCAGGAACAGGGGATTGGCTTAGCATCCTATGTTTTGAGCCTGTGTGATTGTGCGGACAAACACTAACAGCACAAAGTTCCTGGCCAGGAGAATGAACAGCAAACTTACCAGGATCAATGAGCAGTATACATGAATTTATTTAGCTAACAATTCAGGCTTCAGGTTCAAGGTTGGGAACAGGCAGAAGTCGGCAACGTGCTGGCGGTGGGGTACCAAATTAGAAAGCAGAGATGTAGTTGAAATCTAAGCCGAGGTCGGTAACATAAGCGAGCAGCAGATATAACAGACAGGGGTGATCTAAGAAAGGTGTAAGATGTAGCCATGTCAGGAACAAGGTTAGCAGACTTTCTAGAATCAAGAACACTGGAACCAGACAATCCAGCACTAAGGTCAGGCAAACTTTCAGTTTAAATAGGCTGCTGGGCACCAGAATAGGTGGATGCGTGTGCACGCCTACATGTATGTGCGCATTCCTGTATATATATGTGTCAATTTGCGTGAGCATTCTAGTCCTTGCTCGTCTTTGGCTTCTATGCGCATGAATCTGCACATGCGCATAAGAATGAGCACTTGCAGCATGGGAATGAGCACCTGCTGCACGAGATCCATGACAGAAGGTGTAAAATGGACCTGTAAATAAAAAGGTTTGATTTTATACTTACCTTTCTCCATCTTCCATACCCTGCATCTAGGCAAGGGTTATCTCATACTCCTTACAATGAGATCCTGGGAAATACAGAGCAGCCCAGATCTCATGAGAAGTGTGTATGGTAGTGGATTGGACTATCTTCTCATAAGATTTGGCCTACACTGCATTTTCCAGGAGTCTTTCTGGAAGAATGATGATGTTTTGCCAAGCAATGCAAATGGCAATAAGATAACACCTACTTTGCACATGCTTTGAGCAGGTGACTTTTACAGTGAAAGGATTCCTGGACATATTACATTAAGATCCACTTTAAATAGTCTGTAAAATTGTTAATAACTTTCTAGAAAAATCTGATCTCAGTTCTTTGAGAAACTCAGGGTGTATGCCATTGAGGTGCTTTATTGACATTTACTTAATTGTTTCTGGATCATATCAATGTTAAGTCTCATTGACGCATTTGTGTCAATGCCATCCTCATGCTATACATTATTACCACTATGTTCCAGTTTATACACTGTGATACAGAAGATATTTAATAGGGTTGCTTCTATTTTCCAAATTGTCCATCTCTGTTCTCACCAGATCAAATTTTTTGGGGTGCATACACTCAAACTCAAACTTTTCTTATTGATATATAATAATGTACAGTAGTTTACTGTAACGGCACCCCAAGTATGAAAGGGGTTAACGCCGTTTAGGATATTCCCTCTCCGAACACACATCTGCTACCGACACTCCACATTCAGGCGACCGAGACCCATAGGAATAATTCTTCCAGAAATACAAGACAAACGCTCTGTATGAGGTTTCCAACTGATCTGACACTTTATTGAGAAGAGAACAGGCTTTTATATACACTAAACTAATACTGTAGTCCAAGTGGACAACTCCACCCACAATATCACACAATGGTCACATAATGAGCCCCAATACACATTCTGACATCTCTTAGCAGACAACAGGTGAGTTCATTAGCTAATCCCTTTTCAGCTTAAATGACTATGCATAACCTTTGTGTTCCCCAGACTGTCTGTCTGCTAATTTACAATACCCACAATTACAGAGTTAATTATCACACCCCACAATGAAAAGATCTTTAGAATAGTTGGGATTCATTAACATTACACAGGCAGACAGGTGATTGAAGTTGAACACATCAGCCCTTTCAATTAACCTGTTGAGTTCAGGGTCAACAAACAGTAAATAGTTATTTACAGATATCCTGGGGAATATGGTGGATTAATATTACAGACCCATTTTAAAGCAATCCAAGACATATTCTCAATGTCCATTATTTCCTGGCTCATACTTTCTAAGAACTTCTGGGTTCCACGGGCCCTCCCGTTACATTTACCATTTTGGTGTATTTACTCTCTATAACAACCTACATTTAATTTTGACTATTGCACAGTCTGGTATATACGTTTATAACGTCCTTCCTGTATGTTTTTTTGTCTATTATAATGAAAGTGCTAGTTACAGTACTTTAGTTTCTTTTTATTGTTAATGTTTTTACCACTAGAAGTAAGCCACTTTTTTAGTATTCTATATGTGCAGTCTAGAAGTATAGGTTGAGTTATTTGAGTGAAAATATAAAAAAGATGCGCTGAAACCAACCTATAAATTGTGCACAATCCAGTGAAAATGTAAATCAATCACTAATAACAGTGTTTTACAACTCAGTAGTATTAACATTAACAGTGTTGGAAGAAACAATCCAAAAAAGAAGGAGCAGCATAAGTGGAAATAACAGACACAGCGGTCCTGCTCATCCACCCTTCCTCCACTCTGCGGGCTTAGCCCACGTAAACTGTTCAATGATCACACTCAGAGAAAATATTACTCAGCAATGCAAAATCAGCAGGCTCAAACAGTCAATAGGCTCCTGATGATACAGCCACTTCAGCGGTCAGAATCCTTGTCCTCCTCGTTTTCAAGGATATCCACATGCATAAATAAACAGAAAGCTATCATTGCGCACTGTTCAATCCACCAGACACACCACACCAGCTGCGGCTGTACTCACGTAACCCTCGATATAAAACAGCGCTTAGCTCAGCTCAGTAAGATGAAAATTCCTCCTCAAGCTGCTGGAAGCGTCTCTAGGCTCCTCCCCCTATGCGTTGCGTCATCGACACGTGACTTAATCATGGGTTAATCATGAGTTATTTGAGTGTTTGCATAAACCTGAAACGATACTTTTTGCGTATTATTTTTTGTTGACAATCTTTCCTCCCAATCTATGTGTTGGACAGCAATCCTCGGTAGACTGCTTAGCTTAAACCTGTGCTTGATGTTTTCAGTGTGTGCTTATATTCAAGTATATCTCTAGATATTTCTCTTTTTAGCTTTGGATAGAGTAGGAAATAGTAAGAACCTCTGACTGTTTTTCTTTTTTCTGTCCCATCTAGGAGACAAAACAGGAAGTGAAAGTAAATGTTTCCAAAGTCAGGGTAAATTCCCCCTCAGGCATTTATCACAGAACATGTGTCCCTATTAGATTTACCTACCATTCCTGTTTTAATTTTTTTGTCACTTTCTATAGCAGCAACAGTGGTCACAGAGACAACTGAAGAGGGTCCAACAACAATAGTTAGCTTACAGGGGTTCTATACACATGTGTATTCTATGGTATTAAAAAAAAATGGCTAGTGATAAACTTTAAATGAAACCATGTCACTCTGTCCTATATATTACTTACCGTATATACTCGAGTATAAGCCGAGTTTTTCAGCACATTTTTTTGTGCTGAAAATTCCCCCATTGGCTTATACTTGAGTCACCTTTTTGCACCTGATCTCCCAGACTTTGGGGACTCGGTACCGGCCCCCATGTAGCCCCACTCTTTCTCTACAAGTGTGCAAAGTTTGTTGTCCGGGGGACCTACGACCGGGGAGCACCCCTTCCATAGACTCCCGTGTTAAACGGTAATTTCTCTGGTGACTTTGGGGACCCGGTACCGGCTGGTCGTAGGTCCCCTGGACCCACAGCTTGGCACACATGTAGCCCCATTTCTCCTCTATAAATGAGTTTGTTGTCCAGGGGACCTACGGCCGGGGAGCACCGATTTTTCAAAGCCGGGCACCCCTTCCATAGACTCCCATGTTAAACGTCAGTCTAGTCATGGACACAGTGAGGCATGGGCACAGTGAGGCATGGGCACAGTGAGGCATGGACATAGTGAGGCATTCACATGAGGCACAGTGAGGCATACAGATGGACACCCTAGGCTTATACTTGAGTCAATAAGTTTTCCCAGTTTTTTTGTGGTAAAATTAGGTGCCTCGGCTTATATTCGGGTCGGCTTATACTCGAGTACATACGGTATATATTACTTACTTTGAACATTTGCAAAAAACGAATACAAATATTTGTACCAAATATAATACAAATTCAGTAGAACACCATTTATATGTGGGCCCCAATAAACTAAAATTGTCCTGCAATTTACATTACATCATTTAGCTTTACCAGCAGTGCTATTACAGGTATTAATTTGATGGTATTTGAAGTCCCATATTACCACCACTGTTCCAGCCATTGCAGCTTTTTTTTGTGTGTGTAAGGAGTGTTCTACCCAGTCAAAAAATTTTGTGGATCTTTGGAATATTCCAACAATGAACTAAAATATTAGCACCACTGCTATTCCTATCAGCAAGATAGGAAGACAGCAAGATTATTCATATTCACTTTTAGATCCATTCATACATAGAGGTTTTGTATGTGAGTGTGCTATAAGTGTATCCCCCTCCTGCTAGACTGCAAGGTTTTTGGTAAGGCAAATGTATTTCTTGACTCTCCTGTAATCAGCAGATCAGAATTAATTGCATTAGACTGCTCTGGGTTCTGCAGGCTGCTAGTCTGGGCAGCTTCCCCCAGTTTCTGGAGCTTTCCAAAATATAGTGGGTGGAAGAGTCAGATAGCCCACCTTAATATTTATGAAGCCCCAAGCTAATCCCTGGAGAGGAGTGTCCAAATGGTGGCTGGGGAGTGTATAAATAGTCTGAAGCCCAGACGCCAGGGTTCTTTTCCAGGAGAAGAGGTTTCCAGCCAGGGAAGGCTGCTTTCCTCACTGGCTGTCCTGTGAAAGGCCCAGCCTGCTCATCAAGATCCCAGCCATGCTGAGAGGGCCAGCTCAGACACAAACCCTTTCAGGTCCACTGAAGACCTGCCTTGGGAGTTCACAGGGGGAGCATGTCTGCTGGGATCAGGGAGAAACATTCCAAGCTGGAAGGACACTGTGAGTATCGACCGAAAGGGGGAAGAATTTCAGTGACTGTGTTTATCACGCTGCACAAAGTACAAGACTTGCCTGGCCTGAATCATTGCTATTGGTGCCCCAGTGTTGTCCACTTAATGATCCACTGCTTAAGGAACTATTCAGCAGGGCTGCTACAAGGAAGAGTGCCCTCGTTGTTCCTGTTAGTAATGTGGAGTATCCCACAGCTCCCTGAACCCCATCCAAGTTACTAGTGCAATAAACTTTTAAAAAAGCAACCCTTATGGACTGTGATTTCTTGAATCAGAGTATGAAGTTGATGTTTGCCTGGCTGCTGAACCAGCAGGAATAGAACCGGGGGCATTAAATCAGCGGTCCTAGTCATGGGTAGCAGGAATGGGTAGCACTACATAAGAAAAACTCTCCTGATTTCACTGGTCACAATTAGCAGCTCACTGTCTTTTTATTTCTTGAAATAAATCCATCCGTCTTATGATAGCTGTACATGCAAACCTGATCTGGTTTTAAAACTGGAATAAGGAGACTTTTACATACATAAAAATAAAGAATTATCATCCCCCCAATGGAAAAGCAGTGATCACAAGAGAGTGATTGGCCCTAGACGTAGACTGCAGGTCTACATTTACTCCTTAAATTAAAATCAATAGCAGGTCAACAGATCCCCACTGACTTTAAGAAAGTAGTGTAGATTTTAGAGGCTGCATTTCGCCTGCTAAGCAATGCCTTTCTTCAGACACAGACTGCCCTTTTGATGAGCATTTGCATTGCATTTAAAGCTGGTTAAATACAACTATTTCTAGTAAACTGCTACATTCAAATGGAAAAGTCTGTGTTTGAATGTCCATTTAAGTGATCTGTTAGTATGTAAAATATTCAAGTATGTGTCACATGATAGTCCAGGATCACCACCAGCTGCTTGTAAAAATTGACAGTCTTTATTGGAGTGTATAAACAGTCCAAAACCAAATAGCTTACTTCGGAAATGAGAACGCAAAACAGTCCATAACTTTGGTTTATTGGCATAAAACAAAATAATGGTGCACCATCACCATATGGGCCCCACACTCATATTTTTTATGGTTTCCTGTCTGCTTTAGGGTTCCCAAAGAGGAGGCTTGGTTCATTCTGCTCATTCAAACGTGTGTAACTCTTTCTCTCTTACTGCCAGGTACCGACCATTTCCTCTTCCTTTTCTGGACATCTGGGTCAACCCCTTCAAGACCAAAGTCTCTGTTACTAGGGTTTTGAGGTTCTGTTTTGCACCTCTGAAAATTCTGGGTCCCTAAAAAGGACTTAGCTACCAGGAGTGCACTGAGAGTCAGTCTTCTCCTCTCTAGCCAGACTACCATGCAGTGGCGGTGCGTCCATAGAGGGCGCCGGAGCGCCGCCCCCTCTCGCTCCCGCACCGCCACTGAAAGACAATACACAGATTTATGCATTGCATGAATCTGTGTATTGTCACCGCTGCCGCGCTGCCCACTATTCATATGGCCGGCCTCCTGGTGAGCGCCGGCCATATGAATTAGAGCGGTGGCCGGTGGTGGGTGTGGCTTGGAAGTGTCTATCAGAGCCAGCGGCTCTGATAGGCTTTCCGAATACAGCTCTCACGCTGTATTCGGCTTCCAAAAACTCCTCCCAGGTACGCACGGGGGTGCGTTCCTGGGAGAAGACTGTGGAGGTTTCAGTCAATCAGGTTCACCGGATCTGGTTACCGGTGACCTGATTGGCTGAAGCGACATCGAGGGCGGGAGAACATATCGAGGACGGCGCGGACCGAGGAAGGTAAGTGCAGGGCTGGGGGGGAACAGGCTGCATTTGGGGGGGAACTGACTGTATATGGGGGACAAACTGGCTGTATATGGGGGGAACTGGCTGTATATGGGGGCACACTGGCTGCATTTGGGGGGAACTGGCTGTATTATGGGGGACAAACTGGCTGAATATGGGGCACACTGGCTGTATTATGGGGGACAAACTGGCTGCATTTGGGGGGAACTGGCTGCATTTGGGGGGACACTGGCTGCATTTGGGGGGAACTGGCTGTATATGGGGAACAAACTGGCTGAATATGGGGGCACACTGGCTGTATTATGGGGGACAAACTGGCTGCATTTGGGGGGAACTGGCTGTATATGGGGGCACACTGGCTGCATTTGGGGGGAACTGGCTGTATATGGGGGACAAACTGGCTGCATTTGGGGGGAACTGGCTGTATATGGGGACAAACTGGCTGAATATGGGGGGAACTGGCTGTATATGGGGGACAAACTGGCTGCATTTGGGGGGAACTGGCTGCATATGGGGGGAACTGGCTGTATATGGGGGCACACTGGCTGCATTTGGGGGGAACTGGCTGTATATGGGGGCACACTGGCTGCATTTGGGGGGAACTGGCTGTATATGGGGGCACACTGGCTGCATATGGGGGGAACTGGCTGTATATGGGGGCACACTGGCTGCATTTGGGGGGAACTGGCTGTATATGGGGGCACACTGGCTGCATTTGCGGGGAACTGGCTGTATATGGGGGCACACTGGCTGCATTTGGGGGGAACTGGCTGTATATGGGGGACAAACTGGCTGAATATGGGGGGAACTGGCTGTATATGGGGGACAAACTGGCTGTATATGGGGGGAACTGGCTGTATATGGGGGCACACTGGCTATATATGGGAACAAACTGGTTGTATATGGGGACAAACTGGTTGTATATGGGGACACACTGGCTGTATATGGGGACAAACTGGCTATATATGGGGACAAACTGGTTGTATATGGGAGCACACTGGCTGTATATGGGAGCACTCTGGCTGTATATGGGGGCACACTGGCTGTATATGGGGGCACACTGGCTGTATATGGGGGGCACACTGGCTGTATATATGGGGGCACACTGGTTATATATATGTAGCGGGGTCTTCAAATCTAGTTGGGATACACCTGGGGGTAGTGTGACCCAGGTGTGTAATTATGTCAGGGTTTAGACCCCTTTGTGATTCGTAGAGGATTGGGTGGTGCATTATTCTCCTTGGCCTGTGGGTGGCGGGGTACCTACGGGCTCAAGGTAGAATCACTACCACAGTGCTACGCTTTTTGTCCCTTTCCGGAGATGGTACGGCTGGGGCGGGGAACCCGCCGTGGTGCCGATGGGATGAGATAAAAGGGGGAGACGCCCTCACCACGAGGTCTTCGAGGATCTTCTCTTCACGTGCCCAGGCACCTTAGGCCTGGGTGCGGGCGGTTCGAGGTTCCGGCTCAGGCGCCCTAGGCCTGACCGGAATGGAGTTGGAGTCCATCCCAGGCACCTTCAGCCTGGGGTGAGGTACTATGTCGTAGGCCTGGGGCCCAGTGACTTCGACTGGGTCCCGCGAGGGTGAAGTGATTCCAGGGTGCTCCTTGCGAGGGGACCCGCATCTGAGGCGAGGAGGCTGGGGAGGTCACCCGTCCGAAGATTCCGGAGCAGCGTCAACCCGGTGACGGATGGGCCTCCGGTAACTCCCTTGGAGGAACATCTTCCCCTGATAGGGGCCGCAGCGCAGCGAAGGTATTCTAATCAAGGTTGATACAACCCTTGGTCAAAGTACAGGGGTTTAGAGACTAAAATCAGGACAGTGCCTCGACCTGCTCATCCCACCGTATCTTGCCATTACATTGTTTGTCGTGGAGCTACGAAATAAAACTGAGAGTTGGACTGTGATCGGTGTATGGACTCTGTTAATGGGAGCAAGGGAGATTCCAGCATAGCAGGACTGAGTTTCACACCCAACGCACATTTGGCCCGAGGAAGATACTGATACTGGCCTTCACCTCAACCACACCTCACCCTGTCGTGTGACATACCCCTAGCTAAAGAGGACGGGGTGAGGCCGCTACATATATATGGGGACAAACTGGCTGTATTTGAGGGGGCAAACTGGTGGTGTTTGGGCACAGTGGCTGCGTTTAATGGGCACAGTGGCGGCAATTGATTTTTTTTTTTCAGTTTGTTTGCACCCCCCCAAAAATTTTGAGCACCAGCCGCCACTG
Organism: Rana muscosa; assembly: GCA_029206835.1. Taxonomy (NCBI): domain Eukaryota; kingdom Metazoa; phylum Chordata; class Amphibia; order Anura; family Ranidae; genus Rana; species Rana muscosa. Next base: position 704,895,999 of record CM055118.1, read on the forward strand.
CTACCATGGAATCCCTCACCCTGCATAATTGAGAACCCCTGAGTACTCAACATACATGGGGAAATATACCTGCAGTTCAGGACCCATGCTGGTGTCCTGTACACATGCTTGACATTTTATAGCTGTGTCCCTACTAAATGCTCATTATTGCTACTTTGTTGTTATAATTTATTTCTAGGAATGCTATACATGATATTTGTTGCAAAAAAAAAAACATTAATAACAAGCCTTGTAGACTTAGGAACTTGAGTTTTAGATTATACTAGCATTGTCTCCTTGGTCAACATGATTGCTTAGTGGTCAGAACTGCAGTTTTTGCACTTTCTTCATGAATGTTTACTACACCCCAAAAATAATGCCAATATTATATTATCAAACATACTGAATTACTCTTCTTTTTATTGATCACATGAACTGGGGCCACATATTGTCACAAGTTTGTCAACTATAATCAGGGATGAGCCGAACACCCCCCCGTTCGGTTCGCACCAGAACCTGCGAACAGACAAAATGTTCGTGTAAACTTTAGAACCCTATTAAATACAATGGACTCGAACGTTCGAAATCTAAAGTGTTAATTATAAAGGCTAATATGCAAGTTATTGTCCTAAAAAGTGTTTGGGGACCTGGGTCCTGCCCCATGGGACATGTATCAATGCAAAAATAAGTTTTAAAAACGGCCGTTTTTTCGGGAGCAGTGATTTTAATAATGCTTAAAATGAAAAAATAAAAGTGAAATATTCCTTTAAATTTCGTACCTGGGGGGTGTGTATGATATGCATGTGAAGTGGCGCATGTTTCCCGTGCTTAGAACTGTCCCTGCAAAAAAATTCATTTTTGAAAGAAAAAAATGCATTTAAAACTGACTCGCGGCTATTAATGAATTGTCGGCTCCCGGCAATACATACAAAAGTCATTGATAAAAAAAAAAAAAAAAAGCGTGGGGGTTCCCCAGAATTCAATTACCAGGCCCTTCAGGTCTGGAATGGATATTAAGGGGAACCCCGCCGCAAATTTAAAAAAAAATTGACGTGGGGTTCCCCCAAATATCCATTCCAGGCCCTTCAGATCTGGCATGGATTTTAAGGGGAACTCCACCCCAAATTTAAAAAAAATATGGCGTGGAGTCCCCCTAAAAATCCATACCAGGCCCCTTATCCGAGCATGCAACCTGGCCGGCCGCAGGGGAAAAGGGGGGACGAGAGAGCGGCCCCCCCTTCCTCCTGAATCGTATCAAGCCACATGCCCTCAACATGGGGAGGATGTCCCCATGTTGATGGGGACAAGGGCCTCATCCCCACAACCCTTGCCCGGTGGTTGTGGGGGTCTGCGGGCGGGGGGCTTATCGGAATCTGGAAGACCCCTTTAACAAAGGGGACCCCCAGATCCCGCCCCCCCTATGTGAATTGGTAAGGGGTACATTGTACCCCTACCATTTCGCGAAGAAAGCGTAAAAAATTTGTTAAAAAAACACACAAACACCTTAAAAAAGTCCTTTATTAAAAAAAAAACAAAAAAAAACATTCCAGCGGTGAAATCCAGTGTCCCGCGGCGATCCCGATGTCCAGCGCTGTCCTTCATTGGTTGTGCCTGAGCAGACCTGATGGGGAACTCCCTCTCAGTATTTTAAATGTATAGACCCGCCCCTTCTAAAGTTCCCCATCAGGTCCGCTCAGCGGACCAGATGCGGAACATGAGAAGGGGCGGGTCTATACATGTATTACCAAAGTGAGAGCAGTTCCCCATCAGGTCTGCCCCCTCGGTATGTCGGACCCGCCTACGTCATTGGCTTGAGCGGGGAACTTCCTTCACTATGTAAATTTAAATTACACAGTGAAGGAAGTTCCCCGCTCAAGCCAATGACGTAGGCGGGTCCGACATACCGAGAGGGCGGACCTGATGGGGAACTTCTCTCACTTTGGTAATACATGTATAGACCCGCCCCTTTTTTATGTTCCGCATCTGATCGCTGAGCGGACCTGATAGGGAACTTTAGAAGGGGCGGGTCTATACATTTAAAATACTGAGAGGGAGTTCCCCATCAGGTCCGCTCAGGCACAACCAATGAAGGACAGCGCTGGACATCGGGATCGCCGCGGGACACTGGATTTCACCGCTGGAATGTTTTTTTTTTTTTTTTTTAAATAAAGGACTTTTTTAAGGTGTTTGTGTGTTTTTTTAAAAAAAATTTACGCTTTCTTCGTGAAATGGTAGGGGTACAATGTACCCCTTACCAATTCACATAGGGGGGGCGGGATCTGGGGGTCCCCTTTGTTAAAGGGGTCTTCCAGATTCCGATAAGCCCCCCGCCCGCAGACCCCCACAACCACCGGGCAAGGGTTGTGGGGATGAGGCCCTTGTCCCCATCAACATGGGGACATCCTCCCCATGTTGAGGGCATGTGGCTTGGTACGGTTCAGGAGGGAGGGGGGCCGCTCTCTCGTCCCCCCCTTTTCCCCTGCGGCCGGCCAGGTTGCGTGCTCGGATAAGGGGTCTGGTATGGATTTTTAGGGGGACTCCACGCCATTTTTTTTAAATTTGGGGTGGAGTTCCCCTTAAAATCCATGCCAGATCTGAAGGGCCTGGAATGGATATTTGGGGGAACCCCACGTCAATTTTTTTTTAAATTTGCGGCGGGGTTCCCCTTAATATCCATTCCAGACCTGAAGGGCCTGGTAATTGAATTCTGGGGAACCCCCACGCTTTTTTTTTTTTTTATCAATGACTTTTGTATGTATTGCCGGGAGCCGACAATTCATTAATAGCCACGAGTCAGTTTTAAATGCATTTTTTTCTTTCAAAAATGACATTTTTTGCAGGGACAGTTCTAAGCACGGGAAACATGCGCCACTTTACATGCATATCATACACACCCCCCAGGTACGAAATTTAAAGGAATATTTCACTTTTATTTTTTCATTTTAAGCATTATTAAAATCACTGCTCCCGAAAAAACGGCCGTTTTTAAAACTTCTTTTTGCATTGATACATGTCCCCTGGGGCAGGACCCCGGTCCCCAAACACTTTTTAGGACAATAACTTGCATATCAGCCTTTATAATTAGCACTTTAGATTTCTCCCATAGATTTTTCGAATTTGCCGCGAACACCCCAATTTGTTCGCTGTTCGGCGAACGGGCGAACAGGCAATGTTCGAGTCGAACATGAGTTCGACTCGAACTCGAAGCTCATCCCTAACTATAATCAGTCTAAACCCCATCTTGCAATTTCTTCAAGCTGCTTAACTTTCAAAGTAAGACAGCTGCTAAACCTTAATTTAAAAGTCTCAAAGGGGACTGCATTGTTTTCAAATACTTGAAAAATCCATTACAACAATTTAGATCTTTAACGGTTTATCATCAAGGGACACAACAGTTTTGTTCTCTCAGACTTTCTTGTTGGACACTCATCACTGGAATTCTTTGCTTTGACCCTATTTTAGATTTGACTTTCTAAAACTGTTTGCCTTTGTGTTCAGTTTCCTGTAAAGTAGAAAACATGTTTCGTATATATTTTTATTTCTTTGCTAAGCAGAATTGTCATCTGCATATTATTTTGAAAGGAATTGTGTAATTCCAGTACTCCAAATTTTCTATCAGAATACCTATGTCTTAGGAATGCAGATTTTAATATTGGGAGTTAGGTACTAAATTAATGGAAACAAGTAAAAATATACCCAAGCAAAGATCTCAGTGAGGATGTGCAAAGTGAAACAGCCAATCTGATTTTAGGTTAGTGAACTGAATGAAATTCATCACTAAAGGAAATACTACTGCTATGTATTACTGATTTTTTCAATTACTTTGAACTGGAAGTAGAGCTTATAGAGAGGAGAAGAAGTATTATAAAGAGAAAAGAGTAGATGTAACCTTTTTTACATTTTGTCTCTGATCAGACTATAGATTCAATAGACTTAAGAAGGTGGCAGTCCTCAGAGCAACCTGCTCTACGCAACCTTACATTTTTTTTCAATATAGACAGAGTGGGCACAGAGTTGGGCACAGGAGATCCAAATCTGTGGGACAGGTTTTTGTGACCAATAAAATGACCCAATCAGATAGAAAATGGCAAATGGCTAGATATAGTGACATTCACCTTTTGCCTATGGGTACCTATGGGTACTCTCTTGCACAGGTAAGAACATATGAAGTACTGTAGAAACGCTCAGTTAAGGTTCCCTTGGAAGCTAAGAAAAAAAGGTGTTAAGTCTGTATATCTTATTTAATAAGGAGTTCAGAGATGGAATAGGAGGGTTAGGGTATTGTTCTTGTTAACCACTTGTGGACCGCCCACTGTATATATACGTTGGCAGAATGGCAAGGACAGGCATAATCACGTACCTGTACGTGGCCCTTTAAATGCCTGCCATGTGGTCGCGACCCTGCCGCCTTCCCCGCGAGTCAGACCACGGATCCCGCGGACTCGATCGCCGCGGGCTTTCCCGCGATCGTCTCACGGAGGTATAGAGCGGGGAGATGCTTGTGTAAACAAGCATCTCCCCGCTCTGACTAGTGACAATGACACTGATCTCGGCTCCGTGTACTCGGAGCGGAGATCAGTGTCATGTGACACAGAGCCCATCCCCCCTACAGTAAGAAACACTATGCAGGGAACACTTAAGCCCGACAGCGCCACCTGGTGGTTAACCCCTTCACTGCCAGTGTCTTTTTCACAGTAACCAGTGCATTTTTATAGCACTGATCGCTGTGAAAATGACAATGATCCCAAAAATGTGTCAAAAGTGTCCGATGTGTCCGCCATAATGTCGCAGTCATGAAAAAAATCACTGATCGCTGCCATTACTAGTAAAAACATTTTTTTTTAAAAAAATGCCATAAAACTATCCCCTATTTTGTAAACCTTTGCACAAACCAATCAATAAACGCTTATTGCAATTTTTTTTACCAAAAATATGTAGAAGAATACGTATCGGCCTAAACTGAGGGAAAAAATTATTATATCTTTTTTGGGTATATTTATTATAGCAAAAAGTAAAAAATATAGAATTTTTTTCAAAATTGTCACTCTATTTTTGTTTATAGCTCAAAAAATAAAAACCGCAGAGGTGATCAAATACCACCAAAAGAAAGCTCTATTTGTGGGAAAAAAAGGACGTAAATTTTGTTTGGGAGCCACGTCGCACGACCGCGAAATTGTCAGTTAAAGCGACGCAGTGCCGAATCTCAAAAAGTGGCCTGGTCTTTGACCACCCAAATGGTCCGGCTGAAGTGGTTAAAAAGGTTAGGTGCAGTAACAGTAGCACAAGAAAGGAAACTTGAAATACAGAAAAAATTCTGCTGATGATAGAGGGACCAACCTATTTTTGCTTCTGATCCTAGGTTTGCCTTGAAACTCAATAATACATAAAAGTGGGAAGGACAAGGAACATCCAGGCTGCAGGTTCCATTTTTTTTGTCAAAACTTCACAGACAGCAGTGCAGCATGCAGTCTATTGACATTTCACAGTACATCATAATGCTTGAGTAGATCAGTGCAGAGGGACTGTCCAAGAAAATAAGCTTAACATGTTTATAATAAAACACTAAAAATAACATTACAAATTAACTTTTAATTTTTTTTTAAAGATCAACTGCTTGTAATTTCACCTAATACAATTGTTTTTCATATAAATAGAGTATATATCTTAAAGAATGTAATAAATAGATATGTAATATGCATGGAGAATATGCCATGCTGCCCCCTAAACATCATGATTCATTTTAACCACTTGTCCACCGCCCGCCGTCAAATGACAGCGAGCGTAAGACGCTATTGTTCTGACCGGACCTCATATGACGTCGGCCCCTTTAAACAGGAAATGCGCCCTGTAATGTCGGTGGCGGCGTGTCACAGAGACACCACTCGTCACCGACAGGGGTGAACAGCCGCCGACAAGTGCTGTTTACCACGTGATCGGCCGTGATGAAGTCACGGCCGATCACGGATGGTAATGCCCCATTTGACACGGCGTATGCGCGCGAGCGCGCTGCGCGTGTCCGACGGTGGCAGCGTGTTCCGGGGAACACTGCTCATCACCGACTATAGTACACAGCCATTGGCCAGGGCTGTGTACCATGTGATCAGCTGTGATACATTCACAGCCTGATCACTAACTGTAAGCAAAGAGCTGTAACTAACTGTTGCCAGCTCTTCTCTCCTCACACATCGTTTCCAGTGTGAGGACTGGAGAGAAGAGCCAGGAGCAGTGAGTTACAGATCTATGTTTAGTAGTGTCTGCACCAACACCACACCTGTCCTATCGCCACTCCCCAATTGTCATCTGTCACCCAACAGTCACCCCATAAAGTGCACCTGTCAATTAAGAGACTGCCATCAGTGACCATCAGCGGTGCAACCATCACCCATCAGTGACCGTGCCCTGTCACCCGTATTCCCCATCAGTGACCGTGCCCTGTCACCCGTCACTCATCAGTGACCATGCCCTGTCACCCGTCACCCATCAGTGACCGTGCCCTGTCACCCATCACCTGTCACATAAGAGACTGCCATCAGTGACCATCAGCGGTGCATCCGTCACCCATCAGTGACCGTGCCATGTCACCCATCACCCGTCACCCATCAGTGACCGTGCCCTGTCACCCATCAGTGACCGTTCCCTGTCACCTGTCACCCATCAGTGACCATCGCCTGTCACCCATCAGTGACCATCTCCCATAACACTATCATCACCTATCAGTGAACGTCACCTGCCACTCATCGCACAGCCCATCAGTGACCGTCACCTGCCACCCATCTGTCACCTGTCGCACAGCTACCCACCACACAGCCATGTCCAAAAGAGTCTATACCAGTGAAGAGACGTTCCAGATCCTCTCCATGACTGATGAGAGCACCGGGGAGTTCTCATCAGATTCCAATTCTGATTCCAAATCAAATTCGGAATTTGAACCGATCAAATATAGTAACGATTAGGATGAAGAATGGGTCCCTCCTAAAAGGGCACAGCACTCTGGAAACCAGGCAGCCGCCAGCAACCAGGATTATATTCCCAGGCCCAGTACCAGCACTGCCACCAGCAATAGGACCCGGGAACAAAGGCCCAGTACCAGCGCTGCCACCAGCAAAAGGCCCCAGGAACAAAGGCCCAGTACCAGTGCTGCCGCCAGCGAAAGGCCCCACGAAAAAATGCCCAGGGCCAGAACCGGTGCTGCCACATCACACCTGAGTACCAGCACAGGAAATGCAACTCCCCCAACTACTGGAGTGTCACGTCCCCCAAGAGCCAGAGCCGCTACATACATGCCAGATGGTCTTGCCAACCCAACATGGCTGCCTTCCGACTCGGGATCACCAATTATTCCCCCTTTCACAGCACAGCCAGGTGTAAAGGCCAACACCCCAAATTTCACAGAGATCGATTACTTTCATCTGTTTTTGCCCGACACTATTCTGCAGTTCATTGTGGACCAGACAAACTTATATGCCTAGCAGTATATTGCCAACAACCCCCAATCATCTTATGCCCGTCTATTTGAGTGGAGAGATCTGAATTTGGAGGAGTTCAAATTGTTTATGGGCCTCACCATAAACATGGGGCTTACAAAAAAATCAAGGACATGCCTATTGGTCCATGAAACCCATCTACCACATGCCAATGTATTCTGCCGCAATGCCCAGGTCCCGATATGAGATGATAATGAGATTCTTTAATTTTAATGACAACACCCAGTGCCCTCCCCGCAATCATCCAGATTCCGATAAGCTGTATAAACTTCACCCACTGATAAATTTCTTTCTGATTTGCAGAACTCTTGGTCCCCGAGAAACATATATGTGTGGATAAGTCCCTGGTACCCTTTTCAGGCAGCCTAGGAATAAAACAATATATTCTTAGCAAAAAGGCCAAATATGGAGTAAAATTTTACAAGCTCTGTGAGAGAGCCACGGGATATCTTTATGCTTTCCGCATATATGAAGGAAGAGATTCCCAGCTCCAGCCCCCTGAGTGCCGGGCCTACATGGGCACAGCTGGAAAAATTGTTTGGGACCTGGCTTACCCACTTCTAAAAAAAGGATATCATATATACCTTAACAACTTTTATACCAGCCTGCCCCTTTTCAGACACTTGTATATTAAAAAAAAAACCCTGGCCTGCGGAACCTCCAGAAAAAATATGAAGGCCTTCCCACAAGCCATTGTGAACAAAAAGCTGCAAAGGGGGGAAAGAGCAACACTGAGGTGCAACAAATTGCTGCCCTTGAGGTGCAAGGATAACAGGGACGTGCACATGATGTCCACCATTCATGATGACACTGTAGTTGTAGTTCAGCGAATACGACGAGGTCCCATTGAAAAGCCGACATGTGTCCAAGACTATAATCTCTACATTAGGGGGATGGATTTCAATGACCAAATGATTCAGCCCTATTTGTCCATTAGGAGGTCCTGATTCTGGTACAAGAAGGTAGCAATTTATCTCATCCATTTGCCCATTTATAATTCCTACATAGTCTACACTAAATCCACAGACAACCCAGCCCCCTTCCTACTATTCTCAGAAGAATTAGTTACGTCCCTCATCTATCAGCAAACCCCCCCCCCCAGAAAACCTTTGCTCTGATGCTGTTAGCAGACTTCATGAATGGCACTTCCCGTACAACATCCCACCATCCGAAGCAGGCCGAAGACGGCAAAAAAGATGTCGCGTGTGCAGCAAAGGAGGACTTCGAAAAGATACCAGCTACCATTGTCCCCGGTGTCCCTCCCAACCTGGTCTTTGCATTGGTGAATGCTTCGAATTTTATCATACATCCCTAAAATATTAGCCCATATTTTTAACCATTTCCCCCCCCATTTTCATAATCTGTGCTGACCAGTTTCCATGCTTCCCCAAATAACCATGCCACTGCCTTCCACGTGAACTGACCCTGGCCTGCTTTTTGACTATGCCTCTGCCTACTGTTTGGACTGCTTCCACGTAAACTGACCCTGGCCTGTTTTGTGACTATGCCTCTGCCTACCGTTTGGACTGCTTCCACGTGAACTGATCCTGGCCTGTTTTGTGACTATGCTTCTGCCTACCGCTTGGACTGCTTTCACGTGAACTGACCCTGGCCTGTTTTATGGACTATGCTTTTGCCTACCGCTTGGACTGATCTGTTGCCCTGCTACTGTAGTACACAGGGGTCTCACATATGTGAGGGGCTCCAGAATAGTTTTTCCGGATGGAGAATTTTTTTTTTTCCTCCGGGTTTAATTTCCAGATTAGGGTCTGGAGTCCGGAGGCTTCATAGAGATTTGGGTGGGTCGAAGCCTCTACCCCTGTGCCCCTGTGCAAGGGTCTTACCCATTATTACCAATTATTCCCCCTTTCACAGCACAGCCAGGTGTAAAGGCCAACACCCAAAATTTCACAGAGATCGATTACTTTCATCTGTTTTTGCCCGACACTATTCTGCAGTTCATTGTGGACCAGACAAACTTATATGCCTAGCAGTATATTGCCAACAACCTCCAATCATCTTATGCCCATCAATTTGAGTGGAGAGATCTGAATTTGGAGGAGTTCAAATTGTTTATGGGCCTCACCATAAACATGGGGCTTACAAAAAAATCAAGGACATACCTATTGGTCCATGAAACCCATCTACCACATGCCAATTTATTCTGCCGCAATGCCCAGGTCCCGATATGAGATGATAATGAGATTCTTTCATTTTAATGACAACACCCAGTGCCCTCCCCACAATCATCCAGATTCCGATAAGCTGTATAAACTTCACCCACTGATAAATTTCTTTCTGATTTGCAGAACTCTTGGTCCCCGAGAAACATATATGTGTGGATGAGTCCCTGGTACCCTTTTCAGGCAGCCTAGGAATAAAACAATATATTCTTAGCAAAAAGGCCAAATATGGAGTAAAATTTTACAAGCTCTGTGAGAGAGCCACGGGATATCTTTATGCTTTCCGCATATATGAAGGAAGAGATTCCCAGCTCCAGCCCCCTGAGTGCCCGGCCTACATGGGCACAGCTGGAAAAAATGTTTGAGACCTGGCTTACCCACTTCTAAAAAAAGGATATCATATATACCTTAACAACTTTTATACCAGCCTGCCCCTTTTCATACACTTGTATATTGAAAAAACCCTGGCCTGCGGAACCTCCAGAAAAAATATGAAGGCCTTCCCACAAGCCATTGTGAACAAAAAGCTGCAAAGGGGGGAAAGAGCAACACTGAGGTGCAACGAATTGCTGCCCTTGAGGTGGAAGGATAACAGGGACGTGCACATGATGTCCACCATTCATGATGACACTGCAGTTGTAGTTCAGCGAATACGACGGGGTCCCATTGAAAAGCCAACATGTGTCCAAGACTATAATCTCTACATTAGGGGGATGGATTTCAATGACCAAATGATTCAGCCCTATTTGTCCATTAGGAGGTCCCTATTCTGGTACAAGAAGGTAGCAATTTATCTCATCCATTTGCCCATTTATAATTCCTACATAGTCTACACCAAATCCACAGACAACCCAGCCCCCTTCCTACTATTCTCAGAAGAATTAGTTACATCCCTCATCTATCAGCAAACCCCCCCCCCCCAGAAAACCTTTGCTCTGATGCTGTTAGCAGACTTCATGAATGGCACTTCCCGTACAACATCCCACCATCCGAAGCAGGCCGAAGACGGCAAAAAAGATGTCGCGTGTGCAGCAAAGGAGGACTTCGAAAAGATACCAGCTACCATTGTCCCCGGTGTCCCTCCCAACCTGGCCTTTGCATTGGTGAATGCTTCGAATTTTATCATACATCCCTAAAATATTAGCCCATATTTTTAACCATTCCCCCCCCCATTTTCATAATCTGTACTGACCAGTTTCCATGCTTCCCCAAATAACCATGCCACTGCCTTCCATGTGAACTGACCCTGGCCTGCTTTTTGACTATGCCTCTGCCTACTGTTTGGACTGCTTCCACGTAAACTGACCCTGGCCTGTTTTGTGACTATGCCTCTGCCTACCGTTTGGACTGCTTCCACGTGAACTGACCCTGGCCTGTTTTGGGACTATGCATCTGCCTACCGTTTGGACTGCTTCCACGTGAACTGACCCTGGCCTGTTTTGGGACTATGCATCTGCCTACCGTTTGGACTGCTTCCACGTGAACTGACCCTGGCCTGTTTTGTGACTATGCTTCTGCGTACCACTTGGACTGCTTGCACGTGAACTGGCCTGTTTTATGGACTATGCTTTTGCCTACCGCTTGGACTGATCTCTTGCCCTGCTACTGTAGTACACAGGGGTCTCACATATGTGAGGGGCTCCAGAATAGTTTTTCCGGATGGAGAATTTTTTTTTTTCCTCCGGGTTTAATTTCCGGATTAGGGTCTGGAGTCCGGAGGCTTCATAGAGATTTGAGTGGGTCGAAGCCTCTACCCCTGTGCCCCTGTGCACAGGTCTTACCCGATTGCCGCCCTCAGCCTGCTGCTGACTTACTGCCATCATGCCTTTGCCTGCCGCATGAACGGACCACACCACTGCCTGCTACCTGGACTATGCAAATAATTAGCTGTAGCAAGAGGCAGTATGTTTATGAAGGGCTGGAGAGCGGTACAATAATGAGTGTTTGCAGGTAACAGTGTACCAGGACCAATATTATGGCTGTGCTGGCTGTCTCTGCCTGGACAATTTCTATGGACAAATGCTTTGGCTGTGCTGACAATATCCTTGTGCTGACCATAGACAATATTCCTGCCTGCTGCCTGGATAATTACTATTGCTGTCGCTAAGCACATCCCCGACTGCTGCCTGGACCAGTGCTCTCTTCTGTGGACACTACTAAAAGCACAGGTAATACTTTTTTTTTACCCTTTCCGCAATAGAATTTTTTTTGGATTGTAATTCTTGAAATGTACATGCTATGTGTTAGAAATATGAAAGGCCTTCAAAAATGATAGGTTGCCAGGAAATTATATATGTAATGTATGCTCCTAGAACGCCTGATGTTTCTACTTGAATGTTGGGCCTCTGTATGTGGCCAAGTGTAAAAGTCTCACACATGTGGTATCTACATACTCACGAGGAGTAGCAGAATGCATTTTGGGGTGTCATTTTTGCTATGTATTTGCTATTTGTTGGAAATATCTTATAAATGGACAATTTTGTGTAAATAAAATGCGTTTTCATTTTTTTCCACATTTTCCAAAAACTTCTGGAAAAAAAATAACGGTTCAAAAGACTTATTATGCCTCATAGATTATACGTTGGGGTGTTATCTTTCCAAAATGGGGTAATTTTGTGGGCAATTCCATTGTCCTGGTGCTCCAGAGCCTTCAAAAGTGTAATAGGTGGTTGAGAAATGAGATGTGCAATTTATGCTCATAGATCGCCTGATAGTGCTACTTCAATGTTGGGCCTTTGTATGTGGCCAGGCTGTGTAAAAGTCCCACACATGTGTTATCCCCATACTTAGGAGGAGTAGCAAAATGTATTTTGGGGTGTCATTTTTGCTATGTATTTGCTATGTGTTGGAAATATCTTATAAATGGACAACTTTGTGTAAATAAAATGCGTTTTCATTTTTTTTCCACATTTTCCAAAAACATCTGGAAAAAAAATAGCCGTTAAAAAGACTCATTATGCCTCATAGATTATACGTTGGGGTGTTTGCTTTCCAAAATTGGGTCATTTTGTGGGCAATTACATTGTCCTGGTGCTCCAGGGCCTTCAAATTGTAATAGGTGGTTGAGAAATGAGATGTGCAATTTATGCTCTTAGATCGCCTGATGGTGCTACTTCAATGTTGGGCCTTTGTATGTGGCCAGGCTGTGTAAAAGTCCCACACATGTGGTATCCCTATACTCAGGAGGAGTAGCAGAATGTATTGTGGGGTGTAATTTGTTGTATGCATATGCTCTGTGAGAGAAATAACCAGTTAATATGACAATTTTGTATAAAAAAAAAAAAATCTTCATTTTTCAAAGAACTGTGGGAAAAAATTACAACTTAAAAAAACTCACCATGCTACTTACTTAATACCTTGGAATGTCTACTTTCTAAAAAGGGGTCATTTGGGGGTATTTGTACTTTTCTGACTTGTTAGTATCTCAAGAAATTAGATAGGCCGTCAGTACTTCAGGTGTGATCAGATTGATACATTTTCAGGGATTGGCACCATAGTTTGTAGACTCTATAACTTTCACAAAGACCAAATAATATACACACATTTGGGTTATTTTTACCAAAGATATGTAGCAGTATAAATTTTGGCCAAAATTTATGAAGAACAATTACAAATTTGCTCAATTTTATGTCAGAAACAAAGAAAAAGGCAAATTTTAACAAAATTTACGGCCTTTTTTATCTATAGCACAAAAAATAAAAAAAACACTAGTGATTAAATACCACCAAAAGGAAGCTCTATTTGTGTAAAAAAAAAGGATGCAAATTTTATTTTGGTACAGTGTTGCATGACTGAGTAATTGTCATTCAAAATGTGAGAGCACCGAAAGCTGAAAATTGGTCTGGGTAAGAAGGGGGTTTAAAGTGGTTGTAAACCCACTTTTGCAACTTGCACCTACAGGTAAGCCTAGACTAAGGCTTACCTGTAGGTGCAAGAAATATCTCCTAAACCTACACGGTTTAAGAGATATTTACTAAAATCACAGGTGCCGCTGTCTACGGCGCATGCGCGCCGTAGACAACGGCGCATTCATGGGGTTAATCCCATTCACAAATTCAGCTAAGTCCCAGCAATGCTTGGGCTTAGCCGAATTTGATGGCTCCCGCGCGCATGCGCGGAGTCATGTCTTCGCCGCTCCGGCCAATCACAGCTCCGGAGCGGCGCTGTGATTGGCTGGAGCGGCGATACCCGGAAGTAATATTCCGGCTATCGCCACAGCGATGACTGCGGCTGGAGAGAGGGAAACAGACGGCTTCGGGGGCCCCGAGCTTAGGTAAGTGGTACATAATGAGCTAGTATGCTAGTCATACTAGCTCATTATAGCTTTGTCTTGCAGGTGGGCTACAAAAAAAAAATGTATATGGGTTTACAACCACTTTAAGTGCCCTGTATTGAAGTGGTTAAAGACAAGGCTGATTAATGGCTCTATGGTATGGATTAATATAGTTCAGGTACTTTATTGTTCATTGTTAATAGTCTAGATACTAATGTGAATCATGTATGTAATCTGGTGTAGTTCCCCAGCTAAGAATGGCTTAAACTGTTTTTAGTCACACTATAAGCTATTCTCTTAGATGATTAATGTATTATTTTTGATTTATGTTCTTCGTTACATCCTAGTTATGGCAGGAAACTCAGTTCAAAGAGGAAATCTGAAGACTACAACTCTTTCTGCTAATTTGCATTGACAGATTTCACATAATAGGCTTAAAAATGATGGTGACTTGAAGTAAAAGGTGGTGATGACTCATGCATGTTTATATGCTAAAATAAATGTGGCAGAAACTTCCATCCATATGCCTTTGATCTTCTGTACCTAATGCAATACTATTAATCTATGATTTCCTTTATATCACTGTTAACACAATTTATGGCTATAAAATATAATAATTTGCATCCTAAAATGCTTCCAGATTTTCTTTGACATGTACTGTATAAAAAGTCCTCTCCATTATGCAGATTTGTAAAGGTAAAATATATTTTAAAAAAAGATAAATAAATAAACTTCATGAAGTATTGTTGAAACAATGTTTCACTGTATTTCCTCAACAATTATTCCTTGGATTCTAAATACTTTGCACACTGTTTTGTCAGGGCCTATTCACACTTGCCCATTTGACTGCAGTAAAACACATTGGTTTTACTGTATGAAAATGCTTTTCAATTAAAAATTCCATTATTTTCTATGGTAACAGTTCACACCTATGCATTGCAGCTCAATGTGTTTTCAAAGGGGAGACTATAAGATCCCATTCAGACATAGACATGTGAGCTATCACTCAAGCATAGGTGTATACGGGCCAATTTTTTTTTTCTTTTTAATGTTTTTCAGCATTACTAGTGCAGCTTTTATTTTTTTTGTTCAATGCAGTTGGTGACCCATCTTTAAAATATGTGTAAATTAATAGGATATTGAAAATATTCATTAAAAATTAACCCAGGTAATTGCTATCATTATTAATGCTACTTTTACTGCTACTATTGTCATCATAATTTTTTTATCATTATCTCTAGTGGACCTATTTACATATTGAGAGCTCAATTAGGCAGCACAGTATATGAACAGAGGAAGTAATAAGGATAGCATTGTAAAGGATTGATAGTAATATCAAACCATCTGGGTTGACTACTATTCAGGCTTTGAGAGTTTGAGTTTGATCTTGATATCAGATTTGGTCACACATGCATACAGCCACGTCTGTAACATCCAGGTATTCAATGTTTTTGATAGCCTGATTTAAACCACTGATGGTAGCATAAATTGTATGATTTTCATCTTCATCATCAGATTTTTCCTTGTGTATATTAAAGCAGAATTTTACCCATAATGGTTTGGTAACAATTAATGCTCTTTAACAAAAGCACATACATTCCACATGCTGCGAAAATGAGTGTGTGCTGTAAATTGCTTCCACCATTGCTCATGCTTCTTCTTGCTGGAGGCTGACATTTTGTTGAAGCCCAGAGCAGTCACTTCCTTACTGGAAACTTCCCCCACCCCCTCCTTGGTCTCAAAAAATATTTGTCTCTTTCTATAATTAAAATGTTTGCATTTCCTGCCTTGATTGTATGTCTTGGTTCAACTAGAGATGAAGACTTACAGAAGCATTACAGTGCTCAGTCTCATGCTTACACTACAGGGAGAAAAGAGAGAATATCAGGGAGATAAGATATGACACTATGGAGTAGATTTCCTAAAACTGGTGTATTCAGAATCTGGTGCAGCTGTGCATGTTAGCCAATCAGCTTCTAATTTCAGCTTGTTCAATTAAGCTTTGACAATAAAACCTGGAATTTGATTGGTTTCTATGAAGAGTTACACCAGATTTTGCGCTCTCCAGTTTTAGTAAATAATCCCTTATACTTGTAAGTTTAACTCTTTTGTGTCTACCTGGCAGCAGAGTTTGTTCTGTCACCTCTCCTGCTTTTATTTTCTCCCTCCCTAATCTGCCCGTCCTGTGTCATTCCTGTTGCAGTTTCTGTTGTAAATCTTGAGGCTGTCAGCAGATCGGCCTCTAGTGACTCACTGATTATTGAAATAGTGCCAAGAATATAGGACGACTGAGGATGTGCAGACCAGATTGAGACAGGGCAATACTGGATTTTAACCACTTAAGCTCCAGAAGGTTTACCCCCTTTATGACCAGGCCATTTGTGACACGCCACTGTGTTATTTTAATCCCACAAATAGAGCTTTCTTTTGGTGCTATTTGATCACCTCTGCGTTTTTTATTGTTTGCGCTATAAATAAAAAAGACAGACATTTTTGAAAAAATAAATAATATTTCTTACTTTCTGCCCTAAAAAAAATCCAATAAAAAATAGGAAAAAATCGAATTTCTTCATAAATTTAGGCCAAGATGTATTTTGCTACATATTTTAGGTAAAAAAAATCCCAAAAAGCATATATTTATTGGTTTGCGCAAAAGTTATTGCATATACATACTAACGGATAGATTTACGGATTTTTATTTATTTTTTTATTTTTTACTAGTAATGCCCTCAGTAAAGCCATGCTACTCTGTTTACAGGGCATCTCCTGTACGTCCTGCGGTTTCTTATCTGCTCCTGTGTACAGCCCCGTGAAACCCGGTGTCTGTAGAAAGATGATCCTATGACTATGACCTCATTGAATGATCATTCTGAAAGCCAATCACAGTGAGCATTCAGTGTAAAATTTTAAACCAAAACAAAAGTAGCACAGTAGCTGTGTTATCTCCTCCATTCTAGGGATGAGTCGAACACCCCCCAGGTCGGTTCGCACCAGAACTTGCGAACAGACAAAAAATTTGTGCGAACATGCGAACACTGTTAAAGTCTATGGGACACGAACGTGAAAAATCAAAAGTGCTCTTTTTAAAGGCTTATATGCAAGTTATTCCCATAAAAAGTGTTTGGGGACCCGGTTCCTGCCCCATGGGTCATGTATCAATGCAAAAAAAACTTTTTTAAAACAGGCATTTTTTCAGGAGCAGTGATTTTAAGAATGCTTAAAGTGAAACAATAAAAATGAAATATTCCTTTAACCACTTCCTGCCCAGTCAATAGTGAATTGACGTCCGGGAAGTGGTTGCATTATCCATACTGGACGTCATATGACGTCCTGCAGGATAATGCCTTGCGCGCGCCCGCGGGGGCGCGCAGCGCGGTGATCGGGGACGGCATGTGTCCCTCGGACACAGCGCTTCCCTGATCACGGTAAACAGCCAATTTCATTGGCTGTTTACCATGTGATCGGCTGTGTCAAAGTCACAGCCGATCACCTGTCAAAACAGACTCGGCGGCGCGCTCCGTGCGCGCCGCCACAGGCTTGCAGAGCGGGGATCGGGGAAGGCGAGTGTCCCTTGGACACAGCGCGTCCCCGATCAGAGTAAACAGCCAATGAATTGGCTGTTTACCACGTGACCGGCTGTGTCCAATCACAGCCGGTCACAAATGTAAACAAACTCCACAGGAGTTACTACCTGATCCCTGCTCTCTCCTCACACACCGATCTGTGAGGAGAGAGAAGAGATCAGTAAGTTAGCTCAGTGTAGTTTGTCTACATAAGTTTACAGTGCACAACACGCCCCCCCCCCATAAAAAGGACATGTCACACAGCCCAGCACATCAATCAGCCCAGCCAATCAGCCCATCTGTCAATCAGCCCATCTGTCAATCAATCAGCCCATCTGTCAATCAATCAGCCCATCTGTCAATCAATCAGCTAATCTGTCAATCAATCAGCCCACCTGTCAATCAATCACCCCATCTGTCAATCAATCAACCCATCTGTCAATCAATCAATCAGCCCATCTGTCAATCAATCAGCCCATCTGTCAATCATCTGTCACAGGCCCACCTCCATCGGTACCGCCATTGGTACCGCCACACAGGCTACCAGTACCGCCACCAGTACCGCCACCAGGCCTAGCATCTATACTGCCACACAGGCCCGCTACCAGTATCACCACTAGTGCCGCCATCGGTACCACCACCAATACCACCACCCGTACCACCGTCGGTAGTGCTACCACCACCTGTACCACCACCTGTACTGCCATCGGTACCATCACCACCCGTACCACCACCACCTGTACCGCCATCGTTACCACCACCACCTGTACCGCCATCGGTACTACCACCACCCATACCGCCATCGCTACCACCACCACCCGTACCGCCACATGTACCGCCATCGGTACCGCCGCCACCACCACCACCCGTACCGCCATCGGTACCACCACCACCTGTACCGCCATTGGTACCACCACCACCCATACCGCCATCGTTACCACCACACAGGCCCACCACTAATACCTCCATCGGTACTACCACACAGACCGCCACCACTACCACCAGCAGTACCATTACACAGGCCCACCAATAAGCACTGCCATAATGTCCCAAAAGGTTTACACACCTGAGGAGGCATATGCCATTCTTGCCATGTCGGATGATGAGAGCAGCGGGGAGCTCCCATTATCCGATTCTGGTTCGGAATACGAGCCAGTGGAGGATAGTGGCTCAGAGTCCGAGTCCCCGGAGGAAACCGTCCCTCCCAAAAGAATGCGATCAGCACCAAGATCAGCACCAAGATCAGCACCAAGATCAGGAGAACTGCCCACCACCAGCAGCGCCATACCCCAGGAAGAGGAGCCCAGTACAAGCAATGGAAATGCACGCCCAACCCGAAGAATCCAGCCCCAATCCTACCTTCCCGATGCCCTGGCAAACCCCTTATGGTTGCCTGCCAACTCAGGATCCGCTATCATCCCCCCTTTCACCGCACAGCCAGGTGTGCAGCCCGACACTACAAATTTTTCTAAATTTGATTATTTTTGTTTATTTTTCCCACAAGATTTGCTTCAGAATATAGTGGATCAAACGAATCTGTATGCATCCCAATTTATTGCTGCCAACCCCGATTCTTCCTACGCCCGCATGTTCCAGTGGCGGCGTCTAACATTGGAGGAATTTAAATTATTTTTGGGCCTTATGTTCAATATGGGGCTTACAAAAAAGAACGAAGTCCATTCATATTGGTCCAAACGCCCCATCCAACACATGCCCATATATTCCGCTGTCATGTCCAGGAAAAGATACGACATGATTATGCGCTTTCTCCACTTCAATGACAATTCACAGTGCCCTCCCCGAGATCATCCCAAATACGACAAATTGTACAAGATACGCCCCCTAATCAATGCCTTTTCCCAGCGATTTGAAGAAGTTTTCATCCCAGACCAAAAAATTTGTGTGGACGAGTCCCTCGTACATTTCACCGGCCGACTGCAGTTCAAGCAGTACATACCAAGCAAGAGAGCCAGGTATGGGTTAAAATTAAATAAATTATGTGATCGAGCCACTGGATACGTCTGCAAATTCAGGATCTACGAAGGCAAAGACTCCCAGCTCCAGCCCCGTGATTGCCCCACATATATTGGAACCAGTGGGAAAATTGTCTGGGAGTTGGCATACCCCCTGTTCGGAAAAGGTTACCATTTATATGTTGATAATTATTATACCAGCCTGCCCCTTTTTCGCCACCTTTACAGTAAACAAACCCCGACCTGCGGTACCTTAAAAAAAACGGAAGGGATTCCCACAAAATTTATTGACAAAAAAATTGCCACCTGGAGAATCGGCATCCATGAGGAACGAGGAGGTGTTGGCCATGAAGTGGAGGGACAAGAAAGATGTCCACATCCTCTCTACGATCCACAATGACACCATGGTGGAGATCCCAAGAAGACGCGGCTCCATTGTAAAGCCCGAATGTGTCCACGACTACAATTTGTACATGGGGGGGTGGATTTAAACGACCAGATGCTACAGCCCTACTTATCAACCAGAAAGTCCCGTTATTGGCACAAAAAAGTTGCGTTTCACCTGTTTCACATGGCCCTTTTTAATTTGTTTGTCTGCTACCAAAAAGCAACTCAAAATCACTGACTCAACTACCTCCAATATATCGAAGATATCATCGATGCCCTCATTTACCAACAAGATCCCGCCCCAGGAAGCATTCGCTCTGATAGTGTGAGTCGGCTTCACGAGCGACACTATCCCTTTAGCATCCCCCCCACAGAATCTGGAAGAAGACGCCAAAAGAATTGCCGTGTATGCAGCAGAGGAGGAGTAAGAAGAGACACCAGCTATTATTGTCCCGATTGTCCCTCCCAACCTGGCCTATGCATCGGAAATTGCTTAAAAAATTATCATACATCCATTAGTTCCCCTTATTATTAACAGACTGCCATTTCCCCATTTGCCTGCTACCATGTTACTAACTACCTTCCATGTTAATTAACTGACCCTGGCCTGTTTACCGACGATGTCTGTGCTTGCCGATTTAAACCATGTTTCTGACCTCCACGTGCACCAACCTCAGCCTGTTTACCGACGATGCCTCTGCCTGCCGATTTAAACCACGTTTCTGACTTCCACGTGTACCGACCTTGGCCTGTTAATCGACCATGTTTTTGCCTGCCACTTGGACTGATCTTTTGGCCATCTACTTTTAGTACACAGGGGTCTCACATATGTGAGGGGCTTCAGAATAGCGTTCTGAGTAGAGAAAACCAGTTTTTCGTTTTCTGTGCTCCAAGAACAGGGTCTGGTTGCCCGGAGGCTTCAAAGCGATTTGGGTGGGAGAAGCCTCTACCCCTGTCCCCCTGGCCCTAAGCTTGATGGTCCTTCCTGCTGCCTGGACCAATAATTTGGCTGTGCTGACCATATTACTGCCTGTAATGACCCATGACATTATGGACCATGTTTCTTCCTGCTGCTTGGACCAATACTTTGGCTGTGTTGACCATATATCTGCCTGCTGCCTCTACTGACTTTGGACAGCATTTCTGCTGGGACACCTCTGCCTGCTACCTGGACCTGTGCTTTGGCTGTGCTCTGGCTGTGCTGACAGTATCTCTGCCTGTGCGAACTATGGACAGTATTCCTGCCTGCTGCCTGGATGATTGCTTTTGCTGTCGCTGACCTCATCCCTGCCTGCTGCCTGGACCGATGCTCTCCTCTGTGGACCACTGCACTTCTAAAACCACAGGTAATCTTTTGTTATTTGGTATGTACCTGCTATGTGTTAGATATATGAAGGGCCTTCAAAAATGTGATCGGTAGTCAGAAAATGATATGTGCAATTAATGCTGCTAGAATGCCTGGAGGTGCTACTTGGATGTTGGGCCTCTGTATGTGGCCAGGCTGTGTAAAAGTCTCAAACATGTGGTATCGCCATACTCAGGAGGAGTAGCAGAATGCATTTTGGGGTGTAATTTTTGCTATGTACATATTATGTGTTAGAAATATCTTATAAATTGACAACTTTGTGTAAAAAAAATGCATTTAAATTTTTTCTCCACATTTTCCAAAACCTTCTGAAAAAAAATGAACCGTTCAAAAGACTCATAATGCCTCATAGATTATACGTTGGGGTGTGTGCTTTCCAAAATGGGGTAATTTTGTGGAAGATTCTATTGTCCTGGTGCTCCAGGGCCTTCAAAATTGTAATAGGTGGTTGAGAAAAGATATGTGCGATTTATGCTTGTAGAACGCCTGAAAGTGCTACTTCAATGTTGGGCCTCTGTATATGGCCAGGCTGTGTAAAAGTCTCACAAATGTGGTATCGCTATACTCAGGAGGAGTAGCAGAATGCATTTTGGGGTGTTATTTTTGCTATGTATATGCTATGCATTAGAAATATCTTATAAATGGACAACTTTGTGTAAAAAAAATGCATTTTCATTTTTTCTCCACATATTCCAAAACCTTATGGAAAAAAATGAACCGTTCAAAAGACTCATAATGCTTCATAGATTATACGTTGGGGTGTGTGCTTTCCAAAATGGGGTCATTTTGTGGAAAATTCTATTGTCCTGGTGCTCCAGGGCCTTCAAAATTGTAATAGGTGGTTGAGAAAGGATATGTGCGATTTATGCTTGTAGAACGCCTGAAAGTGCTACTTCAATGTTGGGCCTCTGTATATGGCCAGGCTGTGTAAAAGTCTCACAAATGTGGCATCGCTATACTCAGGAGGAGTAGCAGAATGCATTTTGGGGTGTTATTTTTGCTATGTATATGCTATGCGTTAGAAATATCTTATAAATGGACAACTTTGTGTAAAAAAAATGAATTTTCATTTTTTTTCCACATTTTCCAAAACCTTCTGGAAAAAAATGAACCGTTCAAAAGACTCATAATGCTTCATAGATTATACGTTGGGGTGTGTGCTTTCCAAAATGGGGTCATTTTGTGGAAAATTCTATTGTCCTGGTGCTCCAGGGCCTTCAAAAGTGTAATAGGTGGTTGAGAAAGGATATGTGCGATTTATGCTTGTAGAACGCCTGAAAGTGCTACTTCAATGTTGGGCCTCTGTATATGGCCAGGCTGTGTAAAAGTCTCACAAATGTGGTATCGCTATACTCAGGAGGAGTAGCAGAATGCATTTTGGGGTGTTATTTTTGCTATGTATATGCTATGCATTAGAAATATCTTATAAATGGACAACTTTGTGTAAAAAAAATGCATTTTCATTTTTTCTCCACATATTCCAAAACCTTATGGAAAAAAATGAACCGTTCAAAAGACTCATAATGCTTCATAGATTATACGTTGGGGTGTGTGCTTTCCAAAATGGGGTCATTTTGTGGAAAATTCTATTGTCCTGGTGCTCCAGGGCCTTCAGAATTGTAATAGGTGGTTGAGAAAGGATATGTGCGATTTATGCTTGTAGAACGCCTGAAAGTGCTACTTCAATGTTGGGCCTCTGTATATGGCCAGGCTGTGTAAAAGTCTCACAAATGTGGTATCGCTATACTCAGGAGGAGTAGCAGAATGCATTTTGGGGTGTTATTTTTGCTATGTATATGCTATGCGTTAGAAATATCTTATAAATGGACAACTTTGTGTAAAAAAAATGAATTTTCATTTTTTTACCACATTTTCCAAAACCTTCTGGAAAAAAATGAACCGTTCAAAAGACTCATAATGCTTCATAGATTATACGTTGGGGTGTGTGCTTTCCAAAATGGGGTCATTTTGTGGAAAATTCTATTGTCCTGGTGCTCCAGGGCCTTCAAAAGTGTAATAGGTGGTTGAGAAAGGATATGTGCGATTTATGCTTGTAGAACGCCTGAAAGTGCTACTTCAATGTTGGGCCTCTGTATATGGCCAGGCTGTGTAAAAGTCTCACACATGTGGTATTGCTATACTCAGGAGGAGTAGCAGAATGTATTTTGGGGTGTAGTTGCAATTATGCATATGCTGTGTGAGAGAAAAAAACTGTTAATATGACCAGTTTGTGTAAAAAAAAAAAAAAAAAATTAATTTTCCCAAGAATTGTGGGAAAAAAATACAACTTCAAAAAACTCACCATGCCTCTTAGTAAATACCTTGGACTGTCTACTTTCCAAAAAGGGGTAATTTTGGGGTATTTGTACTTTCCTCGCTTGTTAGTGTCTCAAGAAATGAGATATCCCTTCAGTACATCAGGCGTGATCAGATGTGATAAATTTTCAGTGATTGCCACCATAGTTTGTAGACTCTATAACTTTCACAAAGACCAAATAATATACACTAATTTGGGTTCATTTTACCAAAGATATGTAGCAGTATACATTTTGGCACAAATTTATGAAGAAAAATTACTTATTTGCAAAATTTTACAATAGAAACTAAAAAAAAAAGTGTTTTTTTAAAAAAAAAATTGCAGTTTTTTTGCTTATATCGCAAAAAATAAAAAAACCAGTGGCGATTAAATACCACCAAAAGAAAGCTCTATTTGTGAGAAGAAAATGATAAAAATTTTGTTTGGATACAGTGTAGCATGACTAAGTAATTGTCATTCAAAGTGTGAGAGTACTGAAAGCTGAAAATTGGTCTGGGCGGGAAGGTGCATAAGTGCATGGTATTGAAGTGGTTAAATATCGTGCCTGGGGGATCCCATTAGTCTGTTTGTAAAGTAGCAAATTTTTCCCATGTTTAGAACAGTACCACAGCAAAATGACATTTCTAAAGGAAAAATGTCATTTAAAATTGCTCACAGCTGTAATGTATTGCCAGATCCCAACAATATACATAAAAAATCATTGAAAAAAACAGCGTGGGTTCTCCCCCAGTCCATACCAGGCCCTTGGGGTCTGGTATAGATATAAGGGGGAACTCCACGCCATATTTTTTTTAAATAGCGTCGGGGTCCCCATGCCATTTTTTCTTCTTAATTCTGTCATAGGGCTCCGCTTAACCACTTCAATACACTATATTATATATTGTAAACTGTACTATATACCCTGCACTGTATTATATATACTACACTGACTGCACTATATACTGTAAACTGCAGTATATATACTATATGGACTGCACTATATACTCCGCTGAAAAATTGGGCCTTAGGCGTTGGTGGTGGCATAACTCGGTAACTCCTCACAGATACTCTTGTTGGGCACAGGAATGGGCCCTGCTGTTAAATAGTATTTCAAAAATTGTAATTACAACAGGGGCAGACAAATTGGGCCTTGGGTGGTGCTGGTGCCCTAAACCAAATATATTGTTGGAAGCTAGCATCATCATGATTGAGGAGGAATAGGATAGGCAGCATTAGCAGTCTTCAAGGGATCCCAGATCCATAGAAAATTCAATCAGTTACATCAGCATCAGGTGCTTGATAGCTGCTGATCCAGGACTGATTAATTTTTATAAATGTGAGCTTATCAACGGAGTCTGTGGACAGGTGCACTCTTTGATCCATTACAAACCCTCAAGTAGCACTGAATGTGCATTCAGAAAGCACGCTGGATGCAGGAGAGGCCAGTAGCTCAATTGCATATTGAGCAAGTTCTGGCCAGTGGTCCATCCTCAAGACCCAGTAACCTAGTGGATGCCCTGTTGGAAATGTCTCCAAGTCTGCTCTTGCCCCTAGATATTCCTGCACCATATAATGCAGAGGCTGGCGATGGTTGCTGGAACCTGACCTTGGAACTGAGGACTGAAAACTTGTTTAAAGGCATCAGTCAGCCGGCCACCTTCTCCAACGCTCTTCCTCTGACCGAATGAAGCGTCAGAAACATGTTTGTCCAGCACCAGGAAATGGTAACCTCCCAGGGTCTGGAGATTAGTTACACAAACTTTTAGTCAAAGCCTCCTGAAAATGTTCCATCCTACGTTCCCTCTGCAAAGGCAGGATGAGTTCTGCAACCTTACCCTTGTAACGTGGATCAAGAAGGGTTGCCAGTCAGTAATGATCCCTCTCCTTAATACCACAAATCCTAGGATCCTTTTCGCAGGCTTTGCAGAATCACGGAGGCCATGCAGTGTAAGTTTTCAGAGGCATTCGATTCTGAGTCCTCTGTGTGACTACAGATCACATTATATGTAACTACCTCCTCCCAGCCACGTACAACTCCTTGGGTTTCTGGGGACTGAAAACCATCCCTTGAAGACTGCTGTGTGTTATTCTCGACATCCATGCTGACACAATCCTCCTCCTCCTTTTTTTCCTATGTGTTTGGCGGACCCGCAGGAATGCTATCTGGATAAAGGGGGCCTTGAAAGGAAAGGAAGTCCTCCTCTTCCTCCCGCTGTTCTGCCTCAAGTGCCCTGTCCATGATTCCACGAAGCCTGTGCTCCAGCAGGAAAACTAGAGGGACAGTGTCACTGATGTATGCTTTGTCACTGCTCACCATAGATCTGCTCACCATAGATCTGTCCACAGATCTGAAATGTATATGTGTGGTGAATCTAGCAATGAAGTATTGGATAGTTAAACTTGAATGTGCGCACAATGTTTGTGTGCAGGGAAAAAAAATCCTGTAAGTTCTTGTGCATTGGAAACTGTTGTGATATATATGTCAATAAAAACCTTTTTGATTCAAAAAAGAAACTGTACACACTGTATTATACTGTATTCTGTGTACATCAACTGAAGTGTATTATAAACTGTAGACACTGTATTATATACTGTGTACACCGCCTGAAGTGTATTAGAAACTCTACACCATCAAATGCACTGTATATATAGGCTACATTGAATGCAGAGTGTATATATATATATATATATATATATATATATTAGACTATATATATATATATATATATATATATATATATATATATATCTATATATATATATATATAGATATACAGATATATATAGATATATCTATATATATATATATATATATATATATATATATATATATATATATATCAAATACACTAGCAACTGTTTCCTTGTGGAAATATTCATTATTCCTCAATGAACAGTGCTCTCTTACCATATATCCATATCATTATTTTGTGGATTTTTTTCCCATCTACAGCCAGCAATTACTTTATGTTGTCCATCAGTCCATCCCCTCCAGTTTTTTCCTTTTTCCCATCTGTACTTTGTAGGCTTCTGCACAGATGTTCATGCCACAAATTTACACTTTTTATAAAATAATTTTGCAAACAACGTATTGGTCGTGGCATGGACATCGGCACATAGATATCTGGTGTCCAGACGATTGTTTATATGTTTTATTTGTTGTTTTTTTGTATATGGGACACTAGTTGCAGGAGATGGCCCCTACGCTCTGCACACACCCCAGTGGCTTCTCTGGTTGTCAATCCACTGTCCCCCCCCCCCGGTATACATTCTGACAGATTTGGATGGTGGGTAAACAAGGGATTATACTGTATAGGTGACTATCTTGACCACAGGGGAATATGTCCCTCTTTACACTTGGGCAGCTTGGAGATACCCCCCACGGAGAACTTCCACTTACAACAAATTTTGCACTTTCTTACTTACAAAAACGTGGCCCTTATCTAACAGCACCATGTTTAAAAACAGGTGCGTGCAGGACGCGGCTCTCTATGGGGTGTGTCTCTATGCTCTACAGACTGTTCACCAGCCCTCTGACTTAATTGTGTTACCAGGTGGCATGGGAGAGAGAGCTGGGCATAGCCTCTGAGGCATGGGACTGGCACAAATGGAGTTCACAAATCCACAAAGTTATCCTTAATGTTGCCCTGATTGAGACAGGATACAAAGTACATGCTAGATGGTACTTAGTGCCAGACTGCCTGTCCAAAATGTATTTGGGAGCTTCACCCTCCTGCATCAGGGGTTGTGGCCAGGCAGGCACACCACTGCACATATGGTGGACATGCTCCAAGATTCACCGCTTTTGGATAAGGGTTCACTCATTCATATTTTTGATCACAATGGTTAATATTGTCAAGGATACTAGGGTCACCCTATGGAACAAACCAGTGGAAAATGTACCTAGACATACCCAGACACTGATTAATTTTATGTTCCTAGTGGCAAAAATTGCCATTGCCACAGCATGGAAAAGCCCTGTCATAGACATAGCAATGATGAAATGTAAACTTACGTGGATCATGTTGAATGAAAAAATTGTGAGTGTTCTACGCGACAAACAATCCCTCTTTGATAATATATGGTCCCCCTGGCTTGCCTACTTGCAGGTCCCTAATACATAGAGATATTTTATAGTCGACCGACAGGAGGTTCCCAGATGGATTTCCCTCCTCCTTATTCAGTTTCCTTATTTTCCCCTCACTGTTATTTGTCGATCTTGGCTTCGTGTGCTTGTCACCCTTTTCTGTAACCCAGACTCTCCTGAGAATATTTTGGGGAATACTATATGATCCCTCATATGGGATAGTTGCACTGGTGATAGTTGCAAGTGCCTTAATTATCATACAAAATTAGTAAGAGACATCATTGCCATCAATACTATTTCATTGTGATTAAGATATAATAATGCTATGCTTCCAAGTCCATGATCTTTGTATATATACATGCTTCATGGGGGGGTTAACCAGATGGTAACCTTTTTGCATTTATGTTATTCAAATGCTCTAGTAGTAGCCTATAATAAGTTGATGTTTGCCTTAAACACAAATTTGTGTACGTTAGAGGGCCCCACCACAGACCTTACCTATGTGCTATGGTCCTCATCGAGTTCTACCAAGTCTTGTATTTGTATGTTTCCCCGTTACATGCTTGGAGCAGACGAGGATTGTTTGCTGCTCCATTAATTGATCCTTTTTTCTTTCATTTACGTTTTCCAAAAAACAATAAAAACAATTGAAACAGAAAAAAGTACACAATTTAGGAAAAGAAATGATAAATATTTTAAAAGAGTATTCTGATTGTTTAGGAAGTACTGGAGTAATTGTTATTATGCTGCTGAGGTGTTGTGTACTGAGTGTTATCAATTAGCATATGCAAAAGAGGTGAGCTGTTGTTCTAATTGGTGCCTAATTAGCATTGTACTTAAGAGAGGTAGCAACTCTATAGAGTTTATTCTTTAGAGTTTGCTCTTTGTAAGTGCAGCAGTGCAGACGTGCAGCAGGACAAAAGTGCGTAGTTTGAACAGCAGTAGCTTAAAACAGTACGTTTAAATCATCTCTAATTTCTTTAAAATATTTTTTTTCTTAAATTGCTTACTTGTTTAACCTTGTTATTGTGGCTGTATTGCTATTGGTGATTGTTTACTAATGCTGCGTACACACGATCGGATTTTCCATCGGAAAAACCTTGGTTAGTTTTTCCGACGGAATCCCGCTCAAGCTTGGCTTGCATACACACGGTCACACAAAAGTTCTCTGAACTTTCGCCCTTCAAGTACGCGGTGACGTACAACACTACGACGAGCCGAGAAAATTAAGTTCAATGCTTCCGAGCATGCGTGAAATTGTTTCCAAGCATGCGTTGAAATTTTGAGCGTCTGAATTGCTACAGACGATCCTAAATTCCGACAGGAAAAGTCTGATGGAGCCTACACACGGTCGGAATTTCCGGCCAAAATCTCACATCGGACTTTTCTTGTCGGAATTTCCGATCGTGTGTACGGGGCATGACACCCAATTATATACAAAACGAATTAGGTTTCAATTAGAACAACAGCTTACCTCTCTTACATATGCTAATTGTTAACACCCAGTTTCCAACACCTCAGCAGCACAATACAATTACTCCAGTACTTAGTATACAATTAGCAATAGCAATACAGCTACAATACCAAGATTAAAAAAGTAAGCAATGTAAGAAAAGCAATTCAAAATTATTAAAAAAATATATAAATGATTTAAATGTACTGTATCCAGCTACTACTGTTCATACAACTGTTCAATGTACTCTTGTTCTGCTGCACTTCTGTACTGCTGCAATTTCAAAGAGCAAACTTTTCAAATGGCTTAGGTGTGGGTTATATTTGGTCACCCATAAGCTTGATGTTAAAGCTGTTTTCCAGTACCGGCAAATCAAGCATTTCCTCCAAGTGCGAACTCAGGATGTTTTGTGCTCTCCTCTCTTTCCGCTTTTGAGGTTGCTTTCTTAAACCAACCAGCAGGTCCTGGCCTCATTTCACTGGTATAGTCTTAACAATGTGCTTCAATAGTGATAGCCCCCTTCTCTTATGTGGCCAAGTGGGTTGCTGAGCTGCAAAACCACACATTGGTGGAGAACTTGGACCAAATGTGGGCAAAGAAGTCATGCGCAATTCCTATTTAGTCTTCTCAATGTTTTTGGGGATGCCATGCAGATGGATGCTTAAGACATATATGGAGAGACTGCTCAAAAGTGCAAAGAATCTGGATCAGAGTCTATTAACCACTCAAGTATATGGTTATGGGTACCTGCTTTTTATAAGGTGCAAAGCACTTCTGAATCGGCAACCCTAAGAATGCATTAATACCCTATTCAAGCTTGTCACGCACATTCTTACGGCAGAAAAGAGGGTAATAGTGAGAAGTTAGAGGACCCCAACAAATTTTGGTCTGTGAAAAAAATTACGGCTTGACAAAACAATAAGATGGCTAAATTTCATAAAACATTGGAACCATGGATTGAATCCTATATGCTGCCCTCTTCAAATCTTTGTCCTTGTTCCTGTAGAAGCTAGAAGTGGGAAGCGTGCAGGTACTCATAAACATCTATCTCTTTTTACCCCAATTTTTTTACTTCATCCCTCCTCTCTTTACTTCTTACCTCTTACTGTTTTTTGTTGGAGACGAAAGGATCTTGTTCTCGACTTTCTCCTCCTATTTTCCGTTATATACTATATTCCTTCACTTCTCTCACAGAACACCTCTTACCCGAGTAACATTTTTTGCTATGTCTTATTTTTATGACAGTCCTGGTCCACTTGTACTTTGACTGTGCAATGCTTTGTTATGTTAAAGTTGATCCAGGGAAAATTTGATTGCCTCTAGGAGGATCAGGAAGGATTTTTTCCCCCTGCTGTAGCAAATTGGAACATGCTTTGCTGGGGTTTTTTGCATTGCTCTGGATCAACTGTGGGTGAAGGATTGTGTATATGGGATTGTTTTTTTTTGGTTGCACTAGATGGACTTTTTTCAACCTGACTAACTATGTAACTATGTCACTTTTCTTTTTTTTTAAAGAAACTTTATTGAGCTTTACATCATAATAATCATAGACAATAACACCATGGGTATTATCTGATGCAAATGCCAAATAGCACAAACAAAACAACATGGTAAATTACATAATAGGATGAAGGAGATGTGGGGAGGGGGGGAGAGGGGAGGATAATTGGGGGAAGAGCAATAAACCTGGGGTTAAGCACTTCCAAACCAGGAGCTAGCAGTTAGCCTAGATGTAAGTAAAAAGGAATAAATGTGCTACCCAAAAATTAAATAAAAACCCAAAAAATGGAGAGAAGCAGCTGCACAGGAATGTGAAAAATTCAAAAGGAGTGGGGATAAATGTGTAGCGCTATGTGTTAAACCAAGTGACATTCAACAATGTGTACCCAGAAAAATGTAACCAATAGAAGTAACATGAGAAAATGGGGGCTAAGCAAGGTACTCAGCACGTGTGAACAAAAACGTGAAGTCAGTCCACAAAGAGACCAAAATATACAACATTCAATGTGATATATTGTCCATCATGTGTAAACATAAACGCGATAAAGATGTCATGAGATTACAACGAACATCCCAACGTGAATCTTCAGGTGAGTTATGTAATTCAAATGCGCTTACCGGAACTGTTGGACCCGACTATCATATGACAACAGATCAATCGAGCTTAAGGTGTCCCAGAAGGCTGTTCCACAGGGGCGTCAGCGAGAATCCAAAGGGAGATGGAATCCACCACGTTGGCATCCAGGTGATATCATCCCGAGGTATGGTGACTGGATGCGATGTTCCTCGGCCACAGGTTATCCTGGTATAGGTCACCCAACTGGATTGTAGGTAAGGCAATTATGGGGGGTCTGCCAGACATCCAAACACAACCCGGTACGGGTAAGCAGCAACCCTGATTAGGGTAATGAAAACCAACTGGAGAGAACTCAAAAACTTATGTTCCACAAGGTCATGTAAAGAGAAGAAAAAATAGGGGCTCCAATGGTGTAGGTCAAAAAAGGAGGTTTTAATGGTAAAAAACAGCATATAATGCCGCGTACACATGATCGATTTTTTCGACGGTGAAAACACCGTCGAGAAAATCGACGTGAAAAACGAGGAACAGCTTGTTCCCCCCACACACGACCGTTTTAAATGACATTTTTTTTGGTCGAAAAAAACGACCGTGTGTGGGCTCCGCGGCAGTGTTTCCCTGTGGGAAAACTGCCGCGGAAAAAAACGACGGGAATCACGACGAGAAAAATTAGAGCATGTTCTAATTTTTCTCGTCGTGATTAATGCCGTTTTTCCCGTCAAGAAAAACTACAAAAAGCCCACAGACGATCGTTTTTCTCGTCCAAAGGAAAAAATTTCATTTTTCTCAACGGGAAAAACGGTCGTGTGTACGCGGCATAAGGTATAAAAGTGATCACAGTTCATAAATCTTTAAAAGCAATATGGGGAGTGGTTTACTTGGCCCAACGCCAATAAGGACTTCTACTGGGGACTTCTACTTCATTCTACTTCATACCTTGCTTAGCCCCCCATTTTCTCATGTTACACCTTTTGGTTACATTTTGCTGGGTACACATTGTTGAATGTCACTTGGTTTAACATGTAGCACTACACATTTATCCCCAGCCCAGATGTAACACAAATGTACACAAAAAAAATACATGGCATATTTTAGTATCATGGAATACTAGTGTAATTCAGCAAAAAACACTATGACCTACTTGTCCTTACATTAGTGGCAAAAAGTGGCAGATAAGCTAGCACCTAGCAAGTTTTTTTGGGAGATCGGAGGAGCATGATGTAGGAGTGATGGCGAGAACTCTGTCAGAGGCTGGGAGGACTTTGGCAATATAAAGAGCCCACTTGTGATGGAAGCGCAGAGTTAAATCCTGGTGAGACAGGGTTGCATCCAGCTTGTCTTTACGAAACAATCCTAACATATCCACTTTCACATCTGCAATGTTCGGAGGGGATATGAAAGTCCACTGTTTAAGAATGGTTCTTCTGGCCAGCATAAAACAGGTTGCAAGCCAGACTTTGTTGCGTGATACAGTTGACCAGTGTGCATTCAAGTGGCCTGGGTGGTAGCCATCTAAAAAGCCAAATTAAAAAGATGAGAGGGTCTTTGCAAGGTTGGTAGCCTGTGACAGTTACAGCAAAGTTCTCCAATTGATCCCAGAAAGAAACAGAATATCCTTTGGCAGGACCACAGTCTGCGGAGCAATGAGAGTTTGTTCCAACTACACCAAGGGCACTGCTGTTCCCCCTTACTTGAAAGGATGGCAGAAAAGGGATGCAGGCACAATGCATTTGAATTGCTGCTCTCACCAGAATAAGTTGGTGACGAAAAAGCACAGGTAGTGTTATAGCCAGCAAGGATGTGGTCCACAGCCTCTGGTAAAATAAGTTCCTTAGCCCAGGAGGCGGTCAAGAAGAAGTGCTGTGGCTTTGTAAGACAAGAGTTTAAGGGTTTGTAGATATCTGAGAGCTTAAGGTGGTTGTGGTGTAAAAGATTGTCAAGGAGTGAAGTTTTAAATCTACGATCCCTGGAAGGGAAAACACTGACTATAAAGTTACCTGCTTGCTGAGCATACAAATGGTGATTTTCAATGATACTATTGTTTATGTGGGCATGTTGTTTCTCTTTCTTTTGTATTGTTATGTTTGTCAAACTTATTTTTTTTTGCTTGATAAAAACTTTTTGAATGAAAAAAAAAAAAAATATGTACCAAAATTACGTTTTTGAGAAGCTTATATCATCACCTACTGTTTCCATGTTATTTCTCTAAAACTCAATTCAGATATCCAAATTTTTAACCAAATACATCTATATTGAAATTTTCACAATTTCCATCTACAGTGATTGGAGTGGACTTAACATTAGGAATTAATTAGGTGTCATCTGAGGATCAAGACCTTTAATCAGCATTTTGCTTAAAAGGACAGAGCAAGCATCCCTAATTTGAACTACTACATTCTCCCTCATACAAAATCTCCAAACTAGGTCAAAACTGCATATTCAATTTATGATATTATAAGGGAGTTTTCAGCATTTTACTCCCAGTTTCTTGTAGTTTGCTTTGTAACATATTTATTATTCATAATATCTAAAAGCGAATAATTCCTTAGTGTTCCAACAGAAATTCAGTTCATTAATTATTGGCATTATAATTAAAATGCTAGCATGAGACATTTATTTGGTGTTAAATTGTTCTACAGTAAACTTGGAACTGGTATGTTCATATTTTGCTTGAAAATGCTTCTGTTCAATTTGAAGGCAGTTCAGGTCAATGGGTCTAAATGCAGAAGATATCAAATCGAACTTCCACTGGGGTCAATGGGAAATAATTTGTCAGGCCTCTGGAGCACAACTACAGCAGGCAAATGCAAAAAACAGCATGGGAAGCCCATCACATGTCCAAGGAACCAAGGTTGCCATTGAAAAAAGAGGGACATTTGTACAGCAATGAGGAGGTGCCATTTTATGGACTTTGAGTGCAACATGGGAAAATTATACATTTTAAAATTTACAGTTATGTGGGGTTTCTTAATGCTGTATAGGCTGGTAAGCTGCAGTCACTAGAAGTAATTTCTGGGACTCCCAACAGGGACATTGTATACTGGCAGCGCATATTTTGCTTGGTGTGTCAACTTTTCTTTTAAATGTCTTTGTTTGGAAACAACATCAACAGCACCCCAAACAACATTTTAAATACATTTTAGGTAAATGAAAAGGATTTTCTCTTGTAGTATGATCCTCAACTGCCATCAAATTGAAAAAGGGTATTAGCTTTGAATTGGGCTGCTTCTCAAAAACTCCTTTTTTTAACATTGTCAGTTGACAAAAAAAGTTAGTTTTTTGGTGGTTGTAGCAACAATAGCAAGCAAAAATCAGAAATAGATGTCACAGCAGGCTTCTGTTATGGTAACCAAAAAATGTGAGTTTTAGGGCTTCGCAGGTTAAAAAGTAGTACATGGAACCAGATTTTCATATCATGGTATTGCAAAGCACATATAGTTGTCCTGGTAACAAATGAAAATGTGTGTCAACCCTTTGATATAATTAGTATAAAAAAAAATATTTTAGCCTGGCCATGGTACCACATTTGGACACTAGCTCTGACAACCCTTAAAGGTCAAGCAGAAGACCCTGATTTTTTTCTATAATTGTTTTTATTTTAATTGGTGGAACTGGCTAGTGGTGAGAGCTCCCTAGAGCCAAGCCTGCCTACTGTGGATTGGCTTCTGTGTAAACCCAGGGCATTATGGGATAGCCCATTGCATTTTACTGTAAGCAATGAGGTTGCTCAGTTCAAACATTCCTGAACCAAATACATAACTTCAGAAATAATTTCACGTTTACCCACACATGATCAGCAACACTGTCATTATTTATTGAACATTTTTAATGTATTGCTTTTTCACATTTTAAATTTGAAAACTAAATGGTTGTAGTAATTACCAAGAATATTAAAAGAGAAATATAAAAAGTATAGGGCTAGCGCGTAGCCGATATAGAGGTAGATTTATTATTATTAAAAGCATTCTTTTTTGTGTGCAATCATGTGCATACAATAACATTTACTCACACGTATGCGTTTTGTGGTTTTGATTATTGGACATAACTCTGATATTCTGAGTGTCATCTTACTTAAATTGAGGTTCAGCAGCAAACTGTGCAACATTTAAAATATATCTGTATTTCAAAAAAGACATTCTGCACTTGCATTTGTCCCTGCAGTCTATAAAAGAATGCCAACATAACAAATTAACTTTAGCAAATGTAAGGCACCTGTGAATGCAGTTATTTGTGATTAGATGCTGGAGATGCTATTTGCAGGAAACTCCTGCTGGGTCTCCTACATCTAATCGCAAACATCCCCATTCCCAAGTGTGAATGGGGACTAAGTTCTAGCAACATGGCCTGTCATGTGTTTTGCATCTATATTTTCTGCAAAGAAGCTGTTCAGGTTCGCCACTATAGCATGTTGTTTGGATACAGACAGGAGACCTGCTCTGCCTTCTGATGCATGAGCATTTGTCTCCCTGGAGAAGATTTATCATAGTAAAATAGAATGTACTTAGAGATGCTGCAGGCAATATTGTCGAAAATAGGACTTCTTTTCAGTAGAGGTAGACCTGACTTAACTGTCATTTTAATGTAGATGACAAATCATCTACAGTTTCTAGACACATAACAAATAAAAGGACAAAAAGCCATGTTGAACTGTACGGATTTCACACCTCTACTACTCATCTCCTGGACTCATTTTCAAATAAATTCCCTACCCAATTGACCGGTAACTTTGTGTGTGTGATTAAAAAAATACTTAATCAGAGGGTACTTGCAATAAAAACGGAATGTGAAACTATCAGAAGATTCAGAGACATAGGCCTATATGGGAATTTGGGGAAAAAGCAGAGCTTGATCCTATAATCTCCCACCTGCAAAAGCTTTATGTCAAATAGAACAAATAGAGGACTAATATCAAATCTCAGATGAATAGAAGTTACGTTCAGTGTTCTTTGGAAAAGTCTTAATTTGTGTTGCTTTAACTGCCTGTATCTCTGGATCTGTTGATCATTTTGATTTGTGAGTTTCAATGAAAGCACTCTGGTAATGCTTCTCATCAAATAACACTTTGAATTGCACAAGTTTGTGACACATTTGCTCACAAAAATAAAATTAAGCATACAGTTTGGAACAAGTGTATTATCCCACGCTACCTATAAATGGTGTGTATGTTGGCGCTCAAAAAACTTTGTAGTGGGTGGTTGCAAACAACCTGATTGTGTTCCCACAATGTAAACCACTAATACCAAATAAATATTGTTGTTGCGCCTATACCCTTAAATGTGCATAGTGATCATTACAAACCTGAACAAATCACATATATATAAAATAATTATCATATATAATTAACGTGCGCTCAATATTCTAAGTATCTCCCAAACATATGCTTATTGTATAGTGATCTGTATACTGCATCAAGTGATATAATTGGGAAAAATAGGTAAATCATATACACAGTGAACAATATGCAAGTTAAAAAGCAGGAAGGAAATTGTGTGGTAATAAAACTACAGTGGATGCAAATACAGACACATATGCACGATGAATAGCATACAAGAAAACCACTTCCTCTGTCTAGTGATCACACGCAACAGAGTGTACCCAATGCGTTTCAAGTTGCAGCATTAATCCTCTTCATCAGATCGCCCACAGACGGCACTCAGCCCAAACCCCAATAGAAGCACCACACTATAGACTGGTACAATCAGTGGATCTCAGCGTGCTGTCCATGGGCATTCTCCAGGCTTAGCAGTTACACCGCTGTACTTCAGGCTAACAGCACTATACAGATGTGCTATGTGAACACCTTACATCATACTGTGTGATTTTGATGATCTAAGCCACATTTTTCTTCAGTCCGCTAAACAGCAGAGATCCACTGATTATACCAGTCTTTTGTGTGGTGCTTCCATTGGGGTTTGGATTGAGTGCTCTCTGTGGGTGATCTCGGCCAGATTCATTGTGTGGCTCTACCCCCTGGACTTTTCTGAATGGTTTATAGCAGCAATCATTCCTTGGTTTTTAGTATGATGCAATACCCATGATATTCTACATAGCCACATGACATTAACGCCTTACATCAAACCACTCACCCCTGATGAAGAGGATTAATGCTGTAACTTGAAAAGCGTTTGGTTCACTCTTTTGTGTGTGATCACTAGACAGAGGAAGTGGTTTTCTTGTATGCTGTTCATTGTGCATCCGTGTCTGTATTTGCATCAACTGTAGTTTTATTACCACGCAATTTCCTTCCTGCTTTTAACATTTTCCAATAAAATGTATTTTGTTTAAACCACTGCTTACATTTGGGGAGCTCTTGCCCTACAAAGTCCCACTAGAGGAAACCTCTTATTTTGTAGCCTTTTTGTGTGTAGTTGATGTTTAGCTATTAAGCCCCTTGCCGGTCTTTTCATTTTTATTCAGGTTTCTTTTGATTCTTATTTATTTCATGTTAAAATTGTTTCTGCTTCTAGTCTGCACAGCCTGCTGTCTTCCCTGCTACAGGTGGGGAGAAAGGTGGAAGTGGACCAGAGGGCACAGTTGGGGATTGAACAGTGCAAGGGACACAGAATTAATATTTTTGCTGGTGTCCAGTGTAGAGGATGTGTGTCAGCAGAGAGCTGTGTTTCAGCATGTTTTGTTAGTAGCAACAGCAGTGAAGCAATCACTTGTTGAATGAATTGCTATTATCATCATCATCAGGACAAGATCAAAAGCTTAGAGCAGACTGGGAAATGCAACCAAAGGACATACTGACCTAGCCAGCTGAAAGCAGTTCTGTTCAACTGTATATCATAGGTCTGTTGCTATGTGATGATTACCAGTGAGCGATCAGCCCTGGACACTCACAGGTAACTGCTGCATAGTGATTACATGTGAGCAGCTGCAATTACCTGTGGGAGCCGGCAGACTCCCATTGCTTTCAAAAGGGCTGCCTCCTGCAGCTAATCAACAGGACCCCCACTTGGTTTCTTGCAGGTACATGCTGTTGGACCAAAATGCAGATGTGAAAGTGGCCTAAATTTCAACTATGCAGTGGTTTAACCCTGCATTGCATTTGGTTAAATGCATGTTTTGTCTAAGGAGACTGGGAGAAGTATACATATCTTATTATTCACTCCTGTGAATTTCCACTGCTTCCTCCTCTCCCTCTGCTTCTCTTCACAGCTCTGCTGTCCAGCCCAAACTTGAGCTTTGACAAATAAATAAAAATATGTAAAAAAACACTATACATTCCATTTAAAGATAAATGTTGCTGCACAGCTGCTAAAATATGATTTCAGACAGATAGGGAGTCATTTGTCTTCAAAATATTTAGTAGACCTGTAAGCTTATATTGTAAAAAAGGATATTGATGCCCCCATGTACAGTACATATACCATTGAAAGCCATATGTAGAAACAAGTGTGCATTTTAATATATTGTACAAATGATATTATGTTTACAATTATTATTATTATTATTATTACTGTACCTTAAAGCCAATCTCCAGATTTTAATCAAATAAAAATAATTAGTTGCCCAGAAACTGTGTAAAAAATTAAACAGCTTTTCTCCAGCTTTCCCTCACAGATTTTCAGGTTGACCAAGTGAGAAAAATTAGCTGCACACCAACATCCGTCCAACAGGTTTATTAAAGGACTAAAACAACTAACCACATGCACACATACATTGTGCTTCTTCAAGACCCAACGTTACCCCTTGGTCCATTGTTTTAGTCCTGGTGGCAGTCTTTAAATAAACCTGTTGGATGGATGTTGGTGTGCAGCTAATTTTTCTCACTTGGTCTACATGTTCACGGTTGTGAGCCGGAGCGAGCACCCGGCCTTTCCTTTTTGGTGGATTATTATACTCACCTGGAGCAGCAATCTGTTTCAGATTTTCAGGTTGATTGACACACAGAGGGAGATTTACTAAAACTGGTGTACTCGGAGTCTGATGCAGCTGTACATGATAGACTAGCCAATAAGCTTCTAACATCAGCTTGTTCAATTAGGCTTTGGTAGTAAAACCTATAATCTGATTGGTTTCTATGCAGAGCTGTACCAGACTTTGCAGCTTTAGTAAAAAACCTCCACACTCTCATTCAGCTCACTTACTGTCAGCCTATTCCATCATGGACCCACCTCCTAGGTACTGCTGCACAAAACAGTGCTCACTATCACTATTTGTGCACCCATGGCTGAGTTTACCAGTGAGAATGTACCTATGGCAAGAGGGCTGTTTTCCCTGTATAGTTATTGGCCACATATTTTTGTCATCATCAGTAGAAATAAGATTCTCCTATAAAGTTATTTGCACATTATCATACATGTGCATGTACATACCTGGATACAAAAAGAAAAGAAAACAGGGAAATGCCCTGTTTCAAAGAAGTGAGCCTAACAGAAGGATGTTACGTAAGGCACCAAAAGTTGTTTTGCTACAGACAGTGGTGATGAAAATCTGTCCATGTGTATGCCATTCTATGCAGGAACCATCCACAGCTGTCATCAATGTAAAGAGGAAGAATCCATTATGTCACAAAGGGTATGTGTTCTAATTCAATTTTTTTTAAATGCATGTGGGCAGGCTGGAAGGTGGAGATGGTTGTAATGAAGTTAGGGTTAAGTGCAAATTATATGACTCAAGGGACCAATAATATTACCATTTACCATTTTCCAAATACTGTGCATGTGATGTAAATATTCGAACTCTGAGAATTTTTTAAGCTGTTAAAATTATTTATAGATTACTGACATTTAGTTAATTTTCTTTTTAAAAGCACCATCTTTATTTAATGCAGTTGATCTACAATAAAAAGTCATTTTTCATTTTGATTACTTAACATCACTGAATCTCTAATAATGAAATTTGAAGGTTTAATAAAGTCCATAACCTTTACTACAGAATTAAGATCATACTAATATTGTTAATACCTTGAAGGTCAAAATTATAAATAAAGGCATACTGTATCTTGTCCATCTATCACTAAAGGTTAAAATAAAGTAGAGAAAAGCCATACCGAATCCTAAAGGCGTTTATTACAAGGCTGTAAAATGTTTGATAAAATGGGAAACATAAAAAATATAAAAATTGTAGTTATTAGTAATATTCTATTATTGGGAATAATGTTCAGAACTGACTTTACTATTTTTATCTAATAAACCCTAATTTGTTCTTCTTTGAGAAATTTTAATATATGTGTCTATGAACATTGTAAACAAATATAAGTCTTATAGCGTATACAAAATACACAGCTAGATGTTAAGTGTTTCATTTTCCTTTTTAAAACAAAAAGTATTTGTATGTTTCCTTTCTATTACAGATCCAAAAAATAAAGAGGTTTATCTCTTATGTTAGAATAGTGGCAGAACAAAGCCAAAGTCACAGATAATTTATTTAAAAAACAAAACAAATGAACATCTGAACATACCAACTGGAAATTTTAATTGTAAATTACGTAAATTGTCTTCAGTTTGTTCAGATGTACCATTATTTTTTTCAAAAAAATCCACTGTGGCTTTTGCTTTAGATGACTGCAGTGATTTTTTTTGTGTTCAACACACACATATACTGTATATATTGATAAATATATTTAGGTCCATTTGGAAAGTCATCTCTTATGCCCCATACACACGATCATTTTTAATGTCATTTTTAAAACTGACGTTTTTCTCGTAATTTTTTTTCTTGTTTCCTCTCAAGCCTGTCTTGCGTACACACCATCATTTTAAAAAAATGTTCAAGAAAAGCGCAGTGACGTACAGCACGTACGACGGCACTATAAAGGGGAAGTTCCGTTCGAATGGCGCCACCCTTCATGTTAGTAAAGTTTGTTGAGAGACGATTCACTCTTTTCAGTCTAGTGCTTTTCAGTCCGTTACAGCATGACGAATGTGCTATCTCCATTACGAACGCTAGTTTTACCAGAACGAGCGCTCCCGTCTCATACTTGATTCTGAGCATGCGCATTTTTTTTCACGTCGTTAAAGCCTACACACTATCGTTTTTCACGTCGTTAAAAAAAACGACATGAAAAACAACGTGAAAAAAGAGAGCATGTTCGAAATTTTTAATGCCCGTTTTTCACGTAGTTAAAAATGCTCTGGAGCATACACACGATCATTTTTAATGGCCATTTTTTTTAATGGCATTTTTAACGGCATGAAAAATGATCGTGTGTATGGGGCATTAGCCTATTTTCTCTGGCCATCTGCATATTATTATCAGCCTGTGAAGTCTTTCATTGTGTGTAGAGTCAACAGTAAGGCATGGGAGGTAAATTTAGCAGAATTAAAAATATCTACCGTATTTATCGGCGTATAACACGCACAGGCGTATAACATGCGCCCTAACTTTAAGAGCGAAGTTTCAGGAAAAAAAACTTTCCACAGCCCCATGCGTATAACAAGCAGGCACAGTTTACCCTCTATTTTCAGGGTAAAAAAAGTGAGTGTTATACGCCAATAAATACAGTAGTTACTCTTTTATTTTTATCTAATCTTCGGTCATCTCTGCCAGCAGTTATTAACTATATAGATGCGTTTGCAAGATTCTCAGGGTAGATTATTAACTGAGAGAAGTCTATGCTTTTGCCATTAGATCCCTTACCCAATGCTTTATCGTCCATCTTGGCACATCTTAAAACCGTCTCTTCTCTTAAATATTTGTGTGTGACCATGACAGCCTATCCTTTGACATTTATATGTGAAAATGTTGCTCTATTGTTGACAAAGTTTCAAAGTCAAAGTAAGACCTAGTGTAAACCTCCCCTCTCAGTAATAGGCCGCCGCATACATTTAATAAAAATTATATGAATGCTGCAGCTTTTACATTTTTTACATAACTTCTTAGTCTGGATCCTCCTAAAGGACTTTATTAAGGTTAATGGTATATTCAGAGATTTAGTTTGAAGGAACAAGGTTCCTCTTATCAAACTGGGATTTTTACAATACCCAAAAGAGGCTGGGGAATTAACAGCACCAAATCCACAAATGTAATTTCTTGCAGCCCAATTTCTTGTGCATTTCAGGGATGCTCACCACTGCATGCCTTGGAGGAGTTGTCAGGTTGCTCTGTTCTTTTGCGCATGCTTACATGTGCGTTGATGTTTAAGGTATGGGATTCTGTTAAGAAGTCATTGGGGGTCTCTTCCTTCACCAAGTATAGCCCTATTTGGGGTAATGACAGGCTCCGTGAGTTATCTATCCTCCAGGGCTTCCAGAGGTGGGTACGGGCAGGAGTCTTTACTCTTTCACAATTATATGAGAAGGGTTCACTCAAATCCTTTGAGCAGCTGATTTTCCTTGAACCCTAGGTTGTTTTACCAATTTTTGCAGCGGCACCATGCTTTGCTTGCTTAATTTTCTCCTCTCATTTGGTTTTCCTTGGTGCCAGTGTTGGAAAGAGTAGTTCAAGTGACTTCCACCAAAGGTCTTATTTCTGTTAGCTACTCAGCCCTTTTATAGAGCTTCTTTCAAAATTCCATCTGCCTTCTTGAAAAAAATAGGAACAGGATGTTGGGCCCATTTCAATTGATGCTTGGTAAGAGATTCTTCGGGCACTCCCCCATGTTTCTCTCTCCTCTTTACATTCTCCATAGGGTGTATAGGACCCCAGAATTTTTGTGTGCTATTGGCTTAAGAGCTGATCTGGCCTGTCCTAAATGTGGTAATTTGGGTTCCCTGATACACTAATTATGACATTGCCTGAAACTCCAGAGGTATTGGGCAAAGGTTGTGGGCACACTTAATGGGGTTTTAGACGTGAACCTCCTAGTGGATCCTTATACATGCTTATTGGACTACGTTGATTTTTTTATTGCTTAAAGGGGTTGTTAAGGTATATATATATATTTTTTGAAATAACAAACATGTCATACTTACCTTCACTGTGCAGTTCGTTTTGCACAGAGTGGCCCCGATCCTGGTCTTCTGGGGTCCCTCGGCGGCTGTCTGGGCTCCTCCCCACAAGAGCTAACCCCCTTCTTGGGAAGCGCTCTCCTAAGGGGGTTAGCTTGCGGGCGTGCTCCCGTGATACAGCTGGCGGCTATAGCCGCCGACTGTATCACTCGGCCCCGCCCCGCGGCGCGTCATTGATTTGATTGACAGCAGCGGGAGCCAATGGCTGCGCTGCTATCAATCTCCAATGATGAGCCGCCTCAAGCTGAGGGAAACCATCGCGGGAACGAGCCCATGGAGTTTGGTGGCTTAGGTAAGTAAAACGGGGGGGGCTGGGGGGCCCGTGATTGCAAGGTGTTTTTTCACCTTAATGCATAGGATGCATTAAGGTGAAAAAACACAAAGCTTTACAACCCCTTTAAGCCCCCAATGTGGATCACTGTTGTACGTGTGCTGTTCATGGCTTGAAGGCAAATCGCCCTTAAGTGGACTTCCCCACATCTTCCATCCATTTCTGACTGGATATTCGATCTTAATAAGTGCATTTCTTATGAGAGACACCTTTTTTCTAAGAAAGTAATTAAAGAGGTTTGCTTCAATTTGGTCACCTTGGTTAGCCCATATAAGCCCGGAACCAAGTTAGGTTACAGG
Source organism: Rana muscosa (assembly GCA_029206835.1). Taxonomy (NCBI): domain Eukaryota; kingdom Metazoa; phylum Chordata; class Amphibia; order Anura; family Ranidae; genus Rana; species Rana muscosa. The sequence goes on from CM055118.1 coordinate 704,939,647, forward strand.
CCCTTTCGGGCATAGCTGTTGAGTTTATTAAAAGTGAGACCCATATGCAATGTTGATTGCTGGCCGTTATTATGCTCTTTACCTACTGTTTTGATTGTATTTAGGTATGCTCTTTGTTGCTTTTTTCTGTGTAATGTATCCTGTATGTTTTTTTTGTTTTGTTATGTATTTCTGGGTTATGTTTATTTTGTTTAGGGTCCTTTCACACGGGGCGGATCCGTGCAGATCCGCCCCGTGAAGCTCCGCTTGCTCAGCGGGGATCGCTCCGTTGATCCCCGCTGAGCCGACGGATGACTGGGCGGTCCCCGCACACTGTGCAGAGACCGCCCTGTCAGAGCGCCGCTCTCCCCTATGGGGAATCGGATGACGACGGACCGTAGAGTCCGTTGTCATCCGATCCGCTCCGCCGACGGAAGGAAAAATAGGGTTTTCCTCCGTCACACTTTGGCGGAGCGGAGCGGATGTCAGCGGACATGTCTCCGCTGACATCCGTGCCTCCATAGGGGTGCATGGAGGATCAGTTTCAGGTCCACCTAAAAAACTGACAGGCGGACCTGAACGGACCTCCGTGTGAAAGGGGCCTTACTTGTTCATGTGCATAAAACCTTTTACAAATAACATAAAATCTGATTAAAAAAAAAAAGACATCACCCGACCTATTCACTTATATGACTGGGAATTTCTTTAAACAAATGCCCATAAAATGAAGAATGTTACATAATGTTACATAATTGTTTACATGGACATATTTAAGCAATGATTTCACCACTAGTCCAGCTGTCAATGGTTGCTAAGTTTCCAGTGACTGCTTGCACCCGCTACATCTCTGCTGATATTACTCAGCCCCATCAATTAGATTGCTGGGAATCCCTGGCATTGTAAACAAATTGAGAGGGAATGGAGCATTACATCATAGCCTAAATATGGCCACATGGTCATATTTTGGCAATGATATCCCCTCTGTCCCCACCCTTTACTTTATATAGCTGATAACAGCCTGGAGAGCTGTCATTCAGCTTTGTATTTGAGGCTGGGTGTTGTTGTTTTTTCTGGCAAGTCAGAGGCGGTGGGTATCGTGATTAACTATGCATTTACAGGGGACTTTTTTGGGGGGGTTTATTTTTATTTTTTATAAAGGACTTGTCAAATGTTTGGATGTGTTTATTTCTAGGTGACATCTTTTTTCTTGTGTGAATGAGAAGGGGTTCTATGTAACCCATATTCATTCACATTGGGGGTGGTATCTGCAAGCCACCTTATTATTAAAGGGGCTCCCAGATTTCAATAATCTCCCTGCCTGCAGACCCCCACAAACACTAGGCAAAGGTTATGGGGATGAGGCCCTTGTCCTCATCAACATGGGGGCAAGGTGCCCCCTCTTTCCTGGCCAACTGAGCTGCATGCTAAGATAAGGGGGTGTGGTAAAGATTTTTGAGGGGGGCTCAAACATTTGTTTTGTTCTTTTGAGTGATAAATACATTTTGGGGATGACTCTAAGCAAATTCTGCATTCTCGATGTAGGATGTGCTCCAGCAAAAATAACATTTACAAAGAAAAAAAATGACAGTTTAAATTACCATCAATTAAAAGTTAATTTCCAGCTTCTTTTAAAAAATACAGCACACCGACCCATCCAAAGTTACTCAAAATACATAACAGACCCTTTGTTGTCTGCTATATATTTTGGGGGACCTTTGGGTTCTGTTTTATATATTTTTTTAAAAGAAGCAAGGAGGGAGATGCCAGTTCTAAAAAAAAATCACTGCCGGCTGCATTGGGTTATATAAAAATATTTTTGTATTGGTATATCTTCCCCAGGGCAGTGACCACCCCCATGCTAATTATAGACACCCCCCATTCCTATTAGCCAGAAAATGGATATATTTAATTTAACAGATTTGGCTTCCATTGATTTCAGTGAGGTTTGGATTCAGCTTCTGAGCTTCTGTGAAGTTCGCCAAACCCTGCTTGAACTGAACACAGGGCAGTTCAGCTGATCCCCACTTATCTGATTACTGTACAGTATATATGGGGTCTCTGAAACTTTTCAGTGTTCTGTAAAACTTTTCATCTAGTTTCAGAGAAATAACAAATTCACAGAATTTTTTGTGCAGTATGAGAACTGCTTTAACCCCATTCAGAAAAACTCAACATTATTTTGTCATTTTTAGTGGCAGACCATTAACTTCCTTATAGTTTTTGACCATTCAAAAGTTTATGTGTTTTCCTGTTTTATTGTGTGAATTATTAATTGCCCAGCTAATGGCTCAGGTGAATTGACTTTGTACTGATGGATATATTTTTGTATTTGTGTTGTTATGCAGTATGACTGGAACCGAATGTGGAGTGGAGACATGAAATCTGAAAGGGTGGTGGGAAGAATGACAGACAACTAGTTTGTTTGTCACTGAACTCTCAGTGACAATAGCAGGATTAATGTCATAAACAGAGTGCAACTGCTAGGAGACATGGGGATAATTTGGCAGAATGCCACTACCATCCTGACTCTATTTGTGCCTGTGCAGCACAACAGCTGCATATTTATTTATTATCTGGTGCCCTTGTTTGTAATTTCTGACCAAACTGTGACAAAATACAGCAGAAATGTAGTACTTAGAATTGAGGGAATGGATGATTTACTTGATCAAAGTGCAGAGAGTGGGCATTTTCTTTTTTAAATTGTGAATTTGTTTATACAAACTGCATATTGTGATGATTACTTTTTATGTAAGTATGCATGAACCATAATCGCAATGTGTAGCGTTTTTTAATTCCACATTTAACAATGTAAAAATACTATTTTTAAAACAGACATTGTTATGTTTTGTTAACAGTGAAGTTACCTGCCTCATTTTGTGCCTGCCTAGACAATTGTAATTCTACAGTAATTGATGAATCACTGTCTTCAGCGCTGTTCTGCATTCCAGACCCTTGTAACGAAGGTGACTCAAGTGGTGTTTGCCTCTCTGAATCCTAACACAAAATTACGCCTGACAACTGCGGCTTGTTGATGTCATTTTTCTTTGTTTTTAAAATTGCAGTAGGGCTTACATATTCAAGGACTACTTAGGCCATGGGCACTTTATCGTTGTGATAACAATGGAGTTATGTCACATTTAATTACATAAAATAGCTCCTCCATTCCTAGATATATTTACTAAAATGTTCATGAAATAATTCATTTCATGCAATGTCTGAGCTTCTTAAAATTTTAAGCTATGTAGATGGAAAGATTTCATAGAGTACAAAGTGGTTTATAAAAACAGACTTTAAGATAAGCTTGAAAGTTAAGGGCTTTAGAATAATTTGGAATATTGCTAAAAATAAAGCAAACATGTTTGTCAGACAAAAAAATAAGATAAAGGTGGTAATTGATCAGAATGCAACCAGTTTCCAACAGTGCACTTCCTTGCCTCTGAATTGTGGTGAGGTGACTTAAGCTAAAATAAACTTACCATAACTCCAGGGGTCCTGTCCCTCAACCAGCGACAGCATCTTCTCGTGTATTTCCGGTCCACAGCCATCTTCATTGGCTGCTGTGGGAGTCATTCATCCCAGCTCACAAAGTCCAGTCTGGCTATGCAAGCTGAGCTGAACATGCACAGCTCAGTTTACATGCAAGAGATGACAGCAAGCATGTCTCCCCTTGCTTTTTTGTCTTTTATTATTTTTATCGCACATTTTCATGTTTATTTTTTACTTTCAGTTAGGTTTAAAAAAGGAGGGGGTAGAGGGTTTAATGTTTTAGGTTTTAGGTTTTATTTTTTGAGGGAGTTATATTTTATTATATTATACTTTATCTATATTTTTATTTCAGGGTCAGCAGCATAATCTTGTTCATAACATAGATGAGGTTGCACTGTTTTCAGCACATCACTGCATACTTGTGTGGTATAGTTTGCCACAAATTATCACATTGTTATATTTTCCAAAACATAAAATCCTCAATTCCCCTATTGCCATAGCTGCTAATAAATTTAGGCATCCCCCGGTGTTATAATTATCAATAAGACTTAAAGAGGCAGAGGTTATGCATGCACAGGTAGTAAGTGTTGAGGGGGTTCTGCATATGCAAACAAAAAAATGCATATAAACATACAGTATAACCCCATGTAGTGGGTCCTTTGGCAGAAATGTCAGAGGGATTATCTCGCTAATCAATGCCTCATAGTGGTTCACCATTCTGGTCACCTTTTAGATTAATGTCAATGTACTGCACATGTCCTGAATCAGGAGTTGTTGATGTGGAGAAAAGATTAGAGCCTTTCCTTGTCCCATGAATGCACAGCTACTCATTGATGGCTTGCTTTTGCTTTTTCAATAACTGCAGCATGTCCAACAGAGAAAAGGTATATTGCTTACCAGACTGTCAGCAGACAGCATATGTTGCCACTGCATTAGCATTGAGTGAACTTTTGCGGGTTATGACTGCATAAAGTGACAGAAAACTCTTCTGGCCAATGATTGGTTATCCTGGAAGCCAGGGTACCTAATCAGGAATCATTGCACCACCAGGTCCAAACATGGCAGGCAATGTAGGTGTGTCAGACATCAACTGGTCTGGAACAAGCTGGTGTGGATTCAGCCACCTTTTGGCCTGCCCCTGATGAGCTTCCAAAATCTCTAGCTCAGTATGGGACTTGTCCTCCAGGCACACTAACTGCAAAAAAAGTGACATAATTTTGCCTGTGCTATTGCATAGGCTCTGGGACACTTGGCGGAAACTAGTGGTTCTGAAGAGCACAAAAGGAGGTAATTGAAAAGAAGGGGGGGTGTGACTGTGTTGTTACAGTGACAGGACAGCATCACCAGCTCCAGTGGTGTGTCCTACCCTGCATCCTTCCCAGCCACCTGCAAATTTGCCAGCAGGCTATAAAGGATATGTAATGTCCCTGCCTATGCTTGTTGGACCACATGTCTGTGACTGACCACCTTATTCATAAAAACAGACACATTACCTTGGACATGCTGATGGAAGGAAGATATGGTCGTTTGGACAGAAAAAGGTGTCTGGGTACCTGTCACTGGAGTGCAGCACAGGCCGTAAACTGGCAGAAGAGGGTCTACTCTACCGCATGGAATTGGGAATCCATAAAGCCAGCAGTTTTGCCAAGCTGGCATTGAAACTTTGGGCATGGGGATGATTAGGGGACATTCTTTCCTTTAATGCAGCTCCTCCAGAAGAGACAACTGCCCAACAATGCTGGTAGAGGGGGTGGATTGGGATTAGTCAATGTGGCTCCATGCTGATCCTCTTACCGTCTTTATGTACTCTAAGGTAAGCCTCTTGGACCCTTTGTCAGACTTTGCACTACCTATGGCTTGAGGCAGCAGATGTTGCAGTAGGAGAGTGGGCCCTTTTCGGGGCCTTTTGCTGCCAACCAGATTAATTTAATTTAATGTAATTCTTCATACATGTGTTAGCAAAATGTCTGGTAATTTTATGTCTGATATACTGCAGACAGAGACTGTGAAACCATAACAGTGCTGTTTGCAACACATGCAGTAAAAGAAGTCCACACTGCAGAACACTTAAAATTTTCTGCCTGCCCTCTGTCACCCCTGCTTTTTGTACTGGTGATAGAACACTTAGCTAGGGCAATCAGACAGAATACCTCCTTTGTGGGGATTAAGACACCCTCCTCTGATCACAAACTCTCCCTTTACACGGATGACCTTCTGGTCTACATCTAGCAGCCACGCACATCCCTACCCTCTCTGATGCATGAATTCCACAGATTCGGGGAGTTTAGTAACTTCAAGTTGAACATGTCTAAGACGGAGGCCCTTAACATTTCCTTATCACCCCCCCACCCTCGCCAGGGTTAAGGCTAACTTCCCTTTCCAATGGGGCGCCAAAGGCATATCTTACTTGGGGATAACGATCCCCTCTAATCTGTCAGATCTATACTCCCTTAACTATCTCCCTTTACTCACCTGACTTAGGAAGGAACTAGACGCTTGGTGCTCCTCCTCGCTACCCTGGTTCGGTCGCATCAACTCCCTGAAAATGGACACTCTACCTAAATTACTGTATTTGTTTCAAACAATACCTATTTCCGTCCCTAAGCACTTTTTTAACTCCCTCCGCTCCATGTCCATACAATTCGTTTGGCACCAGGGCCTATCTTGCATTCGCCACACCCTGCTCACTTACCCTAAAATTCGAGGTGGGCTGGATCTCCCGGATTTCAAAATGTACCACAGGGCGGCACTGCTGTCCAGGGTCCTGGAATGGTTCCCTCGTCCCTTTCCCAAAGCATCCACCTCGGTGAAACAAGACCTGTCCCCCTATGACTTATGGGCTCTACTCTAGGGTTACGGACAGAAACTACACCTACTTTCCTCATCCTCCCCCTTAACAGTCGCTGCCTTACACCTCTGGTACAAAAAGGGAATGTCATCTGTTCTATCCACAGACCCCTCGCCCCTTAACTCGTTGTTTGACCACCCCTCTTTGCCTCAAGGTATTGGGTCTAATACAATAGGCCCTTACTCCCGATCAACCTGGCCTGTAGCGAGCTCATTTGTGGATCCCTCTTTAGGTACCCCCGTTTTACCAGGCGCTCAAGGTAATTGGCTCACGGCTCTCCGTATATCCTCCTTCTGTTTCTGACTTGTTTTCCTCTTCCCAAATTCACAGATCACTAACAGGATTCGAACAGCTGTGCTCTCTCTCAGAAACACCTAGACACCTACTCTCCTCTTTGTACTCACTACAACATGCACTGCTACATGACCAACCCCCCTCTTACACAAGGAAGTGGTCTGCGGACCTGGGCAGGGATCTCTCCTTAGTGGATTGGCAAAAATCATTCCACTTTACGCATAAATCCTCTATATCCTGCTATATCCAGGCAAAAAACTTTAAACTCCTTTCCCGATAGTACAGAGACCCTCAAACTCTTCATAAAATATTCCTGTCCGTATCTCCCTTATGCTGGAGAGGTGGCATGATGGAGGGAAGCTACCTACATGTCTGGCGGGACTGTGCAGCAATACAACCCCTGTGGTCGCAGGTTTTTGCTATATATATAGCAGCCTATATGACCAAAAATTATCACCCACCCCAGAAATAGCCTTATTGTCCATGCTCCCAGGGTCGATAGCCTCTCAAAAGGGCTCCCTGTTGCGTTCTTTCCTCTCAGCCGCTAGACAACTTATACCCCTGTTTTGGAAAACCACTACCACTCCCCCCCTGGCAGTCTGGGTCTCCATGGTCGCCGACATCATGCGCATGGAGGAGATGATAGACCTTGACAATGACACCTTCGACAAATTTAAGACCCTTTGGCTGGTTTGGATCGACTACTCTACCTCTGACTCCCTGAAAGTGAGGTTGGCACCTCACAGCCAACACGGACTTGCCTCCTGACTCTACCACACGGGTTTGTTGCACCAAGGTCCAAATTATTGCTTATACAGTGATCACTATGGAGGCACTGAACTACTCTGAAGAAAGGATGTACAAAAAAAAGAGTAAAATTGTAAAATAAGGAAAAAAATAAAAAATAGAAAATTGTGTTTAAAAATTTATACAATGTTCTTTTTTTTTAAATGTTGTTAACAAAAAAAAATGGTAAAAAAAACATATTTATTTAATTTTCCCCAAAAATTGTGACAAAAATGCTCAAATAAAAAATAAATAAAAAAACCTCTGTCTGTTTATTTTTATTTTTTTCAAAATAGTTTATTGAAATGTAAAAAGCATTTACAGATATCTTGAACAATAGTAGTACAATAAGGTATTAATACAACCACAAAACAGGGATGAATTACATGTGTCATATACAATTCAACTTGCGGGTAGTGAAAATGAAATGGCTATGTGCATCCTTCATGAACTAGGCCGTGTTGGGGTGGGTTACCCTAATTCAAGGTAATTGTGGGGTCTAGTCAAAGTCCGATACCGTTGACGGAGATAGACCTTGTTGGTAGGTTAGAGCTAGGTAGGTTCACGGATGCCGTTGTGGACTTTTGGTCTGTGGGGGAGGGAAAGGCCAACAGGTGCAATATGGCAGGAAGGGAGAGAAGGAGCTACAAACAGAATTATTTTGTTGAGAGTGTATGAATGCGGGAGTGTAGGCTGGAGCTATGTTAGTGGTTGTATTTTACAGAAGCGTGTGGATGAGAAAGTAGAAGGGGGTAAGTGGTGGAAGAAGAGGGGGTGGGGTGGGGATCGAGGGGAGTGAGGCAGGAGGGGATGGCGTTGGCAGGGGGTCCGTCTCTGACTTCCCCGACCACTTGGGGTGTTCGAGGGGCGTGTTATGAGAAACTAGGGGCGGATCTGTATAGGGGGAGATATAGGAGGAGAGAGGTGTATTTGTAAGGTTTAGGGTTAAGGGAAGATCCTGGCATGTCGTAGATTTTTAATGGCAATTCTCAGAGGAGTAATTTATCCTTTGTCGGGGTTCAGGGAGTTTGCATATTCTGGTGTCATTTTATAGTGTAACCAGCAGGCCCATTTTTTACTAAATGATGACGGAGTCTCTCTTGCAATATGTATAAGATTTTCCATTTCCTCAATTTTGCATATTCTGTTAAACCATTCCTCTGTCTGTTTATTTTCCAAAAATAGGTTCTTTGAGGGCTATTTGTAATATTGAATATCTAATATGTAATATCTATTTGTTTAAGGGCCTCAAGAAATGAAATAGGCAATTTGTACACCAGGATTGATAAACTATCATTTTTCAAATACTGTTTTTATATATATATATATATATATATATATATATATATGCCATAGTTTGTAGACACTATAACTTTCACACAAACCAATTATTATACACTTATTGCAATTATCTTTTATGAAAGATATGTAGCAGAATAAATTTTGGCCTAAATTTATGGAAACATTTGATTTTATTAGATAGTAGGCTTGTGCAATTCGTTTCGTAACAAATCGAAATTCGTCCGAATTTAGCAACTTTCGGACATTCGGAAGCATTTGAATTTCCGAACAAAGCAATTACGAATAAAACTGAATCCGAAATAAATTATATCGCAAATAGCGAATGCCCGAATGTCTTCGGCATAATTCGTTATGAAAAAAGTTACGAATGTACGAATCCATTCGAAGCACAATAACACTCTGCTCTGCTCTCTGCTTCTCCCTCACCGTGCTGAATTCCCTCTCAAAATGGTGTACAGGGGCGGAGGCTATAGCCGCATGTAAAAAACTAAAGTAAAATACGAGATTTTGAATTGTTACAAATAACCGCTATGTATTTAGAAAAGTACAAATCCATTCGAAATAAGGCTTACATTAATACGAATCATTCCGATTCAACGAAAAATGACGATTGCGAAAATATGAATTAAGTCCGAACACGAAAAATCACGTTTAGCAAAATTACGAACGATTACGAATCAACAGGACCGAAAAGTAACAAACCGAAACGAAACAAATTTTTCCGTTGTGCACAAGAAACAAACCGAAAGTACACAAATTTTTCCGTTGTGCACAAGTCTATTGAATAGGTTTTATAACAGAAAACAGAAAGTATGTTTTTTTTGTCAAAATTTTCAGTCTTTTTCATTTATATATACCGGTATATGATCAAATACCACCAAAAGAAACCCCTATTTGTGTGAAAAAAAAAAAGTAATTTGCCTAAAGTGTTGCATTACCGTGCAATTGCCAGTTAAAGTAGCACAGTGCTGAATAGCAAAAAATGGCCTTGTCATGAAAGGGGTACAAACTTACACAGGTCAAATGGTTAAACCAGGCAATAATGTAAAAGTTAAAAAAAAACTTTTATATATGCCAAATATGTAATGCCAGAATACAGTATCCCTGATGCTGTCTGTGAGAATCATATTGTTCTATAACACCACATACAGCTTAAGGGCATCTTTCAAGTGTCTAATTGAAAAGATTTGTGTTTTTCCCATGTCACCCTCAAAATTTCGTAAAGAAGGGCCTTTCCCCACTAAACAGTGCACTAAATTTTATTTTTGCTTTAGCGCATTTTTCCCATGGCAATTTCTAGCTTACCATACCCTTTGACAATCCCTTGCCTATTAGCCTTGAATGTGGTAGGAGTTAAGTTTCAAGATTCACTTCCTATAGACTTTAATGGGGTTTGATTTGGGTTTGTATTAAAGTTTGTAATTTTCAGGCTTTACAATGTGTAATAGGAATATCTTGCAAACTGAACTCGAGCACAATCGCTCATTCCTAGTATATTTTGAAACAAATGTAATCCATTGTTTTCAACATTCACTTCAACTATTTTCAACTGTGTTAAGCCATTGTTGAAGAGAAACACCAGCCTTTTTTTGCTTTGATAAAAATAAGAAAAGAGAGCGAGAGCAAAGGATGAACCAACAGATCTGCTTGAACTGGTAAGAAGGTAGCTTTTTACGAATATTTTGTGATCTGTCTTCAGTCAATTCTCTCATCAAATGAACTTGTAAAATGGTTCTTAGAACCTATTAGCAGTTCAATAAGATGCTTCTGGCTGCAATTTTTTGTGACTCATGTCATTCTTGCCCCCCCCCCCCCCCTTCCCCATTGTGGTTACCTTTGGTCAGCAAATCTTTCTAATCTTCCTGTATTGATTAAAAGTATTCACGCTGCTTTAGGGTGTATTGCTTTTTTAGAGACATTATTACTTATAGTAAACTCAAATAGGAAATTGTACCACTAATGATGCAGCAAACCCACACATTGTAAAAAAAAAAAGGAAAAGGAACTAAATATTAAAGGCGCAGATAGCCCCACCTCTGAGACCGAGATCCTATGTTAAGATGGACCCCTTTTTCTGTTAACTTTAACTTTGTAATTTCTGTCCCTTTGAAATGTGCCTGATTCAGCAGATCAAAAATTTATGGAATCGCTTAGGCCCCTTTCACACTGGGGTGTTTTTCAGGCGCTTTGGTGCTAAAAATAGCGCCTGAAAAACGCCTGAAAAAATCCTGCCCTGCAGTCTTCAATGTGAAAGCCCGAAGGCTTTCACACTGAAGTGGTGCGCTAGCAGGACCGCTCCAAAAGTCCTACTAGCCGCATCTTTGGAGCGGTGAAGGAGCGGTGTGTTTACCGCTCCTTTACTGCTGCTGCCCATTGAAATCAATGGGACAACGCAGCTATATCGCCCACAATGCGCTGCTTCAGGTGCTTTCTTAGCAGTCAAAAATCGTGGCAAAAACAACGGTATAGCGGCGCTAAAAATATACCGCCAGCGCACCTCCCCACCCCAGTGTGAAAGGGGCCTCAGGGTTAATTCACCTCTAGGTAAAATGTCTGTCAGGTTTAACTAGAAGGTAATTTCATACCCAGTATTTTCCAAAAAAGTTTAATTTTTTATTTGATATATGGTAAAACACAAATGTAACAGGCTTACGCATTTTAGTTGTAACAGCCTTCTTTGAAGCACATCTTTGCAATACATTTTTTTTTCACTACAGTAGTTGTTAGAACCTCTGTCATGTTTTTTTACTGACTATGTCCCACTTTTACTGAGAAAGAAAAGAAAGTAAAATGTCATAACAAAGACACACCAATAAAAATAGAATAGAGGTTCCAAACCCTACCCTTGTGTTAATAAAGTAACAGTAATAGTTCTCAGCATGTAACATAGTAGACTTCTCAGCATGTAACATGCAAAGTAATTTTAAATGTTAGAATTGTTTTTTTTTTTTAATCTATTCTGACTTTGAAAGACATGGACTGTACCTAGCATCACCAAACATGCAGGAAGTCAGGGTGCTTAACTACTTCCCACCTAAGCCAATTCTGACATTTCTCTCCTACATGTAAAAATCCAAATTTACGTAATTACATAAACCCCTCCAAACATTTTATATTTTTTTAGAGAATAAAGTATGGGTTTTGCATTTTTATGTCACACAATATTTGCCCAGTTGTGTTTTAAACACAATCTTTGGGGGAAAATGCACATTTTAGTGCACACAAACACAATGTAATATCCATTTTTTAGTAAAATATAAAGGATGATGTTACACCGAGTAAATAGATATCTAACATGTCATGCTTTAAAATTGCACATGCTCCTGAAACAGCTCCAATCTATGGTACTTAAAAATCTCCATAGGCGACGCTTTATAAACCTTTACAGGTTGCCAGTTTAGAGTTACACAGGAGGTCTGGTGCTAGAATTATTGCTCTTGCTATAACATTCATGGTAATACTTCACACGTGTTGTGTGGACATATGTGTGTGTTCTCAAGAACTCCAGTGCCCTGATAACTTTACATTAAAATCACAAGTATATCCATCCTTGATGGATTCTACATGAAGTTGAAAAAAACAAATAAGCAGATAACTGAGGAGAAAGACATCATTACGATTATATAAAGAAAGTATAAGGCGCATGTGTAAAAACATAAAAATAAATAATGTAAATTACCACGATTACAGTGTAAATTGTCCAGCGGCACCACAAAAGTGAGATATAATCACAATAAACAACATGTAGAAAAAACGATGCGCTAAACAAAAATCTCCTATTGGGTTATTAAAATACAACTGTAGAAAACACAAATCTGTGATAAGTATGAATCCCAAAAAAAACTCCACCTCATGCGTGCACCTTCACCACAGGCAATATAAACTTTTACCAGCAGGGCCTTAAGATATCCAGGCACTGTGCAAACAAATGCGATAGCACGGAACAGCTCCTAACCCGGTTTCATCACACCCCAGAAAAGAAGTCCTTTTTGTAATGAAACCGGTCGGGTTAGGAGCTGTTTCCTGCTATCGTGTTTGTTTGCACAGTGCCTGGATGCCTATATTGTACACAACTGGTTTTACCTATACTAATGTAAGTGCAATACTTTATATTAAACAAACCTTTTGAGATTTTACACTATCTGGAGGTCTCTTTCATATTATGATCAATCTGATCGTGGGGTGGATGGAGCTTGGTTTGAATATCCTGCTTATGCCTTGTTTGATCTGAGGATACATCTCCAGCTGATGACCCCTGCAAAGATTGTTACATCAAGCCTGTTTGACCCTTCATAATAAAGGGTCCTGGCTCTCTGGTAAGAGTCTATATTGCCTGTGGTGGCGGTGCATGCACAAGGTGGAGTTTTTTTTTGGATTCAACTACTCATCACGGATTTGTGTTTTCTACAGTTGGATTTTAATAACATCATTGCAATTGCCTTAAGGACACAACCTACTGAAGATAAAAAAAGGGTTCTAGGAGATATACCAGCTAGGTAAGTACTTTGACCTACTGCCCCCTTTTCTAATATCAGTTAGATTGGAGCTGGCTTCAAATAAGGCAGCAAAGATTAAATTTTATTAAAATGTACATATTTGGCCAATTAAAATTTAACTTGCTAAACAAATTTGGAGAAAATCAATTAAATCCATCAATATTTTAGAGCTTACACTCATAAGTAAACCTGGGTTTATCATTTTAAGTAGTTAGTTACAGAGAAACGAAATTGCTTAAAAGTATTGGCTTTGTCATCATATAATATGCAGGGTAAGTCTAGCAATCACTCTGAGGTAATCCCTAGTGCCCTGTTAAATATTTGTTCTCTTGAACTCACAGAAGATGCACTTTGCCACATGAGTGCTTTTGAGTTTTAGATTTGATAAATTTACATTTATGTATGAAAACTTCCCTGGATTTACTGTATGTTTAATCGGCTGTCTACAAGCTGAAAAGACATGTGCTTCAGTTACTTTGGATAAAAAAAACATTGACATGCTTTCTTAAAACAAAGTCACTGACATTTTCACACTTTACATTTTTAATAAAGCAACTATTTTCAGCCATTTTAATATTTTAACAATGGCTTGCAAACAATCTGAGATTGTGCAAACATGCCTCAACTGAAAATGCACTTGGGAGCAATTGCAATTACAGTAGTTAGTTTAAAAGCTAAAAGGTCAGTCTTCTGAAAGTGACATTTCAGTTAAAGGTTCGGTCTGGTGGCTTGTACACTGGCTTCTTGTGTCTTGAGGACGCTAGCAAAATTGATCTGTTCTTGTCCAGCTTGAAGAGTTTCTACACCTCAGTTTGAATTTCCTATTATATAAAGTCAATAAAAAGTCTATCAAATAAATAAGACCCACTTATAATAGATGTGGCAAGGGTCAGGCTTGGGTTCTAAGTTTATGGTCCCCAGCATTAGCGTTGCCAAGATGTAAAACACTTTATGGGTCATGCATCTGATCTCCATTGGAAAGGACTGGCACTTTACATACATTCTGTCCCTATGAAGTGGCAATGGAGCTTTTTGCACTAGCTGTAAAACAGGTTCACAGCTGGGCATACTTTACTGGAAATCTCTGGGAAGTGGCACAAACTGATTTAAGTTCTTTTTATTTAATATTGATCTTTCAGGTGTGTTTGGGAGTCTGTTTTCAATCAGTGGAGCTCTTATGAATGAATTGCCTGTATGTACAGACCATGAGACCATTTTTTTTTCATACAGGAGGCTGATTATTAAAGGATTTGTGTGCACTGGTGTTTGTTTCTGGCATTTGCTTGTGTCTTAACAGCTTTTGTCTATATATAAATCAAAATGAGAGCAAAAGCAAATTGAAGCAAATCAGAAGCAGCTCAGCGCAGCTAGAAGCAGCTCCTAAATTAATCATAAGCAGCTCAAAAATGTGTAAAAAAATTAAAATGCAGGAATAGTCAGATGCCCATGTTCATGAGCCATTAAGTGATTTGAAGGAAACATTTATTTTTGCTAACAAAGTTTTTGAGTCTGTGTATAATTAATTTACAGGGCATTTTGTTTTTAGGGACCTGTTTATAAAATGTAAATTGCTAAAGGTCGCATTTTTTCTATTATTTTGTGCCTTTGTCAAATTTTTATGAGAATTTGTCTGCTGTTATTGAAATGCCATTCATTTTAAACCAAGGTAATGTGAGTAATTATAAGTAAGTTATATACAACTCATATTTTTATGTCTGATGTTTTATACATTTTTTTCACAGTAAGTACAGGGTAGCATTAAATGTCAACTACATAAGCTATAAACCATGTGGAACATCAAAAGTGATTCACAAACTCATATGTTCAAAGCTTTGGTAAATCTGGCAAAAAATTAGGTAAATGTTTGAATACTGCACTAAATGATATCAGGTATGTAAAATAGTAGTAGCTGAAGTACAACATCGATCTACTACGTGTAATGAGTCTGGTTATTCATAGCGAAATAAGTGTATGCCATCAACTTTTATCCAGCAAATAAGACCCCTTGCACACTGGGGCCACCCGTGCATTAGCGGTAAAGTGCCACCTCACTGATAGGCACTGATAGGTGGCACTGCTGGGCACTGATGAGGTGGCACTGGTGGGCGCTGATAGGTGGCACTGATGGGTGTCACTGATGGGCACTGATGGGTGGAACTTATGGGTGGCACTGAAGGGCACTGATAGGTGGCACTGATAGGCATCACTGATAGGTGGCACTGATGGATGGCACTGAGGGGCACTGGTAGGCACTGGTAAGTGACACTGATAGGCAGCACTGATAGGTGGCACTGATGATGAGGCACTGATGGGCACTGATTGGCAGCACTGATAGACACTGATAGGTGGCACTGGTAGGTGGCACGGGTGGGAACTGATAGGCAGCACTGATATGCACAGGTAGGTAGCACTGGTGGGCACTGCATAGCAGGAGTGGCTCTCCCTGCTCTGGACCGATGTCCCTGATCGGCTTGTTTTTTTTCTCCTCACGCTGTCAGCGTGAGGAGAAAAAAAGCTGTATACCGATCTTCTCTTTTTATCACATGATTGGCTGTCATTGGCTGACAGCTGATCACTTGGTCATTGACTCGCTGATCACCGAGCGCAGATGCCCTCTCAGCAATTAAAGGAAAAGATTACAGCGCACACATACTAAAATTATATTTAAATCCTGCAAGGCTGTTTAACATATTCAGCAAATAAGCAAAAAATTTGGGGATTTGGTCACACTATATGGCCACATAGTGCTTAAGCCCACTACTGTGTCAAAGTACCCCATTATCAGTGGGTCCTACACTATTCATAGAATGAAAGATCCTGCTTTTCAACCATGGGAGAAATACACTCCTCCATGTGGGAGAACCTAAAGGACTCCTCCTATAACACAGGTGGACACTAATAAGAGGTAATGGGGGGGGGATGCTCCAGCCCAAGGGATCTGGTCAGGACCCATACAATAGACAAACAAAGATAGACTAGGGGGGCACACCCTAAGAATGCACAACATTAGTTGGTGCAGCTAAAAGACTGACAAACAGAGGAAAAGATTACAGCGTACACATACTAAAATTACATTTCATCTCAGAAATTAAGGCCCGTGCTGTAGCCATCTTTCGGCTATAGCATGGGCCAGAGGTGGTTAAAAAAAAAATTCAGTGGGTCAAGGTCAATTTGATTCTTCTGGTTTAGAATCTTAGCTGATTCCATCTTGCATGCATTCACTAGCTGTGTGATTTATTAAAGTGAATATGCTATCTCCAGAGAATAGCAGTAATAAGTGGAACTTGATTTCTGAAACAGTTGCACTATGTTGGTGATGTAATAAAGAACTAGGCTCGACATTTCATATATTTTGGTACTGCCCAAAAGGTAAAAAAATTTAGAACACACATTTATTCTATTAATCAAATCAAATAAAAAGTATGGGACTGCAGGCCGCAACCCCCATACCTCATACCTAAATACATTAAAAAGCAATAATAAAAAAACATACCACAAAATTGGAATGAAAATGGCTGCGTCACTTTTATTGGTTTTCCATAAATAACAAAACATCTCATATATAGATCACCAAAATTCTCAATTTATTAAATAATAAAACCACAAATAACATTAACCATATTGCCCAGTTATTAAAACCTGAGCATATTTCACAGAATTTTACCAAAATGTCTCCCCTGTGATCCAGGGTGGCGAAAATCACAAAGACCATGACAGAAAGGGGGAGGAGGGATGGTTATCCTGAGGTAGCTGCCTGGAACTGTGTGAAAAGGGGATTTTCCGGCCTCTTATATAGTTTCCATAGCTTCCAGAACATTCCCTAAATACTGATTGGCTGGAAATCTCCCATAGCAACTTCCTTAAATTATTTAAATGGACAGTACATTTTATAACCAATACTTAAGCACACACAATTCCTAAAACTTTAATGAAAAACAAGTGCGGGGGGGGGGCTTCTGCAGAACCAAGAAGGTTGTCCCAAAGTTTTGAGTCATCCTTTCAAATTCTGTGCTTAGTGCAAAAAAGTGTGTGTTCAGAACTGCACCATTAATCATCCAAAAACCAGTTGTCAAACTTTCAATATATACATATAATATGTGTGCATCCCCACAGAACAAATCCAATAAACTCAACAAACCCAATAACAACAATGCATATAACATGTGTAATATAATAAAAGTCCAATGGTGAAATGTTTTTCTCATCAGACAATAGGTCAGTAGTGTCCCTTTCACAAAGAATGTGCACCATCCACCGATTAAGTGATTTGATCTTGAATAAGGATGGATAAACAACTGGTGCCCACCATGCAAGTAAAAATGGCCTCTTACTAAAAGGAGTGGATCCCTTTAAAAGATCAAACCAGCACATTTTAACTAAGCTTAAAGACAACAATATCCACAATAAACTTCCACTACTAAGATTCAGAGACTTCAGAGATCAGTGCCAGGTCAGCACATCATGGTTTATAAAAAGAAAAGCCACACACCGTGTAAAACCACTAAAAACGACCTAATTATAAATGTGGCAGGTTCTTACAGAGGTAATTCACAAACAGCACATAGGACAAACGCCTCGTCACCATCTACTCGGTGGGTGTGATATCGTCACCAGTTAGGCTCCACCCAATGTGTTTTGCATCAGACAGTGTCGTCAGGGGAACAGGAGCATAACAAGTGACGTCTGCTAAAGTTTATATAGACTCCCCTGCCAGTGCACAAAGCAAGGTCCATAAAGATATGGATGAGTGTGTTTGGGGTGGAGGAACTTGACTTGTCTGCACAGAGTCCTGACCTCAACCCAATAGAACACCTTTGGGATTAATTAGAGCGGAGACTGTGAGCCAGGTCTTCACGTCCAACAGCAGTGCCTGAACTCACAAATGCGTTTCTGGAAGAATGGTCAAACATTCCCATAGACACACTCCTAAACATTGTGGACAGCCTTCCCAGATGAGTTGGAGCTATTTTAGCTGCAAAGGGTGTGCCAACTCAATATTGAACCCTACGGGCTAAGCCTGGGATGCCATTAAAGTTCATGTGTGTTTAAAGGTAGGCATCCCAATACTTTCGGTAATATAGTGTATGTAGCGATCTTCAATTTGATTAAAAAATTTTGGGACGGAGCACTGGTAGGTAATTTTATTAATGTTTGCTTTGAAGTTTGCTTTCAACTGGAAGTTTAATGCAAAACTTAAGTTCTTAGTTCTGAGGATGATAAAGAATAAAAAGCAATGTGGGTAATGGTTTAGACCGAAAACTGAAATATGTTTAGTTCTTTGTGTATAGCTAGTTAGTTACTGTTGAATGTTTGTTCTGATCTTATTAGAAAAGTTGTGTATGATGACACAACTGGTTAGACTGACTTACATAGAATACTGTAAGTGGCAAAAGCTGTAAGGCAGCATGAAGAGTCATATTGGACATCATTTCAATGGTAAAAGAACAAAACCTTTGGAGTTCACTGTCTGTTTTTGAATGTAACACGTTCAGCCTGGCCAATACAAGATTTCCAATGCAAAATCCTCTATTTATTATATCTATGAAATAAGTTTTTATGCTGTCCTTTAAGTTTATAAGAACTTTCATGCAAAGCTGATCCTAATTACAAAGAGCAATGATTAAAACCTTTCCAGTTGTAATAGCCATGCAGTACTATTAAATTTAGAAATATTAGTGAACATTAGCATATTCCCAGTTAAAGATTAATGGAAAGAATACAATACTTCTCCATTATCTTAATTTTCACCCCCAAACAAATTATTTTTTTATGTTATTATATATTTCTGATTAGAACAGTTTCCTTCTAATAAGGCAAACTTGTAAAAATGTAGCTACTAAATTGATTCCTGGAAGAGCCATAAAGATTCAGGCAGCTCTTTTGAGGTCAGAATTGGTTTCCATCCTAATTAAGTGCAGTTTAGTTTTGTAGGAAACAGCTCTCATTGTCCTATTAACTAGAAGACAATAGAGCTTTTAAGAGTGCGAGTCAAAAGATGACAAAGGGTGAGGAAATCTGTGAATTTGTATTAAATAGCCATTTAATATTGTACATATTTGAGAAAGTGACAAGGTGAAGTGGTATAGTTCATCATTTTGTAAAAGTATGGGAAAACATGACCACTCTCATTATACCGTGTGAACTATTCAACCATCAAGTCTGATCATTACAATTAATTGGTATGACAAAGGAGAATCAATGGCTTCTAAGTGAACTGAATAAAATGTCAGATTTCCCAAGACATTAAAACATGTCACGAGGCAAGTTCACAAATCTACACGGCAGCTAAAAAATGTAATATCCATTCACTGGCAACACTTATAATAAAAACACACACAGTTGCAAAATAAATCAGCAAGCCATTATGTACTTTACAGGTACATAATAAGAGAGTTAGTCAAAATTCTTTACTGCTAAAATCATAAATTTATTAAAAAAGGTTAATAAAAACCAGCCAAAGAATTGTTTTACCCTCAGTACAAATAGAGTAGAACCATCCATAATAAATCAATGAAACCATTTTGTCTTCTCAATACTTCAACCGCATATGCAGTAGCATGCAGTAAAGCGCCCCATTTCTGTATGCCAACACATTAACACAAGTCAGTGTAAATGTAAAGACAAGGTTTCTCCCTCTATAATGGGACTTTAAAGGCATACAAGAGTGAAAATGTTTGCGTTCAAAGTTTGATAATTCCAAATTTGGTTAACAAAAGAGTATAGAAAAAATGTGCAATCATCAACAATGTAATACATAATAAAAAATTTGGTACATGTTACCACACCATAGTTTATACACATAACAGCTGTCTGTAGTTTATAAAGGATTATATAAACAAATCTGTATTATGGATTTGTTTTTAAAGCCTCGTACACACGATCGGATATCCTATGGATTCTAATCTGATGGTTTTGTCCATCGGAAATCCGATGAAACTGACTTCCATCAGTCTTGCCTACACACCATCAGTCAAAAAACCGACCGTTCCAAATGCGGTGACGTAAAACACTCAGATGAGCTGAGAAAAATGAAGTTTAATGCTTCTGAGCATGCGTCGACTTGATTCTGAGCATGCGTGGGTTTTTTATCCGATGGACTTGCCCATAGACGATCGGAATTTGCTATCGGTTTTTGATCCATCGGAAAAATTTTATTTTTTAAAACCGATGGAAAAAAGACCGATGGGTCCCATACACGATCGGTTTGTCCGATGAAAAAAGTCCATCGGACTGTTTTCATCGGTAAAACCGATCATGTGTACAGGGCTTAAATATCTTTTTTTCACAAAGTTATTTCCCACATACAGCATATGTATACTTTCAATTACATCCAGAGGAAGCCCCGGTCAGTGGGAGGGGCAAAACGCATAGGTGGAGGGGTACACCCCCCCTTGTGGTATGTAGTCTGTTGTACACTTGTGAAACTGGTACATGGCAATTAAAGGAACTCTATTAGGGTGTCTAGAAATGTCCAGGAAACAGAGGACTTCAAGCCTTCCAACATGCAACCTACAGCACAGCTGAGTGGATGCCTTAGAGGATCCTCAGCTGAAGCCAACAGCCCACAGCATCAAGGAATGGAGGTCACAACTATACTGGACTATTTACCTGAAGCCATCTAGATCGATGGGAGTGGTGAGCCAATTGTTTTCATGCATATTATTACCATTCCTTTAAGTGAGTGACCATTACTTGGTGGCCAGTGCAATGTGTGTGGAGAACTATATTTGCTGAACACGAAGTGGAGATTATCATTTCTGCATACTATTGGATCATACTGTGCTGCATGATTATATCATCGGGATTTGTTCAGCATAGCTATTTTAGCAGTGCTATACAGTCGCATATATCCCCTAAGTGGACATACACATACAGAGAACCACCGACTGCAGATCTCTGTTGGGCTCCAATACCGTGTTGAGGTCAATGAGCTGCTAAGTGCTTCATCAACACAAGCTACAATTGCATGGCAGGCTGTGCCCAACAGGCTTTTCCTGGAGTTGCATTTGGAGACAACAGTCCAATAGGCTAGTATGGTATTTTGGGTCTTTTGAATATAAGGAGCCTTTGGGGATATTCATAATTTGATCATTGTACCATATTAACTACTAGTGTACTTTTACATTTCGGAGATACCAGTTATAATACTCACTACATACATTTTAACCACTTGACAACTGGGCACTTAAACCTCCTTAATAACCAGACCAATTTTCAGCTTTCGGTGCTCTCACAATTATGTGTCATACAACATTGTACCCATATGAAATTTTGTACTTTTTTCACACAAATAGAGCTTTCTTTTCTTGGTATTTAATCACCGTTGGGTTTTTAATTTTTTTGCGCTATAAAAGAAAAAAGACTGAAAATTCTGTAAAAAAATAAATTTTTCTTTGTTTCTGTTATAACATTTAGCAAATTAGTAATTTTTCTTCATAAATTTTGGCCAAAATTTATACGGCTACATATCTTTGGTAAAAATAAGTGCAAATTGGTGCATATTATTTGGTCTTTGTGAAAGTTATAGAGTCCACAAGCTATGGTGCCAATATCTGAAAATTGATCACACCTGAAGTACTGGTGGCCTATCTCATTTCTTAAGACCCTAACATGCCAGAAAAGTACAAATACCCCCCAAATGACCCCTTTTTGGAAAGAAGACATTCCAAGGTATTTAGAAAGAGGCATGGTGAGTTTTTTGAAGTTGTAATTTTTTCCCACAATTCTTTGCAAAATCAAGATTTTTTTTTCTTTTTTCTTTTTTTTTCACAAAATTGTCATATTAGCAGGTTATTTCTCACACACAGCATATGCATACCACAAATTTCACCCCAAAACACATTCTGCTATTTCTCCCGAGTATGGCAATACCACATGTGTGAGACTTTTACACAGCGTGGCCACATACAGAGGCCCAACATGCAGGGAGCACCATCAGGTGTTCTGGAGCACCCAGTCCAATTCTGACATTTCTCTCCTACATGTAAAAATCATAATTTATTTGCTATAAAATTACTTAGAACCCCAAAACATTTATATTTTTTTTTTAGCAAAGACCCTAGAGAATACAATGGTGGTCGTTGCAACTTTTTATCTCACACGGTATTTGCGCAGCAATTTTTCGAACTCGTTTTTTTTCGAAAAAAACAGTTTTGTGCTTTAAAAAAACAAAAAAAGGAAAGTTAGCCCAATGTTTTTGCATAATGTGAAAGATGAAGTTACGCCGAGTAAATAGATGCCTAACATGTCACCCTTCAAAATTGCACACTCTCGTGGAATGGCGCCAAACTTCGCTACTTAAAAATCCCCATAGGCGACGTTTTAAATATTTTTACTGGTTACATGTTTTTAGTTACAGAGGAGGTCTAGGGCCAAAATTATTGCTCTCGCTCTAACGTTCACAGCGATAACTCACATGTGTGATTTGAACACCGTTTTTATATGTGGGCGGGACTTACGTATGTGTTTGCTTCTGTATGCGAGCACACGGGGACAGGGGCGCTTTAAAAAATGTTTTTTTTTTATTGTTCATTTTACTTTATTTATTTTAGTTTGACACATTTTTCCCCAAAAATTAATTTTTTGATCACTGTTATTCCTATTACAAGGAATGTAAACATCCCTTGTAATAGGAATATGGCATGACAGGTCCTCTTTACAGTGAGATATGGGGTCAATAAGACCCCACATCTCACCTCTAGGCTGGGAAGCCTGGAATAAAAAAAACAAAAAACGATCCTGGCTTCTATCGTAGCGGTGAGTCGGTAGAAGCGCCGGAGGGCGGCGGGAGGGGGGACCTCTCCCGTAAGAACGATCAAGAGACAGAACAGCCACTATGATCATTCTTATGGTGTAGGGAATCGCTGGCTGAAAAAGCTGATACCTGAATGATGCCTGTAGCTGCAGGCATCATTCAGATATCCCCGCACAAACTCAAGGACGTCATCGGGTGGGAAGTAGTTATTGCACGGTATTTCAGGGTATTGCAGGGTATTGCAGAGTACTGCAGGGTATTGCAGGGTATTGTAGAGCATGGCAGGGTATTGCAGAGTATTGTAGGGTAGTGCAGAGTATTGCAGGGATGGCTGAGCATGGATGGATGGGATCTCTCCCTTCTCACACTGTACCGATCGGAGTATTGCAGAGTATTGCAGGTTATTGCAGAGTATGGCTGGGTATTGCTGAGTATTGCAGAGTATTGCAGGGTATTGCAGAGTATTGCATTGTATTGCCGAGTATTGCAGAGTATTGTAGGGTATTGCAAGGTATTTCATAGTATTGCAGGGTATTGCAGGGTATTGCAGAGTATTGCAGGGTATTGCAGAGTAGTGCAGGGATGGCTGAGCAGGGATGGATGGGATCTCTCCCCTCTCACACTGTACCGATTGGTACAGAGAGGGAAGAGAGGAACCAGCGTCATGACATGACGCTGGTTTGTTTACAAGTGATCGCTCCGTCATTTGACGGAGCGAACACGTGATAAACGGCTGCTATTAGCGGCCATTTACTGTGATCCGTGATGCGCTGAGTACTCTGGACCCGGCGGTCACGGACACTCCTGTGTGCTTGCCCCAGGAGGCGCGCAGGAGCGCGTTTCTGGGAGGACGTCAATGTACGCCCTCCCAGAGTTAAGAAACCGTCCTGTAGCCATCATTCGGCTATGGGCCGGTTGTTAAGTGGTTAAGGGTATTTTATAGGAGCTATTTCAGCAGTGCTACACAGTCACAGATATCCCCTAGGTGGACATACAGACAGACAGCTGACTTCAGATCTCTGTTGGACTCCAATACTGTGTTGAGGTCTATCAGCTGATAAGTGCTTCATCTACACAAGCTATAATTGCATGGCAGGCTGGACCCAACTGTTTTTTTCCGGAGCTGCATTAGGAGACAACAGTTCAATAGGCTAGTATGGTATGTCGGGTCTCTTGTACAGTATGTAAGCAGCATTTCGGTATATATATATATATATATATCAATTGACCATTGTATCATATTAACTGCTATATGCTCATTTGGAGATATCAGTAATAATACCCACCACATACATTTAAGTTTTTTTATAGCAGTTCTTGTAATTGTGTCAAAACCAATGTACTGTAATGGTCACCTCTGTAAGAGTGGACAGGGAATATAGCTTAATGTAGCATCTCCTGTAGCAGTCCCAGTTTCTATAAGCCAAGTGAGCCTAGCCTACTGGTATGTGACTGTCCAAGGAATGCCATGTTCACTGGCCAGAAAGTGCAGGCATTTTCACCCCCTTCCTGCCCAGGCCAATTTTTAGCTTTCAAGCGCTCTCACACTTTGAATGAGAATTGTGCGGTCATGCAACATTGTACCCAAATTAATTTAGATAATTTTTTTCCCCACAAATAGAGCTTTCTTTTGGTGGTATTTGATCACCTCTGCGGTTTTTATTTTTTGCGCTATAAACAAAAAAACAACGTCAATTTTGAAAAAAAACACAATATTTATTATTTTTTTGCTATAATTAATATCCAAAATTTAAAAAAAAAATTTTTTTTTCCTAAGCGTATATTGATTGCATTACACAAAAGTTATAGCGTCAACAAAATAGGGGATAGAATTATGGCATTTTTTTTTTTTACTAGCAATGGCAACGATATGCGATTTTTGTCAGGACTGCGATATTGTGGCAGACAGATCGGACACTTTTGACACTATTTTGGGACCATTCACATTTATATAGCGAACAGTGCTATATATATGCACTGATTACTGTATAAATGTGACTGGCAGGGAAGGGGTTAACACTAGGGGGCAATCAAGGGGTTAATGTGTTCCCTAGGGAGTGATTCTTATTGTGGGGGGAGGGGACTGACTGGGGGAGGTGACCGATCGGTTTCCCTATCTACAAGGGACACACCATCGGTCTCCTCTCCCTGACAGGACATGGATCTCTGTGTTTACACACAGAGATCCACGTCCCTGCTCTGTGGCGAGCAATCGCGGGTGCCCGGAGGACACCACGGCTGCCGGGCACGCGCATCGGGTCCCCAGTGATGCGGCGAGTTTGCGCCGCTCTCCACACTGCAGGGAATGCCCGGACGTCATATGACGTCTGTCCGGGGGGACGAAAGGTTCCTGCGGACATCATATGACTATAGGCCGGGCGGGAAGGAGTTAACATGCTGGGGTTTCTTTTTTGTTGTAATCAATATTTGTTGGGTTTTAAGAAAAAGACACAAGTAATACAAACCGTTTCTTGTGAAAAAAAAAGAAAATACAAACCAACAATGCACTAATATGAACCAACAGATAATCGGTACATGAGATGAGGATACACAAATCCGACTAATTTTAATAACATTTATTCTACCAAACCACATAATTGAAAGACCTTGCCATGTTTTGGAATATGCAATCACTCTGTCCAAGAGTATACTATAGTTAAGGTCATACAGTGGCTGAGAGTCTGGGGGATATGGGTCCCTAATTGTGGAAGGGGGTCCGTAACCCAAATAGATCGGTAGCTTTGTTGTAGGGAAGATGATAGGTCCATGGGGTCATTTTTGGCAGAAATGACATGCTGGGTTTTCTAAAAATAAAGAGTTATCTACTTACTTACAGACTGATTTTGTGTAGATGAATAATTCATATAGGTCCACATAAGCTAGCAAACATGAAGAGGGTGTTCCTCGTCTAACTCTGACATATACTTGTCATCAATAGACTTTAATTGCAGGAGATATTATTACAGAGCTGAGGTATAGAATGGGAATAAAGATACAGTCTGTAGCCCACAATCTGATAGTGTTAGGTAGTAAATATAAATTTTAGATCCTATATATCATATTTGCCAGAATATATATAAATCAAACATGTTTGTAATATTCTGATTTTTAGCACAGTACATAATAAACTAATAAAAATATGTAAAACAACACTATACATTCATTGTAATGCAAGTAATTTGTATCAGTAATTACTTATTTTTTACTATGACCAATTTACATTGTACCTATTGGCAGTAAGGTACACCTTACAGTCTATCAAAATCTGTGTGTTACTCAAATGCAGCACTGTGATGCTTGTTCTAAAAAACATATGCTTTAAAAACTCCAACCAACTTTAAAAAAAAGAAAGCTTTTATTCTATTATGTCTGCAAATTGCATTATATAAGCATCCTTTCTCAAATATAAAACTAAAGTACACTAGAATTCAACATGAACATTTTAAATTATTATACCCTTAAAATAAAGTGATGATTTATTGTTTTTTGCCTTAAATATAACAATCATATTTCTTATTATGTATTTAATATAATTATTGCTCTATAATAGGTTTAGCCGTCTTTCTTATTCTGTGTTCATCTTAGCAGTTTGCTGAAACTTTTTAGTAAACAATGTCTTCAGTAAGCATAAGCTGAACAGTGATTTATTTGTTTCCTACTTCCAGCAAATTAGATAAATAATTTAAAACATATGCAGTGCCGCTCAGCAAGGAATAGTACCTTAATGTTTTATTTGTGGTTAAGGTATTAAGCAAGAAGAGCCTTTGAAAATAGATTTGTCACAGTTCCATAATTGTTAGGAATATTGAAATTTAAAGGAACAATACTGAAGTTGTAAAAAGAGAAAAAAAAATACTTTCAATTACAAAAATTCAACAGAGTGGACACAACAATAAGAGGTTAACAATTCAACAATAACCAGATGTACTCTTATCAAAAGCAACTGATAGTAATACAGTAGCAAATTTTCATTAACCACTTGCCCACTGGGCACTTATACCCCCTTCCTAACCAGGCCAATTTTCAGTTTTCAGTGCTTTAACATTTTGAATGACAATTACTCATGCAACACTGTACCCATGTGAAAATTTTGTCCTTTTTTTTACATAAATAAAGCTTTTTTGTGGTATTTGATTTTTTATTTTTTGCGCTATAAATGAAAAAAGACCAAAAATGTAAAAAAAACTCTGTGTAAACAAGCCGTAAACAAGCCCGGCTTAGCTCTTCCCCTCTCCATACCGATCGGTACACTGTGGGGGAGAGATTGGTGGCAGCAGCGCTGTAGGCTTGATCTGTAGTGCCCAGCGCTGCTAACTGACAATTCCTGCACTCATCCATCCATGCTCAGCCATCCCATCCATGCCATCCATACTAAGCCATTTTTATTCATGCTCAGCCATACTCAGCCTTACTCATTCATGCTCAGCCAGCTCCATCAATACTCAGCCATAGTCAGTCATCTCCATCTATACTCAGCCATACTCATTCATGCTTAGCCATCCCATCCATCCCCAGCCTACTCATTCATGCTCAGTCATCCACATACATACTCAGCCATACTCAGCCATCCTCATTCATGCTCAGTCATCCCCATCCACACTAAGACAGCCTCATCCATCCCATCCATGGCTCATCCACCTCCATTCATGGCTCATCCATCCCCATCCATGGCTCATCCATCCCCATCCATGGCTCATTCATGCTCATCCATCCCTATCCACAGCACATCCATCTCCATCCATGGCTCATCCATCTCCATTCATGGCTCAGTCATCCCCCTCCATGCTCAGCCATCCCCATCCACGGATCATCCATCCTCATTCATGGCTCATTTATGCCTCATATATGCTCATCCATGCCACATCAGTTCTCATCTATGCCACATCCATGCCACTACAGTGCCCATCAGTGCTACTACAGTGCCTCACAAAAGTGTAATAGGTAGTCAAATTTGATTTGAAATCTATGCCCCTAGAACACCTGATGGTGCTCCCTGTTGGGACTCTGTATGTGGCCAGGCTGTGGAAAAGTCTCACACATGTGGTATCTTCATACTCAGGAGGAGTAGGAGAATCTATTTTGGGGTGTAATTTTTGGTATGTACATGCTATGTGTTCGAAACATTGTATAAAAGGACAACTTTGTGCAAAAAGAAAATACGGTTTAATTTTCTTTTCACATTTTTTAAAAATGTGTGGGAAAAAATGACATGTTCAAAAGACTCATTGTGCCTTATTTATTATACGTTGAGGTGTTTCCTTTTCAAAATTGGGTCAATTGTTGGGCGTTTCCATTGTCCTGGTGCTCCAGGGCCTTCAAAAGTACAAGAGGTAGTCAAATGAAATGTGTATTTTATGTCCCTAGAAACCCTGATACTGCTCTTTGCATGGTAGGCCTCTGTATGTGGCCAGGCTGTATAAAAGTCTCACACATGTCATATTGTCATACTCAGGAGGAGGAGAAGAATGTGTTTTGGGGTATAATTTGTGGTATGCATATGCTGTGTGTGAGAAATAACCTGTTAATATGAAAATTTTGTAAAAAAAAAAAAAAAAAATCTTAATTTTGCAAAGAATTGTGGGAAAACATTACAACTTCAAAAAACTCACCATGCTTTTTACTAAATACCTTGGAATGTCTACTTTCCAAAAAGGGGTCATTTGGGGGGTATTTGTACATTTCTGGCTTGTTGGGGTCTCAAGAAACGAGATAGGCTGTCAGAATATAAGGTGTGATCAATTTGGGTTATTTTTACCAAAGATATGTGTGACAGGAGGGTCACTTTGGACACAGTGTGAGCCAGGAAATAATGGACATTAAGAAATATATTTTGGGCTACCTAAAATGGGTCTGTAATATTTATCCACCATATACCCAAGGATATCTGTAAAGGACTGTTTACTGTTTCTGAACTCAACAGGTTAATTGAGAGATACTGAGGTGTTCAGCCTCAATCATCTGTCTGCCTAGTGTAATGCTAATCCCAGCTTCTAAAGGACCTGTTCATTGTTTGTGGTGATTTACATTCTATTGTCCATTGTGGTTTGGGGGAATTAAGCCTATAATTATAGGTTGTGGAACTAGCAGCAGACGGGTTAATTGAAGAGATGTTGATGAATCACCTGCATACTTGTGTGTATTAGGTCTGTTATGTTGTGGGTGGAGCTGGACCATTGTTCATTTTAGGTTAATGCAGTATTGGATGGTTATAAAAGTTACAATGTTTTTCTCAATAAAGGCATTCCCTGTTTTGGAACTTGAAATACAGAGCATTGTCTCGTATCTCTGGAAGGATTAATATTATGGGAAGTGGTCGCCTGGCTGTGGAGGGTCGATAGTGGTTGTGTGTTCAGAGAGGGAATATTCTAAACGGCGTTAACCCCTTTCATGTTGGGGGGTGTCGTTACAATATGTATATGTATAAAACAAAAAAAAATGCGCAAAAACTGTAAATAAATAGATAATCAGGTGATGAAACACTGAATAAGGATCATCAGTAAAACAACTAACAGTGATTCCTTATATTTTCTCCAAATGTAACAAATTAGTGAAAAAAGAAAAAAAGAAGAAAAAAAGTGATATGTTCTCTTGGTATGAAAAAAATAAATATATATAGTCCCACAAAAACAGTGTGTAACAGTGTTTAAAAAAACACAAGAATCATTCAAAGGATAAAAAACATCCAAAGGTGCTATTGTAAATCTAACAATTATCAAAGGTGCAGCAGTCCCCAAAGTGCAGCGCTATTAACTTGTCAAATAGCCTGCTAATGTTAAATGATCCACACATATCAGATATCATGCATTTGACCATGGGTCTGCTTCAACACTTCCAATATTGCACCCCGTTCAGGAGAGAGCGTAATATAGATAGCCGGAGGGCCCCTTACCAGGAATGGTGGACTCCTATCACGGGAGTCAAACTCGCCTTGTACCAAAAGAAAGACAGCTTCAGATGTTCACACCAACAGCCAGTCTAGTACAAAAACACCTCCAAGCAGGGAATACTCAAACGGTATAGCCTTTGGGCGGGTGTCTGGTTGTTCACTTCACCTTCGATCAGCTGCTCCAAACTCTCCGTGAAGATAATTACGGTAAGTGTTGCCACTCCGTGAGTATTCAGCTCAAAGAAGTTCATTAGGTGGAAGGTGCAATGTTAAAAAAAGGAAGAGGAGATGTATGTATACATTTTTGCCAAAATGTATGAATAAAAATGACTAATTTGCTAAATCTTATAACAGAAACGTAGAAAATGCATTTTTTTTTACAGAATTGTCCATCTTTTTTCATTTATAGGGCAAAAAATAAAAAAAAACTAGCAGTGATTAAATACCACCAAAAGCACTATTTGTTTGAAAAAAAAAGGACAAAAATTTCACATGGGTGTTGCATGACTGAGTAATTGTCAATCAAAATGCGAGAGCACCGAAAGCTAAAATTTGGTCTGGTTAGGAAGGGGGTTTAAGTGCCCAGTGGGTCAGTAGTTAAATAAAATTTGATTCAGCATTTCTGTGTGCCAATACTATGAACACCAATATGTTTTGTAACATAAAAAGACCTGAGAAAATCAGGTTATCACATAAAAAAGTGTTTTTTGTTTTTTTTTAAATCACAAATTTACTTTTATCTTCAACCAGTTTCCTTCCAAAGGTAACCATTAAAGCTATGTGAAGACAAGAATTAATTAAGAAGGAGGGTATACTACAGGCATACACAAACCTAACTTAGGTAAAAACACAGCCCCAAAGAACCTTTTTAAAAGTTTTTTTTCAGAAGCTACATGATCACCTTCTGAATCTCCCTTCCTATGTAAGGCTGTGAAAGGGTTAATAGAAATGTAAGCGTTTCCCACTACTATAGGTTGCCTATTAGACAGCACAGTGACTGGAAGAATCAAAAGAGAAAAATAAATATATTACAAAGGATGGGGCTCATTAAGATCACAAGTTCATGAATAGGTACAAATTTATTTATATGGGAGTTTTTGTATAAACTTTAACCTCACCATAAACCCCCAGATTGATTGTTTACTTACTCAAATTCCTAAAGCTACACAGTTTAGCAGATACTCACCCTGCATGCAGCAGCTGACGTCAGCAGCGCATGCGCTGTGAAGGTTAGGGGAAGGTCCGGCATATCGTGCCGGAACTTGCCGTAATGGAGGACTCATTGCGGCTCGGGCCACTCACAGCGCCGGAGCCACAAATCCGGAAGAGACGCCAAGGGGAAAATGTCAGCTCTCTCGGCGGTGACCGGGATGCGATGCCGATGCTTTGTTCTAAGGTAAATATTTCATAATGAGCTAGTATGCAGTGCATACTAGCTCATTATGCCTTTGCCTCATTATGCTTTTGCCTTACAGTTTTCTTTTTTCATTTGCGGGTATACAACCACTTTATTAGAACTCCTAAACCTATCCCATAACCTGTACCTACCCTAAGGCTGCATTCACACTACAGCGCTTTGAATTGCGGGCAGGTTTGCTGCGATTCTGCCTGCGATTTGGAAACACTGATGTGGGAATGACGAATTGCGGGACTCGCATTTGAGATTGCATTCATTTGAATGTCACCTAAAATCATGGTGAGGGTTTGCACTCGTCACATTCAATGCCGTCGCCGCCATCTTGCTTCACCTTACACTACCCTTGTAAGCTACCGCGCATTCGTCAAAGTCTCATCGAGCATGTGCGGGCTTACCGGTGGACAGGTAAGCTTGTATCCGCATACACACACACAGTTTTCTCGCCAGGAAACAGGCCGATGAGAATCCCGACAAGAAAATAGAGAGCAGGTTCTCTATTTTTCTCGTCGAGATTCCCGGCAGTTTTCTCGACGAGAAAACATACACACGACCGGTTTTCTCAGCAAAAAGCTCTGCCAGCAGTTTTCTTGCCGAGAAAACCGGCCGTGTGTACGAGGCTTAATACTGGGATGACATTAAAGTTCATGTGCATGTAAAGGCAGGTGTCCCAATACTTTTGGTAATATGATATATATATATATATATATATACAGTAGAAAACGAGCAGAATGTAACACTGCGCTAGAGAAAGAAATAGTAATTTAGCTTCCAGCACTTAAAAAGTCAAGATACATACTCCACAGATAATAGTTTATACGAACAGTGCAGCACTAGCACAATAAATAAATGACATTAAGCTTTTAAATCATTAAAACACAGATTGAAGGTAAAACTTTCAAAAGTAGAACTAAAAGTCCCATATCAAAAGTCCATATAATCAGTGATAGATACTGGCCTATCCCCAGACGTACCACGATATACCTTCCGAGAGGTCGATACACGAGTGTACCTGGAAGTGAAGCTCGTAGGGATACAGCAAACTTTTGTTTATCTACCGGATTTTACTACTTGCTGATTTTATTTGAACTCCTGTAAGTGCAATCATCTTACTTAATAAATTGGATTTGTGATTTACTGCACTATGGAAGTGCTTTCTTTTCTATTTCCGAGTTCCATGTGAGCGGTGAGGATTGAAGAGATCTTATTAGGTTGTGGGGAGACCTATTTCCCTATGCTTGGTTGGACCACCTACTGTATAATCTAGTGGTCACATAGAGCTGGTAAGCAGGTTATCACTTACTTTTACTGGGTGTGGAGCAGAACTCTCTCTGGTTAAAGGAACATCACCCTTTCTTCACCTGCAGTGTTTTATGCCACACGGAGTACGGATGATGATTCTTGTATCTATCACTGATTATATGGACTTTTGATATGGGACTTTTAGTTCTACTTTTGCAAGTTTTACCTTCAATCTGTGTTTTAATGATTTAAAAGCTTCATGTCATTTATTTATTGTTCTAGCACTGCACTGTTTGTATATACTATATGCAGGGCCGGCCCTACCATGGGACCAGGTGGTACCATTGTACCAGGCGGCACTTTTAGGGGGGCGGCAAAGCTGTGAGCAGAAAAATCTATCCACAAAATGTAGCTGTAAAACTTGTATGCCCCTGTTGCCTGCCTAATTTAGGGATTATGCGCTCCTGCTCACTGCTCTGCGGCAGCAGATGCACCCCTTTCTAGGCTCCCTTCTTGAGTTCCTATGAGTCTCCCCCCCCCTGGATCGGAGCTGGTACAGTCCCAGCGAAAGTGCATGTGGGCGGAGCAGGAAGAGAACCTCACACTGCAGCATCGATCTTTGGTTCCCGCCCAGCCCACAGCAAAGCGCTCCTCCTCCAGAGCAGAGTGAAGGTGTGTAAATCACGGATGACAGGCTGGATCCTCTTCTACTGTGAGTCCCGACTGCTCTGCATTCCATATACTGTGATTATAAACGTGCCCTGAACTTTTCACTGCAGGTTTATTGAAAGTAAAATTCTTAAACAGGTTAGGAATTAGTGTGACATTTCAGGTGCTACATTATATGTAATCCACATACACATTATATCTTCTAAAAATAATGATTTTTTAATAAGATATAATGTGTATGTGGATTACATCTACAGTATGTAGCACCTGAAATATCACACTAATCCCTAACCTGTTCAAGAATATAACATTACACAGCAAAGGATGTGATTTCTTATCCCAGCCCAACTTCAAGAAAGTCCACTCTTGCAGTGTGGGGGAGGGGGGAGAAGGGGGGGCACTGTATAGTCTTTTTTTACTTGATTCTATGCTTCAGCCAGCTCCAGTGCTCTCCTCCTCCTCCCTATCACATATAGAGGAAGATTAACCCTGTATGGTCTAAATTGGAGGCTGGAGTGTGACCACTGTCACTCCTAACTGACACAGGAGCTGCGGGGGACCAGTAACAGAACTGCAGAGAGCCCGCTGAAGCAAAGTACAAGGTAAAACTGAATACACAGCAAAGAATTCATTGGGTTCAGCAGGGTCTGAATTTTTGATCGATGTGTAACCCTCTCTGTTAGACAGAAACCGATTTGTTATATCCACTTCTGCTGGAAATCCTTGTTCGATTAGCTGTTTGCAGCCAAACGGAAGCAGTGCTGATCAGTGTATTTTGATAGGGGAGAGTCCCTGCTGTCAGAATACAATTCCCACATCCATCCAACTTGTGTGGATGGAGGAATCTGTCAGCCACTTGCTTGAGCCCCATCTCGATCCAGCAATGTGCACAAGAGCACTTGCTCTCTAGTGCAGGGGGTCTCCAAACTCTCCTAAAGGGCCAGTTTACTGTCTTTCAGACTTCAGGGGGGCCGAACTGTGCCCAGTGGGAGTTAACAATGTGCGATCTGGTGTCGTTGGGAGGAATAGTGCCCCTTTTTTTGTCAGTAGAAGGAATTATGCCCCATCATTGGTGTCATTGGCAGGAATAATGCCTCAAGGGCCAGATAAAGGCAAGCAAAGGGCCACATCTGGCCCCAGGGCCGCAGTTTGGAGACCACTGCTCTAGTGGACTGTTTTTTTATAGTGCACTTTAATATTACTTTGCACTGTGTGTTTGATTTTCAGCACTGGGAGTTTGGTAGTAACTCCAAAACCAAATTGTGTACAAATGAACCATAAGAATTTGACTAGAGTTATTTGAATATTTGGGAGTTATTCACATTATATGTTATAGTATTTTACATTTTTTATTTACAGTTCCCTCACAAAATGTTTTTGCAGCACAGGGATTTTGGTCCCACATGTGATATGTAATTGAATATTTATGAGTTGTTCGCATTATATGTTTTGGGATTCGCCCCTTCATAATTTTGTTTGCAGCACTGGTATTTTGGTTCCATATTCATGTGCTATATATTTCACTTGGTAAGATTTGATAATGACACATACACTAAATTTGATATAATTTATAGGGGCTACTGCTATGCACTAGGGTGTATATACTCCTGGTCTCTGTACTCTGCAGTTTACTGCTCTTGACTTCTGCACATTGTATATTACTGTACATACTCTACCTCTGAACACTGTACACACTGCTCCTGATCCTTGTACTTTGTAATCTATCCAATTCTGACCTCTGCACTATATATATATATATATATATATAATGTATTTGTGTGTGTGTGTGTGTGTGTGTAAGATAATTGGTCATGGGGGGGCGCAGCTTGGCATGTTCGCCCTGGGTGCTGGTTGACTTTGTCCCGGCACTGCCCCCTGCACTGTGAGGCAAATTGCCCGCTCCACTCCGCGCTGCACTTCAAGCATTTTTATTATTAACTTTTTTACTAGTAATGGCAGTGATCTACGACATTGCGGTGGACAGGTTCGGACACTTTTGACACATATTTGGGATCATTGACATCTATACAGCGATCTGTGCTATAAAACTGCACTGATTACTGTGTAAATGTCACTGTCTGGAAAGGGGTTAAATGGGGAGGTGTTTCTAACTGGGGGGGATGGGACTGACTGGAGGAGGAGAGAGATCTCTGTTCCTAATCACTAGGAACAGCAGATCTGTCTCTCCTCCCCTGTCAGAATGGGTATCTGTCTGTTTACATTGACAGATCCCCGTTCTGGCTCTCTGTGGAGCGATCGTGGGTGGCATTGCGGCCGCCGGTCAAGCACAGGTCCTTTTTATACTCCAATATACATGTATAGAGCCATGACAGGTCCTCTTTATACTTCTATATACCTGTATAGAGCCATGACAGGTCCTCTTTATACTCCTACATACATGTATAGAGCCATGACAGGTCCTCTTTATACTCCTACATACATGTATAGAGCCATGACAGGTCCTCTTTATACTCCTACATACATGTATAGAGCCATGACAGGTCCTCTTTATACTCCTACATACATGTATAGAGCCATGACAGGTCCTCTTTATACTCCTACATACATGTATAGAGCCATGTAAGGTCCTTATTATACTTCTATATACACGTATAATGCCATGACTGGTCCTCTTTACACTCCTATACATGTACAGAGCCATAACAGGTCCTCTTTATACTCTTATATACATGTATAGAGCCATGACAGGTCCACTTTATACTCTTATATACATGTATAGAGCCATAACAGGTCCTCTTTACACTCTTATATACATGTATAGAGCCATGACAGGTCCACTTTAGTTATCATAATATAAAATAATGGATGTGGGGGCATTTTGGTGGGCGTGATTTTTTTTTGGGGGGGGGCAGCATTTCATTTTTGGTACCAGGCAGCACAATGTCTTGGGCCGACACTGACTATATGTATACAGTACCTTGAAAAAGTATTCATACCTCTTGAAATTTTCAACATTTTGTCACATTACAATCAAAAACGTAATTGTATTTTATTGGGATTTTAAGTGATAGACCAACACAAAGTGGCACACAATTGTGAAGTGGAAGGAAAATGATAAATGGTTTTCAATTTTTTTTTCAAATAAATATGTGTATGAATTTTTTTTTAAAGGCACTGTATACAGTATATATATATATATATATATATATATATGCTACAATGTAAAGTAGTGAGTGTACGACTTAAAATAACTCAACACACAGCCATTAATGTCTAAACCCTCTTGGGCATGGAGTTCACCAGAGCTTCACAGGTTGCCACTGGAGTTCTCTTCCACTCTTCCACTCCTCCATGACGACATCACGGAGCTGGTGGATGTTAGAGACCTTGCGCTCCTCCACCTTCCCTTTGAGGACGCCCCACAGATGCTCAATATGGTTTAGGTCTAGAGACATGCTTGGCCAGTCCATCTCCTTTAGCTTGTTTAGCAAGGCAGTGGTCATCTTGAAGGTGTGTTTGTGGTTGTTATCTTGTTGGAATACTGCCCTGTGGCCCTGTCTCCGAAGGGAGGAGATCATGCTCTGCTTCAGTATGTCACAGTACATGTTGGCATTCATGGTTCCCTCAATGAACTATAGCTCCCCAATGCTGGTAGCACTCATGCAGCCCCAGACCATGACACTGCCACCACCATGCTTGACTGTAAGTAAGACACACTTGTCTTTGTACTCCTCACCTGGTTGCCGCCACACACGCTTGACACCATTTGAAACAAATACGTTTATCTTCGTCTCATCAGACCACAGGACATGGTTCCAGTAATCCATGTCCTTAGTCTGCTTATCTTCAGCTTTCTTGTGCATCATCTTTAGAAGAGGCTTCCTTCTGGGACGACAGCCATGCACACCAATTTTATGCAGTGTGCAGCGTATAGTCTGAGCACTGACAGGCTGACCCCCCCCCCCATCCCTTCAACCTCTGCAGTAATGCTGGCAGCATTCATACATCTATTTCCCAAAGACAACCTCTGTGGATATGATGCTGAGCACGTGCACTCAACTTCTTCGGTCGACCATGGTGAGGCCTGTTCTGAGTGGAACCTGTCCTGTTAAACCGCTGTATGGTCTTGGCCTTCATGCTGCAGCTCAGTTTCAGGGTCTTGGCAATTTTCTTATAGCCTAGGTCATCTTTATGTAGAGCAACAATTTTTTTTTCAGATCCTCAGAGAGTTCTTTGCCATGAGGTGTCATGTTGAACTTCCAGTGACCAGTGTGGGAGAGTGAGAGCGACAACACCAAAGTTAACACACCCGCTCCCCAATCACACCTGAGACCTTTTAACACTAACAAGTCACATGACACCAGGGAGGGAAAATGGCTAATTGGGTCCAATTTGGACATTTTCACTTAGGGGTGTCCTCACTTGTTGCCAGCGGTTTAGACATTAATGGCTGTGTGTTGAGTTATGTTGAGGGGACAGCAAATTTACACTGTTATACAAGCTGTACACTCACTACTTTACATTGTAGCAAAGTGGCATTTCTTCAGTGTTGTCACATGAAAAGATATAATAAAATATTTATATAAATATTAATAATTAATTAAAATGTAATCAAATATTTTAATAAATCTAATGTATTAATTAATTAATTATTAAAATAACCCCATTAATTAAATGATTCCACCTACAAGACTAATGTTTAAATATACCTCTGGGTCAGAGAACATGGCCAGAATTTTTCGAGGTCCTGGTGAAGATTCTGTAAGCACCATTAAAAATACTGGCAATGAGGCTGCAAGTTCCTTTGTAAATACTGGAAATGATACCAGGAGTTCAGGCCACAATTCTGTGAGCAGCATACTAAGATACTGGCAAAGGTTCTGTGTGTACTAATAATAGTACTACTAGTACTGACAATGATATAGTGAGCAGCATTGGAAGCACTGTCAGGGATTCTGTGAGTAAAAGTTCTGTATGACAGGGATTCTAGAAAATTGTGTAAAGGATTCTGAAAGCAGGCGTTCTGGAAGTCCTGGTGGACCTTGAGGTACTGTAACACATAAGGGTTGATTTACTAAAACTGGAGAATGCAAAATCTACGGCAGCTGTACATGTAGCCAATCAGTTTCTAACTTTAGCTTGTTCAATTATGGTTTGACAATAAAAATTGAAAGCTGAAAGTTATAAGAAGAGCATGTGCCGATGTTTATGGGTGCTATATGTTAACAATATACAATGGGTGGTAGAACAAAATTGTAGATAACTTTATAAAATTTCCTGAATTTTCAGCAGACACCATTCTTTTGTTGCTTTTGTGAAAATGGGGGTCATATTATGATAAGGTACAACTAGTAACATGTTTTAGTCATTCACCTTTTTGCAGAGGTGAATGACATCTGAGGTTTTCCATATTGGAGCTAGTCCGACAGCAGGACTGAGGCCATTCTGTTAAATGGGTAGCATGCGCCAGTGACACTGTGCCTGTTTACAGTGCTGATGAACCTATGTGATTTCCTTGTCAAAGTATTTTATTGGACATATATATTAGTCACATACAGATCATATGTAATACATGTTGTTGATATTTGTCCAATTATTACAAATATAGAAAAATAACAAATAATAGGGTCTACAGAATATATCCTAATGAAAATTATAAGGACTTAAATGAGATAGAAAGTAAATAAATCCTTGTACTAATATATTCAAGACTGTAGTTGAAAGAAATATTTAACATATTAACTATAAATTGATCTGTATCTTCGAAAAAAGTAATGTAGAGTAATACTGTAGCTTCAATAAGGTGCGTTATGAAGTAAGAATAATAGAGAAAAGAAAAGAGAAAAAGAAGTAAATATATTAAAATAAAATAGGGTAAAATAAAATTAGATAGATAATATAAAATAAAATAGATGGAATAGAATAGTAGGAAACCAGAGGGGGGGGGGGAGTGTAGGAGTCCACCTGAATGGCCTGAATGAATCGGTCCGCGGCTTGAGGGTTTAAGTAAAACACAGTGTTCACTATATTGAGCAGGGTAGCTCCCAAGCTTCAGAAATTTGGTTTAGTAGCTAGTTTAACCGATTGAGTCCTCCGGCTACCATGGCATGAGAATCGAGTTGTCACTAATAAAAGGTAGGTGAAATTTAATCCAAGGATCCCAGATCTTTTCAAAGATTGGAATTTGATTTCTTTCTACAGCTAACATTTTGGCGTGAGACATAAAGTCATTTACTCTATTTATGGTCTCGGATATCTCCAATTTAGGGGTCTTCCATGCCTTTGCTACTGTTTGCTTTGCTGCTGTAAGAAATTGAATGAGGAGTTTGAATTGTTTATGTGTAATGAGATCAGGTTTTAGATTGAGCAAGGCTGTGGCTGGGTCTGGTTGCACAGTGAAACCAAATATCTTGGAGGCAGTTTCAAATATCTGTTCCCAAAATAATTGCACCAACGGGCAGGACCACCAAATGTGTAAGTGCGTGCCCGGATCTGGGCAACCCCGAAAGCATAGGCCTGTTTGGTTTGGTATGAATTTGGCCAATCTGGAGGGAACGAGGTACCAACGAGACAAAACTTTGTAATTGGTTTCAACCGCCAGGATATTTGGTGAAGAAGATTTTGTTACAGACCACATTTTGGACCAATCATTCATATCGAATGTTCTCTTCAGGTCCTTCTCCCATTTACGTGCATAAGGTGGTTTATCTAAACCGGGATAAGTGGAAATGTGGGAGTATATAGAAGATATAATGCCTCTTAAGTGAGGATCTTTCATGCATGTAGATTCAAAAATCGTAAGTTGGGTTAAGGAGACATCTGTATTTAGCAAAGGTGCATAAAAGTTTTTAATTTGGAGGTATCTGAAAAGTTCAGAGTTCGGTAGGTTGTAGGTGTCACAGAGTATAGGAAATGTATGGAAGGATGAAGGAGAAGTTAAGTTACTAAGCCGAGTAATATTTAATGAATTCCAGACCTTAAATGATTTAGGAGAGACCCATGCTGGGTAGAAAGCAGGGTTTTTCAGGAATGACAAGGAGGCTTGTGAGAAGATTGTAACTGATGTTTAACTCTAAGTTTGTCCCATATAGATAAAAAGTATTTAGTAATGGGGTTACGTAGGGTTTTCCGTTCCTTAGGTAGGAGCCATAATAGATTGGAAATAGAAAGAGGGTCACATTCTGCCGCTTCTATCATTACCCATAGGGGTATTTTATATGTAGCATGATATTTAGTGAGGCTAGCAATGTGTGCGGCTCTATAATAGTTAGCGAAGTTCGGAAACCCAAAGCCTCCTTTGAGTTTTGGTAAGTGTAGTGTATGAAGCGATACACGGGGTTTTTTGGAGCCCCAGACAAATGTTGATGTTCGTCTTTGGAGAATTCTAAGATAATAAGGTGGGATAGGGATCGGTAAGACTCTAAATAAGTACAGTAGTTTTGGAAGGATTGTCATTTTGATTGCATTAATTTTACCTATCCATGAAATTGGGAGATGTGACCATTGTTGTAAAAGTGTTGTTATTTGTTTGAGGAGTGGGGGATAGTTTGCTGTAAAAAGATCAGAATATGAGGCCGTCAGGTGAATCCCTAAATAGGGGATTGACCTCTCAGTCCATATGAAAGGAAGTGCATTTTTGGCCGAGTCGGATTCCACTTTGGAGAGGGATATAGCTAAGGCTTTGGATTTTTTGAGATTTATTGTAAGCCCCGAAATCATTGCAAATTTGTCTAAAATGAGCAGTAGGTTGGGACCAGAAACTTGTGGGGATGATAGAAATAGGAGTATGTCATCCGCAAATAGACATAATTTATGATGGTATCCAGCAGTTTCTATGCCCATAATTGTTGGGTCTGTGCGGATTCTTTGGGATAGGGGTTCAATTAGGAGGGCGAATAGAAGGGGGGAAAGTGGGCAGCCCTGGCATGTTCCTCTTTCTATATTAAATGAATTAGATTTGTATCCTGCATATTTAATATATGCGATTGGTCTGTTGTAAAGCGCTGCGATCCATGTTAGGAAGTGAGGGCCAAAGCCCCATCTTTGCAATGTGTAGTGGAGGTAAGGCCACGATATGGAGTCGAAAGCTTTTTTTATATCAAGGGATAGAAAACAGGAGGGTATACGATGGTTTTTAGCTATGTGAGCTAGCAATACAGCCCGGCGGACATTGTCACTCGCCTGGCGCTTTGGCATGAATCCTACTTGATCCTTGTGGATAAGCTTACCTATTATGCTATTTAGTCTTTTGGCTAATATTTTGGCTAGAAGTTTAATGTCTAAGTTCAGAAGGGAAATAGGGTGAAAATTTGTACATAAGGTATCATCAGTAAGAGGTTTAGGAATCATGCAAATAATGGCAGTTAAAGTTTCTTGTCTAAAAGATTCTTCTAATAATACATTGAAAGCTTCCGCTAAGATTGGTGATAGTATGTCTGCGTAGGTTCTGTAATATAAGGTTGAGAAGCCATCTGGGCCTGGCCTCTTATTAATGTTAAGATCTTTGATGGCTTCAACGACATCATTAGATGTAATATTATCTTCCAATAACTTATTTTGGTCAAGAGAAAGTTCTGGTAGATTTATATCAGAGAAAAATGCATCTGCTGTTTCCGGGTTGAAGTTATTAGATGAAGTATATAATGAGGTCAGATGTGAATGAAATTTCTGAACTATTTTGTTGGGATTGCAAGTGTAGACATCTTTTGCCAGTTTTAGGCGAATTGGTTTGAAGGGTTTGTTCAGAGAATTGAGTG
Organism: Rana muscosa; assembly: GCA_029206835.1. Taxonomy (NCBI): domain Eukaryota; kingdom Metazoa; phylum Chordata; class Amphibia; order Anura; family Ranidae; genus Rana; species Rana muscosa. The sequence continues at coordinate 704,981,520 of CM055118.1, forward strand.
TACGTGCAAGGTAGGTACCTGATTTATTGGCTTTCATAAAATAGTTGTGTCTTGAACGTTTATAGGATTTTTCCACTGCTTCAGTAAGAAATAGATCGTATGCAACTCGAGTCTTGTCTAATCGGGATTTTGTTAATGTTGATGGATTGTCTTGATGGGCTATAAAGGCTGTATTAAATTCCCTTTCCAGTTTACGAGCCAGTGTCTTCCGTTCGCGTTTAAATATGGCTGATTGTTTCTGAATTGTGTTACGTATAACTGGTTTATGGGCTTCCCAAACAGTTAGTGTGCTAATTTCTGGGCTAGAATTGAGGGTTATATATTCTTTAATGGCTTGTTTAATGGTTTGGCGATGAGATGGGTGTTTGAGTAGGATATCTGGGAGATTCCAAGTAGGGTCGTGGCCTTTGGGTAATGTTGATTTAATGGAAGTAAGTACTGCATTATGGTCGGACCATGGGATAGGGACTATATCTGCTGCTATGATTTCAGGGAGCATACCTATGGTCAGGAATATGTGGTCAATCCTTGAAAATGTTTTATGTGGGTGGGAGTAGTAGGTATATTTCCGTTTAGTTGGATTAACTTCTCTCCATGAATCAACCAAGTTATATTTGGATAGAATTTGTGAAAAATATTTTTTAGATGTAATTTGGGATTGTGTGTATGGGGATTTATCCAGAAATGGGAGGAGGACCTGGTTAGAGTCACCACACAGCATAACTGTTCCTATCTTATGATCATTCACAACTTGTAGTAAATGTGACATAAATGGATTAGGTTGTTTATTTGGTGCATAGTAGGAAACTACTGTTATTGCCTGGTCAACAACGTGGCCCGTAAGAATTAGATAACGTCCTTCAGGATCTTTTATTTGAGATTGAAGTGTAAATGGGGTAGAGCGATGAAAGGCTATGAGAGTACCCCGTTGCTTGGAGGCAGCCGAGGCCGTATATGTTTGCGGATAGAAATTGGAAATACATTTTGGTGTGGAGGTATTTGTGAAGTGGGTTTCTTGTAAGCAAACTATGTGAGCCTTTTTGGCATGAAATATACGGAATGCCTTGGTTCGTTTCTGGGGGATGTTTAGTCCCTGAACATTCAGGGACAGAATGTTTAATGGTGCCATGGCAGTCGGATGGACCAAGGGGACTTACCCGTTACCAGGTTATTCAGGTCATTCGATGCCATCCAAGTGAACTCGAAGAGGGGGAGAAAAGGAGGATTGAAGATGAGTACTATAATCGGGCTGCTCAAGTCAGTTGATACAATCCAGGTGGACTTGAAGAAAGAGGAGAGAAAAGGAATAGAGGTGAGTACTGAAGTGAGGAAAATAAATAAAACAGAAATGGTTAGAGAAAATAATAAGAAATTCAACAGAAAAACACATTCAAACATATCCCGTGAGTGGGGACAAAAATCACCCTCAGGGGAAAGGGTGCTTCCATCAGACTTCCACATATTATGTGGCTGAATGAGGGAGGCAAAATAGGGCACATAGATCTCCCGTTCATGGGAGGAGAGCCTTCTAATGAAAGCTTCTTAATAATGTACCTAACTGTAAACCACACGACTTATAATGAAAACTATTAAAGTTAACTATAATTAGTTAAAAAGGGGGCAACAGGGGAAATGGGAAATAAGAGAATGGCATCTGACTACCCCAGGGTTTCCTGGTATGGAAGTAAGATGTGCTAAGGTAGTGATTAAGGGATTTGGGGGGTGAAAACTGGATCAGTTAACAATAAGGGTATAACAGAAGGATCTACCAGGAAAGGTAGAGTGAGGAATTCCTAAAATTACAGTGCCAAAACTACCTTAAAACTTCCTAATGATAGGCTAGCGGTCAGCAAAGTCATAAAAATTAAAACGAATGGGACCTTTGGTCATAATACATCTTATGAATGCCAATAGACCTTACAGTTGTGTCCATTACTTTATATATACATATACATATACACATACATACACATACATATACATACACATATACATACATACACACACACACACACATACACACATATATACATACATATACATATACATATAAAAGATAAATAATAATAAAAAACACACTATGCATGCAATGGGTTAAGCAAAGAACTTAAAACTATGATTATAATTTGTAAATGCAGTCTTGGTGAGTCAACTGAAACAGAGAAAATTGAAACTAAAGGTTGAGCATGCAAATCTGGAGGACAAAAAGGGAAACAGGATGTAGCGTCTTGAATTAGAGAACTAAAAGGGATAAGGTGAAGCCCTGAGATTCTTTAGAAAGACTAGAAAGGGTGAAAAAAGAGTCAATTTCACAGTTATAGGAGCATCCTTCAGTCCATAGAATCATTTCGTTCCTGAGGAGGTGATGTGTAGCGACCTCTCTTGTGAGTTGGATGGGTACCATTGTTCAGGTTGGGATGGGAAGGGTTTCCTGTGGATGAAAGAGATGTTGATCTCCTGCGGGTTGGGGTATTTCGTGGGACTGGTTCCATGAGATTCAGGTCCAAGAGGGTTTGCTGGAGTTCATCAAAGGATCTACAGGTGTATTTCTTCCCTTTGTAGGCAAAGCGTAGGGAAAATGGGAACCCCCACTGATAGATGATGTTGTGGCGCTGTAATTCCAGGAGAAGGGGCTTCATTGCACGCCTTTTTGCAATCGTTATCTGGGACAAGTCAGCAAATAATTGAAAGTCATTGCCATGGAAATTCAGCTGCTTTTTGTCCCTGGCAGACGCTAGGAGCTGTTCCTTTGTGCGATAAAAATGTAATTTCACTATTATATCGCGTGGGGGGCCATCAGGCTTTTTTGCAGCCAGGGCTCGGTGGATCCTGTCAAATTCTAACCTCTCAGTAGGAATGGCTGGTTGCAATTCCTGGAACAAAGCAGTTATGGTGGATTGTAGGTCAGTGATAGTTTCAGGAAATCCCCTGATACGTAGGTTAGACCTTCTGGCCCTATTCTCACGGTCTTCAAGTTTGGTTTGAAGCAATAAGTTTTCCTCTTTGAGGTTCTCTATTTCCATAGAGTGTTCAAGAGAAATTTTTTCCAAATCATCTACTTTAAGTTCTAGTGTTGCTGTGCGCTTACCAAGTTCTCTTATTTCTCTGGTGAGATTAGCTGTAATTTGATCTGATGTTTGTTTTAAGGCTTTGTTCAACATGTGTTCAAATTGCTTTAATACAGCTGGAGTTACATGAGAAATCTGTATGGGGTCTTGTGAGGTAAATAGTTCACTGTCAGAATCAGCTGGGGAGTCAGGTTGTGTCAGGCTTTGTCTGTGAGAGCGCATAGAGGCTGTGTATGAAGAGGGGGGAGGTGCCATTTTAGCTGCAGTTTTCCCCTTCATGAGGGGATTCTTTAACTTTGCACGGCCGCCTCCCAAAGCCATAGTTTCCCCTACAAATTGACCAGAATAGTCCCGGGTACTAGCTTAACCCCGTGGGTATGTCCAAATACTTGCGGGTTATGTGGAAATATTGGCTCTCCTCCCGAATGGTGTGGAGCTCTAACTCTGCATGACTGCACTGCTAGACTCCACGCATGCACCCCCGAACCTATATGATTTCAATGCAGTAACTAGTTGAGATCCTGCTAAGAGGATCTGTTCATTTTAATATGTGTACAGTACTTGCTTCCTCCTTTGGCCAATTGTTCCCCTGTTTAGCATCTTATAGTATCTAGTACCAAGAACTGCAAATCAATTTTACTTGTAAGGTTCACTATATCTTCATAAATAAACAATAGTTATATTTTCTGATAAACATGCTATTTTATTACATCCTTAATATAACTTGGTGATCTACTGGATTAGGCAAAACAACAAAAAAAAAACAGGCTTGTGATATAAAGCACACTGATTTACGTTGGCAAAGGTATTGGTAATTGACAATCCTAATGGGATCATTGTCGACCTGGAACAATACTGGGCACTAAGTGTAGAATATATGTTGACTGCAGTAATGATTTTTTTCTTTAATGAGGCTGAATTGTTCAGCGGATAAAGAATAAGGATCTGCTGCACCCCATTTAGTTTAGTTCTCTAACTGAAAAGTGGAACAAGGTTTAAAACATGCTGGTTTCTAATTAAAAGAAAAACTATGAAATTATCCCTATAGAGTGCACTTGATTGGATCAGATACTGACATCCATTGTTTTGTAAGGAATTTAGAGGTATAAGCCTTTTTGTTATACCATACATCATACATTTTTTTGTTGAAACTCAAAAAACTTTTCCTAGTACAAACAAAAATAAATCCCCAAACCAGCTTTAAGCATGGGGTTATTTAAGGTTGTGTTCTATTACTGTGCATTTCTATTTTTTACTAAAGTATTTTTCTAACAGGGATTCTGGCCACAAAATATGGCTCTTGAATATATCCAATTAGCAAAACCTGTTTTTGGCTTAAATGTTACATTATAAATGCTATAACAACCCTGCTTTAATTATATAGACTTGAAGCAAAATATTATGTTCCTTATTTACTCTTTAAGTTCTGCATGCTTTTTTGTATATGCTATTTGGTATTTGGTTTAGAAATTAATCACACACACTTATTAAAACAGTTTGAAGACAGAGTTACCTAAAACAATTGTGTTCAGTATATATATATATATATATATATATATATATATATATATATATATATATATATTTGTTAATGTTTCATGTTTATATTAATTTTATTACATGCAAAAGTGGTGTTAAATGAAAATCAGAGAACTTTCTAAAGAAAAAATGTCCTGGGCAATTAATTTACTTAAATCCCAACTCCCCCTTTCTCTCTGGGAATTCTTCCGCTTGTCTGCTTGAGGACCCTGCCAGCAAATTACAAAAATATAATAAATGTAAGATGCCCAGAGTTCTGTGATTGGAGAAGAGGAGAAGAGGGGTGGACAAACATCACTATAAATAAATCCTGCAGTGTTCATATGTACACAGATTTTATGTACAATGGTTAGTTTAGCCATTTCAGCCCCGGAAGGATTTACCCCCTTCCTGATCAAGCCATTTTTTGCAACACGGCACTGCGTTGCTTTAACTGACAATTGCAGGGTCGTGCGATGTTGTACCAAAACAAAATGTATGTCCTTGTTTTCCCACAAATAGAGCTTTCTTTTGGTGGTATTTGATCACCTTTGCGTTTTTTACTTTTTGCGCTATAAACAATAGAAGAGTGACAATTTTGAAAAAAAACACAATGGGGGTGATTTACTAACAACACTGCGCTGCGCCGGTTCATACCTTAATTGGTGCGCCGGATAAATCATTAATTGGCGGCGCAATGTGATAGTAAATAAAAATATCAGCAGCGTTTCTCTGTCTCTAATCAAAACCAATGGTTCCCTATCGGAGCCCATTGATTTGAATAGAGGTCGCACCAGAAGTCGGATCAAGATGATCCGACTTGCGGGGCGACTCGTGTGCCAGTTCACACAGGGGCAGCGCGACTTTGCGAGGCAACTTGGACACAACTTGAGCGTGAACCACACGCTCAAGTCGTGTCCTGGAGGCAATTTGAAGTCGCCTCCAGGACAGGCTTCTTTGCCAGTACCTGCCCGAGAGAATGTTTCCAGCGCGGTCCCATCGCGCTGGTTCTCGGCGACAGGGTACTGCACACCTCGCGCTCGCTGTCCCCTGTGTTTGGTATGAATCATGAGGGGGAACTCCTCGCCAAATAAAAAAAAAATGGCATGGGTTCCCCCCAAGAGCATACCAGGCCCTTAGGTCTGGTATGGATTTCAAGGGGAAGCCCCTACGCCAAAAAAACGGTGTGGGGGTCCCCCCCAAATCCATACCAGACCCTTATCTGAGCATGCAGCCCGGCTGGTCAGGAAAGGGGTGGGGACGAGCAAGCAGCCCCCTCCTGAACCGTACCGTACCCCCACCCCAAAGCACCCTGCCCCCATGTTGATGGGGACAAGGGCCTCTTCCCGACAACCCTGGTCGTTGGTTGTCGGGGTCTGCTGGTAGGGGGCTTATCAGAATCCGGGAGCCCCCTTTAATAAGGGGGCCCCCTGATCCCGGCCCCCCACCCTATGTAAATGAGTATGGGGTACATCGTACCTCTACCCATTCACCTGATGGGAAAAAATGTCAATAAAAAAACACTACACAAGTTTTTAAAGTAATTTATTAGGCAGCTCCGGGGGTCTTCTTCCGACTTCAGGGGTCTTCTTCCAACTTCGGGGTCTCTTCTTCTGCTCTCCGGTGTCGTCTATGCACTCTCTGGTTCTTCTCCCGCTCTCCGGTGCCTTCTCCATGCTCTCCGATTCTTTCTGCCTTCTGCCGGGCGCCTCCGCTATCTTCTTCCAGCTCTTTTGCTAGCGGCGGCCCGGTCTTCATTGTCGTCTTCTTCCCTCTTCTCTCCGCCCGGAGCGCAACGACTTATATAGGCATGGGGTGTGGCATCACCCGGTGACCCCACCCCCATATGACGTCACAGTCCCATCAATTAAATTTTTGCGGGGTTCCCCTTCAAGGTTCTCCGCACACGAGTCGCCCCGCAAGTCGGATCATCTTGATCCGACTTCTGGTTCGACCTCTATTTAAATCAATGGGCTACCATAGGGAACCATTGATTTTGAATAGAGAGAAAAACGTGGCTGAAAGCTAGCGCGGGGAAACGTGCATTGAATTCAATGCAAAACGTGGAAAAAATCACGTTAAAAACACTGCTTTTTTCCTGGCGTCTGTACGAGCTTTACAGCCCATTTTTTAAAACGTCTGTGGGCATGAGGCCTAAGAAAAAAGGGAAAAAAAGCACTGGACTGCATCAAAAACGCGCATGCAGAAAAGCACCTGGAACGCATCCGGACTGCGTTTCCAAGGTGTGAACTGGCCCAGTTGCGTTTAACCTAGTTTTTTCAGAAAGCAAAAAAAATGCATTCAGACGCCAAAGATTTCCACGTTTCAGACATCAAACGCGGCTAAACGCGGTACCGCGTTTAGCCGCGTTTTGGTTTATAAGCGTTTTTAAAGGTGACCTTTTTTTTTACATTGAAAAACTCAAAAATGATGGCAAATTATGAAAAACCATTAAAAATATATTACAGCTTTTCTCCATTGTTTTGGCTCATTTCTTGAAACAGAAATTACATTCTCAAAACTCTAAGATCATTTGGCAAAACAGTCTTACAGTTCAGCACAACACTATAACTCACGTGCAAAAGCTCATATCTCTCCCAAAACTGTTCACTCATGCTTCAAAACCATATTCCTTTCCCATATAAAGAGTCAGTGCCCCTAAAATGGCAAAGATTCTTCCCAATTGCTTTGGCTCATTTCTTGAAACAGACCAGACGTTCTCCACTCTCTTGGTGCTTTTACCAAAATAACCTGGCTGGTTCGGCACAACACCATGGTTCACCTTCAAAAGCTCATATCTTTCCCAAAACAGTTCACTCGTGTGTCAAAAATAAATTTCTTTCTCATTCAAATAGTCAGTGCCCCCAAAATGCTTTGTCCCTTTGGAATTGTGTAAGCACTGCAAGTCAAAATGTTTAGATGTGTTGTCTCTATGGCAGAGGACCATTGAAATATCCCTCATGTCCACCTTTCAGTCTTAGCCCATTGACAATGTTTACTGTACAGTTTTTGTCTAGCTAACTGAATACAATTGTGTATAAAACTGAAAAAAAAATAAAAGATTTTAGGGTAAGACATCACACATTGCACTCATACTGCCAAGGAAATATTACTTTACAGTGTTGTAACCATTATCATTCACACACAATAACTTCCATACATCAGAGTAAAAAGAAAATGTATACAGCATAATATACGGAAATATAAACACACAAACAAAAAACAATGAAAATTACATTTAGCCTACAATGCTGTAAATAAAGCTGGAGTTTCACAACTACTGTAACATCTCTTCACTGGCCACTGTCCTCACCCTCCTGCCCATCCACACGCTGCTGTCTGTCTGGCCACAGATTCTCATCAACATCGCAGCGTATATCCTCCCTTGCGATGCAACGAGGAAAGAAATGGCGTGCATGTCGCAACCATCCCCTACACTGATCTCCTGTAATATCCTTACAGGTAGCGTCCATTGCATGGAACAGGGACCTCTGATCTTGAGCCCGATGCTCATACACTCTCCACCTCCAAGCGGAGAAAAACTCCTCAATAGAATTGAGGAAAGGAGAGTAAGGTGGTAGGAACACCATATCCATCCTTGGATGAGCAGTGAACCAGGCCCTGATAAGCGGGCCACGGTGGAAATTCACATTGTCCCATACAATTATATATTGTGGTAGGTGAGGCCCTATGAGACCTCTCTCATTTTCAGGGATCAAATCCAAATGAAGGCCGTCCAAGAAGATGTGGAGCTTCTATATATTGTATGGGCCAAGACTGGGGATGTGAGTGGCCACACCATTCTCAGAAAGGGCAGAACACATAGTTATATTGCCCCCTCGCTGGCCTGGGACATCCACCGTGGCCTGGTGGCCAATAAAATGACGGCCACGTCTTCGGCCCTTGGCCAGGTTGAAGCCAGCCTCATACACATGGGTACTGAAACCAATACATTTTGGGAACCACTGCTTACGGTAATTGTAAAAGGGTTATCTTGATGGACAACCAGTGACTGACTTACATGTACATACTGGTACAGCAGCTCTTTCACTCTGTCAGAGTTCCTCTCAAATGGTACCCTGTAAATTTGCTTCATTGTCATCTGATGCTTCTTCAATATGCAGGCTATTGTGGAGATGCTTATAGAGTTGACATTTTGGAATATGGCAATGTCTTGTAGGATTGCAATGCGGATCTGTCTCAATGTGATGACATTATTTGCAAACACCATGTTACAGATCTCTTGTTCTTGTTGTTCATTGAGAAGTTTTCCTCGGCCACCCGTGCCAGGTTGTCCAATCCTAGACATAGAATTCAAAGGACAACACTCCATTCATAATTTATACCTTATGTATTCTGTACAGAATGAGTTACCAATGTAATCGTATTGTTGTTTTACTTACAGTAACTTTACCACAACTCTAATGCATCACTGCAAAGTGATTGGAATACTACTGTAAACTGTATCATCAATATTGTAGAAAATAAACTATTCCATACTATTCCATAGTTTATTTTACTGTAGGCCTATCACACACACAGACACACACACACACACTAAATGAATACGTAAATTAGTAAATAAACATATTTGTTGCTCTATGCACAGTGTCCTGTCCTATACATTATATAATTCCATCATTGACTGACTACATACCTGTTTTCCCTGCAAAAGGTTTGGATGATAGAGGAGACTGTAGAGCGAGGCACATTAGGCTGCACTCTGCGGCCTGCCTCCGCCATTGTGAGGCCAGGGTTGATGACATGGTCTATAATTGTGGCCCGAATTTCATCAGGGACAGCATGGTGTCTTCGTGCTCCTCGGCCTCTTCCCCCTATTCCACCACCACGCACCCTTACTACTTCTCCTCTTCTTCTTCCTCTTCCTCGAGCAGGCAGTTGCCCTTGTTCATTCACTTGGCCAGGTGCCTCCATGTTCAGAAATTGTACTGGTCCTGCATGGTCAAGCTCTATATATACATGTTTGGCAGCATTCACAATCATGGACAGCATCTGTCAGGTAACTAAACATACTGTTTGATTGGTCACCTGGGACCAACTCCAACTCGTCAAGTTCTAGTTGCACCTGACTGTCAATTGCTGTAATCATTTTATCAAATGTTCCAAGAGATTTATATATGGTATTCATGGTATTATGTTCCTGAATAATTTTGACAATTGAACAGACTATTGTGCATGTGATGACTTAAACAATGAAATGACGCTGACGCGTTTTGGAGAGAACAACCATTAGACTGAGAATTGACAATCAGTTTAGATCAACAAGATCTATTCACTTGGAAATTGTGCTAAATGTAGGCTAATTGTACTTAATCATTTGAAAGATGTCCTGAGACATTGAGACATGTACTGAGACATTTGCAATTTGATGAAATGAATGAGAAATTCAATTCAGTTGTGAACAATTGCCAAGTGGTTTGGAGATTTGTCCATGTTGTTTTGAGAATGTAATTTCTGTTTCAAGAAATGAGTCAAAACAATGGAGAAAAACTGTAATAAAAACTGTAATTGCTTGCATTGCATTGTGGACAATCCACAACTTGTGGCAGGTGACGTGGCCAGGTGACGTGGCAGGTGACATGGCCAGGTGACGTGGCAGGTGACATGGCAAGTGGACAATCCACAACTTGTGGCAAGTGATGTGGCAAGTGACACGCTAAATACAAGTACACTGCTGCTCTCTCAGCTGCTGCTACTCACTCTGGTCTCACAAACTGTCTGAAATGGTTAATAATACTGTTTCTTGAGCTTAGGGAGGGTCCTTGATGTTTCCTAACTAAACGCTTATAGACGAAAACGCGGCTAAACGCGGCATGCAAACGTGACAAAACGCGCGTTTATAAACGCCGGTTTCAACCTTAGTTCAGAAGACTTTGCACCAGCGTCCCATGTACATGGGGCCTAAAAACAGCTATGCCATTTACAGCTCAAAAACGCCATGGTGGGCATGAGGCCATAGGCTAACATGGAGAGGCGTTCTTAAGCTGCAAAAAACGCTCAAACAAGCGGCTGGAAAAACGTCCGTGTGCATGTGAGCCTTATATTAACCACTTGCTTACTGGGCACTTAAACCCCCTTCCTGCCCAGACCAATTTTCAACTTTCAGCGCTGATGTATTTTGAATGACAATTGCGCGGTCTACAACATTGTAACCAAAATGTAATTTTAATAATTTTTTTCACACAAATAGAGCTTTCTTTTGGTGCTATTTGATCACCTCTGCGTTTGTTTTTTCTTTTTTTCTATAAATACAAAAGGGCGAATAAAAAAAAATTAGGATATTTTAATATTTAGTTAGAAATTTTTGAAAAAAGGTAATTTGTCTCCTTCATTGATGTACAATGATGGGCACCGATGGGCACCGATAAGGCGGCAAGGGTGGGCACTGAGAGGTGGCATTGCTAGTTGGCATTGGTGGGCACTGAGAAGTGGCACTGCTAGGTGGCAATGATAGTTGGCAGTGATGGGCAATGATAGTTGGCAGTGATGGGCACTGATAGGTGGGACTGATTGGCACCAGTGTTGGGCATTGATAGGTGGCGTGCAGGGGCTACTGATTGTCACAGATGACGCTGAATTGCCTCTTCCTCTTCGGGCCTGATGTCCCTTGCACATAAGCCGGTGATTGCCTTTTTTTATGCTCACGCTGTCAGCACAAGGAGAAAACAAAAACCATTACCGAGCTTTTGTTTACATCACGTGATCAGCTGTCATTGGCTGACAGCTGATCATGCGGTAAGGGGCAGGGATTGGCCCCTTACTCGGATCTGTGATCACCCAAGTCTCAGTGACTCGGTGACCACAGCGCACGCGCAAAGGGGAGGACGTCTATTGACGGACTCCCGGCAATTGAGGACCGTGCTGTGGCTGTCAATCAGCTATAGCGCTGATCTCAAGTGGTTAAAGAGTGTCTAAATGGGCCATTGACATGCATCACAATTGAACTTAGGAATGTGTCTTTGCAAAGTTAAACTAAATTAAATCCTTTCTTATTTTTGCTTGGGGATAGAGTGCAGAGGGATTAGAAGTCTGGACAGTTTTTGGGGATGTCTGCACCCCTGATAGGGTGAAAACAACTCCCAAATAATTCACTTCCTGTCACATAGCCACACAGGAAGTGAGGGTAAATCCCTACCAATGTCTTTCCTTGGGGACACAAAAGTCAATCTAAATAGTTTCCCAATTATGTCCATTGCACTCCAGCATTTTGCTGGGTACACCCCAAATTATTAGGTATCTTGGACTTTGGGGTTTATTTACTAAAGGCAAATCCACTTTGCACTACAAGTGCACTTGCTGGATATCCGAGGGGGACATGCAAGGAAACAAAAAAAACACAATCTTTGCTTCTACATGATTGGATGTTAAAATCACCAGTGCTTCCCCTCATATTTTCAGCAACTACACTTGTACTGCAGAGTGGATTTGCCTTTACTAAACCCCAAACTACCTAATGATTTGGGGTGTACACAACAAAGTGCTAGAGTGCAATTTGCTTAATGGGGACACTAGTTAGATTGATCTGTGTGTCCCCAAGAAAAGACATTGGTAGTGTTTTACCTTCACTTCCTATTTAGCTGTGTGACAGGAAGTGAAGCCAAATTTACTAAAAGGGACACAAAGTCCAACCTTAAAAAAAACAAGCAGGGGTTCTAACACTTACTTGGTTTCCCTCAAAATGCCCACAATTAGAATAGCCTTGAGCTATTTTTAAGTGCAGTGCTCTAAATCAGTGCTTCTCAAGTACCCCCAACAGGCCATGTTTGCAGGTTTTCCTTCATATTGCACATGTGCTTTAAATCACAGTCAATGGTTTGGTATTTTGGACAGCAATTCTCGATGAGATAAATTCACAAAACATGTCCTGTTGGGGGTACTTGAGGACTGAGGCTGAGAACCACTGCAGTAAAAAGGAAAATTGAATACTTACCGCTCTGTATTTTTTCATTTCCTGGTGACTATCCATGGCAGCACACAATCCATGTATATGCTACCATGAAGGCACCAGGTGAGACAAATCACACCTGTTTTGTTTTGACATGCCAATCAGCATATTTAAGCTGCAGCTATCACATTTGTTGCATAGAAAACAAAAAGCAAACATCAAACTTTGCATCAAATTTTATTGGTCAACAAAACAGGACTTGGAAAAAAGAAAGGGAAGCAAAAAAAAAAAAATGAAGGTAAATTTGAAACATTGGTCACAACATCTTGAGAAAGATTTAGCAAAATAATGCAGCACAGACAATTAAATCAAAGTGAACAAACGATACACATTAACAACATCAAAAATATTTCAGGGGAACATATCCCCCACACAAAAAAATACAATCAACAAAAGTAAAACAAACATGTGTTTTGCAAAGACATAACAAATTAAATGCATATGTTACAAACTCGATAAGGACACCAAAATGTACTTTTTGCCAGACACACACACACAATCTTGCCTCTTTTCAGGGCAAGGGAGAGAATGCTATCTGCAAGCTTTATATAACCTAGGTTTGTGTGCTAATGAGGCAATTGAAAACACATGCACAGTCCATAAAACGGCACAAACGATGGCACAAATACCCCTCCGATCCGGGGGGGCAAACAAAGAGCCTAACATGGGCAAAAGTTATACAACAAATACCATTGCAGTCTATGGGAACTGACTTGTTAATTTTGCAAGTCCCCACTTGGCTGGCTTATCTTCTAGTTATTGGCCTTAAAATGGGAAAGGGGGCCCAGGTCCCACCCTAAGGGACATTTATCAATGTACCAATTTGGACAACACCAAAAACAAAACAAGGAGAAGTGCATTTAAATATGCCAAATTGCTTAAAGGCCATTTCACACCAGACGGAGTTCCGTTCAGTTTCGTGCACATTTTTTCTGCACTAAAAATGCATGCACAGTGTTTACAGTCATATGGTCAGTTTCCGGTCAGTTTCCAGTGCAGAAACTGACCGGAAACTGACTGAGTGGTGTAAACTAGAGCCATTGGAATACATGGAAAATACTGTGCATGCATTTTGTGCAGAAAAAAAGCACACGGAACTGAACGGAACTGCGTCTGGTGTGAACTGGCCCTAATAAGGACAAGTGTATTGCAGTGCATCTTTGGTGCATTTAGGTGCGTTCTGGTGCGTTCAAGTGCGTTTTTGGTACGTTCCGGTGCGTTTTTGATGCGCTCTACTGTGGTCCAGTACAGTTCTGTACATAAAAAATGCAGCATGACCAATTTTTTTTTCCTTTCTGAAATGCACTGGAACGGACTGCAGTGGTGTGAACTATGCCACTGGCATTAATGTGATCAACTTTCTTTGCATTTTTCATGCATCAAAAAAACCTACTGCACTGCATCTGGTGTGAACTGGCCCTAAATATCATAGCTGGGGGGTGTCTATATTATGCCTGTAAAGTAGCGCATGTTTTCCATGTTTATAACAGTCCGAGAGCAAAATGACAATTCTAAAGTAAAAAAAATAGTAATTTAAAAGTACTCAATACAGATAAAAGTCATTGAAAGTCTTTGAAAAAAAAATGTGTGGGGGTCCCCAAAATTACATTACCAGGCCCTTCAGGTCTGGTATGGATATTAAGGGGAACTCCGCGCCAAATAAAAAAAAATGGCATGGGGGTCCCCCTCAAAATCCGTACCAGGCCCTTTAGGTCTGGTATGGATTTTAAGGGGAACCCCGCACCAAACGTAAAAAAAAATGGCGTGGGAGTCCCCTTAAAAATCCACACCAGACCCTTATCTGAGCACGGAACCCGGCAGGCCACAGGAAAAGAGGATGCTTTGGGGTCTGGACCCCAAAGCACCATGTTCTCATGTTGATGGGGACAAGGGCCTCTTCCCCACAACCCTTGCCGGGTGGTTGTGGGGGTATGCGGGCGGGATGCTTATCGGAATCTGGAAGCCCCTTTAACAAAGGGGACCCCCAGATCCCACCCCCCCATGTGAAATGGTAATGGTACCATTTCACACACAAAAGTGTCAAAAATGACAATAGCCAGTTTTTGACAATTCCTTTATTAATGTATTTTCCTTTCCCCGCATCTTCTTCTTCCATCTTCTTCTTTTCTCCATTCGGGTTTCTTCCTCCATCTTGTTCTTTCTCTTCATCTTCCTCTTCCTTCTTCCTTCTTCCATCGGTGTTCTCATCCGCATCTCGCTCCGGCTTCTTGTTCCCCGCTTCGTTCTCTGGACGATCCGCTTGCATTGGAGGTTCCCGCTGTGTGACGCTTCTGTTCTTCTGACAGTTCTCCCCTGAGTCCGGGGGCCACCCAGTGACCCCGCCCCCTCTGACGCACATGGACTTCACGGGGATTTCCCTATGGCTTTCCCTGTGGTATCAGAGGGGGGCGGGGCCACCGGGTGGCCCGGGACTCAGAGGAGAACTGTCAGAAGAACAGAAGCGTCACAAAGTGGGAACCTCGAATGCAAGCGGATCGTCAGGAGAAAGAGGCGGGGAACAAGAAGCCGGAGCAAGATGCGGACAAGAACACCGATGGAAGAAGGAAGAGGAAGATGAATTGGAAGAACAAGATGGAGGAAGAAACCTGAATGGAGAAAAGAAGAAGATGGAAGAAGAAGCGGGGAAAGAAGGAGACATTATTAAAGGAATTGTCAAAAACCGGCTATTGTCATTTTTAACATTTTTGACACTTTTTTTGTGAAATGGTAGGGGTACATTTGTACCCCATTACCATTTAACACAGGGGGGGCCGGGATCTGGGGGTCCCCTTTGTTAAATGGGGCTTCCAGATTCCGATAAGCCCCCCGCCCACAGACCCCCACAACCACTGGCAAGGTTGTCCCCTTGTCCCCATCAACATGGTGCTTTGGGGTCCAGACCCCAAAGCATCCTCCCCATGTTGAGGGCATGTGGCCTGGTACGGTTCAGGAGGGGGGCGCTCTCTCATTCCCCATCTTTTCCTGCGGCCTGACAGATTGTGTGCTCAGATAAGGGTCTGGTGTGGATTTCTAGGGGGAGCCCCACGCCATTTTTTTTTAAGTTTGGCGCGGGGGTCCCCTTAAAATCCATATCAGACCTGAAGGGCCTGGTATGGATTTTGAGGGGGACCCCCACGCCATTTTTTTTTTACATTTTGCGAGGAGTTCCTCTTAATATCCATACCAGACCTGAAGGGCCTGGTAATTGAATTTGGGGGGACGCCCACGCATTTTTTTTTCAAAGACTTTCAATTACTTTTCTCCGTATTGACGGGAACTGGCAATTCATTATAGCCGCGAGTGCTTTCAAATTACTTTTTATTTTCTTTAGAAATTTCATTTTGTGCAGAGACTGTTATATAATGGCAAGTTTAGAGGAGCGCCTGTTCAACTTATGCAAATGCATTTACGTGACTTGACATTTACTAAGATTTTGCCGGCATAGTGAACCGGCGCATTTGAACGAGCGCAAATGCCGTGCAGTGCACAAATAGACCTCTCGCAGTTATAAACGTAATTATAGGCGCAGCAGGCTGGTTCAGAAAAAGTTACTTTATCATTCTATTTTGGGCATATTTGTTACTTGGGCAGTTGTCACTATACTTCCTCATATCACCCCACATCACACCATTATATTGGCACTTCCAGGTCCATAGTGGCGCACTGAGCTCCTCCTCCCGTGCGCCGAGAACACTATAGTAAATGGGGAATAGCGCTGCGTTACCGGCGAAAATGTTTCATACATAACAAAACTGCCGTTGCCCACGCCGATGCGCCGATACTCATGGCGCAAACGGTTCGTAAATCAGCCCCAATATTTTTTACTTTTTGCTATCAAAAATATATCCACCCAAAGAAAATTTTCTTCATCAGTTTAGGCCGATATATATTCTTCTACATATTTTTGGTAAAAAAATCTGTGATTTTTATCGGGACTGCGACATTGTGGCAGACAGATCGGACACTTTTGACACATTTTTGGGACCATTGACATTTATACAGCGATCAGTGCTATAAAAATGCACTGATTACTGTATAAATGTCACTGGTAGGGAAGGGGTTAACACTAGGGGGCGATCTAAGGGTTAACTGTGTTCCTTCAGTGTGTGTTCTAACTGTGGGGGGATAGGACTGACTTTGGGAGGAGACCGATCGTTGTTCCTATAAACTAGGAACAACAGATCAATCTCTTCACCCCTGACAGAATGTGGATTTGTGTGTTTACACACACAAATCTCCATTCTAGCTCTGTCAGGAGCGATCTTGGGTGCACGGCGGAAATCTCGGCCGCCGGGCACGTGCATCGGCTTCTTAGGGAGGCGGCGTATACCCCTTAAATTGCCCGCCGTACAGCTACGGCGATTTGCACAGGAGTGCCATTCTGCCACTTTCAATCGACTGCGGGCAGTCGGCAAGTGGTTAGAAAAGGGCAGATAACATTTATCCTTGAGAAAGATAGGCGGTATCTGATTGAAAAGTGTTGTTAAAGGAGCTTGTGCTGTCAATTGTTTAGTGCTTCACTGGTTGTTTATTTCCAGACACAGGCTGATTGTCAGTGGCCAGGACTCAGCCGCCCTGTGTTTTTGCTCTTTCACTACTGTGTTCTCTTCACACTTGTTACATTATACATATGTGCCTAAACTGCATTGGAAACATTGTAACAATGCAGATACCTCACTTCAGAAGAACTATGCAATCAGCAATGTAGAGTGAGTGTCTCATTTTTTTATTACACTGTTATAAATAATATGTTTTTTTCTAAACTAACCTCTGCACCGAGTATCTGTGTGAGTGCTGCAGAGTGTATTTATAGTATTCTATTGTGCTGCCTTTAGAGGATTAGGGTTGTTTCAAGGCTAAGTGCTCTGCAGATCTATTTCACAATTTTTTGTTCCCCTACTTGCACTTGTGCTGTCCATTGCTATTGGAAAACCATAAGCATGGCTTGTTTGTAGTAAAGCCACAAATCTCCTGTTGGAACACTGGAAGTATAGTTAAAGCTATACTTCTTGACATCAATGAAAGTGTAAATTGTAAAAAACAGCCAGTGATCCAAAAGTTGACCTACATCCAATTAAACTGAACTATGTGTTACCAAACGGATGCTAAAAAACATATTTCCTGGAGTTCTTTTTTTAAGCAACATTCCTTGTATAACCACATCCTTTGACAGATAACACCTCACACTGAAATGTTTATTTTCCAATAATGTTTATTGAAAAAAGTTTTAGGGAAACAATGAGGTACAAAATAGTACAAGTATATATAAAACCATGGTGTTACAGTGGAAATGATCAAAATCAACACATTCTAGTTGCGAAATAACTATAGATATCATAACTACTATCTACAGCCATTTGCTCCGGAGGGGCCTAGGTGAAGACATATAAAATGCACCGAGTGCAACGGTCAAGATAATCTGTACACTGTAGGCAAAATATGTTAAGCATCAACATTTATGGCAATTTAGAAACAATGTTCATGTCTGGTCCCTAAGCAGGAAAGAAGAGGGAAGTCCTGCAAAGAAAATTCTGCATGGATGGACAAAACATGCCTATGTGAATCCAAAGAACACCAAACATGGGCCAAGTTAAAAGCAACCTTAAAGCCCTTTTTGAGACGTACAGAAAAAAGAAAAAGATCAGGTCAAAATTGTAACTCATAGGAGAAGTCATATGAAAGAAAAGAATGAACGCCCCACGCTCCAGACAACCCCTCCACCCCCCTATGGGGACTGAAGATATCTGATCCAGGGGTTCCATACGTTTTCAAAGTGATGTTGTTGGTCACGGGGGATATTAGCTAATTTTTTATTGATCATGATCCAGGAAATGTTTGTTTTCACTATTGCTATGTTTATCACAGGAGTTTTCCATGCTCTCGCTATGGTGATTATTATTATTATTATTATTATTATACAGGATTTATATAGCGCCAACAGTTTACACAGCACTTATCTTAGCTGCCAGAATGATGAAAGAAGGTGAGAGTCCTAAGATTTTTG
Source organism: Rana muscosa (assembly GCA_029206835.1). Lineage (NCBI taxonomy): Eukaryota > Metazoa > Chordata > Amphibia > Anura > Ranidae > Rana > Rana muscosa. Next base: position 705,000,076 of record CM055118.1, read on the forward strand.
GGTAACTCACTCGATAGGTCAGAAAATAGTGCTGTCTTAACATTTTTAGGAATATTCAATCCGGTCACTGAATATACTTGGTTGAATATTCTTGTCCAGTACCGTTTTACTTTTGGGCATGTCCACCAAATATGGAGCATACTTCCTTCCTGGCTGCAACCCCTGAAACAGAGAGGGGATGCATCGGGTAGATTTTTGCCAACCTTTTGAGTACAAGGTACCATTGTGACAATACCTTATAATTAGCCTCCACCAGAAAAGTATTTAAACATCCCCTGTGCACCATGGTTGACCACTGGAACCAGACATCCTCATCTATAGTCTCCCTGGGAATCCAGAGCAGGAGGTCAATAGGGAGTGAAGTACCAGCTTGGGCCTCTAATTTAACCCAAACAGGTTGGTATGTCATAGAAAAGATTTGGTAAAACTGCACCAGTTGGGCTGCTCTATAAAAACGCAAGAAGTGGGGGACTCCCAGACCTCCCTGCCATTTTGGGACAAACAAAGAAGAACAAGCCACTCTGCAACCTCCTGGATTCCAAATAAATTTAAAGATTATTGATTGAAGTTTTTTGAAAAAGGTTGTGGGAACTGGTATCGTCAATGACCAAAAGTAATAGATGATTCTGAATAGGGTCGTCATTTTGATCGCTACTATTCTGCCCATCCAAGAAAGAGAATGGTTCTGCCAATTCTTCAGGTCACCTGCTTTAGAGTTGAGGAGAGGAATATAATTTGTCTTATATAGGGTAGAGACGTCTGAAGTAAGTTGTATTCCTAAATAAGGGAGGGCCTGCGTACACCACCGGAAAGAGAAAGAGGTTTGCACAGAGGTTAAGGTAGAGGTGGGGAGGTTAATGTCCATCGCCTCTGATTTAGATTGATTGACCTTCAGGCCTGAAATAACACCAAATTTAAATAAAGGTAAAAACAGATTAGGCAGGGTCGTGATAGGGTCCAAGAGAAATAATAAGAGATCATCCGCAAATAATGATTTATAATCTCTGCCTCAGCTCGACACACCATGAATGTTAGGATTGGACCTGATAGTGATAGCCAATGTTTCTATGGTGACAACGAAAAGAAGGGGCGAGAGGGGACAACCGTGTCTAGTTCCTGTTTGGATTTGCAGCAAGTCCGACTTACGTTCAAAAGCTACAATGTTAGCCGAAGGATTAGCATACAATTAGGGATGAGCTTTATGTTCACACACAAATCCCCGAAAGCCACGGAACACCCTTTAAAAGTCTATGGGAGAAATCAAAAGTGCTAATTTTAAAGGTTAATATGTAAGTTATCGTCATAAAAAGTGTTTGGGGACCTGGGTCCTGTCCCAGGAGACATGTATAAATACAAAAAAAAGTTTTAAAAACGGCCGATTTTTCGGGAGCAATGATTTTATAATGCTTAAAGTGAAACAATAAAAGTGAAATATTCCTTTAAATATTGTACCTTGGGGGTGTCTATAGTATGCCTGTAAAGTAACGCATGTTTCCCGTGTTTAGAACAGTCCCTGCACAAAATGACATTTCTAAAAGAAAAAAAGTCATTTAAAACTACTCGTGGCTATAATAAATTGTCGGGTCCCGGCAATACAGATACAGTCAGGTCCATAAATTTTGGGACATTGACACAATTCTAATCTTTTTGGCTCTATACACCACCACAATGGATTTGAAATGAAACGAACAAGATGTGCTTTAACTGCAGACTTTCAGCTTTAATTTGAGGGTATTTACATCCAAATCAGGTGAACGGTGTAGGAATTACAACAGTTTGTATATGTGCCTCCCACTTTTTAAGGGACCAAAAGTAATGGGACAGATTAACAATCATAAATCAAACTTTCCCTTTTTAATACTTGGTTGCAAATCCTTTGCAGTCAATTACAGCCTGAAGTCTGGAATGCATAGACATCACCAGACACTGGGTTTCATCCCTGGTGATGCTCTGTCAGGCCTCTACTGCAACTGTCTTCAGTTCCTGCTTGTTCTTGGGGCATTTTCCCTTCAGTTTTGTCTTCAGCAAGTGAAATGCATGCTCAATCGGATTCAGGTCAGGTGATTGACTTGGCCATTGCATAACATTCCACTTCTTTCCCTTAAAAAACTCTTTGGTTGCTTTCGCAGTATGCTTCGGGTCATTGTCCATCTGCACTGTGAAGCGCCGTCCAATGAGTTCTGAAGCATTTGGCTGAATATGAGCAGATAATATTGCCTGAAACACTTCAGAATTCATCCTGCTGCTTTTGTCAGCAGTCACATCATCAATAAATACAAGAGAACCAGTTCCATTGGCAGCCATACATGCCCACGCCATGACACTACCACCACCATGCTTCACTGATGAGGTAGTATGCTTTGGATCATGAGCAGTTCCTTTCCTTCTCCATACTCTTTTCTTGCCATCACTCTGGTACAAGTTGATCTTGGTCTCATCTGTCCATAGGATGTTGTTCCAGAACTGTGAAGGCTTTTTTAGATGTTGTTTGGCAAACTCTAATCTGGCTTTCCCTTTTTTGAGGCTCACCAATGGTTTACATCTTGTGGTGAACCCTCTGTATTCACTCTGGTGAAGTCTTCTCTTGATTGTAGACTTTGACACACATACACCTACCTCCTGGAGAGTGTTCTTGATCTGGCCAACTGTTGTGAAGGGTGTTTTCTTCACCATGGAAAGAATTCTGTGGTCATCCACCACAGTTGTTTTCCGTGGTCTTCCGGGTCTTTTGGTGTTGCTGAGCTCACCGGCGCATTCTTTCTTTTTAAGGATGTTCCAAACAGTTGATTTGGCGACACCTAATGTTTTTGCTATCGGCATGGAAGGCTGATACTCACTTGCATGAGCCGATCACCAATGAACCATGAGGGGGACCTAGCAGGGATGGAATTGGCCTGCACTGTAGTTGTTACACGGTGGGACAGATGTGATAGTAGATATATAGTAGTAAAGTTCAAAAAAGCTGAGTGCTATAATGCAGGTATCAAATCAACCTACCATGTGAGGGAGTAATGTGAGGGAGCAACCCTGCTCAGCTATGACCGGTGAGGCAGAGTATTGCGCCATGTTGGCTGCGACCATCTGCCTCAAAGTTCCCTGATGGGAAATCTTCCAATGAGTATACGGGTTCCGGTGACCCTGGTGACAACTAGGGATTACCTCACTTTTGAGGTATTTTCTTTCACTTCCTGTTTTAACTGTGGGACAGAAAGTGAATGGAAATGGGGCACAGAAAAAAATGGACAGGAGATATAACTCATGCTATTCAAAGTGGAAAAAAGTCAAAGTTATGCCTTTAGTTCTACTTACTCTACATACTGAAGCTCACCAGCCCCCTGTGTGGCTGCATTGTTTTTTTGTTTTTTTTTAGGTTCCTTTATTTTCAATTGCTAATCCTGTGAATAATACACTTCCTGTTGTTGGGTAGTTATGCTTTCTCCTCCACTGTATTTATGCAGGGAGCCATAGTTGTCACCCAAGTTTTACTTCAAATATGTCTGTTCATCTCTATTACACTTGGGGGGGGGGCGGTTAATGGTTTTTAAATGGAAGATAAGATTGTTTTGTCCAGGTCAACTCATTACTTGGATTGCCTACTTCAAACCAGGAGCATGGTAAATTTCTGAGCTTTGTATCTCTCTTTAACATTATGTTCCTTTTGTACTCCTGTCCACAGTGTATCACCATATATTATATTTTTTTCCTATAGAATAGAGTAATAGTAATTTTAAAATGATGTACTCGCACTTCTCTGTGAATAAAAGTGTTCCATTTTACTTAGTATACTTAATTTATCGTTTTATTACAGTCATAATGCATACAATCTTAATAAATAGCCTCATTCCAAATAGAAAGACATCTATGCAGAAAATATTAACTAATGGATGATATTTAATGGCAAGATATCAACTATAGCAGTTCCTTATACAGGTTCAGATTTCTGCTATGCTGAGATCTAGAAAGGCAATGCATTCCCTGCACACTGTCTTGTTTGTACTGTCTATTCTGACTTGCCTGAAAGAAATTCAGTGATGTGAGAACCTTTCTCCACCAACTCATTTCCCATCCACTGTGTTATCCAATATAATATGCAACTTGTTTATCAGGACTATTTTAGAATCTTAACATGGCTGTGCTGGGAAAGGATGCATGGTATTGACTGCAAGGTAAAGGTCAATGCTTACATGAGATTTTAGACTTTGTTTACCAAGGTTGTATGCAAATACAACATTTGGCAAAAGTAAATAACTGCTAGTGCTCAAAGGTTTTGTATGCTCATTTGCATTGTTTACAGCAAAAGAAGGTGAAAAACAAGCCATCCTCCTGTTTAATTTTCACTCAGCTAACTCTGTTGATTGCTGTCCAGAAAGCAAAAATGAATAAATTAACTTATGTTTGGAGTACAGTGGTATCACTTATGACCCCTCATTTATTTTGAAAGTATATGAAAATGAAAAAGGGACTCGTAATTTCAGAGTCACTTGGATATAATGTTTACTTTCTGTATCTTGCAATATTTCTGGTCTAGACATGAAAATGTTTGCCTAACCCTGGATCAAAATTCTAAATGTTAGGTACTTCAAAAATGTATAACTATTAGTTTTTTGCAAGATTTATCCTTACCAGTTATAAATGTTTAAAGCAGTTATCATCATCAGTATCTAATGTATAAAGAAAATAATGTTGAAAGTATCCAGTAGTCAATTGTGAAAGTTTAGAGTTAAACTGAATTAGGTATTTTATATATTGCACAGGACGTATAGGTCCCCACAAATTTTGTTTAATATTAGCTTAACAACCGACTCGGCTTGCTCCAGATGTGGCAAGGAGGGGTAATTGATACATTTACTATGGCGATGCCCAAAACTTCAGAGGTATTGGGCTGAGGTGGTGGGTACAATTATTGGGCTCTTAGATTTTAATCTTTCAGTGGATCCTTTAATATGTCTACTGGGCTATCTTGATACCTCAGTGCTTAAACCACCAAGGTGGTCTACTGTTGCACGAGCGCTCTTTGTGGCTAGGAGACAAATTTGCCATTAGGTGGACCTCTCCTCACCCTCCGACTATATCTGATTGGATATTTGATCTGAATAGATCCATCTCCTATGGGAGGCATGTTTTCTTTATGAGGTTTGATACTATTTGGAAGCTGTGGCTTGATCATATGGATACGGGACTGAGTTAGGAGTTACCTTTGCCAGTATATAGATGTATAGAAAAAGACAGTTTTTATTTATAGGCTAAAAGGACTGTGTATTGACTTGACAGTGGAAGGAGTGGGCAAAGGGGTAGGTTAAAATTGCCCTCCTTTTTTTTTTTTTGCTTTGTGTATTTTTTTGTGCTTTGATTTCAATGTTATGTTTGTGTATATGTTGTTGTGGTATAAAACATAAATAAAGAGAACATCTGATTTAGGTAACACAGTATTTTTGCTGAAGAATATTTTGTCATAGTCAAATTCATATTTTTTCTGCTTATTTAGCAACAACTAAGTAGTTGATGGTATCCTTGCTTTCCAATAGGGATGAACTTTGGGTCTGGATTGACAAACCGAACACTAGCTGTTCTAGATTTACTGAATGAGCAAACTAAATGGCAATATTTGGCCTGTTTGTTCACTTGAACCCCTTGCTGTTTCTGTAGCCAGAAATTATTAATTTAGTGGCGGTATTACTACCACCAGTAATGTATGACTTACTGGCCTGTGCACCAGCAGCAAATGTCAACTTGCCAGTTGGCCACTGAATGTAAACACATGAGCAGGTATCCCAGGTGATGTAATTGACCAAATAGGGTCATGACTCTAATTGGGCAATGATATCAGTCAGCATCATCGACCAGCTTGGTGACATGCAGAAACCAATTGGCAAGCTGTCTTTTGGTGCAAGACTCCAGCAGAAGAGGATCCTCCTGTATGGGTCACATATGTGTGTTGGTGGGTCTTCAAGGTGTTATTCATTGTGAATAACAATGGATCTACATCACTGGATGATGTGATTGATGATAGATTAAGAGATGAGGTCCCAGCTTTTATGAACCCTTTTCATGTTGAGGGCATATGACCTGGTATTGTCCAAAAGTCTGGGTGCATGCTCACTTCTGCCCCCCCCCCCCCACACACTTTTCTGAGCAGCCAGACTGCATGCCTGGATTAGGGTCTGGCATGGATTTTGGAGGCCAACATGCTTTTATTTTGTTTTTGCATAGTGTCCTCCTTATAATCCATTTTGTAGCCCTATCAAGGAAAAGTGGTATGGATTTTGGAGGAACTCCACATGGGGTTAAAGACTGCCATGAAATGCCAAGTAGCTGCAATTTATTTTTCTTAATTTCTAAGTGTCACTTTTGCAGAAGCACATTGTACAGGTGTATTATGTATTAACCTTGCGGGGTGCTATGCTTAACTAAATCTTTACCGTCAATGTGATATTACCAAAATAGTGAATGAAATGTGCTCCCACTCATATACACTATATTACCAAAAGCCCTTTTACATGCACACAAATTTTAATGGCATCCCAGTCTTAGTCCGTAGGGTTCAATATTGAGTTGGTCCACCCTTTGCAGCGTTAACAGATTCAACTCTTCTGGGAAGGCTGTCCACAAGGTTTAGGAGCGTGTCTATGGAAATGTTTGATCATTCTTCAAGAAGCGCATTTGTGAGGTCAGGCACTTCTGTTGGATGAGAAAGCCTGGCTCACAGGCTAATCTCTAATTCATCCCAAAGGTGTTCTAACAGGTTGAGGTCAGGACTCTGTGCAGGCAAGTCAAGTTCCTCCATCTCAAACTCACTCATCCATGTCTTTATGGAGGGTGGTTTGTGCACTCATGTGCTGTCATGTTGGAACAGGAAGGACCAACCCTAAACTGTTCCCACAAAGATGGAAGCATGAAATTGTCCAAAATGTCTTGGTATGCTGATGCCTTAGGATTTCCCTTTACAGGAACTAAGGGGCCAAGCCCAACCCCTGAAAAACAACACCACACCATTATCCCCCCTCCACCAAATGATTTTGACCAGTGCACAAAGCAAGGTCCATAAAGACATGGATGAGCGAGTTTGGGGTGTAGGAACTTGACTGGCCTGCACAGAGTGCTGACCTCAACCGATAGAACAAACACCTTTGGGATGAATTAGAGTGGAGACTGCAAGCCATGCTTTCTCGTCCACATCAATGCCCGATCTCGCAAATGCGCTTCTGGACGAATGGTCAAACATTCCCATACCCTAAACCTTGTGGACAGCCTTCCCAGAAGAGTTGAAGCTGCAAAGGATGGACCAACTCAATATTGAACCCTACAGACTAAGACAGGGATGCCATTAAAGTTCATGTGTGTGGGCACAGGTGTCCCAATACTTTTGGTAATATAATATATGTGTTGGATAAACCTAAAACCCAAAAAAACATTGCAGTGCTTTCTGTGCTTATAGCTATTTAACCAAGTGTATATATATATATATATATATATATATATATATTGTGAGGGGGTTAGCTCGGCAGCGGGTGTGTGTGACCCCCGGGATGGGCTCCCCACACAAAACAGGCCCAGCAAACGGAGGTTGTGGTTTTCAAAATCAAAAAAGGTGCGGTTTATTTTCTATTTACAGTGACAAAACACAGCAAAGCAAAAGAAACATAACCAAAATAAATCCTGGTCAAGTTGACCTCTGACTAAACATACAGGTTTCCTAACTAACAACTGGGATCAGCCTAGTGCTGTCCTAGTCCCTAAGTCCCTGGTTTTAAATGTCCAAGCAAATAGCCACACAGGCTTTGTCTCACCGCACAGGGGTTCACTCTCCCTAGACAGTCCACACAGGTCTGGTTCCAGGCATGAGCTAACATCTAATGAATCTGGGAGTTCTTATAGAGGCCTAAATGAGCTGACAAGCTTCAGCTGGCCTCATCAACTCCCTGTCTGTACGACGCCCAGCCCTCTCCCTAGAGGTATGAGTCATCCATGAGCCCACTAGCCTTATACAACTCTCCACCTAGTTGTATAAGTCGGCGTAAAGCCTGAATCTGGGCGAAATATATCTACCCCCCTGGATGCAACCAGGTGACTTTACCTTCCTGCTGTCACATACCCCCCCTCTTGTTTTAACCTCGGGGTTGGAACACCAGCAATCAGGCATTCATGTACTCGAGACAAAGCATCCACATTCCCCATTTGAACGCCAGGGCGATGCTTTACTGTGAAGTTGAATTCCTGGAGGGCCAGGAACCACCTATTCACTCTTCTATTTGTTTCCTTGTTTTGAGCCATCCACTTTAACGGAGCGTGATCCGTAACCATGTCAAAGTGCCTACCTAGCAGGTAGTACCGAAGGGAATCTAGAGCCCACTTCACCGCTAAACACTCCTTTTCAACGGTGGCGTAATTTACCTCATGGGACTTCAACTTCCTGCTGAGGTAAATGACTGGGTGCTCTTCCCCGTTCCAGACCTGGGACAATACTGCTCCTAACCCCACATCTGACGCATCACTTTGTACGACAAAGTCTTTAGAGAAGTCGGGTGAGTACAACACTGGCTGGCTACATAAGGCTTGTTTCAAGAATTGGAATGCTGCCTCAGCCTCGGGGGTCCATTTAATCATGACCGACCCTTTCCCCTTCGTCAGGTTGGTTAGGGGCACAGCCTTAGAAGCAAAGTGGGGAATGAATCGCCGATAATACCCAGCGATTCCCAGAAAGGCTCGTACCTGCTTCTTGCTGTTGGGACGTGGCCAACTCTGGATGGCCTCGACTTTGTTGAGTTGGGGTTTTATTACTCCCCTCCCAATGGTGTACCCAAGATATTTGGCCTCCTCCTGCCCAATGGTACACTTCTTGGGGTTAGCCGTAAACCCCGCTTCCCGAACAGAGTCCAGGACTGCTTGCACTTTTGGCAGATGTGAGGCCCAATCTGTGCTATGGACAATTACGTCATCCAGGTAAGCCGCAGCATACTTCCGATGGGGCCTCAGCATCTGGTCCATTTTCCGCTGGAATGTGGCCGGCGCATTCTGTAACCCGAACGGCATTCTTTTATATTGGAACGCCCCGTCTGGGGTTACAAATGCGGTTTTCTCTTTAGCCGACTTGGCCAGGGGGATTTGCCAATACCCTTTTGTGAGGTCAAGAGTCGTCATGTATCGGGCTGTTCCCAGCCGGTCGATCAACTCATCTATACGTGGCATGGGGTAGGTGTCAAATTTTGTAACTTTGTTCAACTGACGAAAATCGTTACAAAATCGCCAGCTCCCATCCGGTTTAGGCACCAACACGATGGGACTAGACCAATCACTTTGGGACTCCTCTATCACCCCTAAGTTCAGCATTTTCTGTACTTCCTCCCGTATTGCCTCCCGTCGAGCCTCTGGGATCCGATAGGGTTTTAACTTCACCCTTTCACCGGGCGGGGTAATGATGTCATGCTCTACCCCAGATGTTTGTCCCGGCAGCTCAGAGAATACCTCCTTGTTGCGAAGCACAAACTCCTTAACCTCCTGTTGTTGGGGTTGTGACAAGGTGGCTGCTATTCCATTCTCAGGAATCACGCAACCAGTTTGAGCTGGTGACCAAGTGTCTGCGACTAGGGACTCTCTATCCCTCCAGGCTTTCAACAGATTAACGTGATAGATCTGTTCGGGCTTTCGCCTTCCTGGTTGTCTGACCTTGTAATTCACTTCGCTCACTTTTTCCATTATCTCGTAGGGGCCTTGCCATTTGGCAAGGAATTTACTTTCAACCGTAGGGACAAGTACCAATATCCTATCCCCCGGGGAAAAGGTACGGGTCTTGGCTCCACGGTTGTACACTCTCTGCTGTGCCAACTGCGCTTGGGCCAAATGTTCCTTCACGATGGGCATTACCTGTGCAATTCGATCTTGCATCAGGGCGACATGCTCAATCACACTCCTGTGGGGAGAACTCTCACTTTCCCAAGTTTCCTTGGCAATATCCAACAGCCCTCTTGGGTGTCTCCCATACAGTAACTCAAAGGGGGAGAATCCCGTAGAGGATTGGGGCACCTCCCTAATAGCAAACATCAAATAAGGAAGTAAACAGTCCCAATCCTTTCCATCTCTATCCACCACTTTCTTCAACATTTGTTTTAGGGTTTTGTTGAATCTTTCAACCAGCCCATCGGTTTGGGGGTGATACACAGACGTACGCAATTGCGTCACTTTGAACAATTTACACAGCTCTTTCATAACCCGGGACATAAAGGGTGTACCTTGGTCCGTAAGCAGTTCTTTACAAATACCCACCCGGCTAAAAACAAGAGATAGCTCTTTGGCTATGGTTTTGGCCGAGGTATTTCGGAGAGGGATCGCTTCTGGATAACGGGTGGCATAGTCCATTATAACTAATATGTACTGGTGCCCCCTAGCGGACTTGATTATAGGACCTACCAAATCCATGGCGATCCTCTCAAACGGGACCTCAATGATGGGTAGAGGGACCAGCGGGCTACGGAAATGTGGCATCGGGGCCAACCTCTGACACACAGGGCAGGAGGAACAATAATTTTCTACGTCCTTCATCACCCCCGGCCAATAGAATCTCTGTAATACCCTCTCTCGGGTTTTCTCTGTCCCCAGATGACCTCCAAGAATGTGCCCATGGGCCAACTCCAACACCAACTTCCTGTAAGGTTTGGGCACCACAAGCTGCTCAACGGTTTCTTCTGCCCTTTTTGCCACCCGATACAGTAGGTCCTTCTCTACGCTGAAGTATGGGTAAGTGCAGGTATTATCTGGGTTCACTAACTCGCCATCTATTTTCACTACGTTTTCCCGTGCCTTTATTAGGGCGGGGTCTTTCAACTGTTCTGTGGCAAAGTTTTCCCTGTGAACCTCAAGATCAGAAAACTCCACAGACGGTAGGTTTTCGTCTGAGGAGGTGGGCTCCTCTCCAGTTTCTTGAGTCTCCCCTGCCAATACTGATAAGGGAAATTCCGGAGAGTCCTCACCACTCTCAGGGGAGTTCTGGCTATCACATTCCTGGTACATAGGGGCACCAGTGAGGGGCTCAGGATCATCCCACAGTTCCCAGAACTTCGGAAAATCCCTTCCCACAATGGCGTCATGCGGTAACTGAGATACTAAGCCCACTGGATGAGAGAGGGTACCTTTGGGGGTCTCGAAACACACTGTAGTCACTGGATACTCTCGGGTGTCCCCATGCACACAAATAACAGCTACCTTGCTATTCCCAGAGACCTCTGTTTTAACTAACTCAGCCTTTATCAGGGTCACAAGGCTACCTGAATCCAGCAATACCACAACATTTCTACCATTAACACACATTTTGCATAAATGTTTCTCAGTTCCTCGAATGGCAGTGCATGCGACTGTCGCACACAGCGACTGACGTCTGCCCGTCAGAAAGTCACACTGCATGGGTTCCTCCACAACCGGGCAATTGGCTGCAATATGTCCCGCTTGCCGGCAGCGGTAGCAAACGATCCTTCTTGCCGCCTCTTGAGCCGCTGATTTCCCAGGCTGTTCTCGCCAAACTTGGGGTAGAGCTCCCACCCTCTCACTCTCTCCACCCTCACCCCTTGGAATCCTCTTATCCGCCCCTGGGGATGGTCTGGTCTTAGGGTGGAAAGTCCGAGTGTCTCTGGAAGAGGCCGTCAGGTTCTCTGTAGCCAAGTATTTCTCCACACGATCCACAAGACCATCGGCCGTCTCTGGGTCTCCATGGCTTACCCACTTTTGGATGGCAGTAGGAAGAGCTCTCAAAAACCGATCCATTACAACACGTTCCACAATCTTTGGTGCGGACAAAGTCTCTGGCTGTAGCCACTTTCTGCTCAGGTGAATGAGATCATACATTTGAGACCTGGGGGGTTTTCCAAGCTGGAAAGTCCAGTTATGCACACGCTGAGCCCGGACAGCCTGGGTGACACCCAGCCTTGCCAATATTTCAGCTTTTAGCATCACATAGTCTTTTGCTTGGTTAGGCTCTAGGTCATAGTAAGCTTTCTGCGATTCACCAGTTAACAGAGGAGCCACCAGTCCAGCCCACTGCTCCTCAGGCCACTTTTCTCTTTCAGCGGTCCTTTCAAATGTGGTCAAAAATACCTCTGGATCATCCTCTCCAGTCATTTTTGTCAATAAACGACTCACCCCAAAGGACGCGGTATTAGTGGGACGGCTTTCCTCACTGGTCTGCGGACGTTGCTGCATTACTGCTTCCATCTGTTGTTGTAGTCTCTGCTCTTGCTTCTGCAACAGGTCTATGAAGCGGGCCTCAGATTGCTGCTGGGCTCGTTGCTGAGCCTCCAGACTCTGTTGCAAAGTTGCGTTTGTCTGCTGCTGGGCTGCAAGGCTCCTTTGCAAACCTGCATTTGTCTGCTGTTGATTGGCATTTGCTAGAGCCAGCTGCTTCAGTATCTCCTCCATGCTGGCTTAAAAAAAACTGCCCGCATTCTCCACCAACTGTGAGGGGGTTAGCTCGGCAGCGGGTGTGTGTGACCCCCGGGATGGGCTCCCCACACAAAACAGGCCCAGCAAACGGAGGTTGTGGTTTTCAAAATCAAAAAAGGTGCGGTTTATTTTCTATTTACAGTGACAAAACACAGCAAAGCAAAAGAAACATAACCAAAATAAATCCTGGTCAAGTTGACCTCTGACTAAACATACAGGTTTCCTAACTAACAACTGGGATCAGCCTAGTGCTGTCCTAGTCCCTAAGTCCCTGGTTTTAAATGTCCAAGCAAATAGCCACACAGGCTTTGTCTCACCGCACAGGGGTTCACTCTCCCTAGACAGTCCACACAGGTCTGGTTCCAGGCATGAGCTAACATCTAATGAATCTGGGAGTTCTTATAGAGGCCTAAATGAGCTGACAAGCTTCAGCTGGCCTCATCAACTCCCTGTCTGTACGACGCCCAGCCCTCTCCCTAGAGGTATGAGTCATCCATGAGCCCACTAGCCTTATACAACTCTCCACCTAGTTGTATAAGTCGGCGTAAAGCCTGAATCTGGGCGAAATATATCTACCCCCCTGGATGCAACCAGGTGACTTTACCTTCCTGCTGTCACAATATATATATACAGTATAAAAAAACATCCATTTATTAATACTTTATCTAATAAAGTGTATGTATATATAATAAAGTATACATTTTATTTTATATATATATATATATATATATATATATATATATATAGTAGTTACTTTATATGCACAGAAAGCTCTGGGCTATTATAATTTTGTTTTAGGTTTACACATTGTACAGGTATGCCACTTCATAGGCAGGTTTAGGGCATCCCCCAAGCATACAGTTGGTCGAAAGATAGGTCATGACCCCTATCCACCCTGCAAAACCACCTGCGTGCTCTTTTTCACCCTTTGCATTAGCCAGGTGTCAATGCTTCAGGGGCCCACCACACTCTGCTCTGATGCAAAACATGAAAAAAAAGCCACATAATAGTTGTCTTTGCTTCCTCTTCCAGTGTGAGAAGTGTGGCTTCTCAAGCAAGTGATCACTACAAAAACGTAATTAGGAAATATAGCTACCCGCAGGTGCATATACATATATTATTTATTTTAATGGGACACAGAAACAAATTCAAAAACACAAATATTAATAAAATTACATACATCAAACTGATCTTGTTTTGTTAAATATATATCTCGTCTTAGTTAAAGTGGTTGTAAACCCTCACATACACCCAGTGAACCGAATCCTTCTACATAAGTTGTACTTGTTTATCTGCAGTCTTCTCTCCTCTACAGCCATTCAAAGTCCAACATGTATAAAGCTTGTCTGAGCTGTCTGCAAAAAAGGGGGGGGGTGGAGTGCTGAAATTACAATCTGCATAGCTCAGTGAGGAGAGCTCTGAGAGCTGATTGGAAGGAACAGACACACCCCCTTCACACAACACACAGGAACAGAGCTGAGGCTGTCAATCAGCTAGAGCTTCCTTCTCTGTCACCTTTTTTTCTCTGAATGTCAGGAAAATTTGTCAGAAGTGATTCATGCTGATAGCAGAAGAACAAGGCAACAGACCAAAATGACACTTTGTGCTCTTAATTGGACAAGTTCACACTATAGAGGGATATGCTTTGTTCATATTTCATGTCTGAGGTTTACAACTATTTTAACCACTTGCAGACTGCCTAACATAGATATACGTCGGCAGAATGGCACGGGCAGGCAAAGCAACGTGCCCGCTGTGAGCTACGTGACCGTGCCCGTTGGACCTGCGGACTCGATGTCCTCCGTTGTCACGGAGCGGCAGAACAAGGAGATGCCTATTAAAACAAGGCATTTCCCTGTTCTGCCTAGTGACAGGACAGTGATCTACTGCTCCGTCATTGGGAGCAGTGATCACTGTCATGTCATTTGTAGCCCAGCCCCCTCACAGTTATAATCACTCCCTAGGACACACTTAACCCCTTCCTCGACCCCTAGTGGTTAACCCCTTCCCTGCCAGTGCATTTTTAAAGCACTATTGCTGTATAAATGACAATGGTCCCAAAATAGTGTCAAAAGCGTCCGATGTGTCCGCCGCAATATCGCAGTCACGATAAAAATCGCAGATCGCCGCCATTACTAGCAAAAAAAATAATAATAATAAAAATGCCATAAAACTATCCCCTATTTTGTAGACGCTATAACTTTTGCGCAAACCAATCAATATACGCTTATTGCGATTTTTTTTACCAAAAATATGTAGAAGAATACATATCGGCCTAAACTGAGGAAAAAAAATTGCTTTTTTATATATTTTTTGGGGATATTTATTGTAGCAAAAAGTAAAAATGTTTGCTTTTCTTCAAAAGTGTTGCTCTTTTTTTTGTTTATAGCGCAAAAAATAAAAACCACAGAGGTGATCAAATACCACCAAAATAAAGCTCTATTTGTGGGAAAAAAAGGACGTCAATTTTGTTTGGGTGCAACGTCAAACGACCGCGCAATTGTCAGTTAAAGTGACGCAGTGCTGAATCTCAAAAAATGGCCCGGTCATCGGGCAGCCAATACTTCCGGGGCTGAAGTGGTTAAAGCAAATTTATACTATTCTAAAAAAATAAAAATAACATTTATTTGACAGTGTTTCCTTATCTAACCAGATCCTCAACAACTTGCTAATAAATCCCAACAAATGCATGTAAAATATTAAGGATTATCAAGGATATTAAAAAGCATTTATGTAGAATCTTAACAAACCCACCCATCTCTTGGGTGTACTGCTACCCCTTCCATGTAGCACTAGCAACTCTCTAGTACCAATAAAAAAATACAAAAATAAGTGCCAGTAAGTGCCTGTTGCTTTAACCTCCCTGGTGGTATTCCCGAGTCTGGCTCGGGGTGAGATTTCAGTACCAAAAGCGGTAACCCCGAGCCAGACTTAGGCTGCATCGCAGGATACAGGGAGAGTTACTTACCTTGTTCCCTGGATCCTGCGATGCCTCTCCGCTGTGTGATCAAGCTGTCTCCTCGCTCGCATCACAGTGCCCGAGTGCCGCCGAGCTCCATTCCCTGCGACGTTGCAGTGCACGGGGGCAGAGATCGGCGTCAAATTCAAAAAAGTAAAAACACAATACACATACAGTATACTGTAATCTTACAGATTACAGTACTGTATAAAAAAAAAATTACACATCCCCTTTGTCCCTAGTGGTCTGTCCAGTGCCCTGCATGCACTTTTATATTATAAATATTTTTTTTTCTGCCTGGAAACTGGAGATTGTCCATAGCAACCAAAAAGTGTTTTTAGACCAGCTAGAAAACAGCGATAATAAATTAGAATCACTTGCAGAATTGAGCGATAGCGATTTGTGGGGAAATTCGTCATCAAACACTAAATCTAATGACAGCGACAATTTTGCTAATGAGCAAATTTCAGTGTTTTTGATTTGATTACATTATTGAATCATTTTTATTATTATTATATTATTATTTGTTATAATTAATTATAGTTATTTATTATATTATAATGAATGATTTTGTGTTTCAAACTTTATCATACCCGGGATGTCTACTAGAGTCTTGTTTGGACAGATTTAAGTGAGTTATTCCTAAGAATTACAGGCCTACAATATAAAACGCCAAATTTCCATGCAAAAAAATTGTACCGCTTTCAGCACCTAAAATCTCACAGAATCATACCGCCAGGGCGGTTAAAAGACAAGAAAGAGGCATGTAATTCCCATGACAGGCTAATCCTTACATAGATTGGGTCCACTTTTTTTTTGTTTCCTTCTGCAAAGCTCCAATAACATCTTGTTTTAAAAAAAAAAAATGTCTTTCAGTAAGCGACAAGATAAATCTGAAGGGAGATATGACACATGGCATTACAATTTATGCAGAGTGTAAAGCTCTTGTCCTTTGAATACTTTAAACAGCGTGTTATCTATTGACCTATTCTGCTGAGAAATTACCGGTAGTTGTAATCTTTACTTTGAAAACACTGATCATAGCCTTAGAATTACTAAAATAGTTTAATATTGTTATACAGTGAAACTCCACTATGTGGTATTAAAAAAGGTCAAGGACATACATAATACCCAACAATGTCTTACATGCCACACTGTAACATTAATCTTGTTTCTTCTGATCAAACCAAGACCTCATAATGTCCTGACAATAATTATTTTAACTTGGCTATAAAATGATATGGGATATTAGGGACCATAACAAATTAATTACATCTTGTACTGTGATTGAAGCATGTTGAATTACATATTGTTGACACTGAGAACCACTCTATTTGCATTACATTATTGGCTCTTGGTTAGAGACAGAAAAAAAGAAGACGCTTATATTGTAAGGTTTAATAAAAAGAAAAGAGATGCGATATAAAAATCAGACTGCACATAAAGCAGCAAAAATACATATGTATGAACTCTGTTCTGTCATTGCTTTCTTTAGAAAATGACATCTACTAAATTAATACAATTCACTTAAGTGCTTTTAGCTTTACATTCATGTGTGAAACATTTCAATTTCTTGAAAAACAGAGTAAGTACACTGAAATCTAAAGTCACTTACTTTTTCCACTCAGGATGAATCATTAAACTGATGCATTCACTCTTAGAGGTTAACTTTTGAATTCTCTATCATTTATACTGTCATTATGAAGAGAGAAGAACAATCACATTCTTTTGTTAAAAAATAAAAGGCTAGATTTACTGTAAAATAATCATCACCACCATTAATGGGAAAATGACAAAGGTTCTAGTTTTCACAATTCATTTTATTGAATAAGTTTTGCTTTAGGGCCTTTTAACCCAAAAGTGATATTTTAGTTACAGGTAAAGCCTGATGTGTTCCCTCCAACCCCACTCGCTGCATGCTTATTCTGGTCAGCAACAACCCATAATACATTACCTTATGAAAATCAGCTTAGTTGAAAAGCAGCTAGTACATTTAAAAATTAGCATTAACAGCATGGGCAGCTTTAGAGTTTCCCTCCACACAGGTTAAAGTGGTTGTAAACCCACTTATGCAACTTGCACCTACAGGTAAGCCTAGATTAAACGGTTTAGGAGATATTTGCAAAAAATGCATGCACCGATGTCTACGGTGCATGCGCGCCATAGACAACGGTGCATTCAGTCAAAATCCCCATTCACAAATCCGGCTTTGCCGGATTTGCCGGCTCCCGCGCGCATGCGCGGAGTGACGTCTTCGCCGCTCCGGCCAATCACAGAGCCGGGCTCTTCAGAGAAGTTACTGCGCACCAGTCCTCACAAACTCAGACACGGGCACCCAAGGAGTTAGGGCCCCCTCGGATTCCTCCACCCTCGCGGAACTCAGTCGAAGGTACTGAGCCCCAGGCATCCGCCATAGTACCTCACCCCAGGCTAAAGGTGCCTGAGATGGACTCCATCCCCGCTCCAGCTAGGCCAAGGGCGCCTAGGCCTGAAACACCGGAACGCCAGCACCCAAGTGTGCAAGGTTTGTTGTCCGGGGGACCTACGGCCGGGGAGCAACGATTTTTCAAAACCGGGCACCCCTTCCATAGACTCGGTAAAATAAAAATAAAATAAACGGTTATTTCTCCGGTGACTTTGGGGACCCGGTACCGGTCGTAGGTCCCCTGGACCCGAAAACTTGTAGCCCCATTTCTCCTCTATAAGTGTGCAAAGTTTTTCGTCTGGGGTAACCTACGGCCGGGAGCACTGATTTTTCAAAGCCGGGCACCCCTTCCATAGACTCCCATGTTAAACGTCAGTCTAGTCATGGACACAGTGAGGCATGGGCACAGTGAGGCATGGGCATAGTGAGGCATGGACACAGTGAGGCATGGACAAAGTAAGGCATGCACATGGACACAGTGAGGCAAAGTGAGGCACAGTGAGGCATGCAGATGGACACCCTAGGCTTATACTCGAGTCAATACGTTTTCCCAGTTTTTTGTGGTAAAATTAGGTGCCTCGGCTTATATTCGGGTTGGCCTTTACTCGAGTATATACGGTAATTCTAATACACAACAAGTACAGACAAATATGTGCAGTGTGTGTGAGTCTTTAAAATTGCTGCCCTTCCAGTAGAAATTATTGTAGTAGAATCCAGTTTTTAGCACATTTAGTAAATATCAGATATTATTCAGAATATTGTAAATGAAAAAACATAAACATAAACAATGATCTGATTAATAACCATAATTCACTTAAATATGCTATTATGTGACATTTAGTAAGGACACCACTGATCCTCTCAACAGATTTTTGCAGCACGCCCCAGAGTTTGGAGCCCAGCTTGCAGACCCACTTTTCCAATTGAAAACTCTTACATCAGCTAGCAGTGTCAATATGAATAACATATCATATAAAGCTGGATAGTCTGGATGTTCACTGCACTACTGTAACTAATTATCCCATTCTAACTACTTCAATATAGGGCACTTCCAGCCCCTTCCTGCCCAGGCCAATTTTCAGCTGTCACACTTTGAATGATAATTGTGCAGTCATGCAACACTTTACCCAAATTTAATTGTTATCATATTTTCCCCCACAAATAGTTTTCTTTTGGTGGTATTTAATCACCACTGAGTTTTTAATTTTTTGATAAATAATTTTTGAAAAAAAATGTTTTTCTTCGTTTCTGTTATAGAATTTAGTTTTCTCCTTCACTGATGGGCACTGATGAGGCTGCACTGCTGCGCACTGATGAGGCAGCACTGATTGGCACTGATGAGGTGGCACTGATAAGGTGGCACTGAGGGGCACTGATGTGGCACTAATATGCAGCACTGACAGGCACTTATATTTGGTGCTGATATGCAGCACTGATGGGCACTGATGAGCACTGATGGGCACTAATAATTGGGCCTGATGGCCACTGATAGGTGGCACTGATGGGCACTGATAAGCAGCAATGAGTGGCACTTATAGGCGGCAATGATGGACATTGGTAGGCGGCACTGATGGACACTGATATTTGGCCCTGATGGGCGGCACTGATGGGCACTAATAAATGGCACTGATAAGCAGCACTGATGAGGAGGCACTGACAGGCATTACTGATAGGCACTGATTGACATCTGTGATGGGCACTGACAGGCATTACTGATGGGCACTGACAGGCATTATGGATGGGCACTAACAGGCATTACTGATGGGCATTGATTGGCATTTTTCATGGGTACTGATTGGTGGCATCTGATGGTCACCTCTGATGTCAGGAGATCTGCCGAACGCTTCTCTTCTGCTTGCACCTTGTCAGCGCGAACTGAGGAAATTCGATAAAGGGCACTTCCTGGTTACCACTGTGATCAGCTGGGATTGGTCCCAACTGATGGTGTGGTAAAGAGCCTACGTCATAGGCTCTTTACAAAGATCAGAGATGTGGGGTGTCAGAGCGACACACCACACCACAGATCGCTGCTCTGCGTGCCATCGGGGGCGGGCACAAATGGCCTATCCTGCTGGACGTCATATGATGCCCAGTCAGGATAACTGAGCCACCTTGTGGATGTCAATCCACAATATTTCGGTAGGGAAGTGGTTAAAGTGGATGTAAACCCGCATTTTTTTTTTAAATTAAGGCTTGCACCTTGTACAGTATAGGATTTCATGTCATCTGTGCCCACTCTTGCCACGAAGAGTTAATACAGCTCTGAGCAATCCTCTTATGTTTTTTCAGTGAGATAAAAACTCACACACAGAGAAATAGGAGTCAGTTCTTCCCCCTTGCTGTGAGTGACGGGTGATTTACATATGTAGCGGGTGGTTACATTTAGGGGGAAGCATCTGGGTGGTAACTAGGCTCAGATGCACTAATTGTTAGGTCTCATGGACCATTTCTGTCCCTGGGAGATGGTACTGGTGTGTAGTTCCCTGGGGCCTATAGGTGGCGCTGTTGCCATGGGCCCGGGTTGAACCGCAGTACAAGGTTGTGTCCTTTTTGTCCCCTCTTGGCAGCAGTACGGCAGGGCGGGGAACCTGCTGTGCCTGTCAGGAGAGGATATAAAAGGGGGCGGCCATCTTCCAGTGGGGTCGGTTCCGCGCTCAGGCACCTTAGGCGTGGGTGCGTGTGTCACCTCCGGGTGCCCTAGGCCCGGAGGCCTGGTCGGGTTGTCTCTGGGTGCCCTAGGCCCGCAGACAGAGCTGCTGTTCCATCTCAGACACCTTCAGTCTGGGGTGAGGTACTTTGGAGAAAAGCCCGGAGCCCAGCAGCCTTCGGCTGGGATCTGCCGGAGACCGAGACTCCCAGGGATCTGCCTTGCGAGGGGACCCGTATCCAGGACGAGGAGGCCAGGGAGGTGACCTTTTCTGAAGACCCAGTGCAGAGTCGTGGTGACAGATGGGGCCTCTGGTAACTCTCGGGAGGGATGTTCTTGTCCTATAAGGGCTAGTTCACTAATGTAAGGAAGTGCGTCTTCTTTAAATCACAGTGGCAGTGATACTACGCACCCAAGGTCAGTAGCAGTGACTTTCACCCTTTTCACCCAGTCAGTGGCAGTGACCAACCTCATGGTCTGTGGCAGAGACCGTGCACCAAGCCTGTTCGTGCTAATCAGAGCAGGAGAAATCCCAATTCAAGTTTGTGCCTGGACCTCCTCCCACCTTATCTGACCTGTGTCTTGTCCCAACCTGTTTGCTCTCAAAGAGACTGTTTATTGTGAAAAAAGGAATAAATAAGTGTTGGACCTTTCAGTTGGTGTGGACAGTTGCTTACTGGGGAGAATTAAAGACTTGTTTCTGACTACTGCAGAAACGAGGTCAGCACTGGAGGCTTTTTGACACTGGCTGCAGGCAGGCCCGAGAAACTAACACCGCTCAACCCCCCTATTCAGGAGGGTACGGGCTTGTGGTGCGGTGTGCCTCATTCTTTTCCTGCGGAGGAGCCAAGCAGAAGAAAAGCAGGTAAAGTCTGGGGTTGGTGCGCTACACATATTTCATGCAGGAGCCTGAGAGAGACATTCTGTGTACTTCAGATCCCCTCCTCCTTTCTTCTCCAGCTCTCCCAGGATTGGCTGCTCCACACCTCAGCATGATTAGGCATGCTGAAGTCATGTGGTGACTTTTCTGGGTTTTGACTGGATGTTAGTGATCAAATCAGAAGTGTAAAGCTCTGTACACACGATCGGTTTTACCGATGAAAACAGTCCGATGGACTTTTTTCATCGCACAAACTGATCGTGTATGGGACCCATTGGTCTTTTTTCCATCGGTTTTAAAAAATAGAACATGTTTTAAATTTTTCCGATGGATCAAAAACCGATAGCAAATTCCGATCGTCTATGGGCAAGTCCATCGGATAAAAAACCCACGCATGCTCAGAATCAAGTTGACACATGCTCAGAAGCATTAAACTTCATTCTCCTCGGCTCATCGGAGTGTTTTACGTCACTGCATTTTGGAACGGTCGGTTTTTTGACTGATGGTGTGTAGGCAAGACTGATGGAAGTCAGCTTCATCGGATTTCCGATGGACAAAACCATCGGATTAGAATCCATAGGATATCCGATCGTGTGTACGAGGCTTAAGAAATACACAGGAGAAAATGCATGTTGACAAGGGGAGTGTAGAGGTGGGCAGGGAGTCTGCTGACATCACAACTCCACCCACCGAGCTCATAACAGACAGAGGGGTCTCATAACAGAGGGGAGACATTTGACAGGTAAGAATACATGCAGGAGGCATCTATATCCTTATAGATAACCACTATGGCAGTAGTTTAGAAAGGATGAGAGTGGGTTTACATCCACTTTAAGGACTGATGTGGATTATAAATTGCTCAGTGAAACTGCAAGGACATGTATGTTTATTGTTCTGAATTTTGTTAACAGGTTTGTTAACAGGTTTGTCCAGTCTCCTAATTAATCAAATATATGTGTACCTAAAGGTGTGCACTGGGGTAACACTTTCTTCATATATTAAGGATAGAAGGGAGAGGCCCTGTAAAGATGTCCATAATAACCACAGATCTGGTTAAAAACGCATCTTTATTACAATAATTATATACAAATTTGATTCAAAAATATATTTTAAAAACATACTTGAACAATACTAATTTCCTAAAGTAGATAAATAACAGCCTCCTCTGATTTACAAAATATACTTCCCACCCAGAGTTTCAGTCCTGAGTCTTCGAACATATTTTTCTTATTAGAGTCTATTAAAAGTGCAAGGCTATATAATCAATACACAGAAAGAGACAAGGAAGCAATAAACACCTAGCATTTACTTGATTATGCTGATGTACTAATGACAGTAACATGATTATATATTTATTATTTAAAATCTATATGTGGATCTGCAGATGAACCGTGAGCATGTGAGAAAACAGGCATCCCCAGCATCCATTTCTGAGAAAGCAAAAGAATAAATGTAAGGGGAAAGCAAAAAGAGGTCAAAGCGATCTAAGTAGTATGACTAAGATAAGACTTTATTGAAAACCAATAATAATAGTTAAACCATGAAAAATACATTGAAAAAATATGTATAAATGGGGTGTGGCACTGCTCACTGGTCCTAATTAGGACCAGTAGTATAGATGACACAGTGTAATGTAGTGTAGCAGGTGGTCATATGTGATTGTGCCACCATATATGGTGATATAGTATTGTGTTCCCTGTAGAGAGGGAGTGCTGGATACAAAACACAAATAATTAAAGTGCAATAATTGTGACCACGATGTCTCATCTAAAGCATCGCATAGCTGACACCAACAAGTGCATCAAAACTAATAATAACTCAAAAATGACAGTCCAGTGTGCAATGCCTCCAGGCAGAACCATATGTGTGTGGCAGCAGTCTGTGTGACTAACCACTAACTAAAATTGCACAAAAGTCTATGTATGATGATTAGACTTGATGGTGAAGTAACCAATCCTCTTCATATAAATGGCAGGTATAGATTAAGATTTTCAACAAAACAGGCAGTTCATCCCCCACATGTGTCCCCACTCACCAGCTCCTTTCACCCCCACAGGGGTAACCAGCATGAAGAGATATCCAGATCACACGTACAGGGAGAGATGTCAGCGATGTCTTCTGTTTTGACCTCACTTCAGCTTCCCCAGGAGGTTCAGATGCCGTGGAAAAAAACCTCTGGTTGCCTCAGTGATAAAGACACAAAAAAGCTCCCATAGTGCAGTAAAAAATAGGACTTTATTAAAAATTATATATATATATATATAAAACAGACGGGAAAGTAACGGAAAGGACACAGTCCCTATCGCGTATGTGCCCGCGAACGGTGCAGGCTGGTGAACACAGCGTGCGTTCCGGCTGTGTTCCAGCTGAACTTCCGGACAGACTTAGCGTGGTGTGCGTGATGCGTAGCTCCGTCTTACGCGTTTCGTCATAGGACTTCGTCTAGAGGCGGTCAATACAGCACCACAATCAATGAAAAATACATTACATCACAAAAAATTTAATCTCCACCCATCACCATATAAAAATTGACAATGTTGTCAAAGAGTTAAAAAAGAATTGACAACATTGTCAAAGGGTTAAAATCGTCCGGACTCAAAAAATGTCAATGACAATATATGATTTGATATGTATCTCCAGTGCTATGCTCAATAACATATTCCCAGCTTAAACCAGAGCACAGCACAGGAGATGATTGTTGCGCAACAAGTAACCAAGAAAAATAACTTTTCCAGACAGATGGACTGGAAGATACTTCAATGATTGCCAGGGCAATGGCTGCCAATTGAAGTAGTGGGGCAGTTGTATGTGGCTAACTTGCCCAAAATGTGTTGCTGCAGGACCAACCAGTAGGGCAAAGAAATATATGTGGGTTGATAGTAGTCAATACACACTGGATGTATCACCCATAAAGGCTGGGAGAAGCTGAGTAGTAAGAAAAACAGTCTCCTGCGCTCAGAAGTTTGGTCTCTTGGTGACACAACCAGAGTGTTCCGTTAAAAGGAAGCTGAGTAGTGTATGGGCTGGGGATGATTCAATCGAACTGAGTATGTCATTGATTGAGTTTTTGGTAGGACTATTAACAAGAGGGGATGCAGAAAAGTTGAAACACCTTCAACAGGTGGTGACCATTAATACATGACTTGGGCTTGCTGCAATTCCACCTCACAGATAGCAGGTTTTCACCAAATTCATCAGTCAGGCAAAAAGTCAATGCATGGGCCCAAATTTATGGGTTAAAACAGTGCCTCATTGAGCCATCCCATTCAGCAGAGCTGTACATTTTGGTGTATGTCATATACTCATAGGTCAATACTATCCACATAAGCATGCATAGGGAACACCCTAATCACTACATGTGGTGCCAATTCCCCCTACTGCCCGGGTTTCCCCCCCTGTTGGCCCCCAGCCCCACAGTGCTACTGGCCTCTCTCCTCTCTTCTCCCCTGGCTGCTGCAGGCTATGTTTCAGGATGGAAAGCAGGGGAAGGGGCAAGTAAATATGTAATTTACCAGCCACTTCCCTTTCTAAATGAACACAGTGAAAACACTCACTCACTGTGTTCATTCATAACTTCATTCATAAATTTTGTTTACTATGCTTCAGTTTGTGAATGAACAGGAAGCCACTCAGCACAGAGCACTTCCTATTCATTCACTGCCCTGTGCAACTGAGGCTGCAGAGAAAGGCATGTGTTTTTGAGCTTTGCGGTGCACACCCTAATGCAATAGGCTGTGCACACCTATGACTATCCACCTCTGTGGGCTGGTTTTCGCCATGTGTAGGTTCCCACCTTCGGGTGGTTACATTCCTCATGGAGGACCATCTACCACTCTCAGTGCTTGTGCATAGACGGTCGCTCCTCCTGAAGTGTGCAGGCCCGCACATGCATGGTAGAGACTTTCCACATCCCGACTCAGATAGAGTCCGCCTACTGTCAACAAGTTTCACTCACTTTGTGACTGCAGGCTTCTTCTCTTTGAACCACGGGTTGCAGGAAAGAAAATTGCTTGATTCCCCCATCAACACAATCATTGTGTTCTCTTGGTGGGGGGTGCGGGGAGCCATCACTGCCAGGAGAACACAATGATTACTTCTAGCAGCTATAGTGCTGGGAATAATCGCATGTTAAAGTCTGACATGCTGGTTGCACCCAAGTCGATCCATCAGTACAATCATCTTGCCTATAGATGGATTGAATCATGGCCGGTCCCTGCTGAACCAACTGAGATTTGATCAATCTATGGACAGCTTAAGCAAAAAGTGTCATAAGCATCTACTCACATTCATAAGGTTGCTGGATACCTGTCCTAGGGTAAAGCAGCCTAATTCAATATATGTGGAGGATATGACTTTCTTCATGCAGAATATGGACGAGTGCACTCAATACCAGTCAGGATTTTACAAAAGTTCATGCACTGTGCTAGGTTGCTATCAGGTTCCAGTTGACAATGGTAGAAGAGATAAGGCCCCCAAAGGTAAACCAATTTGTGCAGGGAGGAAGAAGTTCATACAGAACCTGGGCAGGACTAGGGATGAGCCGAACACCCCCCGGGTTCGGTTCGCACCAGAACCCGCGAACGGACCGAAAGTTCGCACGAACATTAGAACCCTATTAAATACAATGGATGCAAACGTTCGAATTCTAAAGTGCTAATTATAACGACTATTATGCATGTTATTGTCCTAAAAAGGGTTTGGGAACCCGGGTTCTGCACCAGGGGACATGTATCAATGCAAAAAGAAGTTTTAAAAACGGCCGTTTTTCGGGAGCAGTCATTTTAATGATGCATAAAGTGAAAAAAACAAAAACAAATATTCCTTTAAATATCGTACCTGGGGGGTGTCTAAAGTATGCCTGTGAAGTGCCACGTGTTTCCCGTGTTTAGAACTGTCCCTGCACAAAATGACATTTCTAAAGGGAAAAAAAAGCCATTTAAAACTGCTTGCGGCTTTAATGTAATGTCTGGTCCCGGTAATATGGATGAAAATCTTTAAGAAAAATGGCATAGCTACCCCATCACAGCCCCCCCCCCACCCCAGCCCATTACCAGCCCCTTTGGGTCTTGTATGGATATTAAGGGGAACCCCGCACACAAAATAAAAAAGGCCCTATATACTCTGAACAGCCGTATACAGGCGGTGCATACAAGACAGGGACTGTAGGTTTGTTCTTATGTAGAATCTGTTTGTAATTTTGAACTGGTACATTGTTTACGTGTAGCTCCAGCCAAAAAATATATTTTTAAGCTTTTTGGAAAACATAGGGAAGGGTTATCACCCCTGTAACATTTGTTTTGCTGTCTGTGCCCCTGTTCAGAACATTTCACCTCACTTTCCGTCCCAATGACAACTGTTTTTGAAATGTGGTGTTTTTATTGAAACAAGGATTAGTGATAAAGCATCAGTAGAGAGGAGACACCTTTCTCCCATATTAATTCTTACAGGAGAGAATTTTTCTTCCTAGGGGTAGATTTCCTCTCACTTCCTGTTGTCTTCTTCCGTTTGCAAGTAGGAGTCGTTTGAAAGTTGGATGTTTGAAAGTAGGGACCTGCCGTATATACTCTGCAGAAATTGGCCCCTTAGGTGTAAGCACTCACAGTTACTCTTGGTGGGTGCTGGAACGCCCTGCTGTCAACTATTATATCAGGAATTGTAATTACATATAATTGTTGAACAGTGGTAGGAAAAATTGGGCCTTTGATGGTGGTGCTGGTGCCACAACACTGTAAGGCCTCACAGTTACTCTTGGTGGGCGCAGCAATGGGCCCTGCTGTGAATTATTAGATCAATAATTATAATTGCATGCCCCTGTTGAACAGGGGCTTAAAAATTGGGCCTTAGGCACTGGTGGCACAACACTGCAACCCCTCACAGATACTGTACTTGGAGCACAGCAATGAGCCCTGTTGCAAAGTATTGCATCAAAAATTGTAATTACACGCCCCTGTTAAACAGGGGCTGAAAAATTGGGCCTTAGGCACTGGTGGCACAACACTGCAACCCCTCACAGATACTGTACTTGGAGCACAGCAATGAGCCCTGTTGCAAAGTATTGCATCAAAAATTTTAATAACACGCCCCTGTTAAACAGGGGCTGAAAAATTGGGCCTTAGGCACTGGTGGCGGCACCCAGAAACAAAAATATTCTTCCAAGCTATCATCATCAATCGGATCATTGAGGAGGAGGAGGATAGCCAGTCAACATAACAGCACAGGCACTCAGCATCAGCATCAGTCTTGAAGGGATGTGACATTTTAAAATAAATTAGTCTGTTATATCAGCATCAGGTGTGTGGTAGCTGGTGGTGATCCAAGACTGGTTCATCTTGATGAAAGTCAGTCGATCAACCGAGTCGGTGGACAGGCGCACCCTGTGATCCGTGACAAATCCTCCAGCAGCACTGAATGTGCGTTCTGAAAGAACGCTGGATGCAGGACAGGCCAGTAGCTCAATTGCATACTGTGCAAGTTCTGGCCAGTGATCCATCCTCAAGACCCAGTAAGCCAGAGGATTTTCGGTGGGGAAGGTGTCCAAGTCTGACCTTGCCCCTAGGTATTCCTGCACCATGTATATCAGACGCTGGCGATGGTTGCTGGAACCGATCATACTTTGGGGCTGCGGACAAAAGAATTGTCTGAACGCATCGGTCAGACGGCCACCTTCCCCACCGCTCCTTCTTTGACTGACCGAAGCCTCAGCAACTCGTTGTCCAGGACCAGGAGTTTGTAACCTCCCAGTCTCTGGGAACGCGTTGCACAGACCTTTCTGCAAGGCCTCCCGGAGTTGTCTCATCCTCTGCTCCCTCTGCGACGGTAACATAAGGTCCGCAACCTTACCCTTGTACCGTGGATCAAGGAGAGTGGCCAGCCAGTAATGGTCCCTCTCCTTGATCCGAAGAATACGAGGATCCTTCCGCAGACTTTGCAGGATCAGGGAGGCCATGCAGCGTAGGTTAGCTGAGGCATTCAGTCCGGAGTCCTCTGGGTCACTAAGGACGACATGATCCGCAGCCACCTCCTCCCAGCCACGTACAAGTCCACTGGTTTCTTGGGACTGTAAATCATCCCTAAAAGACTGCTGCTGATGATGCTGAGTGCCAGGCTCCACCTCCATGCTGACACAATCCTCCTCCTCCTCCTCCTCCTCTTCCTGTGTGATGGGTGGGACAAAAGGAACACTGTCTGGGTAAAGGGGGCCTTGAGAGGCAAGGAAGTCCTCCTCTCCCTGCCTCTGTTCTGCCTCAAGTGCCCTGTCCATTATTCCACGCAGCGTGTGCTCCAACAGGTGGACAAGAGGTACAGTGTCACTGATGCATGCACTGTCACTGCTCACCATCCTCGTGGCCTTCTCAAATGGTGCGAGGACAGTGCATGCATCCCTGATCATACCCCACTGGCATGGTGAAAAAAAACAAGCTCCCCTGACCCTGTCCTGGTGCCGTAGTCGCACAGGTACTCATTGATGGCCCTCTGCTGCGTGTGCAGCCGCTGCAGCATGGCCAACGTTGAGTTCCACCTGGTGGGCATGTCACATATAAGGCGGTTCTTGGGCAGGTTCAACTCCTTTTGCAGCTCAGCCAGGCGAGCACTGGCATTATAAGATCTGCGGAAATGCACACAGACTTTCCTGGCCTGCCTCAGGACATCCTGTAAGCCCGGGTACCTGCCCAAGAACCGCTGCACCACCAGGTTAAGGACGTGAGCCACACAGGGCACATGGGTCAGTTGTCCCTGTCGGAGGTCGGAGAGGAGGTTGGTGCCATTGTCGCAAACCACCATTCCTGGCTTAAGCTGGCGTGGCGTCAACCACCTCTCGGCCTGCCCCTGCAGAGCAGACAGGACCTCTGCCCCAGTGTGGCTCCTGTCCCCCAAACACACCAGCGCAAGCACGGCATGGCATCTTTTTGCCTGCGTACTTGCGTAGCCCCTTGAACGCCTACGGAGCACCGCTGGTTCCGAGGACAAAGCACAGGAAGAGGCCATGGAGGAAGAAGAAGAGGAGGGGGTGGAGGAGAGAGGTGTGTCAGAACCAGTAGTAGCATTTTGGAGGCGTGGCGGTGGAACAACCTCCAACACTACTGCACCTTGTCCTGCATCCTTCCCAGCTGCCAAAAGAGTGACCCAATGGGCCGTGAAAGAAAGGTAACGTCCCTGTCCATGCCTGCTGGACCATGAGTCAGCGGTAATATGCACCTTACCGCTGACCGCCCTGTCCAGCGAGGCCAAGACATTGCCTTCCACATGCCGGTAGAGAGCCGGAATCGCCTTCCGTGAGAAAAAGTGGCGTTTGGGAACCTGCCACTGAGGAACCGCACATTGCACAAACTCACGGAAGGGGGCCGAGTCTACCAACTGAAAAGGCAGCAGTTGAAGCGCTAGCAATTTAGCCAAGCTAGCATTCAACCGCTGGGCATGTGGATGGCTGGGAGTGAACTTCTTTCGACGGTCCAGCAGCTGGGGCAGGGAAATTTGCCTGCTAGAATCGGACGACGGTGTACTGCTAGCAGAGTGCCCGCAAGTACTTGGCTGTGACACACCTAATTCTACACCTTCATTCCTCTCAGTGCAGGTTTCAGAGAGGACTGAAGGTATAGTGGGGTTGGAGATCCCAGCTGATGCGGTGCAAGGAGAGGTCCGCTTTGTTCTTTGGTGTGGGTCTTTAAGGTAGGCTTGCCAACGAGCTGCATGGCAGGTCAACATATGTCTGGTCAAGCATGTGGTGCCCAAGCGGCTGATGTTTTGGCCACGCGATATACGCTTGAGACATATGTTGCAAACAGCAGCTGTGCGATCTGATGCACTCGCCTCAAAAAAGGCCCACACCAAAGAACTTTTTAAATGACGGGCAGAGGCAGCGCCCTGCACAGGCGGAGCTCTGCTGTGTGATTCCGTCGGTGTGCTGCCCTTATGCTGGCCACCCAAGGGCATCCTGCCTCGTTGGAGATGTGCCTCCTCCTCATCCTCCTCCTCCTCTCTCCTATTAGGCACCCACGTGGAGTCAGTGACCTCATCATCCCCTCCCTCCTCATCACTGGAGCCAATCTGGCAGTATGCTGCAGCTGCTGGAACATGACTGCCAGATTGGTGTCCTTCTTGAGCATCCCCTCTCTCTGCTCTCACGCTACTGCCTTCCTCTAGCTGGGTATCATCATCAGATCCTTCGAAACGCTGGGCATCCTCCTGGAGCATGTACCCAACACTGTGCTCAAACAGTTCGGGGGACTCCTCAGGAGGAGGACATGGTGGGTCTAGGGAAGGAGTGACTGATGATGACATTGATACCAGGGAAGAGGACGCTTTGGCAGCTGCTTTGCCAGTACCCTGAGCCTGGGTGAGAGAGGATGAGGAGGATGAGGAGGGCTTGGTCATCCACTCTACCAAGTCTTCGGCATGATGTGGCTGAACATGTCCAGCTGCCGAAAAGAAGGACAAGCGTGTCCCATGGCCATGTGCTGATGACAATGCACAGCGTCCACGACCAGCACTGTTGCCCCCAGACACAGAGCCTGCTTGCCCTCTTTTATTGGCTCCTGACTGTCTGCCTCTCCTTGTTTGCCTTCCAGACATTCTAATGGATGGCCTGCAGGGAGATGGGAAAAACAGCAATAAGGGCTAGCTTCAGGTGTATACTGTGCAGGAGGCTTAGCAACAATGACACTGACACTGCCCCCTGCCTATCCTTCTGTGTCCCTAAACACAAGGATTTGCAATATGCTTCAGCAAGATTGGTTTAGCACAGAATAGTACACTGACACTTTCCCTCACTGAGTGTCCTTCTCTGTCCCTAAACACAAGGATTTGCAATATGCTTCAGCAAGATTGGTTTAGCACAGAATAGTACACTGACACTTTTCCTCACTGAGTGTCCTTCTCTGTCCCTAAACACAAGGATTTGCAATATGCTTCAGCAAGATTGGTTTAGCACAGAATAGTACACTGACACCTTCCCTCACTGAGTGTCCTTTTGTGTTCCTAAACACAAGGATTTGCAATATGCTTCAGCAAGATTGGTTTAGCACAGAATAGTACACTGACACTTTCCCTCACTGAGTGTCTTTCTCTGTCCCTAAACACAAGGATTTGCAATATGCTTCAGCAAGATTGGTTTAGCACAGAATAGTACACTGACACTTTCCCTCACTGAGTGTTCTTCTCTGTCCCTAAACACAAGGATTTGCAATATGCTTCAGCAAGATTGGTTTAGCACAGAATAGTACACTGACACTTTCCCTCACTGAGTGTCCTTCTGTGTCCCTAAACACAAGGATTTGCAATATGCTTCAGCAAGATTGGTTTAGCACAGAATAGTACACTGACACTTTCCCTCACTGAGTGTCCTTCTCTGTCCCTAAACACAAGGATTTGCAATATGCTTCAGCAAGATTGGTTTAGCACAGAATAGTACACTGACACTTTCCCTCACTGAGTGTCCTTCTGTGTCCCTAAACACAAGGATTTGCAATATGCTTCAGCAAGATTGGTTTAGCACAGAATAGTACACTGACACTTTCCCTCACTGAGTGTCCTTCTGTGTCCCTAAACACAAGGATTTGCAATATGCTTCAGCAAGATTGGTTTAGCACAGAATAGTACACTGACACTTTCCCTCACTGAGTGTCCTTCTGTGTCCCTAAACACAAGGATTTGCAATATGCTTCAGCAAGATTGGTTTAGCACAGAATAGTACACTGACACTTTCCCTCACTGAGTGTCCTTCTGTGTCCCTAAACACAAGGTTTTGCAATATGCTTCAGCAAGATTGGTTTAGCACAGAATAGTACACTGACACTTTCCCTCACTGAGTGTCGATCTGTGTCCCTAAACACAAGGATTTGCAATATGCTTCAGCAAGATTGGTTTAGCACAGAATAGTACACTGACACTTTCCCTCACTGAGTGTCCTTCTCTGTCCCTAAACACAAGGATTTGCAATATGCTTCAGTAAGATTGGTTTAGCACAGAATAGTACACTGACACTTTCCCTCACTGAGTGTCCTTCTCTGTCCCTAAACACAAGGATTTGCAATATGCTTCAGCAAGATTGGTTTAGCACAGAATAGTACACTGACACTTTCCCTCACTGAGTGTCCTTCTGTGTCCCTAAACACAAGGATTTGCAATATGCTTCAGCAAGATTGGTTTAGCACAGAATAGTACACTGACACTTTCCCTCACTGAGTGTCCTTCTGTGTCCCTAAACACAAGGATTTGCAATATGCTTCAGCAAGATTGGTTTAGCACAGAATAGTACACTGACACTTTCCCTCACTGAGTGTCCTTCTGTGTCCCTAAACACAAGGATTTGCAATATGCTTCAGCAAGATTGGTTTAGCACAGAATAGTACACTGACACTTTCCCTCACTGAGTGTCCTTCTGTGTCCCTAAACACAAGGATTTGCAATATGCTTCAGCAAGATTGGTTTAGCACAGAATAGTACACTGACACTTTCCCTCACTGAGTGTCCTTCTCTGTCCCTAAACACAAGGATTTGCAATATGCTTCAGCAAGATTGGTTTAGCACAGAATAGTACACTGACACTTTCCCTCACTGAGTGTCCTTCTCTGTCCCTAAACACAAGGATTTGCAATATGCTTCAGCAAGATTGGTTTAGCACAGAATAGTACACTGACACTTTCCCTCACTGAGTGTCCTTCTCTGTCCCTAAACACAAGGATTTGCAATATGCTTCAGCAAGATTGGTTTAGCACAGAATAGTACACTGACACTTTCCCTCACTGTCCTTCTCTGTCCCTACAAACAAGGTTTAGCACAGAATAACACACTGACACTCTCCCTAACTATCCTTCTCTGTCCCTAAACACAAGGAATCCAGGATTAGTAAAGAAAAAAAATGACACTGTCCCTGCCTATGCTTCTCTTTCCCTGCTCCGGAACACACTACACAAGGCCGCCGCGCTGGCGGCCTTTTATAGTGTGGGGCGTGTACTAAATCCCCTCATCAATAATTGGCCACAGGCATCCTGCCTGTGGCCAATCATTGCTCTCCTCGCTGCCGGCGCTGTGATTGGCCAAGCATGCGGGGTCACAGTGCATGCTTGGCCAATCACAGCGCCTGGATGACACTGCGATGGCGTAGTGCATTGTGGGCCGTTCACGTCACTCGAACACCAAGCTCATCCCTAGGCAGGACCCAGAAGATTGCAGCTATCACTGTAGTAGCACCTCTTAAAATGATTTACAGCTTCACCATCAGCCCATCAGGTATGAGATAAGCATACTTATATTGGGTCAAACTGAACCAATTTTAAATGTTCTCAGTATGCAATAGACATGTGCGATTAGTTTCGTACGAATCGAAAATTCATAGGAATTTCCGAAAATTCGTACATTCGGAAGCATCCGAAATACAAATTTATATGCTTCCGAATTTTACGAAATACGAAATTTCGTTGACGAATTTCGGATCCGAATTTGAGAAAGGTAGTTTTTGCTTTTTAAATTCATCATAAAGAATGTTCGTAATTGTTACGAAAAGTTAACGAACCTAACGAAAATTCGTATTCAATCCGAATTAAATTTCGGACACGAAATACGAGCTAACAGCCTGGGCTACAATGCCTTTCTTAATATGGCAGTCGTTGACTCATTATGCTCAATATGAGGGGCTCCCACTATCCCTGTGCTGTGCTGACTTCCTCCTGGGGCTGTACCCCTGCTGTGCTCATTATGAGGGGCTCCCACCATCCCTGTGCTGTGCTCACTATGAGGGGCTCCCACCATCCCTGTGCTGACTTCCTCCTGGGGCTGTACCCCTGCTGTGCTCATTATGAGGGGCTCCCACCATCCCTGTTCTGTGCTGAGTTCCTGGGTTTATTTATAGCCCATTGCCGTTAGTTCGTATTTTGTAATTCGTGTCCGAAATTCAATTTGGATTGAATACGAATTTTCGTTAGGTTCGTTACCTTTTCGTAACAATTACGAACATTCGTTATGATGAATTTAAAAAGCAAACCCAGGAAGTCAGCAGCACTGCTGACTTCCTGGGTTTGCTTTTTAAATCCATCATAACGAACGTTCGTAATTTTACAAAAAGTTAACGAATCTAACGAAAATTCGTATTTCGTACGAATCCAAATTGAATTTCGGACACGAAATACGAAATAACGGCTAATACGAAACGGAACCGAACGAAACAAAACAAATTTATTGACGGCGCCCATGTCTAGTATGCAATATACTTTACTGTACTATACATCAGCAAACTGATCATGAATACTTTTACACAAATATATTTTTATTTGTCTTGAAAATTTTCCAATATTTTCTCCTTCTATGTACTATACTATAAACAGAACAGAAATGAATGACCTTACAAAGTTTCACAGCTCATCGATTTCTCACATTCTCAGTTTTGCCAGCTCTATATGGTATCTAAATACCATACACCTATTTTAACACCTGTTTTTAAACACACTCTTTGAAACAAACAGCCTTCTAGGTTATAACATGATTTGAAGTACAAGGAGATTTTAATCCCTGTAACATATTTGTTGAAGAATATGTAGTACACGTAGAGAAGGCAATGTTGCACACTGTGTATGACTTGTTAAATTCACATATCTGAGAAGGTCAAAAGATGTCAGAGTCTACAGCAATTGTGTGATATTGATCCATCTAATTGATGTACAAAGTGAGACAAATGCTGCAGTAAAGGTTGGTAAATTCAATTGTGCTTATGCTCATGTCAGAATGAAGTGTACAGATACAATAAGATATTGGCAAATTATACAGCTGTAAACAAACACCAGTATAGTAGGCTAATGTGGTTAAATGTATGTACAAACATTTGGCAATGTCTATGGTACTAATTTGTCCATTTCTATAGGTACTGTATTAACAGTTTGCATTTAATACCCCTGGCTGCATGCCCTTGCTTAAATATCAATTAGCAATGTCATATATTTTTAATATTTGTTATTTTTACATCTGAGCTACTTAAGGTTTCTGGCAATTACACTCTTTCCTGCCCCATAGGTCTAAATGAGAGCACCTGAATGATCTAAGCATGAATGTTTGTGACATTATAGTGTCACTGGCTATTTTACACTGATTAATATCAGCATTTATTGGGATTTTACTTTTCCCATATGCTGCATTATGCATGTAATTGAATGAGTGTTGAGCATAGATCTTTATGGACACATCATTTATACCATACAATAAACACAATATTAAGAACAATCAGCAATCTGAATTTGTTACCTCAGACTATTATTTTACATGCTAAAACAGTCACTGCATGTAGATTTACAATAATGTGGGTTTCATAGAAGAAATCATAGTGTTCAGGGCTTGGGATATATACTGTACATCAGCCCTCAAAATTTCCACTCAACCTGCTTGCATTGGGGAGTGGAACAAGCTTGAGGGTGAGTGTGGGGATGCCTTAGAGGGGGGGGGGGGGCTGGGGGTAGCCTCACTGGCAGGTGGGGTTGAATGAGATCCGTTCTCCCAGGAACCTGGGGAAGAGAGAGGAGAGGAAGAGGAGAGCTGTCTGGATCATCACACAGCGGAAAACGCCCACTGTGAAAGCTTTCATTTGAATAGCCTGGCGGCTGCTGTCACCCGTAGTCCCACCTCCTGGACCAGCTCCTTTACAGACAGCACACTTGTCCAATGCCGGGATGTGTGATGTCTATCATAGGAGTCAATCCAGGAGGTAGGACTTTGTATAACTGCGAGTGCCGGGCATTTCAAATGAAAGCTGCAGGCTGAATTCATGAGCATTGATGGGCACTGATCAGGCTCCATTGATGGGCACTGGTGAGACTGCATTGATGGGCAATGATCAGGCTGCATTAATGGGCACTGGTGTGCACTGATAAGCTGCACTGATGGGCAGTGATAAGCTGCACTGATGGGCACTGATGATGCTGCACTGATAATAATGCACTGATGGGCACTAGGGATGGGCCGAACACCCCCAGTTCGGTTCGCACCAGAACATGCGAACAGGCAAAAAATTTGTTCGAACACGCGAACACCGTTAAAGT
Source organism: Rana muscosa (assembly GCA_029206835.1). Classification (NCBI taxonomy): domain Eukaryota; kingdom Metazoa; phylum Chordata; class Amphibia; order Anura; family Ranidae; genus Rana; species Rana muscosa. Next base: position 705,036,433 of record CM055118.1, read on the forward strand.
CTATGGGACACGAACATGAAAAATCAAAAGTGCTAATTTTAAAGGTTAATGTGCAAGTTATTGTCATAAAAAGTGTTTGGGGGCCCGGGTCCTGCCCCAAGTATGCCTGGTATGGTTCAGGAGAGGGCACTCTTTCGTCCCCCCCTCTTTTCCTGCGGCCAGCCAGGTTGCGTGCTCGGATAAGAGTCTGGTATGGATTTTTGGGGGGAACCCCACGCCATTTTTATTTCAATTTTGGTGCGGGGTTCCCCTTAAAATCCATACCAGACCTGAAGGGTCTGGTATGGATTTTTGGGGGGAACCCCACACCATTTAAAAAAAAATTGGCGCAGGGTTCCCCTTAATATTCATAACAGACCTGAAGGGCCTGATATGGAATTTGGGGGGACCCCCACACTTTTTTTTAATTTTGATTCAGAGCTCCCCCTAATATTCATACCAGACCAAAAGGGCCTGATAATGGACTAAGGGGGGAACCTATGCTGTTTTTTTCAATGACTTTTATCTGTATTCATTATAGCCGCGAGTAGTTTTAAATGACTTTTTTTCCTTTAGAAATGTCATTTTGTGCAGGGACTTTTCTAAGCACGGGAAACATGCGCTCCTTTACAGGCATACTATAGACACGATCCAGGTACAAAATTTAAAGGAATATTTCACTTTTATTTTTTCACTTTAAGCATTATTAAAATCACTGCTCCCAAAAAAACGGACGTTTTTAAAACTTTTTTTTGCATTGATACATGTCCCCTGGGGCAGGACCCAGGTCCCCAAACACTTTTTATGACACTAACTTGCATATTAACCTTTAAAATTCTCACTTTTGATTTCTCCCATAGACTTTTAAAGGGTGTTCCGCGGCTTTTCGAATTTGCCATGAACACCCCAAATTGTTCTCTGTTTGGCGAACGGGCGAGCAGGCAATGTTCGAGTTGAACTCATGTACGACTCAAACAGATAGCCCATCCCTAATGGGCACTGATAGGCTGCACTGATGGTCACTGATAGGCTGCATTCATGAGCACTGGTGAGCACTGATGATGCTGCACTGCTAATAATGCACTGATGGGCACTAGGGATGGGCCGAACACCCCCGGTTCGGTTCGCACCAGAACATGCGAACAGGCAAAAAATTTGTTCGAACACGCGAACACCGTTAAAGTCTATGGGACACGAACATGAAAAATCAAAAGTGCTAATTTTAAAGGTTAATGTGCAAGTTATTGTCATAAAAAGTGTTTGGGGACCCGGGTCCTGCCCCAGGGGACATGTATCAATGTAAAATAAAGTTTTAAAAACAGAAGTTTTTTCGAGAGCAGTGATTTTAATAATGCTTAAAGTGAAACAATAAAAGTGAAATATTCCTTTAAATTTCATACCTGGGGGGTGTCTATAGTATGCCTGTAAAGTAGCGTATGTTTCCCGTGTTTAGAACTGTCCCTGCACAAAATGTCATTTCTAAAGGAAAAAAAGCCATTTAAAACTACTCGCTGCTATTAATGAATTGTCGGGTCCCGGCAATACATATAAAAGTCATTGAAAAAAATGGCAGGGGTTCCCCCCCCAGTCCATTACCAGGCTCCGAACCAAAATAAAAAAAAATGCGTGGGGGTTCCCCTCAAATTCCATACCAGACCCTTATTCAAGCACGCCTGGTACAGTTCAGGAGGGGGCGCTCTTTCATCCCCCCTCTTTTCCTGCGGCCAGCCAGGTTGCGTGCTCGGATAAGAGTCTGGTATGGATTTTTGGGGGGAACCCCACACCAATTTTATTTCAATTTTGGTGTGGGGTTCCCCTTAAAATCCATAGCAGACCTGAAGGGTCTGGTATGGATTTTTGGGGGGAACCCGACACCATTTAAAAAAAAAAATTGGCGCAGGGTTCCCCTTAATATTCATAACAGACCTGAAGGGCCTGATATGGAATTTGGGGGGACCCCCACACTTTTTTTTTAATTTTGGTTCGAAGCTCCCCCTAATATTCATACCAGACCAAAAGGGCCTGATAATGGACTAAGGGGGGAACCTATGCCGGTTTTTTTCAATGTCTTTTATCTGTATTCATTATAGCCGCGAGTAGTTTTAAATTACTTTTTTTCCTTTAGAAATGTCATTTTGTGCAGGGACTTTTCTAAGCATGGGAAACATGCGCTACTTTACAGGCATACTATAGACACCCCCCAGGTACGAAATTTAAAGGAATATTTCACTTTTATTGTTTCGGCCGTTTTTAAAACTTTTTTTTGCATTGATACATGTCCCCTGCGGCAGGACCCAGGTCCAGAAAACAGGTCCAGAAAACACTTTTTATGACACTAACTTGCATATTAACCTTTAAAATGATCACTTTTGATTTCTCCCATAGACTTTTAAAGGGTGTTCCGCGGCTTTTCGAATTTGCCATGAACACCCCAAATTGTTCGCTGTTTGGCAAACGGGCGAACAGGCAATGTTCGAGTTGAACTCATGTTCGACTCAAACAGATAGCCCATCCCTAATGGGCACTGATAGGCTGCACTGATAGTCACTGATAGGCTGCATTCATGAGCACTGATGAGCACTGATAGGCTGCATTGATTGGCACTGATGAGGCTACACTGATAGGCACGGTTTTTAGTGGACTGCTGTTTACTACTATTATCTTTTTAATAACTCTTTGATAACTTTTTAGTAATTACTGATACACTTAGGCGCTGCGATTTAGATTTTTAATATACAGTGCAAAAAAATATAAATATATTTCAGTGCTGAAATTACAAACAAACAATATCATGCGTGTACATGAAGTTATGTATAGAGGCCCGTATAGAAAAACGAGGAAGTATCACAAGTGACTGTTGATCTATACAGTATAGCACGCTGTGAAGGTGTATTCCTAAAGAGACAGGCTTCTTCATTCCAGTTGTTTTAATACCACTAAGTGAGTCACCCCTGGTGGATAACAAGATGGGGGCTTACCAGATTGTGGTGACTTGTATTAAAGAGAGGTCAAGAAGGCATTTGTAAGTAAATAATAGCTCCACAAGACCTCCGATCCACTCACTGGATTAACAGCAAGGCAATGTATGTCACTGTATATCACAACTAGAGATGGGCCGAATACCCTATGTTTGGTTTGCAGACAGAACTCCCGAACAGGGGAAAAGTTCTGCCCTGAACTACCAACTTCATTAAAGTCTATGGGAGCCAAACATGAGAAATCAAGTCCCCATTTTCAAGAATGAAGGGGAAGAATTGGACAGCCGCACTCCGAATTTATTTTTATTTTTATATAGCTATGATTAAGCACTGAGTTACAGTGTGAAACACGTCAGGTTGCATCTGGTTTGCTGTGGCATGTATTTTTTGATTTTACAATAAAAGGAACAATTTTTCGGAGTGCGGCTGTCCAAATCTTCCCCTTCATTTGTGCATTACCACATGCATTGCCAGCACCCGTGGCTTTGGATCCAGTGAAAAGGTTCATCAATTACACCTGAGCGGTAACTACCTTCCTCTCCCCATTTTCAAGGCTTATATGCAAGTAATTAGTGTTATTAACTAAAGTTGGAGAGTGCAAAATCTGGTGTAACTGCATCAATCGTCTTCCAGGTTTTATTGCCAAAGCTTAATTAAACAACCTGAAGTTAGAAGCTGATCGGCTAATATGCACAGCTACAGCAGATTCTTAGTGTACAGTGTACCAGTTTTAGTAAATCCCATATATATATATATATATATATATATATATATTGTATATATAATCTTTAACTTCCACCAGTAAATCTACTACAGAAGTTTAGATAATAAACATAGAAGGAATTATGGTCTACCCCAAATCATGATGGAATAACACTATATCATCCAGTTTTGCAATACTTGATGTTTTAAAGGTTAACCAGTCAGACCAAATATGAGAAAAACTATTATAGCTTGATTTAGTAAGCCAATATAGCTTTTCCGCTTCACATACTTTATATACCCGATTTATCTATTTCTTAATGGAAATAATTTCCTCCCTCCTGCAATAATACTGAGTGAAATAACTTTTGTCCCATGTATACAATGATTTTTAATAAAATATCTTAAATGAAAAAAAGTATTTTTTTTTTTTGTGTAATGAGTTAAAAAAGTTTTTTTTTCTTTAAATACCACAATTGTCTGGAAGAAAAAACAATATCTAAGCATTGTATTGAGTAAAGTATTGTGTTGATCATGACAGGTTTTCTGCCCCGCAACACAGTGGATAATGGATAATGGATTTCACCAACAATGTAATTATAACAGGAAAAACAAGCAGTAAATATCAAGCAGTAAAACAAAGAAATATATTACCATATACTGTATATAATTAGCCAGTATGTCTATTGCAGGTGCAGCATTCCTTCTTATTATCAGAGATTTTATTTATGAATTAATTAATTAATTTATATAGTGTACAGCATTAACATAGTGTAGACAGACATGTAATATGCAGAATACATACATCTGACGTGACCCATAACAGCTAATCACAACAACAGACACTGAATGAATCAGTTTCATTCAGTAAAAATGGTTGCTTATACCAATGAATGTCATTGGTAAATGTAATCATAATGTGTAAAAAAAATAACAAAATCCTGATCACTTCCCCAGAGTAGTACAATGTTACTATGGTAACACTGTATTGCTCTGGTCACAGTGTGCTTAACCGCTTCAGCCCCGGACCATTTTGGTGGTCAAAGACCAGGCCACTTTTTGCGATTCGGCACTGCGTCGCTTTAACTGACAATTGTGTGGTCGTGCGAAGTGGCTCCCAAACAAAATTGACGCCTTTTTTTCCCACAAATAGAGCTTTCTTTTGGTGGTATTTGATCGCCTCTGCGGTTTTTATTTTTTGCGCTATAAACAAAAAAATTATTTAGTCCGATACGTATTCTTCTACATATTTTTGGTAAAAAAAATCGCAATAAGCGTTTATTGATTGGTTTACACAAAAGTTATAGCTTCTACAAAATAGGGGACTGTTTAGCATTTTTATTAATATTTTTTTTTTACTAGTAATGGCAGCGATCAGCGATTTTTATCATGACTGCGACATTATGGCGGACACATCGGACACTTTTGACACTATTTTGGGACCATTGTCATTTTTACAGCGATCAGTGCTATAAAAATGCACTGATTACTGTAAAAATGACACTGGCAGTGAAGGAGTTAACCACTAGGTGGCACTGCAGGGGTTAAGTGTATCCTAGGGAGTGATTCTTACTGTTAGGGGGCGTGGCTACACGTGACACGTCACTGATGACCGTTCCTGATCACGGGGAACGGTCATCAGTGACAGTGTCACTAGGCAGAATAGGGGAATGCCTTGTTTATAAAGGCATTGCCCTGTTTTGCTCCTGCCGACCACAATCGCGGGCCGCCCGGGAACATCGAGTTCCCGGGACGCGCGGCTGCACTCGCGGGGCACGCGGCGGGCGCGCGCGCACGCTGGGCGGCAGATTTAAAGGGACGTACCTGTATGCCAATGTGCCTGCCTGTGCCATTCTTCTGACGTACATCGGCGTGCGGCGGTGGGCAAGTTGTTAAAACAAATTGTAAAAAAAGAAATAAATGTGATAACAAAATGTGAAGAAAATGGAAAAAAATATTATTATTACTTTTTTTTTTTGCATATTGTCACCAGTCACTGTCCCTGATCACCATCACACCAGGTATATGATAATACTGTACTGCACTAGTGACAGTATATTTATTTTTATTTTTTGAATTTCCTCATTTTCCAAAAGATTGTGACAAAAAATTACAATGTCATGCTTCTTACTAAATACCCTGGATTGTCTACTTCCCAAAAAAGGGTAATTTGAGGGATATTTGTACTGTCCTGGCATTTTTGGGTCTCAAGAAATGAGATTGGCAGATACACTATACTGCCAAAAGTATTGCACATGAACTTATGACATCCAACTATAAACCCGGAATGTTTTTTCTTTCGTGTCACTGAAAAAAATGGTAACATGTCAACATGTCAACTTCCATCTCTTGCTTTTACCCATAGGTAAGCCTATTATAAGACTTACTTATAGGTAGTGCACCATTTCGGAGATATTTACTGTACATTCAGCTAGTGCCATCACTGACGCATGCGCTCTGAAGGAACAACCACCTGTGCTGTTTCTTCAGAGCCCTGCGTCTTGAACAGCGGCTCCGGCATGCATGCACAGTGATGTCATCATGGCTCTGGCCAGTCACAGAGCTGGTGTTTCGTCAGATTAGGCAACCCATCAGATTTTGTAACAGAAGTGACGTTACGTCACGGCCATCTTGGTACACCCCACACTCGGCCGCAGTAAGGATACAGTGAGAAGGCGGGAAGCAGACATATTTGTACAACCACTGGAGTCTTGCATTTCACACTTATTTTTACCAATAAACTGAGCTTATATAGAGAAATGCAATATTTAGAAATCCCACTGTTTTGATGTTGAATTGTAAAAGCAGCAGAAAACCTGCTGATCTTACAGGTTTTCTAATCTGACAGAACACCACTGCTTTTACAATTCAATATCAAAACAGTTTGGATTGCTAAATACTGTATTTCACTAAGCTCAGTTTACTGGTAAAAAAAAGTGTGAAATGCAAGACTCTGGTGGGTGTACAAATACAAGGGATGTCCCCTCCCGCCGCCTATAAGGACGATCAAGCGGCGGAACTGCCGCTATGATCATTCTTATGGTGCGTAGAATTGCCGGCTGCATTCAGATATCCCCCCTCTAATTCAGCGACGTCATATGATGTCCTTGGTGGACAAGTGGTTAAAGAAAATTATTGCAGAAAGTTGTTAGTATTATTTCTATTATTATTATTATACGATTGTAGGTTCTGCAGATCTCTAATAAAATGAAAACCTGTAGATACTTCTTAGATATTAGACAATAGCAGCTACCGTAATTATTTGGCAGATTCAGTGACGTCCACAGTTAGATAAGAATAAATGGAATCATCAGGGATTTCATGCAGATTTATTAAACTCAATCACTGCAGATATAAAAGTTAAAACCACAACTTATTACAGTTCTTTGTGACCTTCTCTGAACCCACTATTTCTCACACAAGTAAGGTTCAGTTATCACACAAAATCCCCATAATTAAAACATGGAAGGAGATAAACATTTTTGTGTGGTGAAAGTCTCCATCATGTTCTTCTGTCACAAAAAGTACATGGGTAAGCAATAGATTCTATGATAGAAAGTACATTCTCTCCTTTGATATTTAAAAAAAAAGTAAATTCGAAATTACATAGTCTGTTGATGGTTGCTTAGAGGTTATCACTTGGTGAATTTATCACTAGACAGATCATACAGTGTGTTCCTGAGGCTTTTAAATGTGTTTGATTTTGGCTGCTAAGTTTATAGCTATACTACTTCCACAACTTGACTGATCTGACATTGGATAGAACATACTGCACTCTGTGATTACTGTATTTATTGGCGTATAGCACTCACTTTTTTACCCTGAAAATAGAGGGTAAACTGTGCCTGCGTGTTATACGCCGGGGGCTGTGGAAAGTTTTTTTCCTGAAACTTCCCTCTTAAAGTTAGGGTGCGTGTTATACGACGATAAATACAGTATTTCTGGTGCTGCAATATATTACTGATGTGTTAATATCCAACAATTACCATGGAATCAGTAATCTACTTGATTCCACAGTAAATTACTGACCACCTCACCTTGGCTATGCATGTATGCCTATCAATGACTGCTGCAAGCTGTTCCCAAATGCCTTTGTGATAGAAAGAAAACAGTCTCTCAGTCTATCTCAGGTGCTGAAAAGAAAATGAAAAAAAAATATTGAAAAAAAAAAGTATTTTCAGCAGCTGCGAGAGACTTTTCATAACTCGTTACCCTTTTGGCGGTTTTTCAAAATTCAGATCATATACACGTTGTGTTTATTTGTATTTTTTTCACTTTTTTGTGTATACACAGGCATCAGATATTTTGTATACAGTGGGTACGGAAAGTATTCAGACCCCCTTAAATTTTTCACTCTTTGTTATATTGCAGCCATTTGCTAAAATCATTTAAGTTCATTTTTTTTCTCATTAATGTACACACAGCACCCCATATTGACAGAAAAACACAGAATTGTTGACATTTTTGCAGATTTATTAAAAAAGAAAAACTGAAATATCACCTGGTCCTAAGTATTCAGACCCTTTTCTCAGTATTTAGTAGAGGCACCCTTTTGATCTAATACAGCCAGGAGTCTTTTTGGAAAAGATGCAACAAGTTTTTCACACCTGGATTTGGGGATCCTCTGCCATTCCTCCTTGCAGATCCTCTCCAGTTCTGTCAGGTTGGATGGTAAACGTTGGTGGACAGCCATTTTTAGGTCTCTCCAGAGATGCTCAATTGGGTTTAAGTCAGGGCTTTGGCTGGGCCATGCGAGAACAGTCACGGAGTTGTTGTGAAGCCACTCCTTTGTTATTTTAGCTGTGTGCTTAGGGTCATTGTCTTGTTGGAAGGTAAACCTTCGGCCCAGTCTGAGGTCCTGAGCACTCTGGAGAAGGTTTTTGTCCAGGATATCCCTGTACTTGGCCGTATTCATCTTTCCCTCAATTGCAACCAGTCGTCCTGTCCCTGCAGCTAAAAAACACCCCCACAGCATGATGTTGCCACCACCATGCTTCACTGTTGGGACTGTATTGGACAGGTGATGAGCAGTGCCTGGTTTTCTCCACACATACCGCTTAGAATTAAGACCAAAAAGTTCTATCTTGGTCTCATCAGACCAGAGAATCTTATTTCTCACCATCTTGGAGTCCTTCAGGTGTTTATTAGCAAACTCCATGCAGGCTTTCATGTGTCTTGAACTGAGGAGAGGCTTCCGTCGGGCCACTCTGCCATAAAGCCTCGACTGGTGGAAGGCTGCAGTGATGGTTGACTTTCTACAACTTTCTCCCAGTGATCTTTGGGTTTTTCTTTACCTCTCTCACCAAGGCTCTTCTCCCCCGATAGCTCAGTTTGGCCGGACGGCCAGCTCTAGGAAGGGTTCTGGTCGTCCCAAACATCTTCCATTTAAGGATTATGGAGGCCACTGTGCTCTTAGGTACCTTAAGTGCAGCAGAATTTTTTTTGTAACCTTGGCCAGATCTGTGCCTTGCCACAATTCTGTCTCTGAGCTCTTTAGGCAGTTCCTTTGACCTCATGATTCTCATTTGCTCTGACATGCACTGTGAGTTGTAAGGTCTTATATAGACAGGTGTGTGGCTTTCCTAATCAAGTCCAATCAGTATAATCAAACACAGCTGGACTCAAATGAAGGTGTTGAACCATCTCAAGGATGATCAGAAGAAATGGACAGCACCTGAGTTAAATATATGAGTGTCACAGCAAAGGGTTTGAATACTTAGGACCATGTGATATTTCAGTTTTTCTTTTTTAATAAATCTGCAAAAATGTCAACAATTCTGTGTTTTTCTGTCAATATGGGGTGCTGTGTGTACATTAATGAGGAAAAAAATTACTTAAATGATTTTAGCAAATGGCTGCAATATAACAAAGAGTGAACAATTTAAAGGGGTCTGAATACTTTCCGTACCCACTGTATCTTTATGTGTCATAGGTCATTCCAATCTTGATCACACACCTGTTTCTAAGGCCGGGTTCACACCTATGCGAATTAGATGCGACTTAAAATGCATCCAATTCGCATGTCATTAGAAAATACATACATTTTTATGAGGCTAGTTCACATATGTGCGATGCATTCGCACTGCGCAGTGCCGAAAAAACGTGTGCGTTTTCTAGGCATTGCGGTGCGGCTCAGGTGCGAATTCAGGCCCATTATCTTCTATGGGCACGCATCTTATTTTCAGATGTCTTCCGTTCTGAACAGGATATTTTTCCCTGCTCACTACACTTCCCCCCCTCCCCCTCCCCTCTCTTTGGCCAGCAAATTTGCATCTACAACGCAGATGATCCGCTGAACAGCTCTGTTATCTCTTTGCAGAGATAACAGAGCTGGAATTCGCACCACACAAGTGTGAATCCAGCCTTAATGTTTTAGCTTTATACATTGTGTTTTCATTGGGTAACTACACATATATTTGTATATTTACACCTCCTTTCTTTTTCTACACAGGCTAATATTTTTTTTTTTTTCTGTAGTGTTCACTGTGGATTTTCCCTTCTTTTTACAAAGAGTGGGCGCACCTTCACAACATCAATTTGTGTTCTGTTAAATCAGCCTGCATTATCCCAAGGTGTCTAATCAGTTGTATTTAGCTCACTTCCTTTACTTAAAACCGCAACCTCTCCCCACCGCTACCACCATACACACATTGAACAAATAAGCCACTGCAGGCTTAATCACTAAACCAACCAATCAGGTTACTTACATCAGACATCTAGACATAAAATTATATTCCCCATTTATGTGGAAAAGGAAAGAGTAAACCACTTCAAGTATCTATTGTACTTTTTTAAAATGTGGTTCCAGCACTGAATAACTAAACCTGTCACATTTATTTACACTTGTATATGGTCAAATGTTCAGACTATCAGTCTTACTACTCCTGTCTAAGCTATGGAAACAAATCTATCTGACTTCCACTTGGGTCTTGTATTGCTTTTCTTTTGGTTATTTGTATGCAACTTTGTGTAATGTGAATGCAAGGCTATGAAAGGCAATTCCAGTGAGACCGAAAACATGCAAATACATTACAATGGGCTTAACTTACCTGTTAGTTTTATGCTGCTTTTGACTAAATACACTGATGCACCCTACTAATTAAAATTCTCCTTTTGCCAGTAACATGGGTGCTGCTCTATCCATCAAAGTCTTGCTGCAGCTTAAATATACACACTCTAAATGAAAGAGAAATAAATTATTTACATCTTCTCTATAATACCCCCACCACCTACAAGATGCTTTATAATTAACAATTTTTATTAAAGTTTTTCAAAAATCCAATGCCTTGCTAAACCTTCGAGATGCTTTAAATGCTGGGAGTTGTAAATCACCATGCAGAATGAGTGGCAATAGGCGTCAACCCCACCCAACACTGAGGATACTTTTTCACAAACCCTAATGGAAGTTTAAAAAATACAAACTATACAGATATATTGAACAGAGAGCAGGAAGCTTAATAAATATGTTACTGTTGTATATTATATGATTTCCAGTTTCATTTTGTGTGAGAAGAAATCTTTCTGCAGCAATACAAAATGTCTCCCATCGAGTCACAACTGGAGCTCAACAAACAGCATGAGCTCTGCATATTTTTTTAGTACTTTTCTACAATGCTTTTAATCTTTTGTTGCATCTCCGTGCTGCTAATCTCCTGCACATTTTGTCTATAGGGATTCACTCCAGCAGCATCTATATGGACTTTCTCAGGGTGGGTTTCCTTTTGGTGACAACAGTGGACTATGTCTGTGTAATGGTAACATTTAGTCTCCATTGAAATCCTGTGTGACAGGGTGACAACACAGAATCATAAATGTTCTAGAGGGGCAGAGGATAGTTGCCCTATAACAGGAAGTGCCAGAACAAGGACTTTCCTGGCAGGATCATTAAGTTATTATGTTTTACTGAAATCTGCCTATTTAAAAATATTGAAATTACCATTGAAATGACTTAAACACATTTAAGCTTATTATTAGCTTAGTACATGTTAACAATTGTATTAATTTGGTTTGCATACACTTCAGGTATTGTGACATTACCAGATTGGATTAGCAGCTCAATTAATGGTTTTGCTTGTTACATGCAATTTATTTTTAATTGATGGCGCAGTTTCTCTGAAAGCATTGTTTAAGATTCAGTTTCATAAAATCCCATTAATACAACTTTATAGGAATCTCAGTGAGACAAGCTTTGAGGCAATATATTACCAAGCAGACATATACTAAAGTAAATTGTGTACATTTTCCATAAACCTATTTATATAAGTCATGTGTAGTTTACCAGAAGCATAATCAGTAATCCTTAAAATTGGGCTTTTTTGAGATGGAGTGTTTTATGTCTTCACAGGTGGTCTTTGCATTGCCCAGTCACTGAAAATCCCCCGAGAACCCAAGCCAGGAGAATTTGATAAAATCATTAGACGCCTGCTGGAAACCCCTAATGCTCGGGCAATAATCATTTTTGCAAATGAAGATGACATAAGGTGATGGTTTCCTCCTATTATTTGTGGCATGTTTGATCTTTTTTCAGCAGCAGGAGATTTGCACAAACTTCTCTTTCTTATCAGTTGTACATTATCCTGACAAGGATATTCTTGAGAGACTAGAGGTGTAACAAATTTCAATTGCATTTAGACAAATTCTATTCTGCTGTTCCTTTGAGACAATCTTGCTGTCCTTTCTCTAACTGTATAGCATCCTGTGGATTAAGATACAAGATTGGAAGAGATAAATGAAATGCGAATGATAGACAGAACATGTTGTATTAGGGTTAGACAAAAGAAAATTACCATGAGCTATAGACACAGATAGGTGTTAGGTTCTATTTTTAAAGCATGAGTCAAGTTGGCAGGATGATTGACTAATTGTTTCCCTGGATGTTTAGATTTAGTAAAAGCATCTTAAATTAAATCAATAACAATTCTTGCTTTCCTTGTTATGTTTCAGGAGAATTTTAGAATCAGCAAAAAGAGGCAACCATAGTGGACATTTTCTCTGGATTGGTTCAGACAGCTGGGGCTCTAAAATTACCCCAGTATACCAGCAAGAAGAAATAGCAGAAGGAGCCGTTACAATACTACCAAAGAGAGCTTCAATAGATGGTATTACCTTTCCTACTAAAATGAAAATATATTTTATGCAACATGGATTTAATTTATTTTTTATTATTTTTGTCGTTAACCGTTTGACGACCGGCTCACGCCGATATACATCGGCAGAATGGCACGTACAGGCAGATTAACGTACCTGTACGTCGCCTTTAAGACGCGGCATTGTAAGCGCGCGCCGACCGCAAGCTCCGTGAGTGTGATCGCGGGTCCCGTGTACTCGATGTCCACGGGGATACCCGTGATCGTCTCACGGAGCGGAAGAACGGGGAAATGCTGATGTAAACAAGCATTTCCCCATTCTTACTAGTGACAGAACACTGATCACAGCTCCCTGTGATCGGGAGCTGTGATCAATGTCGTGTCACACATAGTCCATCCCCCCTACAGTTAGAACACATCCCTAGGACACACTTAACCCCTTCATCGCCCCCTCCTGGTTAACCCCTTCACTGCCAGTCACATTTACACAGTAATAAGTGCATTTTTATAGCACTGATCGCTGTGTAAATGTGAATGGTCCCAAAATAGCGCCAAAAGTGTCCAATGTGTCCGCCATGATGTCGCAGTCACGATAAAAATCTCTGATCGCCAACGAATATGACATCCAGACCTGCCATGTCTGATTGGCCACATGATACGGAATACCAAAAATGAACTGCCTTGTTGTGCTTATATAACCTTTATGTACAATACCACTGTTTTACATGTATCATTTTGATGGCGGCTGCGTCCGCACTTGCATATTTTATTGTGCTTGTTCTTATTTCTCTAATTGTTGTTTCTATATTCAATACATTTTTTTACCAAAAAATAAATAAAAACGCTGATCGCCGGCATTAATAGTAAAAAATAAAAAATATTAATAAAAATGCCATAAAACTATCTCCTATTTTGTAGACGCTATAACTTTTGCGCAAACCAATCAATAAACGCTTATTGCAATTTTTTTTACCAAAAATATGTAGAAGAATACATATCGGCCTAAACTGAGGAAAAAAATAAATTTATATATATTTTTGGGGGATATTTATTATAGCAAAAAGTAAAAAATATTGCTTTTTTTCAAAATTCTCTCTTTTCTTTTGTTTATAGCGCAAAAAATAAAAACCACAGAGGCGATCAAACACCACCAAAAGAAAGCTCTATTTGTGGGGAAAAAATTACATAAATTTTTTTGGAAGCCACGTCGCACGACCGTGTAATTGTCAGTTAAAGCGACGCAGTGCCGAATCGCAAAAAGTGCTCTGGTCTTTGGCCAGCCAAATGGTCCAGGGCTTAAGTGGCTAAGCAGTCATTTTTACAAGCTGATTTAAGCATTGATCACTTTTAAAAAAAAAAAAATGCTATAATGATATGGCAATATGTAATTTTTTTCTAATATTGTTTTCTATAAGGGTCATTTTTATCTAGGTAATGAATGATAACCCAAATAGATCTTTCTTTGCTATTAAAATGATTAACATTAGTGATGAGCCGAACACCCCCGGGTTCGGTTCGCACCAGAACCCGCGAACGGACCGAAAGTTCGCACGAACTTTAGAACCCTATTAAATACAATGGATGCGAAGGTTCAAAATCTAAAGTGCTAAATATAACGACTATTATGCATGTTATTGTCCTAAAAAGGGTTTGGGAACCCGGGTTCTGCACCAGGGGACATGTATCAATCCAAAAAAAAGTTTTAAAAACGGCCGTTTTTCGGGAGCAGTCATTTTAATGATGCATAAAGTGAAAAAAAAAGTCAAATATTCCTTTAAATATCGTACCTGGGGGGTGTCTAAAGTATGCCTGTGAAGTGGCACGTGTTTCCCGTGTTTAGAACTGTCCCTGCACAAAATTACATTTCTAAAGGAAAAAAAGCCATTTAAAACTGCTTGCGGCTTTAATGTAATGTCTGGTCCTGGTAATATGGATGAAAATCTTTAAGAAAAATGGCATAGCTACCCCATCACCCCCTTTGGGTCTTGTATGGATATTAAGGGGAACCCCGCACACAAAATAAAAAAGGCCCTATATACTCTGAACAGCCGTTTACAGGCGGTGCATACAAGACAGGGACTGTAGGTTTGTTCTTATGTAGAATCTGTTTGTAATTTTGAACAGGTACATTGTTTAAGTGTAGCTCCAGCCAAAAAATCTATTTTTAAGCTTTTTGGAAAACATAGGGAAGGGTTATCACCCCTGTAACATTTGTTTTGCTGTCTGTGCAGTGTGCACCTGTTCAGAACAGTTCACCTCACTTTCCATCCTAATGACAAATGTTTTTTGAAAATTTGGGTTTTTTATTGAAACAAGAATTGGTGATAAAGCATCAGTGGAGAGGAGACACTTTTTTTCCCATATTAGCTCTTACAGGAGAGAATTTGCCTTCCTAGGGGTAGATTTCCTCTCACTTCCTGTTGTATCCTTCCGTTTGCAAGGAGGAGTCGTTTGTAAGTTGGATGTTTGAAAGTAGGGGCCTGCCGTATATACTCAGCTGAAATTTGCCCCTTACATGTTGGTGTTGCCACAACACTGTGAGCCCTCACAGTTACTCTTGGTGGGCGCATGAATGGGCCCTGCTGTGAATTATTAGATCAAGAATTGTAATTGCATGCCCCTGTTGAACAGGGGCTGAAAAATTGGGCCTTTGGTGGTGGTGGTGGTGGTGGTGTTGACACAACACTGTAAGGCCTCACAGTTACTCTTGGTGGGCGCAGGAATGGGCCCTGCTGTGAATTATTAGATCAAGAATTGTAATTGCATGCCCCTGTTGAACAGGGGCTGAAAAATTGGGCCTTTGGCGGTGGTGGTGGTGGTGTTGACACAACACTGTAAGGCCTCACAGTTACTCTTGGTGGGCGCAGGAATGGGCCCTGCTGTGAATTATTAGATCAAGAATTGTAATTACATGCCCCTGTTAAACAGGGGCAGGAAAATTGCGCCTTAGGCACTGGTGCCACAACACTGCAACCCCTCACAGATACTGTACTTAGAGCACAGCAATGAGCCCTGTTGCAAAGTATTGCATCAAAAATTGTAATTACACGCCCCTGTTAAACAGGGGCTGAAAAATTGGGCCTTAGCCACTGGTGCTGGTGCCACGACACTGCAACCTCTCCCAGATACTCTAGTTGGAGTGCAGGAATGAGCCCTGCTGCAAAGCATTGCATAAAAAATTGTAATAACACGCCCCTGTTAAACAAGGGCTGAAAAATTGGGCCTTAGCCACTGGTGGCGGCACCCAGAAACAAAAATGTTCTTCCAAGCTATCATCATCAATCGGATCATTGAGGAGGAGGAGGATAGTCAGTCAACATAACAGGACAGTCTCTCAGCATCAGCATCAGTCTTGAAGGGATGTGACATTTGAAAATAAATTAGTCTGTTATATCAGCTTCAGGTGTTTGGTAGCTGGTGGTGATCCAAGACTGGTTCATCTTTATGAAGGTCAGTCGATCAACAGAGTCGGTGGACAGGCGCACCCTGTGATCCGTGACAAATCCTCCAGCAGCACTGAATGTGCGTTCTGAAAGAACGCTGGTCGCAGGACAGGCCAGTAGCTCAATTGCATACTGTGCAAGCTCTGGCCAGTGATCCATCCTCAAGACCCAGTAAGCCAGAGGATTTTCGGTGGGGAAGGTGTCCAAGTCTGACCTTGCCCCTAGGTATTCCTGCACCATGTATATCAGACGCTGGCGATGGTTGCTGGAACCGATCATACCTTGGGGCTGCGGACTAAATAATTGTCTGAACGCATCGGTCAGACGGCCACCTTCCCCACCGCTCCTTCTTTGACTGACCGAAGCCTCAGCAACTCGTTGTCCAGGACCAGGAGTTTGTAACCTCCCAGTCTCTGGGAACACATTGCACAGACCTTTCTGCAAGGCCTCCCGGAGTTGTCTCATCCTCTGCTCCCTCTGCGACGGTAAGATAAGGTCCGCAACCTTACCCTTGTACCGTGGATCAAGGAGAGTGGCCAGCCAGTAATGGTCCCTCTCCTTGATCCGAAGAATACGAGGATCCTTCCGCAGACTTTGCAGGATCAGGGAGGCCATGCAGCGTAGGTTAGCTGAGTCATTCGGTCCGGAGTCCTCTGGGTCACTAAGGACGACATGATCCGCAGCCACCTCCTCCCAGCCACGTACAAGTCCACTGGTTTCTTGGGACTGTAAATCATCCCTGCTGCTGATGATGCTGAGTGACAGGCTCCACCTCCATGCTGACGCAATCCTCCTCCTCCTCCTCCTCTTCTTCCTGTGCGATGGGTGGGACAGAAGGAACACTGTCTGGGTAAAGGGGGCCTTGAGAGGCAAGGAAGTCCTCCTCTTCCTGCCTCTGTTCTGCCTCAAGTGCCCTGTCCATTATTCCATGCAGCGTATGTTCCAACAGGTGGACAAGAGTTACAGTGTCACTGATGCATGCACTGTCACTGCTCACCATCCTCGTGGCCTCCTCAAATGGTGCCAGGACAGTGCATGCATCCCTGATCATGCCCCACTGGCATGGTGAAAAAACCCCGAGCTCCCCTGACCCTGTCCTGGTGCCGTAGTCGCACAGGTACTCATTGATGGCCCTCTGCTGCGTGTGCAGCCACTGCAGCATGGCCAACGTTGAGTTCCACCTGGTGGGCATGTCACATATAAGGCAGTTCTTGGGCAGGTTCAACTCCTTTTGCAGCTCAGCCAGGCGAGCACTGGCATTATAAGATCTGCGGAAATGCACACAGACTTTCCTGGCCTGCCTCAGGACATCCTGTAAGCCCGGGTACCTGCCCAAGAACCGCTGCACCACCAGGTTAAGGACGTGAGCCACACAGGGCACATGGGTCAGTTGTCCCTGTCGGAGAGCGGAGAGGAGGTTGGTGCCATTGTCGCAAACTACCATTCCTGGCTTAAGCTGGCGTGGCGTCAACCACCTCTCGGCCTGCCCCTGCAGAGCAGACAGAACCTCTGCCCCAGTGTGGCTCCTGTCCCCCAAACACACCAGCGCAAGCACGGCATGGCATCTTTTGCCTGCGTACTTGCATAGCCCCTTGAACGCCTACGGAGCACCGCTGGTTCTGAGGACAAAGCACAGGAAGAGGCCATGGAGGAAGAAGAAGAGGAGGGGTGGAGGAGAGAGGTGTGTCACAACCAGTAGTAGCATTTTGGAGGCGTGGCAGTGGAACAACCTCCAACACTACTGCACCTTGTCCTGCATCCTTCCCAGCTGCCAAAAGAGTGACCCAATGGGCCGTGAAAGAAAGGTAACGTCCCTGTCCATGCCTGCTGGACCATGAGTCAGCGGTAATATGCACCTTACCGCTGACCGCCCTGTCCAGCGAGGCCAAGACATTGCCTTCCACATGCCGGTAGAGAGCCGGAATCGCCTTCCGTGAGAAAAAAGTGGCGTTTGGGAACCTGCCACTGAGGAACCGCACATTGCACAAACTCACGGAAGGGGGCCGAGTCTACCAACTGAAAAGGCAGCAGTTGAAGGGCTAGCAATTTAACCAAGCTAGCATTCAACCGCTAGGCATGTGGATGGCTGGGAGTGAACTTCTTTCGACGGTCCAGCAGCTGGGGCAGGGAAATTTGCCTGCTAGAATCGGACGTCGGTGTACTGCTAGCAGAGTGCCCGCAAGTACTTGGCTGTGACACACCTAATTCTACACCTTCATTCCTCTCAGAGCAGGTTTCAGAGAGGACTGAAGGTATAGTGAGGTTGGAGATCCCAGCCGATGCGGTGCAAGAAGAGGTCCGCTTTGTTCTTTGGTGTGGGTCTTTAAGGTAGGCTTGCCAACGAGCTGCATGGCAGGTCAACATATGTCTGGTCAAGCATGTGGTGCCCAAGCGGGTGATGTTTTGGCCAAGCGATATACGCTTGAGACATATGTTGCAAACAGCAGCTGTGCGATCTGATGCACTTGACTCAAAAAAGGCCCACACCAAAGAACTTTTTGAATAACGGGCAGAGGCAGCGCCCTGCACAGGCGGAGCTCTGCGGTGTGATTCCGTCGGTGTGCTGCCCTTACGCTGGCCCCCCGAGGGCATCCTGCCTCGTTGGAGATGTGCCTCCTCCTCATCCTCATCCTCCTCCTCCTCCTCCTCCTCTCTCTTATTAGGCACCCACGTGGAGTCAGTGACCTCATCATCCCCTCCCTCCTCATCACTGGAGCCAATCTGGCAGTATGCTGCAGCTGCTGGAACATGACTGCCAGATTGGTGTCCTTCTTGAGCATCCCCTCTCTCTGCTCTCACGCTACTGCCTTCCTCTAGCTGGGTATCATCATCAGACCCTTCGAAACGCTGGGCATCCTC
Source organism: Rana muscosa (assembly GCA_029206835.1). Classification (NCBI taxonomy): domain Eukaryota; kingdom Metazoa; phylum Chordata; class Amphibia; order Anura; family Ranidae; genus Rana; species Rana muscosa. The sequence goes on from CM055118.1 coordinate 705,055,480, forward strand.
CTGGAGCATGTACCCAACACTGTGCTCAAACAGTTTGGGGACTCCTCAGGAGGACATGGTTGGTCTAGGGAAGGAGTGACTGATGATGACATTGATACCAGGGAAGAGGACGCTTTGGCAGCTGCTTTGCCAGTACCCTGAGCCTGGGTGAGAGAGGATGAGGAGGATGAGGAGGGCTTGGTCATCCACTCTACCAAGTCTTCGGCATGATGCGGCTCAACACGTCCAGCTGCCGAAAAGAAGGACAAGCGTGTCCCATGGCCACGTGCTGATGGCGATGCACCGCGTCCACGACCAGCACTGTTGTCTCTAGACACAGAGCCTGCTTGCCCTCTTTTATTGGCTCCTGACTGTCTGCCTCTCCTTGTTTGCCTTCCAGACATTCTAATGGCCTGCAGGGAAATGGGAAAACCAGCAATAAGGCTTAGATTCAGGAGTATATTTTGCAGGAATCACACTACGCCTGCTGTAGGTGCTGCAAATACCTGTTGGTGTAACACACCAGGAAAAAGCAGCAATACAGGCTAAGTTCAGGTGTAATATGGTCAGGAGGCACACTCCGCCCGCTGTAAGTGCCGCAAAATCCTGTTGGTGTAACACACCAGGAAAAAGCAGCAATACAGGCTAAGTTCAGGTGTAATATGATCAGGAGGCACACTCCGCCCGCTGTAAGTGACGCAAAATCCTGTTGGTGTAACACACCAGGAAAAAGCAGCAATACAGGCTAAGTTTAGGTGTAATATGGTCAGGAGGCACACTCCGCCCGCTGTAAGTGCCGCAAACGTCTGTTGGTGTAACACACCAGGAAAAAGCAGCAATACAGGCTAAGTTCAGGTGTAATATGGTCAGGAGGCACACTCCTCCCGCTGTAAGTGCCGCAAAATCCTGTTGGTGTAACACACCAGGAAAAAGCAGCAATACAGGCTAAGTTTAGGTGTAATATGGTCAGGAGGCACACTCCGCCCGCTGTAAGTGCCGCAAATGTCTGTTGGTGTAACACACCAGGAAAAAGCAGCAATACAGGCTAAGTTCAGGTGTAATATGGTCAGGAGGCACACTCCTCCCGCTGTAAGTGCCGCAAAATCCTGTTGGTGTAACACACCAGGAAAAAGCAGCAATACAGGCTAAGTTCAGGTGTAATATGATCAGGAGGCACACTCCGCCCGCTGTAAGTGCCGCAAAATCCTGTTGGTGTAACACACCAGGAAAAAGCAGCAATACGGGCTAACTTCAGGTGTATAATGTGCAGGAGGCTTAGCAACAATGACACTGACACTGTCCCCTGCCTATCCTTCTCTCTCCCTGCACACAAGGTTTATCAAAGTATATGACACTGACACTCTCCCTGCCTATCCTTCTCTCTCCCTGCACACAAGGTTTAGCAAAGAATATGACACTGACACTGTCCCCTGCCTATCCTTCTCTCCCTGCACACAAGGTTTATCAAAGTATATGACACTGACACTCTCCCTGCCTATCCTTCTCTCTCCCTACACACAAGGTTTAGCAAAGAATATGACACTGACACTCTCCCTGCCTATCCTTCTCTGTCCCTAAACACAAGGTTTAGCAAAGAATAGATTTGACACTGTCCCTGCCTATCCTTCACTTTCCCTGCTCCGGAACACACTACACGAGGCCGACGCGCTGGCGGCCTTTTATAGTGTAGGGCGTGTACTAAACCCCCTCAGCTATAATTGGCCACAGGCATCCTGCCTGTGGCCAATCATTGCTCTCCTCGCTGCCGGCGCTGTGATTGGCCAAGCATGCAGGGTCACAGTGCATGCTTGGCCAATCACAGCGCCGGGATTACACTGCGATGGCGCAGTGTATTGTGGGCCGTTCGCGTCACTCGAATTTGGCGCGAACGGCCCAAATCGTTCATTGTTCGCCGAACACGCGAACAGCCGATGTTCGAGTCGAACCTATGTTCGACTCGAACACCGAGCTCATCCCTAATTAACATATATTACAGTGGTACATTAGATTCCTTTAATGGAGTGCACCACAGATACTATTTATAATACCTAATAACATATATGAATCCTTATCTTGTAAAACACATGCAGTTTAAAATAAATTGCAAGGCAAATTTTTTGTGTGTGTATAGAAAATGCTAAACACTGTTTATGTTTTATAAGTGATCACACGACTCACATGAAGTGGCTTGAGGGTGGAGATTCCTAGTGCCGATTAAGGGGGTGGGGTGGCCGCATAATCTTGAATGAAGCATAGACTCGAGTGTAAAATACAGAGACATACATTAGGGCCATACACACGGACCGAATATTGGACGACATTCGACCCGTGTGTACGGAAGCCAGTCCAACAGAAGCCATCTGTTTGGCTGGGCATGGCCAAAAAAGGTCTGCTGAGCAGCATCTGATGGGTGTCTGTCCCCCATAACAATACTCACCTGCTCTGTGCAATAGAACCTCCTGTGAGGTCACCCAACAGGACTCTTGGCACCTCCTCTTCTCAGTGTGCCCCCATAGGAAGCCACTATGGGAGCACATGTGTGGGCTAGCTTCTGAACTGGGCTGTGCATGTTTATTGACACACACAGTGTGGCATGGCCCCACCCCATGTTTCAGAGCATTTGATTGACAGCAGCAAGAGTCAATGGCTCCCACTGCTGTCTCTGAGCCTGTGAAGGAGAGGGAGAACCAGTGCTGCTGCAGACAGGCACAGCACTGGATTGATCTATGACTCAGGTAAGCATTTAGGGGGTGCTGGGGGTGAGGCAACTAGTGGAAGATATTTTATTTTAAAGCAGTTAATGCATTAAGGTAAAAAAAACAGCTTTAAAACCACTTTAACCACTTCAGGCCCAAAAGATCCTCCCCTTAATGACCAGGCCATTTTTTGTAATACGGCACTGCGTCGCTTTAACTGACAATTGCGCGGTCGCGCGATGTTGTACCCAAATAAAATTGACGTATTTTTCTTTTTTTTTTTTTTTCACACAAATAGAGATTTCTTTTGGTGGTATTTGATCACCTCTGCGTTCTTCTTTTTTTTTTTCTATAATAAATATCCCCAAATAATAATAAAAAAACAAATTTCTTCATCAGTTTAGGCCAATATGTATTCTTCTACATATTTTTGGTAAAAAATCGCAATAAGTCCCTTAGGGAGTGCCCAGGGAGGGTTCGATCTCTGATCTACTCTAAGTATCAAGACCATCGAAGAAATGGCTCCGTGAATCATACTCATATTCGTTCTAACTTCCTCCAAAAGGAATTCCTTGTACTGGTTTTATATTGTTACCTTATATTGCTTATATTACATATTGTTGCTGATAATGTTACTCATCTATGTGAATTGCTCATTCACTGGGTTTATGAGGCTGTACTTATATCGTTTGTGATCTTGTTTAAAGATATGAAACTTCAATAAAAATATTGAAACAAAAAGAAAAATCGCAATAAACGCATATTGATTGGTTTGCGCAAAAGTTATAGCGTCCATACAAAATAGGGGATAGATTTATGGCATTTTTATTATTTTCTTTTTTTACTAGTAATGGTGGAGATCTTTTAGCAGGACTGTGACATTATAGTGGACAGATCGGACACTTTCGACACTTTTTTGGGACCATTGACATTTATACAGAGATCAGAGCTATAAAAATGCACTGATTACTGTGTAAATGTCACTGGCAGGTAAAGGGGTTAACACTAGGGGGCGATCAAGGCGTTAAGTGTGTTCTTGTGTGTGTGTTTCTAACTGTGGGGAAATGTAACTGACTGAAGGAGGAGACAGATCGCTGTTCTTAATTACTAAGAACAGGTGATCTGTTTCTCCATCCCTGTCAGAACAGGGATTTGTGTGTTTACATACAAAAATTCCCATTCTGGCTCTCGTGCCCGCGATTGTGGGTGGCTGTAGGACATTGCGGCCACCGGCTACGAGCATCAGGTTCCCCGCCAGAGGCGTGCGTGCCTGCTATGGCTCTTAAAGGTGCCGACGTAACAGTATGGCGATTCGCTGGAATGTGCCGACCTGCCGCCGTCAATGAAGGCAGCTGGTCGGCAAGTGGTTAACAAGTGCCTACATATTTCAAATATTCTTTGCCCAGTGTACTTTAACAAGTGCCTACAAGTGCACTTCCTTATATCTCTACACATCCCTTGGCCGAACCCTCCCAGAGGAAAAACCAAGAGGCTGTGTTAGATCTCCCCATCCAATATTTATTGTTTTCTTCAAGATAAGTAAGTCAGTGATTCCTTCTTCTACCTAAAATGCATAAACATGCACTTTTGGTAAGTCTGAATTTGCATATTTATGCAAAGATCTTTTGTGCAGGAATGCAAATGCTATCTCATGCCTGTAGGTAACTTAGTGATAACTAGCAAAGGAAAATGTAACTAATAAGATTAGTTTAAGTAAAGTTCCTAAACAGAAGGGCATACTTTAAATTTGCAATCACTGTGCAAACTCCAGTGTTCTATAGATCTTCCACTTTGTTGAGATGTATGAAGTGTTCATTTCATAGTTAGTTGAAAATTAGCGCACTAGGGACTAAAGAAATAAATCCCCCAACTTGGCAGCAGCTGAAAAAACTCTGCACCTCCAGCAGAGCTTATAACTGATGTTAATTTCATAGGTATCCCTCATCATTTTAATATCCTGGTAGATCCCTGTCAGAATCAACATATACAAAAATTGTATGAGACAACAACAAAGCCTACAACACTTATAGCTTTTGTTGTCTAGCATAAAAGAAAAAGCCACACATCGAATATTAGATTGTTATTTGACATATTTGAAGACCATTTAAGCGCTAACACTCATTTAATGACTATTTTTGTTTTTATGAAAATAGGATTTGATAGATATTTTAGAAGCCGGTCTTTAGCCAATAATCGAAGAAATGTTTGGTTTGCTGAATTTTGGGAAGAGAACTTTGGCTGCAAATTGGGATCACATGGTAAAAAGAATAGCCATTTAAAGAAATGCACAGGTAAGTAGAAGCATGTTGCAAACATAAAATCACTCCAGAAGTTAAGATAATTGGGCTGTTTTACTGAAGATTTTCAAAATCTTTATGTGCATATAAAATAAGCAAATTGGCATTTGCTTAATTGGATGTTTGATTGAATATTCACACAATTTATTTTGTGACGGTTCTCAACTCCTTTAGTGAATGTCCCTCAATGTGTTCCTTTTTCACCAGACAATGGAGACATTAGGTAAAACGCATTTTCTTTTTGTAAATTGCTGCAGCCTATTGTATACAAAATTGCTTGTCATTATAATTGCCAAGATCATTGCTTCTTCATGCAGGCACCTTTGCTTCTAAGATTTGTCTACTTCACGATGGGTCGATTTTATTGAAGATTTTATGTGGATTTGTAACAAACCTATAGATCACGGCTAGGCCTTTTAGGAATACAATACCAGACCGTTGGATTTGTGCTGATTGATGACAGTTGTTCTCATGCACATCCTCTAGATAAGATCTGACATTAAATTATTAGCATTTAAGGATTCAAATGCTTTGAAAATCACACCTCAGTACTTTAAATTTCACTGTGTTTTAACACATTTTTACCAGGAAACAGGACTTTACTCTACTACTGTGTCTTTGCATAGCACATAAGACGTCATCCTTTAGCATGATCACTATTAGCTTTACTGTCCTTGGTACTTCAACATCTATGTAAATCGAAATTTTGTGCAAAAAAATGTGTAAGCAACATCTATAGTACAATAGGCCAATGCCTTTAGAGGCAACCTATAGAGGAGAAGATGGAAACACTACACTGGGCCCGTACAGGCTAGACAGCTGAAATCAGGCTTCATACTATAAAGGTACACTGCTAATTTTGCTGTTGTCAGTACTTGACATACTTGGTACAGCAGCCAAAGATTTTTTCCTTAACAAACCACTCAAACTGATATTTCCTATTTTGACAGATTCAATTGGATTAAATCATATTTCTTCTTGTGTATATTGGGGACTTCTTTTTTGGCATTTGTTTGTTTCACAGCTATTATTGGGTGTCTGAATGTTTTATTTAATTTTTGTTATAGAAAAATGCAAACAGAAATTTGCAAACAGCTAAATATTCTATTTAAGAAGGGAAAGTGAAAGGCAGGAAGAAAATGAACATGAATTTATGTTAGCGATATCTAGTCAATAGAATCTCTGTCAAATACAAGAGACCAGTAAGGGACTTGATTCACTGTGCTCCATTTACTTCAATAACGTAAATGTGCGTCCAGTCCCGTACGCCTAATGCCTTGTACACATGATCGGAAATTTCTACCGTGTGTAGCCCCATCTGAGTTTTTTCATCGGAAATTAGATATAGAACATGTTCTATTTTTCTCCGATGGAATTCCGTCGGAATTTCAATGTAATTTGGCCGGGAAAAAGCCTGATCATGTGTACAAGGCATTAGAGAACAGGCTTTGGGAGACCAATCACTCACATGAAGATGGCCCATTGCAGTAAGAAATAAGGTAACTATTACACCATGTTTCTCTATAAATGGGCAAAAATTGCCATTTGGTCCTTGCAGTGTTGGGTCTTCACCTACAAGGGTATATTTTTTCTGTGCCCAGAGTTAGGCTTTAATATCTCTATCAATTTTTTCTTTATTTATTGTACCAGTTTCAGAACGATAATATGTCAAAATTAGTCTTCACCCTGGAGCAACAGCCAGCAGTAACAATGGGGTACTGAAGTTGGGCTTTACAGTGTGTGTAAACCCTAATACTGAACTCTTCTTTTTCACACATTTGGTCTGTTAAATATAGCACTGAATGCACTTTGATTTGTTTGTTCAATAAATACAAAAAAATACATTTTGATCTTGCCAAAAAATCTAGTGATCTGATAGCTTCCTATGCACTCTGCTGAAAGTTACCATTGTACACTTGAATTTAGTAGTTCCTCATGTGTACAGGAAGTTTTTTCTGACAAGTGAGATAAGCATAGGTAACATTTGATGCCTGCCCTTACAAAATGATACTAGTAATATATTTTTCATGCCCAGTTTGTTTTTTTAAAAAGCCAAGACAAAAAAGGAAGTAAAATATAATGTTTGTAAAAAAAAATAGGTGTTAGAAAAATTACATAGATAGTGGCTTTAAAGTTGATGTTCTGTAACTAATAATGTTAGTAAATGTTGGGTGTGCACATGCTGACAGTGACAACCCATAAAATGCTAGAAAAGGGGGAAGAGAATGGAAAGCTGAGGACACATAATTAAAAACTGGAAAAGAAACTGCAAATAATACAAGAGGGTACAATCAGAAAAAAACCCCACAAGTACCAGTAATTCTAGAGATGTAAGTTATCTTCATACTGCACTTTATTTTTTTAAATACCCCAAGGTAGTAATACTACACTTTTGGAGAGCAAGTGTACTCTATGTTTTATAAATAAAAGATGGTTCATACTGGAAGAAAATAGGTGTCAGCTTTTAGTATGATCTGCTGACAGTCTGCTAGGTCTGCAAATCTAAACTTTTCTGTTCAGCTGCATTTAAAAAGACATGGGAAAGGAAAGCATTTCACACCTAAAATAACCTTTTTTTTAAATGTACTCCTTTTTACTAGTGTTTTTTTATTTCTTTTTCTTTTTTCCTGTTGATATTCTTCTTTTGTGACACACACAAATCACTGTTCTGAGTTGACCAAAGCCAGATTAAGGTTCTGCATGACTGTGAATAAGGTGAGAGGATAGAGTATAAAGATTACCACAGAGCATCTCTGTAGTATTCTGTGCGGGTTCATCACTATTGGGATTTATTGTACTCATATATTGTGCATGTTTTATTTCTGCAAAATACATTTTGATGCATTCCTGTTTAACCATCTAAGTTAAGCTACAGTTGCAAAACACTTGTGGACTAGCTCCTCTTAAGCAGAATTATTTTCGTTATGTGTTATATGTATTATAGTTATTTTAGTAATGGCAATAAATTAATCAACAATGCTGTAGTGTTAGGTAATTTTATTTAATTTTGTTTATTATATATGGGGTTCTATAATTTTGCTGGCAGAACATTTGTGCATGGCTATTTTCATTACATTAATGCAGTAGAAAAGGTCAGATTTTCCTACTAAAAGTCAAGAAGTACAGTGCTTACTATATTGAGAAACTTAAAATGTACAACCAAAAGATGCTTACATTTACAAGTTACTTTTGACCAGCTTGTCCTTTGATATTCTGCAGATTGGCAGTTCATACAAAAATAAAATGATTCACTACACCTGGGCACAGGTGCACTTTAATGAATGATGAAACAGCAGACTTAGTTAACCCCCACATTAAACTCTGAGTCTCTATGATTAACCCTCCTGGCGGTAATCCCGAGTGTGGCTCGGGGTTAAATTTCAGTACCATTAGCGGTAACCCGGAGACACACTCGGGATTGCATTGCAGAATCGTGGTACATCATACTTACCTTGTCACCAGGAACCTGCAATGTCCCCCCGCTGTGTCCTCCACCACAACTTCCGTCCGATGCTCTGTGTTTCGGGCTCCGTTCCCTGCGAGCGTTGCGATGCATGGGGATGGAGCCCGGCGGCAAATTCTAAAAGTATAAAAAAAATAACACATACAGTATACTGTAATTTAACAGATTGCATTACTGTATGAAATCATTTCAAATCCCTTTTGCCCCTAGTGCTTTGTCCAGTGCCCTGCATGCAATTTTATATTACGGATATATACTGTTCTTTCTGCCTGGAAAATGAGAATGTCCATGGCAACCAAAAAGTGTGCCTTTATGTCAAAAGTGGTTTCAGACCAGCTAGAAAACAGTGATTGTAAATTAGAACAGAATTGAATCGTGGGGTAAATTTATTTTATTATTATTATATTATTATTTTTTATAATTAATTATAGTTATTAATTATATTATAATTTATGATTTTGTGTTTCAAACTTTATCATACCCGGGATGTCTACTAGACTCTTGTTTGGACAGATTTAAGTGAGTTCTTACTAAGAATTACAGGCCTACAATATAAAATGCCAAATTTCTATGAGAAGCGATGTACCACTTTGAGATTCAAAAATCTGACATAATCCTACCGCCAGGGAGGCTACAAGAATTGAAATCGAATAAATGAAAAGGGTTGATCAGGGACATTAATGATGGGAAGAAAGGAGCTAGATGGTGCAGGATGTCCAACAAGTAAACAAAGTGGGCTGTATCTGACTTGCTGACTTGCTAATGCACACTGTGTACAGTAAAATCAGACTAAGCATTTTCAGTATTGAAGGAGAACATGTAACTGTGCTACTGAAAGTAAGGATGGAGTTCAGCTTGAAAACAAATTATAAGAATATTGTGCTCATTTAGTATATCAAAATGCAATTTTTCTTAGTCTTTCTTGGTCTTTTAAATATACAGGTAGAAGAGATCAGCATAATGTAAATCAGGGCTTGAAAAACTCAGCTCGCCCGCTCGCCAAATGTGAGGGTAAATTCCTTTCTGGCGAGCACAGTAATGCCCTGTACATTTATCTCCAGGCCTCGGGGATCATTTTGCATTCCACTTGCACTCCAAGCCTCATTTTGAAGCCGATTTCCGGCTTCCGGCTTCTTCGGCCTCGCCATTACACAGGCAGCGCCGCTTAGGGGACAGGTGCAGAAGAGCTCCGCTCTCCACCACCGTGGGGGACATGAAGCAAGGTCTGCTCTCCACCGCCATGGGGGACACATGAAGGAGAGGCTTGCCAATGGTGCACATCCCTACACCCGCCAGCTTAAGGTAAATGACCTGGGGACCCTGATGTAAGAGGGAGGGGCCCTCTGGTGACATTGATTTAAGAGGGGACCCTCTGGGGACACTGATTTAAGAGGGGTCCCTCTGGGGACACCTATTTTGGGGGGCCTCTGGGGACCCTGATGTAAGGGGGCTCTCTGGGGACCCTGATGACTGATGTAAGAAGGGGGGCCCTCTGGGGACACTGATTTAAGAGGGGGTCCCTCTGGGGACACTTATTTAGGGGGGGGCTCTGGGGACCCTGATGTAAGGGGGGCTCTCTGGGGAAACTGATGTAGGGGGAGGCTCTCTGAGGACCCTGATGTAGGGGGGCTCTCTGGGGACCCTGATGTAAGGGGGGCTCTCTGGGGACCCTGATGACTGATGTAAGAGGGGGGCCCTCTGGGGACACTGATTTAAGAGGGGGGCCCTCTGGGGACACTTATTTAGGGGGGGGCTTTGGGGAAACTTATTTAGGGGGGCCTCTGGGAACCCTGATATAAGTGGGTGCTCTCTGGGGACACTGATGTAATTGAAGTTTTTATATTTTGGACTCTTTATTCTAAAGAAAAATTTAATTTCTTAAGCTTTAAGGGGGCAGGTTTAGGGGTTGGACCGCGGCAAGTTTTGGTGTGGCAACTGCTGGAGAGTAAGGTTTTTGCCTGGCTAGTAGGTCTACACTTGAATTTTTAAGCCCTGATGTAAATAATGCTATCAAAGTATTTCAGCATATTAAATGTGTTATATTTGCAAGTATAGAATTTAATTATATATATATATATATATATATATATATATATATATATATGTATATATATATATATATATATATATATATATATATATATGTATATATATATATATATATATATATATATATATATACTGTATCTACACATTTGCAGCCTAAAAGGTGACCTCTGCACATAAAACATAAGCAATGAATGTCCTTGTGTATTTTAAACAAAATCAAATACCGTATATACTCGAGTATAAGCCAAGTTTTTCAGCCCTTTTCTTAGGGCTGAAAATAGCCCCCTCGGCTTATACTCAAGTCAGTGTACCTGTCGGGTCATGAGCGTCTAATTTTTCAAAAGTCGCGGCTTCCTCCTGGTCCCGTTCCGTGATAGTCAGTGTACCTGTCGAGTCGCGGACGTACATTTTTCAAAAGTCGCTGCTTCCTCCTGGTCCGTGATAGGCGTTTGACACTGTGTTCCACTACCGCCTATCACGAAGCTCCTCGCATCCTCTGACTTTCCCAGCAAACACTGTGTTCAGTGTTCCGCCTATCATGGATGTCCTCTTGTCAAAGGATGAAAGAAGATCCGTGATTGGCAGAACACTGAACACAGTGTCTGCTGGGAAACTGAGTCCCTAGGCTTATACTTAAGTCAATAAGTTTTCCCCATTTTTTTGTGCTAAAATTAGGGCCTCGGCTTATACTCGAGTCGGCTTATACTCGAGTATATGCGGTATATCGTTTTAAATGCAACTAATGTAAGTCCTTTAACTTGGTTTGGTATCAGCCTCTTGTAATCCCCTGGACAGTAGAGCTCAGAATAGGAGAAGAAAGAGCAGCACTAGGAGCTGTTAAGGAGTGCTGTATGCACATAGACTAACGAGGAACCTGCTTGTGGGAGAGGAGATCAGAGAGATGAGATTCTCAGTCTGCTTTTGTTCCCTTACTGACCATCCATAGGTGGGGGGCAGAGGAATAGGCCTAGGTGCTTCAACTTCAGAAATCAAAAGTCAGGTCTTCCATCCTGCTCTTTTTAGCAGGGCTGTGTAAAATCCAAAACAGAAATAAAATTCCTTTAGCAGGTAAAAGAGCTTCCATATATGTATTTTAACTTTGTATTTAGCTGTTAGTCTGGAGTTTCACTTTAACCACTTCTATTCCGGGCCATTGTAAACTGATGCGGGCAGGAACCCTCTCTCCCTCTGGGTGGACGTCGTATGACGTCCTGGGCTTTGTGGGGGGATATCTGAATGATGCCTGCAGCTAGAGGCATCATTCAGATATCCTTCTCTTCTGCCGGCAATTCTGCGCACGATAAGAATGATCATATTGGTGGTTCCACCTCTTGATCATTCTTATAGGCGGCGGGAGGGGACATCCCCCCTCCCCGGCGGGAGGGGACATCCCCCCTCCCGCCACCATCCGGTGCTTCTCCGGGCTCTCCCGTGCCATTGGGAGCCCGGAGAAAGAATCGTCCGGCGCCGGTGTCTGGTCACATGATGGGCATAGCGATGAATGGTGACCAGATGGTCACCAATCATCTCTATGACCGTCGGAGGCCCGGGCGCGATGTGATGACATCACGACTGGGTTCCCAAAAGTAAACAAAGCCGCAATTGCGGCTGAAAGCATGAGATCAGTGATTTATTGACCCCGCATCTCTTCATAAAGAGGACCTGTCACACACCATTCCTATTATAAGGGATGTTTACATTCCTTGTAATAAGAATAAAAGTGATTAAAAAAATGTAAAAAAAAGTGTAAAAATAAAAAAAAATAAGTAAAATAAAAAATAAGTAATAATAAAAAAATTAAAACGCCCCTGTCCCCAATAGCTCACGCTCAGAAGCGAACACACATGTAAGTCCCGCCCACATATGTAAACGCCGTTCAAACCACATATGTGAGGTATCGCCACGTGCGTTAGAGTGCGTGCAACAATTCTAGCACTAGACCTACTCTGTAACTCTAACCTGGTAACCTGTAAAAAATTTCAAAGAGTCGCCTATGGAGATTTTTAAATACCGAAGTTTGGAGCATGAGTGTGCGCAATTTTAAAGCATGACATGTTAGGTATCTATTTACTTGAAGTAACATAATATTTAATATTTTACAAAAAAATTGGGCTAACTTTACTGTTTTGTTATTTTTTAATTCATGAAACCATTTTTTTTCCCCAAAAAAGGCATTTGAAAAATTATTGCGCAAATACTGTGCAAAATACAAAGATGCAATGACCGTCATTTTATTCCCTAGGGTGTCTGATAAAAAAACATATATAATGTTGGGGGGGGGGGGGGGTTCTGAGTAATTTTCTAGCAAAAGAATGACGATTTGTACATGTAGGAGAGAAGTCCCAGAACAGGCCTGATATGGAAGTGGTATAAAAAGCCCTGTATTGAAAGGGTTAATTGCTTCCTATATCAGTTGACTCATATCCTGCTTAAATGCTGCATATGGTCCTTGCCTTGTAGCACTTTATTTTTCATTGCCAAACAGGGTATGTCTGATTAAAAACAATATACTTTCTGCAGTTACTTCAAAACTTTAAATACCCTTAAGCTCCTATTAGCCGCAAACCTTATATTCATTTGCTTTTGGTCACATAAATGTTTGGGAGCATTGTTTTTATCCCTGAAAGCAAAGAGGTACTTTCTAACAAAAAAAAAGTGAATGGCATTGCTGACATGTGCCCTACTAAATTATGTGAAGTGTTTTTTAATGACAGATCCATCTTACCTAAGATTAATTTCTTATGAATAATATGATTAAAGTGTAATATGTTTGTTTCTTTTCCTTTGAGGTCTTGTGTACCAGTAGCCTGTGTATATAACATTCTGCAGAGATTACTAATTTACTTTATAACTTTGGTAAGATAAGAAATGCTTATTGATGCATGGTTGCTATGGGCAGAGTAGTTCTAACTCCTGGGGACGAGCTGTGGCTAGTGGTTCAAATAAATGACTGTAGTCATATGTCTAATACCTGTAGCCATACTGTTTCACAAAACAGGAATAGTATATGAAAAATTGAAAATGGTTTTACAAGAAACTAAATCTGTAGCGTCTGAGCACCATAATTGTTTTGAAACAAGAGTCAAGTTAGCACATCTTTTCTCCATACTCAAAGGCTTACTGCAAAACTCTATAGTGATCAGTGGGTGTATGTTCTACTGTATATTCTGTAATTCTTAGCTAGTAGGTATCAAAGCTATTATATAAAATCACATGCAAGTCATTTGAAAATGAACTTTTAAGTGACATTTTGAAAAAAAAAAGAGTTTAAACAAAATGTAGGAGCAACTTTAAAAAAAAATATTTGACACTAGACAAGGTTGTTTCAAAACGCCGCCACAAAGCATTAGGATAATAAAGCAGTTAAAAAAATTATTTTTTCCAAAGCTTTCATAAGAAGTTCTTAGTACACTCTCACTTGTATTTAAAACATAGAAATAAAAGAAATAATTCTCATGAAACATAAAAAAAAAAAAAAACAGGTTTCCAGTTTAGCTGTTTGATATCAGTGATATAATCAAGAGGATGACTCTTGCTGCAGAAACTTAAGCCCCATACACACGACCGGTTTTCCTGCCAGGAAAACTGCCAAGAGAGCTTTTGGCCGGGAAAACCGGACGTGTGTATGCGTCCTCGCAGTTTTCCCGACAGGAAAACAGCCAGGAATCCCGGTGGGAAAATAGAGAACCTGCGTTTTTTTTTCCGCCAGATTTATTACTGCTTTCCTATGGGAAACACTGTGAGGCAGTGCCGATGGAGCACACACGGCCAGGATTCCCGGCCAAAGCTCTCATGGCAGTTTTCCTGCCGGGAAACCTGGCCATGTGTAGGGGAAAAAGCAACCAGGTTCTCGGCTTTCCCCATCCGTTTTCCCAGCGGACTTTTTACCGCCGGGAAAACCGAGCGTGTGTACAGGGCTTTAGACAAATGCCAAATGTGGCATTCATCTACTGCCTGCATTTGATAACATTGTATTGCTTAAGTCTGTGGATGGAACAATCAGGCTAATCTATTAACCGCACTCTCACAACCCCATAACAACAAAAGATACATAAAAATAACGTCTATAAAAATTTACTAAAAATAAAGTGCTCAGTGCAAATAATTCCAAAGGTGTAAAATCCAAAAAGTGAAAAAAATATCCTTTTACTCATTAAATTTAACATACTGCACTGTGAGAGGCTCCTCTTTCCTTCTCTACATGTGATTGAGCTGTATGCAGAGTAATTAAAACGCACAGGTGTGCCATTTAAGAACATCCTGGTGTCCACTATTCCATGTGTGAGGGATCCTATTTTGCATATTGGAAGACATTAGAGCTGGATTCCAGAGCATGATGTGAAAACCTGCCAGTCGGGGACAAACAAGGCGCCTATAAGAACATGTTCCCTTACCTTAGTGAATGACAAGATTTAATAAATAAAATAAAAGTATAACCAAAGATTTTTTGGCAATACTTTCTTCTGGGTCACAGGAGTGCACTTACTTTTGTTCTCTTGTGACCTAGAATCAGCTTATAGTAGGCTATTACCCACTGTCAACTGGCATGGCAGAGCTGATCCAGACTCTGGAAGGATCACGACCTTATTTTTGGAATCCATCCAATTGCTTGGTTAACAGCTGTCTCCAGCTTTCCGCACATGGCTCAGACCCTGAGCCAGCTGCGCCCAGCCCCCTCCCCAGCCTAGCTCTCCAGTGAGCTCTGAAGAAGCAGAGCGGAGAGCAGTGAATGATAGTCACTGGTCTCCTCTCTGAGCTGACTGGGAACTATTAGCCATCATGTGATCACTCAGTTCATTACATCATCCACATTTTTTTTTAATAGCTGTCCCCACTGAACACATTTTCTCCTTGCTTCTTCTCCTAACTAGTGATGAGCCGAACACCCCCGGGTTCGGTTCGCACCAGAACCCGCGAACGGACCGAAAGTTCGAACGAACATTAGAACCCTATTAAATACAATGGATGCGAACGTTCGAATTCTAAAGTGCTAATTATAACAACTATTATGCATGTTATTGTCCTAAAAAGGGTTTGGGAACCCGGGTTCTGCACCAGGGGACATGTATCAATGCAAAAATAAGTTTTAAAAACGGTCGTTTTCCGGGAGCAGTCATTTTAATGATGCATAAAGTGAAAAAAAAAAAGTCAAATATTCCTTTAAATATCGTACCTGGGGGGTGTCTAAAGTATGCCTGTGAAGTGCCACGTGTTTCCCGTGTTTAGAACTGTCCCTGCACAAAATGACACTTCTAAAGGAAAAAAAAGCCATTTAAAACTGCTTGCGGCTTTAATGTAATGTCTGGTCCCGGTAATATGGATGAAAATCTTTAAGAAAAATGGCATAGCTACCCCATGACCCCCCCCCCTACCCCAGCCCATTACCAGCCCCTTTGGGTCTTGTATGGATATTAAGGGGAACCCCGCACATAAAATAAAAAAGGCCCTATATACTCTGAACAGCCGTATACAGGCGGTGCATACAAGACAGGGACTGTAGGTTTGTTCTTATGTAGAATCTGTTTGTAATTTTGAACAGGTACATTGTTGAAGTGTAGCTCCAGACCAAAAATCTATTTTTAAACTTTTTGGAAAACATAGGTAAGGGTTATCACCCCTGTAACATTTGTTTTGCTGTCTGTGCCCCTGTTCAGAACATTTCACCTCACTTTCCGTCCTAATGACAACTGTTTTTGAAATGTGGTGTTTTTCTTGAAACAAGGATTGCTGATAAAGCATCAGTACAGAGGAGACACCTTTCTCCCATATTTATTCTTACAGGAGAGAATTTTCCTTCCTAGTGGTAGATTTCCTCTCACTTCCTGTTGTCTTCTTGCGTTTGCAAGTAGGAGTCGTTTGTAAGTTGGATGTTTGAAAGTAGGGACCTGCCGTATATACTCTGCAGAAATAGGCCCCTTAGTTGTTGGTGTTGGCACAACACTGTAAGCACTCACAGTTACTCTTGGTTGGTGCTGGAACGCCCTGCTGTCAACTATTATATCAGGAATTTTAATTACATATAATTGTTGAACAGTGGTAGTAAAAATTGGGCCTTTGATGGTGGTGCTGGTGCCACAACACTGTAAGCCCTGACAGTTACTCTTGGTGGGTGCAGCAATGGGCCCTGCTGTGAATTATTAGATCAAGAATTGTAATTACATGCCCCTGTTGAACAGGGGCTGAAAAATTGGGCCTTAGGCACTGGTGGCACAACACTGCAACCCTTCACAGATACTGTACTTGGAGCACAGCAATGAGCCCTGTTGCAAAGTATTGCTTCAAAAATTGTAATGACACGCCCCTGTTAAACAGGGGCTGAAAAATTGGGCCTTAGGCACTGGTGGCACAACACTGCAACTCCTCACAGATACTGTACTTGGAGCACAGCAATGAGCCCTGTTGCAAAGTATTGCTTCAAAAATTGTAATTACACGCCACTGTTAAACAGGGGCTGAAAAATTGGGCGTTAGGCACTGGTGGCGGCACCCATAAACAAAAATGATCTTCCAAGCTATCATCATCAATCGTATCATTGAGGACTCGGAGGAGGAGGATAGCCAGTCAACATAACAGCACAGGCACTCAGCATCAGCATCAGTCTTGAAGGGATGTGACATTTTAAAATCAATTAGTCTGTTATATCAGCATCAGGTGTGTGGTAGCTGGTGGTGATCCAAGACTGGTTCATCTTGATGAAAGTCAGTCGATCAACCGAGTCGGTGGACAGGCGCACCCTGTGATCCGTGACAAATCCTCCAGCAGCACTGAATGTGCGTTCCGAAAGAACGCTGGATGCAGGACAGGCCAGTAGCTCAATTGCATACTGTGCAAGCTCTGGCCAGTGATCCATCCTCAAGACCCAGTAAGCCAGAGGATTTTCGGTGGGGAAGGTGTCCAAGTCTGACCTTGCCCCTAGATATTCCTGCACCATGTTTATCAGACGCTGGCGATGGTTGCTGGAACCGATCATACTTTGGGGCTGCGGACTAAAGAATTGTCTGAACGCATCGGTCAGACGGCCACCTTCCCCACCGCTCCTTCTTTGACTGGCCGAAGCCTCAGCAACTCGTTGTCCAGGACCAGGAGTTTGCAACCTCCCAGTCTCTGGGAACGCGTTGCACAGACCTTTCTGCAAGGCCTCCCGGAGTTGTCTCATCCTCTGCTCCCTCTGCGACGGTAACATAAGGTCCGCAACCTTACCCTTGTACCGTGGATCAAGGAGAGTGGCCAGCCAGTAATGGTCCCTCTCCTTGATCCGAAGAATACGAGGATCCTTCCGCAGACTTTGCAGGATCAGGGAGGCCATGCAGCGTAGGTTTGCTGAGGCATTCGCTCCGGAGTCCTCTGGGTCACTAAGGATGACATGATCCGCAGCCACCTCCTCCCAGCCACGTACAAGTCCACTGGTTTCTTGGGACTGTAAATCATCCCTAAAAGACTGCTGCTGATGATGCTGAGTGCCAGCCTCCACCTCCATGCTGACACAATCCTCCTCCTCCTCCTCCTCCTCCTCCTCCTCCTCTTCCTGTGCGATGGGTGGGACAGAAGGAACACTGTCTGGGTAAAGGGGGCCTTGAGAGGCAAGGAAGTCCTCCTCTTCCTGCCTCTGTTCTGCCTCAAGTGCCCTGTCCATTATTCCACGCAGCGTGTGCTCCAACAGGTGGACAAGAGGTACAGTGTCACTGATGCATGCACTGTCACTGCTCACCATCCTCGTGGCCTCCTCAAATGGTGCCAGGACAGTGCATGCATCCCTGATCATGCCCCACTGGCGTGGAGAAAAAAAACCAAGCTCCCCTGACCCTGTCCTGGTGCCGTAGTCGCACAGGTACTCATTGATGGCCCTCTGCTGCGTGTGCAGCCGCTGCAGCATGGCCAACGTTGAGTTCCACCTGGTGGGCATGTCACATATAAGGCGGTTCTTGGGCAGGTTCAACTCCTTTTGCAGCTCAGCCAGGCGAGCACTGGCATTATAAGATCTGCGGAAATGCACACAGACTTTCCTGGCCTGCCTCAGGACATCCTGTAAGCCCGGGTACCTGCCCAAGAACCGCTGCACCACCAGGTTAAGGACGTGAGCCACACAGGGCACATGGGTCAGTTGTCCCTGTCGGAGGGCGGAGAGGAGGTTGGTGCCATTGTCGCAAACCACCATTCCTGGCTTAAGCTGGCGTGGCGTCAACCACCTCTCGGCCTGGCCCTGCAGAGCAGACAGGACCTCTGCCCCAGTGTGGCTTCTGTCCCCCAAACACACCAGCGCAAGCACGGCATGGCATCTTTTTGCCTGCGTACTTGCGTAGCCCCGTGAACGGCTACGGAGCACCGCTGGTTCATAGGACAAACCACAGGAAGAGGCCATGGAGGAAGAAGAAGAGGAGGGGGTGGAGGAGAGAGGTGTGTCACAACCAGTAGTAGCATTTTGGAGGCGTGGCGGTGGGACAACCTCCAACACTACTGCACCTTGTCCTGAATCCTTCCCAGCTGCCAAAAGAGTGACCCAATGGGCCGTGAAAGAAAGGTAACGTCCCTGTCCATGCCTGCTGGACCATGAGTCAGCGGTAATATGCACCTTACCGCTGACCGCCCTGTCCAGCGAGGCCAAGACATTGCCTTCCACATGCCGGTAGAGAGCCGGAATAGCCTTCCGTGAGAAAAAGTGGCGTTTGGGAACCTGCCACTGAGGAACCGCACATTGCACAAACTCACGGAAGGGGGCCGAGTCTACCAACTGAAAAGGCAGCAGTTGAAGCGCTAGCAATTTAGCCAAGCTAGCATTCAACCGCTGGGCATGTGGATGGCTGGGAGTGAACTTCTTTCGACGGTCCAGCAGCTGGGGCAGGGAAATTTGCCTGCTAGAATCGGACGTCGGTGTACTGCTAGCAGAGTGGGCGCAAGTACTTGGCTGTGACACACCTAATTCTACACCTTCATTCCTCTCAGTGCATGTTTCAGAGAGGACTGAAGTTATAGTGGGGTTGGAGATCCCAGCTGATGCGGTGCAAGGAGAGGTCCGCTTTGTTCTTTGGTGTGGGTCTTTGAGGTAGGCTTGCCAACGAGCTGCATGGCAGGTCAACATATGTCTGGTCAGGCATGTGGTACCCAAGCGGCTGATGTTTTGGCCACGCGATATACGCTTGAGACATATGTTGCAAACAGCAGCTGTGCGATCTGATGCACTAGCCTCAAAAAAGGCCCACACCAAAGAACTTTTTGAATGACGGGCAGAGGCAGCGCCCTGCACAGGCGGAGCTCTGCGGTGTGATTCCGTCGGTGTACTGCCCTTACGCTGGCCACCAAAGGGCATCCTGCCTCGTTGGAGATGTGCCTCCTCCTCATCCTCCTCCTCCTCCTCTCTCCTATTAGGCACCCACGTGGAGTCATTGACCTCATCATCCCCTCCCTCCTCATCACTGGAGCCAATCTGGCAGTATGCTGCAGCTGCTGGAACATGACTGCCAGATTGGTGTCCTTCTTGAGCATCCCCTCTGTCTGCTCTCACGCTACTGCCTTCCTCTAGCTGGGTTTCATCATCAGACCCTTCGAAACGCTGGGCATCCTCCTGGAGCATGTACCCAACACTGTGCTGAAACAGTTCGGGGGACTCCTCAGGAGGAGGACATGGTGGGTCTAGGGAAGGAGTGACTGATGATTTGTCTGACATTGATACCAGGGAAGACGACGCTTTGGCAGCTGCTTTTCCAGTACCCTGAGCCTGGGTGAGAGAGGATGAGGAGGAGGAGGAGGGCTAGGTCATCCACTCTACCAAGTCTTCGGCATGATGTGGCTCAACATGTCCAGCTGCCGAAAAGAAGGACAAGCGTGTCCCATGGCCATGTGCTGATGACAATGCACCGCGTCCACGACCAGCACTGTTGCCCCCAGACACAGAGCCTGCTTGCCCTCTTTTATTGCCTCCTGACTGTCTGCCTCTCCTTGTTTGCCTTCCAGACATTCTAATAGATGGCCTGCAGGGAGATGGGAAAAAAGCAATAAGGGCTACCTTCAGGTGTCCTTCTCTGTCCCTTGAAACAAGGACTTTCACAGTGAAAGAAACTGACACTGTCCCTACCTAGAGTTTTCTATCCCTAGAATAAATGTTTTTTTTAATCACAATATAGCACAAGGACAATTCACTCAATGTCTCTCCAGGTCCCTGGAAACAAGGACTTGCAGAGTGAAAGAAACTGACACTGTCCCTACCTAGAGTTTTCTGTCCCTAGAATAAATGTTTTTTTTAAGCACAATATAGCACAAGGAAAATTAACTCACTGTCCTTACAGGTCCCTGGAAACAAGGACTTGCAGAGTGAAAGAAACTGACACTGTCCCTACCTAGAGTTTTCTGTCCCTAGAATAAATGTTTTTTTTAAGCACAATATAGCACAAGGACAATTAACTCACTGTCCTTACAGGTCCCTGGAAACAAGGACTTGCAGAGTGAAAAAAAAAAAACACTCTCCCTACCTAGAGTTTTCTGTCCCTAGAAAAAATGTTTTTTTTAAGCACAATATAGCACAAGGACAATTAACTCACTGTCCTTACAGGTCCCTGGAAACAAGGACTTGCAGAGTGAAAGAAAAAAAACACTCTCCCTACCTACAGTTTTCTGTCCCTAGAAAAAATGTTTTTTTTAATCACAATATAGCACAAGGAAAATTAACTCACTGTCCTTACAGGTCCCTGGAAACAAGGACTTGCAGAGTGAAAGAAAAAAAACACTCTCCCTACCTACAGTTTTCTGTCCCTAGAAAAAATGTTTTTTTTAATCACAATATAGCACAAGGAAAATTAACTCACTGTCCTTACAGGTCCCTGGAAACAAGGACTTGCAGAGTGAAAGAAACTGACACTGTCCCTACCTAGAGTTTTCTGTCCCTAGAATAAATGTTTTTTTTAATCACAATATAGCACAAGGACAATTCACTCAATGTCTCTCCAGGTCCCTGGAAACAAGGACTTGCAGAGTGAAAGAAACTGACACTGTCCCTACCTAGAGTTTTCTGTCCCTAGAATAAATGTTTTTTTTAAGCACAATATAGCACAAGGACAATTAACTCACTGTCCTTACAGGTCCCTGGAAACAAGGACTTGCAGAGTGAAAAAAAAAAAACACTCTCCCTACCTAGAGTTTTCTGTCCCTAGAAAAAATGTTTTTTTTAATCACAATATAGCACAAGGACAATTAACTCACTGTCCTTACAGGTCCCTGGAAACAAGGACTTGCAGAGTGAAAGAAAAAAAACACTCTCCCTACCTACAGTTTTCTGTCCCTAGAAAAAATGTTTTTTTTAATCACAATATAGCACAAGGAAAATTAACTCACTGTCCTTACAGGTCCCTGGAAACAAGGACTTGCAGAGTGAAAGAAACTGACACTGTCCCTACCTAGAGTTTTCTGTCCCTAGAATAAATGTTTTTTTTAATCACAATATAGCACAAGGAAAATTAACTCACTGTCCTTACAGGTCCCTGGAAACAAGGACTTGCAGAGTGAAAGAAAAAAAACACTCTCCCTACCTACAGTTTTCTGTCCCTAGAAAAAATGTTTTTTTTAATCACAATATAGCACAAGGAAAATTAACTCACTGTCCTTACAGGTCCCTGGAAACAAGGACTTGCAGAGTGAAAGAAACTGACACTGTCCCTACCTAGAGTTTTCTGTCCCTAGAATAAATGTTTTTTTTAATCACAATATAGCACAAGGACAATTCACTCAATGTCTCTCCAGGTCCCTGGAAACAAGGACTTGCAGAGTGAAAGAAACTGACACTGTCCCTACCTAGAGTTTTCTGTCCCTAGAATAAATGTTTTTTTTAAGCACAATATAGCACAAGGACAATTAACTCACTGTCCTTACAGGTCCCTGGAAACAAGGACTTGCAGAGTGAAAGAAAAAAAACACTCTCCCTACCTACAGTTTTCTGTCCCTAGAAAAAATGTTTTTTTTAATCACAATATAGCACAAGGAAAATTAACTCACTGTCCTTACAGGTCCCTGGAAACAAGGACTTGCAGAGTGAAAGAAAAAAAACACTCTCCCTACCTACAGTTTTCTGTCCCTAGAAAAAATGTTTTTTTTAATCACAATATAGCACAAGGAAAATTAACTCACTGTCCTTACAGGTCCCTGGAAACAAGGACTTGCAGAGTGAAAGAAACTGACACTGTCCCTACCTAGAGTTTTCTGTCCCTAGAATAAATGTTTTTTTTAATCACAATATAGCACAAGGAAAATTAACTCACTGTCCTTACAGGTCCCTGGAAACAAGGACTTGCAGAGTGAAAGAAACTGACACTGTCCCTACCTAGAGTTTTCTGTCCCTAGAATAAATGTTTTTTTTAAGCACAATATAGCACAAGGACAATTAACTCACTGTCCTTACAGGTCCCTGGAAACAAGGACTTGCAGAGTGAAAGAAAAAAAACACTCTCCCTACCTAGAGTTTTCTGTCCCTAGAAAAAATGTTTTTTTTAATCACAATATAGCACAAGGAAAATTAACTCACTGTCCTTACAGGTCCCTGGAAACAAGGACTTGCAGAGTGAAAGAAACTGACACTGTCCCTACCTAGAGTTTTCTGTCCCTAGAATAAATGTTTTTTTTAATCACAATATAGCACAAGGAAAATTAACTCACTGTCCTTACAGGTCCCTGGAAACAAGGACTTGCAGAGTGAAAGAAAAAAAACACTCTCCCTACCTAGAGTTTTCTGTCCCTAGAAAAAATGTTTTTTTTAATCACAATATAGCACAAGGAAAATTAACTCACTGTCCTTACAGGTCCCTGGAAACAAGGACTTGCAGAGTGAAAGAAACTGACACTGTCCCTACCTAGAGTTTTCTGTCCCTAGAATAAATGTTTTTTTTAATCACAATATAGCACAAGGAAAATTAACTCACTGTCCTTACAGGTCCCTGGAAACAAGGACTTGCAGAGTGAAAGAAAAAAAACACTCTCCCTACCTACAGTTTTCTGTCCCTAGAAAAAATGTTTTTTTTAATCACAATATAGCACAAGGAAAATTAACTCACTGTCCTTACAGGTCCCTGGAAACAAGGACTTGCAGAGTGAAAGAAACTGACACTGTCCCTACCTAGAGTTTTCTGTCCCTAGAATAAATGTTTTTTTTAATCACAATATAGCACAAGGAAAATTAACTCACTGTCCTTACAGGTCCCTGGAAACAAGGACTTGCAGAGTGAAAGAAAAAAAACACTCTCCCTACCTACAGTTTTCTGTCCCTAGAAAAAATGTTTTTTTTAATCACAATATAGCACAAGGAAAATTAACTCACTGTCCTTACAGGTCCCTGGAAACAAGGACTTGCAGAGTGAAAGAAACTGACACTGTCCCTACCTAGAGTTTTCTGTCCCTAGAATAAATGTTTTTTTTAATCACAATATAGCACAAGGACAATTCACTCAATGTCTCTCCAGGTCCCTGGAAACAAGGACTTGCAGAGTGAAAGAAACTGACACTGTCCCTACCTAGAGTTTTCTGTCCCTAGAATAAATGTTTTTTTTAAGCACAATATAGCACAAGGAAAATTAACTCACTGTCCTTACAGGTCCCTGGAAACAAGGACTTGCAGAGTGAAAGAAACTGACACTGTCCCTACCTAGAGTTTTCTGTCCCTAGAATAAATGTTTTTTTTAAGCACAATATAGCACAAGGACAATTAACTCACTGTCCTTACAGGTCCCTGGAAACAAGGACTTGCAGAGTGAAAGAAAAAAAACACTCTCCCTACCTACAGTTTTCTGTCCCTAGAAAAAATGTTTTTTTTAATCACAATATAGCACAAGGACAATTAACTCACTGTCCTTACAGGTCCCTGGAAACAAGGACTTGCAGAGTGAAAGAAACTGACACTGTCCCTACCTAGAGTTTTCTGTCCCTAGAATAAATGTTTTTTTTAATCACAATATAGCACAAGGAAAATTAACTCACTGTCCTTACAGGTCCCTGGAAACAAGGACTTGCAGAGTGAAAGAAACTGACACTGTCCCTACCTAGAGTTTTCTGTCCCTAGAATAAATGTTTTTTTTAAGCACAATATAGCACAAGGACAATTAACTCACTGTCCTTACAGGTCCCTGGAAACAAGGACTTGCAGAGTGAAAGAAACTGACACTGTCCCTACCTAGAGTTTTCTGTCCCTAGAATAAATGTTTTTTTTAATCACAATATAGCACAAGGAAAATTAACTCACTGTCCTTACAGGTCCCTGGAAACAAGGACTTGCAGAGTGAAAGAAACTGACACTGTCCCTACCTAGAGTTTTCTGTCCCTAGAATAAATGTTTTTTTTAATCACAATATAGCACAAGGACAATTAACTCACTGTCCTTACAGGTCCCTGGAAACAAGGACTTGCAGAGTGAAAGAAACTGACACTGTCCCTACCTAGAGTTTTCTGTCCCTAGAATAAATGTTTTTTTTAAGCACAATATAGCACAAGGACAATTAACTCACTGTCCTTACAGGTCCCTGGAAACAAGGACTTGCAGAGTGAAAGAAACTGACACTGTCCCTACCTAGAGTTTTCTGTCCCTAGAATAAATGTTTTTTTTAATCACAATATAGCACAAGGAAAATTAACTCACTGTCCTTACAGGTCCCTGGAAACAAGGACTTGCAGAGTGAAAGAAACTGACACTGTCCCTACCTAGAGTTTTCTGTCCCTAGAATAAATGTTTTTTTTAATCACAATATAGCACAAGGACAATTAACTCACTGTCCTTACAGGTCCCTGGAAACAAGGACTTGCAGAGTGAAAGAAACTGACACTGTCCCTACCTAGAGTTTTCTGTCCCTAGAATAAATGTTTTTTTTAAGCACAATATAGCACAAGGACAATTAACTCACTGTCCTTACAGGTCCCTGGAAACAAGGACTTGCAGAGTGAAAGAAACTGACACTGTCCCTACCTAGAGTTTTCTGTCCCTAGAATAAATGTTTTTTTTAAGCACACTATAGCAGAAGCACAAAACACACTGACACTCTCCCTACCTATCCTTCTCTTTCCCTAAACTAAAGGAATCCAGGTTAAGCAAGAAAGAAATAACAGTCACTGTCCCTGCCTATGCTACTCTATCCCTGCTCCGGAACACACTACACTAGGCCGCCGTGCTGGCGGCCTTTTATAGTGTGGGGCGTGTACTAAACACCCTCAGCAATAATTGGCCACAGGCATCCTGCCTGTGGCCAATCATTGCTCTCCTCGCTGCCGGCGCTGTGATTGGCCAAGCATGCGGGGTCACAGTGCATGCTTGGCCAATCACAGCGCCTGGATGACACTGCGATGGCGTAGTGCATTGTGGGCCGTTCGCGTCACTCGAATTTGGCGCGAACGGCCCAAATCGTTCGATCTTCGTCGAACGATCGAACAGCCAATGTTCGAGTCGAACGTATGTTCGACTCGAACACGAAGCTCATCCCTACTCCTAACTAAACATGTCATGAAAACAGGACGTGAAAATAAATGTTGCTTTGTATGTGGTCAGATCTCTCCCTAGTGGAGCACAACATTAAGTTCAACTTGGGAATCAAGGTAATTAAAATATCAGCACCTATTAACCTGGAAAATTGTCTGTAAGAATATATAGTACAATCATGATTTGTTTCACATTTGTAACATTTAACCTTTCCTTTGTGTTCTTTAACTACTACTACTTCTTTAACTACTACTACTAAGAACCATAAGATTTTACCCCTTAATGACCAGGCCATTTTTGCGATACGGCACTGCGTCGCTTTAACTGACAATTGCGCCGTTTTGCAACAATGTACCCAAACAAAAATTTTCCCCACAAATAGAGCTTTCATTTGGTGGTATTTTTTTTTTATATTATTTTAATTTTAATTTTCAAGTTGTATAAACAATTTGACATCACAACAAAGTCCCATTAATAGGGAGGGGGTTGGGAGTAGGAGGGGGGACAAGGGGGAAGAGAAAGGGGGAGGGGGCAGGGGATACAAGGGGGTACATTTAGCATGGTCCGAGTACGGACCACCATATCAACAGGGAGATATATCTATTGGTAATAAACAAACAAAGGGGCCCCCTTCCTGTCCCGGATATTTGATCCATGTTCCAAACTGGAAGGGGGTAGAGTGGCCATATGATTGAGGGCTAGAGTTGTTGCTCCCTTATTATAAACATCATAAATGCACTTGAAGTACCTAGATCGGTCAGAAACCTGAAGACCGTCCAGGTAGTTCAAAGAAAAAGGATACTCAGGTATCCCATGAATATAACACAGCAAAACAAAGCAAATATATAACGATCAAAAGAAGAAAGGAGAGAGAAAAAAAAGGAATAAAAACTAAAATAAAAATAAATAGCAGGGTAAAAAAAGAGGAGATAAGGAAGGAGAAGAAGGCAAGTGGAAAAGCTCTCACCGGATTCGTTGATGTGTTATGTCCACGTTCAAGTGGAGTCTTTATTAGTTGAAGGATGGTTCGCCTGGACGAGGATCCGCTAAAGTAAGTAGTGCAATATCTAAACTAGATGAGGCCATGGTTGTGTCATGTACGTGGGCTTTCCAGGCTTCCCATGTAAGGTCAAATCACTTGCGAGTATCTCTACAAATAGCGAGCCAACTCTCTGCCTCCATGATCTCCCCCACCTTCCCCAACCAATCCTGCTCGCTTGGAATAAGCAAGCTCTTCCAGTGTATTGGTATGAGGCGTTTTGCTGCATTGAGGAGGTGGTGGGGAGCACTTTGTTTGTAGCGAGACAGGGGCATGGGGGGATGTTGAGAAGAAAACGTTTTGGCAAAGCCGGTATATCTATGCCCAGGCTATCTGATATGTGTTTGCCAACCATACCCCAAAATGGCTGTAGTACAGGGCACTCCAACCAAATATGGAGGAATGTGCCTGTCATTCCACACCCCCTCCAGCACCTATCGGAAGCAGTGGGGTCAATTCTAGCCAGGGTAGTAAGCACCCTGTTCACCGCGATAGTAGTTTGTAGTTGTTTTCTTGGGTCTTAGAATCTACGGAGCTCGGGTGAGTCAAGCGGTATAGGTGGTGGAGCTGATCCTCTGTAAATTTAGACTGGAGGTCCCTTTCCCATTCTTTAACATAAAGGGGTGTGGGGCTAAGCGTCGCCGCCTCCAACATCCAATATAGTTCCAAGATCACATGGGGCAAGGGGTCCGCAGACGCCCACATACTTTCAAATTCTGTTAAAGTGGTTCTGATCCGTTCTTGTTTGTGGCAATGAAAGTCTCTGACTGGCGGTGTCTCCAGAAGTCAAAGGGGAAGCTACCATATCGTTCTCGTAGGGTGGCAAGTGGCGTCAATGAGCCCCCTTCCACGAATCTTGCCAGATTAACAATCCCGTCGCTTGCCCATGTTCCAAGGGAAGCTTTCTTCTCCCCGGGAGGAAACCATGGGTACACACCCACAGGCGCCAGCGGAGATATCCGGGGTGCCAGTGCTAAGCGGTCATTCAGTTTGTCCCACATCGTCAGGGAGTGTATTGTCAATGGAGAGACCCAGTCGGAGAGCCCCCTGTCTTCTGCAGGGACCCATGGCGCATAGGACAAATCCCTACCTGCCATTGTTTTTTCCAGGGAAACTCATAACTTAAAGGGCGTGTGGAACTTCCAGTTCAAAATGCGCTGTAGAGCAATCGCCTGATAGTATTGAAATATATTAGGTATGCCCAGTCCCCCCTTTAGTTTGGATCTTTGCAGCGTTGCCATGGCGAGGCAAGGCTTCTTGCCCCCCCCCCCATACAAATTTAGAGGCTGCGAAGATCCATAAAGAAGCGTTTTGGTAAATGCAATGGTATCATTTGCAAGAGGAATAGGATGCGGGCAGTATAGTCATTTTTAAAATGTTCGTCCACGTAAAGAGACCTTTATCCCATACCTGGAGGTCTTGGGTAATCTTCTTGAGTAGGGGGGTGTAATTGTGTGAATACAATTAGTTTTTTTGATTTTTTCGGAAATTCGGAAATTCTGGAAATTTCGAAAATTCGGAATTTCGGGAAATTCGAGAATTCGGAAATGCGAAAATTCTGAATTTTCCAAATTTCCCATTTTCGAATTTTAGATTTTCGAATTTCAGATTTTCGAATTTTGGAATTTTGAATTTTCGAAAATCTGAAAAAAATGAAAGACAATCAGTAAAATTCGAATTAATAACTAACTAATAATAACTATTAAATTACAGGTATTGGAATTTCCTTTCAAATTTTTCTGTTAGTGAATGTAACGAATACAAATTTATCTGAAGTTACAAATTATCCAAAATAACGAATGGAACATCTAAACCAATGGAATGGAACAAATTAATAATAAATAATAATAATAAGATTTATTATTATTATTTATTATTATTAGATCATTGCGTTCCATTCGTTATTTTGGATAATTCGTAACTTCGGATGAATTCATATTCGTTCACTAACAGACAAATTTGAAATGAAATTTCAATACCTAATCTCCAAATTTCCAAATAATAGAATTTTGAATTTCCGAAATTTTGAATTTCCTAATTTTCAAAATTTCAGAAATTTTGGTATTCCGACTTGTTCATTCCCCGACTTAGTTGAGGTAGGCGGTAAACTTTGATTGGGGTGGGTCAGCCATGCCTTGTGACCATTGACCTCTGGGAACCTGCATTCTGACATTTGACCTCTGGGGGAGGTCCCTATTCCAATTCCTGAGTCCTAGCCTTATTCTTCAATGGGAAACCCTAACCCTAAGCCTACCCCTAACCCTAAACACTGGCCCTGACCCTGACCCTAACCCTTACCCCTAACCCTAACTGCTAATCCTAAGCCCTAACCCTAACCCTAGCCCTAACCCCTAACCCCTAACCCCTAACCCTCTAACCCTAACCCCCTAACCCTAACTCCTAACCCCAACCCCCTAACCCTAACCCTCTAACCCTAACCCTCAAACCCTAAACCTAACACCCTAACCCTAAACACTAAACCCTAAACCTAACCCCTAACCCTAACCCTAACTGCTAACCCTAAGCACTAACACTAAACCCCTAACCCTAACCCCAACTCTAACCCTAACCCTAATCCTAAATCCTAAACCCTAACCCTAACTGCTAACCTTAAGCCCTAACCCCTAACCCTAGCCCTAACCCTAGCCTTAACCCCTAACCCTAACCCTAAACCCTAGCCATAACCCTAACCCCTAACCCCTAACCCCCAACCCCCAACCCTAACCCTCTAACCCTAACCCCCTAACCCTAACTCAACCCCTAACCCTCTAACCTTAACCCTAACCCCTAACCCTAGCCCTATCCCCTAACCCTAACTGCTAGCCCTAACCCCTAACCCTAGACCCTAACCTCTAACCCTTACCCCAACCATAACCCAAATCCTAACCCTAGCCGTAGCCCTAACCACTATCCCACAACCCTAACCCTAACTCTAAACCCTAGCCATAACCCTACTCCTAGCCCTAACCCTAACCCTCTAACCCTAACCCCCTAACCCTAACCCTAAACCTATAACCCTAACCCCCTAACCCTCTAACCCTAAACCTAACACCCTAACCCTAAACCTAACCCCTAACCCTAACTGCTAACCCTAAGCCCTAACCCTAAGCCCTAACCCTAACCCCTAACCCAAACTCCTAATCCCTAACTCCTAACCCCTAACCCTAACACCCTAACCCTAAGAATTTCCAATATTTAATTTTCGAATTTTCGATTTTTGAATCTTCGAATTTCCAAAATTCCGAAATTTGAAATTTCGGAAATTCGAAAATTCGGAAATTCGAAATTTCGGAATTCAAAAATTCTGAAATTCTAAATTTCAGAAATCCGAAAATCCGAAAATTTGGAAATTAAAAAATTCTGAAATTCTGAAATTTCGGAATTAACTAATTTGTAAAAATTTGTTAAAAAACTAATTTGGAACTAAACAAATTGCACATGTCTAACCCTTTAGGGAGGCTGCTAAAGTTAGGGGGACAGGATCTCTGATTTGGTGTAATTTATCCAGAAGTTGGATACCTCTCTGTAGGCAGTCAGTTCTCCCATCAGGTTCGGCAACGAGACAAGGGGGTCTACTACATGGAATAGTATGTCATCTGCATAAGCAGAGAGTTTGTGTGCAAGGGAGCCCGCATGTACCCCCTGATGCTTTGACTGGTTCTGACCCTCTGTAGTAGTGGTTCCAAGACCAATGCGAACAGAAGGGGCAAGAGTGGGCATCCCTGTCTCGTGCCGTTCCAGATGGGGAACGTTGAGGAGAGGCCACCATTCACCTTAACCTGGGCAGTAGGAGACAATTAAAGTGCAGAAATCCAATGTAACATATGCGGGCCTAAGCTGGTGCCCCGAAGCACAGCATTAAGAAAGTCCCAATCCACGCGATCGAATGCCTATTCCGCGTCTGTAGACAAAATCAGGTATGGAGGCATTTGATCATGTGTGTGCGCCCAGTGGATAAGCTGGATGTCCCTATTGGAGTTGTCCCTGGCTTCCCGTCCCACTATAAAACCAGTCTGGTCAGCGTGTATCAAGTCAGGAAGTAAATGTTTTAAGCAGTTGGCAAGGATTTTAGAAAAGATCTTAAGGTCCGTGTTCAGAAGGGAAATTGGGCGATAGCTCTGCGGTTGAGTGGGGTATTTGCCCTCTTTTGGAAACACAGTAATGTGTGGCAGCGAGGTCTCCTGGGGGAGGTGCCCATTGGTCGCTAGGGAGTTGAGGAGGGTGCAGAGAGGAGCCTGTAATTTATCGAAAATGTTTAAATAGTAGGGACTTGATGGTGGCCAATAATTCTGCTGTGGTAATAGGGTGTTCCAGGTCAGTCACTTGTTCTGGGGATAGGGTAGGGAGCCCTATTGAGGAGAGGTAAGCGGTTATTCGGGTCTGCTTAAGAGCTACTTCTACTGGAGAGGAGGCGGAGTCCAGATTGTATAAAAGTCACATAATAGTCGCGAAACATAGAGGCTATTTTTGAGGTGTGCTGTGCTGGTTCTCCCATAGGGGAGTGTAGCTTATGCACATGCGCTAGGAGTCTCTTTTTACGGAGAGCGCGGGCCAATAACCGGCCACACTTGTTGCTGTGCTCATAGTATGCATGGGCCATATAGCGTAGCTTACGGTTAATTTTGCGGTCTAGAAGTTTTGAGAAAAGCTGTCTTAGTTCACTCAGACGGCGGAACTCATCGGGGTCCGATGTATGTTTATGGCTGAGCTCAGCTCGTTTTAAAGCCTGCATTACTCTCTGGAAGTCCGCCTGCCTCTCTTTATTAAGTTTGGCTCCCATGGCAATAAGAGTGCCACAAGCCACTGCTTTGTGGCCTTCCCAAAGGATGCCGTTGCTGACCTCACCGTTGGCGTTTTCTGCGAAATAGTGCATCAGAGTCTCTTGAACTCCTGCCACCACCCCCAGGTCGTCCCCTCCCAGGATTAGTCTGCCCTCCCAAAAGTCTGCCAACTGGGCGAGGACCTGGTCAATAAATGTGAGTTGTTGAGCATTAGGGGCGTATAGTGTAGCAAATGTGTACTTTTGATCAATTATGGTGCCTTTTAGGAACACGTAGCATCCCTGGGGGTCTACTCTGTGGTCAGAGGGTTGGAACTGGCAGTGTTTGTGGATAGCAATGTCCGTACCCCTGGATTTAGGTTTTGGGGAGTTGCTAAGGTACCGTTGTGAAAATAAGTGGGTGGGCAATTTCGGGAGTGAGGAGTTGGTAAAA
This sequence comes from Rana muscosa, assembly GCA_029206835.1. Classification (NCBI taxonomy): domain Eukaryota; kingdom Metazoa; phylum Chordata; class Amphibia; order Anura; family Ranidae; genus Rana; species Rana muscosa. Next base: position 705,087,652 of record CM055118.1, read on the forward strand.
TGAGTCTCTTGTAAAAATAGCACCTGAGCCCCCAATCTTTTCAGCTCTAACCAAAGCCTATTCTGCTTGTTGGGGGAGCACATACCATTGTATGACACTACCTTAATCGTGGCCATGGTGCAGCAGGGAGGGTTGTCCAGGCGTCCATCCCCAATCTGTTGGGCCGGTGAGTGCAGTTCCGCCTTCGAAACAAAAAAGGAAAGAGATAGAAAGAGGGTGGGGAGAGAAAAAAAGGGGGGAGAGAAAGACAAAAAAAGGTTATCATAGCAAATGTAAACATAACATTTTGTAGTGTGGGTCCACTAACGCCTCAAAGGCCATATGTGGTGGTACCCTAAACTGTTTGCCCGACTCATGCAGCCCCCCTGATGTAGGGGGGTCACAGAAGTGAGGCAAAGTGCCCATATCCAGGCTAACACTCAATACGGGTAGTCTTATGTGGGAGTCGTGATCGGACATGGGAAGCCAGGAAGGTCCTGCTCCCCACAGGGGTAGAAGCAGTGGTTGTCCAGGGAATTGCCTCTCGGTGAGGCCCTGGACATGCCAGGGTACTGAGTAAAGTCCAGAAATTACGGTATCCATTAACAGCCTTATAGTCTATTTGCCCTCGCGCATAAGTTGCAGTGAGTAGCAAAAAAAAAGGGGGGCTCCATATGAGGTGGCTGTGTCGTATGGTTCTTACGTGTACGTAACTGGAGAAGCCATTATCAGTCAATGAGCAAGTCTGAAGGCTGTCATTGGTGTGTCCCTGAGGATCCATGTGGGTTCTTCAGTCCCCTGCGAGGGACTCCAGCCTCACAGTGGTAGAGGAAGAGCGCTTGCGGTTCCGTGAGTTCCGCTGGGATCGAGCTTGCTGCCAGGGCTGGGGTGCTGGTACCATTTGGATATCCATGGATAGTCTCCAGTCGGGGAAATCAACAGGTTCCACGCTCAGCTGTGACAGGAAACGTGGAAGGTCATCCTTAGTGCGTAGGGTGGCGGATATACCATCCCTGCCCGCATGGAGGCTGAAGGGGAACCCCCACCTATAGGTGATACCCGCTGAGCGTAGTGATTCCAGGAGGGGGTGTAATTCTCTGCGCTGAATCAAAGTGCGGCGGGACAAGTCCTGGTAAAAGAACGGGCGGGCACCATCAAAGTCAAAATAGGGGCGTTTGCGCATAAGCTGCATGATTTGATCTTTGACCGTATATCGGTGGAGTTTGCAGATTATGTCACGTGGGTTGTCAGCATCCTGTGAGGGGGGTCTGAGGGCACTGTGTGCCCTATCAATCTCAACCGCTTCATTTGGGGGGAGGCCTAGGAGTTCCTTAAATATGCCTTGCAGTGTGGGGATAATATCCTTGGCTCCTGTTGCCTCAGGCAACCCCCGTATGTGTATATTGGACCTGCGACTGCGATTCTCATAATCATCAAGCTTTGAGATTAGAGTCTCTATCTGGTGATCCTGAGCTGCACACTTGTGCCTAAGCTGAGTGATGGCAGGCAGGGCTTCCTCCACAGTCTGTTCCAATGTCTTTAACCTGCATTTGGTGGTATTTGATCACCTCTGCGGTTTTTATTTTTTGCGCTATAAACAAGAAAAGAGCAATAATTTTGAAAAAACAAAACAATATTTTTTACTTTTTGCTATACTAAATATGACCCCAAAAAATGTAAAAAAACGAATTGCCTCATTAGTTTAGGCCAATATGTATTCTTCTACATATTTTTGGCAATAAGCGTGTATTGATTGGTTTGCACAAAAGTTATAGCGTCTACAAAATAGGGGATAGATTTATGGCATTTTTATTATAATATTTTTTTTTTACTAGTAATGGCAGCGATCAGTGATTTTTAGCGGGACTGCGACATTGAGGTGGACGGATCGGACATCTAACTGACATTTTTGACACTTTTTGGAAACCAGCGACATTATTACAGTAATCAGTGCTAAAAATATGCACTGACATTGTACTAATGACACTGGCAGGGAAGGGGTTAACATCAGGGGCGATCAAGTGTGGGCGATCATTCAGTGTGTTTACTAACTGTATGGGGGGCTGTGTGGGGGACTGTGTGACTGGGGAAATACACTGATCCGTCTTCCTGCACAGCAGAAAGACAGGATCTGTGTGATCTCCCCTGTCAGAACGGAGATTTGCCTTGTTTACACAGGCAGATCCCCGTTCTGTCACTGCGGGGAACGATCGCGGATGGCCGGCGGACATCGAGTCTGCCCCACGCACTGATTGGCTCCCCTGCTGGCCAGTGTACGAGACAATGTACAATGACAACGATTTGTGGGAATCAGCGACATTGCTGCAGTACAACTGCGGCGGCTGGTCATTAAGTGGCTAAAGGATACTGTGTATATCCCCCACCATCATAACACTCTTTTGATACATTTGCATTTCTGAATGTAACTCTTAACCGCCGATGTACGTCGGCAGAATGGCACGGCTGGGCACATGGGCGTACAGGTACGTCCCCTTTAAAAGCCCAGCCTGTGGGTCGCGAGCACGCCGCCGCCGGCACGCTCGCAACCTGATCCTCTTCTCCATGACCGTCCCCGCGGGAACAGCGGACCCGATCGCCGCTGGTGTCCCGCGATCGGGTCACAGAGAGGAAGAACGGGGAGAGGTAAATGTAAACAAACCTCTCTCCGTGCTTCCTAGTGAGCCTGTCACTGATCGTCTGTTCCCTGTAATAGGGAACGACGATCAGTGACATCACACGCTAAGCCACGCCCCCCACAGTAAGAAACACAAATCAGGGCACACTTAACCCCTACAGCGCCTCCTCCTGGTTAACTCCTTCACTGCCAGTGTCATTTTTACAGTAACCAGTGCATTTTTATAGCACTGGTCACTGTAAAAATGACAATGGTCCCAAAATAGTGTCAAAAGTGTCCGATGTGTCTGCCATAATGTCGCAGTCACAAAAAAAAACACTGATTGCCGCCATTACTAGTAAAAAAAAAAAAAATTATAAAAATGCCATAAAACTACCCCCTATTTTGTAAACGCTATAACTTTTGCGCAAACCAATCAATAAACGCTTATTGCGATTTTTTTACCAAAAATAAGTAGAAGAATATGTATTGGCCTAAACTGAGGAAAAAAAAGTTTTTTTTATATATTTTTGGGGGATATTTATTATAGCAAAAAGTAAAAAATATTGCATTTTTTTCAAAATTGTCACTCTATTTTTGTTAATAGCGCAAAAAATAAAAACCGCAGAGGTGATCAAATACCACCAAAAAAAAGCTCTATTTGTGGGGAAAAAAAGGACGCCAATATTGTTTGGGAGCCACGTCGCACGACCCCGCAATTGTCAGTTAAAGCAACGCAGTGCCCAATCGCGAAAAGGGGCCTGGTCCTTATGCTGCATATTGGTCCGGGTCTTAAGTGGTTAAGCTACCCCTTCTTTCAACCTCCCATATTATACTGTATAAGTGATTCTGTGCAATCAGAACAGAAATGAAAGTATGAAAGTTAATATAAAAAACCCTTTAAAAAAAAAAAACAGTTTACAACATCTGTCTATGATTTTTAATTTTCTATTGCATTTTTCCCAACCATTGCAGGAATAAACACATATTTTTTTTGTTGTAAATTAATAGAAAACTTTGACTATTTGGACTTTGTGTGTGTGCATTATATGTTTATATCAGATATATTTATTGCTGGCATAAAAGCAGGGAATGGCTATTTTAACTAATCACCTCCTTCCATCTCCAAAGATTAATTTTATTTGGAAAACAAATTATAAAAAAATCCTTTTTTTTATTAGCGGTTGTGAGTCATAACGAGGTTAGTATCACCAAAGCTACATCAGTTATTCTGATAGAAAATAATGACTTTGTAAGAATATTAAAAAATCATCAGACAATACAAAACACAAACAGGAACATAAATCAGAAAAACACAGCAACTAATATTACAATTATGTCCCTGGGAGCGGTAATAATATTCTTATAGTGAACACCTAAATGAATCATTGGTTAAATAGAAGATGTGGTTATATTGTCTAATTTTCTCAAATGGACAAATATTATCTTTTCTTTAAATATTAACAGTATCATCCGTTTGCAAAATACATAAAGTCTGAATGTTCTGTACTAAATGGTTTTTTTTTTCCATGTATAATACATGTTTTCAAAGGAAACTATAAGCCCTTTCCTGATGATAAGCAAAGGTGTAAGCAGAAAACGATTTTTCTAGGATTCTAACTACTGAGGTTTTCTCGGTAAATGGACTCTCTTTATTCTGGAACAATTAACCGTAAAATGATGCAAAATGAGTAGTGGCCTTTGATTGTTGTAAGTTTGTTAATGTGTCTTTTAAAGGGTATTGAAATGCATAAACTTCTCTTATATGTTTTCTTTTGGTCTATTAAAGATGCCACTAAAAACATTTTGTTATATCTGTTTTATATTGCAAAACAATCATGTTTAATGTGTCAGAAATTCACTTTAAATTTGTTTCTCAAAGAGACCATTAAGCCCTCCCAGTTCTTATCTTAGGACTACAAGTCAATTATTGCCTTTTGCAGACCTAGAGAACGAATGCTCAATTTTGCCACCGTAGCAACCAACTACAAATAATGAATGCACTTCCTGGCCTTTGAACTTTGGTTAGATGGCTTAGAAGGTCCAATTATTAATATTAATATTAAACAGGATTTATATAGTGCCAACTTTGCCAAATGCTTTAATAATAAAGAGAGACAGTACAGTTACAATGCCATTGAAGACAAAATGTAAGGAGAGTCTTGCGATAGCTTACAATCTAAAAGGGAAGGGGAAGTGCAAAAGGTAATAACTGTGAGAGATAAGCAGATAAAGAATATAAAATTTCAGTTGTTAGGTAAAGGTGGGATAGACTTTCCAAAAGGGATGAATTTTCAAGGATCTCATATAGACAGACAGAATGAGAGATAGCCATACAGGTTGAGGTAGGGAGTTATAGAACATGGAAGAGGCTCTTGAGAAGTTCTGGAGACAAGCATGGGTGGAGGGGATGAGGGAGCTAAAGAGCATGAACCTCAAAAGGAGATGTAAAGAGGACAGTTAGGGTGATATTTTAAGAGTAGGTTGGTGATGTTGTTGGGGCTGAGTTGTGGATGGCTTTTTTATGTTGTTATTAGTATTTTAGATTGTATTGGTGATTGGAAGGGACTTGCAGTTAAGGGTGGAGGACATTGAGTGGTTGGTGGGGTTGATGAGTCAGGTTGCATCATTCATGATAGATTAAAGAAGAAAGAGCCTGTGTAGAGGTAGGAAAATTAGGAGAGAAATGCAATAGTGGAGGCAAAGTTCAGGGTACACCTAGTACCTTGGCATGTGGGTAAGGAAAGATGATTGTGCTACTGAACTTGACTGAAAAGCTGGGGAAAGGGCACTAGGGGGAGGAAATAATATATATTTTAAATATAGCAGTTTTTGATTTTGAAGTTTGGGTATTAGGAAGTGCTGTAAAATTCATACTGATATTTTAAAAAGGAGAGACTGTACTGTGGGCAGAGTTATGTCCATGTAAATGATGTAAAGATCCAGACTGGGAAGAGAGAGAGAGAGAGTGGCACTGGAGCATGTAAGTGACCACCAATGGGGGGGTGGGGCTAAAGGTTTTTTTTTCCTGCCATGACCATCAATTCAGGAAGAGGGTGGTGGTTAACTTTTACTTTTAAAGTTAACCCCCCCCCAACCCCCCATCTTGCATTGGTGGTCAAGGCAGTGAAACTAATGTAAGATTTTCATAACAATAGTAACCATCTTTTGGCATTTGAATGCAGGTCATATGGCTTACAAAAAGGCCAATATAGAAGTTTTTGGATAAGCCAGCCCCCACCACTGTAAAAGGGTGGGTTCCCTGCAGCCATATTGACAATCTTCCTAGCAATCTTCCTAGCTGTGATAGGGAAAACATAGGAAGCCCTGTAGGGCTTCTACACACTGGAAGGTCTCATAAAATAGATGTAAACCCTTACTAAATGTCCTGTAAGTAGAAAAATTCTGTGTGTCTTGGAAAATTTATCTGGAGGAACAAGGAATGGATGGGCTTTTACACGTTAATGAAGCTGATGTCCTGTGGATTCTTTACAGATTGTCTCTGTCAGCATACTATGCAAACATAACAGGCTGCATTTTTTTTTTCATGGGGTGTATTTCCTAATTGTTTATGGCTTTCACTGCCTTTTTTTTTTTAAATGGTGATAACCATGAAATATGCCTGTGCAATGTGCATCAAGACACAAGCTTACTGTTTCCTTTGGAGAAGCATGTCACAGGGGGATTCACAGGCAGGTGGCTCCCAGTAGCTTATAGAAAACTACCCGACATGTGCGACATACCAACATTTCTGGACATCAAGGGCACATATTCATGCAGGATGTGGAACTGCAAAGCGTGTAAATACACGTGGACACAAAAATACCTTTGTGGTATGAATGGTAAAGAATATCTGTTGAATATCTGTTGAAGCAAGTCATGTCAAATATATGTATATGGTCTCAGTTGTCCATGTGGTCTCATTTATGTTGGCAGAACTGTCAGAGCCATGTGTACCTGATTTGGGGAGCTTAGGCGTCTGATAGAAGATGGGGACAGTTTACATGTTTTCACAATGGCAGCACCAAAGATCTCAATCCATTTGGGATGAAGGAACAATCTATCAGATAAACAAAAATTTTATTGACTGTTTGGTAGGGAGACCTATTGGATCTTTATACGCAATTGTATGACCCCTAAAGTGCTTAATAAGGCTATCGATAGTAGCTCAATTTTATAAATCTTTTTTAGATTACAAATGTACCGTATCCAATATATACACATATAGTTTTTAGGAGTTACATATATTACATATATACATCTTATGTATATATTTTTAGGTTTCAAAATGTTATATTATTTTTTTTTTCATCTATTCCCCTGGCCTTCTCTTTTAAGTACTTATTTCATTGTATTTACATACATGTATATAAAATAAAATAAAAAATACATGTGAAAAAAAATAAGTTAAAAAGCAATTGTGGCTGGAAACCTGCCACCCTGTGGCAACCAAGGAAATTTCCACTAGATTATATGGGAAAGGTTGCAGCACAAAAAGCTTGGATAACGTGTGTATCAGGCTGCTAGACCTGGGGGTGATTATAATGTAGCTTTTTTGCAGCTCCAGATAGCAGCTGACATCTGCTGCCATGAAGCTTGCACTGTCCAGCCATTGCATAGTATTTGTGACTATTGTCTCTCAAATTATACACTGTAATGTTTATTTTTTTTAAAAACTTTCCTTTCCCCCCTTCCCATTTATATTGCATCCTAACCAAGCTGTTACTGTCCAGCCACTGAACATTGCCCGCTGCTATCTGGAACTACATTGTCAAGTCAGCATACAATATCTGTGCCTATTTTCTCTTAGATAAGACTCACATTTTTAGTGAAAGATGGAATCTGCATTGTATCTTTATATTTGCTGCCTCTGTAAATACTCGCTTATGGTCCTGACACTAGCCAGTTTTTACCAAACACATACCTAAAGTCTTGTATTTTAACATTTTTGGAAAATATATACAGTACAGGGATGAGAGTGGGTTCATGGAATGTGGGGTTGGGCACTCTTTTGACATTTTGTCCAACATGTAAGACAATGCAGTGTGTTACTACTTAAAAAGAAGCTTATAAACTATATTACTGAATTGCTGTACCACAGGCCAATTTCTACAAAGTTGAGGGTTTTTGCTTTATTTTTTAAAGAGTAAACTTTCCTGTAGCTTTTAGCTTTGTTGTGGCTTCTACCATTCAATTCTGGACTATTACTGCTGGATAAAAATAAATCAAATGTTGCAGCAAAAACTAACTAAACATCATCTACTGTATTTAAGCCAAGCTAAATGTATACCGTTTTTATCGGCGTATAACACGCACAGGTGTATAACACGCACCCTAACTTTAAGAGGGAAGTTTCAGGAAAAAAACTTTCCACAGCCCCCTGCGTATAACACGCAGGCACAGCTTACCCTCTATTTTCAGGGTAAAAAAGTGAGTGTTATACGCCAATAAATACAGTAATTAAAAAAAAATCAAAGCCAAATATGTGCTGCCAGTGTACCTTATCGCTAAGAGTCCATGAAAATCATACTGTTCCAGAACACCACCTCCAGCTTTAAGGAATCCCCCAAGCATGTTATTTAAAGGATTGGTGTATTTCCAATGTTGCCCTTGATACTGCATAAAAAACTCTCCTTATGTATTTACCTTATTTACCAAAGTTAAACTCTGGAGAGTTGCAAACAACCTCAATTCCTTTTGTAAGTCAAATAATTATAAAAAAGGGGTTAGAAACTTTAAAAAAATATAGACCCCAAACCACAGTGTTTTCCTTGTAAAAGCTATAAGAATGTATACATATATACTAATATGTTAACCCTCCACTGATGCCTCCAACTGACCCTTAAAAGACTTCTAAACAATGAGCAATTGAGTTCCTGATCATGTGACCATTGTGATTGGTTGTCACAGTGGCCACGTGATCAGGAGCCCCTCCCATGGGCTCCCGATCATTAACAGTGGCCGCTTAGTTAGTGCTGGGATTGCACATTGAGCGTGTACTTGGCACACAATAATGGTGCATCATGGAGGCATATGTGCAGCACATGGGGGCCCACCCTGCAGCGTTACACTTGCATTAAGTGGTTGGCAAGAGGATAAAGATAAACGCCACAAAAATACCTAAGTAATCTATGTACTAGAAAAATGCTGTCATTTTATACCCTAATACGTGAATAAATTCCAAGTGATTAAAGCTATGCCTTATTCACAAACATTAATTTTGCTAGGTAAACATACTCTAACCCTTTATTAAGGAGCCCAAAGCTGTTCCACCCATTTAAAAGTCAGCAGCTACAAAAAGTGTAGCTGCTGACTTTTAATAATCAGACACTCATCTGTCCCACAGTCAAGTGATGCGGGCACACAAAGCCTCGCTCCTCTCTCCCTCCTCTAGGCGAGGCCACCATTCTAACTGTGGGTGCCTGGCTGTGGATTCAAAGCCGGGCGAGCACTGCACATGCGTGAGACGCGCGCTGTGAATGGCTGGGCAATCTTCTGGGACCTGTGACGTGTCCCAGAAGATTGCAGGGAGGGAGGGGGAGAGGTGATCTTCCCTCCGGTGCCGCTGAACCAGGGGAGGAAGTGGGAGCTGGGTGCCTGTAAAAACTGGGTACCTGCTCCCCCCTCAAGAAAATGACATGCCATGCCACAAGCTTTTGAAAAAAATGCAATCATTATCTGGATAGTAGAAAAAAATAAAAACATGGCAACATTTAGTGAGCATACTGGCAATTATACACCATGTGACCATTTATTTAAATGGTGTTCACTGCTTCACATGGGCAGTGTGTTGAGCCTGAGCACTAGTATATGTTATTTTCTGTTATAAAAAAAGAACAAATACTGATTTACTAGAAGAGGAGAGAATGTTCCCTTGGAAAGGTTAAGCCATGTTCTCTTTTATTATACAATCACGTGAAAAGCTAATTCCTGTTTATTTATTTATTCTGCAGATGAGTGGATACTTCAAATAGCTACAGCTATAATTTATTAAGTGAAGCTTCTTAACTCCTTTAGTAAATCAGTGTCAGTTTCTACTGAAATCTCTTCTTTTGCCTTTCATTAAATAAGGAGATCCTGCTCTATCTTATGCCGATGAGTGATCTTCTGATGCCCTTTCCTGGACTAATTTTGTTTGCATTAAATATTATTTTCCTAAGTTGTTAAAAGCAGACACATTTTAGAACTAAAGAATGAGAAGAGTAATTTTTATTAGATTATTATTTTACATGTCCATCCGTAATCATTTTGTTGGAAGTCTTCTTAGGTGTGGGTCTTGGCATTCCGTACACAGCATTAGCCCTGAAAGCATGTTGCTATCGGCTGACTCTGCATTCTTATCTGCCACTGTGTTTGATGTTTAATTCTGGCTTCTAAAATGTGTATTTTGTACAGGCGATGAAGTTCCATCCTCTCTTGGCAGCTCAAATTTCAGCATACTAACATGTGGCATGGCATATCTCATTTTTTTCAGTAGCTTTTCAATGATGTCTTGTTCCAGCTTAATAAACCTGTATTGGATACTCCTTTTAAAGCATTTAAACTAGTTTTTTTTTTTTTATATCAAACGGTTTTTATTGCTCACAGAAAAAAATAAATACAAGGTACAAAAATATGCAGCATATTATATCTGTTACATGTACGGTAGCATTATATGTTTTTGACATTCCTTGGTCACATCTGAAATCACATACATTAAACAATCCGCTCAGAGTTTCAAATAGCATAGGGTGAACTGTACACATCCCATCAGACTATCCCTCCTCCCACCCGCCCTCCTGTTGCCGGTGGGAGCTTGCTACACACCTCCCAACAGTCTCATCCTCACCAATTCCATGGGGCTTAACCCCGGTACAGCAAGCCATGCATCCCAGAGCCTATCAAACTTTCCCGCGATGCCCCTGTGCTGGTATATGTATTTCTCCATCAAAAGGGTTTTACCCATCTGCTGTATCCACAGCTGGACCGTAGGCGGCTCAACAGACTTCCACAGTAGTAGAATAGTTTTTCTCGCCTGGAACAATGCCCTAGTAAATGCCATTCGAGTCACCTCCTCCGGGATCTCCCCCTCCAGTATTCCTAACAAGCAACATAAGGGGTCAGAAGGAACGTTGGTCTGGAACACCAAATTAAGTGTAGCCAGTACCTCCGTCCAATATCTATGGAGTTTGGGGCACCGCCAGAGGAGGTGAATCAGATCTCCAGGCACCGCCCTACATCTACCACATAGCGGATCGGGCAGTCTTCCCATCTTGAATAGCTTTACCGGTGTAAAATGTACTCTCAGTAGTATATATAGTTGGGATACCTTTTGTGCCACATTAAGCGAGCAGGCGTTTACCACCCGCATTGCCTCCTCCCAGAGCTCCCCCTCTATAGGACCAACATCCGCCTCCCACTGGCTCACCACTTTCATGGGGTGTCCCTCCAAAAACGAGGACAGCAGCATGTTATAGCACTGAGAGATGACACCCCTGGTCTCACAAGCGTCCTGCAGCATGTGAAAGACAGGGGTGGGGGACTGAACCCACTCCACTGCATCTCCCTGAGCCCTGACAGCATGTTGCAGCTGCAGGTAGTAAAACAGCATATTGGACGGGAGCGCATATCTCGATTGAAGTACATGAAAAGGGAGTAAGGTCCCATTATGAAACACTTGTCCCAGGTGGGTTATACCTAGTGACCTCCACTTAGGGCCCTGCTGAAGTTTGGCCAGTTCAGTGTAATTGCCGTTCCCCCATAGCGGGCTGTACCTAGTGAACCCCGTGACATTCTGGAGTTGTTTGGCCTTATTCCACACCTTCTGAAGGAGTGAATAAGTGGGCATCTTTTTAATTGATTTCTGAAACCGCTGAGCCTCCAGCCCCTCCGGCACCGTGTCGGCCCCCCGAGCCAAGCAGCATTAGGAGCCCACAGGAGCCGGTACCATGACACCTATCAGGTGCTGCAGTTGCGCTGCCAGATAGTATATCCAAGGGTTGGGGAGGGCAAGGCCCCCCCCTCCTTTGGTCGCTGTAATTGTTCCAATTTGATCCGGGGGGGTTTGTTGTGCCACAATAATTGTCTAAAGAGGGAGTTGACGACCCTGAAGATTTTAAGCGTGATGACAACAGGAGCATTGTGTAGCAGGTACAGCAGCTGGGGCATTAGTATCATTTTAATAAGGTTCGTCTTGCCGGCCAGGGACATCCGCAGTCTGTTCCATATCTGTATTTTATCCCTGAATCTGGTTAATAAGGGGTATATATTCAGCTGACAGAATTCTGTGATCACCGGGGAGATGAATACACCCAAGTACTTAAATGAGGATACTATGGGGACCGGGCAGGAGGGCCCCTCACCTAGCGCGGGGGCCTCATCCAGGAACATCAGAGCCGACTTGGACCAGTTAATTGTAAGGCCCGAGAAACGGCCAAACTCAGTGATAAGGGACATGACCTGAGCCAGTGATTCATCCACATCTTCCAGGAAGAGGAGCATGTCATCGGCGTATAGCATAATTTTCTCGTGCATATTGCCATAGCGGAAGCCCCTGACCGACCGGCAGTCTCGCACCAGAGCCGCCAAGGGCTCAATGGCCAGAGCGAAGAGCAGGGGGGACAGGGGACAGCCCTGCCTGGTCCCCCTGCCCAACGCAAAGGCGTGATACATCCTGTCAGACATTCGTATGGCCGCCTGCGGCGAGCCGTACAACAGCCTCACCCACCCTAGGAACCGGGGTCCGAACCCGAACCTGGCCAGTACAGCCCAGAGATACCGCCAGCCAACACTGTCGAATGCCTTATTGGCGTCAAGAGACAACAGTGCCCTGTGGCCGACGGAATCCGAGGGGGTCTGCATGTTCAAGTATAGCCGCCTAAGATTAGTTGCGGTGGAGCTGCGAGGCATGAACCCCGCCTGATCTGGGTGAATAATGGACAAGATAATTTTGTTAACCCTCGTAGCCAATACCTTGGCCAGAATTTTAACGTCGCTCTGCAGCAGTGAGATGGGCCTATACGAGCAGGGGTCCAAGGGATCCTTGCCTGCCTTTAACAACAGTATAATATTGGCTCTATTCATGGAAGGGGGCAATGCTCCGGACTTGAAGGAGGTGTTGAACACCGCAAGCAGCCTGGGCAGAATCACCTCGCCGTATTGGACATAGGCCTCCATGGGGATCCCATCATCCCCCGGGGCCTTGCATGTGGGGAAAGATGCGACCGCCTCCCTCAGTTCCTCCAAAGTGAGCGGGGCCTCCATCTCCGCGCTGGCCTGCCCGCCCAGGAGCGGAAGCTCCACCGTTCCCAGATATTGTGATAGGTCCTCATCTGTATAATCATCACATGGCCTGTAGAGATTGCTGTAGAAGGACGCCAATTCAGCCATAATCTGCTCAGGGTCATTCACCAGTCGTCCCCGGGAGTCTCGGATCACTCCAATCGCCGGGGAGGCCTGCTGTGACCTGGCAATCTTAGCCAGAAGCCTGCCCGTCCTCTCCCCCTCCTCATAGAAGGCCTGGCTAGTAAAGAACCTCTTTTTTTCCGCAGCGGAGGTTCTCAACCGGTCCAGGGAATCCTGGGCCGATATCCAAGCCTCCCTCGCGGAATCAGTTGGATCCATTACGAATGCAAGCTCCAACCGTTTCACCTGGTCTTCAACCTGCGCCAAAAGTGCAGACGAGTTGCGTTTGATGGCCGTGATCTCAGCAATAAAGGAACCCCTCAAACAGGCCTTAAAGGCATCCCAGCCCACCGCCGAGTTCTCCCCAAGGTGGTTGTCTAAAAAATATTGATCAATCTGGCAGGTTACCCGGTCATGGGATGTGAAAAGTTTTAGCCAGTAGGCATTCAATTTCCACGGTGCCCTGGGCAGGGAGGAAGCGGGACGGGTAACCAGGTGGGCCGCCAGCGGGGAGTGGTCGGACACCCCCCTAGGGAGGTATTCTATCCTAGGGACCATATGCACAACCCGCTGGGACCCCACACATAGATCAATGCGAGATAATGAACCATGGGTTTTGGAAAAACATGGAAATTGTTTGGTAGTCGGGTATCGAGCCCTCCACACATCCACCCAACCCACCTCTGCCAGCAGACGGCTCAAAACAGTGCCCCTACCCCCCAGCGGTGGCTGAACCGGTGGATGTCTATCCAACCTTGGGTCAAGGCATCCATTGAAATCCCCCATAATCATAATGGGGACATCGGGTTTGTTAACTAGATAAGACAGCAGTAATTGCAAAACCTCCCTAGAGAAGGGAGGGGGTATATACACAAAGGCAAGAATTATCATCACAGTAAACACTTTGTAATGCACAAAAACATATCTCCCATGGGGGTCTACCTCCACATCCAGTTCCTGGAAAGCCAGGGACTTGTGTACCAGTACACTCACCCCCCTAGAATACGAGGTGTGAGTGGAGTGGTAGGACGTGCCCACCCAAGCAAACCCCAAATAACCAACCGTATCTTTTGTGAGATGGGTCTCCTGGAGGCCCACAATAGCAGGGTGGAACTTTTTTAAACACGAGTTAAGCATTGTGCGTTTCAACGAGTCATGAACCCCTCGAACGTTCCAAGTCACTACCGGGGTGGTGGCCATGGTGAGTGGAAAAAGTGTTCATCACCGGGGGCCGAAGGCCCCGGCTCAAGATTTCTGGGCATCCAGGCACTAGAGTCAGATAGGAGAGGGGTCATCACCAGTGGGCAGATCTTCAACGGGTGTGGGGAAGGGGTCAGAGCAGGAAAGTTCAGTAAGCACCGCGACATTGTGAGCAAGAGAAAACGTTTAAACAGTCCTGAACAGCCTCTTCGAGCACGGATAACGTACCCGCTCGGGGAGGGGGCAGGCCATCCCCACTCATCCCCAGCTCCTAGGACTGTCAGGGAACCCGTGCCAACAGGGCACTGATAAACATGTCCCCATAACTGGGACTTCAGATAGTCAAACGTGGCAGACGGGGCATGTACCCCCTTCTGTGGCGCAATAGCCATGGTAAACAAAGTGTAGTCTTCCAAACGCTCTTATTAATCGCTAACATTTGAAAAAAGGTGAAATGTCCCGCTATGAGTAAGGCAGACTCAACTGGCCTGCAGGTAACATACCGACTTCACATGTGTTGATCCAGGGCCTCAGTCGCCCACATCAGCATCCCGGCGTCCCCGGAGGTCCTGTTCATTGCGATCCAGCCACTCCGCCGCCTCCGCAGCGGATTCAAAGAAGGAAGCTTGACCACGGACTGTGATACGCAGCTTGGCAGGATACAGCATGGCATATGTTAGTTGTAGCCTCTGCAGACGTTTCTTTACATCAGCGAATTTAGCTCTCTTACGCTGCACTTCAGCAGAGAAATCCGGGTAAAACGAGATCCTAGCTCCATTGTAGTGCACCGCTCCCCTTTCCCGTGCCAGTCTAAGTATAATTTCTCTGTCCTTATAGTTCAGGAGCCTGGCAAGCATTGATCTGGGTGGGTTGCCCGGGGGGGAGGGGTCTGGGTGGTGTGCGGTGCGCTCTCTCCACCGCAAACAGCGTGGTGAATGCCTCTTTACCAAAGATTTCTTGGAGCCATGTTTCTGTAAAGGCCGTGGGGTCCCTGCCCCCCACCTTCTCAGGGACCCCCACTATACGGACATTGTTCCTCCTTAAACGGTTCTCGATATCGTCGGTCTTTGCGTTCGCCTGCGCAGATTGCTGCAGCGCAAATCTGGCATCTCTGGTGAGGGGTGGGAGCTGGTCCTCCACTTCACTAATCCTACCCTCCACCGCCGTGGTCCTCTCTCTAATTTTCTGGAGGTCATGTCTAATAAGTGATACCGTCTCAGTAAGTGCCCCAAACTGTACCTTTAAACCGTCCACAGAGGCTGTCACTGAGGTGGTGCAGCGGTGTACAGCTCGCAGGATCTCACTCAGTGTGGGCTGGGGTGCATCCTCCTGTAGCTCATCAAAGATGTCATTGATGTGGTCAGACGAGTTTTCTAGGGGCACAGTATCATCCAGGGCAGAAGCACCATTTTGCTTCAAGGCTCCCTGCACAGGCATCAGCGATGGTGGGGGAAGAGAGCAGCTAGGGCCCTGTAATTTTTGGGCATAGTAGAGCATGTCTCTGGGCTGCTCCTTCCCCTGCTGTTTGTTTGCCTTGGGCGGCTTACTGCCCGGGTCCTGTGGCTTATCCCCCGCTCCACGCGTCACTCTCTGAGGGAGAGGGGAGCCGGCGCCATCTTGGACTTCCATGGCCGCCGCTGCTGCAGCGCTCTTTGTCCCTTTACGGGTCACGCAGGGCTCCGCCAGAGCCGATTCGACCTCCGCCGAGGACAGTGATGCGGCGCCTTGTCCCTGGACCAAGTGCCGGGTCAGGATCGGTGCGGGAAGAGGATTAATGGAGGATCGTCAGCGGGAGCTCCATGCTGTGCGTCCGCTCACATGCCTGTCCAGGCCACGCCCCCGCATTTAAACTAGTTAAATTCACTAAATTGCACTACTTTAAATTATAAAACTTTTGTGTGGTATAGCTGCTGCTTCCTAGCTTGAATCAGAGACTGAGAAAAGAACTGCTGAATTTACCAATGTCAATCACCTATGTAGCAAACAAAAGTGAACAGAATGAACAAGAAAAGTTAATATTGTGGGGATTTTTTTTTTATCTCAGCTTATACAATGCAATTTTAGGCTAGACCCCCTTCCCCATCCCAGTTCTACTGTGAACCCACCCACCCCCATATTTCTAAAGATTATTATCAGAGGATCTGAGATTTTTACTTATCTACATACACTTTTACTTATCCACATACACTTTGACTTTAAAAACAAAAACAAATAAACTGTAGGCTTGTGCAATTCGTTTCGTAACGAATTGAAATTCGTCCGAATTTAGCAACTTTCGGACATTCGGAAGCATTCGAATTTCCGAACAAAGCAATTACGAATAAGACCGAATCCGAAATAAATTATACCGCAAATAGCGAATGCCCGAATGTCTTCGGCATAATTCGTTATGAAAAAGTTACGAATGTACGAATCCATACGAAGCACAATAACACTCACTCTGCTCTGCTCTCTGCTTCTCCCACACCGTGCTGAACTCCCTCTCAAAATGGTGTACAGGGGCGGAGGTTATAGCCGCATGTAAAAAACGAAAGTAAAATACGAGATTTCGAATCCATTCGAAGCACAATAACACTCTGCTCTGCTCTCTGCTTCTCCCTCACCGTGCTGAACCCTCTCAAAATGGTGTACAGGGGCAGGGGCTATAGCCGCATGTAAAAAACGAAAGTAAAATACGAGATTTCGAATCGTTACAAATAACCGCAATGTATTTAGAAAAGTACAAATCCATTCGAAGCACATTAGGCATAATAGGCAGCGTCGTTGTGAGAGAGACACGGAAAATTACGAATCAACGAACCCAAAAAAAGTTACGAAAGTAGGAGTTGTGTCCAGAATCAACGAAAAACAACGTACTCTACCGAAAGTACGAACCCAAAAAAAGTTACGAAAGTAGGAGTTGTGTCCAGAATCAACGAAAAACAACGTACTCTACCGAAAGTACGAATTATAAAGCAACAAAAAATTCAACGAAAAATGTCGCTTGCAAAAATACGAATGAGTCCGAACACGAAAAATCCCGTCTAGCAAAATTACGAATGATTACGAATCAACAGGACCGGAAAGAAACGAACCGAAACGGAACAAATTTTTCCGTTGTGCACAAGTCTAATAAACTGTACCTTAAACTTAAAAAAATGGAAAAGAACAAACAGGTTATGAAAAAACACAGGAAAACTCAAAAAAAAAATCTTCCTAAGAAGGCTAAAACTTCACTCCAGCAAGCTTTAGGGCAGACTTGATAAGGAAGGATCTAAAAAGGCCTATGACACTTTTTGTACTCTTCCAAAAACTAGCATTGTAGGGTTCTATGTGCTGAATTGTAAGGTATATGTCAACTTAGGTTAAAATGACAATATAATATAGAGTATGAGTTTCAAAGCCTACATGCCAAATGTCAAAAAGCCATTCAAAAGGCAGACTTTAACACTGAAAAAAAAAGCACACACACACACCATTATCCCTTCAATTGGAAAATAAAACAAACAGGCCACTTTCTGGTACAGGGGAAACAGATTGACCAACCAACCTCCTAGGTAAGAATGAGCTTACCCAGCAAACCTCAACATCATCCTGGTGACTGGATGTGGGGATAAGGCCCTTGTCCTTCTTGTAAAGTACCTCAACAATGTTGAAGACATATAGCCTGGTATGGTTCAGGTGGTGGGGCCGAATGCTTGCTTACCTCCCTTTTCTGGCTACCCAGGCTTCATGCATTGATAAAGGTCTAGTTTAAATTTTAATGGGGAACACCATGCAGTTTTCCCCATATTTTAAAGCATACTTTAAACATACATACATTAGAAAAAGGCAAACACAAAGACATGAGATGATACCATACCCTTAGCCAGACATGAAACCTGGGTGTCCAGGAAAAGAGGGCAGAGTGTATGTTCTCTCTCCCTTTGAACCATGCTAGGCTATATGGCTTCAACAATGAAAGGGTACCTTGCAAGGTGGGGTAGCAAAGCTTTCCCTTTTGCAAATAATTTTTCTCACATGTTGGGGGACAAGTGCCTCACCCCCACATTCTATCCACCAAGAGGCATGTATGGGTTTGTGGGAGGGGTTTTTGGGGATCTAAAAGCATTACTAATGGTGGTGTTGGAGCAGGACTTGCCCAATTTGGGACCAGTCTTTTGGTTGCAAATGCTGCCTTGGGTCCATTTCCCATTTGTATATACACTATATTACCAAAAGTATTGGGACACCTGCCTTTACACGCACATGAACTTTTGTTTTTTAAATCAAGAAAAGTTTTATTAAAGAAATAAAACACAGAACAGGAATAGAAAACAATTCTGATAAGGTAATGCCAAGACTACCCCGTAGATACAATTGAGCATCCGTAAACACAACATGTGTCAATCAAAAAGCACATAAAAAAGATAAGAAATAACGGTCCCACCTAGCCATACAAAAGTTAATACAGTATCCACATCGATATAGACATTTAGTATTGTCACCCTTCTTTAAATGGTATTTGGTAGATTGCTCAGTTATGTACATTCATAATAGAAAACAGACTTAGCCAATGAGCTCAGAAAAGATAAAAAGAAAAGGGCGCACCAGCCTTGTGCATTATCCCAAGATATATTATTATTAAAAAAAATCAGTAAAATACTACTCACAAACATGTGATGAAAAAAAAGCTTGTGAAGACCACTTGGATGTGGCAATCAATCATAGAACCGACAGTCTCTAGAAAGCAGAGAGGAGGACCTCAGAACCACTGCTGACTGACACGTTTCCTCAGAGTTGTAATTTTGGCTAACTCTGGATAGTAGAGGATATGTTTGGGACTTTAAATACCTCTCTATGCACACATATCTTCTATTTTTCCCATATTCACTAAACTGGGATGACACATTTATGCCACTATTGTTAATTTATATCAACTCCTTTCCACACACTTTGCTCTATTTTCCTCTGGATAGTGATTATTGTGCCATATGGAACTGAAACAAGTGAAACCAGTGAGCCATTGGAGCTGCTTAGACTTATTCCAAACCTTTTGAATAGGGGTGTAGGTGGGTAGAAGGTGGTAAGCCCTGGCAAAGGTCTCAGCCTCCAAACTAGCAGGTAAGCCGGAAACCTCTGAAGTATGTAATAGAATATATAAGGAGGAATCTAGGTTAGATCCATTAGGACCCGCATTGGTGAGCAATAGGCCCTTACATAGGTGTTGCAATTGTGCTGCCAAGTAATACAGCCAAGGGTTAGGCATGACTAGGCCCCCAGCATCCTTGGGCCTTTGTAGGTACTCCAATCTTAATCTAGGTGACTTTTGCCATAGCAACAAGGACAAAAGCAGAGCCTTCTAAGCGTAGCAGTTAGACGGTTTAATAGAAAAAGTACATAATAAAAACACTCACAAATGAGCGATAAAGATCAGCATTTCTAATAGTATCATCATCATCCACGTTGTTCTGGGAGCTGCCTGTTGCCCGATGTCGGTGGCTGGGGTGTCCGTATGTCCTCCCTTAGTACGGTAACAGTGGTGGAACCCATCGCTCTCGAAAGGGGGGCACTGGAGACAATGAAACACAGGAACACAGCAGGGATGTCGTCACTTCCGGGAACAGGGTCAGTGGGGAGGTGCACGCGTTCGAAGCATGCGTGCTTCTTCCTCAGGCTCTGCCTTGCTTATGCCATAGCAAATGCCTAAAAATGGAGTTCACCTCCTTAACCACTTACCGACCATCCCTGCAGTTTTACTGCGGCAGAATGGCACGGCTGGGCGAAGTGACGTTACCTTACGTCGCTTCGCCTTTTGGCCACTAGGGGCGCACGCTCGCCGCCGGAGTCGATGCGAGTGCCCGGCGGGTGTGATGACAGTCGGGCACCTGCGATCGCTCATGACAGAGCGAGAACCAGGATCTGTGTCACACAAATCCCGGTTCTTTCAGGGGAGAGGAGACTGATCATGTGTTCATACAATGAATGAACACCGATCTCTCTCTTCCCCTAGTTAGTCCCATCCCCCCTACAGTTAGAACACAGTGAGGGAACACAGTTAACCACTTGATCGCCCCCTAGTGTTAACCCCTTTCCTGCCAGTGACATTTATACAGTAATTAGTGCATTTTTATAGCACTAATCGCTGTATAATTGTCAATGGTCCCAAAAATGTGTCAAAAGTGTCTGCCGCAATATCTCAGTCCCGATAAAAATTGCAAATCGGCTTCATTACTAGTAAAAAAAAAAAATAATAATAAAAACGTCATAAATCTATCCCCTATTTTGTAGACGATATAACTTTTGCGCAAACCAATCAATATATGCTTATTGCAATTTTTTTTTTTTTACCAAAAATATGTCGAGGAATACATATCGGCCTAAACTGAGGAAAAAATTTATGTTTATTATATCAAAAAAGTAAAAGATATTGTGTTTTTTTTTCAAAATTGTTGCTCTTCTTTTGTTTTACTTTTGGTAAAACATTCCCATTGACACACTCATAAACCTTGTGGACAGCCTTTCCAGAATAGTTGAAGCTGTTATAGCTGCAAAGGGTAAGCCAACTCAATATTGAACCCTATGGACTATGACTGGGGTGCCATTAAAGTTCATGTGCATGTAAAGGCAGGCACCCCAATACTTTTTAGTAATATAGTGTATCTAAAAATGTATCAATCCTGTACTGTCTACCAATCTCATTTCTTGAGGCCCAAAAATGCCAGGACAGTACAAATATCCCTCAAATTACCCCTTTTTGGAATGTAGACATTCTAGTCCTGCCCTCAACACGATAGAACACCTTTGGGATGAATTAGAGCCTTCTCGTACACATCAGTGCCTGGCCTCACAAATGCTCTTCTGGTAAATTGGTCAAACATTCCTATAGACACACTCCTAAACCTTGTGGCCAGCCTTCCCAGAAGAGCTGAAGCTGTTATAGCTGAAAAGGGTGGGCCAAAGGGTGGGCCAACCTACGGACTAAGACTGGGATGCCATTAAAGTTAATGTCCGTTTAAAGGCAGGCATCCCAATACTTTTAGTAATATAGTGTGTAGCGATACCTTCAACTAAGAAGGCCGCAGATTTAGTTTGGGCCCTGAAAACAGCTCCGCCAACCCCCGGCAATGTACTCGACCCCCTACTGGCACAGTTAGTATTGGCAGTAATATATATTTTCTTATACTGTATGAGTAAACCCAGACACCAAGACAAATGTATGAAAAGGGTATCAAATTTACTTTAAGCTTTTGGTAAGAAAAAAAGTTAACAATGGTAACAGTTCACAAGTAATAAGTTGCAGAGCCCTGCAGCAATAACATACTATGCATTAAAATGAACAGTAAAGGTGCGCCGCGTGGGCGACCATTAACTAGGCGTCCTGTGACGCAGTAACTAAATGAACTAACTAGCTGGCCAGGCCTGGCTCAGATATCTACAACTCAGTCTATAGGGGATGATGGTTTCTTCACCGGCAATTCTTTAAAGGTGGTGCACATAACAGAATACCATTTGTAATCCAGTGGGAAGGTTGTGATGAAATAAAACACTTTACTGTATGAACACTGAGTTCAGCTCTGATAAGGTTCTCCAGTGAGAGTATCAGAAATAACTTGTGGGCCACAGCAGTCTATAGGCACATTAGCAACAACAGTATATGGTCTGAGCATACGCTCGCTCACCCCTCCGGACGCGATCCCAGTCCGGGAACTTCCACCGACTGTGTCCTCACACACACAGTATTTCCAGCGATCAGGTCCCCGATCCAACCAAGGCTGTAGACAAGCGAAATCAGATGCCACCCAGGCTTGCAGTGGGGTGGAAGGCTCTTTGGTGCTGCGCAGGGCCTCAGGCTTCAGGCCTTGCACTCCGGCACATCCGCACAGGAGGATCAGTCACTGAAGTTTCGTGTCCCAAAGAGGCCGAGCCCAGCCTCGCCTCCTCCTTTTATAACCCCTCCCATGAGTCTCTGAGGTGGAAACATGCCGAAAGGGATTCTGGGCAAGGTAGTCCCGAGAGTCTTAAAGGGGACCCCGCTACACACTCCCCCCACTTAAATTCTTTGGTCCCCAAAGAAACCTTAACATACACTGCGTACAACCCCAGACAACATTGCATAAGAGGTTGGCATAGGGAATTCCCACCAAAACCGAGGAGTTGGATTCCCTTTGCCACAGATCATACTATCCTGAGTGACCTGCCTAACTGTGCCAGAGAGTGAGTGGGGGTTGCCCTCTACCAAATGTACAGTGGAGGGGTCCGGATTCTCTACACTCCTCCTAGCAGTGACCACAGAATCTTCTGAGCTCTTCCCCATTTGTGGGTAGGTCAACTTTTTGGGAGGCTTTATGACTCTGCGGGCTCTTTGTTCCCTTGGGGTTTCTGGCTCTGGCGCCACATGCTCTTCTTCTGTAACAGGCTCAGGCAACACGGCAGGCTCTGTAACATCTGCTTCAGGAGCTGAGGGATACATAGAGTCTCTAGGGTCTTGTTCAGGGTAAACATCACGGGCATCTTCCCAGTAATCAAATGAAGCACTATATGGGATGAATTCAACGGCTTCTGCATTCAGTTGTGTATCTGTAGTGTCTTCAGTAGTCGGAAGATCTATAGCAGAAGTCCCTTGAGTTGGGGAAGGCCACAACCAGTCAAGCTCTCTTTCTTCATCTCCACTGAGTTCAGAAGCTTCTATATCTTCAGCCCGAGAGGTCTGGGACTGAGTGTTTGGTCTGGGGGTATCCAGAATAGACACTGGTTCAGGGGAGTCTCTCACTGGAGGTATCCTGACTGCTTCAGCAAGTGGGAGCAGGTGGTTTCGATGCCACGTCTTCAATGGGCCTAATTTTCCTTCTGGCTTCAACTTGTAAACAGGTAGGCCCGGCAGCTTCCTACAGATGACATAGGGTTCAGATCTCCATCTGTCTGCAAGTTTATGTTTTCCAGGGACCCCCAGATTGCGTAGCAGAACTCGGTACCCAGGCTGCAGGTCTTGTACTCGGACCTTCAAGTCGAAGTTTCTTTTGTTTCGGGCTCCCCTTTGATCTGAGGCCGCTTGAGCTTGTTCATAAGCTACTTTCAGGCTGTGTCTGAGCCTGTCCACATATCCTTTGTGGGATGTGGCTGCGGAATGGTCTAAAGAGGTTCCAAAGGCCAAGTCTACAGGTAGTCTCGCTTCTCTCCCAAACATGAGTCGATATGGGGAGTAGCCTGTAGCATCACTGGTGGTGCAGTTGTAAGCATGTACTATGGCTGCTATGTGTTTGCTCCAATGTTGTTTCTTCTCACTTTCCGGGTTCGAGGCAGAGGAAATCAATGCATACCAGATCCATTGGGCCTTGACTCTGTAGATGGCCCATTGGGGCAGCTTGATGGGGTAAAGTCTTCCTCTGGATGCAGCGTGCACACGAATGGCAGTACTCTTCTACTTCTGCCCTCATGCAGGGCCAATAGAACCGCCTCTGACAAGTTGAAAGGTCCTTTCCGCCCCTAAGTGGCCATGACTGTCATGTAGGGCAATCAGAACAGTCTCTCTGTGTTTTTCCGGAAGAAACAATTGCCATTTATTTTCCAGGTCATCAGAGGGGCCCCTTCGGTAGACCACTCCCTGATGCACCTGTAACCTATCCCACTCTTTCCTCAACAGGCGAGCTTCTCTTGAGGAGTGACTCAGAAGTCTGTTTGGATCCTGATTCTCCAGGGCTTCCAGAACTAATTTCCCCATGGGGTCTTCTAATTGGTCACATCTTAGCTCCTTCTTGGACAGCTTTGGCAGATGGCCTTCCTCCAGTTGAGTTACCCTACAGTATTGTTTGGGGACTCCTACCATGGTAACTCCTATCTCTTCCGCCCTTGAGCCCCCTCTGGCTTGCAATTCAGCCCCCTGACATAGGGCCCGCACCCCATCTGGTGCCACTTGAGTCCAGTCTTCCATGTCATCAGTGGGACCATGAGATCTTCTGGACAAAGCGTCTGCATCTCGATTTCCAATCCCCGGCCTGTACTTTAGGCTGAAATTGAATCCAGACAATGCGGCCAGCCATCTGTGTCCAGTGGCGTCCAGCTTTGCTGTAGTGAATAAGTAGGTCAGGGGGTTGTTGTCGGTCTTCACAGTGAACTCCGCCCCATATAGGTAGTCTTTGAGCTTGTCTACTACTGCCCACTTAAGGGCCAGGAACTCCAGCTTGTGAGTGGGGTAGTTTTTCTCAGAGGGGGTCAGGCTCCTGCTCACGTAGGCAACAGGCCGTAGTTGCCCTTCATGTTCCTGATAAAGTACTCCTCCCAGACCGTCATGACTAGCATCTACATGTAGTTCATAAGGTTTGGTTGGGTCTGCATAGGCCAAGACCGGAGAAGTGGTTAGGCTCTTCTTCAATGCCTGGAAGGCTTCTTCACATTTCTGATTCCACTGATCTTTGACTGACTCTCCCGGCTTCCTGGGCCCCGAGTCATCCTCTTCTCCCTCAGTCTTGAGCAGTTCATTCAATGGTCTAGCAATTCAGGCGAATCCTTCCACAAACCTCCTGTAATAAGAGCAGAACCCTAAGAAGGATCTGAGTTCTGTTACTGTGTTGGGTCGTGGCCAGGAGGTAACTGCCTCCAATTTCTCAGGGTCTGTGGCCACCCCTTCTTCAGACATTATGTGCCCCAGATAGTTCACAGAAGACTGGTAAAACCGACACTTCTCAGGCGAAAGCTTGAGTCCCTCCTCACTGAGTCTCCTCAAGACTTTTTCCAGCCTCCCCTCGTGTTCCTCCAGGGTTCTTCCAAAGACAATGACATCGTCCAGGTATACAAGGACTTCAATAAGGTTCATGTCTCGTACAGTCTTTTCCATGAGACGTTGGAAAGTAGCTGGGGCTCCAGACAGACCTTGGGGCATCCGGTCGAATTCAAAGAATCCCACTGGGGTTATGAAAGCTGTCTTCTCCTTGTCTTCTGGGTGCATAGGGATCTGATAGTACCCACTCTTGAGATCCATAACGCTGAACCACTTGGTTCCAGACAAGCTCTGTAGGGCATCCTCTATCCTCAGAGTGGTGTACTGGTCGGGTATGGTTCTCCTGTTAGGAGTCCTGTGGTCAATACAGAGCCTCAACGATCCATTCTTCTTCCTGACCACCACTATCGGGGAGGCATGGGGGCTTCTGGACTCCCGTATCACACCAGTCCTTTTGAGTTCTGCAAGTTGTTCCCTTAGATCCTCCAGATCCGCTAGTGGGACCCGCCTGACCCTCTCTCTGAAGGGCTTATCTTCTTGGAGGCGGATCCGATGGGTGGCACTCCTTGCACACCCCACATCGAACTCATCTTTGGAGAAGATCTTCTCCCATCTGGTCAACTGGGCCTTGGCTCTCTCTTTCCAAGCCCTGGGCAGATTCGGGTTTTTCATGGATAGCTTCTCCCTAGCATCTCCTCCTTCACCCGTCCCCTTCACTTCTGACAAGTTGACAGGGGCAGCAGGGCTCACCTGGCCCAGCAGCATCCTGGCTGGGATTTCCATGGGGCCGTCTGTATTGTTCCTAACACTCACTGGAACTCTACAATGGGCTTTCTTCAGAGCCTTCAGCGGAATCTCTTCTGGTATCACTTCCAGACCGGGGGACTCTTCCCTTGGGTCGGACTCCAACATGACAAAGGGTCCAGGCTGCTCCCAAGTAAGCTTCACAGTGGCTCTGAGACAGGTTACTTCACAGGGCTGCAACACTATCCCTTCTCTTCCAAGTCTCCACACCTTCCCTATCCCCTCTCCAGGGGTCTTCTGCTCCAAGACCAGTCGTTGGTAGGCCGTCTTCAGCTTGGGGTGGATTTTGGTGGCTGCTGACCCCTTCTCTTTCACTAGAGGGGTCAGAAGTCTTCGGACCAGGTCCGTGTTCATCCCTATTATAAGGGAACTCTTGTTGGCTCCCGGCGGCCGAGGGCACACAACCGCCAAGGTGTCAAACACTTCGGCTTTTCCAGCCACAGATGGGTCAAAGATCATCTTGACGGGCAGATAGCCATCGTAGGGGAAATTCTGGGTTCCAATCCCACATATTTCTAGTCCCTCTATCTTCTGGATGGGCAGGTGACTCAAGTGCTTATCGTAGAAACCTTGGTACAACAGAGTCACTTGTGCCCCAGTATCCAGGATGGCTCTGGTGTAGACTCCCTCCACTTGAATGGGCACTATAGGAGATGGGCCTACCAGCTTCTCCGGATAGGGCCTGGCAGGGGTCGCCTTCTTCAGACCTTTTCCTTTTGGACTCTCTCTCGTCCAATTTCCTTTGGACTTTAATTTTTCTTGAGCCTGGTATGCATTGATCCCCCCCCTTTCAATGGGTGTACGGACCCGCTGAGGGATACTATTATTCTTCTTAGGTGTGCACCCCCTCTGGGGAGTGCTGTGCCCCTTCTGAGGGGTCTTGCCCCCTTTTTCTGGGGTGTATTTCTGTTGAGGAATGTTGCGTCTCCTCTGAGGTGTTTTATTCTCTTGTTTTTTCTGCTTTGCATTCAGCTTGGAGCTCACTGAAGGTGATGGGCACCCGGTTGACTCCTTCACCGGGGCCCTCTGGAGTTTCCCGCCGGCTTGCGGTTATCTTGTTTCTTCTTTTTGGGACTGGAACATGTAGCTGCAATATGGCCAATACCTCCACAGTTAAAGCAGACTATATCTCCCCATTCTTGTAAAGATGTGGGTGCTGAGGCAATTGGGAATAACTCCTTCCTTGGTACTTCTCTTTTGGGACCCTCTGAGTCTTTTGCCATCAGAGAGGTCAACATCTCTAACACCTTGGACATTTGAGCCTTTAGAGTGTCTACCTCTGAGTCTCTTTCAGTGGTCATCACTGGATTGACTAGCACCTGTGCGGGTACAACATTTGTCTTAATCATTTGCTGGTCCTGTTGTAGCGCCTCCTCTTCTCTGATGATTTTTATCAAGTCAGCATAAGTCAGTAATGTTCCTCCTCCCGAGGTTTTCAGGTGCAGCCAGACTGGATCCAAGCGCAACGCTCCCTTTAAAACTTGTTTCATTCTTGCCGCATCTGTATCTTGGGGCTTCATTCCCTTCTTCAACACAATCTTGCACAGCAACCTGTTCAGTCTTCTAACATACTCTGAAAGTTTCTCCTTCGGTTGTTGGAAAGTATGTTCAAATTGGTAGACCATCTCTGTTACCTTTTCCAATTGACCAAACTCTTCCTGTAGCATGGCTAGACAGTCTTGAGCCGTGCAATCTGCATTCCCAAACCGAAAACTTTTCACTGCTTCTGCTGCTGCGCCTTTAAGGCTTTCTATCACTCGTTGCCTCTTCTGCGCTTCAGGCACCTCCCATGCCTCCACTGCTTGTAATGCCTGCTCCACCCAGGTGTCAAAATCTTCTTCCCCTCTAGGGACAGGGAGCTTCCCTGAGAATGTCTTTAGTCTCCGGTAGCTAGTCTCTACATGCACCGTGCTTGTCTTCTGACACTTGGTTAGCAGATCCCCTATTGCATTTATCAGTTCTGGTGATATAGCAGTGACAGGTGCAGGCGCCCCCGGAGGCGTCGCCCTGTCTCCTCTTTCAGGTGGGGTACGAGCCGCAGCCTGCGGTGATCCCGTTGGTGATGGCTCCTTCTTAATTGCGTGTGCCAACCTATAGGATCTATTATCTGGCGTCTGTACACAATTGCGCTTACAAGCCTCTGGCATCCCGTCCAAGCACTCCACTAGTGCATACTGGTATGAGATGTCTGGGTCTGACTTTATTCCCATCACCCACGGTGTGTGATCTGGGGTCACTGACTTCATTAACTCCTCTATCGTTTCAATTGACCATTCCTCCCCTGGTAGGTTGATGACCACTGATTGGTTTGGGTCTGTTTTAGCCACTTCGCACCACGCTCTTATTCCTTGCGGGTCCATGACGGCACCTCTGGCGTTTAATTGCTGTATCAGGATCCCGGACGAGAACCCCCACGTGTAGCGATACCTTCAACTAAGAAGGCCGCAGATTTAGTTTGGGCCCTGAAAACAGCTCTGCCAACCCCCGGCAATGTACTCGACCCCCTCCTGGCACAGTTAGTATTGGCAGTAATATATATTTTCTTATACTGTATGAGTAAACCCAGACACCAAGACAAATGTATGAAAAGGGTATCAAATTTACTTTAAGCTTTTGGTAAGAAAAAAGTTAACAATGGTAACAGTTCACAAGTAATAAGTTGCAGAGCCCTGCAGCAATAACATACTATGCATTAAAATGAACAGTAAAGGTGCGCCGCGTGGGCGACCGTTAACTAGGCGTCCTGTGACGCAGTAACTAAATGAACTAACTAGCTGGCCAGGCCTGGCTCAGATATCTACAACTCAGTCTATAGGGGATGATGGTTTCTTCACCGGCAATTCTTTAAAGGTGGTGCACATAACAGAATACCATTTGTAATCCAGTGGGAAGGTTGTGATGAAATAAAACACTTTACTGTATGAACTCTGAGTTCAGCTCTGATAAGGTTCTCCAGTGAGAGTATCAGAAATAACTTGTGGGCCACGGCAGTCTATAGGCACATTAGCAACAACAGTATATGGTCTGAGCATACACTCGCTCACCCCTCCGGACGCGATCCCAGTCCGGGAACTTCCACCGACTGTGTCCTCACACACACAGTATCTCCAGCGATCGGGTCCCCGATCCAACCAAGGCTGTAGACAAGCGAAATCAGATGCCACCCAGGCTCGCAGTGGGGTGGAAGGCTCTTTGGTGCTGCGCAAGGCCTCAGGCTTCAGGCCTTGAACTCCGGCACATCCGCACATGAGGATCAGTCACTGAAGTCTCGTGTCCCAAAGAGGCCGAGCCCAGCCTCGCCTCCTCCTTTTATAACCCCTCCCATGAGTCTCTGGGGTGGAAACATGCCGAAAGGGATTCTGGGCAAGGTAGTCCCGAGATTCTTAAAGAGGACCCCGCTACAAGTGTATATCAAGGAAGTGAACTAGAACATAAAGTAAGTAGAAAGGAATTGATAGAGATACCATGCCTTTCAAATGTGGGTCATGTGGACATTTAGCTTTAACCGAGGTAAATGAAAGTGTGTTTAACCGGTTCCTGACTGCGGGGCAGAATGGCACCCCTACGCGAAACCCCGTAGGGTTTCCCTTTAAGAGCCACCAGAGGGCACATGCCCACTGCACAGCGGGGGACCCGATGCGCGTGGCCGGCAGTCGCGATCACCGCCGGCCACGTATGATCGCGTGCACGAGAGCCAGCATGGGGATTTATGTGTGTAAACATACAAATCCCTGTGCTATCAGGGCAGAGGAGACATGTTGTTTGTTCCTACCAAGTAGGAACAATGATATGTCTCCTCACCTAGTCAGTCCTATCCCCATACAGTTAGAACATACTGAGGGAACAAACATTTAACCCCTTGATTGCCCCCTAGTGTTAACCCATTCCCTGCCAGTGACATTTATACAATAATCAGTGCATACAGGTGTTTATTTATAGTACTGATTGCTGTATAAATGTCAATGGTCCCAAAAATGTGTCAAAAGTGTCTAATCTGTCCATCGCAATGTTGCAGTACTGCTAAAAATCGCAGATCCCTGCCATTGCTAGTAAATAATAAATAAATAATAAAACTGCCATAAAAATGCCATAAATCTTTCCCATAGTTTGTAGGCGCTATAACTTTTGCTCAAATCAATCAACATATGCTTATTGCGATTTTTTTTTTACCAAAAATATGTAGAAGAATACATATCTGCCTACACTAATGAAGAATCTTTTTTTTTTTTTTAAATTGGGGTTTAAATTGGGGGATATTTATTACAGAAAAAAATAAAACATATTGTTTTTTTTTCAAAATTTACGCTCTGTTTTTGTTTATAGCGCAAAAAATAAAAACCACAGAGGTGGTCAAATACCACCAAAAGAAAGCTCTGCTTGTGGGAAAAAAAGGACGCAAATTCCTTTTGGGTACAGCATCGCATGACCGCACAATTGTCAGTTAAAGCGACGCAGTGGAAAATTGTAAAAAGTGCTCTGGTCAGGAAGGGGGTAAAATATTCCGGGGCAGAAGTGGTTAAAGGGTAATGTTGGCTGCAGAGGTGATATAATGTTTGCCTAGAAGACAGCAGAGGAGTTCAGAGTGAAAAATATGTTTTTCCTCTTGGAGAGTAGTAAAGTTATTGATACCTGATACAATACAAAGTGTATAACATTGTATGTAATCCCGAGCAAACCAAGCTTTGAAGGTTTGTGGGCTGTCAAAACTTGAAGCAAAAGAACGATTACATACATAGTTTATAATGTTGAAAAAAAAAACATTGGTCTGTCCAGTTCAACCTATGTGTGTGTGTGTGTGATTTTTAGGCTGTAATAATTTTCATGGACCTGTAAATTCTGCTTCCTGTGGTTGTTTGAAGTTAAAGACATTCTCAGCTGCTACCACTTCCCGGGAAAGAGAGTTCCATATTTTTACTGCTGTAACAGTAAATAACCTTTTCCGCAAT
Organism: Rana muscosa; assembly: GCA_029206835.1. Classification (NCBI taxonomy): domain Eukaryota; kingdom Metazoa; phylum Chordata; class Amphibia; order Anura; family Ranidae; genus Rana; species Rana muscosa. The sequence continues at coordinate 705,118,253 of CM055118.1, forward strand.
CTTTCTTCTAACCTCAAATTGTGGCCACGTGTTTCCTTCAGGGACCTAAGAGTGAACAATTTATTACAGTTACTGAAGTCACTTTTGATATATTTGTACATTGTAATCATATCACCTCTTTTCCACAGTGAATTGTAATCTTTGTCATCGATCCTCATAGCTGAGGTCCTCCATCACCCTTATTAATTTTGCTGCCCTTTGCTGAACTCTCTCTAATTCAACAACATTTTTCCTGATGATTGGTGACCAAAACTGAACTGCATATTCAAGATGAGACCGAACCAGTATTTTGTAAAGAAAGAAATTACTGATTTATTTTTCTGACTGTCTGCTCTTTTTAATGTATGCTTTGTTAGCTGTAGCCTGGAATTGCATATTATTGCTAAGTCTGTGATCTTCAAGCACCCCAGGTCTTTTTACATCACTGATTCTCCCAGGGGTGTCCCTCCTGATGTGTATTTTGCATGTATAGTTCTGGCAGCCAGGTGCATAACTTAAAATTTTTCAACATTCAGCCTTATCTGCCATGTAGCTGCCTAACAGCCTATTTTGGCAAGGTCTTCCTGTAATGATGCTATATCCTGTGCTGAAATGATTTCCTTGCATAACTTGGTATCTTCAGTAAACAATGAAATTGACCCCTTCACGCCGATGTGACACAAATATGCGGCCCCACTGCACTGGGCTTTTTGCCATGGGGTTGCATATTTGCATACCTCCCTTTGTGCTGGGAGTGTGCCGTGCGGTCTCACTATGGTCCTCGGGCCCTGTACTAATGATTGGGACCCGGAACTCCTGATTCTGGGTGACCTGATCGCTGTGATAGCCTCTAATTGGCTATCACAGTGATCAGTCACTGTGAAGGCTGCCCGTGTTTTCTTTTTCTGTTAATGGAGGAGAGAGATACATTGTATCTCTCTCTGTCCTTGCACAGAAAAACAAAGTGTGTGTAAAAAAATAAAAAAATAAAAATAATAATAAAAAAATAAAAAAATAAAATACAAAAAAATACCTAGATCAAGGTATGATCTAGGTCAGTGCCAGTCTTAATGTTTGGGTCAAGGTCAGAATCAAAGGTCCGGTTCAGAATTTTTTTTATCAGTGTCAGTTAGTGTCAGTGTGTTTTATGAAGGATAAAAAAAGCACACTATTGTTTTTGGGCTGTACTACGGGTACATACAATACCTAACATACACATACAGTATGTGGTTGATGTGATCATCAGGAGCAGGATAATTTATTTTGGGTTGTTCTTTGGTGGTAGGTTATGGTAGTAACAAGAAATATAAAGCTAGATTAAAAAAAAAAAAATTGTACTTTTTTGGGCCAGTTTTCCTTTGATAATAAAAAAAGCAGGAGATATCCATTACCATTTACCACCAAATGAAAGCCCAATTTGTCCTGAAAATTCAAGCTATAATTCACTTGGATGTACAAAGCAGTGTTGCCAACCGTCAGTATTTTTACTGGCAGCCAGTAAAAACAGGCAATTTTCTCCTGCCAGTAAATGCCAGTAAAAGTAAAAGGTTGCCAGTATATCATATGGCTGTGACTCTCAGCTTGGTCCAGAGCCAGCTGAGATAATCCGAGTGCCTGCTATAGTGTGATCAGACGGCTCTGGCGGAGGTGGTGCCTGAGCATGTCGTGTGATGTCATGGTGCAATGGAGCCAAGCAGAGAGGCCAGAGCCTCGTGTAAAGGTCTGCAGCATGGGAGCAAGGCAGGCTGGGACCGGGACCATCAGTGCTGTTTCCACTGGAGTGGACTGGAGGAACCACTTGGCTTGGAGAGAGACTGTCTCTGTGACTCAGGAGGGAGCGTGTTGTGTCGTGAGGTCTCATCATCATTTGTGCTGCTGCACACTGCTGTCAGTGTCACTGTGAGAGTTAATGTGTGTGTGTGCCGCCCATTCTAATTTCTTGCCCTCCTGAGTCCTGTCCCTGAGATACTTACTATATCGGAAATAAAATAAGAAATATATGGGAAAGGTATTACTGCGTTACCAAAGAAGTAAGGGAAAGGGGGTACTGCTGCAGCACTAAAGGTATATCAGAACCCAAAGTAAATAGCATAAAGAGGTAATACTGCGCTGTATAGAATGGGAATGGGTGAGGGTGAATACACCCAATAGATAATGAGGTAGCTAATAATCTAAATAAATGGTGAGCATATATGACATGGAAAACATCTGTGAATCCAAATAAAATAAATAACTCTATAAGTAAGTGATAATAAAAAAATGACATCAATCCAAAGTGAATGAAATATAAAGTGCTGAGTGCAACTGTGATGAAGCATGCACTGCTATCATCAATCCTCAAAATACATGAATAAAAAATGCATACGAATCCAAAGTGAATCAAATATAAAGTGCTAGGTGCAACTATGATGAAGCATGCATTGCTATCACAAGTCCTCGAAATGCATAAATGCAAAAAACACAAGTTATTCCAATAATGGCATAGGTAGATTGGAGCATGGATCAGTGTTCATGCATAGACAGCAAAGCAAATGCTGGTTCAGGTGGTGTAAAACAAAAGTGCTGGTGCTTGTGCCAAATTTACAACGTAGAAAGTGCTGAGAGAAAAGGAAAGGATTCCTGTTTCCTTTTAAAAATGATGAGGGTGTCCCCTTACCTTACTGCTGTAAGGTAACAGCATGTATAAAGAACTATCTGTGCAGATGTAGCAACAGGGTTCCGGCAGCTTCCAAGTGTGGCATATCCTAATGCTGTTCAGCCTCTATCTGTGGACAGAGTCCCCCTAGGGAGTCCCGTCTGATAAACAGCAGTGACCCTTGCACAGGGAGATAAATGCGCCAATAGTGTAGTATGGTTTTAAAATGTTTAATAACAATAAAAGCATACATAAGGGTACTCACATAAAAAGCATGAAAACCGGCATATAAAAACGAGCAGTGGGCTCGCACATGTCACCGCGATACCTCTGGTAAACTCGACGCGTATTCGTCACGGTCACGTGACTTCACTGATGAAGTCATGTGACCGTGACGAATACGCGGTCTTTTTCAAACAAACCCATCCATAATGTCAATCGATTGGCTATTCCCATTCATGAGAATTCGACCTAACATGGACCAAAATTAACCCAGGTTCTGCTTAACTGGATGAATTTTGATCCAAGTATGGCAAGCTGTTTTCTGTATTCTGACACTGGGAAGAAGTCACATAAACCACATTTTTTTTGTAGAAAAAAAGAAAGACATGTGACACCTTTTGTCATGATGAAAAGCCACATTGATTATATTCCATTTAAAGGGAAGATCTTCCATCTGCTAAAGGGAAAAAGCCACACTAATGCCGCGTACACACGATTGGAATTTCTGACAAGAACTTTTGTTGTCAGAAAAATTGAGAACCAGCTTTCAAACATTTGTTGTCGGTAATTCCGACAGCAAATGTCCGATGGAGCCTGCACACGGTCGGAATATCCAACCAAAAGCTCACATCGAACATTTGTTGTCAGAAATTCCGATCTTGTGTACGCGGCATAACTGTCATCTGCCACTAAGCAAAAGCTACCATTATCTACTAGGTGGTAAAATCAAAGTCAGTTTTAGCATTCAGCCCAGTCAATTTGGCGGTTAATATAAAATTTACAACCCTGAGATAACAAAAGTTGAGGTTCAACACTTGCTACTACTAAAGTACAGTATATTGATTACTTTATTCCATTTGTTTGGCATGTTCTATGCAATAAGGAACATCGGCTTTCAGTGGTGAAGATTGTGAGACCTTTCTTCTTTATATACTTCACTTACAACTTATGCAACTTCTAAGAACAATGGACTTAATGTGAGCTTGTCTGTATTTCTGGTCAGCTATGCTCTATTGTCTAAAAATGGTGCAATGGTGGCTGTTAGCATTAGTAGTGCTCCAATTTCCTCTAGTTTTGTACACAAAAGGCCCATACACACTATCAGATTTTCTGCTGATTTTTGTCATCAGATTTACCAAAACCATCTAATATGAGGTCAAACCTTAAGAGTTTCAATTTGTATGCAATCAGGCATGCCCTTGTACTACATGGTTTTGGTAAGTCTGATGACAAAAATCAGGAGAAAATCTGATAGTGTGTATGGGGCTTTACAGTTAAAAAAGTTTCCTGGCCAAAGAACTCTCTCAGCACTTGCACGTCTGTTAAAACTATACTTTTGCAAAACAATAAAATAAAATACACCATGCCTACTAAATAGGTAGTTTAAGGCTTTAGGTGAAGTTCAGTATTTAACTAATATGGGAGTTACATTTGAACTCCTGACAATCAGCTAAAAACAAAAGTGAAATACAAATATACAGACTGTTTTACCTGCCAAAGATTTATAAGTCTGGGCAGTTGTTTTCTGATTCAGCTACCCCTAAATATACATGTTTATTAAGCCTCATACACACGGTCGGACTTCAAACAAACTTTTCCGTGGATTTTTGTCCAAAGGGAGTTGGCCAGGCACAACCATAGCATACACATGGCAGGACTTTTCTGCAAACTTTCCCAAAACTTTCCCTACATCACGTGGTTTTTCTGCTCTTTTCTGCTCTTTATCGCCACCCTTTGGTCAACTTCTGCTATTGTTGGTTGATTTTAACATTGGTTCTGGGCATGAATGTTTGTACTTCGGACAAAAGTCCGATGGATTTCTGTACACACGATAGGACTTTGCATCGTAGGACTTTTGTTGCCGAAAAGTTTGTCCGTTTGGGGAGCGAACTTTTGTCCGATGAAAACCGAAAAAGTTTGTCCGATGGAGCGTACACACGGTAGGATTTTTTTGAAAACTTGCTCATTTTGAAGTTTGTTTTCAAAAAGTCCTACCGTGTGTATGGGGCTTAATAGAATGACAGAAAGTACCGTATTTATCGGCGTATAACACGCACAGGCGTATAACACGCACCCTAACTTTAAGAGGGAAGTTTCAGGAAGAAAACTTTCCACAGCCCCCTGCGTATAACACGCAGTCACAGTTTACCCTCTATTTTCAGGGTAAAAAAGTGAGTGTTATAAGCCAATAAATACAGTATTTTTCTATACAAGACATTTAGAGGCTTATTATAAAGCGTTGTCATTTTCAGCATTTTTTTTTTCAGTTCCACCCTTTGCGCCTATTTAAATGTGTCTGAAATGTATTGCTTTATTTTGGGGTCTTTTGGGGATGAATTGCATAGCAATTCATCCAGTGAATCTGCATCCACATTTATCCTATGTGATTTGGCGCAAAATGAATGCTATTTAGGCTATTTTCTCTTCTGAATATTTTTTTATTTAATTATGGGCAGTAGTAAAATACCAATGCTTACATTTATTTGCTAATTCCCTCAAGTCTTCCCTATAATTGTATCTCTTGTTACAAAGACATATCTTTTATGCTCCTCAGCGTCATTCAGCCTGGGTTCACACTGCTGCGGTTCAGACACTGCTTGTAATTCGCATAGGAACCTTTTTTTTTATATATAGACCCCCTAGCATGTATTTGTTTTTCATTACTGGGATATTATTGCAGAAAAAATCAAATTTTATATTTTTGTTTATAAAGAGATAACCTGTTTTTGTTGCTTTTTTATTTTTCCACAGCATTTCATGTTACATAGTTACATAGTTAGTTTGGTTGAAAAAAAAGTCCATCTAGTTCAACTAAATCATGTTTTGTGCTTGCCATTAAAGCGGAGTTCCAGTCTTTTTTGTGTTTATTAAAAGTCAGCAGCTACAAAAAGTGTAGCTTCTGACTTTTAATTAACAACACTCACCCGTCCCACGATCCAGTAATGTGGCCATCCGAACACTCGATTCTCTCCCTCTCCTCTCCCCGGCGCTGGCATTATAACTGTGGTCACCCGGCTGTGACAGCTTGCGGCTTTACAGCCGGGTGCGCATTGCGCATGCTGAGTCGCGATATGCCTCCTTAATGGTCGAGCAATCTTCTGGGACCTGTGACGTGTCCCAGAAAATTGCAGGGAGGGAGGGGGAGAGGAGAACTTCCAGTTGAATCGCCTAGGAGGTCTGACCGGAAGTGGTAGCGGGTACCTGTCAAAAATAGGTAACCCCCCCCCCAAAAAAAATAATTACATGCCAAATGTGGCAAAGAAGGGGAGGGGGGGATGTTTAAAGTGGAACTTCCCCTATTGGGTGGAGCTCTGTTTTAATGTGAAGCCTAAAAAAAATCTGGTTAAGTGGTATGCAACTTCTTGCCTCTAAATGTATACAAATTTCACAATCCATCACATCTTTGAAAGTATCAATTACCACCACTAAAAATATCACTGATATATCTACATCAACATTATGTTACCTAATGATTAATACGCAGTGTTATCAGATTTTTTTTTTTTATCAAAATATACAAATATTGCAATGCTTGTTTTTCGCTGTATCTCTTCTGTTCTCAATAAAATACTTGAAAAGGAAAAATCTTACAATCCTGCCAGAAAGATAAAAAATGTTCAGCGGAGGTGAAAGAAAGAGAAAATGACAGTGGTAAGAGTGGTACAGCACATTCACGTGCATTTCTATACAGTTCTGCATTTTCTCTACTATTTTGACAATTCGGAATATTTGATTCTATAACTTCTGTAGTAGGCTTGGCTACAGGATAGGAACATTAAATTGCTAATATATGACATGTGCAAAAATTCCAAAAATATAAATATTCCAAAAAAATTATATATATATAAATGTGCAAACAATATCATATAGGTTTTCCAATGAACTTAGAAGTCATGGACAAACTGCAGTTCCTCACATTTGAGAATAAGAACTGCAGTTTGTCCATGACTTCTAAAGCCGTGTACACACGATAGGTTTTACCGATGAAAACAGTCCGATGGACTGTTTTCATCGGACAAACCGATCGTGTATGGGCCCCATCGATCTTTTTTCCATCAGTGTTTAAAAATAGAACATGTTTTAAATTTATCCGATGGTTAAAAAACCGATAGCAAATTACTATCGTCTGTGGGGAACTCCATCGGATAAAAAACCCACACATGCTCAGAATCAAGTCGACGCATGCTCAGAAGCATTGAACTTCATTTTTCTCGGCTCATCGGAGTGTTTTACGTCACCGCGTTTGAAACAGTCGGTTTTTTGACTGATGGTGTGTAGGCAAGACTGATGGAAGTCAGCTTCATCGGATTTCCGATGGAAAAAAACATCGGATTAGAATCCATAGGATATCCGATCGTGTGTGCAGGGCTTAAGTTCATTGGAAAACCTATATGATATTGTTTGCACATTTATATATATATATATATATATATATATATATATATATATTTTGGAATATTTATATTTTTGGAATTTTTGCACATGTCATTAATTAGTAATATATGGTATATGTAATAATGCGAGACACAGATTGTTGTTCATAAGTTCACAGGAGTAGTAGTGATAAGTACGCATAGGTATAAGTTAGCGCAATTCATTCACAAACTTATTTTTTCATATTCAACCCTCCAGGGCTGTATATCACTTTATTGCAGCAAGACTTAAAGAGAATAAAGAAAACACTGATAATATCTTGGCGCTGGTGACACATAACACTTTTTATAAATTGCTAATATAGCTTGCTGTTTTTCATTTCAGTACCCATTAAAAGCATAACATATATATATATTTTTCTGCAGGCCGTTTAAACGCTTTTATCAGTCACATTCCCTAAAGGCAGAATAGCTCTGCTGAAAGAAACTTCTAGACAAATCAGTAACTTTTGACACCAGGGGAATCTATCTCACCTTGATTGTGAGGACCTTTGTATCAGTTGGTTCTGTTGAAAAATAAGCCATCTATTAATCAAGTGTTTTAATTAACTGCTGTACCTCAAGAGACATCTGTCCGTGCTAAGAGGACACTGCGGGATATTATACATGCCTTTACCTCCCTTGTCTGGGCAGGATCTTTCTATTTGGTTAGCACCTTTTGCTTGATTATTTTAGTCACCTATTTGTACTTGTTCAAGGACTATTCCCTAGTGCTGAGCAATGTTATTGCAGAACAAACTGCTATCCTAGCATGACATGTCTATACTTGTTTCAGGAGCTGTGACTCCTGGGTCTGCATCTTTGAAGACATTTAGGCAATACAATAATGACTTTACAGCACTGTTCACTCACAAAATAGCACATGAACTTTGATGTAGTGTAAATTCACTAGGAGTGGGGAAAAATAATATTTGTGTAGTGCCCTTCCCAATGTAGAGGGCGCTATGTTCAAATTTAGGGGTTAGTCTGAGCCGATAGTTGGGCTCAGACTGTTATGTTCCTAAAAACTTGCTTCTGCTCTGGTGTGATATTGCCTGGCTGCAGTGTTCCCTGTTGCCTGTAGGTGGCATTGTCATCTCTGGCTCAGGTAGAACCACGGGGAGTATCGCAACACCATTGGGTGTCCTCTCATGGCAGCTGTGCAGTGGGCGTGGTCAACCCGCTCTGCATGCTGGGAGAGGATACTTAAGGGGCAGACGCCATTATTCGGGGAGAAGTTCGCGCCTCCCGGCCCTCCAGGCCAGGGGCGTGTGTGGTATACCAGCCCCGGGCACCTTTAGCCTGAGGCTGCATCGCTGTAAGTAGGCCCAGCACCTTTAGCTGAGGCCTACACCCGAAGAGGAGTCCCAGGGTACCCAAGTGAGGGGTGACCCTCTCTGAAGGAAAGGAAACCAGGGGAGGATCGTTCCCAAGGGGATTAGTGAAGAAGTCACTTTCTCTGGAGAGGCCTGGTTACCTGTCAGAGGGAAGGATTCCTATCCACCAAAAGCCTGGTAATGTGCCCATTGACACCTAAGGACTAACTATTACTAGGCCAGGAAGTTCGGGACTTAAGGATTCTGAGGTAGAGGATCTCCTGATCGTATCCCAGGGAAATCAAAAGTAGTTGTTTCGTGCTCCACACTGGCTGCTAGGACCGCTCTTAAAGGGACTGTCCGGGTGAGAAAAACCCACTCAGGCTTGAGTGGCGACGTGTGTTGCTTAAGTGTTGCGTGCCTGAACCTTGCCCTTCTTGTCGTTTCTACTCTCTCTCTTCCAAGTTTTGCCTCAAGAAAAGAATAAAACCTTGCTGCTTGGGTTTTACACCTGTGTGGACATTGGCTTTATTACAAAAGGGACTTCTGCCTAGACAATGGAGACCAGGGATCCACTCTGAGGAGGTAACTCGCCGCAAGGCCCAAAAAAATCTAACATCGCTCGCCTCTCCATACATGGAGTTGGACTACGGGCAAGTAGCAAGTGTGCCTTACTACTAAAAATGGATGTAGCGGAAGGGTCTGTGTGCTACATTTATAACCTGTAAGCCTTTAGTTTAACCCCTTTGCGCCGACCACACACATATATGCGGTCTCACGGAAGTGGGATTTTTTCCGTGGGGCTGCATATATGCATACCTCCCTTTGTGCTGGGAGGGCACCGCACAGTGCGCTCCCAGCACAGAGACTGGGGTCTTACCGAGAGCCCCGGGTCTTGTACTAATGATTGGGACCCGGGACTGTCGGTTCTGGGTCACCTGATCACTGTAAAAGCCTCTGATTGGCTATCACAGTGATCAGTCACCTTCGAGCCTGCCGCTGGGTTTCCTTCCTCTTGTGAATAAAGAGAATGATACATTATAGCTTCCTCTTCTTGTGTGTATACAAAAAAAAAAAAATCAAGAATAAAAAATAACAAACCACTTCAATACTGGGCACTTTCCCCCCTTCCTGCCCAGGACAATTTTCAGCTTTCAGTGCTGTCACACTTTGAAGCAAAATTGTACAGTTTTGGTGGTATTTGATCACCACTGTGGTTTTAACTTTTTTGCTAAACAAACTAAAAATGACCGATATTTTTTTTTAAAAAGCGTTTTTCTTCATTTCTGTTATAACATTTTGTTTTCTCCTTCACTGATGGGCACTGATGAGGCTGCACTCATGGGCACTGATGATGCGGCACTGATGAGGTGGCACTGATAAGTTGGACTTGATGGGCACTGATGAAGAGGCACTGATATGTGGAATTAATGGACACTGATATGCAGCATTGATGGGCACTGATAGGCTACACTGATATGCAGCACTGATGGTCACTGATAGGCGGCACCGATGGGCAATGATTGGCGGCACTGATTGGCACTGATACATGTAACTGATAGGCACTGATAGGCGGTAGTGATAGGCACTAATAGGTGGCACTGATGGGCACTGATAGGTGGCACTGATAGATGGCATTGGATAGGCAGCACTGATGAGGAGCTACTGACAGGCATTTTTGATTGGCATATGAAGGGCACTGACAGGCATTACTGATGGGGCACTGATTGGCACATTTATGGGCACTGATTGCCACTTTGATGGACAGGCGTTACTGATGGGGCACAGACTGGCAGATGATGGGCACTGATTGGCAGCTGATGGGTACCTCTCATGGGGGGCTGCGCTGATAATCAATGTGCTGATTATCAGCACAGACCCCCTCTGACAGGGAGACACACAGATCAGCTCTCCCTGTCAGCGCAAACCTAGGAAAGCCATTTACTGGCACTTCCTGGTTCACGCTGTGATCAGCTGGAATTGGGCACAGCTGAATATGTGGTAAGGAGCCTCTGTCAGAAGCTCCTTACCAAGATCGGAGATGCAGTGTGTCAGAGTAACACACAGCACCACCGATCGCCGTGCTGCGTGCCAGCGCACAGGCATGTTATCCTGAAAGACGTCATATGATGCCCAGTAAGGACAACAGAACCACCACCTGGCCGTCATTCTGCTATATGCCGGACGGGAAGTGGTTCAAAAATAAAGAAAAAAATAACAAGATCAAGGTTGCCAGGGTTATTGTTAGGGTCAAGGTCTGGGTGAAAGGTCAAGGTCTGGGTCAAAGGTCATGGTAAGCTTATTATGTGTAGAATTAAAAAAGATGTAATTGGTATCAGAGTCTGTATCAGTGTGTTTTAGGCGGGATAAAAAAAAAATCCAAAATGCACACCATTTTTTTCTGGGCTGTACTATGGGTACAAACAACAACTAGCACTATACACATATGTGGTATTACTGCAATCGTCAGGAGCAAGAGAATTCATTTTGGGTTGTTCTTTGGTGGTAAATTATGATAATAGCAAGAAATATACACCACTATTTTGTGCCAGTTTTCTTTTGATAATAAAAAAAAAATCAGGAGATGTACATTACCAATTACCACCAAAAGAAAGCCTAATTTGTCATGAAAAAAAAAACAAGGTATAATCCACCTGGATACACAATGTAGTTGTGACAATATGTACAATTTTACTAATACATGTCAAAGTTGCAAAATTGAGCTTAGGTTTTGAGATTTGTTTTACCCTTTGCTGTGAAGGGGTTAAACCTACAACTATGACTCCAACTTTGTCATGTTTGGTGGTGTAGGTAGAGCAGTGGATGGTGTACAGTAAGTAGAGCAGTGGCTGGTGCCAGTAGGGCAGCAGACAGTTCAGTAAAGCAGTGGAAGTGTCAGTGGAGCAGTGCAGTAGTGGATGGTGTCAGTCACTAGGGCAGTGGATGGTGTCATAATGGAAGTGGGCTTTGTCAGGAGGGCAGAGGACAGGGTCAGTAGAGCACTGAATGGTTGCAGAAGGGCAGTGGATGGTGTCAGTATTTTTTGTTTGTTTGTTTTGTTATTTTATTAATGTTTATAATTTTTTTTTTTACAAATAATATGGTGAAATATCAGGGGTCTAAGCAGACCTCTAATGTTTCACCTTTGAGACAGAGAAAGGAGATTGAGGACACAGCCCTCAATCTCAATCTCTGCAGCTTCAGCTACACATAATGAATGGACAGAAATAGCTCTGTACAGAGCTTCCTGTTTATTCACAATCTGAAGCATAGTAAACACAGTGTACTATGTTTCAATTATAAATGTCCACAGTGAGTGATCGGTACCAATCACTCACTGTGTCCTTTCAGAATAGGAAGGGGCCAGTAAATGACATATTTATTGGCCCTTTCCCCTGCTCTCCTTCCTAACACATCCCTCAATGCAGTCAATGGGAGAGGAGGGAAGCTGGCAGCACTGCAGGGGGTGAGGGGAAGACCAGGGGAGCATACAGGGGACCCGGCCAGCAGAAATGAGTAACCTGGACAGGAGAGGCGGCATATACAGGAACCAATCCATCTTCCTCCTGCAACTGCTGATTTTCAGCGGCTGCAAGAAGAAAATAGAGTGGATTTATGTATATGCCCCCCCCCTGTCCAGGTGTAAAACTGGGAGGCCACATGGGCCCCCCTGGAGCATAAGGCCAGGTCGCAATTGAGATTCCTGATACCCCAGCGCTACAACAGTGTCTATACTGCATATCATTTTCATTCTTAGCCTCCTACTGGTCATGATTGGGATGATGAACAGCAAACTGATTTCCTGAATTCTTGCAAGCATTGAGCCACTCTTCACATAGACCTTTCACTAACTTTAGAAATCTGCAGCAATAAGGTCCTGACATGTCACAATATATAGCAACACTACAATAAAAATAATGCAGCTTGCATCATTATAAAGGATTCTTGAGCTCCAGTTATGTAACTTTGCCTATGCTAAGATAATGCGATCAATTTCCTGCAGATAGGAGAAAGCATTTTCGCAATCCTACATTTTCCAAGTGATTAGATTGCAATATTGTAACTCTGTAGCAAGTCATAAAGTGAGAGGCAACAACAGGATCTGATCTTTGTTGGGAACTTTTGTAGGCAGAGAGGATTTTACGATTGTTGCATCCTTAACCAGCATCTGAGTAAACCAGTTAATAAAGACCATATACAGTATAATGTCTCAACAAAATGGCTCCATAGGCGTGCGCACGGGGTGTGCCGGGTGTGCCTGGGCACACCCTAATCACCCCTGCAGTGTTTGTGTAGCCCCATGCTCTCCCGAGATCTGCCCGCAGGGCCGCTGTAAAATGCTGCTTCGAATTGCCGTGCTGAGACAGTATCACATTGAGCGAATATTGTGGATTGTAAGATCCGCTCAGTGTGTGACACTGTCCTCCTGTATTGTAACTGCTTGCAGGGAGACAGAGGATCTGTCAGATTTCAGAGTTGACATCGGGGTGGGCGGGGCCTAGCAGCTATCGAACCCCAGCCAATAGGAGGAGGAATGGGTGTACCGCTACGTATGTGGCCCCGCCCCTTTTCTTAAACAGCCCAATAATGGCTTATGTTCGATAGCTGCTCAGTCCCGCCCTCCCTCATATCACCGCAAAATTATGAAGCTCCTCTCTCTCCCAACAAGCAGTTACAATAGATGACAGTGTCATCTATTGTAACTGCTTGTAGGGAGAGTCTGCAAGGAGCTTCATAATTCTGCGGTGATATGGGGGAGGGCGGGACTGATCAGCTATCGAACATAAGCCATTATTGGGCTGTTTAGGAAAAGGGGCAGGGCCACATACGTAGCGGTACGCCAATTCCTCCTCCTATTGGCTGGGGTTCGATAGCTGCTAGGCCCCACCCACCCCAACGTCAACTCTGAAATCTGACAGATCCTCTGTCTCCCTGCAAGCAGTTACAATACAGGAGGACAATGTCACACACTGAGCGGATCTTACAAGCACCAACATCTGCTCAATGTGATACCCCGTAACCCCCCTCTCCTCTGTCAGTGCTTCCAATCCGTGCCACCAGTCAGTGTCAGTGCCGCTTGTCAGTGCCAATCAGAGCCAGTGTTGCTTGTCAGTGCCACCAGTCAGCGCCAGTGCCGCTTGTCAGTGCCACCAGTCAGTGCCAATCAGTGCCGCTTGTTAGTGCCACCAGTCAGTGCAAATCAGTGCCGCAAGTCAGTGCCAATCAGTGCCAGTGCCGCTTGTCAGTGCCAGTCAGTGCCAGTGCCGCTTGTCAGTGCCAATCAGTGCCAGTGCTGCTTGTCAGTGCCAATCAGTGTCACCTGTCAGTGCCAGTCAGTGCTTCCAATCAGTGCCACCTGTCAGTGCCAGTCAGTGCTTCCAATCAGTGCCACCTGTCAATGCCACATGTCAGTGCCAGTCAGTGCTACCTGTCAGTACCACGTGTCAGTGCCAGTCAGTGCCAATCAGTGTTTCCAATCAGTGTCGCCTATCAGTGCCAACCAGTGCCTCCTATCAGTGACAATCAGTGCCACCTATCAGTGCCTCCAATCAGTGCCACCAGTCAGTGCCCATACGTTCCAATTAGTGCTGCCTATCAATGCCCATCAGTGCTGCCTATCAGTGGCCATCAGCGCTGCCTATCAGTGCCCATCAGTGCTGCCAATCAGAGCTTCCAATCAGTGCTACCTGTCAGTGCCATTCAGTGCCGCCTATCAGTGCTGCCAACCAGTGCTCATCAGTGCTGCCTATCAATGCCCATCAGTGCCACCTATCAGTGCTCATCAGTGTTGACTATCAGTTCTGCCTTTCAGTGCCCATCAGTGCTGCCCATCAGTGTCACTAAATGCTGCCAATCAGTGCTACCTATCAGTGCCAATCAGTGCTGCCTATTAGTGCCAATCAGTGCAGCCTATCAGTGCCAATCAGGGCCCATCAGTGCTGCCTTATCAGTGCTGCCAATCAGTGCTGCCAATCAGTGCCCATTAGTGCCACCTATCAGTGGCCATCAGTGCTGTCAATCAGTGGTGCCTATCAGTGCCAATCATTGCTGCCAATCAGTGCAAGAGTGCAGGGATGGGGAGATGAACTGAGCAGACAGGCACATTGTCCATGGGTTGCCGGCCTGGTGAGGCACAACTGAAATCTGTTGATGTTTATTAATGCCACATGCCGATCTTTAGTAAAATAGGTAATCACCACACTACTATTTACAATAATCTACTGGAGGTAAAATAAAAAAGTGTCAGTAAAAGGCCTGCCACTAAGCACTGATATGTGTTCCCACAGCACAAAAAAAAAAGTGCATCACTAACCTACTAAACAATAACTTAACAATAATGGTGGAACCCTCTAATGTTTGAAAATCTCAATAAACTTCAATATTACCACAATACCGGTCTCTGTGATATGTAACAACACATATAATACACATCACACTGAAAATAAGACATACTGTATAAGGCCCCTTTCACAAGGGCGGACCATTCAGGTCCGCCTGTCAGTTTTTTTGGCGGACCTGAACGGGCGCTCCATACAACTCTATGGAGCGTCGGATGTCAGCGGTGACTGGGATGTCATTAAAGTTCATGTGTGTGTAAAGGCAGGTGTCCCAATACTTTTGACAATATAGTGTGTGTGTGTATATATATATATATATATATATATATATATATATATATATATACACACACACAAACGTTGAGCTTTGGGTGCACACCCTAATGAAATAGGCTGCGCATGCCTATGGATGGCTCCATTCTTCTGGAGAAAAAAGCAAATGAGAGCATTGTTGGGTGGAATACTGTGATCTCTGTAATAACCATCTGCAAATATACATTTACACATTACTTAGCAAGCATGCATCAAACATATCTGCTGCTATACATGTAGCTGCCATGATTACCGTATATCAAGGTGTGTTTGTATATATACGTAGAGCAGCACAACATTTAGGCTTCATGCCCACAGACGTTTTTAACAAGTGTGTTTTTTACAGCTTAAAAACGCCTGTCCTTGTTATTGTAAATTTAAAAAAAAAACAAAAAAAACGTCGGAGCTAAAAAACGCGACCGCGCGTTAGTGCCTTTTTTTGACGCTCGCGTTTTTTTCTGCCTAACTCCGACGCTGAGGAACGCACTGGTCCTGGTTTTTTTTTACAGCTTAAAAACGTCTATGCTGTTTGCAGCTCAAAAACGTCTAGGTGGGCATGAAGCTATAGACTAACATGGACAGGAGTTTTTAAGCTGTAAAAAACGCTCAAAAACGCGGCTGTAAAAACGTCCGTGGGCATAAGGCCTTATTCATTATCCATATCATTGTTTGTAAATAATGGCACAAAAAACCTAATCCCATAATGTGGGTAAGTTTATTTTGTTTTTGTTTATGTGCAAGTTCTACTCTAGCTTGATCTGGGAGATGAAATATATGGGTGTATATTGTAGTCTGAATCCTGTTTTAAATTTTTGACCACTTATAGAGTAGCGATTTATTTAATAGATATGTTATCAATTAAAGTACACTATTTTATTATTGGTTTGGCTTGTACTGTATATATTTTATATAGTGATCTTGTAATGCTGGTGTTTAGCTGGCTACCCCTGGGGTAGGGTGATTTTATTGTTTTCATTTCTATATATTCTTTTTTTTTTTTTTACTAAAAAACATAAATGACAACAATAAGAAGGGGTTTTCATCCTCAATATGGCAATAAAAGTATTTCTAACAAAATATAGACACAGCATTAATTTTACATAATATTAATATAACAATTATAACAAAAATTGTTGCAAAAGCTAGCTTAAGCAGCTCCAATTTTTACCATGAGTTGGACACTGGTAAATGCAATATGGTTCCTATGGGCAGGGCTGGTGCAAGACTATTTTGCACCCTAGGCGAGACCAGCTACTTGCGCCCCCCCCCCCCCTCCTTAAAAAAAAAGAATCAAAATGAATTCAATGATTTTAGCCCCAGAACTCCTGGTGGAGGGATGGAGCCAGGTGGACAGGAGAGGGGGTGCAGCAAGGTGCAGGGAGGATGGAGCCAGGTGGACAGGAGAGGGGGGTGCAGCCAGGTGGACAGGAGGGGGTGCAGCCAGGTGGGGGGAGGATGGAGCCAGGTGGACAGTAGAGGTGGGTTAGCCAGGTAAGGGGGTGGAGCCAGGTGGACGGGAGAGGGGGGTGCAGCCAGGTGGATAGAAGGGGGTGCAGCCGGGTGGGGGGAGGATGGAGCCAGGTGGACAGGAGGGAGGTGCAGTCAGGTGGACAGGAAGGGGGTGCAGCCAGGTGGACAGGAGGGGTGCAGCCAGGTGGACAGGAGTGGGGTGCAGTCAGATGGAGGAATAGAGCCAGGTGGACAAGAGAGGGGGGTGCAGCCAGGTGGAGGGGTGGAGCCAGGTGGACAGGAGAGGAGGTGCAGCCAGGTGGAGGGAGGCTATAGCCAGGTGGAGGGAGGATGGAGCCAGGTGGACAGGAGGGGGGTGTGTAGCCAGGTGGAGGGATGGAGCCAGGTGGACAGGAGGGGGGGTGTTGCCAGGTGGAGGGATGGAGCCAGGTGGACAGGAGAGGGGTGCAGCCAGGTGGAGGGATGATGGAGCCAGGTGGACAGGAGGGGGTGCAGCCAGGTGGGGGGAGAATGGAGCCAGGTGGACAGGAGGGGGGTGTAGCCAGGTGAATGGGTGGAGCCAGGTGGACAGGAGGGGGGTGTAGCCAGGTGGAGGGATGGAGCCAGGTGGATAGGAGGGGGTGTAGCCAGATGGAGGGATAGAGCCAGGTGGATAGGTGGGGGGTGTAGCCAGGTGGAGGGATGGAGCCAGGTGGATAGGTGGGGGGTGTAGCCAGGTGGAGGGATTGAGCCAGGTGGATAAGAGGGGGTGTAGCTAGGTGGAGGGATGGAGCCAGGTGGATAAGAGGGGGGTGTAGCCAGGTGGAGGGATGGAGCCAGGTGGATAGGTGGGGGGTGTAGCCAGGTGGAGGGATTGAGCCAGGTGGATAAGAGGGGGTGTAGCTAGGTGGAGGGATGGAGCTGGGTGGATAAGAGGGGGGTGTAGCCAGGTGGAGGGATGGAGCCAGGTGGATAAGAGAGGGGGTGTAGCCAGGTGGAGGGATAAAGCTAGGTGGATAGGAGGGGGGTGTAGCCAGGTGGAGGGATAGAGCCAGGTGGATAGGTGGGGGGTGTAGCCAGGTGGAGGGATGGAGCCAGGTGGATAGGAGTGGGGTGTAGCCAGGTGGAGGGATTGAGCCAGGTGCATAAGAGGGGGTATAGCTAGGTGGAGGGATGGAGCCGGGTGGATAAGAGGGGGGTGTAGCCAGGTGGAGGGATGGAGCCAGGTGGATAGGAGTGGGGTGTAGCCAGGTGGAGGGATTGAGCCAGGTGCATAAGAGCTAGGTGGAGAGATGGAGCCGGGTGGATAAGAGGGGGGTGTAGCCAGGTGGAGGGATGGAGCCAGGTGGATAAGAGAGGGGGTGTAGCCAGGTGGAGGGATGGAGCGGAGCCAGGTGGAGGGAGTCACACACACACCAGTCAAAAGGTCTGACTGGAACTTGGAAGCCTTCTTCCCCAGCGCTTCCCCCGACCACATGACAAGTTCTTACCTTCGGGCACTTCTTTCTAGCTCCCTCCACAGCGTGCAGCAGTCGGTGTCACAAGTCCCAGGATTAGGAGATGGGGTCTCCTACAGGCTGTGAGTCACAGCTCACGCACAGGAGACCTCCTCCAGCTAGTCCCCGATCTGATCAGCTGATCGTTTGGTTCCACCCCCGGGCTCCGGTGGATGACCGCGGAGAGGCTGGGTAAGCAGGGCGGGCTGCAGGAGCAGCTTTCCCTCTGGCTCCTCAAAGACAAGTGGCCCGGCGGCCTGAGCCCAGCGTGTGTCCTATGGCCAGTCCATCTCTGTCTCTGTGCACAATGCCGCTCGCCCTGCTCCTCCAATGGCTGCACGCCTGCACATCACCCAGGGAGGGAGGCGGGGCGGGGCGGACAGATAGCTAACACCCACGGCTGCTGGACATTGGTATGGTCGCCCCTGGCTCTGGGGCAGGGGGGGGATCTGCCTGCTCCTTCTCCCCGCCAAGCAACTCTGCAGCCAGCTAGATGGAGCCGCGGGAGCCGATTCCCACTACACTCTGCACCGCACCAGCCACCACCCGCCAGGGGGGAACCAATCCTGAGGGGACCCAGCGGCTGTGGCTGCGCCCCTAGGCGGCAGTGCGCCCTAGGCGGCTGCCTAGTTCGCCTAGTGGGAGCGCCGGCCCTGCCTATGGGGAATACCTTCTCTAATTCTTCCCTCAAAGAATATACATAAGCAATGGTGCATATTTACTAAAACTGGTGCACACAGAATCTGGTGCAGTAACCAATTAGCTTTTAGGTTTTATTGTCAAAGCTTAATTGAATAAGCTGAAGTTAGAAGCTGATTGGGTACTATGCACAGCTGCACCAAATTCTGTGCTCACCCGTTTTAGTAAATCTCCCTCAATTGGCCCAGTTTATCATACTCCAACATCACTTATTGCAAGCCACTCCAAGCACTACTGTGATTTGATAACGCTTGACTATGCTTGGTTTTGCTTGGGGTTTTAATAGTTGATTTACAAATGACATCATTCACAGAAATACCATACCAAATACCACATATCGTACATACTCTAGAGAGGTCAACAGGAAATCATGAGAAATTATTTCTCAAGATTTCCTTTGCCTTTAAAAAACATTTGGTAGAGAAAAGGACAAAGGGGATTTTAATGGTGCCACAAATATATACAAATAATATATGTTTTTGAATAAAAAATTATTTTAGTTTAGGCAAAAAATCATAAAAAGAGAGAGAATAAAGATAACTCTCTATGACATTCATAAAATCATCACAATTGATAAAGACAATATATGTAGCTATATAAATGCCTGTCATAAATTAGCTACAAAAAACATTTACAGGGAACATTTACAGAGAATACATATAAGATATACAGAATAAACAAGAATTAAATAACAAATAATAATACATATGAATGAATAACATTAGATGAAATATATAAATAAAGATACATATATGAGAGAAAACAACATAATGGGGCATAATACATACCCCAGTTGAATTGGTCTTGGGTTATTAGGGGTCTCAGAGAGGGGAATGAGTATATTGATAGTAGGAAACTTACCGTATATACTCGAGTATAAGCCGAGTTTTTCAGCTCATTTTTTGGGCTGAAAATGCCCCCCTCGGCTTATACTCGAGTCGTTTTTTTGCGCCTGATCTCCCAGACTTTGCGGACCCGGTACCGGCCAAACTTCGCAAACATGTAGCCCCACACTTCCTCTACAAGTATGCAAAGTTTGTTGTCTGGGAGACCTACAGCCGAGGAGCACCGATTTTTCAAAGCCGGGCACCCCTTCCATAGACTCCCATGTTAAACATCAGTCTAGTCATGGACACAGTGAGGCATGGGCACAGTGAGGCATGTACATGGACACAGTGAGGCAAAGTGAGGCATGTAGATGGACACCCTAGGCTTATACTTGAGTCAATACGTTTTCCCATTTTTTTGTGGTAAAATTAGGTGCCTCGGCTTATATTCGGGTCGGCTTATACTCAAGTACATACGGTACCTGTCATATATGTGATAATTGGTTATATTTAACTCCTATCGTTCAGATAAAAAAATCTAATAAGGGAGCATCAAAGTCCAGCCATGGGGAACCTGGGGGAGCACCAGAAAAACAATTTCAAGGAAATTCCTACAAAATATATATGTATATAATAAATACAGAAATAGGGAAAGTTATTGGCTCACAAGATTTCTGGTAGGATTTCTAGTAGGATCAACAGGTACATTTTTTCACTTAGTAAACAAATTATAATTAAAGCGGTTGTATACCCGCTGAACGTTTTTTTTATTTTTTTTTAACCCTGTAAAGCAAAAGGCATAATGAGCTAGTATGCACCGCATACTAGCTCATTATGAAATACTTACCTTAGAACGAGAACTTACCTGGTCCACGCTGAGGTAGCCGACATGTTGCCTCGGCATGTCTACCGGGTATCGCGGCTCCAGCGCTCTGAGTGGCTGGAGCCGCGATGTCGGCACTCCCACGCATGCGCGCGGGAGACTTCTTTCCGGCGAGGTCTGGCGGCTGCCGGGCCTTAAGCCGAAAATCCCCTGTGCGCATGCGCCACTGCATTCAGCGGCTCATTGCAAGGGGAATATCTCCTAAACCATAAAGTTTTAGGAGATATTTTTTTTACCTACAGGTAAGCCTTATTATAGGCTTACCTGTAGGTAAAAGTTAAAAATGTACCTATACAACCGCTTTAATAGATTAATTATATAATAATTGTGTATAGTATCTGCCCCCACCCCATGAGGCCACCCTTGCACCAGCTGTCTGCACCCCTATGTGCCCCCCTCCCCTGCAACACTGACAGCTTCCATTCTCTTCTCTCCCACCGGCAGCAGACATACAAGGGGGTTGGTTTCACAATGGAGAGCAGGGAGGGGGCAAGTAAATATGTAATATTTTTCGGCCCCTTCCTTTCCTGAATAAACACAGTGAGCGATCAGTAACAATTTCTCCTGTGTCCATTCATCACTGAAGTATAGTAAACTGTGTCTTCTATGCTTCACTGTATGAATGAATATAATGCCTCCTCACAACCTGCTGTAACACCACACTAATGCCCTGTACACACGATCGGTTTTACCGATGAAAACAGTCCGATGGACTTTTTTCATCGGACAAACCGATCGTGTATGGGCCCCATCGGTCTTTTTTCCATCGGTGAGAAAAAATAGAACATGTTTTAAATTTATCCGATGGAAAAAAAAACGATAGCAAATTCCGATAGTCTGTGTGGAACTCCATTGGAGAAAAAACCCACACAGGCTCAGAATCAAGTCGACGCATGCTCAGAAGCATTGAACTTAATTTTTCTCAGCTCGTCGGAGTGTTTTATGTCACGGCGTTTGGGACGGTCGGATTTTTGACTGATGGTGTGTAGGCAAGACTGATGGAAGTCAGCTTCATCGGAATTCTGATGGAAAAATCCATCGGATTTGAATCCATAGGAAATCCGATCGTGTGTACAGGGCATTACACTGCTTTGCACTTGCAGATATTCATTTGAATGGGTCTTGTTCAATGAGGCTCTAATTTTTACCATGATTTTGAAGCATAGCATCACAGCCATGGCATGTGTATACCCCTAATCACTGCCTCTGTTGCTAAAGGCAGTAGTGATTGGTAAAAGTGCAGTTCAACTATAGGGTTTTACCGCGGCTCTGGCCACTCACAGTGCCAGAGTCCGCAAACTCGGAAGAAATGCAGAGGGAACAGGTCAGCCCCCTTGGCAGTGACTGGGCAAACTGCTGGAGCTTCGTTCTAAGGTAAGTATTTCATAATGTGCTAGTATGCGCTGCATACTAGCACATTATGCTATTGTCTTGCAGGGTTTTTTCTTTGTTTTTTATTTTTTTGGGGCGATTTTTTTTGGAGCTTCGTTCTAAGGTAAGTATTTCATAATGTGCTAGTATGCGATGCATACTAGCACATTATGCTATTGTCTTGCATGGTTTTTTCTTTGCGGTTTTCTTTTTTTTGGCCAATTTACTACCGCTTTAAGGAAAACCAGTATTCAGATGATAGAAAATACCATTTCAAATCACAAATTTTAAGTCATTATTTAAATTAAATAAATTGTGATTTTGTGTACAATTTATTTTTTATTTTTGCATACATTTGCATGCAGAAGAATGATGATGATGAAAATTTAGGAGACAAATGTCTTGATGTTTCTATCTTGATTTAAAGGGTAAGTTCACCTTTTGTAACATGTTACACCCAATTTCAGGGAATATCATGTAACATGTTACAAATGTACCGACTCCCCCCCCCCCCATTCCCCAACACCCCATCTTGGCAGTGAACGGCCTGGCCGCCATTAATTCACAGTGTTCTGTGAGTGACTGGACTACAGCTATCGACAGCCTTGTCAGCTTGTAGTCCATTGATTCTTCAGTGTAAAATTGCCTGACAGCTTACATAGACAGTCTGCAGGAGACCTGCATGGCATCAGCGATCTGCTGGTACAATGCTCTCCAGGCTCCTAAAATGAAAACATTAGTAAATGCTAATTTTTTACCTGCAAAAAAATGTGCATTTATTATTTCTTGTTAAAAGGTGAACTTATCCTTTAACATTGATTAGATACTATTGCAGATCCCCATAGGAAATTCTGAACTAGAGGCATAAATATTCATTATTGGCTTCAATATTAAGAACATGGTATAAATCTTCTTTTTATGAAGTATTTTCAAAGATGGTTAAAAAACCTGGCAAATGTGAAAATAAACAATACAATGTAAATGTCATCTCTTGGCATTTTTTTAAATTCTTTATAAGAATGATATATATCTATGCATGTATTTTAACTACAAATTTTAAGAACAAAACTTCTGTTTTAGAGATATTTCTAAATATTGGAAGTTTGAGAGGTTGCAGCCATTAGAAAAATCGGATTAACACAATCACAGAATAAAATTCCTCTATATATGGAGTTTGACGTTAGCATATTGAAACAAAAGGCGCCTCTGGCATTTGAAAATTCACACAGTGCGTTCTGTCCAGCTACAGACTTTATTGCTTTTGTGGTTGCTATAGAAACATTGGTATCTAAAACACTCAATAGTCAAGACCTGTACTTAAGAGACAACAAAGGTATACTTCTATATCTTTTTTTTTTTTGTTTGCATCTAGCCAAGGTTATTTACAGTACAAGGAATTTCTTTAAAAAAAAAAAAAAAACATATTTGTATTCACAGAACTAGTTTTATAAATTCAGCTTCTTAATTGAAGGTTTAAAAAGAGTTAAAAGATTTTCCTGTTACATAACCAAAAAAAAATGTTAATTCATAAATACAAATGGGTTATCCCATTTCATCAGAAATTCGTTTTTTTCTCACTATTAAAATCATGTTTAACCACTTAAGGACCGCCTCACGCCAATATACGTCGGCAGAATGGCACGGCTGGGCACAAGCATGTACAGGTACATCCTCTTTAAGAAGTTCAGCTGTGGGTCGCTCGCACGCCGCCGCCAGCGCGCTCGCAACCCGGTCCTGAGCTCCGTGACCGCGCCCCCGGGACCCGCGGACCCAATTGCCGCCAGTGTCCCGCGATCGGGTCACAGAGCTAAAGAACGGGGAGAGGTAATTGTAAACAAACCTTTCCCCGTGCTTCCTAGTGTGAGTGTCACTGATCGTCTGTTCCCTGTCATAGGGAACGACGATCAGTGACGTCACACGCCAAGCCACGTCCCCACACAGTAGTAATCACTCCCTAGGAAACACTTAAAGTGGTTGTAAACCCCCTTTTGCAACTTGCACCTACAGGTAAGCCTAGATTAAGGCTTACCTGTAGGTGCAAGAAATATCTCCTAAACCTACACGGTTTAGGAGATATTTTCTAAAAATTACATTGCTCCGTGTCTACGGCGCATGTGCGCCGTAGACAACGGCGCATTCATGGGGTTAATCCCATTCACAAATCCGGCTAAGTCCCAGCATTCTCCGACTTCTCAGACGGATTCAACGGCTCCCGCGCGCATGCGTGGAGTCACGTCTTCGCCGCTCCGACCAATCACAGCGCCGGAGCGGCGCTGTGATTGGCTGGAGCAGCGATACCCGGAAGTAACCTTCCGGCTATCGCCGCAGCGATGGCTGCGGCTGGAGAGGGAGACGAGGACAGCTTCGGGGGCCCCGATCTAAGGTAAGTGATGCATAATGAGCTATTATGCTAGTCATATTAGCTCATTATGGCTTTCTCTTACAGGTAGTTTAAAAAAAAAAAATTCAGGGGTTTACAACCACTTTAACCCCTTTAGCGCCCCCTACAGGTTAACCCCTTCACTGCCAGTGTCATTTTCACAGTAATCAGTGCATTTTTATAGCACTGAACGCTGTAAAAATGACAATGGTCCCAAAATGGTGTCAAAAGTGTCCGATGTGTCCGCTATAATGTCGCAGTCATGATAAAAATCGCTGATCGCCGACATTACTAGTAAAAAAAAAAAATTATTAATAAAAATGCCATAAAACTATCCCCTATTTTCTAGACGCTATAACTTTTGCGCAAACCAATCAATAAACGCTTATTGCGATTTTTTTACCAAAAATATGTAGAAGAATACGTATCGGAGTAAACTGAGGAAAATTTTTTTTTTTATATATTTTTGGGGGATATTTATTATAGCAAAAAGTAAAAAATATAAAAAAAAAATTTAAATTGTCTCTTATAGCGAAAAAAATTAAAGCCGCAGAGGTGATCAAATACCACCAAAAGAAAGCCCTATTTGTGGGAAAAAAAGGACGTCAACTTTTTTTTCGGAGCCACGGCGCACGACCGTGCAATTGTCAGTTAAAGCGACGCAGTCCTGAATCGCAAAAAGGGGCCTGGTCCTTTAGCAACAAAATGGTCCGGGGCTTAAGTGGTTAAATGTATAACATGGCTTTCCTATAATTATTGTAAGCTTCATCTTGTCAAGTAAAAGTGTCTTTTTTGTACCGTCACTGGACTAGGAGAACTGGGATCTGGGATCTCAGACTGTAAAGTGTCAAAAGTACAGTTCCAGGTATAACAAGGGAGCATAGTCTAGAGCAGTGGTTCTCAACTCCTCAGGGCCCACTAACAGGCCAGTTTTGCCAGATAACTGAAATACATCACAGATGATATCATTTGCTGCTCACTGATTGCAGTATTCTAGTCTGCATCTCCCCAAGGTAATACTTAAAATCTGGCCTGTTGGTGGGTCCCGAGGACAGGAGTTGAGAACCTCTGGTCTAGATAGATCAGCTCAGCATTAGCACATGAAACTACAAAACAGCACCATTTTTACTGCCATTTTGGATGGCAGCCATATTGGGTATCAGTTTTGAGCCAAGTTAATTGGCTAAAAAAAAAAAAAAAAAAAACATCCATGCAACAGACAAGAAAAATTGGAAAAAAAAAAAAGTGACCAAATCAGGTACTGTATCAGGTCTTCAGGAAGGAGAATAGCTTAAAGTAACCCATTCCGTTCCTCTTGCTATCCCATCTTTTTGTGAACCCTCTTTCATGTCACAGCTCACTAGATAGTAGCTGTAAAATCACTGCTTGAAAATACACTTTATTTACTTTCCTTTTTCACTTTCTCCTATTTCATCTTTTCTTAATGGCTGGAATTGTTTATTTATTTTTTCTGTTGGCTGAGGTCAGCCATTAAAAATCTATATAATAGTCATCCTAGCCAGATAGGAAAGGAGGGGTGATGTCAATGTATCCAGAGACTGTGAACTGAGTTTACTATCAAAAGTCTGAATTCCAGCTAGAGATTTACAGCCTCTATCTAATGATTGCTAGAGAGTAGTTATATGAAAGAGGAAGCAATAAAGAGCTTACAGCAGCCTCTATAACCTGGTGCTTATAGATTGGATACCAAGCTGAATGGCATTGTTTAGTTTAAGTGCAAGCTACACTAGCAACAGTATATCACGGACTCCATAGTAAGCCAGATCCAAGTCACCAATAGACATTTATTCTCCAAAACATTTCAGCATACAAGTCATCACTCTTTGGCCTTGAAGTGCAAATGGTGTCAAAAGCGTCCGATCTGTCTGCCGCAATGTCGCAATCCCGCTAAAAATCGCTGATCATCACCATTACTAGTAAAAAAATAAAACTGTATATACTCGAGTATAAGCCGAGTTTTTCAACACATTTTTTGTGCTGAAAATGCCCCCCTCGTCTTATACTCGAGTCACCATTTTGCGCCTGCTCTCCCAGACTTTGAGGACCCTTTACCGGCCAAACTTGGCACACATCTAGCCCCCTTTTTTCTCTACAAGTGTGCAAAGTTTGTTGTCCGGGGGACCTACGGCCAGGGAGCACCGATTTTTCAAAGGCGGGCACCCCTTCCATAGACTCCCATGGTAAACGGTCATTTCTCTGGTAACTCTGGGGACCCGGTAACGGCCGGTAGTAGGTCCTCTGGACCCGAAACTTGGCACACATGTAGCCCTATTTCTCTTCTATAAGTGTACAAAGTCTTTTGTCTGAGCGAGCTATGGCCGGGGAGCACCAATTTTTCAAATCCGGGCACCCCTTCCATGGACTCCCATGTTAAACGTCAGTCTAGTCATGGACACGGTGAGGCATGGGCACAGTGAGGCATGGACACAGTGAGGCATGGACACAGTAAGGTATGGACACAGTGAGGCATGGGCACAGTGAGGCATGCACATGGACACAGTGAGGCAAATTGAGGCACAGTGAGGCATGCAGATGGACACCCTAGGCTTATACTCAAGTCAATAAGTTTTCCCAGTTTTTTGTGGTAAGATTAGGTGCCTCGGCTTATATTCGGGTCTGCTTATACTCGAGTACATACAGTAATAATAAAAATGCCATCAATCTATCCTCTATTTTGTAGACGCTATAACTTTTGCGCAAACCAATCAATATACGCTTATTGTGATTCTTTTTACCAAAAATATGTAGAAGAATATATATCGGTCTAAACTGATGAAAAAAATATTATTATTTTTTTTTTTCATTTGGGATATTTAGTATTGCTCTTTTTTTGTTCATAGCGCAAAAAATAAAAACAGCAGAGGTGATCAAATACCACCAAAAGAAAACTCTATGTGTGGGGAAAAAAAGGACGTCAATTTTGTTTCGGAACCACGGTGCACGACCGCGCAATTGTCAGTTAAAGCGACGCAGTCCTGAATCGCAAAAAGGGGCCTGGTCCTTTAGCAACAAAATGGTCCGGGGCTTAAGTGGTTAAATGTATAACATGGCTTTCCTAGAATTATTGTAAGCTTCATCTTGTCAAGAACCTTGGATAGAGAATACAATTTGAAAAGGACGTCAATTTTGTTTGGGTACAGCATCGCAGTTGTTAGATAAAGCAACGCAGTGCCGTATCGCAAAAAATTGCCTGGCCATTAAGGGGCAAACCTCAAAACAACTTTTGTAGCATTCCTGGCCATAGCTTCTTGTAATTATCAGCACTGAACTTCTGCCACCTGCTGTTTAGTCATCTGCCCTCATCAGTCGGCTATAAGGAGAGACCAGAACTTCAAACCTGCACTATATAAAAATGTTTGGCTGCTTTGGCATGCACTGTAAAGCAGTGGTTCTCAACCTCAGTCCTCAAGTACCCCTAATGGGCCATGTTTTGGGAACTTCCCTTAGATAAAATAGCTCTTATCAATACTATGTTATTGATATTGATTTAAAGCAGCTGTGCAAAGTAAAGGAAAACCTGAAATGTATAGTGGTCTGTCTGACTCTGACCTTTGTCATGCCTTGAATTATTCTTGTAAAAAAATGTATCTGC
The DNA here is from genome assembly GCA_029206835.1 of Rana muscosa. NCBI lineage: Eukaryota > Metazoa > Chordata > Amphibia > Anura > Ranidae > Rana > Rana muscosa. The sequence continues at coordinate 705,146,185 of CM055118.1, forward strand.
ATTTGTACCTAGCTTGTCTGTGCATATCCTGATCATAGAAAGAAAAAAGCCCTAGGGCTAACGTTGCGCTGGAGAAGCAATTAAAATTAATAAAGTGATCAGTGATCCAAGGACAGCAGCTAGCATAAATAGCTAAATACTAAAACTATACAAAACATAAAAAACAAAGGTATGCAGCGCTGAAATAAGATCTCCAAAATTAAATTAGGAGAACATAAAATAGGTTGATAATCAACTAAATAGTTAAACACAAAATATAAAATAAATTATAAATAAGTGCAGTAGTGAACCACGAAAAATTATTAAATAAAAAAATATTAACAATAAAAATAATGTTAATAACTAATCCGTGAAGAAATTCATAAACAAAGTCCTTAAAAAATAAACAACAATCCAATGTGAAGTGAAGTGTTCCAAAGAAAAGAAGAAAGCTTGCTCCCAAACGTGAAGTAATGGATACAATGGTGACACCCGGGTGAGAAAGATATATATCCTGCTTACCAGATGCTCATGACTGCATCCAACAGTCTCACCCAGCATAGGGAAATTAGGCTTCCCCCACAGCCTTAAAATTCAATGGTGTAGATTCCTCGTCCAACCTTAAACTCAGGCATAAAAGAAGAATTCCATAGGGTAGTATGTCAAACCAGCTTAGTTTATTAAAAAGTATTGCACTTACAATGTCGAAGATCGTTGAAAGCAGTAATCACAATACAACGATATGGCAGTAACAGCTCCGGCGTTCGTCTGTGTCTCTCGTTCCTGTATGTTCCGCGGCACTTCCTCGTATTCAAAAAATGCGTGATGACGTCACTGGCCCCCTACACGTTTCGTCACGATAGGACTTCAACTGGGGATTGGCTGAAGTGAACGTCAGCACGCTGAAGATATATATACATAACAGCGCCATTTTGAAAATTGGCAAGCCGTTAAAATACAGCGGAGAAAAAGGGCAAACCATTGAATGGCTAATAATACACAGGAAACAAAAGATTATAGACAGGAATTAATAGCGCCATCTTGTGGCTAATTAGAAAAGTGCAGCAGTGCATAACAGAAATAGGAGATGAACACAGACCCACGCTCACAGCTAACATGACATATAAAATGAATAAACTAAATAGTTAAAACGCTGGTAATCAAATATAGGATAAATATAAATCAAAATACATAAATCCTACAAACATCCAATATTGAAATAAAAAATGTATGTTTAATAGTTAAAAGCGAATAAAAATATATATATAAATATATATATAAAAAAATTTGTTAAGAATTATTAATAAAACAATTAATATCCCAATCCACATTGAGGCCAAAGGGTCTAAAAGATTTCATGAGAAATATCCATCTCGTCTCAGATCTAGAAATAGCTCTCACCATATTGGTCCCTCTCCAATGTGGACTGAGAGACTGGATAGCTAAAAATTTGGTTCCCTTAATCTGACGATTGTGATGTTTATCATAATGTTTAGATAAATTATGTTTAGGAAAACCTCTCAAGATATTGCCTACATGTTCATTTAAGCGTATGTGCAACTCTCTTTTCGTACGTCCTATATATTGTTTGGAGCAAGGGCATTGAATCAAGTACACTACATACTTGGTAGAACAGGTAATGAATGAATCAATCTCATAAGTTTTATTGGTCACAGTAGATGAAAAACTTTCCTGTTTACGGCCTATAGATGAATTGATCTTACATATGCTACATTTACGGCAGGGAAAGTAACCCTTCATATTTTGAAAAAAGGACAATCTCTTGGGTGGATCAATAACATTAGGAGCCAGAGTCAATCTAAGAGGTGGTGCACCTCTATAGATCATCACTGGTTGTTCCGGAATGACAGGACCCAGAATCCCGTCACTCCGCAACACGTCCCAATGTTTTTTAAAGATTTTTTTAAATAGAAAAATGTTGATCAGAAAATCTCGTAATCATTGACCACCCAAATCTTTCCACAGAAGAATCTTCTTTAATTTTCCTTAATAACAAAGAATCTATATCCATCCCAGCAACATTACTGATAGTTTTGTCAATTACAGAAGCCTGATAACCCTTACTTATAAATCTTTGCTTCAGTACATCAGCCTGTACATGAAACTCAGAAATATCTGTACAGTTACGTCTAATTCTTTGGAATTGACCTTTGGGAACAGCCGCAAGCCAGGATTTATGATGGCAACTGTGGGTGGGAATGAAAGCATTCCGATCTGTATCTTTGAAAAACGTGCTAGTAGTGAGACGCCCCTCTTTAACAACAATGTTAAGGTCTAAAAAGTGTATCTGAGTATCACTCACTGTATGTTCCAAAAAAATGCCTCTATTGTTTTCATTCAATTGCAAAAAGAAATTATCTAGAGATGGAATGTCACCCTCCCAGATAAGGATCACATCATCGATGTATCTTTTCCAGAACAACAGTTCTTTAGGGGGATTGGCATAAATGGCTTCTAGTTCCCAATGGGCCATAAAAAGGTTTGCCAAACTAGGGGCAAACTTTGCCCCCATCGCAACACCCCTGGTTTGTAAAAAGAAATTTCCACCGAACCAGAAATAATTGTGGCTCGTGGCAAACCGTATTAACTCCATAATGAAATCTCTGTGTAAGCAGGGAAGAGAGGGATCACGTTGAAGATAAAATTCCACAGCTTCAAAACCATGTTGGTGAGAGATGATAGTATAAAGGGAGGCTACGTCTGCCGTGGCCAGGACGCAACCTTCCTTCCATTGAAAATCGCCCAATAAATTGAGAACTTGTGTGGTGTCTCGCAAATATGCTGGAGTAGTAACCACCAAAGGCTGTAAAAAATGGTCCACATACCTACTAATCCTAGACGTGACAGAGTCTATGCCGCTTATAATAGGGCGGCCAGGTGGATTAATGGAGTTTTTATGCAACTTGGGTAAGTAATAAATTACCGGCACTCTGGGAGTGATAGGAATCAGATGCATACGTTCCTTTTTGTTAAGGATCTCCCTTTCAAATCCATATTCGATAAGGGTGGATAACTCTTTTCTATATTTGACAGTGGGATTGGAGGGCAGGGGAGTGTATGTGGATTCATCTGACAATAATCTACGCATCTCTACAGCATAATGGGATTTATCTAAAACCACTATACCCCCTCCTTTATCTGCTGGACGTATCAGAATATCTTTACGTTCACAAATTTGTTTAATATACTGTTGATGTACATCCCTACCTCTCTTCTTGGGAACCTTTAATGCTAAAAGGTCATGAAGAACTAATTCTTTAAAAACTTGTACTGAGGGCGCTATAAAACCAGGTGGATTAAAAAGTGAGGCATTCCTCAGGTCAGTATGCTGAATGGAGGGGTTATCTGATATGCTGATCGTCTGATTATTATTAGAACAAGTGAGAGCTCTCTGGGCAATCTGACTCCGATTATCAATGGAGTTCAGCATAAAATGCCTCTTGATGTTCATTTTTCTAATAAATTTGTGAACATCAATGAATGTCTCGAATTTATTCAGCTTCCGTGGAGGAGCGAATTTCAAACCATGACTTAAAACTCGTTGTTCACCCTCAGAAAGTGTCGCCGTGCTCAAATTGTTGATTACGAGATTTTCTGATCAACATTTTTCTATTAAAAAAATCTTTAAAAAACATTGGGACGTGTTGCGGAGTGACGGGATTCTGGGTCCTGTCATTCCGGAACAACCAGTGATGATCTATAGAGGTGCACCACCTCTTAGATTGACTCTGGCTCCTAATGTTATTGATCCACCCAAGAGATTGTCCTTTTTTCAAAATATGAAGGGTTACTTTCCCTGCCGTAAATGTAGCATATGTAAGATCAATTCATCTATAGGCCGTAAACAGGAAAGTTTTTCATCTACTGTGACCAATAAAACTTATGAGATTGATTCATTCATTACCTGTTCTACCAAGTATGTAGTGTACTTGATTCAATGCCCTTGCTCCAAACAATATATAGGACGTACGAAAAGAGAGTTGCACATACGCTTAAATGAACATGTAGGCAATATCTTGAGAGGTTTTCCTAAACATAATTTATCTAAACATTATGATAAACATCACAATCGTCAGATTAAGGGAACCAAATTTTTAGCTATCCAGTCTCTCAGTCCACATTGGAGAGGGACCAATATGGTGAGAGCTATTTCTAGATCTGAGACGAGATGGATATTTCTCATGAAATCTTTTAGACCCTTTGGCCTCAATGTGGATTGGGATATTAATTGTTTTATTAATAATTCTTAACAAATTTTTTTATATATATATTTATATATATATTTTTATTCGCTTTTAACTATTAAACATACATTTTTTATTTCAATATTGGATGTTTGTAGGATTTATGTATTTTGATTTATATTTATCCTATATTTGATTACCAGCGTTTTAACTATTTAGTTTATTCATTTTATATGTCATGTTAGCTGTGAGCGTGGGTCTGTGTTCATCTCCTATTTCTGTTATGCACTGCTGCACTTTTCTAATTAGCCACAAGATGGCGCTATTAATTCCTGTCTATAATCTTTTGTTTCCTGTGTATTATTAGCCATTCAATGGTTTGCCCTTTTTCTCCGCTGTATTTTAACGGCTTGCCAATTTTCAAAATGGCGCTGTTATGTATATATATCTTCAGCGTGCTGACGTTCACTTCAGCCAATCCCCAGTTGAAGTCCTATCGTGACGAAACGCGTAGGGGGCCAGTGACGTCATCACGCATTTTTTGAATACGAGGAAGTGCCGCGGAACATACAGGAACGAGAGACACAGACGAACGCCGGAGCTGTTACTGCCATATCGTTGTATTGTGATTACTGCTTTCAACGATCTTCGACATTGTAAGTGCAATACTTTTTAATAAACTAAGCTGGTTTGACATACTACCCTATGGAATTCTTCTTTTATGCCTGAGTTTAAGGTTGGACGAGGAATCTACACCATTGAATTTTAAGGCTGTGGGGGAAGCCTAATTTCCCTATGCTGGGTGAGACTGTTGGATGCAGTCATGAGCATCTGGTAAGCAGGATATATATCTTTCTCACCCGGGTGTCACCATTGTATCCATTACTTCACGTTTGGGAGCAAGCTTTCTTCTTTTCTTTGGAACACTTCACTTCACATTGGATTGTTGTTTATTTTTGATGGACTTTGTTTATGAATTTCTTCACGGATTAGTTATTAACATTATTTTTATTGTTAATATTTTTTTATTTAATAATTTTTCGTGGTTCACTACTGCACTTATTTATAATTTATTTTATATTTTGTGTTTAACTATTTAGTTGATTATCAACCTATTTTATGTTCTCCTAATTTAATTTTGGAGATCTTATTTCAGCGCTGCATACCTTTGTTTTTTATATCCTGATCATAGGCCCGATTCCATTGCTATTTTTAGTAATTGCTTTGTTTACTTGTGTGCAACCTGAACCACTGTCATCAGACTGATAACTCTGTTACTGTGTGTTATTTGTTCTGACCATCTGTCTATGGACTTACATCGATCTAGCGTCTACTCTGTCTCTTGTCAGCATTTACCCCTGACAACATAGAAGCTCTACCCAACTCCGTGGCATGTCTTCTTATCATGGCATAGCTGAACAGCTCAGAAAAAAAAAAAAATTTAAATGTAATTTGAGCATCAGCATAATATAGTAGGAGGTAGAAACAGACAGGCACAATATTTTTTTCATAGTTTTCATCAACTGAATCATGTATTCGTCACTCCTATGTTACATAGAAAAGGAGCTATCATTGTATTAGTCTTACTCTTCTTCTCTGGCATTATTGTGGTATGTGTCATAGTATGGTGCATGCGTAGTGAACACTAGAAGAATAACTTACTTGTTGTGCCACCACAACTGTGACAGCAGGGCAATTAAAAGCTTCAGTTCAGGGAGGGGGGAGGCTGTGAGTATAGGTAGCTCAGTTAGGGAAGGAGGCAGTGCCAGGACAAGGTCATCCAAAGCCCAGGGCAAATATGCCAAACTGTGTCCCCCCCAGGCCCCAGGTAGCATAAAGGTTGACATGTGGTTAATGGTACTGAGCACAATACACATGTAACATATGAGCTTAACCTCTCTGGCAGTATGATTCTGTCTGGAATTATGTACCAAAAGCGGTACAATTATTTTGCATGGAAATTTTGTGTTATGTATTGTAGGCTTGCAATTCTTAGTAATTACTTACTTAACCCTGACCAAACAAGAGTCTAGTAGACATACCGGGTATGATAAAGTTGGAAACACAAAATCATAAATTATAATATAATAAATACCTATAAATAATTATAACAAATAGTAATGTAATTATAATAAAAATTATTCAATAATGTAATCAAATCAAAAACACTGAAATTTGCTCAGTTGCAGAATTGTCGCTGTCATTAGGTTTAGTGTTTGATGACAAATTTCCCCACAAATCGCTATCGCTCAATTCTGCAAGTGATTCTAATTTATTATCGCTGTTTTCTAGCTGGTCTAAAACCACTTTTGTCATAAAGGAACACTTTTTGGTTGCTATGGACAATCTCCAGTTTCCAGGCAGAAAGAAAAGTTTTTATAATATAAAAGTGCATGCAGGGCACTGGACAGACCACTAGGGACAAAGGGGATGTGTTATTATTTGATACAGTACTGTAATCAGTAAGATTACAGTATACTGTATGTGTATTGTGTTTTTCACTTTTTGAATTTGACAACGAACTCCGCCCCCGTGCGCCTCAACAAAAACAAAAACCGCTCAGGTGTGGACATTCTCCAGGTGACTATCTCCTCCCAACAGCCAAGGGTGCAGGCAATGAAATTTCAGGCAAAACAAAAGATCAACTCTTCTGGACAGCAGCACTCCAATAAAAAGCCTTTATTATGTAAAATCTTCTGGTTAGAGCTGACTAGTTTCACACATAGAGCTATGATTAAACACTAAGAAAGTGTGAAACTAGTCAGCTCTAACCAGAATTTTGTGACTTGCTGTGCTGTATTTGGATTTTTGAAGATTTTACATAATAAAGGCTTTTTATTGGAGTGCTGCTGTCCAGAAGACTTGATCTTTTGTTTTGCCCGTGCGCCTCAACGTCGCAGGGAACGTATCTAGGCACTCGGCAGTGTGGATCGAGCGAGACACGGCTCGCACACACTGCGGGAGGACATCGCAGGATCCAGGGAACAAGGTAAGTAACATCCCCTGGATACTGCAATGCGATCCCGAGTCAGGCTCGGGGTTACCGCTCTTAGCATAAAAAACTCACCCCGAGCCAGACTCTGGAATACCGCCAAGAGGGTTAAGAGTGGTACAGAATCTATTCTGCAGTAAAAATATAAAGGGTAACGGTGACAAGAAATGTATGGGGAAAAAAACTGCCTTTGTGTTGGTGTTATTGCTAAAAGGAAAAAATGTCCAGGAATCATTGGCGTCACTAAAAGGAAAAGATGCCCCTGGTGGTGGTGTCACTAGAAGGAAAAACGTCCCTGCATTGGTGAAGTCAGACTAATTTGGTAATGATAATAGGGGGGGGAGGAAGCTGGGAGGGTGAGGGCTCTGTGGGGTGCATTTAAAGTGGAACTAAACTCATTAAACTTACCTAGTCTCTAAACATCTGGACCCCTTGCTGGTGCCAGTATCTTCTCTCCTGGCACCTGGGCATTTGACAATTCCATTGGCCCGGCTTGGGCTCACATGTGCAGGTGCCAGTCATACCCGCACAGAAGGACTGTGCCAGCACATATGCACAACTGCACAACGTGCAATATGCAGGGGTGTCAAACTCAATTACATCACAGGCAGCATCAGTGGTATGATTGCCCTCAAAGGGCCAGTTGTATCTGGGCTGTACTACGTACAGAGTGAGGGGTTCAGGAGTACGTTACGTACAGAGTTCAGGGTTTAGGGGCGCACTATGTATAGAGTGCAGGGTTCAGGAATATGTTACATACATAGTTACATAGTGAGTCAGGTTAAAAAAAGACACATCCAGTTCAACCATAGAAAAAAAAAATATATATCATACAATCCCATGACCCCATTCTATACCACAGTTGATCCAGAGGAAGGCGGAAAACCCCAGCAGAGCATGATCCAATATGCTACAGCAGGGCAAAAAGTTCCTTCCTGATCCCCCGAGAGGCAATCGGATTTTCCCCGGATTAACTTTACCTATAAATGTTAGTACCCAGTTATATTATGTACATTTAGGAAAGAATCCAGGCCTTTGTTAAAGCAATCTACTGAGCTTGCCAGAACCACCTCTGCAGGGAGTCTATTCCACATTTTCACAGCTCTTACTGTGAAGAAACCTTTCTGTATTTGGAGGTGAAATCTCTTTTCCTCTAGACGTAAAGTGTGTCCCCTTGTCCTTTGTGTTGACCGTAAAGTGAATAACTCAACACCAAGTTCACTATATGGACCCCTTATGTACAATATTTGTACATGTTTATCATATCCCCCCTTATTCTCCTCTTCTCAAGAGTGAATAAATTCATATTAATAAAAACATACAGTGCAAAGTTCAGGAATACATTATGTACAGAGTGCAGAGTTGGGGGATGGCTTGTGTACAGTGTTCAAGGGTGCACTACGTAGAAAAGCATGGTTTAGGGGTCCGCTATGTACAGAATGCAAATTTCAGGGGTGTGCTGTGTACAGAGTGTAGGGTGTGCAACCCCCAACCCCAAACCCCCCCACCCAAAGCTTCCTCACATCTTTCTCCTACCTGGCCCTGGCTCTCCTACCTACCTCCCTATGTAGACGGCTCTGCCTCGTCTTGCATGGAGATCATTCTCTCTCTCTCTCTGGAGATCTGTCCCTGCCATAAGCACATGCAGGGATCTGTTAGATCTGGGAGCCGCTGAGCTTTTAGGCTGAATTTAGACACACAAAAGTTGAACCCAGAACACCATTTCTCCCTCTCATAGACACACTACTTTCCACAGAGCCACACAGGGTCCCTTAGTTAAAGTGGAACTGAAGCCTTCTGTGTTTGCAAGTGACAGCGGGGAGCTGGGAGCAGGAACAGAGTGTGAGAGCCAGAGGTGGCGGAATGGCGTTCCGGCATGTTCCGGCTGCAAAACTGGGTGCAAGGACCACATGACATAGCTTGGTGGGCCAGATTCAGCTCACAGGCCTTGTGTTAGACATATGTGCCTCACAGGACTGTAAGCATTGCATGTCTTTTCTGCAATAATAGCCTGCCTGCTTACAGTCTATTATAGGAAGTCTTCAGTTCTACTTTAACTAAAGGGGCCTGTGTGGCTCTGAGGAAGTTAGGGTGGCAATGAGAGGGAGAAATTATGTTCTGGGTCTAACTTTTGTGTGTCTTTAGTAAGTCAGCCTAAAAGCCAGATTTCTTGTAACATTTTAGCAGCTAAATACAAATATGCCAAGACAGTTTAAATCACTGCAGAGATTTTCAGACATTTGTGACAGAGATGAAAGAACAGGTGTAAATGATCACGGACTCTGAAATTGTATCGTAGCAGACCCTCACCTTTTTTTGAAGCAAAACAAGTAGCCTTAACTAAGTCTGTAGATTTATAATGAGCCTTGGAATTAGTGCAGTTTTCCTAATCTGTAGTCCAATCAGAGTTGCTGGACATTACCAATTTTAAATGAGAAGGAGCGTTTTTGGTGTTTTTTTAGCTTACATACATGCTCTAAAGATGCTGCAAGCAAGATTGTTTTCACCGCAACAGAAGAACACCACCCCATTGTGAACACATTCATTGATTTTAAAGGGATGCATTTTTCTTGAGCTTTTCAGAAGTTTCTTTTTTAACACAAAAGCACTTGAGAAACTCCTTAGTGTGAATGGGGCCTTAAAAAGTAAACAATGATAATTGATAGTAAGACAGACAGGAGGTTTCACAAATGTGTTATTTCTGACAGTAGCCTAGGTTACTTTACAAATATGTTTCAACACTTCACCTTAAGGGCTCTTTCACATGGACATGTGTATGGGCTCTGCTTTGCTCAGCTGGGCTTGCTCCGTCGATCCCCGCTGAGCAGGCAGATGACAGGTCACTGTGCAGGGACCGACCTGTCAGAACGCCGCTCTCCCCTATGGGAGATTGGATGACGACGGACCGTAGAGTCCGTTGTAATCCGATCCGCCAGACAGATGGAAAATAGGGTTTTCCTCCGTCACACTTTGGCGGATCGGAGCGGGTCGGATGTCAGAGGGCATGTCACCGCTGACATCCGTGGCTCCATAGAAGTGCACGGAGAGTCTGTTCAGGTCCGCCTAAAAAACAGACAGGCGGACCTGAACGGTCCATCCGTGTGAAAGGGGCCTAAGTCAGGTTCCATGGCTTGAAACTGGAACTTGTGAGCTGGCTTTGGGATAGCTGTGGTGACTGTTGAGTTGGACAGTTCCAAGTGCTGCAATGTAATGAACATGTTTTTGTGCCCACGTGAACTGCTGCTGAGACTTTGACAACCCTGATCCAGCTGGCCAGATTTTGACAGCAGCTAACATTGGGAGAGAGGGTCCTTCTTTCTGGTAACTGACACATATTCTGCTGCACATTGGAGGAAGACAATGGGCAATTGCACATCCCCACCTTAGCATTTTCAGCAGCAGAGGACCAGGTGGTTTGAAAGCCAGAGCATCGTGTTTACAGTTTATTCTCAATGCAGGGAGCAGGGTGCAATCCAGTGCCCTCCTCCATGCTGAAAACTCTGCACCTGGTGAAACTGTCCCTCCTTTCCCCACCTTGTCCCGGACCTAAAAGGGGGTATATGATTCATGTGGGGAGAGTTTGGGGGGGTGGGGGAAGGAAAGCATGGGTTGGGAAAGAAAGAGGAGGAATAATGCTGCTCTTCTCTACTCATCAGGACCAGATTGCATAGGTGACATGTCTGTTATGTAGATAGAAGATGATGAAAATCCTGTGAGCCTCTAAGGACCGTTCAAGCTGCCCAGTTAACTGTATAGCTAGCAATATGTTTTAACAGTAAGACACTCCATCTGATTACATCAATCTATGTAAGACATTCAGCAATAGAAAGTATGTGTTGGGATAGACAATAAGGTGGTTTGGAATCCGCCAGCCTGTCTGTCTCCCAGTGGTATAGAAATAGGATTTCCAGAACCTTTTCATTGAGAGACAATCCCACCAAACGTGCATAATGGTCCCTATGTTTGTTTGGCATTTCCAACAAGTATCAGGGAGAGAAGGGTAAAGAGTAGACATGTGCAAAAGGAAAAAATTTGTTTCGTTTAGTTTCGTTTTAATTCCTTAATTAATTAATTTTGTTTAGTTAGATTTGTTAAATCCGTTAAATTCGTTTTCGGATTTCGTTCCGTTTTCGACCGAATTCGTAAATTCGACCGATTCGAAAATATTTCTACCGGATTCGAAATTATTTCAACATGATTCAAAATCATTTCAACCGCATTCGAAAACAATTAGAATAGAATCTAAAATATTGGAAATAATCAAATAGAAAAACAATAGAACAGAATAGAATAAAATACAATATATATATTATATTTTATTCTATTCTGTTCTATTTTTTTTTCTAGTCTATTTTCTATTTCTATTCTAATCTTTTCTAATTGGAATTCGAAAAATCGGTCGCATTCAAAAATATTTCAACCAAATTCGAAAATATATCTACCGGATTCGATAATATTTCATCCGCATTCATTAATATTTCAACCAAATTCGATAATATTTCAACCGGATTTGAAATTATTTCAACCGAATAGAAAAGATTATAATAAAATAGAAAAACAGATAATAGACTAGAAAAACAATAGGACAGAATACATTATATTTTATTCTATTCTGTTCTATTTTTTTTCTAGTCTATTCTTTTATATTCCTATTCAAATCTTTTCTAATAAAATCATTAGCATCTATTAATTTTTTTTTCAGATCTCCTGCAGACTATTAGTAAGCTGCAAAAAATAAATAAAAAATTAAATAGTCTGCAGGAGATCTTATGGAAACAAATAGTAATCTGCAAAAAAAAAAAAAAAATTAAATAGATAGTATCTATACTCTATTCTGTTCTATTGTTTTTCTAGTCTATTTTCTATTTCCACTCTAATCTTTTCTATTCAAATTAGAATTCATTCTATACGAAATTCGAATGTCGGAAAATTTATATATATATATATATATATATATATATATATATATATAAAACCATCTTCTGAGATTCGAATTCAGTATATAATGATTTTGATTTTATTAGAAAAGATTTGAATAGAATATAAAAGAATAGACTAGAAAAAAATAGAACAGAATAGAATAAAATATAATATATTCTGTCCTATTGTTTTTCTAGTCTATTATCTGTTTTTCTATTTTATTATAATCTTTTCTATTCGGTTGAAATAATTTCAAATCCGGTTGAAATATTATCGAATTTGGTTGAAATATTAACGAATGCGGATGAAATATTATCGAATCCGGTAGATATATTTTCGAATTTGGTTGAAATATTTTCGTATGCGACTGTTTTTTCGAATTCCAATTAGAAAAGATTAGAATAGAAATAGAAAATAGACTAGAAAAAAAATAGAACAGAATAGAATAAAATATAATATATATATTGTATTTTATTCTATTCTGTTCTATTGTTTTTCTATTTGATTATTTCCAATATTTTCGATTCTATTCTAATTGTTTTCAAATTCGATTCGACTAGAATTCTTTTAGAATTCGATTCGAATTTCGTCCGTGGTTTTTCGATTCGAAACGTTCGGATTCGGTTGAATTCGTTAGCATTGTAATTCATTAATTCGGATGCATCCGAACGTCCGAATAATGAAAATTCGTCCGAATTTCGATTCGGAACGAAACGAAATGCACATGCCTAGTAAAGAGTGTAACGGACGGTAGGGCATCTATATCATCTGATTGAAATGTTCAACTTTTTCTCTTGAGCTTTGCTGATGATAGACAGGCTGTGTGTAAGTATAAAGCAGTTTCTCAGTCTTCTATGGGTATACCCAATGTATTTGTTAACCCTGAAGTTCAGTTTTAACAACTTGATGTTGTTGTGGATGTTGATGTTCATGTATTATAAAACAATATTAACAATGGAAAACCATTGGTAAAAATACAGTCTTTATCCAAATGTGCATTACTTCACAATTTTCACATCTTCTAAGATCTTCTAAGGAAAAGTGACACCTCTTTCTTACAATTATTCATTCAGGATCATCCAATAAATATTATGGATATTATCTAAATTTCACACTGTCACACATAATATGGAAGAGGATTGTGATAGCAGCATTCTTACATATTAAATTCCCAAGGGTGTCATCTTCATTAAAACAGCTCACATAACATAAACTTTGATATAAACTGGGTATTCTCATTCTAGGGAAGCTGTATCCAGTTCAATGTGTAATGCAGCTGACTGTATTTCATTACTAAGTTAATGAAACTAGAAAAGCCATGGTCTTGTATGTGCTTAAGTAATGACATGCCTTGTCACAATATATTGTCAATTGCCTATTTCATTGTGCTCGATAGAAAGTCTTATTCTGGTAATTCTTGTGAATATTATTACAAAAAGAATGTAATAAAAGAAACAAAACAAAAAACTCATAGTTTGATGGAAGGAACCATATAATTGTTTTGTATAAAGTATATTCTTATCTTTTATTACCAGGAATTGAAAGCAATTAATTTTTTTTTATTTAAAACAAATATGAAATATTGCATGTTGTATTGTCCTTTTGATCCCTAAGTTGAAGCTTTAGGTTCCTTTTCACATATTTTTGTTCTATAGAGCAAAGTAGAACTGTAAATTTACACACATGCACAAATGAAAAATGCACAAATGAATGAGTCACAATGGTGAAGTTTCAATAAAACAAAGCAAAGCTGAAGGCAGACAGTTTCTGCTGTGCCGTTTCAGTAGATAGCCTATAGTTCTCTGAGAATTCAATGTTACATATTTTTGAACTGACTGTGCAAATTAATGAAAAGATATGTAACATCAGTTTAAAAATGTGTAAACTTTGGCCTTCTGCAACGCTCCATTATCCTGGATATCACTTCTGCCTCTTTCAGATCTCCCGAGGCACGTGTCTGGGGTGCCCCCTTTTTTCCCACTCCACCCTACTTATAGAATCTCTATTCATTGCTATATGACAAAAATAATGATATTGCGAGAGTCACAAATGCTGGAATGCACTTCAAAATCATCCTTTTTTGATAAATATGCTTCTTTAGTCCTTACCATTCCCTTATAACACTGCTGAATCTCCAGGGTACCCACCTCTTTTCCCCTGGACATGATTAGGCAAAATAACTTGAAGGGTGGATGATTTATGGGTTCACCCAAGTCTACCATTTTCTCACATCTCGCACTTTTCCCTCTTAAGCCCTGTACACACGATCGGATTTCCTATGGATTTTAAACCGATGGATTTTTCCATCGGAAATCCGATGAAGCTGACTACACACCATCAGTCAAAAAACCAATCGTCCCAAACGCCGTGACGTAAAACACTCAGACGAGCCAAGAAAAATTAAGTTCTATGCTTCTGAGCATGCGTCGACTTGATTCTGAGCATGTGTGGGTTTTTTATCCGATGGAGTTCCCCACAGACGATAGTAATTTGCTATCGTTTTTTCTTCCATCGGATAAATTGAAAACATGTTCTATTTTTTAACACCGATGGAAAAAAGACCGATGGGGCCCATACACGATCGGTTTGTCCGATGAAAAAAGTCCATCGGACTGTTTTCATCGGTAAAACCGATCATGTGTACACGGCTTGAGACTGCCCTGAACATCACAAAGTCTTCATCTCCAAATACTTCCACTATTTGAAGCACTGGCACTGGTTTAGAGTTATTTGTAAACGTTCCGTTTTTCCATTTACTAAAACAGTGTTTAACCACTTCCCATCTGAGGCATTTTGAAACCATTATGATTAAAAAAAGATTCGGCCAATCCCCAGAAGACGTCCACTTGTGCCTCCGGCGGTGACGTCATCACGATTTCCTTCTGAGATGGTGGTGAGATGAATCATACAGGAAGTAGGGAGAAGCAAATAGAGACACCGTGGCTCGCATTTGGCACAACTACTGACTATCATACATCATTCCTGTAAGTGCAGACTTTTCTTTTAATAAACTATCTGAATTGACACACTGCACTATGGGAGCCTTCTCTTTTTTTATCTTTGAGTAACATTGGAACATTAGTTGCTATTCTGGATATCGCATTGGTCTTGGGGAGACCACTATTTCCCTGTTTTGGGTGAGACTGTTATCAGACGTCACAGCTTTTTGGTAAGCGGCTACCTTACACTTTGGGTGTCGACCTGATAGCACTTTGGATTTTTGGGAAGATTTGTGTCACAAACTGTCTTTTTCCAGCAACTTATCCTTATTTGTTTGGAGGTCAACTCTTCACATACTTTCATCGATCAGAATCTGAACTGGACTCTGCCTTAGTTTTTCTTTTCCATATCTTTCTTTCTTTTTTAAATTTTTTTCTTTTTTTGATATTTATATTTTTTTAATGATTTTATTATTCACAATTTATCAACATGTTTAATAATATGTATAGCGCTGCACTCACTTTGTAAATTAAACAATTATGATTACCTTATGTAGATTTTGTAGTGGAAAAAAAAAATCACCATTCAGAAGTAAACATTTTCCTATCAGAGCATTAAAGTGTTGTTTGTTCTATCTAATTTAACCCTATGTTCTAGCTAGAGGATATAGACATATGGTACTCTTACGGTCTGCTACAAAATGTATTTTGTAGATTATTTGCCCCAGTATTTCTTAAAAGCTCTACAGGAGACTTTACATTTTCAAAAGAAGCTAGCCTGCCTTTCTTAGAAAACATATGCCTGAGGTAAAGCTCAGTATGGTCGGGGATGTTTAGTGAAGTCCTATAAAAGAAAAATGATAGATGGGAATGCTTTGGGTGCTAACTGTGTCATTACGTCTGCTCTGTGGCCATTAATATACTGTTTATCTTCCCATATGGTTTCTTAGTGAAATGTTCATTGTACTTTTGTGTTTTTTATTTTTAAGATCTCTCATTTATAATAATAATGAAACTTATAATATAAATATTTTTGCTAGTTTATTTAAGCTAAATTAAAACCGATCAGTGAAAACATATGTTTATACTTGAATTTATTTATGGTCTATGTAGTGATTCATGATTTAATATAAAGAAGCACATTGGTCATGAGGGCATATTGTATGTCTTATGTATTATTTCTGTTTTTTTTTTTTTTTTTAGAATTAGTAAACAAGGTTTAGATCTAAAAAGGCTAATAATTGGCCCGCAAGCTTTCATTACTACAATTCATGAGGCTTTAAGCAATGATTTACAAGAATTGCCCAATTTTTTTTTTCTTATGTATTGAAGAAAGGACAAATGTATGGAATAATTAACTGTCCTTAAATTGGAAGTCCAGGATTCATCTAACAAAGCCTAAACGGCTCCTTCCCCATACTAAATTTTATACTAACTACCCTGTAGAAGGAAAGATGCTTATACTTACTGATTCTCAGAGCACTCCAGCCTGGTCATATGATCTCTTCATCGGCCAGCTTCAGGGAAGAGGAGAGAGCACTGACAATGGCTGAAATGCCTGGCAGCTGATGTCTTCCTATAGGCTTACTATGTGGCATCCATTGTCAGCTGTCCCACCCCTCCCCTGAGGGCGGCTGCTGGGAGCTGATCATGTGAATGGAGTGGAGTGCCCTAAGAATAGGTACGTATAATATAAGCATCTTCCTTCTAAAGGGTAGTTAGTATATGTATAGGTTAGTTAGTATATAGAGAAGAGGGGTTGAAACCTGATTTAACGGTGATATTAAAGGCATTTTTTTGTAATTACAAACATGTTATAATTACCTGCTCTGTGCAGTGGTTTTAGAGCAGCCCCAATCCTCCTCTTCTTGTGTCCCCCGCTGATGTTCCTGGCCCCCCCTCCTGCCGAGAGCCACTAGGGCAAGCAACTTTCTAGGAGGCACCCAAGCAAACTTGCTCCCAAGCCACTGCACTGCATGTTCATTCACACACAAAGCCATGGTTCAGGCCCGCCTCCCTCTCTCCTCCTTGGCTTTTTGACTGTGATTGACAGCAGCGGGAGTCAATGGCTCAGGCAATGATGAGGGAGAGTATCCAGAGAGCTGAGGCTCTCGTGTACATTTCTGAATCATGATGTGGCTTAGGTAAGCATTGGGGGTTTACTGCACAGAGATTGTGCTGCTGCGTAGAATGCATGAAGATAAAAAAAACTTGAGCCTTAAGAACCTTTTTAAGCTTAGTTAGATTATTCCTGGACACAACTAAAGCATAAAACAAGCAACTAGCAGTATTTTAACAATTTCCTTCTGTATCCATATGTAAGAAAAAATTGGGATCAGAGATACATTTTAAATATGGGAAGAGCTGTGGATTTGCCTCAAAGATGATAGTGTAAATGGTATTATAAAGACTTCTATACATATGTATTTCTAATAGTATTTCTATTAGTTTGGTAGGGAGAACAAAATTGCAGAATACAGTGATCACTGCTGGCAGCGGTAGCCACTGGCAGGGATTGCACAAAAAAATCGTTGGACAGGCTAGTTGTACTGAAGTTGATTGATGGATCAACTTCAGTACAACCATCCTGCCCATAGATGGATTGAAATTCGGTTGGCTCCTGCTGAACCAGCTGAATTTCGATATGTATATGGCTGGCTGTAATGTCCTTATCTCTCCACCGAGACTCATGTAATATTCTTATCTCTCCACCGGGGCTCCGAGATCTCAACCAACTCCGTCACAGTCTGATGACTCACAGCGACATCACCTGGCTCCACCTTTTCTCCCTACTTAAACAGCCGACACCCTTTGCTTGGTGTTCGTGCTAGGAACCTGACACCAGGTAAATAGCTCCAGCAGCTGACGACTGTCTTCCCTCACTATTGCCTGGATAGAGCCCCTACTTCCATCTCACTATTGGGCCGGATAGAGCCCCTACTTCCATCTCACTATTGGGCCGGATAGAGCCCAGACTTCCATCTCACTATTGGGCCGGATAGAGCCCCTACTTCCATCTCACTATTGGCCGGATAGAGCACCTACTTCCATCTCACTATTGGGCCGGATAGAGCCCCGACTTCCATCTCACTTTTGGGCCGGATAGAGCCCCTACTTCCATCTCACTATTGGGCCGGATAGAGCCCCGACTTCCATCTCACTATTGGGCCGGATAGAGCCCGGCTGCCTCCTTACTATTGGGCCAGTCAGAGCCCCTCCAACTTCCAGCTTTTGGGCCGGACAGAGCCCCAGTCCTCTCACAGCAAGTATTCCTCCGTACACTATAACCCAGTGTTTCTCACCTCCAGTCCTCAAGGCGCCCCAACAGGTCATGTTTTCAGGATTTCCCTCAGATGAAACAGCTGTGGTAATTACAAGGCAGTGAAACTGATCAAATCACCTGTGCAAAATAATGGAAAGCCTGAAAACATGACCTGTTGGGGCGCCTTGAGGACTGGAGTTGAGAAACCCTGCTATAACCTATTATCCTGTGTACTGCTACTTCACCTAAGTTTCCTCTGGAACTCCATGTTATGACTGTGTACTACCAAACTAAATAAAACCACTAGTATTCCCAAATTATCTGAGTCTCCCTATCTGATTTCTGCCTACTTATAGTTAACTGTTAAGTATATCATATATACCTCCGAAGCTGTGATCCACACCAAACTTTATAGTAACATTGCCTGAAGTGTTACACTGGCTTAACAGGAGGTGTTTCCAGACCATTTCTGTTTTGATAGGTCACATACCACTGAAACAAAGGAGAAATTGTAAAAACACCTCTCCTTATGTTATTTTATATGAGTGACAGAAGCATGGGGATCCCATAAGCAGTAAGTATTTTTCAGAGAGGTTTCTACTTCTTTGAAACTGGGGTAATGTTTAAAAAGTATATTATTACTGTCTTTATAATTACAAAAAAGTATATTATTACTGTCTTTATAATTACAGGAAAGTTTTCTTTGGGAAAGCCATAACATGCATCAGTAAACAACCAACATAAAACATTTGATGGTGTTTGGAATAGGTCAATGTCTTCTGTCTTGTAAAATGACATATCTCTATGTGATAGCACTTTGGAAATGTCTGCATTGGCATGTTGGTCTTTCCCTGGAGGCTGAGGTCAGTGAATGTGTGAGTAGAAATATAGTCCTCGGGATGCATACATTGACTTTTGCTAGACAAAAAATAAATAAAAATGAAGGAAACACAATTGAAAGAAGACTATTATTATATACTGCACTCTTTCTTTAGTGATGCTTAACAAAATAAACATTTCCCAAGGGTTTTAATATTAGCTTTTAAAAATAAATTCAGACTCAGGTTTTTCAAGATCTCTGTTTAATAAATGCCCCGCAAGTTACTATTGAACATAATGCAAAGACCGTGCAACATATAAGAGCAGGTGTGTTTGCTCAGTGCTAACTGTTTGGTGGATCTGTAATTAGCTGAACTGTTTTTCAACAGATTTTGCTATTGCATAAAGATTGCAAAAGGCACAAATAGTCGAGATACCCACCTTGCACAGGAATACTGCTACTCAGAAATTGTAATTTTAAGTAAATGTTAATGTTAAATAAAAAACATATTTTGTACATCCCTGCAACACATGCATATTTCCCCACATTTTATCCCTTTAAACCATTTGCCAACCGTCCGCCGTCATTATATGGCGGCTGTTTGAAGAGGAATACCATTGTAATGGCAGCAGCTATCTGCCATAACCCCAGTAATCCTCTTCTTCAGTGGGCGGTCGGCTTTCAGATAAAAGTGGTCTAAGCGGCGGATTTGCCACGAGATCATTTTTATTGGGGGAACGATAGGGCCCCTCCTGCCGCGCTCTGGTCGTCTCCGCTGGAGTCGTCGGTAGTGGCGGAGACGATCGGGTCCTCTTCCCTCACAGGCTGGATGATGAGTGAGGGAAAGATGGCCCCCGCTTGGCTCCATAGCATTGGATGGCGGAAGCGACGTCAAACGTCACTTTGCCCAATGCTCTTAGAAAAATTACATTTCATTTATTTTTTATTTTGTTATTGCATTTTAGTGTATATGTGAGATATGAGATCTTTCTGACCCCAAATCTCACATTAAAGAGGTCCTGTCATGTTTTTTTTTCTATTACAAGGGTATAAAATAAAAAGTAAAATAAATAAGATTTTTTTTTTAAAGCGTCCCGTCCCGCTGAGCTCACGCGCAGAAGCGAACGCATACGTAAGTCACACCTGCATATGAAAACGATTTTCAAACCACACATGTGGGGTATCGCCATGATTGTTAGGGCAAGATCATTAATTCTAGCCCTGGATCTCCTCTGTAAAATAAAACTGGTAGCCTGTAGACATTTTTAAATGTCGCCTATGGAAATTTTTAAGGTTTAAAGTTTGTTGCCATTCCACGGGCGGGCACAATTTTGAAGCGTGACATGTTGGGTATCAATTTACTCGGTGTAACATCATCTTTCACAATATAAAAATGGGCTAACTTTACTGTTGTCTTATTTTTTTATTCAAAGAAGTGTATTTTTTCCCCAAAAATTGCGCCTGTAAGACTGCTGCGCAAATACGGAGTGACATAAAGTATTGCAACGACTGCCATTTTATTCTTTAGGGTGTCTGAAAAAAAAATATATATATATATATATATATATATATATATATATATGTAGCGCCCTGCTCCCAATGACTGGGTGCTATGTTAAATTTAGTGGGTGTCTGAGCCAATAGTTGGGCTCAGATTTAAGTGATTATGCTAAATCAGCCTCTGTTCCAGCTATGGCTGTGTTGGAAGGACTTCCCACTGTTTGCCTGTAGGTGGCGTTACCACCCCAGGCCAATGTGGAAGACTGACAGGCCAAAGTGCATTGGGTATCTTTCCCCGGAAACAGTTCAGTGGGAGTGGTCTACCCGCTGAGCATGCTGGGGAAGGGTAATTAAGGGGCAGACACCATCTTTTGGGGTCCTTCTTCCCCTCGTGGCCCTTCTGGCGCGAGGAGTGTGTTGTGTGATTACGGCCCCGGGACCATGTTGGGCCGAGGCTGCAACTCTACCAAGTAGGCCCAGTTATGTTGACTGGGGCCTACACTTGGAAGGTGATCCTGTGCTGTCTGTCCTGCGGGAGGAAGCCACTCAATGGAGGAAACCAGGGGAGGACCTGTCCAGGAGAAGACCGAGCGGAAGGCTGGTGTCTTGAGGAAGGCCTGGTGATTCTTTTGGAGGATGCACCATAGCTAAAGTTACCTTACAGTCTGCCGGGTCGACTTAAAGGCTCTTTGACTGTTTGGTTGGAAGTTCAGGCATTAAGTCCTGTGGCAGAGGATCCCGGACTATCCAATTTTGCTCACAACCAGACTGTGGCAGAGACTGGTCCTGATCATTGTCCGTGCATCATCCCGGCTGCTAGGCCAGGTGAGAGGGGCCTATTCGGGTGAGCAATACCCACTCGAGGAAGAGTGGTGAATTACTTTGTAGTTGAGAAGTTTTTCCCCAGTGATCTGTACTGTGTACCTGAACCTACCCCTTTCCTCCTTCATCCTTCTACTGTTCTTCACAAGTTTTAAGCAAAATAAAATAAAACCTAACAGCAGAAGGTTTTACATCTTGTGTGGACATTGGAGTTCTTACAGACTTTTTACCCCTAGACAACGAATACCGAGGTAACGTGCAAGTCCCAAATTTAAACCAGCAGCTCCTGCAGGGAGTAGTGCTACATATATATATATATATATATATATATATATATATATATATATAATGTTTGGGGGTTCTAAGACAATTTCTAACAAAAGAAAGTTATTTTAACTTGTAAACACCAAATATCAATCCTTACCTGAAAGTCCAGAAAAATACTGTTGATACATATATCAGAAATATTGTGTATCGATATACAGTAGTGTACTTGCTCAATGTAGTTTTGCATTATCGGACTGATATAACAGAATACTTTCAGTGGTATATTTAGCAGACCAAAAGGGAGAAAATAAGAGAAAATAATTGTTAGGCTTTTCATACTTTTTAAAGGAGAACGTCAGGTTAATTGAAACATGTTTAAAGTGGTTGTAAAGGAATGATGCAAAGTGCTGTGACCTATAGAAACCTATAAATTAAGTCTGCATTTTTTGTTGCACTTTAGACTTTATATGAACTTGTAACAACTGTAAGGTATGCTCCTATGGTAATAGCTTGACTCACATTCTTGATAGAAGAATACCACTTGTCAGGGGTCATGGTAGATCAGCTTATACTCCATTTGGTAGACTACTTTCCTATTCAGTCAGAAATCACCTTTGATTTTTTCTTTATTTTAAAGGGCTGAAATCAAATGTCCCTCCCCCATGTTACACTTAGTATATCCACATAAAAAAAAAAAAGGAGAAATATGGATAACAGAATGTCCCAAGTACAGTATCTGCTTGATGTTGAACAAATGTGCAGTCTAAAAACTTTGACAACAGGTGACTTTAGGAAACTGAGTTGGATTTTCAATGATTATTTCAAATTTTTGACTGTAATGGGCAATAGTCTTAAATATTTCTACAGTGTTTTTGCAGATACACAGAGTGACAAAGTATAAAATATGTACAAAATGCAGAAGTTCCGTTACTCTCAAGGAAACATCTTTTAACTAAATATAAAATATTTTTTTTTACATTAAATTATGTTTTAAGGGTTCTGGGGTTGTTTCTATTCCTATCCCACTATCTGTTAACAGCAAAAGTAAGGAAACCAGTTTGTTCTTAATCCTAAGTGTGTATGGTTGGTGGTGGGGTGTGGCTGCCATATGTAACAAGGTGACTAACACCTAAAATTAGACATATCTATAATATCTATAATAATCCTAATTAGGGATGAGCTCGGTGTTCGAGTCGAACATACGTTCGACTCGAACATCGGCTGTTCGATCGTTCGACGAAGATCGAACGATTTGGGCCGTTCGCGCCTAATTCGAGTGACGCGAACGGCCCACAATGCACTACGCCATCGTAGTGTCATCCAGGCGCTGTGATTGGCCAAGCATGCACTGTGACCCCGCATGCTTGGCCAATCACAGCGCCGGCAGCGAGGAGAGCAATGATTGGCCACAGGCAGGATGCCTGTGGCCAATAATTGCTGAGGGTGTTTAGTACACGCCCCACACTATAAAAGGCCACCAGCACGGCGGCCTAGTGTAGTGTGTTCCGGAGCAGGGAAAGAGAAGCATAGGCAGGGACAGTGACATTTATTTTTTCTTGCTTAACCTGGATTCCTTTAGTTTAGGGAAAGAGAAGGATAGGTAGGGAGAGTGTCAGTGTGTTTTACTGTGCGAATCCTTGTTTCTAGGGACAGGGAAGGACAGTGAGGGAAATTCTCCTTGTGCTATAGTGTGCTTTAAAAAAACATTTTTTCTAGGGACAGAAAACTATAGGTAGGAAGAGTGTCAGTTTCTTTCACTGTGATAATCCTTGTTTCTAGGGACAGGGAAGGACAGTGAGGGAAATTCTCCTTGTGCTATAGTGTGCTTTAAAAAAACATTTTTTCTAGGGACAGAAAACTATAGGTAGGAAGAGTGTCAGTTTCTTTCACTGTGATAATCCTTGTTTCTAGGGACAGGGAAGGACAGTGAGGGAAATTCTCCTTGTGCTATAGTGTGCTTTAAAAAAAAAAATTCTAGGGACAGAAAACTATAGGTAGGAAGAGTGTCAGTTTCTTTCACTGTGATAATCCTTGTTTCTAGGGACAGGGAAGGACAGTGAGGGAAATTCTCCTTGTGCTATAGTGTGCTTTAAAAAAACATTTTTTCTAGGGACAGAAAACTATAGGTAGGAAGAGTGTCAGTTTCTTTCACTGTGATAATCCTTGTTTCTAGGGACAGGGAAGGACAGTGAGGGAAATTCTCCTTGTGCTATAGTGTGCTTTAAAAAAACATTTTTTCTAGGGACAGAAAACTATAGGTAGGAAGAGTGTCAGTTTCTTTCACTGTGATAATCCTTGTTTCTAGGGACAGGGAAGGACAGTGAGGGAAATTCTCCTTGTGCTATAGTGTGCTTTAAAAAAAACATTTTTTCTAGGGACAGAAAACTATAGGTAGGAAGAGTGTCAGTTTCTTTCACTGTGATAATCCTTGTTTCTAGGGACAGGGAAGGACAGTGAGGGAAATTCTCCTTGTGCTATAGTGTGCTTTAAAAAAACATTTTTTCTAGGGACAGAAAACTATAGGTAGGGAGAGTGTCAGTGTGTTTTACTGTGCGAATCCTTGTTTCTAGGGACAGGGAAGGACAGTGAGGGAAATTCTCCTTGTGCTATAGTGTGCTTTAAAAAAACATTTTTCTAGGGACAGAAAACTATAGGTAGGAAGAGTGTCAGTTTCTTTCACTGTGATAATCCTTGTTTCTAGGGACAGGGAAGGACAGTGAGGGAAATTCTCCTTGTGCTATAGTGTGCTTTAAAAAAACATTTTTTCTAGGGACAGAAAACTATAGGTAGGAAGAGTGTCAGTTTCTTTCACTGTGATAATCCTTGTTTCTAGGGACAGGGAAGGACAGTGAGGGAAATTCTCCTTGTGCTATAGTGTGCTTAAAAAAAACATTTTTTCTAGGGACAGAAAACTATAGGTAGGAAGAGTGTCAGTTTCTTTCACTGTGATAATCCTTGTTTCTAGGGACAGGGAAGGACAGTGAGGGAAATTCTCCTTGTGCTATAGTGTGCTTTAAAAAAACATTTTTTCTAGGGACAGAAAACTATAGGTAGGAAGAGTGTCAGTTTCTTTCACTGTGATAATCCTTGTTTCTAGGGACAGGGAAGGACAGTGAGGGAAATTCTCCTTGTGCTATAGTGTGCTTTAAAAAAACATTTTTTCTAGGGACAGAAAACTATAGGTAGGAAGAGTGTCAGTTTCTTTCACTGTGATAATCCTTGTTTCTAGGGACAGGGAAGGACAGTGAGGGAAATTCTCCTTGTGCTATAGTGTGCTTTAAAAAAACATTTTTTCTAGGGACAGAAAACTATAGGTAGGAAGAGTGTCAGTTTCTTTCACTGTGATAATCCTTGTTTCTAGGGACAGGGAAGGACAGTGAGGGAAATTCTCCTTGTGCTATAGTGTGCTTTAAAAAAACATTTTTTCTAGGGACAGAAAACTATAGGTAGGAAGAGTGTCAGTTTCTTTCACTGTGATAATCCTTGTTTCTAGGGACAGGGAAGGACAGTGAGGGAAATTCTCCTTGTGCTATAGTGTGCTTTAAAAAAACATTTTTTCTAGGGACAGAAAACTATAGGTAGGAAGAGTGTCAGTTTCTTTCACTGTGATAATCCTTGTTTCTAGGGACAGGGAAGGACAGTGAGGGAAATTCTCCTTGTGCTATAGTGTGCTTTAAAAAAACATTTTTTCTAGGGACAGAAAACTATAGGTAGGGAGAGTGTCAGTGTGTTTTACTGTGTGAATCCTTGTTTCTAGGGACAGGGAAGGACAGTGAGGGAAATTCTCCTTGTGCTAT
The DNA here is from genome assembly GCA_029206835.1 of Rana muscosa. Lineage (NCBI taxonomy): Eukaryota > Metazoa > Chordata > Amphibia > Anura > Ranidae > Rana > Rana muscosa. The sequence goes on from CM055118.1 coordinate 705,171,688, forward strand.
AGTGTGCTTTAAAAAAACATTTTTTCTAGGCACAGAAAACTATAGGTAGGAAGAGTGTCAGTTTCTTTCACTGTGATAATCCTTGTTTCTAGGGACAGGGAAGGACAGTGAGGGAAATTCTCCTTGTGCTATAGTGTGCTTTAAAAAAACATTTTTTCTAGGGACAGAAAACTATAGGTAGGAAGAGTGTCAGTTTCTTTCACTGTGATAATCCTTGTTTCTAGGGACAGGGAAGGACAGTGAGGGAAATTCTCCTTGTGCTATAGTGTGCTTTAAAAAAACATTTTTTCTAGGGACAGAAAACTATAGGTAGGAAGAGTGTCAGTTTCTTTCACTGTGATAATCCTTGTTTCTAGGGACAGGGAAGGACAGTGAGGGAAATTCTCCTTGTGCTATAGTGTGCTTTAAAAAAACATTTTTTCTAGGGACAGAAAACTATAGGTAGGAAGAGTGTCAGTTTCTTTCACTGTGATAATCCTTGTTTCTAGGGACAGGGAAGGACAGTGAGGGAAATTCTCCTTGTGCTATAGTGTGCTTTAAAAAAACATTTTTTCTAGGGACAGAAAACTATAGGTAGGAAGAGTGTCAGTTTCTTTCACTGTGATAATCCTTGTTTCTAGGGACAGGGAAGGACAGTGAGGGAAATTCTCCTTGTGCTATAGTGTGCTTTAAAAAAACATTTTTTCTAGGGACAGAAAACTATAGGTAGGAAGAGTGTCAGTTTCTTTCACTGTGATAATCCTTGTTTCTAGGGACAGGGAAGGATAGTGAGGGAAATTCTCCTTGTGCTATAGTGTGCTTTAAAAAAAACATTTTTTCTAGGGACAGAAAACTATAGGTAGGAAGAGTGTCAGTTTCTTTCACTGTGATAATCCTTGTTTCTAGGGACAGGGAAGGACAGTGAGGGAAATTCTCCTTGTGCTATAGTGTGCTTTAAAAAAACATTTTTTCTAGGGACAGAAAACTATAGGTAGGAAGAGTGTCAGTTTCTTTCACTGTGATAATCCTTGTTTCTAGGGACAGGGAAGGACAGTGAGGGAAATTCTCCTTGTGCTATAGTGTGCTTTAAAAAAACATTTTTTCTAGGGACAGAAAACTATAGGTAGGAAGAGTGTCAGTTTCTTTCACTGTGATAATCCTTGTTTCTAGGGACAGGGAAGGACAGTGAGGGAAATTCTCCTTGTGCTATAGTGTGCTTTAAAAAAACATTTTTTCTAGGGACAGAAAACTATAGGTAGGAAGAGTGTCAGTTTCTTTCACTGTGATAATCCTTGTTTCTAGGGACAGGGAAGGACAGTGAGGGAAATTCTCCTTGTGCTATAGTGTGCTTTAAAAAAACATTTTTTCTAGGGACAGAAAACTATAGGTAGGAAGAGTGTCAGTTTCTTTCACTGTGATAATCCTTGTTTCTAGGGGCAGGGAAGGACAGTGAGGGAAATTCTCCTTGTGCTATAGTGTGCTTTAAAAAAAACATTTTTTCTAGGGACAGAAAACTATAGGTAGGAAGAGTGTCAGTTTCTTTCACTGTGATAATCCTTGTTTCTAGGGACAGGGAAGGACAGTGAGGGAAATTCTCCTTGTGCTATAGTGTGCTTTAAAAAAACATTTTTTCTAGGGACAGAAAACTATAGGTAGGGAGAGTGTCAGTGTGTTTTACTGTGCGAATCCTTGTTTCTAGGGACAGGGAAGGACAGTGAGGGAAATTCTCCTTGTGCTATAGTGTGCTTTAAAAAAACATTTTTCTAGGGACAGAAAACTATAGGTAGGAAGAGTGTCAGTTTCTTTCACTGTGATAATCCTTGTTTCTAGGGACAGGGAAGGACAGTGAGGGAAATTCTCCTTGTGCTATAGTGTGCTTTAAAAAAACATTTTTTCTAGGGACAGAAAACTATAGGTAGGAAGAGTGTCAGTTTCTTTCACTGTGATAATCCTTGTTTCTAGGGACAGGGAAGGACAGTGAGGGAAATTCTCCTTGTGCTATAGTGTGCTTAAAAAAAACATTTTTTCTAGGGACAGAAAACTATAGGTAGGAAGAGTGTCAGTTTCTTTCACTGTGATAATCCTTGTTTCTAGGGACAGGGAAGGACAGTGAGGGAAATTCTCCTTGTGCTATAGTGTGCTTTAAAAAAACATTTTTTCTAGGGACAGAAAACTATAGGTAGGAAGAGTGTCAGTTTCTTTCACTGTGATAATCCTTGTTTCTAGGGACAGGGAAGGACAGTGAGGGAAATTCTCCTTGTGCTATAGTGTGTTTTAAAAAAACATTTTTTCTAGGGACAGAAAACTATAGGTAGGAAGAGTGTCAGTTTCTTTCACTGTGATAATCCTTGTTTCTAGGGACAGGGAAGGACAGTGAGGGAAATTCTCCTTGTGCTATAGTGTGCTTTAAAAAAACATTTTTTCTAGGGACAGAAAACTATAGGTAGGGAGAGTGTCAGTGTGTTTTACTGTGTGAATCCTTGTTTCTAGGGACAGGGAAGGACAGTGAGGGAAATTCTCCTTGTGCTATAGTGTGCTTTAAAAAAACATTTTTTCTAGGGACAGAAAACTATAGGTAGGAAGAGTGTCAGTTTCTTCACTGTGATAATCCTTGTTTCTAGGGACAGGGAAGGACAGTGAGGGAAATTCTCCTTGTGCTATAGTGTGCTTTAAAAAAACATTTTTTCTAGGGACAGAAAACTATAGGTAGGGAGAGTGTCAGTGTGTTTTACTGTGTGAATCCTTGTTTCTAGGGACAGGGAAGGACAGTGAGGGAAATTCTCCTTGTGCTATAGTGTGCTTTAAAAAAACATTTTTTCTAGGCACAGAAAACTATAGGTAGGAAGAGTGTCAGTTTCTTTCACTGTGATAATCCTTGTTTCTAGGGACAGGGAAGGACAGTGAGGGAAATTCTCCTTGTGCTATAGTGTGCTTTAAAAAAACATTTTTTCTAGGGACAGAAAACTATAGGTAGGAAGAGTGTCAGTTTCTTTCACTGTGATAATCCTTGTTTCTAGGGACAGGGAAGGACAGTGAGGGGAATTCTCCTTGTGCTATAGTGTGCTTTAAAAAAACATTTTTTCTAGGGACAGAAAACTATAGGTAGGAAGAGTGTCAGTTTCTTTCACTGTGATAATCCTTGTTTCTAGGGACAGGGAAGGACAGTGAGGGAAATTCTCCTTGTGCTATAGTGTGCTTTAAAAAAACATTTTTTCTAGGGACAGAAAACTATAGGTAGGAAGAGTGTCAGTTTCTTTCACTGTGATAATCCTTGTTTCTAGGGACAGGGAAGGACAGTGAGGGAAATTCTCCTTGTGCTATAGTGTGCTTTAAAAAAACATTTTTTCTAGGGACAGAAAACTATAGGTAGGGAGAGTGTCAGTGTGTTTTACTGTGCGAATCCTTGTTTCTAGGGACAGGGAAGGACAGTGAGGGAAATTCTCCTTGTGCTATAGTGTGCTTTAAAAAAACATTTTTTCTAGGGACAGAAAACTATAGGTAGGAAGAGTGTCAGTTTCTTTCACTGTGATAATCCTTGTTTCTAGGGACAGGGAAGGACAGTGAGGGAAATTCTCCTTGTGTTATAGTGTGCTTTAAAAAAACATTTTTTCTAGGGACAGAAAACTATAGGTAGGAAGAGTGTCAGTTTCTTTCACTGTGATAATCCTTGTTTCTAGGGACAGGGAAGGACAGTGAGGGAAATTCTCCTTGTGCTATAGTGTGCTTTAAAAAAACATTTTTTCTAGGGACAGAAAACTATAGGTAGGAAGAGTGTCAGTTTCTTTCACTGTGATAATCCTTGTTTCTAGGGACAGGGAAGGACAGTGAGGGAAATTCTCCTTGTGCTATAGTGTGCTTTAAAAAAACATTTTTTCTAGGGACAGAAAACTATAGGTAGGGAGAGTGTCAGTGTGTTTTACTGTGCGAATCTTTGTTTCTAGGGACAGGGAAGGACAGTGAGGTAAATTCTCCTTGTGCTATAGTGTGCTAAAGCATTCCTCATCAACCATCTTTGAAATCCTTGTTTTTTGGACAGTCAGGGAAATCGTCGTTGTGCTATTCTGTGCAAAAGCAATCATCCTCAACCATATTTAGAAATCCTTAAGTAAAGGGACAGAGAAGGACACCTGAAGGTAGCCCTTATTGCTTTTTTCCCATCTCCCTGCAGGCCATCTATTAGAATGTCTGGAAGGCAAACAAGGAGAGGCAGACAGTCAGGAGGCAATAAAAGAGGGCAAGCAGGCTCTGTGTCTGGGGGCAACAGTGCTGGTCGTGGACGCGGTGCATTGTCATCAGCACATGGCCATGGGACACGCTTGTCCTTCTTTTCGGCAGCTGGACATGTTGAGCCACATCATGCCGAAGACTTGGTAGAGTGGATGACCAAGCCCTCCTCCTCCTCCTCATCCTCTCTCACCCAGGCTCAGGGTACTGGCAAAGCAGCTGCCAAAGCGTCCTCTTCCCTGGTATCAATGTCAGACTCATCATCAGTCACTCCTTCCCTAGACCCACCATGTCTTCCTCCTGAGGAGTCCCCCGAACTGTTTGAGCACAGTGTTGGGTACATGCTCCAGGAGGATGCCCAGCGTTTCGAAGGGTCTGATGATGAAACCCAGCTACAGGAAGGCAGTAGCGTGAGAGCAGACAGAGGGGATGCTCAAGAAGGACACCAATCTGGCAGTCATGTTCCAGCAGCTGCAGCATACTGCCAGATTGGCTCCAGTGATGAGGAGGGAGGGGATGATGAGGTCACTGACTCCACGTGGGTGCCTAATAGGAGAGAGGAGGAGGAGGAGGATGAGGAGGAGGCACATCTCCAACGAGGCAGGATGCCCTTTGGTGGCCAGCGTAAGGGCAGTACACCGACGGAATCACACCGCAGAGCTCCGCCTGTGCAGGGCGCTGCCTCTGCCCGTCATTCAAAAAGTTCTTTGGTGTGGGCCTTTTTTGAGGCTAGTGCATCAGATCGCACAGCTGCTGTTTGCAACATATGTCTCAAGCGTATATCGCGTGGCCAAAACATCAGCCGCTTGGGTACCACATGCCTGACCAGACATATGTTGACCTGCCATGCAGCTCGTTGGCAAGCCTACCTCAAAGACCCACACCAAAGAACAAAGCGGACCTCTCCTTGCACCGCATCAGCTGGGATCTCCAACCCCACTATAACTTCAGTCCTCTCTGAAACATGCACTGAGAGGAATGAAGGTGTAGAATTAGGTGTGTCACAGCCAAGTACTTGCGGCCACTCTGCTAGCAGTACACCGACGTCCGATTCTAGCAGGCAAATTTCCCTGCCCCAGCTGCTGGACCGTCGAAAGAAGTTCACTCCCAGCCATCCACATGCCCAGCGGTTGAATGCTAGCTTGGCTAAATTGCTAGCGCTTCAACTGCTGCCTTTTCAGTTGGTAGACTCGGCCCCCTTCCGTGAGTTTGTGCAATGTGCGGTTCCTCAGTGGCAGGTTCCCAAACGCCACTTTTTCTCACGGAAGGCTATTCCGGCTCTCTACCGGCATGTGGAAGGCAATGTCTTGGCCTCGCTGGACAGGGCGGTCAGCGGTAAGGTGCATATTACCGCTGACTCATGGTCCAGCAGGCATGGACAGGGACGTTACCTTTCTTTCACGGCCCATTGGGTCACTCTTTTGGCAGCTGGGAAGGATGCAGGACAAGGTGCAGTAGTGTTGGAGGTTGTTCCACCGCCACGCCTCCAAAATGCTACTACTGGTTGTGACACACCTCTCTCCTCCACCCCCTCCTCTTCTTCTTCCTCCATGGCCTCTTCCTGTGGTTTGTCCTCGGAACCAGCGGTGCTCCGTAGGCGTTCAAGGTGCTACGCAAGTACACAGGCAAAAAGATGCCATGCCGTGCTTGCGCTGGTGTGTTTGGGGGACAGAAGCCACACTGGGGCAGAGGTCCTGTCTGCTCTGCAGGGCCAGGCCGAGAGGTGGTTGACGCCACGCCAGCTTAAGCCAGGAATGGTGGTTTGCGACAATGGCACCAACCTCCTCTCCGCCCTCCGAAAGGGACAACTGACCCATGTGCCCTGTGTGGCTCACGTCCTTAACCTGGTGGTGCAGCGGTTCTTGGGCAGGTACCCGGGCTTACAGGATGTCCTGAGGCAGGCCAGGAAAGTCTGTGTGCATTTCCGCAGATCTTATAATGCCAGTGCTCGCCTGGCTGAGCTGCAAAAGGAGTTGAACCTGCCCAAGAACCGCCTTATATGTGACATGCCCACCAGGTGGAACTCAACGTTGGCCATGCTGCAGCGGCTGCACACGCAGCAGAGGTCCATCAATGAGTACCTGTGCGACTACGGCACCAGGACAGGGTCAGGGGAGCTTGGTTTTTTTTCTCCACGCCAGTGGGGCATGATCAGGGATGCATGCACTGTCCTGGCACCATTTGAGGAGGCCACGAGGATGGTGAGCAGTGACAGTGCATGCATCAGTGACACTGTACCTCTTGTCCACCTGTTGGAGCACACGCTGCGTGGAATAATGGACAGGGCACTTGAGGCAGAACAGAGGCAGGAAGAGGAGGACTTCCTTGCCTCTCAAGGCCCCCTTTACCCAGACAGTGTTCCTTCTGTCCCACCCATCGCACAGGAAGAGGAGGAGGAGGAGGAGGAGGAGGAGGAGGATTGTGTCAGCATGGAGGTGGAGGCTGGCACTCAGCATCATCAGCAGCAGTCTTTTAGGGATGATTTACAGTCCCAAGAAACCAGTGGACTTGTACGTGGCTGGGAGGAGGTGGCTGCGGATCATGTCGTCCTTAGTGACCCAGAGGACTCCGGAGCGAATGCCTCAGCAAACCTACGCTGCATGGCCTCCCTGATCCTGCAAAGTCTGCGGAAGGATCCTCGTATTCTTCGGATCAAGGAGAGGGACCATTACTGGCTGGCCACTCTCCTTGATCCACGGTACAAGGGTAAGGTTGCGGACCTTATGTTACCGTCGCAGAGGGAGCAGAGGATGAGACAACTCCGGGAGGCCTTGCAGAAAGGTCTGTGCAACGCGTTCCCAGAGACTGGGAGGTTACAAACTCCTGGTCCTGGACAACGAGTTGCTGAGGCTTCGGCCAGTCAAAGAAGCAGCGGTGGGGAAGGTGGCCGTCTGACCGATGCGTTCAGACAATTCTTTAGTCCGCAGCCCCAAAGTATGATCGGTTCCAGCAACCATCGCCAGCGTCTGATAAACATGGTGCAGGAATATCTAGGGGCAAGGTCAGACTTGGACACCTTCCCCACCGAAAATCCTCTGGCTTACTGGGTCTTGAGGATGGATCACTGGCCAGAGCTTGCACAGTATGCAATTGAGCTACTGGCCTGTCCTGCATCCAGCGTTCTTTCGGAACGCACATTCAGTGCTGCTGGAGGATTTGTCACGGATCACAGGGTGCGCCTGTCCACCGACTCGGTTGATCGACTGACTTTCATCAAGATGAACCAGTCTTGGATCACCACCAGCTACCACACACCTGATGCTGATATAACAGACTAAATGATTTTAACATGTCACATCCCTTCAAGACTGATGCTGATGCTGAGTGCCTGTGCTGTTATGTTGACTGGCTATCCTCCTCCTCCGAGTCCTCAATGATACGATTGATGATGATAGCTTGGAAGATCATTTTTGTTTATGGGTGCCGCCACCAGTGGCTAAGGCCCAATTTTTCGGCCCTGTTTTACAGGGGCGTGTAATTACAATTTTTTTAGCAATAATTTGCCATAGGGCTCATTGCTGTGCTCCAAGTACAGTATCTGTGAGGGGTTGGAGTGTTGTGGCACCAGTGCCTAAGGCCCAATTTTTCAGCCCCTGTTTAACAGGGGCGTGTCATTACAATTTTTGAAGCAATACTTTGCAACAGGGCTCATTTCTGTGCTCCAAGTACAGTATCTGTGAGGGGTTGTAGTGTTGTGCCACCAGTGCCTAAGGCCCAATTTTTCAGCCCCTGTTCAACAGGGGCATGTAATTACAATTCTTGATCTAATAATTCACAGCAGGGCCCATTCCTGCACCCACCAAGAGTAACTCTGAGGGCTTACAGTGTTGTGGCAACACCACCACCACCACGAAAGGCCCAATTTTTCAGCCCCTGTTCAACAGGGGCATGCAATTACAATTCTTGATCTAATAATTCACAGCAGGGCCCATTCCTGCACCCACCAAGAGTAACTCTGAGGGCTTACAGTGTTGTGGCAACACCACCACCACCACCACCACCACCACGAAAGGCCCAATTTTTCAGCCCCTGTTCAACAGGGGCATGCAATTACAATTCTTGATCTAATAATTCACAGCAGGGCCCATTCCTGCACCCACCAAGAGTAACTCTGAGGGCTTACAGTGTTGTGGCAACACCACCACCACCACCACCACCACGAAAGGCCCAATTTTTCAGCCCCTGTTCAACAGGGGCATGCAATTACAATTCTTGATCTAATAATTCACAGCAGGGCCCATTGCTGCACCCACCAAGAGTAACTCTGAGGGCTTACAGTGTTGTGGCAACACCACCACCACCACCACCACCACGAAAGGCCCAATTTTTCAGCCCCTGTTCAACAGGGGCATGCAATTACAATTCTTGATCTAATAATTCACAGCAGGGCCCATTGCTGCACCCACCAAGAGTAACTGTCAGGGCTTACAGTGTTGTGGCACCAGCACCACCATCAAAGGCCCAATTTTTACTACCACTGTTCAACAATTATATGTAATTAAAATTCCTGATATAATAGTTGACAGCAGGGCGTTCCAGCACCAACCAAGAGTAACTGTGAGTGCTTACAGTGTTGTGCCAACACCAACAACTAAGGGGCCTATTTCTGCAGAGTATATACGGCAGGTCCCTACTTTCAAACATCCAACTTACAAACGACTCCTACTTGCAAACGCAAGAAGACAACAGGAAGTGAGAGGAAATCTACCCCTTGGAAGGAAAATTCTCTCCTGTAAGAATTAATATGGGAGAAAGGTGTCTCCTCTGTACTGATGCTTTATCACCAATCCTTGTTTCAAGAAAAACACCACATTTCAAAAACAGTTGTCATTGGGACGGAAAGTGAGGTGAAATGTTCTGAACAGGGGCACAGACAGCAAAACAAATGTTACAGGGGTGATAAGCCTTACCTATGTTTTCCAAAAAGTTTAAAAATAGATTTTTGGGCTGGAGCTACACTTAAACAATGTACCTGTTCAAAATTACAAACAGATTCTACATAAGAACAAACCTACAGTCCCTGTCTTGTATGCACCGCCTGTATACGGCTGTTCAGAGTATATAGGGCCTTTTTTATTTTATGTGCGGGGTTCCCCTTAATATCTATACAAGACCCAAAGGGGCTGGTAATGGGCTGGGGTAGGGGGGGGGGGTCATGGGGTAGCTATGCCATTTTTCTTAAAGATTTTCATCCATATTACCGGGACCAGACATTACATTAAAGCCGCAAGCAGTTTTAAATGGCTTTTTTTTCCTTTAGAAGTGTCATTTTGTGCAGGGACAGTTCTAAACACGGGAAACACGTGGCACTTCACAGGCATACTTTAGACACCCCCCAGGTACGATATTTAAAGGAATATTTTACTCTTTTTTTTTCACTTTATGCATCATTAAAATGACTGCTCCCGAAAAACGACCGTTTTTAAAACTTCTTTTTGCATTGATACATGTCCCCTGGTGCACAACCCGGGTTCCCAAACCCTTTTTAGGACAATAACATGCATAATAGTTGTTATAATTAGCACTTTAGAATTCGAACGTTCGCATCCATTGTATTTAATAGGGTTCTAATGTTCGTACGAACTTTCGGTCCGTTCGCGGGTTCTGGTGCGAACCGAACCCGGGGGTGTTCGGCTCATCACTAATCCTAATACATATCCATATTCCTAGCCTGTAACCTCCTGTATATGTAGAGGTGATAACATTAATATTTATAAATGCAAAATTCTAGCTAAAGCCTGGCACCACTTTTGAAATTCTGATCTTTTTGCTATCTGAAATTATTATCCTTTTAACATAAGTATGTCACACATATGTAAATATTTTAAATAAAATCCATGGTGCTTTCATGTTTTTGTTTTTTTCAGACAGATGACATACTGAACAGATGTTTCATTGTGGCTAAAGCCGCTTTTATTTTCATGACATTATGTGTGCAACTTTTATGTTCCTCGTTTAGAGCTATACTTGCAGGGGGCAATCCAATACAAGACTGGTTTAAAGGCAAGTGTGTCAAAGTAACAGTGTTAATACATCATTCCTCTCAGGCTTCAGGGAAACTTGAATTTTCCACAGAAAGCAACACAGATCAATCTTTGCTCTCCACATTAGAGAATATTAGCTGTAGGCCTCCCTGTTACCTACTATTCAACTTGCATCTTTCAAAAGCTAAACTTCATACCTTTCATACATGCTAAATTTTGAAACAATGTATAAAATGTAGCAGATAATTCATCTGGTTATGACCCTTGGATGATCGATTATCACATTAAATGGTTATCCATGATTAATGCATGTTGAGTGATCTGTCCATAAAAGTTGTAAGTACACATCATGGGACTTCATGCCAAAATTTTCATGGACTCACAGTGGGAGAGGAGGAAAACTTACTAAAACTGGAAATGTAATATTTAGTGCTGTATGTCCTGTTCTGCAAAAAATAGTAAGGATTCTTTGGCATTTCACCTACAGCAGCCACCTTTACCCTAAAGTGTTTGTTACCCCAACATTTCATATTTCTGAAATGTGCCTGCTGTACTATGTACTTGTATGAAAAAGTATCCAGTTTTCTTTGTACTGCTTCCTTTGTGAGAAATCTCTGGTGTTCCTGAAAGTCCCTCTGTCTGTTTTCCTGCTTTCCTATTAAAAACTGACTGCACTAAGCAGGAGAATACACCATGGTCAGTTTTCTAGGAACTCAGTGTGCTCTCTTCCAATGATCAGACTTGCTCTGCCCCCCCCCCCCCCCACCGCACAAGCTTTTTCTGGGAGGCTCAGTGTACTGTTGGTTCTCCTCCCCCCAGCTCTTATGCAGCTGAGAACAGAGGGAACAGAGGGAATGTGACCACTTATAAAGTAGGGCAAAAGGTATTTATAAGGTTTATTTTTTATATCTATACACAAACGTTTTGCCTTGCATTTCTATTTTAAACGGAATGGGTTGTTTTATAAGGTGATCATCTACAATCACTTTAAGGCTAATATGCCTACTGGTACCTTGATTGCCCCATGGCTTGTGGCACAGAGCTATATTCAGAGAACTGTGATCTTCCCCAGAGAGAGCAACATACCCTGTCAGGTGGCTTCAAAATCGTAGAGTTAGGAAATTTAACCAGGACTTAAAGTAGTACTAAACACACACTGTTTAATTTACATTACCCCTTCTCTTTCTGTATATCGATGACAACTAGTGATGAGCCGAACACCCCCGGGTTCGGTTCGCACCAGAACCCGCGAACGGACCGAAAGTTCGTACGAACATTAGAACCCTATTAAATACAATGGATGCGAACGTTCGAATTCTAAAGTGCTAATTATAACAACTATTATGCATGTTATTGTCCTAAAAAGGGTTTGGGAACCCGGGTTGTGCACCAGGGGACATGTATCAATGCAAAAAGAAGTTTTAAAAACGGTCGTTTTTCGGGAGCAGTCATTTTAATGATGCATAAAGTGAAAAAAAAAAGTCAAATATCCCTTTAAATATCGTACCTGGGGGGTGTCTAAAGTATGCCTGTGAAGTGCCACGTGTTTCCCGTGTTTAGAACTGTCCCTGCACAAAATGACACTTCTAAAGGAAAAAAAAGCCATTTAAAACTGCTTGCGGCTTTAATGTAATGTCTGGTCCCGGTAATATGGATGAAAATCTTTAAGAAAAATGGCATAGCTACCCCATGACCCCCCCCCCCTACCCCAGCCCATTACCAGCCCCTTTGGGTCTTGTATGGATATTAAGGGGAACCCCGCACATAAAATAAAAAAGGCCCTATATACTCTGAACAGCCGTATACAGGCGGTGCATACAAGACAGGGACTGTAGGTTTGTTCTTATGTAGAATCTGTTTGTAATTTTGAACAGGTACATTGTTGAAGTGTAGCTCCAGCCCAAAAATCTATTTTTAAACTTTTTGGAAAACATAGGTAAGGGTTATCACCCCTGTAACATTTGTTTTGCTGTCTGTGCCCCTGTTCAGAACATTTCACCTCACTTTCCGTCCCAATGACAACTGTTTTTGAAATGTGGTGTTTTTCTTGAAACAAGGATTGCTGATAAAGCATCAGTACAGAGGAGACACCTTTCTCCCATATTTATTCTTACAGGAGAGAATTTTCCTTCCTAGTGGTAGATTTCCTCTCACTTCCTGTTGTCTTCTTGCGTTTGCAAGTAGGAGTCGTTTGTAAGTTGGATGTTTGAAAGTAGAGACCTGCCGTATATACTCTGCAGAAATAGGCCCCTTAGTTGTTGGTGTTGGCACAACACTGTAAGCACTCACAGTTACTCTTGGTTGGTGCTGGAACGCCCTGCTGTCAACTATTATATCAGGAATTTTAATTACATATAATTGTTGAACAGTGGTAGTAAAAATTGGACCTTTGATGGTGGTGCTGGTGCCACAACACTGTAAGCCCTGACAGTTACTCTTGGTGGGTGCAGCAATGGGCCCTGCTGTGAATTATTAGATCAAGAATTGTAATTGCATGCCCCTGTTGAACAGGGGCTGAAAAATTGGGCCTTTCGTGGTGGTGGTGGTGGTGGTGGTGTTGCCACAACACTGTAAGCCCTCAGTGTTACTCTTGGTGGGTGCAGGAATGGGCCCTGCTGTGAATTATTAGATCAAGAATTGTAATTGCATGCCCCTGTTGAACAGGGGCTGAAAAATTGGGCCTTTCGTGGTGGTGGTGGTGGTGGTGGTGTTGCCACAACACTGTAAGCCCTCAGAGTTACTCTTGGTGGGTGCAGCAATGGGCCCTGCTGTGAATTATTAGATCAAGAATTGTAATTGCATGCCCCTGTTGAACAGGGGCTGAAAAATTGGGCCTTTCGTGGTGGTGGTGGTGGTGGTGGTGTTGCCACAACACTGTAAGCCCTCAGAGTTACTCTTGGTGGGTGCAGGAATGGGCCCTGCTGTGAATTATTAGATCAAGAATTGTAATTGCATGCCCCTGTTGAACAGGGGCTGAAAAATTGGGCCTTTCGTGGTGGTGGTGGTGGTGGTGGTGGTGTTGCCACAACACTGTAAGCCCTCAGAGTTACTCTTGGTGGGTGCAGGAATGGGCCCTGCTGTGAATTATTAGATCAAGAATTGTAATTGCATGCCCCTGTTGAACAGGGGCTGAAAAATTGGGCCTTTCGTGGTGGTGGTGGTGGTGGTGTTGCCACAACACTGTAAGCCCTCAGAGTTACTCTTGGTGGGTGCAGGAATGGGCCCTGCTGTGAATTATTAGATCAAGAATTGTAATTACATGCCCCTTTTGAACAGGGGCTGAAAAATTGGGCCTTTCGTGGTGGTGGTGGTGGTGGCGTTGCCACAACACTGTAAGCCCTCAGAGTTACTCTTGGTGGGTGCAGCAATGGGCCCTGCTGTGAATTATTAGATCAAGAATTGTAATTGCATGCCCCTGTTGAACAGGGGCTGAAAAATTGGGCCTTAGGCACTGGTGGCACAACACTACAACCTCTCACAGATACTGTACTTGGAGCACAGCAATGAGCCCTGTTGCAAAGTATTGCTTCAAAAATTGTAATGACACGTCCCTGTTAAACAGGGGCTGAAAAATTGGGCCTTAGGCACTGGTGCCACAACACTCCAACCCCTCACAGATACTGTACTTGGAGCACAGCAATGAGCCCTATGGCAAATTATTGCTAAAAAAACTGTAATTACACGCCCCTGTAAAACAGGGGCTGAAAAATTGGGCCTTAGCCACTGGTGGCGGCACCCATAAACAAAAATGATCTTCCAAGCTATCATCATCAATCGTATCATTGAGGACTCGGGGGAGGAGGAGGATAGCCAGTCAACATAACAGCACAGGCACTCAGCATCAGCATCAGTCTTGAAGGGATGTGACATGTTAAAATCAATTAGTCTGTTATATCAGCATCAGGTGTGTGGTAGCTGGTGGTGATCCAAGACTGGTTCATCTTGATGAAAGTCAGTCGATCAACCGAGTCGGTGGACAGGCGCACCCTGTGATCCGTGACAAATCCTCCAGCAGCACTGAATGTGCGTTCCGAAAGAACGCTGGATGCAGGACAGGCCAGTAGCTCAATTGCATACTGTGCAAGCTCTGGCCAGTGATCCATCCTCAAGACCCAGTAAGCCAGAGGATTTTCGGTGGGGAAGGTGTCCAAGTCTGACCTTGCCCCTAGATATTCCTGCACCATGTTTATCAGACGCTGGCGATGGTTGCTGGAACCGATCATACTTTGGGGCTGCGGACTAAAGAATTGTCTGAACGCATCGGTCAGACGGCCACCTTCCCCACCGCTCCTTCTTTGACTGGCCGAAGCCTCAGCAACTCGTTGTCCAGGACCAGGAGTTTGTAACCTCCCAGTCTCTGGGAACGCGTTGCACAGACCTTTCTGCAAGGCCTCCCGGAGTTGTCTCATCCTCTGCTCCCTCTGCGACGGTAACATAAGGTCCGCAACCTTACCCTTGTACCGTGGATCAAGGAGAGTGGCCAGCCAGTAATGGTCCCTCTCCTTGATCCGAAGAATACGAGGATCCTTCCGCAGACTTTGCAGGATCAGGGAGGCCATGCAGCGTAGGTTTGCTGAGGCATTCGCTCCGGAGTCCTCTGGGTCACTAAGGACGACATGATCCGCAGCCACCTCCTCCCAGCCACGTACAAGTCCACTGGTTTCTTGGGACTGTAAATCATCCCTAAAAGACTGCTGCTGATGATGCTGAGTGCCAGCCTCCACCTCCATGCTGACACAATCCTCCTCCTCCTCCTCCTCCTCCTCTTCCTGTGCGATGGGTGGGACAGAAGGAACACTGTCTGGGTAAAGGGGGCCTTGAGAGGCAAGGAAGTCCTCCTCTTCCTGCCTCTGTTCTGCCTCAAGTGCCCTGTCCATTATTCCACGCAGCGTGTGCTCCAACAGGTGGACAAGAGGTACAGTGTCACTGATGCATGCACTGTCACTGCTCACCATCCTCGTGGCCTCCTCAAATGGTGCCAGGACAGTGCATGCATCCCTGATCATGCCCCACTGGCGTGGAGAAAAAAAACCAAGCTCCCCTGACCCTGTCCTGGTGCCGTAGTCGCACAGGTACTCATTGATGGCCCTCTGCTGCGTGTGCAGCCGCTGCAGCATGGCCAACGTTGAGTTCCACCTGGTGGGCATGTCACATATAAGGCGGTTCTTGGGCAGGTTCAACTCCTTTTGCAGCTCAGCCAGGCGAGCACTGGCATTATAAGATCTGCGGAAATGCACACAGACTTTCCTGGCCTGCCTCAGGACATCCTGTAAGCCCGGGTACCTGCCCAAGAACCGCTGCACCACCAGGTTAAGGACGTGAGCCACACAGGGCACATGGGTCAGTTGTCCCTGTCGGAGGGCGGAGAGGAGGTTGGTGCCATTGTCGCAAACCACCATTCCTGGCTTAAGCTGGCGTGGCGTCAACCACCTCTCGGCCTGGCCCTGCAGAGCAGACAGGACCTCTGCCCCAGTGTGGCTTCTGTCCCCCAAACACACCAGCGCAAGCACGGCATGGCATCTTTTTGCCTGCGTACTTGCGTAGCCCCTTGAACGCCTACGGAGCACCGCTGGTTCCGAGGACAAACCACAGGAAGAGGCCATGGAGGAAGAAGAAGAGGAGGGGGTGGAGGAGAGAGGTGTGTCACAACCAGTAGTAGCATTTTGGAGGCGTGGCGGTGGAACAACCTCCAACACTACTGCACCTTGTCCTGCATCCTTCCCAGCTGCCAAAAGAGTGACCCAATGGGCCGTGAAAGAAAGGTAACGTCCCTGTCCATGCCTGCTGGACCATGAGTCAGCGGTAATATGCACCTTACCGCTGACCGCCCTGTCCAGCGAGGCCAAGACATTGCCTTCCACATGCCGGTAGAGAGCCGGAATAGCCTTCCGTGAGAAAAAGTGGCGTTTGGGAACCTTCCACTGAGGAACCGCACATTGCACAAACTCACGGAAGGGGGCCGAGTCTACCAACTGAAAAGGCAGCAGTTGAAGCGCTAGCAATTTAGCCAAGCTAGCATTCAACCGCTGGGCATGTGGATGGCTGGGAGTGAACTTCTTTCGACGGTCCAGCAGCTGGGGCAGGGAAATTTGCCTGCTAGAATCGGACGTCGGTGTACTGCTAGCAGAGTGGCCGCAAGTACTTGGCTGTGACACACCTAATTCTACACCTTCATTCCTCTCAGTGCATGTTTCAGAGAGGACTGAAGTTATAGTGGGGTTGGAGATCCCAGCTGATGCGGTGCAAGGAGAGGTCCGCTTTGTTCTTTGGTGTGGGTCTTTGAGGTAGGCTTGCCAACGAGCTGCATGGCAGGTCAACATATGTCTGGTCAGGCATGTGGTACCCAAGCAGCTGATGTTTTGGCCACGCGATATACGCTTGAGACATATGTTGCAAACAGCAGCTGTGCGATCTGATGCACTAGCCTCAAAAAAGGCCCACACCAAAGAACTTTTTGAATGACGGGCAGAGGCAGCGCCCTGCACAGGCGGAGCTCTGCGGTGTGATTCCGTCGGTGTACTGCCCTTACGCTGGCCACCAAAGGGCATCCTGCCTCATTGGAGATGTGCCTCCTCCTCATCCTCCTCCTCCTCCTCTCTCCTATTAGGCACCCACGTGGAGTCAGTGACCTCATCATCACCTCCCTCCTCATCACTGGAGCCAATCTGGCAGTATGCTGCAGCTGCTGGAACATGACTGCCAGATTGGTGTCCTTCTTGAGCATCCCCTCTGTCTGCTCTCACGCTACTGCCTTCCTCTAGCTGGGTTTCATCATCAGACCCTTCGAAGCGCTGGGCATCCTCCTGGAGCATGTACCCAACACTGTGCTCAAACAGTTCGGGGGACTCCTCAGGAGGAGGACATGGTGGGTCTAGGGAAGGAGTGACTGATGATGAGTCTGACATTGATACCAGGGAAGAGGACGCTTTGGCAGCTGCTTTTCCAGTACCCTGAGCCTGGGTGAGAGAGGATGAGGAGGAGGAGGAGGGCTTGGTCATCCACTCTACCAAGTCTTCGGCATGATGTGGCTCAACATGTCCAGCTGCCGAAAAGAAGGACAAGCGTGTCCGATGGCCATGTGCTGATGACAATGCACCGCGTCCACGACCAGCACTGTTGCCCCCAGACACAGAGCCTGCTTGCCCTCTTTTATTGCCTCCTGACTGTCTGCCTCTCCTTGTTTGCCTTCCAGACATTCTAATAGATGGCCTGCAGGGAGATGGGAAAGGAGCAATAAGGGCTACCTTCAGGTGTCCTTCTCTGTCCCTTTACTTAAGGATTTCTAAATATGGTTGAGGATGATTGCTTTTGCACAGAATAGCACAACGACAATTTCCCTGACTGTCCAAAAAAACAAGGATTTCAAAGATGGTTGATGAGGAATGCTTTAGCACACTATAGCACAAGGAGAATTCCCTCACTGTCCTTCCCTGTCCCTAGAAACAAGGATTTGCACAGTAAAAGACACTGACACTCTCCCTACCTATAGTTTTCTGTCCCTAGAAAAAATGTTTTTTTAAAGCACACTATAGCACAAGGAGAATTCCCTCACTGTCCTTCCCTGTCCCTAGAAACAAGGATTCGCACAGTAAAACACACTGACACTCTCCCTACCTATAGTTTTCTGTCCCTAGAAAAAATGTTTTTTTAAAGCACACTATAGCACAAGGAGAATTCCCTCACTGTCCTTCCCTGTCCCTAGAAACAAGGATTCGCACAGTAAAAGACACTGACACTCTCCGTACCTATAGTTTTCTGTCCCTAGAAAAAATGTTTTTTTAAAGCACACTATAGCACAAGGAGAATTTCACTCACTTTCCTTCTTTGTCCCTAGAAACAAGGATTATCACAGTGAAAGAAACTGACACTCTTCCTTCCTATAGTTTTCTGTCCCTAGAAAAAATGTTTTTTTTAAAGCACACTATAGCACAAGGAGAATTTCACTCACTTTCCTTCTTTGTCCCTAGAAACAAGGATTATCACAGTGAAAGAAACTGACACTCTTCCTTCCTATAGTTTTCTGTCCCTAGAAAAAATGTTTTTTTAAAGCACACTATAGCACAAGGAGAATTCCCTCACTGTCCTTCCCTGTCCCTAGAAACAAGGATTCGCACAGTAAAAGACACTGACACTCTCCCTACCTATAGTTTTCTGTCCCTAGAAAAAATGTTTTTTTAAAGCACACTATAGCACAAGGAGAATTCCCTCACTGTCCTTCCCTGTCCCTAGAAACAAGGATTCGCACAGTAAAAGACACTGACACTCTCCCTACCTATAGTTTTCTGTCCCTAGAAAAAATGTTTTTTTAAAGCACACTATAGCACAAGGAGAATTTCACTCACTTTCCTTCTTTGTCCCTAGAAACAAGGATTATCACAGTGAAAGAAACTGACACTCTTCCTTCCTATAGTTTTCTGTCCCTAGAAAAAATGTTTTTTTAAAGCACACTATAGCACAAGGAGAATTCCCTCACTGTCCTTCCCTGTCCCTAGAAACAAGGATTCGCACAGTAAAACACACTGACACTCTCCCTACCTATAGTTTTCTGTCCCTAGAAAAAATGTTTTTTTAAAGCACACTATAGCACAAGGAGAATTTCCCACACTTTCCTTCTTTGTCCCTAGAAACAAGGATTATCACAGTGAAAGAAACTGACACTCTTCCTTCCTATAGTTTTCTGTCCCTAGAAAAAATGTTTTTTTAAAGCACACTATAGCACAAGGAGAATTCCCTCACTGTCCTTCTTTGTCCCTAGAAACAAGGATTATCACAGTGAAAGAAACTGACACTCTTCCTTCCTATAGTTTTCTGTCCCTAGAAAAAATGTTTTTTTAAAGCACACTATAGCACAAGGAGAATTCCCTCACTGTCCTTCCCTGTCCCTAGAAACAAGGATTCGCACAGTAAAAGACACTCACACTCTCCCTACCTATAGTTTTCTGTCCCTAGAAAAAATGTTTTTTTAAAGCACACTATAGCACAAGGAGAATTTCACTCACTTTCCTTCTTTGTCCCTAGAAACAAGGATTATCACAGTGAAAGAAACTGACACTCTTCCTACCTATAGTTTTCTGTCCCTAGAAAAAATGTTTTTTTAAAGCACACTATAGCACAAGGAGAATTCCCTCACTGTCCTTCCCTGTCCCTAGAAACAAGGATTCGCACAGTAAAACACACTGACACTCTCCCTACCTATAGTTTTCTGTCCCTAGAAAAAATGTTTTTTTAAAGCACACTATAGCACAAGGAGAATTCCCTCACTGTCCTTCCCTGTCCCTAGAAACAAGGATTCGCACAGTAAAACACACTGACACTCTCCCTACCTATAGTTTTCTGTCCCTAGAAAAAATGTTTTTTTAAAGCACACTATAGCACAAGGAGAATTCCCTCACTGTCCTTCCCTGTCCCTAGAAACAAGGATTCGCACAGTAAAACACACTGACACTCTCCCTACCTATCCTTCTCTTTCCCTAAGCTAAAGGAATCCAGGTTAAGCAAGAAAAAAATAAATGTCACTGTCCCTGCCTATGCTTCTCTTTCCCTGCTCCGGAACACACTACACTAGGCCGCCGTGCTGGCGGCCTTTTATAGTGTGGGGCGTGTACTAAACACCCTCAGCAATAATTGGCCACAGGCATCCTGCCTGTGGCCAATCATTGCTCTCCTCGCTGCCGGCGCTGTGATTGGCCAAGCATGCGGGGTCACAGTGCATGCTTGGCCAATCACAGCGCCTGGATGACACTGCGATGGCGTAGTGCATTGTGGGCCGTTCGCGTCACTCGAATTTGGCGCGAACGGCCCAAATCGTTCGATCTTCGTCGAACGATCGAACAGCCGATGTTCGAGTCGAACGTATGTTCGACTCGAACACGAAGCTCATCCCTAATGACAACACTCTTTCTCAATCTGTCTGTAGGAAAACAGTGGCAGGAACAACTTCTAGTTGTCTGCTACAGGTCATATGTACAAAAAAATAAAGCGTTTGAAATACAAAGTAAAATACATATTTAATATTAATAAACTGTTTTAAATTTTCATACAACTATATTTTTTAAATCAAATCTTTATTATTTTTGGCAGTAACATGGTGTGGGTGGATTTCTGCCAGTCACAGGCTTCATCATGTCCCTCCAGCCTGTGTCTTAGAATAACAGGGAGGTGAAACCTTCATCAATTAAGATGTAATATCCCTCTCTCATTGTGTTTAGCTAGATAGCGGGGGAGGAGGGAGGGAGTGGGCTGTCATTTACCACTGTGTATACGCCCACATGTGTGACTCTATAGTCACATGGGCTGCTCAGATGTGATAGGGAGGAAATGCTCAGGGTAGAAATACACTGAAAACTGAGCATGTGCACTAGCTGCCAATACTGCTCTGCAAAATCACCAACTGCAGTGGGGATATGGACAGGAGGGGAAGACAGAGAACAGCAGGATCAACAAAGCTTTTTTCAGAATACAGAAAACAAATCTCATAGTGAGTGAGTATGAACAGCATGCATAACAGCATTTATTGATAGTTTTAAATGATGTGGGTTTAATGATGCATTAAGGCTGGGGGGGGGGGGGTTTCCTAGCTAGCAAAGGTCTGAACTGGCAGCAGATAGTAACATAGCTTGTAATGCCGGGAAGGGACAGGGAAAGATGCAATCAGAGAGTAATCCATATCCAGGGAAAATGGACAGAGCAGGGGGCAATCACAATAGTTATCAATATCCAAGAAAAGGGTCAGCAACAGAAGAATTCTGAGATGACAATAAAAGTCAGACAGAATCAAACAGGGCAAGGTGAGGGTGCAGAAATCAAGGTAGAAAATTCTACCACAAGCCCAGAGCCCTTGACACCCACGCAGATACATAGAGTACCCATACAGACACATATTGTGAATGTATTTAGTGTCGTATATAAACATCTTGTTCATGTTTATAATATGCATTGCACTGAAGGCACGCATGTCATAGGAGCGTGGGAGGAAACCGGAGCACCCGGAGGAAACCCACGCAGACACTATAAACATAATTGTGTATGTTTAAACTATGGCGCCGAGGGCGCTTAATCCACTCTGAATCCAATCTGAGTATAAGTGCTGCCGAAACAAGCACCAAACTGCACACAAAAAACAACCTCTGACCCTCAGAACAGTGGTCCTGTCAGAGTCAGAGCATCCCTCAGGAAATGGCAGGAAACCACAGGTGCAGGGGCACTGGCTGTTGCCTCTCAGATACTGGCTCCATGTCACACAGAAAGCTCTCAGGACTAGTCAAACTAATGACCAAAGTCCTGCCCCTCCATGCTGCACCGACCGGGGGGTCACCCAGGGGACACACCTGCCCAGAATGAGACCGATCAGCGTCATTGCCCGCCTCTATACACTAAGACTGTGTATCACTGTAATATCCATGCTGCTCTATAAGCAGTGTGTGTGGAAACAGTGAGGGAAGTTGTGAGGAGAATCGTGCTTGCCATCCAGGAGCCAGCACTATAGGCCCATACTGCGCCAAAGATGACCGCCGGACGCCTCAGAAAAGGGCGCGACCACAAGAAAATGGCCGCCCGTGATAGCAACTGCGCCAGAGGGCGGCCACGGCAAGATGGCCTCCAATGGGAAAAAGCAATGCAATAGAAAACACCTTTGAAAATGGCGCCAGCGCTGTCAAAATGGCACCCAAGCACCGTGATGTGGACGAGAAGGCCAGGCATGGGCTTCCCTGGAGTAGAGCACCCCCCACAGAGGAATGAGCTATGACACCACATGGACCCCCACCGGGACCCGGAGCCCCCCCACAGGTACACCCCGGTCGCAGCCAGCTCCGATGGGGCAGAAGGGATAAAGGTGACAGAAAACAGGGAAGGGGAGGACAGGAGAACCCCATTTCCCAGGAATGCCCAGCTGTTCACATGGCTGTTCAACTCTGTTAAAGTTACATGTTTTAAGATAACTAACATGTTCTGCCTAGTCCTCTCCTATGAAAAGGAACATAACCCAACTGTCAAGAATAAAGGAGCTGTGTCCGTCCATGGACAAAAAGAGAAAATGGATTTTACAGTGAGTATTTAAATCTAATTATTACCTGGTACCAGTCACTTTCCAAAAGATACTAAAAGCAGCTGTGTTGACATTCATTATGCAGGCATGTTCCACCATTGTCATCATTTGGAAGCCTGGTCTAAGCAATACCATGCAGCAACTGTGGCAGCACATTGAAATAGACAGGACATGACTGCAAAAAAGGTGGAGGACATCAATATTCAAAAAAATGGATAATAAAAAAGTGAACACTATTTTTTTTATTTTTTAAAGATAGCAACTATTTATGATACACAATGTTTTTATTTATAAATTAAATATCTCCCAGTAAGGGTTTGGATCTCTTTTAAAGTCCATATCCAGGCCTAAAAAAAACCTTATAATCCCTCCAATCCCCTTCCCACCATTCACAACCTCTTTATAAAAAAATACAGCCCTCCATATTGGTTTCTTGCCACTTTCAGCTGTGAACACCAGTGATCTAGTGCTGCAGTCTATACCAGCGTTGACTGTTCCTCTTTCATAATGTTATCATTAGTCTTCTGGGCATAGGTGTGCGCTGGGGGGTTTGCGGGGTGTGCCTGGGCACACCCTAATCACCCAGTGCAGCGCAGATTCGCACTGCTGATATGTCTCCAAAGCCCCCCAACGGGGCTCCCCAAAAAAGGGAAAGAATTAATCTAAAAATAAAATTGTAAAAGATAATACAAAAATAAAAAACTACTGACACCACCCACTGCCCTAGTAACACCAACCTTAGCCCTACTGAACCGTCCACTGCTCTACTAACATGTACATGTTTTAATACATTTTAAAACATTTTTTACGTTTATTTATAATAGTGTGTGTGTATATGTATATGTATATATATATATATATATATTACACACACCATAGGCGTGCGCAGGGGGTGTGCCAGGTGTGCCTGGGCACACCCTAATCACTACGTGCAGTGACGATTCCTGCTAATGCTTCCCCCTGTGTTGGCCCTTTAGCCCCACAGTGCTGCTGGCTTCCCTTCTCTCCCTTCGGCTGCTGCGGGAGAGGTTTCAGGATAGAGAGCGGGGAAAGGGGCTAGTGAATATGTCATTTGCTGTCCCCTTTTCTAAATGAACACAGTGCTCACTGTGTCCATTCATAACCGAAGCATAGTAAACTGTTTACTATGCTTCAGTTTGTGAATGAACACTAAGCCACTCGGCAAAGAGCACTTTCCATTCATTCACTGCCCAGTGCAGCTGAGGGTGCAGCGAAAGGCATGTGTGTTTAAGCTTTGGGGTACACACCCTAATGTAATAGGCTGTGCACACCTATGACACACACATAAATGCACACGCATGCAATAGGCTTGCGCACACCTATGCTTCTGGGGCTTGAGAGTATCCCTCCACTAAACAGCTAATAGAAAGTGTTTATGTCACTCATGCAGTGTGGTGGACATCTAAAGAAGAACCTCTCTCCTCTGCAGTTAAAAAAGATAAAAGACTGAGTGTATCAAGTGACCATGAATTTAAATACAGTAAGTAAAAGTAGAATGTAGCATACTGCATCTAGTTATTACTGTATCATCACTGCCAAGAGTTCCTGGAGCAGCATCTATGACATTGAATTGCAGTCACTCCTGATTGAAGGTGCCTAGTTTCATCATTAAAGGTATAATGGTAGCTGAAAATCCCCCATTGATATATAATCAAGTAGAAGTTTTTTATTATAACAGCAAAATAAAGCAGGAAAGATTTTAAATTTTTCCTAAAACACTGCATGGAACCCCATTCAGTGCAGCCTAAGCCTGTGGATGTAGTTTACTTTTTAAGTTCTCTAAAACACTACATTAAATTACTTTTTGTTGCTTAAAGCTGAACTCCAGACAAAAAATAAAACACAGCATAGCTACAGTACAAAAAAAAGAAGAAGCTTTTATTACAATATACCAATTCAGTCAGGAGCAGTGCCCTGCAGTGATTTCTTTCTGTCTCTAGTCCTCTATTTTCCAGGCGTACTGATGGCCAGCATCATTTAACCCACTTCCTCTAAGCCCAAACTGTTACAGACTTCCGGTAATGTCACCACTTAGCCTGAGTTCAGCATATTACGCTAATGAATGGCACTCACATGTCATTACATGAACACCATTAAGTGGAGCAAGAAGCAGTGTTTGCTGCCACCAACATAAAAGAAGAATCCATGAAGTAATAAGACCAACCAGAAGAATATGGGTATAATGGAAATTATTTTGCTATCTGTCAATAGTAAAATAATAACTTAACTGGCTGATTGGAAAGGCTGCTGTCAATGGCAAGAAATTATTACAAATACTAAGGAAGAACTGGAATCTAAACAGGATGAAGCTAAGAAAGAAGCAATGTTAGTAATCATATTTTCTCTGATCAAAGGGAATATTAAAGATTAAAATGGTGAGGAAAAATCACTAGATAGCATCTTAATAATATTGAATTTGCTGAGTGCTCTATTTTACATTATTAGGAGGAACACACAGTTTGTCAATGGGAGAATGTTCTATATAGTTCATGGGTCTGTTAATTGAAAATCATATCACCACAGAGTGGTGCTGTGGATATGAATACTGAGTAAAAAATGAATACGTTCGAAAAATTCAGTTTTTAAAAATAGGTTGGTAGATGATGGACTTTATAGGCCTAACACAATTGAGTATAAAAAATTAAGAATTTTATTACAGAAAATACAAAACAAATTACATTAAAATTAATTGACTATTCATAAATGTGCCTCAGAGAGAAAATAACACACCACCTACATAGCAATTAATGTATAGTATACTTAGAAAAGGAAAACCATAGGTCACACATATATTTCTATCTATATATATATATAGATTGGCCCTGCAGCCATTTGAGGATATATACCTGCATACTCGGTTGTGTTGTTGATCGTGTTCTCCGTTTATGTTCTGCCATTTGATTTTAAACCGTAAGTTGTTTCTAATACCTAAATATATACCTTGAGTATCATTTGAGGATCTCAAATACTATTATGCCTGTCCCCATAATCACTGTTTCCATTGTCAGATTGGGGAAGCGGGCATGGTTGTGGGGATTTGGGGGAGGCTGGGCAGCAGTATCAAACAATATCAAGGCGGGGGAAATTTTTGTATGAGAATGTTATAAGCAAATAATAGAAACTTATGGTATCTGTCTCACTCTATGCTAGTGCATCAATCTTTGGGAAGTGACCCATGGTTTTCCTTTTCTAAGTATACTATAATATACAGTAAATTCTATATAGGTGGTGTGTTATTTTCGCTCTGAGGCACATTTATGAATAGTCAATGAATAATAGTTCATAGTAATAATAGTTCATGGGTCTGTCTAGCTTGTGGGGGCAACTGCAATGTCCAACTGCAATGCAATCATTTGGAAAGTTGTAAAGATGGATCATATAGAAAGATAAAACCCAACCTCACTGGCTCTGGACTAAATTGATAAAAATACATAGGGGGCAAGGAGAACTGAAAGACAGCATCAGGGGGCACTAAACTATTTTTACCAATTTTGTATAGACAACCAAATGTTTACAATTCTCTATGTTGATTGAACAAGTGCAAATCAGGTGGAATCTTCCATCAGAAAAGTTGATTTACATACGTATTCTAACTTAGCTGTATTGGCTGTTCTCACTTCATACACTACAGTAGATTCTCCTACAATTACATGGTTGTGTATTTATAGTTTTTAACTCCACATTTAGTATATCTTTTTGAATAAAATGTATTTCATATATATATATTTATATATATATATATATATATATATACACACATATACACATATATGATATATATGGATATATATACACATATACAGGATATATATACACATATATTCTGTATTGATATTTGCTAGTAAAGTGGCTGTAAAAAACTGGCAGCTCTTCATTGGTTTTCCTGCCTGTTTCATTTTCATTGCAATCCATGTCAATTTCAGTCTAGATGAATACATTTTCTTTTCATTGTTAATCTGCATATGCTGTGGCTTTCGTAAACAGGCTGTTTTCATGGCAGAAATCTTGGAAGGCAGTCAAGTGAAACTGATACACAGTTCTCATTTATTAATATTGGTATCTCCATTGTAATAATTCTCCGGTGTACGAGTACACAATATGAAAATCAAATATTGTACAACTACAACCCCTGGTGTGCTGTGAAAAAATGCTTCCATTTCATGTTGCTGATTTAAGAAATAAAATGTGTATTAGCTTTCAAGAGATTTATTCTCCATCAGTGGATCTGCAACCTCCACTTTGGGACTGCTCATCTATCACATTTTTAGTTCTATACACTTATTTTATGCTGTGTTGTATAATTACAGCTAAGCCCTCAGTAAAGAAAATATCTAGATAGTAGCACTCAGAAATACATTTCAGGTTTTAAATTCGTATTTATAGCAAAAGCATTTTAAGACTGTGATATAGAAGCTCCCCAGGATACCAGTAAGCCACAGTACAAATGTCCTTAGAAATAAATATGCTACTAAATAATATCAAAATACACAATGCAGGATATAAATCTTCAACATAGCTATGAAATGTAAATACTCAAAAGAGGTAACTCTATACAAATATTATACACATCATTTTTGAAAAATGTAGTCAATATCAAATGCAAATTATACTTTAGAACTGTCAATACAATTTGGGCATAATAAAATGTAAATTACAATAACTTTATTAGATATAGAAACATATTTAAAACATTCTATCTACTCTCCATTATACACTGCTACACACACAATGGCCTGCAATTTTTGGCAAACTCTTAAAATGATAGCTATGGTGTAGTTAATGCAGCAAAGGGCAAGGAGTTTTGTGTGACATTATGTCCAATTTGCTTTTTTTCCTCCCTTTTTTGTTTTGTTCGAATACACACAAAAGGAATAAACATGTGTATAGCAAAACGTGTAACTGCAATACTTTTCTATGAGAAATACTTGATTTTCTGGAAAAATTTCTGGGATGCCAACAATGTCGGCCATGACTGTATACAGGTATCAGGACACATTTTGCCTAAATATTGCATGCGATCCTGAAACTGTCAATTCATTTGTGGTATTCACAGAGAAACACTGAAAACGCTTGGTAAATACCTCATGAAAAGGCATTTAAATCCATTCACAGAAGGGAATAAATAATTAAATGTATGCGGAAATTAAGTAGTGATCCAGGCATGTGGAAGGTGTACTGGTTGTTAGCCACTTAAGGACCAGCCCACCGCAGTTGTACCCCTGCACGAATCGCCGTCATTGTACGTCGGCTCGCGTAGGCGCAGTTGGGGGTTGGCACTGGCAGCATGCTCTTGCACCCGCTGCATGTTGTGGGAGTGTGCCCGTGAGTCAGGCGGACTCGATGTCTGCCCGCGACCCGTGATCGCCTAGTTCAGAGGCAGAATGGGGATCTGCCTTTGTAAACAAGGGGGATCCCCATTCTGACAGATGATATGGCAGAGATCTACTGTTCCCAGTCATCGGGAACAGTGCTCTCTGGCATGTCCCAGGCAACCCATCCCCCCAGCCCATCTCCCCTACAGTTAGAACACACCTAGGAAACACAGTTAACTCCTTGATCACCCCCTAGTGTTAACCAATTCACTGCCAGTGTCATTTTCACATTGATCAGTGCATTTTTATAGCACTGATCAATGTAATAATGTCACTGGCCCCAAAAAAGTGTAATTTGGGGTCAGATTTGTCCACCGCAATGTCGCAGTCCTAAAGTATAAACAATAAAAAATAAATAAACGTCCCTAAACCTTTTCCATAGTTTGTAGATGCAATAACTTTTGCGCAAACCAATCAATATATGCCTTTTGCCAGTTTTTTTACCAAAAATATGTAGAAGAACATATATATCGGTCTAAACTGATGAATACTTTTATTTTTTTATTTTTTGGGGGGATATTATTATATATTAGTATTATAGCAAAAAGTAAAAAAAAAAAAAAAAAAAATTTGTAAAAATTGTTGCTATTTGTTTTTTTATAGCGAGGTGATCAAATACCACCAAAAGAAAGCTCTATTTGTGGGAAAAAAAGAACGTCAATTTTGTTTGGCATGACTGCGCAATTGTCAGGCAAAATGACGCAGTGCTGTATCACAAAAAATGGCCTGGTCATTAAAGGGGAAAATTCTTCCGGTCCTTAAGTGGTTAAAGAGCGGGCGGTCGTCTGCTCCTTAACAACTAGTAAACAGAACGGTTGTTAAGGAGTGGGCGGCTGCCGCATCCTTGACAACTAATGGTTCATCCCAGTTGACAGCTGAAAGCTCCCAGCTGACAGCTGAAAGTAAAGAAAAAATAACAAAATTATTAAAAAAAACAGCGTGGTGTTTGAAAAAAAAATGGTGTGACCCCCAAAATTCATATCAGACCCTTATCCGAGCATGCAGCCCAGCAGGTCAGGAAAGGGAGGGAACAAGCAAGCGCCCCCCTTCCTCCTAAGCCATACCGAGCCACATACCCTCAACAATGAGGGGGCTTTGGGGCAAGGGGGCTAATCCTGATTAGGGACAAGGGCCTCTTCCCCACAACCCGGTGGTTGTGGGGGTCTGCGGATGGGGCTTATCATAATATGGAGGCCCCCTTTGACAAGGGGGCCCCAGATCCCAACCTCCCCTATTTGAATGAGTTTGGGGTACCACGTATGCCTACCTAATCACCAAAAAAATGTGTAGTGTAAAAAAAGACATTAGACAGTCCTTTATTTAAAAAAAAAAAAAAAAAAAGGTCTTCTCACGCTGAACTATGCCGCCTGACAGTTCTTAAAGGACTAAGGGGTGACCTGGCCCCCTGTGACATAATTGACCCAGCATGCCCCTGGCTGATGATGTCACAAGGTGGTGGGGTCATCCTATGATGTCACTGGGCGACTCTGCCCCTTAGGTATTTAGGAATTTTTAATTAAGCCATTAGGAGACAAGGAGGACATCTTTGAATAACTTTTGTGACCTATAAACCTGGCTGGGAACCGCTGTCCTTGTTAGACAAGTAGGGGTTCACGGTATTTACCTTAAGGCTCAATGCTCTGAGTATGTGGCGAAGGACCTGTGGATTCCAATATTAACCAAACGTATCTTTTGACCACTATTAATTAGCAGTCATATACTTCTATTAAGCCATAAACTGCTACACATGGGTGGCGTGTAATTTCCCTTGGGTTTCTGGATGGTTTTGAGCCCTCTCTGCTGAGACTCCTGCACTGAGCTTTATAAGGACCCTTTTTTTTCATTTTGATTCTTCTCCTTTCTTTATTTTGAACTGACATGCATTTCAGCTTGCTCTGGGGACTTTATGCCTATAAGAAACCTATGACCATTCAGCAAATTCTTGAACTTTCAGTTTATGCACTGTATTTTATTTGTATTTTGGGTTTGCTGGTCTCTGCATATGTATATTCAGAATAACGTACTACCCAGGTAGCAAGGATTACTTGCCACAAATTTGTGGCAGTGTTGAATTGTAAGTCTGTTAACTTGCTGCACATTTTCACTGGCAAGTTGTACATTTGCAGAGCACAGTACAAGTTCTAGTTGACACTTTTACAATTTGTAGAAAATTTACATGGCAAGTCTACAGCAAGTGCTCTGCAAGTCTACAGCATGAAAATTCAGCCACAGTGACCAACAATTTCATTTAGCAATATTCTTTTTTCTGGTAACCCGGATATTCATTACAGCTCTTCTGCTTTTCCAAATGTTTGATAGATCATTCCCAGCATGGTTGACTATTGCACAACATAACTGAACCAGAACTTGCAGCAAAAAAAAGTTGATCTATAGTCATGCAATGCAGACTTGCTGCAATTGTGCAACAAACTTGTGAAGCTTGGCAAGTCTAGCAATAGCTTAGCAAATTATTGTCAAACTTACAGCTCAATTGCTTGCTATCTGGGTATAAGTCAATGTGTAAGACCCAGGACATCTTTGGCATTTTGATCATGTGAGGTGAGGTGAAGCTCTGATGACTTCCATCATCCAATTACATGCAAACAAAAATATATATATTTTTTAATGCTTCTTACATGTGACTGGGTATTCACCACATTCACTAATCTAAGGGAAAATCTACTTGAAAAGTGAAAATTACTTTGCAAAGTGAAGTCTGATTGCTTTAAGAAATTCAACCTGTAGTGAGATGCAATGTCCTTTTCACAATATCGACCATGCCCTACACATGCCCTGAATTGGGCAGAGAACCTGCCTGCATTTTGATTCCCAAAATACCCCTGGAAAGTGACTCTTAAGATACACCACCACTAGACCTTTGGGAAAAACTTAAATGTATCATGAGTTGCATCCTCAATTCAAAAGCTTCAGTCCTTAAGAAAAAAACCTAACTACTCAATTATCACAAACCTTAATATGCATATATTTCCTAGAATCCCTTTCACTTTTATTTACAACAATATTAAAGACACAAAGAGATAAACTCACTCTAACTCTAAGCTTCATTAGCCAGATATAAGAGAATTTTTTATAATTTTGGAAACAAGTCTGGATATTTTTTTGCATGTTCTTTGAAAAATATGACTTTATGTAATTGAATATCCCAATTCGATTCTGGGAAAGTCTCAATACTTTTTAAATTCACTGAAATTGCAGCTTGATTCAGAAAGTTCAACCAACACCTTGACAATATACCTCAGCATTTGTGATAAGTAGAGTTGAGCGGACACCTGGATGCTCGGGTTCAATGGGTTCGGCTGAACTTCGCAAAAAAGCTATGAGTAAGCACTAAATTATAGTGTGAAACGTGTCAGCTGCCATCCCTGCTTTGCTGAGACTTGTAGTGCATCCACTTGTTTTTTTACAATAACGGCAACCAAAAGGTTTTTTGGAGTGCGGCTGTCCATTTTCATCCATTACCTGTTTTTTGCCTATCTTATGCATTGCCAGCACCCACGGCTTCCTGAGAAACCATTAATTAGCAGAGCTCAATCACCTGGAGCGGTAACTCCCTTCTCCCCCTAGAGTTGAGCGGACACCTGGATGTTCGGGTTCAACGGGTTCGGTGGAACTACGCAAAAAAGTTCGAGTTCAGGACCCGAACTTGACCCCAAACCCGAACCCCATTGAAGTCAATGGGGACCTGAACTTTTGAGGACTAAAATGGCTCTAAAAAAGTAACGGAAAGTGCTAGAGGGCTGCAAATGGCAGCAAAATGTTGTTAAGAGCATGGCAAGTGATCTGCAAACAAATGTGGATAGGTAAATAACTTAAAATAACATAAAATAATAATCTTGACCTAGGAGGACGAGGTCCATATGTGTCAGGACCTGGACTTGAACCTGGGACCTCATCTGTGTCTGGTATTGACTCTTCCCACTGAGCTATTTGGGATGCTGGACAGCTCCCTGCCTGAACTGCTGGATAAACCTGATCCTATGGACAACCCTGCCTTGAGTCTTGATTACTGTTGAACCTTGAACTCCTTGCTCCTCCCATGAACTTCCTATAAAGCCTTGTCTCAGCACTTCCTCTTTGCCAGGTTATTGTGCCTTCCCTGCCAGTGCCTTGCTTTTGTCTTTTCTGCTGCCATCTGTACCTACATCCCCTCGTGATTGACCCTTGGCTGGTTCCTTGACTTCTATACTGCCTGATCCCAATCTGCAACCACCCGTGTTTGACCCTTGGCCTGTTCTTTGACCACTCTACTGCTTGATCCCAACTTGCAGCCACTTGTGATTGATTCTTTGGCTTGTTTTCTGACCACGCTGCTGTTTCATCCTTGTCTGTTTATCCGCTATTGGACCCCGGCTTGCTCACACCCTGGTGGGGCAAACTTGAGGACCGTGACCTGGTACTAGCTTGCAGCTAAATCCATCTCCACCATCAGGAGCTCTGGGGAAAACCAGCTTGTACTTAGACTCCGCACCTCAGGTGAGCCTGTGTCATCTGCCAGAAGTGACTGCCTGTATGCCTGTCCTGCCACTGCTATTGCAATTGGTCTTCAAGCCCGACGTCTGATCGTGACAATATGGAGTAGGAGATTGAGGTGGCGGTGGATGTGGTGGTGTAGGTGGAAGCGGCGGTGGAGGAGGACAAGGTAGCCAACACTGGTTTTTGTTTTTAATTATTATTTTTTTTAAATTAGGGTACACCCCAAAAGAGTGAGAAAGATCAAAAATACAACAATGGCCGGGTAAGGCCGGTATACATTTCTATTCCGCACAAGGTACGGACAAGTCCTGTGGTATACATGCCTGGTTCATTTTAATGAATGTGAGCTTGTCCACATTGGCTCTGGACAGGCGGCTGCGCTTGTCTGTGATAACGCCCCCTGCCGTGCTAAATACACGTTCAGACCCGTCATTCAGTACATGTAGGCGTGTGCACACATACTGCTCCACCATGTTGGTGAAATGCTGCCTCCTGCTAAGACGTTCCATATCAGCTGGTGGTGCTGGTTGTTGTGGCATGCTGACAAAGCTTTTCCACATTTCGGCCATGCTAACCCTGCCTTCTGAGGTGCTGGCGGTGCCCCGGCTGCGTTGGCGACCTCTTCCTCCTCCTCTGCCTTCACCTTGTGCTTCCACTGTGCCCCCGCTGTCAGGTGGGAATGCCACCAGCAGCACGTCTACCAGCGTGCGCTTGTACTCGCGCATCTTACGTTCACGCTCCAGTGAGGGAATTAAGGACGGTACGTTGTCCTTGTAACAGGGATCCAGCATCGTGGCCACCCAGTAATCAGCACCTGTTAGAATGTGGGCAACTCAGCGGTCGTTGCGGAGACACTGCAGCATGTAATCGCTCATTTGTGCCAGGCTGCCCAGAGGCAACAAAAAGCTGTCCTCTGTGGGAGGTGTATCGTCTGTGTCCTCTGTATCCCCCCAGCCACGCACCAGTGATGGCCATGAGATGGTCTGGGTGCCACCCTGCTGTGAACATGGTTCCTCCTCCTCCATCTCCTTCTCCTCATCCTCCACCTCGTCATCCTCCAGAACTGTGCCCTTGCTGGACAATTGTGTACCTGGCGTTTGTTGGTGCAGGAACCCACCCTCGGAGCCACTTGTGAATGACTGCCCTGAAAGCCTTAGAAATGATCCCTCTTCCTCCTCCTCCTCCTCCTGTGCCACATCCTCTTCCATCATCGCCCAAAGCTTTTTTTCAAGGAGGCATAGAACTGGGATAGTAACGCTGAGAACGGAGTACTGGAAACAGTGCAACAAGGCCCACAGGTCTCACATGGAGGCCCAGTTATTGGTGGTGAAGTGGTGCTGTTCCACAGAGCGACTCACGCGTGCATGCTGCAGCTGTAATTCCACTATCGCCTGCTGCTGCTCGCACAGTCTGGCCAGCATGTGCAAGGTGGCGTTCCACCTTGTGGGCACGTCACATATGAGGCGGTGAGCGGGAAGGCCGAAGTTACACTGCAGCGCTGACAGGCGAGCAGCAGCAGGGTGAGAACGGCGAAAGTGCGCACAGACAGCCCGCACTTTCTGCAGAAGCTCGGGGTAATTTTTAAGGAACCTCTGCACCACCAAATTCAGCACATGCGCCAGGCTAGGGATGTGTGTCAAACCGGCTAGGCCCAGAGCTGCTACGAGATTTCGCCCATTATCGCACACCACCAGGCCGGGCTTAAGGCTCACTAACACCAACCACTCATCGGTCTGTTTTTCCATGTCCCTCCACAACTCCTGCGTGGTGTGGTGTTTTTCCCCCAAACAGGAAAGTTTTAAAACTGCCTGCTGTCGTTTACCCCTGGCTGTGCTGAAGTTGGTGGTGAAGGTGTTACGCTGACCAGATGAGGAGGCGGTAGAGGATGAGGAAGCGGAGTAGGAGGAGTTAGCAACAGGAGGCAAACTGAAGCGCCCTGAAATCCTTGGTGGTGGAAGGACATGCACCAAACTGCTATCCACCTCAGGCCCAGCCGCCACTGCATTTACCCAGTGTGCTGTTAGGGAGATATAACGTCCCTGACCGTGCTTACTGGTCCACGTATCCGTAGTTAGGTGGACCTTGCCACAGATGGCGCAGTGCACACCTGATTTTGTCCCCCACTTGGTTGTGCAGGGAAGGGATGGCTCGCCTGGAAAAGTAGTGGCGACTGGGCACGACGTACTGTGGGACAGCCAATGCCATCAGGATTTTAAAACTCTGTGTCTCCACCAGACGGAGTGACAGCATTTCAAAGTCCAGGAATTTTGAAATGCTGGCATTCAGGGCCAGGGATCGCGGGTGGGTAGGGGGGTACTTCCTCTTCCGCTCCAGTGTTTGGGAGATAGAGAGCTGAACGCTTCCATGGGACATTGTGGAGATGGTTGGTGACCCAGGTGGTAGTGTTGCTGGCAGATCCTCTGTTTGCGGGGTGGCAGGTGCCACTGTCACTACAGAGGTGGATGAAGAGGCAGAGACTGCAGCAGAAGAGGAAGCAGGAGGAGCCAGAGACCTTTCTTGGTTTTTGAGGTGTCTACTCCACTGCAGCTCGTCCTTTGCACTTTGATGCCTGGTCATGCAGGTTGTGCTCAGGTTGAGAATGTTTATGCCTCCATTCAGGCTCTGATTGCACAGCGTGCAAACCACTTGTGTCTTGTCATCAGCACATTGTCTGAAGAACTGCCATGCTAGGGAACTCCTTGGACCTGGCTTTGGTGTGCTCGGTCCCTTGCTGCGTTGGGAAGTAGCAGGCGTACTGTCTAGGGGATGGACGCTCTGCTTTTGCACCCTGCTCCCTCTTCTGCTGTGCTGGTGGCTCTGTGCGACCACCGCCTCTTCCTCCGAACTACACAGGTCACCTGCATGATGTTGATTCCATGTGGGGTCGAGAACCTCATCGTCCTCCACATCATCTTCCACCCAGTCTTCACCCTTGCCCTCCTTGTCGGTCTGCACAATTGCGAAAGCAGCAGCAGTTGGCACCTGTGTTTCTTCATCATCCGAGACGTGCTGCGATGGTCCTCCCATGTACTCATCTTGAAACATAAGTGGTTGGGCATCGGTGCACTCAATCTCTTCTACTTCTGGGGCAGGGCTATGTGGATGGCCCTGCTAACAGAGTCATCAAAAGCAGAAGAGACTGCTGCATGATTTGGGGCTCAGACTGCTTGGCTGATTTGCAAGGGGGTGAGGTGAAAGACTGATGGACATCGGCTGCAGGTGCCAACTCTGATCTTTCAGCAGGAGACTGGGTGGGAGACAATGTGAAGGAACTGGAGGCACTGTCAGCAACCCAATCTACTATCGCCTGTACTTCTCCTGGCCTCAACATTCGTAGAGCCGCATTAGGACCAACCAAATACCGCTGCAGGCTCTGTCGTCTACTCGCACCTGAGGAAGGTGTTTCACGTGTGCGTGTAGCTGGCACAGATCGACCACGTTCTCTCCCTGCAACAGGAGCTCCACCAGCAGCACCACGACCGGGGCCACGTCCCTTATTTGACGTTCTCCTCATATTTCTCAAATTTAGGATCTTGCCCTAAATGGGTGTTTTTTGAATAGCAGAATAGAAGAACAGTATCTAAAGTGTGTATCTCACACGTACAGATATGCAGGAAACGCACCAAAAAAATTGATTTGCCCTAAATAAAAAAAATTTGAATAGCAGAATAGCAGAACAGTATCTAAAGTGTGTATCTCACATGTACAGATATGCAGGAAACACACCAAAAAAATTATTTGCCCTAGATAAATTGTTTTTTGAATAGCAGAATAGAAGAACAGTATCTAAAGTGTGTATCTCACACGTACAGATATGCAGAAAACGCACCAATTTTTTTTATTTGCCCTAAATATTTTTTTTTTGAATAGCAGAATAGAAGAACAGTATCTAAAGTGTGTATCTCACACGTACAGATATGTAGGAAATGCACCAAATTTTTTTTATTTGCCCTAAATATTTTTTTTTGGAATAGAAGAACAGTATCTAAAGTGTGTATCTCACATGTACAGATATGCAGTAAACGCACCAATTTTTTTTTATTTGCCCTAAATATATATTTTTTGGAATAGCAGAATAGAAGAACGATATCTAAAGTGTGTATCGCACATGTACAGATATGCAGGAAAGACTGCAAAATATTTTTTTGCCCTAAATGGGTGTTTTTTGAATAGCAGAATAGAGCAACAGTATCTAAAGGGTGTATCTCACAGTAACATATGCAGTGCTGGTGCACTAAGCTTGCATAAAATGCCCGCCGACGCCAACCTAACTAACAGACGGATAAAAGTTATCTTTTCTCTGGCACTGGGCTCAGGGCAGGGTAAAAAGATTGTGCACTGCACCCACACAACAAAATCAAGGTAGATCGCTGAGTAATTTGATTTCTGAATCAGGACTCCTATCTAGTTCTCTCCCTCAAAGCAGCAGCAGCAACCTTTCCTTACACTATCTAAAGCAGAGTGACATGCTGTGCTATGTAGATCGCTGAGTAATTTGATTTCTGAATCAGGACTCCTATGATAATTCTCTCCCTCAAAGCAGCAGCAGCAACCTTTCCCTACACTATCTAAAGCAGAGTGACGTGCTGTGCTATGTGCCTCTAGCTTATATAGAGGCTGGGTCACATGCTGCACTGGCCAATCACAGCCATGCCATTAGTAGGCATGGCTGTGATGGCTTCTAAGGGCACACGAGTTAAACGAATGTTGATTGGCTGCCCTGTAGTGTGCCATTACATTGCCGAACACCGAACCCAAACATACAGTAAATTGTTCGGGTTCGGGTCTGGGTACCAAAAACCCAAAAGTCCGGTACGAAGCCGAACTTTACAGTTCAGGTTCGCTCAACCTTAGTGATAAGCCAAATGTGCCTAGGTTCTGTTCAAGGGACATTTGAGAGATTTAAAAAGGCACATTCTTTCAAATAACATGCTATGGGATTCCTTAAACCTGTCTTTAAATTGGCACACCTGTATGATGCACCAATGTGACATTTATGAAAAACTAACGTAAATTACTGGTAAGGAACAGTTCTCTGCTGCTCCCTTCTGTTTTTAAAAATGATTTCAAGTTAAGAGTATGATATAGATCAGTGGTTCTCATGACCCACTAACAGGCCAGGTTTGCAAGATAACTGAATTACTGTACATCACAGGTGATATAATTTGCTGCTCAGTGATTGCAGTATTCTAGTCTGCATCTCCATAATGTAATACTTAAAATCTGGCCTGTTAGTGGGTCCTGAGGACAGGAGTTGAGAACCACTGATATATATCATAAGAATGATCCTACGCAAAAAACAGCAATAAAAGGCATAGGATCCCCTCCAAAAATGCTAATTAGACTCTTTCTGCCTCGTATGGATTTAAAAAAACAATTACGGTTCCCCTAAAATCTATACCAGACTCTTATCAATGCTATTTTTGGTGCCCCAGCTTTCTGGGCTCACATATCATTTTCTTCTTTCTTTTTTTTTGCTGTTTTCATTAAATAATTTTGACAATATTATGTAGTTGTTTTGACAACAGTAAATTGGGGACAGCATGGATTCCCAATTAGGGATGCTCGTTGTCAATTTACTGTAGCCTTTTTACACTTTTTCTCTCTCTTTTTTTATCTTTTTTTGACGTTATTGTTTTTCTGTTTTTGTTTATTTTTTTTCTGTGTTGTTTTATGCTTTCAGCTGTTTGGACCAGCACCACCTAATGTCTGCTTTCTATATTGCAACCCCTGTATTTATCAGTCATGTTATATGATAGTTATATATATATTAGTGATCCTTATGCTGCGTACACACGATCTGAATTTCCGACAACAAATGTTCGATGGGAGCTTGTTGTCGGAAGTTCCGACCGTGTGTAGGCTCCATCGGACATTTGCTGTTGGAATTTCCGACAACAAATGATTGAGAGCTGGTTCTCAATTTTTCTGACAACAAAAGTTGTGGTCTGAAATTCCGATCGTGTGTATCCAATTCCGACACACAAAAATCCTACACATGCTCGGAATCAATTCAACGCATGCTCGGAATCATTGAACTTAATTTTTCTCGGCTTGTTGTAGTGTTGTACGTCACCGCGTTCTTGCCGATTTGAATTTCCGACAACATTTGTGTGACCGTGTGTATGCAAGACAAGTTTGACCGAACATCCGTCGGAAAAAAATCCACGGTTTTGTAGTTGGAGTGTCCAATCGTGTGTACGCGGCATTATAGTACAAGCACAGGCAATAACTGTCTGAGCATGTGCGAAATGACATTTCCTGTCCTGTAATGGTTCCAGTTGTTCTGCTACACACAGTCCACACTCCAGCACTCTACACCATACAAAACTGGAAGTATCATAATAAGAATAAATTATTAACAACTACCCCTTATCCTAAACCAGCATGTGTGGCGTCAAATGGTTCGTCTTTTCACCACTGATCTTTTGCAGATGGTTTTATGATCATGCACTGCAGTTTTTTAATATGGTTAACTAAACATGTCATTGCAGCGTGGCCCTGCAGACATGACCTCATAGACTGTGCCTCGTCTTAAATAACAGTATGTTCAATGGTTTAAGAGGAAAGGTTGGACTTTAAATGTAAATACGTTTTATTTCATTTACAAAGATTAAAAAAGTAATTCCATGAATACCATCACATATTAGCTTTTTAGGCAATTGTACACTTTATTGGTGACACCATCATCCCTTAATGTAGGGATAGTCCCCCTGAATAGAATAAGGCAACAAGGAGCATGGGGGACAGAGCCCCTAAACCCAAAAATCCAATGATAGCTGCTACAAGGGGTGATGATGTCCAGTTCATGTTTCTGCTCGACATGTTTCATGAGCTTAAAACAGGTTAAAGGATTAAAGTGGTATAATGTGTTCTAAAAAGAATGATACAATTAATATTACATACAGTCAACACTATAAAATTTGAATACACATATTGCCAAAAGAATGGCCGTACTCACAATGTTGGTATATAGTATACTAAAAGGCAGGTAGAGGGAAGATGGTTGGGCGGCGGAGGTCAGCCCCTGTGACCCCCAAAGCTGAATACGAGGGCGTACCTAAGGACAAGAGCAAGGATTTGTACAAGATAGTACTGAGGAAATTATCTTATAAACACACTGTCCCAATTTGTCATTCTACTCACACAAGTCCCAGCGGTGTCCTAAATAAGAGGAAAAGGGGTAAGTATTCACGTTACACAGGGGTGTACATAAACTACCCTAAAATGATGGTGAGGAGCAGTATATTAGCAGTGAAGAAAAGACTTAGCTTAAAACATTGCTCATAAGGTTTAAATGTCAACACAGAATGTAGACATAGGTTTGCTTACCTAAAGGATAGTTATATAGCGTAAAGTTTAGGCTGAGAAGGATGTGCACTCGTATATGGCAGTCATGTATGAGATGTCCATATATATCTAATTAGAGACTCAAGAAGAGGGCATCATTCATAATAGGTACATCTGAGCAATGGAACATTAACTCTAGGGAAGCCTTCCCTCTGTAGGTATCAAACAAGGTATACATAGGATTCAGTTGCAGACAGCCACAGTAAAGCCTGCCAAACACTTAAGCCATGTAGTGAGCTTTCTGGTGCATAACAGGGTGCTTACCATGTATAGATGGATAAGTGTGCCTTGACCTCTCCCACAGGACCCAGAGCACGCTGGCAGAGCCACGCCACAGGTCTGCTGGGTCCATGCTGGCTGTCCTCATTTTAAATGCACCCCAACCGAGATGCCTACGCCGGTGAGATGCCTGCGT
The DNA here is from genome assembly GCA_029206835.1 of Rana muscosa. NCBI lineage: Eukaryota > Metazoa > Chordata > Amphibia > Anura > Ranidae > Rana > Rana muscosa. The sequence continues at coordinate 705,211,573 of CM055118.1, forward strand.
GTGATGTCATTCAGTCCAGCCGGGAAAGGATCATGCCCTTGTGGCCGGACATACAGTGGGGGATATCTGATGATGCGGCCAAACACAGTCCCAGGATACCAAGAGGGCCCAGAGGCACTCTCTGGTGGATCCCGTGTGCACCACACCCTCATACAAACACGCCAAAATAAAAAAAAATGGCATGGGTCCCCATAATCCATACCAGACCCTTATCCATGCATGCAGCACAGCATTTCAGGAAAGGGGGGACGAGCCAGCATCCCCCCTCATGAGCCATACCAGGCCAAATGCCTTCAACATGGGGGGTGGGTGTTTCACCCCAAAGCACCTCGCCCCCATGTTGATGGGGACAAAGGCCTCATCCCACAACTGTGACCAGTGGTTGTGGGGGTCTGTGGGTGGAGAACTTATCAGAATATGGAAGCCCCCTCTAACAAGGGGGCCCCCCAGATCCCACTCTCCCCCTATGTGAGTGAGTATCATGTACATAGTACCCCTACCCATTTACCAAAAAAGTGTTGAAAAGTAATAAACACAAGAGACAAGTTTTTGACAATTCCTTTATTAAAAAATAAAACAATTGTGTCCCTCGATGTAAGTCCATCCTCAATCACACCGCCCACCGACCCGGAAAATAAAAATCGCTCCCGCATCCTGGGAGGCCTCCCACCGAATGCCTACTCTGCACTTTGACATGCCAAATGCCAGCTCTGGCCACATCACCCGGTGGTACCGCCCCCTTCTGATGTCACATGCCCAACATGCACCAGTCCATGACGTCAAAAGGTGGCAGTGCTGCCGAGTGATGTAGCCAGGTGGCCCCGCCCCTTACCTATATAAGAAATGTCAAAGCACAGAGCAGGCATTCGGCGAGAGGCCTCCCAGGAGGCTGGAACATTTAATTTTTTTGTTTTTTTGGGCCGGCAAGGATTCCTGTGTCTAAGACAACAGTACCATATGTGAATATAGTTCAAATTTGTGTCCTGTTTGAAAGTGTAAATCACTTTACTGCATTTTAGCAGATACAGTTCATCTGTGATTTTTCCATTTGGTACAACGTGGTCTTCATTTGTGATATAAAATCTGTTCCCTCTGAATGTCACTATGGTTTCTTTCTTGGTGATCAATAATGCAGTATCTTTCTGGTAACTGTGAGATAGAGGGCAGTGTAAATAACCTCCTATTCCTTTTAAAACCATATATTGTCCGTAACCGTTAGGCTCCATTAACACCTAGGGTTTCTGCCCATGATTCTGGAAAATTCAGGATGCGTTTACGATGCCATTATCTCTTAATAAGCACCCCAAAAACGGTTCAATTTTGCAGCGATTATCAAGCGTCAAAACACACTACACTCGTGGCAAAAATTGCAACGCCAAACGCTCCCGACTCTGTGCCAAGATTTGGTACATGAGCTTCTTTGGATCATTTTAGTAGAAGTGGGAGGCCCATTGAAAGGAATGCTGCGGCTCCAAAAACGCTCCACTAAAAACACAAGAAAGCTAAAAAAAACGCACTGCAGCAGCTTTTGCTGCGCTTCACTCAGGTGTAAATGGAGCCTTATACTTTTTTCTATCTTGGTTTGATAGAACTGAGTGAAGACATTTTTATCATATGGATCATATGAGTTTTAGCTTCGGGGACAGTGCACCAGGTGAAAACTGATGCAGTGTCCTCATTGGAAGCACACTCAATATTTGAAGCAATATCTATTTCTTTAACATGTGTAGCATTTTGTTAACGTGTTTTTTTTTTTGCTGATTCATTCTAGCTTTCCAAATACTGCAGTTTACCTTTAAGTGACCTACCTTTTTGCACATAAACATGTGTTTCATGCTGTATATTTAGCATTTCAGTGTTTTTTAGTGCAAATTTTTCTATAAGAACATTTTCACTGTCTACACTTTCTATTTTTTATTCGTAGTAATCTATTAGCTTGCCTTTATCATATTCCAGGGTAAGGTCATCAACTGGATGAGCAACGAGTCTGTAAAAAGTGATCCATAACGGTCTTGGAGACCACTAAGTAACAGTGCTGCTACATGAAGATCTTTTTTTTCTTTAATAGCTTGCATGCCTTCCACTATTTTTATAGTCCTGCATGTGCGTGCCTTTTATCAGCTTAGTCTAGTATAGCTTTCTTAATGAAAACAGTTTATTGCTAAGATTTTCTCTCTCGTGTACTTTCTGTCATCTCTCCCACTTTTATTGCAGTTTCACACTAGCATAATTTGATCATCATCTATGCTCAGGCATATAGTACTTTGACATTTTCAGTTTTGCTGTCCACTCATCTGAGAGTGGGTTTGGTCTGAGCTCTTGTAAATACTTTATTGTACACTATCCTATCCGCAGCAGCTTAATTTTAAACTTTCAGAACTGGTAGTTTGGGATGGTCAGATTAGGGACTGCACATTTTGATGAAGCACAGTTAGCAGCATTCATACATGCTTTCTGAATTATAAGAAGTGTTTAGTATTATGACTGGAGCTGGGCCCATAAACCATTGCAAAGATGCTGCAGCTATGACTCTTACCAGTCAAGATGGTGCTAGACACATTACTGAGTCCGTCTTGTTCCTGAAAACAGTCTGTTTTATTGAAAACATTGCACATTTAAAAGACAATGGTTAGACAATGCAGCATACATTTAAGCAATATACAGTTTGTGATTCAGGCGAATGTGTTGAAAGAAAAATTTATACAGAAAGGGTATCACGAGGAACCACTTCAAAATTGAATACATGAAATAGGTGAAGCCCCAAGGAGCCAATGTTTTGGAAATAAAGCAATTCAGATTGATGATGGACAACATCAATGGGGCTTTATAACAGGTTTTCATCATCAATATAAGGAGATTGAGACTATTATTAAAAAACATTGGCACATTTTGGGGCGTGACAGACATCTGGGGGATTCTCTACCCAATACACCAAAATTCATATACAGAAGAGCCCCGAGTTTTGGTGATAGGGTGGTCAATAAAATTCTGGACCCCCCCAAATGAACGTATCCTGCGCTTTGATCTGAAAGGATTTTACTCGTGTAGGAGATGCAAGTGCTGCAGAACAGTAAAAGTGCAAAATAGAGGGATAATGAGTGTTACCAATAAGGACCAGGAAACATTTGATATTAAAGAATTTATATCCTGTAATTCGTCTTATGTGGTATACCTCATGTGGTGCCCTTGTGGGCTTTATTACGTGGGTAGACTACTTAAGACACGTATAGGCGAACACCTTACTAATATAAAAAATGGCTTTAAATACCATAGTGTGTCGCTGCACTTTAAGGAAAAACACCAGCAGGATCCCTCTTTAATACAGTTCTGTGGCATAGATTATGTGCATCCATCATGGAGAGGCTCAAATCGCGTGAGAGATTTATCACAAAGAGAGACAAAATGGATATTTCTTTTAAAAAGTCTTTATCCTAGAGGCCTCAACATTGAATTGGATTTGAACTGTTTTATTAATAACTTTTAAATGATTTTAAAGAATTTTAAATAATTTTAGTTATTTTTAATACATTTGAATAATAATTTTAACTATTGAGATATTTGGATGTCCATTACATTTATTTTATAGCTTTCCAGTACGGTCTAGGTCTGATAGTACATTTAATCAGTGAATGTATATTACAGACATAATGTTTTCCAGTAACGGTTTCCTGTAATTTATACACAGGCGCATCAGTTTTTATTAAGATGCATATACATACTATGTGTGATACAGGATAACGTTTTTATGAGTCATGATATTTGCAGTTTGTATATATATATATATATATATATATATATTAATGATTTTTTTCTCTATATATAAAGAATCTAATATTTACTATATATATTTTTTGTTTAGAATACTCAGTGTCTTTGATCCCACAACTGAGTATATCTGAATTATAAAAAATAAGGAGTAGTAATAATAATGATAATAGATGGATTAATATTAGGATCTCATGGTGCTACTTGTGTTTTAAATTATGTAATTTACATTATTATTAATGTTTTTAATATTGAATAACACTGAACCACATCCCTAAGTATATGTGCGCCACACTATTGCTATTATGGTATAAGATATTTGGGTCTAAGTATAGATTAATACCAATAGCGAGTGTATGTGGGCAGCGGGGACACTCGTTTTTGTCAGTGGGAGTTATATCCGACTTCCGCCCACGGGGCGAATAACGGATGACAAACTTCCGCCCTCAAATGGGCTGGGAAGGTGGGTGGTATGATAAAGTCATATGGGAATGACGTATATCCGCCCAAAGCGGATGGATGAGAGATCGAACTTCCGCCCATAACAAGGAGAGATAAAAGGAGGAGCTGGTATACCGCATGGCCAATCCCATGAATAAGTCTATTCGACGAAACATGTCAGGGCGTGGCTATGCGGTAACCGTCTGACGGATTATTCGACATCACAGGATCAAACTAAGTAGCGAAGGATCAGTGAGTGGCAGCAGGAAGTTGGTGAGATCTCACTGTGATTACTGAGGGTCCGCCGCGACCTATACACTCGCTTTTCGGTGCATTGTGTTTTGGATTTGCAGTGCTTTTAATATGCCTATTTAAGTTTTGTTTTAGGTAATTGCAATATTTGGAGTGTGTGTTTTGGTGTGTAATTAAACTGATTTTACGTTATCACAATATTTGGAGCTTTTTCTTATATTTGCATATGGAGTAATCCCTTAAAACACCTGATTTGAGTCTGGAGGATCGTGTGCACAGCTTTGTGAGATTTCTGTACACGTTTTTATGCCAAACACGAGAGTGTGAGGCAACTTGCTTTGGTGAGTGTCCATCTGATGGGAGAGGGATCACGAAACACTGAACACTGTGTGTGGTGGAGGATTGGAAGAAGATTTTTTCTCACGCATTTGGATTGAATTTGTGTGGACTTTATTTTACTTGTGCACATTATTCACTTATGTCACAGGGTGTATATATATAATTTTTTGAACAATATTTTTCCCTCGGTCCATTGAACACGGACATAGGGGGGAGGATACTGCTCTCTAGCGCCGCTGTGTGGGGTCTTTTTGATTTTACACTGTTTTGTTAATATACAGTAAGCGCCACAAAGTGTGCGAATGACAAGGGCTTCAAAACCAAGTACACTGGACACTGTGGACTGAGAGAACAAAGACAGAGGTATTGAGTCAGCTTTATAAATGCATCGGTCTAAAAATAAGCATGTCGTCTGAGAAACTCTGTCAACTAGTGTCATCATAATACTGAAGGGAGTCAAAGAATAAATTGGGCGTACAGAAACCTGTTTCTTAGCTTGACAACATTGGTTTTAGCGTTTAGCTGAAGAAGTGGAAGAACAACATTAAGAGTGGGGGAGGAAGACAAGAGAAGACATACATTATATATAAAAAAATAATGACAAGAGAGAGGTGTAGGGAAGGAAGAAACATTGTTTGCCATTGCCTTTCTTGTTTTATTGAAAACAACAAGAACACAAAGACAGGAAATTACACTATAACCATGTTGTTCCTCTAGAAAGAAAATTACATTATACAAGCATTAAATGTAAGTCCCCTTTCACATGGGCAGACAGATCGGGTCTGCCTGTCCATTTTTCAAATGGACCAGATCGGACCATCCAATGCCCTCAATGGAGCCTCAGATGTAAATGAACATATGTCCATTTACACCCACTTGAATCTGATTTCTTAAAAACAGATCGATGGGGGATCAAGTAATAGTTAGATGTAAATGGACAGATGGTCCATTTACATCCGGCCACCCATAGAGGAAAATGGGCTGTGTCCATGTCCACTCTGCATAAGTGGAGCAGACATGGACCTGTCATCTGCCTGCTGAGTGGAAATCAGTGCTGTTAAATGGGCCATATGTTACCACCTAGTGGCAGAATTACTAATCACAGTATAATGTGTCAGAATGGTTGTTGCACATATGTCTGTATAAAAAGCATGTTCACTTGCTAGCTCAAGTGAACAGATATAGTCAAATCTTCAATTTAAAAATTAGTCTACAACGTAGATCATCTCCAAAATGAATAGATTATTTGATGCAAGTTTCCTACCTTTTCCACAGGCCATAAGGCTTGATATTCAGAGATGGTCCAAAGACTCTAATACTTGGTCTTATAGCAAAACAAAATTGTGTCCCATAGAAGTTCCATAACCTCTCAAGATAAGACAATTACAGGAATAACCCCAGAAATGGCAAACCATGATTTTGAGCCTGGGTGCATCTCTTATTCAAGCCAATATTAGAATTAAAGATTTCAAGGATGCTAATATTATTTGTTCACCATCTGAGCTGTAAAAAATTACTTCTTCTCCCTTAACCAAATCAAAAACACTACAAACAAACCAATAACTCTTCTCTCTTTCATAAAGATATCAGCCATTCTATAAGTCTACACTTTATGAGGTTGTATACACTGAAAAAGTAGGTTTAATCATTCTTTGTCATTAACATACACTCCTCCTCCCCAGAACAATATACTACATCCTTCCTTTCAAAGTGGGAAAGGGATCTAAGAACTAATTTCTCATCTGCAAAGAGAGATAATCTTGTCATGTACCTGTTTGAGGCAGAGTTGATCAGAGGGTTCCCTGAATTCTCTAGTCCAATATGCCCTGAAAGTGGTAACAGGGTATAGGAGGACCAAAAGTGGTATGGGTGCCTGCAGTGGATTCAAACACAGCAGATGGCCAAAAAAACAGTCTGGGGACAGCTGAGGTGCTAAAGATACAAATATGGGATCTAATGCAAAAATCTGGGATGTAACTTGGACACTGCAATCACACAGGTATAGAAAGCAGAGATATAGTCAGAAAAAATTGTGGTCAGCAACAGTCAAAGCAGTAGAGGTACTGACTCTAGCAAGCAGTAATGAAGTCACAGTCCAGGTCACAGACAATACCAGGTGGGAAGTACAGGTACCAAAATAGAAGGTGAAATCAGAAAAAAGCTAAGACCAGTAGTGGGAGAGAGTGTTATCACAAAGTCAGGAGACAAGTTTGGTGAAACACAGAATGGCAGAATGAATGTCAGGTGATGGGTCCTAGGAGCTAATGACCACTCTGCAACTTATTCTCAGTGTGTTGGGCTTTACAACACTCAAAAAGCATTTCATTCATGTAATTGTTTGAGATGTAGAATCACTGTCTTAAATAAACAATTTATGAAAGCAAAAAAAAACTATCCATATTCCTATTCCATGGCTTTTCGAAAGACTGAACTCCTATAAATGTCAGCCTTTGTCTGGAGAAAGGGTTATAATTGTGCCAGAATGGTTATGAAGTTATTTTATGATTACATTCTAGATAGAAAAAAAGGAAAAGCAACTTTCTTTAAACTGTTCTGGGCTTCCCTTGATACCTCAGCATAGCAGAAAATGGCAAGTGTGGCTCTAATAATTAGCACAATTTGAAATTAGTTTAAGGACACAACATAAAAAAAAAATCTAATAGCCAGCAGCTTTGTGAAAATGTGCAAGACAAATGTGAACACTGATTAGAGCAATTTTAATTAGTTCACAATCTGTCAGTTTGATTCTTATCTAAGCAAATGCAATACATTAAATCACTTGAATACATACATCCTTATTTTGGTGAGCCCCAATACATCACATAAATCCTTAGTTCCAGTTGTTGGTGGTAAAAATCTGAAGTCTGCCAAACAAGCACATTTATATTTAGAGATGAGGTTTGTTGTCATTTAGTTCATTGAAAGCTGTCCCAAATGAACTATTTCTATTACTAAGTGATTTTGCTTCTGTGGGCACTATATCATACAAACAAGCACATTCATATTTAGGGATGAAGTCCAGGTTTGTTGTCACTTACTGTAGTTCATTTGAAGCTGGCCCAAAAGAACTATTTCTTTTACAAAGTGATTTCACTGCTGTGGGCACTGTATCATGCTGTAGCAGCATCAATAAATAAACTGCTTCATCTGATTGGCTGATGTGGAGATCTTGACATCAGCCAACTGCTGAGGGGATACCCCCTAAAAATACATATTAGACACTTATCTTTGATACTTTGATAAGGGTCTGGTATAGATTTAAAAGGCGACCCCAAGCAAAACAACAGTGTAGGACCCCCCTAAAATCCATACCAGAGCCCTTGGCCTGGTATGGATTTTAAGGGAGTATCCTTTAAAAAAGGTGAAATCCCCCCAAAATCCATACCAAATCTCATCTAAGCATGTAGCCTGGCTGGCCAAGAAAAGGGGGATATGCGTGCACCCTCTTTCTGAACCATATCAGGTTGCATGCCCTCAACATGGGGAGGGTACACTGTCGGGGAGAACCTCCTGGCAAAGAACCGTTTCCTCATCGTTTATTTTTCCCACAACCATGGCCAGAAGGGGGCTTATCAAAATCTCAAAGCCCCTTTAAAAAAACTCCACTTGATGGAGTAAGGTATGTACAGTACCCCTACTCATTCCCAAAAAATGTAAACCGTAAAAAAAAATAATCTTTTATTAAGAAAAAAATATTCATCGTCAATCATGTAGTGTAATGATAGTGATACAGAACCTTATTGATCACGCCTGCCGACCCACTAAGACAAAAAAACTGGCTTACCACCTAGAAGATTTGCTCCTGTCATGGCCATATTTTCTCAGTGATGTCAGCCACCACACCTGTCCCTTTGTTTACCTTTTCTTGTCAGTCATCTAGTGAGTAGTGATGAGGCCACTGACACCCTAACATCTGGCCTAAGCAGGATGCGCTCACATTTAGCAACACTAGAAATACAACTGATTAAATGTATCAATTCATGTTGCAGCCAGAGGATCGGATCACCCCATTTAGTTCACCCATTTGCCAAAATCAGATCAGGCTAAATTTAGACCAAATTCCAGCTCGGTCCAAATCAATAGCTCATCCATAATCGTTAGCATTATTTTTTTTCTAGTAAAATGCTAAAAAGTGTCTATCCATCAGTATTTTATTTTTGTATTGAGTTCACAGTCATCACCATTCAGTTGATAAAGACAATAATTGCTTATGAGGATTCACATCATACTTTTATATTATTACATTCTGTGCCTTGTGAATAAAACAGCATTTCAAAATGATATAATGTACACATACCCTTATGTCATATAAATATTTCCACTCTTTTCACAAATCTTTCATATCCCAGGGATGAAAATGCATTGGTGTGGGCATTTGTTACAAATAGAAGGGGATGAGAAAATAAATCGCTGGAATTATCTTATCTGCACGTATCATGTTTACTTTCAGCTTTCCCATCAATCTTTTAGAAACTGATGCTTCACAGGTGACAGTCAAATTTTAATTTTACACTACTGTTTCATCTCATACTTCTGGCAAAACAACGTAAGCAATCAATGCTGATGGGAATAATATCAAAATAAGTCATGAATTGAAGGCTTATATGTGTTGTAATTAAAGTCCCTGAGGATGTTTGATAAATATTATATCATCTGTTTATGTAGTACATTAATACAGATATATATTTCATTTTCCTAAAGGAATTTTATTGAGCACTACAGGAGAAAGGAATGAATAAGACTATGCTACGTTACAAATTAAATGTTCCACTATCCAGCACTTCAATTAAAAAAACAGACAGGAAGAAACTGTTCATGCTATAAAATGAATACCAATCTTCTCATGTCTACAACACTGGAACATCTTGTGCTAGAAAGAAAAAACAAAAATATTAAAATAGCATAGGAAGTTAAACAAGCACAAAAAAATACAGTATTCTTAGATACAGAGGAGGAAAGAAGTAATGGGTCAAGCCCTTAGTGATAGTTGTTAATGGTATTATGACAGAATCACTGAGAAATGTGCCATGTCCACCTAGCATGTCAGAAGTAAACACTTCACATCCTCATTAAAGTGATTGTACACCCTGTACAACCACTTTTACCTACAGGTAAGCCTAGATTAAGGCTTAACTGTAGGTGCTAGAAATATCTCCTAAACCTCCACGGTTTAGAAGATATTTACAATAGAGTCTTGCGCCGATGTCTACGGCACATGCTCCGTAGATAACGGTGCAGGCGCACTTTAGAAACGGCGATCGTGCCATTTCTAAAGAAGGTCATCGCGTCTCCGACCAATCACAGCGCCGGAGCCGCGATACCTGGAAGTAACTCCGGGACGACATGTTGCCGGCCGGTGCTGTGTCGGGCACCACAGCACAGCAGGGGCTTCGATCCTAGGTGAGTATTACATAATGAGCTAGTATGCTATGCATACTAGCTCTATATGCCTTTGTCTTGCAGGTGTTAGTTTTTTTTTTTTAAAGTTGGTTTACAACCGCTTTAAGAAGTAAACAAGGTGATGTAGGGGACAATTTATAAAGGCCTGTATTTCTGTTTTAATTTTTTTTTCTATTATTGAAAATATTTTTGCCATGTTTGCCCATTTATAAAACTAAACATAGGTGCTTCTCCGGTTGTCTTTGCCTATTTTGAATAAAGTGAAAAAAAAGAGAAAACATATGTGTAATAAAATATTGTCAAGAAGAGCTGGAGAAGGCTTTTTCTTTTGCCCTTTTTTATCATGTAGTTATTTCAGAACTTTTCAGCAATCTACCAATTTGTTGACCATTCACTTTAATTAACAATCAATTTTAGCCTCTGAAAAACTGTAATTTGGGCACCGGTCTTTTTTAAGAATTCAGTTTATCATCATTATACAATCGCAGATCATACACTGAAATTCAGGTATAGCTCTACACAGAATATAACATGAACACTGACATTTAAACATATATAAAAAAAATCCATTCTTCAAAATAAATCACATTACCTTCTCCTAACTATAACTTACTGAATTTGAGCATAATGTTATATCAACACCACTGTGTAATTAAAAAAAAATAGTAGCATGTTGCTTGGTAAGTGTAAAAAATGCTATAAAAAAAAGTAAAATTCAAGCTTACCTACTAAACCCTCCCCTCACTCTCAGATAACATATCTATAACCATCCCATTGATAAAATGTATGTTAACAAATGTGAACAAATAAAGACCCCAAAAAACTTGTGTTATGACCAATAAAAAAAAACACAGTTTCTTCAGTAAAATCAAATAAAAGGAAGACTTTTTAAAAGGTGTATTACAATATATCTCCTTTGTATCTGCTTTGAATCCATTTATCTTCAGAAGCACTGCTATGTGAAACCATTCCAAAAAGCAGTGCTCTGCCCCACACCTGTGCTCACAGATAAACGCACCAGTGGTAATGACCCTACACAATTTTCAGGTCAAAAAGCCCTCAGCTTGGTAAATCCTGAGTGTCACAGGTTTACATTTCCTCTGATCTTCTCCTTCTCTTGGGCAGTATAAAATCAATGTAAAACTCCATATAGAATAATACCATTAAAACTACTCAATGTATTATAGAAACAAGCAAATTGCACTCACAATCTCCTCTGGATCTACCAGCAGCTGAGAATCCTATTTGGAGGAAACATATACAGAGATTTTTTTTAAATAATTTTGTTATTATTAAAGAAGGGATAGCCTTTGACTGTCATGAAAGGTTATGTTTAAAAGTTGGGTGTGGGAGTTAAAGCTAAAAATGTCAAACCCAAGAAAAATGTAATATATTGCAGCTTACCAGCTGTGGTGACTGCATTCATTTTTTAGGCTAGGTACATTTTCTAAAAGTAAGGAAAAATATGTGTTTATCCTGCCATAAATGCAGTGTTTTGGCATTTCTTGTGCACTGATCTAAAACAAAGTTATCAGTTCCAATTTTGTATTGTGGTCTACAGAACACATTCCACATGTTATGGAAATGAGGGCATGGGAGGTGTTTGTACTCCAAATAAGGATTTGGTTAAAAAAAATCTACTCTATAGATAAAGTACAGTGGGTGATCACTGTCACCCTAAACATGAAAGTGTATCACTGGCAGGATTACCAGGTGAAAATAAACACATCTAAAGTGTCTGGATTGGTAAGTAGGAAAATATAAAAAAAATTCTTGGGGTTAGTTACGCTTTAAGGATACATTTAAAGAGGTTGTAAACCCTGGGGAAAAAAGACAAAGGCATAATGGTGGCCGAAAAGAGAAGGACCTACCCGTACAGGATTTTGCCCTGGGGAGCCATTCTGCCACAGTAAATCTGCGTGAGCCTGTCGGGAACCAGTTAAAATAACAAACATGATTTACTTACCTGCTGTCTGCGATAGTTTTGCACAGAGCAGTCCTGATTCTTGTCTTCTTGGGTCCTCTGCCAGTGCTCCTGGCTTTTCCCCCTACCGAGTGCCCACATTTGCAAGCCGCTTGCTATGGGGGAATTAGTGCGGACCCACACTTGAGCCAGCCCTGTGTCCATATAATTATAGAGAGTGGCTCAACCCCACCTCTGGCTCCCTCCTCACTACCTATGATTAAGACTAGTGGAAGCATATGGCTCCAACTGCTCTGCTGTCTCTGAGTGTATAGGTAAGAAGAGAGCCGCTGCACTCATGCACATTGCTGGATCGAGATCAGACTCAGGTAAGTACGGGGGGTATGTAGCTTGGGGGGAGATGCACTCAGAAGGTTCTTTATCCTAATGCAGGCTATTAAGTATCTACATAAATCTAGCAAAGTACAGACCTGAAGTGGCATACAACCATAGAAGCTGCCAATGTATTTAACCATTCCTTAGTGTATACTAATGTAAAATGACCACCAAGGTAAAATGAAAAATGTTACACATGGCCACAATGTACTTCTAGCCATAAGTAGGAGATCCTTGTATATTATTCAGGGTAATCTATGTGTATGCCTATTCTTTCTTAGAGGATAACAATAGAATACATGTATTAAAACAATATACTTATGTGAACCATACTATCTTCTGCTGATACAGATTTGAAAAGCAGATGAGACTGAGCTTCCATGAACTTAACATTTGCGCATTAATTTTTTGCATAAATTACAACACTGAAGAGTAAATTATGGCCTTTTCTCTGCAAAATTGTAATAATTACTTCACCTGTTTAGAATAATATGGAAGCAATACACTGAGCTTACATATATATATTCTATCATTATCTAAACATTATGCAGCTTGGATTGCTCAACCTGTTTATCAAAATAATGATGCAAAATGATTAAGAGATGAAGATATCTCCTTTTTGTAGTTACTTATTATATAGATGCGCTATTAAAACTTTTCTGTCTTTAATGTGTGATGTTTTATAATTATCAAAAATATAAGTATGTGCAATGACTATCTATACTTTGTTGAATTATCCTTTCACTAAATCCATGTTGTGTGAATAAAGCAGACATAACACTCTGGTAACCCTTATCCATTGATGGTTATTTGAGTACTCCATGAGTGCCATGAGTATTGATATTTGAATAAAGAAAGTCAGCAATTCAATTTTTTTTATCCTCTTGAATATTTACATCCATCTGATTTGTAAAGCATCACACATTTTAGGAACCCAGGCATTCCATGATTCTCCGCAGACCGGACAAATATGCATTGATATGTTCAAATGAATGAAACATCTGAATGACATTTAACTTTTGTGACCTTTTTGAGCGTTTTAATGTATAGATTTGTACAACAGGCATATAATGTGAGTTTATTTTGATGACTTAAAAATATATTATCCAGGAAGCAAGGAAATACTTTAAGATTATTGCTGGTATCAATGATTTTACTCAATTGATAGATTAACCACTTGAGGACCTGGGCACATGGGCGTACAGGTATGTCCCCTTTAAGAGCCCAGCCGTGGGTCACGAGCGCACCTCCGGCGGCGCACTCGTGACTCGGTCCTCTTCTCCGTGACTGTCCCCGCGGGAACAGCGGACCCGATCGCCGCTGGTGTCCCACGATCGGGTCACAGAGAGGAAGAATGAGGAGAGGTAAGTGTAAACAAACCTCTCCCCATGCTTCCTAGTGTGCCTGTCACTTATCGTCTGTTCCCTGTAATAGGGAATGACGATCAGTGACGTCACATGCTAAGCCACGCCCCCCACAGTAATAAACACAAATCAGGGCACACTTAACCCCTACAGTGCCCTCTCCTGGTTAACCCCTTCACTGCCAGTGTCATTTTACAGTAACCAGTGCATTTTTATAGCACTGGTCACTGTAAAAATGACAATGGTCCCAAAATAGTGTCAAAAGTGTCCGATGTGTCCGCCATAATGTCGCAGTCACGAAAAAAATTGCTGATCGCCACCATTACTAGTAAAAAAAATAATTATAAAAATGCCATAAAACTACCCCCTATTTTGTAAACGCTATAACTTTTGCGCAAACCAATCAATAAACGCCGATTGAGATTTTTTTACTAAAAATATGTAGAAGAATACGTATCGGCCTAAACTGAGGAAAAAAAATATGTTTTATATATTTTTTGGGGATATTTATTATAGCAAAAAGTAAAAAATATAGAATTTTTTTCAAAATTGTCGCTCTATTTTTGTTTATAGCGCAAAAAATTAAAACCGCAGAGGTGATCAAATACCACCAAAAGAAAGCTCTATTTGTGGGAAAAAAAGGATGCCAATTTTGTTTGGGAGCCACGTCGCACGACCGCGCAATTGTCAGTTAAAGCGACACAGTGCCGAATCGCAAAAATGGGCCTGGTCCTTATGCTGCGTATTGGTCCGGGTCTTAAGTGGTTAATCAGCCTGTCCATACGCTGATCAAAATTCATCCAGTCCCTGTTGTATGGCCTGCTTAAAACTTTGTATTAGTACTGTTTGGGCCTTGAAGAAGGGGGTACACCCCGAAAGCTTATCATGGAAATTTCGATGTTAGTGCAAATAAAATATTATTACGGACAGCACTCAATTTTTTTTAATGGCAGCCTTCAAATTTCTCCTAAGGAAGGCATCCTTTAAAAAATCCAGTTCTTTACATAGCCTCTGAGAACAAAATTCTATGCTTTTTCCTTTTCCTGTGTTTTTCTTGCACAATGGATAAATTACATGCATTCCTTTGAAGTGTCTTATTAAATATGCCCTGTGATCAAACTAGCCAAGTATATCAAAATCATAAGCACAGTTCAAAGAAATTTAGGCAACTTAATTGTGAGTAATGATTGAAGGCTGTGAAATGACATCAGTTCTTTTTGTTTGAGCCATGCTTTTTTAAAAATGAAAATCCCTAATTTCATTGCAGAAACATCAACTTACTTCAAAAGTGCTAAAAAAAGCAAGCCTTTTGCATTATCATTCTGTTTTGTGGGATGACATTTTAGGGCTTACTCTGCTATTATAAGGGTTAATTTACATATACTGCTTCTCTTCTAAGTCTGTTATTAGCTGAGCTGTACAGGAGTGGCAGTCATAATCATGTAAAAGCACGACTTTCAACAAACTTTTTTTGTCTGTCTAAAGTTATAAAGAATTAGAACTGTTACATATTTACTCTGACTCAATTGGAGAGACCTCTTCCAAGGACACCAGATATTTTAACAGTTGCTGACTCTACCAAAAAAGTCTACTACTTGCTATATTGCAGAGATTGCCCGTCAGTTCCTGTATCTGTGGCACCCTGTCAAAGAAGAGGGAATTTTCCTAGAAGGAACACAGATGGAAAGAAAAACTTAACAGAGGAGCTAACTCTTCTTCATTCTATTTGTAAGGAAAGGTTGGAGGCTATAGTAAAATCTAATATAATTTTTTATACGCACATCTGGACTACTATGAATGCAGCAATAATTTCTAAATCAGCAAAATTTAAAGTGATTTAAAGTGATGATCAAACCAAAGGAATGGAAAGAACAAAAAAACAAATAATAGATAAATAGTACGATAACATATATTTTTTTAATCAGATAAATATGAATAAGATATATTTAACATTTGCATTACCACTGGCACCCAGCAGTTGAAGTCTCACATACTGTAGCTATTGTTGGGGTAAACAGACACCTAAATGAACCCTCTCTGTCTATGCTAGTGTAGATGGGAAGATGACATAGTATATTAATTAAAACCATCATGTGAAAACGGCCATGCGGGGTATGGAAGACTCCTGTCCTTTTGAAGCTCAATGTGATTCCCTTCTGGTAGAAGATCCTTTTTCTTTTTCCTCTCTAACACTGTGATATATCTACTAGGTTCTTGGGAACGACTACAGTGTGGTCTCTGTATTTCAACATTTTCTTCTTTCTTAAATAAAGAATTTATAAAAGAAAACCCATGTTTGCAAACAAAGTGTAATGTATACACAGGGCTGCTGTTAGAAATCATGGGGCCCCGTACAGACTACCTGATGGGGCCCCCTTTAATCCCGCCCTCAACCCCACCCCAGGCCCCTCCCCTGACCCCACCTCTGCAGATTTGTCATCGTTTACATATGCACACACAATCATTATGGCTTATCAGTACAGGGGGGCAGAGGCGGTTTAATTTTTTTTTTTCAATTTTATTTTATTAACAAAAAACTTTTACACCGTCTTTCATTTTTTTGTATATCTTTTTTATTTTGCTATCAGAAGTAATGAACAACATCCCTAGTGATAGCATGGGGCAGTGACAGGTCCCCTTTATGGAGAGATTTGGGGTCTATTAGACCCCATATCTATCCTCTGGCCTCCAAAGCATCTGATCAAACCCAGATCGGTTTGATCAGTTGCTTGTTCAAGCCGATAATTGCTCCTGGTTTCTGACAGCCCACAGTGGGAGGAATGACATCAGTTCCACACACTGTGTCCCAGGAACTGGATGCTGCTGCTCACAGGACCCGATTGCATGGGAGAGCCCAGTAAAGGTGGTGGCGGGACGGTGGAGGAACCCCCTTCCACTGACTGTAAAAGTAATCCAGGGGCTTCTTAGCCGCTAAAATTACTTTTTACTTTGTGCAGAATCGCTGGGGCTAAAAAATTATATCTTGCTCATAGCTGTAGCGATGATCAAGATATCACCTTTACAATCCAGCAATGTACCAGTACATCGCTGGACAGGAAGTTGTTAAAAGGAAGTGGTTGGGGGGCATGTTTACTGCTCCCCAAATGCAAGTGTAAAGCAGCATCTCACTGCATCTTCACCAGCATTATGAACATCACGCAGGCAGCACAGTCAGCATGTGTTCTGTCATGGATCTGTCAGTGTCAAATGGCTTTTGGGTTCTGACTTTGGCTGTACTGTGTGTTACAAACTATAACCCAGTACAGCCATAACAAAGTAAGCACCCAACAGCAATATGACACACTGTGACAGATTCATTACAGAGCACATGCTGACTGTGCTGCCTACAGAAGTATCATAATTCTAAATAAACATACTGTAACTAGCCATGCTGTGTGTAAGCGATACACAGTGAGGATTCTTTCCTTTGTGCTCCACTCACTGTGTGCTCTGCAGCCACGGTGTCCGGGTTCTTGCTCCCACAGAGCCGCCTGTTGCCTCACATCAGTCTTGGCAGTCGGCACATGAGGAGTTGAGGACGGGAGGCGGAGCGGAGCATCGTGGTATCACTCCGCCAGGGAAGGCAGTGAGCAGCAGCGGCCGGGACTAATTAAAAAGCAAGTACAATGTGCGGTGCGGTTTTATGTTCATCCGCCCGAAAAACAAGAAATAGTCCCACCACTGCGCTCACCTCCTGGGCCCCTCTGATGACCTGATGGGGCCCAGGAAAATGTAATTACACCCCCTTCCCTAAGCAAGTAGTAGCGGGGGACGGGAGTGAAGTTTAGAAAGCTCTTTTTTTTATTAGACAGAAATTAACTGTAAAGTTGCCCGGGCCCCCCTGTGGAGCTGCTGGGGTCCGGGCCCAGTACAAAAGGGCTGCCTTACTGCCCTATCAGCGGCCCTGTGTATACACACCCTGTAGTAAAATATTTATATGTGTAGCGGGTATATACTTTTAAAACTGGCGAAGACACCAGTGATGCATAGTTCCCTGCGGCCCAGCAGGTGGCGCTGTCACTTTGGGCCGGGGTTGAACCATCGCTGCAGTGCCGTACCCTTTGTGACCTCTCGCAGCGGTTGTACGGCGGGGCGGGGAACCCGCCGTGCTTGCTGGAAGAGGGTATAAAGGGGTCGGACATCTTCGCCACGAGGTTCGAGTCCCAGGCACCTTCAGCCTGAGGGCTTCTGTTCGTGGTCGGTGTCCAGGCGGCCTAGGCCTGGACACCTGGAGTTTGTGTTCCATCCCAGACACCTTTAGTCTGGGGTGAGGTATTCGGCCGGAGGCCTGGGGCCCAGTACCTTCCGCTGGGTCCCACGAGGGATAAATTGTCCTAGGGGGCCCCAGGAGTGGGGCACCGGAATCCAGAGGCGTAAGGGACCGGAGGAGGGACTCATCCGAAGATCTGGTGCAGCAGATTGCCAGTGCCGGGTGAACCTCTGGAGACCGCCCGGAGGGATATATTTCCCAAACAGGGGCCAAGTTCAGAGAGGAAGGTGGTTCATGTTCAATGACCGGTGGCAGCGGTCCAACTAGTCAACTCAGGTCAGTGGCAGAGACCTGCTATTAGGCCTGTGGCAGGGGCCTCAACGGTTCATCCGGTCGGTGGCAGCGATCAAAACTCACGGTCGGTGAAAAACAATACAGCACCACCATAAATATTAAGGCAACAGAAGTAAAAAGTTTAAAGATAAAACAAGAATGAACAAAAAAAAAACAGTTTCATGCATTAAAAAAAACAAAACAGTAAAGTTAGCCCAATCTTTTTGTTTTTGCATTCTGTGAAATATGATGTTATGCCAAATAAATACTGTAGATACCTACCATGCCACGCTTTAAAATTCCACACACTTGTGGAACAGCGCCAAACTTTGGTACTAAAAATACCCATAACCTTTTTACAGGTTACCAGTTTATAGTTACAGAGGAGGTCTAGAGATAGAATTATTGCTCTCACTCTAACGTTTGCAGCAATACCTCACATGTGTGGTTTTAATTCCGTTTACATATGTTGGCATGACCTACATATGCGTTAGCTTCTGCGAGCACGCTGGGACAAGGCCGCTCTAAAAAAAATTTTTTTTTTTTTTGTTTATTTTACTTTTATTTTTCTATTTTGACACTTTCTTTTCACTTTTTTTATAGCTTTTATTCCTATTACAAGGAATGTAAGCATCCCTTGTAACAGGAGTAGGGCATGACAGGTCCTCTTTACAGCGAGATCTGGGGTCTATAAGTCCCCAGATCTCGCCTCTAGGCTTGAAAGCCTGGAAAAAAGAAGAAATTTTTTTGGCTTCCCAACCGAAGCAACAGCATTTTTTCAAATGCAGATGCCAGGTGTGACATCATAACATCGCGCCCAGCCTCCGAAAGGTGCAAAGTCCAGGAGCAAAGGGAAGAGGGATGCCACTCTAGGAAGGGTGTCTGGAAATGTAACTCTCCTCAGAATAGGAACAGCAGGTGCAGGCCCTGGAGGACTTTTTCAAGCTGTTTGCGTGTTTTTTTTTAAACATTTTTTTACGCTTTCTTCGTGAAATGGTAGGGGTACAATGTACCCCTTACCAATTCACATAGGGGGGGGGCGGGATCTGGGGGTCCCCTTTGTTAAAGGGGTCTTCCAGATTCCGATAAGCCCCCCGCCCGCAGACCCCCACAACCACCGGGCAAGGGTTGTGGGGATGAGGCCCTTGTCCCCATCAACATGGGGACATCCTCCCCATGTTGAGGGCATGTGGCTTGGTACGGTTCAGGAGGGAGGGGGGGCACTCTCTCGTCCCCCCCTTTTCCCCTGCGGCCGGCCAGGTTGCGTGCTCGGATAAGGGGTCTGGTATGGATTTTTAGGGGGACTCCACGCCATTTTTTTTTTAAATTTGGGGTGGAGTTCCCCTTAAAATCCATGCCAGATCTGAAGGGCCTGGAATGGATATTTGGGGGAACCCCACGTCAATTTTTTTTTAAATTTGCGGCGGGGTTCCCCTTAATATCCATTCCAGACCTGAAGGGCCTGGTAATTGAATTCTGGGGAACCCCCACGCTTTTTTTTTTTTTTTATCAATGACTTTTGTATGTATTGCCGGGAGCCGACAATTCATTAATAGCCGCGAGTCAGTTTTAAATGCATTTTTTTCTTTCAAAAATGACATTTTTTGCAGGGACAGTTCTAAGCACGGGAAACATGCGCCACTTTACAGGCATATCATACACACCCCCCAGGTACGAAATTTAAAGGAATATTTCACTTTTATTTTTTCATTTTAAGCATTATAAAAATCACTGCTCCCGAAAAAACGGCCGTTTTTAAAACTTCTTTTTGCATTGATACATGTCCCCCGGGGCAGGACCCGGGTCCCCAAACACTTTTTAGGACAATAACTTGCATATAAGCCTTTATAATTAACACTTTAGATTTCGAACGTTCGAGTCCATTGTATTTAATAGGGTTCTAAAGTTTACACGAACATTTTG
Source organism: Rana muscosa (assembly GCA_029206835.1). Taxonomy (NCBI): domain Eukaryota; kingdom Metazoa; phylum Chordata; class Amphibia; order Anura; family Ranidae; genus Rana; species Rana muscosa. The sequence goes on from CM055118.1 coordinate 705,231,899, forward strand.
TCTGTTCGCAGGTTCTGGTGCGAACCGAACAGGGGGGTGTTCGGCTCATCCCTGCTTGGGAGGAAGCCAGTAGCATATTTGCTCTTTGATACACCTTTATCTAATAACTCCTTGTTATAACACCTTTTAAAGGCTGCAAAATCATGCATACCAGCACTTTGGAAGAGCTCAATACCTCAGACTAAATCTCACTGGATGGCTAGAATTACAGAAATTCTGAAAATGGAAGATCTTACAATGTCAATGAAGGAACAGAGTGAGAAATCCTGGAAGATATGGACTCCCTATTTTGGTATAAAGTCCAGTCTCCTCTGGTTCTATAGGGTTAACTTCTAGAATTCCATGTGCGGCTTTAAGAGACTTTGGACGGGTGCCAGGCGAGATGGGGGATTGGAGTCTTTCTCTAATGTATGTTTTGGCAATTTTCCCCCTTTTTTTTTCTTTCTTTGTTTTTCCATTTATTTTTTTATTTTTTTCCTCTTTGTTAAATAAAAGCTTGTACATCTATCTTGGTAATATCTGAAAACTTGGGGTACAACATTTGTTAAGATTAGCAGATAGACAGCATATGTGTTAAAATGTAATATTCACATAATCTCGACTTACTATACATATGCAAAATGTCTACATTTCTTTCTTTTTCTTGAACTATGTTGTGTACTGCTGTCTGCATACATTTCGGTTTTTGCAACTCTTTGGTGATATGGCAATGATGTTTATATCATATATAAATAAAGAATTATAAAAAAAATCATTGAAATATTAAACATATTTTACAGCACAATACTGAGATGAACACAAGTAGTATAGGCTACCTTCTTTGCACTAAAGATTGTTATCTTAGCCTTTCTTCATCCTGGTGATGACAGAAGCCCCAATAATGACCCTGAGGCTTTATCTCAGATATATATGCTTTTCTGACTCCTTACTTTCTTTCACTCTTAATTAACCTGTCCAGAGCTTTGTGTACTGTGTCTGTAGTAAGAATACAAATTAATTTCAATTCTTACTTAAGTACACATGCAGGTATTTTCCGAATATCATTATCAATTTACTGATTGCATATCCTTTAAATTGCTAGTGCAATCTATCTATCTATCTATCTATCTATCTATCTATCTATCTATCTATCTATCTATCTATCTATCTATCTATCTATCTAAACCCTTTTATATTATTCACCAAAATACCTTGAATAGCTTCTCTAACCTACTTGTGTGTATGACATTGTTACAGTGAAAAGCATATACCGTATATACTCGAGTATAAGCCAAGTTTTTCAGCACTTTTTTTGTGCTGAAAATGGCCCCCTCAGCTTATACTCGAGTCACCTTTTTGCGCCTGATCTCCTGGACTTTGGGGACCCGGTTCCGGCCAGCCGTAGGTCACCTGGACCTGTAGCCTCACTTTTCCTCTACAAGTGTGCCAAGTTTGTTGTCCGGGGGACCTACGGCCGGGGAGCACCGATTTTTCAAATCCGGCCACCCCTTCCATAGACTCCCATGGTAAACGTCAGTCTAGTCATGGACACAGTGAGGCATGGGCACAGTGAGGCATGGGCACAGTGAGGCGTGGACACAGTGAGGCATGGACACAGTGAGGCATGCACATGGACACAGTGAGGCAAAGTGAGGCACAGTGAGGCATGCAGATGGACACCCTAGGCTTATACTTGAGTCAATACGTTTACCCATTTTTTTTGTGGTAAAATTAGGTGCCTCGGCTTATATTCAGGTCGGCTTATACCCAAGTATATACGGTAATCTATTTTTATTTTCCGCATTTAAGTTTTTTAGGTAAAATTGTTCATTACAGATCTTTAGATGTTAGACAAATGCATCCATCCCTTTACTACATTTAGTTATCAAATTGCTGTATCACTTATATGTTTAATGGTAGAAGAAAACTATTGTTGACACAGGTGAGTTCAAATATAAATCGGGACAGTTCAATTTTATTAGTAAATATTAAAAAGAGACATTTAAAATTAATCACTGAGTTGAAGGTATTGGATTTTCTTGCAGAAATTTTTACTAATTCACATGAATTGGATGGATTTATAATTTAGCGGTAGCATGGCAGAGCTACACACTATGGAAAATCAATTATTTTCTGTAGCTTATATGTGATTGGTAAGAAAAGGAGCATGTCAGCCCAAAATGACTAATTATTTCAACTTTCATAGCAGATTTCCTACAGGCTTGAACCACTAATATAATGTGGACCTTTTCCTGAAGTAGTGTCTAGGCATAGTTGTTTTCCAAATTCTGGTTTATTGCAATCTATTGCGTTTGTATATTTGAGCTTGTATATGTCGATTTTTATGCCAACAAGCTGACTGCTATAAAGAGGATAAAACCTGAACACAACAAAAATGTGAAATACACTTTACTATGTAGTATAAGGTTGCTTATTATCTGAGGATATTTTTTTCCTCAGTTTCTACTACATATTTTTGGTTAAAAAAATCGCAATAAGCGTTTATTGATTGGTTTGCACAAAAGTTATAGCGTCTACAAATAGGGGATTGTTTTATGCCATTTTTATTAATAATTTTTTTTTTACTAGTAATGGCGGCGATCAGCGTTTTTTATCGTGACTGTGACATTTTGGGACTATTGTCATTTTTACAGCGACCAGTGCTATAAAAATGCATTGATTACTGTGTAAATAACACTGGCAGTGAATTGGGTTAATCAGTAGGGGGCGCTGAAGGGGTTAAGTGTGTCCTAGGGATGTGTTCTAACTGTAGGGGGGATGGGCTACGTGTGACACGATACTGATCACTGCTCCTGATCACAGGGAGCTGTGATCAGTGTCCTTGTCACTAGGTAGAACGGGGAAATACTTGTTTACATCAGCATTTCCCGTTCTTCCTCTCCGTGAGGCGATCGCGGGACCTGCGGTCACACTCACGGAGCTCGGCGCGTGCGCGCCCACAATTCCTTGCGTCTTAATGGGGACCTACCTGTACGCCCATATGCCCAGCCATGCCATGTGCCATTGTGTCAACGTATATCGTTGTGCGCTGGTTGGCAAGTAATTAATATTTATTTTATTGTAAGAGAACTGATAATGTGAGAATTTGAATTCAATATGTATATTTACCTTATACATCTATGACTGCTACGCTGGTTCTACTTCGGGAGTACTCTCGGTAGGATACTGAGGGTATGTACTCTATTTTAACAGCATGGAATGTATTTTGTTTCCTTGAGTTGATGCCTATGCTGTATGTACTTTGTTTCTAAAAGTTCAGCTCTCCCATTAGCCTTTTGTCAGTGTGTGTTGGAGTTGGAGTAGTTAGGGACAGCTGACCTTGATTTCTGGGAGAAATAGTTGTTAGTACTACTATACAGAGCTAAGTAGTTTAAACATATTTAGCTATCTGTATTTCCTGCTGGAAAGCCAGAGTTATGTGATACTTTTTCCTTTAATTGCAATGTTAAGATCTACCACTTGTATATTGGAGTCTGTATTGTACAGATATCTCCCTCACCTTACACTCCTTGTCCACCTGCACAATCAATACTTCCCTCATTTAACCGAGCTACTACAGAAGAAGTCACTAAACTTTTTTTGAATGCCCACCTAAGCACCTGCCCCCCAGACCCTGTTCCCTCACAAATACTACAGTCACCCTCTGGCTCTATCCTACACTCTTTATCTCATATCTTCAATCTCTCCCTTTCTACTGGCATCTTCCCCAACCCTCTAAAACATGCACTAGTCACACCCATACTTTAAAAGGCCTCACTGGACCCCACCAATCTTAACAACCTAAGACCCATCTCCTTACTCCCTTTTGCCTCCAAACTCCTTGAATATCTAGTCTGCAAATGGCTGAGCTGCCACCTCATTGAGAATAACCTTCTTGATCCCCTTCAGTCTGGATTTTGCCTGCAACACTTCACAGAAACAGCTCTCCTAAAACTCAGAAACAACTTACTAACAGCCAAAACCAATGGTCACTATTCCGTACTCTTTCTCTTGGACCTCTCTGCTGCCTTTGATACAGTTGACCACCCCCTCCCCTTGAAGAAACTCTATTTCCTTGGTCTCCGTGGCTGTACTCTGTTGGTTCACATCTTATCTATCTCACCGCACCTTCATTTTTACTTACAACTCTACTTCCTCCTTTCCTATTCTTCTTACCGTCGGGGTCCCCCAAGGTTCTGTCTGTGGACCTCTCCTAATCTTGATCTACACCTCTTTCTGGGTTAGCTGATAGTGTCCCATGGTTTCCAATACCATTTCTATACTGATGATACCCAAATCTATCTCTCTACCCCTCAGCTCACCCCATCAGTTTCCTCAGGTATTTACTAACAGACATATCAGACTGGGTTCAACACCACTTCTTCAAACTTAGTCTATCCAAAAACAAGCTCATAGTATTTCCTCTCCCATGTGCCCCTTCCCCTGACTTCTCTGTTAAGATCACACAACTATCAGTCTGTCCCCACATGCCAGGGTGCTAGGGGGAACCCTGGACTCTGAACTGTCCTTTCAGGCCCACATCCAATGCCTGTCCAAATCATGCCACCTTAAAGCGGAGTTCCACCCAAAATTGGAACTTCCGCTTAATCCACTCCTCGCCCCCTTACATGCCTCATTTGGCATGTAATTTTATTTGGGGGGGGAGTGAGGGCATCAGTAGGAGTGGGACTTCCTGTCCCACTTCCTCCTTCTGCCCAGGGCCCATTTAGGCAACTTGTCATATCGCCTAAGGTGGGCCCCTCCCTGTAGGCGATCAACTGGGACACGTGACAGGTCCCAGGCGATCACCTGTCCACTCAGATTGCACAGCGCCGCTCGCGCATGCGCAGTGAGTGCCCGGCCGTGAAGCCGAAAGCTGTCACAGCCGGGTGCCCAAAGTAGGAATGGAGGCACCGGCGGAGAAGGGGGGAGAGAAGCTATGCTCCGTTCGGCCGCGTCGCTGGACAGTGGAGCAGGTAAATGTCTATTTATTAAAACCCAGCAGCTACACAGAAAAAAAGTCTGGAACTCCCCTTTAACCTCCGCAACATCTCCAAAATATGCCCTTTTAAACCAATGACACCACACAGCTTCTAATTCACTCCCTGGTTATCTCTTGCCTGGATTACCTTTACATAGGTTATTCCCCCTTTCAGTCCATCATGAATGCTGCTGCCAGACTCATCTCCCTTACCAACCATTCAGCGTCTAGTACCCCTCTCTGCCAATACCTCCACTGGCTTCTGCTCACCCAACAAATACAATTCAAAGAACTAACAGCAACTTACAAAGCCATCTACAACTCTGTCCCTAGCTACATCACTAACCTGTCTCAAGATATAATCCAAACTGCACTCTTCAGGCCTCCCAAGACCTCCAGCTCTGTAGTTACCTTGTCACCTCCTCCTATGCTCGCCTCCAGGACTTCTCTCGAGCTTCTCCCATCCTTTTGAACTCCCTACCTATATCTGTCCAACTATCTCCCAATCTATCCATCTTTAGATTATCCCTGAAAACGCTTCACTTAAAAGAAGTCTATACTGCTTGTGATTAATACACAGTTTTTTTTTATTTTCTCCATTAGCTCATGCCACACAGTTATTACCTTTTGTATCACTTGACCCTCCCTTTTAGATTGTAAGTTCTAATGAGCAGGGTTTTCTGATTCCTTTATATTATGTTTATAGAGGTGAGTCCTTATCTTTCCCAAATGAGGTCAATGTCCACACAACATATCAACTCCAACGTGAGTTTATTTCATCTTGCTTTCAGGAACCAGAGAATTGAAGTGAGAAAAAGGTTAGCAGATAGAAGTGGATTCAGGCACACTCTTGGCTTCGTCGCCACTCGGTCCCAAGTGGGTACAGCTCACCCGGATAGTCACTCAATAGCACTAGCAGCCGGCGTGATGCTGGAACAATGACTCAGTCCTCTCCAAGGACCAAATCAAGGAGATCCCTCCTGAACTTTCAACACTCCGCAGAGGCAGTCTGCGAAGTGAGGAATCCTTCCCTCCAACAGGCCACCAGGCCTTTCCCGAGTCAGCAATACTCTATTACTCGCCCTCTTGTTATGGGATCGATCCTCCCCTGGTTTCCTCTGTGTCAGAGCGGTTACCCTCAAAGGTACTGGGCCTACCTGGAACTCTGTAGCCTTAGGCTGAAGGTGCCTGAGACGCCTCGATTAAGATGGGGCACACCCCCCTCTGAGGGGTAGCTCCCTCCAGGCAGTGGGCCCAGGAAGGGTTCTCCTCCAGGCATGGGCCCCGGGAATTGGCTCTCATCTGGGCATGGCCCCCCGGGAATTGGCTTTCATCTGGGCATGGGCCCCGGGAATCGGCTCCCTGTGTCATGGCGTCTGCCCCTTATATATCCTCTCCCGGCATGCACAGCAGGCCAGAACCGCCCACCAATGGCAGCCAAGAGAGGACATCCAATACCTACTCCATCACCTGTGGTTCAACCCCGGGTATAGGTGACAACACCACCTATACGCCCAAAGGGGAACTGCACGCCAGGTGACACAGCAGTAAGGCAGAGTCCAAATAATTAAGAGACCCGAGCCAAACTATGGCTCTGGTCACCCCTAAATTTAGGTATAGCGGGGTTAAATTTGGGGACCCCCCTGCAATAGTTATAAATAATAATATATTGGAGTTTATATTGGTTGCCTAAGAGATCATTTCTATCCATTACTATAAATAAAAACAACTCATACCTATATCTTGCACAACAATTGAAAACACTGGCAGGAACTGTTTAATATTTATGACTGTGATAACTATTTCACAGTATATGTATATTTAAAAGTTGTTTGGAAATTTTTGTTTGTTTATCCTCACACTAGAGCAAAGTATTACATTTCTATGGCCATTCTGTAATTTTACATTATAATACACCAATGCAGAAATAATGACAGAATCTAAATTTCAGACTGGTTGCTGCAGGCAGCAAGTAATGTTGCTGTTAGCACACTTTTCATACATTGGATTCTGATGCATACGCTTAAATGCATAAAGATTTCTCCAATAATTTAGATTAAAAAAGAATCTGTCAAATAACTGATCAATGTATCTTACTTTTACACTACAGCCCTTGCCATGTCTGGGGTGTCTGACTAGAGGGAGGAGGCAGAGGGGGAACCAGACTTACAACAGCCCTGGCACCTTGGGTGGGTAAGACCTGGAACTGAGCAACAACAACTTGTTTACTGATCGCAGCAGGGGACTGGGAGAGGGAGCTCACGCAGTGTGACCAGACACCATGTTAGTTGTGGGTTGGGGTTAGGGCTGGACCTACCCCACTCCAATTCTTCCGGGGCTGAAGTGGTTAAAAAAATAAGTGCCTTGGGGTTAGGGCTGGACCTACCCCACTACACATACCTATTGTTTACCTGATGATGTTTTGTTTTGTAATATCATTAGTATTCACTTGACATGATCTATTATGACTTATGATGTACCATTACAATATGTGATACTCAATTCTTTTCGGGATTTTATCCATATGATTAACTGTGTTTCATGTCTCAGTTATCTGTGATGTTTGTACCTTATCCTTTGTTATACCGTGAAAATTCAATAAAAATACAATAATTTAAAAAGTGCTAATTTGCAATGAATAACATGTCTGGGTGATTCCCTGACCCTGCCTGTGAAGAGAGGAAACAAAAAGGGCAGAGATTCTCTTTACAGTGAGAGAAAAAAGTATTTGATCCCCTGCTGATTTTTGTACATTTGCCCACTGGCAAAGAAATGATCAGTCTATAATTTTAATGGTAGGTTTATTTTAACAGTTAGAATAATAACAAAGAAAACCAGAAAACCACATTTCAAAAACGTTATAAATTGATTTCCATTTTAATGAATGAAATATTTAGTATTTGTCCCCTTTGCAAAAGATGACTTAGTACTTGGGGGCAAAACCCTTGTTGCCAATCACAGAGGTCAGATGTTTCTTGTAGTTGGCCACCAGGTTTGCACGCATCTCAGGAGGGGTTTTGTCCCACTCCTTATTGCAGATCCTCTCCAAGTCATTAAGGTTTTGAGGCTGACGGTTGGTAACTCGAACCATCAGCTCCCTCCACATATTTTTTTTCTATGGGATTAAAGTGTGGAGACCTACTAGGCCACTCCAGGACCTTAACGTGTTTATTTTTGAGCCACTTCTTTGTTGCCTTGGCTGTGTGTTTTGGGTCATTGTCATGCTGGAATACCCATCCGCGGCCCATTTTAATAGCCCTGGCTGAGGGAAGGAGGTTCTCACATACGGTACATGGCCCCGTCCATCGTCCCATTCATGCGGTAAAGTTGTCCTGTCACCTTAGCAGAAAAACACTCCCAAAGCATTATGTTTCCACCTCCATGTTGGATAGTGGGGATTGCGATCTTGGGGTCATAGGCAGCATTCCTCCTCCTCCAAACATGGCGAGTTGAGTTGATGCCAAATAGCTCGATTTTGGCCTTATCACAGCACTTTCATTCAGTTCTGCTCTGAATCATTAGGATATTCATTAGCAAACTTCAGACAGGCCTATGAATGTGCTTCCTTGAGCAAAGGGACCTTGCGGGTGCTGCAGGAATTCAATTCTTCATGGCATAGTGTGTGACCAATTGTTTTCTTGGTGACTTTGATTCCAGCTGCCTTTTGATCATTGACAAGATTCTCCTGTGTAGTTCTGGGCTGATTCCTCACCGTTCTCATGTTCATTGAATCTCCATGAGGTGAGATCTTGCATGGAGCCCAAGACTGAGGGAGATTGACAGTTATTTTGTGTTTCTTCAATTTGCGAATAATCGCACCAACTCTTGTCACCCTCTCACCAAGATGCTTGGCAATGGTCTTGTAGCCCATTACAGCCTTATGTAGGTCTACAATCTATTTCCGAACATACTTGGGCAGCTTTTTGGTCTTGGACATGGTGGAGAGATTGGAATCTGATTGACTGATTGCTCCTGTGAACAGGTGTCTTTTAAAAAGGTAACAAGCAGAGGTTAGGAGTACTCCCTTTAAGATGGTGCTCCTAATCTCAGCTTGTTACCTGTATAGATGATACTTGGGAGGCAGAAATCTTGCTGATTGATCAAATACTTATTTCACTCATTAAAATGCAAATCAATTTATAACTTTTTGGAAAATGCGTGTTTCTGAATATTTTTGTTGTTATTCTGTCTCACACTGTTAAAATAAACCTAACATTAAAATTAATTAAACGTATACAAAGGCCAGCATTTACTGATAATTTATGCAGGAACTCTTGTTCCAGAAAAAACGTGTCTAATCAATCAGTAAAACTCTTATGGCCATGTGCATGTAGCCTAAAACTTTTGGATCACTGTACACTTTGAAGCTTTTTAAATGATTTCATGGAACTATTTAAGAGCTAATCATACAACATTAAAGTGAAAAACATACTGCATAAAACACATGCATTGGCATGAATTATAAAATGTCATGAAACATGCAAAAAGGTGCATGTTTTATTTCAAAAACATTCTTCCCTGTGATATTATGTTTTAAATCAAAATTTGAAAGATCTGCAAAAATTGCTTCCATAGATCATTTCTAGAACAATGGGATTTAATAGGGTTTTGTTTTTAAATAAGTTTTCACTGTACCTCATGGTGAAAAATTAATATAGTACAGTTATTTATTTGAAAAGGCAGCATTGGCAGCACTTCTCCAGTGATATACAAACTATAATTAGTGTATAATTATTAACACTGCTTTGCCATTCTTATATTCTTCATTGTCACAAATTCAATAAAAGCAAGTAACATGAATATAATATAGAACATGATCTGGTAATTGTATTTCAATTATATTCATTTGGTGCGAGGTACTGATAAATGACAAATCTTTAGAACTGTTTGAGGTTATCAGCTTGAAGCAGATAATTAGGCTTTGAGACTTAATAAGTGGTGGAATTTAGAGATATAAGGATATAAAAAATGAATAAAAAATATAATATGGTGTTTCACTGGATATGAACAATAGAAATGTGCACACAACATCATGCATCTTTGAAAGGTAATAGTCAACGTTCTGGTATCTGCCATGTCAACGCCCACACATGCAGGGCACATAATTACAGTGTTAACAAGGTTGCCAAAAGTGAACACACATTAAACTGCTAATAAATTGTTTTTCACAGCTGTACTAGGCAACATGATTTACATGTCTTTTTATATTGTTTTAAAAACACACATTTCATAATTATTGTTGTGGCATTCCTTGGTTATAAAGAAGAAGAACAGCATAAGATTACTTGGTGCTTTAAAATGAGAGAGATGTTACAAAAGGAAGTAAGATACATTTTTGTTTTCATCTCTACAAGAGTCAGGCAAATGGTTTTGTAAAAGTCCTTGCAAATTCGTTTGTACAATTGCAAACACACAACAATTTTTACAACTGCAAAGTATACATGTGATTCCCAATTTAGGAAGTAAATATGCATTACATTTAAAAAGACAAATAAACCCTACAAAAAGATACTTGTAAGAGATGTACTTATTCACAGAATTGAAAAGTAATAAGCAATAAGGGATGTACAATGAAGAGTGAGGAATGATGTGTGAAAAGTGATATGGGCAGGGAGATTAACACAGGAGAAGTGCAGCAAGAACTGATTTGTAATAGCATTATGGACAGATGACACAAATTGGCTAAATGAAGATTCACAGTGGAGAAAGATTAGAAATTTTATTCATTAGCTCTAAATTTTAAATAGCATTCCCAAGCAACAAGGGAAACCAATTAGTGAGTTTGTAATGCATTCCAGCTAACACTGTGCCTGGGCTAAAGTCCACAGTTTCTTTCGGCTTACTTTAATCTGAGTTTCTATTGTTGCCCTGTAACGGGGCACTGAAAATGTATTTTAATAAATCTGCCCTGTGCAGTTCTCTCTCTTTGCTTCACCAATCAGATTACAATTTCGAAAGCTAACATTATATACTAACATTTTTTTACTTAAAATTTAGAAAATGCCTTAAGCATTACAACTAGCTATCCCTTCATAGCGTGTACACATACCCCATATACTATAAAACAAAAACTGATTAACTCAGTGGCACTTTAAATGTACAACAACAATACAAATCAATGCAATATTGGTAAAAATAGTTAATTTTTGTTCAGTACAAAAAGTTAAAAGGATAACAACTTAGAAGAGGTGTGCACTATACATAAAGAGCATAGCAGATCAGTTGAAAAGCTCCATAAAGGGCCTACCATATACAAAATATATACAAATACAATTATTGTGCAACCACAAAGTCAGGATTAGGGATGAGCTTCGTGTTTATATACTATAAAACAAAAACTGATTAACTCAGTGGCACTTTAAATGTACAACAACAATACAAATCAATGCAATATTGGTAAAAATAGTTAATTTTTGTTCAGTACAAAAAGTTAAAAGGATAACAACTTAGAAGAGGTGTGCACTATACATAAAGAGCATAGTAGATCAGTTGAAAAGCTCCATAAAGGGCCTACCATATACAAAATATATACAAATACAATTATTGTGCAACCACAAAGTCAGGATTAGGGATGAGCTTCGTGTTCGAGTCGAACTCATGTTCGACTCGAACATTGCCTGTTCGCCCGTTCGCCGAACAGCGAACAAATTGGGGTGTTCGCGGCAAATTCGAAAAATCTATGTGTAATTTAAATTTACATAGTGAAGGAAGTTCCCCGCTCAAGCCAATGACGTAGGCGGGTCCGACATACCGAGGGGGCGGACCTGATGGGGAACTGCTCTCACTTTGGTAATACATGTATAGTCCCGCCCCTTCTCATGTTCTGCATCTCGTCCGCTGAGCGGACCTGATGGGGAGCTTTAGAAGGGGCGGGTCTATACATTTAAAATACTGAGAGGGAGTTCCCCATCAGGTCCGCTCAGGCACAACCAATGAAGGGCAGCGCTGGACATCGGGATCGCCGCGGGACACTGGATTTCACCGCTGGAATGTTTATTTATTTATTTTTTTAAATAAAGGACTTTTTCAAGGTGTTTGTGTGTTTTTTTTTAAAAAAAATTACGCTTTCTTCGTGAAATGGTAGGGGTACAATGTACCCCTTACCAATTCACATAGGGGGGGCCGGGATCTGGGGTCCCCTTTGTTAAAGGGGTCTTCCAGATTCTGATAAGCCCCCCACCCGCAGACCCTCACAACCACCGGGCAAGGGTTGTGGGGATGAGGCCCTTGTCCCCATCAACATGGGGACATCCTCCCCATGTTGAGGGCATGTGGCCTGGTACGGTTCAGGAGGGAGGGGGGGCCGCTCTCTCATCCCCCCCTTTTCCCCTGCGGCCAGCCAGGTTGCGTGCTCGGATAAGGGGTCTGGTATGGATTTTTAGGGGGACTCCACGCCATTTTTAAAAAAAATTTGGGGTGGAGTTCCCCTTAAAATCCATGCCAGATCTGAAGGGCCTGGAATGGATATTTGGGGGAACCCCACGTCAATTTTTTTTTTAATTTGCGGCGGGGTTCCCCTTAATATCCATTCCAGACCTGAAGGGCCTGGTAATTGAATTCTGGGGAACCCCCACGCTTTTTTTTTTTTTTATCAATGACTTTTGTATGTATTGCCGGGAGCCGACAATTCATTAATAGCCGCGAGTCAGTTTTAAATGCATTTTTTTCTTTCAAAAATGACATTTTTTGCAGGGACAGTTCTAAGCACGGGAAACATGCGCCACTTCACATGCATATCATACACACCCCCCAGGTGCGAAATTTAAAGGAATATTTCACTTTTATTGTTTCACTTTAAGCATTATTAAAATCACTGCTCCCGAAAAAAACGGCCGTTTTTAAAACTTCTTTTTGCATTGATACATGTCCCCTGGGGCAGGACCCCGGTCCCCAAACACTTTTTAGGACAATAACTTGCATATTAGCCTTTATAATTAACACTTTAGATTTCGAACGTTCGAGTCCATTGTATTTAATAGGGTTCTAAAGTTTACACGAACATTTTGTCTGTTCGCAGGTTCTGGTGCGAACCGAACAGGGGGGTGTTCGGCTCATCCCTGGTCAGGATGTATTGGGTCCTGAGCACCTCAACACAGGTCATAAACAATTCCACTTCTTCAAGAAGAATAGCCAGGAGGCATTCATTCTGCATTGAACATCATATCATAATTCACATAACAATACATATTATAAAAATAGTACTCTTAATATATTGAAAATTCCAAATGTGTATAGTACCTCATCTAGATAACATCAATAAAAAGCTGCTGAACCTTGAAACCCCACTCCCAACAGGTGCATGAAACTTTGAGGGGACCTCAGTAACTATACAGAAATAACCACCTAAAATAGGTAAAACATCTTATGAGTCAAATGAATATATGGATAGAAACATAAAAACATAGAAAATTGACAGCAGAAAAAGAGTGAGTAATCCATGAGTCTTCCGTTTTTTGTTTTTTTTGGAGGGGGGGGAGGTTCATTAACCTTGTTGTCTGACTATAGATCTATGTTTATCCCAAGCATGTTTGAAGCCATTTACTATTGACTGTCTCACTACCTCTGTTGGTAGTTTATTCCAATCATCAACTACCCTTTCAATAAAATAATATGACCTCCAGTTAGTTTGAGGTCAAATAGAAAGAAAATGTATGTTCCTGCGCTTAGGACCTCTAATCAATAATGAGCTGCAGCCCCCCTAATAGGATCCTAAAAAGGATCTTAGTAGATAAGAAAACAAATTGTTGTGGTGGGGTGTGGCGCTGCTCGTTCCTTACGTACACTCTAAGAAGAGTAGGGGATATGGCTAAGGACTGCTGAGCAAACAAATATATATATATATGTAATGTGACACAAAATATAGTGAATACACCCTTGATCCCAAGGGAAATCTATATATAAAACTATATAGAAAATAGCGCTGAAGTGCAGTGAAATCACTAGTGACTATCTAACGTGCATAATTGTGCATAATAGTAAAATACATGTGCAAATAACAAGACCATATACCATAATTAATGTGTATGTGATACTAGCAAAATGTACCAAAAAATATAATAAAAATTAAAAATAGTGAAAAAAATTAAGGAAAAATATATATAAAAAAATATATATATAAAATAATAAGTCCACTCCTTGTTCAGTTATTCCCAGTGCTCAAAAGATGATAATTGACAGCAGATACTCTTTCAATGATTTTCCAAATATTCCCCCACAAGGGTCCCCACTTACCAGCTCCTCACACCCCTACAGGGGTAAACAGCATAATACGATTGCTTCCAATCAGGTCCGTGTATCCCCAGCTATTTCTCCAAATAGGGCAGCTTGCAGCACAATCCCAGAGATTTCCACGGTGTTGCCTTTCCAACGGGTCCCGATTAAGAAACAGTGGTAGTGGGTCACCTCAGTAAGGAAGATGAGAGACTCCCATAATGTAGTATGCCAGAAAATGTATTAAAAATATATTATGTATTTTTTGGTTTCATAAGGAAAATACTGCCTTCCTGGACCTTATTCACCCTCTTGATGTATTTAAGGGTTTCAATCATGTCTCCCCTTTTCCCTTCTTTCCTCCAGACTGTACATATTAAGACCCTGAAGTCGCTCTCAATATGTTTTATCCACCACACCTTTCACCATTTTTGTTACCCATCTCTGGACTTGTTCTACCTTATCAATATCTTTTTGTAAGTGAGGTCTCCAGAACTGGACACAGTATTCTAAATGAGGTCTCACTAAAGATCTAAAGATCTATACAGGGAATTAGGACCTTCTTCCTGTGGTGATCCCTCTATTGATGCATCCTAGAATTCTATTTACTTTTCCCAATGCCTGGTCACACTGTTTGCTCATTTTGCAATCATTTGAAATAAGCACCCCCCAAATCTTTTTCTTCTGTAATGCTGGCTAACACTGTACCACCAATTCTGTACTCTCTCAGGGGATTATTTTTCCTTAGGTGCATTATTTTACATTTAGAAATATTGAACTGCAATCTCCACTGCTTTGACCAATCTTCCAGCAATGCCAAATCATGTTCCAAAAGACATACCTTGCCCAACAAACCTTTAGTTATTTTACCTACATATAGGTTAAATAGAACAGGACCCAGTGCAGAGCCTTTGTGGTACCCCACTAGCGACCAGTGGTGACCTGTCCATTATTGGCACACGGGCACCACCCCCCTATCCATGCATCCAGCCCCCTAATCTACATGTGTGGTGCCGGACACATGGATTCCAGATTTTTTTTAAGCACGTGATTAGAGACAGAGGCTCTAATAGGCTTTAAAAAAGGGTGGGCTGAGGGCTAGAGCACTGCACCCTGAGCCCACCCAGTTGTGTGACAATAGCGAATTAATATTCGCTATTGTCACACTGGTTCTCCACCCAGCCAATCAGGAAGCCGGTTCTGAGACCCCTCACCCAATTGTCTGAAAGGACAGGCGATCCTATTGGCTGTGTAAGTTTATTATATCCGTGCTATGGAGAAATGTATTTGGCTGCTGCCTCCCCTATAAGTCCCTGAACCCAGGGCTGGTGTTATTATGAGTAAAGGTTTTGGGGTGTATGGTGCTGCCTGCCACTATATGGTATAGACTCAGTAAAGTTAAAAAATAAATAAAAAGTTTCAACAAATAAATGTGGTGTGAAGTTACATAGTTACATAGTTACATAGTTACATAGTTAGTCAGGTTGAAAAAAGACACAAGTCCATCCAGTTCAACCGTAAAAAATAAAAATAAAAAAAATAAAAATAAACATATATCGTACAATCCCATATACCCAATTCTATACCCACAGTTGATCCAGAGGAAGGCAAAAAAACCCAGAAGAGCATTATCCAATTTGCTACAGCAGGGGAAAAAATTCCTTCCTGATCCCCCGAGAGGCAATCGGATATTCCCTGGATCAACTTTACCTATAAATGTCAGTACCCAGTTATATTATGTACATTTAAGAAAGAATCCAGGCCCTTCTTAAAGCAATCTACTGAGCTGGCCAGAACCACCTCTGCAGGGAGTCTATTCCACATTTTCACAGCTCTTACTGTGAAAAAACCTTTCCGTATTTGGAGGTGAAATCTCTTTTCCTCTAGACGCAAAGAGTGCCCCCTTGTCCTTTGTGTTGACCGTAAAGTGAATAACTGAACACCAAGTTCACTATATGGACCCCTTATATATTTGTACATGTTGATCATATCCCCCCTTAATCTCCTCTTCTCAAGAGAGAATAAATTCAGTTCCTCTAATCTCTCCTCATAGCTGAGCTCCTCCATGCCTCTTATCAGTTTGGTTGCCCTTCTCTGCACTTTCTCCAGTTCCCCAATATCCTTTTTGAGAACTGGGGCCCAAAACTGAACTGCATATTCCAGATGAGGTCTTACTAATGATTTGAACAGGGGCAAAATGATATCTCTCTCTCTGGAGAGTCCATAGGGAAGTCCCTATGTGTTGATTCCCATCAACTGTGAGGGCACCGTTTAAGTATAACCACTTAAGCCCCGGACCATTTGGTAGCTAAAGGACCAGAGGTGAATTCAGAATTTTGCACTGCGCTGCTTTAACTGTAAATTGTGCGGACATGCAATGTTGTACCCAAACGAAATTTGCGTCCTTTTCTTCCCACAAATAGAGCTTTCTTTTAATGGTATTTGATTGCCTCTGCGATTTTTATTTTTTGCGATATAAACGGAAAAAGACCGAAAATTTTGAAAAAAAATGATATTTTCTACTTTTTGTTATAAGAAAAATCGAATAAACTCAATTTTAGTCATACATTTAGGCCAAAATGTATTCAGCCACATGTCTTTAGTAAAAAAACTGTCAATAAGCGTATATTTATCGGTTTGCGCAAAAGTTATAGCGTTTACAAACTAGGGTACATTTTCTGGAATTTACACAGCTTTTAATTTATGACTGCCTATCTCATTTCTTGAGGTGCTAAAATGACAGGGCAGTACAAAACCCCCCCAAATGACCCCATTTTAGAAAGTAGACACCCCAAGGAAATTGCTGAGAAGCATGTTGAGCCCATTGAATATTTTTTTTTTGTCCCAAGTGATTGAATAATGACAAAAAAAAAAAATTACAAAAAGTTGTCACTAAATGATATATTGCTCACACATGCCATGGTTATATGTGGAATTGCACCCCAAAATACATTCTGCTGCTTCTCCTGAGTACGGGGATACCACATGTGTGGGACTTTTTAGGAGCCTAGCCACGTACGGGACCCCGGAAACCAAGCACCGCCTTCAGGATTTCTAAGGGCGCAAATTTTTGATTTCACTCCTCACTACCTATCACAGTTTTGAAGGCCATAAAATGCCAAAATAGCACAAAACCCCCCCAAATGACCCCATTTTAGAAAGTAGACACCCCAAGGAAATTGCTGAGAGGCCTGTTGAGCCCATTGAATATTTTTTTTTTGTCCCAAGTGATTGAATAATGACGAAAAAAAAAAATTACAAAAAGTTGTCACTAAATGATATATTGCTCACACATGCCATGGTTATATGTGGAATTGCACCCCAAAATACATTCTGCTGCTTCTCCTGAGTACGGGGATACCACATGTGTGGGACTTTTTAGGAGCCTAGCCACGTACGGGACCCCGGAAACCAAGCACCGCCTCCAGGATTTCTAAGGGCGCAAATTTTTGATTTCACTCCTCACTACCTATCACAGTTTTGAAGGCCATAAAATGCCAAAATAGCACAAAACCCCCCCAAATGACCCCATTTTGGAAAGTAGACACCCCAAGCTGTTTGCTGAGAGGCATGGTGAGTATTTTACAGCTCTCATTTGTTTTTGAAAATGAAGAAAGAACATTTTTTTTTTCTTTTTTTTTTCAATTTTCAAAACTTTGTGACAAAAAGCAAGATCTGCAAAATACTCACAATACCTCTCAGCAAATAGCTTGGGGTGTCTACTTTCCAAAATGGGGTCATTTGGGGGGGGTTTGTGCCATCTGGGCATTCCATGGCCTCCGAAACTGTGATAGGCAGTGAGAAGTGAAATCAAAAATTGACACCCTTAGAAAGCCTGAAGGCGGTGCTTGGTTTTTGGGGTCCCGTACGCGGCTAGGCTCCCAAAAAGTCTCACACATGTGGTATCCCCATACTCAGGAGAAGCAACAGAATGTATTTTGGGGTGTAATTCCACATATGCCCATGGCATGTTTGAGCAATATATCATTTAGTGACAACTTTGTGCAAAAAAAAAAAAAAAATTATTTTTTCCGCAACTTGTGTCAACATATAAAATATTCCATGGACTCGACATGCCTCTCAGTATATAGCTTGGGGTATCTACTTTCCAAAATGGGGTCATTTGGGGGGGGGGGTTTGAACTGTTCTGGCATTTTATACACAACATTAGGAAGCTTACATCCACTCTTCTAACCACTTGAAGACAAAGCCCCTTTTGACACTTTTTGTTTACATGAAAACATATTTTTTTTGCAAGAAAATTATGTTGAACCCCCAAACATTATATATATTTTTAAAGCAAAGGCCCTACAGAATAAAATGGTGGGTGTTGCATTTTTTTTCCACACAGTATTTGCGCAGCGATTTTTCAAACGCATTTTTTGGGGAAAAAATACACTTTTTTAAATTTTAATGCACTAAAACACACTATATTGCCCAAATGTTTGATGAAATAAAAAAGATGATCTTAGGCCGAGTACATAGATACCAAACACGACATGCTTTAAAATTTCGCACAAACGCGCATTGGCGACAAACTACATACATTTTTAAAAGCCTTTAAAAGCATTTACAGGTTACCCCGTTAGATTTACAGAGGAGGTCTACTGCTAAAATTACTGCCCTCGATCTGACCTTCGCGGTGATACCTCACATGCATGGTGCAATTGCTGTTTACATATGACGCCAGACCGACGCTTGCGTTCGCCATTGGGCAAGAGCAGGGCAGGACAGGGGTGCTTTTTTTTTTTTTTTTTTTTATTATTAATTTTGCTTTTTTATTTTATTTTTAAACTGTTGCTTCCATATTTATTTATTTTTATCACTTTTATTGTTATCTCAGGGAATGTAAATATCCCCTATGATAGCAATAGGTAATGACAGGTACTCTTTTTTGAAAAAACTGGGGTCTATTGGACCCTAGATCTTTCCTCTGCCCTCAAAGCATCTGACCACACCAAGATCGGTGTGATAAAATGCTTTCCCAATTTCCCAATGGCGCTTTTTATATCCGGGGGGGGGACATTCCCTCCCACTGCTTGTAAAAGCAGTCCAGAGGCTAATTAGCCACTAGGATTGCTTTTACATGAAAGCCGGCCGCTGGATGAAAAGAATGATACCAAGATGATACCTAAACCCGCAGGCATCATTCTGGTATAAACATTCAAAGTCCAGCAACATACCAGTACGTTCCTGGTCCTTGTTGGACATGTATTGTAATCTTTTTTTTCATGCAGCCTGTTGGCTGAACGAAAAAAAAAGATTGATCGGTGGGTATGCCCACCATTAGAATACCGCCCTTCATCCACCCACTTCTAATGATGGGCATACATGCACCATTTATATATGCCGAAGCATGGGGGCATCTTCTCGCAAAAGTTATGCCGCGTACACATGGTCAGACTTTTCCACGGGCAAGCCTCCGTCGGAATTTCGACCGTATATACGCGGCATTAGGAGCAAAATCGCTCCTCCGCTCCTGCTGCCCCAATGCTTCAGCATATATGCTTTTTTTTTAACTGTGGTGGTGAAATCACCTCCTACAGCACTGGAGTCGCAGGGATCAGGCCTGTCTCTGCGAACGCTGCAGTTATGTGTGTTGTGTTTTGCAAGTGACAGTGATCGATCGATACTGCACTTCGGTGGCCTGGGCTGGACGGAGGGGCAAAACGCAGGTGCTAGCAGGTATCTGGGCTGATCCCACTAACAGTGCGTTTTTGGGAACCCTAAACTGCTGGGGACGCTAGTATAGATCTGATCAGATCAGATATTGAGCTGATCAGATACTATACCACTAAGGGGGGTGTATGCTTCACGTGTGGGTGTTAGCGCTACTGGCACTAACCTGACGCTGCCTGGGGTGTGACGCAGACCCTCTCTGACGCTAAAACCTAACTGATATCACCCGCCGGGCGATCAGGGGGTTAAACCTTTATTGGGTTATATACGGCGGGTGCCCTGACACTATAAAAAGCAAACTAACTAACCAGCGTCACCCGTAACACTTATATGATGATCACTGGTGAAAGGGTTAACTAGGGGCAATTAGGGGGTTAAAACCTTTATTAGGTAATATATGGGGGTACCTGACGCTATATAAAAACCTGACGGCGAACCTAAAAAAAATTACTGGCTACCTATCGGCATCACCGACACTAAGACAACGATCATAAAAACGATTGATTAGCGACAGTGGTGATAGGGGGTGAAAGGGTTACCTGGGGGGCGATCAGGGGGTTAAACCTTTATTAGATAATATATGGGGGTACCTGACGCTATAAAAACCTGCGGCGAACCTAAAAAAAATTACTGGCTACCGATCAGCATCACCGACGCTAAGACATCGATCAGAAAAATGATCGCATAGTGACAGCGGTGCTAGGGGGTGAAAGGGTTACCTGGGGGGTGATCAAGGGGGTTACACCTTTATTAGGTAATATATGGGGGTACCCGACGCTATAAAAACCTGCGGCGAACCTAAAAAAAATTACTGGCTACCGATCAGCATCGCCGACGCTAAGACATCGATCAGAAAAATTATCGCTTAGTGACAGTGGTGATAGGGGGTGAAAGGGTTACCTGGGGGGGCGATCAAGGGGGTTAAACCTTTATTAGGTAATATATGGGGGTACCCGACGCTATAAAAACTTGCGGCGAACCT
Organism: Rana muscosa; assembly: GCA_029206835.1. Classification (NCBI taxonomy): domain Eukaryota; kingdom Metazoa; phylum Chordata; class Amphibia; order Anura; family Ranidae; genus Rana; species Rana muscosa. The sequence goes on from CM055118.1 coordinate 705,252,730, forward strand.
AAAAAAAATTACTGGCTACCGATCAGCATCACCGACGCTAAGACATCGATCAGAAAAATGATCGCATAGTGACGGCGGTGCTAGGGGGTGAAAGGGTTACCTGGGGGGTGATCAAGGGGGTTAAACCTTTATTAGGTAATATATGGGGGTACCCGACGCTATAAAAACCTGCGGCGAACCTAAAAAAAATTACTGGCTACCGATCAGCATCACCGACGCTAAGACATCGATCAGAAAAATGATTGCTTAGTGACGGCGGTGCTAGGGGGTGAAAGGGTTATCTGGGGGGTGATCAGGGGGTTAAACCTTTATTAGGGGGGGTTAGGGGGCTACACTGGACCTAAAACTAAATGTAGTGACACTTTTACAGTCACAAATGTCACTGATTGCAGTGATCACTAAATAAATGGTCACTGCAATCAGTGACACTGTGACTGGGGGCTGGGGGGGCTGGGGGGTGATCTGGGGGTGTCTGGGGGGGCCTGGGGGGGCGATTTATGTGCCTATGTGTCCTGGTGTCAGTGTGCTGTTTTGTGTACTAACCTGCATCTTCTCCTGTACGGCGCTCGGTATATGTGAGCGCCCCAGGAGAGATGACATCACTTCCTCCTTCCTGGCAGGCAGGGGAAGCTCTCTCATTCGCCGGGAGCGATCGAGAGGGGGTGGCCGGAATCGAACGGCCGTCCCCTCATGCCGGATCACTCCCGAAGGTAAAACGACCACCCACTGTAAAGAAGGGGGGTCCGATCGGACCCCCCAACTATACAAAGGCAATCACGTATATGTACGTGATTCTGCCTGTCGGTGCCATTCTGCTGACGTATATTTACAGTGGGCGGTCGTTAAGTGGATAAACAAATTTGTGTCCTGAATATATCCAACTGAAGTGTTAAATTTAATGAGAAGAGCGTGCTCAATTGTGACTTGCTATAAGGGGTCTGTCTTAGAGATAAGTCCTATAATGTGAGTGATAATGATTACTGCTAATTGCAGTGAACATCTTATTAGTATATAAACAATATCTCATATATAAGTGAAGACCCGTGAAAAAAATCAATATTTGGTGCAAATACAAAAAATATATATATAAATGAACCACTTTGCAAATTGTATATTCAGCCTTAATCCATAGGTAGGAAATGTTCTTTGTTACAGGGAAGAAATCGATCAGTCCCCTGTCACACAAAGTGTGTTACTGCTGCTAACCCGCAGTCTTTAAAATTAAAGTAAAAAAGTGACAGGTTAGGTCTATAAACTATATGAAGGCTGTTCCTCTATATTCTTCAAGAGACCAAAAGCAGATGAATAAGGTGACTTTAGTGAATGTCTCCGGCAGCTGGTATGCACTTATTACAAATCAGGGTGACTTCTGTGCTCTCCCTTTTGACTCCCCACTCACCAGATCCAGTCACCCTTGCAGGGGTAATAAGCGAAAGGTGAGTGTCTTTTCCTCTCTGTATCCGGCTGCTGCAGCTCCGTTCAGTCACTGAGTGTTCTGAATCCCCGCCCAGGTTTGATGAATCCACCTCTCGGTGTCTGCGTGCTCCTTTCTGGTATTTGATATCCTCACAAACCAAATAAAAAATGGACTGCCATAGTGTAACTCCGATTTAGATTTATTAAAAAATGTTGCATGTTAAAAAGCAATCCAATCGCATTAAAGTTGTATCAAGTGCATACCAGCTGCCGGAGACATTCACTAAAGTCACCTTATTCATCTGCTTTAATAATGTTAACCATAGTGACAGGGTAAATTAAGGAATGCACCCATATACAGAAACATATACAGAAACACTGAGTCTTGGGGCAGGTCTGCCACAGACTCTAAAGCAGGAGGGGGACAAATCCAGGTACATCTTAGAGGGGCATTCTGCCACCAAGTACCATTTCGCAAGCAGCCATGACTAAGCACCAGTAAGGGTGTGAAATGTATCAGCTGCATCTGTACCTGTACCTCTGTTACTGTATGGATCTTTTTCGCTGTAATACAGGTGTTGGCATTGGAGTGCGGCCATCCAAAATCTTCATTTTCCCATTGACCATCTTGCAAGCACCTTGTACCCTCCCTCTATCAGGGCAACATTCATAATGCCCTTGTGTATGTATGTAGTACAGGATCACCAACCCTCCACCTCAGGAGCTATGCCCAAGTCCCACTCCCAAGCAATTTGATAGGGGAATTTCGAGGAATGTGTAGAACATGGAGATACAGCCCTGCTGGGGATTCTCTTGAATACATATATTTTCAAACTGTGTGTGAAATACAAGATCAGAACTTTTCTTCTGCAAAGAGCATAGAAAATGGTGTATTTGCTGTAGATGGAAATTCTCAGAGAGGGGCATCTCCAAATCCTGCACAAAATATGAGCAGGAGTATGGGGAGAGCAGACAGGACATCATTGTAATGCTTCAGGCAGTGTAACTATAATGGTTGGCGTGGATCACAGCTTCGGAAGTCTATGAATATGATATACTAGACAGTTAACTTCAATTTAACAGACATCAGGAAGGAAGACTCAGATAAAATGGAAATACAAGTGGTTTTATTTAGTGTGGTAATACACAGCCATAAGGGGGAGCACCAAAGGTAACTTGAGTATAGTAGCAGTGCACAGGAATACAGTTTATAGTAAACGGAAGGATACTTGCTGTGAGTGGACTTCTGGTGTTGGTGTCACCCAGTGGTTTCTGGAGAGATATACTGGTCTCCTATTGTAGTGGTATAGGTAGGGAGTTCTGCCAGCAGAGTAGGCTGACTGAGGGTAGGTCAGTGGAGAGCCTCTGACTACCTATGGAGAAGGGACTCTAACCAGCCCAAAAGTTGGAAGTTGGAGGGGCTCTGTCAGGCCCAAAAGCGAGGAGGCAGAGGGGCTCTGTCTGGCCCAAAAAGAGAGATGGCAGTCGGGGCTCTGTCCGGCCCAATAGGGAGATGGAAGTCGGGGCTCTGATCGGCCCAATAGTGAGTGAAGACAGCAGTCTTCTGATGGAGGTCTTTGCCTGGCGTCAGGTTCCTAGCACAAACATCAAGCAAATGGCGGAGGCTGTTTAAGTAGGGATAAGAGGAGGAGCCGGGTGATGTCGTTGTGACGTCATCTATCTGCGACAGAGTTTGTGGAGATGTTGGAGCCCCCAGTGGAGAGATAAGAACATTACACGGAGTTGGTGGAGATGTTGGAGCCCCAGTGGAGAGATAAGAACATTACAGGATAAGAACATTACAATCATCTACAAGTCGAATCCCAAGGCTAAAGGAATGGGAAAGCATAGGACACAGAATGGCCTTTTAAAATTTTGAGGAGATCCAAAGCACCAAGTCTATGTACAGCTTGTAGCAAGCTTTGGCCTCTATAGTCACCCAGTCCAGCCTATAATAACTATGGTGTAGTTGGCATAGCTGTGTAAGATCCTTGGGTGTGTACATTGTAGTACAGGCCAGTCTACTGCCCTTGATGAACCAAATAAAATTTAAGATTTGAGACTGCCTTAAGGCCTCCATTGGTACTGAGCTAGGCAGGCTCCTGAAATAGTATCATACTTTAGTCAATACCATCATCTTCAAGGAGGCAATCCTGCCCATCCAAGACAGGATTGCATCAGACCAACTGCTCACATCCTCCAACAACTTATTAAATAGCTCTGGATAATTAGCTTTATAGAGCGACAAAATCTGGGGAGTCAATTTGACCCCAAGATAGGGAAGCAATGTCATTTGCCACATAAAAGAATACTAAGTCTGAAGGCTTTTTTTGCACTGCTCCTGGTAGGTTGATATTCAGGGCCTCCAATTTGGCGCAATTGACCCGTAGGACCAACATCCGGCCAAACAGTCCAATAAGGAACATAAATGCGGTAGAGTGGTATGCGGAGAGGTGACACATAACCACAGATCATCGGCGAAAAGCGCACATTTGTGGTTTTGATCCCCACTCTTGACCACCTAAAATATTAGTGTCTTGACGAATCGCTGTAGCTAAGGTCTCCATCGCTATTATAAATAGTAAAGGAGAAAGCGTACACCCTTGGCGAGTGCCGGAGGAGAGGGTAAATGGTTTCCGATCTATGGCCTCACAGTGATATCTGCATTGTAGGATTGCTATAAAGAGAGTAAAGGGAGGCAATGCATTTGGGACCAAAATTCCATTGTTCCAGCATCTGAAAAAGGTAGGGCCATGAGAGGGAATCAAATGCCTTCCATATATCGAGGGACAAAAACATCCCATGTATTTGGATTGATTTTTTGCTGATATTTTTTCCTTCATAAAATATGCAGATGTTTTTTCCCTCACATTTATTTACATTATGTTTTTAAATGCATTAATCCATGTTGCAGTGGAGATAAATGCATGCTGCTGTACTTTTTTTTGAAAACACTGGAAATTAACGCAATGGGGTGAACTAGGGTAAGTACTCCTCAAAAAAAAAAATTACTTAGCCCAGTCCTGGCTTCCATAATTTTTGGGAGGCAACGGTGCAATACTGCAGGATTTTGAGTTTTGAGCCTCATGCCCATGGACGTTTTAAAAAACAGGCTGTAAAGCTAGTACAGACGCCAGGAAAAAAGCTGCGTTTTTAACGTGATTTTTACCGCGTTATGCATTGCATTCAATGACCGTTTCCCCGCGCCAGCTTTCAGCCGCGTTTTTCTTTCTCTATTCCAAATCAATGGTTCCCTATGGGAGCCCATTGCTTTGAATAGAGGTCGCACCAGAAGTCTTCTACCGACTTCTCCGCTCTCTCCGGTTTGGAATAGAGAAAGAAACGCCGGATGAGGCTTTACACAGCGTTAAGCCTCGTTACATCGAGTTTTTACACCCTTTGCCGGCGTCTGACGTCTGGAGCTAGAGCTTCAGAACGCACTGGTCCTGTTTTTTTTTTTTCAGCTTAAAAACGGCTATGCCATTTACAGCTCAAAAACGTCATGGTGGGAATGAGGCCATAGGCTAAAATGGAGAGCTGTTTTTAAGCTGCAAAAAACGCTAAATAAAAGTGGCTGTAAAAACGTCCATGAGCATGAGGCCTTAAAGGAGTAGTAAAGTTACATGTTTTTTCACCTTAATGCATCCTATGCATTAAGGTGAAAAAACATTCGACAATACCGCCCCCCCCGAGCCCCCGTTTTTCTTACCTGGCCCCTCGAAAGTCCCATGCTCGTCCCCGTCATCCTCTTCGTTTTTCAGCCTGGCCGCCGATTGGCTACACTGGATGGATTGAAAGCAGCGCAGCCATTGGCTGGCGCTGCTGTCAATCACATCCAATTAAGCGGCACGCCGGGGGGCGGGGCCGAGTGATACAGTCGGCGGCTATGGCCGCCGCTGTATCACGGGAGCGCGCCCGCAATCACTCCACACCATGCGAGCTCACTCGCATTAAGGTGTGGAGTCCTTGCGGGGAGGAGCCAAGACAGCCGCCGAGGGACCCCAGAAGACCAGGATCGGGGCCACTGTGTGCAAAACGAGCTGCACAGTGGAGGTAAGTATAACATGTTTGTTATTTTTAAGCAAAAAAAAGGGAAGCTTTAGTGCTCCTTTAAGCTTTGCAGGAGGTGTGGTAATGTCACCCGTACTTCAGAGAAGCTTTGAAGGCCAATCTAACGTAAGTCATGCTTTTTTAAGGTTCAATCATTTTTACTGAAATTTGACAGATAAAACATATATCCGAATATACAGCACATATGGTAATAAATATGGATACATTATTCTATCTATTACTGAGGGACACTGAAATAATCTTGTATATGATATGTAACTTGTCAGGAGCTAGATTTGACAATTTCTGAGATTTGGCTCTATTCCTCTTCTTCAATACTTTCCCCAAATTTCTTTCTCTATTTTTAAATAAGACCCATTTTGTCAGACAATTTAAAAAAAATTGCAATGATTACATGTGTTTTTTTCCTACTGATATTCATTTACAGTACCAGAAAGCTCTTTTTATATTTTGAGTAGAAAAACTTTTAATTCAAGGTATGGCTGGACTGGCTTTAAATACAAAAAGCAATCAAGTCAATATAAGAAGAACATTTTAGTGTCTCTGGTATACCAATTAGATTATTCATGCAGGTCTGTTCTGAAGATTTGTCAATATATTCCAGTAAATATTTGTCAGATAAAAGAATTCATTCAGACTTTCTTTAAAATATTCTTGATTGACTCCAGATTCTCTGCTCTGTGATTAAAATAATATATTTTTTTCAGTAGGCCATCTTGTATTCATTAAGATATGTTGAAAATGACCAGGCTGTTGGACTTTTTCTTACAAAAAAATGTAATTCCGATGAACAAAAAAATATGTAGGTACAACTCACATAATACTGTACTAGCAGTACAAATGCACACTCAACTGTACTTACTCTGTAATCTTGAAGATGTTTCAATGGTTCTCAATCCAGTTTGAGTGTTAGGGACACACCTTAGCATTTATTAGCATTTATTGATTGGAATAAAACATTTTTAACACTACAGAACAAGTCTGACTAAATTAAAACTTTCAGAAATACTGTATCTGCAAAGAATGTTTGCTATTTGGTTTCACCTCAGATTGGAATTGCACATTATGGCTGCATAACCACCTTAACCACTTCAATACAGGGCATTTTCACCCCCTTCGTGCCCAGGCCAATTTTCAGTTTTCAGCGCTGTAATATTTTGAATGAAAATTGCGCGGTCATGCAACACTGTACCCATATGAATTTTTTTCCCCACAAATAGAGCTTTCTTTTGGTGGTATTTGATCACCTGTGCGGTTTTAATTTTTTGCGCTATAAACAAAAAAAGACTGACTATTTTGAAAAAAAACACAATGTTTTTTACTTTTTGCTATAATAAATATCCCAATTTTGAAAAAAACAAAAAACAAATTTCTTCTTCAGTTTAGGCTGATATGTATTCTTCTACATATTTTTGGTAAAAAATCGCAATAAGCGTATATTGATTGGTTTGTGCAAAACTTATAGCATCAACAAAATAGGGAATAGATTTGTGGCATTTTTATTATTATTTTTTTACTAGTAATGGCGGCAATCTGTGATTTTTATTGGGACTGTGATATTGCGGAGGACAGATCAGACACTTTTGACACTATTTTGGGACCATTGACAATTATACAGCGATCAGTGCTATAAAAATGCACTGATTACAGTATAAATGTCACTGGTAGGGAAAGGGCTAACACTAGGGGGCGATCAAGAGGTTAAGTGTGCTACCTAGGGAGTAATTATAACTGTGGGGGAGGGGACTGACTGGGGCAGGTGATCGATCGGTGTTCCTATATACAAGGAACACACGTTCAGTCTCCTCCCCCTGATAGAACACACACAGATCCACGTTCCTGCTCTGTGACAAGCAATCGTGGGTGCCTGGCGGACATCGCAGCCACCAGGTACATGCATCGGCCTCCAAGTGATGCGGCGCGCGTGCGCCCCCTAGCAGCCGGGAAGCCAAGGATGTCATATGACGGCCGCCCAAGAGGGCAGAGCCACCTTGCGGCTATCATATTACTATGGCTGGGATGGGAAGTGGTTAAGGCTACATTCACACCAGCAATTTAGGGCAGTGCGAGTCATACAAAGTTCATCCAGCAGCGACCACCACAGATAATTCCTGTCTGTGTAGCTTGTAAGGATTTGTTCCTTGAACATTGGCTTCAGTTTGTCTTTTGCTATACCTTAGGTTAGAGTGCTTATTTAACATTGTCTTTTTAGCTGACAAGTCTTAATATGTGACAAAACAGAGGAATGTTATGATACTGAACGTGAGAAAAGATAATTGTAGACAGCTTGGCAATATGCCCAGAATATGTTTACAGAATATAATCATAAATACTGATAAGTTTGTCTAGAGTTAACTAACTTTGAGACTGTGCAATAACACAGATGTATACACTGAAGAGAAGTGTTTTGCCAACAGGTGTTAATAAGGTTCAGGAATATATGTCTATAAACAATTCCATTAAAGTGGATTTGGCTTTCTATGGTAATAGGCTATGGGAGGACACTTTCTATTGGTGTAAACATTGCTAGCTCATTTCCTGATAATATATTATATTTAAGATACTAATCCAGGAAAGACGAGTGGTGTATCATCCTGTGTATCTGTGTTTTGACTTGGATCTACATTGCTCCCATGGGGCTCTGTGTGTGTGTGTATCTGGGAGTGTGAAATTGAGAGTGCCGGTGTCCTGCCGAGAATTGACCCCCCAGCAGATTCTGCCCGCTCTGTACTGCGCAGGCGCGGCGTTTGCTTCCGAAAATAGCCGAACATGTACAGCTGAGAGTCAGCTCTAAATGGCGCCTGCGCACACCAAATTGTGCTACGCTTCTGACATCTAGGCTCTTTCTTTACCATCCCCGTGGACATGGAGGATGTTAAAAAAAGAGCCAGGAGGCCGAGCGAGCGAAGCGAGCCGTCCAAGCGAAGCGAGGACGTGAGGCCGACTGGCCACTTACAGCTAGGTACACGCAGGCGCCGTCTAGAGCTGACTCTCAGCTCTACATGTTCGGCTATTTTCGGAAGCTCATTCACGTTCGTACTGCGCAAGCGCCACGCAGTACAGGTGGAGGCAGAATCCGCCGGGGGGACGTTTCTCGGCAGAACACCGGCACAGGTTAGTATATAGAAGGAATAAATCTCTTAGACAGATGGGTACCATTAACTCGTTACAATGTTACAAATCTGGGATAACCTTTTAGTTAGAGTAAGAGTAATATATAGGGAGTACATCTTTAAGATATAAAGGTACTGTTTTAACTTGTTGTATGTAAGTTGTAGTTTTCCTTTCAGTTTGGTGTCAGAAGTGTTTTGTGGTAGGTAGAGACCACCTTTTTTGGTTGCCCTCCTATAACGGACTCAAAGTGGGTCAGTGGGTTAAGAGTTAAAAGAGAACTGGATGGCAGCTGCTTAAGTGCATATGTCCTCACTGGTTGCTCAGAAGAACTGGACGGCAATCTGCCTAAACGCATATTGTCCATAACTTTAGAAGTGTTTTTAGTATTTACTATCTAAGCCCTGTACACACGATCGGTTTTACCGATGAAAACAGTGCGATGGACTGTTTTCATCGGACAAACCGATCGTGTGTGGGCCCCATTGGACTTATTTCCATCGGTGGATAAAAATAGAACATGTTTTAAATTTTTCCGATGGAAAAAAAACAATAGGAAATTCTGATCGTCTGTGTGGAACTCCATCGGAGAAAAAACCCACGCATGCTCTGACTGAATTAGGAGACGGAAGCGCTCGTTCTGGCAAAACTAGCGTTCATAATGGAGATAGCACATTCGTCATGCTATAACGGACTGAAAAGCACGGAGACTGAAAAGCGCGAATCGGCTCTCACCAAACTTTTACTAACACGCGTTAACACAAAATCAGCAAAAGCAGCCCAAAGGGTGGCGCCATTGGATTTGAACTTCCCATTTATAGTGCCGTCGTACGTGTTGTACGTCACGGCGTTTGGGACGGTCGGAATTTTGTCTGATGGTGTGTAGGTAAGACTAATGGAAGTCAGCTTCATCGGAATTCCGATGGAAAAATCCATCGGATTTGATTCCATCGGAAATCCGATCGTGTGTACAGGGCTTCAGTATTTTTGTGGGGTTGGGTGTGGCCGATTGGGATTTTTTTTCCAGATAATCTGCTTTAGTGCATATTGTCGCACCCAATGGTCCTCCTTCCTTGAACAAGAGCCTCAAGCACGGAGGTAGCGCTGGGAGAAGCACTGGAGCTTGGAGTCTTTTGTTTTGCTGCTGGCCATCCAGCTCTATTCACAATTACAGATGAGTCAAAGTTTGGTCTGAAATTGTGTTCAGACCATACTTTGGCTGTTTGGACATTACGATGAACTCCCAACCACTCATTTGGTGGGAGCCAAACCTTATTGTTAAGCGGGTTTACAGATTTAGATTAGCTCCATGCTGGCAATAACCACAGGGCCAGGGATGTGGGGAAAAGGCCCTTGTCGTCAGAGTCTTCGAGTCCTCGAGTGTGACAGTGATAACCCTAATGCACCAAGGCCTGAGGTGTGCCTTGGCCTAGCTGGTCAGTATGCCTGAAAAGTGGGCATACCCTGAATGTAAGAATAAGAATAAGGAAAATAGAATGAGTATGCATGAATCTGGGGGAACGGGTGGGTGGGAGCCCGGAAATGACGGCAACCCAGACCCGACAGGGGAGGAGGCTTAAGTAGCCCTCTCAGTCTCCTCCCACAAATACAGGCTGGCCTGCGGCCAGCCTTACCACTTGTCGTCAGAGTCTTCGAGTCCTCGAGTGTGACAGTGATAACCCTAATGCACCAAGGCCTGAGGTGTGCCTTGGCCTAGCTGGTCAGTATGCCTGAAAAGTGGGCAAAAAGAGACAACTGTAGGTGAAGAAGGGAAGGTAACGAACAGAGAAGTAGCACGCACCCGGACGGCAACAGTATCTGAACCCGGTCCCGTGCAAGAATGGAATAAGCCTGATGCCCGGCACAATCCAAACATGAGAATGACCTGCTAGCAAATGAGAGGATACGTGGGGGGAAAGGAAGCGAAGGCTGGCCCGAGGAGCCTCTGCAACCGATGGGCGAGTAGATCGTAATACTCCAACCGGACATCAACGATGTGCCTCCGGCCTACCCATACTAGGTATGGGGAAGAGAGGGAGAGGGCAAAAATTGACAACTGGCAGGAGTTGTAGGACTGGATACCTGGAGGATGGGTTGCCGGAGTAGGCGGAAAAGGCCAAGCGCTACGGCAATGAGCATAGTCAAGCATGGGAGAAACATGCCAGACACAGAACACTGGTCCCACCTGACTCAATCGGATCGTGCCACCGCCTGTGACCTGACAAGCGACTGAATCCTGAACCTAGAAAGGAAGGTCAGACTCCATCCCGGGCAAGAAGTCTCATGGCATGATGCAGACATGCCTGGACAAAAGATCAGAGCCGCTAGCGGAACCCCAAACCCACCCCTGTGGCCGACAAGGGGCCGTGGCTCAGCACATACCCCGAGAAAGACTGAAACCCTAGGTGGTGACCAGGGCCTCAGCAACAGAACGACGATTTAGTAAAATGAAGACTGCTTCCTACCCAAGGGTGAACCCAGTGATGAATGACATCCGCACCAATCAACTAGCCCTGGCAAACGGGCAGGACTGATGGAAGCGAGTGCAAGCAATGTTTGATGAAGGCGAAGATGCCAGCGCAGCCCAACCTGAGAACACAAACCAGAGAAATGACAGACAACCAGACATGAGAACAACAACGAGCCTACCTAAGAAGAGAACATGCAGAAGTGACAAGACCACCGCGCGTACATGAACCTGATGACGGATGACCCCCCCCCCACCTTGTGTGAGTGGCGAGTGAGCCCGAGTAACCTGTAGCGCAGAGACAGGCAATTAACTGAACACTCAGGGCTGGTGTACCCACGGACCGTGGTGGGTGATCGTATAGGTGTAAGAATGAACGTGCATCGTATGATGTATGGTATACGGGCGAGAAGATTGTGGTCAACAATCATTAAAAACGAAACCTCAGCCCGTATGGATCTGTAGACGTGACAGATCCGGAAATGTGTGCCCTAACTAACCCAGGTACAAACATGGACGAAGATAACATGATACATAGAAACCAACAAAGAAGAGAACAGCTACCGGAGTATGCCGTGACTGGACCACAACACCCCTCTGGAACGCTAAGACTGAAACGTTGCAACGGAAATGCTGAGACTGAATGCTGAGGCGGAAATGCTACGACAGAAATCTAGGGGCAGAAATGCAAGGACAGAAATGCTGAAACGGAAACGTTTGAGGCAGAAATTTGAAGATGGAAACGCTGAGACTGCAACGCTGAGGCAGAAATGGAAAGACGGAAATCCTGGAGGCAGAACGTTAAGACAGGAATGCTGAGGCAGAAACGCAATGCCAGAATCGCAGATACGCTATGATGGAAATGCTGAGACTGGACACGGAGACAGAAATACTGGGGCAGAATGCTACGACGGACACACAGCAACAGAAATCCTGGGGCAGAGACGCTATGACAGAACTCCTGGGGCAGAAAACGCAGACAGAAATCCTGGGGCAGAAAACGCAGACAGAAAACCTGGGGCAGAAAACGCAGACAGAAAACCTGGGGCAGAAAACGCAGACAGAAAACCTGGGCAGAAAACGCAGACAGAAATCCTGGGGCAGAAAATGCAGACAGAAATCGTGGGGCAGAAAAACGCAGACAGAAATCCTGGGCAGAAAAACGCAGACAGAAATCCTGGGCAGAAAAACGCAGACAGAAATCCTGGGCAGAAAAACGCAGACAGAAATCCTGGGGCAGAAAAAGCAGACCGAAATCCTGGGGCAGAAAACGCAGATAGAAATCCTGGGGCAGAAAAACGCAGATAGAAATCCTGGGGCAGAAAAACGTAGACAGAAATCTCGGGGCAGAAATGCTGAGGCAAAAACGCAGACAGCAATACTTGGGCAGAAAAGCTATGACAGGAACGCCGGGCAGAAAAACGCTATGACAGAAACGCTATGACAGGAACGCCGGGGCAGAAGCGCTATGACAGGAACGCCGGGGCAGAAACGCAATGACAGAAATGCCGGGGCAGAAACGCAATGACAGAAATGCCGGGGCAGAAACGCAATGACAGAAATGCCGGGGCAGAAACGCAATGACAGAAATGCCGGGGCAGAAACGCAATGACAGAAATGCTGGGGCAGAAACGCAATGACAGAAATGCTGGGGCAGAAACGCAATGACAGAAATGCTGGGGCAGAAACGCAATGACAGAAATGCTGGGGCAGAAACGAAATGACAGAAATGCTGGGGCAGAAACGAAATGACAGAAATGCAATGACAGAAATGCTGGGGCAGAAACGAAATGACAGAAATGCAATGACAGAAATGCTGGGGCAGAAACACAATGACAGAAACGTTGAGGCAGGAAACGCAATGGCAGAAACGCAATGACAGAAATGCCAGGGCAGAAATGCCGAGGCAGAAACGCAATGACAGAAATGACGGGGCAAAAACGCAATGACAGAAATGACGGGGCAGAAACGCAATGACAGAAATGACGGGGCAGAAACGCAATGACAGAAATGACGGGGCAGAAACGCAATGACAGAAATGACGGGGCAGAAACGCAATGACAGAAATGACGGGGCAGAAACGCAATGACAGAAATGACGGGGCAGAAACGCAATGACAGAAATGCTGGGGCAGAAACGCAATGACAGAAATGCTGGGGCAGAAACGCAATGACAGAAATGCTGGGGCAGAAACGCAATGACAGAAATGCTGGGGCAGAAACGCAATGACAGAAATGCTGGGGCAGAAACGCAATGACAGAAATGCTGGGGCAGAACACGCAATGACAAACGCTGGGGGAGAACGCAATGACAGAAATGCCGGGGTAGAAACGCAAAGACAGAAATGCTGGGGCAGAAATGCAATGACAGGAATGCTGGGGTAGAAACGCAATGACAGAAATGCTGGGGTAGAAACGCAATGACCGAAATGCTGGGGTAGAAACGCAATGACCGAAATGCCGGGGTAGAAACGCAATGACCGAAATGCCGGGGTAGAAACGCAATGACAGAAATGCCGGGGTAGAAACGCAATGACAGAAATGCCGGGGTAAAAACGCAATGACAGAAATGGCGGGGTAGAAATGCAATGACAGAAATGCCGGACACCAAACGGATGGCCCCCCATCTCTTGACACCAGCATGGACAGCCCCCCCCCCTCCTGACACCAGCATGGACGCCCCCCCCCTCCTGACACCAGCATGGACGCCCCCCCTCCTGACACCAGCATGGACGCCCCCCCCTCCTGACACCAGCATGGACGCCCCCCCCTCCTGACACCAGCATGGACGCCCCCCCTCCTGACACCCGCATGGACGCCCCCCCCTCCAGACACCAGCATGGACGCCCCCCCCCTCCTGACACCAGCATGGACGCCCCCCCCCCTCCTGACACCAGCATGGACGCCCCCCCTCCCTCTTGATACTTCGAGCCCCGGGAGATGTGACAGGTGGACAGCCTCCCACCCCCATGCTGCCAACATGAGCCTGGGACGAGTCAGCTAGAGCCCCATGAAGACAGGGAGAAGGAGGGCGGCCCTGCAAGGACACCAGCCGCCAAGCCACCGCGCTGAACATAGAAACTCTTCTGACATGCATGGAAAAACTGGCTTATGCCAAGAATACTAAGTGGCAAGGTGGTAACACCTGACGGTGGGGGACAGCGGACTGCTGGGAGTGCTGTGCAATCCATGGCGGCTGGCTAAGCAGGGCCCGAGGACTAAAAAAGGCCCCCCCCCAGGCTAAACTGAGGCGGTGGATGCCCGGGAGGTTAGCAGGCGGGTGAGCGCCCCTCCGCAGCCGGCGTGAGAACTGGGAGGCATGCGGGCATCCCCTCCATGCCTGACATGAGATCCAGGGAGGTGAACTGGCGGTGAGTGCCCCCCCCCTTCCCCAGATGGAGCGGCGTGAAAAAACGGGCGGTGAGTGGCTCCCCCTACCCCTGCTGCTCAGCGTGAGGACCGGGATAGCAGGCAGGCAGGCAGGCAGGCAGCCCCCCCCCCCGATACCCGGCGTTAGCACCGGGAGAGGAACCGCCACGAGACTCCATCGGTCGATCAGCCGTAACCGGAAGTGACACGGTCCCCGAAAAATGACGTCAGGAGGAGGGGCTGGCTGCAGCCCGGAAATGACGGCAACCCAGACCCGACAGGGGAGGAGGCTTAAGTAGCCCTCTCAGTCTCCTCCCACAAATACAGGCTGGCCTGCGGCCAGCCTTACCACTTGTCCTCATCAACATGGTAATAAGGTGCTTTGCCAAGGGAGTACACCCTGGCAATGTGCCCCTAATGTTGATGGCATGTGGTCTGGTATGGTTCAGGAGGAGGGGTGCACACTCCTCACTCGTTTCTAAGATCCCATACAATCAGAAAGCTTATTTATGACTGTCTAATACCACAAAGTTGGAGCCAAAAATATTTGATGTAATAAGTCTATCTACTTGAACTGCTTTTTTGGGGTCTTAGTCTGTGCATTCTTTGTCACCAACTGGCTACTCCATTTCACGTTGCCTAAAACCAAATTGGAAAAACACTGTATAGACTTTTTAGCTTCAGGGTTTCATTCTTTGTTTAGCTGAATAAATAAATAGAAACTACTACTTTTGGCAAAGGAAGACTATATTTCTGTAATGATCCTTCTCTTTTTGTGACATTTTAACAGAAAGTAATAAAAGAGTATGATTTTACAGTCATCTCTCACTTGAAATTACTTCTCTCTGGTATTTTTCAATAAGACCCATTTTGTCAGACGAATTTAAAAAATTTGCAATGATTACATGTGGATTTTCTTACAGATATATATTCATAGTAACAATGCAGAAAGTTATTTTATAGTTTGAGTAGACAAACTTTTAATTCAAGGTCTGGCTGGACTGGCTTTTAGTCCATAAAGCAATCAAGTCCATAAATGAAGAACATTCTAGTGTCTCTGGAATACCAATAAGTTTTATTATATTATTCCTGCAGGTCTGTTCTGAAGATTTGTCAATATATTCCAGTAAATATTTGTCAGATTCATTCATTCAGACTTTCTTTAACCACTTGACCACTGGGCACGTAAACCCCCTTAATAACCAGACCAATTTTCAGCTTTCGGTGCTCTCACATTTTGAATGACAATTACTCAGTCGTACAACATTGTACCCATATGAAATTTTTGTCCCTTTTTCACACAAATAGAGCTTTTTTTTGGTGGTATTTAATCACCGTTGGGTTTTTTATTTTTTGCGCTATAAGAGAAAAAAATGAAAATTCAGTAAAAAAATGAATTTTTCTTTGTTTCTGTTATAAAATTTAGCAAATTAGTAATTTTTCTTCATACATTTTGGCCAAAATCTATACTGCTACATATCTTTGGTAAAAATAAGTACAAATTGGTGCATATTATTTGGTCTTTGTGAAAGTTATATAGTCCACAAGCTATTTTGCCAATATCTGAAAATTGATCACACCTGAAGTACTGACGGCCTATCTCATTTCTTGAGACCCTAACGTGCCAGAAAAGTACAAATACCCCCCCAAATTACCCCTTTTTGGAAAGAAGACATTCCAAGGTATTTAGAAAGAGGCATTGTGAGTTTTTTTGAAGTTGTCATTTTTTCCCACAATTCTTTGCAAAATCAAGATTTTTATTTTATTTTATTTTCTCCACAAAATTGTCATATTAGCAGGTTATTTCTCACACACAACATATGCATACCACAAATTACACCCTAAAACACATTCTGCTATTACTCCCGAGTATGGCGATACCACATGTGTGATACATTTACACAGCGTGGCCACATACAGAGGCCCAACATGCAGGGAGCACCTTCAGGCGTTCTGGAGCACCCAGGCCAATTCTGACATTTCTCTCCTACATGTAAAAATCATCATTTGTTTGCTAGAAAATTACATAGAACCCCAAAACATTATATATTTTTTTTAGCAAAGACCTTAGAGAATACAAAGGTGGTCGTTGCAACTTTTTATCTTGCACGTTATTTGCGCAGCAATTTTTCAAACGTGTTTTTTTATGGAAAAGAACAGTTTTGTGCTTAAAAAACCCAAAACAGTAAAGTTATCCCAATGTTTTTGCATAATGTGAATGATGAAGTTATGCCGAGTAAATAGATACCTAACATGTCACCCTTCAAAATTGCACACGCTCGTGGAATGGCGCCAAACTTCGCTACTTAAAAATCCCCATAGGCGACGCTGGTCTGTTTACAAGTGATCGCTCCGGAGCGATCACGTGGTAAACAGCCGCTATCAGCAGCGATTTACCGTGATCCGTGATGCGCCAGGTCATTTCATTTCATTTCATTTCATTTCATTTTTGGCTCCAAAACCACCATAAGGCTACATTCACATTAGAGATTTAGTCCAGTGTGAATTGCAGAATACAAAGAACGGTGTCTCAGATGGATGGATATAAGAGGTCAGTCTACCCGCATCCCTAGATACATACAGCAAAAAGTGCACTCCGAAGAGAGCGATTCCTCAATGGGACTTTTTAGGGTGACTGTTGAAAACCTCTATATAGAGTAATATAGTACAAAAGTATTAGTCATAAAAACTGATTTATTGAAGTTTTTGAAAAAATATATGAATATATAGCATGAGGGGCTGCCACTGTACAAGCACAACATATGTCCAAGTAACCAATGTGCATACACTGAGAGGGAAATAATCACAACGCATAAACAGATATCATATTGTACACAAGAAAAAGAAAAAGAAAAGAATGTAGTACAGGACCCGACACTGTCTCGAAGGTGGGACAGATACCCAACGTTTCAAGGCCTTTTAATTGTACAGCCTCTTCTTCAGGGGTAGGGTGCTGCACCTTTTAGTGTCAGATGATATCCTGCATAGCACGTGTATGCGAGTTACTTTATAGTGGCAAGTGATAAAAAGACACAACAGTTCTGACTTGAGGATTGATGGTGTTGTTCCACAGAGGGTTGGGCCAGCAGGTGACAGGGGTGGGCCCTCCACCCAGATGGTATAGTGTCCCGCTGGGCGACTTGGTCCACAGAGGGCGTAAAAGGTGTCAGATACCGCCCTCACACCACAGGTGCAGAAGAGCTGCTCTCCATGCAGTGGAGGGACCTCCCAATGTTCAGAGCGTGCCTGAAAAAGTTAATACTGCTCCACGTAAGCCGCACCCAAGAGTCATAAACTATGCCCTCAAACAAGGGGACATATATAGGACTGACCCAAATGGATAATGTTGCCCAGGCTAGGCCGCACCAGAAGACTTAGAGGGAAACCAGGGTGGGCAAAATGCCCGTTCAGAGGTCTAACAGGTAACTGATCAGAAGACTATGGCAAATGTAGATATATTGCCACCAGTAATTAGTTTTTAGTTGCAATGTATCTGCGAGGTCCCATATTTTCTAGTGGTCTCTGGTCTGAATCCAACTGGCTAGTGGAGGTGCAGCTTCAGTGTGAGCAGTGGCAGGAATTTTCTGATTCACACAAAGTGCATCGAGCAGAAATCACAGGCAGGTAATTGCTGTGCAGACAACTGTGAATAGCCCTAGACATGTGCACTGCCAAAAAAATTGTTAGTTTTCGTTTCATTCGGGTTTTTTTTCTTCGTTTTTCGGGTTATTCGTTATGATCGCAATTCGTAAATTCGTAAATTCGTACATTCGTAAGTTTATACATTCGTAAATTCGTACATTCCTAAATATATACATTCGTAAATTCGTACATTCGTAAATTTATACATTCGGAAATTCGTACATTCGTAAATATATACATTCGTAAATTCGTACATTCGGAAATTTGTACATTCGTAAATTCATACATTCGTAAATTAGTAAATTCATACATTCGTAAATTCGTACATTCGTAAATTAGTAAATTTGTACATTCGGAAATTTGGAAATTCGGAAATTTGGAATTTCAAAATTCGAAAATCTGAAAAAATAACTATTAAATTATAGGTATTGTAATTTCCTTTCAAATTTGTCTGTTAGCGAACGTAACGAATACAAATTTATCCAAAGTTACGCATAACCTGAAATAACAAATGCCACATCTAAACAAATGGAACGGAACAAACAGATGTTTTTATTATTATTATTGTTATTTATTATTATTTTTAATTCATTACGTTCCATTTGTTTAGATACGGCATTCATTATTTCGGAAAACAATTTGTAACTTCGTTAAGTTCACTAACAGCCAAATTTGAAAGGAAATTCCAATACCTATAATTTAATAGTTAGTAATAGTTAAGTTATTATTAGTTAATTATTATTTCAGACTTCCGAATTTACTAATTTACTAATTTACGAATGTACGAATTCACGAATGTATGAATTTACGAATGCACAAATTTACGAATGTACAAATTTACGAATTTACGAATGTGCAAATTTACGAATGTACAAATTTACAAATGTACGAATTTACGAATGTACAAATTTCCGAATGTACAAATTTCCGAATGTACGAATTTCCGAATGTACGAATTTACGAATGTACGAATCTACGAACTTTCAGATATTCAAATTTACGAATATTTGTTAAAATTCATTAAATGAGTTTTCGTTAATTCGGATATTTCCGAATTAACGAATTTGTCGAAATTCGTTAAAAAACTAATTCGGAAAGAAACAAATTGCACATGTCTAATGTCCACCTGAAACCTGTCCCTTTAGTGAAGGGGGTCGGCGAACACACCTGGCCACTCAAGGCAGCAGCAGAAATCAGAACATTCCTGGAGTTCCAATTCGCACCAGCCTAAATCGGCAGTGTGACTGTAGCCTTCTTGTTTGTATGCCGATTGATACAAAAAAGAATCTTTATTTAATCTAAACTAGGGTCGTAGAGTAGATGTTTCAATTGGTCGTGGTGTTGAAATGGCAGGTACTGGAGTGAGAGTTAGCATACTATAAGGTAAACCACTCCCCCCATACCTTGGGAAAAGGGTAAAAGTACATTCAGGAAATGTCCAGGTGGAATTATATAAGTTTTGAGGAAGAAAGTTGTTTTTTAAGATCAAGCAAGATTTACCAAATGTTGATTTTAACGTGCACAGTGCTCATATGGTTATATGGCTCCTGTCACGCTTACCCCTAATGCAAGTGGTCAGACACTATAGCTGTTTTTTTACCAATAGAAGCCCCTTTTCCAATAAGGTAAGCAGGTTCTACCGGTACTCGGTTGCCCCGAGAACTTATACATATTGCTATAGGGCCTGGCTACCACGCATAAACTGAGCAAAGCAAAAATCACAAGCATGAGACTGCAGGCTTGGCTAGCTTATAACAGGTGTGGTCTCCATACAGAGTCTGGCCACAATTAATCACCTTGCAGGTGGACAGACAGACAAGGAGAAAGCCCCAGCCAAAACCGGAATGTTGGAACCAGCAGCTACAGTATGACGGAGCAGGATCGCACACTTCTTCTTTACACAGGGACAGAAATCCTAGAAGAAAAAACTGCTTTCACTTTTAAATTAAACTAATAATGTTTCACAAACATTGCTAAAAAGGCACACACAAGGCAGTACATGTATGCCATATAACAACATGGTAAAGCTTATTTAAAATTTAGCTAATGCTACAAATATTTTAAATTGTTAAGTTAGAAACATAACATTTAAAACAATAATTGATTTTATTTTACTTATATGTAATTTTTGAAGTGATATTAAACCCTTTTTTTAAGAATTTCAGTAGCTGATCAAGATATTCACTTGATATGTAGCTTCATCATTCTTTGATCCTTGTCTTTGTTACTGGTAAAGCTGGTGACATAATCACTGCCCCATGTTTCCTGTTTCAGGATGGCTATTTTGCCTTGAATAGTGTTATGGAGCTTTGTTTGTGCGCCCCTGGCCAGGACTACATGTGTCCCTATGCAGTATGAATCAATAGAAACACACAGCATCATAGCCTTGGAATGCAAGTCACTCTCCTGCTCCTCCTCCCTCATTCCAAGACAATGGACTGACAGCTGCTCACAACCACTCTGTTAAATCTTTACTGTGAAGTACTATGATAACAAGAAGTTTGGGGAAGCAGAACTGAGACAGCAGGAGCAAACTGCATGGAAAGTTCCAAAGGGCAAGTGCTTGGGAAAAATATATAACAGATTTTCTTGGGGAATGATTTTTGCTGTTGAGTTGTACTGTATGTTATAAAATAAACAATTATTACTATATACTTAAACACTTTAAATACTTTAAAAAGTGAAGCTCTGTGTGCCATAAGCTCATACATCTAAAAGACAACCTAAATCTTCTACACCAATCTGTTTACTATCACTAGATTTGAAATGTATATGGAAAGTAGTAGACATGTGTTTATTTCACTATTGAGTATTATTTTATGGGGCTGTTTCTCTCTGGTCCTTACGGACCATAATCCAGTTTAAGACTTTGTATAATTAACAAACTTCATGAAAATGTTAGGTGTATTATATTAAGCAAGTTTTGTATGTGTCTAACCCAAAATCCTGAGCTGTATTCATTCAGTCCTTGAATGCTTGAGTTGTTCTGTATGGCTCCACTGCCTTAGGCCAGCAAAGAAGGCTTTTGAACAAACATGTATTAACCCCTTCCATACCGGGCCATTGGAAAATGACGCCGGCAGGAACCCTCTCTCTCTCCGGGTGGGCGTCATATGACGTCCTGGGTTTGAGGGGGGATATCTGAATGATGCCTGCAGCTAGAGGCATCATTCAGATATCCTTTTTTTCAGCCGGAGATCCTGCGCACCATGAGAATGATCATAGCGGCGGTTCCGCCGCTTGATCGTTCTTATAGGCGGCGGGAGGGGACATCCGCTGCCATCCGGTGCTTCTCCGGGCTCTCCCGTGCCATCGGGGACCCGGAGAGAATTGTCGGCGCCGGTGGTGGGTCACGTGACGAGCATAGAGATGACTGGTGACCAGATGGTCATCAGTCATCTCTATGATCGTCGGAGGCCCGGGTGCGATGTGATGACGTCACGCCCGGGTCCTCAAATGTAAGCAAAGCCGCCATTGCGGCTGTAAGTATGAGATCAGTGAATTTTTTTTCACGATCTCATGCTTTCCAGCCTGGAGGAGAGATGTGGGGTCTTATTGACCCCGCATCTCTCCATAAAGAGGACCTGTCACACACATTCCTATTACAAGGGATGTTTACATTCCTTGTAATAGGAATAAAAGTGATAAAAAAAGTGTAAAAATAAAAAAATAAGTAAAATAATAAAAAAAATATATATATATTTTTTAAAACACCCGTCCCCAATAGCTCGCGCTTAGAAACGAACACACACGTAAGTCCCGCCTGCATATGTAAACGCCGTTCAAACCACATATGTGAGGTATCGCCGTGTGCGTTAGAGCGCGTGCAACAATTCTAGCACTAGACCTCCTCTGTAACTCTAACCTGGTAACCTGTAAAAATTTTCAAAGCGTCGCCTATGGAGATTTTTAAGTACCGAAGTTTGGCGCCATTCCATGAGTGTGCGCAATTTTAAAGCGTGACATGTTAGGTATCTTTTTACTCGGCGTAACATAAGCTTTCATATTTTACAAAAAAATTGGGCTAACTTTACTGTTTTGTTATTTTTTAATTCATGAAACCATTTTTTTCCCCCAAAAAAGGCGTTTGAGAAATTATTGCGCAAACACCGTGCAAGATAAAAAGTTGCAACAACCGTCAGTTTATTCCCTAGGATGTCTGCTAAAAAACATATATAATGTTTTGGGGTTCTGAGTAATTTTCTAGCAAAAGTACATGTAGGAGTGAAGTGCCAGAATAGGCCCGGTATGGAAGTGGTAAAAAAAAGCCCTGTATGGAAGTGGTTATTAAAGTAAAATACAAAATTACATTTACAGTGAAAAGTGTGATAACATTTTAAAGAAAACATTCAAAATGTAGCAGTAATCAAACTTTCAGATTTGCTGTTGTCAAATTTTCTATACCAGTTTTAAGGGTCTATTTATTAGAGCTTGTTCACACTTGTCACATGCTAAAATGATCTATGTTTGCATGTGGGCTGATGTCCTTTTTGTCAGGCAGTACAGGTAGTAAGGGTGGTGCTATTCACTGTTACACTGTTTAGATTTATTTTTGCATTTCAACTCTTTTTTGAGAGTTTCCAAAATTACACTGTATTCAACGTGGCACATAGGAAACAGCTGGTTTCTAGTTGCCCTGGCATTGAACTGCATTGTTTTATGCAGAAAAACACAGGTCAAGATTCATTGTACTTTAAACTAGTATTCCATTTAGCATAACATATTTTTTGTTGAATTGTATATGAAAAGTGTGTGCATTTTGGGTAAAAACATTAATAAACAGACCCGTACTACCAATTTTGGAGGTGAATAATTCAATTTACCAATCTATAGAATCTATGCATGTTTAGGAGATACAATTTTGTTATCCAGCCCTAACAAAGATTCCCTATTTGCCAGTAAATTAGCAATCAGTGGATCTTATATCTTATATCTGCAATAATAAAATATATTTTACGATAATAGACACATGATTCTTGGTGTCTCTAGCAGACAGAAAATATAGAACATGTAATGTATTGTTGGCAAATGATTAAGTTAAACATAAAAAGCATAGAACATGGCCACACAATGGTTAAAGCAGCATTGATACTAAATTAAAATGTAGTTAAACAAATTCTTCTGTAAAGAAGCAATATTATACTTATATTTCCCGCTGCTTGCATTCTGGATTTTAATTTTCTTCTAAAGCTATGGTGTTTGGAGAATCCTCTTCATCTGGCACATTTTCAGGAGTGTCAATATTCCTGGTTCCCCTTTTTGCTCCGGGAATCCTTTCACTGGCCCCTAAACACTGAAGTACACAGTTGGAAGGCAGAAAGCAGAAGGAACCCAGGTGACTGAAAATCCCTGTACACACGATCGGATTTCCAATGGATTCAAATCCGATGGATTTTTCCATCGGAATTCCAATGAAGCTGACTTCCATCAGTCTTGCCTACACACCATCAGTCCCAAATCCGACGGTCTCAAACGCCGTCACGTAAAACACTCAGACGAGCCGAGAAAAATTAAGTTCAATGCTTCTGAGCATGCGTCGACTTGATTCTGAGCATGCGTGGGTTTTTTCTCCGATGGAGTTCCACACAGACGATCGGAATTTGCTATAGTTTTTTTTTCCATCGGATAAATTTAAAACATGTTCTATTTTTTCTCAGCGATGGAAAAAAGACCGATGGGGCCCATACACGATCGGTTTGTCCGATGAAAAAAGTCCATCAGACTGTTTTCATTGGTAAAACTGATCGTGTGTACAGGGCATCAGAGAACCAGGAATCCTACAGTCCTATAAGTGTCCGATGAAGAGGATTCTTTGGATACTGGAGCTCTTGAAGAGACCGAAGATCATTAGCATAGGAAGTGGGGCAAGCCTAATACTGTACATCCTCCTTATGAGGAAATATTTTTTTCTACATTTTAATTTTGCTCCAGTGTTACTTAAAAAAAATTGTTTTCATACTAATATTTTATGATTCAATGATTTAACTTAAAGTAAAATTCCACTTTTGCAGAGGAAAAAACAAGTCTCTTCAGATCTGCTTTATACTATGCAATACATTTAGAAAACGTCATTGCAGATCTTTTCTCGGCTTCTGCTTTGAAGGTATTAAAAACAACATAATGATTTCTTATGCAGCTATAAGAAGTGGGATCCCTAAGTGGATTTGGATGCTAGGGACATAGACATGACCAGTATCAGTATTATAAGAGGAGAACTGCTGGGGAAATCCACGTATCATTTAGCAGGAGTTTTCACCTTTGGGATGTTCTATATAAAACTGTCAGCAGAAGGAACCATCAGGGGCGGTCCATCCATTAGGGACGCCCGGGTGCCCCCCCCCCTCTCCAGACCATCACCTATATGCAATGGATAAATTCATGCATACACAGGAAAAAATGCATCGGTCCCGCGGGGACAGTCACGGAGCATGCGGCGGGCGCGTGCGCCCCAACATTGCCGCATTTTAAAGGGGACATACCTGTACGCCCATTTGCACAGCCGTGCCATTGTGCTGACGTATATGGTCGTGCCATGGTCGGCAAGCGGTTAACCAATTCAATACTTTCAGCTTTTAGCGCTGTCACAGTTGAATGACAATTGTGCGGTCATGCAACACTGTACCCAAATTAAATTTTGATAATTTTTTTCACAAAAATAGAGCTTTCCTTTGGTGGTATTTAGTATTTAATCATTGCTGGGTTTTTTCTTTTTTTGCAAAAAAAAAAAAAAAAGTTATTCTTCATATGGCACTGATTAGGAGACACTAATATGCAGCACTGATGGGCACTGATAGGCGGCACTGGTATGCAGCACTGATGAGAGCTGATAGGTGGCACTGATGGGCACTGATGGGCAATGATAGGCAGCACTTATGGGCAATGATAGATGGCACTAATGGGTGGCACTGATGGGCACTGATGGGTGGCACTGATGGGCACTGAAAGGCAACACTTACTGGCATCACCGATGGGCACAGATTGGCATCAGTGCCCTGATTATCTGTACAGGTCTCCCCATATGACATCATCCCAGAACGGGAGAGCCACCCCACCACCATCATTAGTCTATACAGTGGGTGGGAGGTGGATAAATAAAATTTACATTTCAAAATAAATAATTTATGCTAATATTTGCATACAAATAAATTTTACAAAAATGTTAAAAGAAAATAAATGTTTCAAATGCTACATTGCTGAAGTGGTAAAAGAAAACATAAGTATCAGGCTAAGTACTTACCGAGGCCGAGATGCCGAGAGTGGTTCACCCTTGCACCCAAGCGCACTCCGCCCCCTGGAGGTGAGACAGGGAGAGGACAGCACGAGGGAGCACTGGCCACCAGCAGGTAGAGGTGTCTTGCTGAAGAATCTAGCAGGGCTGAGTCTGAAGAGCAGGCCGGGAGTCAAACACCAAGGGTAGACAGGGTCAAACAGCAAACAGTAGCAAGGGCACAAGTCCGATTAGGAGTTTAGCAGAAAGCACCAGACTAGTCAGGTTAAGCAAGAAGTCCAGGGTACAGGCAGAAGGTAGAGGGCTGGAGACAGGCAGCAGATCCGGGTCACAGGCCGAGGGTCAAGCACAAGGAGAGAGGCAGAAGTCCGTTTAGCAAGCCAAGGGGTCAGGTTCAGGAGAAGCAGAAGCGTAATCAAATCCGGTCCGGGTCACAGCAGGAGAACTTTAACTTGATTTCAGGCACAAGAAAACACAGCAAAGCTGACAAACCAGCAACCAGATAGTGTTACTGCGTCTGTTTAAATAGGCCCGCCTGTAGTCCCATTGGCGAGCTATTGCGCACGCGCATTCGTCGTTGCGCCGGTGCGCGCACCCGAGCACGCCGAAGTGCCGTCCCGCCGCGCACGCGCATGCGCCGATGCGCCGTTTCACCGCACATGCGCACTGAGCGCAGATTGGTGACAACAGGCGGGGAATTTTCCTGACAGTGCCCCCCCCCGAGGGGCGGACTCTGGATGCCCAGACTGGCCATTAGTTCCGGATGTTCTTGGTGGAAGGCTCGTATTAGGCGAGGAGCATGCAAGTTCCTGGATGGTTCCCAGGAGTTGTCTTTCGGGGGGTACCCTTTCCATTTAATTAAGTATTGTAACTGTCTGCCTTTTTTCCTACAGCCCAGGATGGATTCCATCTCAAATTCCTTTTCCCCATCTACTTCAACTGGTGGAGGAGGAGGTCCATCTCTTCCAGGAAAGGCGTTGGGAATGACGGGTTTTAATAAAGATGAGTGGAACACTGGGTGAATCCTATAGGAATCAGGTAATGCTAGTTCAAAAGCCACAGGGTTAATAGCTCGTTTGATCTTGAAGGGCCTGATAAATCTAGGGCCGAGCTTTCGAGAGGGAATAGGCAATCTGAGGTTGGCGGCGGAAAGCCAAACTTTTTCCCCGACTCTGAACGCTGGGTTTTCCTTCCTCCCCCGGTCATAAAATTTCTTGTAGGATCCTTGGGCATTCCGCATCATCTCCTGGAGTCTTTGGAAATTCGCCTGGACAGAGGCCACTCGGTCCTGGACCGCGGGAACAGGGCTCTCGGGGATGTTTTCAGGGAGGAAGGAGGGATGAAAACCGAAATTGGCCCAAAAGGGGGTTTGATTGGTAGCAGAATGTATTGAATTGTTATAGGCAAACTCTGCGTAAGGAAGTAGAGATGCCCAGTCATCCTGGGAAGCAGAGCAGAAACAACGGAGGTATTGCTCCAGGGTCTGATTGGTTCTTTCTGTCTGGCCATTGCTTTGGGGGTGGTACGCAGACGAGAGGCAGGTTTTGACTTCTAGTGACTTGCAGAGTTCCTTCCAGAATTTCGAAGTGAACTGGACACCTCTGTCGGAGGTGATACTCTTTGGTATTCCGTGAAGCCTGGTTATCTCCTTAAAAAAGATTTGAGCAGTATCCATGGCTGAAGGTGTCCCAATCATCGTTAAAAAGTGAGCCATTTTTGAGAGGCGGTCCACAACGACCAGAATCGTGGTAATCCCTCCGGAGGAAGGCAAGTCCACGATAAAGTCCATGGAAACGTCTGCCCAAGGGTGCTCAGGAATGGGTAAGGGCTTGAGCAGGCCCCAACTCTTGGTGTTTGACCCCTTGTTACGCTGACACTGAGTGCAGGAAGCGACATAAGACTTACAATCTTGCCTCCAGCCTGGCCACCAGAAGGAGCGGGAGACAAGTTCCGATGATTTACGTGCTCCGAAGTGACCTGCCAGTTTGAGATCGTGGAAGGTCCTCAAGACCAGCGGTCTTGTTTCCAAAGGGACGAAAATCTTGTCCTGGGACCAGAATAGGCCGTCCCGCTTTTCCAGGGAGGTAGTGACCGGATCAGAGCAGAGTCCGGAAGCGATTTTAATAGAGGTGAGTAGATCGGCCCGGGGAATCAACAGAAAGTTCTGAGCTGACAGAATGGTGCCCGGTTGGGCCGACTGAGGGGTTTCCGGAAACATCCTGGATAGCGCATCTGCCTTCCCATTCTTGGAGCCGGGTCTATAGGAAATGTGAAAGTTGAACCGGGTGAAGAAAAGGGCCCAACGGGCCTGCCTGGGGCGTAGACGTTGAGCTGTTCTTAGGTACTCTAGATTTTTATGATCTGTGAAGATCATGATGGGGTGTACTGCCCCCTCCAGAAGGTATCGCCATTCCTCCAGTGCAAATTTTATGGCCAGTAATTCCCGGTCCCCTACATCATAGTTTCGCTCCGGGGGAGTCAACTTTTTAGAGGCAAAGGCTACTGGATACAGGAGAGCCTTGGGGCCTCGTCTTTGAGAGAGGATGGCTCCGATGGCTGTCTCAGAGGCGTCCACTTCCAGGGTGAACGGCAGTAGAGGATCCGGGTGCTGAAGTACTGGTGCTGAAGTGAAGACATCCTTGAGGCGGGAGAAGGCCTCTTGAGCTTCTGGAGACCAGTAAAAACGGTTATTTTGCCGGGTAAGTTGGGTTATTGGGGCTACAATGGAGGAAAAGCCCACGATGAATCTCCTATAGAAGTTGGCGAAGCCTATAAACCGCTGTACCCCCTTCTTGTCGGTTGGGGCTGGCCAGTCCTGGATGGCCTTCACCTTCTGCGGTCCATCGCGACCCCATCTATGGAAATGATAAAGCCGAGGAACTGTACGGTGGTCTTTTCAAACTCGCATTTCTCAGCTTTGAGGTAGAGTTTGTGCTTCCGAAGGATGGTGAGGACCTTCATGACATGAGCCCGGTGGAGATCGATGTTGGTGGAAAAGATGAGGATATCGTCCAGGTACACTACTAAGAAGTCGTCAAGGTGCTGTCTGAAAATATCGTTGACTAGGTGTTGGAAGGTGGCTGGAGCATTACACAGTCCGAACGGCATGACCGAATACTCAAAGTGTCCGAAACGAGATCTGAAGGCGGTTTTCCACTCGTCTCCGGCCCTGATTCTGATAAGATTGTAGGCCCCCGTAGATCCAGTTTGGAAAAGACCCGAGCAGATCGGAAGCGCTGAAATAGCTCCGGAATAAGGGGTAGTGGGTACCTGTTCTTAATGGTTATCTTGTTTAGGTCCCGGTAATCGATACAGGGTCTTAAGGACCCGTCCTTCTTTTCCACAAAGAAGATTCCTGCACCGGCTGGAGAGGAGGAAGGGCGAATAAATATTTTCTGGAGGTTTTCATCAATATAAGCCTTGAGGGCTTTCAACTCGGTTTCGGACAACGGAAAGATACGTCCGAACTGAATTTTAGAGCCTGGCAAGAGATCGATAGGGCAATCATAGGGCCGATGAGGTGGTAGATGGTCGGCTTGCTGCTTATCGAACACGTCCCGGAATTCTAGATAGACTGAAGGAACATGCTGTAGGTTGTCCGGCTTGGCAATCATGGAAGCGCAGGCCGTAGAGGCAGAGGCAAGACAGTTCTGGGAACAATAGGAGGAGGTGAAGCTAACCTCTTTCTTCACCCAATTTATGAGGGGCTCGTGTGCCTGTAGCCAGGGAAGGCCCAGGATGATGGGGAAGGTATGAGGTCTAACCGGAGAAGTTCTTGGTGACCCGAGTCAGAGATGGCAAGGATAGGTTTAGTTTCCAGCGTGATCAGCCCTGAATGGGGCAAGGACCCATCCGCCAGGTGGATCTGAAAGCAGTGGTCCTTAGGTTGAGTGGGGACATGGAATCTTGAGGCTAAAGCAGAGTCCAGGAAGCAGCTGCAGGCTCCGGAATCAATAATTGCCGGCAGGCGGATTGCCCCTTCCGGCAGCTGTAGAGACACAAAGAGAATGACATAAGACTGAGGGTTGTCAAAGAGTTGATAGTTTAAAGTGTCTTTAGAGATAGACTTACTAGGTCTTACGGGGCAGTTGAGGAGGAAGTGGCCGGCACCCCCGCAGTATAGGCACAGGTTGGCCTGGCGCCTTCGCTGTTTTTCCTCAGGAGTCAGGGGAGCCCGAACCAACCCGAGCTGCATGGGTTCTGGCTCAGGAAGAGGTGTGACTGCAGGCACAGAGGTTGGTGGGTAGTGAGGTACAGTCCTGGATGGAGGCCAGTTGGGACGAGGAGATTGAAATCGCTCCACCCGTCGTTCACGCAGACGCCTATCGAGTTGTATGGTGGATTGGATCAGGTTCTCCAAGGTAGTGGGGGTTTCGATCCTGGCCAGCTCGTCCTTGAGCGTCTCAGATAGTCCCTGGCGGTATTGGTATCTGAGGGCCGCCTCATTCCATTTGGTGTCGGCGGACCATTTCCTAAATTCTGACGTATAGTCTTCCACCGGTCTTCTCCCCTGAGTTAGGCTATGGAGGACGGACTCGGCCGTGGCTGATCGCTGGGGATCATCGTATAGTTGAGCCATATTTTCAAAAAATGCCTCTACTGAGTCCAGTATGGGGCTCTGTTGCTCCATCAGGCCATGGGCCCAGGCTTGAGGGTCATCCGTTAAGAGAGAGATGATAAACCCCACTTTTACTGCTTCCGAAGAGAAGGTCCTTGGTTGGAGGGCAAGGTAGAGGGAGCAGGCGTTTTTAAAGGCCCGGTATTTTTTGCGGACACCCGAAAAACGTTCCGGAATAGGGACCCTGGGTTCAGGGGTGGCCATCACTACTGTAGAACTCGTAGGTACTTGGGAGTTGGTGGCAGTGTTGGCAGAGGTGGCAGCTGAAGGGGCTGGTCCTAGGAGACCAGTGAGCTGTTGAAGACGGCCATCAATCTGAGTTTATCCCTCTTGGAGTCTTTGGACGGTGTCCGTTAAGGTGGAGACCTGCTGGCAGAGGGTGTCAAATGGGGAACGCACTCTGTCGGCCTCAGACATCTGGCTGGTTTGTACTATCATGCTAAGTACTTACCGAGGCCGAGATGCCGAGAGTGGTTCACCCTTGCACCCAAGCGCACTCCGCCCCCTGGAGGTGAGACAGGGAGAGGACAGCACGAGGGAGCACTGGCCACCAGCAGGTAGAGGTGTCTTGCTGAAGAATCTAGCAGGGCTGAGTCTGAAGAGCAGGCCGGGAGTCAAACACCAAGGGTAGACAGGGTCAAACAGCAAACAGTAGCAAGGGCACAAGTCCGATTAGGAGTTTAGCAGAAAGCACCAGACTAGTCAGGTTAAGCAAGAAGTCCAGGGTACAGGCAGAAGGTAGAGGGCTGGAGACAGGCAGCAGATCCGGGTCACAGGCCGAGGGTCAAGCACAAGGAGAGAGGCAGAAGTCCGTTTAGCAAGCCAAGGGGTCAGGTTCAGGAGAAGCAGAAGCGTAATCAAATCCGGTCCGGGTCACAGCAGGAGAACTTTAACTTGATTTCAGGCACAAGAAAACACAGCAAAGCTGACAAACCAGCAACCAGATAGTGTTACTGCGTCTGTTTAAATAGGCCCGCCTGTAGTCCCATTGGCGAGCTATTGCGCACGCGCATTCGTCGTTGCGCCGGTGCGCGCACCCGAGCACGCCGAAGCGCCGTCCCGCCGCGCATGCGCCGATGCGCCGTTTCGCCGCGCATGCGCACTGAGCGCAGATTGGTGACAACAGACGGGGAATTTCCCTGACAATAAGCCTTGATTACGCGGTAATTAAACACATACTGGTTGGATAGGAACAGTACAGATTATAATTATGTGACACATTAAAACCACAAGTATAAGGAAAACATAAATGTGTGCAAAACTGCATACATCAATGAATACTACTTTGAGTAGCATACTGATATTATATAAAAAAAAAATCATACTCTAAGTTAACTTGGAATAATGGCATTGTGCCTTAAGACGAAGGTCTAGGTGTATGAGTCAAAGTAAGGCACATAATGAAAAAAAATTAAGGCGAGTTAAAGCTGAGCTCCAGATAGATAAAAAACATAATTAAATGTATTTCTTTTAATTCAGGCATTGTAAGTAACTTAGATTTTTACTAGGTATGAGCCTAAGGCCCCTTTCACACTGGGGCGGTTTGCAGGCGCTATTTTGCTAAAAATAGCGCCTGCAAACCGAGCCTAAACAGCGGCTTCTTTCTCTCCAATGTGAAAGCCCCGAGGGCTTTCACACTGGAGCGGTGCGCTAACAGGACTTAAAAAAAAGTCCTGCTAGCCGCATCTTTGGAGAGGTGAGAGGAGCGGTGTGTTTACCGCTCCTCCACCGCTCCTTCCCATTGAAATTAATGGGATACCGCAGTAATCAAACTTTCAGATTTGCTGTTGTCAAATTTTCTATACCAGTTTTAAGGGTCTATTTATTAGAGCTTGTTCACACTTGTCACATGCTAAAATGATCTATGTTTGCATGTGGGCTGATGTCCTTTTTGTCAGGCAGTACAGGTAGTAAGGGTGGTGCTATTCACTGTTACACTGTTTAGATTTATTTTTGCATTTCAACTCTTTTTTGAGAGTTTCCAAAATTACACTGTATTCAACGTGGCACATAGGAAACAGCTGGTTTCTAGTTGCCCTGGCATTGAACTGCATTGTTTTATGCAGAAAAACACAGGTCAAGATTCATTGTACTTTAAACTAGTATTCCATTTAGCATAACATATTTTTTGTTGAATTGTATATGAAAAGTGTGTGCATTTTGGGTAAAAACATTAATAAACAGACCCGTACTACCAATTTTGGAGGTGAATAATTCAATTTACCAATCTATAGAATCTATGCATGTTTAGGAGATACAGGTCCTTCTCAAAAAATTAGCATATTGTGATAAAGTTCATTATTTTCTGTAATGTACTGATAAACATTAGACTTTCATATATTTTAGATTCATTACACACAACTGAAGTAGTTCAAGCCTTTTCTTGTTTTAATATTGATGATTTTGGCATATAGCTCATGAAAACCCAAAAATCCTATCTCAAAAAATTAGCATATTTCATCCGACCAATAAAAGAAAAGTGTTTTTAATACAAAAAAAGTCAACCTTCAAATAATTATGTTCAGTTATGCACTCAATACTTGGTCGGGAATCCTTTTGCAGAAATGACTGCTTCAATGCGGCGTGGCATGGAGGCAACCAGCCTGTGGCACTGCTGAGGTGTTATGGAGGCCCAGGATGCTTCGATAGCGGCCTTAAGCTCATCCAGAGTGTTGGGTCTTGCGTCTCTCAACTTTCTCTTCCCAATATCCCACAGATTCTCTATGGGGTTCAGGTCAGGAGAGTTGGCAGGCCAATTGAGCACAGTAATACCATGGTCAGTAAACCATTTACCAGTGGTTTTGGCACTGTGAGCAGGTGCCAGGTCGTGCTGAAAAATGAAATCTTCATCTCCATAAAGCTTTTCAGCAGATGGAAGCATGAAGTGCTCCAAAATCTCCTGATAGCTAGCTGCATTGACCCTGCCCTTGATAAAACACAGTGGACCAACACCAGCAGCTGACATGGCACCCCAGACCATCACTGACTGTGGGTACTTGACACTGGACTTCAGGCATTTTGGCATTTCCCTCTCCCCAGTCTTCCTCCAGACTCTGGCACCTTGATTTCCGAATGACATGCAAAATTTGCTTTCATCCGAAAAAAGTACTTTGGACCACTGAGCAACAGTCCAGTGCTGCTTCTCTGTAGGCCAGGTCAGGCGCTTCTGGGGAATGCGGCACCTGTAGCCCATTTCCTGCACACGCCTGTTCACGGTGGCTCTGGATGTTTCTACTCCAGACTCAGTCCACTGCTTCCGCAGGTCCTCCGAAGTCTGGAATCGGTCCTTCTCCACAATCTTCTTCAGGGTCCGGTCACCTCTTCTCGTTGTGCAGCGTTTTCTGCTACACTTTTTCCTTCCCACAGACTTCCCACTGAGGTGCCTTGATACAGCACTCTGGGAACAGCCTATTCGTTCAGAAATTTCTTTCTGTGTCTTACCCTCTTGCTTGAGGGTGTCAATGATGGCCTTCTGGACAGCAGTCAGGTCGGCAGTCTTACCCATGATTGCGGTTTTGAGTAATGAACCAGGCTGGGAGTTTTTAAAAGCCTCAGGAATCTTTTGCAGGTGTTTAGAGTTAATTAGTTGATTCAGATGATTAGGTTAATAGCTCGTTTTGAGAACCTTTTCATGATATGCTAATTTTTTGAGATAGGAATTTTGGGTTGTCATGAGCTGTATGCCAAAATCATCAATATTAAAACAAGAAAAGGCTTGAACTACTTCAGTTGTGTGTAATGAATCTAAAATATATGAAAGTCTAATGTTTATCAGTACATTACAGAAAATAATGAACTTTATCACAATATGCTAATTTTTTGAGAAGGACCTGTACAATTTTGTTATCCAGCCCTAACAAAGATTCCCTATTTGCCAGTAAATTAGCAATCAGTGGATCTTATATCTTATATCTGCAATAATAAAATATATTTTACGATAATAGACACATGATTCTTGGTGTCTCTAGCAGACAGAAAATATAGAACATGTAATGTATTGTTGGCAAATGATTAAGTTAAACATAAAAAGCATAGAACATGGCCACACAATGGTTAAAGCAGCATTGATACTAAATTAAAATGTAGTTAAACAAATTCTTCTGTAAAGAAGCAATATTATACTTATATTTCCCGCTGCTTGCATTCTGGATTTTAATTTTCTTCTAAAGCTATGGTGTTTGGAGAATCCTCTTCATCTGGCACATTTTCAGGAGTGTCAATATTCCTGGTTCCCCTTTTTGCTCCGGGAATCCTTTCACTGGCCCCTAAACACTGAAGTACACAGTTGGAAGGCAGAAAGCAGAAGGAACCCAGGTGACTGAAAATCCCTGTACACACGATCGGATTTCCAATGGATTCAAATCCGATGGATTTTTCCATCAGAATTCCAATGAAGCTGACTTCCATCAGTCTTGCCTACACACCATCAGTCCCAAATCCGACGGTCTCAAACGCCGTCACGTAAAACACTCAGACGAGCCGAGAAAAATTAAGTTCAATGCTTCTGAGCATGCGTCGACTTGATTCTGAGCATGCGTGGGTTTTTTCTCCGATGGAGTTCCACACAGACGATCGGAATTTGCTATCGTTTTTTTTTCCATCGGATAAATTTAAAACATGTTCTATTTTTTCTCAGCGATGGAAAAAAGACCGATGGGGCCCATACACGATCGGTTTGTCCGATGAAAAAAGTCCATCAGACTGTTTTCATTGGTAAAACTGATCGTGTGTACAGGGCATCAGAGAACCAGGAATCCTACAGTCCTATAAGTGTCCGATGAAGAGGATTCTTTGGATACTGGAGCTCTTGAAGAGACCGAAGATCATTAGCATAGGAAGTGGGGCAAGCCTAATACTGTACATCCTCCTTATGAGGAAATATTTTTTTCTACATTTTAATTTTGCTCCAGTGTTACTTAAAAAAAATTGTTTTCATACTAATATTTTATGATTCAATGATTTAACTTAAAGTAAAATTCCACTTTTGTAGAGGAAAAAACAAGTCTCTTCAGATCTGCTTTATACTATGCAATACATTTAGAAAACGTCATTGCAGATCTTTTCTCGGCTTCTGCTTTGAAGGTATTAAAAACAACATAATGATTTCTTATGCAGCTATAAGAAGTGGGATCCCTAAGTGGATTTGGATGCTAGGGACATAGACATGACCAGTATCAGTATTATAAGAGGAGAACTGCTGGGGAAATCCACGTATCATTTAGCAGGAGTTTTCACCTTTGGGATGTTCTATATAAAACTGTCAGCAGAAGGAACCATCAGGGGCGGTCCATCCATTAGGGACGCCCGGGTGCCCCCCCCCCCTCTCCAGACCATCACCTATATGCAATGGATAAATTCATGCATACACAGGAAAAAATGCATCGGTCCCGCGGGGACAGTCACGGAGCATGCGGCGGGCGCGTGCGCCCCAACATTGCCGCATTTTAAAGGGGACATACCTGTACGCCCATTTGCACAGCCATGCCATTGTGCTGACGTATATGGTCGTGCCATGGTCGGCAAGCGGTTAACCAATTCAATACTTTCAGCTTTTAGCGCTGTCACAGTTGAATGACAATTGTGCGGTCATGCAACACTGTACCCAAATTAAATTTTGATAATTTTTTTCACAAAAATAGAGCTTTCCTTTGGTGGTATTTAGTATTTAATCATTGCTGGGTTTTTTCTTTTTTTGCAAAAAAAAAAAAAAAAGTTATTCTTCATATGGCACTGATTAGGAGACACTAATATGCAGCACTGATGGGCACTGATAGGCGGCACTGGTATGCAGCACTGATGAGAGCTGATAGGTGGCACTGATGGGCACTGATGGGCAATGATAGGCAGCACTTATGGGCAATGATAGATGGCACTAATGGGTGGCACTGATGGGCACTGATGGGTGGCACTGATGGGCACTGAAAGGCAACACTTACTGGCATCACCGATGGGCACAGATTGGCATCAGTGCCCTGATTATCTGTACAGGTCTCCCCATATGACATCATCCCAGAACGGGAGAGCCACCCCACCACCATCATTAGTCTATACAGTGGGTGGGAGGTGGATAAATAAAATTTACATTTCAAAATAAATAATTTATGCTAATATTTGCATACAAATAAATTTTACAAAAATGTTAAAAGAAAATAAATGTTTCAAATGCTACATTGCTGAAGTGGTAAAAGAAAACATAAGTATCAGGCTAAGTACTTACCGAGGCCGAGATGCCGAGAGTGGTTCACCCTGGAGGTGAGACAGGGAGAGGACAGCACGAGGGAGCACTGGCCACCAGCAGGTAGAGGTGTCTTGCTGAAGAATCTAGCAGGGCTGAGTCTGAAGAGCAGGCCGGAAGTCAAACACCAAGGGTAGACAGGGTCAAACAGCAAACAGTAGCAAGGGCACAAGTCCAATTAGGAGTTTAGCAGAAAGCACCAGACTAGTCAGGTTAAGCAAGAAGTCCAGGGTACAGGCAGAAGGTAGAGGGCTGGAGACAGGCAGCAGATCCGGGTCACAGGCCGAGGGTCAAGCACAAGGAGAGAGGCAGAAGTCCGTTTAGCAAGCCAAGGGGTCAGGTTCAGGAGAAGCAGAAGCGTAATCAAATCCGGTCCGGGTCACAGCAGGAGAACTTTAACTTGATTTCAGGCACAAGAAAACACAGCAAAGCTGACAAACCAGCAACCAGATAGTGTTACTGCGTCTGTTTAAATAGGCCCGCCTGTAGTCCCATTGGCGAGCTATTGCGCACGCGCATTCGTCGTTGCGCCGGTGCGCGCACCCGAGCACGCCGAAGTGCCGTCCCGCCGCGCACGCGCATGCGCCGATGCGCCGTTTCACCGCACATGCGCACTGAGCGCAGATTGGTGACAACAGGCGGGGAATTTTCCTGACAGTGCCCCCCCCGAGGGGCGGACTCTGGATGCCCAGACTGGCCATTAGTTCCGGATGTTCTTGGTGGAAGGCTCGTATTAGGCGAGGAGCATGCAAGTTCCTGGATGGTTCCCAGGAGTTGTCTTTCGGGGGGTACCCTTTCCATTTAATTAAGTATTGTAACTGTCTGCCTTTTTTCCTACAGCCCAGGATGGATTCCATCTCAAATTCCTTTTCCCCATCTACTTCAACTGGTGGAGGAGGAGGTCCATCTCTTCCAGGAAAGGCGTTGGGAATGACGGGTTTTAATAAAGATGAGTGGAACACTGGGTGAATCCTATAGGAATCAGGTAATGCTAGTTCAAAAGCCACAGGGTTAATAGCTCGTTTGATCTTGAAGGGCCCGATAAATCTAGGGCCGAGCTTTCGAGAGGGAATAGGCAATCTGAGGTTGGCGGCGGAAAGCCAAACTTTTTCCCCGACTCTGAACGCTGGGTTTTCCTTCCTCCCCCGGTCATAAAATTTCTTGTAGGATCCTTGGGCATTCCGCATCATCTCCTGGAGTCTTTGGAAATTCGCCTGGACAGAGGCCACTCGGTCCTGGACCCCGGGAACAGGGCTCTCGGGGATGTTTTCAGGGAGGAAGGAGGGATGAAAACCGAAATTGGCCCAAAAGGGGGTTTGATTGGTAGCAGAATGTATTGAATTGTTATAGGCAAACTCTGCGTAAGGAAGTAGAGATGCCCAGTCATCCTGGGAAGCAGAGCAGAAACAACGGAGGTATTGCTCCAGGGTCTGATTGGTTCTTTCTGTCTGGCCATTGCTTTGGGGGTGGTACGCAGACGAGAGGCAGGTTTTGACTTCTAGTGACTTGCAGAGTTCCTTCCAGAATTTCGAAGTGAACTGGACACCTCTGTCGGAGGTGATACTCTTTGGTATTCCGTGAAGCCTGGTTATCTCCTTAAAAAAGATTTGAGCAGTATCCATGGCTGAAGGTGTCCCAATCATCGGTAAAAAGTGAGCCATTTTTGAGAGGCGGTCCACAACGACCAGAATCGTGGTAAACCCTCCGGAGGAAGGCAAGTCCACGATAAAGTCCATGGACACGTCTGCCCAAGGGTGCTCAGGAATGGGTAAGGGCTTGAGCAGGCCCCAACTCTTGGTGTTTGACCCCTTGTTACGCTGACACTGAGTGCAGGAAGCGACATAAGACTTACAATCTTGCCTCCAGCCTGGCCACCAGAAGGAGCGGGAGACAAGTTCCGATGATCTACGTGCTCCGAAGTGACCTGCCAGTTTGAGATCGTGGAAGGTCCTCAAGACCAGCGGTCTTGTTTCCAAAGGGACGAAAATCTTGTCCTGGGACCAGAATAGGCCGTCCCGCTTTTCCAGGGAGGTAGTGACCGGATCAGAGCAGAGTCCGGAAGCGATTTTAATAGAGGTGAGTAGATCGGCCCGGGGAATCAACAGAAAGTTCTGAGCTGACAGAATGGTGCCCGGTTGGGCCGACTGAGGGGTTTCCGGAAACATCCTGGATAGCGCATCTGCCTTCCCATTCTTGGAGCCGGGTCTATAGGAAATGTGAAAGTTGAACCGGGTGAAGAAAAGGGCCCAACGGGCCTGCCTGGGGCGTAGACGTTGAGCTGTTCTTAGGTACTCTAGATTTTTATGATCTGTGAAGATCATGATGGGGTGTACTGCCCCCTCCAGAAGGTATCGCCATTCCTCCAGTGCAAATTTTATGGCCAGTAATTCCCGGTCCCCTACATCATAGTTTCGCTCCGGGGGAGTCAACTTTTTAGAGGCAAAGGCTACTGGATACAGGAGAGCCTTGGGGCCTCGTCTTTGAGAGAGGATGGCTCCGATGGCTGTCTCAGAGGCGTCCACTTCCAGGGTGAACGGCAGTAGAGGATCCGGGTGCTGAAGTACTGGTGCTGAAGTGAAGACGTCCTTGAGGCGGGAGAAGGCCTCTTGAGCTTCTGGAGACCAGTAAAAACGGTTATTTTGCTGGGTAAGTTGGGTTATTGGGGCTACAATGGAGGAAAAGCCCACGATGAATATCCTATAGAAGTTGGCAAAGCCTATAAACCGCTGTACCCCCTTCTTGTCGGTTGGGGCTGGCCAGTCCTGGATGGCCTTCACCTTCTGCGGTCCATCGCGACCCCATCTATGGAAATGATAAATCCCGAGGAACTGTACGGTGGTCTTTTCAAACTCGCATTTCTCAGCTTTGAGGTAGAGTTTGTGCTTCCGAAGGATGGTGAGGACCTTCATGACATGAGCCCGGTGGAGTTCGATGTTGGTGGAAAAGATGAGGATATCGTCCAGGTACACTACTAAGAAGTCGTCAAGGTGCTGTCTGAAAATATCGTTGACTAGGTGTTGGAAGGTGGCTGGAGCATTACAAAGTCCGAACGGCATGACCGAATACTCAAAGTGTCCGAAACGAGATCTGAAGGCGGTTTTCCACTCGTCTCCGGCCCTGATTCTGATAAGATTGTAGGCCCCCGTAGATCCAGTTTGGAAAAGACCCGAGCAGATCGGAAGCGCTGAAATAGCTCCGGAATAAGGGGTAGTGGGTACCTGTTCTTAATGGTTATCTTGTTTAGGTCCCGGTAATCGATACAGGGTCTTAAGGACCCGTCCTTCTTTTCCACAAAGAAGATTCCTGCACCGGCTGGAGAGGAGGAAGGGCGAATAAATCTTTTCTGGAGGTTTTCATCAATATAAGCCTTGAGGGCTTTCAACTCGGTTTCGGACAACGGAAAGATACGTCCGAACGGAATTTTAGAGCCTGGCAAGAGATCGATAGGGCAATCATAGGGCCGATGAGGTGGTAGATGGTCGGCTTGCTGCTTATCGAACACGTCCCGGAATTCTAGATAGACTGAAGGAACATGCTGTAGGTTGTCCGGCTTGGCAATCATGGAAGCGCAGGCCGTAGAGGCAGAGGCAAGACAGTTCTGGGAACAATAGGAGGAGGTGAAGCTAACCTCTTTCTTCACCCAATTTATGAGGGGCTCGTGTGCCTGTAGCCAGGGAAGGCCCAGGATGATGGGGAACATCGGGGAAGGTATGAGGTCTAACCGGAGAAGTTCTTGGTGACCCGAGTCAGAGATGGCAAGGATAGGTTTAGTTTCCAGCGTGATCAGCCCTGAATGGGGCAAGGACCCATCCGCCAGGTGGATCTGAAAGCAGTGGTCCTTAGGTTGAGTGGGGACATGGAATCTTGAGGCTAAAGCAGAGTCCAGGAAGCAGCTGCAGGCTCCGGAATCAATAATTGCCGGGAGGCGGATTGCCCCTTCCGGCAGCTGTAGAGACACAAAGAGAATGACATAAGACTGAGGGTTGTCAAAGAGTTGATAGTTTAAAGTGTCTTTAGAGATAGACTTACTAGGTCTTACGGGGCAGTTGAGGAGGAAGTGGCCGGCACCCCCGCAGTATAGGCACAGGTTGGCCTGGCGCCTTCGCTGTTTTTCCTCAGGAGTCAGGGGAGCCCGAACCAACCCGAGCTGCATGGGTTCTGGCTCAGGAAGAGGTGTGACTGCAGGCACAGAGGTTGGTGGGTAGTGAGGTACAGTCCTGGATGGAGGCCAGTTGGGACGAGGAGATTGAAATCGCTCCACCCGTCGTTCACGCAGACGCCTATCGAGTTGTATGGTGGATTGGATCAGGTTCTCCAAGGTAGTGGGGGTTTCGATCCTGGCCAGCTCGTCCTTGAGCGTCTCAGATAGTCCCTGGCGGTATTGGTATCTGAGGGCCGCCTCATTCCATTTGGTGTCGGCGGACCATTTCCTAAATTCTGACGTATAGTCTTCCACCGGTCTTCTCCCCTGAGTTAGGCTATGGAGGACGGACTCGGCCGTGGCTGATCGCTGGGGATCATCGTATAGTTGAGCCATATTTTCAAAAAATGCCTCTACTGAGTCCAGTATGGGGCTCTGTTGCTCCATCAGGCCATGGGCCCAGGCTTGAGGGTCATCCGTTAAGAGAGAGATGATAAACCCCACTTTTACTGCTTCCGAAGAGAAGGTCCTTGGTTGGAGGGCAAGGTAGAGGGAGCAGGCGTTTTTAAAGGCCCGGTATTTTTTGCGGACACCCGAAAAACGTTCCGGAATAGGGACCCTGGGTTCAGGGGTGGCCATCACTACTGTAGAACTCGTAGGTACTTGGGAGTTGGTGGCAGTGTTGGCAGAGGTGGCAGCTGAAGGGGCTGGTCCTAGGAGACCAGTGAGCTGTTGAAGACGGCCATCAATCTGAGTTTATCCCTCTTGGAGTCTTTGGACGGTGTCCGTTAAGGTGGAGACCTGCTGGCAGAGGGTGTCAAATGGGGAACGCACTCTGTCGGCCTCAGACATCTGGCTGGTTTGTACTATCATGCTAAGTACTTACCGAGGCCGAGATGCCGAGAGTGGTTCACCCTTGCACCCAAGCGCACTCCGCCCCCTGGAGGTGAGACAGGGAGAGGACAGCACGAGGGAGCACTGGCCACCAGCAGGTAGAGGTGTCTTGCTGAAGAATCTAGCAGGGCTGAGTCTGAAGAGCAGGCCGGGAGTCAAACACCAAGGGTAGACAGGGTCAAACAGCAAACAGTAGCAAGGGCACAAGTCCGATTAGGAGTTTAGCAGAAAGCACCAGACTAGTCAGGTTAAGCAAGAAGTCCAGGGTACAGGCAGAAGGTAGAGGGCTGGAGACAGGCAGCAGATCCGGGTCACAGGCCGAGGGTCAAGCACAAGGAGAGAGGCAGAAGTCCGTTTAGCAAGCCAAGGGGTCAGGTTCAGGAGAAGCAGAAGCGTAATCAAATCCGGTCCGGGTCACAGCAGGAGAACTTTAACTTGATTTCAGGCACAAGAAAACACAGCAAAGCTGACAAACCAGCAACCAGATAGTGTTA
Source organism: Rana muscosa (assembly GCA_029206835.1). Taxonomy (NCBI): domain Eukaryota; kingdom Metazoa; phylum Chordata; class Amphibia; order Anura; family Ranidae; genus Rana; species Rana muscosa. Next base: position 705,294,415 of record CM055118.1, read on the forward strand.
CTGCGTCTGTTTAAATAGGCCCGCCTGTAGTCCCATTGGCGAGCTATTGCGCACGCGCATTCGTCGTTGCGCCGGTGCGCGCACCCGAGCACGCCGAAGCGCCGTCCCGCCGCGCATGCGCCGATGCGCCGTTTCGCCGCGCATGCGCACTGAGCGCAGATTGGTGACAACAGACGGGGAATTTCCCTGACAATAAGCCTTGATTACGCGGTAATTAAACACATACTGGTTGGATAGGAACAGTACAGATTATAATTATGTGACACATTAAAACCACAAGTATAAGGAAAACATAAATGTGTGCAAAACTGCATACATCAATGAATACTACTTTGAGTAGCATACTGATATTATATAAAAAAAAAATCATACTCTAAGTTAACTTGGAATAATGGCATTGTGCCTTAAGACGAAGGTCTAGGTGTATGAGTCAAAGTAAGGCACATAATGAAAAAAAATTAAGGCGAGTTAAAGCTGAGCTCCAGATAGATAAAAAACATAATTAAATGTATTTCTTTTAATTCAGGCATTGTAAGTAACTTAGATTTTTACTAGGTATGAGCCTAAGGCCCCTTTCACACTGGGGCGGTTTGCAGGCGCTATTTTGCTAAAAATAGCGCCTGCAAACCGAGCCTAAACAGCGGCTTCTTTCTCTCCAATGTGAAAGCCCCGAGGGCTTTCACACTGGAGCGGTGCGCTAACAGGACTTAAAAAAAAGTCCTGCTAGCCGCATCTTTGGAGAGGTGAGAGGAGCGGTGTGTTTACCGCTCCTCCACCGCTCCTTCCCATTGAAATTAATGGGATACCGCGGTAATACCGCCCGCAAACCGCGGCTGTAGCCACGGTTTGCGGGTGGTATTAACCCTTTTTCGGCCGCTAGCAGGGGTTAAAACCGCCAAAAATAGCGGCGCTATACCGCCACCGCCCCCACCGCCCCAGTGTGAAACTGGCCTTATGAAGTGTCCTGTACAGAAGAGCTCAGCCTGGGAGATAGAGAAACAGCTTAATGAGCAAATCAGTTGTACTCTAGTACTCATGAGTTACCAAAGAACACGCTGATAGGAGGAGAGAGCAGAGTGAGACAGGAGTGTGTAAATCTCAGTACTACAAGAAAATATAGAAATACAAGTGTTTTGACTGGTAAAACAGCTTCCTTTTGTGTATTTGTATTTTGTTTGTGTATTTAACTGTTTGGCAAGAGTTAGGCTTTAACAATTTAAGGCTCCAATGTCTTTACTATACGGTATACTTTTGTCATTAATTGTGTATATATTTCTGTGGTTACTATGGTCAGGCTAAAAATTCAATTTCTAAAAATATTATCAGACACATAAATATTACATATACATATTATGCAGTCTTCTATCCTTCCAGCAGTTGGAGCCCTAGTTCCTTTTCATATATTTAGTTTTATCAGTTTACAGCTTTGCTAAAAGGAGCCAGGTGTTTGTTTTGCATATAAATGAGTTGTCACAGCAAAGACTCAGCCCTTATCAGATAGTTCAGTAAAGCTGACCATAGATACAGTAAATGGAAATTTGGCCAGTTTAGTAGGACCATCCAGCTGACTCCTCCGCATTCAGAATAGAATGTCAGAACCGGGAGGATTCTTGCATCCATCTCAAATGTGTGGATGAGGGAATTGCTTAAAGTTCTTTCATTAAGCCCACTGGCTGAACAAAAAAAAAAAAAAGAGAAACATATGGCCAGTTAATCAGTGAAAGAAAAATGTGAAGCAAGCTTTATTTGATTTGTCTGATGATTTGTAAAACAAAATGTGAATACAAACCAATTTAAACACAGATATAATCAATAACTTAAACATTTAAAACCTTAAAAAATAAAGAAAAAAAAATAGGTTAGGCTATTTCAATTTGTCTAACCATCATTATATACAGTACACTGTACTGTATTTCAGAGTACAAAAGCGTTTTTCTCTAGCCCTTGGCAGTCAAGTAGATATCCAATATTTATTGTGTTTTCTTCTATATGCATTTTCTTTGTTTACTTTTTGTTTTTGTTTTTGTTTTACTTTGATAAGCTTCTGCAGTTTTATTGCAAAGCTGTGGGCCTAATGTTGATTTGTGAGCACTTTTACTGAATTTACCAGCAAATGGGCTGTTCACTCTCTGTGGTTTATTTATATGAAATAAAGCTCCAGTTCACTGACAGACCAAAATAAGATTGAGAGAGGACCAGTTATCAATTCTAAACTTTAGACAAGTGATCCCAATGCACACAAGCTGAGCTGCCTTTTACAAGTTGTAAAGTAATATCTAATATTCCATGCAAGTTTTTATCATATCTAGAATGACTCATATGAAAGCAGACAATGTTATGAACAAACGGAAAGTAGCTTTGGTATTCTATAAGAAGCTAACTTTTGACCCCATGCCTTTTTCTTCCAGAGTATTTTTTTTCCTTTAGGATATATTAATTCAGAACATTTTATCCATTAGCTTTTGTACCCAAATGTATTATGCATTTTTTGGGGACAGATAAGGTTTTAATTTAGTAGCAAATTTGGATACATACATTTTAATTCCATGTATTTTATTGGAAATAAATTATAAACAATTTTCCTGTAATTTTTCCCAAAGAAACATTTACATAATTGGTGCTCCATCATATATTTACCTTAAGATATAATCAACAAAGGAGACGTGTCCAGTCGGCACGGAAGATGGCCGCTTAGACCGGAGCTCCACTTGACTTCCTATCTGAGTGGCGATAAAAGCAACTTACAGGAAGCGGTACTGACTCACTCATCATCACCCAACACTGCCCACATACCAGGGAACAATGTCAAAATGCAGGAAGCTTGCCAATCCTCCTCAATGGCTCACAGACTTCTATCCCGCTGCCAGACAGCGGGACAGGAAAGATGGTGCCAGTGGCACAGCTGAAGGATCCTCCTGCTCTCATCCAGGCTCCCATATCCAATGCAGAATGGACTTGATTCCTCCAAGTCCCCTAGTCGGGAGAACTGCAGTGTCCCCTATCCTACACCATGCAGAAGGCTTCAAATTTGTTCCTGTTCTTGTTCTATCGACCTTACTAATCTGGTTCCCTGATGGTAACACTCTGAATTCCAGGATGTCTTAAAGCCAAAGATGACACTGTTGAGTTTGAACTTCTCTACTATGCATTGGATATTGCTAAAGCACTATATACAACTCTCACCTTCCCCACTAATCACCTCCCACCTACTACTACAGCAGATTCTATCTATTTTTTTATGTCATTGAAATTTGTTTCTGTCAAGGGCCTTAATAGCTGCTTTAAGTAAACTGCCTTCAGGAAGAAAGCCATAGCTCTCAAAGAAGATGCTCTCTTTGCTCAAGAGACATATTTTGCATCCACTAAATACCTACATCTAAATTTCAAGAACTCTCTACACTTGTACTTGGCCACCGTCCTAAGAAGGCCTTAAGCAATTAGGGAATTTGTCAATTTTCACCATATCAGTGATATTGTTGACCCTCGCGGTTAATTCATTATCCTCATCTGTTAATACGATGTTCCCCTTAGTTAACCTCTATGCTCCTAAGGCAAAACTAAGAAAGTTCTTGGCAACCCTACTATCCCAAGTGGAAAAAGTGAAATAAGGATCCTTAATTTTATAGGAGGGGACTTTAACACAGTTACCAACCTAACTTTAGATTCATCCTCTGCTTCCAGGCGACTTACCAATCTATCCTTCATATCCTCCATAAATATGACCTCTACAACTATGAAGATGCCTCCATAGATCAGAAAAGGACTTCACTTTCCTATTTGCTGCTCACTCCTCATACTCTAGAATTGACTTCTTCCTTACGGACAAATGATCATTACAAAGCGTACTAAGATCTGACATTGTTTAAATGTTATGCTCCCCATGCTGTGGGATGTGTGCAAGTGCTGTGAATTATCCTATCAGACTGCTGCTGGGATATAGGCTACAAGTTCCTATGGACTATGAAGTGTAAATGTTGTGTGCTGTATACCCAAGTGTCTTTAAATTGGTGTATTGCTCAAACAAAATAGTATTACTGATTTCCTCCTAGAATGTGAATCAATAAAGTGAAGAAATTAATTAATTATATTTTCTCATATAAAGCAAAAAAAATGTTAGTTGATGCAAAATTCATAAACATTTGAACCGTGTTCTATATACTGTATGCCCATGATATGGAGAGTTCTACTTCCTTTATGAATAAACGTAATAATAATAATATAAATATCAAACTCACTTGGAATGTGAGTACTAGCCATATAGTAATTTGGACTTGGAGATTTTTATAGAAGAGGGGAAGTTATTGACCCGTATTTATTTCAAGCCCACTGACAAAAATGCTTATCTCCCTCTGGGTAGTTGTCACCATAGGTTGTGGCTGATGAATATCCCAGAGGACAATTTGTGAGGTTAAGGAGGAACTGTTCTCGGGCTAATGACTATGAAAAGCAGTCAGAAGTTTTGACTAATCGTTTTTTTTCAGAGGGGGAATGATGCAGAATTTATAATAGGAGAAAAAGAGAAAGTAGGGGGTATTTATAGGAACACAATACTGGCCACTAATAATAATATATACAAAAATCCCCAAGATACAGGATCATGAATATAAAATAATACTGGATTATAATGTACAATATAAAGAAGTTGAAAAAATAATTAAAAAATATTGGAACATTTTATTGAAAGATAGAATACTGGGACCCAAATTACCTATGTTTCCAAAATTTATATAGATAAAATAGCGCCAGGAGTGATAAATCCCCCAAGGATAAAGGATAATAAGTTGTATTCTTTATTGTCAAACAGATGTGTAGGGTGCCGACATTCTAAAAATAATGGCAAAAAACACAAAGAATTTATTGCTGTTAGCACTCAAAGAAAATATTTAAATAAATACCTAATAACATGTACGGCAGTTGGGCTTGTGTATATGTTGGAGTGCGGATGTGGGTTCCAGTACATTGGGCGCACCACCAGACCATTACATATACGAATAGCCGAACATGTTAATAATATTAAGAGAGGGGACATCAGACATAGTGTGTCCAAACATTTTAAAAAGGTTCATAAAAATAATATTTGCTTAATTCTGGGAAATTGAAAATGTTCAAAAACATTTGAGAGGAGGCATTTGAGCAGGAGAGAATCCTATTGGATATTTGAAATGCAGGTTTTATTCCTAGACTTAATGTCAAATTCTATTTAAATTGTTTCATTTTTGATGGTTGATTTTTCTTCTGGTATTTTTATATTAAACATTTTTTTTTGGTCTGGTGCTTTCCCTATGGGATTTTAGTATATGTGCCCTTCAAAATTATATATTAGCGCTATGAGGTATACTTGTCCCTGTGGTATTAGATTGTATTTGTGGCTTTATTAAATGTTATATGTATTTTATATAAAATAATTCTAAATAATTAGGATGCGTAAATTAGTTGTTAAAGATGGCTGTGGTATGTAGTTACAATATACCATTTTGATTTGTGGAAATCTGATAAAAGATTCAATTAGTTTGGGTATCCCCTGTTTGTGAAGTGACACTTGCGGATGTCCGGTATGTGGTTCAGCTGTATTATTCATCAGCTGTTGTCTTCTATTCCCTACACGTTTGAACAAGCGGCAGGCAAATTAGGCTAATTACCTTGTAATGGGCAGCTTTATTAAGGCGGGTAGATGGAGTAACTCCTCCTCTACTAAGGAAGTCCCGATGATTGGATGTAATATGCGTATAGGATGAGGAATCACGCGTATGACGTTATCCTAGCAGCCATCTCTGCATCTAGCTACTTTGCGATTGTGTATGGGAGACAAGCGATCCACGGTTAGCACTGCCTATAGTGCCATTTTTGTAAGTGAAATATTTTATTCCTTTAATAAATGTGAGTTTTAAACGGCAAGCACTAGGTCTGTGTGCTTTTTCTTCCTGCATGCATGCTGTGGGGATTTTAGATCTATCTACCCATCCATTCATCTGAATAAGAGGCAGAGGAGCATTGGAGTTAGTAGCTGTTTTCTTCATCCCCAGAGAGGGAAAAATGTGTGGTGAGACTGGTAATGAAGGAGTCATGTCAGTGAGGTGAGAGGTTCATCTACATGGGTGGTGGATTCACTTTGCGTATGATATGTCACAGTGGTGATTGAAGTGGATTCAAGCTGGATATTGTTTTTAAAAAAAAATCACGTTTGGATATTCATTGGACTTTATTTGTATATTTATATAATTTTTGTATGCACAGTTTTTTTTGCACATTGTTTTTGTTCATAATTTTTGAGAGTTGCGCTACATAATCTTTGGGTTATTAATTTAGTTTAGTCAGTTCTGATTAAGACCCCTTTCACACTGGAGCATATTGCAGGTGCTATAGCATTAAAAATAGCGCCTGCAATGCGCCCTTAAAAAGCTGCTCAATTGTCTCCAGTGTGAAAGCCCGAGGGCTTTCACACTGGAGCGTTGCGCTAGCAGGATGGTAAAAAAAGTCCTGCTAGCCGCATCTTTGGAGCAGTGAAGCAGCGGTGTGTTTACCGCTGCTCCTCCGCTCCTGGCCATTGAAATCAATGGGACAGCGCGGCTATACCGCCCGCAATGCGCTGCTTCATCAGCACATTGCAGGCGGTTTTAACCCTTTCTCGGCCGCTAGTGGGGGGTAAATGCACCCCGCTAGCGGCCGAAATGCACCGCATATCTGCCCATAGCGTCGGCGGTAAATATAGCAGCGTTTTACCGCCGACGCTATGGGCAACTCAGTGTGAAAGGGGTCTTATTCACAGGTGTTGGCCAGCAACTGATTTAGCACTCATTTGGTTTGTTTCACTTAATATTCAATTGTGCAGATTGAATATTGGTACACATTTTATACCCCTGATATTGACCGGTTTACTTTATGAAATTCATAATAAGTTTACATATGGTGCATTTTAGTCAAATTGGCCTCTACGGTAAAAAAGCTGAGTATGTAGCAAACTAAAGACCTACTTCAATTTATAGCGGAAAAGGAAAACCTAATGAGACTACTCCTGACCCTCAATGTACGCTAGCCTTCGCCCAAACTATACAACAATTACGCAGTCTACTCCTGTACAAATATGAGAATCATCTTAAATATCTGAAGGCTACTTTCTATGGTATGGGTAATAAGGCGGGGAAATGGTTAGCCAACAAAGTCAAAGCAAGACAATCTAAGAATAAAATCTTGTGTATTACGCACCCCATAACACACAGTAAATTGACTAACCCACGGGATGTAGCTAACGCTTTTAGCATATACTACCAATCTCTATAAGACTTAACTTTGACTTAATTCTGACACGGCTACACCAAAGCCTACCCTCTCCTCCATATCAACCTTTCTCTGATCAGTCAACCTACCTTCTCTGTTGGTGAAACAATTGGCTGCTATTTCCCAGCCTTTTACACTTCAGGAGATTTTCTCTGTTATCAAATCACTTCCCAGTCATAAATCTTCAGCAGCAGATGGTTTCTCTAATGAATACTATAAAAAAAATCTGACCTTCTTGCAACCCACATGTTGTCGGTCTTCAACTTAGCTGCTACCTCTGGTTCCTTACCTCCAGACATGCGCTGTGCTGTAATAGTTACAATCCCCAAACCTGATAAAGACCCCTCCATAGTCACTAACTACAGACCAATCTCTCTTCTCAATACTAGACGTAAAAATTCAACTTCAACTAATATTGGCGCTCCTCTTACACCCCGACCAGGTGGGTTTCATCCCCGGCTGACAGGCCCCCAAAGGAACGAGGAGACTTTAAAATGTCATTACTCACCCTAGACTGCTATGAATGCCTTCTCTGCTCCTTTTCTTGTATAAGGAGAAGACATTCAATAGGGTTCACTGGGTTCACTGGGTCTTCCTCAAGGAGGTTATCAACAAATATGGGATTACGGATTACTGGCTGGCTGCAGTCTGGTATCCTTTGCTTTACTCCTCACCATAAGCCAATGTTCTCACCTCAAGAATCCTTTCAAACTTGATCAATATAACCAATGGAACATGGCAGGGTTGTCCCTTCTTACCAATTATTTTTGCTGTAATTATGGAAACCTTAGCAGAAAAAAATAGGACAAATCCTCTTATTACTGGTATCTCTGCATCTGGCCGTGAACACAAGCTTAGTTTATTCACAGATGACATCATGCTTATAGTCTCCAACCCCAAGCCCTCCCTCTAATACTACAATTCAGTGCAGCATCTTTTCACAAACTTAATGCCACTAAATCCCAGATCTTAGGATTGAACAGCCCTCACCACTTAAGACCCTTTTGACAGAGCGATTCCCCTTGCAATGGACTTCTAGATCCCTTACTTTCTTAGACATCCAACTCCCAAACAAACCCTACCAAGTATTTGACTGAAACGTTAAACCTTTCTTGACTTCTCTCCCCCAATATCTAGCTTAACTTAACCACTCGAGTCCCAGAAGGATTTACCCCCTTCCTGACCAGAGCATTTTTTGCGATTCTGTTCTGCGTCGCTGTAGCTGACAATTGTGCGGCCGTGTGACGTTGTACCCAAACAAAATAATTGTGGTTTTTTCCCCACAAATAACACTTTCTTTTGGTGGTATTTGATCACCTCTGCGGTTTTTATTTTTTGGGCTACAAACAAAAAAATAGCGGCAATTTTGAATAAAAAGCAACATGTTTTACTTTTTGCTATAATAATTATCCCCAAAAATATATATAAAAACTAATTTCTTTAGTTTAGGCCGATATTCTTCTACATATTTTTGGTAAAAAAAATCGCAATAAGTGTATATTGATTGGTTTGCACAAAAGTTAAAGCGTCTACAAAATAGGGGATAGATTTATGGCATTTTTATTATAATTTTTATTTTTTACTAGTAATGGCGGCGATCTGCAATTTTTATCGGGACTGTGACATTATGGTGGACACATCAGACACTTTTGACACTATTTTGGGACCATTGTCATTTATACAGCGATCAGAGCTACAAATAGCCACTGATTACCCTTGTTTAACCTTCAAGATTTATTAAAACTAACTAATATATATATGTATGTATATATATATATATATATATATATATATATAAAATCAACAAAGTCTGCTGAATAAAATGATATCACATTAGTGCAATTTGTATGTAATGTAGCAGATTGGTAAAGCTCAAAGTGAACATATGCATTATACTTTGAGAAAACTTTAACCTTTTCCCACCCACTCTGGTGTCTCTTTAAACAGTTCTGAATACCCATGGGGTGGGGAGGATCATTTACCCTTTGACCACTGTCAGAGCTGTCACATGATCAGAAGCTGATCCAGCTACTGATCTTTAGTCCACACATAGAGCTGTCTGACAACTCAGTCCTTGTGCTGGTGGTGCTACATTTATAATGTGTCCTCGGTGTGGTTGAGCAACATTGAATCCCTCCTGGCTTTTGAAGAGCATATCAAACATGCTTATCTGAAAAAAAAATTGACACTTCTTATAATGGGAATCCCCTTTTGGACATGTTGGTGATATATGATGGATCTAAGTAAACAAGAGATTTAAACGTTTAACTGCACATTGCAGACTTTCAGTCATTTGTTGGCTTTTAATATGTTTCATCCTTTCCCGATCTTTGAATCTACTGCTAGAAGCCAATTGATATGATTGGATAGGATATTGAAAGCTCACAACTGCCTTGAGATTAGAATATTAGAAATTTCAAATAAACTGGCAGTCAGAGGTCCCTTGCAACTTTTAAAATGGGCTCCATTGCCACCTGTTAAAAAAATGAATCTATTATTAATATTAAGAAAAGGAGGTTCCCTTAAGAAAAGCTCATCCCTAGTAGCAGCAGATGATACAGTCATGGCCGAAATTGTTGGCAACCCATAATTTTTTTCAGAAAATCAAGTTTTTCTCACAGAAAAGTATTGCAGTAACACATGTTTTGCTATACACATGTGTATTCCCTTTTTGTGTATTGGAACAAAACGAAAAAAGGGAGGAAAAAAAGCAAATTGGACATAATGTCACACAAAACTCCAAAAATGGTCTGGTCAAAATTCTTTGCACCCTTAACTTAATATTTGGTTGCACACCCTTTGGAAAAAATAACTGAAATCAGTCGCTTCCTATAACCATCAATAAGCTTCTTACACCTCTCACAAGGAATTTTGGACCACTCTTCCTATGCAATCTGCTCCAGGTCTCTCTTATTGGAAGGGCACCTTTTCCCAACAGCAATTTTCAAGATCTCTCCACAGGTGTTCAATGGGATTTAGATCTGGACTCATTGCTCATCGACCCGAACATAAAGCTCATCCCTAGTGCTAATGTAATCAAGGGGAGTGCTTTTTTCGAATTTTGATGGAATAAATATCTTTTTTGGGGGGTAAAGGTTGGCTCTAAGCCATTTGCTAAAGGCATAACAAACAAGTCAGCCTCCTGGAGCAGAAAACATAAATATGGCAATCAGTGCATGTCCTTCTATGTCATTGTTTATGGAGGAGCACTTTTTTTCTCATTGATTTAACTGTTTCAAAAAAAGTTACGTTCTCGGCATGCTAGTTATTCTAACTGTCACATATGCGTGTGTTCTCAAACAGAAGCTAAGAGGGCAGCTTCCTTGGCTGAAAAGGATAGGGGGGTTTAGTTCTGCTCTAAGGACTATGGTGAATTTAGCTGTATTTATAAAAGAAACCCCATATTTTTCACATACGTGTATCTTTTATTAGTATATTACTTGTAGCTAGCAGATTTTAGGTTAAGTTAAGCCCTGTACACACGATCGGATTTTCTATGGTTTTTAAACCGATGGATTTTTCCATCGAAAAACCGATGAAGCTGACTTTCATCAGTCTTGCCTACACACCATCAGTCAAAAAACCGACCGTTTCAAACGGGGTGACATAAAACACTCCGATGAGCCGAGAAAAATTAAGTTCAATGCTTCCGAGCATGCGTCGACTTGATTCTGAGCATGCGTGGGTTTTTTATACGATGGAGTTCCCCACAGACGATAGTATTTTGCTATCGGTTTTTTAACCATCGGATAATTTTAAAACATGTTCTATTTTTAAACACCGATGGAAAAAATACCGATGGGGCCCATACACGATCGGTTTGTACAGGGCTTAAGTGTTACTTGCTCTCCCCCTATGCTGTATTTTTGATCTATTCTCTTTCTCCTCAGTGTAGCCTAGCTATCTGTTATGGGATTTGGCACAACCAAAGCTGGGCTCCCATTGAATCCCAGTAAATATAAACCTTGATGGAATAAAGTGGGAACGAGCATCATAAAGCTTGGCAAAAGGGAATGTACACAAACACAGTAAGGCTCCCACAGACTCCTAGTGATCATAAATCCTGGCATGATGGAGTCAAAACCAGTACCACAAGACTCCCACTAACTCTCAGTGATCATAAACCTTGGAAAAGTAGTGACTGATTTTTACATTAGAAGTCACCCCAACTTCTGAGACTAAGAAACTAGTGAAAAAAAATTAAACCAGGTTCAAATAATTCTGCCATTAGAACTTATACAAGTTGAATGGACTGAATTTTTTTTTAAAAACATATATACTAAGCATTAGGGGACATTCACACTTGTGTGATTTGACAATACATCCTAAAATGCATGCGTTTATTCATGGTGCCACAATGTGTGTCACGGTGCTATTCATTCTTAATGGCACCCCAACACATTTTACAGTAGAGTGCAATGCACAACGCTCCACAGCACACCACAGTGCACATACCATGCATTGTGGTGTGCTGCATTTTGAAAAAAATTGTCATGTACATTTTTTCATCCATTGTGGTGCGATGACAGCCCATTCATAATAAGGGTAATTTCTTAAAGTAGTCTATACCACTAGGATGAAACTAAACCTTCAATATACATACTGTAAAGTATCAAGCAATGTTTCATAAAGGTACATATTTTCTGGTGTGTTGTAATGGGTGAATATGAGGCATCGGTCCAAAATTATTTTAATTGTATTCATGAGTTTTAAAAAATGTAAAAGCTTTTTCCTGAATTATCTTGATTTTCACCTGCATTTCGCTCACAACACTCAGTGTTACAGAGACCAATAGAGCTATAAACTCCAAATTGGCTGTTAAAATGTACACTGCATAATTTACGCTTTATTGACAATTGAAAAGCATTTTATAGCTGTGATTTGTACAGGGAGGGAAATGAACAATGAAGACTAAATGAAAAAATAAAAATTCTGGCAGGCCTTGGTGTTTTGATGTTTTCAGTTAAATTCACCAATTTGGAGTCTTTATTGCTTTGGATAGCTTGAATATTTTAGAATGTGTTATAGAAACAGTTTATTTTACACACCTCCTTTATAGCTAGGATAACTATTTTATTAATCACTGTACACCACATTTTAATGTAAATGGTTCTTTGCAGAAACATGTTTAGATTATTTGCTGTCTATTCTTGCAACAAAGTTGTGGAACAATATTTAATTTCAATGTTTCTTTATTGAAGGTTTTTACAAGAACAAAAAAATAGAAAAGTACAAATAACCAGATCTTGTCATACAGTAAAGCTCATGAGAGTAGTCGTTTGGATAAAGGCGTATAGCTTAGCAGAGTAACCGACGTAGATAAACCGTGTAAACAATATTACGCATTAAGCGCTAGGTAAGAGGTATTGTCTATCCCCCCCCCCCCCCAGACACCCTATCTGGGATCAAACTGTGCCTAGAATGAGAGGAGACAACACACCCCACACATATGTTCCAATGAATTCTATTGGTTTACAATTAACACGTAATAGGTATATAACCCTTTGAAAGGTAGCAGTTGGCTCAACTGCCATCTCAACTGCCATCTTTGACAGCAGACCTGGTACATTAGATATATAGAGAATTTTAATCGCTATAGTTCAACCTTGTACTGCGTGTACGCGAACGGCTTTGATTCAGTCTCTTCACTGTAACCACGGAAGCGACGTCATGACATCACGTCCGGGTTACTCGGCTGCCAATGGCGCAGAATTTAAAAAAGTACACAGTATTCAGAATCGCAGTTTACGGCGATCTGAATACTTTGAAGTGCAAAGGAGGGATTGGGGGTCTTTTAGACCTCCGATCTCTCCATAAAGAGTACCTGTCACCACTTATTACTGTCACAAGGGATGTTTACATTCCTTGTGACAGCAATAAAAGTGATCAAAATTATTATTTTTTTTAAACACACTATTTTTAATTATAAAAATAAATAAGAAAAAAAAATAAAAAAATGTAAAGCGCCCCTGTCCCCGCGAGCTCGCGCAACAAAGAAAACGCATACGGAAGTCGCGCCCGCATATGAAAACGGCATTCAAATCACACATGTGAGGTATTGCCGCGATCGTCAGAGCGAGAGCAATAATTATAGCCATAGATCTCCTCTGTAACTGTAACCTAGTAGCCGTAAAAAAAAATTAAAGCGTCGCCTATGGAGATTTTAAGGTACCGTAGTTTGTCGCCATTCCACGAGTGCGGGCAATTATAAAGCATGACATGTTTGGTATCTATTTACTCTGGGTAACATCATCTTTCACATCATACCAAAAAATTGGACTAACTTTGCTTTTTAATTTTTTTTTAATTCATGAAAGTTTAAAACACAGCTGCGCAAATACTGTGTGACATAAAATATTGCAACGATCGCCATTTTATTCTCTAGATTCTCTGCTAAAAATATATATATAATGTTTGGGGTTTCTAAGTAATTTTCTAGCAAAAAATACGCATTTTAACTTGTAAACACCAAATGTCAGAAATGGGCTTAGTCATGAAAGGGATAAGGTAGGCAATAAACTGACAAGAAAAAGGGATAAAACAGAAACAAACAATAAAAGAATATGTCCGTTAACCAACTGATATAGGAGGGATTATAGTATCAAAATTACCACTTTAGTCAGTGGCACAATGTTTAAATTGAAAGACTTATTTCACAAGAAATCCACAGAAGTTTATATGGTAGACCAAGCATTTCAAGTTAAACATCTAAGCACTGCTGTCTTTACTGAAAATCTCTAGGATACAAAAATGTCTTTATGTCATTTCCTATATACAATATATATATACTTGTTATGCAAAGAATCAAGTCAATCATTTCTAAAAACTCATGTTAATGTTTTTAAATCCTTCTTTTGGTCTATAGCTTTTAACTATATTGGTGCATGGGGCAGCTGTTTCCTTACATTACTTATAAATGCTTTTTCTCCTGCAGGGCACAAAGAACATAACTCTTTTGTAGTATCTCATCCTATGGCTTCTCCGCGTAGAAAGGCTGTAAAAAGAGCATACATGTAGTTCAGGACTAAACTCGATCAAGTGTATCCCCTTCATTCCAAACTTAAATGGCCAATACTGCTTTCCAGTCGACCTTGGGTCAACTCACTAAGGTGCATGAGTTATTTTAACAGTTTTTATATTATCACAAAATAATATCCTCTTTAAAGCTTTCAATTCACAAACAAATACAGCACATTGTTTAACCTAGGAAAAATTTTATTTATCATGATTCAATATTGTATCTCATAAAATTGTATGCTATCTCCACTAGGAATGGCTAACTATTTCTTAATGTTAATATAAACCTCATAGAAAATAGCAGATAATACCAGCAGAAAAGTAATGAACAAACACAATAATAAAATTATATAAATTAAACTCAGTAAAGGCAGTAATTGGTGTAATACAACCTTAAGGGCTTGTTCAAGTGTGTTTCAATACCCTGTGCTTAAACAACACTTTGTAATGATGTAGTAGTGGAATGAGGATGATTATTATTTAGTTATTAGTATAATGTGAGTAATTTCCCACAGCAACCCGATTCTTCCAGAGAGATGCATTTATTGAGACTTCAGACAGAACAAAGTCCATAAGATACTTGCAACAAATGAATCCAACAGAGTAATTATGACATTGAACTACAGTAGCCTTCAGAGTCCCATTTGTTCTAGACAATATCTAGACCTGTGGCCTTCATCTTCATGGAGACTGACAAGACTGATTGCCAGCTTATACACCTTATAAGGGCTGAGCAATTCGATTGGCCATTTCCATTAGGCCTTTGATCTGCTTCTGTCTTTCAGAGTGACAGATAATGACTCCTAGCCGTAAACAGCTGCAGTCATAAACTGCCGCTGATTTGAATTTTTGCATATTAACATCAACATAGCACAGAGTCACTATCTGTCCCCTTTGATATGTGGAATAAATATTCACAAAATGCCTCCTATCACACTACAACTCAACCACACCTCAAAACAGATCATTTCCTCAACATCACTTCCCCTTTGCACACTTGCCCCTAGAAAAACAACACTTCCATGGACATTTATTTAACAAGTATTCTTGATGCTTTTTCAATGCTTCAAAAACAAAACAAAAATAAAAAAACATCATAAATAGTACAGGCACATTACTGAGCAGTGCTTCGTTATTAATAATCAACACATGTCTAGTAAACTGAAAACCAAATGTTGTTAGTAAATATAAACATGCTTGCGTGAATTAACTCTTCTGTGTACACTGTACCAAGTTCTCTAAAATGGCACTGTAGCTAGAAAATGCAAGCACATACAGTCTACTAGTTAAAACAATTTTCTTCTTTCAGGGTGACACTAAAATGAGTGTGCTCTTCAGAAATGTATCCTACACATACAATTAGAGCCCTGCTGAGAACAACTTACAATGTAGATGTTTACCCTAATGACAAGACAGATTTAAAGCCTGACTCCAGGAAACCTGACAACCCTCCCTTGCAATGCAGTTACACCAGTACTGCAAGGGTGAACTGTTCGCACATGCCTGCTACTCCCCTGACAGATGGTGCTTCCCCATGCTCTGGTGGTGGACTGTTCCTCAGCATCCTGATGTGCGACGCAGGACTTGGTTATGTCAGAGGACCTTAGAACACTGGAGCATGGTGGGGAAGAGACTCTGGGGACCGGTCTAGCAGTTCCTGTAGGTGCAGAGGACTGGGTATATAAAGGTGATTTATCGATTTCCCTAGACATAAACATGCAGTGAATCAATTTTAGGTTTCCTTGAGTTCAGATTCATCAGTTTATTCTAAAGATTAAATTTTTTACCTATCCCTTGTAGCTTTTCTCATATATATGCTCTCTTTGTATATTCTATGGCATGCCTCCTGATTTGTCCCACGTGCTTCTCATATTTTTGGGCACTTAGTATATCACTATAAAAATTATTGCCACAGGATACTGCATGGTTTTGGTTTCTATGTCGGACACATCAAAGTGTAATGATTTCAAGTAAGCTTGTTTTGGCTTTGTAGTACAGTAGCCAGGCCATTAATGCCATCCTGACTTAATGTTTGATCTGAACTTCCTTGCAACAGCTAAATGAGAACAGAGTGGCTGGTACTAGTGCATTATCAGTATTCCTCACTTGTACAAAGCCCATGTAGGTCCAGGTTAAGAAAGTCAAGCAGCTTCTGGTTTTATTTTTTTTATTTTTTTTCACTTAAGTTTTTTATTTTCATCAGCAAAAAGTCATTACAGAATCATAAATATTAAAGATGATTACAATTGACTTCACATAAATCTCAGGTATTAATGCCATAGAAACTTGGACAAATTATCACCTTAAAAACCATTACTGACAGTATTTAAACAAAATCATCTTGGTCGTGTATATAATCAAGTAATCTTATAAACTAATAATAACTTACATTAAGAAAATCTAGTTCCCACAAGAATAAACGCTTCTGGTTTTATTTTATAACATTTTTAAAGTGTATGTATACCCTGCGATAAATGCATCTTATTTGCTCCCTTTCTGCCTTTTAAATATACAACTGAAAGTGTTATGTCCTGTACACACGATTGGATTTCCGATGGAATAAAATCCGATGGAATTTTTCATCGGAATTCCGATAAAGCTGACTTCCATCAGTCTTGCATACACACCATCAGACAAAATTCCGAACGTCCAAAATGCCGTGACGTACAACACATACGACGGCACTATAAATGGGAAGTTCAAATCCAATGGCGCCACCCTTTGGACTGTATTTGCTGATTTCCTTATCGGAAAAGCCGATTGTGTGTACAAGGGCATTAGATAAGTGCAAAACTGATGATTCTGTCAGAAATCTTGTAAGCTCATAACTTCCAGTGCATTCTGTCTGTGTTGCACTTTTTATGAGTTAGAACTTTTCCCAACTAATAAAGAGAAAAGAGCCTTAAAAAAGAAATGCAGTCACTATATCTTAAAACCGTTAAGCTGAAATATATTGCATTTTGTTAAGTTTCACTATATTGTAAAATGGAATAAGTAGTAGATAACATAGACATACAATCTAAAAATGTACCCATGTAAGGGGGGGGGGGTTCTTCACTGAAAATTTACTTTTTTGTATTGCACTGTACAAATGATTAACCACTTGCCGACTGCCAGCAGTAGATTTACTGTTGGTGGGTGGATCCCACAGGCACCGTGATGTACCTATAAATCATGGTGCTCATGCACACTGCCTGTCTCCCCCTCGGCATGCAGCTGCATGCTCTGCAGCTTCTGTGTCCACTGGACACAGCGGATTGTGATGCACAGTATCGGGCCACTGTGAGCAGCCAAGATACCACATGACTGCTATGCAAACACATGCCACATAGTAAACAAGAGTCATGCATGGAATCCATGCATAACATCATCGTTTACTACTTTGTGATTTTTGATTGGTCACCAGTGATCACATTGTACCTGGCCCAATCACAGCACCCTGTACCATGTGATGTGTGAAGGCCAATCACAGAATCACAATAATAAATAATAAGTCATAAATGAAATCCATTAATGACAGTTCAAATGATTGCTGTTACAGTGATCATCACTGTAACAAGCAATCACAGTGTAAAGAAAAAAATCATTGATCACTCCCACAATGGTGATACTGAACTGATACTGATACTGATGAGAGTATGTAAAAAATGTTTTAAAAAATTAAAAAATTAAGTTTGAATAATAATTTTTTATATTTTTTTTTACATTGTGTCACCAGTCAGTATCCCTGATCACCACCACACCAGTTGTATGATGATGCTCTACTGCAATGGTGACAGTATGTAAACATTTTCTTAATTTATTAAATTTCAACAAAATTGTGACAAAAAATTACAACTTCAAAAAACATTGCCATGCCTCTTACTAAATACCTTGGACTGTCTACTTTCCAAAAAGTAGTCATTTGGGGGGTATTTGTTCTGTCCTCAAGAAATTAGGCAGTTGGTACACCAGGAATTTTTTAAATACTGTACATACAATTTCAAATACTCCATAATTTTCACACAGACTAAATAGTATACACTAAGTTGGGTTATTTTATCAAAGAAATGTAGCAGAATACATTATGGGCTAAATTTATGAAGTGAGATTGTTTGCAAAAATGTTATAACAGAAACTAAGAAAAAGGTGTTTTTTTTTCTCAAAATGTTCAGTATTTTTTCATAACTATAGCAAAAAATTTAAAACCCAATGGTGATTAAATACCACCAAAAGAAAGCTCTATTTGTGTAAACATGTTTTTATAAATATAATTTAGGTACAGTGTTGCATGACAGAGCAATTGCTGGTTAAAGTAGCACAGTGCTTCTTTCTGTTAAAAAAAAGTAGCACAGTGCTGAATAGCAAACAATGCCCTGGTCATGAAAAATGCCTGGGTCATTCCCGAGGTCAAGTGTTTAATTTGGATCTTAGATATATACAGATTTTATTTACTGGCTTTAATGTATGTTTTGTAATGTGAATAGTATATCTATAAATTATACTGCTTAAAGTCCATTATGGTCTAAAATGTTTGTTCCTACTCTATTATGTCTAGTGTTTCCACATTTTTACTATATACTGTACATTGCTGTTTATATGCAATGCATATTGGAGAGCATATATAAAAAATGTAGTATGCAGAGACGGTTTGTTGAATTTATTTTTAAAGATGTACTTGGGATCCCTTAATGTTGCAGTAATTATTCTAATGAAAAGTTGTATTCTGCAAGATTAGTTCGAGGAATTCAGTAATAAATTGCTTTCTTCCATTAGCAGCTAATATGACCTATAAAATCTAAAGCTTTCTAGGAATATCTACTGTACACTGGCAAATTACTTTCAGATGGTGTTTTTCCAGTGTTATAGCTTTTTCTTAGAAATGGTGTCTTAAAGATGCTCATGTTGAGATGACCCTGGCTTAATGAGGCACATTAAACACTAGTAAATACATATTTTCTCTCATTGATGGAAATAATTTTCTGCATCTCTGCAAACAATTTCATGATTTTTTTTCCCTGGTGTAGAAGCTAATATTTACCCTGATCTGCAAAAATTTTTTTATTAACGCATGAATGAATGATTTTTACCAATAAATTTAATTTATAACAAAATATTATTTTCTTTCTTTCAAATATTTACCGCAATTGGACTTTTGACGATGCTCAATGATCCACACAACAAAGTTAATTTAAAAAATATACAAATTATATTTAAACCATATAAATCCTGTAAAACCACTATACAATAAAAACCCTTCCTGTACATTACATTCTCTATTATTAGAGATGCATAACATAGCATGTTTTGCAGGAAATGATTGCTTCTTCAGGAGAGAGGGAGACATAACAGATCTGCAATTAAGCATAGAATTATGAATAGTACATTACATACTGTATCCACACAAAATTGAAAAAAAAAATAAGCAAATGAGATGTTAGTGCTATTAAAAGTGAAAGGCCCTTTCTCAAAATAGAAGCCCTATCCCTCCGTGGTAACTCACTAAAGTGAACACATACGTAAATTGCTGACGCATATGTAAACGGTGTTCTCATTACACATGTAAGGTATCGTGGGGAATGTTGTAGTGAGATCAATAATTCCAGCACTAAACCTCCTTTGTAACTCTACACAGGTAGCCTGAAACATTTTTAAAGCATCGCCTATGGAGATTTTGGTGATCGTTTAAGGCTTTTGGTGATGGTTGTGTTTGTATTTTTTATGACGTAATTGTAGCCGTATTAGTGCAATTGTGACAGAGAAAATAAAGTACTGTCCGTGATACTTTTTTTATTTGCACTAAAAATTCTATGTTAGTGCAAATAAAAAAAGTATCACGGACAGTACTTTATTTTATTTTTTATGACATATTTCTATATGGTCATCCATTTTTTTTAAATTGGTATTTAATAAAATGTACTGTTTTTCTAATATTGGTTCTGGTTCATGCTACATTAGTCTCTTGAAGTAACCGCTTTTTTGGTGGGGATTCTTTTTCCCCCCTTCTCCCTTGTAGATATTTATTTTGGTTACATGAGACTACATTAACTAATGTGTGTTCAGACACAAGATTTATAATTGCTCCTTTTGAAATTGTATGTTTGGAATACGTATGCAATCATATTCAAGTGTATGTGGTTTTTGTTCAGTAAAGTCTATTTATTCCAAAATCAAATGCTAAATGCAAATTAAATCTTGTAAATGACCTTTAACAGTTCTGAGAATGATCTCAGAATTCTCATTAAAATTTTCCTAAGATTTTTCCTAAGAATGTTTGTTTAAAATCCATTTATGGTCAGCTTGAGTATTAGTGTTAGGGTTTCTGCTAAAGTAAAGGATTTGAACTAGGTAACTTGCCAGAGAAGTAAATTGGTTTTAGCTGCTCAGAGGCTAACAAGATGGCAGAGGAAGGCCTATTGTGAATGGGATGCAGTAGTATCATGCTACAATATTTTGCAATATACTTACAACATGGAAATAAGATACATGTGGCTAACCTTTGGAGTGTATGTTGGACGTGTCAGTGGTGTCAAAATGTATTTTTTTAACAAAATAAAATATGGCCGTCTGAAAATGGTATATGTTTCAAGTGCATTGTTGGAATAGGGACTATTATCTAAAATATTGTGGAAGGTTGACATTGAAAACGTATGCCAAGGGCTTTTGCACTTTGTGCTCAAGGAACAAATCTGTTTTGTAGAGACCATTGAGATATACAGTTGCAAAAAAAAGTATGTGAACCCTTTTGGAATGATATGGATTTCTGCACAAATTGGTCTTAAAATGTGATCTGATCTTCATCTAAGTCACAACAATAGACAATCACAGTCTGCTTAAACTAATAACACACAAATAATTAAATGTTACCATGTTTTTATTGAACACACCATGTAAACATTCACAGTGCAGGTTGAAAAAGTATGTGAACTCTTGGATTTAATAACTGGTTGAGCCTCCTTTGGCAGCAATAACTTCAACCAAACGTTTCCTGTAGTTGCAAATCAGATGTGCACAACGGTCAGGAGTAATTCTTGACCATTCCTCTTTACAGAACTGTTTCAGTTCAGCAATATTCTTGGGATGTCTGGTGTGAATCGCTTTCTTGAGGTCATGCCACAGCATCTCAATCGGGTTGAGGTCAGGACTCTGACTGTGCCACTCCAGAAGGCATATTTTCTTCTGTTTAAGCCATTCTGTTGTTGATTTACTTCTATGCTTTGGGTTGTTGTCCTGTTGCAACACCCATCTTCTGTTGAGCTTCAGCTGGTGGACAGATGGCCTTAAGTTCTACTGCAAAATGTCTTGATAAACTTGGGAATTCATTTTTCCTTCGATGATCGCAATCCGTCCAGGCCCTGACGCAGCAAAGCAGCCCCAAACCATGATGCCACCACCACCATACTTCACAGTTGGGATGAGGTTTTGATGTTGGTGTGCTGTGCCTCTTTTTCTCCACACATAGTGTTGTGTATTTCTTCCAAACAACTCAACTTTAGTTTCATCTGTCCACAGAATATTTTGCCAGTATTGCTGTGGAACATCCAGGTGCTCTTGTGCAAACTGTAAACGTGCAGCAATGTTTTTTTTGGACAGCAGTGGCTTCTTCTGTGGTATCCTCCCATGAAATCCATTCTTGTTTAGTGTTTTATGTATCGTAGATTTGCTAACAGTGATGTTAGCATATGCCAGAGACTTTTGTAAGTCTTTAGCTGACACTCTAGGATTCTTCTTCAGCTCATTGAGCAGTCTGTGCTGTGCTCTTGCAGTCATCTTTACAGGACGCCCACTCCTAGGGAGAGTAGCAGCAGTGCTGAACTTTCTCCATTTATAGACAATTTGTCTTACCATGGACTGATGAACAGCAAGGCTTTTGGAGATACTTTTATAACCCTTTCCATCTTTTCGCAAGTCAACAATTCTTTATCATAGGTCTTCTGAGAGCTCTTTTGTGTGAGGCATCATTCACATCAGGCAATGCTTCTTGTGAAAAGCAAACCCTGAACAGGTGTGTGTTTTTTATAGGGCAGGGCAGCTGTAACCAACACCTACAATCTCATCTCATTGATTGGACTCCAGTTGGCTGACACCTCACTCCAATTAGCGCTTGGAGATCTCATTAGTCTAGGGGTTCACATACTTTTTCCACCTGCACTGTGAATGTTTACATGGTGTGTTCAATAAAAACATGATAACATTTAATTCTTTGTGTGTTATTAGTTTAAGCAGACTGTGATTGTCTATTAGTGTGACTTAGATGAAGATCAAATCACATTTTATGACCAATTTGTGCAGAAATCCATATCATTCCAAAAGGGTTCACATACTTTTTTTTGCAACTGTATCAGAAATCATTTAAGTAGTTATATTCTAGAGCAGGTACAAATCCACAGAAATATAAAGGTTTAATGCTAAATTCTAAGCTAATACAGTATAAACAATGTGATTTAGTCCAGTTATGTATTTATTAATAAAAACATTAAAAGTATTCTACACACATATAGTAGAAGTACCTGGATCTATCCTAAAATTTGATTAGAATTAGTTGGTGGTGCCAGCCAGGGCTGAAACTAGGAGGGGGGCATGGGAAATATGCCCCAGGCACTGCATTGGGAGGGGCACCACCACTGACAGAAGTACTCCTGGACTGCTGTTAGCTCAGCACTGGAAGCGAGTAGTAGAGCGTAGACATGTGCATTCGTTTTCGTCCGAATGCATTTTCGTCCGAATTTCAGCTATTTTCGTTATCGTTTTAACAAACGAAAACGATAGCACAGAATCCGAAAACCGAAAGATCCGACATAAACAAATGCTTTATTTTCGTTTTCGTTGCTACAACAGTTCGATATAGATAGGAGATTCGACGTGACGCTGACAATAACAATCTGTGTCTATCGAACCTGTGGTCGAATGTGCCTAACCTTAACTCTATTAGTCCAAGATTATTCTACATAGGAGAGAAAAGATTCAACATTATAGAGAGAAAAGATTCGACATAGGAGAGAAAGATTCGACATAGGAGAGAAAAGATTTGACATTATAGAGACAAAATATTCGACATAGGAGAGAAAAGATTCGACATAGGAGAGAAAAGATTCGACATAGGAGAGAAAAGATTTGTTATTATAGAGAGAAAAGATTCGACATAGGAGAGAAAAGATTCGACATAGGAGAGAAAAGATTTGTTATTATAGAGAGAAAAGATTCGACATAGGAGAGAAAAGATTCGACATAGGAGAGAAAAGATTTGACATAGGAGAGAAAAGATTCGACATAGGAGAGGAAAGATTTGACATAGGAGAGAAAAGATTCGACATAGGAGAGAAAAGATTTGTTATTATAGAGAGAAAAGATTCGACATAGGAGAGAAAAGATTCGACATAGGAGAGAAAAGATTTGACATAGGAGAGAAAAGATTCGACATAGGAGAGAAAAGATTTGACATAGGAGAGAAAAGATTCGACATTATAGAGAGAAAATATTTGACATAGGAGAGAAAAGATTCGACATAGGAGAGAAAAGATTTGTTATTATAGAGAGAAAAGATTCGACATAGAGAGAAAAGATCACTGCTGGAATTGGGTGGGGGAAGTAAAATAAAAATAAAGTTGATGATGAATGTTATTGGCTGATTGTAACCAAAGAGGAGGAGCAGTAAAATAGCTAGAATGACGAAGATTCGACAAAGCATCGAAAGTTAGAAGATTCGACGGTGCAGCAAAACTGTACGACGCTGCAATCGTACATTTCCGGTCAAATGCATCCGCCCATAGGCTATAGAAGAATTCTAATGTTGGTTGACTAGTAATAGTAATGAATAAATATAATTATTACTAGTCATACAACATTAGAATTCTTCTATAGCTTGTGGGCGGAACATTTGACCGGAAATGTATGATTGCAGTGTCGTACAGTTTCACTGCTCCGTCGAATCTTCTTTGAACATTCGACAGACACCATAAGCCTTCAATGACAGATTCGACCTTAATTAATTCAGATTTTCGGACGAATGCAATTTCTAACGAAAAACGAAATAAGAAAAAACGAATTTCGGGAGTAACTAAATAAATTAATTTTTCGGACGAAAACGAAATTCCGAAACGAAATATTTCAGTGTGCACATGTCTAGTAGAGCGCTGGGAGGATGTGCAGGCTGTGCATATTTGCCAAAAGCCCCACTTTTAACTGCTCATTCCTGGATGTTTTTAACTCGAGCTCCATCCTGAGAACAGAGCAAGCCTCCTTACCTAATGCACAGGCTGTTACAGCTCCCAGCTCCTTTCACCATCCTCCCTCCAAACCTCCGGTGCTTGCAGAGCTATGCATGGAGGACTCAGCTGCTGGAGGGAGGAGAGGGGCATCTTTCACTGCCAGAGAGAGAGAGAGAGAGAGAGAGAGGCACAAGCTGTGTCTATGGAAGGAACAGATAAGTGACTAGCTGCTGTCTTGCACACACAGTGCCCAAGAATCCAGTG
This sequence comes from Rana muscosa, assembly GCA_029206835.1. NCBI lineage: Eukaryota > Metazoa > Chordata > Amphibia > Anura > Ranidae > Rana > Rana muscosa. Next base: position 705,319,158 of record CM055118.1, read on the forward strand.
GTCACAGACATTTCTACAGGTCTGATTTTAAAACAGAAATTGAAAAGCTTCTTTGTGATTTCTTTAGGTGTTTGTAAATGGTAGTGCAGTGGTGAAGGTTGCAGATATCAATGAATATTATTGTCATTAGGTTGCTATTAGAGATGTCATACTGTCATTATTATATTATATATGTATGCCATTATATATATATATATATATATATATAGTCTAACAGAGAAAATCATTAAGAAATGAAGTGGACAGGGATGACCTCATTAGTGTGCTCCTGCGTCTTCATTGTTTTTTCCCTAGATGTTAATAAAATCATATCACTCTCCTGGCTATGAAGCCTGTTAAAGGATATGTGAATTATAAAAATGCAATTATTCTTGCAGGGTACATATTGCAAATACAGTTGTGCTCATAAGTTTACATACCCTGGCAAAATGTATGATTTCTTGGCCATTTTTCAGAGAATATGAATAACACAAAAACATTCCTTTCACTCATGGTTAGTGTTTTGCTGAAGCCATTTATTATCAATCAACTGTGTTTACTCCTTTTAAATCATAATAGCAACAGAAATGACCCAAATGACCCTGATCAAAAGTTTACATACCCTGGTGATTTTGGCCTGATAACATGCACACAAGATGACACAAAAGGATTTGAATGGCTATTAAAAGTAACCATCCTCACCTGTGAACGGTTTGCTTGTAATTAGTGTGTGTGTATACAAGGTCAATGCATTTCTGGACTCCTGACAGACCCTTGCATCTTTCATCCAGTGCTGCACTGACGTTTCTGAATTCTGAGTCATGGGGAAAGCAAAAGAATTGTGAAAGGATCTGCGGGAAAATCTAGTTGAACTGTATAAAACAGGAAAGGGATATAAAAAGATATCCAAGGAATTGAGAATGCCAATCAGCAGTGTTCAAACTCTAATCAAGAAGTGGAAAATGAGAGGTTCTATTGAAACCAAACCATGGTCAGGTAGACCAACTAAAATTTCAGCCACAACTGCCAGAAAAATTGTCTGGGATGCAAATAAAACCCCACAAATAACTTCAGGTGACATACAGGACTCTCTGAAAACATGTGGTGTGGCCTTTTCAAGATGCATCATTGATTGATAATAAATGGCTTCAGCCAAACACTAACCATGAGTGAAAGAAAAGTTTTTGTGTAATCATTCATATTCTCAGAAAAATGGCCAAGAAATCATAAATTCTGCCAGGGTATGTAAACTCATGAGCACAACTGTATGTACAGTATTCAAAGGACTCATTCACATGGGCAAAAAAAATAACACTGCAGAACACTGCATTTAGTTGTGTACAGAGTATAGTTTTGTGCACTTCTAGACACAGCACTATTGAAATCAATGAACCCATACACATAGCTGTGTCTACATGCATAAATGCACATACACATCTATAAATACGTACATTTGTAGTCATTCATTGGATTAAAAGAAGAATTGCACACATCTAAACGCTGTATGCATCTAAATGTGCTCAAACGCAAGAACTTTAGGCATGTATTTTACACATGATATCCTGCTGGCTCTGCCAGCAAGAACCTGCATTCCATGCAGAAAATATTTATATACCTGTGCAAATGAACCATACGAGTAAATTTCAGGCATATCACCAGATTTCAGCTTTAGGATTTGAAAAAAAAACTGATCACTGTCACTACCTATTAGTAAATGGTAATCCTTATGCTTCTGAAAAGATAGGCATTTCTAATTCTTATTTGACAGATATGCAAGGCATGTTTTTAACATATGAAAACATGCTAATCATCCAAATGGCTTGCCATTATCTTTTCTGGATACCATCTTACTCTGCTCTATTATATTTGACAGGGCTGTGACTCGTACCACTGAAAACAATTATGCCTAACATCGGACTGTAAATCATCTTTACCGGAGACTAATCTATCACTAGAGTTTAGTGATTCACACTAATCACTTTGCCTCTGTTTCATAATTCATGACTGGGCTGTCAACCCTACAGTGAATCTTTATAATAACCAAGCCAGTATAATCATAGTAAAAAAAGATAAATATGGGGTACAATTAAAGAATCATAAATTGTGTAAATGTAAAGTGAATAGAATAGATTTGTATTCCACTTGGATCACTTGCTATGTCTGAATTATTATTAACTTTTCCTTTACCAGACTTAACTGTACGCCTGTAAAGGTCCCTCAATGAGTCATTTATGTGATGGTGGAGCTTGCTCAGAATTACGTTGGCAAGTCATGAATTCATAAATGACTGAAGGTCAGTCATTCTGGGCATCCACTGCCACCAGATAAATGGCTCATTCAGAGCCTTTTACAGGCATACAGTTTTAAATATGTATTTTAGAAAGGACCTTGGATACAGGTTTTTCTAGTTTTAGGCAGCTATATGCCACAGACCAAAATGGACCTGTACGTATGAGCCCGTAGGGTACAGTAGTGCTGTGTTTAGATTTATCTAGGAAGGCAGATAATTGCTGTTGCTTTTGGCAACTAATTATTATTATTTTTTTTACTCTTTGTAGTATATTTCTTACCTATGTACCATTTGAGATTATTCACTGAACTCAAACGGCTTGAAATCCAATAAACCTAGATTGTATATAGAGTACGCTGTAATTGTAAATGTAATTATTTACAGTATAACTTTTTTTAATGTATTTCAGATACAGTATATACAGTATATGCATTGCACAATGCAATACAACATGTTTAAATAATGAAGGGCTTATGAACATGTGGGATTAGTTAATGTTTCTATACAGTGGTTTAAGGTAATCACTGTGCTCAGCACAAAATGTGTCAGAATAGAACCGGTTCCTGTTTACTATTTTAATAAAGGAAGAATTGTATTTTTCATCTCAGTGTGCTGCATTCCTGTTGCTGGAATAATTAATTGCTTCAGTGGAAAAGTGTCAAGCCAGTACCTAAAATGTGGTTGTTATGTGAGCCTGATCTCTCCTGGAGTGGCATGTGAAATATTTGATGCTGTTTATGAATCACTTAGCATTCTGGGCATCACCTTTCCATTTGGTGCTGGTGTGTGCCTGACTTTCAGAGCCTTTGCCACTAGCTAAATTAGAGGTTAGTAGGGGAGTCACCTAATGTTCAGGGCCCAATGTCTCAAGCACAATCCTCTTTTGCACCCGAAGGAGTACAAGCTGCAATCTCTTGGAGCACATGATGAAGATCAGGTCTTCCCAAATAAAATATTGATAACGTGAATCCATGGCAGGCCAAGTTGACTAAAAGATTGAGGTGTTTACCTCTGCCAGAAGATGACCTTAGAGACTGCAAAGGTTTATAACTGGATGAATTGGACATTTGTCAAGTTAATTGTCTACTACATATTAGGTATTTACACTATAAGCATGAGCATAGGGTGCATTCATATCTAATGTAAAAAATTAGATTTTTTAAATGCGTCAGTCAATAAATTGTTAATTGTGCCAACTAAGACTCAGAGGTAAATGACTTGCCGCAGTCACGTTGAGGGAATACATTCTTAACATGTACTTTAAACAAAAGAAGCAAATCTTACTGTGTTCTGTTCCCTACTATTAAATGTGTTAACTAAAAGGATGTATTTAAATCCAGCCCAACAGATGGTATTATTGGAATCATGAGCTAGTAGACAGCATGAATTCTTGTTAATTTGCTTAAATAATGTGAGCAAATAAAAATAAAATTACAGTGTCCCATTCTCTAAATTATGCTAAAATAAATGTGAATGGTATGGAAGATGCCCTTTAAATAACAGCAGTCAGCTGTTTAATACAGAACAAAGCTCTAGAAATCTAGTGTGAGTCAGGAGAGGAAGAAAATCAATGATGGTTCTATTTCTTCAAATAATTTGTAATTGCTAGAAAAGAGAGAAACATGAGAATCAAAGCATCACGTCTAATGTGAATCCTTAGCATCAGGAAATTACTGTGAATCAAGATAATTTCCACAATAACTACAAGTGTCTGCTTCTGTATGTACTGTATATATATATATATATATATATATATATATATATATATATATATATACATAAGAGCTAGCTAATCTTCATGCTAGTAGTACTCATCAACCAGATTCACCAAAGATCCAAAATGTAGTATGCCAGGGTTACAGTACATTTATTTTTATTGTTACAGCAAATAACATGCTGTGGCCTGGGAGTTCGCTGAAACTATTGCCTAAAGTTTGCTTGTCTTGTAACAATAAAAATCACATTGGTGCTTCAACCCTGGCTTTCCCTCTTGCTATAAACACCTGATATATTGGACGTGGAGAGCAGTGCTGCCTTCATTCAGAAGCAAAATTACTGCACAGATGCTGCTGCACATTGGATAATATTTTTAAAATACAGTGAAAACTTACTTTCCTAAGTAAGCAGTCTGCATTCCTTTAGTAAATCAGTCTGGAAGCATTCCCTTTTGCTATCTGATATCTTGACTCTACAGTTAAAGGCAAACTCCAACTTTTCAACATGTTACACATTGTTTCAGAACACCCTCCCTACCCCCAGAACACATACCCCCATGTCCTCAATATGGACAGTGAGCTGGAGGAAGAGTCTGCAGTAGCCTGGCATTGCATATACCATGGGTGCTCATCCTGCTGCCCTCCATCTGCTCTGTAACTACAAGTTCCATCATGCCTTTGGGAGTCATGCTTGTAACTGTGAGCAGCTTGCAATGCCTCATGGGACTTGTAGTTCTGAAACAGCTGGAAGGACACAGGTTGAGCACCCATGGCATACACAATCAATGGATCATTTTTAGGCATTTTCTCCCTGCAAAAATATGTGAGTATTACAGTAAGTGAACTTTGCCTTTAAGAAAGGAAGCAGAATGCACACTCTGTAATCACTGAAGTTGCTAATTTGAAAATTATTTTATCTATCTAATATAATGACAATGATGTAGAAGTACATGCATATAAAATGCATACCTCAGAGCATTAAAGTGTGTGTTAACCCATATAACACAAACACTGCCAGCCCCTCTATTACAGCCTGGCATAGCACACTGCATTAGTCTTTTATAAAAAACGAGCATTGTAAATACCTATTTAGAATGATCTTCAGGCCGATTACATGACTCGCGGCCGCTGTATACATCCGATGTATGGCTTCTGCTGGAGGGGCCGAGATCTCCCTCTGACATCAGCCGGGGAAATCACATGGCTGCTCAGCCTCTCCTGCAGTAGCCCTGGAAACCGGCAGAGAGTCACGTGACCGGCCTGAAGATCGCACTAAATCAGTATTTACAAATGCTCGTCTTTAGAAAAGACTAATGCAGTGTGCTATGCCAAGCTATAAAAGAGGGGCTGGCAGGGACCATTTAGAATTTTTTATTATACTAAGGAGAGAGGAGGGCTGCGTATGATGGAGGGACACACTCTGAACATCATGGTGAGTACAGAGAGGGGGATACAGAAAGTGGCAGGTTCAGGCAGGTTTCTTTTTACAGTTTAGAGGGGGGCAGGTTACACAGCACAAGCACAAGGAAATCTATTTTTTGTGGAGGTTAACAAACACTTTAATTACTTAAGGCAAACTCTGTAATAGTAATTCAAAATAACACTAACATACATTAGGCGTTGCATTTCAAATACAAGTGTTCTGCTGGACTAAAACTATAATCTTTTTATGTTTCAGGATTAGAAAAGATTGGAAGAGATTCCAGTTATGAACAAGAAGGAAAAGTTCAGTTTGTAATTGATGCAGTATATTCTATGGCTCATGCTCTCCATAGCATGCACAGGGATTTCTGTCCTAACTATGTGGGACTGTGCCCCAGAATGAAGCCTGTTGATGGGAAAGATCTACTTGCATATATTCGTGCTGTAAACTTTAATGGTAAGTTTATATTAAAAAAAATATATATATTCAAATTTAAACTTGTCATACAAAAGCTATTTGCATGTCAAAAAAATATTTGCAATGGCCACAAGAGCCATGTTAACATATAGGTTGGTCTTTTTTAATTTTAAAGGTAGAAGTTGAATTTCAGTCAAAAAATACTTAAAATTACAATTTACTTGGCAATGAAGGGTCCGATATATAAAAAAGATGAATATGATTATGATGTCATGAAATAAAGAATTTATCAATGAATGTATTTAGAACCATGTTTAGTAAACATGCTGACCTAGGCTATTCTTTTTACATACAGTATAACACCATGTGAATATCATCACAAAAATAATTAAAAATACAATACATTATTATAGGGAAATAATTGATGTTTAACATGCCTTGGTCCCACTGTGCTGCACAGTATACCAGTCTAGATCATGCATTGGAGATTGGTGCTTGGTGACAGAGCAACATATATCTTTTAAGCATATCCCAAATCTTTGAGCCAGTCTGATACTGTATTTGACCACAGGTGTCCCAAGATTGTCAGAGACAGCAAAAATAGAGCGATTACAAATTGCAAATTTTGGGCTTGTGCTGCTCCCTTTGGTTTGCCTTTGTAAGCATAGGCTCATATATGCCTTATTCTTCAAATATATCTATTGTATCTATTGCAGCTTACCAGTTATTAGTTGTGGTGGCTGCATTCATTTAGTTGTTGGGGGGTTATTTGTTTCCTTCCTGTTTTCACTTGGTCATTCTGCCAGTAACACAATTTCTGGTGTCACTCACTGCACTGTAACTATCTATGGAGGAGCAGTGTGGTCACCCTAGGCTGCTTTCATGATTTGATCAACAAACACTCCCTCCAATTCTTCATTACACAGAATGGTGTTCTGTATTTCACAGAAGATAGCTAAGACAGCTGATAACATTGTTTAAGATTTCAGTTCAATGTGCTGAGAATTTTAAGGACACTGGAATTCTGACAAGATGATTAGGTATTTTTCTGCACTTGGATTAAACATACTCAGAGTGAAAAAAAAAGGGAAATCTATTGCAGCCACCACTTCTAATGCCGCGTACACATGACCATTTTTCATGACGAGAAAATGCAATTTTTAAAAATGGTCGTGAACAACGGTCGTGTGTATGCTCCAGAGCATTTTTCTCAACGAGAAAAATGCCCGATTTTTTTTTAGAACCTGCTCTATTTTTTCTCACCGTTTTTCACGTTGTTCTTTTTAACGTCATGAAAAACGGTCGTGTGTATGCTTTTACGAGGGGAAAAAAAACGCGCATGCTCAGAATCAAGTATGAGACGGGAGCGCTCATTCTGGTAAAACTAGCGTTCGTAATGGAGATAGCACATTTGTCACGCTGTACTGGACTGAAAAGCATGAAGACTGAAAAGCGCAAATTGTCTCTCACCAAACTTTATTAACACAAGGATCAGCAAAAGCATCCCAAAGGGGGCGCCATTCGAATGGAACTTCCCCTTTATAGTGCCGTCGTACGTGTTGTACGTCTCCGCATTTTTCTCAAGCGTTTTTTTTTCATGAACGTGTATATGCAAGGCAGGCTTGAGAGGAAAGACGAAAAATCACTTTGATAAAAACTTCGTTTTTTTCCATGACATGAATAACGGTCGTGTGTACGTGGCATAAGGATTGGTAAGCCACAATATTTTCATATAATGTTCTTGTTTCAAATTTACTTTAATGTAATCCTGCAATAACCTTATATCATATACATGTTGTTCTATGTATTTATTGAGTTTTACAAAGTACAAATCACAACAGCAAAAAGGCACTATATCAAATAATAAAATTATCGTACCAAAAAACACTCATGTACACATACCAGGCAACATAATAGAGTGGGTATACAGGTTGTAGTGGATAAGATATCCAAAGGTTATAATCTCAAATATATAATGATGAACGAGGTTGAGAGTTCAGACAGTTCCCACTGAGAGAGGAAACAATGCAGTCAATTGTGTAATATCATATAAATGTTGATATGTTTTCAAAGTGGTCAAAATAGTCAAAATGAATCTATACTTTAAATTATAGATACTTTGCTTAATCAAAACTTCCAATATAAATTGCCATTCTTTACAATTTTAGCTTTTCAGGAGATGAAATGTCTTTTTTTATGCATACTGTGCAGCAGTTGTACTGCAGCAGTGTGAAATGTATCCCTCAGTAACAGAAATAATAGAATACATTATAAATAAACACCTTGATTGATGATCATCAGAAAAGTAAATGAGTGTTCGATTAATATAGTAGAACAGGCCTGAAGAAGTCTTTAAATGGGGTTTAAAACTTCCTGTTCCTTAAGTTGACAAGAATTAGCATTACATAATATATCAATCGATCAATCAATCAAACAAATAAAGTGTAAATTTATGTCATCAAAGTATTTGTAAAGACAGAATTCTTGCACAGTTCTTATCATGGAATATGCTAGAAAAGGCTAATAAACCCACAAACATCAGCAGCAGTGTTTGTCACAATACACTTCATTGACCACAGCTGGCAGCCTTTTTGAAAATGTCCAAGGTCATTTTGAAGTTAGCTTCCAAGTGGAAACTGTTTTTGCTTCAGGTGATATAACTAAGGTACTTGGTTGCTATAGATATACTCCAGGTAGTTTTCAGCATTCAGTTATGAAATGTTCTTTCTTGTAATAATACAGTGTATACTGGCTTTAATTTGATTTAATTGTAAAAGCTAAACTAACTTAAAACACATTTGTGTTATAAATTGGACCTTCCTTTTAAATATATTTTAATATAATTTTTAATAGTTCCGTAATACATAATTATTTCCATTAGATGGACAGTACATAAATTTAATGTGCATAAATAACACAGATTTTTTTATGGTTGTATATTACAATGTATAGTCTACATAAATATTGACAGCCTATAAAGAAAAAAACTGAGCCAGGAAAGACAACTAAATATCCAGTTTCTAAACTTAAAAATATATAAATAAACTTAACATATATAAATTGTAGTAATACACAGAAAAATATTCAGAGAAGAACAAAAAGAAGAGAAGAGTCTTCTACATACGAAAGAATATATTCAGTGTGTATTGCAGGGCTTGTAGTAATGGATCCCTCCTTAGGTGAGTCTCCAGGCCTCCTCCCGAGACAGCAGTACAGTCGCCAGTCTCCTCAATACGCCGATCTGGCATAAAGGTTCTCCCTATTGCTAGGCTGGGAGGTTCGGGACTTTGATAATCCTGTTGCAGAGGATTCCTGATCGCATCCCTAAATTCTTAGATAAAGTTGATCCGTGCATCATCCCGGCTGCTAGGACCAGTGAACAGAACTATCCAGGTGAGCAATACCCACTCAGGCTTGAGTGGAGACTTTGTGCCTTTAGTGGTGCGTGCCTGAACCTTCCCCTATACTTCTCTCATTTCCTGCTTTCTCTACAAGTTCCCACAGCAAGAAAAGGAAAATAAAGCCTTCCTGTTTAGGTTTTACATTGGTGTGGACATTGATTTTTTCTAGAGACTTTCTACACCCTGACAACGGAAGCCTTGGAGGTAGTTTGCATGACCCAAAACAAAACCAGCCGTTCCCTTAAATGGGGGAAAGTGCTATATATATATATATATATATATATATATATATACCGTATATACAAAGGTACAAATGAGAAAACACACATGGCAGGGGAGAGCAAGAAACAGATAGGAAGGGAGAAAACAAAAATGTGATGGGAACAAGGCAGCAGGATACTGGATGCAGGGCAAGAGTAAATGGCTACAGTGTCAGGCAGCAGCACGACAAACAGGATACAAGCAGGATCAGTCAAAACACTAAGGCAAGGAGCAGTAGCAAAGGTGAAACTTAAGTACCTTTCCAGCAGGTGGAGCCAGGTGGACCTGATAGCTGAAAAATGCTGGCTGCTGGGAGACACCTGCTGGTGGACACTAAAATTGCAGCTTTCCTCCCAGAGCACCACAGTACCACCAGCAGGCGAACTTGGTCCTAACACATGAGCTACTCATGCAGGTGACATGAAACCTGGATACATCCCCAAAAGTGACACTGCCAGCACATCACATTTTCATTTCCTCATGCCAGAGTGGGGGGCTTGAATCTCCTTGATAATGGATCCTCTGTGCTTGGTAGATCCCAGCAGATCCTCCGCCACAGTGTACCACTCCATCATCCTGACCAGATGGTCCATTGTCTGGGGATCCCCGTGGCTCACCCAATACTGCAGTTAATTTGGAAGTGCACGCAGGTACTGTTCCATGGCAACATGTTCCATGATTGCTGGTCCTGTTAGCTTCTCTGGTTGTAGCCACTTTGTGGCCCACTGCAACAGGTCGTGCATTTTAAACCACAGTGACTGGCCAGCTATTGCTGATATCTCCAACAATGCATATTGTGTGCATAGACAACCATAGTCACCCCAAGGTAGGCTAAAATCTCTCCCTTGAGTTTTTTTAAATATTTGGCATCAGCTGCCAGCAGGTCATAGAAGGCGTTCTATGGTTCCCCCAATAGGAACCGGGCAATGAGGCTGGCCCACTGGTCCTCAGGCCTTCTCTTTCTCTCATCTGTGAGCTCAAACCTAGTCGGGAAGCCCTCCACATCATCATGTGGAATAATTTTGCAGAAAATGTCAGGCCTTCACTGTCATTGGGTTGCTTGGGACAGCAGACACTTGCTCTTGTCCTAGAGAGAGACTCTGCACCACTTCCTGCAAGGCAATCACTTAAGCAGTTTCTTGCTGGGCTGCAATCTGGTCTCTTACTTTGCTGCAACAGCCTGTGCCAGGGCTTAGCACTGGTGAGTCATTGCCTCCTTATAGCAAGTCTGGGCTTGTACACTCTCCAATGCTAATTGCCTTGCAAGTTCTTCCATGCCACATTCAGAGGTGTTCAGTGCATGTGCGGCTTTGACCCAGGACATGCAAAATTGGTGTTGGACCTTTAAATGTCAGTTCTCACTTCAAATGACTTGAATGGATGGATTGCCCACATCTAAGCACAAATTGCAATATGGGAACTCAAGATCACAAGCCAGCCGCTTGTAACAGCAGTCTTTATTTAACGTGTACAACAGGCAAACACAAACAGCTTCTTTCAGCAAAAAATAGAGCAAACAGTCCATAGTCAGGTATAACAAAAAGCAAATGCTTGGCTCACCAGCCACCAACTTGTTCCCCAACAGGGATACATCCTCACCTGCCTTGGGGTCCCAAAGAGGCAGTTTCCAGCTGGTATGCAGTGTCTCAGCTACAACCAGTCCACCTCTGTGTTTAGTGCTGCATAATTCATTTCATAAACAGCTGCTTAAAGCTTCCTCTTCCTCTTTAAGTCTCTCTTTCCCATCCAAAGGGTTCTCTGAACATCTGAATTTTGGGTCCCAAATGAGATCTGACCAATCCTGAGAGAACTTTAAATGAGTTCTCTTTGAGCAGACTACTCCAGAGCTTCTCACCCTGCAAGGGCGAGAACCCCTGAGTACACAAACTGGATGCCTGTTGTCCCCCTTAAAAGGACCACAACCCAACCAGCAGGGAAATATACCTGCTGTCCAGGACACATTCACAGTCTCTTATACAATATAAAGATTATTACTTCTACGCACTTGGTTAAAACAGTCTATTGGCTTAAAATGGCTTAAAAATTGAAGCAATACATTCTAAAATTATTGTATTATCCTGTAGCGTAAAGATTTGTAATACAGATGGAACACATTATACAGTGGTACTTTTTGCCTATTAATCTGTCTACTTATCTGTTTCCATGAACCTTTTGCCTTCACAGTATAGTGCAGTGTTTGAAAGAATCTTGGATTCCTCAGTAAAAAACAGATATGCTTCCTAGGCTGTAGGCTATTGATCTGCAATTCATAAATCACCTTTTAGGTAGGTCCATTAGTGAGACAATAATAATTACGGTAAGCAATTAATCACCATTACTATCACGCAGTAAGTTAAATGTTAGCTGTTTTGTCTGAATGCTATTAGCTTGGTTTATTATTACAACTCTAAACCTACCCCTTTTTATTTTTTATCCACTCATTTGTCATATGTCTAAACAAGAAGAACAATAGGATAGGATACGTATGCAATCAGATTAGCTTCTGTTTGTGTTAGTCCATATCAAATTTGGAAAGTTTTTATGGTAGACATTGACGTTAATGTGGTACCAATAGTTTTTAAAACTTCAGAAAATATATTCATAGCATGCTAATTTAAGCAAATTGATGTTTATAGAGTTAAGCTATATTTCTCTATTAATCAGAGCCTTGATGAAGAAAAGTTAAGGGAATAATAACCGTATTTAAAAAAGCAGTGTAAAAGGAAGGGTGCAAAGTATTTTAGCCCAAACTACCATTCACAGTTTACTCTTTGGATAATCTTCTAACAGTAATCTGAGTTCTGGCTGGTTGCTTTGAGTACTTAGCATGTATCTATTGTACTTTGTACTACCTTTGGCAAGTATTGTATGTGCATGTACAATAATAGAAAAACATAGTTAGCTGTACAATAACCAACATTCTAACATATTACTTTATTACATAGAACATATTACATATTGTGAAAACTTCTAATTTCTTTATTTATGTGATGCTGTCAATTGCATATATAGGGGGGAGTTTAATAAAGAAATAAGGAATGTTTTTTGATGCTATGGCCCTTTAACCACTTAAGGAGCAAGCCTCTTTTTCAGATATGATGTTTAGAAGTTAAAAACAAGTTTCTTTGTTAGAAAATTATTTAGAACCCCCAAACATTATACTTTTTTTTTCTAACACCCTGGAGAATAATATGGCGGTCATTGCAATACTTTGTCACACCGTATTTGCTTTGTCACACTTTTTTGAATTAACAAATAAGACAACAGTAAAGTTAGACCTATTTTTTTTTTTATTGTGAAAGATAATGTTACGCCAAGTAAACTGATACCCAACATGTCACGCTTCAAAATTGCGCCCGCTCGTGGAATGGCGACAAACTTTTACCCTGTAAAATCTCCATAGGTGACGTTTAACTCAAAGCATGCAACCTATAGAATTTTTTAAAGAGGAGTTCTAGTGCTAGAATTATTGCTCTCGCTCTTCCGATCGCGGCAATACCTCACATGTGTGGTTTTCATATGCGGGCGCTGCTCACGTATGCGTTCGTTGCTCACTTATGCGTTCGCTTCTGCACGCAAGCTCGTCGGGACGGGCGCGTTTACATTTTTTTTTCTTATTTATTTTACCTTTTATTTTTATTTTTTACACTGTTTTTTTTTAAATGTGTCACTTTTATTCCTATTACAAAAATACCTCAGATCTCAGGCCCTTTTAAGAGCTATGGGTGGAAGTGACGTTTTGACGTCGCTTCGGCCCTGCTATGGTATGTAGATGGGTGGGGGCCATCTTCCCCTCACTTTTATCCATACCAAGCAGGATGGAGCACCCGATTGCCTCCCCTGCTACGACGGCTCCGGTAAGAGGCGGAGGGCGCGGGAGAGCGGCGGACCCCTCTCCAGCCGCCGATAACAGTGATCTCGCACTGAATCCGCCGCAGAGACCACCATTATCGTAAACCAGACCGCCCGTTGAAGAGATGGATACCTGGGTTATGGCAGATAGCTGCTGCCATAACAGAGATATCCATCTTCAAAGTGCTGACGTATATATACAGTGGGCGGTCCGGAAATGGTTAAAATGGCCTAAGCCAAATTCAAAAGTCCCTACAGTGTACCATGTTGGTAATTTTACCAACATGTGTGATACTTTTACAATGTACCAAATTAAAAAATAATAACCTTCAGTTCTTAGAAATCAAAACTGGAGGTTATTAAGACCTACTCTAAATTGGTATACAGAGACATACTGAGTGTCTTCCCATGTCTGTGGTGTACCAGAGCAGTATATTTGCTGCTGCTGCTCCCTCCCTTCAGAGTAGACAGACTCCTAACAAAAAATGATGCTGTAATTGGCGAAGCCTGATGGTAAGCTGAGGATCTGCGCACTGCCTGCTTTCAATCACAAGGGGAGTTGACCTGAGGGGAACTAGTGTCTGTAAAAACCCACCACGCTCCAACCCTGGTACAAAATGCCATTCTGCTGCGTTGTGTGTATTACAGCTTCAGCAGCAGAAAGGGAGCTGTACTGAGGCTGGAATGTCTGTATAGACACTCCACAATCAGTAAGATTTCACACTTGGTGCTTGCACTGACATTTGTCATGTGGAGGTGCATTGAAATTCTTAAGAGTATTTTTGACACTCTTTATCAATTCCAGGGATAGTATTGATAACATGCTAACAGAACACAATTATGTTTGTATGAAAAAATATGTTTCTGTTAATACAATACAGTTCAATACTCAATTTAAATGTATTTTAAATAGTGACCAAGTTATAATAATGACTAATACCCATCAGCTACAGTATAATTACAAATTATGATTATCTATTTCTAGGATATTTTCTGTTCAAGGAAAAGTTTAAGGTCGTACACATGTCTTGATGATGTCAATGTCAAAGTGTTTTTGGTGATTAACTGGGTTTTATATAGTAAACTTGTAAAATAGTTTGTCAACTAAGCTTCAGCAGCGCTGTGTGCTGTGAACTGGAATGCTAGGGTTTAAAATTAGAGAGATGATCTCAGAAAACCTTAGGCATTCAGAAAGGCTAATTGTTGTGAAATGATGTTTTCACTTGAAAGAGTGTGAGCTGTTCTGAACCTAACATCCAGCTAACAGTTAGAGATGAGATGCCTTTTTGACTTCTTGACTGTGTGGAATATAACTTAGCATGGGAAATTGCAGTGGAAGTACTATTCCTCTGTGCTATAATTTAAGATACTTGATTATGTCCTAGAAATTCCATAGCTTACATGTGAAGGAAAGTTGATGTTACAATTCCTATTGAAATACAGAAAAACATTATAATACAGGCTCTCCTCACTTAACGACCAGATTTCATTCCAATGACCAGGTTGTTAAACGAATTGGTCGTTAAACGAGTAGCCACAAGTATTCAAACTTTTAAGCATTTTTAACTACTGTACTGTACTCTATTGTGAAAAAAAGGTCTAAACACATAACGCCAGCTCAATACCGTTGTGTTAATTTGCATGAATACAGAACACAAACAAAATCTCTGTACTGTACTATACAATACAATGGGGTACAGCGTGTAGTTTGGGTGGGGAGAGCTGATCATAAGTCGGAGCTGTTGTTAAACAGGTAAGTTGGTAAACAAGGAGTATCTGTATGCCAGTAATATTTCCTTTATGCTCATAATAAAGCTGAACTCCAGGAAACCTAAAAATCCTCCCTTTCAGTGGGAACGTTCCTGAACTGCTAGGGGAAGCTGCTTGTTTATGTCCAAAGGACTTGATAAAGCACTTTTACTCACCTGATTCTCCATCCCTGTAGTCTCATTTGTGCTGCTAGACCAGTATCTGTACTCTGGCAGTCTAAGATACTTTGACATTATCAAGATAGATGCAGGGACCATTACTCTGTATCAAACATGAGGATGCCAAGGAACAGTCCACTGCCAGAATGTGGGGGAGTCCCATCTGCCAGTGGAGTGGGGAATAAGGTAGAAAAAACTTTTCTGTCCCCTAGAAATAAACAAGCAGTTAACCCCTGTAGTGTGGGCACAGCTCCACTGCAAGGGAGGATTTTTAGGTTTCCTGGAGCTGGGCTTTAAGATGAGACAGAATCAATAGTTAACATACTGTACCTTTCAGCCACAGAGGACTTGATGGTGCCTATAAATACATAAAATTGCAATAGCAGTAAATCTGCCCCCTCTTTAAAATGTGTTATTGGCTTGCTGACTATATAACTATTATTCTTGATAAGAACAGTTTTAGAACTTTTTTTAAAGCTAAATTTATCTTTATAAGTGTTGTTTTTCCAAAAATAGGAAAAAACAGCAGGTCAATAGCAAACTGCTCTTTTTAGAAGTAGTGGCTGAAATTAATTAATTTCAATTGATTTTAAACCCCTTCCCTATCCCGAGTTTGAAAGAGACAAAGCAGGTTGTTTTTTTCTTGCAATAAAAATTCTAGTGCATTATCTGACACAATAGCCACAAATATTGTTCAGTGGCTGAAAGTATGTAATCAGCTTGACTAGGCCTTAAGAGTAATAGACAAGGCAGGTGGTATCTTCAAATAAAAATGAGAGTGTATTATTTCAGAGGTCATAGCCATGCATGAGGGACACATACCAAAGCAAAAAAAAATCCTAAAAAATTCAATTTAGTGGGATCAGCGATTTCAGTAATGCTTAAAGTGAAAAATTGAAAAAGATGCCCTTAACCTATTTACATAGTACCCCTTCTCATTCACTAAGAATGAGTAGGAGTACTATGAATGCATTCTGTCATGTTAATATGCAGTTTTTCTTGCTTTTACATGTGAGTATCTCTTGATTTTAAATAAAATAATTGCAGATTCTTACCACACTATAGAGTTCCTCTGCTTTATTCCATATGCTGACTATTCTCTGGCTTAATCTATATGGAGTTTTGAGTAGCTGAGATGCTGGCTATAATAACTTTGGAGAGCCTTGGTAATTATTAGCTTTCTAAGACCTCCTACTACTTGCTGTTTTATTGTACTGAGACTTTATTTTTAAATTTTGTGTTTAAAGAGACAGCGCAACATGCTTTTTCCTTCTTATGTTTGTGGTATTGCTGTATTTAGATACCGGTGAGTGCTTCTGTCTGTTATTATGATTCACTGAGTACTTTTTAATTATATATTTTTTTGCCCTGAGTGCAGTTTTTTCTATTTTTATTAATACCATTAATATACATGACATTCAGCTTACACTGACATGGTAAATGTTCATGTGTTCATTGGAAGCACCCACACAGCTAAGGTTCTGTTCAATATTTTGTTCAGACCAAACCTTAATCTCATCCCTGCTGCTTAGTATGTAAACAAATTGCTTAGGCCTCAATTTTAAGAGGGAGAGATGTGACTGGTTTTTCCATGAAATAACAATAAAAGTGAATAATCCCAGAAGACACAACTCACAAATATTTTACAGTGGCTGTATGGAAGCAGCTTGAATAGGTGGATATATAAAAGGGAGCAACAAGCCAGGTTTTATCTTGATACAATAGAGTGTATTTTCTAAAGACAATAGTCACAAATCATTTTGAGTGCTAGAACACAAACTTGAAGACACTGAGCATGATTTACCCTGCAGTAAACAATACAAATTTAGCAGCTGAGGTACAGCCTTGGAACCATTATTAGGGGCACCTTTACAATGTCAGAGCATATAATTAGGTTACAAACCTAAAGATACAATGTATTTAGAAGGTAGCTTTAGATCTGCAATGTTCCACTTGTATTAGAGGTCCAAAAGTATGGCCACCCAGTAATAACACATACACCGCAGGCAGAAGCTTCAGAGTACAAAAATGCTGTCAGCAGCAGATGTGTAAAAAAGGCCCACATTGCAGAGCTCCATAGACTGGCCCTGGGGATAGCAGTAGATGACACCTGTAGCAGAAGATGATACCTGTGGGTCAATGCCAACTGGTGGAATAGGGAAGCTTCTCCCTCTGCTCCTCTGCAAGCTGTCCCTGGATGTAATTCTCCCTCCATTTCGTTTTACCTCTCCCAAACTTTCTTCCTCCCTCACATCACTGCTTCTTTCTGCTGTCTCATCCCTCTTTGTTCCTGCCACTTTCTTTCTTATCCTAAACATCTAATAATTGTTGCACAGCCTACTGCAGCAAAAATGTATTGTATGCTGAAATAATTCTGCTGACTCCTTGATGCCAGTTTGCACTGCTTTGGTGGAATTAGAAGAAGGGGGCAAAGGGGGGCAGCAGCTAAACAGAAACTAAACACACCAAAAGGTAGAATTTTGGGTATCTGTGTACTGAAAACACTCTAGCAAAATATAGTATGCATAGCACTGTACTAAAGCACTTTGTATGAATGTTCCAATTTATCCAGGTCATGGTATAGCTAGTATTAGTTAGTCAAATCCAACTGGACTTGTTTTGTGATTTTAAAGAAATTTTATATTTTAAGGATTGGAGGTGTAAAAACCACCCTGTTCTAGTTACTAGTTACATTATATCAACTTTGGTGTCAGGACATCTTCGTAGGTGTTAATCTCTTAAGCATCATATATAAAAATTATATTTCTACCTCTTCTGTATGTGACAACTTTCCACAGTCAATGACTCCTAAAGAAGCAGTGAATTCCGGCACCTGCTGAATTTCTAGCAACTGCCACTTTCACCGGCACATAAAGGAATCTCTGGCCACGTAAGCAAAGGGGCAGAAATAACAGTGACATACATCTCTTCCCAAATATAGTCACTGGCCATATTAGGGCAATGACATTGACCAAAATTGCCAGTGGCAATATTTGGTCATGGATGTCACCACTATCCACGACTCATCCCATATATGGCTGATGACTATCATTCATCATAATTGGGTCTATCAGGTTTTTAATGTCATTGAGTCTGTGTGCAGCAGGCATCGTGACAGATAATAGATTTACAATAAGGAGATTTACTTTTTTTTTTTTAGGGCTTGTCTTTATTTATTGGTTGCATTTTTAATATGTATCCCTTACTTGTTCATGTAAGTAGGGGCTGATATCTGGGGCCTCCCCTATTTTTAAAGGGGGCCTCCAAATTCTGATAAGCCCTCTCACTGGCAGGTCCCTATAACCACCAGGCCAGGGTTGTGGGGAAGAGGCTCTAGTACCCCTGTTACCCCCTGGCAAAACACTATTGTCCCCATGTTGATAACATTTAATGCAATATGGCAACCTGAAGGACTTATTTACACATCTGGTGTACAGAATGCCCCCAGAAACATAATTTCCTGTTTGTGTGATTGACTTACTGATTTTCCAAAAAGTCTGCACTAAGATACAAGTCAGATTTTAGACATCCTCTGCAACTAAAATTACATTTTTGGCTAAATACTTCCAAAGGGTTAATCACTTCTAAAGGGATTCAGACGCTGCACATTTTCTTCATTAGAACACTGCATGTGCATGTGCATTAGCTAATTAATAATGAAAAATTCACTCCCACTCAGATTCACTCTACACAATACACTTTTACTTCAGAGGCAGGTAGGAGTCTGCAACAAAGTTTGTTAAAATCCTTGCCAGATGGGATTGCTGAGCAAAAGTGGAGTCACCCTTTAAGCAGTAGAAATATATGATCATTGTGGAAAAATACTGCTAGTGTGTGCAAACTCCTAGGGGACAGACTCATTCATTTCATTGTGGAAGTTCCTGACATGCAGCTGACACAGAAGTCACAAATAGCAAAGCAAATATGCAATAAGCAGAGTTATCCTGTGGAAATAAGTATTATTTTTGCATTCTAATTATCTTTTTGCTCTTCTTCCAAATCTATATTTGTTCATTAGAGTTGACTGTTTATTTATCAATCATTTGAGAGTTTCACCCATACGATGCCCAAAAAAATGTGCATATTTATAAATCAAATGTCATTCAAATATTTAATGCACAGCTGAGATTAATCATGTAAAATATAGGATTTTCTTTCATATATCTCTTTTCATAAGCTTTCCATGGTGCTGAATCGGTGACAGTTTCAGCACTAGGAAAGTTACATTTTGTTTAATGAAAAATGTTAAAAAACAGTGTCATCCCTTTCTATAACCATCCACTACAGCGTTCCAGGCGTGCAAGTTGGTATCCCAATAGCAAATGAGCGACGAACATGCAGCTAGTAATACCATCCCACATTCCCTTCAACACTGGGGGGATGGTGCTTTGAAAGGAAAAATTGGGCCTGTTGTTGATTTGCACTCCTCAAGCCCAATTAACTATCTTTTGGAGTCCCTCAGACCCTCAGTTCATGCAGGTAAAAAAACACATGAAAAATACACACTTCTAATGTTAACTAAGTATACACATGCCCCACGGTATCCTACCAACATTGCTGGTTAAACCCCATTGGAACAATTAGAATTTTCTGGCAATGGCATGGTTTTAAGTGCCCAGTAAATTCTTGTGAAGGCTTTTCCCATGGCATCATTGTCCAAATCTGAACTAATAACAAATATGGTATTGATGTCAAGACATCATTGCCTGTGTTTGGAGTAATGCCAATGACCTCACAAGAAACTCTACCCCCAGAGTTCCCTGGACCCCTAAAACAAGTTTACCAGTGAGGGGGGGGGGGTCAAATACTTTCCTTAAAGTAGAAGTTCACCCAAAACCTAACTTACTCTCAATTTACTCACAGCCACATTCTAAAATGAATCTATCTAGCCCCGTGAAGAAGAAATTGCTATATATACCTTTTCTGATGCCGATCCAGTCCGGTCACCAGCGGCGGATGCTGTGCGCAGAGAGAACCAACAACTGCTGGGAAATGCCTGGGAAGTGACATCACTTATAGAGTTACTATGGGCTTTCATTGTCAGCTGCCTCTCCTGCACACACCTACACACTGAAGCTGCCGCTAATAGCTCAGTGTGGGACCGGACCGGAACAGCTGTAGAAAAGGTATGTATATCAATTTATTCTTTACAGGGCTGGACAGATTTGTTTTAGAATGTGGCTGCGAGTAGGATTCGAGTTCGTTTTTGGCGAACTTCTACTTTCATTTCTCACTCCAAACCAGGGCATAGTTTGAATATTATGCAAAGTGAAAATGGGCACATGCTGGGTAAATAAATTTACATTCACTGAGTGATGAATCAGATTAATAGTCTTGTGAATAACAGATGTTGGGCAAATCTTGTTTAATGAAGTTTTAAACATGGGAGGATATTATTTATTGCAATCTTCAATGGACAAATGTTGCTTGAAGCTCATTTGAAATTAGTAAAAAACAATGTAATAAAGTTAATCTGAAAAACTGAATCTAGGCTTGGGCAAAAACAATGATATATATACCATCTTGTGTGTAATTCTATACCTATTGTTTTTTCAGAACCAAGCAAAACTGTTGCATTCACTCTTGTACATATTTAACCACTTGCTTATTGGGCACTTAAACCCCCCTCCTGCCCAGACCAATTTTCAGCTTTCTGCGCTGTTGCACTAAGAATGACAATTGCGCTGTCATACAACACTGTACCCAAATTACATTTTTATAAAAAAAAAAAAACCACAAATAGGGCTTTCTTTTGGTGGTATTTGATCACCTCTGCGGTTTTTATTTTTTGTTAATAAAAACGTAAAAAGACCGATTTAAAAATAAAAATTATATTTTTTTATATTTTGTTATAAAATTTTGCAAACAGGTAATTTTTCTCCTTCATTGATGTACGCTGATGAGGCTGCACTGATGGGCTGCACTGATAGGTACCGATGGGCTGCACTGATGGGCACCGATGGGCTGCATTGATGGGCACCGATAAGGCGGCACTGGTGGGCACTGATAGGCGGCACTGGTGGGCACTGATAGGTGCAATGGTGGCCACTGATAGGCGGCACTGAGAGGTGGCACTGATGGGTGGCACTGAAGGGCATTGATGGGTGGCAATGGTGGGCTACTGAGAAGTGTCACTAATAGGTGGCACTGATAGCTGACAGTGATGGGCACTGATAGGTGGCAGTGATGGGCACTGATGGTGGCAATAATGGGCACTAATCGGCAATGGTAGGTTACACTGAAAGGCAGCATTGCTAGGTGGCACTGATGAGGCACTGATTGGCACCACTGGTGGGCATTGATAGGTGGAACTTGTGGGCATTGATAGGTGGCACTCGTGGGCATTGATAGGTGGCACTGTTGGCACTGGCAGGTGGCACTGGCAGATGGTATTTGTGGGCACAGATGAGGAAGAATTTCCTCTTCATATTCGGGACCGATGTCCCTTGTACACAAGCTGGTGATCTGTGATCACCCGAGTCTCAGTGACTCGGTGATCACAGCGCACAGCCTGCAGGGGGCGCGTGTTGCGCGTGCAAAGGGGAGGACGTCTATTGACGGCTTCCTGACATTTGGGGTCCACGCTGTGGCCATCATTCGGCTATAGCGTGGGCGCCAAGTGGTTAACCACTTAAGCCCCAAACCATTTGGCTGGCCAAAGACCAGAGCACTTTTTGCGATTCGGCACTGCATCGCTTTAACTGGCAATTGCGACAATTTTAAAAAAAATATATATTTTTTACTTATTGCTATAATAAATATCCCCCAAAAATATATAAATAAACATATTTTTTCCTCAGTTTAGGCCAATACGTATTCTTCTACATATTTTTGGTAAAAAAAATCGCAATAAGCGTTTATTGATTGGTTTGCGCAAAAGTTATAGCATCTACAAAATAGGGGTTACTTTTATGGCATTTTTATTAATATTTTTTTTTTACTAGTAATGGCGGCGATCAGTGATTTTATCGTGACAGCGACATTATGGCGGACACATTGGACACTTTTGGGACCATTCACATTTACACAGCGATCAGTGCTATAAATATGAACTTATTACTGTGTAAATGTGACTGGCATTTACTGTGTAAATGTGACTGGCAGTGAAGGGGTTAACCAGGAGGGGGCACTGAAGGTATTAAGTGTGTCCTAGGGATGTGTTCTAACTGTAGGGGGATGGGCTATGTGTGACATGATACTGATCCCCGCTCCCGATTACAGGGAGCTGTGATCAGTGTCCTGTCACTAGGAAGAATGGGGAAATGCTTGTTTACATCAGCATTTCCCTGTTATTCCTCTCCATGAGACGATCGCGGGTATCCCGCATCCGCACGCGCGCCCACAATGCTGCGTCTTAAAGGCGATGTACAGGTACGTTATTCTGCCTGTACGTGCCATTCTGCTGACATATATCGGCGTGAGCCGGTCGTCAAGCAGTTAAAAATAAAACAATTGGTATTTGCAATGCTGGAACTCATCCGGCTTCACATTGGCAAATGGTTACTCATTATCTTCACAGAACAAAAATGGTGAACTCTAATCTTGACAGACTTTTCACCTCAGAACTTCTCCCGCCTCTGCACTCTTCCTGCAGACTTCTACCTCCAGGACTCTTCACCTCCTGCGCAACACTTCCCTGTCACAGCATTAGACATTCTGTCCCACCATCTTGAACAGGCTAGGTCTCACTTTGAATAATTCCTAGCTGAAACTTCACTTGATGAATAATAGGCCAGGGGCCTGCAGTACCCCTTCTTGATGGCCCTGAACATTTAGTTGGCAAAGTATACTTGACGATGGACTACTGATCCCAGCAAGCCCGACTTGCAAATCCTGAGTCCTCAGACTGCAGCGACTTGACGCAACACCCCACAGTCTCACCTCTGGCTCTGCACCCAGCTCCCCTGGCATGCCTCTTCCAGATCGCCATTGTGCTTCACTCTCCAACTCTGTCCTGAGTCCTTCTTGAAAGATTTACCTGGACTGTGTGGACCTACTGCTCCTCCAGCTCCTGTTCCAGGACACCTCTCCATGACCATTTAAGGAGAGGCTCCCTCCCAGCTCCCGTGCTCCCGAGCTCCTCTACTGAATCCAACCCCCCATAAATGGGGGTATCTCTCCAGCACGCAGTCTAGCACTCCATGTTTCAATTCACTCAGCTGACAACTCCCCCAGCAGGCTGACTGTGAGTATATGTAAGAGGCCTGCCCCCTGCCAATCCTAGTTGGGGATTGGTCAGGGCTCCTCACATGTACTCCATGCCACTCCAACTCTCAGCCCTGCCCCTCCTCCAGAACATTCTCACTGAAAGCACATGTCAGTCACACCCACTGCTACACTAACCACTCCCTGCCCTAAATCAAAAACAAACAGGCCTAGCTCGCAGAATTAGGCCTGTTTAAATTTACCTGCACTGAAAGAACATCAAACACTACACATCTAGCACCTACCTATGGTAGAGGGTGCTACACAAACTTTTAGGAAAACAATATTCTCTAATGAATTTTAGTGTTCACACACACAATATAATACAACATTTTTGGTAAAATAAAAAGTATAATAAAAGAGGACATTACACAGAGTAAATAGATACCTAACATGTCACACTTTAAAATTGCATACACCAGTGGAACGGCGACAAACTACAGTACCTAAATATCTCCATAGGAGAGGCTATAAATGCCTTTACAGGTTACCAGTTTAGAGTTTCACAGGAAGTCTGGTGTTGGAATTATGGATCTTCCTTGATACTTCACATGTTTGCTGCAATCACTATTTACATATGCATACTGGACTTGCGTATGCATTTGCATTTGAGCATGAGCACAGGGAGATGGAGGCACTTTAAAGAAAATGTTTTATAAAATTTATTTTTTACACTGCACTGTCCCTTCTGTATCAACATTATTGCTTTCACAATGGATGAACAACACCCCTTGTAATAGCAATAAGCATGACAGGTCCTCTTGGAGAGATTAGGGGTCTATTAGAAAGCATCTGATCAAACTGAAAACAGTTTGATCAGATGCTTTACAATCCGGGAAAAAGCTGCTAAACAAGAAACTGAAATCAGAAGTGACTAAATCCTTGTCGCTTCCAGTTTCTTACATCAGCACCAGCACAGCAAGAAGTGATGGTACCAGACTCCCCAAGTGCATGGGAGAGCCCAGCAAAGGTGGCAGGCGGCTGCAGGAGGGTGGCTCCCTTTCTGTGCCCTGTGGAGGTTATCGAGCAGCTGTATAGCCACCAGTAGGGATGAGCTTCGAGTTCGAGTCGAACTCATGTTCGACTCGAACATTGCATGTTCGCCCGTTCGCCGAACAGCGAACAAATTGGGGTGTTCGCGGCAAATTCGAAAAATCTATGGGAGAAATCTAAAGTGTTAATTATAAAGGCTTATATGCAAGTTATTGTCCTAAAAAGTGTTTGGGGACCGGGGTCCTGCCCCAGGGGACATGTATCAATGCAAAAAAAAGTTTTAAAAACGGCCGTTTTTTCGGGAGCAGTGATTTTAATAATGCTTAAAATGAAAAAATAAAAGTGAAATATTCCTTTAAATTTCGTACCTGGGGGGTGTGTATGATATGCATGTGAAGTGGCGCATGTTTCCCGTGCTTAGAACTGTCCCTGCAAAAAATGTCATTTTTGAAAGGAAAAAAGTAATTTAAAACTGATTTGCGGCTATTAATGAATTGTCGGCTCCCGGCAATACATACAAAAGTCATTGATAAAAAAAAAAAAAAAGCGTGGGGGTTCCCCAGAATTCAATTACCAGGCCCTTCAGGTCTGGAATGGATATTAAGGGGAACCCCGCCGCAAATTTTAAAAAAAATTGACGTGGGGTTCCCCCAAATATCCATTCCAGGCCCTTCAGATCTGGCATGGATTTTAAGGGGAACTCCACCCCAAATTTTTTAAAAAAATGGCGTGGAGTCCCCCTAAAAATCCATACCAGACCCCTTATCTGAGCACGCAACCTGGCCGGCCGCAGGGGAAAAGGGGGGGACGAGAGAGTGGCCCCCCCTCCCTCCTGAACCGTACCAAGCCACATGCCCTCAACATGGGGAGGATGTCCCCATGTTGATGGGGACAAGGGCCTCATCCCCACAACCCTTGCCTGGTGGTTGTGGGGGTCTGCGGGCGGGGGGCTTATCGGAATCTGGAAGACCCCTTTAACAAAGGGGACCCCCAGATCCCGGCCCCCCCTATGTGAATTGGTAAGGGGTACATTGTACCCCTACCATTTCATGAAGAAAGCGTAAAAAAATGTTTAAAAAAACACACAAACACCTTGAAAAAGTCCTTTATTTAAAAAAAAAACAAAACATTCCAGCGGTGAAATCTAGTGTCCCGCGGCGATCCCGATGTCCAGCGCTGTCCTTCATTGGTTGTGCCTGAGCGGACCTGATGGGGAACTCCCTCTCAGTATTTTAAATGTATAGACCCGCCCCTTCTAAAGTTCCCCATCAGGTCCGCTAAGCGGACCAGATGCGGAACATGTATTACCAAAGTGAGAGCAGTTCCCCATCAGGTCCGCCCCCTCGGTATGTCGGACCCGCCTACATCATTGTCTTGAGCGGGGAACTTCCTTCACTGTGTAATTTAAATTTACATAGTGAAGGAAGTTCCCCGCTCAAGCCAATGACGTAGGCGGGTTCGACATACCGAGGGGGCGGACCTGATGGGGAACTGCTCTCACTTTGGTAATACATGTATAGACCCGCCCCTTCTCATGTTCTGCATCTGGTCCGCTGAGCGGACCTGATGGGGAACTTCAGAAGGGGCGGGTCTATACATTTAAAATACTGAGAGGGAGTTCCCCATCAGGTCCGCTCAGGCACAACCAATGAAGGACAGCGCTGGACATCGGGATCGCCGCGGGACACTGGATTTCACCGCTGGAATGTTTTTTTTTTTTTTTAAATAAAGGACTTTTTCAAGGTGTTTGTGTGTTTTTTTTAAACATTTTTTTACGCTTTCTTCGTGAAATGGTAGGGGTACAATGTACCCCTTACCAATTCACATGGGGGGGCGGGATCTGGGGGTCCCCTTTGTTAAAGGGGTCTTCCAGATTCCGATAAGCCCCCCGCCCGCAGACCCCCACAACCACCGGGCAAGGGTTGTGGGGATGAGGCCCTTGTCCCCATCAACATGGGGACATCCTCCCCATGTTGAGGGCATGTGGCTTGGTACGGTTCAGGAGGGAGGGGGGGCCGCTCTCTCGTCCCCCCCTTTTCCCCTGCGGCCGGCCAGGTTGCATGCTCGGATAAGGGGTCTGGTATGGATTTTTAGGGGGACTCCACGCCATTTTTTTAAAATTTGGGGTGGAGTTCCCCTTAAAATCCATGCCAGATCTGAAGGGCCTGGAATGGATATTTGGGGGAACCCCACGTCAATTTTTTTTTAAATTTGCGGCAAGGTTCCCCTTAATATCCATTCCAGACCTGAAGGGCCTGGTAATTGAATTCTGGGGAACCCCCACGCTTTTTTTTTTTTTTTATCAATGACTTTTGTATGTATTGGCGGGAGCCGACAATTCATTAATAGCCGCGAGTCAGTTTTAAATGAATTTTTTTCTTTCAAAAATGACATTTTTTGCAGGGACAGTTCTAAGCACGGGAAACATGCGCCACTTTACATGCATATCATACACACCCCCCAGGTACGAAATTTAAAGGAATATTTCACTTTTATTTTTTCATTTTAAGCATTATTAAAATCACTGCTCCCGAAAAAAACGGCCGTTTTTAAAACGTCTTTTTGCATTGATACATGTCCCCTGGGGCAGGACCCAGGTCCCCAAACACTTTTTAGGACAATAACTTGCATATCAGCCTTTATAATTAACACTTTAGATTTCGAACGTTCGAGTCCATTGTATTTAATAGGGTTCTAAAGTTTACACGAACATTTTGTCTGTTCGCAGGTTCTGGTGCGAACCGAACAGGGGGGTGTTCGGCTCATCCCTGGCCACCAGCTGTATAGATCACTTCTACAGTAAAGCCCATCACACGCTGAAAAATGTAATACCGGGATGATGTCTGCAGGTACACGCATCATCATGGATGTAACCACTTCAACCCGTGGACATGTGGGTACATCCTAGGGGGAAGAAGTGGTTAAAGGATAAGTTCATTTTGGGTGGAACATGTTCCCAGTTCTGCAGCCGCCGCTCGCTGTCCCACCTCCTTGTGGCAGCAGTACGGGGAGAAGTTTCCTGTACTAGCTACATAGTTACATAGTTAGTGTAGCGGGTATATGCTTTCTATTTTTTTTAATCTGGTGGGGAAAACTGTGATGTATGGTTCCCTGGGGCCCACCAGATGGCGCTGTCACTTTGGGCCCGGGGTTGAGTTATCGTTGCGGTGGCGTACCTCTTTTGGTCTCTCTCAGCGGTTGTATGGTGGGGCGGGGAACCCGCCGTGCTTGCTGGGAGGGGGTATAAAGGGGGCGGCCATTTTTGGTGGAGGGAGTCGAGCCTGGGCACCTTCAGCCTGAGGGCGGTGGTTCTCCTCGGTCCCCTAGGTGTGTATAGGCCTAGAGGACGTTCGGAGGTCGTGTTCCATCCCAGGCACCTTTAGCCTAGGGTGAGGTACTCGGAATGGAGGCCTGGAGCTCAGTGCCCAACACTGAGTTCCGCGAGGGAAGGAGGTCCTAGGGAACCCCGGGAGTGGGTATCCGAATCCGGAAGGCGTAATGGACCGGTGGGAGATATTTACTTGAAGACCCGATGCAGCATATTGCCAGTGACAGGTGAGCCTCCCATCGGAGACCGCCTGGAAGGAAATTCCCCCTCGCTCGGAGATCGCAGCCCACTTTCAGGAAAGAAAGTGGAGAGTTCATTGTGTCTGGGCCTACTCGCATCCACACCTCCTTTTCTGTTCTGTTCTACAAGGGAGTCTAACTGATTGTGTTCATTCAGGAAGAATAAAGGAGTGTTGGACTTTAATGGTGTGGGGCTCATTTTCTGGCAGATTTTGTTCAAGGTAACTCTCATTGGAGGTTCCAGGTGCAGAACACTGACAAGAAGGTAAAACAAGAACTTTGCTTCCACCACACAAACATCTGCGGTGAGGGCTTGGCGTGGTGACCCCGCTCTCTCTCCTCTAAAGTACCCCTAGACAAGAGACAGACGAGCCGATAGAAGAGGGGAGAGAGGAGGCCGCTACATTAGTAAGGTCAAAAAAAGGCACAAGTCCATCTAGTTTAACCAATAAAAATAAAAAAATCATACAATCCCATATACACGATCCTATACCCACAGTTGATCCAGAGGAAGTAAAAAAAAAAACAGAAAAGCATGATCCAATTTTCTACAGCAGGGGGAAAAATTCCTTCCTGATCCCCCGAGAGGCAATCAGATATTCCCTGGATCAACTTTACCTATAAATGTTACTACCTAGTTACAGTATATTAGGTACATTTAGGAAAGAATCCAGGCCTTTTGTAAAGCAATCCACTGAGCTGGCCAGAACCATCTATTGAGGGAGTCTATTACACATTTTCACAGCTCTTACTGTGAAGAAACCTTTCAGTATTTGGAGATGAAATCTCTTGTCCTCTAGACGTAAAGAGTTCCCCTTGTCCTCTGTGATGACCTTAAAGTGAATAACTCAACACCAAGTTCACTATATGGATCCCTTATGTATTTGTACATGTTGATCATATCCCCCCCTAATCTCCTCTTCTCAAGAGAGAATAAATCTTTCCTCATAGCTGAGCTCCTCCATGCTTCTTATCAGTTTAATTGCCTTTCTCTGCACTTCCTCCAGTTCCCCAATATCCTTTTGGAGAACTGGTGCCCAAAACTGAACTGAATATTCCAGATGAGGTTTTACTAATGATTTGTACAGGGGGCAAAATGATATCTCTCTCTCTGGAGTCTATACCTCACTTAATACAAGAAATAACGTAATACAAGAAAGCTATAACTGTTTTAAAAACAGCGTGACCATGCGGGGCTCCGCCCACAAGGCAGTGTCATTCAGATACACAGCCTTGTGTGTTTGAATGAACTACAAGCCCCGACATCCTTAGTGGCTGTCGGCTTGTAGTTCTCAATGAACTACTACGACGCTGTGGAGCGCCGTGGTAGTTCATTAAGTTTTCCTCTCATGGAGTATCGACTTACCTTTACGGGATATACAGGTAAGCCGATACACTGAAAGTGTGCAGGAAACCTGCATGGCATCAGCGATCTACTTATCGCTGGTGCTATATTTTCCAGCCTCCTGCAAAAAAAAAAAAAAATTAGCTTTTTTTTTTTTTATATATATAAAATGAACGGATCCTTTAATTAGATTAGATTTGACTTTTACAGTTCTCTTTTAGATATATTTTATCAGTGAATGAAAAAAAAATACTCTGACCTGCTAACTTACCACCTAAAACAATACAACTATTGCATAAATAAATATACTAAGAAAAGTTTTAATTACCGTAATCCTTTACAGTTATTATGATACATATATTGTTTTTAAAAGTTTAAACACAATGACAAATAATTCTCTTGGGCAGCAATTACTGTGTACAAATTCTTATACAGTTAATTGACATTGTCCATATTACCAGTAATATTACGTAATTGGTGCTTAGGGATTTGAGGTTTTATCAACTATCATTAAAACTGTTCAGGATACAAGAAAAAAGGTAATTATTAACATTTATGAACAGCATATGATTTGGAAATATCTTACACCCATCTTGGAAATAGGTTTACAGTCCATTTGATACCCACCTCTATGGTACTTCAGATTTTTATTAGTTGCAATTGTTAGTTGTTAATTCACTCAGTGTAAATGCTAGACATCTATCTTATGTAGCTTTGCTAACAGGGCGGATATTTGATTTTTTTGGAAAGTAATATGTGTTTTAATACTTTGCTCAGTAGGATTTAAAATACAAAAAATTCACATTAATTGCTACGTACAATTGTGTCCCTGCCACATGCGTAATGGTATACCTGTGTGTCACGTGGCCTGACACAAAGCTTTGTAAGTTAATAAAAGTATAGTTGAAATTTTCAATAGACTATCTTTCAAAAATAGAACAAACTACAATATATAGTATGAGCCAGCAGGTTACAAATCATTGTGTTTTTTTTTTAATGTTATTTATTTCCATTTCAAATGCAAATACGGTACATAAAAAAAAAAAGTGATAGAGCAATTTTTATTTTTAACATAGAGACAAAGAGAGAAGAAGGCGGAAAGGGAAAAAAAGGGGTAAGTGCAGATACACTGCAGTTAATTCCAGGCCTGGGATACTTAAGAAATAGTAATGTACTTCTAATTGCACCATATCTAATACAATGTTATATAATGTTATATAACATCATATAACAGTAGGGATCTATAATGGTATCGTAATACAATCATGTAGTTTTAAACTCAAACCAACAAGCCCATATCGCTGAATGTTTATCGGTTATGCCCTTTACGATATACGTAAATTCTTCTTTAAGACATATATCGTCCACTTTATGTAACCACTGAGTTAGAGATGGTACAGACTTTTGCCTCCAATACATAGGAATCAGAGATTTAGCCGTGTTTAACAAATGCGGGGTTATTGATCTCCTATATCTAAATATTGAGTGTAGGGTCAAATTGAACAATGTCCTTTTGTATTGTGGAGGTCATGTTGATAACTGTCTGCCAATACTTTTGAATAAAGGGGCAAGACCACCAGATATGACCGTGAGTAGCACGCCTTCCACACTCTCTCCAATGTAGAGGGGTGTTTGTAGTGAACATTGCATGTAACATAACAGGCATACAATACCACCTAGAAAGTAATTTATAGTTAACTTCCACTATTCTAGTAGAAAGGGAAGTACATGAGAGAGTTTCAGAATCCTATCTCTTTGTTTATCATTAAGGCTAGATTGTAGATCCATTTCCTAGTGGGTGAGATATTCCGGGTACCCTGGCTCTTGTAAGGACAAAAGAGCTTTCTAGAATAGCGAAATACAATGCTGAGGGGGATCTGTACATCGAAATGTTGCCTCTACTTGATTTAATTCATCTAGTGATCGAATAGGTTGTGGTAAAATGCACACAAAGTGGGATAACTGGCCATATTGACAAATATCCATGTATCTGTATCTTGTGGAGCCACATATTGACTGCTGTAGAGTCCTCTATTACATGATATAGCTGAGGTGTTTCACCTGAGAACCATGATCTAAAACCTTTATCTAAAGAGCCAGGCAAAAAATAGTAATGGTTTAACAGAGGCATCAATGAAGAGTTATATTTCTATGAGTATTAGGAGTGCAGAGAGCCCCATATAGCCAGGGTAGATACCGTCAAGATGCCGAGGGCACCAAAGCTCTATATGTGCGCAGGAGCCATAAGGCGGTTGATAAATTAACGTCTGCCATGGCGTTACCTAGGCGCACCCAAAGCTTGGCGTCCCCACGTATTTCTAATCTGCTATACGTGTTAAGGCTATTGCCTGATAATATAACTTGAAATTAGGAGGAGCTAAACCTCCGGACCCCTTAGTACGGTACAATACGTCACGGGAAATTCTAGAACGCTGACCTTTCCATATGAGATGGGAAACCAAAGATTGAAGGGTAGAGAAAAAAACCTGTGGAGGCTCCAAAGGAAATCATTTGAAAAATAAATAAGATCCGTGGTAAGATATTCATTTTAACAATATTTATTTTTCCCAGCCAGGTATGAGAAATGTGAGACCACCTACGCAGATCAGATTTAACTTCATTCAGAAGAGGAAGATAATTATATTGAAACATATTTGAAAGACGGGCTGTTAGTTTAATTTCACAAGTATTTTAACACTCTAGGTTGCCAGGTGAATGGGAATATTGGACAGAGCATTGTAGCTTCAGTTGAAGGCATGGAAATATTAAGTACCGTATATACTCAAGTATAAGCCGACCGAATATACAGTAAGCTGAGGCACTTAATTTTACCACAAAAAAATGGGAAAACTTATTGACTCAAGTATAAGCCTAGGGTGTCCATCTGCAAGCCTCACTGTGCCTCACTATGCCTCACTTTGCCTCACTGTGTCCATGTGCATGCCTCACTGTGTCCATGCCTCACTGTGCCCATGCCTCACTGTGTCCATGCTTCACTGTGCCCATGCCTTACTGTGCCCATGCTTCACTGTGCCCATGCCTCACTGTGCCCATGCCTCACTGTGTCCATGACTAGACTGACGTTTAACATGGGAGTCTATGGAAGGGGTGCCCGGCTTTGAAAAATCAGTGCTCCCCGGCCATAGGTCCCCCAGACAACAAACTTTGTACACTTGTAGAGGAGATATGGGGCTACATGTGTGCCAAGTTCCGGGTCCCCAAAGTAACCGGATAAATTACAGTTTAACATGGGAGTCTATGGAAGGGGTGCCCGGTAGAGGAAGAGTGGGGCTACATGTGTGCCAAGTTTGGGGTCCAGGCCAGTACCGTAAATGGGCCAATAAGTGAACCGTTTACACATATCCTAAATAACTACATAAAGAAAAAAAATTATTAAATTGACTATCTTAGTATTCAAAGAAAGAAAAAAGAAAAATGGAAATACAGACAATATCATACCCTTTACATTAAGGTGAATATCCGTATAAAGTTTTAATTCTTGAATGATTTCTGGCCTAAGCTATAGTCCATTTTTGGTAAGGAAAAAAAATGCTCAAAGTTCAACGTTCAAGAAACCCAAAAATAATGAAAAAAGAAAAATTGTGAGTAAATTCATTATTATTATTTGTTTCTCTGTCGCTTTTCCTTTTTTTTATAGTAGGCAGGATGCTATTGCCTTAAACCATGAACCGACCAAAAAAAGAAAAAAAGGGGGTTGTTGATCTACTATTGAATGTTGCTCTTAAGTTATATCAATATAGGGCAGATTTCACACATTTTTTTTTTGTGATGATCCCGATGCGCCTTGATGCTTCTTCTTGGTTGGGGTTTTTCTCAAAGCCAAGTCCAGGAAGGAGGAAAACGTAGGTATACTCTCTGACCAGCTTGAAAGTTCTAGTTGATCCACATTCAATCGGAACAAAAATTAGGTAAATCCTCTGGAAATCTGCGACCATTCCTAGTAGCCACAAGCAGGAGGGAAAACCCCACTGATACGTCACATCAGCTGCGTATACGTTTTCTAATAGAGGTGGCAGGGCTCGCCTACGTTCAAGGATTTACCTTGAGATAACTGGGAAGATTTTGATAGGAGTGCCCTCAATTTCAAGAGCTGGTGATCCTTCTCATGAACGTAATGTAACCTGCAAATGACATCGTGGGGTTGATCTGCAGAAAGATTTTGAGGTCTCCGTTTCTGTGTAAGCGATTAAAGCTAATCTGGTTAGTATCAGGTGGACCCATCATGGTATTAAATATTCCCCTTATCTTGTTGGACAGATCCTCCTCTTTGATAGCCTCAGGGATACCCCGCAATCGTAGATTGTTCCTCATAATACTATTTTCAAGATCTTATAGTTTGTACAACATTGTCATGTTTGCCACTGCCATTTGTGTCACCCGCACTTGGAGCTCTTTAATAGCTACCTCATGGGAGTCCTGGTGCAACTCAGTTTCCTCCACCTGAGCAAGTACATGAGAGATGTCTGTTCTGACTGTCAATAGGTCATTTTTGATGGATCCCTCCAGGCTCTGGAGCTCTTGCTTAAGCTCCCGTACCACAAAATACATCCCAGTTTTCTGAGCGTCAGGGCGGTCGGATCCGGAAGACTAGTCCTGAGAACTACGGTGGGTGGGAACTGCCTGTAGGGAAGCCGAGTTGCTTGAATGGCTTGCGTATGCAAAACAGGTCAGCTTGGTTTGCTTGGTCTGCTCAAAAAAAATAATTTAAATCAGTAGCTACACGTACTGCAGTTGCTGGCTTTTAATAAATGGACGAAGCTCGCTCCTCTCTCCTACTGGCCCGGCAGCCAAGGGAGGGAGGAGGGAGGAGGAGGGAGACCCGCGCTGATGTCACAGGCCGCGGCCCAGACTCCCGGAAGTGGGAAAGGATACCTGTCAAAGACCTGTCACAGGATGAACATACTGCACAGAGGATTACTGGGTTGCTGTAGAAATGTTTGGGGTGTCTGGCTGCTAGCGGGTTGATGCATTGTTTGAATACCAAGCCACACACCAGCTAATCATTTAAGACAGCACTCATTCAGTGATTGACTGCAACAGAAGCACACTGAGGGAAAGACATGGCATTGGAGCATGAAACAGGTAAGTGTGACAGTTTTTTTTATTATTTTATTATTTTTAATATTATTTTATTATTTATTATGATTATATGACAGGGTCTCTTTAAGTAACATCACAGTCACCAAAATAGTATTTGATAAACTGTGGTCTATTTTAGAAATGCATAATTTTAACTTTAACCACTGGACCCCCTGGCCAATTGTGACATTTCTCCCATACATGTAAAACTCTGCATTTTTTGCTAGAACATTACATGGACCCCAAGCATTATATATTTTTTTGAGCAAAGGCCCTAGAGAATAAAATGGTGCGTGCTGAATTTTTTTATGTCAAATGACACCAATTTTTTGGAACAAATTACACTTTAATGAATTTCAGTGAACACCAACACAATATAATATCATTTTATTGGGTGTCAAATATAAAACATGATGTTGAGTAAATGTTAACCAAACATGTCACACTTTAAAATTGTGTACATCTGTGGAATGGAGCAACCTCCATAGGCTGTGTTCTCTAACGTTGTTGAGTTAGAGTTAGAGCCTTTACCATTACCACATTTTCAGGAGTTCACAAGCTGTCGCGGTACTCACTCCTGGTGCCTACCTGGATAGTCGTACCTATAGTATTAGTAATATTAAAGCCCCATACACACTATCAGTTTTTCTGCAGGTTTTTGTCTTCAGGTTTACCAAAACCATGTAGTACAAGGGCCTGCCTGGTTGCATATGAATTGAAACTCTTAAGGTTTGACCTCATATTAGATGGTTTTGGTAAAGCTGAAGACAAAAACCTGCAGAAAAACTGATAATGTGTATGGGGCTTTAGACTCACCATAGGACTCTCCCGCAACTCTGGAAACCTCTTTTATTTCCCGGTCGCGGGACTAGTTCTGGGTTTCCAGGAACACTTTATTTATCGCTTACACCAACCGCCCCCTGACACAATGTGAACCCATAAGGGGTGCCAGGAGGGACAACTGAAATAAGTGCCTATACAGGTTTTTCCCCTGTTTGCTTAATATGCAAAAATAGTTTATAAGATGGGGACTAGCCTTGGATGAGTGTTAGTTGCTTATCCAGATTACTTGCTATGTTAAACCAAAGTTATACTCCTATGTGAAATGGTGTTCGCTTGATGTAATGTAAGGTTTTACTTTAAATAAATATTTTGAAAAAAAAAACCTGTATAGGCGACATTTTAAAAGCCCTTACAGGTCACCAATTTAGAGTTACACAGCTTCGAAAATGGATATAACAAAATCCACATCGCGTATGGCTTTGTCACAGAGGTGATGGAGGAAGGGATGTTCCTTCATCTCCTCTGTGAGCAGCTGGCTGAAGCACTTACTGTGGTCTTGGGCTCCCTGTTGGATTGGTAGAGTCCAGGAACATCAGAGGGCAGTGGCAATGGAACCCCTTATAAGCGCTGTAAAAGTGATCGGGCAGCTGAAAAGCTACCTAGATCACTTTTACAAAAAATCTGATCTCTGGCTCCAAAAAAACAGTACAAGGATCATGACTGCAGCTGCACTTGCTTTACAGGACACATGTATATATACGTATGCTGGGCAGTAAGTGGTTAAAAAGCCCTTTTTTCAATTGTAATAAGATGTTTCATTTAATTTAAAAAATTTGCTGTATATAGAGTCTGCATCCAGCTCTCCTTATATTCATTTAATAGTCTCTTCCTGTTTATTACTTTAGCTATATTTTCTAGAACATCAAAGTTGTGCTCTTTGGTACAAATATTTGAAATCATAATTATTTCTCTCCCATATGCTTCTAATGCCTAGCAATCATATGCATGGAAATAAAAATAGAAAACATTTTTGTAGTAAGAGCCTAGGTTAAGAAATGGTCAATTCTGATAATGGCAAAGTTTCTTGTAAGTATGCTGACCTACAGGACAGATTCCTTCACTAAGCTTGCTATATTAAATTCCAGATAAATAAAGGTCTATTCACTTTTGTCGCTGACATATAGACTTAGTTGAATATAATAATATCCCTAACTGGCTGATAGTTCTATGGCATGCTCACATGCGATGCACACATCAATCTCTTGTGTCTTACTGGCTGTAGTAAATCTGCTGTTTTTAATAATTAGTAGCTTAACCTGTAATTTCCTTAATTTTATGATAAAGGGATAACAGATTAGATACAGACAAATGCACATTGATGATATAGCTAGAATTGTACCTTGTCTTTCATAGGTATCTTTATTTGGAAAGTAAAAAAAAAATGTGTCAATAAAATAGCAGATAATAATCTTTAAAATAAAATGTATACTAGTAAGTTTCAGTATGTGATTGCAGGCATTATCACCATTGTTTATATTTTAGCCACACTCTTGGTTGCTTGCAGGTTCGTAATATGGTTTTGAACATACTTTTTTAATTTTTAATGGACTCTGGGGCTGGGGGGAACTTTGTAGAAATAGAATTTGCCCACAGCAATAATATCAAAACAATAAATAAATTTGCCCCTATCGATATGGAGACGGTTGATCGTTCACCCTTAACTTCAGGACCTGTTACCCATAAAACAATTCCTCATGGTACTTCATTTTGAGGCTGACCATTGTGAGACCATCAGTTTTCAGCTTATCACCCAAGTTTCCTGTCAGCCTGGGAATTCCTTGATTTTCCACTCATAATCCCTCCATCAACTGGAAAGTACAGATTCTAAATTTGACATCCCCGTTGCGAAGAATACTGTAGAGAACCCTGTCGAACAAGTTCTTCACCGGTCAAGGAATCACAGGTAGATGCCGGGGCTTACCCTATGATGTGACGGGTGACCCCGCCCCCTCGTACGTCATGGGGGTTTCGTGTGGAGTGGAGACTGGAGGAGACTGCAGCGCTGGATATCGGATCACCGTGGGACATAGAGAACAACGCTGGACAGACTGGATTACATCGCTGGAATGGGTTTTTTACTTTTTATTTTTTTATTTTTAATAAAGGGAAATAAATTTCCCAACTGTGTCTGTGTGTTTTTTACAATTTTTTACACTTCCTTTGTGAAATGGTAGGGGTACAATGTACCCATTACCAATTCAAATAGGGGGCTTCCAGATTCCGATAAGCCCCCTGCCCGCTGACCCCCACAACCACCGGGCAAGGGTTGTGGGGATGAGGCCCTTGTCCCCATCAACATGGGGACATGGTGCTTTGAGGGGTCACAGACCCCCAAAGCATCCTCCCCATGTTGAGGGCATGTGGCCTGGTACGGTTCAGGAGGGGGGACGCTCTCTCGTCCCCCCTCTTTTCCTGCGGCCTGCCAGGATGCGTGCTCAGATAAAGGGTCTGGTATGGATTTTTGGGGGAAACTTCACGCCATTTTTTTTTATTTGGCATGGAGTTCCCCTTAAAATCCATACCAGACCTGAAAGATCTGGTATGGATATTTGGGGGGAACCCCACGTAATTTTTTATTTAAATTTGATGCAGAGTTCCCCTTAATATCCATACCAGACCTGAAGGGCCTGGTAATTGAATTTGGGGGGACCCCCACGCATTTTTTTGCATTTTTTATCAATGACTTTTCTCTGTATTGCCGGGAGCTGACAATTCATTATAGCCGCGAGTGCTTTTAAATTACTTTTCTTCCTTCAGAAATGACACTTTGTGCAGGGACAGTTCTAAGCACGGGAAACAAGCGCTACTTTACAGTAATACTATACAACCCCCCCAGGTACGAAATTGAAAGGAATATTAAAAAAAAATTGTTTCACTTTAAGCATTATTAAAATCACTGCTCCCGAAAAAACTGCAGTTTTTAAAACTTTTTTCTGCATTGATTCATGTCCCCTGGGGCAGGACCCGGGTCCCCAAACATTTTTTATGACAATAACTTGCATATAAGCCTTTAAAATTAGCACTTTAGATTTTGCCCATAGACTTTTACAGGGTGTTCCGCGGCTTTTTGAATTTGCCGCAAACACCCCAAATTGTTCACTGTTCGGCGAACGGGCGAACAGGCAATGTTCAAGTCGAACATGAGTTTGACTCGAACTCGAAGCTCATCCCTACTCATCAGTGCCACATATCAGTGCCACCTATCAGTACACATAAGTGCGGCATATTCGTGCCTGCTCATCGGTGCCACCTAATCAGTGCCCATAAGTGCCGCCTCATCAGTGCCCATAAGTGCCACCTCATCAGTGCCCCTCAGTGCAGCCTAATATTACCCATTAGTGCTGCCTCATCAGCGCCCATCAGTGAAGGAGAAGAATTACTTATTTGCAAAATTTACTGACAGAAACTAATGCCGCGTACACACGATCGTGATTCACGGCGGTGAAAACACCGCCGTGAATCACGACATGAAATTAAATGAAAAATGAGGGAACGGCATTTTCCCCCACACACGACCATTTTTCCCGTCATTTTTTTCTTTGTCGAGAAAAACGACCGTCTGTGGGCTCCGCGGCAGTGTCTCCCTATGGGAAAACTGCCGCGGAAAAAAATGATGGAAAAAACTATGAGAAAATTTAGAACATGTTCTAATTTTTCTCGTCATTTTTCCTGCCGTTTTTCTCAACGAGAAAAACGGCATAAAGCCCACAGACGATCGTTTTTCTCGGCGAAAAAAAAAATTTCATTTTTCCCGACGGGAAAAATTATCGTGTGTACGCGGCATAAGAAAAACTAATTTTTTTCAAAATGTTTGGTCTTTTTTTTGGGGGGGGGGGGGTAAAAAACCTAGGAGTCATTAAATACCACCAAAATAAATCTCTATTTGTGTGAAGAAAATGATTAAAAATTCACGTAGTTACAGTGTTCCATGACCGCGCAATTGTCATTCAAAGTGTGACAGCGCTGAAAGCTGAAAAATGGCTTGGGCAGGAAGGGTGGTTAAGTGATGCAATGTAAGTTAATGCATTTTTTCACAGTTTGTCCCCGCTTTGTCCATCTAACTGCACAATAGCTTGCAGCCCTTTGTGTAATTACGTTTCAAGGAACAACTAGAAAGGCAATACATATTTAAAAATATATATATATTTAGGTATGTTGTGTGTCTTGGAATACATAAAGTGGAGTTTTCTCAATTTTGACTGGAAAAGTGAAACCACACTTAAAAGCGTGGATGTTTTTTTTACTTTTTTACCCTGCAGGGTAAAACCATAATGTGCTAGTATGCATTACTAGCTCCCTATATTTTAATATTGGGTAGCGTTACACTTTTTTCGTATTCATAGTTCAATGTCCTATTTAACTCAATTAACAAATACTGTATAATAGGGGTTATATTAAAATGTTGTTAAGTTGTCATAAATAAAAAAATAAAAAATTCTACTGTATTAGGGAATGCATATATTACTACAGTGAACATTAGTCATTAGAAGCTCTTGGTGCAAATCGACATTACTTACATAAAATGTACTGTAATGTGTGCAAATTAAAATGATCTGGTGGAATCGTTTTAATGAAAATGTTGTTACCAAAAGGGATAGATAGTTTAAAAACTGGAACTCAAATTTTGTAGTGGAAATGTAGTTTTCTAAACATTGATTCTGTATGTTTATATTCATGATTTTCAGCTTGTTGCCTGTAAAATGGTGCACTGCATGTAAATAAAAACTGTAGTTTGTGCATTTCCTTTATAAAATTATTTTGCATTAAAATTTAAACACATAACTTAGAGCAATGATGCAGAAACTCAAGCGAGTTGTACACAATCAATATACACAACATAAAAATACCCACTTATTAATAGAAACTTCACTTTTTTGAGATTTGTACAATTAAATAAGTGTTGAACAGTCATTACTTGGTACATAGCTGAAAAAACAGATGGGTGCTAAAATCAACAGATATAAGTATGACAGGGCCTCAAAGTATGAAATTTGCTGTCAGAACATGCAAGGTTTCTGCCATATCTGTATTCACAGAAATCAAAATGCAATGTGTGGCACACCAGTCTTATCAATAGAAGGATTATAGAGAGGAACTACTTTGATGACTTGCCAACATGTCCAGATGGTCTTGTATGTTTCAATGGTTATACTTCACATAGAATTAGTTAGGTTGACAAAAAAGTATCACAAAAATTGATGCATGGGCTATTTGCTGGCAAAAAGAGATGAACCATAGTAAAGTATTTTTTATAATTTCTGTGCAAGCTTTTAATTCAAAGATTACTAATTACTGTCCCATAGTTATTTCTTAGCAGTGCCATATCTGTTAACATAAAGTGCATCAAGGATGATTTTGTCAGTATCCTAGCCACAAATGCATATTGGAGACGTATCCTCTTTCTATCTGTTTATGATGCAATGCAATGAAAATTCAAGTAGAACTTCAGGAACAAGGACATCTTTCACACAAT
Source organism: Rana muscosa (assembly GCA_029206835.1). Taxonomy (NCBI): domain Eukaryota; kingdom Metazoa; phylum Chordata; class Amphibia; order Anura; family Ranidae; genus Rana; species Rana muscosa. Next base: position 705,359,950 of record CM055118.1, read on the forward strand.
CTCAGATTAATCTCAATTTTATTCTAACACATAAACCATCCATTTCCAATAAAATTCAAGACGCAACTACAAATTACTCACAAGATGGCATAGAACGCCTGATAGCTTATACAAGGTGTACTCTAAAAGTTCATCTGTGTGCTGGCATTGTAATCAACACAGGGGTACTTTCTTCCACATGTTTTGGAAATGTCTGATTCACACTTCTTTCTGGTCCACTGTCCAATGGATATGTTACAGAAGGTACAAACACTCACTCTAAAGCCTCATACACACGATCAGACTTCCATCTGACTTTTCCGTGGATTTTGGTCCGAAGGGCGTTGGCTGTGAATTTGTTCTGCATTCACGGCAAAAAAATTTCAGCCAACATTCACCAAATCACGTGGTTTTTCAGCTCTTTATCGCCACCCTTTGCGCAACTTCTGTTATTGTTGTCTGAAGTTTAGCATTGGTTCTGAGCATGCATGTTTGTACTTTGGATTTTAGTCCAATGGACTTGTGTACACACGATCGGATGATCCTCCATCGGACATTTGTTGTCGGAAAGTTTGAGAGCAAGCACAGCGGACATTTGTCCGTTGAAAGACCGACAACAATTGTCCAATGGAGCATACAGACCGTCGGATAGTCCGATAAAACACATCCGTCGGACCGTTGTTGTCGGAAAGTCCGATCGTGTGTATGGACCAATAGACCCCATACACACTATTAGATTTTCTGCAGATTTTTGTTTTCAGATTTACCAATACCATATAATATGAGGCCAAACCTTAATAGTTTCAATTTTTATGCAATCAGGCAGACCCTTGCCCTACATGGTTTTGGTAAATCTGAAGACAAAAATCTGCAGAAAATCTAATGCCGCGTACACACGATCGTTTTTAATGTCATTTAAAAAAACTATGTTTTTCTCGACGTGATTTTTCATGTTTCCTCTCAAGCCTGCCTTGCATACACACGTTCATTAAAAAAACGCTCGAGCAAAGCGCAGTGACGTACAACACGTACGACGGTTCCGTTCGGATGGCGCCACCCTTCATGTTAGTAAAGTTTGTTGAGCGACGATTCGCGCTTTTCAGCCTCGTGCTTTTCAGTCCGTTACAGCGTGACAAATGTGCTATCTCCATTACAAACGCTAGTTTTACCAGAACGAGCGCTCCCGTCTCATACTTGATTCTGAGCATGCGCGTTTTTTTTCCCCTCGTAAAAGCATACACACTACCGTTTTTCACGACGTTAAAAAAAATGACGTGAAAAACGACGTGAAAAAATAGAGCAGGTTCTAATTTTTTTAGGCCATTTTTCACGTCGTTAAAAATGCTCTGGAATTCGTATTGCAATCCTCTCTCATTCGTGTAAGTCCTTCTATCATCCTACCCACCCCTGTGAGGTAACAATAATGCTTGTTTAGCTGGTGCTCCTTCTCCCTCCCCCCCCTCCCCCCGTCTGGAGTTATTGATTTACCATTGAGTTATCAAGTTAATGTTGAGTCGATATGTTAATATGTTACCATACTAAACAGGATTAAGTCAGGTTCTATTCGACTGTGTAACTTTCTCTATATAGCTTAAAGCAGTGTTATATAGATTGACATCACTTGCTTCAGTCGGAACATCTGACATTGTAAAGTATGTATATCCTGACTACCTTTTCCTTTGAAAATAATAAAGAAATATTGAAACTAAAAATGCTCTGGAGCCTACACACGATCGTTTTTAATGCCCATTTTTAAAAATGGCATTTTTAACGGCATGAAAAACGATCGTGTGTATGGGGCATAATAGTGTTTTGGGCCTTACTTCATTTGGCACATGCAGCTAGAGCTTATATCCATGTTTCCTAGAAAGAGCTCTCTCTGCCTATGTCACAATGGTTCTCCTGCATTAACAAAACCATGCAAAAGGTTTACGAAAACCTGGTTTTACTGGAGGTATTTCTGCTCGGATCAACTCCTTTGCAAATATTTTGCAAGTCTGCTGCAAGTTCTGGTTCAGTTATGTTGTGCAAAAGTCATCCCACCACAGGGGTCACTGTGGCTGAATTGTCATGCTGTAGACTTGCAGAGCTCTTGTTGTAGATTCAACATTGCAACTTTGCTATTGCTAGAGACTTGCCACGTAATTTGCTACAAATTGGATAAGTGTCAAAAAGAACTTGTGCTTCAAGTGTTCTGCAAGTGTACAACTTGCCAGTGAAAATGTGCAGCAAGTTAACAGACTTACAATTCAACACTGCCACAAATTTGTGGCAATTTATCCTTGCTATCTGAGATATTGGAGTATCTAATTTCTTTTTTTTTTAAGTGTTTGTTTGTAAAAGGATTATACAGAAAGTCAAAGCATTGCGGATGCAGCCGCTACATTAGCAAAGGAAAAGAACAAAAAGGATTGAGTCTCGCTAAAGAGTAGACATGTGCAATTCGTTTAGTTTCTAATTCGTTTTTCACGAATTTAGAGAAATTAGTTAATTCCAAAATTTCAGAATTTCCGAATTCTAAAATTTCAGAATTTTTGGATTCTCGGATTTCCAAAATTTCGAATTTCCGAATTTCCGAATTTTTCAATTTCCGAATTTTCAGATTTCCGGATTTTTCAATTTACGAATTTTCGGATTTTCGAAATTCCGAATTTCCGAAATTCGGAATTTCGGATTTTCAAATTTTGGAATTTTTGAAATTGCAAAATTCGAAAAACTAAAATTCGAAAATGGGAAATTTGCAAAGTTGAATTTCCAAATTCCGAATTTTTAGAATTTCAGAATTTCCAAAAATCGTTTTATTTGTTTTTTTGAAAATTCGAAAAAATGCGAAAATTTGGAATTCCGAATCTTTGAAAAAAGCAAAAAAAAAAACAAAAACGAAAAAAAAACGAATTTTTCGAATTTTCCGAATTCCCGAAAAAAGCAAAAAAATGAAAACGAAAAAAACGAATTTTTAGAATTTCCTGAATTTCCGAAAAAATGGCAGTACACATGTCTACTAAAGAGGAATGTACAGAACATATCTCAACAAACGTAATGGTAAATATATTAGTGTAAATAAAGTATAAACAGTATACCTGAGTTTAGGCATTTCCCTAACGGAACATTGTGAAAAAGAAAAATAAGACTAACTGGCAATAGTGCTTATAATTGCCTCAATCTATTCGCTGATGTGGAGTTCCATATCTTAATACAGCTGTCCGGAATGTCTATATTTTGCTTGTGTTATTCAGTACAGTTATAATAGTGATGATAAAGGGGGTTGGTGATATTGGTTATAAGAGGTTTCAAAGGGGTAGGGGGTATCATTAATATTCATTGTTGGGGGGAAGGGGTAAAGAAATAGGGCCGGAAGTTCTGAACTACTCTCTTGTCAGCTGTATTTGTGGGTAATTAAGTCATAAGTTTGGCATATTCATCAGTAGTGAAAAAGTGCTGCCAGCAGGACCCTATTTTTCTGAATTTACAAGGAGTATCATTCGCCTGATGTACTGTATAAGTTCCTAAATTTCTGAGGTTTTCTGTATAAGTCTAATCCAGTCTGTAATGGTCGGAGGATCTGAGGAGCGCCATTTGGCGGGTATGCATATATTTGCTGTTTTAACCATATGAATGGCTAGCGAGCGTAGGTATGCAGTTTTCAAAATTTTACACTGGTGTAGCAGAAATTGAACTTGTGAATAATCTAGTGGGAAAGTGGTGATTTAGTTTGTGAGTCGGTGTACTTCTTTCCAAAATGGTTGTATGAGAGGGCAGGAGTATCTTATTTCTTATGGGGCACTAGTTAGATTAGAGTTGCCGCAGTCCTTCTCCTACCTTACAAGTGTACTATGTAGTCACTGCAAATATTAAGTCTTCCGGGTCTTTTTTGTCACTACAGGCTATGGGTATACCTGTCCTTTCTATTCAATGCTGGTTACTGAAAAAAAAAAACAGTTTAATTCATCCCTAACATTACACACATTACACACTTTTGACACTGTGACTGGTAGTTTCAGTTCCCATACAGTGAAGGGATCATGTTGTTTACAGTCTCTTTCATCTCCCCTCATCCATTCACAGATCACCTTGTATTGTGTGAATACAATGTGTACAAGTCTTTTTGGAAATGGGCAAGGGCAGAGGTAGAGGAGAATAAAAAACACTTCACTGGAACTTAAAGCAGACCTTCAGTAATTTTTTCAACTTTCCATCTACTACCCTTGTTGTTTTAACTTTTGATAGTAAAACATTTTTTTTCTGCCAGTAAATACCTTATACAGCCCACTTCCTGTTTCTTGTCTGGTAAAAAGCCTAGGCTTATGACATCATGCACAGCTCTTTATCTAACTCTCATGAGAGTTTACCAGGAAGGGAGAGGGGTGAGTCATAAGAGGGCCAATGAGAGCTGCAGGGCTGCAGAGCAGGAGGTGTGCCTCCTGTGTGTCTGTGTAAATCCAGGAAGTGAACAGGCAGCAGCTTCAGCTGCCCACAGCTAAAATGGTTGCAGCCAGACTCAGCGGAGGGAGATTACTGCAGCATATTTGGCAAGTACAGAATCACAGTATATATAAAATAATATGCAAAGTGGTTGTAGGGAAGCTTCAGGATGGCAAAGATGTTTTTTTATTACAAATTATGTGAGCAGGCTGCAGTACCTCTTTAACTGGAGGACGAGGTCATGTGTAATATTCAGAATTAGTGATTTGTACCAGCAGAGCTCTGGACCTTTAAAAAAAAATCCTGGAGTTTCACTTTGAGGAAGCTAACTCAAGAACATAAATCCCCTTGTTTTTGGTATTCATGCGCTTAATGCATGATAGGATTACATGTTACATACAATATATATATATATATTGTGAGGGGGTTAGCTCGGCAGCGGGTGTGTGTGACCCCCGAGATGGGCTCCCCACACAAAAACAGGCCCAGCAAACGGAGGTTGTGGTTTTCAAAATCAAAAAGGTGCGGTTTATTTTCTATTTACAGTGACAAAAACACAGCAAAGCAAAAGAAACATAAACAAAATAAATCCTGGTCAACTTGACCTCTGACTAAACATACAGGTTTCCTAACTAACGACTGGGATCAGCCTAGTGCTGTCCTAGTCCCTAAGTCCCTGGTTTTAAATGTCCAAGCAAATAGCCACACAGGCTTTGTCTCACCGCACAGGGGTTCACTCTCCCTAGACAGTCCACACAGATCTGGGTCCAGGCATGAGCTAACATCTAATGAAGCTGGGAGTTCTTATAGAGGCCTAAATGAGCTGACAAGCTTCAGCTGGTCTCATCAACTCCCTGTCTGCACGACGCCCCACACTCTCCCTAGAGGTATGAGTCATCCATGAGCCGACTAGCCTCAGCTGGGCTTATACAACTCTCCACCTAGTTGTATAAGTCGGCGTAAAGCCTGAATCTGGGCGAAATATATCTACCCCCCTGGATGCAACCAGGTGACTTTACCTTCCTGCTGTCACATACCCCCCCCCCTCTTGTTTTAACCTCGGGGTTGGAACACCAGCAATCAGGCATTCATGTACTCGAGACAAAGCATCCACATTCCCCATTTGAACGCCAGGGCGATGCTTTACTGTGAAGTTGAATTCCTGGAGGGCCAGGAACCACCTATTCACTCTTCTATTTGTTTCCTTGTTTTGAGCCATCCACTTTAACGGAGCGTGATCCGTAACCATGTCAAAGTGCCTACCTAGCAGGTAGTACCGAAGGGAATCTAGAGCCCACTTCACCGCTAAACACTCCTTTTCAACGGTGGCGTAATTTACCTCATGGGACTTCAACTTCCTGCTGAGGTAAATGACTGGGTGCTCTTCCCCGTTCCAGACCTGGGACAATACTGCTCCTAACCCCACATCTGACGCATCACTTTGTACGACAAAGTCTTTAGAGAAGTCGGGTGAGTACAACACTGGCTGGCTACATAAGGCTTGTTTCAAGAATTGGAATGCTGCCTCAGCCTCGGGGGTCCATTTAATCATGACCGACCCTTTCCCCTTCGTCAGGTTGGTTAGGGGCACAGCCTTAGAAGCAAAGTGGGGAATGAATCGCCGATAATACCCAGCGATTCCCAGAAAGGCTCGTACCTGCTTCTTGCTGTTGGGACGTGGCCAACTCTGGATGGCCTCGACTTTGTTGAGTTGGGGTTTTATTACTCCCCTCCCAATGGTGTACCCAAGATATTTGGCCTCCTCCTGCCCAATGGTACACTTCTTGGGGTTAGCCGTAAACCCCGCTTCCCGAACAGAGTCCAGGACTGCTTGCACTTTTGGCAGATGTGAGGCCCAATCTGTGCTATGGACAATTATGTCATCCAGGTAAGCCGCAGCATACTTCCGATGGGGCCTCAGCATCTGGTCCATTTTCCGCTGGAATGTGGCCGGCGCATTCTGTAACCCGAACGGCATTCTTTTATATTGGAACGCCCCGTCTGGGGTTACAAATGCGGTTTTCTCTTTGGCCGACTTGGCCAGGGGGATTTGCCAATACCCTTTTGTGAGGTCAAGAGTCGTCATGTATCGGGCTGTTCCCAGCCGGTCGATCAACTCATCTATACGTGGCATGGGGTAGGTGTCAAATTTTGTAACTTTGTTCAACTGACGAAAATCGTTACAAAATCGCCAGCTCCCATCCGGTTTAGGCACCAACACAATGGGACTAGACCAATCACTTTGGGACTCCTCTATCACCCCTAAGTTCAGCATTCTCTGTACTTCCTCCCGTATTGCCTCCCGTCGGGCCTCTGGGATCCGATAGGGTTTTAACTTCACCCTTTCACCGGGCGGGGTAATGATGTCATGCTCTACCCCAGATGTTTGTCCCGGCAGCTCAGAGAATACCTCCTTGTTGCGAAGCACAAACTCCTTAACCTCCTGTTGTTGGGGTTGTGACAAGGTGGCTGCTATTCCAACCTCAGGAATCACGCAACCAGTTTGAGCTGGTGACCAAGTGTCTGCGACTAGGGACTCTCTATCCCTCCAGGCTTTCAACAGATTAACGTGATAGATCTGTTCGGGCTTTCGCCTTCCTGGTTGTCTGACCTTGTAATTCACTTCGCTCACTTTTTCCATTATCTCGTAGGGGCCTTGCCATTTGGCAAGGAATTTACTTTCAACCGTAGGGACAAGTACCAGTATCCTATCCCCCGGGGAAAAGGTACGGGTCTTGGCTCCACGGTTGTACACTCTCTGCTGTGCTAACTGCGCTTGGGCCAAATGTTCCTTCACGATGGGCATTACCTGTGCAATTCGGTCTTGCATCAGGGCGACATGCTCAATCACACTCCTGTGGGGAGAACTCTCACTTTCCCAAGTTTCCTTGGCAATATCCAACAGCCCTCTTGGGTGTCTCCCATACAGTAACTCAAAGGGGGAGAATCCCGTAGAGGATTGGGGCACCTCCCTAATAGCAAACATCAGATAAGGAAGTAGACAGTCCCAATCCTTTCCATCTCTATCCACCACTTTCTTCAACATTTGTTTTAGGGTTTTGTTGAACCTTTCAACCAGCCCATCGGTTTGGGGGTGATACACAGATGTACGTAATTGCGTCACTTTGAACAATTTACACAGCTCCTTCATAACCCGGGACATAAAGGGTGTACCTTGGTCCGTAAGCAGTTCTTTACAAATACCCACCCGGCTAAACACAAGAGATAGCTCTTTGGCTATGGTTTTGGCCGAGGTATTTCGGAGAGGGATCGCTTCTGGATAACGGCTGGCATAGTCCATTATAACTAATATGTACTGGTGCCCCCTAGCGGACTTGATTATAGGACCTACCAAATCCATGGCGATCCTCTCAAACGGGACCTCAATGATGGGTAGAGGGACCAGCGGGCTACGGAAATGTGGCATCGGGGCCGACCTCTGACACACAGGGCAGGAGGAACAATAATTTTCTATGTCCTTCATCACCCCCGGCCAATAGAATCTCTGTAATACCCTCTCTCGGGTTTTCTCTGTCCCCAGATGACCTCCAAGAATGTGCCCATGGGCCAACTCCAACACCAACTTCCTGTAAGGTTTGGGCACCACAAGCTGCTCAACGGTTTCTTCTGCCCTTTTTGCCACCCGATACAGTAGGTCCTTCTCTACGCTGAAGTATGGGTAAGTGCAGGTATTATCTGGGTTCACTAACTCGCCATCTATTTTCACTACGTTTTCCCGTGCCTTTATTAGGGCGGGGTCTTTCAACTGTTCTGTGGCAAAGTTTTCCCTGTGAACCTCAAGATCAGAAAACTCCACAGACGGTAGGTTTTCGTCTGAGGAGGTGGGCTCCTCTCCAGTTTCTTGAGTCTCCCCTGCCAATACTGATAAGGGAAATTCCGGAGAGTCCTCACCACTCTCAGGGGAGTTCTGGCTATCACATTCCTGGTACATAGGGGCACCAGTGGGGGCTCAGGATCATCCCACAGTTCCCAGAACTTCGGAAAATCCCTTCCCACAATGGCGTCATGCGGTAACTGAGATACTAAGCCCACTGGATGAGAGAGGGTACCTTTGGGGGTCTCGAAACACACTGTAGTCACTGGATACTCTCGGGTGTCCCCATGCACACAAATAACAGCTACCTTGCTATTCCCAGAGACCTCTGTTTTAACTAACTCAGCCTTTATCAGGGTCACAAGGCTACCTGAATCCAGCAATACCACAACATTTCTACCATTAACACACATTTTGCATAAATGTTTCTCAGTTCCTCGAATGGCAGTGCATGCGACTGTCGCACACAGCGACTGACGTCTGCCCGTCAGAAAGTCACACTGCATGGGTTCCTCCACAACCGGGCAATTGGCTGCAATATGTCCCGCTTGCCGGCAGCGGTAGCAAACGATCCTTCTTGCGGCCTCTTGAGCCGCTGATTTCCCAGGCTGTTCTCGCCAAACTTGGGGTAGAGCTCCCACCCTCTCACTCTCTCCACCCTCACCCCTTGGAATCCTCTTATCCGCCCCTGGGGATGGTCTGGTCTTAGGGTGGAAAGTCCGAGTGTCTCTGGAAGAGGCCGTCAGGTTCTCTGTAGCCAAGTATTTCTCCACACGATCCACAAGACCATCGGCCGTCTCTGGGTCTCCATGGCTTACCCACTTTTGGATGGCAGTAGGAAGAGCTCTCAAAAACCGATCCATTACAACACGTTCCACAATCTTTGGTGCGGACAAAGTCTCTGGCTGTAGCCACTTTCTGCTCAGGTGAATGAGATCATACATTTGAGACCTGGGGGGTTTTCCAAGCTGGAAAGTCCAGTTATGCACACGCTGAGCCCGGACAGCCTGGGTGACACCCAGCCTTGCCAATATTTCAGCTTTTAGCATCACATAGTCTTTTGCTTGGTTAGGCTCTAGGTCATAGTAAGCTTTCTGCGATTCACCAGTTAACAGAGGAGCCACCAGTCCAGCCCACTGCTCCTCAGGCCACTTTTCTCTTTCAGCGGTCCTTTCAAATGTGGTCAAAAATACCTCTGGATCATCCTCTCCAGTCATTTTTGTCAATAAACGACTCACCCCAAAGGACGCGGTATTAGTGGGACGGCTTTCCTCACTGGTCTGCGGACGTTGCTGCATTGCTGCTTCCATCTGTTGTTGTAGTCTCTGCTCTTGCTTCTGCAACAGGTCTATGAAGCGGGCCTCAGATTGCTGCTGGGCTTGTTGCTGAGCCTCCAGACTCTGTTGCAAAGTTGCGTTTGTCTGCTGCTGGGCTGCAAGGCTCTGTTGATGAGCTTGCTGCTGGGCTGCGAAGTTCTGTTGTTGAGCTGCAAGGCTCTTTTGCAAACCTGCATTTGTCTGCTGTTGATTGGCATTTGCTAGAGCCAGCTGCTTCAGTATCTCCTCCATGCTGGCTTAAAAAAAAACTGCCACTGGTTCTCCACCAACTGTGAGGGGGTTAGCTCGGCAGCGGGTGTGTGTGACCCCCGAGATGGGCTCCCCACACAAAAACAGGCCCAGCAAACGGAGGTTGTGGTTTTCAAAATCAAAAAGGTGCGGTTTATTTTCTATTTACAGTGACAAAAACACAGCAAAGCAAAAGAAACATAAACAAAATAAATCCTGGTCAACTTGACCTCTGACTAAACATACAGGTTTCCTAACTAACGACTGGGATCAGCCTAGTGCTGTCCTAGTCCCTAAGTCCCTGGTTTTAAATGTCCAAGCAAATAGCCACACAGGCTTTGTCTCACCGCACAGGGGTTCACTCTCCCTAGACAGTCCACACAGGTCTGGGTCCAGGCATGAGCTAACATCTAATGAAGCTGGGAGTTCTTATAGAGGCCTAAATGAGCTGACAAGCTTCAGCTGGTCTCATCAACTCCCTTGTCTGCACGACGCCCCACACTCTCCCTAGAGGTATGAGTCATCCATGAGCCGACTAGCCTCAGCTGGGCTTATACAACTCTCCACCTAGTTGTATAAGTCGGCGTAAAGCCTGAATCTGGGCGAAATATATCTACCCCCCTGGATGCAACCAGGTGACTTTACCTTCCTGCTGTCACAATATATATATATATATATATATATATATATATATATATATATATATAATTACATTTATCTAACAGCTCATTTCTAAATAAATAGTGAATGAAGAAATCTGAGATAAATTATCTTTCTAAGTTAACATAATTCATGTTTTTATGTCTACTTAAATCAGCTATAAAATATGAAAAAGTAATATTGGCCAGGTTCACCAATTTTGATGCATTAATTTTCCATAATACACTCATCCAACGATGTCTAAGGGCTTATTGTTACCACATAAATCGTCACACTTTGTATTGCATTTGACAGCACAGATAACATGGGATTGATGTGCTGCAGAATTAGTCAATGATCACTTACTGTAGCTTATATTGAATAAATTGAAGCTGTATTTAAATTAAATTCACAATTTTGTTAAGAGGAATTAGAAAAAAAAATGTATTTTGCCTTGCTGAAGACTAGATGATTTAAGTAAACACAACTTTGTCATATTAACAAAGATATATGAATCCTCTGTACTCCTCTATTAAATAAACCCCAATGTGTGGATATGAGAAAAGCCATTATTCATTCACAGGGTGGCGCTAATCTGCATTCTGCTTTACAATTTAACTATCTGTAATCTTTAAAAATGTATCACCCTGTTTTTTAATAGAACATGCACACATGTCCATTGTCAAGTGTTTTTGATGAAAGGGAGCTTTAAAACAGCACTATTTCAAGCATTACAAATGACAACCTAGGCATTCTACACTTTTGCAAAAGTACAACATGCTTCCACTTTTAATAAGCCTGATATGGTAGTTGCAAACTGACTAGAGGCTATGAATGTGAAAAGTGAATGTGTTAAACCTGTGTAGGCTGATCCTATAAATCCATTGAATTGATTATGAAGTGTTGAATGTCCCAATAGAATGAACATAAACAGTGTTTTGTGATTGCACAGACAGCTGCTTTTCTGTTGAGACTTACCACCTGTTGTATCTTTTAGCAAATTTAGTCAAATATTAATAAACTTCATATTGATGTAAAATAAAATAAAAATACACACCCTATTTTTTATAGAAATAAAAACATTATATAACAAAAATAAGCTACTATATACTCTATTTAAAAACATATAAAACTGTATTTATTTTGTTTCTAAACACAGTAAAGGGTTATACTAACATATATAGTTGTTACAAAAAAGTTAAAAAAAACACTGGAATAGTCAGTATGATTTAGTAATTTTGTCTATACCTTGGTCACAATATTTTACTATATGAATAGGTTTTACTTTACAATGAATGGCTGTGGTGAGCTCTTGCTCTCCTGGTTATATATGGTTTTAATACTGGGCGTAGAGCCAAAGACTATTATACTCAGACAGTATTGCTCACTCCAGATTTCAATTTATCTCACTCCATGATTATGCCATCCTCTGGAGTAATGTCCATGCTCTTCAATCACCTTTGCAGATCCTGCATGGAGTTAAATATACAGCTGCACTTCCCACCGATACAAAAATTAGCTTATCTGAGTTTTATCTTCATGCACCATCTGTCCAGATAAAAGAAATGCTTATTTAACTTAAAAACAAGATAGTTTCAAATATGTAGTGCAATACAGGGGAAGAAAAAAATGGAAGCATTTTATTTTTATTGATACCTAGGAGAGATGTCAAACCCTTGCCGACCATGATATAATTTTTAATAAACATTTGTGAGATTAGTGTTAAATAATAATGTGTAATGATATAAAGAAGTAGATTCTCCAGGTAGAAATGTGACACTATATACTGTAAATATGCAGCTCATACCTGTAGATAGGAGAGAGTTACCGCTCAGATGTGACTGGTGACTCATTCACAAGATCCAGAGCCATGGGCGCAGGCAATGCATATGACAATGCAAAAAATCTGAGGAAAACGCTTGGACAGCCGCACTCCAAAAAAGGTTATTTTATTTAAAACAAAAGCACAAATAACATGCCACAGCAAAAAAACAGCAAGTATGAGCTGACGTTTCGCACTGCGAAACGTCAGCTCATACTTGCTGTTTTTTTGCTGTGGCATGTAATTTGTGCTTTTGTTTTAAATAAAAGAACCTTTTTTTTGGAGTGCGGCTGTCCAAGCGTTTTCCTCAGATTTTTTGCATTGTCATACCTGTAGATAAATTTAGCTTGTTTAAATCTTTTAAAACATATCGTCTTTAGTTATTCTGGTTGGCCTGGAAGACAAGATGGTCACCTTAGACAAATTAACAACTTGATTACTAGACTGTATATACACCTTCATTTCCAGGTAGTTTTTCAGTTTCAAGTGCTGTGATAGCTTAACTGACAATGACTTGGTCATGCAACACAGTATAAATGCAAAGTGAAATGAAAATAAACAAGGACGGTGGGTGAACAACAGTCAATACAGAGTATCCCGTGGTTACAAGGATAGTATAAATGTCTCCGCAATAGCTAAGTGCTATAATGAACGGACAAGTAATCCCGGAAAAATATCTCCAATGAGTAAGTCCCTTTCGGAGTAACCACACCATAAATTTGAATGATATGAGTGATCCACAAAATGGTCTCCCAGAACTCTCACCTCAATATGAATGGTAATTCGCATAGATCAAGTAGGTTCAGGGGTGGATCCAGGTGGGGGGCAACAGGGCAATTGCCCCCCCGAGACCATCTGTCACACTCACTTGCTTGCTCTGTTTTTTTTTGCGCCTGATCTCCCGGACTTTGGGGACCCAGCACACATGTAGCCCCATGTCTCCTCTACAAGTGTGCAATGTTTGGTGTTTGGGGGACCTACGGCCGGGGAGCACAGATTTTTTAAAGCCTGGCACCCCTTCCATAGACTCCAATGTTAAACGGTAATTTCTCTGGTAAGTTTGCGGACCCGGTACCGGCCGGTTGTAGGTCCCCTGGACCCCAAACTTGGCACACATGTAGCCCCATGTCTCCTCTACAATTGTGCAAAGGTTGGTGTCTGGGGGACCTATGGCCGGGGAGAACCGATTTTTCAAACCCGGGCACTCCTTCCATAGACTCCCATGTTAAACATCAGTCTAGTCATGGGCACAGTGAAGCATGGGCACAGTGAGGCATGGGCACAGTGAGGCAAAGTGAGGCACAGTGAGGCATGCAGATGGGCACCCTAGGCTTATACTCGAGTCAATACGTTTTCCCAGTTTTTTGGGGTAAACGTAGGTGCCTCGGCTTATATTGGGGTCGGCTTATACTCGAGTATATACAGTACTTGTTCTGAGTCTCTCTCTCAGTTTCTCACATCAGCCGATTAGCGGCGCAGAGAGAGAGACTCGCCTAATGTAGTTACGAGGTGCACTGACACGATACCAGGAGCGGAGGAGGAGGTGGGTGGAGCCTCTTCCCTGCACTCGTTGCTAACGCCTGGGCCGCTTGGTGTCTAGCAATGAGTGACGTCAGTGAGTCACGGTTGGCCACTCTGCGGGCAGGTGCAATATCATGCGGCTCCACAGACGGGTAAGAAAGCGGGTGGGTCCGCTTGTGGCGTGGTTTGTGGGCGGGCGGCACGGTTCGTGGGCAGACCGTGCTGCTCAGTGTGTTGGCAGCGCAGGTGAGAGAGCAGGCTCAGTGTGGCAGCTGGCCAATCAGCTAGCCGGGAGCGGGGGAGCAGAGAGATGCAATCATCTCTCACCGCCCGTGCCTGCCCTGCATTCCTGCAGTGACTTCCGCCCTCACTGTGCAGGCAGCAGAGAGATTACATTATCTCTCTGCTGCCTGACTCTGGGAGTCTGGGACACAGCAAGAGACAACCAAAACTACACCTTAACAGGCAAGTTAGTGACAATTTGCAAGGTGTGGCAGACGACGTGGCAAGTGACAATCCGCAAATTGTGGCAGGTGACGTGGAAAATGACAACCTGCATCTGGTGGCAGGCAAGTGGCAATCAGCAAGGTGTGGCAGGTGACGTGGCAAGTGACAATCCGCAAGGTGTGGCAGGCGACGTGGCAAGTGACAATCCGCAAATTGTGTCAGGTGACATGGCAAATGACAATCTGCATCTGGTGGCAGGCAAGTGACAATCAGCAAGGTGTGGCAGGTGACGTGGTAAGTGACAATCCGCAAGGTGTGGCTAGTGACCATTTGCAAGGTGTGGCAGGTGATGTGGCAAGTGACAATCCACAAGATGTGGCAGGTGACGTGGCAAGTGACAATCCGCAACGTGTGGCAAGTGACACGCTCAGGGCTCCCACTAATTGCAGGCGACGGTGGCTCCCACTGATTCTGCATTGAACTGTTTAATTTTATATTACAATGTAATAATAGAAATAATGCGCTTCAATCATCCTGACACCATAACAACCATGGTGCCGGGATGATTGAAGCGCCGACACCAGCCATTTCCCCATTAAATTTCCCACAAAAAAAACATATTTTTTGGCAGTGCCCCTCCCGAGAAAAGACTCTGGATCCGCTCCTGAGTAGGTTCCTGCCTTGAGCTGAGTAGTCTCCCAGTCCTCTTCTTCTAATCTCTCCGGCTCAGTGGTGGCTGTAGCTGTCAGGGACCGCTGTTCCCGCAGGTGGCCAAATATAACCACTAACCTATCCTCATCCGCTCCACATAGTGGGGCATATAGGTGGGGAAGGAGAGAAGAAGAGGCCTCCAATAGTGTAGTAGGTTAAACAATAAGCATCTTTATTAAAACACTAACTGGGTGGACTCTTACATGTAAAAACTTTAAAATAGGCAAAATGTATAAAATCGCAGTGTTTAAAGAGCCTCCTTACATCACTTCTGGTCTGACGCAGAACGGAAGTGATGTAAGGAGGCACTGGAAACGCTGCGATTTTATACATTTTGCCTATTTTAACGTCCTTGTTTATTCTCATTTATATTGCACGTCTTTTATTATTTTCCTTTAATAGGACTCTTCACTTAGTGATATCACTCCTTAGCGCAAGATCATCTTTTTGCATTTATATTTGTTTTTGTGTATGGTGAACACTATTAGATTTTGCTACTTTTAAGTTTTATATCATCATTTTTTCTGTAGCACTAACATTCACTATCTACTCACAGTAGCGCGAAAGACACATTTACACATTTCATGCAACAAAGTACCCACATGTATTGATAATGATTTATATTTTTTGTATTCAGTATTTTTATTGTTTTTATGGTTAGTCTAACAATAACAACATGCCACTTTAGAGAGATCTATACAAAGCGAGAGAGTATACATTTGTAAAGACTGATGCTTATAACAACAGATAAAATAGGCAAGAAGGAGGCGCATCAGCCTGACAAACAAAAGAAAGAAATTGACATCAAAATAATTGGTAGTATTATCCTGTGTAGGCTACGCAAACTTAAGACCCAAAGTGAAGGTGTGGCTTATTCAAAAGATGTTCCAAAAGAATCATAGAAGTGAAAAGAAAGTAAAGGAATAAGAGAGTAGTAGGAAAAAGGTGGAAAGACAGCTAGGTGGCACCCGCAAACCATCACATGGGCTCCATATGGGACAGACAGATAACCTACAGGAGGAGGTGTTGACCAAAGTTTATTGGGAGCAAATGAATGACCTGGGGTCCCAAACTCAGTGAAATTTTATCATGGTGCCTTGCAATTTAGCGATAAGTTTCTCATTACAGTGGGCAGATTATCATCACAACAGGATATGTAAACAAAACATATCAAGCAAGCACGGGTCTATTTTGCGATGGGTAATAAAGGTGCAGGGAATAGAAAATGCAGGAAAATGTATATTCTGGAATTTGGAGAAAATTTATTGGGTAAGGGGTTCAAGCAGACCTTTCCAAGCACTGCTGGTTAGATTAAAATGTTATATATTTTAGAATTCTTAATTACAGGTTTGTTACTTGTTTCTTTACAGTTGATCCCTAGCGGGGTCTTTCTACATGACACCATCTTTGATGAAAATCACCGGATTCAAACAATGTAACAGGGCTTACTGAAACAAAGCTTTTTGGTTGTCTTCATAGAGGTGATAACAAGCACTATTTCACAGATTTTTATTTTTTACTAGATGTGTATCACTAACCAGGTCATATAAGTCTGTGAAATAATTGGTAGTCTCTTTCTTAGTGAGAAATCATTATCCATCTGTAAAAGTATAATCAGCTTAATAAAAACCTAAAGTTAGATTTAATTTAGATGAATGCCACATCCCTTAAATCTTAAAATATAACCACATCAATTTATCAAAATTTAGATTTTTGAGGCACAGCAATAGCTTTTATGTTTAAAACGTATTATTTACGGTGTAAAAAGATACTAAAATAGTCTGGCCCTCCTTCCTAGTATCACTCTGCGCTTGTGGATGATATGCCGTAAGGATATAAACAATAGTAAAATATGTATAAGTAAACAGCAGCTGCTAAAAATGAAATGTACATATATAATATCAAGTGCCTGTATATATTTCCATTGTGGTACACAGATTTTGTAAGGGGGAACCAAAGGGTCTGTTTTTTCAATAAATTGGTTTTACAATATTACCCTATGTGGAGCTATTTCTTTACCCTTACATATACCTGCGTTATCGCATGAAGTCTATGGTGGAGAAGAAAATGAAAATTTAATTGTATCATTGCTGAAGGAGGAATGTTTATCTAGGCTTTCATTTATCCAATATCTGGTGAGTGCGCCCCCTGAAGGGGACTTTCAAAAATCCCCCCACGCGGTGAAATACACTACTGGTGAAAGGAGCACTAAGAATAAGAATTGGATTTTATACAACTAGATTCACCATTCACTACTTCATCACCTATATAAGCGATTGTTATAGAAGACGCACATTTGAACTTTTGTTCGTAGCGCTGCTGCAGTTTTATTCTGAACTTTTAATAAGTATTATTTACGGTATTCAAAAAATGCATATAACAAGGCCATTTGTTTCTCACCTAAATACAAAGATTACAAACTTTTTTTCTTCTAAAATAGACCATGTCACAACCACATTCAGTAATCCTTTTGTAATATTATAAGGCTTGACGCATTTCCTGGACATAGTCCACTTCCTCAGGAGTTGAATGTATATCTATGTAAAGGTATTTCTACATACAACAAATCATAGTTAAAACATTGATACAAAATGCCATATATTAGCTCCAAAATGCACATACATAATGCTGCAGTCCCAGGTGTGCTAGGTTGTATCATACACATTTAGTAATCCATTTGTAATATTATAAGACTTGGCGTGTTTCCTAGACATAGTCCACTTCCTCAGGAGTTGAATGTATATCCAGGTAAAGGTATTTCTACATAGAACAAATTATAGTTAAAACATTGATACAAAATGCCATATATTAGCCCCAAATATACCGGTACATACATAATGCTGCAGTCCCAGGTGTGCCAATGGGAAGGGGAAGATGGAAAGGGCCCAAAGCTAGGCATCAAACTGGGAACTATACTGGAAAAGGTACCCCACCCCACACTCTACCCCTACTCCCTTAGATGAATATATGAGACAAAGTCCAAAAATGTAAATGTTAAAATTACCCATATCTCCATAACTGCTAATTTCAGAATACAACCATTGTACCTTATATTAAATATAAGGATCCAAATATAAGCAGAAATATAAACAAATATTTAGTTACCAGTGCACTGCACACCAGGCTGAGAGTAAGGGATAATTTTCACATCCCTGCAGGTCAGTATCTCCAACAGTATTCTAAAATGGGAATATGAATGTTTAGTTTTTCCTCCATAATAATATAGTGCCAGAGCATTAGAAACATCTGTGCATCACTACCTTCAGACTATATTTGTGTGTCTACAAGGGACCAGAAAAAAGGTGCATGTATAAAGGCTATCCTACAGGGCCCTTTAGTATACAGAAAAAGATATATATCATTTCATAATTAAGAACTCCATTTTTTTCATATTACTGGTAGTCAATACCCCACTGTGAGCCTTGGTGGCCTAAAGTAGAGAAAGCATAAATGAGCAATGGGCCCACGACCAACCTTCTTTTCTGTGTACTCTATTGTCAAACAAAATCCCTCATACATCACACACCATACTTTAAAAGGATAGATGCATAAACCTGAGGAGAAATGTCCTATGCATCAGAAATAGCCTCACGGTCTGTATACCGGGTCTCCAAGTATTAATATCCAGTTTCTAGAACCCACCCAGACTATAAGAAACACAGACTAATATAGTAACCAATATTAAAACCAGCCATTTACTTCCATGCCATACATACTGCCATGAACCCACCTTAAAACAGATGAAGGGAATTTGCAGCCTGATGAGCCATAAAACATGTGATGCACCGAAGAGCCGAGGAGCCTGGGCAAGGGGGAGAGAGAGGGCCTCCCCCTAATATAGCCATAAAAATCAGCTGCAGGTGGCATGTCCCCACTTAGAACAGAATAAAGATTCTGCTTGGGCAGAATAAAGATGGCCACAGCTTCCCAGAGAGACCATCACTCACACCTGTGCTCCCGCTCAATGCGCAGCTGTTGCCATCTTGCGGAAGATGGACTTACCACATCGCTACTGTGACCCCTGGGCTGGGCATCAGAGGTGCAACACGCACCCAGCAATAATTGGGTTTCGGCTCCGGCGCACATAGGTCCCTAGCCTGGACCTTCTGCCCACTCCCAAAATTTAACACACCCATAAGTGCAGTAAAAGAGGCCAAGAAAGATCAAAACATAGTATACAGCTACAAAATCCAACTTAAAGATACATTAGCAATATATAAACTTTACATGTTTATTGTGCCTATGGCAAATCCCCCCAAAACAACTATGTATAGCACAAAAATAGTGTCACGCACCTGGTACTAAAGCTGAAATGCTGAGAGGGCTCTACTTGCGACTAAGTGCTCGCTGCCCCTAAAGTTGATAACAGGGAACACGAAGCCCAAAGAAGCAGGGATTGCCAGCTGTGCCACAGAAGAGGGATGGTTGTGTGGAGATCTTTCTGCAGGTGGATACCAGATGAGGTGTGCAATAGGACCCAGGGGAACTGAAGGTGGTGCAGGCTAAACACAGCAGGAAACAGGTCGCAATGGCAAGTGCAGCAGGCTGGATACAGTAGGTAAGTACTGCAGGCTGGAACAACAGGTGAGTACTGTAGATAGGTACTTCAGACAGGGTAAAGCAGGTAGGCACTAATGTAGATCACAGCAGATGGGGCACAGCAGAAGGCATAGTTGAGGACGGTAGCAAAGGTCTGGAAGCCATTGGTCAGCAGATTAGATATCAGAATCGTGGTGAGGCAAGCTGGGGTCATACACAGGACCGGAGACAAGAGAAGATCCGTGGGCAATCCAAGGTCAGAGAGGGGACCGAGACAATAAGTGTCCAAGGACAGGCCGGGTCGGTAACAGGTGATCAGAAACAACAGCAAACACAGGGACAGGAAGCTGAAGACCAGTCAGCAATGTCCATGTGCTGCAGTCACTCTTTTAAAGGCCAGAGGGCACCAGGGTCTTCGCCATGGCGAACGTGTGTTTGCAATATGTGTGCGTGCATCCTGCGGGTGCAGCCATATTGGAAACTGACCACTGTGCCAGGCCTACGGGCAACTCTCCTCCAGCTAGTCTCCTGACAAATAGTCTAGTATTTAATCTTTTTCTAGCGACCATCAAAGGCCAACAACAATCCTGCAGAGGGACCAAAATTGGATTGCCTGTAAATTACCTACACATGGAAATAGCAATTATGTCAAAAGCATATCCAAAGTTTTTTTTAAATTAATACCTCACCCCACAGTGAGCTAAACTGAAGCCTACACTGTAGAGTCTCACAATCAGATGGCTGAAAACACTTGGACTATGAGGCCCAGCTAAATAGCTATTCAAATATTATTTACATCCTGCATGAGATAATCCAGCAACATAGGTTGGCAATAAAATTATAAGAAAGATGCAAAACTGATAACATCATTTAAGCCTGGGGGGTTTTAAATTATGTATCCATCTAGTCTGGAGTAGTGAAGCTTTTGTCAAAGTCGCCTAAGTCCTCCATTACTCTGTCCAATGCCATAAACTTCATTACTGTGACATCATAATTGTGTATCAGTCTGACATGACCTACATTAGGAGTATTAATTTTAGGTACAATATATGCATGGTCATGTATCCTTTTGTGAAAGGGATGCTTCATATTTCCCACATAGAAAGCACCACAGGTGCAGGACATCAAATAGACCACACCTACTGTGGCGCAATCTACATGGAATTGAGGTCTGAACCACTTACCATTGGCGAGTATACAACTCATAGATTCTCCAAACTGTGACTCTGCACCAGTTTGTCTCACAAGGGTGTATTTCTTCTGAAGATAATCTCTGGGTAAGGTTTCACATTGTTACTCATGACTCACAGGACCCAGCGCATCATGGATCAGGGTGAAGGGTCATTTACAGTGGCCCTTAACCACGTGATCACATCCATTGATGAAACAATCACTATGTCAACAAACTGGCGTCATGTCCAGTTCAGCCCTCTCCTCACCTCATGCCGATACAGCTTGTGAGGATATGAGGGAGAAACTATGCAGCAGCATGAGACGGCTGCATCAGAGTGCTATTAGAGTGCCATCACAGCCATCACAGTGCCACCAGTGCCATCACAGTTCCATCAGAACAATTACAGTGCCACCAGAGCCATCTCAGAGCAATTAGTGCTATCACAGTGCCATCAGTGCCATCACAGTGCTCATCAGTGCCATCAGAGCCATCACAGCGCCATCATAGTGCTATCAGAGCAATCACAGTACCATCACAGTGCCATCAGCGTCATCATAGTGCTCATCAGTGCCATCACAGTGCTCATCAGTGCCACTACAGTGCCCATCAGTGCCATTACAGTCCCATCAATGCCACATCAGTGCCCCTACAGTGCCATCAGTGCCCTACATTGCCATCTTTGCCACATCAGTGCCCATACAGTGCAACTACAGTGCTATGAGTGCCACTATAGTGCCCGTCAGTGCCACTACAGTGCTTATCAGTGCCCTATGGTGCCACTACAGTGCTCATCAGTGCTTATGGTGCTACTAAAGTGCTCATAAGTGCAATACAGTTCCATCAGTGCCATACAGTGCTGAATCAGATCCTGCAGGGCTCTAAAGTCGGCCATAGTATAGTTTTTATATTCCTCTACGTCTGATTTTTCCTCAGTTTTCCTCAGCTATCTGATTATGCTTTTTATCATATAGGCATTTAAATGTTTATTGCCCTAATAAGCATCCAAAAAAATATTTAAAAGGGATTCTCGACACCATAGTGGAGTTTAAACAAGGACATCTGATTGTGGCAGGAGATTTTAATATCTCAATGGACCATGGTCTCGATAGTACGTCTGGTGCACCGATGAGAGAGAGTAAACAACTGAAACTGATTTAAAAAAAAATGTACACCCATCAGTTGCTAGACATATGGCGAATAGCTCATCCATATAAGAAAGATTTCACATTTCACGCATCAGTGCACGACACGTACATGAGACTGGATTATATTTTGGTTGACCATGCAATCTTAGAGTGCGTAGTAGACACCTCAATAGAAATAACAACAAACTCGGACCATGCCCCGGTAACAGTAAAAATTTGACTCAGGGATAAGGAAAATAGGAAAGGGACATGGAAGTGAAATTAAGAGCTTATAGAGGATGAAGAAGTGAGTAAAAATCTAACAACCGAAATTGAACAATTGTTTAGCATAAACGATACACCAGATGTCACAAGGGCCACAATCTGGAAGCCCATAAGGTGTTTATTAGAGGGAAACTAATCTCAATAGGAGCAGCAAAAAAAAAGAAAGTTAAATAAACTTGAAACGGATAACAAGGGAACTACACGAATTGGAACAATAACACAAAACACAACTAGATAGGGAAATACATCAGAGAGTGGTGATAAAAAGAGATCAACTAACGGAATTGTTGGAGGAAGAAACCAGAAAAGTATTTAGTAATGTGGCAAAGCAAAGATATAGATGGGGAAATAAGCCCGGAAGATACCTAGCAAAAATTTCAAAGGAAAAAAAAACGTTAAAATACATAGAAAAGATAAAAAATGAAAAAGGCGAATTGAAATACAAAACAATTGATATTGCAAAGATTTTTGAGAAATATTATAGCATATATATATATGCAATTAGAAATAAAGAAACACGACAGGAGGAGTATTACAGGAAACTTAAAATACAACAATACTTAGCAGAAGTGAATTTACCAAAAATAACAGCAGAGAATATAGAACTCCTAGAGAGGCCAATAATAGAAGAAGAAATTAACGACGCCCTAAAAAAAATACCAGGGGGGAAAAGTCCAGGCCCGGATGGTTTCACAATAAAATATAATAAAAAATTTAGGAAGCAATTAGTACCAGCACTTTGCACCTATTTTGCACCTATTTTAATAAAATAGGGGAAAATGAGGAAATCAGAAAATAATCTCTCTTAGCAGACATCACAATAATACCCAAATTAGGCAAAGACAAATCCATATGCTCCAGTTATCGTCCTATCGCGTTATTAAACGCAGATATAAAACTCTATGCAAAAGTCATAGCGGCAAGGCTAAAGAACTTGATGCCAGATTTAATAAACGTGGACCAGGTAGGTTTTGTCCCAGTAAGGGATGGTAGGGACAACAGTATAAGAACAATGCTACTAATGCATAGGACACAGAAGGAAAAGCCCCCAGTCTTGCTTGTGTCAATTGACAGGAGCAGTATATGATTATGCAACAGATATTACAACAATAGAAGCCAATTATAAGTGTTTGGTAAGGTGGCATCTAACCCCGGAGAGAATAAATCAATTTCAGTCAGTATTTACAGATTACAGATTACATATTTACAGACTCCTTCCTCCACTCTCCATCCTGACAGATCGAGAACAGAGGGGGCGGAGCACGGAGGGGGACCGGAGCATGGAGGGGGACTGGAGCACACGGAGGACTAGAGCACAGAGGGGGACAAGAGCACAGATGGGGAACAGAGCACAGAGGGGGACCGAAGCACAGAGGGGGGCCGGAGCATGGAGGGGGACCTGAGCATGGAGGGGGACCAAGGAACATGGAAGGGGACCGGAGCATGGAGAGGGACCAAGGGGGACCAAGGAGCATGGAGAGGGACTGGAGCATTAAGGGGACTGGAGGAGGATATGGGGGACAGTCAGGGATGATTGTGCGGCGGTGGGGGGAGTTACAATCACCAATTTCCCTGTATAAATTTCAATAAAGCAGCTGAAAGTCGTGGGGGGAGGGAGGAGGAGAAGCGGCTGTAAGATGCTTTATTGAAATGTATACAGGGAGATCAGTGATTGTTACTCCCCCTAGCACCGCACCGGTCATCCCTAACTGTCCAGGTATCGGATTAAGCATCTGAGCATTTGCCCGAGTACAAGTACTCGAACAAATACTCAGTATCGGCACCGATACCGATACTAGTATCGGTATTGGTGAAACCCTAATTTAAACATTGATTTTCTTCCAAGGAAATCTATAAATCTTTGACCACTGTGAATTTATCAATAGCCTTACCTAAATTGAGAACTTGTTCCTCATTTTTCATGAAGACATGAGAGATCAAATTGATCACACTTGATTGCTCTGATCGGGGTTCATCTTGACCACATATTGGTCTAGTGGCCCTCCTCTTTTGGCTATCACCACAAAGGTTTGAGGTAAAAAAAGTGTTATAGATGATTACCAGCAGTTTTGGGTATAATGTCAGTATTTATGCTGTAGATAGACTGCTCTGATCACCCAGAATAATTAGCTGGGTCTGTCCTATTAGAAGAAGACCTACTATTTGTGTAGATAATATTTAATCAAGAACCGCATCATTTTCAATTAGCAGTTTAACAAAATACCTTCCCATTCTTTTTTTAAGGCCAGAGAAATTGAGGAGATATTCGGAAAGATCTGCACCCTTAAACCTCACAGGCATATCTTCGCTTGGATGTATCTGTCAAAATATTGCACATGCCAATATAACTTTGATTTTCTCAAAAACTATTTGTATACTCTCCCTAAGGAATTGTTCATCTGTACATCTGGTAACTTTTTAGTTTGATAAGTCCCGTCAGACACTAAGCCTACCCATGCTGTGCCACAAAAATCCACCATATTTAGGAGATGAATATGCAAAAAAAAGAAAAAGATGTATAGGAGCAGACGGACCAGAACACCCATTCTCAGCTCAAAAATATAAACCATGCACATCAAGGGGGATCCAAAAATGACACAAAAATTACTTGCCAAAAGCAATAACCTCCTGTTTATGGCTCATCAGGCTGTACCTTTCTTATATCTGTTTTAAGGTGGGTTTATGACAGTATATATGAAGTGGAAGTAAATGGCTGGTTTGATAGTGGTTACTGTTACTATATTAGTTTTTGTTTCTCATAGATTGCTAATCTGTGTGGGTTCTAGAAACTGGATATCAATTTTTAGAGGCCCGGTATGAGGACCGTTAGGCTATTTCTGAAGCAAAGGACACTTTTTCTGAGGTTTATGCATCTATTCTATTAAGGTATGGTGTGCGATGTATGGGAGATATTGTTTGACAATCGAGCACACAGAAAAGCAGGTTGGTTATGAGCCCATTGCTCATTTATGCTTTCTCAACAAAGACTCACAGTGGGGTATTGACTACCAGTAATAGGAAGAAGTTGGGGTTCTTAATTATGGAATGATATATCTCTTTTCCTGTAGGAAAGGCCCTGTGGGATAGCCTTAATACACTCATCTTTTTTTCTGGTTTGTGTAAATACACAAATATAGTCTGAAGGTAATGATGCACAGATATTTCTAATGCTTTTGCACTATATTATTAAGAAATATGCATATTCCCATTTCAGAATATAGTCAGCGATACTGACCTTAAAGCATATGAAAATGATCCCTTATTCTCGGCCTGGTGTAGCAGCGGTAACTAAATCCTTGTTTATATTTCTGCTTATATTTGGATATTTATTACATAGCACACTGGTTGTATTCTGGAATTAGCACATATGGGTTTTCTATTTACATTTATGTTTTAGGATTTTGTCTCATACATCCGTCTAAGAGAGTAGAGATGGAGTGCAGGATAGGGGCACTTACCAGTATATTCCCAGTTTGGTCCCCAGCTTTGAGCCCTTTCCTTCCCTTCTTCCTCTTCCCAATAGCACGTCTGGGACTGCAGCATTATTTATGTTCATTTGGAGCTAATATATGGCATTTTTTAGAAATGTTTTAACTATGATTTGTTCTATGTAGAACTACCTTTACATGGATACACATTTGGCTCCTGAGAAAGTGGACTACATCCAGGAAACGGCCCAAGCCTTATAATATTACAAATGGATTACTTAATGTACCGTATATGATACAATCTTTCTGTGTCATAATGTAGTTGTGTCTATTTTAAAAGAAAAATCGTTTTTTATCTTTGTAGTTAAGTGAGAAACAAATTACCTTTTTATATGTATTTTTGAATAAATTATATCTGTTATTCTATGCATTACCAGTTCCAGGGACAACTACTCACATCCCCATCCTATTTAGTACATAGCAAAATTTGAGACAAAAATCACCCCACTGGGTAGCAGTACTTTATGTGATGTTGTCACCGAGGTAAACACGTACACAATTTGATAAAAAATATATACTCTTTATTGTACATACAATTTAAAAACCCATAATTGAGTTATCAAAACTTCCCATTATAAAAACATACAAATGATATACAGGCATGAAGCTGATACAGTGGCTCAATATAATTACGTATTTGGTGTTACAACTGATACACTTGTTTATTTCATATTGCAAATTATGGTCCAATGCGTTTCCCAGAATATTTCTGCTTCTTCAGGAAAGTTCAATGAGTATCAAGAGAGTTACAAAGTTCAACACAAATGCTATTATACACTCAATAATTTTACATCATATAACAGTTATCGAAACAAGCAGAATAATGTGCTCACCAACTCCATCAATAATTTATACGCATGGGCCTCCCGATGCACAAAAAAAAAGAAAGAGTAATGAGGTAGCTGTTCGGCCCATGGCAAGAACCCAGGCACAAGTTGGATGTACACTGGACCACACACAGGAGAAAGCAGGCGGAATCGGAACTCCACCACCAAAAATACTGGAAATAATATACATTGTGACAGCAGGAAGGTAAAGTCACCTGGTTGCATCGAGGGGGGTAGGTATATTTCTCCCAGATTCAGGCTTTATGCCGACTTATACAACTAGGGAGAGAGTTGATGAAGCCCAGCTGAGGCTAGGGGGCTCATGGATGATTCATACCTCTAGGGAGAGGGCTGGGCGTCGTGCAGGCAGGGAGTTGATGAGACCAGCTGAAGCTTGTCAGCTTGTTTAAGGCCTCTATAAAAACTCCCAGATTCATTAGGTGTTTGCTCATGCCTGGACCCAGACCTGTGTGGACTGTCTAGGGAGAGTGAACCCCTGTGCGGTGAGACAAAGCCTGTGTGGCTATTTGTTTGGACATTTACTAAACCAGGGACTTAGGGACTAGGACAGCACCAGGCTGATCCCAGTTGTTAGTTAGGAAACCTGCATGTTTAGTCAGAGGTCAAGCTGACCAGGGTTTATTTTGTTTATGTTTCTTTTTGCTTTGCTGTGTTTTTTGTCACTGTAAATAGAGAAATAAACCGCACCTTTTTGATCTTGAAAACCACAACCTCCGTCTGCTGGGCCTGTTTTTGTGTGGGGAGCCCATCCAGGGGATCACACACACCCGCTGCTGAGCTAACCCCCCCACAGTTGGTGGAGAACCAGTGGCAGTTTTTTTTTAAGCCAGCATGGAGGAGATACTGAAACAGCTGGCTCTAGCAAATGCCAATCAACAGCAGACAAATGCAGGTTTGCAAAAGAGCCTTGCAGCTCAACAACAGAGCTTCGCAGCCCAGCAGCAAGCTCATCAACAGAGCCTTGCAGCCCAGCAGCAATCTGAGGCCCGCTTCATAGACCTGTTACAGAAGCAAGAGCAGAGACTACAACAAATGGAAGCAGTAATGCAGCAACGTCCGCAGACCAGTGAGGAAAGCCGTCCCACTAATACCGCGTCCTTTGGGGTGAGTCGTTTATTGACAAAAATGACTGGAGAGGATGATCCAGAGGTATTTTTGACCACATTTGAAAGGACTGCTGAAAGAGAAAAGTGGCCTGAGGAGCAGTGGGCTGGACTGGTGGCTCCTCTGTTACCTGGTGAATCGCAGAAGGCTTACTATGACCTAGAGCCTGACCAAGCAAAAGACTATGTGATGCTAAAAGCTGAAATATTGGCAAGGCTGGGTGTCACCCTGGCTGTCCGGGCTCAGCGTGTGCATAACTGGACTTTCCAGCTTGGAAAACCCCCCAGGTCTCAAATGTATGATCTCATTCACCTGAGCAGGAAGTGGCTACAGCCAGAGACTTTGTCCGCACCAGAGATTGTGGAACGTGTTGTAATGGATCGGTTTTTGAGAGCTCTTCCTACTGCCATCCAAAAGTGGGTAAGCCATGGAGACCCAGAGACGGCCGGTGGTCTTGTGGATCGTGTAGAGAAATACTTGGCTACAGAGAACCTGACGGCCTCTTCCAGAGACTCTCGGACTTTCCACCCTAAGACCAGACCATCCCCAGGGGCGGATAAGAGGATTCCAAGGGGTGAGGGTGGAGGGAGTGAGAGGGTGGGAGCTCTACCCAAAGTTTGGCGAGAACAGCCTGGGAAGTCAGGGGCTCAAGAGGCAGCCAAAAGGATTGTTTGCTACCGCTGCCGGCAAGCGGGACATATTGCAGCAAATTGCCCGGTTGTGGAGGAACCCATGCAATGTGACTTTCTGACGGACCGACGTCAGTCGCTGTGTGCGACAGTCGCATGCACTGCCATTCGGGGAACTGAGAAACATTTATGCAAAATGTGTATTAATGGTAGAAATGTTGTGGTATTGCTGGATTCAGGTAGCCTTGTGACCCTGATAAAGGCTGAATTAGTTAAAACAGAGGTCTCTGGGAATAGCAAGGTAGCTGTTATTTGTGTGCATGGGGACACCCGAGAGTATCCAGTGACTACAGTGTGTTTCGAGACCCCCAAAGGTACCCTCTCTCATCCAGTGGGGTTAGTATCTCAATTACCGCATGATGCCATTGTGGGAAGGGATTTTCCGAAGTTCTGGGAACTGTGGGATGATCCTGAGCCCCCACTGGTGCCCCTATGTACCAGGAATGTGATAGCCAGAACTCCTCTGAGAGTGGTGAGGACTCTCCAGAATTTCCCTTGTCAGTATTGGCAGGGGAGACTCAAGAAACTGGAGAGGAGCCCACCTCCTCAGACGAAAACCTACCGTCTGTGGAGTTTTCTGATCTTGAGGTTCACAGGGAAAATTTTGCCACAGAACAGTTAAAAGACCCCGCCCTAATAAAGGCACGGGAAAACGTAGTGGAAATAGATGGCGAGTTAGTGAACCCAGATAATACCTGCACTTACCCATACTTCAGCGTAGAGAAGGACCTACTGTATCGGGTGGCAAAAAGGGCAGAAGAAACCGTTGAGCAGCTTGTGGTGCCCAAACCTTACAGGAAGTTGGTGTTGGAGTTGGCCCATGGGCACATTCTTGGAGGTCATCTGGGGACAGAGAAAACCCGAGAGAGGGTATTACAGAGATTCTATTGGCCTGGGGTGATGAAGGACATAGAAAATTATTGTTCCTCCTGCCCTGTGTGTCAGAGGTCGGCCCCGATGCCACATTTCCGTAGCCCGCTGGTCCCTCTACCCATCATTGAGGTCCCGTTTGAGAGAATCGCGATGGATTTGGTAGGTCCTATAATCAAGTCCGCTAGGGGGCACCAGTACATCTGTGTATCACCCCCAAACCGATGGGCTGGTTGAAAGATTCAACAAAACCCTAAAACAAATGTTGAAGAAAGTGGTGGATAGAGATGGAAAGGATTGGGACTGTCTACTTCCTTATTTGATGTTTGCTATTAGGGAGGTGTCCCAATCCTCTACGGGATTCTCCCCCTTTGAGTTACTGTATGGGAGACACCCAAGAGGGCTGTTGGATATTGCCAAGGAAACTTGGGAAAGTGAGAGTTCTCCCCACAGGAGTGTGATTGAGCATGTCGCCCTGATGCAAGATCGAATTGCACAGGTAATGCCCATCGTGAAGGAACATTTGGCCCAAGCGCAGTTGGCACAGCAGAGAGTGTACAACCGTGGAGCCAAGACCCGTACCTTTTCCCCGGGGGATAGGATATTGGTACTTGTCCCTACGGTTGAAAGTAAATTCCTTGCCAAATGGCAAGGCCCCTACGAGATAATGGAAAAAGTGAGCGAAGTGAATTACAAGGTCAGACAACCAGGAAGGCGAAAGCCCGAACAGATCTATCACGTTAATCTGTTGAAAGCCTGGAGGGATAGAGAGTCCCTAGTCGCAGAAACTTGGTCACCAGCTCAAACTGGTTGCGTGATTCCGGAGGTTGGAATAGCAGCCACCTTGTCACAACCCCAACAACAGGAGGTTAAGGAGTTTGTGCTTCGCAACAAGGAGGTGTTCTCTGAGCTGCCGGGACAAACATCTGGGGTAGAGCATGATATTATTACCCCGCCCGGTGAAAGGGTGAAGTTAAAACCCTATCGGATCCCAGAGGCCCGACGGGAGGCAATACGGGAGGAAGTACAGAAAATGCTGAACTTAGGGGTGATAGAGGAGTCCCAAAGTGATTGGTCTAGTCCCATTGTGCTGGTGCCTAAACCAGATGGGAGCTGGCGATTTTGTAACGATTTTCGTCAGTTGAACAAAGTTACAAAATTTGACACCTACCCCATGCCACGTATAGATGAGTTGATCGACCGGCTGGGAACAGCCCGATACATGACGACTCTTGACCTCACAAAAGGGTATTGGCAAATTCCCCTGGCCAAGTCGGCCAAAGAGAAAACCGCATTTGTAACCCCAGACGGGGCATTCCAATATAAGAGAATGCCGTTCGGCCACATTCCAGCGGAAAATGGACCAGATACTGAGGCCCCATCGGAAGTATGCTGCGGCTTACCTGGATGACGTAATTGTCCATAGCACAGATTGGGCCTCACATCTGCCAAAAGTGCAAGCAGTCCTAGACTCTATCCGGGAAGCGGGGTTTACGGCTAACCCCAAGAAGTGTACCATTGGGCAGGAGGAGGCCAAATATCTTGGGTACACCATTGGGAGGGGGGTAATAAAACCCCAACTCAACAAAGTCGAGGCCATCCAGAGTTGGCCACGTCCCAACAGCAAGAAGCAGGTACGAGCCTTTCTGGGAATAGCGGGGTATTATCGGCGCTTCATTCCCCACTTTGCTTCTAAGGCTGTGCCCCTAACCAACCTGACGAAAGGGAAAGGGTCGGTCATGATTAAATGGACCCCCGAGGCTGAGGCAGCATTCCAATTCTTGAAACAAGCCTTATGTAGCCAGCCAGTGTTGTACTCACCCGACTTCTCTAAAGACTTTGTCGTACAAAGTGATGCGTCAGATGTGGGGTTAGGAGCAGTATTGTCCCAGGTCTGGAACGGGGAAGAGCACCCAGTCATTTACCTCAGCAGGAAGTTGAAGTCCCATGAGGTAAATTACGCCACCGTTGAAAAGGAGTGTTTAGCGGTGAAGTGGGCTCTAGATTCCCTTCGGTACTATCTGCTAGGTAGGCACTTTGACATGGTTACGGATCACGCTCCGTTAAAGTGGATGGCTCAAAACAAGGAGACAAATAGAAGAGTGAATAGGTGGTTCCTGGCCCTACAGGAATTCAACTTCACAGTAAAGCATCGCCCTGGCGTTCAAATGGGGAATGTGGATGCTTTGTCTCGAGTACATGAATGCCTGATTGCTGGTGTTCCAACCCCAAGGTTAAAACAAGAGGGGGGGTATGTGACAGCAGGAAGGTAAAGTCACCTGGTTGCATCCAGGGGGGTAGGTATATTTCTCCCAGATTCAGGCTTTATGCCGACTTATACAACTAGGGAGAGAGTTGATGAAGCCCAGCTGAGGCTAGTGGGCTCATGGATGATTCATACCTCTAGGGAGAGGGCTGGGCGTCGTGCAGGCAGGGAGTTGATGAGACCAGCTGAAGCTTGTCAGCTCGTTTAAGGCCTCTATAAAAACTCCCAGATTCATTAGGTGTTTGCTCATGCCTGGACCCAGACCTGTGTGGACTGTCTAGGGAGAGTGAACCCCTGTGCGGTGAGACAAAGCCTGTGTGGCTATTTGTTTGGACATTTACTAAACCAGGGACTTAGGGACTAGGACAGCACCAGGCTGATCCCAGTTGTTAGTTAGGAAACCTGCATGTTTAGTCAGAGGTCAAGCTGACCAGGGTTTATTTTGTTTATGTTTCTTTTTGCTTTGCTGTGTTTTTTGTCACTGTAAATAGAGAAATAAACCGCACCTTTTTGATCTTGAAAACCACAACCTCCGTCTGCTGGGCCTGTTTTTGTGTGGGGAGCCCATCCAGGGGATCACACACACCCGCTGCCGAGCTAACCCCCCACAACATATATATATATATATATATATATATATATATATATATACAGTAAAACCTTGGTTTGAGAGTAACTTGGTTTGAGAGCGTTTTGCAGGGCAAGCAAAGTTTTTAAATACATTTTGACTTGATATACAAGCGATGTCTTGATATAAGAGTGGCGTCATGTCACAACTGAGTATAAAAGAGAAGAGAGGCACCTCTAAGTGTAGCAATATTGTTACATTTAATGAAGATACAACATTTGGCAACATATAGCTACACTTAGAGGCGCCTCTCTTCTCTAAAGCTGATACACAGACCAGAGAGGTAAGCAGACAGTCAGGGCATGTAACGTTACTGTAGGTTCATAACATCCTGCTACCCTTTTGGGGTGATTTTTGTCTGAATAACTTATATGTTTTAAACATAAAAACTATCGTTGTACCTCAAATATCCCAACTTTGTTATATTGATGTGGTTATATTGCATAATCAGCTTAATAGTTTTGTAACCTAACTTTCATTCAGCCTGGTGTAAGCTCCCAATGTTTAGTAACTGGTTATCAGGGAATTGCAGTTTATTATAGTAAAGCATGACTAAAATGCTGAATACTTTAAAAACAGGAGTACACTTACTGTAGGCTACCTACCATAGTTAAAGTCCTTAAGGCCGTGGCTCCAGAAGCAAGTGAGCCCATTGACAAGCTCAAGTTTTGCAAGAAATGTCAAGATTAGCATATAATTAAAATATTCAATATTTTTGATTCTACTGAATATTTTGACAAGCAATTTTCCATGAAGGTGCTTATACTTTTTTGTATCTTATGTTCTGCTTGAATTCCCCAAAATTGTGACAGGGTGATTTTAGAAATTCAATTTTTTTGAACATCCGTATTACTAATACATTGAACTAAGCAGCAGAAGTTTATGCTTACATGGACTATTCAGAAACACATTACTCATTTTTCTGGAACTTTTTTTATTGGTATGTATATAAGAAACCAGTTCACAGTAGCACACCATAAATTTAGAAATGTGATTTGTTCTTAAATTCAGGATACTTTATAAAGCTTCTATATGCTTTAGAAACATTTTAAATATATCACATTACTAAAAACTTTCTTACAATATCCCAAGGTGTTATATATATAAGTGAAAAAACTGCGCTAAACCTAAAATGATAATAAAAGCTGCTGACACTCAAACAAACAAAGCAAAGAACAAAATGGATTCAAAATAGTGCAGCGCTGAAATTAAAATACTAAAAAATAGCTACTGGACGTAGCTCAAATATGTGATAAACTGAAGAACACAGTGAATATATGAATCAATGCATAGAGTTCATGAACAGTCCATTCCAATGGGTGATTTCTGATATGAGCTATCCTCCATGGGAACTGAGGAACATACCCCTATGGGTGAATATAGAGTAAATACAAGATTTATATGTAGAAAGTAATCCAAAATAACATGTGTGTGTTGAAGAGGATGTCTATTCATGGACAACACCGCCACAGCATGGAAGGACCAAAGGACCCAAATGTTGATGGTGGAAACACAAAAGAAGAGCACAGTTGATACAGTCAGGTACTCTTACCGGAAACGGTGGACACACCTGTCGTATGACAGTGGGTCAATCGAGCTTTGTGGTCGCCGTGACCAGAAGATGGAACTGAATATCCTGGATGCCTAGGACCGATTCCAGCAGGGTGATAAATGATCAGCTCACACGGTGGTGATCCCTCCAATCGTGCAGGCTCCAAATCGTTCCAAAAATAGACACAAGGGTGGGAGAAAAGGAAAACTCCAGATAGTGCAGGTCAATATAACCAATCAAGGTTTATTGAATAAATGTTGTCTTTACAGGCTTAGAGACAAATAAAAGTGATCACAAAATAAAAAGAGTAAAAAGTAATAAAAGCAATGTGGGGTACAGCGATAGTAGGCCCAACGTGTTTCGACTACCAAAGTCTTCGACAGGGGCATAGTGCTGTACCCCCCACATTGCCAACCTTATATATGGTCTGAAAGGTATCTGACCCGCCCTGAAGGGGCGGAGTCAAAACAGGAAATGACAAAATATTCAACAGTGTCAGACTATCACCCGTATAAATTATACCTTAACTTGCAAATCTACACGTCAAATTACAAAATATACAAACAATATTTGGTGATAATGATAATAAAACCCCAAAGTAGCACAAATTTCAAATGATCATTTCAAATATTCCCGCCAGAAATACAAACCAATCCAATTGGACAAACTGATGACACCATCTGTGCAAAGCACATAAGCCTCTGAGTGCTGATGTCCACAGTAAGCCTCACCGCCAAAAGGGGGCGTCCAATTGCCTGGCTATAATCTCCTAACTGGCCCATATGAACATCTAAAAGCAGCAACATCACTCAGATGTTTGTGCAATGTGAATTGGGGACACCATAGTAGCGTGGCGCCGCGGCACACCGTGCCTGCGGACGTCCAATACGTGTAGTTCATGTGAACGTCACGCGCGCACCAGAGAACACCGCAGTGAAAGGACGTCAGCTGGTCGAGAAGGCAGCATCTCACTGCAAGGAGACGCCACAACACCATGGTAACGTCTGAAACCATGGAGTGGGCGCCATCTAATGGACAAAAAGTATATGAATTACAATAAGGAAAATTAATGGATCTGCTGAAAGGCGTATATTAAATAGCGCAAAAAAACGCCATACAGCAGAATCCCCAATTATTATCAATCCCTCCTTGTGAACCAAATAGTAAATATTTTGGGCAAAGGTCTATTATAAAGAAAAACCCAAACCTCTATCTTACATCCTAACAGGATGTGAAAATTAAAAAAAATATAAAATATATATAATTTGCCAACACATCCTGTCGCCCCATCAACACAGAATGTTACATACACATGCATGAGTATACGTACATATGAACACTCCATGGGTAAAGGCCAAATGATAACACTTTGAATGGGAAAAAGAACCAGAATCCATATGAAGCAAAACAACCGCACCGTGTCACCTGAAAGGTGCACACGGGCGATGAATTGCAACATAAATGGTCATAAACCATCCATCCTGACTGACATGGATACCAGAGCCCAGGGCACTCACGCCCGGTTGATGAAACAATTAATGTCCCATTCAACATTCATACCGTGGGGTGAGTAACACCTGAGCTCATGTATCCAATAAGTCTCTAATCTAGAGACACCCCGCAGAGAGGAGTCCCCTCTCCAGTGGGGGACAAACCTATCTATCACCTGGAATTGGGTGCCTCTAGGATCCTTCGCATGGTGTTCTAAATAATGTCGTGAAACAGTATGTTTGTCACAACCCGTACGAATTTTAGCTAAGTGTTCATTAACACGAATAGAAAAATTTCTAATCGTGCGCCCTACATATTGAAGTTTGCATGGGCATGTGATTAGGTACACGATGAACCTAGTAACGCAGGTAGTAAACTGCTTCATAGTGTAACTGCATCCCGTGACACTAGAGCTAAATGTTACCATTCTGCGTCTACCCAGCACATTAACCATGCAAACATTGCATTTCCTACAAGGGTAATAGCCATTAGCCTCTGGAAAGAAAGAAATCTTTTTAGGAGGATCTATTGTGTTGGGAGCTATTTCACCCTGGATAGAACGGGCACCTCTGAAAATCACACCTGCCCGTTCGGGGAGGGAAGGTCCAAGGATTCTATCACTTAATAACACTTTCCAATGTCTATTCAAAATCTTTTTGATTTCAAGATGTTGAGTAGAGTAGGAAGTGAAAAAAGACCATTTGAATCTATCCTCTCTCACATTTCTCTGTTTGTTAATAAGAAGGGAGGACCTCTCAATTTCCAATACGGAAGAAATGTCTTTATCCAACCCAATGGATGGGTAGCCCCTATCCAGAAATCTCTCTTTCAGGACATTGGATTGAGCCAAAAAATCATCACCATGGGTGCAGTTCCTCCTGGGACGGAGGAACTGTCCCAGAGGTACAGATTTCAGCCATTGATCGTGATGACAACTATCTACAGGAATGTAACCATTTCTATCTGTTGACTTGAAGTAGGTTTTAAATTCAAGATGGTTATTAACAGACATGATTTCCAAGTCTAGGAAATGTATAGACGAGGAACTAGCCTCATATGTTAATACAATTCCCCGATCGTTGTCGTTAAGGACCGCCATGAAGGTATCTAGAGATTCTCTCGTGCCCCTCCATAGGAGGAGGATGTCGTCTATATATCTAGCCCACAGAACTAATTCAGGTCTGTTAAGGGCATAGACGACATCCTCCTCCCATTGGGCCATAAAGAGATTTGCAAGACTGGGGGCATATTTAGCCCCCATTGCTACACCCTTAATTTGGGAGAAGAAAGTTCCCTGGAACCAAAAGTAATTATGCCGTGTGGCAAAATCTAATAGCTCCATGATGAAATTCCTCTGTATCAAGGACAGTGAGGAGCTTCTAGTAAGAAACAACTCCACTGCCTCGAGACGATCTGGGAATTGTATTAACATATGAGGCTAGTTCCTCGTCTATACATTTCCTAGACTTGGAAATCATGTCTGTTAATAACCATCTTGAATTTAAAACCTACTTCAAGTCAACAGATAGAAATGGTTACATTCCCGTAGATAGTTGTCATCACGATCAATGGCTGAAATCTGTACCTCGGGGACAGTTCCTCCGTCTCAGAAGGAACTGCACCCATGATGATGATTTTTTGGCTCAATCCAATGTCCTGAAAGAGAGATTTCTGGATAGGGGCTACCCATCCATTGGGTTGGATAAAGACATTTCTTCCGTATTGGAAATTGAGAGGTCCTCCCTTCTTATTAACAAACAGAGAAATGTGAGAGAGGATAGATTCAAATGGTCTTTTTTCACTTCCTACTCTACTCAACATCTTGAAATCAAAAAGATTTTGAATAGACATTGGAAAGTGTTATTAAGTGATAGAATCCTTGGACCTTCCCTCCCCGAATGGGCAGGTGTGATTTTCAGAGGTGCCCGTTCTATCCAGGGTGAAATAGCTCCCAAAACAATAGATCTTCCTAAAAAGATTTCTTTCTTTCCAGAGGCTAATGGCTATTACCCTTGTAGGAAATGCAATGTTTGCATGGTTAATGTGCTGGGTAGATGCAGAACGGTAACATTTAGCTCTAGTGTCACGGGACGCAGTTACACTATGAAGCAGTTTACTACATGCGTTACTAGGTTCATCGTGTACCTAATCACATGCCCATGCAAACTTCAATATGTAGGGTGCACGATTAGAAATTTTTCTATTCGTGTTAATGAACACTTAGCTAAAATTCGTAAAAGGGTTGTGACAAACATACTGTTTCACGACATTATTTAGAACACCATGCGAAGGATCCTAGAGGCACCCAATTCCAGGTGATAGATAGGTTTGTCCCCCACTGGAGGGGGGACTCCTCTCTGCGGGGTGTCTCTAGATTAGAGACTTATTGGATACATGAGCTCAGGTGTTACTCACCCCACGGTATGAATGTTGAATGGGACATTAATTGTTTCATCAACCGGGCGTGAGTGCCCTGGGCTCTGGTATCCATGTCAGTCAGGACGGATGGTTTATGACCATTTATGTTGCAATTCATCGCCCGTGTGCACCTTTCAGGTGACACGGTGCGGTTGTTTTGCTTCATATGGATTCTGGTTCTTTTTCCCATTCAAAGTGTTATCATTTGGTCTTTACCCATGGAGTGTTCATATGTACGTATACTCATGCATGTGTATGTAACATTCTGTGTTGATGGGGCGACAGGATGTGTTGGCAAATTATATATATTTTATATTTTTTTAATTTTCACATCCTGTTAGGATGTAAGATAGAGGTTTGGGTTTTTCTTTATAAGAGACCTTTGCCCAAAATATTTACTATTTGGTTCACAAGGAGGGATTGATAATAATTGGGGATTCTGCTGTATGGCGTTTTTTTGGGCTATTTAATATACGCCTATCAGCAGATCCATTAATTTTCCTTATTGTAATTCATATACTTTTTGTCCATTAGATGGCGCCCACTCCATGGTTTTGGATGTTACCATGGTGTTGTGGCGTCTCCTTGCAGTGAGATGCTGCCTTCTCGACCAGCTGACGTCCTTTCACTGCGGTGTTGTGATGACGAGACATAATGGCGTCATGACGTCATGACGCCGTTCTCTGGTGCGCGCGCGCGTGACGTTCACATGAACTACACGTGTTGGACGTCCGCAGGCACGGTGCGCCGCGGCGCCACGCTACTATGGTGTCCCCAATTCACATTGCAGCAACATCTGAGCGATGTTGCTGCTTTTAGATGTTCATATGGGCCAGTTAGGAGATTATAGCCAGGCAATTGGACGCCCCCTTTTGGCGGTGAGGCTTACTGTGGACATCAGCACTCAGAGGCTTATGTGCTTTGCACAGATGGTGTCATCAGTTTGTCCAATTGGATTGGTTTGTATTTCTGGCGGGAATATTTGAAATGATCATTTGAAATTTGTGTTACTTTGGGGTTTTATTATCATTATCACCATATATTGTTTGTATATTTTGTAATTTGACGTGTAGATTTGCAAGTTAAGTTATAATTTATACGGGTGATAGTCTGACACTGTGGAATATTTTGTCATTTCCTGTTTTGACTCCGCCCCTTCAGGGCGGGTCAGATACCTTTCAGACCATATATAAGGTTGGCAATGTGGGGGGTACAACACTATGCCCCTGTTGAAGACTTTGGTAGTCGAAACGCATAGTGCCTGCTATCGCTGTACCCCACATTGCTTTTATTACTTTTTACTCTTTTTATTTTGTGATCACTTTTATTTGTCTCTAAGCCTGTAAAGACAAAATTTATTCAATAAACCTTGATTGGTTATATTGACCTGCACTATCTGGAGTTTTCCTTTTCTCCCACCCTTGTGTCTATTTTTGGAACGATTTGGAGCCTGCACGATTGGAGGGATCACCACCGTGTGAGCTGATCATTCATCACCCTGCTGGAATCGGTCCTAGGCATCCAGGATATTCAGTTCCATCTTTTGGTCACGGCGACCACTAAGCTCGATTGACCCACTGTCATACGACAGGTGTGTCCACCGTTTCCGGTAAGAGTACCTGACTGTATCAACTGTGCTCTTCTTTTGTGTTTCCACCATCAACATTTGGGTCCTTTGGTCCTTCCATGCTGTGGCGGTGTTGTCCATGAATAGACATCCTCTTCAACACACACATGTTATTTTGGATTACTTTCTACATATAAATCTTGTATTTACTCTATATTCACCCATAGGGGTATGTTCCTCAGTTCCCATGGAGGATAGCTCATATCAGAAATCACCCATTGGAATGGACTGTTCATGAACTCTATGCATTGATTCATATATTCACTGTGTTCTTCAGTTTATCACATATTTGAGCTACGTCCAGTAGCTATTTTTTAGTATTTTAATTTCAGTGCTGCACTATTTTGAATCCATCCCAAGGTGTTAGTTTGCATTATAATGAACACAGTGTTCTACTAACCTTTCAAAGCTTTTATTTGTGAAATGGATATGACTAGGATGCAGAAAAAAAAAATAAAAGAAAGGAAAACAGAACTCAACCATCAAACCTCTTTTTATTTCTCCCATATTTTTGATGTGGAAAGTGGAAATATTACATCGTTACTTACAGTAGGTGACCACGATATTGTGTCAATCTCGCCGCTGTTATCACCTGCGAGCCCCGTCACGGGAGCTGGCTCGCTCATCGGGAAAGGAACATATTTTTTTTCCTTTCCCAATGAGCGACAAGCATTGCTGACATTAAGGTCTGATTCACACTGGTATAACACGACACTCGTCCTACTTTTTTATCCTACATTGCCCTGCAACTTGAAGCCGACATACGTCCGACTTTCAATGAACAGGGATCCGACTTGGATCCCCGCCAATACTAGGCACTGTGTTTGGTATGAATCATGAGGGGGAACTCCACGCCAAATTTTAAATAAAAAACCTGCATGGGTTCCCCTCCAAGAGCCTACCAGGCCCTTAGGTCTGGTATGGATTTTAAGGGGAACCCCCTACACCCAAAAAACGGCGTGGGGTACCCCCAAAATCCATACCAGACCCTTATCCGAGCACGCAGCCCAGCCAGTCAGGAAAGGGGGTGGGGACAAGCGAGCATTTAACCATTGTTTTGAATTTAACTATTGTTTTTTAACCACTTTTTAATAAATTTCACCCTCTTCCTGCCAAGGCCAATTTTCAGCTTTCAGTGCTGTCGCACTTTGAATAACAATTGTGCGGTCATGCAACTCTTTACTCAAATTACATTATAATTTTTTTTTTACAAATATAGCTTTCCTTTGGTGATATTTATTCACACCTGGGTTTTTATTTTTTTATTTTTTTATTAGTTTCTGTTAGAACATTTTGCAAATAAATGATTTTTCTTCTTCACTGACCTGCGCTGATGAGGATGCACTGTTGGACACTGATACATCCAGCTCCTTTTTCCCTGTCACCATTTTCTGTTGCTATAATAGGCAAACCAATATATCTAAAAGAAAACAAAGAAAACAAACTTTAAAAAGTGAGCTTAAGGCTGGCCATACATTATACAATTTTCTTGTACAATTTTCCTATGAGGTCAAACCTAAACACTTTTAATCTGTATGCAATCAGGCAGGCCCTTGCACTACATAGTTGAAGGAAAATCTAAAGGAAATTAAATAAGAAAAATGCATAATGTACAGCCAGCCAAAGTGGTTAAATGATGTACATACATTAAAAACATTCTTTACACCAAGCTGATCTCTTTACATTTATGTCTAAACAAAACAGTTAGAATATTACATATTCCCTTAAATGGAAAGCTATAATGATTGAGGGTCGCACAGTATGCTTTTAGCTAATGTATACAATCTTCGTGCTGCTACAAATAAGCATCTAATACATGATTGTGGTATAGTGTGATGACATTTTATGTCTGTATTGTGATCACTTTGCCTACAGCAAAGAATGATATCAACCAATTTTGTAAGATTAATATAGATTGCACTTCTCATAGATCCATCCCCGTTATCACAACTGAATTCTGTATTCAAAGTAAATTGTAAACAATTTCTGTTTAAAGGTTTTCTTACATATTTTTTTTTTCTTTTTTTACTTTTTACTTTTCTGAGTTTGTCTCATATTTACACTCTGTGCCACCACTCTGGGTAATTTTGGAAGGAAAAAAAAACATGCCTCTAATTGTATCATCTTTGCAACTGATTTTGTAATATTTATTGTATGATTTTTATTCTTGTCATATTTTTATGACACCAAAGACTTAAAGGTTACTTTAAAAGATGCGTTCAAAAAGACACATACAATGCAGAATTTTGTTTTACACAAATAATTACAGTATCTTTCAATAGTAAGAGCTCTTCACGCTGCAGGTTTTAGACATTTACCATCTGTCTGCCATTGTTTTTTGCAACCTATTGTATTTTAAGCTTCTCTGTTAAACCTTGAATGTTCTCTAAAGTCAATGCAGAGTGAGTTTCTTTAGATGCTTATATGCCATTTTTATGCCTT
Organism: Rana muscosa; assembly: GCA_029206835.1. Lineage (NCBI taxonomy): Eukaryota > Metazoa > Chordata > Amphibia > Anura > Ranidae > Rana > Rana muscosa. The sequence continues at coordinate 705,401,436 of CM055118.1, forward strand.
GGGTACTTTTACAATTGCCATCTGTTTGCAATTATTTGTTGTGTTATTTTTTCTTTATATCTGATCAATAAATATATGTACTGCACAAAACATAACAAAAAGGTAAAATAAAGGGCATTATTATTTTTATTATTAAAAAATTCTTATAAACGCAGTCTTAAGCCTCGTACACACAACCGAGAATCTCGTCGTAAAAAAACCTGTTCTTTTTCTCGACGAGATTCTTGTCAAGCTTGACGAGCTTCTTGTCAAGCTTTCCTTGCATACACACTGTCAATTCCAAATCTCGTTGTTGGAAAGCGCGGTCACGTACAGCACGTACGACGGCAGTATAAAGCGGAAGTTCGATTTCAATGGCGCCACCCCTTGGGCTGCTTTTGCTGATCTCGTGTTACCGCGTGTTAGTAAAAGTTTGGGGAGAGACGATTCGCTTTTCAGTCTTCGTGCTTTCAGTTCGTTTTAGCGTGACGAATGTGCTATCTCCATTACGAACGCTAGTTTTACCAGAAGGAGCGCTCCCGTCTTATACTTTATTCTGAGCATGCGCAATTTTTTAAGACTCGGAAAAGCATACACACTACCGGTTTTCTCGTCGGGAAACAGGCCGACGAGAATCTCGACGAGAAAAACGAGAATCCTGACGAGAAAATAGAGAGCAGGTTCTCTATTTTTCTCGTCGAGATTCCCGGCAGTTTTCTAGACGAGAAACCATACACACGAACGGTTTTCTTGGCAAGAAAGCTCTCCCAACAGGTTTCTTGTCGTTTTTTGCTGAGAAAATCGGTCGTGTGTATGAGGCTTAACCCATGGGCCTCAATGCGTATGACTATAATGAGCAGGGAGATTCTGATCTTCTTAATCTAGCTCCCTTACTGGCCAGGATGCAGTGACCTATAAGCCCCCATACTGTAACACTTCTGGAAGAGCAAGGTCTTCAAACTCTTCCTAAAACTCAACAAATTGGTGGTGTTTTTTAGGACCAACAGTAAATCATTCCAAACCTTACCCTCCTGGACCGAGAAAGCACGTCCTCCTCGTCTCCGTTTCCTCACCCTAGGGACAACGACATTTGTTTGTCCCGCTGAATGTACAGTAATGCTCTACTAGGAGCATATCGTGTGAATTTTTCCGGAGGTACTCTGGTCCACCTCCATGGACTATCCTATGCATAAAACAGCCAATCTTAAACAGAACCCGCTCACGGACAGGCAACCAGTGCAAGGTATTAAAAATTGGGGTGATATGATCTCTCCTACCAGCACCCGTAAGTAACCTTGCTGCGGCATTCTGAATTAGTTGGAGTCTATGCATGATCTTTTTAGGTAGGCCAAGATACAGAGCATTACAGTAGTCCAACTGACTGGTAATTGTTGCATGGATCAGAGCGATCTTATCCGAGTCATCATCCAGATAGCAGAAAAGGGCCCGCAGGAGTTTAACTTAAGAAAGTTTGCACTCATCCATAGATTGATCTCTTCTAAACAGGCTGCTAGTGGAGACTGGTCTCTGTTTTCCCTTGACATGTTCAGATAGATCTGGGTGTCATCTGCATACACATGGAACTGCAGACCATAGTGTCGGATCAGGTTGGTCAGTGGTCTCATATAGATGTTAAACAGGATTGGTGACAGCGCCGAACCCTGTGGTACCCCACAGGACAGGGAGCTGTAATTAGAGTGATAGGCTCCCAGCCTCGCCCTATCCTGGTGGAAATAGGTTGGTTATTCTCTGGCTGGGCCACGTCGAGGCTGACCTTCTTCAGCAGTGGAATAACCACTGCTTTTTTCAGATCGACAGGGACGCATCCAGTCAGGAAGGAACTATTTATAATCTCAGTGATGTATGTGGCCAGGGTAGCTGGCCCGCATCACTAAATAACACATGTGAATTTAAATAATCCTGTTGAGGGTGCAAAGTGACCCTGCATCTGCAGTAAAGGCACTCTTAAGCCCCACAAAGTTGTTTTAGGGCCCGCAGGAGTTTAACTTAAGAAAGTTTGCACTCATCCATAGATTGATCTCTTCTAAACAGGCTGCTAGTGGAGACTGGTCTCTGTTTTCCCTTGACATGTTCAGATAGATCTGGGTGTCATCTGCATACACATGGAACTGCAGACCATGGTGTCGGATCAGGTTGGTTAGTGGTCTCATATAGATGTTAAATAGGATTGGCGACAGCGCCGAACCCTGTGGTACCCCACAGGACAGGGAGCTGTAATTAGAGTGATAGGCTCCCAGCCTCGCCCTATCCTGGAGGAATGAGACCATCCATGCCAATGCCATCCCCTTGATCTTGGCCATATTTTTAAGTCTATGCAGTAGCCGTGTATGATCAATGGTGTTGAAGGCAGCTGACAAATCCAGAAGTATCAGAGCTACGGTTTCATCGTTGTCCAGGGTACGAAGTATATCGTCTTGGACATTGACTAGGGCTGTCTCGGTCCCGCATCCATGTCCGAAACCTGACTGGAGGTTGTCTAGAATGGAGTTGGATTCCAGATGACTCTGAATCTGCTGGACTATGACTCTTTCAAGCAAGAAACACCAAGGTGGAAATAGGTTGGTTATTCTCTGGCTGGGCCGCGTCGAGGCTGACCTTCTTCAGCAGTGGAATAACCACTGCTTTTTTCAGATCGACAGGGACGCATCCAGTCAGGAAGGAACTATTTATAATCTCAGTGATGTATGGGGCCAGGGTAGCTGGCCCGCATCACTAAATAACACATGTGAATTTAAAAAAACCTGTTGAGGGTGCAAAGTGACCCTGCATCTGCAGTAAAGGCACTCTTAAGCCCCACAAAGTTGTTTTACTGGTCCTGCTTGCTGCTCAAATTTCTTGCCACAACCCACAAATGCTAAGCAGATAGAGATTTTTCTGAAATTGGTACTTGTGTATGTATATAATTCTCCTCCCTAGAGGAAATGTGCATTGTTGCCTAATCCCTGGAAGTTTTGGTTGAAAGTCAGAGTGATAGACTGGACCACTAAAGATATTGTGGTGGGGCGTGTCCAAGATGGCGACGTGAGCGGTCGCATCCTCCACGAGCTCCGCTGACCTTCTTCTACTTACCCAGCTCCACGGCCTACATAACCCCTGATTCCTTCCCTGGCGACACCTGGATGAGACGGAGATCTTCCAGGCCACAGTCCGGTAGGGGCAAACCGCTGAAATTCCCCCCGATCCCGGAGGACACGCCATCGCCTCCCGGCCTACACGTGGAGCTGTGGGCCAGACCCGCTCCCCTCATGGCCTCACTGACTACTCCTGCGGAGTCCCCTGACTCCAGGCCACCCTGGCTAGCGGAGGTGATGGCGGCAATTGCCACCTGCCAGTCCACCCTTATGGCCAAAATAGAGGAGGTGCATCTGGATGTCAGCCTCATCCGTCAGGACATTGATAAGCTCCGCTCCAGGGTCACGGAGACGGAGAAACAAATAGGGCTGGTGGAGGATGAGTCCTTGGAGCACTCGGCGTCTCTCCGCTCCCTCCATACTAGAGTGAAGACCCTGGAATACAGAGTGGAGGACGCCGAGAACAGGAACTGGAGGAACAACCTCCGAATCACCGGCCTCCCGGAGGGGGCTGAAGGGGGGGACCCGACGACCTTTGTTGAATCCCTGCTGCGTTCCCTCCTCCCTGAAGCATGCTTCTCACCCCACTACACTGCTGAAAGAGCGCATCGGGTCCCGCCGAAGCCGGGCCCTCCGGGGACCCCCCCGAGAACCTTCATACTTCGCCTCCTCAATTTCCGGGATCGGGACGAGGTCCTCCGGGCTTCCAGGTTGAAGGGTGACCTCCGCTATCAAAATGTCCGACTGATGATCTTCCCGGACTACTCCGTCGAGACCCAGAAGCTCCGTAAGTCCTTCGATCATGTGAAGGGTGCTCTTAGGGCACGAGGCATCAAGTGCAGCGTATTGTTTCCGGCCAGGCTCCGAGTCCAGGACAATGAAACATCTCGGTTCTTCCAATCCCCTGATGAGGTCTCGACCTGGCTGGATTCCTTGCCCCCACACCGTTGACTGCACTAACTGTGAGTACTTTCCACCCTGCTTGGGTCATCCGGCGGTGATCCTGCCTAAGATTGCTGATTTGCCCCCTTTTTTCTCTTGCTATGGCCACCTGTTGACCCCCACTCTACTTGCTGTTTGCTGCCCCCCCCTTGCTCACTGACTTCAGTGCCCCCACTTGAAGTTACTGTTAAACTGCTGCACCCCTCCTGGATCTGGAAACCTGTGACTGATCACTCTGCTGTGGGGGTCTCTGCACTGCTGCCCTGGGGTTCTTGGGGGAGGAGGGGGGGTTTCTTCTTTGTTTTTTGTTTTTTTATAACACACAAGTTTTCGGCCCCTGACAAGCTCAGGTGAAACTTTATTAAGCATCTTTTTATTGTTCTGCTTCCGCTACCTGCCCCGCAGGGACTTTGTATACCCGTTGGATGTCACTTATCCTGCAGTGGGGTTCATGGAGACTTTTACCCCTTGACTCACCCATATCTAATTCATACAGCCCCACTGCTTCTTTTGATTTGAAGGAGGAGTCGGCGGAGGAGGGAGGACGTGCTCACTTGGACACCCCCGGTTGAGATCCGGTGGGCTCTAGCTCGCCTCTTGGCCTTATCCCCCCTTTTGCAGCCCGTGTGCTGAGTTGGGTTTGGGGAATGGAAGCTCTTCCCGGTTTTGGGGGAAAGAGCAGGGTGGGGGGGTTTATTGCCCTTTTTGGGCTTTCTTGGTTTTGTTTTTTGTTAATTTGTTTTAAGTTTAGATGTTTTATTGCTTATGCACTATTTAACACACTGTACTGGTTTAATTTCATTGGGGTGCGGGATTCCATCCTTGTCCCGCCCCGGACTTCACTGCCAGGTCGCCTGAGCTTCTCACTACCGCATCCTATTTTTCCCTCAAAATTTGGCCTCCATGTCGGCTCTTAATATTCTGTCTTGGAACACCAGGGGCCTCAACTCTCCGGTCAAGAGGTCACTGGTGTTTCAATTCATAAAATCATATGTCACAGTCCCCACATATGTATTCTTCAAGAGACCCACCTGGTGGGTAGTAGAACCCTAGCCCTCAAGAAACCGTGGGTGGGCAGCCACTACCATGCTACCTACTCTACCTTTTCTATAGGGGTGAGCATCCTGGTTAATAAATCACTGCCGTTTAAGCTCCTTGACCTTGCACTGGACCCGGACGGCCGTTATGTCATTCTTCATGCCAGAATTCTATCTCAGACTTGGTCTATTGTGGGCTTATACCTGCCTCCCTCGGCTTCGCTGACGCTGTTGAATAAAATAACGACTATCTTGGCTGATTTTGCCGCAGACCACATGATGCTGCTGGGGGATTTCAATATGGCCCCTGATCCAGGTGTTGACAGACTGGCGGGCGCGGGTCCCCTCAGCCCTGGGTTGTCAACCTGGGCTGCAACCTACGGCTTGACAGACATCTGGAGGTGGAGACACCCTCAGGCGCGGGCCTACACCTGCCACTCTGCTTCACATGGTTCCTTCTCCCGAATTGATTTAGCCTTCGCTGGTCAATCGACCCTGTCCAAGGTCAGGGACGTTAGGATACTGCCTAGAGGTATTTCAGACCGTGCTCCACTGTTGGTGTGTGTGGGTAACCCGGGGTCCCCGAGCAGGCTGTAGGTGTAGGCGTGAGGTTGGCTCCTTCTGGCACATGGTTTGGTCATGCCAGGAGATCCAGCCTTTCTGGAAACAGGTGGTGGACATTTTGAGCACGATTTCCGGCCTCAAGGTCCCCTTAGACCCCCTGACCCTTCTCCTGAGCCACTTGGACGAAAATCTAGGGGACAGATACACCAAACTTTTTCTGATTTTCTCCCTGTTCTATGCTAGACGTGAAATTCTCCTCAAATGGAAGTCGGGGGACCCGCCTAGCCTGAAATCCTGGACTACTACTGTCAACTCAGTGCTGCCCCTTTACAGACTTACTTATGAGAGCAGACAGTGCCCAGCGAAGTTTGATAAGATTTGGTCGGGTTGGATTGAGGCTAATGGTTGAGGTAGACCGCCAGTGGGCTCACATGGTTATACACTCGAACATGCCTTCCTTTTTATTTTGCCCATCCCCCCCAAAAAAAAAATGGGATTCACCTGTCTATCTTCCGGTTTAGTAATCTCGTTAGGGAATCTACAATAAACATGTGGATTAATTACCCTAGTTGAAGATGGGGCCTGGTTACCCTCCCTACTGTTGGAAGTTGCGAGATGTGCATGTAACTTGGGTATATTGCTTAACCTTATTTCTTCTGCATGTGTTACTGTAATCCTGTTTTGTCTTCCAATAAAACATCTCTGTTAAAAAAAAAAAAAAAGATATTGTGGTGCTTGAGGATGTCTGCTGTCCAGCCATAGGGTTATTTTACTTTGTGTGACTCCTAGACAGGTTGCCTTTATTTATTTTCTGTGAATTAACCTCTTTACCCACAGACCAATTCTGACATTTCTCATGTAAATGTAAAAATCAGCATTTTTTGCTAGAAAATTGCTTAGAACCCCCAAAGATTGGATAAAGAAACAAACTGTGATAACTACAATGCAACCACTGTTTGCAACTTTAACCCTTTAATTTGATTCCTCATGACTTATTTATGGGTTGCTGCACTTGATGACAGTTGTTCCCACACCTAAAATCTGTACTTCAACAATTAATGCTGCGCTACCTTCATAAACAAAAAATTGTAAAGAGTTGAAAGACACACTTAATGTGTGTGTGATAAACACTGAATAAAATTAAACCTCCCGAACTATTAATCTATCATTATATATATATATATATATATATATATATATATATATATATATATATATATATATATATACAGTGGGTACAGAAAGTATTCAGACCCCTTTAATCATTTAAGTTCATTTTTTTCCTCATTAATGTACACACAGCACCCCATATTGACAGAAAAACACTGTTTTTGAGTTAAATATATGAGTGTCACAGCAAAGGGTCTGAATACTTAGGACCATGTGATATTTCAGTTTTTATTTTTTAATAAATCTCCAAAAATTTCAACAATTCTGTGTTTTTCTGTCAATATGGGGTGCTGTGTGTACATTAATGAGGAAAAAAATGAACTTAAGTGATTTTAGCAAATGGCTGCAATATGACAAAGAGTGAAAAATTTAAGGGGGTCTGAATACTTTCCGTACGTAAACTCTATGCCCAAGAGAGTTAAGGCAGTGCTGGAAAATAATGGTGGCCACACAAAATATTGACACTTTGGCCTCAATTTTGGCATTTTTCGTTTAAGGGTGTACTTACACAGTCCATGATGATTTGGGGAGCCATGTCATCTGCTAGTGTTGGTCCACTGTGGTTTATCAAGTTCAAAGTCAACGCAGCCCTCTACCAGGAAATTCTAGAGCACTTCATGCTTCCCTCTGCTGACCAGCTTTATGGAGATGCTGATTTCATTTTCCAGCAGGACTTGGCACCTGCCCACACTGCCAAAAGTACCAGTACCTGGTTTAATGATCACGGTATTACTGTGCTTGATTGGCTAGCAAACTTGCCTGACCTAAACCCCATAGAGAATCTGTAGGGTATTGTCACGAAGATGAGAAACACCAAACCCAACAATGCAGAGGAGCTGAAGGTGGCTATCAAAGCAACCTGAGCTTCCATAACACCTCAGCAGTGCCGCAGGCTGATCGCCTCCATGCCATGCCACATTGAAGCAGTAATCCATGCAAAAGGACCCCCAACCAAGTATTGGTATTGTGCATACTATATTGTACATGGAGATACTTTTCAGTAAACCAACATTTCTGTAGTAAAAACCTTTTTTTTATTGGTCTTATGTAATATTCAAATTTTCTGAGATACTGAATTTGGGGTTTTCACTAGTTGTAAGCCAGAATCATAATTTTTTTTTAAAGTAATGCTTAAAATATATCACTCTGTGTGTAACACATCCATATAAAATATATGAGTTTCACTTTTAAATTGACTTACTGAAATAAAATAACTTCTGCTTGATCCCTACCTGTTATCTTTGCTAGTGGACCCCGGCTCACTTCCTGGTGGGACAATCATGAGCACTACGAAATAATACTAACATGCAGCAAAACTTATCTCCACCATCAAGAGCTCTGGTGAACACTGGTTAGTGCTTACACCCTATACCTTGGGTGAGCCCGCAACATCCATTAGGGTGACCTGCTTGTATGCCTGTCCTGCTGGTCGGTGGGAGCCTCTCTTCTGCTATAGCTACTGGATTCTTAGTCTGATTCTAGACCATGACACACACAGAGAAGAGGAGGAGCCAGCGGAGGACGCGATCAGAGGAGAAGTGGGCTGTTCTGTGCAAAACCATTGCAATTTAACATTATCAAAATGTAAACTGTTGTTGTTCAGTATAACCCTATTTAAATATATATTAGGGCTTATGCCCTGTACACACGATAGGATTTCCCGTCAAAAAAAGTTGGATGTGAGCTTTTGGTCGGATATTCTGACCGTGTGTCTGCTCCATCCAACATTTTCTGGCAGAATTGAGAAAAGATTGAGAGCAGGTTCTCTATTTTTCCGACGGAAAAAGTTATTGTCGGAAATTCCGCTCGTCTGTATGCAATTCCGACGTGCAAAAAAACAAGAATGCTCAAAATCAAGCAGAAGAGCCGGACTGCCTATTGAACTTCATTGATCTCAGCTCATCATACGTCTTGTACGTCACCGCGTTCTTGACAGTCGGAAATTCAGACAAGATTTGTGTGACCGCGTGTATGCAACACAAGTTTGAGACAACATTCCGTCAGAAAAAATCCACCATTTTCTTGTTGAAATTTCCGATCGTGTGTACGGTGCATTAGACCCCCCCATTTATGGCCATTCCACTGGGAGGTTTCCTTTGATTCCTCTAAGTTCAAGCAGGGCTCTAGTTTAACTTCAGGAAGCCCTGTTTGAATGTACCACAGGAGGAGCTCAAGGCTTTAGAACATGGAAGTTCTGTGAGTCTTATAAACTTCAGACAAGTGACATTATTAGGGCCACACCACTCTAAAGAAGTTTCATTGGGTGGGAAATACCACAACATTACATACAAACCCTTTACTCAACAGTGGTAGAATTTATGTCTATGAATGGTGGACCTGCACAGTACAGTTCAGTGCATGGTGAGATAAATAATGTTTTGGAATAATTAAAACAGGCATAACATCAGACACAATTTATCCCTGCTTTGCATATGTGGCCCACATATTAACAGGGCTAACCACCTTTATGTGAGATTTCATAGTCCTGATCTTTAAAACCTGGTCTAACATACTAATAAGTTAATCAGTCCTATTTTTTAATGAAGTAATCTGGATTACTGTTTGAGTATATTCCATTATAATATATACTGTACAACTGGATTCACTTTGGATATATGAGAACAGTTTTGTGCACCTGGTTGCTTGCATTCATTATAGGACATTGTTTGCGTTACAGGGAAATCTGGATTAACATTGTAGTGGCAGACTCATGTGTATAATATGGAAAGTAAGGTAATTTGGAAGCACTGACTTTGCAATAGAATAATGCATGCTGCTTCAATAAAATTGTAAAGGCTTAATATAAGCCAAATCTGAATGTGCTGCAGGATTTATTTTAAGTGATTTTAATGTTTGTCATACAATACTTGTGCTGAGATACAGTAAATGTGATTAAAATTGAACATTCTCTGCTCTTTTAGAAAATCAACCCCAATGACCAGGACTGGAATTATTATTCCAAAGTTTTTATTTGTTATATTAGGCTTTGTGGTTCACATTAGGGACTGGTCCACACCATCAGTTGCTGCAGAAGACAATCTATAATTGTCTCCCAGCAGAGAAAATGTAAACGAATAAGTATTCATGGCCCAAATGTCACATTCACTTTGGTCACTGTAATGCAAATGCCACACTTATCAATCTCTCGCATATGTACTAACCCATTAAGCTTAGTACGTGCCATTAAACTCATTGTTTTGGCAGGAGTCAGAACCATCTGCTAAACACCTATTTAAAGTGGAATCACAGGCTATCACTATTTACTCTTAAATCTGCTCCCATCCCTCTCTAACTCCTATTCTAACTACCCTGTAGAAGGCTGATACTTAACCTTATTCCCAGGAGAGGGAGAGCGATGACAATGGCCGGAATGCAATAACATAGAATCATTTTGCAGTACTGTTAAGTAGGAAGTAGGGTCTGCATATGTGATGAGAAACTATGACTGTCCCATATATACACATATAGTTTTGAAAATTATAAAGGTTTTGTAATAAAATGGAAAGTTAACTTTTAATAGCATTAACTTACAAAATGACAAAATGTGGGAATTGTATATGTGTATATATACAGTATATAATTTCCTCTGTCCACTGCTTACGTGCTATCACATATACAATATGAAGAAAACTATTAAAAATAAACAACATATGGACTACTATAAAGCAGTATGATACATGTCAGTATATTTTGGTACTGAATTATTTTTATAGTCTTTAAAATTGACTGCTTGTAGTTATTTTTATAACAGCCTACCTCTGCTGGATAAAAAATAGCACTTAGGAGAAAGCTGTGCAGAAGGTAATTGTCAGAACACCTGTGAATTTTTTCAGTGCTAGACCCCTTTGTTAGAGGTAAGACTCATTTTTACAGACAGGCTATCTAACCATGTTTAATGTGTGAAACTAGTTATATCTCTACATCTCCATCTATGTCTGTATCATTAAGAGCATACTCTTACCCTGTGCTCTTTGCCTCCTTAGTTATGTCTGTTGACTGCGAGATAAAGTTTTAACAATTGTGGTGATGGGTAGGATAAAGCAATTCTCTTCTGTTGAATGTCACTCAGGGCAGATATTACATAAAATATGTCTCTCACAGTTAATAATACAGTGTTGGTTAACATTAGGCTTGGTATGCAGAAGTGACTGATGCAAAAGTTTAAAAAATATTTTTGCTGGGTCTTTCTTATGACTTAAAGGGCAACAATAAAAATACACAATTACTTTAGCAAATAACCTACATTTGCATGTGAAGTGGTGCACTTGTAGGATGTACTCCAGCAAGAAAAAGATGATTGTCCATAACATGGGAGAAATGTAGACACATAAGAATGATAACAACATGCTGTCAATAATGACAATAGTACATCATATGATGACAAAGGGTACCATTTACAAATGATTATAGCAGTAGATCTAATTAGGATACATAACAGCTTGTAATAACTGAGGGTTAGATAGATTGGCTTAGCAGTATTGCTTAGGAGTGACTTAGCCTTAGTCATGGCCAAATGAGTGTAAGGGGGGTAGACCCCATGAGAGTCATTGTTATATAAAAACTATTATTGTGAGTAATGAGGTCCAGTTGTCCTGCATGGCAGAGGCAAAACATCTCAGGTGTTGTACCAAAGTTTGGTCTGTCCTCTCCGTTTTGCCAAAAGTTTGTGCGTGGTAGCCACAGGACTGGGAGGACTAAATCTTAAGCTTCTTACACAATTCCTGACAGAATTTTCGAGTAAACTGGACTCCTTTATTAGACACAATATCTTTTGGAATGTCATGAAGTATTACCACTTCTCCGATGAAAACATTAGTTGTGGCTGAAGCTGAATCATGAGAAGGAAAGTAGCAATTTTAGTGTGCCAAGCCACCACCACAAAGATTGCATTGCACCTTTCAAAAATTGGGAGCTCTGAAATAAAATCCATTGCAAGAATGCTCCAAGGTTGTGTTGGTACAGGCAAGGTCTTTTAAGCAGCTATGGTCTGGCTCTACAGATCTTCACATGGTATATAAAGTGGCAAATGTTCTACAAGTCCACTATAGCAAATCTTGTGTTTTATCGCTGATGAAGTGATCAGCCAATGGCAAGCACTATGGACAGTTGCAGTGAGATCTTCAGGCACAACAATAAAATAATTCACAATAGGGTGTCAGGTTTGGCATTCTTGGACATGGGTCAGAAGGTCAGAGGGAAAATTGAACCTTAAAAAGATGAAAACCCTTTTAGCCTGAAGTGGTCTAAGGCACTTGGCTGACCTTAAATATTTCAAGTTATGGTTAGTCTGGCTGAAATATACAAGGGAAAGAGAGCACACGACTGCCCTAGTGTAATACCATTTTAATGATAAAAATGCAAAATCAAATAATAGAGGATTGCACTCACAAACATGGGACTTTAGATCGCATGTACAGCAGGATGTATGTCTCCCTTCCTGGCCTGTATCTCTGGGTTGGCTCCCAAAAATGAGTGGTAATGATGTGGGATGTCACTGCAGACTCTGCTTCCTCATCTGGTCAGGCTGTGTCTGCTGTGGGGCACACACACGGTCCAGCCGGCACTGCGTGATGTCACTCGCGGCCGGAGAGGAAACACAAGGTGAGTGAAGTGTCTCCTTTTAGCTAACAAAAATGGTTGCCAAGACTACATGTTTTGGAGGCGCAGCCTCCTTCAGGTCACTCCCTTACCACCTCTAGCCGGCCTTTTATATGAACCCTCCAGCCCCTCCCCCGGGACAGCCAATGCTGTTCAACAGACCCAGAGCACGGAGTTTACAGCAGGAAATATATTCAGAGAGGGGAAGGCCTCATATTTAGCAACAACTTCCTAAGAAGAATTTTAAACAGATGTATATACATTGATTATATTAACTTTAATAAACTTTAATTTAATTTAATTAAAAATAGAAATAGTGTTTACCCATACTATTTAAAATATAACATTTGATATGTTAAAAATATATACTGTATATATATATATATATATATATATATATGATCAGATTCTCATTATTGTCATTAACAGAAAACATGCTTTGAGAACATTAGCAATTGTCGTATTTTTACTTAAATTCATCCTTAATCTATTAAAATCATAATTTTAATCTAAAAGTAATTATTTGTTTTCGAGAATTTTTTATTATTATACATTTTTTCATGATTTTTGGTTTCTAAAGAGAAGAAAAAAAGGAAAGAGAGCGAAAATTTTAATTAATAAAAGGATATATATGAATAAAATATATCTAAATATATATGAATAAAATATATATGAATAAAATGTGGTCTTTCAATAGTGATGAAGTTAATGAAATAATTAACATCAATAAAGGGGACTACGAGTGTTTCAATCATAAATATAGAGGACAATATACAGCTTAGCAATATAGTAATATTTCATATCAGAGTACCTATCTCGAGTTCCTCGTTTAACCCCTCAGGTGTCATACTATTTAGGGTAAATATCCAAAAAGATTCTCGTTTACATAAACAAGCAAAACTTTCACCTTCCGGGATTGACATGGATATGGACTCGATACCAAATAGTTCCAAGCCTTCAGTGCTGCCCTCATTTTTGTATTTAAAATGGCATGGGACACTGTGCTTCTCAATTTTCTTCTCTATAAGCCAACGGTGTTCACCAAAACGTGTCCGCATGGCACACACCGTCCTACCTACATAAAGGAACCCACATGGGCACCTCAGTCCATATATGACAAACTGGGTGCTACAACAAATGAACTGTTTCATGTCAGTCTGGCTGAGAATGCGATTTGCTGTCCCTTCTAACCGAATGTGTCATTCCTGCAATGCCACCTTGGCTTCCAGCAACTCTATGTTAAGGATATGATACTTTCTCTCTGCTGGGTTTCTGAGAAAAAGAAAGTGATAGGTTTCAAGAGTGCCTTAGGACCAGAACACTGAGAGAGGATTGCTTCTACTGCAGTTTGAGCAATAACTTCATAGACAAAGTCTGGGTGCTTCAAGAAAGATGAAGAGGTAAACAGTGAAGTTAGCAGAGTAAGAGGAGCCACAATGGCAGAGATGTTTCAGATGAACTTATCATAAAAGCTTGCAAACCTGAGAGGGTAAAGAACCCATTTCTTGTCAATGAACGCAGGCCACTCCAGAACTGCCGAAACTTTTTTATGCCTTGTACACACGATCGGTTTTCCCGGCGGTAAAAAGTCAGCCGGGAAAACCGAGGGGAAACCCGAGAACCTGCTCTTCAGCTTTTTTTCCCCTACACAGGGCCGGTTTTCCTGGCAGGAAAACTGCCATGAGAGCTTTGGCCGGGAATCCCGGCCGTGTGTATGCTCCATCGCAGTGTTTCCCATAGGAAAAGACCGCCAGGAATCCCGGCAGGAAAAAAGAAAACATGTTCTCATTTTTCCCACTGAGATTCCCCACGGTTTTCCTGTCGGGAAAACTGCGATGGAGCACACACACAGCCGGGATTCCCTGCCAAAAGCTCTCATGGCAGTTTTCCTGCCAGGAAAACCGGTCGTGTGTACGAGGCATTAAAATCAATGGAGATACTGTAACCTCAAGTGGCCAGTGCATTACAAGGTATTCCAAGTGCTCAAAGTTTGTAAACCTGTTTTGCTCATCTCCCTTTCTAATTCTGATCAAGTTTTAAGCTCTGTGTAGGTCCAACTTGGTAAATATCTTGATGGACTGGAGATTCAGGAAAAGCTCCTAAACTAATGGGAGTGGATAAAGATATTTAATCACAAGCTTGTCAAGAGCCGGGTGCCATTCTTTTTTCAACAACAGTAGAAGGCTGCATTATATTTTCAAATTGCATTCCTTGCGTGTAACATTTTTGGATTTGGACAGGGGGTAAAGCCAACTAAATGGGATCTCTGCACTGGGTTTGAGCTTGATTGGACAATCATAAATTCAAGGTAGAGGTAGAATTTTGCCCCCTTTTTTTATTGCACATATCCAAAAAGTCATGATGGGCTTGGGGAATACCTATCTTAAAGTGATTGTAAAGTCTCGTTTTTTTTTTCTCTAAAAATAACAAACATGTTATATTTACCTGCTCTGTTGCAGTTTATTTGCACAGAGCAGCCCGAATCCTCCTCTTCTCGTTTCCCTCTTCTGTGATCCTGGCCCCTCCCTCCTATTCAGTGTCCCCACAGCAAGCAGCTTGCTATGGGGGCACCTGAGCTGAGTCATAGCTCTCTGTGTCCATTCAGACCTGGAGCCCCAAAACCGTCCCTGCCCCCTTTCTTCCCTGATTGGCTTGCTGACTTTAATTCAGATGGGCGAGACATTCATGGACAGGGAGGGACCTCAGTCAAGTATTAGGGGGTGCTGGGAAGGCTGCTGCACACAGAAGGCTTTTTATCTTAATGCATAGAATGCATTAAGATAAAAAACCTTCTGCCTTTACAACCCCTTTAAGACTTATCTTCATTGCTCACAGGTGTACAAAATGATAACAGAACTTGAAACTAAAGGACCGCTACCCTTTATAGAAAAATGGGGACAAGATCTAGGCAGAGAAATTGAGGAAAGGCAAATGATAGAAGCTGTACATAGCTTTGCCTCTGACGCTACCACAATAGAAGTAAATTACAAGAACATGGTACGCTGGCACCTTACACCAGAGAGAATGCATAAAATTCATCCTAATAATTCCCCATTATGTGGGAGAGGCTGTAAGCAACTGGGAACAACAATGCATATGTGGTGGGAATGCCCAATAATAAAGGAGTATTGGGCAGAGATTCTGGATCATATTGAAGTCATAACTGGGGAAAAAATCTTACAAAAAAGCCTGGACATGTTTATTTCATGGTACAAACAAAACAAAAAAGCAATACCGGAAAACGTTAATCCCACCTCTGCTTAATGCGGCAAAGGGACTAATCCCAAAAAATTGGAAATCAATAAAAAAAACGGGCATAAAGGAATGGATACAGCGGGTAGATCACATATCTGAAATGGAATATCTGTGCCAGGGTGAACAGGGAAAGGGGGAAAACCACAGAGCAATATGGGAAAAATTGAGAATATTTAAAACGTCAGATAAATATGCTCAGGGAATGATGGAAAAAGATCAGTAACTAAAGTAAAATAAAAAAGGAAAGGGACAGACGGACAGATCGGGGAGGGGGAGGGGAGAGAGGGCTAGGGAGGTGGGGGGTGGGGGGAGGGAAAGATGGAGGGGGATGGAAATGGGTAAAAGGGGAGGATAGGAAATATGTATGCATATTTTTGTACTAAGTTTTTTTTTTTATATATATACACCAATGTGGGTGTGTGTTGTATTTTTCTATTTAAACCCTCAATAAAGAATAAATAAAAAAAAAGAAAAGACTTATCTTCATTGCATCTCTATATCCAAGTAGAGAATACCTCAAAATATAGAAAGACAAAGTTAATGGTAGTAGTCAGAGTGGAATGTGAGTTTCCCGAGGACCAACTAATGCTGAGGTAATGGGCCTGCAACCAGGGCGGTGTTCTATGCAATGCTAAGGAGCTGTAAAACCACACCTCCCTCTGTTCTTTTACCAGGGAGTTATTGCTGCCCTTTAAAAAAGCATACAGGCAATATTGGTCTTCCTTTTTATAAGTCCTGCATTCTTCAGAAACTTATTGTAATGGATGCATCCTGTAACAAATGTTTATTTATAAAAAAAACATGGATTTTATACAAATAATTCAAATTATATGAACATCACTTTATAAAAGAAAATGCAGGTTCATTAAATGGTTTTCCTTTATGACACCAACTAGGTAAACTACAAAAAAACAAGTAAGCCAGCACTTCTTTCAATATGCAAATTAAGACAGATCTCTAGGGACACATCACTAGTTGTAAGGGCTTTTTATTGTGTATATTTACACAAATGTGTCTTCAGTAAGCCTATATGAAGGACTGAAAAGAATTGCAAGATGCTTATTAGAATGTGTCAAACATAAATTAAATTTTTTTTATTGCACAGATAACTCTCTTATGGGAAAAATCTGCTCCCCTTATTACCACAAATCACTAGCAGCATATAGACAAACAAGCATTAATGAAGGTGAAGGGCGGGGCATGAAATGTCCCCGCCCCCGCCACCTATGGGACGTGTCATACCTGTAAATTAAATTAAAGTTACAGTTTAAAAAAAAAATAATAATTACTTACCCATGATTGGTTAACAATGTTGACAGTTGCCCCAAACAACGGTCCTCTAGCACCATATATAAACAAAGAGGATGTGTCATCAGTGGGCAGAAGACGGAGAAGATTTGAAGAGGATCACATCATCTGCACTTCTTCTTCACCTATCTGTCATGGAGCAGTTGCTTCGCCTTATGATGGACCGGGCCGCGGCTGAGGATGGTGTCAGCTGGATTCGGCAATGCCTCTCTCTTCCTGGCTCTTCTTCCATCTTGGGACAGATTTCTTCGGCTCCTTCTTCTATTCCTCCCCATGGACCCATTCCTCTGGTCCTTCAGTGCCATGGTCGGCACCGTCCTCTCAGCCCTCTCCTTTTCATCTTCACTTTTCCCAGGCTCCTGTACTTTTCCCCCCTGGTCCTCCGGTGTCCTGGAGCGGATTTCCCTTTGAGCCATCCGGTGCAGTGTATGACGGTTCTTCTGTGTCTCACCGTCGGATGTCATCATCTCCTCCTGCGTCATCTGCTTCTGGCCCTCTTTCCGTCTACGATGTCGCTCGGCCTTCTACTTCGGCTGGGATCGCAGGCGCATGCGCAGACCGTCCTGGTAGATCTACACGGAGACAACATAGGAGACCTCGCAGGTTCGATTCCCCAGCTGACCGTGTCACTGGGTGAATGGAAAAGGACAGGTTATTTAACTCTATTATTGCTATTGTTTCTAATAATCATTTATTTGATGTTAATGATTATTCTGCTTTTCATTTAACCCCTTTTTAGTGCTGTTGCTTCAGCTAAACCGCCACGGATGACATCTGCTGGTCCTTCAATGACAGCAGATTCAGTTGTTATGGCGACTGGTAGTAAACACCCTTCTTTGATGGCAGAACCCGTTACCATGGCGTCGGGTCAGAACTGTGCATCTCATGACTTTGTCGTTTCACCAAATTTTCTGCTAGCAGGGTAAAAAACTGTGATTGCTTTGCCTGAGGTGGTTTCAGCTCCTGCTGGTGAGTTTATTCATTCTTCTCAAATGAGAGAATTGTTTGGTTCTTTTTCTAATTTTATGTCTATGTTTGCTGCTTCTTTTAATTCTCAATCTCAATCAACTCCTGCTTCTGTATGGCTGGATCCTTTATCTGGGGCACGTGATGTTCCTGTCTCTACTTCAGTTGCCACGGCAACAGTTATTCCTGCTGCCCCTGATGTTGTGATTCCTCCCTTGGTCCCGGAATCTTGCTTGAAGGGAGTTTTAACGTGCGACTTGTCTCCTCTGGGATTTCATTTATCTGGAGTAGTGAAAGAAAAAATTTGGAAGGCTGACTATATTGAAATTCTATCTTTGCTTCCGTCCAACCTTGAAATTAGGATGGATAAGAAGGATGGTGATCGTAAAGATGATGATAAACGTAAATTGGTCCCACGCTCTTTTAACAACTGGTTGCAAGCATTTTGCATTTACGCTAGCGTTATGGATGAACAACGCTCTGATTTGTGTTCTGGTTTTTTCCAGCATATTGAAATTATTTTGGAAGCGTATAAAATTTTTCAGGGTTTTTCGTGGTTTTATTATGACAAAGCATTTCGCCAAAAATTATCTGTGCACAAATCTCTGAAGTGGGGGTCTACAGATGTTGGTCTGTGGCTCAATCTCTGATTGCCTCAGAAGCCCTTGGTTAAAGTTACTGCTTCCGATACCAATAGTGTGAATCGAAGGGGGGTGTCTTTTCATTTTAATGATGGATTGTGCAAATGGCTTAACAACTGTAAATATAAACACGAGTGTAGTCATTGTGCTGGTTCGCACCCTGCTTCCTGTTGTTTTAAGAAGTTGTCTTCAAATGCTTCTGCTCCTTCAAAGGAGCTTTTTCTTAAAAGCCACAACGCCAGTGAAAGTTCTTATCATGCTACCATGGCTTTGCATGTATCCAGAGGATCAGAGGGCACTCGTCCTGCGTGATGGTTTTTTATTTGGTTTTCGTTTACCTTCTTTTTCTGGGGAAGGTTATTGTGTCTTTCCGAATTTGCCTTCGGTTTCTTCTCTTGTAGCTGTTGTTTGTGAAAAGTTAAATACAGAATTGCGTGCTGGCAGAATTGAGGGTCCTTTTCTACTCCTCCTTTTGTTAATTTTCGTGTTTCCCCACTTGGTATTTTTCCTGAAAAAGAACCTAAAACTTATAGATTGATACACCATCTATCTTTCCCCTTTGGTTTTTCTTTAAACGAGGATATTGACCCGTCTTTGTGTTCTGTGCAGTATTCTTCATTTGATGACGCTCTGTTCAAAATTAGGAGAGTTGGTGCGTCTGCTTTGCTTGCTAAAGCTGATGTTCAGTCTGCTTTTCGGTTGCTGCCTATTTATTCGGCAGCCTTTAACTCTTTAGGTTTTTGTTTTCGGAATGAATATTGCTTTGATAAATGTCTCCCTATGGGATGTTCACTTTCGTGTTATTTTTTTTTTTTTGAGCTTTTTTCCACGTTTATTGAATGGGATGTTAGTTTTCGTGCAGGTTCTGATAACTTGTTGCACTACTTAGATGATTTTCTGTTTATTGGTATGGCTGGTTCATCTTATTGTTTGTATTTGTTTACCGAATTTCAAATTGTGTGTTGGGAGTTTGGTATACCGTTGGCCGATGAGAAATCTGTTTACCCTACATCTTGCCTTGATTTTCTGGGTAGTCAAATGGATACGGTTTCCATGGAATTCCATCTTCCTGAGGAGAAAATTATTAACATTCGGATTTTATTGGATTTCGTTCTGTCAAAATGTAAGGTTAGGTTGAAAGTGTTGCAATCTCTTCTTGGTTTATTGGCGTTTGCGTCCAGAGTTTTGCCGATTGGTCGTGTTTTCTCCAAGAGATTATATTGCGCTATTTCTGGAATTTCTTCTCCTTTCCATTTCGTGAGGATTACATCTGGTATTAGGGACGATCTTAAAGTTTGGCGTAGTTTTTTGTCTACTTTTTAATGGTATTTGATTATGGCAGACTCCTTTTTGTTCGGCCTCTGCCCTTCATCTGCATACGGATGATGCTGGATCTTGTGGCTATGGTGCTTATTAGGATGGGCATTGGTCTGCTGATTTATGGCCTGAATCTTGGAAGGATGCTGGTTTGACGTCTATTATTGTTTTGTTGGAGATTCTTCCTGTTCTAGTGGTCTTGGAATTGTAGGGTGTTAATTTTAGGAATCATCGTATTTTACTTTATTCTGATAATAAGGGTGTCGTTTTTGCTGTTAATTGCTTATCTTCTAAATCTCTTCCTGTTCTTTCTGTACTTAGATTGTTGGTGTTTAAATGTTTAGATCTTAATATATGGCTTAAAGCCAAATACGTTCCTGGAAACTATATTCTTATTGCTGATGCTCTCAGATTCCAGAATCTCGACGATTGGTGCCGGATGTGGATCTTACTGGCCTGTTATGCCCTCCACACTTATGGGACCTTCGGTGAATCCTCTTTTTACTGCCATTAGAGATTCTTTGGCGCCCTCCACGTGGGCGTCATATAAGGCTGTGTGGACTTTGTGGTATTCCTTCTTGCTTTCTTTTGGATGTGATCGACTAATTTTTTCTGAAGATTTAGTTTTGTCCTTTCTTAGTTTTTGATGTCTCGTGATTATTCACATTCTCATATTGTCAAGACACTATCTGGTGTTTCTTTCTTTATGCGTATGCAAGGTCACATGTCCTGTATGTCCTTTTTGCGGTCAAACATGCCTTACAGGGTTACAAAAAGAAACGTTTGGTTGCTGATAACAGATTACCTATCTCTGTTGATCTTTTGGGTCGTCTTTATGACGTTTCTAAGGTTGTCTGTTTTCCTCCCTAGGAATCGTTATTGTTTTCTTTGTCTTTTTGGTTCTGATTTTTTGGAGCATTTAAGGTTTCTGAATTGTTTCCACGTAAAGTTTATGATGACTCTGGTTTATTCTTTCGGGATGTTTTTGTTGGAGTGGATTCTATTCAGGTTCTACTTCGTAAGAGTAAGACTGATCCTATGGGTCATGGTCGATGGATTACTTTGCGAGCTGATCCTGGTGCTCGCTATTGTGTTTTCTCTTTAGTTGAAAGTTTTTTGGGAGTGAGACCTGTATTTCATAAACAATTTTTGATTCATGTCACGGGTACTCCGGTGACTGTTTATCAATTCCGGGCTGTCCTACGTCGGTGCCTCGAAGCATTAAGTTTGGAACACATGAGGATTTTGTTTCACTCTTTTCGTATTGGTGCAGCCACTACAGCAGCTATGGTTGGTCTTCATGAATCTGTGATTAAACAAATTGGTGGTTGGCGATCGAATTGTTATAGATCATATGTTAGACCTAATTTTTGTTTTTAATTTTATGTGCAATATAACTTCTGGATAATAGGACACTCATATATTTTCTGGGCTCAGAAGAGAGCTGACCTCATCATAATTTTAATACATATTGGTATGGACAATGTGGTATGCTTTGGAGCAATTTACGTTCTGTTTTATCTCATTTACATGATTGTTGGCCCATACCACAGGTCATTATTTTCCATTTATCCGGTAATGATCTTGGTAAACGCTAGTCGTTAGAGTTGATTTCTCAGATTAAGCTTCGTTTGTTATGTTGGCATGCTGTTTTGCCTAATGCTATTTAAATTTTTTCTGAAGTAATCCCTCGTCTTGATTGGTTGCTCTGCCCCGAGCGTAAGTTTTTGGAAAAAATTCGTAAGCGACTGAACAGGGCTTTAGATAAATTCATGCCTTTGGTTCATGGTCTGTCTTTTCGACATGTGAACTTAGAGGGCGGTTTGCCTGGTTTTTATAGACCAGACAATGTGCATTTATCTGATATTGCTCTTGACATCTTCAATTTAGATTTACAAACCTGTGTTGAATTGGCTGTCGCCTTGGTGGGGTGCCAGGCTCCTTGAAATTTGGGCCTGGCGTGTGGGATGTTATGTTTCATGTTTTTAAGTTTAGCTTGAGCTTAAATGGCTAAGCTAATTTTTATATATATATATATATATATATATATATTTATATATGGTTATTGTTACTGAAAGAAGATTTTAATATTCTTAAGTTGATTATTTATTTTTGATTTAAGAAAGTTGATATAATCAATTTAATATTTATACCTATAAATAAAGGCCACGGCCATTTCAACCACAGGTATTTACTGAAGTATTATTTATTTATCTAATGAAATATTAAGAAGTTATGACTACGGTCCCATGAAGGTGAAGGGCGGGGCATGAAATGTCCCCGCCCCCGCCACCTATGGGACCGTGTCATACCTGTAAATTAAATTAAAGTTACAGTTTTAAAAAAAAATAATTACTTACCCATGATTGGTTAACAATGTTGACAGTTGCCCCAAACAACGGTCCTCTAGCACCATATATAAACAAAGAGGATGCGTCATCAGTGGGCAGAAGACGGAGAAGATTTGAAGAGGAGCACATCCCACCCTCCCTCCCTGTCGTGGCCTGTTTTATGAGGTTTTAATCCCTTCATTTGTAAGGGGAGTTTATGTTTCATGTTTTTAAGTTTAGCTTGAGCTTAAATGGCTAAGCTAATTTTTTATATATATATATATATATATATGTATATATGGTTATTGTTACTGAAAGAAGATTTTAATATTCTTAAGTTGATTCTTTATTTTTGATTTAAGAAAGTTGATATAATCAATTTAATATTTATACCTGTAAATAAAGGCCACGGCCATTTCAACCACAGGTATTTACTGAAGTATTATTTATTTATCTAATGAAATATTAAGAAGTTATGACTACGGTCCCATTGGATCATTAAATCAGATGAGTGGTCATCGCGTATAGTTTAATTCACCAGTGAGTTTTGAATCTATTGTATATACTTTATGAGAAATAGGAAATATTCTAAATTAAATTACTACTTAATGTAAAGTGGGTTATTTCATGATTATACGCTGTAGAGTAGCGGCTTAAATTTCCATAGCAACATATCAAATCACAGAGTGCACAAGTTGCAAATAATTCCATTTCTGTAGGGTAATGAATAAAGGAACAGTGCTATAAAATACTATTTAGTCTTGCTGTCTTAATGATAAACCAGTCAGAAATTACTTACATTTGATATGCTGAAATCATTTGAAAAAGTATTTTACTGCATTTCTGCCCAATTCAGATTTTTAGACTACTGTTCTAGTATAATCCTAATTTAGCTGTTTTACTGTGCAAGCCATTTTGCAGTAACTTTAACATCTACAGTAGTGATAATGAAAAACAACTTTAGGCTTGCATAGTTGAAGTCTGTACAAATGGTGTATTAGAATATATCTTGGTAATTACCCTATTTATCGGCGTATAACACGCACAGGCGTATAACACACACCCTAACTTTAAGAGGGAAGTCTCAGGAAAAAAACTTTCCACAGCCCCCTGCGTATAACACGCAGACACAGTTTACCCACTATTTTCAGGGTAAAAAAGTGAGTGTTATACGCCAATAAATACAGTAACCTCAATGTGCTTATGTTTAAATCACTTGAAATAAACATGTGGGTTCACTATACATCTTAGGGTGGCTGCAGGTCCATACAGAGTGCACAAAATCTCTGATCTGCATAAATTTAAGCTCATTTACCCCTAAACTGCATCTTCCTATTGCCCAGTGAGTCTGCCCATTGCATTTATCGACCAATAGAAAGGCAAAGTAGTCAAGTAGGCAAGTAAGCACCTGGGCAGAGGCAAATTGCTATGGGTTTTGTTCTGGTATTCACTTGCAGGTGACACCAAGTGATTGCAGAAGGCAATAGTGGGTGTTTCCTTGAAGTATATACACTAGCAACCCACTGCTAGAAAGCTTTATATTCCTTAACCACTTGCCTACTGGGCACTTTGACCCCCTTCCTGCCCAGGCCAATTTTTATCTTTCAGTGATATCGCACTTTGAATGAAAATTGCACCATCATTCAACGCTGTACCCAAACAAAATTTGTATCATTTTCTTGAGACAGGTAGAGCTTTCTTTTGGTGGTATTTAATCACTGTTTTTTTTTTTTGCTAAACATACGGAACAAATACACAATTAAAAAAAAAGAAAAAATTTTTGTTTCAGTTTCTCCTTCACTAATGTGTGCTGATGAGGCTGCACTGATGGGCACTGATGAGATGGTACTGATGAGGAGGCACTAATATGCAGCACTGATGGGCACTGACAGGCGGCACTGATATGCAGCACTGATGGACACTATGGAATTTTATGGGAAGGTTGGAGGAGTATTTAAACCAGGATGCAGGGGGAGGGTGAACTAGAATTCAATCGGGCAGATAGGTCAGTTAGGGGTCAGACATTAATGGAGGGTGGAATGGGGATATATGGAGGGTGGGTTATGGCAGGTGACAAGAAGGTTCCCATGTTTCAAACAACCATTGGAAATTATAACGCTATTTGTACTACTAAAAAAATATACAAAACACCAGGGCAAAATGTAATAATGCATTAAAGTGTTTGTTCACCAATTCCAGAAGTCTGCCAAGAAAAATAGGTGAGTTGGAAGTCCTGGTGCACAAGGAGAGAAATGATTTAATCGGTATTGCTGAATCTTGGCTTCATTCTTCACATGAGTGGGCAATTAATATTCCTGGCTATGCACTCTTTCGGAGTGAGACAGGGTAAAAAGGAAAGGTGGCGGTGTCTGTCTTTATGTGAGAAGTGATCTCAAAGCGAGTGTGAAAGAGGACCTAGTTGATGGAATGTGTGATGTGGCTGAAGCATTATGGGTGGAACTTTATATAGATGTGCGTAGTTCAAAGTTAATCATTGGAGCTTATTTTAAGCCACCCAATGTTAATGAGAAGGTTGAGACTCAGCTCCTTGCACAGATGGAAAGTGCTGCAAGGGCTGCAAGGGCTGGGTCATTGATAATAATGGGGGATTTTAACTACCTGGAAATTGTAAATGCACTGCTGAAACAGTCAGTGATTAGGAACAGCGATCTCTGTGTTGTTCCTGTCAACATTTCCCCCACACAGTAAGAAAGAACCAACAGGGAACACATTTAACCCTTTGATCGCCCCTGATGTTAACCCCTTCCATGCCAGTGTCATTTACAGTATCTCACAAAAGTGAGTACACCCCTCACATTTTTGTAAATATTTTATATCTTTTACTATAACAACACTGAAGAAATTACACTTTGCTACAATGTAAAGCAGTGAGTGTACAGCTTGTATGAAAATTAAAATTTGCTGTCTCCTCAAAATAACTCAACACAGCCATTAATGTCTAAACCGCTGGCAACAAAAGTGAGTACACCCCTAAGTGAAAATTTCTAAATTGGGCCCAATTAGCCATTTCCCTCCTCTGTGTCATGTGATTTGTTAGTGTTATAATGTCTCAGGTGTAAATGGGGAGCAGGTGTGTTAAATTTGGTGTTATATCTCTCACTCTCTCATACTGGTCACTGGAAGTTCAACATGGCACCTCAGGGCAAAAAACTCTCTAAGGATCTGAAAAAAAAGAATTGTTGCTCTACATAAAAATGGCCTAGGCTGTAAGAAGAGTGCCAAGACCCTGAAACTGAGCTGCAGCATCGTGGCCAAAACCATACAGCGGTTTAACAGGACAGGTTCCACTCAGAACAGGCCTCGCCATGGTCCACCAAAGAAGTTGAGTGCACATGCTCAGCGTCATATCCAGAGGTTGTCTTTGGGAAAAAGACGTATGAGTGCTGCTAGCATTGCTGCAGAGGTTGAAGGGGTGGGGAGTCAGCCTGTCAGTGCTCATACCATACGCCGCACACTGCATCAAATTGGTCTGCATGGCTGTCGTCCCAGAAGGAAGCCTCTTCTAAAGATGATCCACAAGAAAGCCCACAAACAGTTTGCTGAAGACAAGCAGACAAAGGACATGGATTACTGGAACCATATCCTGTGGTCTGATGAGACCGAGATAAACTTATTTGGTTCAGATGGTGTCAACTGTGTGTGTGGCGGCAACCAGATGAGGAGTACAAAGACAAGTATGTCTTGCCTACAGTCAAGCATGGTGGTGGGAGTGTCATGGTCTGGGGCTGCATGAATGCTGCCGGGCACTGAGGAGCTACAGTTCATTGAGGGTACCATGAATGCCAACATGTACTGGGACCTACTGAAGCTGAGCATGATCCCCTCTCTTCGGAGACTGGGTCGCAGGGCAATATTCCAACATAACAACCCCAAACACACCTCCAAGATTACTTTGCTAAAGAAGCTGAGGGTAAAGTTTATGGACTGGCCAAGCATGTCTCCAGACCTAAACCCTATTGAGCATCTGTAGGGCATCCTCAAACAGAAGGTGGAGGAGCGCAAGCTCTCTAACATCCACCAACTCCGTGATGTCATCATGGAGGAGTGGAAGAGAACTCCAGTGGCAACCTGTGAAGCTCTAGTAAACTCCATGCCCAAAAGGGTTAAGGCACAGTGCTGAAAAAAATGGTGGCCACACAAATTATTGACAGTTTGGGACCAATTTTGACATTTTCACTTAGGGGTGTACTCACTTTTGTTGCCAGTGGTTTAGACATTAATGGCTGGGTGTTGAGTTATTTTGAGGGGACAGCAAATTTACACTGTTATACAAGCTGTACACTCACTACTTTACATTGTAGCAAAGTGTAATTTCTTCTGTGTTGTCACATGAAAAGATATAATAAAATATTTACAAAAATGTGAGGAGTGTACTCACTTTTGTGAGATACCCGTATTCCGTAATCAGTGCATTTTTTCTTAGCACTGATCACTGTATTGGTGTCACTGGTCCCAAAAAAGTGTCACTTAGGGTCAGTTTTTTCCACTGAAATGCAGCAGGCCCTCTAAAAATCGCTGATCCCTGACATTACTAGTAAAAAAAAAAAAAAATTATTAAATTAAAAGTCCAAAAATCTATCCTGTAGTTTGTAGCAATAACTTTTGCGCAAACCAATCAATATACGCTTATTGGGATTTTTTACCAAAAATATGTAGAAGAATACATATTGGCCTAAATTGATGAAGAAATTATTATTTTTTACATTTTTTTTGGCTATGTATTATAGTTAAAAAGTATTGTTTCTTTTTCAAAATTGTCGGTTTTGTTTGTTTATAGCACAAAAAATAAAAACTGCAGAGGTGATCAAATACCACCAAAAGAAAGCTCTATTTGTCGGAAAAAAGGGACATTTTTATTTGGGTACAGTGTCAGACGCGCACGCAATTGTCACTTAAAATAATGCAGTGCTGTATCGCAAAAAATGACCTGGTCATTAAGGGGGTAACTCCTTCTAGGGCTGAAGTGGTTAAAGGGCAAAAATGTATAAACCTATTACAGGATAATTTTATGGTACAATTCATAGAGTCCCCAACTAGCAATGATGGTCTGTTGGACCTGGTAATCTCAAACCATGCAGAGCTTATAACTACTGTTCATATAAAGGAACATCTGGGTAGAAGTGACCATAACATGATTTCATTTAATGTTAGCTGTAAGCAAAAAACACATACGGGAAAGATAAAATCACCTAACTTTAAGAGAGCAAATTTTCCAAGGATGAGGGTTGCTCTCCAAGACTAAGACCCCTTTCTGAGGGCGTATTGCAGGCGCTATAGCATTAAAAATAACGTCTGCAATCCGCCCTCAAACAGCTGCTCCATTGTCTCCAGTGTGAAAGCCTGAGGGCCCGAGGGCTTTCACACTGGAGCCTTGCGCTAGTGTTGAGAAGTGAAAGAGCGGTGTGTTTACCGCTCCACAGCTCCTGCCCATTGAAATCAATGGGACAGCATGGCTATACCGCCCGCAATGCGCTGCTTCAGCAGCGCATTGCGGGCGGTTTTAACCCTTTCTCAGCTGCTAGCGGGGGTTATGTGCCGCAAATCCGCCCATAGCGTCGGCGGTAAAAATAGCAGCCTTTTACCGCCGACGCTATGGGCGGCTCAGTGTGAAAGGGGTCTTAGACTGGGAGGGAATATTGGCATTGATGAACACAGAACAGAAATGGGAATTCTTCAAAGCGACTGTATGTAAACTCACTGCAAAGTATATTCCCATGGGCAATTAGTTTATAAGGTTAAAAATTAAACCTATGTGGCTCCCGGCCAAAGTTAAAAAAAAGCTATAAATAATAAGAAAAGAGCTTTTAAAAAAATATAAAAATTAAGGAATATTATCATAGTTTAAATTTTACAAAGAATATAATAGAATATGTAAAAAGGAAATAAAGGGCACAAAAATTCAAAATGAACAACAGATTGCAAAAGATGATAGGACAAACCCCAAAAAATTCTTCAAAATATATTTATAGTATAAAGGTCAGGTCTGAGCATGTAGGCCCTTTACAAAATAATCTAGAGTGGGTGGCTGGGGTAAAAGAGAAGACAAGTTTATTAAATACTGTCAGGGCCCGGACTTGTGGCTAGTGAGGACACAGGAGGTGGATCCTCTGTGCCAGAGTTGCGAAGGCACAGGTCGCACTGGAGGACCGGTTCTAAGCAGCTACTTGTTTTCACCAGAGCCCGCCGCAAAGCGGGATGGACTTGCTGCGGCGGTAGCAACCAGGTCGTGTCCCCCAGTAGCGGCTCAACTTCTCTGGCAGCTGAGATAGGCACGGTACACAGGGACTAGGCAGAGGCAAGGTCAGACGTAGCGGAAGGTCAGGGCAGGCGGCAATGGTTCGTAGTCAGGGGCAACGGCAGAAGGTCAGATACACTGGCAAGGCAACTACAAAACGCTTTCTCAGGGCACTAAGGCAACAAGTGTCAGTGAGATACGCACCTGATCAGCGAGTCCGTTGGAGCAGAGAGAGGTCACCCGTACGGATCCGACTCACGGGCCCCTGGTAGTGCAGACAGGAGGCATGGGAGTGCGGAAGGGTAAGAGGGCCTGAGATTGGTTCCAAGAGAGCGGCTCCGGATCCTGGGTTCAGGAGGGTAGCTAGCCAGGCAGGCTGCAGGCAGGTAGGCAGGCAGGTATATAGAGCAGCGTAGCGGGGCAGAAGCAGAAGGGGCGGTCAGACAGGCAGGGTTCGGCAACGTTCAGGCAATGTGGCACAGCGGGGTAGGCAGGTTCAGGGTCAAAGACAGGCCGAGGTCGGGTGCAGGCGGATAGCAAGGAAAGTCCAGTAACAAGCCGGGTGGTCAGAAGGTCGGATTTCAGGCGAACAACAGGAGCAGGATACACAGGGGACTGCAGATCAGACAGCACCGGTCTGAAGTGTTCCAGGGGTTTAAATAAGCAAACCGGCGTGCGCCGGCGCGCGCACGGCGCACGCGCGCGCACGGCGCATGCGTGCGCGCGCCCGCAATGCGCGCACATGCACCCGCACGCACCGGCGCGCACAGGCACGCGCGCCTGCGATCGAGGAAGTGTACCAGCGCGGACGGAAACATGCCAAACCACAGCGCGCATCGGCACACGCGAACGCACACCGACGCGACCACCGACGCGCCCGGCAAGGTACGTACACTGACAGTGCCCCCCCCCTTTAGGGCAGCCTCCGGATGCCCAACTGAGCGATCTTCGTGGCGTGAGACCTCCTGAAAGCTTGCATGAGTTCCTCCGCATGTATGCCGTTTTCGGGTTCCCAAGAGTTATCTTCTGGGCCGTAACCCCTCCACTTAATCAGATATTGCACCTGGTTGTGTCTCTTCCTACAGTCCAGGATTGCCTCTACCTCAAACTCCTCCTCGCCGTCAATCAGAACAGGTTCCGGTGGGCCAATGTTACGGCCAGCGAAGGGGTTAGGGACAACCGGCTTTAACAGGGTCACATGAAAGACTGGATGGACCTTCAGGGAATTAGGTAGGTCGAGCTCATATGCTACATTGTTGATCCTCCTTTTTACCGAGAAAGGTCCCATGAACTTAGGGCCCAATTTCCTGGACGGGCAGGCCATCTTTAGGTTAATTGTGGATAACCACACCTGGTTGCCGGGCTCCAGAATGAGTTCCCCTCTCCTTTTCCTATCAAACATCCTCTTGTTGTACTCCTGGGTCTTGGACATGGTCTCCTGTAGAAGTTTGTTATTGGAGAAGAAGAAATCCATTGTTTCGGACACCGCAGGGACAGTGCATTCGGGTATGGTACTTGGCAAGAAGGAGGGATGGAATCCATAGTTGTCAAAGAATGGGGTTTGCTTAGTGGCAGAGTGCAGGGAGTTGTTGTAAGCGAATTCAGCAATGGGGAGTAGGGAGGCCCAATCATCCTGGGAAAAGGAGGAGAAACAACGGAGGTACTGCTCTAATGTTTGGTTGGTCCTCTCAGTTTGGCCATTCGTCTGGGGGTGGTATGCCGAAGAGAATGCCAACTTCATTTCCAGGGAATCACAAAGAGCCTTCCAAAATCTGGAGGTGAACTGGGCGCCTCGGTCTGAGACAATACTTGCCGGAACTCCATGGAGCCTCACTATTTCCCTGATAAAACCCTCGCCGTTTCCATGGCGGAAGGTGTACCTTTCATGGGTAAAAAATGAGCCATCTTGGACAGCCTGTCAACGACAACGAAGACCGTGGAGAACCCTTCGGACAGAGGGAGCTCCACTATGAAGTCCATCGACACCATCTTCCAGGGTCTTTCAGGGACAGGTAGAGGTTTTAATAGACCCCAGGCCCTCATCCGGCTATTCTTGTTCCGGGAGCAGGTGTTGCATGAGTCCACGTATCTCTTGCAGTCACTACCCAGCTGCGGCCACCAGAACGTGCGCTTGATGAGCTCGGCCGTTTTCAAGGTACCGAAATGTCCGGCCAACTTGTGGTCATGGCAAAGCTCCAGAACAGCTATCCGAAGACCCTCAGGGACCAGAATTTTGCCCTCGTGCCTGATCAGACCATCTTGTGCCCTGACACAGTCCTCCGGAAGAGAGGTCAAGCCAGCAGACGCCCGCTTAATACGGGGCATGAGGTCTTCTTGAAGCAGCAGGAAGTTCCCGGCAGGGAGGATGGTGTCAACAGGTAAGTTCTCTTCAGGAGTGCTGAACATTCGGGACAGTGCGTCCAGTTTAATGTTTTTTGAGCCAGGCCTGTAGGTGATGTGGAACAAAAACCTTGAGAAAAAAAATGCCCACCTTGCCTGCCTTGGCTTCAACCTCTTGGCTGTTCTCAGGTACTCAAGGTTCTTGTGGTCCGTGTAGACCAAGATGGGGTGTGCACCCCCTCGAGCAGGTAACGCCATTCTTCTAATGCGGCCTTGATAGCCAGGAGTTCCCGGTCACCCACGTCATAGTTACGTTCCGCCGTGGAAAGCTTGCGCGAGAAGAAGGCCACTGGAAAAAGTAAGGCTTTAGCCCCCTGACGCTGGGATAGCACAGCCCCCACTGCATTTTCGGACGCGTCCACTTCCAGGACGAAAGGTAATGCGGGGTCAGGGTGCTTCAAGATGGAGGCAGAGACAAATAATTCCTTCAGTTTGTCAAAGGCAGCTTGGGCTCTAGGGGACCAGTAGAAGCGGTTTCCTTGTTTGGTCAGTTCGGTAAGGGGGGCGACAATTGCAGAGAAACTTCTGATGAACTTCCGGTAGAAGTTGGAGAATCCGATGAAGCCCTGGACCCCTTTTTTATCTGTGGGGGCAGGCCAGTCCAGGATAGCCGACACCTTCTGAGGGTCCATTTTAATGCCCTCAATTGAAATGATCAGACCGAGAAACTGGATACTTTGCCGCTCGAACTCACATTTCTCTGGCTTGGCGTAAAGCCCATGTCGTCTGAGCCGAACAAGGACATTCCGGACATGCCTGCGATGGTCGTCTACAGAGGAGGAGAATATTAAGATATCGTCCAGGTATACTATGACGTACAAGTCCAGGTAATCACGGAAGATGTCATTGACAAAATGTTGAAAGGTAGCCGGCGCGTTACACAGTCCGAACGGCATAACTAGGTACTCGTAGTGCCCGAACCGTGTGCGGAAGGCCGTCTTTCACTCATCCCCCTCTCGAATGCGGATCAGGTTGTATGCTCCTCGGAGGTCAAGCTTGGTGAATATGACCGCCGTTCCCAGCCTCTGGAACAGTTCCGGCACGAGAGGTAAGGGATAGCGGTTTTTAATGGTGATCTTGTTCAACTGCCGATAATCAATACAGGGGCGTAGGGAATGGTTCTTTTTTTCAACGAAAAAGATGCCCGCACCTGCAGGTGAGGTGGACGGGCGGATGAACCCTTTCTTTAGGTTGTCGTCAATGTAGACTTTCAGGGTGCCCAATTCCTGCTCAGTCAACGGGAAGATCCTCCCAAAAGGTACTTCGGTCCCAGGCAAAAGTTCTATAGGGCAATCATATGGTCTGTGAGGAGGAAGGGTTTCTGCTCCCTTCTTACTGAACACGTCCAGAAAATCATGGTAGGGCTCAGGGATGGTTTTCTGAAGGTCAGGGTCTGTGCCCAGACAGAGCAGGTGAGGGTGGTCGGTAGAGGCTTGTTGCAGGCAGTGTTGCAGGCAATAATCTGAGAGGAATTTAACTCTCCCTGTAGCCCAGTCAATGTTGGGGTTATGGGCTTGCAGCCAGGGCATCCCCAGAATGACGGGGAATAGCGGAGAGGAGATGGCATCCAGACTTAGGAACTCCTGATGGTGGGTTGTCACCGAGGCCATCAAAGGGACGGTTTCCTGAGTGACGGGGCCGGATTTGATAATAGAGCCGTCAGCGAGATGTACTGCAAGTCCCCGGGATTTTGGCCGCAGGGGAATGTGATGACTGGCAGCAAATGTCAAATCGATAAAGCAGCTGCATGCCCCCGAATCAATTATGGCGGGTACTAGGATTGAGGAAGTCCTTCCGGGGGGCTGTAAAGAAATGGAGAGAGCCAAGTGAGAAGTTGGGTTAGGCAACAAAGAGGCACAAGTAGAAGAGACAGGCAGGCACTTACGCATCTTAGCCGGACAGGATCTCACGTAGTGTCCCGGTTCGCCACAGTACATGCACAGATTGTTACTACACCTATGCTGGCGTTCTTCGGGAGAGAGCGATGGGCGCAGTAAGCCCAGTTGCATGGGTTCTGGGTCATCTAACGCCGGAGACGGGGGCGCCGGAGGTGCAAGACGGGCCGGGTTTGAGACCTTGGGGAGCAACCAGGTGGGTTGGAACTGACTGGAGGTCCTCTCGGAGCGACGCTCTCTCAGGTGCCGGTCAATCTGAATTGCCAGATCTATTAACTTGTCCAGGGTTTGAGGAACTCCGACACATGCTAGCTCGTCCTTGAGCTGATCCGACAGGCCTATCCGGAATTGGTAGCGCAAAGCAGCGTCATTCCACTCTGTGTCAGAGCTCCAACGTTTGAATTCTGCCGCATAGTCCTCGGCCGCTCTGCGACCTTGCAGGAGAGAGTGAAGAACAGATTCTGCAGTAGCCGCTTGTTGCGGATCCTCATAGAGTTGAGACATCGCGGCAAAGAACGTGGCAAGGGTCTCCAAGGAGGCATCTTTCTGCTCTAGAAGGCGGTGAGCCCAGGCCTGCGGCTCGTCGGTCAGTAGGGAGATGACGAAGCCCACTTTGGTTGCTTCCAGGGAAAAGGTGCGGGGTTGTAGGGCGAAGAAAAGCTTGCAAGCGTTGCGGACCGCTCGGTATTTGCTGCGATTGCCCGCAAACTTCTCGGGTGTAGGGACCCTGGGTTCCGGAGGAAGCATGACGACGGAGGGTGTAGCCGGATATCCCGTGGATGTGGTGCCTTGCGGGCTGGCAGGCGAGGACAGGACTTGAACTCTTTCCTCCAACCTGGTATAGCCGGCTTGGAGGTCTTTCACGGCTTGCGTCAGCCCGTTCAGGTGTCGGCATAATTCCTCCATGGGATCCCTCCCCTGCTTGGACATGGCTGTCTGATACTGTCAGTGAGATACGCACCTGATCAGCGAGTCCGTTGGAGCAGAGAGAGGTCACCCGTACGGATCCGACTCACGGGCCCCTGGTAGTGCAGACAGGGGGCACGGGAGTGCGGAAGGGTAAGAGGGCCTGAGATCGGTTCCAAGAGAGCGGCTCCGGATCCTGGGTTCAGGAGGGTAGCTAGCCAGGCAGGCTGCAGGCAGGCAGGTAGGCAGGCAGGTATATAGAGCAGCGTAGCGGGGCAGAAGCAGAAGGGGCGGTCAGACAGGCAGGGTTCGGCAACGTTCAGGCAATGTGGCACAGCGGGGTAGGCAGGTTCAGGGTCAAAGACAGGCCGAGGTCGGGTGCAGGCGGATAGCAAGGAAAGTCCAGTAACAAGCCGGGTGGTCAGAAGGTCGGATTTCAGGCGAACAACAGGAGCAGGATACACAGGGGACTGCAGATCAGACAGCTCCGGTCTGAAGTGTTCCAGGGGTTTAAATAAGCAAACCGGCGTGCGCCGGCACGCGCACGGCGCACGCGTGCGCGCGCCCGCAATGCGCGCACATGCACCCGCACGCACCGGCGCGCACAGGCGCGTGCGCCCGCGATCCAGGAAGTGTACCAGCGCGGACGGAAACATGCCAAACCACAGCGCGCATCGGCGCACGCGAACGCACACCGACGCGACCACCGACGCGCCCGGCAAGGTACGTACACTGACAACAAGATCCGGCAAGGACAGGAAGGGGGAGTGGGTTTTTAAGTGTTTTGGGTGTGTACACAGTAATTGGACCAGGCACCAATCAATGGTGCACTGGCCCTTTAAATTTAAGAAGACCGGCGTGCGCGCGCCCTGGAGAGCAGCGGGACCGCGCGCGCCGGGACGGAGCAGGAGGAGGAGGCCGGTGAGCAGGATGGGATGCGATCCGCGGGCGGACAGGTGCCGCCGCATGGATCGCATCTCCGCCAGCATCAGAGCAGCGCTCACGGTCAGGGGGGCCGACCGGAGCGCTGCAGGGGGACAGACGCCGCGGGCGCTCCGGGATGGATGGGACACCCGGAGCGCTCGGCGTTACAAATACTTTTTTCAGCTCTGTGTATACAAAGGAGCTTGGGCGAGTTCATGTCCATAATGTCTCAAAAGTGATATGGTCCAGAAATACAGTCCATGGTGACATAGTCCAGACAGAATAAAGGTGGATAAAGCACCTGGACCAGATGGCATCCACCCATGGATCCTAAAAGAATAGAACTCTGTAATTTCAAAGCCATTGTATCAAAGTAACTATAGACCTATTAGTTTATCTTCTATAGTTGGAAAGATTTTTTACATTTTTGACACTTTCTTTGTGAAATGGTAGGGGTACATTTGTACCCCATTACCATTTCACATAGGGGGGGTGGGATCTGGGGGTCCCCTTTGTTAAAGGGGTCTTCCAGATTCTGATAAGCCCCCCGCCCGCCTTCTTGTTCCCCTTCTTCTTTCTTCGGCCGCTCCATTTGAATTGGAGGTTCCCGCTGTGTG
Source organism: Rana muscosa (assembly GCA_029206835.1). NCBI lineage: Eukaryota > Metazoa > Chordata > Amphibia > Anura > Ranidae > Rana > Rana muscosa. Next base: position 705,436,633 of record CM055118.1, read on the forward strand.
ACGCTTCAGTTCTTCAGTTCTCCTCTGGGTCCGCTGGCACCCGGTGGCCCCGCCCCCCTCTGACACCACCGGGAAAGTCCCTGTGAAATCCATGTGCGTCAGAGGGGGCGGGGTCACCGGGTGGCAGCGGACCAAGAGGAGAACTGAAGAACTGAAGCGTCACACAGCGGGAACCTTGTATCTTTTTTCAACCTGACTAACTATGTAACTATGAAAGGTGGCATTTATGGACACTAATAATAGGTGGCACTCATAGGTGGCACTGATGGGCACTGATAGACTGCCCTGATAGTTGTCGCTAATGAGGAAGCATTGATGGGCACTGTCAGGCATCACTGATGGGCACTGAAAGGTATCACTGATGGGAACTGACAGGCAGCACTGGTGGGCACTGATTTGCAGCACTGGTGGGCACAGTTGAGGGTACACTGATCATCAGGACATTGATGATCAGTGCCCTGATTGTCAATGCAGATGTCCCCACTGAGGAATGCCGCTTACCGGCTCTCCTCTCCTCACGCACTGTTAGCGTGAGGAGAGGAATGCCGATAACTGGCATTACCTGTTTACACTGTGATCAGCTGTGATTGGACATAGCTGATTACATAGTAAAAAGCCTATGTCATAGGCTCTTTACTGAGAATGGTGATGCGCTGTGTCCCAGGAATGTCCTCCAAGAAAGAAAGTGCTCCCGCCTGTCTGTCTGTTAGGATTAAGTTCACCTGCTGGTGGCACTATCCTGCTCTGGGCTGTTTTCTGCAGTTCCAGTGTCCACCGGCAGGTGTCTCCCAGGACCCAGCAGGCTATTGTAATCAGGCTAATTAGTATTTAGCTGCCTGGGGGCTACTTAAGGCTTCTCCTCCCTTCCCCCAGTGCGTCACGATTTTGGTCCCTGCCTTGCTGCTCATCCTTATCCTGATCTAGTCTGCACCCCTGTGCCTTGCTCCTGCCACCCTCTGTTCTGTTCCCAGCCATGATCCCCCTTCCTTGCAACCCTTGTACCCTTGTCCCTAGCTTGGTCTGTATATATTGATATTTAGTTGTTCAGGTTCAACGGCTCTTGTTAGTGGGGTTCTTGGTTCTGTTTGGGGTAGTTCATGTTTTCTGTGTGCTGTGTTTGCTGTGTTCTTGGTTTGCTATTTTTCACTGTAAATAAATATCACTTTAATAAATATATCCTTTGTTTGCTCTCAGTTCCCTTGTGTAGCTACATGTCTGGTCTTCCTAGCTGCTGATCCTGACACTGTCATTTTATATGGCGGGTGGGAAGCAGTTAAACATCACATGTCATGGATCTCATCATTCTGCCTCTCTCTGTTCTGGGTGAAGCCTTGACCTTCATCACCAATCATGATGCTGTACCCGCCTTGTCTGCCCCCAATCTTGTCATGCCCTGCTCTTGTTACATCCCTTGAATATACTTACATGCACCTTGCATATGACGTGGTTTGTTTTTGCATGTTGTTGTATTTACTGTATTAATTGGTTGACATTGATTTTCTTATGTTCTTACTTGGTCCCAGATGTTTGGAAAGAAGACATTGCTAGAAGGTGATATTGTAGAAAAGAATATGATCACTTAAAGTGTTACTAAACCCAAAACAGTAAAACCAGTCTGTATATGCAGTAAAGCATGCTCATTATACTCACTGTGGAATCTAAGGGGTTAATCCTGGGCATTGTGTAAAAAGGCTATTTGATCCTGTCTTATCAGATCCTCTCCTTTTTCCACAGTCCCCAATCCATCTCCTGATAGTACAGAGTCTTGAGGGCACTCTGCACATGCTCAATTTGATGTGTATTGCTAGAGAGTTTATTGTTTTTTCTTTGGGTGGGGGCATGTGTTCAACACAGGGCCAATCAGCACTGTCCAGACAGAAGGTTAGGAGTCATGCAGCCTCATAGGACAGTCAGAGGAGTATGAAAACCCACTTGCTCAGCTGGACACTGATATAAGTCACAAGACTGCTATATACTGCTAATGAGAAAAGGTATTTAGCAGTTTATATTTACAAAAATAATTGTATTTCCATGTTCTGTGTACTGTGGGAGACCAGGTATGCAGGGTCCTGGGTTTAGTAACACTTTAAAGTGGAAGGCAAGGCTAGTTACAATTATTCCTATAAATGCTCTGTCCCCCTCCTCTTACCTATGCTGCATTGCCCGTATAAAAAAGACCTGTGTAAATACCTTTTTCAATCCTGTCCTGTCCAGTTGAGTGATCCAGCAGCTCCGGCTCTCCCGTGGAAGAGAGAAGCTGCTACAGAGAAAAGGATGGGGCACCAACAATGGAGGGGCAATGGGAGCCAACGAGTACGATCTGACTTTACCTGGGTGCCAGAGATTGTATAGGAGGATATTAAAAGACAGGCACATCATCAGGTGGGAAGGACTGCATCCAGGGGCAGCTAACAAAATAGTGTAGTAAGCAACCACCCTGGTTTTAAGAAGAAAACATGTAATTCAGGGGCAGCTAGCAAAAGAGTAGAGTGAAACACCACCCTGGATTTGATTCTAGACCCCAACAACATCATTATAGCATACACCCTAAGCATCTCTTTCCATTGCTGCAAGCCTGTAACAAATACCACCTTTTGCCACTATTATCAGCTCAACCACCATGACCAAATCCGGTCACCATTAACAACATGCTGCTAGCCAGACACCTTGTCTATCTCTCCATTGTAGGTCTGCCAGCATTACCATCTCATTCTGCCTCTACAGCTGTAGTTTGTTGCTATTGCAGTTTCAAGGTACCACACCAAATATTTTAGCAGTTCACTTTCTTTACAGGGTCAATCTGGATTTCCAAATCCATATTTGTGTTAAATCACAGTGCTTTGGCACCAAAAGTACCCAGCACTGAATGTTTCCACAGTGGTTTATCGGTTGTAGAACTCTTTTTTTTTGTACAGGATCAATTCTGCATCGCTCAACAATACTTGCGTTGCATTTTGAGCACACATAACACACAATACAATGGGGTTAATTTACCACAACCAGAGAGTACATAGTCTGGTGCAGCTGTGCATGGTAGCCAATCAGCTTCTAACTTCAGCTTGTTCAAATAAGTTTGGACAAAAAAAAAACCTGGAAGCTGATTGTTTTCTATGCAAAACTGCACCAGAATTTGCACTCTTCAGTTTTAGTAAATAAACCCCAGTGCTTCCGCATGGTGCTTATCAGGTCCTCAGTGGGAAAATTTGGTTTAATGCAGGCTAAATCATGCTTTTTTACATGTGCTTTTGGGCCTATTTGAGCCTCAATCAAGAATACTTGTCTCTGAAATTGTGTGAACTAACAATGATTCTTTGATTATAAATTGCCTGTTCTTTTCATATGAAATGATATCCTATTAAAAAAGCTAAATTTAGGAGGGTGTATAAATCTTCGCCTTGTTTATTGATGCACTAAATAAACTTTGTGGGAAGTTAGAAACATTATCAAACAATAATTGTTGTAAGTTTCAACCCTCATCTCTTTCTGCTGAGAACACAATACACTACATGTAAAACAACCTCAAAACCAACACCACATTACCCGTGAACTTGAAGACTTTTTTTATTGTGTGCAGGCTAATATAATTCATATGTCTTTTTAGAAAAAACTTAGTACAGTTACTGGATTTTATGCATGTTATCTGGTAATTAGTTTCTGCCAGCTGGGAACATGTCAGAATGTCCATCTTGAAGTAATTATTTATAATCTACATGTACAATGTAACATTTTAGCTAAACCAACAATGTGCATCAAAAATTTTAAAACTTATATTATTAATGAAAAGTCATAAATTTCATAAAGAAAAGCCTCAAATATAAAATAGATTTTTGTCTTGTTAGTTATTGTAGGTTTATATGGGTTAACAGAAAGATTGCTCTCTAGGTGTACTTCAGGCTAGCCGGAAATTACATCTGTTGCATGGCATGAATGTGTTTACAGTTTACAGTTTTTTAAAATACAAATTGTCTTTTTTTTTTCTTTCTTGTGAGATGATGCATAATTCTAAACTAAGGATTCAGTGAGGGCTAATTCATGTTTGTTTGTTTTGCATCACAAGGTTCAAAACTCTTGCATTTTCATGCATTCCCACATTACAGTAAACCATACATCCTTGTTCCATGTGCAGTACGTAGTAGAGCCATTTATTGTAAATGGCATCACAACACATTGTACAGTGGATGTTCATACCAGTAGTCCTGAGCACCCAGAAGTGATGGGTATGTCCTGGACACATGTTGGGCAGTCAGACGGGGACAGCAGTCCCTTCCACAGGCTGTAGAAGTGATCAATCTGCCTTACAGACACTGAGAAAATGTAAACAAACTTTCAGCTGCTATAATGGCCCGAGATCTGTTTACAGGTTCATGTTACGCTAATGTATGGCTTACATTGGTGGCAGTGAAAAAGTTATTTCAATTTGTGTTAACATACTGCAATGGTTCACTAAACTGTAAATGGACCCTTATATATTACTTATTGCAAATTTTATTAACCTCCCTGGCGGTCTGATTATGTCTGATTTTTGAATATCAAAGCAGCACATTGTTTTGCATGGAAATTTGGCGTTTTATATTGTAGGCCTGAAATTCTTAGGAATAACTAATTTAAATCTAATAAATAACTATAAATAATAATAACACATTTTATTCAATAATGTAATCAAATAAAAAACACTGAAATTTGTCCAAACAAGGGTGCAATATTACTAGTCACTGTAATAATAGACACTGAATATTGGTTTAGTAAACATCCTGGGTATGAAAAGTTTAGAAACATGGGACTGCACAAAGTCAGACGTCACAATCAGGACAATGGAAAGCATTACTCCACGTCAAAAGCGGTTTTGGATCAGCTAGAAAACAGTAATAGTGAATTAGCATCACTTGCAGAATTGAGCAATAGTGATTAGTGGGGAAATTCATCTTCAGACACTGGAAGTGACGACAGCGACAATTCTGCGACTGAGCACATTGCTGTGTGATCCAAACCACAGTCAATAGAGCACCAAGTTCGCACATCACTGAGCTCAGTCGCAGAATCGTCGCTGTCGTCACTTTCAGTGTCTGATGACAAATTTCCCCACAAATCACTATCGCTCAATTCTGCAAGTGATTCTAATTCACTATTGCTGTTTTCTAGCTGGTCTAAAATGGCTTTTGACGTAGAGGAATGCTTTTTGGATGCTGGACAAAGCACTAGGGACAAAACTGAGGTGAAATTATATGATACAGTAATGTAATCTACAGATTACAATGTATTGTGTGTGTTATGTTTTTTCTACTTTTTTTAATTTGACGCCGGGATCCGCCCCCATACGTCACGACGCTCACAGGGAACGGAGCCTGGAACATTGATGCATTGGGCAGGAGATCCGTCAGAGGACACAGTGGGAGGACATCGCAGGATCCTAAGGACAAGGTAAGTAACTGTACCTGGATACTGCGATGCAATCCCGAGTGTGGTACTATTGGTACTGAAAATTAACCCAGAGCCACACTCGGGATTACCGCTAGGAAGGTTAACTAACAATTTTATATATGTGCCTAGAATATGTAATACAGTACGTGCTCTAGGTAATCTATCTTTTACTGTGGTTTAATGAAAAAAATATATATATATTTATATGCACAGGAACGTTTATATCAGCATAGTTGGATGAGCAGCAATATTGTGGAAAGTTCAATAACCCATTGAAACCAATTTAACCACTTACTGACCAGAAGATTTTCCCCCTTAATGACCAGGCCATTCTTAGCGCTATGGGACAGCGTTGCTTTAACTGACAATTTCACGGTTGTGCGACGCTGTGCCCAAACATAATTGACATCCTTTTTTTCCCCAAAAATAGAGCTTTCTTTTGGTGGTATTTGATCACCTCTGCAATATTTATTTTTTGCGCTATAAACCAAAAAAAGCAACAATTTTGAGAAAAAAAACAACATTTTTACTTTTGCTATAATAAATATCCCCCCAAAAAAAGTCTTCATTAGTTTAGGCCAATATGTATTCTTTTACATATTTTTGGTAAAAAAATCACAATAAGCGTATATTGATTGGTTTGCGCAAAAGTTATAGTGGCTACAAAATAGGGGATAGATTTATGGCATTTTTATTATTATAATTTTTTTTACTAGTAATGGCGGTGTTCTGCATTTTTTAGCGGGACTGCGACATTACGGCGGACAGATCAGACACTTTTGACACTTTTTTGGGACCACTGGAATGTATACAGCAATTAGTGCTATTAAAATGCACTGATTACTGTGTAAATGTCACTGGTAGGGAAGGAGTTAACACTAGTGGGCGATCAATGAGGTTAAATATGTTCCCTGGGAGGTGTTTCTAACTGTGGGGGGATGGGGCTGACTGGAGGAGGAGAGAGATCGCTATTCCTAATCACTAGGAACAGCAGATGTCTCTCTCCTCCCTTGTCAGAAAGGGGTTCTGTCTGTTTACATTGACAGATCCCGGTTCTAGCTCTCTTTCCCGCGATCGTGGGTGGCCGGCGGATATCGTGATAACTGATCTGACCAAAGTAAACAAAACTCTGGTTGCTGTAGGTTAATTGATGTATGTTCCTGAATTTTTGCTCAGCATCCCTGTTTTTGGTCTTTTCTGAATATAGCTGGCCATACTCCCATAGATTGATTTGCTTTTTTTTTGCTTATTTAGGGTGTATTATACACATCAGATCCAGTCCAATCATGATAGAATCCTGCAGAAAGTTCTGTGTAACACTCTTTTGGGTAAATTTTAAGCAGTAGAAAATGTTTACTCACCACTTAGCTCAGTGAAGATGTCAATGCTTTGTTCACCTTGCATACACAATTATGTGCAAGGCAGATTTTTGCTTGCAAATGATCAGATTGAAGTAAAAACATCTTCATCTTATTCATAATGATAAATCACCATTCATTTTGCAAAGTGAAAATTTTCTACTAATATATCAATCACATTATCTTTGTGGCTGTGCGCTAATACTAATATTATTTCCATACAATCACTGTCAAATTCTACAATGTTTTAAATGTGTGTAGTAGCATTAAAATCAAATATATACAAAAATTGCAAAATGTGTGCAGCTGAAACATTTTAAAGTCACACGAGTCACAACATCTTCATTTGTACCCCCTTCTCAAATACTACTAATGCTAAAAGAGATGTTAAGCTTTTTTACTAGAAAAAAATTAAAGCCCTTTTAGGACATGCATGAAACATTTGATATAAAAGTTGATTAGATTCACAAATTAATAGAGTAAATTAAAATAATTATGATGATAGCTACAAGGGCAGCATTTAACTTTGAAGTAAACAAGCTTATATTTGCATATCCCAAACTTTTGCTGTATCTACAATATAAAATGAAAAGCAATGTTATCTATAAAGGAGAAAATGTATTTTCCTGACAGACTCCATGGCAGCATCTGTATGGGTTAACCCCGCCTCCTTTCCAATCCTATAGGTCCCCACTCACATAAATTTTGCCTCAAGGCTGTACAGGTAGGCCACGTTGCTTTTTTGTCCTCTTTCTAGGACCTTGTGTGTTTGGAATCTTACCTTTACCCAGGTGATAACATCTGCGGCCAAGGCCTGGTGGTTCAGCATGTAAGCCACATCTGGAATATGGTGAGGAGATGTGCCCCTGCCAGATCCAGCAGTCCCCAGCTATCAGCAAGTTGGAAAAGGGCATATGGATGCAGTGCCAATAAAGTGCTAAGGCCCTGCCATTGGCAGGCACGTGGCAAACTGGCAGGATAGCCCTGCTATTAACGGGTGGCCATGAAATTCCCAGGTTGAATGCAGCAGTCTCCCGACATCAGGGCATATGGATGTGGTGCCAATAAGGAGCTAAGGCCCTGCCACTGGCAGGCAGTCAACAGTTTGGCTGGTTAGCCCTGCTATTAATGGGTGGTCATGAAATGCCCATGATGGATGCAGAAGTCTCCCTACAACAAGGCATAAGTCACGTGGGTGCCATCACTTAGTAATTTAAATTTGGCCTTGTGCTTTTTGGCAGCTGTTTTTGTTATTAAATGTGTCTTTTCTCCTTTGTCTTTCCTCCCTGGCTCTCATGGCGGCTGGAACACATCTGCGTTTCAAGCTGCTGCTCTCTCTTCAGGTCCTGCTTCTATGGGTTACTCCTGCCCAGGGACTCAGCCCATGCATGCTGTGGGTGGCAGTTGCATCATTATGGCATGGAAATCTAATCAGCTGCTAGTACTGTTGATATTGGGATTTCCCTGAGGGCAACTAGCAGCAGTTTCCATAAACGCTGTGTGCAATCATCACAGGTATATGCTCTGCATTAACACCCTTGTGTGCTGTCTGTGATCCTGGTGCATCCTAATTGTGCTCTATGGCTCTATCACCTGTGCAGGTTTGTTGACTGTGCGGTTTCGCACTATGGATGTGTCACCCCCTCACACTTGTGGTCAGCCCTTTCGTAGCAGGTAGGAGAGGGTGTGTTTAACCCTTTCCTTTCCTCACTAATCTGGGCACTCCTTTAGGTTTTTAACTCTTTCCTTTCTACCCTATTTTGTTTTTGTGAGTCCTTGCAGGTCAGATAGACAATACACGGCACAAGATGATAGAGACTTCTTTAGGTCACAGCATCAACATTCTTCTTCCAGATCTAGATGCCATAGGTCACTGTCAAGGTCCAGGCATCACAGGAGAAGATCTGAATCTTTTTCTAGGCATCGCACCAACAGCCATGTCAGTCGTTTCAAGGAAGGAGTCTGCTGTGAATGCGGGTCTCTATATGGGTCATGCTATGCCCGGGCAGTTGGAGAAAGGGATGGTGATAACCAGAAAATTAAATCTCTGGTGAGGTGTGTGTTGCAGGAGTTCCTTTAAAGAGTGGGGTTCAAGCCACACACAAAGTTCCGACAGCCATTATGGCGTGTTCTCCCGATAAGCATGGCCAGGAAGAACTGGAACCGTCCCAACCAAGCCATCTAGCTGTGAAAACCTCAGACAGTGAGGCAGAGGGAAATGAGATTTACATTGCCCTTGTGACTCTATTGGTCAAGACAATTAAGGGGGCATTAAAATGGATAGAGGCTGTAGAGTCTCTAAGCAAAACAAAAGGAAGTTCCTCAAGCACCTTTAGAGAGCACGTTCTAATTTCCCACTCCTAATGGAACTAATGGACATCATTTTGGAAGAGTGGAGCAAGGTCGCAAGATAAATCTCCCTTCTGAGCAAGATGGCCAAGCTCTCTCCACTCAGGGATAAGGATGCAAAACATCAAAAGGCTGACTCTCTAGTTGTTGATGGCCTTGATGAGGCTAGCAAAGTATGTCATTCTTCCTTTGGAAGATATAGGGAATGGCCTGTAAGCCGGCCGTGGCTCTCACGGCCATGCTAAAAGTGATGAAAATTTGGAAGGAGAGCGTGGATGTAGTATTCAAGAATGTTTTCAGATGAAGCGGCCAGAAACTCGGTAGTTCAGGAGCCAGAGCTGGCATCACTTTTACATGGTGAGGCTTCAATTGACATCATACGCATAGTGGTACAGGTTATGCTCTCGTCAGTAAAATGAGCATTAAGGCTTTGGCTTTGGCTTGCTAATCTTGCCTATAACAGGTATGGGGTAAGATCCCTTTTGAGGGAGCATCACCTTTTGGCAACAAGCTGGATAGCACCATAGCCTGGGCCACGGGTGGCAAGATAGGGTTTTTGCCTCATGAGTGGCGCCTGCCTAAAAAACAAAGGTTAGTATTTTAGAAAGAGCTGGTGAAGACGCCAGTCATCCCTTCAGAAGTCTTCTAAAAACAGAAGCTACTGAGTTTGGGCCTCAATCTCAGACTATTGGACCGTCAAAGTGGTCTCTTAAGGACACGCATGGTTCTGAAGAATTCCTCCTCATGTCAGATTTATTTCCACAGATTTACCTCACTCCGAGGAAAAAAAGCATATACAGTGCCTTGCAAAAGTAATCACCCCCTTGGCATTTTTCGTGTTTTGTTGCCTCACAACCAGGAATTAACATGGATTGTTTGAGGATTTGCATCATTTAATTTACAGAACATGGCCACAACATTGAAAATGTTTTTTTTTTATTGTGAAGCAAACGACAAATAGGACAAAATAACTGAAAAAGTCAATGTGCATAACTATTCACCCCCCTAAAGTCAATACTTTGTAGAGCCACCTTCTGCGCCTATCACAGCTCCAAGTCGCTTTGGATATATCTCTATGAGCTTGCCACATCTTACCACTGGGATTTTTACCCATTCCTCCTTGCAAAACTGCTCCGGCTCCTTCAAGTTGGATGGTTTGCGCTTGTGAACAGCAGTCTTTAAGTCTGACCACAGATTTTCTATTGGATTGACGTCTGGGCTTTGACTAGGCTATTCCAACACATTTACATGTTTCCCCTTAAACCATTCAAGTGTTTCTTTAGCAGTGTGTTTGGGGTCATTCCCCTGCTGGAAGATGAACCTCCGTCCTAGCCTCAAATCACACACAGAGTGGTACAGGTTTTGCTCAAGAATATCCCTGTATTTAGCACCATCCATCTTTCCCTCAACTCTGACCAGTTTCCCAGTCCTGACTGCTGAAAAACTTTGGGTGATGTGATGTGTTGGGTTTGCGCCAGACATAGCATTTTCTTTGATGGCCAAAAAGTTCAATTTTAGTTTAATCAGACCAGAGCACATTTTGGGAGTCTCCCACGTGCCTTTTCGCAAGCTCAAAACTTTTTTTTTTTGCTGAAAGTAATGGCTTTCTTCTGGTCACTCTGCCATAAAGCCCAACTCTATGGAGCGTACGGCTTACTATCGTCCTATGTACAGATACTCCAGTCTATGCTGTGGAACTCTGCAGCTCCTCCAGGGTTACCTTAGATCTCTGTGCTGCCTCTCAGACTAATGCCCTCCTTGGCCGGTCCGTGAGTTTTGGTGTGCGGCCATCTCTTGGCAGGTTTGCTGTTGTGCCATGTTCTTTCCATTTGGTTGTGATAGATTTGATGGTGCTCCTAGGGATCATCAAAGATTTGGATATTTTTTTATAACCTAACCCTGACTTGTACTTCTCAACAACATGGTCCCTTACTTGTTTGGAGAGTTTCTTCGTCTTCATGGCAGTGTTTGGTTACTGTTGCCTCTTGCTTAGGTGTTGCAGCCTCTGGGGCCTTTCAAAAAGGTGTTTATATGTAATGACAGATCATGTGACACTTAGATTGCACACAGGTGGAAATTATTTCACTAAGTATGTGACTTCTGAAGGTAATTGGTTGCACCAGAGCTTTTTACGGTCTTCATAAAAAAGGGGGTGAATACATACGCACATGCCAATTATCATTTTTTTATTTCTGAAAAATAGTTTTATGTATATATTTTTCTAATTTTACTTTACCAACTTAGACTATTGTTTTCTGATCCATCACATATAATTAAGATTAAAAAAACATTGAACTAAAGGCTGTAATGTAACAAAATAGGTAAAAAGCAAAGGGGGTGAATACATTTGCAAGGCACTGTACTCTTGCGTAAATTCACTGGTGTCAAAAAGTGCTGCTGTGCCAGTTCCAGAATGCAAGAGAATTCAGGACAAGTACTCGCCCCTCTTTATGGTCATGAAGAAAAATAGCTTGTGGAGGATGGTTATAGACCTCACACACCTAAAACAATTTTCATCAAAAAGGAGAAGTTCAAGATGGAGACATTGTCCCCGATTCATAGGGGGTCCAGCCAGACAACTGGCTCATTTCCATAGACCTAAACATTCTTACTTTCATGTGCCCATTGTAGAAGACTTCAGCAAGTTTCTTCTGTTCGCTGTAGGTCAAGACCATCTCCAGCTCACTTGTCTACCATTTGGGCTTTCAACATCGCCTTGCGTGTTTTTCAAAGACTTATTGGCTGTTATAGTCTTTATTAGGGATGAGCTTCGTGTTCGAGTCGAACATACGTTCGACTCGAACATTGGCTGTTCGATCGTTCGACGAAGATCGAACGATTTGGGCCGTTCGCGCCAAATTCGAGTGACGCGAACGGCCCACAATGCACTACGCCATCGCAGTGTCATCCAGGCGCTGTGATTGGCCAAGCATGCACTGTGACCCCGCATGCTTGGCCAATCACAGCGCCGGCAGCGAGGAGAGCAATGATTGGCCACAGGCAGGATGCCTGTGGCCAATTATTGCTGAGGGTGTTTAGTACACGCCCCACACTATAAAAGGCCGCCAGCACGGCGGCCTAGTGTAGTGTGTTCCGGAGCAGGGATAGAGTAGCATAGGCAGGGACAGTGACTGTTATTTCTTTCTTGCTTAACCTGGATTCCTTTAGTTTAGGGAAAGAGAAGGATAGGTAGGGAGAGTGTCAGTGTGTTTTGTGCTTCTGCTATAGTGTGCTTAAAAAAAAACATTTATTCTAGGGACAGAAAACTCTAGGTAGGGACAGTGTCAGTTTCTTTCACTCTGCAAGTCCTTGTTTCCAGGGACCTGGAAGGACAGTGAGTGAATTGTCCTTTTGCTATATTGTGATTAAAAAAAACATTTATTCTAGGGACAGAAAACTCTAGGTAGGGACAGTGTCAGTTTCTTTCACTCTGCAAGTCCTTGTTTCCAGGGACCTGGAAGGACAGTGAGTGAATTGTCCTTTTGCTATATTGTGATTAAAAAAAACATTTATTCTAGGGACAGAAAACTCTAGGTAGGGACAGTGTCAGTTTCTTTCACTCTGCAAGTCCTTGTTTCCAGGGACCTGGAAGGACAGTGAGTGAATTGTCCTTTTGCTATATTGTGATTAAAAAAAACATTTATTCTAGGGACAGAAAACTCTAGGTAGGGACAGTGTCAGTTTCTTTCACTCTGCAAGTCCTTGTTTCCAGGGACCTGGAAGGACAGTGAGTGAATTGTCCTTTTGCTATATTGTGATTAAAAAAAACATTTTTTTCTAGGGACAGAAAACTGTAGGTAGGGAGAGTATTTTTTTTCTTTCACTCTGCAAGTCCTTGTTTCCAGGGACCTGTAAGGACAGTGAGTTAATTGTCCTTGTGCTATATTGTGCTGAAAAAAACATTTATTCCAGGGACAGAAAACTCTAGGTAGGGACAGTGTCAGTTTCTTTCACTCTGCAAGTCCTTGTTTCCAGGGACCTGGAAGGACAGTGAGTGAATTGTCCTTTTGCTATATTGTGATTAAAAAAAACATTTTTTTCTAGGGACAGAAAACTGTAGGTAGGGAGAGTGTTTTTTTTCTTTCACTCTGCAAGTCCTTGTTTCCAGGGACCTGTAAGGACAGTGAGTTAATTTTACTTGTGCTATATTGTGATTAAAAAAAACATTTATTCTAGGGACAGAAAACTCTAGGTAGGGACAGTGTCAGTTTCTTTCACTCTGCAAGTCCTTGTTTCCAGGGACCTGGAAGGACAGTGAGTGAATTGTCCTTTTGCTATATTGTGATTAAAAAAAACATTTATTCTAGGGACAGAAAACTCTAGGTAGGGACAGTGTCAGTTTCTTTCACTCTGCAAGTCCTTGTTTCCAGGGACCTGGAAGGACAGTGAGTGAATTGTCCTTTTGCTATATTGTGATTAAAAAAAACATTTATTCTAGGGACAGAAAACTCTAGGTAGGGACAGTGTCAGTTTCTTTCACTCTGCAAGTCCTTGTTTCCAGGGACCTGGAAGGACAGTGAGTGAATTGTCCTTTTGCTATATTGTGATTAAAAAAAACATTTATTCTAGGGACAGAAAACTCTAGGTAGGGACAGTGTCAGTTTCTTTCACTCTGCAAGTCCTTGTTTCCAGGGACCTGGAAGGACAGTGAGTGAATTGTCCTTTTGCTATATTGTGATTAAAAAAAACATTTATTCTAGGGACAGAAAACTCTAGGTAGGGACAGTGTCAGTTTCTTTCACTCTGCAAGTCCTTGTTTCCAGGGACCTGGAAGGACAGTGAGTGAATTGTCCTTTTGCTATATTGTGATTAAAAAAAACATTTTTTTCTAGGGACAGAAAACTGTAGGTAGGGAGAGTATTTTTTTTCTTTCACTCTGCAAGTCCTTGTTTCCAGGGACCTGTAAGGACAGTGAGTTAATTGTCCTTGTGCTATATTGTGCTGAAAAAAACATTTATTCCAGGGACAGAAAACTCTAGGTAGGGACAGTGTCAGTTTCTTTCACTCTGCAAGTCCTTGTTTCCAGGGACCTGGAAGGACAGTGAGTGAATTGTCCTTTTGCTATATTGTGATTAAAAAAAACATTTTTTTCTAGGGACAGAAAACTGTAGGTAGGGAGAGTATTTTTTTTCTTTCACTCTGCAAGTCCTTGTTTCCAGGGACCTGTAAGGACAGTGAGTTAATTGTCCTTGTGCTATATTGTGCTGAAAAAAACATTTATTCCAGGGACAGAAAACTCTAGGTAGGGACAGTGTCAGTTTCTTTCACTCTGCAAGTCCTTGTTTCCAGGGACCTGGAAGGACAGTGAGTGAATTGTCCTTTTGCTATATTGTGATTAAAAAAAACATTTTTTTCTAGGGACAGAAAACTGTAGGTAGGGAGAGTGTTTTTTTTCTTTCACTCTGCAAGTCCTTGTTTCCAGGGACCTGTAAGGACAGTGAGTTAATTTTCCTTGTGCTATATTGTGATTAAAAAAAACATTTATTCTAGGGACAGAAAACTCTAGGTAGGGACAGTGTCAGTTTCTTTCACTCTGCAAGTCCTTGTTTCCAGGGACCTGGAAGGACAGTGAGTGAATTGTCCTTTTGCTATATTGTGATTAAAAAAAACATTTTTTTCTAGGGACAGAAAACTGTAGGTAGGGAGAGTATTTTTTTTCTTTCACTCTGCAAGTCCTTGTTTCCAGGGACCTGTAAGGACAGTGAGTTAATTGTCCTTGTGCTATATTGTGCTGAAAAAAACATTTATTCCAGGGACAGAAAACTCTAGGTAGGGACAGTGTCAGTTTCTTTCACTCTGCAAGTCCTTGTTTCCAGGGACCTGGAAGGACAGTGAGTGAATTGTCCTTTTGCTATATTGTGATTAAAAAAAACATTTTTTTCTAGGGACAGAAAACTGTAGGTAGGGAGAGTGTTTTTTTTCTTTCACTCTGCAAGTCCTTGTTTCCAGGGACCTGTAAGGACAGTGAGTTAATTTTCCTTGTGCTATATTGTGATTAAAAAAAACATTTATTCTAGGGACAGAAAACTCTAGGTAGGGACAGTGTCAGTTTCTTTCACTCTGCAAGTCCTTGTTTCCAGGGACCTGGAAGGACAGTGAGTGAATTGTCCTTTTGCTATATTGTGATTAAAAAAAACATTTATTCTAGGGACAGAAAACTCTAGGTAGGGACAGTGTCAGTTTCTTTCACTCTGCAAGTCCTTGTTTCCAGGGACCTGGAAGGACAGTGAGTGAATTGTCCTTTTGCTATATTGTGATTAAAAAAAACATTTTTTTCTAGGGACAGAAAACTGTAGGTAGGGAGAGTATTTTTTTTCTTTCACTCTGCAAGTCCTTGTTTCCAGGGACCTGTAAGGACAGTGAGTTAATTGTCCTTGTGCTATATTGTGCTGAAAAAAACATTTATTCCAGGGACAGAAAACTCTAGGTAGGGACAGTGTCAGTTTCTTTCACTCTGCAAGTCCTTGTTTCCAGGGACCTGGAAGGACAGTGAGTGAATTGTCCTTTTGCTATATTGTGATTAAAAAAAACATTTTTTTCTAGGGACAGAAAACTGTAGGTAGGGAGAGTATTTTTTTTCTTTCACTCTGCAAGTCCTTGTTTCCAGGGACCTGTAAGGACAGTGAGTTAATTGTCCTTGTGCTATATTGTGCTGAAAAAAACATTTATTCCAGGGACAGAAAACTCTAGGTAGGGACAGTGTCAGTTTCTTTCACTCTGCAAGTCCTTGTTTCCAGGGACCTGGAAGGACAGTGAGTGAATTGTCCTTTTGCTATATTGTGATTAAAAAAAACATTTTTTTCTAGGGACAGAAAACTGTAGGTAGGGAGAGTGTTTTTTTTTCTTTCACTCTGCAAGTCCTTGTTTCCAGGGACCTGTAAGGACAGTGAGTTAATTTTCCTTGTGCTATATTGTGATTAAAAAAAACATTTATTCTAGGGACAGAAAACTCTAGGTAGGGACAGTGTCAGTTTCTTTCACTCTGCAAGTCCTTGTTTCCAGGGACCTGGAAGGACAGTGAGTGAATTGTCCTTTTGCTATATTGTGATTAAAAAAAACATTTTTTTCTAGGGACAGAAAACTGTAGGTAGGGAGAGTATTTTTTTTCTTTCACTCTGCAAGTCCTTGTTTCCAGGGACCTGTAAGGACAGTGAGTTAATTGTCCTTGTGCTATATTGTGCTGAAAAAAACATTTATTCCAGGGACAGAAAACTCTAGGTAGGGACAGTGTCAGTTTCTTTCACTCTGCAAGTCCTTGTTTCCAGGGACCTGGAAGGACAGTGAGTGAATTGTCCTTTTGCTATATTGTGATTAAAAAAAACATTTTTTTCTAGGGACAGAAAACTGTAGGTAGGGAGAGTGTTTTTTTTCTTTCACTCTGCAAGTCCTTGTTTCCAGGGACCTGTAAGGACAGTGAGTTAATTTTCCTTGTGCTATATTGTGATTAAAAAAAACATTTTTTCTAGGGACAGAAAACTGTAGGTAGGGAGAGTGTTTTTTTTCTTTCACTCTGCAAGTCCTTGTTTCCAGGGACAGAGAAGGACACCTGAAGGTAGCCCTTATTGCTTTTTTCCCATCTCCCTGCAGGCCATCTATTAGAATGTCTGGAAGGCAAACAAGGAGAGGCAGACAGTCAGGAGGCAATAAAAGAGGGCAAGCAGGCTCTGTGTCTGGGGGCAACAGTGCTGGTCGTGGACGCGGTGCATTGTCATCAGCACATGGCCATGGGACACGCTTGTCCTTCTTTTCGGCAGCTGGACATGTTGAGCCACATCATGCCGAAGACTTGGTAGAGTGGATGACCAAGCCCTCCTCCTCCTCCTCATCCTCTCTCACCCAGGCTCAGGGTACTGGAAAAGCAGCTGCCAAAGCGTCGTCTTCCCTGGTATCAATGTCAGACAAATCATCAGTCACTCCTTCCCTAGACCCACCATGTCCTCCTCCTGAGGAGTCCCCCGAACTGTTTCAGCACAGTGTTGGGTACATGCTCCAGGAGGATGCCCAGCGTTTCGAAGGGTCTGATGATGAAACCCAGCTAGAGGAAGGCAGTAGCGTGAGAGCAGACAGAGGGGATGCTCAAGAAGGACACCAATCTGGCAGTCATGTTCCAGCAGCTGCAGCATACTGCCAGATTGGCTCCAGTGATGAGGAGGGAGGGGATGATGAGGTCAATGACTCCACGTGGGTGCCTAATAGGAGAGAGGAGGAGGAGGAGGATGAGGAGGAGGCACATCTCCAACGAGGCAGGATGCCCTTTGGTGGCCAGCGTAAGGGCAGTACACCGACGGAATCACACCGCAGAGCTCCGCCTGTGCAGGGCGCTGCCTCTGCCCGTCATTCAAAAAGTTCTTTGGTGTGGGCCTTTTTTGAGGCTAGTGCATCAGATCGCACAGCTGCTGTTTGCAACATATGTCTCAAGCGTATATCGCGTGGCCAAAACATCAGCCGCTTGGGTACCACATGCCTGACCAGACATATGTTGACCTGCCATGCAGCTCGTTGGCAAGCCTACCTCAAAGACCCACACCAAAGAACAAAGCGGACCTCTCCTTGCACCGCATCAGCTGGGATCTCCAACCCCACTATAACTTCAGTCCTCTCTGAAACATGCACTGAGAGGAATGAAGGTGTAGAATTAGGTGTGTCACAGCCAAGTACTTGCGCCCACTCTGCTAGCAGTACACCGACGTCCGATTCTAGCAGGCAAATTTCCCTGCCCCAGCTGCTGGACCGTCGAAAGAAGTTCACTCCCAGCCATCCACATGCCCAGCGGTTGAATGCTAGCTTGGCTAAATTGCTAGCGCTTCAACTGCTGCCTTTTCAGTTGGTAGACTCGGCCCCCTTCCGTGAGTTTGTGCAATGTGCGGTTCCTCAGTGGCAGGTTCCCAAACGCCACTTTTTCTCACGGAAGGCTATTCCGGCTCTCTACCGGCATGTGGAAGGCAATGTCTTGGCCTCGCTGGACAGGGCGGTCAGCGGTAAGGTGCATATTACCGCTGACTCATGGTCCAGCAGGCATGGACAGGGACGTTACCTTTCTTTCACGGCCCATTGGGTCACTCTTTTGGCAGCTGGGAAGGATTCAGGACAAGGTGCAGTAGTGTTGGAGGTTGTCCCACCGCCACGCCTCCAAAATGCTACTACTGGTTGTGACACACCTCTCTCCTCCACCCCCTCCTCTTCTTCTTCCTCCATGGCCTCTTCCTGTGGTTTGTCCTATGAACCAGCGGTGCTCCGTAGCCGTTCACGGGGCTACGCAAGTACGCAGGCAAAAAGATGCCATGCCGTGCTTGCGCTGGTGTGTTTGGGGGACAGAAGCCACACTGGGGCAGAGGTCCTGTCTGCTCTGCAGGGCCAGGCCGAGAGGTGGTTGACGCCACGCCAGCTTAAGCCAGGAATGGTGGTTTGCGACAATGGCACCAACCTCCTCTCCGCCCTCCGACAGGGACAACTGACCCATGTGCCCTGTGTGGCTCACGTCCTTAACCTGGTGGTGCAGCGGTTCTTGGGCAGGTACCCGGGCTTACAGGATGTCCTGAGGCAGGCCAGGAAAGTCTGTGTGCATTTCCGCAGATCTTATAATGCCAGTGCTCGCCTGGCTGAGCTGCAAAAGGAGTTGAACCTGCCCAAGAACCGCCTTATATGTGACATGCCCACCAGGTGGAACTCAACGTTGGCCATGCTGCAGCGGCTGCACACGCAGCAGAGGGCCATCAATGAGTACCTGTGCGACTACGGCACCAGGACAGGGTCAGGGGAGCTTGGTTTTTTTTCTCCACGCCAGTGGGGCATGATCAGGGATGCATGCACTGTCCTGGCACCATTTGAGGAGGCCACGAGGATGGTGAGCAGTGACAGTGCATGCATCAGTGACACTGTACCTCTTGTCCACCTGTTGGAGCACACGCTGCGTGGAATAATGGACAGGGCACTTGAGGCAGAACAGAGGCAGGAAGAGGAGGACTTCCTTGCCTCTCAAGGCCCCCTTTACCCAGACAGTGTTCCTTCTGTCCCACCCATCGCACAGGAAGAGGAGGAGGAGGAGGAGGAGGAGGAGGATTGTGTCAGCATGGAGGTGGAGGCTGGCACTCAGCATCATCAGCAGCAGTCTTTTAGGGATGATTTACAGTCCCAAGAAACCAGTGGACTTGTACGTGGCTGGGAGGAGGTGGCTGCGGATCATGTCGTCCTTAGTGACCCAGAGGACTCCGGAGCGAATGCCTCAGCAAACCTACGCTGCATGGCCTCCCTGATCCTGCAAAGTCTGCGGAAGGATCCTCGTATTCTTCGGATCAAGGAGAGGGACCATTACTGGCTGGCCACTCTCCTTGATCCACGGTACAAGGGTAAGGTTGCGGACCTTATGTTACCGTCGCAGAGGGAGCAGAGGATGAGACAACTCCGGGAGGCCTTGCAGAAAGGTCTGTGCAACGCGTTCCCAGAGACTGGGAGGTTGCAAACTCCTGGTCCTGGACAACGAGTTGCTGAGGCTTCGGCCAGTCAAAGAAGGAGCGGTGGGGAAGGTGGCCGTCTGACCGATGCGTTCAGACAATTCTTTAGTCCGCAGCCCCAAAGTATGATTGGTTCCAGCAACCATCGCCAGCGTCTGATAAACATGGTGCAGGAATATCTAGGGGCAAGGTCAGACTTGGACACCTTCCCCACCGAAAATCCTCTGGCTTACTGGGTCTTGAGGATGGATCACTGGCCAGAGCTTGCACAGTATGCAATTGAGCTACTGGCCTGTCCTGCATCCAGCGTTCTTTCGGAACGCACATTCAGTGCTGCTGGAGGATTTGTCACGGATCACAGGGTGCGCCTGTCCACCGACTCGGTTGATCGACTGACTTTCATCAAGATGAACCAGTCTTGGATCACCACCAGCTACCACACACCTGATGCTGATATAACAGACTAATTGATTTTAAAATGTCACATCCCTTCAAGACTGATGCTGATGCTGAGTGCCTGTGCTGTTATGTTGACTGGCTATCCTCCTCCTCCGAGTCCTCAATGATACGATTGATGATGATAGCTTGGAAGATCATTTTTGTTTATGGGTGCCGCCACCAGTGCCTAACGCCCAATTTTTCAGCCCCTGTTTAACAGGGGCGTGTAATTACAATTTTTGAAGCAATACTTTGCAACAGGGCTCATTGCTGTGCTCCAAGTACAGTATCTGTGAGGAGTTGCAGTGTTGTGCCACCAGTGCCTAAGGCCCAATTTTTCAGCCCCTGTTTAACAGGGGCGTGTCATTACAATTTTTGAAGCAATACTTTGCAACAGGGCTCATTGCTGTGCTCCAAGTACAGTATCTGTGAGGGGTTGCAGTGTTGTGCCACCAGTGCCTAAGGCCCAATTTTTCAGCCCCTGTTCAACAGGGGCATGTAATTACAATTCTTGATCTAATAATTCACAGCAGGGCCCATTGCTGCACCCACCAAGAGTAACTGTCAGGGCTTACAGTGTTGTGGCACCAGCACCACCATCAAAGGCCCAATTTTTACTACCACTGTTCAACAATTATATGTAATTAAAATTCCTGATATAATAGTTGACAGCAGGGCGTTCCAGCACCAACCAAGAGTAACTGTGAGTGCTTACAGTGTTGTGCCAACACCAACAACTAAGGGGCCTATTTCTGCAGAGTATATACGGCAGGTCCCTACTTTCAAACATCCAACTTACAAACGACTCCTACTTGCAAACGCAAGAAGACAACAGGAAGTGAGAGGAAATCTACCACTAGGAAGGAAAATTCTCTCCTGTAAGAATAAATATGGGAGAAAGGTGTCTCCTCTGTACTGATGCTTTATCAGCAATCCTTGTTTCAAGAAAAACACCACATTTCAAAAACAGTTGTCATTGGGACGGAAAGTGAGGTGAAATGTTCTGAACAGGGGCACAGACAGCAAAACAAATGTTACAGGGGTGATAACCCTTACCTATGTTTTCCAAAAAGTTTAAAAATAGATTTTTGGGCTGGAGCTACACTTCAACAATGTACCTGTTCAAAATTACAAACAGATTCTACATAAGAACAAACCTACAGTCCCTGTCTTGTATGCACCGCCTGTATACGGCTGTTCAGAGTATATAGGGCCTTTTTTATTTTATGTGCGGGGTTCCCCTTAATATCCATACAAGACCCAAAGGGGCTGGTAATGGGCTGGGGTAGGGGGGGGGGGTCATGGGGTAGCTATGCCATTTTTCTTAAAGAATTTCATCCATATTACCGGGACCAGACATTACATTAAAGCCGCAAGCAGTTTTAAATGGCTTTTTTTTCCTTTAGAAGTGTCATTTTGTGCAGGGACAGTTCTAAACACGGGAAACACGTGGCACTTCACAGGCATACTTTAGACACCCCCCAGGTACGATATTTAAAGGAATATTTGACTTTTTTTTTTTCACTTTATGCATCATTAAAATGACTGCTCCCGAAAAACGACCGTTTTTAAAACTTCTTTTTGCATTGATACATGTCCCCTGGTGCAGAACCCGGGTTCCCAAACCCTTTTTAGGACAATAACATGCATAATAGTTGTTATAATTAGCACTTTAGAATTCGAACGTTCGCATCCATTGTATTTAATAGGGTTCTAATGTTCGTTCGAACTTCCGGTCCGTTCGCGGGTTCTGGTGCGAACCGAACCCGGGGGTGTTCGGCTCATCACTAGTCTTTATCAGAACAAGGGGCATATACCTACATTGTTACTCGGATGACCTTCTCCTACTGTCCCAAGACAAAGGGCAGCTGCTGGAGCACAGAGCTCAGTTCTTTTTCAATGCTACTTGAATTAGCCTGGCTGCTGAATCTGGAAAAGAGCCACCTGGAGCCCACTCAGTCTCTTGTGTACCTCGGGGCTCAGTTCGATATAATTAAGAGCACCATTGCTTTGCATCTGAATCCTGGTGATCTGGAACAGAATACTCCTGGCCCTGTCTTCTTTTTACCTGGAAGCCCCTCAGTGTCCAAAATTATCAGCACTATAGTGTGTACAGATCTGATGGTCAAGTGGGCACTCTGGAGGATGCTGGCCTTCTGGAAGGGGTTTTTCCAGAAGTGGGATCCAGGAAGCAGAATTCAGGTTATCTACATAACCCCAGTCATGAGAATGAGTCTCCTGGTGGGTACAACTGAGAAATGTACTCAATTGCCATTCCATATGTACAGGATGGGGGGCTTATTGCCTGTCAGGGATAGCTCAAGGCAGGTGGGAATTTCACTCTCACAAGATTGTGTCAAGCATTCTGGAGCTATGTTCACCCTTCTGCACCCTCTAGGCCTTTCATCATTATTATTATTATTATTATATTATTATACAGATTTTATATAGCGCCAACAGTTTGCGCTGCGCTTTACAAAATAAAGGCAGACATTACAGTTACATCTTGAGCGTCTGTGGTGTAAGACTAAGTCACAGCAAGATTTCAGCCAATATAAATCTGCCCTCCAAAACTACCATTCCTGCCTCCACACTGCCAAACAGACCTACTTTATCACTCTCATTAACACCCTCTCACGCAGTCCCCGTCAACTCTTTTCTACCTTTACCACTCTACTTCGTCCTCCATTACCTCCACCCACTAACTTACTCACTGCCCAGGAGATTGCCAATCACTTTAAAAATAAGATTGAGACGATTCGTCTTGAGATCTCCGCTCTACAGATATCTCCCTCATCTGACGAAGGGAGCGTCAGTGCTCTTAGGCTAGACAACACTACAGTGGTCTCCTACATAAGGAGACAGGGGAGGGGGAGTCACAGCCTTTTCTCTATTACAGAAAGTGGAGTGAAATCTGTCTTGGGCTCAGATGAATCTAGCTGACACCTCAGAAGCTTATATTCCTGGAGTCCAGAATATTCTAGCAGACTTTTTTTCCAGAGTCCAATTGAAGAACAACAAATGTTCTCTCCATGTGGATGTTTTCAGGTGGGTTCTGTCCCTGAGAGTCAGTTCAGATAACGGTCTGTTCACCTCCCCATGCAACAACAAGCTTGAGAAGTATTTTTTGAGAAGCCGGTATCTCCAGTCCTTCGGGACAGATGCCCTGATGGATCAGTGGAAAGTCAGCGGGGCCTGTGCATTTCCTCTAGTTCCAGTCATCCTCAGGTTTCTGCGAAAACTCAGCACAAGAAGATGTGGAGGTAACAGGCCATGGTTCCCCTTGCTAGTACAGCTCAGCTACCAGGACCCAGGACCCCTTCCCTTCTCAGGCCGGACCTGTGCAATTCTACATCAATGTCCAGCACAGTTGCATCTGGTGGTCTGGTTCATGAGAAGGGGAGATTGGAAGCCCTCGGCTGCTCCTCTAAAGTCCTCTCCACTCTCATGAATACTAAGAGAGTGAGCGCAAACAAAGTTTATGGGAGAATCTGGTCATAGTTTGCAGAGTACTTGTCTGCTGCTGACTGGTCATATAATGATCCAGTTCATAATATTCTTGATTCACTCTCAAGATCTGTAGCAGAGGGGGGGTCAAGTCTATCTCTGTTAAGGACCTCTCCATCAAGTCTTTTCTTGTGGCTATCTTTTTGGCTAAAAGGGTATCGGAAATTGGAGCCCATGGCTACAAGGAGACTTTTATAATGTTCTTCCCAGAGTGGTGTAAATACCTATGCTCGACTCAAATCCTAAGGTAACATCAGTTCACGAGAACCAAGAAATCGTTCTACCAATCTTTAGAGCACCTGAAAGTGGCAACACACATCTCCTAGATGTGAGAGAGACTCTGAAGTCCTATTACGGCCTCTTTCACGCTTTCGGATCATCTGTTCATCTTTTTTGCCTGGAGGAACAAGGGGAAGCAAGCCTCGTTTAGGACGATTGCGGCTTGGATCGTTCCGGCCATCCAGCAAGCTTACAGGCCTAAGGGCCTGGCTCCCCCGGAGGCGATGACAGTGCATTCGACCAGGAAAATTTCTACAACTTGGGCGACATTGAGGCATGTGGTTTCCAATGTTATCTGCAAGGCAGCCTCATGGTCCTCAATCAACACTTTTATGGTTCAATATTGTGTGGAGGCCTCTGTCAATTTTGGTTTGAAAGTCCTGTTGGTTGAAGGTGCAAATTAAAGCTTTTGTTCAACATTCCTGCCCTTGGTGGTATGGCTAGTTATTTCCCGTACGTATGCTGCCATGGAGTGTGTCAGGAAAATGGACAATTTCCTATCAAATACTAACCATAATTTCCTTTCTTGATGGACTCCACGCCAGTTCCCTCCCAGTGTCAGAGTAGGATAGTTACGGAACGCGGCCTCTGGCTCTGAGCCAAAATTCATGGAAGTGAGGTTCTACAGAATTGGAGAAGAGGCGGGGTTAACCCAAATGCATGCTGCAATGGAGTCCATCAGGAAAGGAAACTTATGGTAGGTATTTGTTAGTACATTTTTGTTTGTTTCATCTGTACATGAAGTGGTTCTGTTATGAAAAAATAATTCTTTAAATACTAAGGCTGAATTTTTAAGGTTAAAATAGAAGTTTGAACATGTCTATTTGATTCATGAGATTTATGAAAGTGAAAAGCATGCTAAATGTGCAATGAGGCAATAAAAGGCCATTTTATTGCCCTAAGGCAGTGTTTCTCAACTCCAGTCCTCAAGGTGCCCCAACAGGTCATGTTTTTAGGTTTACCATTATTTTGCACAGGTGATTTGATCAGTTTCACTGCCTTAGTAATTAGCACAGCAGTTTTCTCTGAGGGAAATCCTGAAAACTTGAAAACATGACCTTTTGGTGCGCCTTGAGGACTGGAGTTGAGAAACACTGCCCTAAGGCACCAGCATCATGTGGATGTCACGTAAACATGTCACATACTGAAAGTAGCAGATTAGGTGCAGCCAATATGGGTTCAGAGAAAAACGTATTTCCAATAACAAGGTCGATTTTCTAAACGAGTATATTATGTTCACTTTTCAAGGTGAGTTTGTACTTTGGTTAATGAATGAAGTTAAGCAAAGTGAAAATACCTAATTATATGCAAGGAAAAAAGCAATCGATTTTTGCTTGCACTTGATTGGATGATTGCTAAGCTAAGTTAATATTCACTTTTTAAAGGTAAAATTCCCTTTACTTTGTGAATGATGTGAAGCTCTATTGACTTCAATCACCCAAACACGTGCATGTAAAAAATATTTTTCTGATTGTTCTTGCACATAATTGACTATTTTTTGCAAAGTAAATTTTCATTTTGCTCCACCTCATTAACTAAGATAAGTTACGTAAAAATTCTGTAAACAGTAAAAAGTAAACATGCTCATGTCCTCTAAATAAATTGTAGCTGTGTCCACTTTAAATACTCAGCCATGTGCAGCTGAAATAAAAAAAATCTATTTGCTTTTCACATTATTGGATAATTGAAGAAAATCTTCATTCAATTTATTGAGTGAAGATTCTCAACTTGTTTAGTAAATAAACCTCTGTGCACACCTCAAGGTTAAAATGAAGGGTGATTAAAATCTTACATCCAGCAGTTTTGAAACACTGTTTTGACACATTCACTAACAGTGCTGGGACAAGGCCATTTGGTGCCCAGGGCGAAGATGGCAAACTGCGCCCTCCCCCCCCAACCACTTTTTTTACGAAAGAATCAATGTTGTTTCAAAACAAGAACCAAATAACCTTTTTTAGCACATTGGGACTTTGTGTTTATCACTGGTGTTTGGCTCAATTTGTAAAATGCAGCATGAGGGGGTTAATGTATTGCCACTGGTTTTTGATACATTAGCAACCAGCAGTGCCGAGACAAGGTCATCCAGGTCATTCAGCCAAAAATTCTGACCAAAATCAGACCTGAAACGGAGAATAGGGACGCATCGGACCCCTGCTGTGAGCTACTCCGCACAGCAGTGTGAGCCCAGCCTAACAGATTCATCCATCCACACAACAGAGGTGAATGCATAAATCCCCTCTACCGAGACGTATTCTGACAGTGGGGACTCTTTGTCAGAATTCATTGATCAGCGCTGAAGCTGATTAGCTGTGAGCCGCTGGTCAAACAAGGTTCCAGCAGTCCCATTCTACAGAAGCTGATCTGATGGGGCGGCTTCTAACAGGCAAGGCCACACATAGATCAAAATTCAGCTGGTCCTTGCTGAACCGAACAAATTTTGATCCGTGTGTACCAAGCTTTATCTTATTCCTTTCTCCAGTAGGCTCTCCCAGTGCTATGATTGGTCATGTGGAGCTCCTGGGTGAATTGTGAGTAGCTGTGGTCACACTCCAGCCTAATCCTACCATACAGGGTTAAATTTTCCTGCATGGTATGATGAGGGTGGAGGGGGAGAGCACTGCAGCTGGCTGGAGCAAGTACAAGCTTTCCTCCAGCACTGCAGGGTGGACTTTTTACTTTGCTGGAGTTGGGCTGCATCCCATCACTTGCTGTTTGTGGTCTTTAAATAGGTTAGAAATATACTGGAAATTTTCAGTTGCTACATAGATGTATTCCACATACACACTATATTTTATTAAAATGCATGATTTTCATTAAGATACAGTGTGTGTGTGTGCAATAAATCTATGTAGAGCCTGAAAAGTCCCAGTATATTTCTAACCTATTCATAAACATTTTACTTTCACTTTAGTAAACCTGCACTGCAAGGGTCAGCACAGGTTTACAGCACAGCATTGCACAGTGTGGATAGCAGAACAGGTCGGGACTCACAGGAGGAGAAAAGCAGTCTGTTATCTGTCACCCCTTATCTTAGGTCTGTGCCAGGAGAGAGGAGAGAGAAAAGCTCCGATGTCTGCTGGGCAGTGATGATCGGGGCTGCAGTGTACCCACCTGTACTGTCTGGAGCTCTCACTGTCCCGATCCAACCGCCCAGCCTGTCAAGAAAACATGTGCCCAGGAGAGTGTTCTTTCCAGGGAAGCCTGCAGCAGGTAAGGGCACATTCTCAGCGGTGCTTTTGAATAGAATTAGCAACGCAGAGGCTGAGACAAGGCATGATGCTCTAGTGTTTTGCGCCCCTCCTAAACTCCGCCCAGGGCAGTGGCCCCTCCCGCCCCTGCCTTGTACCGGCCCTGTTTACTAATAAATCAAAAAAAAACATTCTGAAAACATGCCCTACATACTTAGGCTCCATGCACACTGTAGCTCAAAAACTGCCGCTTTGAACGCCGGATTGCTGGCAGGAAAACACTGCTTTAAAAACAAGATTTTATCAGCGTTTTGCATGTTTAGCCGCGTTTTTCTGGCTCTATTCAAAATCAATGGTTCCCTATGGGAGCCCATTGATTTGAATAGAAGTCGAAGCACAAGTCGGATCATCATGATCCGAATTGCGGTGCGGCTTGTGTGGTGAGGATGAAGGAGAACCCCACCAAAAAATGAAAAGAAAATTGACGTGGGGTTCCCCCTCGGATGATACCAGGCCCTTTGGTCTGGTATGGATTTTAAGGGGAGCCTCCTACGCCGAAAAAACAGTGTGGGGGTCCCCCCAAGATCCATACCAGACCCTTATCTGAGCACGCAGCCTGGTCGGTCAGGAAAGGGGGTGGGGATGAGCGAGCACCCCCCCTCCTGAACCGTACCAGGCCGCATGCCCTCATCATCGGGGGTAGGTGCTTTGGGGCAGGGGGGCCCTGCGCCCCCCACCCCAAAGCACCTTGTCCCCATGTTAATGAGGACAAGGACCTCTTCCCGACAACCCTGGCCATTGGTTGTTGGGGTCTGCGCGCAGGGGGGCTTATCAGAATCTGGGAGCCCCCTTTAATAAGGGGGCCCCAGATCCCGGCCCCCCACCCTATGTGAATGAGTATGGGGTACATCGTACCCCTACCCATTCACCTGGAAAAGTGCCAATAAAGAAAAAAAAAACTAGACAGGTTTTTAAAGTAATTTATTACGCACCTCCGGGGGTCTTCATCCCACTTTGGGGGTCTTCTTCCGACTTCGGGGGTCTTCTTCCGACTTTGGGGGTCTCGTCTGACTCTCCCGCTCTCCGATGCCTTATCCGCATTGTCCGGTTTCCCTCCCGCTCTCCGGTGCTTTCTGCCTTCTGCTGGGCTCCTCCGCTATCTTCTGCCAGCTCCGTACCACGCCCCATTCCTATATAAGTCATTGCGCACCGCACACACGGCATTACAGTGGGAGAGAGCATCGTGCTAACATCAGAAGAGAAGAGGGAAGAAGAAGACCGGGCCATCGCTAGCAAAACAGCGGGCAGAAGATAGCGGAGGAGCCCAGCAGAAGGCACCGGAGAGCGGAGAGAAGAATCGGAGAGCGGGGAGAAGAACCGGAGAGCGGGAGAATAGGCCAGAGAGCGCGGAGAAGTCGGAAGAAACCCCCGAAGTTGGAAGAGACCCCCGGAGCTGTCTAATAAATTACTTTAAAAACCTTTGTAGTTTGTTTAGTAAATAAACCTCTGTGCACACCTCAAGGTTGCAATGAAGGGTGATTAAAATCTTACATCCAGCTGTTTTTAAACACTGTTTTGACACATTCACTAATAAATCTAAATAAATACATTCTGAAAAGATGCCCTACATACTTAGGCTCCATACACACTGTAGCCCAAAAACTGCCGCTTTGAACGCCGGATTGCTGGCAGGAAAACGCTGCTTTAAAAACGAGATTTTATCAGCGTTTTGCACAATTAGCCGCATTTCTCTGGCTCTATTCAAAATCAATGGTTCCCTATGGGAGCCCATTGATTTGAAGAGAAGTCGCAGCGCAAGTCGGATCATCATGATCCGAATTACGGTGCGACTTGCGTGGTGAGGATGAAGGAGAACCCCGCCAAAAAATGAAAAGAAAATTGGCGTGGGGTTCCCCCTCGGATGATACCAGGCCGGGATCTGGGGCCCCCTTATTAAATCCATACCAGACCAACTGGCCTGGTATCGTCCGAGGGGGAACCCCACGCCAATTTGCCTTTCATCCTCAGCACGCAAGTCGCACCCCAAGTCGGATCTATTCAGATCAATGGGCTCCCATAGGGAACCATTGATTTTGAATAGAGCCAGAGAAACGCCTAACGCTAATTAGCGGCCATTAATGCGTGTTTATGTGCGTTTATGTGCGTTTGTTTTTTTTTGGCGGTCTTTCCCGCCAAAAAACTGCACTTTGAACGCAAATTTCTTGCGTTCAGAAAAAAGCCCATAAACTCCACTGCTCATTAACGCTAAAAAACGTCCATGTGTGCATGGACACATAGGCTAACATAGAGTGCAGTTTACGGGCTTTTAAAAAAACACCCAAACGCCAATAAACTGCAGTTTATGAGCTCCAGTGTGCATGGAGCCTAACAGAATTTCAAGTAAAAAAACTCCTGTGCAATCGCCAATCCTCCTTATATAAATGTACTTTTGCTGCTGCTTACACTGTCAAGCTTTAGTGACTGCCAAGAGCTCTGATATTGCAGCACTGGAGGGGGTTTGCTTGGCAGCCATTAGGTGGAAAAGGTGGAAGAGTGTCCATAAAAAAATATATATTCATGAGAGGAGGATCTCATAACAAGTGTGTTTCCGATTCATGTCTAGAATTGGATGGTCCCATCTGGAAGATCCAGGAGGATTTTACCCCTTAAAGGGGAAGGTACATATTGACTTATTTTTATATATAGGTCAAAACTGGAGGTAAGAGCATATAGTGGAAGGTAGGGGAGCAAGTATAAATCACCAGTGGAGTTTGATATTTGCATGATCACAGGATGGACAGTTTTTTGGACTATATACCGTATTTTTTGCTCCATAAGACGCACTTTTTTCCCCCAAAATGGGGGAAATGTCTGTGCGTTTTATGGAGTGTATATTGACCAGGCCTCCCCCCGTCCTGTTGCCGCCACTGCTGCTGCTGTTGCTGCCGCTGCCATGTTACAATACCAGGCTGGCCGTTTGGCTCCTCTGTGTCAGAAGAGAGGAGGATAGGATGTGAGGCGTGTCCTGGTCACCACACATCTGGGTCTCTGGTTGCTTGCATACGGTGGTGGAACACACACGATCCTGTCAATGCGAGCCGGGTGGTTATCGTCTCCTCAGCCTGCATGCGAGTTGTCCTAGTGCCAGGAGGGGCACTTTTTAATGTAAGCAAGCACTCTGTGTGTTTGATTGTGCTGACTGCTACATTGGAGCACAGGAGCGGATGCCCACATCCCCAATAATACAAACTACAGAAAAAACCCTCTAATGGGACTTTTAAGGGCATGAACTCCAAAAATGTGAGGTACCGGTAATGTAATATATAAAATCAATACTTTTTTGTAGAAAGTTCAAAAATGATGTAGTACAAACAGATGTGGTTGCAGTGAATATACACAGAGATAATATACCAAATAACCACAATGCTCTGTTGGTGGAACACACATATACAGAGTGGTACCAGAGTGGTATATTATTCTATTATATTTCATTAAATATTTTAGTACACCATTTGGTTCAGAATATATATTTTTTGTTTTCCTCCGCTAAGACCCCTTTTACACTGTGGCCGCCCGTGCATTCGTTGGAAAGCGCCGCTCATTTTAGCGGCGCTTTACCGTTGTTTAAGCAGTGCATTTACGCCACTTTTCAGCCGCTAGCGGGGCACTTTTAACCCCAAAAAAGGTTAAAAACTCCTGTGTTGCGGCGCTTCCGAAGCGCTGACCATTTATTGCAATGGGCTGGGGCATTTTTGGAGCGCTGTATACAGTGCTCCCAAACCGCCCCAAAGATGCTGCTTGCAGGAATTTTTCTTATGTCCCGCAAGTGCACCGCCTGGGTGTGAAAGCACCCATTGGGAGGCAGTTTTCAGGTGCTTTACAGGAGCTATTTCAAGCGCTAAATTGCCTTAAAACTGCCTAGGTGTGAAAAGTGTCTTAAACCTAGGTGCATCTTATGGTCAGGTGCATCTTATGGAGCGAAAAATACGGTAATTTGCACATACTCACAAGGTGTAATTTTAAGGAGAGTGCTGTATATATAATTAGGTTTTTATGTATATTTTCTTACATTGTAAAGAGGGTATATCATTTTGGGTACACTGGTTTTAAATAATATTTTTGGGTATTATTTGGCTCATTATATATATATTGTGTGTAGGTTGATTACGAGTGCACACAAGGAGCTGATCTGCACTTTAATGATAATGATTCCATGCTAATGGGTGTATTTGTAAGAATTTGCATTGCTATTCATTCAGCAAAACAGGATGTACGTATGTTCTGTGCAAATGCTGTCAAAATTCAATGTTACTAGTCTATTTTCTATGCAGGTCAGATGCTCTACAATGATAAGAATAGAGTGAATCAGGTAAAAACTCCATTATGTCCACTTGATAAAGCTAACAATCTTAGTAAATAAGTATTTATTTCCTATCATCATCAGTTCCATCTAGTGGCCATAATGCAGTTTTCTCCTGATTCATGCTATTCTTATGAATGAAGAATACATGACCTGGAGAGAAAATAGTCAGCATTAACACAGTACATGCAGTTTCTCAGAATGGATATCTCTGAGAATTTTTTTAAAAATATACCCCTAATAGTGATGTGGAAAACTGTGAGTATATATTTTTTCACTCCGATGCTGTGAATTTAACCTTAGTCTCAGTGTGCAGTGTACATTTTTCAGGGTAGATGCTAATTTTCTGCAAAAATCATTATGTGTGGTTCTTTTATTTTTCTTTCTCCCTCACCAATTATAGTAGTAACAAGCAATATGGGAAATTATATTTAGGTGTTAAAATACTTATTAGTAATAAGTGATAGTTTATTTTTTTAATGTAATTTTGTTAGGTTTTTTCGTGCCACATGTTTGGAAATCTTTGCACATTTTAATATAGTTTTAATGTAGTTTGTATCAATATCAATTATAGTACATGTTTTCACTGTGAACAAAACCATTTTGCTTTAATTGGAAACTCGTGCTGATAAGGTTATTGGTATAGCTAACATTTCCGGTACCAGTTTAATGTGTCCTTTAACTATATAATTTTTCAGGTAGTGCTGGAACACCAGTTACATATAATGAAAATGGAGATGCTCCTGGACGGTATGACATTTACCAGTACCAAATCATAAACAAGTCAACAGAATACAAGATGATTGGACACTGGACAAATCAATTACACCTTAATGTAAGTAGAATTTTTCTGCACAGTTCTGACTCTTTTGTATTGTATTAAACAAACATATTTTTTTGACATTTCTGTAGTAAATTGGCTAGTTTGTTAACAAGCATCAATAGATAGCATTGCAATGTACATTAGCATATGCATTTCATGTGTGAACCCAGTCTAATAGTACTAAACTTGCCTACAGGATTATGTTATAAATTCATTAGTTGAAATATAATTGTAGAAGAAAGCTGCATAAACAATCCAAATAAATATGTTTCCTCAACTGTAGATTTCTTTTACTTAAGTAGAGGATGTGATTCTACAAAACGTATGACTTACAAACTTTATAAACACATTGTAATATACTGTGTACGACCTGTAATTAATGTTTATCTGTAAAAAAAGACTTTAAACAGATATATAGACAATTATACAAACATGTTTATAACCTTGTAGACCTAAAAAAAGAGTATTTCAAAAATATTGTTTACCTTTTATTCTTCATTTGTTGTACATGAACAGTGGTGCAAACAATGGCCTCGATGTGTGTCACAATCAAGCAATGCCAGTGAAGAAAATCTGTTATTACTAGTTCACTCTCCCTAGGGAACTGTAAACTTCTGAAAGACAAATATCCATGAAGGATAAAAGAATGGTGGATATGTCCTACTTTTCTGCGTTTCTGCAGGGTCATCTTTTAGTATTGACCAAATGACCAGCAGTGAAATAATTGATTTGGGAGCTTCACCCCCTATTCATTTCTAAACCTAAGAGTGAAATAAAGAACAAATATGCAAAAGTGCAAACAAATATATATTTACACCTTTTGTAACAATATAGTTAGTAGTAAAACATAAAATAAAATTGTGAAATGCTATGAAACAAAGACAATTTATTTGGCAGTGAATGAAAAGAGCATAAAATTAAATGGGACATAAAATAAACATAGGGATTAAAAAGGAGCTGAACAGCTTTCAGTGCTATCTGCCCAAACTGCTTTACTTACTGGTTATATATAAGGATGAGCTCAGGCGTGTTCGCAACTCCACGTGCCCGTGCCCGCACCCGCCAGGAAGCTGACACTGCACAGCACTAATCACAGGTAGTGAGACATTTCCCGATCTGTGCAGCCGTTGATCGGGAAATGTCTCATTGCCTGTGATTAGCGAGCGTCAGCTTTCTTGTGGGCGCGGACACGTGGAGTTGCGAGCATGACTGAGCCCATCCTTAGTTATATATGTAAAGGTATTTTAATGTAATCTAAAGTATTGATTCTAGGTAGTGTTTCAAGACTGATATATATATATTCCAAATAAGCAAGAGTTGAACCTTTCTTTAGGATCCATTCATACTAGTGTGATTTCAGATGTGATTGAGTCATACAGAATCGCAAAACATTGTTTTCAATGGTGCACTTTCACATCAATGCAACTCAGCCAGTTGAAATTTTTGAAAAGGTGGTGCAATTCCAGTATGATTTTGGCTTCATAGAATAAGCAAACCCTATCAAAGTTGAATCCTATATAATCACACTGAACGCTGGATCAAAATCTAATCACAGCAGTGTGAACCTAGCCTTAAATAGTGTATTATTATCTTAAATAATGGAAATGTATCAGACACTTACACTACACTTTAAATAATTGGCACCCCATAAAAAAACTGCAGCCTGAATGTGGCGGTGCTCATCTGCATGCTAAAGGCATCCATTTTCATCAGTGAAGCCTACAGACTGCATGCGATCACTATATCAGAGTTGGCATAGTTATCACATTATTGGTAACCACTCTGATTGATTCCAAATATTTTGTGGAGAGCAAGCAGCCTTGTGAAGTGTTGGCTGATGGCTCGTAGCCTCCCTGGCGGTATGATTATGTCAGATTTTTTGATGCTGAAAGCGGTACCATTATTTTGCATGGAAATTTGGCGTTTTATATTTTAGGCCTGTAATTCTTAGTAATAACACACATAAATCTGTCCAAAAAAGAGTGTAGTAGACATCCCGGGTATGATAAAGTTTGAAACACAAAATCATAAATTATCCACTTAAGCCCCGGACCATTATGCAGCTTAAAGACCAGAGGTGTTTTCAGAATTTGGCACTGCGCTGCTTTAACTGGAAATTGTGCGGACATGCAATGTTGTACCCAAACAAAATTTGCGTCCTTTTCTTCCCACAAATAGAGCTTTCTTTTAATGGTATTTGATTGCCTCTGCGATTTTTTTTTGCGATATAAACGGAAAAAGACTGAAAATTTTGAAAAAAAATGATATTTTCTACTTTTTGTTATAAGAAAAATCGAATAAACTAAATTTTAGTCATAAATTTAGGCCAAAATGTATTCAGCCACATGTCTTTAGTAAAAAAAATGTCAATAAGCTTATGTTTATTGGTTTGCGCAAAAGTTATAGCGCCTACAAACTAGGGTACATTTTCTGGAATTTACACAGCTTTAAATTTATGACTGCCTATCTCATTTCTTGAGGTGCTAAAATGGCAGGGCAGTACAAACCCCCCCCAAATGACCCCATTTTGGAAAGTAGACACCCCAAGGAAATTGCTGAGAAGCATGTTGAGCCCATTGATTATTTTTTTTTGTCCCAAGTGATTGAATAATTACTAGAAAAAAAAAATTACAAAAAGTTGTCACTAAATGATATATTGATCACACATGCCATGGTTATATGGAGAATTGCACCCCAAAATACATTTTTCTGCTTCTTCTGAGTACGGGGATACCACATGTGTGGGACTTTTTAGGAGCCTAGCCGCGTACGGGCCCCCGAAAACCAAGCACCGCCTTCAGGATTTCTAAGGGCACAAATTTTTGATTTCACTCCTCACTACCTATCACAGTTTCGAAGGCCATAAAATGTCAAAATAGCACAACCCCCCCCCCCCAAATGACCCCATTTTGGAAAGTAGACACCCCAAGCTATTTGCTGAGAGGCATGTTGAGTCCATGGAATATTTTATATTTTGACACAAGTTGCGGGAATATGACAAACTTTTTTTTTTGCACAAAGTTATCACTAAATGATATATTGCTCACACATGCCATTGGCATATGTGAAATTACACCCCAAAATACATTCTGCTGCTTCTCCTGAGTACGGGGATACCACATGTGTGGGACTTTTTGGGAGCCTAGCTGCATACGGGACCCCAAAATCCAAGCACCGCCTTCAAGATTTCTAAGGGCATAAATTTTTGATTTCACTCCTCACTACCTATCACTACCTATCACAGTTTTGAAGGCCATAAAATGCCAATATGGCACAAAACCCCCCAAATGACCCCATTTAGGAAAGTAGACACCCCAAGCTATTTGCTGAGAGGCATGTTGAGCCCATTGAATATTTTTTTTTGTCCCAAATGATTGAATAATGACAAAAAGAAAAAAAAATGTACAAAAAGTTGTCACTAAATGATATATTGCTCAAACATGCCATAGTTATATGTAGAATTGCACGGCAAAATAAATTTTGCTGCTTCTCCTGAGTACAGGGATACCACATGTGTGGGACTTTTTGAGAGCCTAGCCGCGTACGGGGCCCCAAAAACCAAGCACCTCCTTCAGAATTTCAGAGGGCGCAAATTTTTGATTTCACTCCTCACTACCTATCACAGTTTCGAAGGCCATAAAATGCCAAAATAGCACAACCCCCCCCCCCCCAAATGACCCCATTTTGGAAAGTAGACACCCCAAGCTATTTACTGAGAGGCATGTTGAGTCCATGGAACATTTTATATTTTGCCACAAGTTGCGGGAATATGACAAACTTTTATTTTTTTTGCACAAAGTTGTCACTAAATGATATATTGCTCACACATGCCATGGGCATATGTGAAATCACACCCCAAAATACATTCTGCTGCTTCTCCTGAGTCTAGGGATACCACATGTGTGGGACTCTTTGGGAGCCTAGCTGCGTACGGGACCCCAAAAACCAAGCACCCCCTTCAAGATTTCTAAGGGCATAAATTTTTGATTTCACTCCTCACTACCTATCACTACCTAACACAGTTTTGAAGGCCATAAAATGCCAAGATAGCACAAACCCCCCCAAATGACCCCATTTTGGAAAGTAGACATCCCAAGCTATTTGCTGAGAGGCATGTTGAGCCCATTGAATATTTTTTTTGTACCAAGTGATTGAATAATGACAAAAAGAAAAAAAAATGTACAAAAAGTTGTCACTAAATGATATATTGCTCAAAGATGCCATGGTTATATGTGGAATTGCACCCCACAATACATTTTGCTGCTTCTCCTGAGTACGTTGATACCACATGTGTGGGACTTTTTGAGAGCCTAGCCGCGTACGGGGCCCCGAAATCCAAGCACTGCCTTCAGGATTTCTAAGGGCGTAAATTTTTGATTTCACTCCTCACTACCTATCACAGTTTTGAAGGCCATAAAATGCCAAGATAGCACAAAACCCCCACAAATTACCCCATTTTGGAAAGTAGACACCCCAACCTATTTGCTGAGAGGCATGGTGAGTATTTTACAGCTCTCATTTGTTTTTGAAAATGAAGAAAGACATTTTCTTTTCTTTTCTTTTTTCAATTTTCAAAACTTTGTGACAAAAAGCGAGATATGCAAAATACTCAACATACCTCTCAGCAAATAGCTTAGGGTGTCTACTTTCCAAAATGGGGTCATTTGGGGGGGTTTTGTGCCATCTGGGCATTCCATGGCCTCCGAAACTGTGATAGGCAGTGAGGAGTGAAATCAAAAATTTACACCCTTAGAAATCCTGAAGGCGGTGCTTGGTTTTCGGGGTCCTGTACGCGGCTAGGCTCCCAAAATGTCTCACACATGTGGTATCCCCATACTCAGGAGAAGCAACAGAATGCATTTTGGGGTGCAATTCCACATATAACCATGGCATGTTTGAGCAATATATCATTTAGTGACAACTTTTTGTACATTTTTTTTTCTTTTTGTCATTATTCAATCACTTGGGACAAAAAAAATATTTAATGGGCTCAACATGCCTCTCAGCAAATAGCTTGGGGTGTCTACTTTCCAAAATGGGGTCATTTGGGGGGGGGGTTGAACTGTCCTGGCATTTTATGCACAACATTAGGAAGCTTATGTCACACATCATCCACTCTTCTAACCACTTGAAGACAAAGCCCTTTCTGACACTTTTTGTTTACATGAAAACATATTTTTTTTTGCAAGAAAATTACGTTGAACCCCCAAATACTATACATTTTTTAAAGCAAATGCCCTACAGATTAAAATAGTGGGTGTTGCATTTTTTTTTCCCACACAGTATTTGCGCAGCGATTTTTCAAACAAATTTTTTGGGGAAAAAACACACTTTTTTTATTTTTAATGCACTAAAACACACTATATTGCCCAAATGTTTGATGAAATAAAAAAGAGGATCTTAGGCCGAGTACATGGATACCAAACACGACATGCTTTAAAATTGCGCACAAACGCGCAGTGGCGACAAACAACATACATTTTTAAAAGCCTTTAAAAGCCTTTACAGGTTACCACATTAGATTTACAGAGGAGGTCTACTGCTAAAATTACTGCCCTCGATCTGACCTTCGCGGTGATACCTCACATGCATGGTGCAATTGCTGTTTACATATGACACTAGACCGACACTTGCGTTCGCCTTTGCGCAAGAGCAGGGGGGGACAGGGGTGCTTTTTTTTATTATTATTTATTTTCCTTTTTTATTTTATTTTTAAACTGTTCCTTCCATATTTATTTATTTTTACCATTTTTATTGTTATCTCAGGGAATGTAAATATCCCCTATGATAGCAAAAGGTAGTGACAGGTACTCTTTTTTTGAAAAAAATTGGGGGTTAGACCCTAGATCTTTCCTCTGCCCTCAAAGCATCTGACCACACCAAGATCGGTGTGATAAAATGCTTTCCCAATTTCCCAATGGCGCTGTTTATATCCGGGGGGACATTCCCTCCCACTGCTTGTAAAAGCAGTCTAGAGGCTAATTATCTACTAGGATTGCTTTTACATGAAAGCCGGCCGCTGGCTGAAAAGAATGATACCAAGATGATACCTAAACCCGCAGGCATCATTCTGGTATAACCATTCAAAGTCCAGCAACATACCAGTACGTTGCTGGTCCTTGTTGGACATGTATTGTAATCTTTTTTTTCATGCAGCCTGTTGGCTGAACGAAAAAAAGAGATTGATCAGTGGATATGCCCACCATTAGAATACCTCCCTTCATCCACCCACTTCTAATGATGGGCATACATGCACCATTTATATATGCCGAAGCATGGGGGCATCCTCCCGCAAAAAAGTTATGCCGCGTACACACGGTCAGACATTTCCACGGGCAAGGCTCCGTCGGAATTTCGACCGTATGTATGCGGAATAAAAGGTTATGCTGCGTACACACGGTCAGACTTTTCCACGGGCAAGCCTCCGTCGGAATTTCGACCGTATGTATGCGGCATTAGGAGCAAAATCACTCCTCCGCCCCTGCTGCCCCCATGCTTCGGCATATATGCTCTTTTTTTAACTGTGGTGGTGAAATCACCTCCTACAGCGTTGGAGTCACGGCTTTATGTATCGTGGGAGCAAATGCTGTTGCTGTCAAGATAAATAGATCCGCGCTGCAACTGAATGGCGTACCTGCTAAGCAAATGATGGTTAACATTAAAACAAAGTAACATTACAGTATAACAGTAAGACCTTACCATACCATACCTGCAAAGCAAATACCAAAAAAAAACTAGTAAAAATAAAACATTTTTTTAACGCAACCTGTGCCTAAAATATATATATGCCGAAGCATGGGGGCATCCTCCCGCAAAAAAGTTATGCCGCGTACACATGGTCGGACTTTTCCACGGGCAAGCCTCCGTCGGAATTTTGACCGTATGTATGCGGCATAAAAGGTTATGCTGCGTACACACGGTCAGACTTTTCCACGGGCAAGCCTCCGTCGGAATTTCAACCGTATGTACGCGGCATTAGGAGCAAAATTGCTCCTCCGCCCCTGCTGCCCCCATGCTTCGGCATATATGCTCTTTTTTTTTAACTGTGGTGGTAAAATCACCTCCTACAGCGTTGGAGTCACGGCTTTATGTATCGTGGGAGCAAACGCTGTTGCTGTCAAGATAAATAGATCCGCGCTGCAACTGAATGGCGTACCTGCTAAGCAAATGATGGTTAACATTGAAACAAAGTAACATTACAGTATAACAGTAAGACCTCTCCATACCATATCTGCAAAGCAAATACCAACAAAAAAACCTAGTAAAAAATAAAACTTTTTTTAACGCAACCTGTGCCTAAAATATATATATGCCGAAGCATGGGGGCATCCTCCTGCAAAAAAGTTATGCCGCGTACACACGGTCGGACTTTTCCACGGGCAAGCCTCCGTCGGAATTTCGACCGTATGTACGCGGCATTAGGAGCAAAATCGCTCCTCCGCCCCTATGCTTCGGCATATATGCTCTTTTTTTTAACTGTGGTGGTGAAATCACCTTCTACAGCACTGGAGTCACGGCTTTATGTATTGTGGGAGCAAACGCTGTTGCTGTCAAGATAAATAATTCCGCGCTGCAGCTGAATGGCGCACCTGAAAACAAAAAAAATTACATACCTGAAAAGCAAGCATAATAAAACATTGCAGAATAGAATACAGTAAAAAAGAGCAGAACAATAGAGAGAAAATAGAGAGAGAGAGAGAGAACAATAAAACAACAACTATTTTTGGTTTTTTTATTACATTTTTTTTTTGTGTTTTTTGTTTTTACGTTTTTTTTTTTTTGTTTTTTTTACACTTTTTTTGTAACTTTAACAACTGTAATGGTTTAGGTCTCTCAAAATGCGATGGCCTCTTGGGAGACCCTGTGTAAGTGTGTCCTGTTCTGTGCAATGCTGTACCCTACGCTAAAACTTCACTTTTGAGTGGAAGCGTTCAAAACATTTACCAATGCAAAGACCAGGATTGTCAGGACAGCGTGGACAAAAATAACGGGTGTCACGCCTAAATCCGCGCTTGCTACAGACATGACATCTTTTTTGGGGGGCTCGTTAGGTAGGGCTACTCTCGAGGACATACGGATAATGCCTCTCATGCAGCCGGCTTACTGCATTTGGTTGGGGATGGTGAGGTGCAGAACCACCTGGATACAGGAGTTCTGTGACTATCTCATCCTGGAATTTTTAGGAGAGATAACGTCCCGCCTGAAGCTCTGTATAGCACATGAGCGTTCAGCAAAGCCAATTGGAATAAGGATAGAGACACTTTTTTGTACCAGCGTCTCGCCTTACGGTCAATTAGATACAGTGCCAACAAC
This sequence comes from Rana muscosa, assembly GCA_029206835.1. Taxonomy (NCBI): domain Eukaryota; kingdom Metazoa; phylum Chordata; class Amphibia; order Anura; family Ranidae; genus Rana; species Rana muscosa. The sequence continues at coordinate 705,477,117 of CM055118.1, forward strand.
TGGTCGTTGAGGTCCACCCCTCCCATATTTTGGTTATATTCGTGGACACAGAGGGGTTTCTCCACAACACCAGTCGCCGTACGAATTTGGACTGTCGTGTCTGCATGAAGGGAGGTAAGAAGGAAAACATTCTTATTATCCCTCCACTTCATAGCGAGCAAGTTATTACACTTCAAGCAGGCTCTCTCCCCCAGCCTAAGACGAGAATCTACAAGCCTCTGGGGAAAGCCCCGGCGATTAGGTCGCACGGTGCCACATGCTCCAATCTGATGATCAAACAAGTGACTAAACAGTGGCACGCTCGTGTAATAATTGTCCACATACAAGTGGTACCCCTTTCCGAATAAGGGTGACACCAAGTTCCACACTATCTTGCCAGCGCTCCCTATGTAATATGGGCAGTTGACCGGCTCAACCTGACTATCTTTTCCTTCATAAACCATAAAGCTCCATACATAGCCTGTTGCCCTGTCACAGAACTTATAGAGCTTGACCCCGTATCTGGCAGGCTTGCTGGGAAGGTACTGCTTGAAAGACAAACGGGCAGAAAATTTAATCAGGGACTCATCAACGCAGACAACTTGATCGGGAATAAACAAGGCTGCAAAACGTTTGTTGAAGTGGTTTATGAGGGGCTGAATTTTTTAGAGCCGGTTGTATTCAGGGTCTCCACATGGACGACAAAGTTCATTGTCGTTGAAATGCATGAACCGCAAGATCTGCTCGTATCGTTTCCTGGGCATGGAGGCAGAGAACATGGGCATGTGGTCAATTGGGTGCGTGGACCAATAAGCACGCAATGACGGGAATTTATGTGTGCCCATGTTGAGGGAAAGGCCCAGAAAGGTCTTAAATTCGGAAACCGTAATTGGTTTCCAATCTTTGGCAATGGAAGGCAACTGGGGACTAGCGGCGATGAATTGACCAGCATATAAATTACTCTGGTCCACAATAGATCTATAGAGATCTTCCGTGAAAAACAGCGAATAAAAATCAATTGGCATAAAATCAGCTGTTTCCACCTGAATACCGGATTGGGCAGTGAATGGGGGAAGTACGGATTCTGCAGAAGTGGTGGGACCCAATCAGGATAGGCGAATTCTGCAGGAAGGGCACTATGGGCACGACGGGCCTGCCTTTGTCTTCTTCTTGGTGGCAGCGGGACAATACTTGTGCTTGTCACCTCGCCAGCTTGAACTGCACTTATGGGACTCGCCATGTCACCACGTGATACTGCAGTGCTTAATGTACGCCCAGGCTGTACTAGGCCGCTGGTGCTTGCCAATTCACCAGAAGGAATAGCGGCGCTAGTACTACTCTGCTCCATGATACGAGATCCCTGCGGTTCTTGCTCCTCGACAACCTAAGAAGATCGGGATCGGGTATGCCTGACCTTAGCAGGGACCTCATCTTCGTCGTCAGAGCTATCTGACATGGAGCCGCTGACTTCACTGTCTTCTACGGGAAGATATTCTGAGCCTGAATCTGACAGATGCGTGACCTCCTCTTCACTATCTGTCATGCTCAGAATCTCGTAGGCCTCTTTGCTAGTGTACCTTCGATTTGCCATTTTGGGCTCTAAATTTAGGGGTACACTAGTAAGATTCACAGGTAAAAAAAGCACCTGACTGTCAGCAAATGTATCAAACGCTTAAAAAAAAAATGTTAGCGATCGCAGGGATCAGGACTGTCTCTGCGAATGCTGCAGTTATGTTTGTTGTGTTTGGTAAGTGACAGTGATTGATCGATACTGCACTTGGGTGGGCTGGGCTTGGCGGAGGGGCTAAACGCAGGTGCTAGCAGGAATCTGGGCTGATCCCGCTAACACTGCATTTTTGGGAACCCTAAACCGCTGGGGACGCTAGTATAGATCTGATCAGATCAGATATTGATCTGTTCAGATACTATACCACTAAGGGAGGTGTATGCTTTGCGCGTGGGTGTTAGCGTTACTGGCACTAACCTGACGCTGCCTGGGGTGACGCAGACCCTCTCTGGCGCTAAAACCTAATTGATATCAGCCGCCGGGCGATCAGGGGGTTAAACCTGTATTGGGTTATATACGGCGGGTGCCCTGATGCTATAAAAAGCAAACTAACCAACCAGCGTCACCCGTAAAACTTATATGGTGATCACTGGTGAAAGGGTTAACTAGGGGAAATCAGGGGGTTAAAACCTTTATTAGATTATATATGGGGGTACCTGACGCTATATAAAAACCTGACGGGTAACCTAAATAACTAAATAACTAACTGGCTAATCAGTGTCACCAGTAAAACTTATACGGTGATCACTGGTGAAAGGGTTAACTCTAGGGGCAATCAGGGGGTTAAAATAATATATGGGGGTACCTGACGCAATAAAAACCTGTGGCGAACCTAAAAATAAATAACTGGCTATCTAGGGCACCACCGGCACTAAATACAGCGATCGGAAATACGATCGCTTAGTGACGCTGGCGTTAGGGGGTGAAAGGGTTACTTGGGGGGCGATCAAGGGGTTAAACCTTTATTAGGGGGGTTAGGGGGCTACCCTGGACCTAAAGGGGCCTAAACCTAACTGCCCTGACACTTTTTACTGTCACAAATGACACTAAATGCAGTGATCAGTAAATAAATGATCACTGCAATCAGTGACACTGTGACTGGGGGTGCAGGGGATGACCTGGGGGGTGATCTGGGGGTGATCTGGGGGTGAAATGTGTGCCTATGTGTACCTACGTGTTAGTGTAGTGTTGGTGCACTAACCTGATGTCTTCTCTCCACGGCGCTCTGGACGAAAAGACCGCCACATGGAGAGATGACATCACTTCCTCTGTCTGTGTTTACATTACACAGGCAGAGGAAGATTCTTATTCACCGGGAGCAATCGCGAGGGGGTGACCGGAAACGAATGGCCGTCCCCTCATCACGGATCGCTCCCGGAACGAGAACCACCGCTCACTGTACCGGAGGGGGGTCCGATGGGACCCCCCAACTATACGAAGGCAGGCACGTACAGGTACGTGATTGTGCCTGTCCGTGCCATTCTGTCGACGTATATATACAGTGAGCAGTCGTTAAGTGGTTATAATATAATAACTATAAATAATAATAAAAAATAATAATATAATAATTATAATAAAATTAATTTCCCCACTATTCACTATTGCTCAATTCTGCAAGTGTTCTTATTTACTATCGCTGTTTTCTAGCTGGTCTCAAACCACTTTTGACATAAAGGGACACTTTTTAGTTGCTATGGACAATCTCCAGTTTCCAGGCAGAAAGAAAAGTATATATAATCTAAAACTGCATGCAGGGCACTTGACGAAACACTAGTGACGAATGGGATATGAAATAATTTCATACAGTAACGTAATCTGTAAGATTACAGTGTACTGTATGTATTATGAATTTTGTCATTTTAGAATTTGCCGCCAGGCTCCGCCACGTGCGTCCTGACGATAGCAGGGAACGGAGCCTGGCACACAGAGGCATCGGGCGGAGGACACAGCCTGCGAACACAGCGGGGGGACAAGGTAAGTAACCTGCACCAGGATCCTGCAATGCAATCCTGAGGCTCAGGGTTACCACTAATGGTACTGAAATTTAACCCCGAGCCACATTCGGGAAAACCGCCAGAGACGTTAAGGGGAAGATGCATATTAATGTATCTCCAGCACAGGTCATTGTGCTGGGGAAAGTAACAAACGTATTGGGGGGGAGTGGTAAGGGGTTAAAGTAAAGCCTTTGCTTGTACCATCTGAGGCTATGTTCACACTGATCTGACATGAAAGTCATATGACTTTTCCCTGCGACTTCATGTCTGACTTTCATGAGACTTCAATGAACGGATCCAACTTTGATCCAACCATGCCAGGCTCTTTGAGTCTGGTATGAATCTTGAGGGGGGAACCCAACGCCAAAATAAAAAATAAAAAAACTGCATGCCAATGGTCTGGTATGGATTTTGAGGGGGAAAATTGCGTGGAGTCCCCCCAAAATCCATACCAGACCCTTATCTGAGCATGCAGCCTGGCAGGTCAGGAAAGGGGGGATGAGCAAAGTGCCCCCCTCTCCTGGACCATACCAGGCCACATGCCCTCAACATGGTGGGTGGGTGCTTTGCTCTTGGCTCTACGCCCCCCACCTCAAAGAACCTTGTCCTGATGTTGATGGGGACAAGGACCTCTTCCTGACAACCCTGGGCAGTGGTTGTGGGGGTCTGTGGACAGGTGGCTTATCGGAATCTGGAAGCCCCCTTTAACAAGGGGCCCCCCAGATCCCGCCCTCCCCTATGTGAATGAGTATGGGGTACATTGTACCCCTACCCATTCACCAAAAAAAAAGAAGTGTAGTGTTACAAAAAACAAGAGATGTTTTTTGAAAAGTCCTATTAAAAATCAAGAATGTCCCCTGTCATAGCTTTGTGTCTTCTTCCTTGTGTCTTCTCCCTCTGCTTCTTCTCCCACCGCTTCTTCTCCCATTTCTTCTCCATCCATTTCTTCTCCCGCTTTGTCTCCCTCGTCGATGACTTCTTCATCCGCCAATGACTAAAAGTAGTGCAGGAAGCATTTTCAAGGTCGGACTGACACAAGTTTCTTATAGGGAACCATTCATTTTGACATATCATGCGACTTGTGCTCTTGAAGTTGGAGCGCATGTCGGACCAGTGTGAACTGGCCCTGATCCTGGAGTGTGAGAGGACAGGCTTCTATGAATTGCTGTGAAGCACTCACACTTTCTGTTCTGCTGACAGATATACTGTATATATATATATATATATATATATATATATATATATATATATATATATAAATATATATAAATATATACAGACACACACACACAAATGTTTTTCCTTTCATTTGGTGTCAAGTGAGGGGAGGGGAGTTTAATTAAAGGCAATATTTTAGAGGTTAAGAGAGTGAGCAAATATGTGTTTGTGTGTGAAAGGGTATGCTCTAGGTCACTTTCACAAATATGCATTCAGCTAACGCACGTTAATGCAATGCACAGTAATACATACCACTCTCTCATTGCGGTGCCATTCTTTCAGGAGGGGGTTGACGGATCTATGCTGTAACACATTCCAACTCTTATACAATGTGTTTTATTCAAAATATGCTTCAGGTCCAGTGTTTGCTGCGGTGTGGTACATTGGCAACACTTTCAAAATAAATGGACTGCTTTACCAAAATATATGTTGGCATGTGACACAAAATGTTGGTGATGCAACATTAAGATGCTCGACTTTATTCTTGTAGCTAGTTATCATCAGCTCATTCTAGGTAATCTGGATCCAAATTAAGCCTCTCTTCATTGTCTACTATTTATATCTTAACCCTTACTGGCCCATTTCTTGAATTTCTCTAAAGGCAAGTCATGTGGCTGCTTTTCCCTTTAAAGCAGAATGTTTGTGTTATATAAATACAGGTGCTGCCATACCTTTAAAAATGTCTTGGTTTTATAGTACACCATCCCCTTGTCAAAAAAAATCCAATCTTGTTTGTGCTGTGATGAGCCCTCTGTTCCCCTTATATCCTGTTCATAAGACCGGTGGCTGCTGTGTCCTCTATCCCACTGGTCAACGGTCTTGTTCATTCCTCTTGTAGTTCTAGTAAAGCAAGTAATGACGTGATTACGTCACTGCTTGTTGCAGTGGGTGGATCCTAGAGTCTCAAGACTCCTGGTCTGATCTGCCCACTGTGCAGCATAGAATGATAGGCCAAGAATTTAATCCATCTCATTCATGCCCACAGTCCCACCCACAGTGTCGCCCATTCAGACTATAGTAATTACTATTGCGAGCAGTGATTTGAATGGGCAGCTCTGTGGGCAGACTGCTGCCCTGTGCTGTACTCTGTAACCTTCAGATGCATCTCGTTTAGAAGACACCCTGATAGCTTTTATGCTGAAGATAAGTATTTGGTGCACTAATGAAACCTATTATATATAAATTAGTTCTATTAGACACAGATTAGTGTTGCAGGTTGGTAAAATACCTTTTGTAAAGTACACAGCTTCTCTCCCTGGCAGTCAGAAGCAAGCTTTTCTCTATTTCCCATCTTGGGAATAGACTGGGTCTGGCTGCTGTGTTGGCTGTGTTGTGTAACGTTGACCTAAGTGCAGTGAACCCAGGTTGTGCTATGCTGAATAATTTTTTCCTATATCCTATGAGTTTTGCTTGCTGCTGTCTTCTGAGACCCTGCCGCTACCCTACTGCTTGGATCCACCAAGATCATATGCTCACCTTCTTATGCTGCCCAGCATTGAAAAGGCTAAATGAGGACATGGGAATGTGGAGAAATATCGCACAAACTAAGGAAGTGTGTGTGACTGAAACAAGGGGGATAAGTGACTAAAGCTGCTACATAAGAATGTGGCAAATATTCAAATAGAAAGGTAAATGGAATGTAGCGCTAATCTAATGTAAAATGCATGTGCACACAAAGAAGATAAACATTCAAATGAACATTCAATGAGAAATAAATGAATATAAAAGTCCACCGTAATAAATGAGTGAAAACAAAACTAGTCCAATAACCCAAATCCAGTCCTGAAAAGGAAAAAACACAGTAAAGTCCACAATGATGAGATAGTGCTCCTTTGATGGATGGATATAAAGGGCTAATAAACAGGACATCCAAGATGATAGTGAACGACAGCAAATCATGTAAACATGGATAGCCAGATCGATCGATCATCCAGAAGATGGAAAGGACCAGGAATCTCCGGTGGTAACCCCAAATAACCTTGTGGCACTCGACAAAACTGGATCCTCAGAAGCAGATAGAGCAGAAAAGTTTTTTTTTTCAGTGCTGTCCTAATTTCTTGTAGTTTCTTTCCTTGCATCTCTTCTGTTTCTTATTTGATGGTGCCAGTGTTCTCCAGACCTGCTCGGCAACCATGAAATAAGAAACAGAAGAGATGCAAGGAAAGAAATTACAAGAAATGAGGACAGCACTAAAAGAAAAAACTTTTCTGCTCTATCTGCTCCTGAGGATTAGCATAGTTAGGACCCGAACAAAAGACCCAGCGTGGCCTTTGCTGTGTATAGGAGCCCCCCTTTTTTCTCCACATACTGTGCTGGGTTAAGAGTGAGTGTGGCGATCCAATCCATCCATCCATCTTTCTAGTTTTGTCGAGTGCCACGAGGTTCTTTGGGGTTACCCCCGGAGATTCCTGGTCCTTTCCATCTTCTGGATGATCGATCGATCTGGCTATCCATGTTTACATGATTTGCTGTCCTTGACCTACGGGTCCATCGATCTGGTAAGAGTATTCATTCCTAATATTCCAGAGAAGATTCATTATCATCTTGGATGTCCTGTTTATTTGCCCTTTATATCCATCCATAAAAGGAGCACTGTCTCATCATTGTGGACTTTACTGTGTTTTTTCCTTTTCCGGACCGGATTTGGGTTATTGGACTAGTTTTGTTTTCACTCATTTATCACGTTGGACTTTTATATTCATTTATTTCTCATTGAATGTTCATTTGAATGTTTATCTTCTTTGTGTGCACATGCATTTTACCATAGATTAGCGCTACATTCCATTTACCTTTCTAAATGAGGACATGACTTGCTCTATTATTAGTTGTCTGATATTTATTTATTTTAACCACTTCAGCCCAGGAAGATTTGGCTGCTCAATGACCAGGCCATTTTTTGCGATACGGCACTGTGTCGCTTTAACTGACAATTGCGCGGTCATGCAACGTTGTACCCAAACAAATATGACGTCCTTTTTTTCCCCACAAATAGAGCTTTCCTTTGGTGGTACTTGATCACCTCTGAGGTTTTTATTTTTTGCGCTATAAACAAAAAAAGAGTGACAATTGTGAAAAAATACAATATTTGGTACTTTTTGCTATAATAAATACCCCCATTTTTTTTAAAAAAGCTAATTTTTTCCTCAGTTTAGGCCGATATGTTTTCTTCTACATATTTCTGGTAATAAAAATCGCAATCAGCGTATATTGATTGGTTTGCGCAAAAGTTATAGCGTCTACAAAATAGGAGATAGATTTATGGCATTTTTATTATTTTTTATTTTTTTTACTAGTAATGGTGGTGATCTGCGATTTTTATTGGGACTGCAACATTATTGCGGACAGATTTTTGACACATTTTTGGGACCATTGACAATTATACAGCGATCAGTGCTATAAAAATGCACTGATTACGGTGTAAATGTCACTGGCAGGGAAGGGGTTAACACTAGGGGTGATCAAGGGGTTAACTGTGTTCCCTAGTGTGTGTTCTAACTGTAGGGGGATGGGAGTGACTGGAGGAAATGAGAGATCGTGGTTCCTAGCTAGTAATAACTTACAATCTCTCTCTCCTCTCCTCACAGAACTGGGATGTGTGTGTTTACACACACACGTCCCTGTTCTGGCTCTCGTGCCCGCGATCGTGCGTGGCCGCCGGTCACGTGCATCGACACCCCCGCAGTGCAGCGCACGCCTGCTATCCCGCTTAATGGAGCCGACATACAGCTACAACGGCTCGCGGGATTGTGCCGACCTGCTGCTGTGTAATGACGGCGGCCGGTCAGCAAGTGGTTAACTAGGCACTGACTTTCCTGACTTCAGTATGGCTGTTATTGGGCAGCAGAATGGTTTACAGAAGAAGTCTGTAGTTATTAGTAATGTGAGAGGTAATGTGAATGGGCAGCTCTGTGGACAGGACTGGAGGAGTGTTTGGGATGGATCAGACTCCTGTCCTGTTAATCTATGCTGCACAGTGGGTAGATCAGACTCCCAGTCGTATCCACCCACTGTTTAATATAGATTGACAGACTAGGAGTCTGATCCGTTCCAAACATGACCACAGTCCATCCACATTGCTGAACAGTCAGACTCCATATCCCAGGGTATGATGGGATTTGTAGTCTTAAGAAGCCAAACTCTAATAGGAAGTAATATCACTGATTTAAAGATCCCTCCTCCAAGAGCCTGGGGGGATTCTGTGCAAAGACATGATGTCACGGCTTTTTAAAACTGTTAGATTTTAGTATTTTTACATACTATGCAGTTTTTTTCAAAATCACATTAGCGTTGTTAATTATCTAACTACAGAGGACTATTCTACAGTTTTATCACCATTCTGGAGTTCTTCTTTAAGTAATACTAAGAAAATGATGGATAACATTTGTTTTCCACAAGTAACAGCCATACAAATTTCTGCTTCACTTTCAATACATTAAGCATATTGGCTTTTCCTAGTGAAATATGCAAGAACCTTAAGTGGATATGATGACTTTGATTGCCCCATAGGAAAAGCTTCTGTCTGATTTGAAATAACTTGGCTGAACTATAGTTTAGAACTTCGGGCTGAAGCCTCTTTTGGGAACGTCTCAAGTGTTCAAAAGCACCACATAATAAGTATAATTCATAGGGTTTCTTTTACTGCTTAAAATATTGTGTTTGGGCATGGGATATACATTGGATGTATTTTTTTAAGAGGTATCCTCTTGAGATTAGCTCCAAGTTTTACAGACTTAGCATAGCCTATGCTATATAAAACAGTTCAAGAGACAAAAAATATAGATTCAGCAGATCAAGAAAAGATACTCTAGTAGAAGTTAAATTAAACATGAAAATTGTTTTTTATAGTATCGCCTTTTTGGATAATGTGTTTCAAAAATTACCACATGTTGAAAATAATGCTTTTTATTAAGCAATTGAATGGAATTGCAGAGGGAGCACACTTATGGAAAGTAACATAAAGTGCATTATTTTTCAGTTCAGTAAACCTATGCTATGAATGGAAGATGTTAGTAGCAGGCTTGAAATCCGGTTTGTTTTAGACCGACAGTGAAATAAGTGGTTTTTAAATTCTTTGCAGATAGGAAAGTTCAATGTATTGTACAATGATTCTCTTGTCATAGCCATCTGCACGAAAGGATTTCTTACCTTAATATACACTGCTAAGCTACTAAATATTTAAGCACATTTCATTTGTTATTGTGAAGCAATTCCTCATAGTGTTATCATATTCACTACATTAGAGCTGGAAGAAGGAAGCATACACAGTTTACTGTAGCCATATATTTGAAAGTACTAGTCAATGGTTTGTATAAGAAATGTGTGTTCTGTGTGTGCTCATAAAATTATTTCTGAAGAAAAGCTTCAACGTAACCAGAGTGTGAACATTTGAGTGATTATGATTACCGTATATACTCGAGTATAAGCAGACCCGAATATAAGCCGAGGCACCTAATTTTACCACAAAAAACTGGGAAAACTTATTGACTGGAATATAAGCCTAGGGTGTCCATCTGCATGCCTCACTGTGCCTCACTTTGCCTCACTGTGTCCATGTGCATGCCTCACTGTGTCAATGCCTCACTGTGTCCATGCCTCACTGTGCCCATGACTAGACTGACGTTTAACATGGGAGTCTATGGAAGGGGTGCCCGGCTTTGAAAAATCGGTGCTCCCCGGCCATAAATCCCCCAGACAACAAACTTTGCACACTTGTAGGGGAGAAATATACACACACAAGGACCCCACAGCAAGGGGAAGAAACCCCTGCCAAATGTTGCCAACCAGTAAAGGAATTTGTGGTAATTTGTTTGAGATACTTGTAAGTAGGGATGAGCCGAACACCCCCTGATTCGGTTCGCAGCAAAAATTTGTGCGAACACCGTTAAAGTTTATAGGACACAAACGTGAAAAATCAAAAGTCCTCATTTTAAAGGCTTATATGCAAGTTATTTCCATAAAAAGTGTTTGGGGACCCGGGTCATGTCCCAGGGTACGTATCAATGCAAAAAAAGGTTTTAAAAACTAATGTTTTTTCAGGAGCAGTGATTTTAATAATGCTTAAAGTGAAACAATCAAAATGAAATAATCCTTTAAATATCATGCCTGGGGGTGTCCTTAGTATGCCTGTAAAGTAGCACATCTTTCCCATGTTTATAACAGTGCCACAGAAAAATTACATTTCTATAGGAAAAAATGTAATTTAAAAATGCTCACGGCTGTAATGTATTGCCGAGTCCCGGCAATACAGATAAAAATACCAAAAATACCCCCAAAAAAATGTATGTCCCCCCTAAAATCCATACCAGGCTCATCAGATCTGGTATGAATATTATTTTTTTTTAAATGGCGTGTAACTGTGAGTGCTTACAGTGTTGTGGCACCACCACCACCACCAAAGGCCCAATTTCTCTGCCCCTGTTTAACAGGGGCATGTTATTGCAATTTTTGATATAATATTTCAATGCAGGGTCCGTTCCTGCGCCCAACAAGAGCAACTGTGAGGGCACCACCGCCCAAGGCCCAATTTTTCTGCCCCCATTAAACAGGGGCATGTAATTACAATTTTTGATATAATATTCCTGTGCCGAACAAGAGTAACCTGCCTGCTTAATCTAACTCAAGCTATCTCTCTGTCAATGCCAACAACACTACACACTGCCGCTCTGTAAGCAGCCTTATATAGTGTGAGGCATGGACTTAGTCCCCCTCAGCCATGATTGGCCAACTTACCCTGCCTTTGGCCAATTATGGCTCTCTCAGCAGAGTGCGCTGTGATTGGCCAAAGCATGCAGGTCAGGTGCATGCTTTGGCCAATCATCATACAGCAATGTACTACGATCTCGCAGTGCGTTATGGGGCGTTCAGCGGTGCCAAAATTTCCCGCAAATGCCCCATATGTTCGATTTGTTTTAGAACAAACGAACACCCGATGTTTGAACCGCTGGCTCATCCCTACTTGTAAGGTGCTAATCTGTTTAGATAAGCAGAAATTAGCATTAGAAGGTATGCTCGCCTAGCAAAGCTTTTGTACAACATAAGCATAGTATGAAACAGAGAGTATCGTAGTTAGAAATACGTAGCAGGACAGCTGCCCTGTCAGATAAGTCAGAAAGTATACACAGATTGGTAGCCTGTTCATATGCAAATCATACCTCCAATGTTCATCAGTGTCTAAATGAATCTGGGGGCTGCCAATCAGAGTTTTCAAGCACCTCTGGAAGGCTACCATGGGTTCTATGGGCCTGTGTTCGAAATCTTGGTGACTGTGGGACACTACAAATGCTAACCACCTCATCATCTTGTACTGCACTGCTGGGGCTCGCCACATCACCATTAGATACTACTATGCTGTTGTGTAAAAGGCCAGTCCACCAAAAGTCCACCAAAAGGCAGTGTAGCGCTAGTACTTGGACCCTGCCTCATTTAACTCATTTAAGAAAAATCATGCATTCCTAGCACTTCAGCCTGGGGTCGGGTATGCCTGATCTTAACAGGGACCTCTTCACCATAGTCTGGGCTAGCTGTCAGGGTGCCGCTGCTTTATACAGGTTCGTCTTTTGAGGTGGATTCTGCTAGAGAAGCTTCAATTTCACTCGCATCTGACATGCTCAAAATTCTAAAGGCTTCTTCACTAAAGTATCTTTTTTTCAGGACCTTTTGGGCACTAAATTTACAGATACCTAGTGTGACTATAGGAAAATGTGCTCCTGTCTGTCAGGGACTGCTTGAACCACTAGAAATAAAAGTTACCTGCTAGTGCTAGCAGACATCAGGTCTAAACTCTCTCACACTGCATTTTTTTGTACAATGTATGAAGGGTAGCAATGATCAGAAAAATTACAATGACACTGCACTTTGTGTGGGGGGGAGCTAAATGCAAGTGTCGGCAGGTATTGGGGGGTGATCCTGCTAATACTAATGTTTGTAGTCAATCAATTGATCCATACAGATGCTACACTAGCAATGGCAATGATTAGCAACTTATAGTGTGACTGCGATAGTGTGTGGGAAATCTAATGCTTACTGGCCCTGATGCTAACTGACACTGATGCTAACTGACACTGATGCTATCTGATATTGCAAGTGACGCTAATACAGTGATCAGTAAACACTGTACACTGACACTGTACTAATGGCACCGGCTGGGTGACAGAGGTGATAAAAGGGTTAACTGAGAGGGGTTCAAAGGGTTACTTTTTCCTAAGTAGTGTGTGTCTGCTTTTGCTCACTGTGATCTGTCATTCTTCTCTTTCTGAACTGAAAAGGGTTTAGAAATAGAAGAACTAGAAATATCCTGTACCTGTGTTTACAAACATAGGTACAGGGCCATGCTGTCATTGGCTGCAAAAATCATTGGCCGGGTCATGCTGACAAACTTGGGCTGCAGCCAATAATGGTGCTGGTTATCGGGGTGCACGCGCCTGGAGATCCAGGAAAAAGTGCCAACAGTTGGCAAGTGGTTAAAGTGTATTCTGTCAAAGTTATGCTATATGACCAAATGTTTGTGGAACCCTGACCATCACACCTATATGAGTCTATGGGTCATCTCATTCCATGTGCATTTTTATAGCACTGGTTACTGTAAAAATGACAATGGTCCCAAAATAGTGTCAAAAGTGTCTGATGTGTCCGCCATAATGTCGCAGTCACGAAAAAAATCGCTGATCGCTGCCATTACAAGTAAAAAAATAATAATTAATAAAAATGCCATAAAACTACCCCCCATTTTGTAGACACTATAACTTTTGCGCAAACCAATCATCAAACGGCAATTGCGATTTTTTTTACCAAAAATATGTAGAAGAATATGTATCGGCCTAAACTGAGGAAAAAAAAATATACATTTTTTGGGGATATTTATTATAGCAAAAAGTAAAAAATATTGCATTTTTTTCAAAATTGTCACTCTATTTTTGTTTATAGCGCAAAAAATGTAAACCGCAGAGGTGATCAAATACCACCAAAAGAAAGCTCTATTTGTGGGAAAAAAGGATGCCAATTTTGTTTGGGAGCCACGTCGAACGACCGCGCAATTGTCAGTTAAAGCGACGCAGTGCCGAATCGCAAAAAGGGGCCTGGTCCTTATGCTGTGTATTGGTCCAGGTCTTAAGTGGTTAATATGTAGTTGCCCTCCACCCACCACCTTGCAGTTATTAAATTCTCCACTCTTCTGTCAAGGCTTTCCAAAACATTTTGAGTTGTTTCTGTGGAAATTTGAGTCTATTGATATAAGGTCTGGTGCTGACTTTGAATGTAAAGACCTGGCTCGCAATCAGCATTGCAAATCATTCCAAAAGTGTGTAAAGGGTTGAAGTCAGGGCTCTGTGCGGGTTATTCAAGTTCCTCTGCACCAAACTCATAAAACCATGTCTTTATGGACTTGGCTTTGCACAGGAAATTAGCCGTGCCAGAACAAAAATAGCCTTCCCCAAACTTTTGCCACAGTGTTGAAAGTGCAATTTTTAATTTGAGTCTATTGATGTAAGGTCTGGTGCTGACTTTGAATGAAAAGACCTGGCTCACAATCAGCATTGCAAATCATCCCAAAAATGTGTAAAGGGTTGACGTCAGGGCTCTGTGCAGGTCATTCAAGTTCCTCATAAAACCTCATAAAACCATGTCTTTATGGACTTGACTTTGCACTGAGGATTAGCCATGCCGGAACAAAAATACTTTTGCCACAGTGTTGAAAGTGCACAAAATATTTTTGTATGTTATAACATTGACAGTACCCTTTTCTGGAAACACCTGAACTCAGTTATTTGGAGGAAAAAGGGGGGGTCTATATACAGTGGGCCATTTAGTGTAGGAACATTTACTGAAAATAATCTTACATTTTATATTGTGAAAATCTTTTCTATCGCAAACATCAACATGTTACCACATTTCTAGGAATAACCATGTACAGTTGTGCTCATAAGAAGCCAGTTATTATCAATCAACTGTGTTTACTCTTTTTAAATCATAATGACAACAGAAACTACCCAAATGACCCTGATCAAAAGTCTACATACCCCAGTGCTTAATACCATGTATTGCCCCCTTGAACATTAATGGCTTAAAGTTTTTTTGTGGTATTTGTTTATGAGGCTTTGTCTTCTCAGATGGTAAAGCTGCCCATTCCTCTTGGCAAAAAGCCTACATTTGAGTAGTAATGGCTTTCTTCTGGTGACTCGACATTGCAGCCCATCTTTCTTCAAGTGCCTCCTTATTGTGCATCTTGAAACAGCCACACCACATGTTTTCAGAGAGTCCTGTAATTCACATGAAGTTATTTGTGGGTTTTTCTTTGCATCCCGAATTTTTTTTATGGCAGTTGTGGCTGAAATTTTTGTTGGTCTACCTGACCGTGGTTTAGTTTAAACAGAACTCCTCATTTTCCACTTCTTGATTAGAGTTTTATCACTGCTGATTGGCATTCTCAATTCCTTGAATATCTTTTTATATCCCTTTCATGTGTAGCGATACCTCCAACTAAGGAGGCCGCAGAATTAGATTTTGGGCCCTGAGTGCAGCTCCGCCAACCCCCGGCAATAGGCTCTATCCCCTTCTGGCACAGCTAGTACTAACAATCAATGATATATCCTATGCAATAGAATAACTAAGCAAGGACACAGTAATGAATTGTGATAGGTAAAGTGTTTTACTCATCAATTCTCAATATGAATAAAAGGGGTAACAATAATCACAGTTCTAAACAATCACTCCTAAGGGCAGCGTCCTGCCACTCTAACACACTATATAGTAACACACGCTACAAGTGCGCCATGCGGGCGACCGTTAACTAAGTGCCCTATGGCGCAGCAATCAAACACGCTAGAATCCCCACCAGGCCTGGTTCTAATATTTAGCTTAGTCCTTCTTTCTTCACCGGCAGGTCTGTAATGGTGGTGCACTTAAACAGAGTATAACTTTGTAATCCAAGGGGTATGAAAATAACTTGTAGGCCACAGCAGTCTATAGGCCTATACACTGCAACAGTATCTAAGCTGGGCTTATGCCCTCTCACCCGCCGGACTATGGATCCAGTCCGGGAAAACCTCCACCGGCCGTGTCACACACTCTCGATCTCTCCAACGATCGGGTCCCCGCTCCGACAAGGCGGTAGCTCACAAAGTCAGATGCCACCCAGGCTCGCAGAAGGGAGGATGGAAGGCTCTTCGGTGCAGAGCAAGGCCTCAGGCTTCAGGCCTTGCCCCTCCGACACATCCGCACAGGAGGATCCGTCCGTGAAGTCTCGTGTCGCCAAAGAGGCCGAGCCCGGCCCCGCCTCTTCCTTTTATAACCCCTCCCATGAGTCTCTGCGGTGGAACGTCACAACAAGAATGGGGTTATGGGTAATGTAGTTTCTTCCCAATATAAGGGAACACCCCGCTACACACTCCCCCCACTTAAACTCTTTGGTCCCCAAAGATAAATTTTAGCAACAACTATATACAACATTGGACAATTCTGAAAACGATGTTGGGATAGGGGATTCCCACCATAACTGAGGGGTTGAATTCCCTTGCCCACAGGTCACATTATCTTGGGTGGCCTGACTAACTGTGCCAGAGAGTGAGCTGGGGTTGCCCTCCACCAAATGGACAGTGGAGGGATCCGGAATCTCAGCATTTCTCCTAGCAGTGACCACAGAGTCTTCCGAACTGTTCCCCATCTGGGGGTAGGTCAGCTTCTTAGGAGGTTGAATGACTCTTCGAGCTCTTTGCCCTCTTGGAATCTCTGGCTCTGGCGCCTCAGGCTCCTCTTCCTCGGAGTAACTATCATAAGCATCTTCCCAGTAATCTGTTGAAGGACTGAAAGGGATGAATTCTGTAGCCTCTGGGTTCAGCGTTTCATCTGTGGTATCTTGGGTGACTGGAAGATCTATGATAGAAGTTCCTGGAGTTGGGGAAGACCACAGCCAATCAAGCTCTCCTTCTTCATCTCCACTAAGTTGGGAGGCTTCTCCATTTCCAGCTCGGGAGGTCTGTGACCGAGTGTGCGGTCTAGGAGTATCCAAGATAGAGGCCGGTGCAGGGGAGTCTCCCACGGAAGGTATTCTAACTGCCTCCGTCAGTGGGAGCAGGTGGTTTCGATGCCATGTCTTCAGTGGGCCTACCTTTCCCTCTGGCTTCACCTTGTAGACAGGTAGGCCCGGCAACTTCCTGCAGATGACATAAGGTTCAGATCTCCATCTGTCTGCAAGCTTGTGCTTTCCGGGGACTCCCAGATTGCGCAACAGTACTCGATCCCCGGGCTGTAGGTCTTGTACCCGGACCTTCAGGTCGTAATTTTTTTATTCCGAGCTCCCCTTTGATCTGAGGCCACTTGAGCTTGTTCATAGGCTACTTTCAGGCTGTGTCTGAGCCTATCCACATATCCTCTGTGAGAGGTGACGGAGGAATGGTCCAGTGAGGTGCCAAAAGCCAGGTCCACCGGTAGTCTCGCTTCTCTCCCAAACATGAGTCGATATGGGGAATAGCCTGTAGCATCACTGACGGTGCAGTTGTAAGCATGTACCATGGCTGCTATGTGTTTGCTCCAATGTTGCTTTTTCTCGCTTTCCAGAGTCCCTAACATGTTGAGCAGGGTTCGGTTGAACCTTTCCGGCTGAGCATCTCCCTGAGGATGGTAAGGTGTAGTTCGAGTCTTCCTGATTCCCAACGAATCCAAGAGCTTCCGGATCAGCTTACTCTCGAAGTCCCTCCCTTGATCTGAATGGAGTCTCTGTGGCAGCCCATAATGGACAAAATACTTCTCCATAAGTACCTTGGCCACGGTGGAGGCCTTCTGATCTTTGGTGGGGAAGGCCTGGGCATACCGGGTGAAATGGTCGGTTATCACCAGAACATTTCCTAGTCCACTCAGGTCGGGTTCGAGACAGAGAAAGTCAATGCACACCAGGTCCATAGGCCCTTGGCTCTGTAGATGGCCCATTGGGGCAGCTTGATGGGGCAAAGTCTTCCTCTGGATGCATCGCGCACATGAGTGGCAGTACTCCTCTACCTCTGCCCTCATGCAGGGCCAATAGAACCGACTTCTGACAAGTTGGAAAGTCCTTTCAGCCCCTAGGTGGCCATGATTGTCATGCAAGGCCATCAAAACAGTCTCCCGATGTTTCTCTGGGAGGAACATCTGCCACTTATCTTCTGAATCATCAGAGGGGCCCCTTCGGTAGACCACTCCCTGATGCAACTGCAACCTATCCCACTCCTTCCTCAGTAGGCGAGCTTCTTTGGAGGGTTGACGCATGAGTATGTTTGGATCCTGATTTTCCAAGGCCTCCAGGACCAATCTCCCCATGGGGTCTTCCAATTGGTCACACCTTAATTCCTTTTTGGACAATCTTGGTAGGTTGCCCTCTTCCAATTGAGCTACTCCACAGTAGTGTTTGGGGACTCCCACCGTGGTAACTCCTATTTCCTCTGCTCTGGAGCATCCTCGGGCTTGGAATGCAGCTCCTTGACAAAGGGCCTGCACCCCGTCCGGTGCCACTTGGGTCCAATCTTCTATTTCAATGGTCGGGGAATGAGATCTTCTGGACAAGGCGTCTGCGTCTCGATTCCCCACTCCTGGTCTATACTTAAGGCTGAAGTTGAATCCAGACAGCGCGGCCAGCCACCTGTGTCCAGTGGCATCCAGCTTGGCCGTGGTGAACAGGTAGGTAAGGGGGTTGTTGTCGGTCTTCACAGTGAACTCTGCTCCGTACAGGTAGTCTTTGAGCTTGTCTACTACCGCCCACTTGAGGGCCAGGAACTCCAGCTTGTGAGTGGGGTAGTTCTTCTCAGAGGGGGTCAGGCTTCTACTCACATAGGCAACAGGCCGCAATTGCCCCTCATGTTCTTGGTAAAGTACTCCTCCCAGACCATCGTGACTAGCATCCACGTGCAGTTCATAGGGTTTGGTTGGGTCTGCATAGGCCAAGACTGGTGCAGTGGTCAGGCTCCTCTTCAATTCCTGGAAAGCCTCTTCACACCTCTGATTCCACTGATCTCTGATGGACTCTCCTGGCCTCCTGGGTCCCGATCCATCCTCCTCTCCTTCAGTCTTGAGCAACTCATTCAATGGTCTAGCAATTCGAGCAAATCCCTCCACAAACCTTCTATAGTAGGAGCAGAAGCCCAAGAAGGATCTGAGTTCTGTTACTGTGGTGGGCTGTGGCCAGGAGGTAACTGCCTCCAATTTCTCAGGGTCTGTGGCCACCCCTTCTTCAGATACTATGTGCCCCAGATAGTTCACAGAAGACTGGTAGAACCGACACTTCTCAGGCGAAAGCTTAAGTCCTTCCTCACTGAGTCTTCTCAACACTTTCTCCAGCCTCTCTTCATGTTCCTCCAAGGTTCTCCCAAAGACAATGACATTGTCTAGGTATACAAGGACTTCGATCAAGTTCATGTCCCCTACTGTCTTCTCCATGAGACGTTGGAAAGTAGCTGGGGCTCCAGACAGACCTTGGGGCATCCGGTCGAATTCGAAGAACCCCACTGGGGTTATGAAAGCTGTCTTCTCCTTGTCTGCTGGGTGCATCGGAATCTGATAGTACCCACTCTTGAGATCCATAACGCTGAACCATTTGGCTCCAGACAAGCTCTGTAGGGCATCCTCTTTCCTCGGAGTGGTGTATTGGTCAGGTATGGTTCTCCTGTTGAGAGTCCTGTAGTCTATACAGAGCCTCAATGATCCATTCTTCTTTCGGACCACTACTATGGGAGAGGCATAGGGGCTTCTGGACTCCCGTATCACACCAGTCCTCTTGAGTTCTGCAAGTTGTTCCCTCAGATCCTCCAGATCTGCTAGCGGGACCCGCCTGACTCTCTCTCGGAAGGGCTTATCTTCTTGGAGGCGGATCCGATGGGTGGCACTTCTTGCACACCCCACATCAAACTCATCCCTAGAGAAGATCTTCTCCCATCTATTCAACTGGGCCTTGGCTCTCTCTTTCCAAGCCCTGGACAGATTCGGGTTTTCCATGGTCAGCTTCTCCCAAACATCCGCTTCTTCACCTGTCCTCTTCACTTCTGACAGGGTAACAGGGGCCGCCGGGCTCACCTGGCCTAGCAACATTCTGGCTGGGATGTCCATGGGGTCTTTGGTAGTATTCCTAACACTCACTGGAACTCTATAATGGGCCTTCTTCAGGACCTTCAGCGGAATCACTTCCGGTATCACCTCCAAGCCTGAGGATTCACCCCTTGGGTCTGACTCCAGCATGACAAAGGGACCAGGCTGTTCCCAAGTAAGCTTCACAGTGGCCCTGAGACAGGTTACTTCACCGGGCTGCAACACTACCCCTTCTCTTCCAAGTCTCCACACCTTCCCTATCTCCTCTCCAGGGGTCTCCCGCTCTTGGACCAGCCGTTGGTAGGCTGTCTTCAGCATGGGATGGATCTTGGTAGCTGCTTGTCTTTCTTCCGTCACTAGAGGGGTTTGGAGTCTTCGGACCAGGTCCGTGTTCGTCCCTATTATAAGGGAATTCTTGTTGGCTCCAGGCGGCCTAGGACACACAACTGCCAGGGTGTCAAACACTTCGGCCTTCCCAGCCACGGATGGGTCAAAGGTTATTTGGACGGGAAGGTAGCCGTCGTAAGGGAAACTCTGGGTTCCAATCCCCCATATTTCCAGCTCCTCTATCTTCTGGATAGGCAGATGACTCAGGTGCCTGTCGTAGAAGTCCCGGTATAGTAGGGTCACTTGTGCCCCGGTGTCCAGGAGGCCCCTGGTGTAGACTCCCTCCACTTGAATGGGCACTATAGGGGATGGGCCTACTAGCTTCTCTGGATATGGTCCGGCAGGAGCTGCCTTCTTCAGACCTTTTCCCTTTTGGACTCTCTCTTGTCCTATTCCCTTTGGACTTGAACCTTTCTTGAGCCTGGTATGCACTGACTTCCCTCCTTTTAATGGGTGTAGGAACCCGCTGAGGTGTACTATTATTTTTCTTGGGTGGGCACCCCCTTTGGGGGGTGCCGTGCCTCTCCTGAGGGGTCTCCCCCCTTCTTCTTGGAGTATAGCTTTGTTGAGGGGTATTACGTTTCCCCTTTGGTGTTCTATCTCTCTTTTTGTTTTTCTTTGCATTCAGCTTGGAGTTTACTGAAGATGGTGGGCACCCGGTTGACTCCTTCACCGGGGCCCTCTGAAGTTTCCCGCCGGCTTGCGGTTGTCTGGTCTCTTCTTCTTCGGACTAGAACATGTGGCTGCAATGTGGCCAACTCCCCCACAGTTGAAGCAGACTATATCTCCCCATTCTTGTAAAGGTTCGGGTGCTGAGGCAATCGGGAACAATTCCTTCCTTGGACTTTCCTTCTTCTTGGGACACTCTGTGTCTTTTGCTATCAAAGAGGTCAATATCTCTAGTACCTTGGACATCTGAGTTTTTAGGGTGTCTATCTCCGCCTCTCTTTCAGGGGTCATCACTGGATTGACCAGCACCTGTGCGGGTACAACACTTGTCTTATCCTTCTGCTGGTCCTGTTGCAGCGCCTCCTCATCTCTGATAATTTTTATTAAATCAGCATAAGTCAGCAACATTCCTCCTCCCAAGGTTTTCAGGTGCAGCCAGACTGGATCGGAGCGTAGCGCTCCCTTTAAGACTTGCTTCATTCTTGCCGCATCGGCATCTTGGGGCTTCATCCCTTTCTTTAACACAATCTTGCACAGCAGCCTGTTTAGCCTTCTGACATACTCGGAAAGTTTCTCCTCCGGTTTTTGGAAAGTGTGTTCAAACTGGTAGACCGTCTCTGTCACCTTGTCTAATTGACCAAACTCTTCCTGCAGCATAGCTAGACAATCCTGCGCCGTGCACCCTGCATTCCCAAACCGGAAACTTTTCACTGCTTCTGCTGCTGCACCTTTAAGGCTTTCTAACACTCGCTGCCTCTTCTGTGCCTCCGGCACCTCCCATGCCTCCACTGCCTGTAATGCCTGTTCCACCCAAGTATCAAAATCTTCTTCCCCTACCGGGACAGGGAGCTTCCCTGAGAATATTTTTAGTCTCCGGTAGCTAGTTTCCACATGCACCGTACTTGTCTTCTGACATTTGGCTAGCAAATCCCCTATTGCATTTATCAGTTCTGGTGATATAGCAGTGGCCGATGCAGGTGCCACCGGAGGTGGCGCCCTGTCTTCTCTTTCAGGTGTAGTTCGGGCCGCAGCCTGTGGCGATCCCGTAGGGGATGGTTCCCTTTCTACAGTTATTGCGTGCGCCAGCCTAAATGTTCTGTTGTCTGGCGTCCGCAGACACTTGTGCTTACAGGCCTCTGGCATCCCGTCCCAATATTCCACTAATGCGTATTGATATGAGATGTTCGGGTCTGTCTTCATGTCTATCACCCACGGTGTGTGATCTGGGGACACTGAACTCAGCAGTTCCTCTACCGTCTCACTTGACCATTTCTCGCCAGGAAGGCTAATGGCTATCGACTGTTTTGGCTCTGTATTAGCGGCTTTGCACCACTCTTCTACCGCTCTTGGATCCATGGGGTCCATGCCGGCACTTCTGGCGTTCGCTTGCTGCATCAGCATCCCGGACGAGCCCCCACGTGTAGCGATACCTCCAACTAAGGAGGCCGCAGAATTAGATTTTGGGCCCTGAGTGCAGCTCCGCCAACCCCCGGCAATAGGCTCTATCCCCTTCTGGCACAGCTAGTACTAACAATCAATGATATATCCTATGCAATAGAATAACTAAGCAAGGACACAGTAATGAATTGTGATAGGTAAAGTGTTTTACTCATCAATTCTCAATATGAATAAAAGGGGTAACAATAATCACAGTTCTAAACAATCACTCCTAAGGGCAGCGTCCTGCCACTCTAACACACTATATAGTAACACACGCTACAAGTGCGCCATACGGGCGACCGTTAACTAAGTGCCCTATGGCGCAGCAATCAAACACGCTAGAATCCCCACCAGGCCTGGTTCTAATATTTAGCTTAGTCCTTCTTTCTTCACCGGCAGGTCTGTAATGGTGGTGCACTTAAACAGAGTATAACTTTGTAATCCAAGGGGTATGAAAATAACTTGTAGGCCACGGCAGTCTATAGGCCTATACACTGCAACAGTATCTAAGCTGGGCTTATGCCCTCTCACCCGCCGGACTACGGATCCAGTCCGGGAAAACCTCCACCGGCCGTGTCACACACTCTCGATCTCTCCAACGATCGGGTCCCCGCTCCGACAAGGCGGTAGCTCACAAAGTCAGATGCCACCCAGGCTCGCAGAGGGGAGGATGGAAGGCTCTTCGGTGCAGAGCAAGGCCTCAGGCTTCAGGCCTTGCCCCTCCGACACATCCGCACAGGAGGATCCGTCCGTGAAGTCTCGTGTCGCCAAAGAGGCCGAGCCCGGCCCCGCCTCTTCCTTTTATAACCCCTCCCATGAGTCTCTGCGGTGGAACGTCACAACAAGAATGGGGTTATGGGTAATGTAGTTTCTTCCCAATATAAGGGAACACCCCGCTACACATGTTTTATACAGTTCAACTACCTTACCCGCAGATCCTTTGACATTTTTTTTTTTTATAACTTTTGCTTTTCCCATGACTCAATGAATCCAGAAACGTCAGTGCAGCACTAAATTAAAGATGCAAGGCTCTGTCAGGAGTCCGGAAACTCAATGACCTTTCATACACACACACTAATTACAAGCAAACAGATCACTCCATTCAAGCCATTCAAACCCCTTTGTGTCAACTTGTGTGCATGTTATCCGGCCAAAATCACCAGAGTATTTAAACTTTTGATCAGTGTTATTTGGGTAGTTTATGTTGTCATTATGATTTAAAAAGAGTAAACACAGTTGATTGATAATAAATGGCTTCAGCCAGATACTAATCATGAGTGTGTAGCTCCCAGGGTGGGTTTTTGCACTTCCCACTTTACTCTTCCCCTGCGGCTACGCCGGATCCACACTTTGTTAAGTATGAAATCCACTGTTTAATTACCTTTGGGTCTGCAGCGAGTTACCTCCCAGGAATGGATCCTTCAGCTCCATTGTCTAGGTACACCAGTGTATTCAGGAATAAGGCCAATGTCCACACACAAGTAAAACCTAATCAGCAAGGCTTTATTCGTGTTGTTACTTTTGAGTCAACTTGAAGAAAGCGAAGGCAGGAAAGTTGAAGATGTAGGGGAAGGTTCAGGCACGCAACACTTAGATCCCAAATATATATATTCATCGCCAATCAAGCCTGAGTGGGTATTGCTCACCCGGATAGTCCCTATAAGAGCAGTCCTAGCAGCCGGGATGAAGCACGGATATCAGAGATGATGGATCCCCCTTTAGGTAGGCCTCCATGCCTCTCCCTGAGACAGCAGTACCGTCGCTATCTCCGCCGGGACTGATCCTCCCCTGGAACTCCTTCCCTAAAGATGGGCCCCCTTACAAACAGGCAGTCTGGGATCCTTCTCCGAAGCGTAGGCCCTTGTTAAGAGAGCTGGGCCTACAATGCAGCAGCAGAGCCTCAGGCTAAAGGTTCCCGAGGCCTAAACACACCCTCGCACCTCGTGCCATGTGGGCCATGAGGCACGCTCACTGGACCGGAGGTCCCCCTGAATGCCTTGGGGTCCCCCTGGAATCGCCTCACTCCAAATGGCGTCTGCCCCTTTTGTACCCTCTCCCGGCATGCACAGAAGGTAGACCACGCCCACTATACGGCTGTCGAGAGAGGACACCCAAGGTGCTGTGATACCCCCTTTATCCAGCCTGTGCTGGCGGTGACAGTGCCACCTGCAGGCAAAGGAGAATAACACTGCCGGGCAGTATCACACCCAGAGCAGAGCAAACAATTTGAACTATAATTGGTCTGAGCCCAACTACTGGCTCAGACTGCCCTAAATTTCCATATAGCACCCCCAAATATTGGGGGGCGCTACAAGTGAAAGAAATGTTTTTGTGTTACCATTCATATTCTCTGAAAAATGGCCACGAAATCATAAATTCTTCCAGGGTAAACTTCTGAGCACAACTGTACATATTCTGGAGCTATACACAGGATGTGAGGTCAATAGATCTATTAAATGAACCTTATGTATGGCTTGTTCAGAAAAATGCTCTTTAATGAGCTTAAACACATAAGGGCCTATTTTTGCAGCTTGAAAGCATATCCCCATGCAGCACATTTATGAAACTCACACATCTCCTGCACTTTCTGGGAATTAACATCCTCTAAAGTGATGTTAGATAGACACAGGGGTGGAGCGCTCAACCTAAAGAATACATCAGGCAAAAATATGCCCCTATACATTCTTAAAGCAATCCTATACTATTTTATAGTGGGGAAAGTAATGTCATGGTTATGTCACTTCCTACTCCCATCTTAGGGAAATTGTATAATTGTATCCTAGTCACTGATTACTACTGTATATTAACTTATCCTGTCCTACTTCATGGAGGAGAAAGTGATGTCAATGTGATGTCACCTCCACAGGTCCTAGAAATACACTCATCTTAGAGAAAGTATAGAGTTTTAACTCTGCCGATAGGAGAATTACTGGTCAAGTGTATTTCAATCCCTAATGAGACTGCCCAGTTATACACCATAACGAATCCTAAATCTCAATGTATTTATATTTCTAAACCATCCACTATGCAGTTGCATGGCCATAAATGCCATAGAGAGTGAGACTAAGTGCCCTTCCTCTATTGCTTGGCTTTGACTATACATTTTGCTCGCTGTGCTACACCCTTGTGTATTGGGCTGTCTCTCTTACTTTTTTGTGTCTGTCACTGATAAACATAATCCTGAAAAGCCCATGAAAGGTTCTGGTTCTGTTTGGTTCTGTTGGACCTTCTTGACTCGAGCTGGACTCAGGATCTGTGGAAGTCTCTCTGACCGGTCGGATATTCAAGACACCAATAATCAGTGAATAGGTATACTAGAATATGTGGTTTAATGGTTACATGTCCTTTTTTATACACAGCGAGAAAAGTTGCCTCCCTCCTATGGACCTATCAGCAATAAGCAAAAACCTCATGAGTTAGACAAAAATAAATTCTAACAGGTTTTTTGACTTCTGCAAAAGCGGTCAGTTAACATACGTCAATTGTGGTCAAACTAGACATGTTCTGACATTTGAAACAGGAAGATAAGAAACGCCAGATGTCAGTGTGGTCAATCTGTCAGTTAAAAAGCAGAAGTGAGATAAACTTTTTCCCGGAAAAGGCCTAACCACAAAGTCACATTTCAACCTAAATATACATGCCTGTTACACAGAGGAAAGATTAGCCTGACCACAAAAGTCACATCTTGTTCATACTCATGTCAGAGAAACATTATTGTAAAATATATATATATTTGAGGAGAACTCTAACCATGAATATTGGTTCATGATCTTCTTATACCTTACAACCCCTCCTTATGATCATGGCTTCAAGAATTGAAGCCCATCGATCATTGGATTATTAAGGACGACAGGTGGTGTGCCGTTTAGGAGAGGGGTGAAGTTTAGAGGTACTACCATTAGGGGGATCCTAGCAGTGCTAGGATGGAGTTTACTACATATCCAACATTTTTCATATCCTGATTTTTGAGCATAAGCATACTTAAATTTAAGCAGCAGCATTTTACCACTAAAATTGTCTTCCATACTTCTTTTTGGTCTGTTAGAATTATCTGACCAACAGTGTCCTACGATTATGAGCATTAAAATAAACAATGTAATCATTAAGGAAAAAAGAAAAAGTTTTGCCGAAGTGACCCCTCCTTTTTGACCATTAGTGTCTATGGGTATGGAACTCTGAGTTTCTTGTTTTTTATGGTCCACTAGGGAGTATTTTCTGGATCCTTTTCTGGAATACTCTCCAGAACAGAGGTCTTTGTCTTCTCCTTCACCTTCTTCCAGTTTCCCTTCGGAAATGTCTTTAGTCTGGATGCATGGATCCATTGTGGTCCTTGATCTGTAAGAACGGCTGTTCTGGCAACCTTCAGAATTTCAAATGGTCCTTGGAAGATAGGGCCTGGTTGTTTCCGGACGGCAAGTTGTTTTATCAATACTTTGTCTCCTGGGATATACGGATGTGTAGGCTCTGTGGAGAGAGGAGGAAAAGTGACAGCAACCTTGTCCTCTGTTTCACTAAGGCTACTTACCAGATGTTTCACGTACTCTTCCTGTAAAGAATAAAGATTAACCTCCTCTCCCTCATCAGGTTTCCTCTGTGCTGGCCTACCAATAAGTATCTCAAAAGGAGATATTCCTGTTCTGTGGGGGTAGTCCTGATTTGATATAAGACTGCTGGCAAGTAATCTAACCAGTTTTTCATTGTGCCACCTGTTGCTTTTTTCAATTTGTCTTTTATGGTTCTGTTCATGCTTTCCTCTACTCCTGAGCTCCTTCACTAAGGCCGAGGTAAATGCTGGACCTGGATCTGACCATATAGTGGCCGGAAGGCCAAACCTACATTTCCACTGATTTATTAGTACTCTAGCTGTCTCTCCTGTGGTAGGGATTGCTTCTACCCATCCTGTAAATCTGTCAACTATAACCAAAAGATATTCTAAATTGCCCTTCTGTGTGGGGACTTGTGTGTAATCTAGGGATTCTATCATGTGGTGCACCCCTTTTATTCCCTATTATTCCCTCCTTGGTTGACCAAAGTCCAGTAGGATCTTTTGTCAACCCGTGTACCCATATCTGCTGTCAGTGTAAATGTTTACATCTTTTCCTTCAAAAATCTGACAAACCATAGTTATAGCAATGAGTTCTGCAATCTGGACTGAACTAGCATTCAGAGATTTGGCTTCAATCATTACATCTGGCAATTGAACAATGGCATAACCAGTTTGATAAGTTTTGTCATCAGGTCGGGAGCAGCTGCCATCTACATAAACATTTTCCGCATTTGGATACAGAACATCTGTGAGGTCTGGTCTAGGGAGGGTAGTTTCTGCAAGTACCTCAGTGCAATTGTGTTCCTGAATGTAAAAACCTAATGGGCTTTGAGGTTTCTGAACATGATTTTATGGTTATATTATGTGTTTTTAGCAAATAATCTCATAGCCGCTGCACCTTTGCATTGTCATGTGTTGTGTGTTCATGTTTGTCATGAGGTGTGTAGTATACAGTGTGAGGTCATGTCCCAGAACCACCTTTGAAGCCTCTTGTACTGCCATTGCACAGGCTGCTACGGCCTGTAAGCAATGTGGCATACCTTGAACTTGATCTGGAAGTTTCTTTGAGATGTATGATACGGGTCTCAGAGAATTCCCATATGATTGTGCTAGGACCGCTGCAACCGTAGGTCCAGATACCACACAGTACAATGAAAAAGGCCCTGCGCACTCTGTAAGTCCCAATGCAGGGGCTTGCCTTAGAGAGCTGATTAATGCTGTGAAAGCCTTAACCCTCTCTGTTGTCCAATCAATAAACTTTGGGGCATCCTGCAGGGTAGCAGACCTTAGGATAGAATCATAATAAGAGCAATCAGGTATCCACTGCCTGCAGTATATTATGGACCCTAGGAAAGAGAGAAGCGCTGACTTGTCTCTTGGTGGACTCCAGGAGGACAGTGCCTTGACTCGAGCTGGTGACACCAAACGTTTGGTTCGGATTATACACCCCAAGTACTCAACCTGCGACCTGCACCACTGGATCTCTTTGCGAGACACCAAGTGACCTTTTGAGGCGAGGTGAGTTAGTAGGTGCTCTGAGTCCTCCGCACAGCTGACCTCATTTTCATTACACAGCAATAGGACATCCACATACTGAAGCAACACTGAGCCTTCTTTTGGTGCCCAATCGCTCAAAGATCGATTCAAGACCATGGAGCACGCTGCAGGACTGTTCGCAAAGCCTTGCGGGAGCCTAGCCCAGGTCTAAAGTAATCTTGGGCTTCCTCTGCAACAGGTATGGAAGAGAACGCGATACTTAAATCAATGACCATGTAGATCTTGGACGTTGCCGGTATCTCACAAAATATTGTAGCAATATCCGCAACAAAAGGTGGAAGGGGGACAATAGCTTTGTTCAGGGCCCTTTGGTCCCGTGCAAAGCGCCATTCACCACTGGCTTTGACTGGGTGAATGGGGGTGTTCCAGGGACTGATTGTATGTTTCAGTATTCCTTCTGCTAAATATTGCTTTATTTGTGGTGCTATGCCTGCAATTTTTCCTTCTGACAGGGGATATTGTTTTTGGTAATGTACTACTGCTCCTTCCCCAATGATGGGCTTGTATGGTGTACAATGTATGCAGTGCCCATATAGGGTGTGTTTCAAGGTGTGCCGATAGTAACATAAAGTACCCTCTAAAATCCTGTCTTTTTTGGGTTAGACAAATCACAGATTTCTGATGTAGCTAGCAGGCCCCCATCTTTTGTAAATTTGATGTGAATGTTTAAACTTGACATTAAGTCTCTTCCCAGAGGAAGTGGTCAGTCAGAATGGCAAAACTCATTTAAAAAGATGTTGGTCATGAACTGTACCAACGGGCAATCTGCCTCTTCCCATATTACCCCTGCGGTTAGCTGCCATACTTGTTCCTCTCCTAAGGGGGCATTCTGACTTCCAATGTCCCATGTCCCTGAATGTGAAACAACCCTGCTGGTTATCCTGGGGATATGCTTGGTATTGTACTTGTTGGGATTGTTGGGGAACTGGTTGTGTATAAGGGACAACCATTTGTGCAGCAGCTAACTGCAGGCTTTCTATCTGTTCGGGGTTAAATGAGGGAAATACCCCTCCTTTTGTAGTGAATAAGCCAGAGGATGCACACTTTTTTAATGTCTTTGAGAAAGGCATCAGGTTTTAATGTTGACCAATTGGGGGTAATTAATTTAAGTAACTGTGTTGTTTTGGGATCTCCCCCGGGCATGACTGTGCTCACATACAGTTCAGGGTTCTCCATTCCTGTATCTTTGTATAACCGGTGTACCCGTTTACAAAATGAATAAAAGTTTTCTCCCTGTCCCTGCTTTGCAGTGCACATTATCTGCAAAGCGCTCTCTCCTTTGTAACTTTACTGCCAAACAGCTGCCCAAAATGATTCCCATCCCTTTGCATTTTTAAAGGGGTCATTATCAGCAAATAATGTCTTAACTTCTACATCGCAGATAGGATCTGGATCCACTGTCTGTATTATTATTTCACAGTCATCGGCATTCATGCCAGTGCCTGCGCAATGTCTCTGTAAGAACAGAGCTGCCTCTCTGGGGTGTTTGCGTGGCTTTGGGCAAAGATCTTTAATATCCCTTAACGTCCCGAGGGGGAGTGGGATATGGACCGGGGTTTCTCCCATGTGAATAACTGGGAATTTGAGGGCTTCTATCCCCGAGGTCAAGCCACCCACTGCCTCATCATCCTTATCCTTCTCAGCTTTCCTTCTATCACTTTTTCTTCATCTTCCTCTTTTTTTAATACACTGTTCTTCCTCCTTTACTAATTGACTTAAACGTTCCTTTATCTGTCTTCTATCTTCCCCCTCTCGTAACCAATTAGTTCCCTTTTGTTTAGCTATGGTTAATACTCCTGCTATAACATTTGGATCTAACGAGGGGTATATTTTCTTTGGGACAAGGGATTCATCTTTTACCATAGCATATGGAGGGGTATAAAAATTAGGGGGAGCTGATGGACTTCCTATTGCGTCTTCTAATTGCTCTTTCTTTTCCATTCTTACACTTGTATATTTCTTTCTATATTCCTTCATACCCTTTTGCCCAAATCTTACAACATTTAGTCACGTAATCTTTGTCAAGGTCTTTTATGGGATAATTATACTGTTTATGTTGGCCACATATTCTGGTCACTTCCTCCCACTCTCTTCCTTGGAACATGGTCCGTATTCCCCCAAACATGGCACTTCTAACTGATGTGCTCTTTTTAAAACTAGTGACCAAAAAGGATCAGTATAATTTTTCCCATAATTGACTTTAATGTAATCAATCGGAGAGGGTTGGTGCTGCTTACCTTCAGCTTCCTTTCCTGCTTGATTACCCATTATAGCAAACAATAATACTTATACTTTAAAATTAAAAAAATTCTGTCTTGCTTTCTCTATTTCATTCCAGGGGCGGAAAATGTCCTTAAACTTATGACAAGGAACCCAGTGTTCTCCTTTTTTTGGTATATAATTAGACATTGGATTTCAGCCACACTTAGGCCCTCGAGTGTCAAACTATATGATAAAGAATTATGTATATTAAATCTTAACATATGTTGTTTTGATCCCTGGAACATAGGACCCTTGCCAATTTTGACATGATACCCCCCTGGAACAATTGCCACTAATGACGTGGTCTTCCCTTTATAAGCAAACAATAAACCAGTTTTACATTCAGGACAACAATATACAGTCGACATTTAAAAAGGTAACCCTTTTTGTGTACACCTTTAGATATAGAGTTTTCACAGATCCGTCCTATGTAGAGAAGAATTTAAGATTCTTTCTCAATCTAATAACCTGGTCTGGCCAACCTAGCGAGACCCTCTGTATCTATTCTAAATCTACCTTTCAATCTTAACAGAGTCCCAGAAAACTTGTAGTTTTCTCGAGAGTCTACTTTATGGTGAACCAATTGACAAGGCAAGACTGTTGTTCCCAATAATAATTAAAGGGGGTCTTACCTGTTCAATTGGATCACCCCACTTCTGGTACCACTGAAAGGTTCTGGTTCTGTTTGGTTCTGTTGGACCTTCTTGGCTCGAGCTGGACTCAGGATCTGTGGAAGTCTCTCTGACCGGTCGGATATTCAAGACACCAATAAACAGTGAATAGGTATACTAGAATATGTGGTTTAATGGTTACATGTCCTTTTTTATACACAGCGAGAAAAGTTGCCTCCCTCCTATGGACCTATCAGCAATAAGCAAAAACCTCATGAGTTAGACAAAAATAAATTCTAACAGGTTTTTTGACTTCTGCAAAAGCGGTCAGTTAACATACGTCAATTGTGGTCAAACTAGACATGTTCTGACATTTGAAACAGGAAGATAAGAAACGCCAGATGTCAGTGTGGTCAATCTGTCAGTTAAAAAGCAGAAGTGAGATAAACTTTTTCCCGGAAAAGGCCTAACCACAAAGTCACATTTCAACCTAAATATACATGCCTGTTACACAGAAGAAAGATTAGCCTGACCACAAAAGTCACATATTGTTCATACTCATGTCAGAGAAACATTATTGTAAAATATATATATATTTGAGGAGAACTCTAACCATGAATATTGGTTCATGATCTTCTTATACCTTACAGCCCAGATCACCACAAGTTAGCTCTTAATGAACTTTAGTTTAACAGCACTGTCATTTTCTCTAAAGCATTGTCAATATGTTAGTAATTCTACATAGGCATTCATTTTCTCATTAAATTGATATGAAAATTATTAATTCAGATTTTCCTCAGGCTATAGTAGCCAGCATTTTCCTGTTTTTACTACAGGTTATTTACTTTTTAATGTGCAACAATGTTGAATAATTTTGCAAATGTGTTTCATTATCAAATTATTTCAGTACTTCATTTTAAAATTAAAAATGTGAATGTTCCAGAAGGTTTATTAATGTTTTATTCTTTTAGGTGGAAGATATGCAGTGGACAAGCAAGGAACACACACAACCAGCATCTGTTTGTAGCCTGCCGTGTAAGCCTGGAGAAAGAAAGAAAACTGTGAAAGGAGTCCCTTGCTGCTGGAGCTGTGAACGGTGTGAAGGCTATCATTATCAAGTAGATGAGCTGAGCTGCGAACTGTGTCCTTTAGATCAAAAGCCAAATGCAAACCGTACTGGCTGCGCACTAATCCCTATTATCAAACTTGAATGGCACTCTCCTTGGGCAGTTGTTCCAGTCTTCATAGCCATTTTGGGAATAGTTGCAACAACATTTGTAATAGTCACCTTTGTAAGATACAATGATACACCCATTGTGAGGGCATCTGGACGTGAATTGAGCTATGTGTTACTTACTGGGATTTTCCTGTGTTATGCCATCACTTTTTTAATGATTGGAACTCCGGATATGGGGGTTTGTTCTTTAAGGCGCATATTCCTTGGGCTTGGCATGTGTTTTAGTTATGCTGCATTGCTCACAAAAACAAATAGGATCCATCGAATATTTGAGCAAGGAAAGAAATCTGTGACTGCTCCTAAATGTATAAGCCCTGCCTCTCAACTGGTGATTACTTTTAGTCTTATATCAGTTCAGTTGCTTGGGGTTTTCATATGGTTTGTAGTAGATCCACCTCATGTAATAGTAGACTACGGGGAGCAAAGAACACCTGACCCGGAAAACGCCAGAGGTGTTCTTAAATGTGACATTTCAGAACTTTCTTTAATCTGCTCCCTGGGCTACAGTATTCTATTAATGGTTACATGTACTGTTTATGCCATTAAAACAAGAGGAGTGCCAGAAACCTTTAATGAAGCCAAACCTATTGGATTTACAATGTACACCACCTGCATTATTTGGTTAGCATTTATTCCAATATTTTTTGGAACAGCACAATCAGCAGAAAGGGTAAGTAACCATAATAATTTTTTTAATATCTAAACATATTCACTTAAACTGGTTAAAATTATTGAAAAAAAACGAGTAATTGTTTGGTAAGGTATGATGATATAGTATGTATCTGTCATAAAGGTGACTTTGACTATGACTACCAGTGAGGAACATTTTTTTTCTTGTAGAAGATAATATTGAATATATCCTGCATAGAAAAGTCAACTATTTATAATCATTTTAACAGCTTGTGTTTTTCCAATAATTTATGAAAGTTTGTGTCAGGGCACAATTAAAATATACCTGTATATATTTTCCACATCCTGCAGTAGATGCACATCTTCCCATGTTTTATCCCTTTAAAAATAATAAAGTACAGAAAAAAATACCCATTGATCTGCCAAAAATCCAGTGTGCTCCTAACTTCCTATTTGAACACTGAAATCAGAGTCAACCCTGCCTGCTGGACTAGAGAACCCCACCTATCCCTACAATCTACATGGATACACTAGTTTCTTTCTCAACAGAACAGTGCTGCTGCTTTGACTTCTGAAAGCCTGTACACACACTGGGGTTGATGTACTGTCATAACAGAATGTTAATTTTGCAGAATTAATTTTCACTTAGCTTAGTGAATGGGGTGACGTTAAAAGAAAATGTATTTTGTTGAGAATAATGCAAGAATAATTTAAAAAACAGCCTATACTACTTTACCAAATTGGACCATTTGTGTGCACGGAGAGTGCTTTTGGAGAATGTAGTTCTGGGAGTGTAAAGTCAGTAGTAACTGACATTCTGTAAGAATTTACAAGCCTGGTGATAATGTCACAGGATATTGCCTGGACCCTAACATTCACGTTATCCCTTTTATTGTTAAAAACTTTTGGAACAATTTTTTGCTTTTATTATTTTTTTTTTTCACATTTTGGGCCAGAAGATTACAAGCCAGAAGTTGCAATTTGTATGTCAAACAATATTAGCACAACTCTTTATCAAATCCATAATTTCAGTATCAAATATATTGAAATTAATTTTGGTACACACAAACACAATTTAATAATAAACATAATATTTTTTTATTTTTTGTAAAAAATATAAAAGGTGAGATTGCGCTGAATAAACAGATTCAAAGCATCTAAAGCCTCAAAATTGCATGTGTCTTGCAAAAAATGATAGTAACAAAATTATACCAAATTGTTTATAAGCACACAAAGTCCACTCTCATGTGCAAGCGGAGCCTAAGCTTCTGATGTCATCATATCCATTGGCACTTGACAGGGGACATTGAGCTTGTTTCAGTTATTGTCTCCTGAGTACCCTTTATACTAAATAAATGCAGTGATTTATATGGTGCTACACAATTTGACCTGCTCTGGTTCTCTCCTAACCTCTCCTGCTGCCCTCATTTATTGCTGAGCTGATTGCGGTCTGGGTTGTGATCCTTGCCAAGCTGGCCATCTCCATCCTGTGGACACTTTCAGTACATGTAAGCATGCATGATCTCGGTTAGAAGGGGTCATATATTTCTAGTAAGAGGCTCTTGTCTCACAGCGGAGGTGCACTGGAGTGGGCATATTTGGAGTATTAATCAGCACATGTAATTCTTGCTTACTGGACTTTTGCTTCATATGAGTGCATATTTATTTTACTGTCTTGCATTATTCACTGTGACATTTTTTTTGGAGCCTGAGTTGTTTATCTTAGGTTGAAAATGTAAATGGGAGGTGCAACACATATTTTTTCCATCAGATTAATTACCTTGTATTCAGTTATATATGAATGCAGTCGCCCTATCACATTTTATTACTTTATTATTTTAAGGTTTGATTCAAATTTACCAAGTGCACAATATTACATTTTTTGTTTTTACATGGTGGGTCTTCTGTCATGATGAGGGTAAAAAGCCAAAATTGGAAACCAGGAAAAAAGTAGTAAGGCCTTGTTCACACGGGCAATTTAATCAATAGACATGTGCACACTAAAATATTTTGTTTCGAAATGTTGTTTTCGTCCGAAAAATAAATGTATTTAGTTACTCCCTAAATTCGGGCAATTTAATCAATAGACATGTGCACACTGAAATATTTTGTTTCGGAATTTTGTTTTCGTCCGAAAAATAAATGTATTTAGTTACTCCCTAAATTTGTTTTTATTTATTTTGTTTTTCGTTAAAAAATGCATTCGTCCGACAATCCGAATTAATTAAGGTAGAATCTGTCATTGAAGGCTCATGGTGTCTGTCGAATGTTCTAAGAAGATTTGACAGAGCAGCTAAACTGTACGACGCCGCAATCATACATTTACGGTCAAATGTTCCACCTACAAGCTATAGTAGAATTCTAATGTTGTATGACTAGTAATAATTATATTTATTAATTATTATTACTAGTCAACCAACATTAGAATTCTTCTATAGCCTATGGGCAGAGCATTTTCCCATAAATGTCCGCGAGCTGCGATCGTATTTTTTTAGCTGCTTCGTCGAATCTTCATGTCTCTATAATGTCGAATGTTTTCTCTCTATATCGAATCTTTTCTCTCTATGTCGAATCTTTTCTCTCTATGTAGAATAATCTTGGACTAATAGAGTTAAGGTTAGGGACATTCAACCGCAGGTTCGATAGACATAGATTGTTATTGTCAGCGTCATGTCGAATCTCCTATCTATATCGAACTGTTGTCGCAACGAAAACAAAAATAAAGCATTTGTTTATGTCGGATCTTTCGGATTTCGGATTCTGCGCTTTCGTTATCGTTTGTTAAAACAATAACGAAAATACCAGAAATTCTGACGAAAATGCATTCAGACGAAAACGAAAGCGCGTGTCTATTAATCAATGCCTCATGCAGGGTTGAGTTTTACTAACACAGAGATGTACAAGTGTTGCACGGAACCTCTATCCAGCAGTCACCCCGGTGTCTATTGGGGCTCAGCGGCTGGAAGGAGACAGCTTCTGCTCCCAGTATGACATCCCTGTAGGTGAGGGTGCACAGCCCTGATTGCACCCAGATGCATACAGCATGTGTACCTTGTTGCATTGGTGTCCCAAGCATTGTTTACTAAGCATTATGTTCAAAGCCCTTTTAAACTCCTGTTGCAAAGCTTGGTAAGACTACATCCTTTCTTTACAATATTAAAGCCGTAGTAAACTACATTAAAAAAAAGGGCCCCAGGGACGCTGTCACCGCTGAATGCATTTCCATCTTCACCCGGTCTTCTTTCTGGGTTTGCGGGCTTTGCCAATATGAATGCCCTAAGCCGGCTATGACATCACTCCTGTGCATGTGTGCGGGAGCCAATGTTTATGGCACGGCTCTGAAGGAAAGGCACGGGTATGCCGTTCCATCAGAGTGCATGCGCCAGTGACATCACTGGCTGCATCTTAAGTAAATATCTCCTAAACAATGCGCATTTAGGAGATATTTATTGTACCTGTAGGTAAGCCTTATTATATGCTTACCTATAGGCAAACATAATACATAAACTCCCACTTTAACATTTTATATCATACAACTGTTAATAATTTATTCCACAATCTGTAGGTTTATTTGGTTTAAGGGTAGCTTTTTGTAGTTGCACATTTTAATGGTGCTCTGTATCACACATAAATGAGAATGTCAAAAGTTGAAAACCTATTCCTTTGTTTTGTGTGCCCCCTGCAGGCGGGAGTGCAGGATCACTTATATGTACATGATCCTGTGCAGAGCTGCCACCCTGTAGCAGTAAAACTGTTATAGGGCAGTCAGAAAATGGTTAAGAAAGCACAGGTTCAAGTACAGCTTTTTTCTTCAGCAAGGAAAACTGCTTCAAGTTCATTTCTACTTCAAATTTTCATTGTGCAAAATTTTTTATTTTAATTCAGAGATGATATTTCTTGCAAATTAACTTACAGGAAACCTCAGCTGTTTTGGGTAATTGTTTTTTAACACATACATATTTTAAACTGTTCGGTTGTTTTACTCTTTATATATAATCTTTGTTTCAGAAAATAGTTTAACTAATAAACATTTATGGTGGGTTTCCTGAATACAAAGCACAACAGAAGCTGTTTCTTTTCAGCCTATCTTTCTTTTTAACCACTTGTCATCCAATTTATGTAAAAAAAACGGTTTTGACAGCAAGTAGTCATACCAGGATCATGGCTGCAGCTGCCATTTTTTGTAGCCAGCGATTAATTGTCAAAAGTGATCGCTTTTACAGCATTGGGAAGTCCCTCTGCCATTGCTCACAGTGGTTCCCACTGTGGTTCAGGGATCTCAGGATTGCAGTAAGCGGTTGGGATGGCTTCCCACAGAGTAAATAGAAAAACAACCATTCCTCAATCTCCTCTGTGATGTATAAACCCAGAAGCAATGAGGATTTTGTCACTTCTGGTTTCAAAGCTGTCATTCCCTTGCTGGTACAGCCAGGAAAACAGCTGATCAAGGATGATCTGCATTTGATGAGCTGTTTTGGAGGGCAACTTGTGGTTTATAATTGGGGAAATAAGCCACTATGGTAACAAGGGTTTAATAGAGTATCCAGGAGTAGTGTAGAAAGTAAGTAAGGGAAAGAATGAGGGGGCTGGGGCAGGAAGAGGTGAGGGAACAGGTGGTTGAGGTATTATGAAAGATTTGAGAGAGGATGAAGAGGGGGGTGCATGTAGGGAAGGAGGAATAGGGAGCATAAGGCTGGTTTTCCTGATTCCCTAAAGCAAGTGTCAGTCTGTGAAATAAGGCTACACTGATATGACTAGCATTGTGTGGCTAGTATTGTATAATCAAGGATTGTCCCAAATAGAGTGGCAAAAAGACAGCTGGACCATACTTTTTTGTACATGTCTAATGTGCGTTCTGTTGTTGCCCATAGTTCCTTAAATTGGGAGAATTACTGAGATATGTCTTTCTTTCAATATGGGTATCATGGTGCTGTGCCAGCATATCAGTATTAGGTATTTGGACAAGTTCAGCAGGTGTATGGTCAAGGCTTTCCTATTTTCAGAAGGCACATGAGGGGTGTCGTGTAAGAGACAAATAGTGGAGTAGACATTGTCCAGATATATGGTGAATTTGGTCTCTGATGTCAATCCAGAAAGATACAGTTTTTAAGGATGAAGAACACCATCAGTTGTCAGGAGCGTGGGTGTAAGAGTAAAGCCCTGTACACACGATCGGATTTCCTATAGTTTTTTAACCAATGGATTTTTCCATCGGAAAACCGATGAAGCTGACTTTCATCAGTCTTGCCTACACACCATCAGTCAAAAAACCGACCGTTCCAAACGTAAAACACTCCGATGAGCCGAGAAAAATAAAGTTCAATGCTTCTGAGCATGCTTCGACTTGATTCTGAGCATGCGTGGGTTTTTTATCCGATGGAGTTCCCCACAGACGATAGTAATTTTCTATCGTTTTTTTAACCATCGGATAAATTTAAAACATGTTCTATTTTTAAACACCGATGGAAAAAAGACCGATGGGGCCCATACACGATCGGTTTGTCCGATGAAAAAAGTCCATCGGACTGTTTTCATCGGTAAAACCTATCAAGTGTACAGGGCTTTAAGGTAAATATTTTTTACCATTTGTAAATTTTAAATAAAGTTCATGTTCTCTTCGAGTGGGTGGGTGGGTGTTTGAGTTGAGGTGTAAGAAAGGAAAAAAAGTGGGATATGCCGTGTCTCATAGGTGTTTCAGAATGACAAAGGTTTTCAAAGGCAGTTAGGGTTTTACAAAAATTCTGCTTAAGTTTGTGATTAGCTGCATAGGGGTTGATTTACTAAAACTGGAGAGTGAAAAATCTGGTGCAGCTGTGCATAGTAGCCAATCAGCTTCTAATTTCTGTTTGTTCAATTAGGCATTGCCCAAAAAAATGGAAGCTGATTGGTTTCTATACACAGCTGCACCAGATTTTGCACTCTCCAGTTTTAGTAAATCAACCCCATAGTTTCTGATTTGGAAATACTGCCAGGAAGTCAGTGGACAGAGTAGGATATTGTAATCTAGATTGGATCTTATGTATATTGTCCCTAGAGAGACAGTCCTCGATTGTCAAAGAATGGTTGGTGTTGGTTTTAGAAACTAACTTAAGGTAGATCCTTAAAGTGTAAGTAAACCCCCCTATCGTTTTCAGCCAAGGAAGCTGCCATCTTTGCCTCTGTTTAATCTACAACTGCCATGATGCTGCACATGTGATCAGTTATGACACCAGCTATTGGATGGTTTGACAGTTTGGTTGAGAGCACAACCAATGGGAGTGTTCCATTTCCGGCACGTGCCGGAAATTAAACTGTTTTATGGATGGGTTTACTTCCACTTTAAGTGAAATTGGGGGGGTTGTCCATTAAGGGGGCCTGGGATCATGAGAAGTTTGCATGTTTGCTTCAAGGATTCCAGTAGGTTAATTGTGTCTGTCAGAAGTTTGTAGTGTTGCACAGTTGTGGTCTGTGTGCTTTGGTTATGCAGGGAAGGAATGCTACATTTTGTTTCAGGATATCTCTTTTGAGTGACACCCAATCTTTCTGATGTGTGTGGCAGCACCAATCCAAGACCCTGTTTAGTCTACAAGCATAGGGTTAAGTTTAACCACTACAGCCCCGGAAGGATTTACCCTCTTAATGTCCAGAGCATTTTTTGCGATACAGAACTGCATCGCTTTAACTGACAATTGCGTGGTTGTGTGACGCTGTACCCAAACAAAATTGACGTCCTTTTTTTTTCCACGAATAGAGCTTTCTTTTGGTGGTATTTGATCACCTCTGCGTTTTTTTCTTTTGCGCTATAAACAAAAAAAGAGCGACAATTTTGAAAAAAACTAAAACATTTTTTTTACTTTCTGCTATAATACATATCCAAAAAAAACCCCAAAAAATGTATTCATCAGTTTAGCCCGATATATATTCTTCTACAAATTTTTGGTAAAAAAAATCGCAATAGGTGTATATTGATTGGTCTACAAACTATGGGATAGATTTAGGGACTTTTATTTTTTTTTATTGTTTTTACTGGTAATGGCAGTGATCTGAGATTTTTAGTGGGACTGCCACATTACGGCAGACAAATCTGACCAAGCATTACACTTTTTGGGGACCAGTGACATTTCTACATTGATCAGTGCTATAAAAATGCACTGATCAATGTAAAAACGACACTGGCAGGGAAGGGGTTAACACTAGGAGGCGATCAAGGGGTTAAGTGTGTTCCCTCCGCATGTTCTAATTGTAGGGGGATGGGCTTACTATAAATATGACAGAGATCACTGTTCCCGGTCACCAGGAACAGTAGATCTCTGTCATGTCAGAAGACAGAATGGGGAAATGCCTTGTTTACATAGGCAGTTCCCCGTTCTGCCTCTCCTCACTGCAATCGCGGGCCGCTGGTGGACATCGAGTATGTGGGACCCACTATCCTGCTTTTACGTCAGTCTGCTATCATGCTTTTACAGACTGACGTACAGGTACGTCAGTTTGTGCAGGAGAACCGGCATGCCACAGTATATCTGCGTGAGCAGGTCGGCAAGTGGTTAAAGTTGGGAAGTCCCACTCCTCCTTTGAATTTAGTAAGAGTCCGAACCTTGTAGCTGAGGCTAGAACATGGGTTGTACACTCTTCAAAAGAGAAGTAGGCAGTTTAATGGGGAATGTTTGCCAGTTTAATGGGGAATGTTTGCATGAGGTATAGATGTTGAGGAAGCACATTCATTTTGATATTTGCAATCATACCAAAAAAAAAATAGGGATGTCTCTCTTTTTAAAGTGTTACTAAACCCACAACAGTAAAATCAGTCTCTATATGCAGTAAAGCATGCTTGTTATACTCACTGTGGAACCTAAGGGGTTTATCATCTGCATTGTGTAAAAAGGCAGTTTGATCCTGTCTTCTCTGATCCTCCCCTTCTTCCGCAGTCCCCAAACCATATCCTGATAGAACAGAGCCTTGGGAGCAAGCTGCACATGCTCAGTTTTGGTGTGTATTGCTAGAGAGTTTTTTTTTCTTGGAGGGTGCATGTGATCAGCACAGGGCCAATCACCACTGTCCAGACAGAGGGTCGGGGGTCCTGCAGCCTCGTTAGGACAATCAGGAGAGAATGAAAACTCCTCCTACAAGCTTTAACCAGTGCTCTGCTGGACACTGATAGAAGTCACAAGACTGCTCTAACTGCTGATGAGAAAAGGTATTTAGCAGTTTAGATTTACTAAAACAATTGCATTTCCATGTTCTGTGTACTGTGGGAGACCAGATATAGTGAATTTAGGGTCCTGGGTTTAGTAACACTTTAAGAGTTTGTGAGATGTGATCATGGAGAGAGGCAAAAATGGCTGTGCATAATGTAGGCATTTTTGATGTAAGGTGAGTGTCTAAGTAGGTGGCAGGTGGCCAATTTAAATGTCAAAGGCTTCTGTGAGAGCCAATGCATGAAAAATTGTTATTGATATGTTTAGTTATTCATATCTTGAAAGTGTAATTTTGAGCTTGGATATTTGACCATACTTCTTGAATGCAAGCATTCGGTTGGGAATAGAGGTAGTTGGTTGTGTAATGTAAAACACAAAGTCATCAGCGAAGGCTGTTATAAGATATTCTTTGGATTGTAGTCAAAGATCCCTAATGTCTCTTGGATTATTACTAGTCCTAATAATTGGTTCAATGGCTGGAATAAAAATAATGGGAGAGAGGGGGCAACCTTGCCTTGTCCTATTTGCAATTTTGAAAGATTCTGAAAGGAGTCCATTAACTTTGATTTTGGCTGAGGGGTTAAAGTAGAGGCAGGAAATCCACAAAAAAAAGGACTGTTTAGTTAAGGGTTGCTTCCAAAAAATCCCATGTAACTGTCAAAGACTTATCTGCATCTGTGAAAGAATAAGGCCTTCTACCACTATATGTTGAATGTAATCAATAAGCAAAAGAGACATTATGGTGTTATCCCTCATCTCCCTTTCTGGTGTAATTCCTGCCTGGTCCTTTCAGATATGAAAAGGAATATGTTACAGTAGCCTATTAGCTAAAATCTTCATAATTATTTTGTGTCAACAATAAGTAAAGAGATTGGCCAGTAGTTAGAGCAAAGTGTACTGTCTTTCTTGGCTTTGGAAGGACTGTCATGTGGGCTTCTAAGAGGGATGGGGGTAGTTGTGCTTGAATCAAATCACTAATGTTTTTAATAAAATGGGGTGTCAATTTTTTTGCAAATGTCTTTTAATAGTGTGTCATGAATCCATCTGGACCTGTTTTTTTCTCAGGTTTTATTTGTCAGTGGAAAGTGTTTTCTTGAGGTCAGTGGCTTGTGAAGGAGAAAAAGAGGGCAAACCACTTCCAGTCAAGTATGACCTAATCTGGGTAAAGCAACAAGAATGATTGTGAACAAAGTCTATGAAGAGGTTATATAGTTTTGAGTAGAAATATATATACTTTTTTTAAATTATATGTGCTTTTCACATTTTACTTCAAATTAACACGCAGACCAAGTTTTCAAATGCATGGATAAGAGTTTAGACTATATTACTGTCAATGGCACTTAGAAAAGTTACCTTTTATTCCAAGAGTTTAATTGTTCTTCCATCCTCCTGATGGTTACTCGTATAATTAAAACATATTTGTTCTGCACATACAAAGGCTTGGGCAGTCAACTGATTATGTAATTCTGTGCATCAAAGCCAGTAAAAGACCTGTTTTAAAACACTATTTTATTTATAGTTTGCTAATAGTTACAGGTATTCAAAGAAGTAAGTTAGGTCAAATGTGTCAGGCTTGCTTACATTGATATATTTCTCAACAGTGCACTTGCTTGACTTAAGGTTTGTATTTTTTTCCTTGTCATCCAAGCTAGAAAACATTTATAATTTTAAAATGATCATACATAATCTCTTTCTAAACAGACATTTAATAGAGACAATTAGCACCATTTATACTTTTCATGATGGGTCATTATGTTGTCAGTCTGCAGTTTTTAAGTAGTTGTTGTTATTTTTCTGACAGCAAGCAAATGTCAACTTTTTAAGATGGGGAAAAGGTGAAGCACAAATTAACTCCATAAGGGTTTATGTCTAGTGTATTCACTCAATTCACTTTCTATAACATATGCTTTTCCTTCCTTAATGAAATGTATATTCTTTCATAATTTTTTCACATAAACACTTAAAAGAGATGAGATAGATGTAAATAATTGTATAGATATCTGTTAACTTTTTAAAAACCATGTTTCTTTGTATAATATTCAACAATACATGCATACATTAATATTCTCTATCTTAAATGCAATAATTAAAATTTGGATGAACAAACTTATAAAAATGTGAAAGTCATATCAAAAGTTACTTCAAGATAGCTACTGCAATAATAACTCAAACACTGTATGTGCTTACTGAGAATACACTACAATTTCCCTGGGGTGTCCAAACTTTTTTCAAAGAGGGCCAGATTTGATGAAGTGAAAATGCGTGAGGGCCGACCATTTTGCCTGACATTTTTTGAACCATTACAATTAAATGCAAATTAAATATTTTATGCAAAGTTTATTGCAAACGCCATACTTTTCATTTTTGTCACATGGATGACATCTCTAAACAGGTGTTAAATCACTCTGCCTTTCATATCTGAAGGCCAGATGAAAAACTACATTACATATTATTGGTAAAAAAGGTTGTCTGTCAACACTTAAGTTCAAAAAATATGAACAGGAAAATAACACCAAGTATACATGTGTCCAAATATATTCATAACTGATTTAGACCAACTGACATTAACTGAGATTTTACAATATATTAATCTCAATTGAAAAAAAAAAATTACCTGCACTAATGTGAAGGGTGAAACTGAGATCTGGACTGCAGCACACAGGCTAGGTCTGGTTCAAAGGCAGTGGTTTTGATGCGCAAAATGTCATGCACTTAGTCTTGACCTCAACCTCGATTCTTGTTAAAGTTCATGGCAGAGAATGTCTTCTCACATATATATGTTGAGCCAAACAAGCTCAGTATTTTCTTAGCCAAGAGAGCTGTTGGTGATGACTGTGTAACTCTCTG
Source organism: Rana muscosa (assembly GCA_029206835.1). Taxonomy (NCBI): domain Eukaryota; kingdom Metazoa; phylum Chordata; class Amphibia; order Anura; family Ranidae; genus Rana; species Rana muscosa. Next base: position 705,521,277 of record CM055118.1, read on the forward strand.
TCACAATGCAGCTCAATGAGCTCAAGCTGCAGCTGATCTGGAGCATCATCGGGTTCGATAAAGAATGGAGAGGAGAAAAGGCTGATCTCCTTTTCAATAGCTGCGAAATCCTGAAAGTGCAGTTTAAACTCCCCAGCCAGAGATTTGATGTCTGCTGCATACCTGCTCATTTGCGCACTGATATTGTCCTGTGGAAAACTGTTATTTCCTGCAACGCTGAAAAATTTATGAGGTTGGGCTGTGTTTGTGACAACTGCCTTATGAAAATCATCTTTCCCCTAAGACTCATATTCAGTATGATCAGATGCATTGTTATGTCAACTAGAAACCCCAAATCAGCAAGCTCTCGCATCGGCTGTCCCTTTGTTTCCAAGAATTCTCAGGTTTCCTTTCTTTTGCAGAAACGCTGCAGTGTAGACCCTCGACTGAGCCATCTTACATCATTTTGATATAAAACATCTTCGTATTCAACCTGGATGTCCAGTAGAAACAGTTAAAACTGGCGGTGGCAAGGGGGCTTTAGAGCGAATAAAATTAAGTCTTTACCACCGGTTTCATAACATCATATTTGAGATGTTTAGCACAGAGAGCTTGTTAATGAATGACACAATTGAGTTTAATAGCTTTGCCTCCTTCTTTGATCAACTTGTTATAGATTACGGTTGATAATCCACGTTGTTCACCAGCCATGTCAGGTACCCCATCAGTAATAATCCCAGTAACTTTGTTCCAAGGCAGTTTCATGTCACCTATGGTGGAACTAACAGTAACAAATACATCTTTTCCTCTTGTTTGGTCCATAAGGCTCTGGAGGTCAAGTAGCTCTTTAGTCACATTCATTTCATCGACCACCCCTCTCATAAAAATCTGTAACTGAGCTGTGTCAGATAGGTCCGTACTTTCATCACAGGCTACTGAAAAGAAGTAAAAATCAGCTACTTTGGACGTCATCTGTCTCTTAATATCTGATGAAATCTCTTCAATTCTCTGTGCTATAGTGTTACGAGCCAGGCAAATGTTGGCAAACTCTTGCTTCTTCTCAGGACAGATATTTTCAAGCATTTTCATAATGCATTCTTTGATAAAGCCACCCTCAGCAAAAGATTTGCAATTTTTAGCAATTAACGTTGCCACCTCATAGCTCACCTTATGGCATTTTCATTTGATTCATGGCCTCTTGTGAAAAATCGCTGTTGTGACATTAAAATAGCTTCAAGTTGCTTCAACTGTGCTGTCGCGAGTGGTAGTGTCTCTTGACATTAAATTCCTTCTAAACAGCCAGAATCTCTTGGCATATCAGACAAACACAGTGATTCCGTATTTCAGTGAAGAAATATTCCACTTTCCACCTGTCCTGGAAGCTGCGGCCCTCACTGTCAACTTTGCTTCTCTTGTTTACAGTCGCCATTTCAGAAATTGCGGCCCCCACTTGTAATTTGCCTTGATATCCCTTCTGTGGCCCCCAAGCTCCGCTCAGCCTCAGGGTAAGGATGAGCTCAGTTTTTTTTAAATATATATTTTATATTTGCTTTATCAGGTGAGAAATCTGGCCCCCACTTGTAATTTGGCTTTATCATTTCTGTGTCCCCCAAGCTCCGCTCGGGGCAAGGATGAGCTATTTTTAAAAAAATATATTTTATAGTCTCTTTATCTGGTAAAAAATCTTATATCCATTTCGACGTATCTTATTATCCACTGAGAAATCTCAGAGTGCCTCTCACTGCAAGGATGACCTCGGGCATGTTTGCAAGTCGATGTGGCCGAGCCCGCTAGGAGACTGACAGGGTACAGCGCTGTCGCCAATCACAGGCACTGAGACACAGAGCTCTGCAGCTGTGGACTGGGAAACGTCTTAGTGCCTGTTATTGCCACTGTCAGCTTCCCAACGGGCTTTAGAACACACCCTAGCAATACGCCTAAGCTCATCCTTACAGTGAGAGGCGCTCTGGAATTTGTCAGGGGATAAGAGAATATCTATATATTTAAAAAAAACCGAGCACATCCTTACCCTGAGCGGAGCTTGGGGGCCACAAAAGTGATAAAAGCAAACGCAAGTAGGGGCCGTATAAAACTGAACCGCGGACTGGACTTTGGACATGCCTGCTCCAAGAAGAACTAGACAATTAAATTTTTTCTAGCAAATTATGATAAAAAGAAAGGTATTTGATAGATGTAGGATTAAATTACAACTTCCAAAAAGGAAATATATGAGGGTTCTTCAAAACGTTTCAGCACTTTTTTCTTACTTTTGTAACTTTTAACTTTTTCAAAAACAAAATACATCACTTTTACTAAACTGCAAGGTCAGCCGGCTTGACAGACAGACTAGTCACATTCACATAACATTCTCAGACACGAGAACTTGCATTCTCAGGCTGAACTTGCATTGTATTCACACAGAAAAAGGTACAGGGACTTGTTTTTCCCCACACTGGAATCGGATTGCATGGGTGTTCTCATCTATGCGATACGATTCCTGTACAAATCCACAGTTCGCACTGCAATCAGTTAACAGTTCTGGGGGTGTCACTAACAATGTATTGACACCCGCAGCCATTTACAGAGGGCAGTGTGAACTGCCTGCGGGAGAGAAACAATGCAGGTACAGGTGCTGTAATCGTGCTTGTTCCCGCATCGCACTAGTCTGAACCTAGGCTGCATATCAAAAAATGCAAAAAGAAAATATAATTTATACATAACACAAAGGGTAATGCAAAATATTGTGTATATCAAAATAGTTAAAAAATATTAAAAGAAACTTGTTTGTGCTTCAGAAGGAATTAATTTACTAAAAAAAAAAAACATTTTCACACAACTGAAGTTGTATTTATTTCTATCATCCAGTCGTGTACAAGGGGAATTACAGTTTTTTTTGTTTAATTCTCTATGTATAATTGGCTGTTCAAAGTGAACACAGGTTTACTTGGCTAAGTGAAAAATGATCAACCTCAGTAAACAACCTTTATGTTATTTCACTGCATGCAACGTAAGGTACTGGTGTGCATAAAAGCATTAAATCCACACTGCTTTATACTTTAGAATAAGGTAAGCTGGGATAAGAAGTGGGTATAATGCTCCCTGAGATAAGCAACCTTTTCAGGCACAGATGCCAGTCCAGTAGTATGTTGACAAACAGCGGGGAGTTTACAGGCTATATACAGGTGCTGAATAGTGCTCCAGTTTATATACTTCAGAAACAAAATCCTAGCCCTGTTCTGGCACTAACTACACAAAAGGCAATCCTAACTATTAGGCTGTCCAAGCCTATTACTTGTCAGTCTCCACAAATCCAGTTTTGCAGTTTACACCCAAACTTTAGCTTTAATAGACATGAATTGTCTGCTCTCCAAGATGCAAAGCACTGGTTTTGTGTCCAGGTGAGCCTAAGGCCACTTTCACACTGAGTCGCTTTATAGGTGCTATATCGCTAAAAATAGCACCTGCAAAGCGCCTGTAAAGCGATTGTCCTGTCTCTCCAGTGTGAAGCAGTGCGCTTGTGGGACATTTAAAAAAAGTCCTGCAAGCAGCATCTTTGCAGCATTTTAGGAGTGGTGTATACACCGCTCCTAAAGCCCCCTGCCCATTGAAATCAATGGACAGCGCCACCGAAGCACCTGCAAAGCGTCTCGGCAACAGCGTTTTGCAGGTGCTGTAACCCTTTTTCGGCCACTAGCGGGGGTTAAAATCACCCCGCTAGCGGCCGAAAAGCGCAGCTAAAATGACCGTAAAGCGCCACAACGCCCCAGTGTGAAAGTGCCCTAAATGGCCTGCAAGGGAGAGGTGCAACACCTGAAGTGGATCAGTAGTATATGAAAGAAGCCTGGAAGATGTGTAAATCTCAAACTGGATTTTTTTCCCAGCTCCCTGTGAGACATTCTGATACAATGATAATAACAACAGTAAAGGGCAATAATTAATGGAAAAGAGGTGGGAGAAAAAAACTTGAAGGCAAATAAAGAAGAACAAAAGGAAAAAAATCTAGACTTTTTTTAAAGTGTGGACTGCATTTAAGTGGGTTTTGCATCCCTATAGACTTGTATATGAATTCAAACCCACTTCAACCAAACAAAAGTCAGCTGACACAGTCACTAATGTATTGATTTACTAAAACTGGAGAAAATCTAGTGCACCTGTGCATGGTGGCCAATCAGCTTCTAAATTCAGCTTGTTCAATTAAGCTTTGACAAAAAAAGCTGCAAGCTGGTTTATATGCAGAGCTTCACCAGATTTTGCACTCTCCAGTCTTAGTAAATCAACCCCTAAGGGTCCATTCACATCGCCCTAGTGTGGTTCACTTTGAGAGTGTGCTCTTTACACAAGTCAGCATGTTGAAGTTCCATAGGTTTTTAATGGCACCTTAACACCTGGTCACGTCACCCGGTGGCACTGCCCCTTCTGACGTCACGGACTTATGCATGCTGGGCATGTGACTTGAGAAGGTGGTTGTGCCACTGGGTGACATGGCCAGGTGATCCCCCCCTTACCTATATAAGAAATGTCAAAGGGCAGAGGAGGCATTCGACTGGAGAATTTTTGATCTTTTTGATTTTTGCGGGTCAGCGGGCGGCATGATTGACGATGGATTTACATTGGGTGGACACTATTTTTTAATAAAGAAATTGTCAATAATTACCTTATGACACTTTTTTAGTGAATGGGTAGGGGTACTATGTGCCCAATACTCATTCACATAGGAGGGGCCAGGATCTGGGGACCCCCTTGGTAAAGGGGGCTTTCAGATTCTGATAAGCCCCCCCAGCTGCAGATCCCCACAACCACTGGCCATTCCCACCGGTTGTGGGAATGAGGCCCTTGTCCCCATCAACACGGGGACAAGGTGCTTTGGGGAGCCCCCTGCCCAAAGCACCCACCAACCATGTTAAGGGCATGTGGCCTGGTAGGGTTCAGGAGGCTGCATGCCTGAATAAGGGTCTGGTACAGATTTTGGGGGGACCCCATGCATTTTTTTTCTTTATTTTTTTACTGACACTTTTTCTTTTTATTGTCCAGCTGTCAGCGGGGAAACCAATTGACAGCTGATGACTCATCGGTTGTTAAGGACGCCACAGTCAGCTTCCTGACCCCGCTCCTTAACAACCAGCTTACACTTTGCCCAATCAGGGTGCAGAATGCACTGTGAAGCGCTCAGCGCTCGTCAGGGTGAACACCCAGCGAACATCCTGCAAATTCGGGTGTTCTGCAAATGGCAACAGGCAAATGTTCAGCCTGAACTCATGCTCAGGCCGAACCATTAACCCATCCCTACATTTGTGCGATGAGAGATTGTAAAAATACTGCCCACATACATGCTTAACCACTTGCCGCCCACTGAGAGTAAATTTACTGCTAACGGGAGGCACAGCCAGGCACAACGTACTGGTACATTGCAGTCTATTTCCTGGTTTTCAAGATTTACATGCACATGCCCCATGCTGATCTGTGCTGTTATTGGACACAGCATGAGTTTGTCAGCAGGTTACAACCAATTATTTTGGCTGTATACCTGCTTATCAGCTGTGGCCAATCACATCACAGAGCTCTGTGTTTAGAAACACACAGAACACTGAACATAGAACAGCAATTTGGTTGTTTCTTCTCCCTGAAAACCATTCTGAGTTCAGGGAGAAGGAAACAGCCAGCCAGATCTTGTGCATAAAAGCAGCACACATACACTTGTTAGGCATAGAGGTAACCCCTTGATTGCCCTTCTAATCACCCCTGTCATCCATTAGTGTCATTAGTACAGTGTACAGGGTACAGTATTATCACTTATGGGTAATAAAATTATCTTAGAATTTGTAAAACATCAAAACCCTTAAAAAGTGTGAGCATGCTTCATGTAATAAGGAACACATATTGTACAGTATATATTGGCAGTAATGTTATGTTCTTTGAAGAATATATTTTTGCGTTCAAGATTAATGTCAACCTAATATATTATTTCATCATATTAACTATTTTTCTATAAAATTACTTGACAAAACATACACAGTATGCCTACCACATAACAAAATTTGACATAATAATTAGTTTAAATTATATATTCCAAAGATCCAAATGACACAGACTAGGACAAGTTCTTTAGTTCATTTAATACTGAATAATGCTTACAAAATTATATAGTGACTTTATAAATCTTTCACTAGGTTGTTCTGTGATTAGTATAATTTGTCGTTCAATCAATAGTTTTTCCCATAACTCCAACATATTTATGTCAGACATATACTTTGCTGAATATAATACAGTTAAGCAAATAATTAAGTGGAAGGTTCATGACATGTGTGTCATTTAAGATGTCTACAAGCTATTCGGCTAATAATAGCTAGTCATGTAAGAATGATGCCAGGCCAGTTGTCTACCAGTTTAAATTCTAGAACCATTTCAGAGATGTATGAAAACAGCAAAACTGGTAAACTGCTAAATATTTTACTTGGTTTTTTTTTTACATTTTCAAAGGTTTGGTATTTATTTTGTAATTTCAGACTAAGTGAAGGAAAAACTTCAACTTGGTCATTTTTTTTTATAAACCTTAAGTTGCTTAACTTCACCTTGAATGATACTTGCATATTTGCCTGCCACTAGTGTGAAGTCAGTGGGTAAAAGAAAAGCTAGTGTTACCTACATTTCTTTGTGTCTAATATATTCCTTTGATTTGGTGTTGCAGGCTTGATGTAGCAGATCATTGGTACTGTTGGCCAGTAAAACGCATACCAGTGCCAAATTTTAGAGCCTACCATTTTCTACTAAACTGGGCAGATACTTTCATTTGGAATGGACAAATAATGTTCTGTCAGTATTTTATCACTAGGGCGTGTGTTTCCTCTTCTGAATTGGTTTTGGCTAGTCTTTTGTTTAATATATTTTTATTGAAAAGAAAATATAGATACATCAATAGAATAGAATACAAGAATAATAATTTGTTGGGTTAGTTTACAAAGAGAGTCAATCAGGATCATAATAATGACATCTTGAGCAACCCAAGTTTAAGAAAATGAACAACAACTTAAAAAAAAAACGAGATAGAAAAGAGGGGGAGAAGGGGGAGAAAAGAAAAAGGCAGGGAAATGAGAGGAGAAAGGTGGGGGGTTGGGAAAGAGGGAACAGGTAGGGAAGCTGACACACACGGCAACATCAATGAACACATAGCTATAGCATATAAAACAACGAAAACTTAAAGGGAGGTTAAATCCTCCACCTTTAGTACAAATAAGACAATGGGAGTATCAGCAGGATTATCTAGGAAGCAAGGGTAAATTTAGGGGTTGAAAGAATGATGTCTTTGTAACATTGGGTAGAAAGAAAGGAGGACCAGGGGGTCCAGGTTGAGGTATATTGTTTACGAGTGTCACTTGCAATGTGAGTGAGTTCTTCCATGAGACTTACTTCAGAAACCTTTTGTAACCAGGATTTTATGGTTGGAGTAGTAGGCTTCCCCCAAAGAGTAGGGATGATAGCTTTAGCTGTATTAAGGAGGTGTGGAATGAGCGAGCGTTTGTATTTACCTACGGGTCTTGAGGAAGCGTGAAAGAGAACTGTCCACGGGTCCAAAGGTAATTTAACTTCTGTGACTTGGTAAATCAGGTCTATCACTTCAGACCAGTAAGGACGAATGAGGGGGCAAAACCACCAAATGTGAGCGTGAGTGGCGTCCTGCCCGCAGTTCCTCCAACATAGTCGGGAATTAACAGGAAACATGCATTCATGAGTGAGTTGGAGAACTTTATCTTTTTTCTTGTCTGTGATGGCAGCACCTAGGTCGGTCTCCCATCTGGTCAGGTAGCTTGGGTACTTAGGGTTTTGGAATTCGATAAGCGCTTTGTAGAACTGGGAGATACAATGTAGAGGGGCATCTTTATGAAGGAATACATGTTCAATACCATTGAGATCTTGGATTCCCCTCAGTGGTTGGGGGAGAGACTTAAGAAAACAGTTCAGTTGGTTATATCTCCATTTGTCCATAAATGTGATTGATCCATGGCCCAAAATTCCAGACAAAGGTTTAAGAGTATTGGAGGAGAGGACATGATGCAAGAGGAGAGGGCCTCCGGGTGACCAGGATTGGAAACCTAGGTCAATGGAGCCTGGCACAAAATACTTATGATGTAGGAGGGGAGTCAGTGGAGAGTCATAAGCCCATGTAAATTTTTTATGAAGTCCGTCCCATACATCCAAGGAAGATATAGTAAGAGGCGAGATATTGTGGGAAAGGTTTCTGGAAGAGCGTGGTATCCAAGGAACCGTGGAGAGATCTGAATCGCATAGCAAGTATTCCAGTTGTACCCATAATTTAGAAGCAATGGCATATTTCCAATCAGCTATACGTGATAATATAACGGCGTGATAATAGGCTTTAAAATTGGGTAAGGATAATCCCCCGGAGCATTTAGCCCGATAAAGGACCTCCCTAGAGACCCTTGGATGACTATCTCTCCATATAAAGCGGCTGATCATGGTCTGCAATAGAGTAAAGAAGCCTATGGGAACCCTTTAGGGGATCATTTGTAAAATGAAGAGAACGCGGGGGAGTATGTTCATCTTGATTATGTTAACCTTACCTAGCCATGAATGTGAGAGGGAAGACCATTTCCGAAGATCTGCTCTGGGTTTTGGCTAGTCTTAAAGTATATCTTTCAAGAACAAAAATGCAAAGAACTTGGTGCAATATTGAGCTATTGAAAGTAGTGCACTGCTCATTATGATTCATAAAGAAGTTAGAATGTTGAAAGATCGTAGCATGCTGGAAAGTCATAACTGTTCTCTTTTTCTCTAGTGAAAGAGATTGGTCCATTTTTACCTGACAGAGATGGACATTGTTAATGAATCCCACTGAGGCTGTACAAGGGAATGATAATGTGGATTCCTACCAGCACTGTTAATACAGAAGGGAAAAATCTAAATAGACAGGTTTCTAAAATTAAAGGACTTTCTTCAAATTAAGTTTATTTTAAGGAAATTTTTGATATTGTTTCCAAAATGTTTTGATTAAAGTGTATGAAAACCTAAACAATTAACTTTTTTAATTACTTCTTTTATTCTGTTAAACATGTAATTGAAAGGGGTGTGTTAGATCTTTTGTATAAGTGAATAAATACATGTTGATGCTGCCAGAATTGCAGTGTTACCCTCTGCACTCTGCAGTCTTATCACAAAAAGTGTTTTCAGGAAGTTTGTTAAGGTCTCCCCCCATGTTATAATGAAGAGGGGGTAGTGGAATAATTGATTTCAACCTAAGACAGGAGCGTGTTATTGTCAGGGTGACAAGGTTAACATAAAGAGAAAAAGTAAACAAATGCAGTCACCTCATCTAAGGATTAGACTATAATGATAAATGTTCCGGTATGCAACTGAGAACTCTAGAATATTTAAGGTGCTAGTTTAGGTAAGCCATGTATGTGGTCTATAGCTAAGGAGCAGTAACAAACAATTTATGTTAGCTAGAACATTTTTTGTCATGGTAAAAATGCAAAACTTGTAATACCTAATATATATTTATTTTGTTTTGTGCCAACAAAATCATTCAGCTGACAAGTCTCTTTTTTATAGGGATTGTTAAAAAATCATATGTTAGGATCCTTATATATATATATCTATAGATATATCTATATCTATAGATATAGATATAGGTATATCTATATATATATATATATATATATATATATATATATATATACAGTATCTCACAAAAGTGAGTACCACCCTCACGTTTTTGTAAATATTTAAATTTATCATTTTATGTGACAACACTGAAGAAATTACTCTTTGCTACAATGTAAATTAGTGAGTGTACAGCTTTTATAACAGTTTAAATTTACTGCCCCTCAAAATAACTCAACATACAGCCATTAACTACTTAAGGACCACCTGCCGCAGTTGTACATCGGCTGTTTGAAGAGGAATACCGTTGTTATGGCAGCAGATAGCTACCATAACCCCAGTATCCTCTTCAAGAGAGGACTGTCCTCTTTCAGATAAAAGTGGTCTCAGCAGTGGATTCAATGCAATATCACTTTTATCGGTGGCGGGAAAGGCCCCCCACCGCGCTCTGATGGTCTCCGACACTTATCGGAGCCGTCGGTAGTGGCGGAGACGATCGGGTCCTCTTCCCTCACAGACTGGATGCCGAGTAAGGGAAAGATGGCCCCCGCTCGGCTCCACACCATTGGATGGCAGAAGCGACGTCAAACATCACTTCCGCCCAATGGTCTTAAAGGGGAATTTTGTCGCCATTCCATGAGTGGGCGCAATTTTGAAGCATAAAATGTTGGGTATCAATTTACTCTGTGTAACATTATCTTTCACAATATAAAAAAAATTGGGCCAACTTTACTGTTGTCTTATTTTTTTATTAAAAAATTTGATTTTTTTCCCAAAAAATTTCACTTGCGAGACCGCTGTGCAAATACAGTGTGACATAAAGTATTGCAACTCTAGGGTGTCTAAAAAAAAAAAACATATATATAATGTTTGGGGGTTCTAAGTAATTTTCTAGCAAACAAAAATGGTTTTAACGTAAACACTGAGTCTGAAAAATAGGCCTGGTCCTTAAGATGTCTAAACCACTGGCAACAAAAGTAATTACACCCCTAGGTGACAATGTCCAAATCGGGCCCAAAGTGCCAATATTTTGTGTCCACCATTATTTTCCAGCACTGCCTTAACCCTCTTGGGCATGGAGTTCACCAGAGCTTCACAGGTTGCCACTGGAGTCCTCTTCCACCCCTCCATGATGACATCACGGAGCTGGTGGATGTTAGAGACCTTGCAATCCTCCATCTTACATTTGAGGATGCCCCACAGATGCTCAATAGGGTTTAGGTCTGGAGACATGCTTGGCCAGTCCATCACATTTACCCTCACATTCTTTAGCAAGACAGTGGTTGTCTTGGAGGTGTGTTTAGTGTGGTTAACATATTGGAATACTGCCCTGCGGCCCAGTCTCCGAAGGGAGGGAATTATGCTCTGCTTCATTATGTCACAGTACATGTTAGCATTCATGGTTCCCACAATGAACTGTAGCTCCCCAGTGCCAAAAGCACTCATGCAGCCCCAGACCATGACACTTCCATCCCCATGCTTGACTGTAGGCAAGACAAGACAAGTCTTTGTACTCCTCACCTGGTTCCCACCACACACGCTTGACACCATCCAAACCAAATAAGTTTATCTTGGTCTCATCAGACCACAGGACATGGTTCTAGTAATCCATGTCCTTAGTCTGCTTGTCTTCAGCAAACTGTTTGCGGGCTTTCTTGTGCATCATCTTTAGAAGAGGCTTCTTTCTAGGATGACAGCCATGCAGACCAATTTGATGCATTGTGCGGCATATGGTCTGAGCACTGACAAGTTGGCTCCCCACCCTTTCAACCTCTGCAGCAATGCAGGCAGCACTTATACGTCTATTTCCCAAAGAGAACCTCTGGATATGATGCTGAGCACATGCACTCAACTTCTTTGGCGAGTCCTGTCCTGAGTGGACCCTGTCCTGTTAAACCGCTGTATGGTCTTGGTCACCATGCTGCAGCTCAGTTTCAGGGTCTTGGTAATCTTCTTATACCCTAGGCCATCCTTATGTAGAGCAACAATTCTTTTTTTTTCAGATCCTCTGAGAGTTCTTTGCCATTAGGTGCCATGTTGAAATTCCAGCGACCAGTATGATAGAGTGAGAGCGATAACACCAAATTTAACACACCTGCTCCCCATTCACACCTGAGACCTTTTAACACGAATGAGTCACATTACACTGGGGAGGGAAAATGTCTAATTGGGCCCAATTTGGACATTTTCACTTAGGGGTCTACTCACTTTCGTTGGCAGAGGTTTAGATGTTTATGGCTGTGTGTTGAGTTATTTTCAGGGGACAGCAAATGTACAATGTTATACAAGATGTACACTCACTACCTTACATTGTATCAAAGTGTCATTTCCTCAGTGTTGTCACATGAAAAGATATAATAAAATATTTACAAAAATGTGAGGGGTGTACTCACTTTTGTGGCATACTGTATATATATATATATATATATATATATATATATATATACAGGCATACCCCACTTTTAAGTACACAGTGGGGTTTATTTACTATCGCTGCATCTAAACCAATGAGCTTCCAGGTTATTTTACCAGGCTTAATTGAACAAGCTGGGGCTAGAAGCTCATTGGTTTCTATGCAGAAGTGAGCCTGATTTTGCACTCTCCAGCGATAGTAAATAAACCCCCATTGTGTACTTAATAGTGGGGTATGCCTGTATATACTGTTTCAGCTTTTTCACCGGTTTTGATGCTTTCTTCTTTACATGTAAAAATGTAATATAGCAGATAAGAACTCAGTGATACTTCTTTCTGTTATGAATGCGCCTTTGAGATTACATCTCAGGCCCTGAGCCTGTAGTGGAGCCTTTGAGTATCAATGTATCTTTTTAGGTTGCATATTGACAGCAATCCTTAAGATACGAATGAACATCAGATGCATCTACCCTTTTCCAGAGATGACTGGTTTCACTACTGCTTCTGTACTGATCTGAACTGTATAATTTCTAAATAGTAACTAAGAACTTGTACTGAGAACTGAGAAAATATCTTTGCCCTCCCTCTGATATATTATTGGCTGGTGTCTGTCGTGAACTTGTCTGTAACGGGCTATAGCCAGTGTTTTGCACATCATCTCAGTCCCAGCCAGGCTTACTTTACACAAAAGCAGTGAAGAAAGTGTCAGAAATACTGAATCAGACCGAGACAGAAGTGCAGTAAAAATCACACTTGTTTAATAATAGTAAAAGGTAAACAGAGCAAACATAGTCAAAACATAGCCAGAGTTCGGTAACTGGAACGGATAGTCAGACAAGCCAGGACGTCAGGAAGCCAGGGATCAGCGTACTTCAGAACAGGCCAGGAAATCAGGAAACTGGAGAATCTGCATAGTGGAACAGCAGGCAGGGTCAGGGACCAGAAGGGATGTCAACCAAGCAAGACTTTAACAGGTACACAGGAGAGAGTCTCTAGATATGTTGACCAAGGCAAAGGCAGAGATGATCTAAACTGAACGGCTTAAGTAACCAGCAGAACTGACAAGCAGGATATCATCACCAGGTGAGTCACTGTGGAAAGATTAGAGCTGGCAATTAACCGACAGCTGAGCGGCCTGCTCTGAGGAGGAAGGGCTGAGCCCTGACAGTACCCCCTCCTCAATGACCCCTCACCCTCAGAGGTCCACCAGGTTTCAGGGGAAGGCATATTTTGAAAGCACGGAGGAGGACAGGGGCATGTACGTCTGAGGATGACACCCAAGAGCGTTCCCCTGGACCGTATCCTTCCCAATGCGCCCACGGAACCTACGGAGTCAACTATGGACTGTACTTCATGACTGTAATGGGTTAATCCAGCGAAGAATACAGAAAGGCCCAATAAACCGAGGTGTCAACTTCAGTGAGGGAACATGGAGTCGGAGGTTGCGAGATGACAGCCAGACCCTGTCCCCAACCTGGTAGGTAGGCGCAGGCAGGCGTTTGCGGTCAGCATGGAGTTTGTACCTATCACTGGCATGTCGCACAGCCTCCTAGACTTGTACCCAAGTGGAACGAAGACCACGGAGATTCTCCTCTAACGCAGAAATGCTCTGCGGAACAAATGAGTCAGGCAACATGGATGGTTGGAAACCATAGTTTGCCATAAACAGGAACAATTTGGAAGCAGAATTCAAGACACTTTTGAGAGCAAACTCCGTCCAAGGTAAGAGGTCTGACCAGTTGTTATGATGGTCAGAAATATAGCAACGTAAAAACTGCTCTAAGGACTGGTTGGCTCATTCTGCGGCCCCATTAGACTGTGGGTGATACGCAGAGGTGAAGGAAAGCCAAATTACCAACTGTGCACAAAAGGCTCGCCAGAACCGGGACACAAACTGACTACCCCTGTCCGAGACGATCACCTTGGGTAGCCCACCAGAGCAAAAATGCTCTACCGAGCAAAAATGGAAGACAGTTCCTTAAATGTGGGCAACTTCTTAAGTGGAATACATGAGACATTTTCGAGAACCGATCAGCCACCATAAGGATAACTGTGTTGCCCTAAGAGTTAGGTAACTTCACAATGAAATCCATGGACAGGTGTGTCCAAGGCCTCTCTCCGTTGGGTATGGGTTGTAGGAGGCCCACTGGAAGGTGTTGTGGTGTCTTACTCTGAGCACACATGGAACAAGCAGCTATGAAGGCGGCTACATCAGAACGTAGACTAGGCCACCAGAATTGTTGGGAATGGCCCAAAAGACTTGATTCTTCCCTGGGTGACCAGCAGCCTTGGGAGAATGGTAAGTCTGGAGCACGGCAGTATGAAGACGCTCAGGGACAAAGCAGCAGTCACAAAGTTTTTCAGGAGGAGCATGTATCTGAGCGGCAAGAATTTTGTCACCCAAAGGAGAAGTAAGACTGGTGAGAACCGTAGCCAGAATATGATCAGAAGGAATCACTTGAACAGGAACCGATTCCAGCTTGGAAGAAAAACTGTTGTGACAATACATCAGCACTTACATTCTTAGTACCAGGTAAGAATGAGACTATGTAATTAAAACTTGACAAGAAAAGAGCCCATTGCTCCCTTCTGGGAGAGAGGCGTTTAGCCTCAGACAAGAATGTGAGATTCTTATGGTTAGTTAGAATGAGAATTTGCACAATGGTACCTTCGTGGAGATGCCTCCATTCTTTTAGGGCTAAAATGATCGCTAAAAACTCTCTGTCCCCAATCTAGTAATTGCACTACACAGGTACCAGGAGGTATGGTAGGTGAGGGAGGCAAGGGTGGGACTGAAAAGCACGGAGACAAATGTACATGAGGCTTTTTATTTTATTTTATTGGGAATGTTTAATCGCCGAAAGTAAAAATAACTATTGTTTTTTATTCAAATTTTTTTTGTTTATAGCGCAAAAAATAAAAAACACAGAGGTGATCAAATACCACCAAGAGAAAGCTCTACTTGTGGGAAAAAAGGACATACATTTTATTTGGGTACAGCACAGCATCGCATGACCGTGCAATTGTCAGTTAAAGCACAGCAGTGCCGTATTGCAATGAATGGCCTGGTCAGGAAGGGGGTGAATTCTTTTGGAGCTGAAGTGGTTAAAAGCAATTGTTTTTAAAAACATTTTGTGCATTGAGAAATGTCCCCGAGGGCAGTATCTGGGCCCCCATACCCTTTTTATGGCCAATAATTTGCACATAAGTCTCTAAAATGGAGACTGATTTTTCATGTTCGGGTCCCATTGACTTCAATAAAGTTTGCGGTTTGGGCCTGTTTGGGCGTTCTGGTTACGAACCGAACCCGGGGGGGTTGGCCTATTTCTATTTAGACCTCTGAGTGTTATAAACTTTTGTACTAGGCAGTCCACAACACCCACCATCAGATACAACAGATTAGGACATTTCCGTGATTAAGGGCAAGCCCCTCTTATACAATTGTCATCAGAAAAGGTGCCCACATTTGAAGATTTATCCTCACCTTTTGCTCGGGGACCAGAAATTTTGATTAACCCTAATTTTCTGTTTTAGTTACAATGGTCAACATTATAAATGGACAGGGAACGTCTACACAGCAAGGACATACACAACAATAAAAACCTAACAGAGGGTGTAACCATTCCCTACTTTATCCAAATCAAAAATAATGTTTGGTTATACATAGGTACAATTTTCACAATATAGCCTGATGTAACGGGAGGGCCCATGGAACACAGAATCTCTTAGAAAGTATGAGATACCCTTGCTTCAGCTCCCCATGCACCTCTTATGTCTAAATCACCCTATGTCCATTAGGGGCATAGGGTAACTGAGAAAATATATCTTGGACTACTTTAAAATGGGACAGTAATATTCATTAACCATATCTCTCAAGAAATATGAAGATGTTATCCACTGTGTGCTATGAGGTCTATGCACAGGAAGTAACTCCTAATATGGGCATTCCAGGATATAAGTAAAATAACTATTTACTGTTTGTTGATTCTGAACTCAACATGTTAATTGAAAGATGCTAATGTCTTCACCTCCAACCACCTGTCTGCCTGTTGTAATGTTAATGAATCCAGACTAACTTCTAAAGATCTTTTCATGGGGCTTGGGCTAATTTACCCTGTATTGTATGAAAGGATTCCTGTGATAATGTGTATTGAAGTTCAGGAGACAGCCAGGCTACTAAAAGGAATTAGTTAATTGGCTCATGGTAATTAGGTTTGGTCACAGGTGTCTTTTCAGAGTAATGAGCACAATGATGCACCTCCTCTTTTAACTGTGTATAAAACTTGTGGTTGTTTCAATAAAGATTGTCAGTCCTGCTTGAAACCTCAAGACAGAGCTTAGTCTTGTTATTGAGGGAGAATTATTCTTATGGGTCTTGTTCACCTGACTGGAGTGTCAGTATCTGCCTTGGTGTTCGGGAGTGAAATATCCTAAACAGCTTTAACCCCTTTCATACTTGGGGTGCCGTTACACCTCATTTACCAGAATCTAAAAAAATCAAGTGAAAGGTCTTGAGTTGTTTCTTTGTCATTTTAAATGCAATTGAAAGCAATGCATTTTTTGCATGTATATACAGCAGTTCAGCATGCTAAAAAAAGTTTATAGTCTTTGATAATCTATTTCATTAGTAACTTGTGCAAACTTGCAAATATGCAGGTAACATCTGAAATCTGTCTGGAAATCTGTCTGTATAGAACAAATGAAATCTAGATTTGCCAAAGCACAGGAAGAAAGATTGATCCCTCTATGCAAAACAATTTAATTACATAATAATATTGGGATCAATATTTTCAAATGAATCCTTGAGAAACTCATTAGCGTAGTTGGAAGCTTGATGTTTGTCAATGTTCCAAACACTTAGGCCCCTTTCACACTGGGGCTGTTTGTAGGCGCTATTGTGCTAAAAATAGCACCTGCAAACCGAGCCTAAACAGTGGCTGCTGTTTCTCCAATGTGAAAGCCCCGAGGGCTTTCACACTGGAGCGGTGCGCTAACAGGACGTGAAAAAAAGTCCTGCTAGCCGCATCTTTGGAGTGGTGAGAGGAGCGGTGTGTTTACCGCTCCTCCACCGCTCCTTCCCATTGAAATGAATGGGACACCACGGTAATACCGCCCGCAAACCGCGGCTGTAGCCAAGGTTTGCGGGTGGTATTAACCCTTTTTCGGCCCCTAGCAGGGGTTAAAACCACACCGCTAACGGCCGAATACCTCAGCAATACCGACGGTATAGAGCCGCAAAAATTAGCGGCGCTATACCGCTACCGCACCAGGGCCCCAGTGTGAAACCGCTCTTAAAGAGCTTTCTTTAGCCATATAGCTACATTTACACACATGCTCCTACTGTAAAAAGGTTATGAGAAACACAAACATCCTGGGCAATACTTAAAGCGGATTTCCACCCAAAAATGGAACTTCTGCTTTTCGGAACCCCCCCTCCGGTGTCACATTTGGCACCTTTCAGGGGGAGGGGGGTGAAGATACCTGTCTAAGACAGGTATTTGCACCCACTTCCGGGAACAGACTCGTGCGGGGGTCACGACCCTACCCGCACCCCCGCTGTCTTCTGGGAAACACACTGTTCCCAGGAGAGAGCGGGGAACCAGCGACGGTGGGCCGCGCTACTCGTGCATGCGCAGTAGGGAACCGGGCAGTGAAGCCGCAATGCTTCACTTCCAGATTCCCTGCAGCCGAGGGACGAGTGATTGCTCGACTTTGGCTGCCGACATCGCGGGCGCGCTGGACAGGTAAGTGTCCGTATTTTAAAAGTCAGCAGGTGCAGTGTTTGTAGCTGCTGGCTTTTTTTTTAAAAATCGGCGGAACCTCCGCTTTAATGAAAAAGTAGTACAGAGGGAAAAGCATAAGGAACTACTGTCCCAAAAGTTCCACTTAATTAGGCCTGCCTTTGAAATGTAGATTCACACTGTTACCTGCCACTGCTTTGCCCTTTAAAAATCTGTCAGGAACCATGAATCAGACTGAGACAGAAGTACAGTTAAATCACACTTGTTTAATAATAAAAATAAAAAGGCAAACAGAGTAAGCGTAGTAAAACAAGCCAGGGTTCCGTAACCGGAGCGGGTAGTTCATTCAAGCCAAAGTCCAAGAGCCAGGGATAAAGGTAGAGTCCAGCAAGCAGGATCTGTAGCCAGAGGGAACGTAGTCAAGCAGGTCTTCAACTGGAACGCAGGAGAAAGTCTGTAGTGATGTTAACTAGGCTTGTGCAATTAGTTTCGTAACAAATCGAAATTCGTCCAAATTTAGCAACTTTCGGAACATTCGGAAGCATTCGAATTTCCGAACAAAGCAATTACGAATAAAACCGAATCCGAAATAAATTATATCGCAAATAGCGAATGCCCGAATGTCTTCAGCATAATTCATTATGAAAAAAGTTACGAATGTACGAATCCATTCGAAGCACAATAACACTCTGCTCTGCTCTCTACTTCTCCCTCACCGTGCAGAACTCCCTCTCAAAATGGTGTACATGGGCAGAGGCTACGGCCGCATGTAAAAAACTAAAGTAAAATACGAGATTTCGAATCCATTCGAAGCACAATAACACTCTGCTCTGCTCTCTGCTTCTCCCTCACCGTGCTGAACTCCCTCTCAAAATGGTGTACAGGGGCGGAGGCTATAGCCGCATGTAAAAAACTAAAGTAAAATACGAGATTTTGAATCGTTACAAATAACCGCTATGTATTTAGAAAAGTACAAATCCATTCGAAGCACATTAGGCATAATAGGCAGCGTCGTTGTGAGAGAGACACGGAAAATTACGAATCAACGAACCCAAAAAAAGTTACGAAAGTAGGAGTTGTGTCCAGAATCAACGAAAAACAATGTACTCTACCGAAAGTACGAATTATAAATCAACTAAAAATAAGGCTTACATTAATACGAATTATTCCGATTCAACGAAAAATGTCGCTTGCGAAAATACGAATTAGTCCGAACACGAAAAATCCCGTCTAGCAAAATTACGAACGATTACGAATCAACAGGACCGAAAAGAAACGAACCGAAACGAAACAAATTTTTCTGTTGTGCACAAGAAACGAACCGAAACTAAACAAATTTTTCCGTTGTGCACAAGTCTAATGCTAACACAGGCGAAGAGCAAATGAACTGGAAGTCCTTAAGTAGGCAGCTGACGAGCGGATCATCAACAGGTGGATCACTGGAGAGATGGAAGCTGACAATTAGCTGAAAGCTGAGCTACCAGCACAGAGAAGGAAGGGCTGAACGCAGCCCTGACAATATCACAATTGGTTAATTAATTGTGTCAAAATCAACAGTATCAGATTATACTTCATATAATTGTGAACCAGCAACAATGCAATACTTGCATTTCTGTATCAATCACAATTGTAAGCTGATATTTGATGAAGCACTCCGGACAGACATATTCTGGCCATAAAGTCTAATTTTGGAATTTATAATTGTAAATTACATAACAACAACAAATGTCAAATACTCAAGGGCAAAATGAATAATTTCACTTCTAAAACATAAAATTATGATGAATAACAAACTATATCCCAAA
Organism: Rana muscosa; assembly: GCA_029206835.1. Classification (NCBI taxonomy): domain Eukaryota; kingdom Metazoa; phylum Chordata; class Amphibia; order Anura; family Ranidae; genus Rana; species Rana muscosa. The sequence continues at coordinate 705,540,829 of CM055118.1, forward strand.
CGGACTAATTAAGACTATTTTAACTGAGTCTATTAATCAACACTGTGAAAATTTAGCATTCTTATTAACTTAAAAGATTTTGGTCTTGTTGATGGATGAAAATGTTACAGATTCTTAAAAAACTTAACAGGTTACTAAATGTTATTAATAATTATATGCAGGAATTCTAGTTTATGCTTGAAGTGGGGATGGTTTCCTACTTTAATTCAAATCTTTTTATTCATGTTTTCAATATAAACAGTGAAAAACAGGTGACAATATAAATGTGAATCACTTTTACAATAAAAGGTATAATACAATGGTAGCTTCAAAGGAGATGTACCAAACTGTTGTAACAGATTAAATGTAGTCCAACAAGTGAGTCTTTAGGTATAGTAAAAAAAGACAGCAAAAGGTCACCATTAAAAAGGTTAGCTTGGTTAAGCCATAACTATGTAGACATTGTTGTAAACATTGTCACAACCTCTATAGGTTTATCTATAAAATCTGTGTTGGTATAAACTTTCCTTTGTAAGTTCTGTCCTAACTTGTACTGTCTTCCAAAAGCATATTTCGCCATATTTAAAACTTTAAGTAACTGAAAAGGAATAGACAAATAAACATCCAAACAGATAGGCAACGTCAAGTCCATGACAATTGATAGAGAATTTGAGGGAAAGTACCCCAGATAAAAAAAGTCACAGCAGGACTGTGCATCTTAATCATAGGATCATTTTATTCAAAAACGAGAAATACAAAAAACACTGGGTTAGAAAGCTCCACCAAAACCCGCACCTAGGTGAAGGTGAAGATTTAAAAAGACGATGTTGTCTTGGATGGATGGCAATCACACAAATGCACACACATGCAGAGTCACACAGTCGGTTAGTGTATCATCATAAAGCTGTCAACAAGAGGGAAAATGTCTGTTGTCATACACTAATAGGTAGTACGGTATTCTAGCCCTGTCAAGTCTGCAGCAAATAAATATTTGAATGCATCACCAGATAGGGCTGAGGATAAACAGTCACTTACAGTATATCAAATATATTCAATCATCATTTGGATAGATACAAGGTAAGGGGATTGGATGAAAAATAGCCCAGGACTCAGCTCGAGTAAATAGAGTCTCTTCAGACTTCACATCTGATAGTGTCAGTAATGATACAAATGGTAAATACTGATAAAAGTCTATAGGTATATGACACTCATATAGGCAGCAGAAAGTGGCAATGGCACTGCTAGCAAAGTATAAGACCGTTGGATCAGCTCACCTAACCTGTACATGAATGTATCCACTTCATGGATCAAACGGAGGGAAGTGCAATCCTCATGAGTGTGTAGCTCACAGGGGACCAGGATGGGATCCAGGATCGGTATCCGATTGCTTTGGTCTCTTGTTGGGATGGGAGTGATCTGTGATTGGCCACTCTAATCCACCAGGAGGGGCAACTTCAAGCCAACAGTCAAACGTGATTCAGTTCAGCATACATATAGCCACACTCTTTTCATGCCAACACAGAATCGCAGTGGTCACTCCTGCTCCCTGGTGGATTGGCAGCTTATGCTTGGAGGCACACCTGGGGCTGAAGAGTCGCTGTGTGTATTCCTTTGTGGGCTTTTTTGAAAGTGACCAATATGTTATTATACTACCTACTATGAGATCACAGTTACATGCCTTGTCTATGGCTGAGCCTTCCTGGTCCCTATGTATTCCCTGTGATCGCACAGAGCCTCCCCTCCAAATTTCTGTGGATCCACCTGGTGACTTCACTTGATGTCTCCTTGAGCCATATGAAAACGAGTGGTCCGCGTAAATCCCCTGAAGAAGCCAATGTTGGCGAAACATGTTGGGATATGACATCAAGTATTGATCACTTCCTACATGGATACCAGTGATCAACAATAATATTTGTATCATGCTTTGCCACTAGTTTTTATTCAATGTTTTATTGAACCCATAATTTTTTGCTGTTTTATGTAATAAAATGTATAGTTTTATATAAACTTTGCAAACTCCTTTGATATAGGCACCGCTATAATCCCAATCATCCTATTATTGTCCAATCCAAATGAGTGTTTATTATTTAGTCTGTACGAAAGTTACAGAGTCCACAAAGTATGTTATATGGTGGACACAGCCAGTGACAGATCACGCCGTGGCGCCTTCTGAGAGGACGTCTATGACAGATATTGTTTTTGCATTTTAGCTAAGTCCTGTTGGATAGCTATTAATAACAGTAAGTAATTGGTTGTGTATAGGTTGGAGATGGGTGTTGTTAGGGTTATTCCCATATATGGAAGGGGGGAAGATGCCCACAGGTATGGAAGTTTGGATTGAAGAAGAGCTTCATCTGCACAGGTATAGAAAGACCAAGGATGTTAGACTTGGATTTGTTTACCTCATAAAATTATACTGGATTGAATATCATTAATACCTCATGTACTGCAAGAAGGGATTATGCCGGGTCTGCCAGGGTCAAAATAATATCATCAGCAAAAAGTATAATCACATGGGGGTCTCCTTTAACAGTCATCCCTTTGATAAGGGCATGTGATCTTATCTTTTCTGCTAGGGGTTCCATAACAAGTGTAAATATCAGTGGGGAAAGTGAACACCCCAGCCTTGTACCATTAGTAATTGAAAAGCTCTTGGAGAATAAGCCGAGATGGGCGAGAAATTTTTCCCACACAAGCCGAACTATGAAGCCTTTGAGATGTAGCCCAATGGACTCTGTAAAATGCCTTCTCTGCATCCAAAGAAAGAAGCAGAGAAGGCCTTTTAGTCAACTTGGCATAATGCATTAGATTAATAATGCGCCTACTGACATCTGGGGCCTGGCATCCCGGCACAAATCCCACCTGGTCTGCTCTTACTAATGATGGAAAATGACAGAGAAGCCTATTAGCTATGAGTTTGGCGTAGATCTTTAGATCTTCGTTAAGTAATGAGATAGGTATAAAATTATGGTCATATACTGGATCTGTCAGGAATCAGATGTGATCAGAACTATGTGGACTGCAACATAGGAAACCGCAAACAGAAATAGGTGAAAGTAAGTTTATTTAAAGCGGTTGTATACTCTGTATTTGAACTTTTACCTACAGGTAAGCCTATAATAAGGCTTACCTGTAGGTAAAAAGAATATCTCCTAAACCTGTACGGTTTAGGAGATATTCCCCCTGCAATGCGCCGCTGACTTCAGCGGCGCATGCGCATCTGGGATTTTTGGCTGAAAGCCCGGCAGACGCCAGACCTTGCCGGAAAGAAGTCTCCCGCGCGCATTCGCGGGAGTGACGACAATGCGGCTCGAGCCACTCACAGCGCTGGAGCCGCGATACCCGGAAGACCCGCTGTGTAATAATGTCAGCTGCCTCGGCGTGGACCGGGTAAGACACTGATGCCTCGTTCTAAGGTAAGTATTTCATAATGAGCTAGTATGCGGTGCATACTAGCTCATTATGCCTTTTGCCTTACAGGTATAGTTAAAAAAAAATGTGTCAGCGGGTATACAACCGCTTTAATGTAATACATATAAATGTGAATACACCACCAATACAATAAGTGAACAACCAAACAACCAAACAGTGACAGTAACCAACCAGCATATGTAGCAAAAGGGGAACCAGAATCGTAGTCAAGCCAGGCCAGGATCACTAACAGGAGATCAGCATATGGAGGGCCATGAGTAGACAGACAGGGACAAGAAGGAAGCAATCAGGCTGCAGAGCAAGTATCCAGGGATGCAGGAACAGATACAACAGGTTAAGGATACAGGATACAGGAAACATGGTTCAGGTAAACAGGCTGCAGGTGAGGGCACGAGGATGATACCAGGGCAGTGTGTGTGTGCACTTGCCGGGTATTTATACTATTAAATGCTAACAAGCTCAGGTGACCCCTGATTGCAGAAGGTAAAATCTGCAACACACTGCCAGGATCCACCTGCTGGTGGACGCCAGTACTGCGGCCCAAAGATGACATAACACCAGCAGGTAGAAGCTCCCCTGACAGTTCCAAACTGCCAGGAGACACCTGCTGGAGGACCCCAGTACTGCACGCCAAATAATAGATATTACCAGCGGATGGAACCTTTCCTTACAAAATCCTTACCAGGTTTAGGCATTGTTATAATAGCTTCATCCAACATTTCAGATGGGAAGGAAGCCCTGGTCACGGCAGCATTGAACACCGACTCCATGAGTGGGGACGGTATGATTCGGACGTACTTGATCAGGGGAGTTTGTAAACTAAGGCGGTGAGAGGTAAATATGAGACACCAGAATTAGAATAAAATATTAAAAAAAAGGAGAAAATAAAAATTCTGTAACAAAATCCAGCAGAATAGAGAAAAATTTGTGATTCCTTATTGAAGTCTGAGCGTATCGAAAACTGCAAAATAAGGGGGTTCAAGAAAAACCAGTAATCAAAGGTTGCACCATATGGGCTCACCAGAGCCAAATCTAAAGTTGTGTAGTTGGCAGTTCACTGGAGCTCAGTCATTAGATTAAGCTTGTGGATCCAGAGGGTCTCGAGCAGGTGAGTGGGAGGAGCTTGATATAGACGCTTCGCTCTCCAGGATGCACCACTCCTTCAGCAGGGCGATACCCTCAGTCATAGAGGATATATTGAAGTTGGATTATCTTTGGTGATAAAGGAGTTGTGCAGGGTATCGCCAGTGCAACAATATACTGTGGTTGTGTAAAGGCTTAGTAATCAAGGCTAACTTCCTTCTTTTGCTGCATCGTATATGCTGATAAATCAACAAAGATTGAAAGTCCCTAGAGGCAATCTGGTAGTTTACTGTGTTTCTCGTAACAGTCACCAGTTTTTCCTTGATGTGGAAATAATGAATGCAGGCAATTGTGTCCTTGGTTAGATGAGCTGGAATATGTTTTGGCTTGGGTAGCCTATGTATACGATCAATTGTCAATTCTTCCAAGGGTGCATCAGGTAGTGCTTCTTTCAAGAGCTTAAAAAGATATGCTTTTAAATAGGTGGTTTGACCGATTTGGGTATCCTGTGTATTTTAACTTTGCTCCTTCTAGATCTGTCTTCCAGATCTTCCAGCTTTGACCTAATCCAGGCCAGAGCATCCTCTTGTTCATTTTGAGTGTCAACCAGCTCATTAAAGGTTGATGTGAATTCGCCCATTTTTTCTTCAATGTGAGTCACTCTGTCTTCCACATCTCTGACGTTAGATTTAAACTGCTGAGCCAGAGACACATCTAAGTGAATTGTGCTCATTAGAGACACTAACATATTTTTCAATGTGGTATACAGGACTGGCTGGTCATTAGTAGGAAATTCTAGTATGAAATCATGTAATTCTCATGCGTCATCTAGACACATGTCTGTTTCACTTACCTCATGTGCTGGCTTAGGTGATGGCTGCAGCTTGGCTTTAACTTTCACTAGGCTAGAGGAAGCCTGAGAGGATGATCCCTTACATGGGTATGAGTGATCATTGTCAGCAGACATGACATGAAGCCCAGGTGTGCCCAACCCTCTGACAGCTAAAACTGCCTACTGCTGATGCCCAGTCGCTATTAGCTCTGGTAAGCCGTTGGTGTATGGAGCAGTTCTCTTATGCGGCCATCTTCTCCAGCTGCCGGGCCACGCCCCGTTTTCTACTTTAACCACTTCAGCCCCAGAAGGTTTACCCCCCTTTATGACCAGACCATTTTTGCGATACAGCAGTTATTTTAACTGACAATTTTGCGGTCAGGAGACACAGTACACAAATAAAATGTATGTCCTCTTTTTCCCACAATTAGAGCTTTCTTTTAATGGTATTTGATCATCTCTGCAGTTTTTATTTTTTGAGCTATAAATAAAAAAAAGATCGACAATTTAAAAAATATATATTTTGTACTTTCTGCTATAAAACATATAAAAAAAATTAAAATCAAATTTCTTCTTCATTTTAGGGCAATATGTATTCTGCTACATATTTTTGGTAAAAAAGTCCCATTAAGCGTATATTGATTGGTTTTCGCAAAAGTCATAGCGTCTACAAACTATTGGATATTTTTATGGAATTTTTTTTACTCGTAATGGCGGCAATTAGCAACTTGTAGCGGGTCTGCGACATTGCGGCAGACAAATTGTGACACTTTTGACACTTTTTTGGGAACCAGATCAGTGATAAATAATATGCACTGTATAGTAACTGTACTACACTGACAGGGAAAAGGTTTAATGTCAGGGGCAATCAAAGGGTTAAATGCGCCTTTAGGGAGTGCTTCCTAACTGTGGGGGGTGCTTGTACTGTAAGAAGACAGAGATCCATGTTCCCGCTTAGCAGAAACACAAGATCTCTGTCTTCTCCTGTCACAAAACGGCAATCTGCTTTGTTTACATAGACAGATCGCTGTTCTGTCTGAGTCGGGAACAATCAGTGGGTCCCCGGTGGACGTCGGGTCCAATCACATCGGGAGCTGATAGCTGGCGGCGCGCCCCAGACCAGGAAGAGTAAAATCACGTACAGGTACGTGATTTCAGGCAGTGAGACCACCCTGCTGCAGTAAATTATGTGGGGCGGTCCAGAAGTGGTTAAAAATGAACTACATTTCCTTTCTTACTATTTTCATACTATTAATATGGTACTTTGTTGTATCTGAATAAACTTGCCAAAGGCTCCAATGCAGTTAAACAGGCACTGGAGTATCCATCTGCTATATATTTAAGATTAAATCATTTATATGACAGGGTAACCTAATTATGTTCTGCTTTGAGGGTGATAAATGAAATTATCTTTTGAACAAGCACACTTCATTGAATACTTTGCCTACCTGAACTTTTACAGTAGGGACTACATTTTTGAGCTCACTCTAAATTTTTACTTTAATTTATTTGTAATCAAGATCCGTCTGACTAACAGAATAATCCATTAAAATTTAGGTACAATTGATTTTATGTAAGCTATCAGACAGTGTAAAAGCATTTAGTATAGTGTAAGTAATTTTATTAGCTTAGAATTGTTTTTTTGTGAACTTTACTTCTGCTAAGCTTTTCCATTACAAGTTTTGTGTGACTAACAAGCTGTTAAGCAAAGGGTCTCTTTATATTGTACAAAGACGTTACAAAGAATGTAGGTGACCCCAGTAATTTATTACTAAAAAGGAATAAGATTCAGGAAAAAAACAAAACAGATTTGTTTGTTGAAAAGAACCCAGAATATAAATGAGTAGAGTAATTTCACCCAAATTGATTGATCAAAGCAAGTTACGGATTTAACCTTTTGCTTCAGAAAAAAAAAATGCATGGCTTTGTTTTCAAACATCATCCTTTCAGGGATCACCAAAGCCAACCTTAGTGTTTAGCCTAACCCTTTGTTTTTTAACAGTTACCTGGCGATCACATGACTGACAAATAAAGGTAATCAACAAAGGATTTGGGTTAACATTAACATTAGCAGGAGAATTAAAGTTAGGGTTCCTCTTGATCAATTTCAGATAAGGGAGACCGACTGTTGATTGGTAAACATATCCCTATTGTTGTCATCTTCGTAAACTACACTTGTTTCTAAAAAAATAGGACTTATGCAAAAATGAGATTGTGTAAAACAAAATAAAGCCACCGTGTTAAGATTATCAAATGTTACTGTATGAACAGCATAAAAGTATTAGCCAAATAGGCTGGGTAATCACATTTTTCAAAGATGATCTTTACTACTTTTATCCTTTTTATAATTTCTATTAATTACTGATTAAATCTGAAAACAATGCAAAACGAAAATACAGATATATAGATTCTGAAAATAAATTCATAATGCATTCAATACACTTACAAAAGAGATTCATACCCACCAAATGTGTTACAAAGGAAGACTGGTTTTTTTTCTGAAATATTAACATTACTGTCTCTTTTGCATATGTTAACAAAAGGTAATTTGTATAGAATTTCAGCCTGTGTACATTTTTGCAACCTCGCACATAAATTGTTTACATTTGATTTTCATGTATCCTATCGCCAGTGGAAGAGGACCAGGGGTAGAAGAAGTTGCAGCTTTAACCAGGCACCTATTTTTGCATGGCCCATATATACCCATAACAAAATTCCTTCTTCGGATATATAGAAAAAGATCCGAATAGTTTCAAGGTAGGATATGCACCTCATCCCGGGAGAATAATTAAGAGGCAAAGAGGACGTGAGATTATAGCGGTGCTAAATCATATCACAATGTCAATATACATACATTTTTTGTAATATTTTTATTAAAATATCAATTTAAGAAAACATATAATACATAAAAACAATTTCCTCAACATAAAACAGAGCTTTCTGGGATGCTGGTATTCCCAATTATAGTGAGAAAGTGGTCGGGTAGGATGTAGTGTCCCAATATATTTTGCCAATCATTGGCTTCCTCAGGGGAATACACTGACCACTAATTTTAGTATAACCAGCTCTATCAAAAAGATCAAAAGAAACAACAAATTAAACACAACATACATATATAATATATGGTAGATAAAGATGCATTGCCAAAGTTGCCCAAAGGAACCAAACTTACTCAGTCCCAGCAGAAGGAACCTACATGTGGAGCCCCACACGAGGATGTAAAGAAAACCAAGCCCAGGGTCATGCAGAGAGCATAGTTCAGCCGTAGGGGGCAAAAACAGAACCCAACTAGAAGGAACAAAAAACCTAATGAATATTGAGTTCCTGATATAAAATCAGTTAACAAAATTAACTAAAAAAAAGAGGGGAAGCCTGTGGCTCACAATCACTTACTCTATTGCTGGAATAATATACAAAAAAAGGGGGAGGGGGCAAGCAAGTTGTATGAAAAATCTTCCTCAGGATAATGAAATTGAGTCCATATGGCAGCAAACACTGAAAATAATAAGATATAAGGAAAATTTACTTGCACAGAATAAAAAGATGAATAAAAAATGAAAAAAATTATGAAATTATATGAAGGGACTAAGTCAGGCATCCCAATTAAAAATATAACTTAAAATAGTTTATATAATTAATAAGGAAGTAGGTAATATTAAGATATGAAAGCCCCAGGAGTGGAGTGTGTTACCTGTATCGCAGTGACATACGATCGCCTCCGTGTACCAGCTGGATGGAGGAGCTGGAAGGCTGCCCATTTAAACCCCCCGCTCGTCCGGGCGTCTGACGTCACCGAACAAGTGCAGACAAAGAAGGTGCACCAATGCACATGCGCCACTGGGAAATGCGTCTGGAGCCTACAAACCCCATGGTGCTGAGCGGCATGCATGAGCGTCGTAATGACGTCAGCAAGAGACGTCCGACGGTAATCACGCATGTCGACCGCCGGAGTGAATGGGCGGAATAATAAAGGGCAAGTAATGCCCTGAAACAGCAGAAGGGGTAGGACAAGGGTGTAAAGACGGACCAGTGGAGAAGTAAACTTGACATATGCAGGGTGACACGGGTCGGGCTTCAAAAGGAGGTGAAGCCCTCGGGTGTCTATACGGAAGAACAAAATGCTCATTGGCATGAATCCCAATGTAGGGATGGGAACAATAACACCATGTTCATATTATTCATTCTGCTAGGCTGAAGAAGGTCATCACCATCCCTCCACATATATATTGCATGTACGGAGCACAACAGTACTTCCGACATGCATGTAAGGAGATGACAACGACAATGGCTTCCAAGGGCAATAAAGGTCAAAGGCAGTGCATCTATGTAAAATGTAATTACATTGTACAAGAAAGTAATGAAATATTGCAATAAACAAAATTATATAAATCGTATACAACATTAGATAATAACATATTGAACACATAAATAATTATACACGTGCCTCAAAAAAAAAGAAAAAAAAAAGAAAAAGGAGATTGAATCTGTATACTATAACTGTCCAATATCAGCCAGGATTGATAGCAGGGGGAAAGAGAGAGAGATTATATTATGGGGGGAGGGGAAAGGGGAGGGGAGGGGGGAAGAGAAGGGAGAAGGATAAATGGAAGGGGAAGGGGAATGAAAAGTAAGGGAAGGAAGGGAGGGGGGGATTATGAAAAAGAAGGGAGGGGGGGAAGGGGAGGAGGAAATGGAAGGAGGGATGATAGGGCATGAGAAGATTCCGGCCTATAGCCCCAATTGGGGAAAACAAAGAGAGGATCCAGGAAAGTGGCAGTATATTAATAGCCAAGGATGCATCAAGTTATATGAATAGTTGAATGAATTAGAGTCACGTATTCATAAAAAAAAAAAAATAAGGAAATAATGTTTATCAAACACAACAATACATTTAAAGAAAAGTTTTGAAACTAATATATTCATTCAAGCCAGGATAACGGGTGGCATTTAATTGATGGATCCATTTGGTCTCGAGTTGCAAGAGCGTCCGGTAAATACCGCTGCCTCTTACATGTGTGGGTACATGCTCGAGAGCCATAAATTTTATCATTCCTGCCTCAAAGTTATGCTCAAGGCCCACATGCCGACTAATGGCCGTGGTCAGCAATCTTTTGTGAATAGGACCAATGTGATCTTTGATACGTTTGAGAAAGGGCCTTTTTGTCTTGCCTACATAGAAACTACCACATAGGCATTTGGCTAAATAGACAACTCCAATTGTTTGACATGTTACTCTATAACGTGTGGAGTGTGTAGAGCCATTAGGAAGAAGGACAGTTGAACCATTCAGAATAAACTGGCAGATATCACATCTATTACATGAAAAAGTTCCTGTTTGTAGCTCACTTTTGATACCCCCAGGATCAAAGTGGCTCTGAACCAGTCTGTCCCTGAGGGATGGAGCACGTCGATATGTAATATCTGGGTGCTTATTTATATATTTCATAGCAGAATTATCAGCCAACAACAGGGACCAAAACTGAGTCAAAATGTTCCTAAAATGTACATGATGTTTAGAATATTGCGTGATTTGTCGGATAGGTTGTAATGTAGTTTTGGTTTTGGTGGAAAAAACCAAATCAGTTTGATTATGTTTTGAAGCCCTGATGTAGGCCCGTTTCAAGGTTCTATGGCTATAGCCCCTTTCTTTCAGTCTATAGTAGAGGTCTTTTGCTGCTTTTTCATAGTCCTCATTGTGAGCACAATTTCTTTTTAGTCTCACATATTGATTGTATGGAATGCTTTTTAAAAGTGATTGAGGATGCCCACTAGATGCATGGAGGATTGTATTACCAGAAGATGGTTTACAGTATAAGGATGAATACAAAAGACCGTCCTCATCGATAGAGATTTTTAAATCTAAAAATTCAATCGATTGCTGGCTACAATCCATGGTAAATTTAAGATTATAGGTATTTGTGGCCAAAATAGTCATGAACTGCGCAAGCTCAGCCCTGCTGCCGGACCATAGAAGAAGGACGTTGTCGATGTACCTGTACCACGATAAAACGTGGGACAGGCACATCAACACGTCCTCTCATGAGAATAGTTCCTTCTCCAACCCCCCCAGGTACAGGTTGGCATACGATGGGGCACACTTGGTCCCCATCGCAACCCCCTGCACCTGGAGGTAGTGGGAGAGTCCAAAAAGAAAGACATTGCGAGTTAGAACAAAATTTAAAAGTTCCAAAATAAAGGTGTTATACGAATGTGCAGAGCTGCCCCTATCTCTTAGAAGGTTACCCACAACCTCAATTCTCCTAGTGTGGGGAATTGCATTATACAGGCTTTCTATATCAATGGCAACTAGCCATGTGCCCGGGGGGACACACATACCTTCAATTGTTTGTAATAAATCTATAGTGTCCTTGATATATGAATTCAAGGAGGTTACATGAGGGTGAAGGTATCGGTCAATCAGAGCACTGGTATTTTCTGTAAGGCTCTGACAACCCGACACTATGAGTCGACCAGGCGGATTCAACATGGATTTATGTAGCTTGGGAAGAGCATACATGGTTGGTATTTTGGTTCTTTAGTATTTAAATAGTTCCATGTGTCCTTATCGATGAGTCCATTTTGAAAAGCCTTAGTAATCAAAGAATAGTATTCCAAATTAAAATTATTAATTACAGTTTTCGATATAGGACGATACCATTCTTTATTTTTGAGAAATTTGAAACAGATACTCTCATAGTCATCCGTATTCATAACGAATGTAGTAGTATCACACCCGGAGCAGAAGCAAATTTAGAACAATCAATTGGTCTGAGCCCAACTACTGGCTCAGACTACCCTTAAATTTACACAAAGCGCCCCCAAATATTGGGGGGGGGGGCGCTACACACACACATATATATATATATATACATATATATATATATATATATATTGTGACAGCAGGAAGGTAAAGTCACCTGGTTGCATCCAGGGGGGTAGATATATTTCGCCCAGATTCAGGCTTTACGCCGATTTGTACAACTAGGTGGAGAGTTGTATAAGGCTAGTGTGCTCATGGATGACTCATACCTCTAGGGAGAGGGCTGGGCGTCGTGCAGACAGGGAGTTGATGAGACCAGCTGAACCTTGTCAGCTCATTTAGGCCTCTATAAGAAAGCCCAGCTTCATTAGATGTTAGCTCATGCCTGGAACCAGACCTGTGTGGACTGTCTAGGGAGAGTGAACCCCTGTGCGGTGAGAGAAAGCCTGTGTGGCTATATTTTGCTTGGACATTTAAAACCAGGGACTTAGGGACTAGGACAGCACTAGGCTGATCCCAGTTGTTAGTTAGGAAACCTGTATGTTTAGTCAGAGGTCAAGTTGACCAGGATTTATTTTGTTTATGTTTTTTTTGCCTTGCTGTGTTTTTGTCACTGTAAATAGAAAATAAACCGCACCTTTTTGATTTTGAAAACCACAACCTCCGTCTGCTGGGCCTGTTTTTGGGTGGGGAGCCCATCCCGGGGGTCACACATACCCGCTGCCGAGCTAACCCCCTCACAGTTGGTGGAGAATGCAGGTAGTTTTTTTTTAAGCCAGCATGGAGGAGATACTGAAACAGCTGGCTCTAGCAAATGCCAATCAACAGCAGACAAATGCAGGTTTGCAAAGGAGCCTTGCAGCCCAGCAGCAAGCTCATCAACAGAGCCTTGCAACTTTACAACAGAGTCTGGAGGCTCAGCAACAAGCCCAACAGCAATCTGAGGCCCGCTTCATAGACCTGTTGCAGAAGCAAGAGCAGAGACTACAACAACAGATGGAAGCAGTAATGCAGCAACGTCCGCAGACCAGTGAGGAAAGCCGTCCCACTAATACCGCGTCCTTTGGGGTGAGTCGTTTATTGACAAAAATGACTGGAGAGGATGATCCAGAGGTATTTTTGACCACATTTGAAAGGACCGCTGAAAGAGAAAAGTGGCCTGAGGAGCAGTGGGCTGGACTAGTGGCTCCTCTGTTAACTGGTGAATCGCAGAAAGCTTACTATGACCTAGAGCCTAACCAAGCAAAAGACTATGTGATGCTAAAAGCTGAAATATTGGCAAGGCTGGGTGTCACCCTGGCTGTCCGGGCTCAGCGTGTGCATAACTGGACTTTCCAGCTTGGAAAACCCCCCAGGTCTCAAATGTATGATCTCATTCACCTGAGCAGAAAGTGGCTACAGCCAGAGACTTTGTCCGCACCAAAGATTGTGGAACGTGTTGTAATGGATCGGTTTTTGAGAGCTCTTCCTACTGCCATCCAAAAGTGGGTAAGCCATGGAGACCCAGAGACGGCCGATGGTCTTGTGGATCGTGTGGAGAAATACTTGGCTACAGAGAACCTGACGGCCTCTTCCAGAGACACTCGGACTTTCCACCCTAAGACCAGACCATCCCCAGGGGCGGATAAGAGGATTCCAAGGGGTGAGGGTGGAGAGAGTGAGAGGGTGGGAGCTCTACCCCAAGTTTGGCGAGAACAGCCTGGGAAATCAGCGGCTCAAGAGGCCGCAAGAAGGATCGTTTGCTACCGCTGCCGGCAAGCGGGACATATTGCAGCAAATTGCCCGGTTGTGGAGGAACCCATGCAGTGTGACTTTCTGACGGGCAGACGTCAGTCGCTGTGTGCGACAGTCGCATGCACTGCCATTCGGGGAACTGAGAAACATTTATGCAAAATGTGTATTAATGGTAGAAATGTTGTGGTATTGCTGGATTCAGGTAGCCTTGTGACCCTGATAAAGGCTGAGTTAGTTAAAACAGAGGTCTCTGGGAATAGCAAGGTAGCCGTTATTTGTGTGCATGGGGACACCCGAGAGTATCCAGTGACTACAGTGTGTTTCGAGACCCCCAAAGGTACCCTCTCTCATCCAGTGGGCTTAGTATCTCAGTTACCGCATGACGCCATTGTGGGAAGGGATTTTCCGAAGTTCTGGGAACTGTGGGATGATCCTGAGCCCCCCACTGGTGCCCCTATGTACCAGGAATGTGATAGCCAGAACTCCCCTGAGAGTGGTGAGGACTCTCCGGAATTTCCCTTGTCAGTATTGGCAGGGGAGACTCAAGAAACTGGAGAGGAGCCCACCTCCTCAGACGAAAACCTACCGTCTGTGGAGTTTTCTGATCTTGAGGTTCACAGGGAAAACTTTGCCACAGAACAGTTGAAAGACCCCGCCCTAATAAAGGCACGGGAAAACGTAGTGAAAATAGATGGCGAGTTAGTGAACCCAGATAATACCGGCACTTACCCATACTTCAGCGTAGAGAAGGACCTACTGTATCGGGTGGCAAAAAGGGCAGAAGAAACCGTTGAGCAGCTTGTGGTGCCCAAACCTTACAGGAAGTTGGTGTTGGAGTTGGCCCATGGGCACATTCTTGGAGGTCATCTGGGGACAGAGAAAACCCGAGAGAGGGTATTACAGAGATTCTATTGGCCTGGGGTGATGAAGGACATAGAAAATTATTGTTCCTCCTGCCCTGTGTGTCAGAGGTCGGCCCCGATGCCACATTTCCGTAGCCCGCTGGTCCCTCTACCCATCATTGAGGTCCCGTTTGAGAGAATCGCAATGGATTTGGTAGGTCCTATAATCAAGTCCGCTAGGGGGCACCAGTACATATTGGTTATAATGGACTATGCCACCCGTTATCCAGAAGCGATCCCTCTCAGAAATACCTCGGCCAAAACCATAGCCAAAGAGCTATCTCTTGTTTTTAGCCGGGTGGGTATTTGTAAAGAACTGCTTACGGACCAAGGTACACCCTTTATGTCCCGGGTTATGAAAGAGCTGTGTAAATTGTTCAAAGTGACGCAATTGCGTACATCTGTGTATCACCCCCAAACCGATGGGCTGGTTGAAAGATTCAACAAAACCCTAAAACAAATGTTGAAGAAAGTGGTGGATAGAGATGGAAGGGATTGGGACTGTCTACTTCCTTATTTGATGTTTGCTATTAGGGAGGTGCCCCAATCCTCTACGGGATTCTCCCCCTTTGAGTTACTGTATGGGAGACACCCAAGAGGGCTGTTGGATATTGCCAAGGAAACTTGGGAAAGTGAGAGTTCTCCCCACAGGAGTGTGATTGAGCATGTTGCCCTGATGCAAGATCGAATTGCACAGGTAATGCCCATCGTGAAGGAACATTTGGCCCAAGCGCAGTTGGCACAGCAGAGAGTGTACAACCGTGGAGCCAAGACCCGTACCTTTTCCCCGGGGGATAGGATATTGGTACTTGTCCCTACGGTTGAAAGTAAATTCCTTGCCAAATGGCAAGGCCCCTACGAGATAATGGAAAAAGTGAGCGAAGTGAATTACAAGGTCAGACAACCAGGAAGGCGAAAGCCCGAACAGATCTATCACGTTAATCTGTTGAAAGCCTGGAGGGATAGAGAGTCCCTAGTCGCAGACACTTGGTCACCAGCTCAAACTGGTTGCGTGATTCCTGAGGTTGGAATCGCAGCCACCTTGTCACAACCCCAACAACAGGAGGTTAAGGAGTTTGTGCTTCGCAACAAGGAGGTATTCTCTGAGCTGCCGGGACAAACATCTGGGGTAGAGCATGACATTATTACCCCGCCCGGTGAAAGGGTGAAGTTAAAACCCTATCGGATCCCAGAGGCCCGACGGGAGGCAATACGGGAGGAAGTACAGAAAATGCTGAACTTAGGGGTGATAGAGGAGTCCCAAAGTGATTGGTCTAGTCCCATCGTGTTGGTGCCTAAACCGGATGGGAGCTGGCGATTTTGTAACGATTTTCGTCAGTTGAACAAAGTTACAAAATTTGACACCTACCCCATGCCACGTATAGATGAGTTGATCGACCGGCTGGGAACAGCCCGATACATGACGACTCTTGACCTCACAAAAGGGTATTGGCAAATCCCCCTGGCCAAGTCGGCCAAAGAGAAAACCGCATTTGTAACCCCAGACGGGGCGTTCCAATATAAAAGAATGCCGTTCGGGTTACAGAATGCGCCGGCCACATTCCAGCGGAAAATGGACCAGATGCTGAGGCCCCATCGGAAGTATGCTGCGGCTTACCTGGATGACATAATTGTCCATAGCACAGATTGGGCCTCACATCTGCCAAAAGTGCAAGCAGTCCTGGACTCTGTTCGGGAAGCAGGGTTTACGGCTAACCCCAAGAAGTGTACCATTGGGCAGGAGGAGGCCAAATATCTTGGGTACACCATTGGGAGGGGAGTAATAAAACCCCAACTCAACAAAGTCGAGGCCATCCAGAGTTGGCCACGTCCCAACAGCAAGAAGCAGGTACGAGCCTTTCTGGGAATCGCTGGGTATTATCGGCGATTCATTCCCCACTTTGCTTCTAAGGCTGTGCCCCTAACCAACCTGACGAAGGGGAAAGGGTCGGTCATGATTAAATGGACCCCCGAGGCTGAGGCAGCATTCCAATTCTTGAAACAAGCCTTATGTAGCCAGCCAGTGTTGTACTCACCCGACTTCTCTAGAGACTTTGTCGTACAAAGTGATGCGTCAGATGTGGGGTTAGGAGCAGTATTGTCCCAGGTCTGGAACGGGGAAGAGCACCCAGTCATTTACCTCAGCAGGAAGTTGAAGTCCCATGAGGTAAATTACGCCACCGTTGAAAAGGAGTGTTTAGCGGTGAAGTGGGCTCTAGATTCCCTTCGGTACTACCTGCTAGGTAGGCACTTTGACATGGTTACGGATCACGCTCCGTTAAAGTGGATGGCTCAAAACAAGGAAACAAATAGAAGAGTGAATAGGTGGTTCCTGGCCCTCCAGGAATTCAACTTCACAGTAAAGCATCGCCCTGGCGTTCAAATGGGGAATGTGGATGCTTTGTCTCGAGTACATGAATGCCTGATTGCTGGTGTTCCAACCCCGAGGTTAAAACAAGAGGGGGGGGTATGTGACAGCAGGAAGGTAAAGTCACCTGGTTGCATCCAGGGGGGTAGATATATTTCGCCCAGATTCAGGCTTTACGCCGATTTGTACAACTAGGTGGAGAGTTGTATAAGGCTAGTGTGCTCATGGATGACTCATACCTCTAGGGAGAGGGCTGGGCGTCGTGCAGACAGGGAGTTGATGAGACCAGCTGAACCTTGTCAGCTCATTTAGGCCTCTATAAGAAAGCCCAGCTTCATTAGATGTTAGCTCATGCCTGGAACCAGACCTGTGTGGACTGTCTAGGGAGAGTGAACCCCTGTGCGGTGAGAGAAAGCCTGTGTGGCTATATTTTGCTTGGACATTTAAAACCAGGGACTTAGGGACTAGGACAGCACTAGGCTGATCCCAGTTGTTAGTTAGGAAACCTGTATGTTTAGTCAGAGGTCAAGTTGACCAGGATTTATTTTGTTTATGTTTTTTTTGCCTTGCTGTGTTTTTGTCACTGTAAATAGAAAATAAACCGCACCTTTTTGATTTTGAAAACCACAACCTCCGTCTGCTGGGCCTGTTTTTGGGTGGGGAGCCCATCCCGGGGGTCACACATACCCGCTGCCGAGCTAACCCCCTCACAATATATATATATATTGTGACAGCAGGAAGGTAAAGTCACCTGGTTGCATCCAGGGGGGTAGATATATTTCGCCCAGATTCAGGCTTTACGCCGATTTATACAGCTAGGTGGAGAGTTGTATAAGCCCAGCTGAGACTAGTGGGCTCATTGATGACTCATACCTCTAGGGAGAGGGCTGGGCGTCGTGCAGACAGGGAGTTGATGAGTCCAGCTGAACCTTGTCAGCTCATTTAGGCCTCTATAAGAAAGCCCAGCTTCATTAGATGTAGGCTCATGCCTGGAAGCAGACCTGTGTGGACTGTCTAGGGAGAGTGAACCCCTGTGCGGTGAGAGAAAGCCTGTGTGGCTATATTTTGCTTGGACATTTAAAACCAGGGACTAGGACAGCACTAGGCTGATCCCAGTCGTTAGTTAGGAAACCTGTAAGTTTAGTCAGAGGTCAAGTTGACCAGGATTTATTTTGTGTTTGTTTTTTTTGCCTTGCTGTGTTTTTGTCACTGTAAATAGAAAATAAACCGCACCTTTTTTGATTTTGAAAACCACAACCTCCGTCTGCTGGGCCTGTTTTTGGGTGGGGAGCCCATCCCGGGGGTCACACATACCCGCTGCCGAGCTAGCCCCCTCACAGTTGGTGGAGAATGCAGGCAGTTTTTTTTTAAGCCAGCATGGAGGAGATACTGAAACAGCTGGCTCTAGCAAATGCCAATCAACAGCAGACAAATGCAGGTTTGCAAAGGAGCCTTGCAGCCCAGCAGCAAGCTCATCAACAGAGCCTTGCAACTTTACAACAGAGTCTGGAGGCTCAGCAACAAGCCCAACAGCAATCTGAGGCCCGCTTCATAGACCTGTTGCAGAAGCAAGAGCAGAGACTACAACAACAGATGGAAGCAGTAATGCAGCAACGTCCGCAGACCGGTGAGGAAAGCCGTCCCACTAATACCGCGTCCTTTGGGGTGAGTCGTTTATTGACAAAAATGACTGGAGAGGATGATCCAGAGGTATTTTTGACCACATTTGAAAGGACCGCTGAAAGAGAAAAGTGGCCTGAGGAGCAGTGGGCTGGACTGGTGGCTCCTCTGTTAACGGGTGAATCGCAGAAAGCTTACTATGACCTAGAGCCTGACCAAGCAAAAGACTATGTGATGCTAAAAGCTGAAATATTGGCAAGGCTGGGTGTCACCCTGGCTGTCCGGGCTCAGCGTGTGCATAACTGGACTTTCCAGCTTGGAAAACCCCCCAGGTCTCAAATGTATGATCTCATTCACCTGAGCAGAAAGTGGCTACAGCCAGAGACTTTGTCCGCACCAAAGATTGTGGAACGTGTTGTAATGGATCGGTTTTTGAGAGCTCTTCCTACTGCCATCCAAAAGTGGGTAAGCCATGGAGACCCAGAGACGGCCGATGGTCTTGTGGATCGTGTGGAGAAATACTTGGCTACAGAGAACCTGACGGCCTCTTCCAGAGACACTCGGACTTTCCACCCTAAGACCAGACCATCCCCAGGGGCGGATAAGATGATTCCAAGGGGTAAGGGTGGAGAGAGTGAGAGGGTGGGAGCTCTACCCCAAGTTTGGCGAGAACAGCCTGGGAAATCAGCGGCTCAAGAGGCGGCAAGAAGGATCATTTGCTACCGCTGCCGGCAAGCGGGACATATTGCAGCAAATTGCCCGGTTTTGGAGGAACCCATGCAGTGTGACTTTCTGACGGGCAGACGTCAGTCGCTGTGTGCGACAGTCGCATGCACTGCCATTCGGGGAACTGAGAAACATTTATGCAAAATGTGTATTAATGGTAGAAATGTTGTGGTATTGCTGGATTCAGGTAGCCTTGTGACCCTGATAAAGGCTGAGTTAGTTAAAACAGAGGTCTCTGGGAATAGCAAGGTAGCCGTTATTTGTGTGCATGGGGACACCCGAGAGTATCCAGTGACTACAGTGTGTTTCGAGACCCCCAAAGGTACCCTTTCTCATCCAGTGGGCTTAGTGTCTCAGTTACCGCATGACGCCATTGTGGGAAGGGATTTTCCGAAGTTCTGGGAACTGTGGGATGATCATGAGCCCCCCACTGGTGCCCCTATGTACCAGGAATATGATAGCCAGAACTCCTCTGAGAGTGGTGAGGACTCTCCCGAATTTCCCTTGTCAGTATTGGCAGGGGAGACTCAAGAAACTGGAGAGGAGCCCACCTCCTCAGACGAAAACCTACCGTCTGTGGAGTTTTCTGATCTTGAGGTTCACAGGGAAAACTTTGCCACAGAACAGTTGAAAGACCCCGCCCTAATAAAGGCACGGGAAAACGTAGTGAAAATAGATGGCGAGTTAGTGAACCCAGATAATACCTGCACTTACCCATACTTCAGCGTAGAGAAGGACCTACTGTATCGGGTGGCAAAAAAGGCAGAAGAAACCGTTGAGCAGCTGGTGGTGCCCAAACCTTACAGGAAGTTGGTGTTGGAGTTGGCCCATGGGCACATTCTTGGAGGTCATCTGGGGACAGAGAAAACCCGAGAGAGGGTATTACAGAGATTCTATTGGCCTGGGGTGATGAAGGACATAGAAAATTATTGTTCCTCCTGCCCTGTGTGTCAGAGGTCGGCCCCGATGCCACACTTCCGTAGCCCGCTGGTCCCTCTACCCATCATTGAGGTCCCGTTTGAGAGAATCGCAATGGATTTGGTAGGTCCTATAATCAAGTCCGCTAGGGGGCACCAGTACATATTGGTTATAATGGACTATGCCACCCGTTATCCAGAAGCGATCCCTCTCAGAAATACCTCGGCCAAAACCATAGCCAAAGAGCTATCTCTTGTTTTTAGCCGGGTGGGTATTTGTAAAGAACTGCTTACGGACCAAGGTACACCCTTTATGTCCCGGGTTATGAAGGAGCTGTGTAAATTGTTCAAAGTGACGCAATTACGTACATCTGTGTATCACCCCCAAACCGATGGGCTGGTTGAAAGATTCAACAAAACCCTAAAACAAATGTTGAAGAAAGTGGTGGATAGGGATGGAAAGGATTGGGACTGTCTACTTCCTTATTTGATGTTTGCTATTAGGGAGGTGCCCCAATCCTCTACGGGATTCTCCCCCTTTGAGTTACTGTATGGGAGACACCCAAGAGGGCTGTTGGATATTGCCAAGGAAACTTGGGAAAGTGAGAGTTCTCCCCACAGGAGTGTGATTGAGCATGTCGCCCTGATGCAAGATCGAATTGCACAGGTAATGCCCATCGTGAAGGAACATTTGGCCCAAGCGCAGTTGGCACAGCAGAGAGTGTACAACCGTGGAGCCAAGACCCGTACCTTTTCCCCGGGGGATAGGATATTGGTACTTGTCCCTACGGTTGAAAGTAAATTCCTTGCCAAATGGCAAGGCCCCTACGAGATAATGGAAAAAGTGAGCGAAGTGAATTACAAGGTCAGACAACCAGGAAGGCGAAAGCCCGAACAGGTCTATCACGTTAATCTGTTGAAAGCCTGGAGGGATAGAGAGTCCCTAGTCGCAGACACTTGGTCACCAGCTCAAACTGGTTGCGTGATTCCTGAGGTTGGAATCGCAGCCACCTTGTCACAACCCCAACAACAGGAGGTTAAGGAGTTTGTGCTTCGCAACAAGGAGGTATTCTCTGAGCTGCCGGGACAAACATCTGGGGTAGAGCATGACATTATTACCCCGCCCGGTGAAAGGGTGAAGTTAAAACCCTATCGGATCCCAGAGGCCCGACGGGAGGCAATACGGGAGGAAGTACAGAAAATGCTGAACTTAGGGGTGATAGAGGAGTCCCAAAGTGATTGGTCTAGTCCCATTGTGTTGGTGCCTAAACCGGATGGGAGCTGGCGATTTTGTAACGATTTTCGTCAGTTGAACAAAGTTACAAAATTTGACACCTACCCCATGCCACGTATAGATGAGTTGATCGACCGGCTGGGAACAGCCCGATACATGACGACTCTTGACCTCACAAAAGGGTATTGGCAAATCCCCCTGGCCAAGTCAGCCAAAGAGAAAACCGCATTTGTAACCCCAGACGGGGCGTTCCAATATAAAAGAATGCCGTTCGGGTTACAGAATGCGCCGGCCACATTCCAGCGGAAAATGGACCAGATGCTGAGGCCCCATCGGAAGTATGCTGCGGCTTACCTGGATGACGTAATTGTCCATAGCACAGATTGGGCCTCACATCTGCCAAAAGTGCAAGCAGTCCTGGACTCTGTTCGGGAAGCAGGGTTTACGGCTAACCCCAAGAAGTGTACCATTGGGCAGGAGGAGGCCAAATATCTTGGGTACACCATTGGGAGGGGAGTAATAAAACCCCAACTCAACAAAGTCGAGGCCATCCAGAGTTGGCCACGTCCCAACAGCAAGAAGCAGGTACGAGCCTTTCTGGGAATCGCTGGGTATTATCGGCGATTCATTCCCCACTTTGCTTCTAAGGCTGTGCCCCTAACCAACCTGACGAAGGGGAAAGGGTCGGTCATGATTAAATGGACCCCCGAGGCTGAGGCAGCATTCCAATTCTTGAAACAAGCCTTATGTAGCCAGCCAGTGTTGTACTCACCCGACTTCTCTAAAGACTTTGTCGTACAAAGTGATGCGTCAGATGTGGGGTTAGGAGCAGTATTGTCCCAGGTCTGGAACGGGGAAGAGCACCCAGTCATTTACCTCAGCAGGAAGTTGAAGTCCCATGAGGTAAATTACGCCACCGTTGAAAAGGAGTGTTTAGCGGTGAAGTGGGCTCTAGATTCCCTTCGGTACTACCTGCTAGGTAGGCACTTTGACATGGTTACGGATCACGCTCCGTTAAAGTGGATGGCTCAAAACAAGGAAACAAATAGAAGAGTGAATAGGTGGTTCCTGGCCCTCCAGGAATTCAACTTCACAGTAAAGCATCGCCCTGGCGTTCAAATGGGGAATGTGGATGCTTTGTCTCGAGTACATGAATGCCTGATTGCTGGTGTTCCAACCCCGAGGTTAAAACAAGAGGGGGGGGTATGTGACAGCAGGAAGGTAAAGTCACCTGGTTGCATCCAGGGGGGTAGATATATTTCGCCCAGATTCAGGCTTTACGCCGATTTATACAGCTAGGTGGAGAGTTGTATAAGCCCAGCTGAGACTAGTGGGCTCATTGATGACTCATACCTCTAGGGAGAGGGCTGGGCGTCGTGCAGACAGGGAGTTGATGAGTCCAGCTGAACCTTGTCAGCTCATTTAGGCCTCTATAAGAAAGCCCAGCTTCATTAGATGTAGGCTCATGCCTGGAAGCAGACCTGTGTGGACTGTCTAGGGAGAGTGAACCCCTGTGCGGTGAGAGAAAGCCTGTGTGGCTATATTTTGCTTGGACATTTAAAACCAGGGACTAGGACAGCACTAGGCTGATCCCAGTCGTTAGTTAGGAAACCTGTAAGTTTAGTCAGAGGTCAAGTTGACCAGGATTTATTTTGTGTTTGTTTTTTTTGCCTTGCTGTGTTTTTGTCACTGTAAATAGAAAATAAACCGCACCTTTTTTGATTTTGAAAACCACAACCTCCGTCTGCTGGGCCTGTTTTTGGGTGGGGAGCCCATCCCGGGGGTCACACATACCCGCTGCCGAGCTAGCCCCCTCACAATATATACAGTATATCTCAAAAATTCATTGTCCCAGTATGGTACACTCCTTTGTACTAATTGCTTTTACATTACAAACTTACTATATGAACTTACAGTGCCCTGAAAAATTATTTATACCCCTTGATATTTTCCACATTTTGTCATATGACAACCAAAAACGTAAATGTATTTTATTGGGATTTTATGTGATAGACCGACACAAAGTGGCACATAGTTGTGAAGTAGAAGGAAAGTGATACATGGTTTTCAAACTTTTTTACAAATAAATATTCTAAAAGTGTGGCGTGCATTTGTATTCAGCCCCCCTTCAGAAGTCACTTAATTAGTAACTTCCACCTGTGTGTAGTTTAATCTCAGTATAAATACAGCTGTTTTGTGAAGCCCTCAGAGGTTTGTTAGAGAGCCTTAGTGAGCAAACAGTATCATAAAAGGCCAAGGAACACACTAGACAGGTCAGGGATAAAAGGTGTGGAGAAGTTTAATTAAAGCAGGGTTAGGTTATAAAAAAATATCTCAAGCTTTGAACATCTTACGGAGCACTGTTCAATCCATCATCTGGAAATGGAAAGAGTATGGCACAACTGCAAACCTACCAAGACATCCAAAACTGACAGGCTGGGCAAGGAGAGCATTAAAGTGGTACTAAAGCTTAGATTTTTTTTTAAATAACAAACATATCATACTTAGCTCCACTGTGCAGTTCGTTTTGCACAGAGTGGCCCTAATCGTCCTCTTCTGGGGTCCCACGGCGGCTCTCACTTCTCCTCCCCACAAGAGCTAACCCCCTCTGGGAAGCTCTCTCCCGAGGGGGTTACCTTGCGGGCGTGCTCCCGTGCCATACAATCGGCGTCCATAGCCACCGATTGTATGACATGGCCCCGCCCCCCCCGTCGGCCGCGTCATTGGATTTGATTGACAGCAGCGGGATCCAATGGCTGCACTGCTATCAATCTATCCAATGAAGAGCCGATCAGGCATGGGGAGAACGAAACAGGATCGCGCCCTGGGAAATTCGGGGCCTAGGTAAGTAAAACGGGGGCTCGGGGGGTGGGCATTGACTGCAATGTGTTTTTTCAACCTAATGCATAGGATATATTAAGGTGAAAAAACACAAAAGTTCACAACCCCTTTAATTAGAGAAGCAGCCAAGAGGCCCATGGTAACTCTGGAGAAGCTGCAGAGATCCACAGCTCAGGTGGGAGAATCTGTCCACAGGACAACTATCAGTCTTGCAAATCTGGCCTTTATGGAAGAGTGGCAAGAATAAAGCCATTGTTGAAAGAAGTCCCGTTTCTAGTTAGCGAGAAGCCATGTGGAGGACACGGCAAACAAAAAGGTGCTCTGGTCAGATGAGGCCAAAATTTAACTTTTTGGCCTAAAAGAAAAATGCTATGTGTGGCAGAAAACTAACATTGCACATCACCATGAACACACCATCCCCACCATGAAACAAGGTACTGTAGTGGCAGCATCCTGTCTTTAAAAGACTTGAGACTGGGGCGGAGGTTCACCTTCCAGCATGACAACAACCCTAAGCATACAGCCAGAGCTACAAGGGAATTGTTTAGATCAAAGCATATTCATGTGTTAGAATGGCCCAGCCAAAACGCAGACCTAAATCCAATTGAGAATCTGTGGAAAGACTTGAAAATTGCTGTTCACAGATGCTATTTTGCAAAGAGAAATGGGCAAAAATGTCACTCTCTAGATGCGCAAAGCAGGTAGAGACATACCCCAAAAGACTTGCAGCTGTAACTGCAGCGAAAGGTGGTTCTACAAAGTATTGACTCGGGGGGCTGAATACAAATGCACGCCATACTTTTCCGATATTTATTTTAAAAGAATTTGAAAACCATTTATCATTTTCCTTCCACATTACAATTATGTGCCACTTTGTGTTGGTCTATCGCATAAAATCCCAATAAATACATTTACTTTTTTGGTTGTAACATGACAAAATGTTGAAAATGTCAAGAGGTTTGAATACTTTTTCAAGGCACTGTATATAACATCTGTATTCCTGTATTCCACAATGCATGGGGCAGTGCATGAATGTTCAACCATATATCACACACTGCATTGCCTTGGATTAACCAATCCCTGGCACATACATTTTTGGACCCCTTTATGAGTGAGGAGATCCTTCGAAATAATTAAATCTCTGCCTTTGGGCAAGAGCCCAGGCCCTAGATAGCTTTACTAATTATTTTTTAAACAATTTAAGGAAACTTGAGTCCCCATCTTGAATAAAATCTTTAATGCTATCTTGGACTCCTGAAATTTCCTGTGTCAATCACAAAAAGCTAATCACTAAAGAACCACAAGGCCCAACATAATGTTCCAGTTACAACACCATTAAAATTATTTCCCTGATTTTGCACACATTTTGCAATCCCCATTTGTCATTTGTATGTTGTCATTAGATGCTGAAATTATGTTTTACCACCTTGACTTTTTTTCAAATTAGATTACCTGTGGCTTTTGTCTATACATTGGCTTCATAATGGAATGCTAATAGCAATTAGGCTGCATTCACATCTGTACATTTCCAAATGTGCAGCAACCCGCACAGAAACTGCACTACAAACCCACATCATGCTTGTGTCACCATAATGGCATGCTAATTTAAATTTTGGTATCAATAACAATTAGGCTGCATTTGCATCTGCGCATTTCTGGATGCATGGCAACCATAATGGCAATGCAAGCACGATGCACATTTGCAGCTAATTTCTGAAACGTGTGGCAAAGCGCACACTTTCTATGCAGGTTGTTGCATGTTGTTAATGACACCCCAATCGCGGTTGGCATGCCTTTATGGGGATGTAAGCACAACGTGCTTTGAAAGTGCATTTTCCCAACTCATGGCAAAGTGCACATTTTCTGTACGGAACGTTGCATGGTTGGAAATGCGCAGATGTGAATGCATAACCATGCAAAATAATGCGCCTTTGCAGCACTTTCCAAAATGCATGGCAAAGCGAATGTTTTCTATGTGGGTTGCTATGTGTTCAGAAACACACAGATGCAAATGCAGCCCAATTCCTAATGACACCCCAATCAATGTAAGCAGATGGGTGTTTTGTTGGATGACAAAATGCACCAAAACTCACATTTTGTGGGGTGTTTATCAGGCATAGGGCAACCCATTCAAGTGAATAGGCTGCCATATGCGCAACACACATTTACACATAGATAACTTGCAAAGAAAGCGAGTGAAAACTCATATTTTAACTATGTTCAGGTGTGAATTCAATATGCTTGGGAAATACATTTTTAGGCAGCAAGGATGACCTGGGGGGAAAGGTGAGCATAAAAAAAAACACTTATCTTAGCAAAGCTGCATAGGAATCACTTCTTATCTAATACTGATGTGACTTCTGTGAGTTAACATAGAAGTCTCTGGGGCTGAAATCACACTGGAGTCGCACCAAAGTAGTGCAGGAACCGTCTCCAAAATTGTACCCTGATGAGTTGCATTGTTTAGGACAGGCACCATTGAAAACAATGTGATTTACCTTGTCATGTGATTCTGTGCCACTCAAGTCACATCAGAAGTTGCACTAGTTTGTACTGGTTGCTCATCTTTAGAGCAAGTTCCAAGATTCACCCCTGGTTCCCTCAACAGAAAAATTATAAAGATAAGTTCTCTTAAAGAGTCATATAGCTTTGATATAATGGAACAAACAGTTCATACTATTTGGCACACCTATGGCTCGCAAAGTTGTACTCCTAATCACTACTCTCAGTGGCCCTTGAAAAATATGCTCTTACTGGCCGAACAAGATAATTATGTCTCACTAAAAAAGGTGCAGTGTCACTTTAAGGTGCTATTCAAGTAAATGTAGATATGACAACAAGTTTATTATTAATAAAATTAGTGCCAAAATATGAAGATAATTGAGAATAAAAACAATCAAACCACAGATAGGATGTGTCTAGGCTTGTTGTGTCATTTTGGTTTCTGCATACTGCGATTTTCCTATGTGAGTGGATTACTTTTTTATGATTTTAACATTTGCTGCATTATGAGTTAGCCCCTTTTTCCTGTCTTTACCAAAAGTTGCAGGCTTTCCATCTATCTGGAGCCATATCAAACTGAATTGCCGTTGGGGATGGGGATATTATGGCTGTATCACAGCAACGCTCAATTGATCTGTTTATTGAGATCTCCCCTCTTGGTAAGAAGTGTTTGAGCACTGGTGTCATTCCCTTGGAGGACACTTATCTTTTGGGTTGATTCACAGTTGGATATTGTCAACTTTGGGACTTTTTGTACGTATATGGGCTTTTTATTGATCTTTGATTGTTTTTACTCTTAATTTCATTATATTTTTGTACTAATTTATTAATAATGCATCGCTGTTGTATCTACATTGTATGACTAGCACCTTAAAGTGACATTGCACCTATTTAGTGATAAGATTTTTTAAATTGTCTAATATTCAGATCTGCCAATGTTGCTGTTGCCACATATCTTTAAATTGTACACTAAGTGCAGAGAATCTCTTTTTGTTTTGCACACAAAATAAATAGTAGATAATATAGTACAATAATGGTAAAACCACTAAAAGCACTAAAACTCATCTTAGGTTAATGAAAAAAAATAACTTTCTCCTTCCACTCCACCCCCTCCAAGCTAGTATCACCAAAAATCCTTATCTGAAATAGTAGTCACTTGACAGGGCAGATCCAATTATTCCTCCTTTTCCTCTGCAGTGTGGGTGGGTCCCCCGTGTGCCCCACAACTTTTTCCTGTAATGTAGGCACTGTGTATTTGCTCATGAAGGTTGGTAACCACACTAAAAGAGGCACCACTGAGGGCCATGTAGAAATTCAGGTACATAATTACCTAGTTTAGAAGCTTTTTTTAAATGTCAGATTAATTAGGTTTTTTAATTGGAAATTGGACCTTTTTTTCAATTTTGCATACAGTTTTGCTTTCAATAAGTACCTTATAGTTTTAAGATATATTATCATGTGCTTTACAGTATATGAATCCTAACGAAATGCTTTCTTCATACATGCTTCATGTTTATTATGAACAACCCAATTGTTGTTAAAATCATAAAATATATTAACCGCTTGCGGCAGGTTGGCTCTCCTGTGCAAACCGTCATAGGTTTATGACGGTCTTTGCACAGGGGAGCGGACTTGATTTTGCGGTGTAAAGAGGTAGAACGGGGAACTGCCTATTAGGGACTCGAACATCGAACATCGGCTGTTCGCCTGTTCGGCGAAGCCAGAACTTTGTGGGCCGTTCGCGCCATATTCGTGTGGCGCGAACAGGCCACAATGCACTGCGCCATCGCAGTGCATTGCTGGCTGATGATTGGCCAAGCATGCACTGTGACCCCGCATGCTTGGCCAATCACAGCGCCGGCAGCGTGGAGAGCCATAATTGGCCACAGGCAGGATGCCTGTGGCCAATTATAGCTCAGGGGGGCTTAGTACATGCCCCACACTATATAAGGCCGCCAGCGCGGCGGCCTTATGTAGTGTGTTGGCGTGCAGGGAGAGAGCAGGATAGGCAGGGACAGCGTCAGTGTCATCTTTGCTTAACCTAGCGCAGTTACAGTGAGTGTAGTGTGTTCGCGTGCAGGGAGAGAGCAGGATAGGCAGGGACAGTGTCAGTGTCATCTTTGCTTAACCTAGCACAGTTACAGTGAGTGTAGTGTGTTGGCGTGCAGGGAGAGAGCAGGATAGGCAGGGACAGTGTCAGTGTCATCTTTGCTTGTTAACCTGCAGCAGTTACAGTGGGTGTAGTGTGCCTCCTGCTCAGTATACACCTGAAGCTACCCCTTATTGCTGGTGTTGGCGTTGTTCTGTTGTGTAACACAGGTATCTGCAAGCAGTTACAGTGGGTGTAGTGTGCCTCCTGCACAGAATACACCTGAAGCTTCCCCTTATTGCGGGTGTTGCCCTGTTGTGTAACACAGGCATCTGCAGCAGTTACAGTGGGTGTAGTGTGCCTCCTGCACAGTATACACCTGAAGCTACCCCTTATTGCTGGTGTTGCCCTGTTGTGTAACACAGGCATCTGCAGCAGTTACAGTGGGTGTAGTGTGCCTCCTGCACAGTATACACCCGAAGCTACCCCTTATTGCTGGTGTTGTTCTGTTGTGTAACACAGGCATCTGCAAGCAGTTACAGTGGGTGTAGTGTGCGTCCTGCACAGTATACACCTGAAGCTACCCCTTATTTCTGGTGTTGGTGTTGTTCTGTTGTGTAACACAGGCATCTGCAAGCAGTTACAGTGGATGTAGTGTGCATCCTGCACAGTATACACCTGAAGCTACCCCTTATTTCTGGTGCTGGTGTTGTTCTGTTGTGTAACACAGGCATCTGCAGCAGTTACAGTGGGTGTAGTGTGCCTACTGCACAGTATACACCTGAAGCTACCCCTTATTGCTGGTGTTGTTCTGTTGTGTAACACAGGCATCTGCAGCAGTTATAGTGGGTGTAGTGTGCCTCCTGCACAGTATACACCTGAAGCTACCCCTTATTGCTGGTGTTGGTGTTGTTCTGTTGTGTAACACAGGCATCTGCAAGCAGTTACAGTGGGTGTAGTGTGCCTCCTGCACAGTATACACCTGAAGCTACCCCTTATTGCTGGTGTTGTTCTGTTGTGTAACACAGGCATCTACAGCAGTTACAATGGGTGTAGGTGTCTCCTGCACAGTATACACCTGAAGCTACCCCTTATTGCTGGTTTTCCCATCTCCCTGCAGGCCATTAGTATGTCTGGAAGGCCAACAAGGAGAGGCAGACAGTCACAAGCCAATAAAAGAGGGCAAGCAGGCTCTGTGTCTAGGGGCAACAGTGCTGGTCGTGGACGCGGTGCATCGTCATCAGCACGTGGCCATGGGACACGCTTGTCCTTATTTTCGGCAGCTGGACGTGTTGAGCCGCATCATGCCGAAGACTTGGTAGAGTGGATGACCAAGCCCTCCTCATCCTCCTCATCCTCTCTCACCCAGGCTCAGGGTACTGGCAAAGCAGCTGCCAACGCGTCCTCTTCCCTCGTATCACTGTCATCAGTCACTCCTTCCCTAGACCCACCATGTCCTCCTGAGGAGTCCCCCGAACTGTTTGAGCACAGTGTTGGGTACATGCTCCAGGAGGATGCCCAGCATTTTGAAGGCTCTGATGATGATACCCAGCTAGAGGAAGGCAGTAGCGTGAGCACAGAGAGAGAGGATGCTCAAGAAGGACAGCAATCTGGCAGTCATGTTCCACCAGTTGCAGCAAACTGCCAGGTTTGCTCCAGTGATCAAGAGGGAGGGGATGATGAGGTCACTGACTCCACGTGGGTGCCTGATAGGAGAGAGGAGGAGGAGGCACATCTCCAATGAGGCAGGATGCCCTCCGGGGGCCAACTTAAGGGCAGCACACCGACTGAATCACACCGCAGAGCTCCGCCTGTGCAGGGCGCTGCCTCTGCGCGTTATTCCAAAAGTTCTTTGGTGTGGGCCTTTTTTGAGTCGAGTGCATCAGATCGCACTGCTGCTATTTGCAACATATGTCTCAAGCGTATCTCGCTTGGCCAAAACATCAACCGCTTGGGCACCACATGCTTGACCAGACATATGTTGACCTGCCATGCAGCTCGTTGGCAAGCGTACCTTAAAGACCCACACCAAAGAACAAAGAGGACCTCTCCTTGCTCCTCATCAGCTGGGATCTCCAACCCCACTATACCTTCAGTCCTCTCTGAAACCTGCACTGAGAGGAATAAAGGTGTAGAATTAGGTGTGTCACAGCCAAGTGCTTGCGGGCACTCTGCTAGCAGTACACCGACGTCCGATTGTAGCAGGCAAATTTCCCTGCCCCAGCTGCTGGACCATCGAAAGAAGTTCACTCCCAGCCATCCACATGCCCAGCGGTTGAATGCTAGCTTGGCTAAATTGCTAGCACTTCAACTGCTACCTTTTCAGTTGGTAGACTCGGCCCTCTTCTGTGAGTTTGTGCAATGTGCAGTTCCTCAGTGGCAGGTTCCCAAACGCCACTTTTTCTCACGGAAGGCAATTACGGCTCTCTACCGGCATGTGGAAGGCAATGTCCATGCCTCGCTGGACAGGGTGGTCAGCAGTAAGGTGCATATTACCGCTGACTCATGGTCCAGCAGGCAAGGACAGGGACGTTACCTATCTTTCACGGCCCATTGAGTCACTCTTTTGGCAGCAGGGAAGGATGCAGGACAGGGTGCAGTAGTGTTGGAGGTTGTTCCGCCACCACGCCTCCAAAATGCTACTACTGGTTGTGACACACCTCTCTCCTCCACCTCCTCCTCTTCTTCTTCCTCCAGGACAGGGTCAGGGGAGCTTGTTTTTTTTCACCACGCCAGTGGGGCATGATCAGGGATGCTTGAACTGTCCTGGCACCATTTGAGGAGGCCATGAGGATGGTGAGCAGTGACAGTGCATGCATCAGTGACACTGTACCTCTTGTCCACCTGTTGGAGCATACGCTGCGTGGAATAATGGACAGGACACTTGAGGCAGAACAGAGGCAGGAGGAGGAGGACTTCCTTGCCTCTCAAGGCCCCCTTTATCCAGACAGTGTTCCTTCTGTCCCACCCATTACACAGGAAGAGGACGAGGAGGATTGTGTCAGCATGGAGGTGGAGCCTGGCACTCAGCATCAGCAGCAGCAGTCTTTTAGGGATGATTTACAGTCCCAGGAAACCCGTGGACTTGTACGTGGCTGGGAGGAGGTGGCTGCGGATCATGTTGTCCTTAGTGACCCAGAGGACTCCGGACCGAATGCCTCAGCTAACTTACGCTGCATGGCCTCCCTGATCCTGCAAAGCCTGCGGAAGGATCCTCGTATTCTTCGGATCAAGGAGAGGGACCATTCCTGGCTGGCCACTCTCCTTGATCCGTGATAGAAGGGTAAGGTTGCGGACAATATCTTGCCGTTGCAGAGGGAAAAGAGGATGAGACATCTCCGGGAGGCCTTGCAGAAAGGTATGTGCAACGCGTTCCCAGAGACTGGGAGGTTACAAACTCCTGGTCCTGGACAACGAGTTGCTGAGGCTTCGGTCAGTCACAGAAGGAGCGGTGGAGAAGGTGGCCGTCTGACCGATGCGTTCAGACAATTTTTTAGTCCGCATACCCAAGGTATGATCAGTTCCAGCAACCATCGCCAGCGTCTGATTTACATGGTCCAGGAATACCTAGGGCAAGGTCAGACTTGGACACCTTTCCCACTGAAAATCCCATGGCTTACTGGGTCTTAAGGATGGATCACTGGCCGGAGCTTGCACAGTATGTAATTGAGCTACTGGCCTGTCCTGCATCCAGCGTTCTTTCGGAACGCACATTCAGTGCTGCTGGAGGCTTTGTAACCAATCACAGGGTGCACCCGTCCACCGACTCGGTTGATCGACTGACCTTCATAAAGATGAATCAGTCTTGGATCACCACCAGCTACCAAGCACCTGAAGCTGATGTAACCGAATAATTTTTTTTTAAATGTCACATCCCTTAAAGACTGCCTATGCTGATGCTGAGTGACTGTCCTGTTATGTTTACTGACTATCCTCTTCCTCCTCAATGATCCTGCTGATAGCTTGGAAGAACATTTTTGGTTCTGGGTGCCGCCACCAGTGGCTAAGGCCCAATTTTTCAGCCCCTGTTTAACAGGGGCATGTAATTACAATTTTTGATGCAATGCTTTGCAGCAGGGCTCATTCCTGCACTCCAACTAGAGTATCTGGGAGAGGTTGCAGTGTCGTGGTACCAGCACCAGTGCCTAAGGCCCAATTTTTCAGCCCCTGTTTAACAGGGGCGTGTATTTACAATTTTTTATGTAATGCTTTGCAGCAGGGCTCATTGCTGCACTCCAAGTACAGTATCTGTGAGGGGTTGCAGTGTTTTGGCACCAGTGCCTAAGGCCCAATTTTTCTGCTCCTGTTTAACAGGGGCATGTAATTACAATTCTTGATCTAATACTTTGCAACAGGGCTCATTGCTGCGCTCTAAGTACAGTATCTGTGAGGGGTTGCAGTGTTGTGGCACCAGCACCAGTGCCTATGGCCCAATTTTTCTGCCCCTGTTCAACAGGGGCATGTAATAACAATTCTTGATCTAATATTTCACAGCTGGGCCCATTCCTGCGCCCACCAAGAGTAACTGTGAGGACTTACAGTCTTATGGCACCAGCACAACCGCCACCACCAAAGGCCCAATTTTTCAGCCCCTGTTCAACAGAGGCATGCAATTACAATTCCTTATCTAATAATTCACAGCAGGGCCCATTCATGCGCCCACCAAGAGTAACTGTGAGGGCTTACAGTGTTGTGGCACCAGCATCACCACCAAAGGCCCAATTTTTCCTACCACTGTTCAACAATGGCATGTAATTACAATTCCTGATATAATAGTTCACATCAGGGTGTTCCAGCGCCCACCAAGAGTAACTGTGAGGGTTTACAGTGTTGTGGCAACACCAACACCTAAGGGGCAAATTTCTGCAGAGTATATACGGCAGGCCCCTACTTTCAAACATCCAACTTATAAATGACTCCTACTTGCAAACGGAAGGAGACAACAGGAAGTGAGAGGAAATCTACCCCTAGGAAGGGAAATTCTCTCCTGTAAAGCCTCGTACACATGATCGAATATCCTATGGATTCTAATCCGATGGTTTTGTCCATCGGAAATCCGATGAAGCTGATTTCCATCAGTCTTGCCTACACACCATCAGTCAAACGTGGTGACGTTAAACACTCAGATGAGCCGAGAAAAATTAAGTTCAATGCTTCTGAGCATGCGTTGACTTGATTCTGAGCATGCGTGGGTTTTTTATCTGATGGACTTGCCCATAGACGATCGGAATTTGCTATCGGTTTTTTATCCATCGGAAAAATTTAAAACATGTTCTATTTTTTGACACCGATGGAAAAAAGACTGATGGGTCCCATACACGATCGGTTTGTCCGATGAAAAAAGTCCATCGGACTGTTTTCATCGGTAAAACCGATCGTGTGTATAGGGCTTAAGAGTTAATATGGGAAAAAGGTGCCTCCTCTCTACTGATGCTTTATCACCAATCCTTGTTTCAATAAAAAAAACAAATTTTCCAAAAACATTTGTCATTGGGATGGAAAGTGAGGTGAAATGTTCTGAACAGGTGCACAGACAGCAAAACAAATGTTACAAGGGTGTTAACCCTTCCCTATGTTCTCCAAAAAGCTTAAAAATTGATTTTTTTGGCTAGAACTACACTTTAAAAATGTACCTGTTTCAAATTACAAACAGATTCTACTTAAGAACAAACCTACAGTCCCTGTCTTGTTTGCACCGCCTGTATACTGCTGTTCAGAGTATATAGGGCCTTTTTTTATTTTGGGTGCGGGGTTCCCCTTAATATCCATACAAGACCCAAAGGGGCTGGGGTAGGGTGGGGCGGGGGGGGTGATGGGGTAGCCATGCCATTTTTCTCAATGATTTTCATCCATATTGCTGGGACCAGAAATTACATTAAAGCCGCAAGCAGTTTTAAATGGCTTTTTTTCCTTTAGAAATGTCATTTTGTGCAGGGACAGTTCTAAACACGGGAAACACGTGCCACTTCACAGGCATACTTTAGACACCCCCCAGGTACGATATTTAAAGGAATATTTCACCTTTTTTTTCACTTTATGCATCATTAAAATCACTGCTCCCGAAAAAACAACCGTTTTTAAAACTTATTTTTGCAATGATACATGTCCCCTGGGGCAGGACCCGGGTCCCCAAACCCTTTTTAGGACAATAACATGCATATTAGCCGTTATAATTAGCACTTTAGATTTCGAACGTTCGCGTCCATTGTATTTAATAGGGTTCTAAAGTTTGCATAAACTTCCGGTCCGTTCGCAGGTTCTGGTGTGAACCGAACCGGAGGGTATTCGGCTCATCCCTACTGCCTATGTAAACAAGGCGATTCCCCATTCTGCCAGATGACATGTCAGAGATCTTCTATTTCCAGTGATCAGGAACAGCGATCTCTGTCATGTCCCTGGTAGTCCACCCCCCTACAATTATAATACACCCAGGGAACACACTTAACCCCTTGATCACCCCCGAGTGTTAACCCCATTCCCTGCCAGTGTCATTTTTACATTGATCAGTGCATTTTTTTTAGCACTGATCAATGTAATAATGCCACTGGTCCCCAAAAAGTGTCATTTGGGGGCAGATTTGTCCACCGCAATGTCGCAATCCCGCAAAAAAATGCAGATCGCCGCCAATACCAGTAAAAACAATAAAAAAAAAAAGTGCCTAAATCTATCCCATAGTTTGTAGACGCGATAACTTTTGCACAAACCAATCAATATAGGCCTATTGCGTTTTTTTTTTTTTTTACCAAAAATAAGTAGAATATATATCGGCCTAAACTGATGAAGAAATAATTTTTTTTAGATATTTTTTGGGGATATGTATTATAGCAGAAAGTAATTTTTTTTTTTCAAAATTGGCATCCTTTTTTTTTTCTATAGCGCAAAAATAAAAACCACAGAGGTGATCAAATACCACCAAAAGAAAGCTCTGTTCGCGGGAAAGAAAATGACGTCAATTTGATTTTGTTACAGCGTCGTACGACCGCGCAATTGTCCTTGAAAGCTTCACAGTGCCGTATCGTAAAAAATAGCCTGCTCATTAAGGGGGCAAATCCTTCCGGGGCTGAAGTCATTAAAATGTTTTCTTATATTATTGCATGTTTGTCAATATGGAATTATCCTTATATGACCTCTAGTGTATATATCAAGATTCTGATTTCTAGATCCTGTAGACACACAACCTTTGGTACCCATAGCAAAACCCCTCCATAAAAAAAAAAACATGGAATTTATTTTATGTATTTGGCCTATCACCAATTGTGAGGATGTCAGAGCAGTTAAACAATTTTTTCTGTTTTATTTTAAAGTGAATTATTACTAATCAGAACTTTTGCAACAAAACAATTCAATTGATGTTGGATCCTTATTATTTAACCGTGCAAATAATATGAAAAGTATTCATCAAGTTCACGTTTGTGTTAAAACAGAGCTGTCATCTATGTGACAGGTTCTTCTTTGTTAAAAACAGGAATACGGGATGTTCACATACTGTAACAAATCATAAATCACTGTAATTTGACTTCGTGACACCATTACATAACACTATTATAAAAAAAGATTTATTTATTTTCATGCACTGTACAAAGGCGTATTACATATAGGTTTTGTCAGCTGCGGTAAAAGTCATAAATGATATATTGATACACAAATTCTACTAGAACTACTAAAAAGTTTAGTTAATTTTCAGTTAATACATATGTATAGTTATTTTTGCACTGTTTTACTAGTTTAAGATTTTGGGCATGCTGCACACACTTAGAAAAGCGCCATTGCACACAGGACATATGTAGCACATCCAGTCTCTTTGCCCTGCTGCTGGGACTTCCCTACCAGTGTACAGCAATTCTCAGCTCTGAATAATCAAAGCCAGGATTTCTGTGTACACAGAGCAGCTCTCCGCAGCTACAGTGTAAAAATGGTGGTGCTGTGCTGTAAGATGACTAGTGAAAATATCTAAGTGACAAAATATCTTTAGTTTAAAGTGCAAGTGCAAATAACATTAATGTGCAAATGATCCACACTAAATGAAATGATGAAACGGAGGAATCACAAACATGATAAACAAATATGGAGTGAATTCATGAGAATCATGATGTGCAAAAAATAGCAAATAATTAAAACAGTGCAATACGATAAACAGTGCCATATGATAAATGCCCAATGTGCCACCCTATGCACAAATAACAAATAAAAAGTGAAAATACATAAATCAATCTAAAGATGATGAATAAGTGATAATTCCCTTCACCGTGGACAGTGAATAAATGGCTGATGCCTAGCCAATCCAATGTGATGACACGTCAGTGTACACTAGCCTCACACCTTACTGCTGTAACTAGGTCACAGCCTCCTATATGGTTACCTCAGGTTATGATGAATACAGGAGTCTGTATTCATCATAAGGAACTACTACTAGACCCCCGGAGGCTTTCTGGAGCACCAGACCTAGTTACATGCTGTTACCGTACAGCAGTACGTGTGAGGCTAGTGTACACTGAGGTGTTATCATGTTGGATTGGCTAGGCATCAGCCGTTTATTCACTGTTCATGGTGAAGGGAACCATCACTTATTTATCAACTTTAAATTGATTTATGTTACATAATACATAGTTACATAGTGGGTGAGGTTGAAAAAAGACACAAGTCCATCAAGACCAACCTATGTGTGTGATTATATGTCAGTATTACATTGTATATCCCTGTATGTTGTGGTTGTTCAGGTGCTTATCTAATAGTTTTTCGAAACTATCGATGCTCCCCGCTGAAAACTACCACCTGTGGAAGTGAATTCCACATCCTTGCCGCTCCTTCAGTAAAGAACCCTCTAAGCAGTCTAAGGTTAAACCTCTTTTCTTCTAATCTTAATGAGTGGCCACATGTCTTATTAAACTCCCTTTTGCGGAAAAGTTGTTTTTTCCCTATTGTGGGGTCACCAGTACGGTATTTGTAAATTAAAATCATATCCCCTCTCGAGCATCTCTTCACCAGAGATCATAACTGCTCGTAACTTTTCTTCATAACTAATATCCTCCAGTTCCATTATTAGCTTTGTTGCCCTTCTCTGTACTCGCTCTATTTCCAGAACATCCTTCCTGAGGACTGGTGCCCAGAACTGGACACCATACTTCAGGTGAGGCCAGACCAAAGTCTTGTAGAGTGGTGGGAGAAATATCATTTTATCTCTGGAGTTAATCCCCTTTTTAATGCATGCCAATATTCTGTTTGCTTTGTTAGAAGCAGCTTGGCATTGCATGCCATCATCTACTAGGACCCCCAGGTCCTTTTCCATCCTAGATTCCCCCAGAGGTTCTCCCCCTAGTGTATAGATTGCATTAAGATGAGCATCAATCTGCAGGTGATGTAAATTGAAGCAACCTAACAAGTAAAAAGTGTTTATAATATATATATATATATATATATATATATATATATATATATTAGGGATGAGCCGAACACCCCCCCCGTTCGGTTCGCACCAGAACCCGCGAACGGACCGAACGTTCGCACAAACTTTAGAACCCTATTAAATACAATGGACGTGAACATTCTAAATCTAAAGTGCTAATTATAACGCCTAATATGCATGTTATTGTCCTAAAAAGGGTTTGGGGACCCGGGTCCTGCCCGAGGGGACATGTATCAATGTAAAAAGAATCTTTTAAAACGGTCGTTTTTTCGGGAGCAGTCATTTTAATGATGCAAAAGTGAAAAAAAAGGGAAATATTCCTTTAAATATCGTACCTGGGGGGTGTCTAAAGTATGCCGGTAAAGTGGCACGTGTTTCCCTTGTTTAGAACTGTCCCTGCACAAAATCAAATTTCTAAAGGAAAAAAAGCCATTTAAAACTGCTTGCGGCTTTAATGTCATGTCTGGTCCCGGCAATATGGATGAAAATCATTGAGAAAAATGGCATGGCCCCTTTGGGTCTTGTATGGATATTAACGGGAACCCCGCACCCAAAATAAAAGAAGGCCCTATATACTCTGAACAGCAGTATACAGGCGGTGCAAAAAAGACACGGACTGTAGATTTGTTCTTAAGTACAATCTGTTTGTAATTTGGAACAGGTACATTTTTTAAGTGTAGCTTCAGCCAAAAAATCTATTTTTAAGCTTTTTGGAGAACATAGGGAAGGGTTATCACCCCTGTAACATTTGTTTTGCTGTCTGTGCACCTGTTCAGAACATTTCACCTCACTTTCCATCAAAATGACAAATGTTTTTGGAAAATGTTTTTTTTTTTATTGAAACAAGAATTGGTGATAAAGCATCAGTAGAGGAGACACCTTTTTCCCATATTAACTCTTACAGGAGAGAATTTCCCTTCCATGGGGTAGATTTCCTCTCACTTCCTGTTGTCTCCTTCCGTTTGCAAGTAGGAGTCGTTTGTAAGTTGGATGTTTGAAAGTAGGGGCCTGCCATATATAGTCTTCAGAAATTTGGCCCTTAGGTGTTGGTACAACACTGTAAGCCCTCACAGTTACTCTTGGTGGGGGCTGGAACACCCTGCTGTCAACTATTATATCAGGAATTTTATTTACATGCCACTGTTGAACAGTGAAAACAAAAAAGTGTAGCGCTAAACTAAATGAGGACTGCACTTTGATCAAGTGCAGTATAAACAGTGATATGTGATTAAACAATCAACATGACATCTAACACAGATATGTGAAAATGTTCAGATAATCCACCGTGATGAAAATTAAATCAAACAATCCACCGTGGTGAGAATTATATAACATTGAAAATCATCAAAAAAATACTGTCACATACATTACATACATTAAATGACAATATAATAAATGAATATTAAATGGTGAATGACAATCTAGATCTTCTCCTGCAAGCAGGGACATATACCCACGTGTTTCAGTATTAGAGGCCGTGTCAGTCCATGGACGAACCGCTTCAGCCTTATATCGAAGTAACACTACCTGGTCCTAATCGGACACTGTCCGTAAGTTTCATCGCACATTCGGACAGGAGCGATTACTTTTTTCCATCCTGGATTGAAGCTTGTGGTTCCCGTTTGAATTGTTGCTGAGGATTTGCTGTTCACAGTGGCTTACCCTTGCCTGGTTGACCCTTTGAACGTATGTTTTTGGGGTCCACTCACTCCGGTAAGCCTTTTCTACAATCGATTGGTGGTGGTCACTTCACGTCAAGTTTTTTTGGGAGCACTATTATTTTGATTGTCATTCACCATTTAATATTCATTTATTATATTGTCATTTAATGTATGTAATGTATGTGACAGTATTTTTTTGATGATTTTCAATGTTATATAATTCTCATCACGGTGGATTGTTTGATTTAATTTTCATCACGGTGGATTATCTGAACATTTTCACATATCTGTGTTAGATGTCATGTTGATTGTTTAATCACATATCACTGTTTATACTGCACTTGATCAAAGTGCAGTCCTCATTTAGTTTAGCGCTACACTTTTTTGTTTTTGTTTGTTCTCACCATTTTCAACTGGTTGTGTGAGCTGCTATTCCACTAGGCGGCGCGGAATTTTTTTGTATTTGGTTTTTCACTGTTGAACAGTGGTAGGAAAAATTGGGCCTTTGGTGTTGGTGCTGGTGCCACAACACTGTAAGCCCTCACAGTTACTCTTGGTGGGTGCAGGAATGGGCCCTGATGTGAAATATTAAATCAAGAATTGTAATTGCATGCCCCTGTTGAACAGGGGCTGAAAAATTGGGCCTTAGGTACTGGTGCTGGTGCCACAACACTGCAACCCCTCACAGATAGTGTACTTAGAGC
The DNA here is from genome assembly GCA_029206835.1 of Rana muscosa. Taxonomy (NCBI): domain Eukaryota; kingdom Metazoa; phylum Chordata; class Amphibia; order Anura; family Ranidae; genus Rana; species Rana muscosa. The sequence goes on from CM055118.1 coordinate 705,581,616, forward strand.
GCAGCAATGAGCCCTGTTGCAAAGTATTGCATCAAAAATGTAGGCTTTAGGTGAATGCTATGCAAAGCACACAGTAGTACACTAAGTGAAACACTGACTGTCTGTCTGCAGCTAGCACAATCACCGGCCTGCCTGTCACAGTATAGAGAATAACTGTATCCAGGTGAGCTTTAGGTGATCGCTATGCAAAGGACACAGTAGTACACTAAGGCCCCTTTCACACTGGGGCGGTTTGCAGGCGCTATTGTGCTAAAAATAGCGCCTGCAAACCGAGCCTAAACAGCGGCTGCTGTCTCTCCAATGTGAAAGCCCGAGGGCTTTCACACTGGAGCGGTGCGCTAACAGGACGTGAAAAAAGTCCTGCTAGCCGCATCTTTGGAGTGGTGAGAGGAGCAGTGTGTTTACCGCTCCTACACCGCTCCTTCCCATTGATAGCAATGGGAAACCGCGGTAATACCGCCGGCAATGCGCCTCTACAGAGGCGCATTGCGGGCGGTATTAATCCTTTGTTGGCCGCTAGCGGGGGTTAAAACCGCACCGCTAGTGGCCGAATACCTCCGCAATTCCGATGGTATAGCGCCGCTAAAAATAGCGGCGCTATACCACCACCGCTATTTTTAGCGGCACTATACCGGCTGAATTGCGGAGGTATTCGGCCGCTAGCGGCCGAAAAAGTGTTAATACCGCCCGCAATCTGTAGAGGCGCATTGCCGGCGGTATTACCACGGTTTCCCATTGCTTTCAATGGGAAGGAGCGGTGTAGGAGCGATAAACACACCGCTCCTCTCACCGCTCCAAAGATGCGGCTATCAGGACTTTTTTTCACGTCCTGTTAGCGCACCGCTCCAGTGTGAAAGCCCTCGGGCTTTCACATTGGAGAGACAGCAGCCGCTGTTTATGCTAGGTTTGCAGACGCTATTTTTAGCACAATAGCGCCTGCAAACCGCCCCAGTGTGAAAGGGGCATGACTGTCTGCAGCTAGAACAATCACCTGCCTGCCTGTCACAGTATAGAGACTAACAGGAACGGATCTATCTAAACTCAATACAGTGTATAAATATATATACAACACCTAGGATGCATATATATCCTCTACACACTGTAACAGCAGCTAACTGACTCGCCTGCCTGCTCTATCTAACTCAATATAAATGACACTGTCTATCTCTCTGAAACTGCCTCTTTCACAAACGCCAACACACTACACAAGGCCGACTTCCAGGCGGCCTTATATAGTGTGGGGCGTGTACTAAACCCCCTGAGCCATAATTGGCCAAAGCCACCCTGGCTTTGGCCAATTACGGCTCTCCGTTTTTTCCGCGCTGTGATTGGCCAAGCATGCGGGTCATAGTGCATGCTTGGCCAATCATCAGCCAGCAATGCGCTGCGATGCCGCAGTGAATTATGGGCCGTGTCGCGCAACACGAATTTAACGCGAACGGACCATAAAGTTCGTAAAGTTCGTTCTTCGTCAAACGATCGAACGGCCGATGTTCGAGTCGAACGTGTGTTCGACGCGAACCCGAAGCTCATCCCTAATATATATATATATATATATAAAATGTTCCTCTGTTTAACCCCGTATTAACCCTTCGTTTACTCTTATGCCCTGTACACACGATCGGTTTTACCAATGAAAACAGTCCGATGGACTTTTTTCATCTGACAAACTGATCGTGTATGGGCCCCATCTGTCTTTTTTCCATCGGTGAGAAAAAATAGAACATGTTTTAAATTTATCCGATGGAAAAAAAAACGATAGCAAATTCCGATCGTCTGTGTGGAACTCCATCGGAGAAAAAACCCACGTATGCTCAGAATCAAGTCGACGCATGCTCAGAAGCATTTAACTTCATTTTTCTCGGCTCATCGGAGTGTTTTACGTCACGGTGTTTGGGACGGTTGGATTTTTGACTGATGGTGTGTAGGCAAGACTGATGGAAGTCAGCTTCATCGGAATTCCGATGGAAAAATCCATCGGATTTGAATCCATAGGAAATCTGATCGTGTGTACAGGGCTTAAGTTTACTTGGTTTGTTTTCCTTCAGATTTATATTTATTTGTTTCTATTTTATTAATGATTAATAATTAAACTTTTTTTTGTTTTGTTTGTTAGTATTTTTACACATTCAACTTGCATTTACAAATTTCCCATTTAACCACTTTGCGCCCGTCATACGACTAATGACGGCCGCAAAGTGGTTCTTAAATGCCGGGAGGCCATCATTATACGGCCTCCGCTCCTTCGGCCCTGGGGGGCGCGCGAGTGCCGCCGGTGGCGGCGTGCGTGCCCGGCGCATCACTGAGATGCCAAAGCGCGTGCCTGGCGGCCGCGATGTCCGCCAGGCACCCGCGATCGGCCTGTACACAGACAAGGACATGGATCTGTGTGTGTAAACACACAGATCCATGTCCTGTCAGGGAGAGGAGACCGATGCTGTGTCCCTTGTACATAGGGACACAGATCGGTCACCTCCCCCAGTCAGTCCCCTCCCCCCACAGTAGCAATCACTCATAGGGCACACATTTAACCCCTTCCTCGCCCCCTAGTGTTAACCCCTTCCCTGCCAGTCACATTTATATAGTAATCAGTGCAGTTTTATAGCACTAATCGCTGTATAAATGTGAATGGTCCCAAAAATGTGTCAAAAGTGTCCGATGTGTTTGCCGCAATATCGCAGTCATGATAAAAATCGCAGATCTCCTCCATTACTAGTAAAAAAAAAAAAAATTAAAAAAATGTAAGAATTCTATCCCCTATTTTGTAGGCGCTATAACTTTTGCGCAAACCAATCACTATACGCTTATTGCGATTTTTTTAACCAAAAATATGTAGAAGAATATGTATCGGCTTAAACTGAGAAAAAAATCGTTTTTTTGAAAAAAAAAAGGGATATTTATTATAGCAAAAAACAAAAAATATTGTGTTTTTTTTCAAAATTGTCGCTCTTTTTTGGTTTATAGCGCAAAAAATAAAAACCGCAGAGGTGATCAAATACCACCAAAATAAAGCTCTATTTATGGGAAAAAAGGACGTAAATTTTGTTTGGGAGCCACGTCGCACGACCGCGCAATTGTCAGATAAAGCGACGCAGTGCCGAAAGCTGAAATTTCGCCTGGGCAGGAAGGGGGTATATGTGCCCAGTAAGAAAGGTGTTAAGAAAGCACAAAATAAAAAAACAAATAAAACATTTTATTTCATTTGTAAATAACTTTGCAATGCTTTGTACCAGAATCATAATTTTAGTGTTCTTTTAAACAGGACAAACTACGGAATAAAATGTATACTTTTTATTTGCAATAACACTTATTATTTTTAAACTAACACTGCACAAATAAAATGTGAGTTTTGTTTAGTTTTAGTATGTTTTATTGTCAAGGATTGCAAAAAAAATAATTGTTGCAAGACAATATCACAAAAAGTCTTTATTACCTTGGTATTTTGAGTAATGAATGACAAAGTTATTGCTGAATAAACATTTCCATAGCAGAATTGTAAAAATTGCTCTGGTTTAGCACCTGCACATACTGTATGGTGGACCTGTCTGGTAGTCTCTTTGTTCTGGACTGATGTATTTAGCATGCTTTCTGTGTTACTGAATACTCAAATTCATCCCAACCCGACCATAGCACTTTTAAACAAACTCCCCATAGATTTCACACTTGCACAATTCAAACTCCTTTTGTATGTAACCACTGCCTCCAAGCAGACCATTGCCAAAGCTTGAAAAACCCCTCATTATGCCCTCTTGAGACAAAACACAGGATAATTCAATTTATGATACACAGCAAAGCTGAGGCCACACTGTTGGACCGTGTATCAAAGAATTAAAAAATCTGGCAGCCATGGGTAGATAAATATTTGCCATCTAATTTTGACCAATAACGGCTGGAACCCTAATCGCTATTTGTGGAACAAATATATCACCCCAGACTGCTGGGGCATAGGGCATTGTCTGGCCTGAGAGAGGCTCCGAACATCTCCTTCCTTCTATTTCCTGCTCTTTTTCCTCTTTTCCTTCTCCTTTTCTTTCCTATTATTTTATCCTATGTTGTATTTTTTTTTCTGCTACAAGATTTGTTATCAGTCATTCTGAGTAGGGTATTGGTGCCTTGTATACGTCACCTTCCCTGTATGAAGGGGAACCCATGTATGTTACTTTTGTTATATTGTGCTCTAAGATATTGCCTATTCTGTTGTACCACCAAATGTACATCTCGTGAAACCTGTAAAATATGTTACAACAGAGTGTACCGAATTGTGATTTCATACATGCTTTGTTAACGCCTGTACACTGCTCTGTTTTCCTCAATCAGATTTTTGAACAAGAAAAATTGCTCTGGCTCATAGGAGGTGAATATGTGTGAGAGTTGAAGTGGTTAAAGTGGTTGTAAATCCTTACATATACCTAGTAAAGTGTCTAGCCTCAAGTGGTACAGAGATGAAACAAAACTTCCTACAGTACATAAGTCGTATTTGTTTATCTGAAGCCATTTTTCCTGTACTGCATCCTAAAACACACAGATCAAAAGCTATTTCTCAACAGTAGAAGGCAGGGGGTAAGGCTCTGATTTTGCACACTGCGCAGCTAAGACAGGAGAGATCTGTGTAACCACATATCCCTTCACACAACACACAGGACATCACTGCCAAACATGGCCATGTCCATATTTGGTCAATGATGTCTCCACTGTCCCTCCCTTCTCCCTTATATAGCTTTTGACAGATTGGGGAGCTGGCCACTGGCCATAAATTGACAGTTACTGTATGTTACTGCTATTGCTGCCCATTGGCTTAAACGGAGCATGGATTCCTGTGACCTCACTGGTTCCTAAGGAAATCACAAGTACTGGCACTCGCAGCATTCATAGGAATCACTGATGTCATGGAGAATTCCCGCTACTTTTAAGTAAAGTGGTGGGAATAGCATGATGATTTTGTTAATGATGTCTTCAATATCCCTGACCCTTCCCTTATATACATAGCTGCTGACAGCTTGGGGAGCTGTCATTCAGCTAGTGTCACCATTGAGATCAGTCACATACACCAGGTTGTCCATTTTGTAAGTGCCTGTGATTGGCAGGCTTTGTAATTGACAATTGATTTGCAATGAGGGAATGTTTTGGGGATTTTTATATTTTTAATGAGGGACTTATCAAATGTTTGAGTGTCTTTATTTCTAGGTGACAACATTTTTTTGTAAATGAGTAAAGATACTTTGTACCCCATACTTGCTGTTGTCCTCATCAGCATAGGGGGGGGGGGCAAGCCAAGCTATATGCTCACATTAAGAGTCTGGCAAGGATTTAAGTTGGGCTTTAAGTCGTTTGTCAGCAATTTAAAACGTTTTGGTTTGTAAATGTCAGTGCTACAAAAATCACTGCTTAGGAAAATGTTCCCCAGAGTAGTTCCCACCCCCATGCTTTTTTTGATTTGACATATTTGTCTCTCATTGATTTCAATGCGGTTTGGGTTCAGCGACTTCTTTTAAGTTTGCAGAACTCCCGCTGAACCAAACCAAGGGCATCCTCACTAATCAGTGCTCCCTGGTATGGGCAAATTCTGCCTGCCTCTTTCAGCCTCTTTGTATTGGTCAGTCAGACTTTTCATCATAGTGATGGGCCAACAGGGATATGTGGGTCGCAAGTGATTAAGCAAGCTTTGACACTACTTGGCAAATTCGATGTCTGAGCTTTGCCTATCAGTATGGTCTATCATAATGACAGTTCTTGAACGCTGTTGCAGAAATGTGCCACTTCTAGGGGCACAAACATTTTATACCTAACAGCAGTTTTTTTGGGTTTTTTTTATAATAATTTCTTTATAGCTGAAATCAAGCAAACAACGAAATAAAGTACAGTAAAGTAATAGTATTTGTGTTTCTGTCCATCCACTCCAGAGATTTACACATCTCTGTCGTAACGCAGTTCAGTTTTGCAGTTATGCAGTTCCGTTTTGGGCCCCAGTTCTCAAAAAGGATATTGAGGAACTGGAGAAAGTGCAGAGAAGGGCAACCAAACTGATAAGAGGCATGGAGGTGCTCAGCTATGAGGAAAGATTAGAGGAACTGAATTTATTCACTCTTGAGAAGATGAGATTAAGGGGGGATATGATCAACATGTACAAATATATAAGGGGTCCATATAGTGAATTTGGTGTTGAGTTATTCACTTTACGGTCAACACAAAGGACAAGGGGGCACTCTTTACGTCTAGAGGAAAAGAGATTTCACCTCCAAATACGGAAAGGTTTCTTCACAGTAAGAGCTGTGAAAATTTGGAATAGACTCCCTGCAGAGGTGGTTCTGGCCAGCTCAGTGGATTGCTTTAAGAAAGGCCTGGATTCTTTCTTAATGTACATACTATAACTGGATACTAACATTTATAGGTAAAGTTGATCCGGGGAATATCAGATTGCCCCCTTGTAGCACTCTTGCATTCTGTACATCTGATTGACTCTCAGTCTTACCCCTCCTTCCAGTCTGAGCTCTGCTTTACAGAGGACTGTGAGCAGCTGATATCGGGTCATATTCAAGTGCTTACATTACTTTATTTTAATAAATACATTTAACACTGTAATAATAAATACAGATCTGCACTAATTTGTGTCTTTTTTATCTGTGTGGAATTCACCTTTAACCATGTACGCAAACAGCCAGACAGGTGCTTGGGTGGATGTACCCATACATCCTCCACTACAGCTGCTCATGTGCAGCTGTTGAAGCACGCAGCAGCAGCCTTTGTGAATGCTATGTCCCATGAACACAGGAGATCACAGGACAGAATACAGGTTTAATGTACCATGTGATCACTGTGTCCAATCACAGTGATCACAAATGTAAACTAAGAAGGCATTGGCTCTTCTTTACCACTCACAGAGATCTTCTGTGAGAGGAGAGAGATAGAGAGATGGTTCTTAGCGTTCTGTGAGTGATTTCAGTGTCTGTCACAGTTTTGCATAAAAAAACACCAGTGAAGCTAGCTTACAGTGTGCCTGATTGCTAGCCCACCAGTGCACATTGTGAATAAAATAATGCAGTCAGCCACCTGTCACCTGTCCCAGCCATCTTTTCCAGTGTAACCTGTCGTACCTGTCCCAGTGTCACCAGTGCAGCCAGAAACAGTGTGCCTTATTACTATCAATGCTGGTCAAACTATCACCAGACCTGTGCCGCCAGCCAGTGTCCCTGATTGCTGTCATGTCCATGTCAGTGACCCCAGACCAGTATACACCGCAACACCCATGCTAGTGTCAAAAGAGCCAGTGAATCCAACACTACTTGTGTGTGTGTCAGCAGAGCTATTCAAGCTAGCAACAGTATTCTTATCATGCCACATCAGTACAGTATCACCAGAACCAGTGTCCTGAGTGCCATGTCAAAAAAAATGTTCACAAGTGAGGTGGACTTTCACATTCTCAGAATGACATATGAGAGAAATTTGTTTTTGAATTTCTCAGTCTAGCCTCACAGATGTCCATTGTGTTTAAAGGCTCCCTTATCCAAGAACTGTTGCTTTTGGAGTATAGGCAATATGTGACAGCAGCTACCCACACTGCTGGACATGTGCTGGACTAGCTCCTGTTCAGTGGTTTGTCGGCAACCTGTGTGCTGCCTAGGGAGTTAACCTGATCGGATCACAAGTTTATCTCCTTTAGCCTGACCCTACCGGAAGGGAAACTTCCACATATCCCAGATCGCTCTGGCCCCAAGGTTTTCTCAAGAAATCTATCAAAAGTCTGCCCAGACAGATTTGGAAACCTTGTGGCTAAGGGTATTAACCAGCCAATCTTTTTTGAGCTGGGCGACCCGGTAGAGAAGCTAAGAAGCTTTCAGGAATTGGTTGAAGTGGCCCTTGATGTGGTAGCACCCCGTAGGATGAGATCTAATCCCCGTCCCCTGGGCAAGAGCCCGCATTGGTTTACTGTGGAGCTTAGGCTCCTCAAAAAGCGGGTTCGGTCCAGGGAGAGACGCTGGCGGAAGTTCCTTCTGGAAGCCGACAAAGAGCTACATCTGGTGGCCCTCTACCTTTATAAGAGGGCTATTAGAGAGGCTAAAAAGACCTACTTCCGGGAGTGAATCAGGAAAGCAGCCAACAGCACGGCCAAACTTTTCAAGATCTCTTCGGAGTTAACCCATCCCGAAGCTACCAGCTCTGCTCCCAAGGAGTCACAGGACTGGTGCCAGGAGCTCTCTGACTTCTTTGTCTCTAAGGTTAAGACCATTAGAGACAACATTCCCAGGCTGGAGACTGTGCAAGAGGACATTGGTCACACAGTGATGGCCCCTGGATTGCCCGGTTTCCAACCGGTTACGGTTATACAGGTGGTTAAGGTAATTGCCTCTTTGAAACCATCTTCGTCCCCATTAGCTGTATGTCCTGTCGAGCTGGTTAAAAAATCTGCTGCCTTTTTGGCCCCCTTTATTGGGGAGATAATCAACTGCTGCTTCAGAACAGGCATTGTCCCGGGCGCTCTCAAGCGGGCCATGGTCTTGGCCCTGCTGAAGAAACCGACCTTGGACCCGGACATATTGGGCAACTACAGGCCAATTTCCATCTTGCCTTTTGTGGCAAAGGTGATGGTGCGTCTGGCGGTTATCCAGCTACAGGCTTACCTTGAGTCTTTTCATCTTTTGGATGAATTCCAGTCCGGATTTCGACCTGGACATAGAACGGAGACGAGCCTCATCTGTGTTTATGATGATATTCTTCACAGCTTGGACAGGGGTGACTCAGTAGCTTTGGTTCTCTTGGATCTGTCGGCCGCGTTTGACACCATAAATCATGGAACCTTACTGGAGCGGATAAGATCTGTTTTGGGTATGAGCGAGTCAGCTTTGGCATGGGTGGCCTCTTTTTTAGAGGGTAGAGTTCCGGGAGTCAAGACTGGCCCCTTTTACTCTAAGTACACCACCCTGGACTGCAGAGTGCCACAGGGCTCTGTCTTCTTACCCCTGTTGTTTAATATCTATATGAGGCCCCTTGCCGACCTGCTAAAGTCCCACGCCGTCCAGTACCATGTACCATGTTTATGCGGACAACACCCAGGTCTACCTGAAGATTCCTAGGAACCGGACGGCTGATGCCACCCTTGCCAGCTGTTTGGAGGCCATCAACACATGGATGTCTGCCAATTTCCTGAAACTTAATGGGGGAAAAACTGAGGTGATCATCTTTAGCGATCTGGACACCCCCCCCAGATATCCCACCTTGGCCTCCCTCATTTGGTCCTGCCCCGGAGGTGGCCCCCCAGGTCCATGATCTGGGATTCCTCCTAGATTCAGGTTTAACCCTGGCTCCTCAGATAAAAAAGTCAGTCAGTGCATGTCACTGGCAGCTAAAACTTCTGAGGGGGCTGTTTAAATATATGGATATCTTGGACAGAAAAACTGTCATCTGTGCCACGATAGGTAGCTGCCTAGACTACTGCAACTCTCTTTATCTGGCATTGCCAAAGATGTTAGTGCAGAAGCTTCAACTTATTCAAAATGCTGCGGCAAGGTTACTCATGGATGTCCCATTGAGGGATCATATCACCGCTGTCCTCTGCGCCTTGGATTGGCAGCCGGTCCACTATCGTACCTTATTTAAGGCAGGATGTATCATGTTTAAGATTATGAGAGGCCTGGCCCCAAGCTATCTCTGCTCTCGTTTTCATAAACAAGCTCTTGCCAGATCACTTAGATCTACCGGCAGAGATCTCCTCTACATCTCGTTGCCCAAGAAGATCCGGCGTGGTGGTCGAGCCTTCTCTCACCAGGGTGCCGTATTATGGAATAGCCTCCCTGTCAAGCTCCAGGAGGCCCCTACTATCCCGGTGTTCCGCGGGTTACTGAAGACTTGGCTTTTCACGCAAGCCTGTCCTGCGTAGCCTCTTTCTTCCACCCTTTCTGCCGCTCTGTGCTGCTCTTGGTTTCCTGGGTCTTCTTTTCCCAGGAACTCTGCTATGCGCGTCGGGACCCTTCGGGGTAAGACCGCACTATATTAAGATACCTCTCAACTCAACTCAACACGGAGGAGCTCTTATTGTCAGATTTGGATTTAGAGGATGAAATGGTTCTTACAAAAAGAGCCAGCCATAAGGCAAGCACCAGCAAGCACCAGCAACATAGTACATTGGGCATGGCAAAATGTGCAAGGGGCAGAGTCAGTGACGTAGGACGTTGTCTCTAGAGTAGGGATGAGCTGAACACCCCACGGTTCGGTTCGCATCCAGAACTTGCGAACGGACCAAAAGTTTGCAAATTTTAAAGGCTAATATGCAAGTTATTGTCCTAAAAAGGGTTTGGGGACCCGGGTCCTGTCCCAGGGGACACGTATCAATGCAAAAAAAGATTTAGAAACGGACGTTTTTTCGGGAGAAGTGATTTTAATGATGCTTAGAGTGAAAAAATAAAAGTGAAATATTCCTTTAAATATCGTGCATGGGGGGTGTCTATAGTATGCCTGTAAAGTGACATGTGTTTCCGTGTTTAGAACAGTCCCTGCACAAAATGACATTTCTAAAGGAATAAAAGTCATTTAAAACTGCTTGCGGCTGTAATGTAATGTCGGGTCCAGGCAATATGGATAAAAATGATTGATAAAAACGGCATGGGTAACCCCCCAGCCCATTACGAGGCCCTTTGGGTCTTGTATTGATATTAAGGGGAACCCCGCACCCAAATTAAAAAAAGAAAAGGCGTAGGGTCCCTAGGCCCTATATACTCTGAACAGCAGTATACAGGCAGTCCCAAGAAAGACAGGGACTGTAGGTTTGTTCTTAAGTTGAATCTGTTTGTAATTTGAAACAGGTACATTTTGCAAGTGTAGCTCCAGCCCAAAAATCTATTTTTAAGCTTTTTGGAAAACATAGGGAAGGGTTATCACCCCTGTAACATTTGTTTTGCTGTCTGTTCCCCTGTTCAGAAGATTTCACCTCACTTTCTGTCCCAATGACAATTGGATTTAGAAAATTTGGGGTTTTTAGGGAAACAAGGATTGGTGATAAAGCATCAGTGGAGGAGACACCTGTTTCCCATATTAACTCTTACAGGAGAGAATTTCCCTTCCTAGGGGTAGATTTCCTCTCACTTCCTGTTGTCTCCCTCCATTTGTAAGTAGGAGTTGTTTGTAAGTTGGATGTTTGAAAGTAGGGGCCTGCCCTATATACTTTGGGCCTTAGGTGTTGGTGGTACCAGAACACTGTAAGCCCTCACAGTTACTCTTGGTGGGCGCAGGAACGGGCCCTGCTGTGAAATATTCGTTTTAAAATTGTAATTACACGCCCCTGTTAAACAGGGGCAGAAAAATTGGGCCTTTGGCGGTGGTGTGGTGGTGTTGCCACAACACTGTAAGCCCTCACAGTTACTCTTGGTGGGCGCAAGAACAAGCCCTGCTGCAAAATATTACAGCAAAAATTGTAATTACACGCCCCTGTTGAACAGGGGCAGAAAAATTAGGCTTTAGGCACTGGTGCTGGTGCCACAACACTGCAACCCCTCACACATACTCTAGTTGAGCACAGGAACAAGCCCGGCTGCAAAATATTACAGCAAAAATTTTAATTACACGCTCCTGTTAAACATGGGCAGAAAATATGGGCCTTAGCCACTGGTGGTGGTGCCCAGAAGGCCAGAACCAAAAATGTTTTTACAAGCTATCAACATGAACATTGAGGAGGAAGAGGATAGTCACTCAGCATAACAGGATAGTCACTCAGCATCAGCATAGGCAGTCTTGAAGGGATATTACATTCATCAAAAAATTATTCGGTTACATCAGCATCAGGTGCTTGGTAGCTGATGATCCAAGACTGATTCATTTTTATGAAGGTGAGACGATCAACCGAGTCGGTGGACAGGCGCACTCTGTGATCGGTTACAAAGCCTACAGCAGCACTAAATGTGTGTTCTGAAAGAACGCTGGATGCAGGACAGGCCAGTAGCTCAATTGCATACTGTGCAAGCTCTGGCCAGTGATCCATCCTCAAGACTCAGTAACCCAGAGGTAGGGATGAGCTCGGTGTTCGAGTCGAACATACGTTCGACTCGAACATCGGCTGTTCGATCGTTCGCCGAACAACGAACGATTTGGGCCGTTCGCGCCTAATTCGCGGCCCACAATGCACTACGCCATCGCAGTGTCATCCAGGCGCTGTGATTGGCCAAGCATGCACTGTGACCCCGCATGCTTGGCCAATCACAGCGCCGGCAGCGAGGAGAGCAATGATTGGCCACAGGCAGGATGCCTGTGGCCAATTATTGCTGAGGGTGTTTAGTACACGCCCCACACTATAAAAGGCCGCCAGCACGGCGGTTTAGTGTAGTGTGTTCCGGAGCAGGGAAAGAGAAGCATAGGCAGGGACAGTGACATTTTTTTTTCTTGCTTAACCTGGATTCCTTTAGTTTAGGGAAAGAGAAGGATAGGTAGGGAGAGTGTCAGTCTGTTTTACTGTGCTAAACCTTGTTTGTAGGGACAGGGAAGGACAGTGAGGGAAATTCTCATTGTGCTATACTGTGCTAAAGCATTCCTCATCAACCATCTTTAAAAAAAAAAAATTATAGGGACAGAAAACTATAGGTAGGGAGAGTGTCAGTGTGTTTTACTGTGCTAAACCTTGTTTGTAGGGACAGGGAAGGACAGTGAGGGAAATTCTCATTGTGCTATACTGTGCTAAAGCATTCATCATCAACCATCTTTAAAAAAAAAAAAAATTTAGGGACAGAAAACTATAGGTAGGGAGAGTGTCAGTGTGTTTTACTGTGCTAAACCTTGTTTGTAGGGACAGGGAAGGACAGTGAGGGAAATTCTCATTGTGCTATACTGTGCTAAAGCATTCCTCATCAACCATCTTTAACCACTTAACAACCACCTGCCGCCGAATAACGGCGGCAAGGTGGTTGCTTAACTCTGGGAGGACGTTATATAACGTCCTCCCTTAGACTCGTTCCTGCGCGCGCCCGCGGGCGCGCACACGCAAACGACTGTGCTCGCCGGGTCCACCGGACCCGTAGCAACACAGATCGGGGTGAATGGCCAATGACAGCGGCCTTTTACCACGTGATCGCGCCGTCCAATGACGGCGCGATCACAATGTAAACAAACCAGGGTCAGCAGCAGTTCATCTCTCTCCTCACCTCACACCGATGCAGCGTGAGAGGAGAGGAGAGACATCAGTGCAACCCTGTGCCACACAGTGAGTTTTTACTACTTTTAGCTGTGCCCAGCTGTGCCCAGCTGTGCCCAGCAGTGCCCAACAGTGCCCCAAAAGTGCCCCAAAAGTGCAAAAAGTGCCATCTGTGCCACATCTGTGCCACATCTGTGCCACCTGTGCCACCTGTGCCACCTGTGCCACACCAGTGCCACACCAGTGCCACACCAGTGCCACCAGAGCCACACCAGTGCCACCAGAGCCACATCAGTGTCACCAGTGCCACACCAGTGCCACATCAGTGCCACACTAGTGCCACCTGTGCCCATCAGTGCCACCTGTGCCCATCAGTGCCACCTGGGCCCATCAGTGCTCATCTGCGCCACTGCAGTGCCACATCAGTGCCGCCTGTGCCCACCAGTGCCACCAGTGCCGCCTGTGCCCACCAGTGCCGCCTGTGCCCACCAGTGCCACCAGAGCCACACCAGTGCCCACCAGAGCCACACCAGTGCCCACCAGAGCCACACCTGTGCACACCAGAGCCACCTGTGCACACCAGAGCCACCTGTGCCCATCAGTGTCACCTGTGTCCATCAGTGCCACCTGTGCCCATCAGTGCCGCCTGTGCCCACCAGTGCCACCTGTGCCCAGTGCCACCTGTGCCCATCAGCGCCACTGCAGTGCCACATCAGTGCCGCCTGTCCCCACCAGTGCCGCCTGTCCCCACCAGTGCTGCCTGTGCCCACCAGTGCCGCCTGTGCCCACCAGTGCCGCCTGTGCCGCCTGTGTGCCACCAGAGCCACACCAGTGCAACCAGAGCCACACCAGTGCAACCAGAGCCACACCAGTGCTACCTGTGCCACATCAGTGCCGCCTGTGCCCGCCAGTGTCCACCAGTGCCACCACAGTGCTCTGCAGTGCAGCCTCACCAGCCACCAACATGGCAAAAAAATTCTTTACTTGTGAGGAGGCCTACCAGCGTCTAATCATGACCGATGAGAGCAGCGAGGAGTCTCAGTCTGATTTGGATTCGGCCTATGAACCCGTTACAGACAGTGGGTCTGATACAGAATCAGAAGAGGAATGTGTGCCCGTGAAAACAAGGGGTTCTGGTGTGGAGAAGCGGCCTACTACCAGCAACACAGTGCCGTCCACCTCAAGCGCAGTGCCGTCCACCTCAAGCGCAGTGCCGTCCACCTCAAGCGCAGTGCCGTCCACCCCAAGCGCAGTGCCGTCCACCCCAAGCGCAGTGCCGTCCACCCCAAGCGCAGTGCCACTGCAACAAAGGCCAGGCACCAGTAGGGTGTCATCTCAGCCCCAAAGGGATAGGGGCCATGCCAGCCTTCCCTATGGCCTTCAAAACCCCCTGTGGCTTCCCCCTAATTCCGGAGCAGCAAATATCCCCCCTTTCACCGCCCAGCCAGGTGTCCAGGTGAACACCGATGAATTTTCCATGCTCGATTTTTTCAATTTAGTATTCACTGAAGACTTACTAGCCTCCATTGTGGCCCAGTGCAACCTCTATGCACAGCAGTACATAGCAAGCAACCCTGGGTCTAGTTACGCCCGTCCCTTTGAGTGGAGAGAACTTACCGTAGAGGAATTCAAAATTTTCCTAGGCCTAACTTTTAGTATGGGACTCTCAAAAAAAAAACAATTGTACTCCTACTGGTCTACCAAACCTATCCACCACATGCCACTCTTCTCATCCCTTATGCCAAGATCCCGATACCTAATGATTATGCGGTTCCTCCACTATAATGACAACACCCAGTGCCCTCCCCGAAATGACCCAGCTTTTGACAAACTATATAAAATTCGGCCACTCCTAAATTTTTTCTCTGAAAAATTTTCCCAGTTATATATCCCTGAACAGAATATCTCCGTGGATGAGTCCCTCATAAAATTCTCAGGCAGGCTGAGCATTAAACAGTTTATCCCCAGCAAAAGGGCCCGATATGGGGTTAAAATGTACAAACTTTGTGACCGAGCCACGGGGTACATCTACGCCTTTCTGGTGTACGAAGGGAAGGACTCCCAACTGCATCCCCCTGAATGCCCAGAGTACACCGGTGTCAGCGGAAAAGTGGTCTGGGAGCTTATCTATCCACTCCTTGGAAAGGGATACCACCTTTATGTGGATAATTTTTATACCAGCTTGCCCCTGTTCCGCAATCTTTACCGGAGGGACACCCCAGCATGTGGCACAATAAGAGCCAATAGAAAAGGCTTCCCACAAAAACTCGCCAATGAAAAGCTACGACGAGGGGAGGCGGCATCATTGAGGAACCAGGAGATATTGGCTGTCAGGTGGAGGGACAAACGAAACGTCCACATGCTCACATCAATCCACAACGACACCTACGTGGAAGTCCCCAAAAGAAACGGCACAATCCAGAAACCAGCTTGTGTCTACGATTATAATTTGTTTATGGGGGGAGTGGACTTTAACGATCAGATGATTGAACCCTATCTTCCCACAAGAAAATCCCGCCACTGGTATAAGAAAGTGTCCCTTTATTTTTTTAGTTTGGCCATGTATAACACTTATGTTATTTACAAAAAATCAACAGAGAACCCCGTATCCTATCTACTCTACCAAGAAGAAGTTATCTCCGCCCTTTTGTACCCTGAAAGCCCACCAGAAACTATTCGCTCTGATTCCGTGAGCAGACTCCACGAGCGCCACTTTCCTGAGAAAGCCGCCCCCCGCGAAACAGGCTACAGACGTCAGAAGAGATGCCGGGTGTGCTCCAGAGGAGGAATTCGAAGAGACACCATGTATTATTGTCCCGATTGTCCTTCCCAACCAGGCCTCTGTATAGGCGAATGTTTCCGCCGTTACCATACGTTTCTACACTATTAGGGAAGTATGGTAAATGCAATTCTCATTTCCTGTCATTTTCCTCCACACCCCTTATGCCACTGCACTGAACTGTACATGCCTCTGCCTTCTCCGGAACCGACCTTGGACTGTTATACGACCACGCTTTTGCCTAACGCTAAACATACCTCTGCTTTCTCCGGAACTGACCCTGGCCTGTTATACGACCACTCTTCTGCCTAACGCTAAACTGTACCTACCTCTGCCTGCTCCGGAACTGACCCTGGCCTGTTATACGACCACTCTTCTGCCTAACGCTTAACTGTACCTACCTCTGCCTGCTCTGGAACTGACCCTGGACTGTTTGACCACGTTTTTTGCCTGCCTCTTGGATTGATCTTTTACCCTGCTATGCTAGTGGGAACACAGGGGTCAAACATATGTGAGGGGCTCCAGAATTGTTTTTCTGGATGAAGAAAACTATTTTTTAGTTTTCTCATTCCCGGATTAGGGTCTGGAGACTCGGGGGCTTCAAAGAGATTTGGGTGGGAGAAGCCCCTACCCCTGTCCCCATTCTTTCCTGGCCTGCTACTTGGAACATGTTCCTGCTGATTACCAGGACCAATATTTTGGCACTGCTGGCAATGTCTCTACTTACACTGACCCTGGACTGTATATGGACAGTATTCCTGCCTGTAGTGACTATGGAGAATATTCCTGTCTGCTGCCTGGACAATTCAATTCACTGTCACTGACCACGTCCCTGCCTGCTGCCTGGATCAGGGCTCTCCTTCTGTGGACAATTGCACTACCAAAACCACAGGCAATCTTTTTTTTACCGTTTACTCAGCAGAATGTATTTTAGGGTGTAATTCTTGGTATGTACATGCTGTGTTAGAAATATGAAGGGCCTTCAAAAATGTGATATATTGTAAGGAAATTGGATGTGTAATTTATGTCCCTAGAACACCTGATGGTGCTTCTTGGATGTTGGGCCTCTATGTGGCCAGGCTGTTAAAAAAGCTCACACATGTGGCATCGCCATACTCAGGAGGAGTAGCAGAAAATATTTTGGGGTGTCATTTTTGCTATGTACATGCTATGTGTTGAAAATATCCTATAAATGGACAACTTTGTGTAAAAAAATTGCGTTTTCATTTTTTTTCCACATTTTCCAAAAACTTCTGGAAAAAAATGAACCGTTCAAAAGACTCATTATGCCTCATAGATTATACGTTGGGGTGTTAGCTTTCCAAAATGGGGTCACTTTGTGGGCGTTTCCATTGTCCTGGTGCTCCAGGGCCTTCAAAAGTGTAATAGGTGGTTGAGAGATTAGATGTGTAATTTATGCTTCTAGAACGCCTGAAGTTGCTACTTCAGTGTTGGACCTCTGTATGTGGCCAGGCTGTATAAAAGTCTCACACATTTGGTATTGTCATACTCAGGAGGAGCAGCAGAATATATTTTGGGGTGTCATTTTTGCTGTGTACATGCTATGTGTTGGAAATATCCTATAAATTGACAACTTTGTGTAAAAAAATTGCGTTTTCATTTTTTTTCCACATTTTCCAAAAACTTCTGGAAAAAAATGAACCGTTCAAAAGACTCATTATGCCTCATAGATTATACGTTGGGGTGTTAGCTTTCCAAAATGGGGTCACTTTTTGGGCGTTTCCCTTGTCCTGGTGCTCCAGGGCCTTCAAAAGTGTAATAGGTGGTTGAGAGATTAGATGTGTAATTTATGCTCCTAGAACGCCTGAAGTTGCTACTTCAGTGTTGGACCTCTGTATGTGGCCAGGCTGTATAAAAGTCTCACACATTTGGTATCGTCATACTCAGGAGGAGCAGCAGAATATATTTTGGGGTGTCATTTTTGCTGTGTACATGCTATGTGTTGGAAATATCCTATAAATGGACAACTTTGTGTAAAAAAATTGCGTTTTCATTTTTTTTCCACATTTTCCAAAAACTTCTGGAAAAAAATGAACCGTTCAAAAGACTCATTATGCCTCATAGATTAAACGTTGGGGTGTTAGCTTTCCAAAATGGGGTCACTTTTTGGGCGTTTCCATTGTCCTGGTGCTCCAGGGCCTTCAAAAGTGTAATAGGTGGTTGAGAGATTAGATGTGTAATTTATGCTCCTAGAACGCCTGAAGTTGCTACTTCAGTGTTGGACCTCTGTATGTGGCCAGGCTGTATAAAAGTCTCACACATTTGGTATTGTCATACTCAGGAGGAACAGAAGAATATATTTTGGGGTGTCATTTTTGCTGTGTGCATGCTATGTGTTGGAAATATCCTATAAATGGACAACTTTGTGTAAAAAAATTGCGTTTTCATTTTTTTTTCCACATTTTTCAAAAACTTCTGGAAAAAAATGAACCCTTCAAAAGACTCATTATGCCTCATAGATTATACGTTGGGGTGTTAGCTTTCCAAAATGGGGTCACTTTGTGGGCGTTTCCATTGTCCTGGTGCTCCAGGGCCTTCAAAAGTGTAATAGGTGGTTGAGAGATTAGATGTGTAATTTATGCTCCTAGAACGCCTGAAGTTGCTACTTCAGTGTTGGACCTCTGTATGTGGCCAGGCTGTATAAAAGTCTCACACATTTGGTATCGTCATACTCAGGAGGAGCAGCAGAATATATTTTGGGGTGTCATTTTTGCTGTGTACATGCTATGTGTTGGAAATATCCTATAAATGGACAACTTTGTGTAAAAAAATTGCGTTTTCATTTTTTTTCCACATTTTCCAAAAACTTCTGGAAATAAATGAACCGTTCAAAAGACTCATTATGCCTCATAGATTATACGTTGGGGTGTTAGCTTTCCAAAATGGGGTCACTTTGTGGGCGTTTCCATTGTCCTGGTGCTCCAGGGCCTTCAAAAGTGTAATAGGTGGTTGAGAGATTAGATGTGTAATTTATGCTCCTAGAACGCCTGAAGTTGCTACTTCAGTGTTGGACCTCTGTATGTGGGCAGGCTGTATAAAAGTCTCACACATGTGGTATCGCCATACTCGGGGGGAGCAGCAGAATATATTTTGGGGTGTCATTCGTGGAATGTACATGCCATGTGAGAGAAGTAACCTGTTATAATGACAATTTGGTGTGAAAAAAATAAAAAATAATAATCATCTTAATTTTGCAAAGAATTGTGGGAAAAAATGACAACTTCAAAAAACTAACTATGCCTCTTACTAACTACCTTGGAATGTCTACTTTCCAAAAAGGGGTCATTTGGGGGGTATTTGTACTTTACTGGCTTGTTAGGGTCTCAAGAAATGAGATAGGCTGTCAGTACATCAGGTGTGATCAAATTGATCAATTTTCAGTAATTGGCACCATAGCTTGTAGACCCTATAACTTTCACCCAGACTAAATAATATCCACTAATTTGGGTTATTTTTACCAAATATATGTAGCAATATAAATATTTGGCCAAATTTATGAGGAAAAATTACTTATTTGCAAAATTTTATAATAGAAATGAAGAAAAATGCATTTTTTTCCAAAATTTTCGGTCTTTTTTCATTTATAGCGAAAAAAATAAAAACCGCAGAGGTGATCAAATACCACCAAATAAAAGCTCTATTTGTGTGAAAAAAAGGACGGAAATTTCATATGGGTACAGTGTTGCATGACTGAGTAATTGTCATTCAAAATGTGAGAGCACCAAAAGCTGAAAATTGGTCTGGTTATTAAGGGGATTTAAGTGCCCAGTTGTCAAGTGGTTAAAAAAAATTTTTTTTATAGGGACAGAAAACTATAGGTAGGGAGAGTGTCAGTGTGTTTTACTGTGCTAAACCTTGTTTGTAGGGACAGGGAAGGACAGTGAGGGAAATTCTCATTGTGCTATACTGGGCTAAAGCATTCCTCATCAACCATCTTTAAAAAAACATTTTTTATAGGGACAGAAAACTATAGGTAGGGAGAGTGTCAGTGTGTTTTACTGTGCTAAACCTTGTTTGTAGGGACAGGGAAGGACAGTGAGGGAAATTCTCATTGTGCTATACTGTGCTAA
The DNA here is from genome assembly GCA_029206835.1 of Rana muscosa. Taxonomy (NCBI): domain Eukaryota; kingdom Metazoa; phylum Chordata; class Amphibia; order Anura; family Ranidae; genus Rana; species Rana muscosa. The sequence continues at coordinate 705,601,594 of CM055118.1, forward strand.
AGCATTCCTCATCAACCATCTTTAAAAAAACATTTTTTATAGGGACAGAAAACTATAGGTAGGGAGAGTGTCAGTGTGTTTTACTGTGCTAAACCTTGTTTGTAGGGACAGGGAAGGACAGTGAGGGAAATTCTCATTGTGCTATACTGTGCTAAAGCATTCCTCATCAACCATCTTTAAAAAAACATTTTTTATAGGGACAGAAAACTATAGGTAGGGAGAGTGTCAGTGTGTTTTACTGTGCTAAACCTTGTTTGTAGGGACAGGGAAGGACAGTGAGGGAAATTCTCATTGTGCTATACTGTGCTAAAGCATTCCTCATCAACCATCTTTGAAATCCTTGTTTTTTGGACAGTCAGGGAAATTGTCATTGTGCTATTCTGTGCGAAAGCAATCATCCTCAACCATATTTAGAAATCCTTAAGTAAAGGGACAGAGAAGGACACCTGAAGGTAGCCCTTATTGCTGGTTTTCCCATCTCCCTGCAGGCCATCCATTAGAATGTCTGGAAGGCAAACAAGGAGAGGCAGACAGTCAGGAGGCAATAAAAGAGGGCAAGCAGGCTCTGTGTCTGGGGGCAACAGTGCTGGTCGTGGACGCGGTGCATTGTCATCAGCACATGGCCATGGGACACGCTTGTCCTTCTTTTCGGCAGCTGGACATGTTGAGCCACATCATGCCGAAGACTTGGTAGAGTGGATGACCAAGCCCTCCTCCTCCTCCTCATCCTCTCTCACCCAGGCTCAGGGTACTGGCAAAGCAGCTGCCAAAGCGTCCTCTTCCCTGGTATCAATGTCAGACTCATCATCAGTCACTCCTTCCCTAGACCCACCATGTCCTCCTCCTGAGGAGTCCCCCGAACTGTTTGAGCACAGTGTTGGGTACATGCTCCAGGAGGATGCCCAGCGTTTCGAAGGGTCTGATGATGAAACCCAGCTAGAGGAAGGCAGTAGCGTGAGAGCAGACAGAGGGGATGCTCAAGAAGGAGACCAATCTGGCAGTCATGTTCCCCCAGCTGATGAGGAGCAAGGAGAGGTCCGCCTTGTTCTTTGGTGTGGGTCTTTTAAGTACGCTTGACAACGGACTGCATGGCAGGTCGACATATGTCTGGTCAAGCATGTGGTGCCCAAGCGGCTGCTGTTTTGGCCACGCTTGATACGCTTCAGACATATGTTGCAAACAGCAACTGTGCAATCTGCTTCACACGTCTCAAAAAAGGCCCACACCAAAGAACTTTTGGAAAAACGCGCAGAGTCAGCAGCGCCCTGCACATGTGGAGCTCTTTGGTGTGATGCAGTCGGTTGGCTGCCCTTAAGCTGGCCACTGGAGGGCATCCTGCCTCGTTGGAGATATGCTTCTTCCTCCTCCTCTCTCCTATTAGGCACCCACGTAGAGTCAGTGACCTCATCATCCCCTCCCTCCTCGTCACTGGAACAAACCTGGCAGTATGCTGCAGCTGGGGGAACATGACTGCCAGTTTGTTGTCCTTCTTGGGCACCGCTCGCTCTGGGCTCATGTTACTGCCTTCCACATGCTGGGTACCATCATCAGAGCCTTCAAAACGCTGCTCATCCTCCTGCAGCATGTACCCAACACTGCGGTCGAACAGTTCGGGGGACTCCTCCGTGCATGATGGTGGGGCTAGGGAAGGAGTAACTGATGACCTGGAGCCAATGGAATAGGCTGCTTTGGCAGCTGCATTGGCAGCCAAAGTACTCTGAGTCTGGGTGACAGAGGATGAGGAGGATGAGGACAGCTTGGTCATCCACTCTACCAACTCTTCTGCGTGTTGTGGCTCAACACGGCCAGCTGCCGAAAAAAAGGACATGTGTGCCCCACGGCCACGTGCTGAGGATGCACCGTGTCCATGACCAGCACTGTTGGCTCTAGACACAGAGCCTGCTTGCCTTCTTTTAGTGGCAAGTGTCTGCCTCTCCTTGTTGGCCTTCCAGACATACTGTATTTGATGTACTTGTAATGTATTTGAATAGGTACACCAGGAATGGCCTGCAGTGAGATGTAGCTGCACAGGATACAGTGTATATATATATATATATATATACATATACAAAGCTGGGATGAATATATACTGAATATACTGCAGCTAACTGAATCAACTGCCTGCCTATAGTATATTAGGAAGAGAACAACAGGAACAGTCTGCAGTGAGATCTAGCTGCACAGGATACAGTATACTGACTGAATATACTGCAGCTAACTGAATCAACTGCCTACCTATAGTATATTAGGAAGAGCACAACCAGAACGGTCTGCAGTGAGATCTAGCTGCACAGGATACAGTATACTGACTGAATACACTGCAGCTAACTGAATCCACTGCCTGCCTGTAGTATATTAGGAAGAGCACAACAGGAACGGTCTGTAGTGAGATCTAGCTGCACAGGATACAGTATACTGACTGAATATACTGCAGCTAACTGAATCAACTGCCTGCCTGTAGTATATTAGGAAGAGCACAACAGGAATGGTCTGCAGTGATATTTATCTGCACAGGATACAGTATACTGACTGAATATACTGCAGCTAACTGAATCAACTGCCTGCCTGTAGTATATTAGGGAGAGCACAACAGGAACGGTCTGCAGTGAGATCTGGCAGCACAGGATACAGTATACTGACTGAATACACTGCAGCTAACTGAATCAACTGCCTGCCTGTAGTATATTAGTATATTAGGAAGAGAACAACAGGAACGCTCTGCAGTGAGATCTAGCTATATATATATATATATATATATATATATATATATACAAAGCCTGACATGTGTGTGTGTGTGTGTGTGTATATATATATATATATATATATATATATATATATATATATACTAAATATACTGGAGCTAACTGAATCAACTGCCTGCTCAATCTAGCTAACTGAATCGCCTGCCTGCTCAATCTATCTAAATGAAATGAAATGACACTCTGCCTCTCTCTCTCTATCTCTCTCTTAACGCCGCAACACACTACTCAAGGCCGACGTGCAGGCGGTTTATATAGTGTGGGGTGTGTACTTAATCCCCTGAGCCATGATTGGCCAAAAGCACCCTGCCTTTGGCCAATTATGGCTCTCTGTGCTGACGGCGCTGTGATTGGCCAAAGCATGCGGGTCATAGTGCATGCTTGGCCAATCATCAGCCAGCAATGCACTGCGATGACGCAGTGCATTATGGGCCGTGATGTGCCACTTGAATTTGTCGCGAATGGCCCATAATGTTCGATCTTCGTTGAACGATTGAACAGCCGATGTTCGTGTCGAACTCATGTTTGACTCAAACTCGAAGCTCATCCCTACTCTACAGAGTCTAGAGCAGCGGTCTTAAACTGGTGGACCTCCAGCTGTTGCTGAACTACAAGCCCCATCATGCCTCTGCCTGAGTGAGTCATGCTTGTAACTGTCAGCCTTAGTAAGAAATCTAAGTTACACCCAAGCAAATACCCCCCCCCCAATTTTTTAAAGCCCCCTGACCCCCACATATACACATGCACGTAAACATCAGCGGTGCCTATGCATGAAAATGCTGATTGCGATACACATGTTACATATCACCACACATAGAGAGTCATTTTTCTAACATTAGACCTCCGCCTTAATGCTAAACTGATGACCTATAGGGGGATTTTATAATGTCACCTATGGAAAATATAGGGTACTGAAGTACCAGGGGTGCACGCAAATTTAGGGTTTGACATATTGGATATCAATTTACTTGATGCAGCCTCATCTTTTTTATTTTGGGCAATTTATTGCATTTTTGTGTCCTAAAATTAAGGTTAGTGTATTTTTTACAGAAATGTGTTTCCTAGACCTTTGAGGTAATATTGTGTAACATAAAAAAAAATCGACCATTATTTTATTCTCTAGGGCAGTGGTCCCCAACCTTTTTTACACTGGGGATCGGCTGCGTGGAAGAAAATTATGCTAAGGCCCGGGGGGCGGGGGGATCTGTTTTTTCGCGGGCGATTTGTTGGAGAAATGGCTGGTGTTGGCGCTTCAATCATCACAACACCATGATATGGTGTCAGAATGATTGAAACGCATAATTTCTATTATTACATTGTAATAAAAAAGAAATAGTTCAACTCACCATAATGCAGAATCAGTGGGAACCCTGAGTGTGTCACTTGCCACCATCGCCTACCACCAGATGTAGCTTGTCACTTGCCAGATGGGGAGTGTCACTTGCCATCAGATGCGGATTGTCACTTACTGTAAAATGTGGACTGTCACTTGCCAATTGTGGACTGTCACTTACCAGATGGGGATTGTCACTTGCTGCCAGATGTGGACTGTCACTTGCTGCCAGATGTGGACTGTCACTTGCTGCCAGATGTGGACTGTCACTTGCCAGATGGGGACTGTCACTTACCAGATGGGGACTGTCACTTACCAGATGGGGACTGTCACTTTCCAGATGGGGACTGTCACTTTCCAGATGGGGACTGTCACTTGTAAGATGGGGACTGTCACTTGTAAGATGCGGACTGTCACCTGTCAGTTGCGGACTGTCACCTGTCAGTTGCGGACTGTCAATTGCCAAGTGAGAGTGGAACATGCGGCAATGCAGATCGGGCAGTGAGAGATTTCATCTCTCGCCCGCCGCACTTCAGTGTAGTGTTCGCGCCGGCTGTGAGGACTGGACAGTGGTGGGGCAGGGTGGGCGGTGAGAGATGACATCATCTCTCTGCTCTCACACACCTCATGCAGTGTTGTGTTCGTGGCCAGCTGTGTGGGTGGAACAGCTGTGATGCGGGGCGGGCCGTGGAAGGTCATGTCATCTCTCTGCTCTCACACACCTCATGCAGTCTTGTGTTCGCGGCCAGCTCTGTGGGCAGAACAGCTGTGATGCAGGGCAGGCCACAAGAGGTCATCTCTCTGCTTGCCCGCTACCTGCCGAACCTCCGAAATTGCAGCCTTCACGGCCCGGCTGCAAACAGGCTACGGCCCGGAAGTGGGGCGTGGCCCGGGGGTTGGCGACCCCTGCTCTAGGGTGTCTGCTTTCAAAAATGTATACTGTTTTTGGGGGTTTATGTAATCTTCAGGGTTAAAATGTTTTTTTAAGCATGTGTGTGCTAAAATGTCTATGACATCAAAAGCGTTAAATGACTCATGAAATAGAATGTTACCTCTGAAATTTAGGCTCTGATTTGTGAGGTCCGATCCTTAACAGAATTTACCAGGTAAACACTGCCATCAAATTTCTGAATGACTGAGGTAGAGAGGTGGGCAGATGATATCACATTCCCCACCTTAACCAGTTTAGAGAAAGCCTTGTATTCATTCATAGACATGGACATGTAGTTCTTGACCCGCTGTCAAAACACAGAGCTGTAAAATGTATGTTGCTGAGGCCAAATATAGTTTATGCAGCGTGCAAAGCAAGTGCACCTGTTAGTGCAGTAAATAGCTCAAAGCTATATAAATAGATGACAATGTTATTGATTTATCATGGCTGCATGAATATAGTGCAAGTTCTTTTTTTTACATAATGGATCTTTATGCATTAAAGTCTAATACCTTATAGTAAAAATGCAATGGCACCATTTTAAAGACAAATCTTTAAGGTTGTAGATACGTTTTCACTAAGTTACACCCGCTATTATTATTTGTTCCATAACGCTTATACTGAGTGGATCCCTCTACCACCTTCTTTACAGACAGAAGTGGGCCAGGGATCATAACTGTCATAATATAACTTTTGCTGGAATACATCCTACAGTTCTTCTTCATGTAGTAGCTCTTTCAGGTGTAAGGCACCCTCCACACATGTTATTTAACCAGTTGTGTGTAAACACACAAATCCCTGTGCTGTCAGGGGAGAGGAGACATATCGTTTGTTCCTACTAAGTAGGAACAACGATATGTCTCCTCCCCTAGTCAGTCCTATACCCCCACAGTTATGCCCCGTCGAAAAAAACGAAATTTTTCCCATTCGACGAGAAAAACGATAGTCTGTGGGCTTTCTGTCGTTTTTTTTCGACGAGAAAAATGGCATTAAAAACGACGAGAAAAATTAGAACATGTTCTAATTTTTCTCGACGTTTTTTTCAACATGTTTTCCGCGGCAGTGTTTCCCATAGCGGAGCCCACACACGGTCGTTTTTTTCGACCAAAAAAAAAAATGAAATTTAAAACGGCCGTGTGTGGGGGGAACAAGCTGTTCCTCGTTTTTAACGTCGATTTTCTCTACGGTGTTTTCACCGTCGAAAAAATCGATCGTGTGTACGCGGCATTATAACGCGCTGAGGGAACACACATTTAACCCCTTGATTGCCCCCTAGTGTTAACCCCTTCCCTACCAGTGAAATTTACACAGTAATCAGTGAATATTTACAGCACTGATCGCTGTATGAGTGTCAGTCCCAAAAATGTGTCAAAAGTGTCAAATCTGTCCTTTGTAATGTCGCAGTACTGCTAAAAATTGCAGATCACCTCCATTACTAGTTACAAAAACAATAATAATAAAAATGCCATAAAAATGCCATAAATCTTTCCCATAGTTTGTAGACACTATAACTTTTGCGCAAACCAATCAATATACGCTTATTGAGATTTTTTTTACCAAAAATATGTAGAAGAATACATATCGGCCTGAACTAATGAAGAAATAACAATTAAAAAAATTGGGGATATTTATTATTGTTTATAGCGCAAAAACTGAAAAACTGCAGATGTAATCAAATACCACCAAAAGAAAGCTCTATTTGTGGGAAAAAAAGGACACAAATTTAATTTGTGTGCAGTACCATATTGCAAAAAGTGCTCTGGTCAGGAAGGGGGTAAAATCTTCCAGGGCTGAAGTGGTTAAAGTAATTCTGTATTTTTAATGTCCCCATTAAGCCCATTACTCCCCACTAAACTGTATTGTTTTGTTTTTTTTGCATTGGTGCATGTCTCCCATGCCGGTGCCCAACGACCATGCCTTTTTTAACTAAATCTTGCAAGCTGGCCCTAAAAAATTATTGCAAGATTCAGCCCCCCATAGATTTCAGTCGGGTTTTGGCTCTATGATTGGAGTTCGTGTTTTTTTTTAAGTGTTTGGTGAAGTTCCAGTGAACTGGACTTTGATTGTTAATCATCACTATTGCCGATGTTTCCACTGTGCTGGGTATGATGTGCTCTGTGTCCAGTGTTCTGGGAAAAGTATGGGCTTCTGTGTCTAGTGTGCTGTGTATATTTTTTACTGCTACATTCTGTCTGTGCTTCTGAGGACTGTTTTAGTTGTGCTGGAAAAGATGTGTGCCATGTTTGATGTGTTTTGTTTGGAATCAGTCTTTATGTGATGCAGTATTTTATTTTATGCAAATCATTTGCCTATCATTTTATTGTGATATGAACTGCTCTGCCCCTGTGCTGGATACAGTGTTTGTAATGTCCACTGTGCTGTGTATACTGTGTGATGCTGTATACTGTGTCCATTGTTCTAGACAGTCTCTGAAATCATTATAGTGTTCTGTGTACTACGTATGGTTTACCTTGCTGTGTACTCTGTCCAGAGTACTCTATATGATCTGTGCTGCTTTATTATGTGACCATTGCACTGGTTATGTTTATGTTGTTATGTGGTATGTTCAGGGTGGTTTTTTTTTTTGCTGAAGCTACTGTCAGAAATCTTAAAATAATATGTATCTAATCTATTTGGGATAATGTAAAATCTATAGCTTGGATAATAGTTAACAAAGCAGTTAACAAGCAATGTTAATTAATAGAAAAAATTATACAGTGTTGAACATTGGCAAATGACTATGTTACATCTTATCATAGTAGTTAAGCTTCTTATCTATCAGATTCCTTTCTACTAAGCTGGTTTAATTTTATATTGTATATTAAAAGTAAAACATGCCAAAAGGTTGAGCATTGCTGGGAAAGTAAGTGCACTTAACAGAGAATCATAACTATGCTTCTGGCCATGATAGGAAGCAATGATGATCAGCTCTGAACAAATACTTGGATCTCTGCATGCAGCATAGTGAGATTAGTAACGTCTAACTTTATCCTGTAGCTCACTGATGTAGCTCTGCAGTTTTTCATTTTAGAAAAAGAAACAAATCCTTGTGGACCTTTTGCTACACATCTCACCTCGCATAACCTTCAACATTTTGGCATTCATTAAAAAATTATGAAACAATACCTTATTTTTTCAGTCTTCACAACACTGACCTATTATTTGAGGATGGATTAATAAAATGCAGCATTAAGGGATAATTAAAAAGGTAGTTAAAGGGTTCCTACATACTTATAAACACAATTAAGATTTTTGCTTTGAAATTTTTTTTTCAAATAATCGTATGATATTAAAAAAAATTCAAAATATTGTCATTCTAAATACACTAGTAGTTTTAGACCGTCATGTTTGGATTTTCAGCAAAAAAAAAAGGCAAATCAATGTGTCAGTGTGTTCAGTAATTGTTGCCAAAGGTAACTTTTAACTTGACAAAACAAAACATCTGGTAGAAAAAAATATGGAAATCTAATTAATATATGACTTAAAGTCAAACTCATGTTTCATGTATTCATCAGTAACCTACTTCTGCATAAAGAGCATTTCATCTGTTATACTCTACAGCAAGCTGCTTTGGAAAAATCACAGTTGCAAGTATTCTGCATATTCATCACTTAATAAAAATTTCTATTACACATTAAGGGTTTTAATTAGATTGGAAACTTTCTTTATAAACAGAAATTTGAAGACAAAAGTCTGAGCCATGAAAAGCTAAATGGAAAAAATGGATAGCATACGTGTCCAGTACCAAATATTCATTTTAAATCTCATATATGCTGTGTGTACTTGCTAATATGTCTGAATTAATGAGCATGGCAAAATTCTGGTCCTTGCAAGCACATTTAGATTTTATAAACAAACAATCTATCACATCCTAACAATCTATTTGTTGTAATAAAAGTTATTTTCTGTGCATTTCTGGTTCCTAACCTTCTACCTTTCTGGCTGTTCTAATGCCGCGTACACACGATCGATTTTCTCGACGGTGAAAACACCGTAGAGAAAATTGACGGGTAAAACGAGGGAACGGCTTGGTTCCCTACACACGTCCGTTTTTCCCGACATATTTTTTTGGTCGAGAAAAACGACCGTGTGTGGGCTCCGCGGCAGTGTTTCCCTATGGGAAAACTGCCGCGGAAAAAAACGACGGGAATCACGACGAGAAAAATTAGAGCATGTTCTAATTTTTCTTGTCGTGAATAATGCCGTTTTTCCCGTCGAGAAAAACGACAAAAAAAGCCCACAGACGATCGTTTTTCTCGTCCAAAGGAAAAAATTTAATTTTTCTCGACGGGAAAAATGGTCGTGTGTACGCGGCATAAGTGCATAAATGAAACTCCAGACAATCAGATAAATACTCAGCTGAAATAAATATAATTTTATGCTTTTACCTGGCAAAGGGTTCATAATTATGTTCCGCCACTTTTGTGATGTCTCTGCCAGACCTTATAGCCAACAATATCAATCTACTACATATTGGTTAAGCTTTACACCTTTATATAAAAAGCTAAACTATTTTAGAGGAAATGTGTAACTTTCACAAAGGGCATTTAGGGAGACTCATTTTTTCTCTTGTCAAATGGCAGCATTGAAAGGTGAGATTGAATATAGATTTATCTAAACATGAGAAAAAACTAGGGAACATAGTGTATTGCCAAATTCAAAGCAATCATAATCACCAGGCATCTGTTTATCACAGTCTATGTATTTTTAACATTTTCTGGGGTTACATTCGGGAGAAAGTAGTCAGAGTAAACATCATTTAAGGGCTTTATTTGTACAAATTCTACTGAGCTTGTATCAATGAAATTGAAAGTTTGCTACTGCACATTCTTAATACATTGCTGACAAGGTAAATAAAATGTCCTGTAGTAAACTTTTATATTGATAGTCTGTGGATGCAAAGCTAATTTTGGTTTTAGACTAAGACTGTATTTAATATGCAGTTTTATGTTCTGTCAACTTGTAGTGTTGGAACATTTCTCAATGTCCAAGTAAATCAATGGGCTGGAAAGTATGAATACAAACAGAAGTAGATTTTCTGGCATATTTGCTGCATCTGTCTTTTTGTGCTGTCACTTGCCGACAATACTGCAGAGCTAGAATGACACAATACTTTTTTTTCTTTTCTTTTACTGGAATGGGAATCTGTCTGTTTGGATTGTTCTTTTCATTTTGAACAACATGTGCATTCCATTGATCATTATTATTTTTCTTTTGTTTTATTTAGGAGCCCCCTCACTACTTATGTTTCCTAAAGTGAATTAGATGAGATTAGATCAGATACTTTATTATCAGTGTATGCAATACAATGAAATGTTAAATGGTTTCTCTTCGACAACTGCAGTAAATACGTGCATATACTTATCATCACATACTGTATGTTCTCATATATATATATATATATATATATATATATATATATATTTATATATATAAATATAAAATATATATTGTATATAGGTACACCAAATATAAACATATGATAAAAACCTATAAAAATAGTTTTATATAAAGTACAGCGCTAGTCTTCTATGACCTGACAAAATATCTATACAATATGTCCCAAATAACCAATCAGATGAAAAAACAAATCATATGACATGATCATGAAAAATGTCATACAAATGTGTATAATAGAGCAGTGACATCCATAGTGCTTTTGCTAGTCCTAAAAAGTCATATTCACAGCTAAAAGACAAATCTCTATCTGGGGTGATCCCTTCACCCCACTTACCAGAAGTGTGGCCTAATCTAATTAAAGACAGGCTAGCACAGCATGAATAGCAAGTAGTATTGTGGCTGTAATACAGGCAGTGTGTTTGGCTGTTCCCGATCATCTTCCTTATGCCAGTCCTCTGTGATCCATCCCTGCATAGCTCGGTTTAGTGCATTTAAGGCTCGAAGCTACAGCACCAGACATCCTCTTGACAAAGTCCATTTGGGATGAAAAGCATTGGGGCGGAGCTTGGTGCTGTCAGTAGAGAGAAGCTGTGTCCTAGTGTTGCACGAGCGGAGGAGAGCTGGGTAGCCAGTGGCCAATTGAAGACTGTATCTGTTGGATTGTTGTAAGTAGCATTTTATGTTTATAATAAATACTTTTTTATGGTATCACACTATATGGAGCCATTCTTTCCTGCATAATATCCACATACATCTTGGAGTTTGAGCTGTGAGTGCAAGTAATGGAGGATTACTTCCTAAAACGAAGTACAAGCAGCGCAAAATTATCATCCCACTTGCTGTTCATGCTGTGCTGGCCTGTCTTTAATTAAATCAGACCACTTCTGTTAAGTGTGTTTTCTAAGTGGGGTGAAGGAATCACCATGGATAAAGATTTATTTTACAGAAGATTCACTGGTGTGCTTTATGCACATTTTTGCACCCACATTTATCAAGCTATTCTAAAGTTAAAGCACATTTGTATGGCATTTTTATGAATGTGTATATGATTTTTTTTATCTGATTGGTTATTTGGGACATATTGTATAGATCTGTTGGGAGTTCATAGAAGACTAGAGCAGCACTTTATGAAAAAATATTTTTATAGGACTTTTTCATACATTTACATTTGGTGGTACATTAAAAGTATAGCAGAATATAGCGTAGTATAGCACATTGTCCATATTTGAATTTGTTTTTTTGTTTTTTATTTCACCATAGCGCTGAAGAGGACATTAATAATATATATATATATATACACATTACATACCGCAAAAGCCCATGAAAAATAATAAAAATGTATCTAAAGATACATATATTATAAAAATAAGAGGAATAACACTAATACAATATTTAAAAGATGAAATAATGAGTTTCATTAACATTCTTGGGAGTTTCTATATGATGTGGTAAGGAATAGAACAGCTCTGAAAATAAACTGTACCTGATTGCTCTGTATTAGGGATGATCTTCAAGGTATGAGCTTTGCCTGTTCGAGTGCATGTTTGTCTGAAGACAAACCTCATATATAGTTGCAGTATTTCTACCACTACTATATATATATGACAGCTTCTTTCATATGAATGGTTGCTAAGGAAGTGGGGGGGGGGGTGTAGGCACCCACTGTGTGATAAGAAACTCTTATGTCCTAAACCCATTCATTTACTGGCCAGGAATTTCATATTGGCCATATTTGGTCAATGACATCATCTGGGAGACCCTGACCCTTTGTTTACATTTAGCGGAGGGGCACTGGGATATGTAATTTGCAGTGAGTCAGTGACAGGATTATACATGTCAGCTGGTCAGTGGGATTTTTTTCTTTTGGTTCTTTTTGATTAAGGTGGATTGAAAATGGCTTGACAATGTAATTGATGTTGGATTTTAGTGTTTGTTTTTATTTTTTTATAGCAAATAACTATTAAGTACTCTTTACTATTCACATATTGGAAGCCAGTATCTGGGCCCCCCTTATTAGTAATGGGAGTTTCTAAAATCCAAAATACCCCTACCCACACACCCACACAAACAGCAGGCCGGGATTGTGAGGAAGAGGCCCATTATCTTCATCACCTTGGGGACAAAGTGCTCTGAAAGGCGGTTTCCCCATTGCAAGGTACGCCCCATGCTGAGAGCATGTGGCCTGGTGTGGTTCAGGAGGAAGCGGACTGCACAATAACCTTACCCCCCCTTTCCTGGCCTGCCGGGCTGCATGCTCAGATAAAGGTCTGGTGTGGATTTTATTTTTCTTGGGTGGGGGAGTCAAGTTTGTTTTCATTGTTTGTGGTCTGTTAGTTAAGAAATCCATAATCCATGGGTGAGGGGGACTAGACCTAAGTTGTTCAGCTTGCACATCAGTTTGTGGGAGAATGCTGAAGGTGTGATTAAATTCAATAGATAGCTTTGCACCATAAGTGTTTGGCTGCTTAAGATGGGGCAAGGCTTTATGCAATGCATTGGTGATAGCATTATCGGTATATATTTTCACTTGGTAGAACTGATGTTTATCCAGATCATTATGGATGTAGGACTGGATTGTGATTTGCAAGCCTCTCAAAGCACATCATAATCACCTGAGGTAAAGCAACTAGGCATTAATAATTCAAACATCTCGCTGATGATTTTTTGGGTACTGGAACAATAATAGTAGACTTAAAACAGGTCGGAACAGCAGGTCATTGCAATGACAAAATAAAAATGTTGGTAACAACCTTAGCTAATGATCAGCACATATTTTTCAGTGTATTGCCTGATACCCCACCTGGTCCAGCTGACTTGTCAATATCACTCATCTTCAAAATAGATTTCATATCTTATAACCCTAAAATTAGTGCTTGCCCCTCCATAAGTTCTTTGATTAGTTTCATCTTTGAGGTGGAAGACTGGCTTTAAAATATGTCATTGTGCGGTTTTTATTTACGCTTAGCCTCTCTAATAACCCATCCTTGGTTCTCTCTGAGCCTTCCTGCATAGCAATGAGTCACCTGATTTAAGGACAGTGTCTTGTTCTCTGAGCCGAGTCATTCTTTTCAATCCAGCCACAGTTTTTGGTTTGGAAACACCTTGATGTTTTCAGTATGGGTTTATTGTTTACATATACCCGCTACACACACTCCTCCATCTTTGGACTTTATAGAGCCTGCAGTACTTTCTGCTAGGCAATTAGACAGCCTGCTAACTTCATAGCCTCATCAGGAATGAAGCTGCTCAATCACGTCTCTGTAATAACCATCACACTGCTGTTTATTTTCTGAGATAATTATTGACCTGAGATTATTAATCTTCTGGGTGAGTGACCAGACATTGATAAGAAAGAGACTTGACAAAGCTGGTCCATGTGGATGAGCTTTTAGCTTAGCTCGCAGACCAGCTCTATTATCTCATTTTTCCTTCCTATACCTACACTGCCTTTGTCGCTTCTCTGGTAGAATGGTAATATTTCCAGTGAGCTCCACTGAGCATAGGACCAATTATATGCCTCGTGTTTGACATGTGCATGTATGTTTAAAGGTTTATTAAACCTTGACCTTTACTAGCAGAGAATAAGAGTAGATGGTGTCAACTTGGCTATCTTGAAGACCCTTGCTTCCATCACGGCTTGTGGGGCCATTGATTTTAATTTTCCTCATTTTTATCTAGACTCTTTCAGTATTTTTTGATTACGCATTCATAATCTTTTATGCTCTTTTAGTGAATTGATGTTTATTTTTAATCACAATGTATGCACTAGAGCACTGCACTATTGTTTTTTATAATTTGTTAAGTGTTGGGTATCAGGACACAGTGTACAGCTGCTATTTTCTAAATGTTTTCCCTAGTGCAAGTTCAAATTTTCTTTTTGATAGTGTAAATATTTACAGCCACTAGAAAAGCTTTGGAAAATAGTAATCAGTCAGCTGCACTCACAGAAAGTCAATGTGGCTGATTTACTGAAGGTGTAAAGTATGTTCACTATGTGAAGGGAATTTTCACTTTGCAAGGGAATTTTCATTTAGTTTAGCTAATAAGGAAGAACTGTGCTGACTTCTATATTCAGTCATGTACAAGCAAAAATCCTCTTGTTATTTTCCTTGCATGTGAATCATCTTGAATTTTCACTACATTCAGTGAAAATTCCCTTGCGAAGTCAAAATTACCTTTACAAAGTAAACATGCTCTACTCCTCAAGTAAATCTGCCACAATGAGTCAACCATCCTTACAAATTTTCATCAGGCCACTACATATTAAAGTGACCAACAACTGATTCTTCATTGTATAGCATTAACATTTCTGAGCTTACACAAATGTCTTTTTTTGGCCATAAGTCTGTGCAGCATATTAACAAACACCATAGCTTCAAGACACAAATTCTTGTAAATATTACAAAAACAGAAAGCAGTATCTCTGAAATAAAGGACATATGGACCCAGAGCATGTTATAACCTCTTCATATATAGTACATTAGTATTATGAAAAATTGTTAAATTCATTACTCAGCTTGACACAATGCAAAATAGAAACAGTAGCCCTTATTGTAAGTGAGCGTATGCATAAACATGAGAGGGCTATGTGCAAAGTCAGACATTATTTTTTTTTTATTTGGGATATCTAGTGACATCAAAAGACCATGATAATACAGTATTATTTTAAAAAAATAGGAACAAAAGTAACTGAGAAATACCGCTTGTAACTAATTATGACATGTTTATAATTAAGAGCTCGTTATTCATGGTGGCAAGTCAAAAGAATCAAAGAGGGATAACATTTAGAGTTGCAAAGATCATAAGCAGCAGACAAAGCATACCATCCTAATGTTCTTTTGGGGCAACATCATTCATTTTAGAAACTATCTTTGCATCCAAATACAAATCATTGATAAAAAAAAAATATATATATATATTTTTTAAAAGGCATGTAAAAGAAAAAAGGAAATGCTGAATTATATTGCTATATGTGTTAACAACATATTTTATGAGAATATTATCATTTTTTAAATAGAAGTTTTAAAAAAAATTACTCATGGTACCTGGAGCATGGAAATTTGTTAAAACTCTGATTATAGTTACTTTAAATATTATGAGGTAAGTTGTAAATTCCAACTTATAAATGAAGACATAGGGGAGCTTGGTTCCCCAAATGTAACTTTAGATAAGCTAGGAGCAGGTAAGGTAAGGTGCATACAAACCCACTCTGATTTCATGCCTTTTGTTAAGGTATTGGTAATGAGTTTAAAGTGTATGTGTGGATGAAAAGAAAAAGTTTTAACAGCACCACACTCCTTGAGTATTCTAATACAAAATGAGTATTGGATAGGAGTGGGATTTTAAAGGTACTACACCAATTAGCCAAACATACCAGTTAAAATTCAGTCATATTTATTAGAAATCCATTTTAAAATCCATAGACAATTTAACAAAAATGTCCTGGTTAATATACTCTATAATTATTGTAAAGGTATTTAAAAAGTCCAGATATGCAGAGCTTGATCAAATGTATAGGACGACATTCAGATCAAAATAGAATAACAGGTAAAATCCATGTAATTAGGATGGAGAAAACAGATGAAAGCCCCACATTAGCTTCAGTGCAGCAGGGAATATACACAACACCACTGTGTTTTCAGCAAGTCCCCTTACCAAAGAGGTTGGGCCCTCAAATTATAGAGTGGTCACGTGAGCATGTAATATGAACATATCCACGTATCATAACTGAACACCTTATGGAGCAGCTCCAGTAACCTTCACAAGACTGTACTTGTAGGCTTCACAATCGTACCTAAACCAAAGCAAAGAAAGTATGATTCATTTCATTCCCAAGTATGGCAAACGTATCCATGGCTAAATGGAAGGAGGACGTCAGACTGGAATTAGTTATCTGGAAGAGGTATATTTATGACGTCCTCCTCCTTTGGGAAATATTCAGATTAGAAACCCGCTGGATTTATGACCTCAAATCTTACATCCCATTTGGACTTAATATCGAATAGGACATTAATTGTTTAATTAATAATAGCAGAGTTACCCTTTTTTGCCTCTATTTTTCCTAAGGGTTCTATTAATTCAAATTGGTTTGTGATTTATTTTTTTATTCAATATTTTTTTAAATATTTAATGTACCTAGTAGAGGTTTTAAATATATATTTTTTAACATATTATCCTGTGCTGGCCACCCTGATGAACCTGAGGTGCTTTATTAGTTACCGCTGATGTGTAGTGGATTCACTTATTGGGTCTCGATGTTCTGCAGGTAGACCATCACATTAAACGCAAATTTTTGGAGATATTTTTTATAAAAGTCCTTTTTAATATTTAATGTATAACATTGTCACATATTGCTGTGGATTGTGTGCATGGATTATTGGTCATCGTTACAATCATTATATGGTGTTCTGCATTTTATCCATGCGAGTGGATGGTACCATGGAGTGGCAAGTATCATGGATTACTTTTTTATATATCACCCATATGTTGCTATCGACCCACTTGTGGTTGGTTTTTGTTTTTTATGATTACTTTCATGTATGTTATTGGACATGTTTTGATTTTTTTTATTTGTCTATTATGATGTCTTATTTCTGGTGTTTGGAGTGCATCCAAGAGTTCGGGTCACTTCCGGGTTCGCACATCTGGATTACCAACTTCCAGTTACTGTATAGTTAAGGGCGTACTTGCGTCAGCAGTCCTCTGATGATGTCTGCTGATGACAAAACGCATTAGGCGGGACCTGACGTATGATGCAAGGCCATTTTGATTGTATTGTTTGGATGCTCATTACTTACTTACTTATTTGTCTGTAAGTTCATTTTAATAAAGCCCTTTTGTACCATTCCTAACGTACTTCTAAATAAGAGTCTCTTTGCTTATTAGCGTGTGAGCCTTACATGATTGGGAGGTTTAGGTACGATTGTGAAACCTACAGTGCAGTCCTGTGAATGTTACTGGAGCTTCTCCATCGGGTGTTCAGTGATGATCTGTGAATATGCTCATATTACATGCTTACATGACCACTCTATAATTTGAGGGTCCAACCTCTTTGGTAAGGAGACTTACTGGAAAATGTTGTGTGCCTTTTCTGCGGCACTGAAGCTGGTGTGGGGCTTTCATCTGTTTTCTTCATCCTAATTACATGAACTTTACCTGTTATTCTATTTTGATCTGAATGTTGTCTTATACATATGATTATTTATTGCATATCTGGAGTTTTTAATTTTTTCATTTGTGATCAACAAATTATTACTGGCTGCTACTGTTCATTTTCCTTTCTGGAGGTAGCGCGGATGATTGTGGTTTTTATTGTGAGGGTATTGACAGGGTCCTCTACGCATTTTCTTCTACATGTTTTGACGCGTGGCTTCTTCAGGCAGTGTGTATACAGGATACCACATAAAGACCATCCACTCCACAACCAAATCCAAACCAGGGAGGCGTCGCTCAGATGGATTGGTATCCCCCATGAGCCTGCCAGGAGTATGATATACCTTGTAGACCACCGCAGAGGAGGTATATTAGCCAAGATTAAATCAAAGGTCATAAATCATGCGTACCAATAGGAGTAGTCAAAATGTTACAGAACAGAAAGAGCCAATTTGGGTGAAAGAATCTCTGTGTGCGTGACAATGGCTCCTCAGACCATGGCCCACCCACGGTATGCTGACTTCCTGAAAAAGCCATGCGGCGAAACATGTAGAAGAAAATGCATAGAGGACCTTGTGACAATAATTATAGAGGATGTTAACAAGAAATGTTTTGTGAATATGTCTATGGATTTAAAAATGGATGTGTAATAAATATTAACTGTTATGTTTGGCTAATTGGTTTAGCCCCTTTAAAATCTCACTTTTATTCAATATACATTTTGTATTGATAATGAGATAAAGCCTGTTGCCTGGAGTTTTAAGAGGCAACCTCATTTATTTGGAAGCTGGGCCTTTTGAAACTCTATTGTCATCCTAGAACTCACACAAGTTAATATGTGAGGTGTCATATGTACAAAAGTGACATCACACTGTGGATGAAATGTCCATTGCTGAAAACATTAGTTTTAAGATTCCCACACAAAAACAACAGTACTCATTGCCTGATATGTAAAGTATACACTTAAGGAAGTAGTGGTCTGCAGTTATTTATCCCAGATGAGAATAAGAGGGAACTATATCTCTGTTAACAGTCTAAAGCAGTCTAAAGCAGGCAATACATGATTTTTTTTCCCCATTCAACCACTTCAGCCCCCGGAAGATTTTACCAGCTTCCTGAACAGAGAACAGAGCACTTTTTACAATTTGGCACTGATTTCTTTAACTGACAATTGCGCGGTCATGCATGCTGTACCCACAAAATTTGCGTCCTTTTTTCCCCACAAACAGAGCTTCCTTTTAGTGGTATTTGATCACCTCTGCAGTTTAAAATGTTTGCGCTATAAACCAAAATTAGCGACAATTTTGAAAAAGAAACAATATTTTTAAAATTTTTGCTATAATAAAGATCCCAAAGATATAAAAAATAAATACAATTTCTTTATCAGTTTAGGCCAATTTATATTCTTCTACATATTTTTGATAAAATACATTGCAATAAGCGTAGATTGATTGGTTTGCACAAAAGTTATTGCATCTACAAACTATGGGAAAGATTTATGGAATTTTAATTATTATTATTTATTATTTTACTAGTAATGGCGTGATCTGTGATTTTTATGGTTACTGCGACATTGTGTTGGACAGGTCGGACACTTTTGACACATTTTTGGGACCATTGACATTTATATTGCAATCTGATTACTGTGTAAATGTCACTGGTAGGGAAGGGGTTAACACGAAATGTGTTCCCTAGTTAGTGTTTCTAACTGTATGGGGATAGGACTGACTGGTGATGGAGACGCATCACTGTTCCTACTTACTAGGGACAAATGATATGTCTCCTCTCTCCTGACAGAACAGGGATTTGTGTGTTTACACACACAAATCCCCGTGCTTGCTCTCGTGGCCATGATCGTGGATGGCTGGCGGCGATCTAACCCGCCGGCCACTTTTAAAGGGAACAACGTACCCATACGTTGTTTTGCGCAGCCGTGCCATTCTGCCGACATATATTGGTGTGAGCGGGTTGACAACTGGTTAAAGGAGAAAAAACTAACTGATTTCACACATTCTCTGCTTATTGTTAAGCTATGGTATTCTGCTGGTGAGGAACCTTCCTTGCCAGCAGAATTTAATGATCAGTATTGCCGGTGGTACTGATTGTTCAGGAAACAAACAAACAGGCTGGTTGTACACAAGTCAATTGATTGACTTGCAAACAACAGCTAGCCCATACATGGATGGAAATTCATCTGGTCCCTGCTGAACCAGCCACATTTTGATCATTTGAGCAGTGACGAAAAAAAGACAGAACAATTTCACACGTATGTATGTATGTATGTATGCATTGCCCATATGTATCACTGAGTTGCTGTAGACAGAATAGTAGATCTGTTTACAAGATAATTGCCTAGTCATGTACAGTATATGAAATGCTCAGCTACAGCATGTGCAGCTCTTCAAAGCATATGATGCTTTGCATGTCTCCTGTAAAGTCTAGCTGTAAAGTTCAGTTTGTCATTGATGCTGACTGTTTGGCAGTGAGCTCCTGAACAATCTGTCTATGAACTAATTAACAATACCTTGCAGAGTACTGGTACAAATTACCGTAAACAAAATGAGCAAATAGGGAGAAAAACTAAAACTATTTGTGCACCTAGACCAGGGATATGCAATTAGCGGACCTCCAGCTGTTGCCAAACTACAAGTTCCATGAGGCATAGCGAGACTCTGACAGCAGCAAGCATGACACCCAGAGGCAGAGGCATGATGGGACATGTAGTTTGGCAACAGCTGGAGGTCCGCTAATTGCATATCCATGACCTAGACCATAGGTAAGACAACACTAATAAAATAAAATAAAAACTTTTTGCGAAGAGAACCTCTTAGCACAACTGCTCCAAATACAAATAGCCTTTTTTATGTGTTTTCTGTGATAATTAAAGAACAGGGGTACTAACCCTATCTGTTCAGCATTTCAGCGTAAATTCAAACTGGTAAAATTAGAAAGGCTTAACTTTGATATTATATTCCACTTTAAAAACATTGACATCACTGTGTGTTTTCAGCAGACTATGAAAAAAAGGGAATTAGGGCATGCTAATGTATTTTTGATTGAATAGACTCCAAAGATTATTTCATATTTGATTGATACTTAAGTAAAGCTTATTTAGCTTTGTGAGAATGTATTTGCTAGCTATTTTATGATAGGGATACCATTTATTTCAAGTACTGTACAATAAAATGAAGTACAGAAATTTCAGGCTCCCTACTGCAGGTATTTCAGGTAAGTATTATGGATTTGCATCATTTTAACATTCAGCTTGCTCCTAAAACTTTTCTTGCAATATATAAAGCCAATTATTTGATGATAATAAATGCCCCCTTTGTGCAAATACTGACTTGAAGAAAATGTAAAAATGGTCTGCAGAAAAGGATTTTAAACATTTTATTAAATAAAGTGAATAGAGACTTCATATTCAGATTGTTCGTTGACAAGTTAGATATATCTTACGTTAAAAAAAGGGAAAAAAGATAGATGACATTATTTCTTTGCTGGCATATTGTACAATATTATTTGATTATTGATTACACAAGAATAACAATAAGGACATTCTTTGTCTAAGCTATATAGGTGTTAGATTGTGTTTGTATTTTCATTGCAAATAAAGAATATACTGTATATATAAGAATATATATATACTTATAATTATAGACTTTAAATATTTATTTCTAAAATCCTATTGTAGAATCTTCTTAATGCCTATCTACTAAAAGTTTTCAAAGAAAATTCAACTTGAATTTTATAATTAACCCACACATGTAAAAATTAAATGCAACTATGAAAGTCACTGGACATCATATTGTTTTATTGTCTGTATGAGAAGACACGAGGACTGTTGTAAAAACTGATTTACTTACTTACTTAACCAGTCCAGCTCTAGAACTATTTTTTATATTTTTCACACACATGTAAAATCCTAATTATTTGCAATAGAATTACTTAAACCCCCAGAACATTGTATATTTTCTGGAAGCAGAGGCCCCATAGAATAAAACAATGATAGCTGCAAATGTTTATGTCAGGTGATATTTGCGCAAGTGTTTATTAAATTCTAACTTAGCTAAACTATAATAAAATACATTTTAATGTAAACACACACAAAATAATACACATTTGTTTGTAAAAAAAAAATGAAAGATGCGTAAATAGATACAAAACATGCCACGTATTAAAATTGTGTGCGCCCGTGATATCGCAGAAAACTATGTTGCCCAAAAATCTCCATAGGTGATGTTTTAATAGCTTTTACAGCTCATTCGTTTTCAGTTAACCAGGAGATCTTGTGCTAGAATTATTGCTCTCATTCTGACATTTGCAGCAAAATATGTCACTAATGTGGTGCAACCGCAGTTATATACACGTGCACACCCTGGGCATGCATTTGCGCATGTGTGCGAAGCAATGGGGTTATGGCAATGTTTTTTTTTTCATTTAATACATTTTATTATTATTATTTTGTTTTACTTTTTCTTGTATTTATTTATTGATTTATTTATTTGTACTTGATTTCTATCACAAAGGGTTAATAAACCCCCTTGTAATAGCATTGAGCAGGTGACAGATACTCTTTTTGGAGATATTAGGGGTCTAAGTGACCCCAATTTCTCCCCTGCCCATCACGCCATCTAACCAAGCACATATTGGCTTGGTTAGATGTGTCCCCTAACTGTACTAGCCAGGAAATTGTAGATCTGAAATCAGAAGGGGCAAAATCATCATTGCATCCGGTTTCATTGTATACATGTGAGATCAAGGCATGGATTTGCCTCTGTCTCACATTGCTCTCCCCCCTGAAGCCAGTGGTTGTGGTCCAGGGCTCTGAGTAAGAGCAGGAGAGCCCAGGCACCAAGGGTGCAGGGGGGGCGGGCATGGCTGGCAGCAATCAGCTTGCGATTAAAGGTTCGCTCTTTGGACATACATAGTATATCCAAAGACGTGAGCTAGCTAAGAAGTTGAGAATCTTCACCACTCAGTTGTGTAAATACTTACTTCAGTTATCTAACCAAATGAAAAGCAAATTTTGGTTAACTATGAATCCCCAATTATTTGCAGATGGTCTTCACATGACTTTTCATTCAAGATTCTGAACTTCTTTAGTAAATGGGTGACTTTGCTACTTAGCAAATATCTACTATAAGTTTTTGAGAAAACAGAACATACCTGTTGGCATGTTTGGTTCAAGCATTAAAGTGTCACTAAACCCAGTAATATTAAAATAGTTCATCCACCCCCCCCCCCCCACAGTGTCCACAGCTTATTAAGCATCTTTTTACATTAAAATACTGCCACTATATACCTTTTTGGATGATCTGTATACCAGGGTTACATGATAAACTGCAGAGTTTCTCCAGCTGAGAGTTCAGGAAGGAGGAGACTTCCACTGCAGCCTGTATACACGCCCACATGTGTGATGTCAATATCATGTGACCTGGGTAGCTCTGATCAACAAGTAAATGTGCTCTTGAGCATAAAAGACACAACTGAGCTTGTGCAGGTCGGCTACTCTGCCTGTGTTAGCTGGCTTTCCCCAGATAGACAGTGCAGGGAGGGAAGGATCTATGCATACAGGATAAAACAGCCTTTTTGTACAATGCAGAGGATTAACCCCTTAAGTTCCACAGTGAGTATAACAAGCATGCTATGCTGCATATACAGACTGATTTTACTGTTGTGGGTTAAGTAACACTTTAACCACTTAAGCCCCGGACCATTTGGTAGCTAAAGGACCAGAGGTGATTTCAGAATTTTGCACTGCGCTGCTTTAACTGTAAATTGTGCGGATATGCAATGTTGTACCCAAACAAAATTTGCGTCCTTTTCTTCCCACAAATAGAGCTTTCTTTTAATGGCATTTGATTGCCTCTGCGATTTTAATTTTTTGCGATATAAACGGAAAAAGACCGAAAATTTTGAAAAAAAAAGATATTTTCTACTTTTTGTTATAAGAAAAATCGAATAAACTCAATTTTAGTCATACATTTAGGCCAAAATGTATTCAGCCACATGTCTTTAGTAAAAAAATGTCAATAAGCATATATTTATTGGTTTGCGCAAAAGTTATAGCGTCTACAAACTAGGGTAAATTTTCTGGAATTTACACAGCTTTTAATTTATGACTGCCTATCTCATTTCTTGAGGTTCTAAAATGGCAGGGCAGTACCCCCCCCCAAATGACCCCATTTTGGAAAGTAGACACCCCAAGGAAATTGCTGAGAGGCATGTTGAGCCCATTGAATATTTTTTTTTTGTCTCAAGTGATTGAATAATGACAAAAAATAAATAAAAAAATTACAAAAAGTTGTCACTAAATGATATATTGCTCACACATGCCATGGTTATATGTGGAATTGCACCCCAAAATACATTTTGCTGCTTCTCCTGAGTACGGGGATACCACATGTGTGGGACTTTTTGGGAGCCTAGCCGCATACGGGCCCCCGGAAACCAAGCACCGCCTTCAGGATTTCTAAGGGCGCAAATTTTTGATTTCACTCCTCACTACCTATCACAGTTTTGAAGGCCATAAAATGCCAAAATAGCACAAAACCCCCCCAAATGACCCCATTTTAGAAAGTAGACACCCCAAGGAAATTGCTGAGAGGCCTGTTGAGCCCATTGAATATTTTTTTTTGTCCCAAGTGATTGAATAATGACAAAAAAAAATAAAAAATTACAAAAAGTTGTCACTAAATGATATATTCCTCACACATGCCATGGTTATATGTGGAATTACACCCCAAAATACATTTTGCTGCTTCTCCTGAGTACGGGGATACCACATGATTGGGACTTTTTAGGAGCCTAGCCGCGTACGGGACCCCGAAAACCAAGCACCGCCTTCAGGATTTCTAGGCACAAATTTTTGATTTGACTCCTCACTACCTATCACAGTTTCGAAGGCCATAAAATGCCAAAATAGCACAAACCCCCCCCAAATGACCCCATTTTGGAAAGTAGACACCCCAAGCTATTTGCTGAGAGGCATGGTGAGTATTTTACAGCTCTCATTTGTTTTTGAAAAAGAAGAAAGAAAATATATTTTTTTTTTTTTTTTCAATTTTCAAAACTTTGTGACAAAAAGCGAGATCTGCAAAATACTCACAATACCTCTCAGCAAATAGCTTGGGGTGTCTACTTTCCAAAATGTGGTCATTTAGGGGGGGTTTTGTGCCATCTGGGCATTCCATGGCCTCCGAAACTGTGATAGGCAGTGAGAAGTGAAATCAAAAATTTACACCCTTAGAAAGCCTGAAGGCGGTGCTTGGTTTTTAGGGTCCCGTACACGGCTAGGCTCCCAAAAAGTCTCACACATGTGGTATCCCCGTACTCAGGAGAAGCAGCAGAATGTATTTTGGGGTGTAATTCCACATATGCCCATGGCATGTTTGAGCAATATATCATTTAGTGACAACTTTGTGCAAAAAAAAAAAAAATTGTCTTTTTTCCGCAACTTGTGTCAACATATAAAATATTCCATGGACTCGACATGCCTCTCAGTATATAGCTTGGGGTGTCTACTTTCCAAAATGGGGTAATTTGGGGGGGTTTTGAACTGTTCTGGCATTTTATACACAACATTAGGAAGCTTACATCCACTCTTCTAACCACTTGAAGACAAAGCCCTTTTTGACACTTTTTGTTTACATGAAAACATATTTTTTTTTGCAAGAAAATTATGTTGAACCCCCAAACATTATATATATTTTTAAAGCAAAGGCCCTACAGATTAAAATGGTGGGTGTTGCATTTTTTTTTCTACACAGTATTTGCGCAGCGATTTTTCAAACGCATTTTTTGGGGAAAAAATACACTTTTTTACATTTTAATACACTAAAACACACTATATTGCCCAAATGTTTGATGAAATAAAAAAGATGATCTTAGGCCGAGTACATAGATACCAAACACGACATGCTTTAAAATTTCGCACAAACGCGCATTGGCGACAAACTACATACATTTTTAAAAGCCTTTAAAAGCCTTTACAGGTTACCCCGTTATATTTACAGAGGAGATCTACTGCTAAAATTACTTCACTCGATCTGACCTTCGCGGTGATACCTCACATGCATGGTGAAATTGCTGTTTACATATGACGCCAGACCGACGCTTGTGTTCGCCATTGGGCAAGAGCAGGGCAGGACAGGGGTGCTTTTTTTTTTTTTTTTTTTTTATTATTATTAATTTTGCTATTTTATTTTTAAATTGTTCCTTCCATTTTTTTTAATCATTTTTATTGTTATCTCAGGGAATGCAAATATCCCCTATGATAGCAATAGGTAGTGACAGGTACTCTTTTTTGAAAAAACTGGGGTCTTCCAGACCCTAGATCTTTCCTCTGCCCTCAAAGCATCTGACCACACCAAGATCGGTGTGATAAAATGCTTTCCCAATTTCCCAATGGCGCTTTTTATATCCGGGGGGTCATTCCCTCCCACTGCTTGTAAAAGCAGTCCAGAGGCTAATTAGCCACTAGGATTGCTTTTACATGAAAGCCGGCCGCTGGCTGAAAAGAATGATACCAAGATGGTACCTAAACCCGCAGGCATCATTCTGGTATAAACATTCAAAGTCCAGCAACATACCAGTACGTTGCTGGTCCTTGTTGGACATGTATTGTAATCTTTTTTTTTCATGCAGCCAGTTGGCTGAACGAAAAAAAAAGATTGATCGGTGGGTATGCCCACCATTAGAATACCGCGCTTCATCCACCCACTTCTAATGATGGAGATACATGCACCATTTATATATGCCGAAGCATGGGGGCATCCTCCCGCAAAAAAGTTATGCCGCACACACATGGTCGGACTTTTCCACGGACAAGCCTCCGTCGGAATTTCGACCGTATGTACGCGGCATTAGGAGCAAAATCGCTCCTCCGCCCCTGCTGCCACAATGCCTCGGCATATATGCTTTTTTTTTAAACTGTGGTGGTGAAATCACCTCCTACAGCACTGGAGTCGCAGGGATCAGGCCTGTCTCTGCATACGCTGCAGTTAAGTGTGTTGTGTTTTGTAAGTGACAGTGATCGATCGATACTGCACTTGGGTGGCCTGGGCTGGACGGAGGGGCAAAACGCAGGTGCTAGCAAGTATCTGGGCTGATCCCGCTAACACTGCGTTTTTGGGAACCCTAAACTGCTGGGGACGCTAGTATAGATCTGATCAGATCAGATATTGATCTGTTCAGATACTATACCACTAAGGGAGGTGTATGCTTCACGCGTGGGTGTTGGCGTTACTGGCACTAACCTGATGCTGCCTGGGGTGTGACGCAGACCCTCTCTGACGCTAAAACCTAATTGATATCACCCGCCGGGCGATCAGGGGGTTAAACCTTTATTGGGTTATATATACGGCGGGTGCCCTGACACTATAAAAGGCAAACTAACTAACCAGCGTCACCCGTAACACTTATATGGTGATCACTGGTGAAAGAGTTAACTAGGGGCAATTAGGGGGTTAAACCTTTATTAGATAATATATGGGGGTACCTGACGCTATAAAAACCTGCGGCGAACCTAAAAAAAATTACTGGCTACCGATCGGCATGACCGACACTAAGACAGCGATCAGAAAAACGATCGCTTAGCGACAGTGGTGATAGGGGGTGAAAGGGTTACCTGGGGGCGATCAAGGGGGTTAAACCTTTATTAGATAATTTATGGGGGTACCTGACGCTATAAAAACCTGCGGCGAACCTAAAAAAAATTACTGGCTACCGATCTGCATCACAGACGCTAAGACACCGATCAGAAAAATTATCGCTTAGCGACAGTGGTGATAGGGGGTGAAAGGGTTACCTAAGGGGGCGATCAAGGGGGTTAAACCTTTATTAGGTAATATATGGGGGTACCTGACGCCATAAAAACCTGCGGCGAACCTAAAAAAAAATACTGGCTACCGATCTGCATCACAGACGCTAAGACAGCGATCAGAAAAATGATCGCTTAGCGACAGTGGTGATAGGGGTGAAAGGGTTACCTGGGGGGCGATCAAGGGGGTTAAACCTTTATTAGATAATTTATGGGGGTACCCGACACTATAAAAACCTGCGGCGAACCTAAAAAAAATTACTGGCTACCGATCTGCATCACCGACGCTAAGACAGCGATCAGAAAAATGATCGCTTAGCGACGGCGGTGCTAGGGGGTGAAAGGGTTATCTGGGGGGTGATCAGGGGGTAAAACCTTTATATGGGGGGGTTAGGGGGCTACACTGGACCTAAAACTAACTTTAGTGACACTTTTACAGTCACAAATGTCACTGATTGCAGTGATCAGTAAATAAATGGTCACTGCAATGTGACACTGTGACTGGGGGCTGGGGGGTGATCTGGGGGGGCCTGGGGGGGCGATTTGTGTGCCTATGTGTTCTGGTGTCAGTGTGCTGTTTGTGCACTAACCTGTATGTCTTCTCTTGTACGGCGCTCGGTATATGTAAGCGCCGCATGAGAGATGACATCACTTCCTCCTGCGTCCTCTGCCTGTGTTTACATCACAGGACAGAGGAAGCATTTTCATTCGCCGGGAGCCATCGCGGGGAGGTGGCCGGAATCGAACGGCCGTCCCCTCATCTCGGATCGCTCCCCAACAAATACCGACCGCTCACTGTATAGGAGAGGGGTCCGATTGGACCCCCCAACTGTACAAAGGCAATCACGTACACTGTACGTGATTGTGCCTGTCGGTGTCATTCTACCGACGTACATATACAGTGAGCGGTCGTTAAGTGGTTAAGCAATGGACAATGTGCAATTCTGGGACACTATGTACTCTAAAGTGGACCTTCCAGTAAAGTTACAAGTTTTCATAAATAAATTCCTGACATGTGACAGTAAAAAACAATAATATATATGTATAACTGCTGTACTTTTTATCATTACCCATTTAACGACCAACTACATACCGGTACATCGCTGGACTTTCGGTTGTCATACTGAGATGATGCCTGCAGCCACAGGCATTATCCCAGTATTGGTTTTTAGAGCCAATGTTCATCTCTCTTGTAATAGCAATTGGAGTGGCTAACTAGCTGTTTGCTTGCTATTACAAGCAGTGGGGGGGGATGTCCCCCCTCCAGCCACATTCCGTGGCTTGCTCGGGCTATCCCGTCCTACCGGGGGACTGAGCACCCAACCAGCACATCTGTCAGCTGGTCGAACAGCCTAACAAAGCCAGGATTAGCTTTAAACATCTCTCCACTATGGTAACCCGAAAGTGATGACAAGACATCACTTCGGGTTTACCCGGATGTCAACGGCACAATTTTTGAGAAATTAAAAGCATTTCAAAACACCAGTCTTGATGTTTTGAATGCTTTTAAGGGCAAAGGAGGGATTTGGGGTCTTATAGATCCTAGATCTCTCCATAAAGAGTATCTATCACATGCCTATTGCTGTCACAAGAGATGTTTACATTCCCTGTGAGAACAATAAAAGTGATCCAAAAAAAATAAAAAATTCAAAGCAAAAGTGTTAAAAAAAGTCACAAGGTTGTGTCTTGGATTAGGCCTAAAGATAACTGTATCATCAATCTTAACAAAAAAAAAAGTCAAAGGCATTGTCAATGATGTACTGTAGGGATCAGCTTAAGGCTTGGTCTAAACACCAGTTCGGACTTTTGGTGGGAGCTGAACATCATGCATAATACCAGTATTTACAAACAATAAGGTCAAATTAGACCAAGGCAGCGCTTATACATGTAGTTCTTCACATGACATGTAGAATCTATTCATTAAGTGTCCATTCTATGTAGTCCATATAAAATATATGAGAGGATCGAAATAAATGGTAAAGACAACAGCTAGTCTTTTAAAGTCCCTTAAGATGAAACACTGCTGACACCGATAGATATCACCTTCACACGTACACGGAGAAAGGAGAGGGGAGTGCGAATAGGAAAAACTCTTACCAGAAAGAGCTTAATTTCAGAGTGTATATCCCAAGTTAATGGACCGTCTCCACAGGTGTCTTGTCTCCCTGCTCGATCTAAACCAGCCACTATAATCACTCAGTGATTTTAATGGAAGAAAGAAGGATTGGACATAGTGTAATCTCGTTTTAAACAAACTTTAATATCATTAAAAACAGCCCTCCTTTTAGATGTACACTCACAGAAAAACATAATGATTGATCAGTATTGCTCACAGATCGTCAGCCACAGGTATCTGATAACATACGTCATCTCCTACCGCTTGTCAGCCCTGCAGGGATTCCTGTCTTGTTCCTGATCTCGCTGACATCACTATGCTCGTCGTTTGGCTCCAAGCTGACGCGTTTGGTCATTCGACATCATCTGAGGGTGGAGTCATACAACGTGCCATTCACATTTATACCGCCGAGCTAAGCTCGTAGTAATTAACCCTTCGGCTGCGCAAGTCTCGCTATCCAGCCCTACGACTGAGCATCCACGGACATAGTGGAGCGAATGACAGACTCAGCTGCGGAGGTTTAAGCATGCACTATAGTGCAGCTCCCCTACACATACCAATATTCGCCACCCTGATCCAATATGCAAGCAGCAAGCAGCATAAGGGGTTCTTATCTACATGCTTTCTCCAGGTCAGTGACTCAGATCATTAAGACAATTAAGTAAGACAGACAACCAGGCAGCTGATATTATTTGAAGGTGAGAAACAGAAATGGTTACCCTTACATTTCTCTTGAAGAACGGCAGTCAGGTAATTGGAGTGTGGGATTTCTGTGATATCTATTCACTCTTTGGCTTTCAGGTATAACACGGAGGCATAGGGGCGTTATGTATTAACAATATATCCAGATCAGAAGATAGAAGTATTTATTTTCTTTAAAGGGACACTAAAGGTACACGTTTTTTCACCTTAATGAATCCTGTGCATTAAGGTGAAAAAACATCTGACAATACCGGCCCCCCAGCCCCCCGTTTTACTTACCTGAGCCTGTTCACCTGTTGCGCTTGCCCCCGATGTCCTCTTCGCTGCTTAGCCTGGTCGTTGATTGGCTAGAGTGGATGGATTGAAAGCAGCGCAGCCATTGGCTCGCGCTGCTGTCAATCCCATCCAATGACGCAGCGCGCTGGGGGGCGGGGCCGAGTGATACAGTGAGCAGCTATAGCCGCCAGCTGTATCACGGGAGCGCGCCTGCAAGAACTTACCACCATGCGAGCTTGCTCGCATGAAGGTGTTCAGTTCTTGCGGGCAGAAGCCGAGACAGCCGCCGAGGGACCCCAGAAGACCAGGTTCGGGGCCACTCTGTGCAAAACGAGCTGCACAGTGGAGGTAAGTATAACATGTTTGTTATTTTAAAAAAAATTCTCTTTACAACCCCTTTAAAATTGATTATATTGTATTCATTTCTTGTCATGTGCATTTGGACATTCTCTTCTGTTAAAAAGTTGTGAGATGTTTATCGATCAGCTTTTTTTAAATCATTTTCTCTTTCTGTATCCTTACCTGTTATGACTTGTGAATGAATGTTGCCCTTCTCTCCAGTGATCTGTGCTGACAGAGCGGAGTACTAGCCTTACCTTTAAAACAAGCTCCTGCAGAATTGGTAGGGGATGTGTCTAGCCAGCTTTGTGTGAATGGCAGAGAAGTGGCCATTTTCTGGTGCCGTTTAGACTTTACAGTCATCTTTAGACTTTTGCTGCGAAAATGGAGGTTGTTAGTAGGGATGAGCTTCGCGTTCGAGTCAAACCCATGTTCGACTCGAACATCGGCTGTTCAGCGAATTGCGAAGATTATGGGCCGTTCACGCAAAATTTGAGTAGCACGTCACTGCCCATAATTCACTGCGGCATCGCAGTGCATTGCTGGCTGATGATTTGCCAAGCATGCACAATGACCCGCTTGCTTTGGCCAATCACAGCGTGCAAAAAAACGGAGAGCCATAATTGGCCAAAACCAAGGTGGCTTTGGCCAATTATGTCTCAGGGGTTTTAGTACCGCCCCACCCTATATAAGGCCACCCTATATAAGGCCACCCCCACCCTATATAAGGCCGCCTCCGTGACGGCCTTGTGTAGTGTGTTTTGCGGTGGTTAAAGAGAGAGCTTACAGAGAGAGAGAGACAGTGTAATTTATATTGAGTTAGATAAAGCAGGCAGGCGAGTCAGTTAGCTGCAGTTACAGTGTGTAGAGGATATATATGCATCCTAAGTGTTGTATATATATTTATACACTGTATTCAGTTTAGCTAGATCCGTTCCTGTTATTCTCTATACTGTGACAGGCAGGCAGGGGATTGTGCTAGCTGCAGTGTTTCACTTAGTGTACTGTGTGCTTTGCATAGCGTTCACCTAAAGCTTACTTGAATACAATTAGTGGTGTTCTCATAATAAAACCACAGGCAGGGAGCTGCATTAATTTCATTTAGTGTACTGCAGTACTTCTGTCCTTTGCACAGCGTTCACTTAAAGGAACCTGAATACAATTTGTGGTGTTCTGTTCTCATAATAAAACCACAGGCAGAGAGCTGCAAGTATTTTCAGTTAGTGTACTGTGTCCTTTGCACAGTGTTCACCTAAAACTAACTGAAGACAATTGCTGCTTTTCTCATACTAATACCACAGCAGGCAGTTGATTCTGATAGCTGCATTATAATCAGTAAAGATATATATATATATATATTTATATATATATATATATATATATATATATATATATATATACATCCCACCTTTGTGCAGCTACATCTCACTGCAGGCCATTAGTACAGTTGCAAAAAAAAGTATGTTAACCCTTTTGGAATGATATGGATTTCTGCACAAATTGGTCATAAAATGTGATTTGATTTTCATCTAAGTCACAACAATAGACAATCACAGTCTGCTTAAACTAATAACACACAAAGAATTAAATGTTACCATGTTTTTATTGAACACACCATGTACTGTACTCTCCTCCAATGATCAGACTTGTCCTGACACACTCTCGCTGCACAGCCATTTACTGGAAAGCTCAGTGTGCTGCTACTTCTCCCCCCGGATTTATGTAGCTAAGAACAGAAGGAATGTGATCACTTATAAAAAAAAGGGAAAAATATCTATACAAAAATGTTATGCCTTTCATTTCTATTTTAAACGGAATGGGTTGTTTTTACAAAGTGATTGTTTACAATCACTTTAACCCTTTTGCTGCCAGGTCAGTATGGTGTATGAACCTACAGATCCGCCTCCAGATGACTAGGTCTGTATGCTGTACAGACCTGGCATTCCTTCTTCTGCTTTAAGCTTATCATCATTTCAGTAACCATGAGCCTATTGCAAAACTGGTCAGCAGACTCTGCTGATTAAACCGATAGGCCAAACCAGTAACAGTGATTAGTGGCTGACAAGCGACAAGACTTTTGTCAGGGACTGTAAACATTCACAGTGCAGGTGGAAAAAGTATGTGAACCCCTAGACTAATGAGATCTCCAATAGCTAATTGGAGTGAGGTGTCAGCCAACTGGAGTCCAATCAATGAGATGAGATTGGAGGTGTTGGTTACAGCTGCCCTATAAAAAAACACACCAGTTCTGGGTTTGCTTTTCACAAGAAGCATTGCCTGATGTGAATGATGCCTTGCACAAAAGAGCTCTCAGAAGACCTACGATTAAGAATGGTTGAATTGCATAAAGCTGGAAAGGGTTATAAAAGTATCTCCAAAAGCCTTGCTGTTCATCAGTCCACTGTAAAACAAATTGTCTATAAATGGAGAAGGTTCAGCACTGCTGCTACTCTGCCTAGGAGTGGGCTTCCTGTGAAGATGACTGCAAGAGCACAGCGCAGACTGCTCATTGAGGTGAAGAAGAATCCTAGAGTGTCAGCTAAAGACTTACAAAAGTCTCTGGCATATGCTAACATCCCTGTTAGCGAATCTACGATACGTAAAACACTAAACAAGAATGGATTTCATGGGAGGATACCACAGAGGAAGCCACTGCTGTCCGAAAAAAACATTTCTGCACGTTTACAGTTTGCACAAGAGCACCTGGATGTTCCACAGCAGTACTGGCAAAATATTCTGTGGACAGATGAAACACACACACACAACATCAAAAACTCATCCCAACTGTGAAGTATGGTGGTGGGGGCATCATGGCTTGGGGCTGCTTTGCTGCGTCAGGGCCTGGACGGATTGCTATCATCGAAGGAAAAATTTATTCCCAAGTTTATCAAGACATTTTGCAGGAGAACTTAAGGCCATCTGTCCACCAGCTGAAGCTCAACAGAAGATGGGTGTTGCAACAGGACAACGGCCCAAAGCATAGAAGTAAATCAACAACAGAATGGCTTAAACAGAAGAAAATACGCCTTCTGGAGTGGCCCAGTCAAAGTCCTGACCTCAACCCGATTGAGATGCTGTGGCATGACCTCAAGAAAGCGATTCACACCAGACATCCCAAGAATACTGCTGAACTGAAACAGTTCTGTAAAGAGGAATGGTTAAGAATTACTCCTGACCGTTGTGCACGTCTGATCTGCAACTACAGGAAATGTTTGGTTGAAGTTATTGCTGCCAAAGGAGGTTCAACCAGTTATTAAATCCAAGGGTTCACATACTTTTTCAACCTGCACTGTGAATGTTTACATGGTGTGTTCAATAAAAACATGGTAACATTTAATCATTTGTGTGTTATTAGTTTAAGCAGACTGTGATTGTCTATTGTTGTGACTTAGATGAAGATCAGATCACATTTTATGACCAATTTGTGCAGAAATCCATATCATTCCAAAAGGGTTCACATACTTTTTTTTGCAACTGTATGTCTGAAAGGCAAACAAGGAGAGGCAGACAGTCATGAGGCAATAAAAGAGGGCAAGCAGACTCTGTGTCTAGAGGAAACAGTGCTGGTCATGAACACGGTGCATCCTTATCAACATGTGGCCGTGGGACACGCTTGTCCTTCTTTTCGGCAGCTGGTCATGTTGAGCTGCAACATGCCCAAGACTTGGTAGAGTGGATGACCAAGCCGTCCTCATCCTCCTCATCCTCTCTCACCCAGGCTCAGGGTACTTTGTCTGGCAAAGCAGCTGCCAAAGCGGCCTCTTCCCTCGGCTTAATGGCATCAGTCACTCCCTCCCTAGCCCCACCATGTCCGCTGAGGAGTCCCCCGAACTGTTTGACCACAGTGTTGGGTACATGCTCCAGGAGGATGCCCAGCGTTTTGAAGGCTCCGATGATGGAACACAGCTAGAGGAAGGCAGTAATGTGAGCCCAGAGAGAGGGAGTAGTAACGTGAGCCCAGAGAGAGGGGGTGCCCAACAAGGACAGCTATCTGGCAGTCATGTTCCCCCAGCTGCAGCATACTGCCAGATTTGCTCCAGTGATGAGGAGGGAGGGGATGATGAGGTCACTGACTCCACATGGGTGCCTGATAGGAGAGAGGAGGAGGAGGAGGCACATCTCCAACAAGGCAGGATGCCCTCCAGGGGCCAGCTTAAGGGCAGCACACTGACTGCATCACACCGCAGAGCTCCGCATGTGCAGGACACTGCTGTCTCTGCGCGTTATTCCAAAAGTTCTTTGGTGTGGGCCTTTTTTCAGACGTGTGCAGCAGATCGCACCGTTGCCATTTGCAACATATGTCTGAAGAGTATCTCGCGTGGCAAAAACATCAGCCGCTTGGGCACCACGTGCTTGACCAGACATATGTCGACCTGCCATGCAAGGGGTGGGTGGAGTGACTGTATCAGGCAATCCCAATAAGATACTTCGGGTAAGAG
This sequence comes from Rana muscosa, assembly GCA_029206835.1. Taxonomy (NCBI): domain Eukaryota; kingdom Metazoa; phylum Chordata; class Amphibia; order Anura; family Ranidae; genus Rana; species Rana muscosa. The sequence goes on from CM055118.1 coordinate 705,636,861, forward strand.
TCAGGTTTTGTACACAATATCTGAGACTTATGAGAAGTAACACTATATTGTATGTTCTATGTTTATGATGTATTTTCAAACTCTATTTTCTATTTTGAAATTTAGAAAGCTCCTGAAGAAGCGATTCATAGATAATCGCGAAACATGTCGAGCTAATTTTTTAATTTCCCAGGAACATATGGAATTCCATTCCAGGGGACACTTTCTCTCTTTGTATCTCAAGTGGGCAGATTCTCCATGTTCACCCACGGAATGAGTATAATGTATCATTGAGTGTCCCATCATGGTTTATGCCTATGATTTCTCATTTTAGGAATTATGTATTCTAGGAATACATTTATTATGTAAATTTGTGTACTATTGTGCAATAATAAAAGTTGTTATTTTTATATATTAGTGCCTTCAAAGTCCAATTTTCTTTCATTCGATCTGCCATGCAGTTCGTTGGCAAGCGTACCTAAAAGACCCACAATTCGGACCTCTCCTTGCTCCTCATCAGCTGGGATCTCCAACCCCACTATACCTTCAGTCCTCTCTGAAACCTGCACTGAGAGGAATGAAGGTGTAGAATTAGGTGTGTCACAGCCAAGTACTTGTGGGCAATCTGCTATTGGTACACCGACGTCAGATTGTACCAGGCAAATTTCCCTGCACCAGCTGCTGCACCGCCGAAAGAAGTTCGCTCCCAGCCATCCACATGCCCAGCGGTTGAATGCTAGCTTGGCTAAATTTCTAGCACTTCAACTGGTGCCTTTTCAGTTGGTAGACTCTGCCCCCTTCCGTGAGTTTGTGGAATGTGCGGTTCCTCAGTGGCAGGTTCCCAAACGCCACTTTTTCTCACGGAAGTTGATTCTGGCTCTCTACCGGCATGTGGAAGGCAATGTCTTGGCCTCGCTGGACAGGGCGGTCAACGGTAAGGTGCATATTACCGCTGACTCATGGTCCAGCAGGCATGGACAGGGACGTTACCTATGTTTCACGGCGCATTGGGTGACTCTTCTGGCAGCTGGGAAGGATGCAGGACAAGGTGCAGTAGTGTTGAAGGTTGTTCCGCCACCACACCTCCAAAATGTTACTACTGGTGATTCTGACACACCTCTCTCCTCCACCCCCTCCTCTTCTTCTTCCTCCATGGCCTCTACCTGTGCTTTGTCCTCGGAACCAGCGGTGCTCCGTAGGCATTCAAGGGGCTACGCAAGTACGCAGGCAAAAAGATGCCATGCGGTGCTTGAGCTGGTGTGCTTGGGGGACAGGAGCCACACTGGGGCAGATATTCTGTCAGCTCTGCAGGGGCAGGCTCAGAGGTGGTTGACGCCACACCAACTTAAGCCAGGAAAGGTGGTTTGCGGCAATGACACCAACCTCCTCTCCGCCCTCCGACAGGGACAACTGACCCATGTGCCCTGTTTGGCTCACGTCCTTAACTTGGTGGTGCAGTGGTTCTTGGGCAGGTACCCGGGCTTACAGGAGGTCCTGAAGCAGGCCAGGAAACTCTGTGGGCATTTCCACCGGTCATATAATGCCAGTGCTTGGCTGGCTGACCTGCAAAAGAAATCCAACCTGCCCAAGAACCGCCTAATCTGTGACATGCCCACCAGGTGGAACTCTATCAATGAGTATCTGTTGCAATAAGGCACCAGGACAGGGTCAGGGGAGCTTGGATTTTTTTCCCCATGCTAGTGGGCCATGATCAGGGATGCATGCATTGTCCTGGCACCATTTGAGGAGGCCACGAGGATGGTGAGCAGTGACAGTGCATGCATCAGTGACACTGTCCCTCTTGTCCACCTGTTGGAGCACACGCTGCGTGGAATAATGGACAGGGCACTTGAGGCACAATAGAGGCAGGAAGAGGAGGACTTCCTTACCTCTCAAGGCCCTTTTATCCAGACAGTGTTCCTGCTGGCCCGCCTATCACACAGGAAGAGGACAAGGAGGAGGAGGAGGAGGATTGTGTCAGCATGGAGGTGGAGCCTATAACTCAGCATCAGCAGCAGTCTTCAAGGGATCAATTACAGTCTCAAGACACCCATGGACTTGTACGTGGCTGGGAGAAGGTGGCTGCGGATCATGTCGTCCTGAGTGATCCAGAGGACTCCGGACCAAATGCCTCAGCAAACCTATGCTGCATGGCCTCCCTGATCCTGCAAAGCCTGCGGAGGGATCCTCGTATTCATGCGATCAAGGAGAGGGACCATTATTGCCTGGCAACCCTCCTTGATCCACGTTACAAGGGTAAGGTTGCGGACCTTACCTTGCCATCGCAGAGGGAGCAGAAGATGAAGCATCTTCGGGAGGCCTTGCAGAAAGGTCTGTGCAACGCGTTCCCAGAGACTCAGAGGTTACAAATTCCTGGTCCTGGACAACGTGTTGCTGAGGCTTCGGTCAGTCAAAGAAGGAGCGGTGGAAAAGGTGGCCGTCTGACCTATGCGTTCAGACAATTCTTTAGTACGCAGCCCCAAGGTATAATCCGTTCTAGCAGCCATCGCCAGCGCCTGGTTTACATGGTGCCAGAATACCTAGGGGCAAGATCAGACTTTGACGCCTTTCCCACCGAAAATCCTCTGGGTTACTGGGTAATCTTGAGGATGGATCACTGGCCAGAGCTTGCACAGTATGCAATTGAGCTACTGGCCTGTCCAGCATCCAGCGTTCTTTCGGAACGCACATTCAGTGCTGCTGGAGTCTTTGTAACCGATCACAGGGTGCACCTGTCCACCGACTCGGTCGATCGACTGGCCTTCATAAAAATGAAACAGTCTTGGATCACCAATGATGTAACCAAATATTTTTTTTTAAATGTCAGATCCCTTCAAGACTGCCTATGCTGATGCTGAGTGACTATCCTGTTATGCTGAGTGACTATCCTCTTCCTCCTCAATGATCATGCTGATAGCTTGTAAGAAAATTTTTGGTTCTGGGCACCGCCACCAGTGGCTAAGGCCCAATTTGTCACCCCCTGTTTAACAGGGGCGTGTATTTACAATTTTTGATGCAATACTTTGCAGCAGGGCTCATTGCTGTGCTCCAACTACAGTATCTGTGAGGGGTTGCAGTGTTGTGGCGCCAGTGTCTAAGGCACAATTTTTATGCCCCATGGCATGTAATTACAATTCTTGTGCCTAAGGCCCAATTTTTCTGCCCCTGTTTAACAGGGGCGTGTAATTACAATTTTTGATGCAATACTTTGCAGCAGGGATCATTGCTGCACTCCAAATACAGTATCTGTGAGGGGTTGCAATGTTGTGGCACCAGTGCCTAAGGCCCAATTTTTCTGCCCCTGTTCAACAGGGGAGTGTAATTACAATTTTTGATGCAATACTTTGCAGCACGGCTCATTGCTGCGCTGCAAGTACAGTATCTGTGAGGGGTTGCAGTGTTGTGGCGCCAGTGTCTAAGGCACATTTTTTATGCCCCATGGCATGTAATTACAATTCTTGATCCAATTTTTCTGCCCCTGTTCAACATGGGCATGTAATTACAATTCTTGATCTAATATTTCACAGCTGAGCACATTCCTGCGCCCACCAAGAGTAACTGTGAGGACTTACAGTGTTGCGGCACCAGCACCAACCCCTAAAAGCCCAATTTTTCCTACCACTGTTCAACAATGGCATGTAATTACAATTCTTGATATAAAAGTTCACAGCAGGACGTTCCCACACCCACCAAGAGTAACTGTGCGGGCTTAGAGTGTTGTGGCAACACCAACACCTAAGGGCCAAATTTCTGCAGAGTATATACGGCAGGCCCCTACTTTCAAACATCCAACTTACAAACGACTCCTACTTGCAAACGGAAGGAGACAACAGGAAGTGAGAGGAAATCTACCCCTAGGAAGGGAAAAAGGGAAATTCTCTCCTGTAAGAGTTAATATGGGAAAAAAGTGTCTCCTCTCCACTGATGCTTTATCACCAATCCTTGTTTCAATAAACAAAAAAAATTTCAAAAAACATTTGTCATTGGGACGGAAAGTGAGGTGAAATGTTCTGAACAGGTGCACAGACAGCAAAAACAAATGTTACAGGGGTGATAACCCTTCCCTATGTTTTCCAAAAAGCTTAAAAATAGATTTTTTGGCTGGAGCTACACTTAAAAAATTTACCTGTTCCAAATTACAAACAGATTCTACTTAAGAACAAACCTACAGTCCCTGTCTTGTTTGCACCGCCTGTATACTGCTGTCCAGAGTATATAGGGCCTTTTTTAAATTTGGGTGCCCTTAATATCCATACAACACCCAAAGGGGCTGGTAGTGGGCTGGGTGGGGGGGTACCCATGCTATTTTTCTTAATGATTTTCATCCATATTGCCGGGACCAGACATTACATTAAAGCCGCAAGCAGTTTTAAATGACTTTTTTTTCTTTTAGAAATGTCATATTGTGCAGGAACAGTTCTAAACACGGGAAACACGTGCCACTTCACAGGCATACTTTAGACACCCCCAGGTATGATATTTAAAGGAATATTTCACTTTATTTTTTCACTTAAAGCATCATTAAAATCACTGCTCCTGAAAAAACAGGAGTTTTAAAACTTTTTTTACATTGATACATGTCCCCTGGGGCAGGACCCGGGTCCCTAAAACCTTTTTTAGGACAATAACTTGCATATTAGCCTTGATAATTAGCACTTTTGATTTCGAACATTCAAGTCCATTGTATTTAATAGGGTTCTAAAGTTTGTGCAAACTTTCGGTCCGTTCGCAGGTTCTGGTGGGAACCGAACCGGGGGGCTGTTCGGCACATCCCTAGTTGTTAGTACAATGTCTATCTGATTTCTGTGACTTCAGTTAGCATTTAATGAGGATGTTTTTATCTGCAGCCTACAACTACAATCTCTATGCACACCAGCTTGCTCTCTTCCAAACATTCTCTTCTGTAGCCTCAAGACATAAACTTACTGAAAATTACCAACCTGACCTTCTGTAATATAATACACAGTATCATATTCAGTGTAAATAATCAAAATGGATTTGTCAAGGAGAAATAGTACTAATATTGCTTTAAAATGAGTTCAGCAAATTTACAATGATTTGTAAAACCTTGTATGTTACTTTTTTCATGTGATTTTCCAATGCTATTATGCATTATATATTTACCTATGTGAAAGAAAAAAATATATTATTTATTATAGCGTATTCAATTATTTGGGGTGATGAAACTATGAATGCATCAGAAAATCTATTTGTCAACTATTTGTCCACTCAAGGGCTTGCTCAGGAAATCAGTTTAGGGAACATTGATGTGGTGCTAGGTACTTTAAAGCCCTGTACACACGATCGGTTTTACCGATGAAAACAGTACGATGGACTGTTTTCATTGGACAAACCGATCGTGTGTGGGCCCCATCGGACTTATTTCCATCGGTGAAAAAAAAATAGAACATGTTTTAAATTTTTCCGATGAAAAAAAAACTATAGGAAATTCCAATCGTCTGTGTGGAACTCCATCGGAGAAAAAACCCACGCATGCCCAGACTGAATTAGGACACGGGAGCGCTCATTTTGGTAAAACTAGCGTTCGTAATGGAGATAGCACATTCATCATGCTGTAGCGGACTGAAAAGCACGGAGACTGAAAAGCACGGAGACTGAAAAGCGCGAATCGGCTCTCACCAAACTTTTACTAACACGCGGTAACACGAAATCAGCAAAAGCAGCCCAAAGGGTGGCGCCATTGGATTTGAACTTCCCATTTATAGTGCGTTTGAGACGGTCGGAATTTTGTCTGATGGTGTGTAGGCAAGACTGATGGAAAAATCCATTGGATTTGATTCCATCGGAAATCCAATCGTGTGTACAGGGCTTTAGACTATTTTTACACGACCTATGCAATAACCAAACCAGCCTAAGTTTACTGAATACAGTTGAAAGAAAGATGGAATAATGCAGATTATTGTATTTTGCACAATCACTTTCATTTTGTTCTTTGACTTTCTAAATAAACCAATACAATTTAAATTAAAAATAAAATGCAAAAAATAAATAAAAATAATAATATTAATAATAATAATAATAATAATGCAAAGCATCACATGGTAGGTTGAGGGTTCTTACTAAAACACAACACACTAACATATCTCAAGTCAAACAAATCTTCGCTGCTTTAAGGGAAATGTTTATTTAAAAGAATCCCCTAGCCCCTTCAATACCATACAAGGTACAGTATGTCACACTAATGTGCCATAGACTTGAATGGGTCATTACCTATAGTGTATATTCAAGTCTTTGGGTTCAGACCTATGTTAAATTGTAACTGGGTATATAAATAAACAGGTAAAATAAAACTGGAACAGTTTCATTAAAAATTTGATGTCAGTGAAATTCTGATTCTGAAAATTAACCATTTAAAAATAGTCTAAAATCTATATAAGTATACATTATAATAAACTGCAAGCCTATGAGATGTCCAAGCAGCAGGCTGAGCCAAAGTAAGCAGGACAAATGGGATAAAATATCTGCAAAATGTTTGCCAGAAATGTACTCCTCATACGTCCTGAAAAAGCAGAATCAAAGTTGAGCTGAGCTTAGGAAAGTTAATAGTCACCATGTTATTGGAAACATTTGCTATGTTGCAGTATTTTGAAAATTTACAATTTTTTTCTTTAATTCCTTCTAAAAAATCACAGTGCACTTGATGGTATGTGAGTATGCCTAGCATCTCCTGTGCCACTGTATCTGCAGTGTGAGGTCTCTGACCACTAGTCCTAACAGATTTGCCACTATTTACTATTAACATTTTTCTTTGCTGGAAACTCTGACATTAGGAAATAAAGCCCTGCGTCTACTAAATATGCTTCTACCATGCATAGACATATTACAGAACCAGGCATGGTAATCCAGAAATGGAGAAAGATCAACTGGCGGGAAATCACAAGTAATAATGCTGACTAGTCATTTGGGCTTTGCCTCCCTTTTTTGGACACAGCTTCCAGAGTAAGGTTCCATTCAGCAATAGTTTTGGTTTGCTAATAGGTAAACATACATGTGCTATAACTGTTTATGTGTCTAAATTCCCTATGGCCATAAAGGGATTGCATATAAAATAGGGTATATGATTCTGTAAAGGCTTGTTCTTTTACCAGCAGAAAACATCTATTAGACCTTCAAGCTCACAGGAAACTCAGTTACTAATAAAGGAAAAAGTTTCCAATCTACCCTGTGGCACTTTTTACTAATATGCCCTATGATCTTCTTTCTAACTGCGTGTCATTGATAATTGTTTTAAATGTAAAATGTATTTAACTTTATATCTTGTATGCCAAAGCAAGTCAGATATGGCATTAAATCTAGCATAGTAACACAATATAGGATTCTGCAAGATGTTACAGAGAATTGGAGTTGAGGGATTACATTTTGTTTAACCACTTCCTTACCAGGCCATAGTAATAACCCTCTCTCCCTCCGGGTGGAAGTCATATGACATCCAGGGCTTACCGGCCGATTAAGGGGCGCGCGTGCCCGCTGCATAGCTCGGGACCCGGTGCGCGTGCCCGGCGGCCACAATGTCCACCGGGCATCCGCGATTGCCCGCGATCACGGCAGGACCGTGGATCTGTGTGTGTATCCACATCCTGTCAGAGGGGAGGAGACCAATGTGTGTTCCCAGTACAGAGGAACACACATCGGTCCCCTCCCCCAGTCAGTCCCCTCCCACTACAATTAGAATCACTCACTATGGAACATATTAACCCCTTGATCGCCCCCTAGTGTTAACCCCTTCCCTGCCGGTCACATTTACACAGTAATCAGTGCAGTTTTATAGCACTAATCGCTGTATAAATGTGAATGGTCCCAAAAATGTGTCAAAAGTGTCCGATATGTCTGTCGCAATGTCCCAATCACAATAAAAATTGCAGATCGTCGCCATTACTAGTAAAAAAAATAAAACAAATTTAAATGTGATATTTATTAAATCAAAAAGTAAAAAATATTGTGTTTTTTTCAAAATTGTCGCTCTTCTTTTATTTATAGTGCAAAAAATAAAAAACGCAGAGGTGATCAAATACCACCGAATGAAAGCTCTATTTGTGGGAAAAAATCATAAAGATTTCATTTGAGTACCATGTTGCATGACCACGCAATTGTCATTCAAAGTGCGACAGCGCTGAAAACGAAAAATTGGTCTGGGCAGGAAAGGGGTGAAAATGCCCGGTATTGAAGTGGTTAAATTGTTTTCCTTCCATTGGAATACATAGAAAGTACCCTTTTCCAACATTCTCCTTGTTTTAATGTTTTTTATGATATCTTTAAGTGACTGATCGTTTTAATGAATATGAGATTGGAAAAGATCAAATGATCAGTGAATGACCTGTGCACTTTATGAAGCTCTTTTAAGATATGCCTACACAGGTTCCTCTAGAAATTGTTAAAAAATATATTATAATTTGCAAATGAATGTATATTGTATTGTGTAAAGAAAATACTGCGCAAGTCAGAATGTGAAAAAATTATAAAATAACACCACTAATGATAAAAAGTGGGCGCTGCTGCAACTAAAAATGTGGATATACACAAATAAAGATATTGTAAATAGGTAACAGTTGCACTGCGTAATATAGGCACTATCCTGACACCTATTGGTTAACTATTGTTAGTGACACGATTGATGATGCCCACATCCTATATAAATGAAAAATATATGATGACAATATAACCTGGTGACCTCAAATGACAGTGAAAATTAATGTGACATATATTCATCCTGCAAAGTGTCCAAGAAAAATTGAAGCAATGATCTTAAATAAACAAATATTGAAGTTCAAAAGTTGTTTATCTTAAAAGGCACTGTTGAAAAGTTCCTCCAGGTGAAAAATAGTGACTTCACACTCCAAAACACCCAAGAAAAGTGTGTGACACTTGTAAAGAATAGAGTCCTCCACCTTCAATATCAAATCTCCTTACCGACTAGTATGGATCCCTAATGAAAGAGATCACACCCGCCTGTGGCTGTTTCCCCCGCCAAGGGTCTCTAAATAAGAAAGTGATGATAAAATGCGTAAAATTTGTTCGTAAGCCGGCCGGCTTCACTATCCGCCCGTCCTTCCGGGATAGCGTTTGTTGGTTTGTTGGTGACGTCAGCACGCCGCTTACGAACAAATTTTACGCATTTTATCATCACTTTCTTGTAAGTGTAATCTTTTTATTTTATTAAAACTGCCTTTAAGTACTTCACTATGGTGGCCTTTACATTTCTTTTGGGATCTCACATCCGGGAACGGTATTGAGGAGCCTGATTGTGGAGGAAGATATCGATTACTGATCTGTTATTTAGAGACCCTTGGCGGGGGAAACAGCCACAGGCGGGTGTGATCTCTTTCATTAGGGATCCATACTAGTCGGTAAGGAGATTTGATATTGAAGGTGGAGGACTCTATTCTTTACAAGTGTCACACACTTTTCTTGGATGTTTTGGAGTGTGAAGTCACTATTTTTCACCTGGAGGAACTTTTCAACAGTGCCTTTTAAGAAAAACAACTTTTGAACTTCAATATTTGTTTATTTAAGATCATTGCTTCAATTTTTCTTGGACACTTTGCAGGATGAATTATATGTCACATTAATTTTCACTGTCATTTGAGTGTCAGATGGTTACTATCACAGGACACCAGGTTATATTGTCATCATATATTTTTCATTTATATAGGATGTGGGCATCATCAATCGTGTCACTAACAATAGTTAACCAATAGGTGTCAGGATAGTGCCTATATTACGCAGCGCAACTGTTACCTATTTACAATGTATATTGTATACATTTTAAAGTGTTTGTCTTTTGATGTAACCTTTAGTATCTTCCTAGCTCACAAGGAACTCCCTCTTATCTAAATTAAGCCAAGCCACATACTATGTGCAGTCCTGACCTGAATAATTTTAGAAAAACTGTATCATCATTTAGCCCTTTCTCTGCCAGGCCCCGTGCTCCACTTTTAAACTCAGGTGGCCAAAGCATTTATGTATTTTTTTATTTATTTTTTATTTTTGCCTGACAGCTTTCAGAGTTTATGAAAGACCCCACCAAACTAAACATTTTCTGAAAGCATAGAACTAGTAGAATAAAAAGGGAAGGTGCTACATATTTTTTGGTCCCTTTACTAATTGCACAAATGTTTATCAAAACATTAACGAACACTAACAACATTATTAGTGGATACATACATGGCAAAGTTTACAAAATTATTGCCAAATTCCTACTAAGTATAAAAGCTAAAACTGTATTGAGTAAATAAATAACAAATATTTGTACATTCTACATTGCTTCTTTTTGTGAAGATACACAAAACTGAAAAACAGTTTACTCTCAAAATCTATAATTTTTTACTTATGACTTCCCCCCCCCCCATACATTTTCTGAAAACACATGACCTGTAGAATAAAATGTGCTACAGATTTTTTAGGCCCCACAATAGTTGCACAAATGTTTATTAAATTGCTATTTTGACAGAAAATACACTAAAATCATTATTTGTGGATACATACAGTAAATGGCGAAATTTAAAAAATTCATTTACAAAAACTGGCACTCTCAATCTGACATCAGTGTGGGTGTGGGTGCACACCCCAGAACGCAGACAGTGTGAGCTTAGGGATATGTACCTGGACCCACACGGATGTCAATTTGGATGCATCGACTGTGCAGTTGCTAAATCACAGTTGATATCAATGGGCTTGCCTTTACAGGGATTACACCTGTGAATCCCTGTGTGGGCAAACACGAACTTGCAGGGGCATACACTGTAGTATGCCCTGTGTGAACAAGACCCTACTAATTTTTTTTTGTTATAATTTGTTTTAATATTTTGTACAATTTTTTGGGGGGATAGGGGCATTGATGAGATATCATGGCTCTAACAAACTATTGATGTCTCTTTTTTGAGATAGAGACAGGGACTGGAGATAAGGGGAGATTTTCTAAAACTGGTGCACACAGGATTTGGTGCAGATGTGCATATTAACCAATCAGCTTCTAGGTTTTATTGTCAAACCTTAATTGCACAAGCTGAAGTTAGAAGCTGATGAGTTCCTATGCACAGTTTCACCAGCTTATGCGTTAAACAGTTTTGGTAAAACCCCCCACAGGGTCCTCAGTCCTCAGCTGCACTGCAGATTAATGAATATAAGTCTCTGCAAAGAGGCTTCTATTCATTCATAAGTGCAGGTTACTATGCTTCAATAATGAATGCGCACAATGAGTGATCAGTACCTATTACTCACTCAGGAAAGGAAGGGGGCTGGTAAACACATGCTCCCCATCCTGATTTTGATCCCCCACCAGTGCCCTAGCAGCATCTGCAGCCAGAGGAAAGGGGAGAAGGGGAATCTGGCCATCAGTACTGTAGGGGCACCAGGAGATCGTGGTGGGGGGGGGGGTGGTCCACTGCAGGGGAGGATCGGAGCTGGAAAGGGGATTTACTTGTATATTTTTAAAACCCCTGTGGCTTCTCTGCAGCCCCTGAGGCCAGAGGGAGGGGAGAGGAGTTAAAGCCAGCAGCTGCAGGGTTATCACAGGAAAATCAGTGCTGCTGGGGATCAAAGCAGCAGGGAAAGGGGTCATAAGAGTGGGGGAGCATTTCAGCTGTCAGTCACAGTGGCAGGGGGTAGAGAGGCAGGAAGCAAAGGAGACACAAGGCAGAAAAGCGGCAGCAGCGGCAGAGAGGGTGGGTCACATTTTAGGTGGATAGTTCTGATCAGTGGCTTGTCAGCCACTAATCACTGTTATCGGTTTGGCCTATCGGTTTCATCAGCAGAGTCTGCTGACCAGTTTTGCAATATGCTCATGGTTACTGAAATGATGATAAGCTTAAAGCAGAAGAAGGAATGCCAGGTCTGTACAGCATACAGACCTAGTAAGCTGGAGGCGGATCTGTAGGTTCATACACCATACTGACCTGGCAGCAAAAGTCTTAAAGTGATTGTAAACAATCACTTTGTAAAAACAACCCATTCCGTTTAAAATAGAAATGAAAGGCATAACATTTTTGTATAGATATTTTTCCCTTTTTTTTATAAGTGATCACATTCCTTCTGTTCTTAGCTACATAAATCAGGGGGGGGGGGAGTAGCAGCACACTGAGCTTCCCAGTAAATGGCTGTGCAGCGAGGGTGTGTCAGGACAAGTCTGATCATTGGAGGAGAGTACTGTACACTGAGTTCCCAGCATAGCTGGAGAACTGACCACGATGTGTTCTCCAGCTTAGTGTGGTCACCTGGGGTTATACATAAAGGAAGCAATAAAAAGAGAACAGGATACTTTCTCATACAAGTACATGGTACAGCAGACACATATCAGGAATATGAAGTGCTGGGGTAACAAATGCTTTAAGTGCTTAAGATGTGTCAGTATTGAACTGCATTGGATCATGAAAGATAATTCTGTGAATGGCTGGCCAATACTTTCATGTGTTTATTTATGTATTTATTTATTTATTTGACTAATGAGATTTTTGTTTGGAATTTTATGACAGCTATGGTTAATTTGCTTTCTAAAATTTAAATCAGCTGCCAAATCAGAACACTAATGATGTCCTATGTGTTAATATTCTTCTCTTCAGAAAATGTCATACTGCACAGAAAAATGTGGGTTGTAAGCTTCTCTCCTTAGCTGAAATTTATCAGTCCTATTGCCTTTGTAGAGCAAAGAAAACAGTGAGAGATCTGTCCCATCCTGGCCATCATTTATTTGAATTATTGCTGTCCAGTAGGCATTCTAGAAATATCAAGGTGAGGACAAACAGATTTAGAGAAAATTAAACTGAACCAATTAGCCAAGTGGTCCTGGTTAGTGTTTGTTATAACAGGGTGTTTAAACTTTGTTTAAGGATGGGATTGTTTATTATTTATTTGACATATAATTTCATGTATATTTTGTGAGTGTGTTACACATCATATTTATGGTTATTGTATACTGTGAGGAGTAGTATTGACATTTTGTTGTAAATGTATTTTTGCAATGATAATACATTTTATTTTATGTTACTATTCATATGTTATGAGCATGGGCTGTTCTGTGTATTACATTTTTATTGTATTCTATTTTTTTTTTTTTTTTGCAGATGTATATCCAGACAACTACCCTGACAGTATCCATGAGTTTAAGTGCTTCAGTGTCTTTGGGAATGCTTTATATGCCCAAGGTTTACATTATTATCTTTCATCCTGAGCAAAATGTTCAAAAAAGAAAGAGAAGTTTCAAGGCAGTTGTGACAGCTGCCACCATGCAAAGCAAGCTGATTCAAAAAGGGAATGATCGACCCAATGGTGAAGTCAAAACAGAACTCTGTGAAAGCCTTGAAACAAACAGTAAGTAACCTGAAGAAATCTTCTAGTGATAATATTAATATTAAATGTAGTAATATTTTGCTACCCTAAAAAATCAAAGCATGGGATTTAAAATGCTAAAAGTAAAACCAACATTTCTAACAAATAAGTCAATGGCAATGAACCCTATAAGCCTTGTTAACTAAGTTAAAGTGGATGTAAACCTGATTCATGATACTTAACCTAGGCACATATATCTGCAATATTTTGCTATCTCTCTCCAAAGCCCTAAGTCCCATGTATTTCTGCTGCTCTGTTATCAGCATGATAACTTCTGACAAGTTCTCCGACAACCGCGATAAAACCAGCCTGAAATTTGTGTCGGGGTGGGTGCTATAAATAGATTAGCAGAGATCTGGTCTATTCACAGCACAGCTCTGCACATGCCTTCCTTCCTCTGCCTATGTGGAGAGGGGGTGTGTGCCTTTCCTCCAATCAGCTGTCACACAGTGTATGCCAAGACTTCATTCCCAGTGCTGAAAAGGAAGAGAAAATTTATAACATGATGTTCACTTTCTAAAGAATATAGCAAGCTGAAGACAGGCTCCCTACCTGGTCACTGGATTGTGCCAGAGTCTCCTTCATTTCACAAATGTCCGTTACTTTGTGTAAGCAATCTTTTATTGAGGGAACCCAGGAGGAGTTCCAGTGGAATTAGGGATTTAGCAGCATTTAATAAATGCTTTGATAGAGAATGTTTGTATTTCTTTAAAGGTAAGTTTGATATATGAAGTAAACAACAGGTAGAATTAAGTATGAGTTTAGTCTCAGTGATCAATGTGATAATTTTCCTAACCTTGTTCCAGATTGGTCTAAGTAACTAACAGTGCCCCCACTGTTAGATCTACCTTTAGATAGAACATTATCTGAAAAGGTTAACGTCAGTGTGTCCTGAAGACAGACACTGTATGTTCAGGATCACTTTGTGGGGGAGAAAGGGAGACGACAACTTGATGAGTGAACAGATATAACCTCTATTGTCGAGGTCCTCCAAGTGCCTGCTCATTTCAATGAAGTGTTGGGAGTGTGAGACAGTGACCCTGTACAGCCTGTGGATAGCCTTGTCTCTCTGCCTCCCTGCATGCTCTGTTGAGGCCAACTTCTCAGTGAGGACTACAAGATTATATCTTCTTTTAGTGCAAAGCTCTGTAGACAGCAGATTATATCTCTCGGGGAGGGGGCAGTGTCTTTACCCCCTAGTCTGACAGCCCTGTGAACCCCAAAAAATTCTATCTTCATATCTGTCTATCTAACAGGCTGTTGAAAACTCTTTAGAGAGCAAGAGCAGGGACAATTTGGTCATTTTCTACAGTTTCTGGTATGCCCCTCACCTTAATGTTTTTCCTTCTGCCTCTATTGTTGAGGTCCTCCAAGTGCCTGTTCATTTCAATGAAGTGTTGGGAGTGTGAGACAGTGACCCTGTCCAGCCTGTGGATAGCCTTGTCTCTCTGCCTCCCTGCATGCTCTGTTGAGGCCAACTTCTCAGTGAGAACCACGAGATTGGTTTTTAAGTCCGTAATTGCAGCAGAGAAGGTGGATTTAATATCTGCTGTGAAGCAGGACATGTCAGCATAAGTCAGGGGTTTATCAGAGTGGGATTGTCCCCTACCTGTGTCCTCTGGAGCTGAAGTCCTCCTCCTCGTGGTGAGCCGGCGCCATCTTGAAGCAGGCCGCGCTGTTGCGAGTCACAGGCTGTGACTTAAACAGATCCGATATGTTCCAGACAGCAGTGGTCGCCGGTCCACGGCAGGAACGGGAGTGAGGGGTGTTGTAGAGCTTTTTACCTGGCATTGGTAGATTAAAGGTTGGGTATCAGGCTGTAAGGCTGTGTGATCGCCGGAGCTCCTCTAGTGTGCTGCCATCCATGCCGCGTGCCAAGCCACGCCCGTGTTTATTTATAAATTATTCAATATGTATTTGTTTATAAGCGAAGATGATCATTGAATAGAAACTTTTGCATATTTGGTAAAATTATGTTTGTAAATTATTATTCTTTTTTTTTGCTCCGTAAATGGAAAATGCAGGATCAGATCAGTTTTGATCAAATAAAATAGGTCTTACTGAGAGATGTGCTTTTATTTTACAAGATATACTGTACTGAGAATCTGCTAATAAGCATTATGCAATTTTTAGCTTTGTGGAGTTTTTCGTTTTACTAATGAACTAGCTTCTAGTAATCCTCATATGTTTAGTTGTTCTATGAGTTTCACTCATTACTAAAAATATGGTTGATTATCTTTATATCCAAAGTGAATTTAGCAATTTCAAAGGGCATCATAAGGCTCTCCAATACTGTACAATTTTGTTAATATTTTGCACGTTCATTTTATAATATGTTTACTGCTCTTATCTTAACAATAAATACTGTCTTTTTTTCTATAAGCTATAATAATATATTATTGATGCAGCAGATGCTCCCGGCACAAAATCTGCTATCTCAAGCTTATAAGCACAGTATGACATTCTAAGAAGAATATAGATCTAATTAAATGTATATATGAGTTCATCACGGATTTGTTTTAATGGCTTCACATATAATATTTACAACAAATGCCACAGAAATATTGACCTAGTAATAATTGTGACTTTTATAGTTTTAAAGCAGCAAAAATAATCAATTAAAGGCCGATTATGACTATTATAAAACTATACAGATGGCAATATTCAATAGAACGAGACACACTCATGAAGTAGATGCAAAGTAGGCACTTTTGTTTGAATGTAGGAATTCTTGATTTACATATATTGCAATATACACTATATTGTCAAAAGTATTGGGGTGCCTTTGTTTACACGTGAAGTTTATTGGTATTCCAGACTTAATACAGTGGGTTCAATACTGAGTTGGCCCACCCTTTGCAGCCCTGACAGCTTCAACTCTTATGGGAAGCCTGTCCACAAGGTTTAGGTGTGTGTCTATTGAAATGTTTGAACATTCTTCCAGAAGCGCATTTGTGAGGTCAGGCACTGATGTTGGACGAGAAGGCCTGGCTTTCAGTTTCCACTCTAATTAATTCCAAAGGTGTTCTATCGAGTTGAGGTCAGGACTCTGTGCAGGCCAGTCAAGTTCCTCCACCCCAAGCTTGCTCATCCATGTGCATTCTCCATGCAGAGAAAATAGGGGGTAATAGGATCTCCCTAGCTGAGATTGGATAAATGTGTCTACTAGCGGTGTCCATGTGAAACAAATAGAGTAAAGTATGGGTACATTGCCCTTTTTACCAATCCAGTACAAGGAGGTGGGATGAGCAGGCTCTAAATTGATGGTAGGATAGGTGAATGATATACAGCAGGCTGTGATGGGGTTGGCGGGAAACCACTGATAGAAATCAGTATGGGTGTCTCTGTGCCTCTGGTTGCTGAAGAAGGCTGTGTCACTGGGTAGCTGGCACTGGTGCGGAATGGTCACTGGACTGCTGTGTGTGGAAGAGCTGTGTTTCTTTGTCTCTATGCAGAAGCAGCACAGGACCAGTCTCTCAGAGAGTGAGCCCATCAGTTACAGTAAACTTTTTAGACCTTCCCAGAATCCTCTGTTGCTCTGGCTCCCATGAGAGTTGTAGTGTGCTTCACTCTACAGTAAGCATTAGGTAAGGGACTGCAGTATAACCCCATAGTCCTCTGCCCCGGAGTCAGGAAAGGGCAGCCTCCCCCTGGGGGCAGGAAGATGATACAATGATCTGTCCATGAAAATAATGGGAAAATTAATAGTCTACTGTTTATTCAGCAATGTCTCCTCTCCTTCATTACTTAGTTTCCCCGCAACTGGCTACATCACTGTTTGTACATATCTGACAGAAGCAAAGTAAATACTGCGGCTCCCATCTGCTTGTCTACACACAATATGTATGGTGGTATATGGACATAAACATTAGTAATTTAGGTCAATAGTGTAAATGTCCGAACTAGCTACTTACCTGAACTATGCTATTAGATAACTTTTAAAAATGCATTGAAAACATTGCTGACAATACAGCAAAACTAGTATTGCATAGTGTGAAAACATTATGCCTTTAGGGTGATTTAATTAAAGTGGATGTAATCCCTCACATATACCTAGTGAAGTGAACATCCTCAGATGATACACAGAGATGAAACAAATCATCCTACACAAAGTTTTACAAGTATATCTGCTGTCTTCATTTTTATATGCTATTTAGAAAGTGCTCTTCGTGTTAGGAGATTTTCTCTTTCTGGTAAGCACTGCGGTGAAGCCTGGGCATACAGCCAAGACAGCTGATTGGAGGAAAGGCACACACGCCTTTTCCTCATAGGTAGAGACTTTCAGCTCTGTCCCTTGAATTGTTTAGGGCTCTGTTAATCTATTTATAGCATCCTCCCCAACACAAAACTCAGGCTGCTTTTATCATATGTGACAAAGAACTTGTCAGGAGTTATCAGGCTGATAACAGAAGAAAGGGGAAGGAGACAGCTATGGGACATAGTGCTGTGAAGAGAGATAAGAAAACACTGAAGATATAAGTGCCCAGCTCAAATTTCATGAATCGGGTTTACATCCATTTTAATATGTAAGTATATTCAAAGTCAATAATATTTTGAAATTTTGACACAAAGGACTGGCCAAAGAAAGAAAATAATTGTTTACCACCTGTTTAAGAAAAGGTTTCTTATTTCAGGAGCTGCAAAAAATCAATGACATCATCCAGCATCCCTGTTTTTTTTATATTCAGCAGCTGACTGGGGAACTGTTGTTTTCAATGGAATATGCCCAGGTTAGCACCATTGTGGAAAAAGTTGTGCACACAGGCTATTGCGGCGTTGTTAATGTGATTTATGTATTTATTTGTTCATGCAGGTATGTATATTGATGATGGATCTACATTACTGAACAACGTGGTTGAGGATGGGTTTACATCATGGGACATTATTCTTTTTTTTAGTCCTTTTATTTTAATTACTGTTACTTTTTTCTGAATGAGTGGCAAGGGGCACTGTTCACCCTGTACCCATTCACCATCAGGGCCTGGATATCTTGGGGTCCTTTATTTTAAAGTTCCTCCTACTGACCCCCAGAAGAGGCCCTTGTCCCCATCAACATGGGGACAAATTTCCTCCATGACAAGGTACTATCCTCATATTGAGGGCATGTGGCCTGATGTGGTTCAGGAGGAGGGCCACAAGCTCACTGGTCCTGCCCTTTCTGGTCTGCCAGGCTGCATTTTTAAGGGGGACATCACGCTGTTTTTTTGTGTGAGGCCTCCCTAAAAATCCACACAGACTGATATCCAGAATAGGCATCTAGTATAGGCTGTGCAGGGGACATAGCTTTTTTAGGGCATGTGGCCTGGTATGATTTGAGATTGAGGAGCCACACAGTTGCTGCCATCCTTTTTCTGACCAGCTAGGCTGCATGCCTGGATAAGGGTAAAGTATGAATTTTAAGAGAGCCTCATGAAAAAAATTGCATGGAGAGCCCCTTAAAACCCATAACAAACATGTATCTATGATAAATATTTGGTATGGATTTTGAGGGGTATCTCAAACAAAAAACAAACAAAAGTATATTGTGAGATTCACCCCCGAAATATATACCAGACCCTTTTCCAGGCATGCAGCCTGGCTGGCCAAGAAAGGGAGGGACATGGAACATTTGTAATTCACAAATTCTCTTTAGATATCTGGGCCCCCCTATGTGAATGAGTTTGGGTTATACAGTGCCCATTTTTACCCATTCACAAAAAATGAAAAAAGTAAATAAAAACACACACAGCGTAAAAAAGGTATTTTGTTAAACCCGCCCTCCCCCCCCCAAAAAAAAAACATGATATGATATGATTTCAACATCAATCATGCCATCCAGTAATGTAGGTCCATCATCAATCAGAATGAAGGATATCCTGACAATCCACAAACAGGAATATGATGACCCCTCCACACCAAAATTCTCCTGTCAGACTTGTTGCAAATGTCAGTTCCCAGTTCAGCTGCTGAACTTAAACAAGCTGGCCCAGGATGCTGGCTTACATCTTTGAATTGACAGCAAACTATGACCATATGTAAATAATAATGTCACCCGGGATCCCCCCAACAAATATTTTTTAAGCCTCAATAACAGCCTCAGCCCTCTGGAACACCTGGCAATAGTGAGAGTCCAATTACCAATGAGAAACAAACACGTTATGATAAAACAAAGAAAT
Organism: Rana muscosa; assembly: GCA_029206835.1. Taxonomy (NCBI): domain Eukaryota; kingdom Metazoa; phylum Chordata; class Amphibia; order Anura; family Ranidae; genus Rana; species Rana muscosa. The sequence goes on from CM055118.1 coordinate 705,656,336, forward strand.
TGTCTTTAGAGCAATACTTCTGTGGAAGAATGACAAACAGTAACAGTATATATTCAAGAAATCAACTGGAGAGCAAAAACTGAGATCGACAGCAATATAGCTCAATCCTACAGACAGGCTGCTTTCAGGGGACTCCAGACCTGAGAATGTCCCCAAGAGCAGAGGCACACTTAAATGATAAATAAATCACAATATGACACTTTAAATCAGATTGGTTATCTTTGCTCAGGTTGGCTCTATGAGTCCAGGCAGGAGGAGAGCAGAGGAATGACCCTCTTTGTGTCAGGCATCTCTCTTCTGTCCCCTGACATTACAGGCCCAACTTTAAACACTTTATGCACATCAACACCTTTGGGCTTTCAAGGAGCATAAATTGCACATGAATTTTGCATTCAAAAATTTGCCCCCTCCTGAACCATACAAGGCCACATGCCCTTAACATGGTGGGGTGCTTTGCGGCAGAGGGGCTCTCCTCCCAAAGCACCTTGTCCCCATGTTGATGCGACAAGGGCCTCTTCCCCACAATCCTGCACAGTGGTTGAAGCGTTCTGTGGGTGGAAGTTTTATTATAATCTGGAAGCCCCCTTTAACAAGGCGGCCCCCAGATCCTGGCCCCCTATGTGAATGAGTAGGGGTACATAGTACCCCTACTCATTTACCAAAAAGTAAAAAAAAAGACAAACACAATTTTTGACACAATATTTAAACAAAAAATAATCCCCCGTGTGGATCCATGGTCAATCATAATGACTGCCACAACTGCCGTCCTGAAGAAAAAAAAAGGTCAGCACCAGACGCTGGCTGCCACTATCTGACAGCTCCGCCGCCTCCCACCACTAAATAAATTTCCAGTGGCCAAATGGACCGATCCCTTATGACATCATCGACCCAGCATTCCCTCGATCCATGACGTCATATGGGGCAGAGCCACCCGGTGGTGTGGTGAAGAGGTCCTTGTCTCTATCAACATGGGGAAGCATGTTAAGGGCAAGTGGCCTGGTATGGTTCAGGGGGGGGGCACTTTCCTGCTAGGCTGCATGCTCAGTCAAGGGTCTGGTATGGATTTTGGGGGCAACACCATTTTTTTCTAATTTTGGGGGAACCCAATGCTGCTTTTTTCCTTTATTTTTTAATACTGGCAAATTCAGCTCTCAGTGGGGAAACCCTGACAGCCGATGACTCCCCGACTGTTAAGGACACTGCAGCCGCCCACTCCTTAACAACTACAATAGGTTACTGGTTGTTAAGGACGCCAGCGGCCACCCGCTAATTAGCCACTTGACCTTGGGAAGATTTACCCACCTTCATGACCAGGCCAGTTATTGCTTTTTGCCACTGCGTTACTTTAACTGACAATTGCACGGTCATGCAACAGTGTACCCAAATGTATGTATATAATTTTTTTTCCCACAAATAGAGCTTTCTTTTGGTGGTATTTATTTTTTGCGCTATAAATAAAAAAAGGCTGACAATTTTGAAAAAAATGTTAAAAAAAAAATGTTTTACTTTCTGCTAAAAAACATATAAAAAAAATTAAACCTCTTAATAAATTTAAGCCAAAATGTATTTTGCTACATGCTTTCGGTAAAAACAAATCCCAATAAGTGTATATTGATTGGTTTGCGTGAAAGTTAAAGCGTCTACAAACTATGGGATGTTTACTGGAATTTTTTTAATACTAGTAATAGCGGTGATCAGCAACTTATAGCGAGCGGCGAGCAATCTGACACTTTGTGGGAACTAACCAACTGCCACTGACATCACCAGTGACATTATTACAGTTATCAGTGCTAATAATATGCATCATTGTACTAATAGCACTGGGCAGGAAGAACTTAACATCTTGGGTGATCAAGGGTATGTACCTAATAAGTGTTTATGTGTACTGTGTGTGGATTTTACTAGGGATCTAGTTGTTTTCATTCCCTGCTTGGCATGGATCGAAAAACCAACTAGATCCCGTGTCAATGAACACAGCTCTGTGCTGTTTACACTGTAACTGGTGTGAGGAGATCAGGAACAATATCACTGGTGTGGTGGTGATCAAGTACATTGTAACTGGTGTGGCAGCGATCACAGACACTGTAACTGGTGTGGCAGTGAGCAAGAACAATATGACTAGTGTGTCTGCAGTGATCGGGGGACAATATGACTGGTGTGGTGGTGATCAGGAACACTGCAACTGGCGGGGCGGTGAGGAACACTGACTGTGACAGTATGTAAAAATTTAATTTTTCGACATAATGTCACTAGAGAAGTACAGTTTCATCTTAGTGACACTGTACTACTTTGGGGAGGTGATCATGATTTTTTTTTCATTGTAAATGCTTGTTACAGTAATTAGAACAGTAAATAATGAATCATGAATGAAAGCTATTTATGACAATTATTTACTGGTGAACATGTGACTGCTGTGATTGGTCACAGCGATCACATGGTACCTGGGCCAATCACAGCAGCCCGGTACTGATCACTTTATTCCACTGTGTCTGAACCGGAAGAAGATCACGCTGCTGCATGTCCCAGGAAGTGTGCATGAGGCATGCAAGTGGAGGACATCATTTGATGCTCACCCAGGATAAGAGAACACCTGGACGGCTGAATTGTCACCATAGGTCTGGCATAAAGTATATAAATATCACTTTAGGAGGAGTGAATACTTATTAAAAGACCCACTCCCTACTAAATAGTAGTAATTAGAAATATTTTTGCAATGGTACATGTCTCCCATGCCAGTGCCCAGCGAATCATATGCTTAGTTACTAAAATCTTGAAAACTGTCCTTGAAAAAGGCCATAAAAAAATGACAAGATTTGGGTCCTATAGACATCAATGGGATTCAGGTGCTATGTTCAGGACTTCCAGTGAATTGTACTTTGCTTGGTTCACTCATCACTTGTGTTTATACATTAATAAGCATGAACTACAAAAATAGCCCTACAAAAGATTTTGTTCAGAATTTGCTACTATAAAACTGTCTCCTCAGTGTAAAAAGATTTATTTACAGCCTCCTTTTTTTTTCAAGGTAATCTTAAGATTTGGGTATTCTCATAAGAAACCAGGCATACCTAAATTAAATCTTTAATTACAGAAATAACTCCTAAATCTATAAAATATTTTACTTTCACTAAATTACTGATACTGCTAAATCTGTGCTACTTAGGATCTAACTGTAATTGGTGAGCAGATGTAACAGTGTCTGGGACCATAAGGTCTGGTGGCCAAGCATACGTGCTCTTTATTTCCAGTTGTAGTCACTGCTTAGTGTAATGGTGCGACCCTGTGCGACCTTAAAGAGTGTTGGTTTACGCCAGATTTTAAAGAGAAAGACATGCTGATTGAACAGCTGTGTCTGGGGCTTTTTAGTTCTGCCCTGACTATGGATCAGGGCTCCACCCAACAGACAGAAAGTCTGTGCCTGGGGAGTCAGGTGGACTCTCCCATCCCTCTGAGTGGAGTCAGAGGCTATCTACGCTTCATGGGTGCAGCCAGAGTATCCATGTCTGCAGGAGGCAGACATCATTGGTGATTAAGCAACAAAAGTGCTGACCAGGAGTAAGCGAGGAGACATCTTAACTCTTGGAAACTGTTTGGGTCTGAGGAGCAGAACTAAGGCCTAGGCTAAAGGCCTGAAACAGCCGGATCACAAGAAGGTAAAGCCACGAGGCTAAACTGTTGAGTATGCAAGATACAGGAATGGTGGAACCCCCTGTGAATGCTACGGATGTATTTGTGAACTTTTGTGCTTTTAAATAAAAATGGGCTACCATGCCCTTAAATATAGTTCCTGACTGGCCTGAATCACTGGAAAAACGCATCTACCACGAGAGCTAACAACCCCTAATCTTACAATAGTTACATACTGTAGTAGGTGAGGTTGAAAAAAGAAAAGTCCAACAAGTCCAACCTATGTGTGTGATTATATATCAGTATTACATTGTATATCCCTGTATGTTGTGGTCGTTCAGGTGCTTATCTAATAGTTTCTTGAAACCATCAATGCCCCCCACTGAGACCACCGCCTGTGGAAGGGAATTCCACATCCTTGCCGCTCTTACAGTAAAGAACCCTCTACGTAGTTTAAGGTTAAACCTCTTTTCTTCTAATTTTAATGAGTGGCCACGTGTCTTGTTAAACTCCCTTTCGCAAAAAAGTTTTATCCCTATTGTGGGGTCACCAGTATAGTATTTGTAAATTGAAATCATATCCCCTCCCAAGCGTCTCTTCTCCAGAGAGAATAAGTTCAGTGCTCGCAACCTTTCCTCATAACTAATATCCTCCAGACCCTTTATTAGCTTTGTTGCCCTTCTTTGTACTCGCTCCATTTCCAGTACATCCTTCCTGATGACTGGTGCCCAGAACTAGACAGCATACTCTAGGTGCGGCCGGATCAGAGTCTTGTAAAGCGGGAGAATTCTTCAGATAATTATAATATTTTCACTACTTTTGCTACTAATAAGCTTATTGAAATAGAATAAATACTGCATGCACCTTAATTAAAGGAGTCGGTACTCTGATCGTGATTGGTGCATCCCGACAGGACGTCATATGACTTCCAGTTGGTATAGGAAAGCACCCGCCAGGCCGTCAGTCTGTTATTGGCATGGTACTGGTTAAAGTAGATCTAAACCTAATTACTGACATTTCACAAAGGTTTTACCATATTAATGTCATTTTATAGTTGCTATCAACCAAAATCTTCATCTTTCATTAAACGAACACCTGGCGATCCTACCACAGAGGCTTTTGTTCAGTCACTTCCTGTTATAGGTATAGTTGTCACTATCACTGTTGTCACTATCAGGAAGCTGGTGTCCAGCAATTATGTGAATCAGACATTGGAATGAATTCATGTAGACAAGAAGTGGATGAAAAGAGCTGGAATTAATAAACAACACTAGGAGGCAAAAAAGGATAAACATAGTGAAAATAATATTAAAAAAAACATGTTTATGATGCACAGTGCTTCCGAAAGGGCTCAATTAACATAAAAAACGAAATAAAATAACTATTTTTTTAAACTTTTTTTGCAATTTCCAAAAAAAAGGTACTACATAAAGCATGAGCTATTTCATCAAAAATGTGAGGTGTTTTACTCATAAAAACATTCGGTATTTTATCTCATGTGATACCCAGTGGGATGAATACAGTAGAGAAGGATTAAATCCCCTATCAGTTTTTAGTGCTAGAGATAAAATGGTGTAATCCGTAGAAATATGCCAACTCATCACAAGTCATTGTGGTCCCTGCAGCATATGTATTAATACAAAAGAAAAAAGGTGTGACTGGAATACCAGGCAAAGGGAAGCCTTTTTTCACAGGACACATTGTATCGCAGTGTATCAAAAACAACCAAAATAAGTAAATACAAAATATATTTATAAATGTCAATTATTGAATGAAAATAGTTAAAAAAAAATCACACATATACACTATTTTTACCAAAAGTATTGGGATGCCTGCCTATACACACACATGAACTTAAACCACTTAAGCCCTGGACCATTTGGCTGGCGAAAGACCAGGCCACTTTTTGCGATTCGGCACTGCGTAGCTTTAACTGACAATTGCGCGATCGTGCGACGTGGCTCCCAAACAAAATTTACGTCCTTTTTTTCCCACAAATAGAGCTTTCTTTTGGTGGTATTTGATCACCTCTGCGGTTTTTATTTTTTGCGCTATAAACAAAAACATAGCGACAATTTTGAAAAAAATTCAATATTTTTTTATTTCTTGCTATAATAAATATCCCCAAAAAAAATATATATATAAAAAAATCCTCAGTTTAGGCCAATACGTATTCTTCTACATATTTTTGGTAAAAAAAAATCGCAATAAGCGTCTATTGATTTGTTTGCGCAAAAGTTATAGCGTTTACAAAATAGGGGATAGTTTTATGGCATTTTTATTAATATTTTTTTTTTTACTAGTAATGGCGGCGATCAGCGATTTTTATCGTGACTGAGACATTATAACAGACACATCGGACACTTTTGACACCATTTTGGGACCATTGTCATTTTTACAGCAATCGGTGCTATAAAAATGCACTGATTACTGTAAAAATTACACTGGCAGTGAATGGGTTAACCTGTAGTTGGTGCTGAAGGGGTTAAATGTGTCCTAGGGAGTGATTCTAACTATTAGGGAGCATGGCTACAAGTGACACATCACTGATCGTTGCTCCCGATGAGAGGAAGCATTCGATCAGTGACATGTCACTAGGAAGAACGGGGAGATGTTGTGTTTACACTGACATCTCCCCGTTCTTCAGCTCCGTGACACGATCGTGGGACACCGGCGGCGAGTGCACGACCACACGGCAGCAAATTAAAGGGGACGTACCTGTATGCCCATTTGCCCAGCCATGCCAATCTGTCGATGTAAATGATCGTGCGGCGGTCCTTAAGCGGTTAATGGCATCCCAATCTTAGTCCATAGAGTTTAATATTCAGTTGGTCCACCCTTTGAAGCTATAACAGCTTCAACTCTTCTGGGAAGGTTGTCCACAAGGTTTGGGAGTGTGTCTATGGGAATGTTTGACCATTCTTCCAGAAGCACATTAGTGAAGTCAGGCACTGATATGGACAAGAAGGCCTGGCTCGCAGTCTCTGCTCTAATTCATCCCGAAGGTGTTCTATTGGGTTGAGGTCAAGACTCTGTGCTGGCCAGTCAAGTTCCTCCACCCCAAACTCGCTCATCCATGTCTTTGAAGAAAAATGCTAGCATCTGGTTAGTAAAATTAGAATTTATGCAACTGTGTTGTGTTCAGTTTAAACCCATTGCCTTGCCTTTACCAATGGCTATAATGTTATGTCCTGTGTGGTACCTGATGAGCCCTGTGCCATTCTCTCAGATTGTATCCTAATATGTGATAACATAGGCTGCTCTGTCATATCCTTTGCCACCAAAAATACATGTTGTGTGACGATATGTTACATGCTCTTGTGTAATTATTATTATTCTGCTATGTAATCTGCTTTGTTTAGCACTGCAGTGTGTTATATTTATTGCTGTGTACAGAAAACCAATTTTTTCGAATATAAGTAAATTTTTATTTGCACATATTACCATTGCATTGCATTGCATTCATGCAATGTATGACACATGCATAATGGTTTTGCCTGTAAATCACAGTATCTATCTAACATTTGTAACATGACATGCCTGTATTGCTGGATTATGTGATCATGCTAAAACAGATACTTAAAAATAAACAGTACAACAATTTTTTTTGTTGTATATGCTTTAAATAATTATTTTTCTACATAAAAAAGCTGGCAGAAATATCCTATAACTTTGACTGCAACCTGTTTTTCAAAGTGAATTGGAGAGACCCATCTGCCATAAACCAGTTGGCCTATTACCTGATTTTCGGAAAGACAGCTGGTTGATCATTTATTATGGTTTGTTGCCCATGTACACGGTTCATCTTGGAGATTGTAAATACAATTTTATGTAATTTACAGTGACAAGCTTTAGTCTTTAGTATAGTCTTCTCAGGATACAGGACATATTTGATGGAATGTTTAAAGTGTATGAAACGTTTCTTCTAGTTTCAGATAAAGTGGAATGGTTAGAACTCTAATACCGTATATACTTGAGTATAAGCCGACCCGAATATAAGCCGAGGCACCTAATTTTACCACAAAAAACTGGGAAAACATATTGACTTGAGTATAAGCCTAGGGTGTCCATCTGCATGCCTCACTGTGCCTCACTTTGCCTCACTGTGTCCATGTGCATGCCTCACTGTGTCCATGCCTCACTGTGTCCATGCCTCACTGTGCCCATGCCTCACTGTGCCCATGCCTCACTGTGTCCATGACTAGACTGACGTTTGTCATGGGAGTCTATGGAAGGGGTGCCCGGATTTGAAAAATCGGTGCTCCCCGGCCGTAGGTCCCCCAGACAACAAACTTTGCACACTTGTAGAGGAGAAATAGGGCTACATGTGTGCCAAGGTCCGGGTCCAGGGGACCTACGACCGGTCAGTACCGGGTCCCCAAAGTCACCAGTGAAATGAACGTTTAACATGGGAGTCTATGGAAGGGGTGCCCGGCTTTGAAAAATCGGTACTCCCCGGCGGTAGGTACCCGGACAACAATCTTTGCACACTGGTAGAGAAAGAGTGGGGCTACATGTGTGCCAAGTTTGGGGTCCAGGGGACCTACGGCCGGCCAGTACCCAGTCCCCAAAATCCGGAAGATCAGGCGCAAAAAGGTGATTCGAGTATAAGCCGAGGGGGGCATTTTCAGCACAAAAAAATGTGCTGAAAAACTCTGCTTATACTCGAGTATATACGGTAAATAGATCTACCTTCACTTCCTGTCTTGCTGACCCCACAAAAAAGGAATGGCGTGAGGTTCTCACTAAAAATAACAGACCCTTATCTTTGAAGGTTAAGGGTACCCCCACAAAAAAACTGTATGGGGTCAATCCTAAATTCCACATCAGATTCTTGTGACATCATTACCTAAATATGGTCATGTCAATTACATCACCCAGGACTTTTGTAGAAAATCTTGTTAAATGTTACACATATATCTTTTACTCTGTACCCAGGATTTCACATATATTTTTTGTATAACAGGTATGACATGCATCCCCTATATGCATGTTTATGCCTATCAGAGTAATGTTTCCTTTAATTTTCAACATTTGGATGTAGTAATGTAGTGTTTTTCACAGTCTGTTCTATTTTAAAGGGTCATTTTACAACCTTTGACTCTGTCAAATAAGCATCCCATTCAAGAATAGTACTTGTGAAATTCATGCACTTTTTTTAGCCAGAGGGTCAGTTCACAGAGATTTTCTCTACTAACTGTACCTTTCTTATTTCTCTGTCATAAATTTCCTATCATATCTCACTGTTCTCCTCATCACTCATCTATTAAATTATTCCTCTGGTCAGTCATGAACCCCATTCAAGATAAAGCCCCCCCAAACTAAAATGCCATAAAAAAATCGAACAAGTTAAAACCCAAAAATAACCGTTTGATGGGATTCTCATGTAACAGAATCATACGTTGTAAAAGCACCCCGCAAAATAGAAAAGAATGTGAAATACACTGTCACTACACCCTAATGTTAAAGATAAAAATAAGCATAGAAATGCATAAAGGCGATGTGTGTCATGCCAGTAATGCAAAAAAAATAAAAAATCACCCTGGAGACTACACCACTTTGTTTATATTTAGTGCCAGGAACTAGGAGCTGTCATTCGCTGTGAGTGTAGCCAGGGTCGCCATCAGGGGAATAAAGGCAGTACACCTGTAAGGGGCCCGGAGGTCCCCAGGGGCCCAGGTGGCAACCCCCCTTTTTTTTTTGTAAGGGGCCCAGAGGTCCCCAGGGCCCGGATTGTAACCCCCTTTTTTGTGTATTTTTTATAAAAAAATAAATAAAAAATATATATAAATATTTTTTAATTTTATTTATTTATATTTCTTTTTTGTAAGGGGCCCAGAGGTCCCCAGAGGCCCGGAGGTCCCCAAGGCCCCGGATGGTAACCCCCCTTTTTTATGTATTTTTTATAAAAAATATATATATATATATTTTTTATTTATTTATTTTTTATTTATTTTCATTTATTTTTTGTAAGGGGCCCAGAGGTCCCCAGAGGCCCTGGATGGAAACCCCCATTTTTTATATGAAAATATTTATTTATTTTTATAAAAAAAATATACATTTTTTTTGTAAGGGGCCCAGAGGTCCCCAGAGGCCCGGGGGTCCCCAGGGCCCCCGGATGGCAACCCCCCTTTTTTTTTTTTTATAATTTTTTTTTTTTTTATAAATTATATATTTTTTTTGTTGTAAGGGGCGCAGAGGTCCCCAGAGGCCCGGAGGTCCCCAGGGCCCTGGATGGCAACCCCCCTTTTTTTTGTTCTTTTTGTTCATCAACCCCCCCGACCTTAACAATTCGCGAGTGTAGCAATTGTAGTGGCAGTGCAAACAGTTGGATTTGTTCGTTATGATTGATGAGAAGTTGTGAAAAGAGTGTGATGTCATTTTATACTGTAGCCTTTTTTTGTGAATAAGTAGAGGTGCTACGTAACCTTATTGATTCAAACTGGAGGCAGTATCTGGGGGCCCCTTATTTTACACTTTTAGGTTCAAAGGCCCCCTGCCTGCATGCTAGCACAACCACTGATCCACTGATCCAATTTTTTGGGGAAGAGACCCTTGTCCTCATCAACATAAAGGGTGCTTTGCCATGCCGGTCCCCCATTGCAAGGTACCTTTCCCATGTTGAGGGTACATGGCCTGGTATGGTTCAGTAAGTGGGGCTCACATTTTCCTTCCTTCTAGCCTGTCAGGCTGCATTCTTGGTTCAGGGTCTGGTGTGGTCTTTGGGGTGGACCCCATGCTTTCTTCTTTTTGATGTGGAGTTTCCCCTTAACAATTTGGGATGCCCACACCATTTATTCTTGTATCAGGGGCCTCTTTGATTCCATACCCAACCTGAAGGGTCTGGTATGAATTTTGCGGGAACCAATGCCTTTTTATTTTTTTTAACACAATTCTCGCTCCCTTTGTTTATATTCACCTGTCAGCCAATATTCTCTGATCACTAGTTTTTAGCATTTGCAAGCTAACTAACAACCAGCAGCCCTGATCAGGAAGTTAACACATTTTGTAGTGGTAGTAATTCTACTGCTAAATATATTACTTCCTATTACAGCCATTGGTTTGGCCTGGCCAAACACAAAGTTAGTTTCCCATTTGCCCAGTCTCTGAATGAACAAAATTTGGCTTGAATATGGGTTTGACTCAAACCAGCAGCTCAACCCTACTTCAAACCAGATCAAATAGCCAAGTGTCCTAATTCAGACCAGGTCAAATGGCCAAGTGAAAAAGACACATAGGGGTTGATTTACTAAAGGAAAATCCACTTTGCACTTGAAAGTGCACATGGAAGTGCAGTCGCTGTAGATCGCTGTAAATCTGAGGGGAAGCTCTGAAATTAGGGAAAGCTCTGCTGATTTTATCATCCAATCACGTGCAAGCTAAAATGCTGTTTTTTATTTTCCTTGCATGTCCCCCTCAGATGTACAGCATCTGCACTTCCATGTGCACTTTCAGTGCACTTTCAAGTGCAAAGTGGATTTTCCTTTAGTAAATCAACCCCATAGAGAACCACTCCTTCACCCAGCCTTTAGCTCTTGGTCTATTCTGTTCTCCATCTCCAAAAGCCATGTAGGTAAGCCAAAGTGATTTATACTCTTATTTCCAATACTATACTTTGAACTCTTCTGGTGAATTTATTTTTGCAATATAATCTGTTTTCTCAGTGACACTATCTCTAAGTCCCTTATTTCCAAAGACAAAGCAGCTTTCAGACATATAGCTTTTTCAAAGCCCTAGAACAAAGCATAATTTAAAATTGTTTAGCATATATGAAATTATCTGAATTCCTGTACCTGTAGGATTACTGTACAGGAATGCCATCTCAAGAAGCTGCTTGTATATTAGGCTTAAATATTAAATATAAGGCAATTAAGCAAGTCAAATTGATGCACTTCAGTTAGCTGGAGCATTTTAAACAGACGTCTGATTGGTGACAAGTAGTCAAACTAGTACAACTCCTCTCTTCACCACTCTAGAGAAAGCATGACTGACAACTATAATAGGCTGAGGGTAAATATTTAGATTTTTAACCTAGTGGACTTGAATAGCTTTTTTTTGCATGTTTTCTCTATCCCAAAACAATCCATTAGTGGCTACCTAAGGAGCCTTGATTAGGGATGAGCTTCGTGTTCGCGTCGAACACACGTTCGACTCAAAAATCGGTCGTTCGATCGTTCGACGAAGAATGAACGTTACGGTCCGTTCGCGCTAAATTCGTGTTGCACGACACGGCCCATAATTCACTGCAGAATCGCAGTGCATTGCTGGGTGATGATTGGCCAAGCATGCACTATGACCCGCATGCTTGGCCAATCACAGCGCAGAAAAAACGGAGAGCTGTAATTGGCCAAAGCCAGGGTGGCTTTGGCCAATTATGGCTCAGGGGGTTAGTACACGCCCCACACTATATAAGGCCGCCTGGAAGTCGGCCTTGTGTAGTGTGTTGGCGTTTGTGAAAGAGGCAGTTTCAGAGAGATAGACAGTGTCATTTATATTGAGTTAGATAGAGCAGGCAGGCGAGTCAGTTAGCTGCTGTTACAGTGTGTAGAGGATATATATGCATCCTAGGTGTTGTATATATATTTATACACTGTATTGAGTTTAGCTAGATCCGTTCCTGTTAGTCTCTATACTGTGACAGGCAGGCAGGTGATTGTGCTAGCTGCAGACAGTCAGTGTTTCACTTAGTGTACTACTGTGTGCTTTGCATAGCAATCACCTAAAGCTCACCTGGATACAGTTATTCTCTATACTGTGACAGGCAGGCCGGTGATTGTGCTAGCTGCAGACAGTCAGTGTTTCACTTAGGGCTCTTTCACACGGATGGACCGTTCAGGTCTGCCTGTCAGTTTTTTAGGTGGCCCTGAACGGATGCTCCATGTACCCCTATGGAGCCACGGATGTCAGCGGTGACATGTCTGCTGACATCTGACCCGCTCCGATCTGCCAAAGTGTGATGGAGGAAAACCCTACTTTTCCATCCGTCTGCGGATCGGATCGGATGACAACGGACTCTACGGTCTGTCGTCATCCGATCCCCCATAGGGGAGAGCGTCACTCTGACAGGTCGGTCCCTGCACAGTGTGCGGAGACAGACCTGTCATCTGCCTGCTCAGCGGGGATCGACGGAGCGATCCCCGCTGAGCAAAGCGGAGCCCGCACACGGACACGGATCATGTGAAAGGGGCCTTAGTGTACTACTGTGTGCTTTGCATAGCATTCACCTAAAGCTCACCTGGATACAGTAATTCTCTATACTGTGACAGGCAGGCCGGTGATTGTGCTAGCTGAAGACAGTCAGTGTTTCACTTAGTGTACTACTGTGTGCTTTGCATAGCATTCACCTAAAGCCTAAATTTTTGATGCAATACTTTGCAACAGGGCTCATTGCTGCGCTCTAAGTACAGTATTTGTGAGGGGTTGCAGTGTTGTGGCACCAGAACCAGTGCCTAAGGCCCAATTTTTCAGCCCCTGTTCAACAGGGGCATGCAATTACAATTCTTGATTTAATAATTCACAGCAGGGCCCATTCCTTCACCCACCAAGAGTAACTGTGAGGGCTTACAGTGCTGTGACACCAGCCCCACCACCAAAGGCCCAATTTTTCCTACCACTGTTCAACAGTGGCATGTAAATACAATTCCTGATATAATAGTTGACAGCAGGGCGTTCCAGCGCCCACCAAGAGTAACTGTGAGGGCTTACAGTGTTGTGGCAACACCAACACCTAAGGGGCAAATTTCTGCAGAGTATGTATGGCAGGCCCCTACTTTCAAACATCCAACTTACAAACGACTCCTACTTGCAAACGGAAGGAGACAACAGGAAGTGAGAGGAAATCTACCCCTAGGAAGGCAAATTCTCTCCTGTAAGAGTTAATATGTGAAAGAGGTGTCTCCTCTCCACTGATGCTTTATCACCAATCCTTGTTTCAATAAAAACCCTAAATTTTCCAAAAACATTTGTCATTGGGATGGAAAGTGAGGTGAAATGTTCTGAAAAGGTGCACAGACAGCAAAACAAATGCTACAGGGGTGATAACCCTTCCCTATGTTCTCCAAAAAGCTTAAAAATATATTTTTTGGCTAGAGCTACACTTAAAAAACATACCTGTTCCAAATTACAAACAGATTCTACTTAAGAACAAACCTACAGTCCGTGTCTTTTTTGCACCGCCTGTATACTGCTGTTCAGAATATATAGGGCAGGGATGAGCCGAACACCCAGCTGTTTGGTTCGCACCAGAACCTGCGAACAGACAAAATGTTTGTGTGAACTTTAGAACCCTATTAAATACAATGGACTCGAACGTTCGAAATCTAAAGTGCTAATTATAAAGGCTTATATGCAAGTTATCGTCCTAAAAAGTGTTTGGGGACCTGGGTCCTGCCCCAGGGGACATGTATCAATGCAAAAAGAAGTTTTAAAAACGTCCGTTTTTTCGGGAGCGGTGATTTTAATAATGCTTAAAATGAAAAAATAAAAGTGAAATATTCCTTTAAATTTAGTACCTGCGGGGTGTGTATGATATGCATGTAAAGTGGCGCATGTTTCCCATGCTTAGAACTGTCCCTGCAAAAAATGTCATTTTGGAAGGAAAAAAAGTCATTTAAAACTCACTCGCGGCTATTAATGAATTGTCAGCTCCTGGCAATACATAAAAAAGTAATTGATAAAAAATAAAAAAAAAGAGCGTGGGGGTCCCCCAGAATTCAATTACCAGGCCCTTCAGGTCTGGAATGGATATTAAGGGGAACCCCACCAAATTTTTTTTTTAAAATGGCGTGGGGTTCCCCCAAATATCCATACCAGGCCCTTCAGATCTGGCATGGATTTTAAGGGGAACTCCACCCCAAATTAAAAAAAAATGGCGTGGAGTCCCCCCAAAAATCCATACCAGACCCTTATCCGAGCACGTAACCTGGCCGGCCGCAGGGGAAGAGGGGGGGACGAGAGAGCGGCCCCCCTCCCTCCTGAACTGTACCAGGCCACATGCCCTCAACATGGGGAGGATGTCCCCATGTTGATGGGGACAAGGGCCTCATCCCCACAACCCTTGCCCGGTGGTTGTGGGGGTCTGCGTGCGGGGGGCTTATCGGAATCTGGAAGACCCCTTTAACAAAGGGGACCCCCAGATCCCGGCCCCCCTATGTGAATTGGTAAGGGGTACATTGTACCCCTACCATTTCACGAAGAAAGCGTAAAAAAATGTAAAAAAAAACACACAAACACCATGAAAAAGTCCTTTATTAAAAAAGAAGAAAAAACATTCCAGCGATGAAATCCAGTGTCCTGCGGCGATCCCGATGTCCAGCGCCGTCCGTCATTGGTTTTGCCTGAGCGGACCTGATGGGGAACTTCCTCCTCAGTGTTTTAAATGTATAGACCCGCCCCTTCTAAAGTTCCCCATCAGGTCCGCTCAGCGGACCAGATGCGGAACATGAGAAGGGGCGGGTCTATACATGTATTACCAAAGTGAGAGAAGTTCCCCATCAGGTCCGCCCCCTCGGTATGTCGGACCCGCCTACGTCATTGGCTTGAGCGGGGAACTTCCTTCACTGTGTAATTTAAATTTGCGGCGGGGTTCCCCTTAATATCCAATCCAGACCTGAAGGGCCTGGTAATAGAATTTGGGGGAACCCCCACGCTTTTTTTTTTATCAATGACTTTTATATGTATTGCCGGGAGCCGACAATTCATTAATAGCCGCGAGTGAGTTTTAAATGACTTTTTTTCCTTCAAAAATGACACTTTGTCCAGGGACAGTTCTAAGCATGGGAAACATGCGCCACTTTACATGCATATCATACACACCCCCCAGGTACGAAATTTAAAGGAATATTTCACTTTTATTGTTTCACTTTAAGCATTATTAAAATCACTGCTCCCGAAAAAACGGGCGTTTTAAAAAAAAAAAAATTGCATTGATGCATGTCCCCTGGGGCATGACCCGGGTCCCCAAACACTTTTTAGGACAATAACTTGCATATTAGGCTTTATAATTAGCACTTTAGATTTCTCCCATAGACTTTTCGAATTTGCCGCGAACACCCCAATTTGCCACGAACAGGCAAACAGGCAATGTTCTAGTCTCGAACTCGAAGCTCATCCCTAATATAGGGCCTTTTTTGTTTTGGGTGCAGGGTTCCCCTTAATATCCATACAAGACCCAAAGGGGCTGGTAATGGGCTGGGGTAGGGTGTGGGGGGGGTGATGGGGTAGCCATGCCATTTTTTTCAATGATTTTCATCCATATTGCCGGGACCAGACATTACATTAAAGCCGCAAGCAGTTTTAAATGGCTCTTTTTCCTTTAGAAATGTCATTTTGTGCAGTTCTAAACACGGGAAACATGTGCCACTTCACAGGCATACTTTAGACACCCCCCAGGTACGATATTTAAAGGAATATTTCACTTTTTTTTTCACTTTATGCATCATTAAAATCACTGCTCTCGAAAAAACGACCGTTTTAAAAGATTATTTTTACATTGATACATGTCCCCTCGGGCAGGACCCGGGTCCCCAAACCCTTTTTAGGACAATAACATGCATATTAGGCGTTATAATTAGCACTTTAGATTTCAAACGTTTGCGTCCATTGTATTTAATAGGGTTCTAACGTTCGTGCGAACGTTCGGTCCGTTTGAAGGTTCTGGTGCGAACCGAACGGGGGGGGGGGGTGTTCGGCTCATCCCTAGCCTTGATATTAGGTTTTATGGTATCCCTCATAGAGCAAGCCCTTTAGGAGTCCAAGAGGACTCAACAAGTGGAAACAGTCAATGATTTCATCCCTGATGTAAACATTGCAGCAAACCACGTCTGTCGGATTTATAGCAATACGCATCCAGGGCACAGGGGGGTGGAAACTATACATCAGAGGGGCTAGACAGGTAGGATAAGTATACTTTATCTGGAAAGTGCACCCACACTTTAATTTTAACTTGGAGTGTACCCTAAGGACATCCATATTTTGGACACCTTGCTGTTTTATTTTTTAATACAGGGGAAGTTGTCATTTAGGGTGCATTCACACTTAAGAATGCACCCTACCAGTGATTACAGTTAAGGAAGGGGGTTCCTATGATTAGCTTTGAGTAGTCAACCCCATGGAAAGCAATGGGAAGCTGCCAGCTCTTTCAGCGCTTATGGGCATGCTTAGCTGCTAGAGCTGGCAGCCTCCCATTGCTTTCAATGGGGCTGCCTACTCACAGCTAATCGTGGGAACCACCACTGGGGTTCTTTCATGTAATCTCCAGCAGGATGCATTCGCAAGTGTGAATGCACCCGTAAGGTTCACCACAGGCGGTAAAAAGATTATGATCATAGCTGGTCATCTAACACTAATAGCACTGTACATGTCCATTGGTGGTGCCTTTTGTTGATTGTATTTACTAAACCTTGTTGTCGTGCTACAAATCCTACCTGCAAAAACATATTGCAATATTCCCCTTAGTATGTATAACTATAGCACTATAATTATGTCCTTAGAAAGTACTCTTTTTTTTTTTTTTATATGTATTATACCGTATACATAGATTTTTATTTTTACTAACTACTAGAAATGTTTAAT
Source organism: Rana muscosa (assembly GCA_029206835.1). Lineage (NCBI taxonomy): Eukaryota > Metazoa > Chordata > Amphibia > Anura > Ranidae > Rana > Rana muscosa. Next base: position 705,673,535 of record CM055118.1, read on the forward strand.
AAAAAAAAGCTTAAATACAAGTTTTGAAGGAGCATAATTAAATAAACTGTTGGCACTATCAGTTTAGCTGTAACTCTGCAAGATTGTAATATAAATTTACTGTATCATATATTGGAAGTAAAATATTAATTATATATATGTTGCCATTAGTCAAATAATGGCCTCTGTTAAAAATCAATGATTATTCCAAGAATTAATAATACAATTCACTAAGAACAGCGATATAATAACTTAAGCCTTGAATCCATTTATTTTCCTAAAAATCAAACTAAAGTCATAAATAATTAACACATCCAGAAGTAAAAGAGATATTAAATTACATTTCCTTTGAAATAAGAAATGTCCGGAGTCAATTAGGGAAGAATGAAAAAAAAATGTCAAACAAATAGTGGTTAAAACTCTAAAAAACATGTACTATACATTCTTTCTCCAAAACCCCTACAAGAAGCCTGAATTTATACATTAAAATATTTACGTATATGTCAACTTTGCCACCTGTCCTCTCAAGATATGAAGAAGAAACACATGAATTTAAAAAATGCCTTCTGTACATAATACATTACCTTTAGGTGTCTGAAATGGCACTGCTATTTAGGAGAAAACCTTTAGGCACCAAGAACAATCTTTATTTTCACTGTAAGTACCCATGTTTGTCAACTATTTATAAAACATATTTTCACCCTTAAATTAATTTCAAGTTACACAATTATTTAATTATACAACCCTTTTCCACCCTTTCCCCTTGTCCATGAAAGGCATTTTTCTTTAAATATTTTTGCCTTATAAATACCTTTAATTTCCCATCAAAATATCTGTCACGTGACCATTGCAAAACCCCTAAAGAATCCAAGGACAGCAAACTTTTACAAATCATTTATTGCAGGTAAGTAAAAAAAAATTAAACTGGGGATCTGCTTTAACATGTTTCCCTTTCCCTTCTCTATCACTAAGTAATTAGTGCTCAGCTAACCAAACACAACAGCAGTCAAGAGGGGCCTTTATGTTTTTCAAAGTTAATCATACTGTATGCTATTGTTATTGTATAAGTTAAACAAGAAAAGATAGTCAGCAGCAAGTTATATAAAATATAAAAGAATAGGTAAAAGGAATGTCAATTAGTGATGTTCAAATTTGCCTGGGTTCAGTGCATGGGATGCTTGCCAAACTGATTAAAAAGTTGGGGAATTTCAAACGTTAAAGTGGTTGTAAACCCTTACAGACCACTTATACCTACAGGTAAGCCTAGATTAAGGCATACCTGTAGGTGTAACAAATATCTCCTAAACCTTCACGGTTTAGGAGATATTTGCAAAAAAGACAGCACCGATGTCTACGGCGCATGGGCGCCATAGACAATGGCGCAGGTGCACTGAGCGTGCCGCCAGTGAATGGGGTCATGCCATTAGTGGCGGCTCCCGTGCGCATGTGTGGGAGTGACGTCATCGCGGCTATGGCCAGTCACAGTGCTGGAGCCGCAATACCCGGAAGTCCCTCCGGGAGACATGGTGGTGACAGAGGAGGCGAACGAGGGTGGCTGCGAGGGCTTCGATCTCAGGTAAGTATTTCATAATGAGCTAGTATGCTATGCATACTAGCTCATTATGCCTTTGTCTTGCAGGGTGTATATATATATATATATTTTTTTAAGGAGGCTTTACTTCCTCTTTAGTCTGCACTCTATTGAAAGAAGTGGAAAATTTGTTTCTCTATTTGCATGACTAATAGTCAAGTAATAGCCAAACAAGGGCATAGTAAGCTGGATACAAACATGTTTTTAAAATACTTTTCTTTGTAGAGCTGCTCTTTTTATAAGGCTTACCATGGCCCTCCTGCCCACCTCCTAGTGGTTATTAATGCCATCAGTTGCTAGGAAACCACTTGTTGCATTGTCATTGGTTGTTGTAGGAAATGCACCAGATGGTTTTGAAAAAAAAAAGTGCAGTGTTCCTCCTAAAAATGTGAAGGTGTCTGATATGGATTTCAAGGGAAAACCTCAGGGAAAAAAAAAATTAGGTCCTCTCTAAAATCTGAAAGAGACCCTTAGCTGGCTGGCAAGGAAGCGGTGAGCATCCACCCTTCCTGAACCATTACAAGCCACATGCCCTAACATGAGGCCTCTTCCCCACATTCCCTTGAAAATGAGGGGGGCTCAGATATCCAACACCAACTCTACATGAATGAGTAAGGAGTACATAGCATTCCTATTTATTTACGGTATTCACAAAAATGTTAGGTAGTAAAACACATACACATTGTTGACAGTCTTTTGTTAAAAAATTTAATTCCGCAGTGTAAATCTAACGTCAATCAAATCATCCAGCGAAGAAGATCCATCATGTAATATTTTTCTTGCTACGGTATCTTCCCTGTAACATGGTATACTTAGACACAATTTTCAACGTTTTAAATGTTTACAAGTTCATTAAAAGTAACTCTTAACAACTGCATTGGAGAGCCATAGTACAATATTCACATTTTAGGCTCTTAATATTGATCCACCTTTGTAATTATGAATAGATCCTGAAAATGTAAACACATGATATTAACATTTTTATTCCAACTATCTTATCTTAACTCCATTCAAGCTTAACCTCTTGGCGCCAAGCACACGCAAATATTCAGTCTCTCGGTGGCGAGGCCTTGGTACAGAGCGGCATTAGCGCTGACAGTGCTGTGCCAAGAGCGCATGCCCTGCACGTTACTAGCACAGTTACTGGCGGCTCACGGAAAGTACCCGATCGCTGTTTGCGACAGCCAATCACGGTGGTCACGTGGCCAAAAGCCCCATGCCACCTCCCAGAAAAGGGGGGGGGTGAATGGCAAATGTATGCTTGTGCCACATCCAGTATATATGAGAAAAGAAAAAAGGGGTTCCCCTGGGTGGACTTTTAAGGCACTGATAGTATTAATTCCAAACATACGGGATATTGAAGTAAAAAAAAATTATTTCTTTTTTTAATTGTTTATTTATGAAAATTTTTCAAGAAGCGTTACAAGTATATTTCACATTAAGCACGTATGAACATTGTACAATTTGCAAGTGCAAACATAAAGTTATATAACAAGGGAAGAAAACATGTTGTTCGAGTGAACCATTAGACAGTATAAGGGCCATATAGAGGGAAGGTAGTGGGTTATTAATAGCATATCAAAGTATCATGTTAGCACAAAGGTAATCATTGATGGAAACTGGAGCTAAAATGTCCTGAAAAAAAAACAAACAGTCAGTGAGGGACCCAGAAAGACCATTTCCTTATCTCGGTTTAAGGGTCTAGTATTACGAATTATTATATTCCGATGTATCCCATTTTTCCCAAATGACCTCAAATTTTGGTAGTGCATCTTCTATGACTGCCGTGATGTGCTCCATTTTACGAATATCAGTGACCGTAGAAAGGAATTGCGTAAAGGTAGGTGGAACATTGGTACGCCAATGTTGTGGAATTACTTGTTTAGCTGCTAGTAAGATGAATGCCATTAGTTTGTTAATAGCTTTGGTGGTATTCCGAAGGGGTAGGCCTAATAGCAGGTGTATGGGTTGGAAAGGGATCTGGATCTCCCAATATCTTTTCTAGCAAGGCATGAACTTTAGTCCAAAAGGGGACCAAGATTGGGCATTCCCAAAATATGTGGAAGTGCGAGCCCAAAGAGGAGCCACACCTCCAACAATGACTAAATGGAGATAGTTTATGAGTTGCTAGAAATTCAGGGGTCCTGTACCAAAACATTAAGATTTTGTACGCCGTTTCCCTCTGGGCCACGCATCTGGAGACTTTAGAGGTAGCATCCCATACCGTCCCCCACTGAGCCATAGAAATAGGACTATGAAGAACCTGGGCCCATTTCCTCATATATGAGTGGGTCTGTTCAGAGATGGGGTCAGTGCTCTGGAGGATCTTGTAGATGCAAGAAATTTGTTGAGGTTCATGTGGGCCATATGAGCATAACTTTTCAAATTCTGTAGGAACAACCAGGGTCATTTGGGGTGATCTAGAAGCAAAATAATGTTTTACCTGTAAGTAAGAAAAGAGTAGTGTGTTCGGTATGTTATGTTTGGTTTGCAGGTCCGAGAAAGGGAGTAAAGTGCGTGTTACTGGGTGCACTAGATGTCGCAGTTGAAATATGCCTGCCTGGGTCCATGGCATCATGGAGTCATAGGATAAGCTGTCGGGGATTTCTGGGTTAAATAAAAAGTTTATCAGTGGGGAGCATTGGGAAGAGAGTATATTTACTTGAGCAGCGTTTCCAGATTGAGAGTGTGAATATCATAGGGTTCAGGCAAATCTTCCGTATTTGAGATGTAAGTTTATCTGAAGAGGGCAAAAGTAGACTACAAGGGTGTGCAGGGGAAGTAATACTTATCTCGATTTCTGACCATCTGTTTGATGCGTAACGAGATGTCCACGAGGAAATGACTCTAAGGTGAGTAGCATAATAATATTTGATTACATCCGGTGCCCCCAGACCCCCACGTGAGCGGGGGGCTAGGAGAACCGAACTGGCAATCCTATGGGACTTGTTATTCCATATAAAGTTCAGAAAGTTCCTATGAAGTAACTTAAGTTGGGTCAATGGGATTGCTACAGGGAGTGTTTCAAAAATATACAGCAGCTTGGGGAGAATAGACATCTTCAAAACGTTGATTCTACCAATGAGAGAGATAGGGAGTGTTGTCCATTTTTTAAGTAGTTTGTTGATGTCTGAAAAAAGGGGAGGGAAATTTTCTTGGTAGAGAGTGGAGTATGATCGAGATAAGTGCACACCGAGATACTTAAGGGACTGCATGCACCATCTATACTTGAAGTTGGTTTGCAGGGTTAGAAGAAGGTCAGCCGGAACATTAATGGGTAAAGCTTCAGTTTTAGTCTAGTTAATTTTGAATCCGGAGATATGGCCAAATGTTTGTAAGGTTGAATGAAGCGAAGGGAGAGAAGTGTGTGGGTGGGTAATTGTCAGCAGCACATCGTCTGCGAAGAGAGATAACTTGTATTCCAGATGCCTCAACGTCACCCCCCTAATGTCTGGATGAATGCGTATGGCTGCTGCCAAGGGTTCGAGGCTTAAAATAAGGGGCGATAGTGGGCAAACTTGCCTAGTACCGTTGCTAGGGGGGAATGACGTTGAGGCGTGGGAGGCCAGCTGTACCTGAGACGTAGGAGTAGAGTATATTGCCTTTAATGCTTGTATAAAGGGACCTGAGAATCCAAATCTTGAAAGTGTAGCAAAACATAAATGACCAATTTAGGCGGTCAAACGCTTTTTGTGCGTCTAAGCTGAAAATTATAGCCGGTCTCTTGGTTTTGGTCAGGAGGTCTATTAAGTCTATGGTTCGTCTAGTATTGTCCCCAGCATGTCTGGAAGGCACAAAACTGACTTGGTCTCTGTGGATTAGCTTGGGGAGGAGCAGGGATAGTCTATTGGCAAGTATTTTTGTAAAAATTTTGTAGTCAGAATTTAGGAGAGCTATGGGGCGGTAGTTGTCAGGTAGGGATGGGTCTTTCCCTGGTTTGGGGATCACCGTGATGAACGCATGTAGGAATTGAGCGTGGGGGATTTTCCCGTTCATTAAAGAGGCATAAAGTTTTTCCATGTAGGGCAAAATGGTGGGGAGGAATTTTTTATAATAGGAGTAGGGAAGACCATCCGGTCCTGGGGATTTATTAGTCGGTAGCTGTTTCATAACTTCAGTGATCTCTTCAACTGATATGTGTGCGTTTAGCCCTGAGCAATCGTCTGAGGACAGAGTGGGAAGCTTAAAAGAGTCCATAAAATTGTTAAACTTGTCTTGTGTGAATTGAGTGGTCGGGTCTGTGGATAGGCACTTATATAGTTTCTTATAGAAGTCTCCAAATACACCAGTCATAATTCTAGGGCAATATGTGGGCTTAACCGTCATGTTGTATTAAGAAGTCGGGTAAAGATGATTGGGGGCGTGGTTTCAGAGTTTGGACAAGCATTCTATGGGGTCTATTGGCGAATTCATAAAATTTTTGCTTTGAACAAAGCATGGATTTAGTGATTCTTGCCGAATCTAGTGTTTTTATACGGTTTCTTAGTGCTGTTACGGCTCGGAGACCCTCCATCGTGGGGCGTCTGAGAAGTTTTTGTTCAGATTCTAATAACTGAGTCAATGAAGTCGATCTTTGCAAAGCACGCTCTTTTTTAAGGCGAGATCCAGTTGCGATACATTCACCTCTGAAGAACGCCTTATGTGCCTCACACAGAACGGAGATCTCCGACACCAAGTCTTTATTTATCTGAAAATATTCGTTCAGTTTGTCTTGTAGTGGTAGGTGGGTCTCAGGTGAGTTTAGGAGTGACTCGTTAAGGCGCCAATGACATTTCCTAGGCGTGGGTGAGGACAATGAGAGGTCTATAGTGATGGGGGCATGGTCTGACCATGTAATTGGGAGAATGTTGGCGTCTACCAGGTATGGCAATAGGGGTGCAGAGATGAAAAAATAGTCAATTCTCGTGTATAGCTTGTGGGGTGGAGAGAAGAAGGTGAACTGTTTGGTTGTCGGGTGTTTTACCCTCCAAGAATCAAACAGTCTGTTTGTTCTAATTGTTTTGCGGAACGAGGAGGAAGATTTATGTGCCTGTAATGGAGGGTTGTCTTGGAAAAGAGCGGCCCTATCCCTAATTGGAGACATGCACAGGTTAAAATCTCCCCCAATAATCTGAAAGGGTTGGGCATATTTGTGAAGTTTTTCAAAGAAAGTGTCAAGAAAACCAATTTGGCCTGTGTTGGGAACATATACATTCGCTAAAGTAAATGAAGTATTTAGGTGGCCACAGTCCAGGAGAATAAAGCGACCTTGGGGGTCTAAATATGAGGATTTCACCTTTATGGCGGATGAGCGTTTAAGGAGAATCGCCACACCAGCTTTTCCAGAGGGAGAAGATGCCACAAAAGTTGTGGGGTAGTGCCTAGAAGCAAATTTGAACGAGCCCCCCGCCTTAAAATGCGTCTCCTGGACCATGATCACATCAGCATTAGATGCTTTGAACTCTTTAAGGGCAAGCCATCTCTTCCTGATGGAATTTAGACCTTTAACATTACATGAGAAGACACTAACTGCCATAGGTGCAGAATGGGGAAAAATCTGACATTACATTCGTGTAAAATGCATTAAGCGTATACCATGTTGTGGACAAAAGACTCCATACAATTGTATGTTTAAACCCATATAGGAAGAACATGGGAGTAAAAACATAGAAACATTTTCTGAGTAGGTCAAAAAGTAGACCTCCATGCAGCCCTAATGATATGAAAACATGTAACATAACATACATTCGTAAATAGAAAATTCTAACGTAGGTAAATGTGGGATCAAAAAGGATCCCTAAAAAACATGGGAGAAAAAAAAGAAAAAGAAAAAGTAAAACAAAAACGACATACCGTGTAGGTAGAGTGCCCGAGGAGGAACTCATCTCCAAGGGATTATGGTCAAAAAAACACAACCATAGTGGGGGAAACACAGCAGCCCGCATGGCCGAGCTGGCTGGTCTCAACCTGATCCTAAAAGCAAATGTAAAAAATAGTAGAAAAAGTTAAAGTTAAGTGGGAACCGTAGAACTGTAGTTGTCCCGGAGGGTAGTCGCCCACGGATGAGCAGTTAGAAGGAGGGAGAACAACCATCTCTGAGCCCAGAGACTTTTCAAAGGGATTGCATAGGCCCAACATCAGGGCCCCTTCGACCTAAGTAGATCGGGGGAAAGGAGAAAAAGGATTACACACCAGACGTGAGGTTCCGTGGATATTTCAGGTCCTTTAGAAGATGCGTTCCTTTGAGGGGTGAACGTGGTTTTCCTGGATCTGTGACGAACCGGGGTCCACATCATCCCGGGTGTTGACAGAGGTCTAGAGGGTGGAAATTGGGCTTGCAGATCTTCCACAGGAACAGGGGGGAGTCCCAGGCTTTTGATAAAGGACTCACTTTCCTGGAGGTCCCTCATGGTGTGTTGCAAGCCATCTTTGGTCACCGTCAGACGAAAGGGAAAGCCCCATCTGTAGGGTATGTGATGGTGTTGTAAGTGAGCAGTAATAGGGCGAAGGTTGCGTCTTTTATTTAGCGTTATGGGCGATAGATCGTTGAAGATTTGTATCTTTGCCCCCTTAAAGTCCACTCTAGATTTGTTTCTTGTGGCGATTGTCAGGGCCTCTTTGCTTTCATAAAAATGAAGACGGACTATAATGTCCTGGGGTTAGCACCCTGAGGGGGTTTAGGGGCCAGTGATCTGTGTGCTCTGTCAAGGCGCAGATCAATGTCCGGGATATCGGGAGCCAAGGAGTTAAACAGGGCTAGCAAGTATGGCCTGATGTCTTTATCATCAACAGACTCAGGGACTCCTCGTATGCGGAGGTTCTGCCTATGTTCTCTGTTCTCGAGAACTTCTTGCTGCAACTGCAGTTGTAGTACTGCATTCTTTAAGCTAGCATTCTCCTCTTCTAATTCTTGCACATAATTCACCACATCATCTAGTTTTGTTTCAAGGGTGTCTGTTCTTTCCCCTCTTAGTTCATGAGCTAGTTTATTAACCTCCTTTGCAACATTGTGAGTGATACTCTGGAGCAATGTCTGAAGTTTCAGGTCCAGGACATCTACTGTTACCAGGGACGTCATTGGAGGCTGCTGCAAGGAGCTGTTGTGTGAGAAGGCAGGGGGGTTATCTATAAACAACGAGGGATCGACCAGCGGGAGTGCGTCTGGCTGATCCGCGGCGTCTGCCGTAGAAATTGAGGCCGGGGATTGCGGCCTAAGCAGGTATTTCTCCATGTGGCGCGCGGGTTGTGATGCGGCCTGTGAGGATCGTGTCTGGTATATGCGCCTCTGGTCACCGATCTTACCCATACAATGTTCGGCAGGTAGCTGAGGGGTTCCCGGTGTAGTGGAGGTGGCTCCCGGAGCGAAAGTCTCTAGTGTAGCGGAGCGGGAGCTTCAGATGCAGGAGGAGGGGCCGGAGCTCTAGTCAAGTACGTCCGCCATCCTACGAGCCGCGCATGCGCCCCCTTTATTAAGTCTTTTAGTACATCCTGTCTCGTGTATCACAGGTTAATGACTCATTACATGACTGTAATAATTACTGTAATAATGATATGTACTTCCTGATGAGGGGGGTGCGGGGCCATCAGAGTAAGAGTTGAACCAATTAGGAACCAGGGAGAACAGGTTGATGGGGTGTAGCAAGATGGCCGCTCCTAGGAGTGTAATGATGCAGAAAGCAGCATCTTTTGAAGTAGTAAGTAAGAGGATCTTATGATGGGGACTGATCCTAGTAGATCAATCTGCTGGGTAGTTTAGGAGTCTCTGCAGTGTGTTTTAGAAGAATTCGTGGAGTCCCAGTTACACTGCTGCTGGGTGTAGCAAGATGGCCGTTGTAGGTGTCTATGGGGACAGGGACTTGGTGATCACTAGGGCTAGGTAAGTTCTCCTAATCCGCAGCCTGGGTCGCCCCCCTTGCGGTGTTATGTTGGTGCCGTGGGGCTTGGTTATGGTTTATGGGGAATGGAGAGGTTACTTGCGTGCCCAGGGTGTAGCAAGATGTCCTCCGCTCACCTCTATACACAGCACGCCGTCCACCACAGGATGCCTCTGCCAGCCTTCTGATCTCCCCAGGTCTGTCCCGCCAATCCAGGGAAGCTGATTCGGGTGTATCCTGGAGTATTCACCGCTTGTCTCGCGGCCGCTGTACTCGAGCGCCGGGGATTCCGAGTCCCCGCAGGCCTCAAGATGGCGGCTGGTCAGTCATGGACGGGTTCAGCTGCGGGATGGATTGCAGCGTGGGCGGCAGGCCTGGGGTCTCAGTACAGGTATAATCCTGCTCAGGGAGAGTCTAGGGATCAGGATGGAGGGTTCGGTGGCTGGATACTAAAACGCTGGCTGCCGATGGCTATGGATTGTGTCAGGGCCAGTGGAGCTTCTCCAAAGCACGTCGTTCCCTGCTCACGTCCGGACACGCCCCCCAGTAAAAATTGTTTTTATTCACAATTGTACATATTTATTAAAAAATTCTATATTAAATTTAAAATATACAGTTCCAAAGATTGTCACCATATAGGTGAATACATGAAAACCTTCTTTACACCCGACGCATTTCGGGGTAACCTTCTTCAGGGGTGTGTAGAGAAGGACAATTAGTTCATCTAAGCATAAGAATACATAAAGTTAATTGCATGCATTTAAAACATTATTATCAAATATATACAAAAAGTTTTCTTTATATATGATGTATATACATGTAATCATTCACTTACGTATTATAAATGTAGTAGAAGAATGATGAATATTTCATTGGATGCGATTTTTTAAAAGCATTGAAAATATAAAAAGCACGCTGGGTTCTGTCAATGGGGTTGCCAGTCAAACAAGAAGTGGGTATCAGAATATACAATTAATGCAGGTTTGAGAAGGACATTTATAAGGAACAGGTGTTCATCCCGTTAGGGAGAAATTATTCCAAAGATCGAGAAGCCGGTGGATCAACCAGAAGAGATATACTGGGACTGGGGTAGAGGTCCCTAAGAATATAAAATAATAAATACAAATAATGGATTGTACCCCGATGGGGCTAAATGATATATATTATATAGAAAAAAATTGAGATTTACTACAATAACAGTTTATATGTTTAAAAAATGTATAAAGGATAATGAAAGATTATATATCTATATGTACCTGAGTATATGAGATCCGTAAAAGACCTAATAATGTCCGCTGTCAAACAGTACACTGTATTACTACAGGAATATAAAAAGGTATGACATTACAATTGGGATTAATCTAGCCTTAATTTTAACCTCTGATTTTTTTAATTTTTTAAAAAGTATTTATAGAATTATTTAAATTAATATTATAAAGAAAATAAGAAATAAAAAATAAAAAAGGAGAGGGGGGGCTAGATCAATTATATACACTATATCATTATCCTATTAAAATTATGCTGATTTACTCAATCCAATTTATCTTAAAAGTTACAGGATATGTCTGTATATTCATAATAAGTCAAATAACATCATTTGATTGAGTTATGTTAAAAAACAAAAAACATATCAATATAGTGATATCTTTTGTTGTTTGATATTTGTTCATATAGACAATAACATAAACAAATACGTTTGAATAACTAAATCCAAAACTAGGGAGTACCCGAACATAAGGGTGATAGTTTAGTAAACATATAAAAGCCATATCTATAGAGATCCACTAAGAGCCCATTCACACAGGGGCAACTTTGGATCCGACTTCAAATCGCCCCAGGTCGCCCCTAGTCGCCTCAAGTTGCGCTGCATGAGAAAATCAATGTAAGTGAATTGAGCCGTCTTAATGCACACTACTGCAGTCGCTCCGACTTCAAAAAAGGTTCCTGTACTACTTCAATCCGATTTCAATGGAAGTCGCTCAGAAGTCGGATCCCCTGTCTTAACAGGAGCAACTTTCCAGGAAGAAAACATACATTTCTCAGGCAAACCTTTCCCTCCCCTCCCTCCCACAGAGCTGATTCTTGTTTGATTGGCCACCAGAATGTCTCCTGTCCTGCAGGCAACTTGAAGTTGCCTTGTAAGTAGCTCCAGGTCACGCTGTGATTCATACTCAAGTCGTGTCCAAGTTGCCTGCCAAAGTCGCGCTGGAAGTCGTGTTGCCCCTGTGTGAATGGAGTCTAAGAGCCCATTCACACAGGGGCAACTTTGGATCCAACTTCAAATCGCCCCAGGTCGCCCCTGGTCACCTCAAGTCACGCTGACTGAGGAAATCAATGTAAGTTAATGGAGCCGTCTTAATGCACACTACTGCAGTCACTCCGACTTCAAAAAAGGTCCCTGTATTACTTCAATCTGACTTCTAGGCGACCTGTACCCATTGATTTCAATGGGAGTTGCCTCTGAAGTCGTATCACTGTCTTAACATAAGCAACTTTTCAGGAAGATAGCATACATTTCTCAGGCAAACCTCTCCCTCCCCCCTCCCTCCCACAGAGCTAATTATTGTTTTATTGGCCTCTGGAATGTCTCCTGTCCTGCAGGCAACTTGAAGTTGCCTTGTAAGTTGCCTGGAGTCGTGCTGTGATTCATACTCAAGTCGTGTCTGAGTTGCCTCATAAAATCGGGCTGGAAGTTGTGTTGCCCCTGTGTGAATGGAGTCTAAAGGGTAGTGTTGCATAATATCATTAGAACAGGTAATATAGATATGTAAGTTACTTGACAGAGTCAACCTCACACCATGACAGTCCAGCAAAGAATGCTGGTGTGAAGGTGTGGGTGCTCTGTATTTATATCAAGTCCCTCCCATGAGCTATCACAATCAATTGCAGACAGCTGACTGTGAGAAACAAAGATAGTAGGGAACTCCTAATTAATCACCTGGATCTGAAGGATCCCGAGCATAAGGGTGATGGTTTAGTAAACATGTAAAAGCCATATCGTTAAAGATCCACTAGAGGGTAGTGTTGCATAATATCATTAAAGCAGGTAATATAGAACTGGAACTTACTTGACAGTCGACCTCACACCATAATAATCCAGCAAATAATGCTGGTGTGGAGGTGTAGGTGCTCTGTATTTATATCAAGTCCCTCTCATCAGCTATCGCAGATAATCGCAGACAGCTGACTGCACGAAACAAGGAGAGTAGGGGACTCCTTATTAGTCCCCTGGATCTAGTGGATATCAATATAATGATATTTTCTGTTTAATATTTGTTCATATAGATGGTAACAAACAAATAAGTTTAAATAACTAAATCCAAACTAGAGAGTACCCAAGCATATGGGTGATGGTTTAGTAAACATATAAAAGCCTTATCTATAGAAATCCACTAGAGCAGTGGTTCTCAACTCCTGTCCTCAGGACCCACTAACAGGCCAGATTTTAAGTATTACCTTGGTTAGATGCAGAATAGAATACTGCAATCCCTGAGCAGCAAATTATATCACCTGTGATGTATTTCAGTTATCTTGCAAACCTGGCCTGTTGGTGGGCCCTGAGGACTGGAGTTGAGAACCACTGCACTAGAGGGTAGTGTTGCATAATATCATTAAAGCAGGTAATATAGACATGAAATTGACTTAACCGAGTCAACCTCACGCCATAACAATCCAGCAAAAAATGCTGGTGTGGGTGCTCAGTATTTATATCAAGTCCCTCCCATCAGCTATTGCAGTGAATCGCAGACAGCTGGCTGCGAGAAATGAGCATAGTAGGGAACTCCTAGTTAGTCCCCTGGATCTGGTGTGCGTGGAAAAGCCCCCACCACGCATGCACAAAGTCATTGCGTCGGGGCAGCGTCACGCACACCACACCCACCGACACATGTCCGCCAGGAGTGGCAAAATGTAGAGTGTGGGCGGAGATGGAAGGTCAACCCACAAAATCTCTAACACCGCCCAGGTTCAAAGAACCAACGGCTTTGTGTGTCGGGCAATCCCTTCGATCGACCATCGCAAGCAATCTCGGAAAACCTGCATATAGAAAAAGCAAAAAATAGTAATACCCAAATATTACATAAAAGTTTAACCAATAATAGGAGTGTTCAATATAAAGTTGACTGGCATACCCCATAGATGTTAAATATAACCCAACTAGAAAAATAACAAAATTACATAAGCAGGTACATTAATCATAAATTGTAAGTTATATAAGATTTAATGGTATTTAAAGGCAAACCAGTAGATATTGATATTGCGCTAAAATGACGTTAGTGGCTCATTTTTCTATGCCACCTGAGGAGAAGCTCTCCAGAAAAGGTTTAAAGAAAATAGCCTAATTTAAGCCTGGAGGCAATGTGGCATTTAACTGGAAAATCCATCTAAGTTCCATCTGCAGGAGTGTCTTATTCCAGTCACCACCCCTGGGATTAGGGTGTATCCTATCCAGAATCAGAAATTTGACACTGTACCAGTGTGACATGGCGTCCCAGGGGGAGGTCCGGATCACATAACCGCATGCTGTGGATGTGTCTATAGGCCCTCCTCCAGAATTCCAGCTTGGTCTTCCCAATATAGAAGCAACCACAGCTACATTGTAACAGGTAAATGACTCCCAGGGTTCTACAATTTGCAAAGTGTTTCGGATAGAATGTTTTTCCATTTGGAAGGACAGGGTTCTTTTGTACAAGCATATATCTACATATATCTACAGTAATTGCACTTTCCGGCGTAGCAAACCCCTTAACTACTTAAGCCCCGAAGAATTTACCCCCTTCCTGACCCGGCCATTTTTTGCGATATGGCACTGCGCCGTTTTAACTGTCAATTGCGCGGTCATGCGACGTTGCACCCAAACAACATTTTTGTCCTTTTGTTTCCCACAAATATAGCTTTCTTTTGGTGGTATTTGATCACCTGTGCGGTTTTTATTTTTTGCGTTTAAAATAAAAGAGGGACAAATTTAAAAACAAACAAAACAAATTTCTTCATAAGTTTAGGCCAATATGTATTCTTCTACATATTTTTAGTAAAAAAAAATTGGAATAAGTGTATATTGATTAGTTTGTGCAAAAGTTATAGCATCTACAAAATAGGGAATAGATTTATGGCATTTTTTATTTTATTTACTAGTAATGGCGGTGATCAGCAATTTTTATCGGGACTGCGACATTGCGTCAGACAGATCAGATACTTTTGACATTTATGACACTTTTTTGGGAAGAGGTTAACGCTAGGGGGCGATCAAGGGGTTACGTGTGTTCCCTAGGTGTGTTTCTAACTGTGAGGGGATGTGACTGACTAGAGGAGGAGCCAGATCGTTGTTCCTACTTAGTAGGGACAGACAATCTGTTTCTCCTCCCCTGTCAGAACAGGAATTTGTGTGTTTGCCGGCCACGCACATCGGTTTCCCGCGTCGTGCAGTGCCTGCTATGGCTCTTAAAGGAAGCCACTGTACATATAGGGTGATTTGCTCAGGAGAGCTATCCTGCCGCTGTATAGGTACAGGAGCTGGTCCGGAAGTGGTTAAAGGTCCGGTGGCAGCCGGCGCTAAGGGGTTAAATTGTAAAACTATTGCTCATTTTTCTAATAATTCTTCTCTGTAAATTATATTGATGAAGATACAAATTTTGCAATGCATTTTTTATTCCCCACAATTGTATATACAAAGATTTCAATGAGGATCTGTGTCCAAAGACAAAGCGTTGATTGCTCAACTATTCCTGAAAATAATTACATAAAGTTTTGATGAAGCTGATCTGATTCAGTAAGGGAACAAATGTTCCATAATACCATTTTGAACTGTTGCTGTTACTTATTAGCCCTATTCTAATTTTAAGATGAACATTGTAGTGTTTAAAGTAGGGCTGTTACTGATTAAAATTTTCGTGTTCGATTAATCAATTTTTTTTTATCGATTAATCGACTAATTTCGATTAATTATAACGCACATAGATATCCAACTACTTTTAGCTGATCTCCTTGCAGGCCGATTCCCAGTGCAGCTCCCAACCACTGGAAAAATTGATAGCAGGATACAAAAAACACAAAGGCAGCGCTCAATGGGAATAGCATTAAAACTTTTATAGTCTTCAAGTAGGTAACAAAATAAATATTGCACTGGAGATAAAATCGATGTAGCTACATAAACTGTAAAAATGGTGCAAGGAATACCTAACGGTAGCAAAAGCAGTCATAAAAACATGTAGCTAAGTATGATACTGGTATAAAAATGTGTACAACGATACCACTGCTGAATCCAGATGAGGAGGGGCTAACATCAGTCCGTCGGCATGTAGATGTCCCGTGAATGGAACTATCACAACTCCCAGTGGATGGCTGTAGAATCCCAGGTAGATAGAGGGAAGTGATAGAGGGAAGTGTAACAGCCCTTGCGTGTGGCAGATAGGTCCCGCCGGCATGCAGATATGAAGGCACAGCAAAGGAGCCCTTCAGATGGACACGGCAAGCCCAAAGAATTTTGATCGAATTTTGATCGATCAAAAGAATTTTGATCGATCAAAAGAATTTTGATCAAACAAAGCAATTAATCGATTAATCGAGGAATTAATAGTTAATTTCCACAGCCCTAGTTTAAAGAGTTTTTCTTTGCACTATTATGATGCACTCCAGTTTGCTATTATTAGGACTATTTGTGCATGTTACAACTTACTTAAGAAATAGAGGATATCCAGTGAAAACAATTCATTACACAGATCCCAGCACATTACACAGATCCCAGCACATTACACAGATCCCAGCACATTACACAGATCTCAGCACATTACACAGATCTCAGCACATTACACAGATCTCAGCACATTACACAGATCTCAGCACATTACACAGATCCCAGCACATTACACAGATCTCAGCACATTACACAGATCTCAGCACATTACACAGATCTCAGCACATTACACAGATCTCAGCACATTACACAGATCCCAGCACATTACACAGATCTCAGCACATTACACAGATCTCAGCACATTACACAGATCTCAGCACATTACACAGATCTCAGCACATTACACATTATATAGCCCCCCTATACACTACACAGCATTTTCCCCCTGCACAGTACACAGCTCCTTTACATTACACAGCCCCCTTGCACTTCCAGGAGACCCCCCTCCTGGGACAGCACTGCCAGCGTACTGTAAAGTAAAAAAAAAGCACTGCCAGTCCCTTCTCATACATACTGTGTTCTTTCCGGCTGGTCACATGATCGCTCTCCTCTGATGTTTTCATGTGACCGCTCTCCTCCTCCAATCTAAAGCTACTCGGAGGGGGAGGAGGAGCGATAAGAGGAGAGCGGCCAGAAATAACTGGGTGAATGAGGTATTTGCGGCTATGACACTTACTACAACACTTCAAAGGATCTATGTGAAGGGACTCGCAGTGATTTTTTTTATCTTCATAGCATGCCGGCGGGCTGTCCCAGGGCCAGGAGAGGTGGGACGGCTGGCATGACACCCCCGCCCAAACTCCGCCCCCCCCATTGGTAAAAGAAAATGATATTGGCGTATAACACGCACCCACGATTTCCCCCTGATTTTAAGGGGAAAAGGGTGCGTGTTATACGGCGATAAATACGGTATCTCCTAAACCTGCACGGTTTAGGAGCTATTTACCATATACGCGCGTGCCGACATCATCGGTGCATGCAAACTGAAGAAACGGCTTGCTAGTGCCGTTTCTTCAGCAGCGTGCCGTGACCGGCAGTTCGCGCTTGCATGCCCGGGAGTGACATCATAACAGCTCCAGCCAATCACAGCGCCGGAGCCCGTGAACTTGGAAATAACTCCGGAAACATGTCCCCGGTCACAGCGATGTGCGATGCTGCTGCAACACCTTTGATCTAAGGTAAGTATTTAATAATGAGCTAGTATGAGAGGCATACTAGCTCATTATGCCTTTGTCTTACAGGGTTTATTTTTTTTTAGGATTTACAACCACTTTAAAGTGGTTGTAAACCCCATTTTTGAAATTTGAACTAAGCACTCACAGTGTATATCTGTTGTGTTTACTTGTCCCTCTCCAAAGCTCTAAGTGTCATTTCTCTCTTGTGCTTTGTTTCTTTGTTATCAGCATGAGTCACTTCTGACAAGTTCTCCGACACATGAGATAACATGTGCTCAAAATTTGTGTCGGGGAGGGAGCTTAGAGGGAGATAAGCACTGAGCTTGTCTATTCAGAATACAGCTCTGCATGTTTTTTCATTCCTCTGCCTATTTGGGGGGGTGTCCCTATCCTCCAATCAGCTCCCACACAGCGTAAGTGAAGTCTTCCCACCCACCCATACGTACTGCTGAAAGATGAAGTAAGATTTTTTAACACTATCTGCACCTTTCAAAGGGTTTAGATAGGGAAAGACAGCAGATATACAAGTAAAACTTATGTAGGAGGATTTGTTTAATCTCTGTGTATCATCTGAGGCTATTCACTTATATGGATACATGTGAGGGTTCACAACCACTTTAGGTGACATCGCTAAAGCTGGTAACACATGGATCAAAATTCATCCGGTTTAGCAGGGACCAGGTGAATTCCAGTCCATGTATGGGCACCCTGGTTGTACACAAGTTGCTCCATCGATCGACTTGTGTACAACCAGTCTGTTGGATTTTTCCTGTATGATTAGTGCAGTTGGCTATAAGTCGGCAACACTAATCTTTATGTTCTGCCTGCAGGGAAGGCTCCCCGCAGGCAGAACATAATAGTGAAGCCGGAAGAATTCCCTCATCAACACTGACTGTGTTGATGGGGAGATTGAGCAATTTTCTTTCTTTCCACCTGTTTAGAGACTGACTTCTTGAATTGTATGTTAATGAGGACAGACTTGAGACAGGCTCACTTTAAAATTGCTAAAAAAAAACATTCAGTCAGCCATGTCACCTCCTCCTGAAAAAACATCTAAATGGTAAGAAATATTTGTAGATACATTTTCTTTTAGGCATCCTGTGTGAATAGAATTATATGGTGGGGTTCTCAAATTTGACTGCAAAAGTTGAATACACTTTAAGTTGCATTAAAACTTTCAATTGCTAATGGTCATTTTGGAAATAGCTTTGTGCTTAGCCTAGTGATTTATATAATAGGTAAACGGGTCTTAATATTTCTCTTATCAGATGTTGTCAAGGTCTTAGGAAAGATGTAAAAAAAAATAATCAAATTCCTACCTTATAATCTAGAGGCCAGGCCTTGATTAGTTTTCGGTGTAAAAATTCAAATTGAATCAGCATTTCACTTTACTAACCAGAAGATCCCAGTACTTAAAAGGTAAAAAAGTACCTTACGGATAACACATATAAAAATTTATGAATAATTATAATTGTTCAGTACTTGAAAAAGGAACAAAAATTGTACATTTATGTAAGCAAAACTTGCAAAGAAATATTATATATTATGACATGGGGGTTGGTTAGATCTGGCAGTAGATGCATTTTCAAGTGAGTTCATGTTAGTCAGCACCTCAGTCTTAGGGCATAGCAGACCATTGTCATTAAAAGGAAAACAGAAAGTCCATACAACATAAGGTTACTCCCACATGGGTTCACATCCAGCAAAAATACCAATGAAAATGCTAGGCCACCTGGCTACTCTTCAGCAGCACTGCTGCTATTGGCACTGGTCCCTCAGACCTCCAGCTCTTCCATGCACACAGCATTGAGCTTCTTGGACTCACACAGCCTTGAGTTCCGTAATGCATACAGCCCCAAGCTTCTTGGATGCACACAGCCTTGAGCTTCTTAACTCACACAGCACAGAGATACTCTCAATGATCGCAACTGCAACTCTCCTCCACCTGCAACTCTCACCAGACCATCATTATAAGGGCTTGAGCACCTGGGGACACACCCTGCTGTTTGTCCACAACATCAGGACACTGGGTTGGAGATTTCTTCCCTCCCAAGGCACTTTGAAATTTACAAACGACGGAGCCCCATCCGGATATACCAAAATCTTGAGAAATATGCAAAAGCAGTTTTCTCAGCTCAAAATTAATGCTCTGTAGTCCTGTACTCTGCAAAGGTACAACCCCGGTGTACTTTTCCTGACCAATTCCACTCTGATGACAGACCCTTGCACTGTCACTATATATATATATATATATATATATATATATATATATATATATATACTGTATGTCAAGTATAATGGGTTTTTAATTCTTCAATCTCACTGGTATATTTTATATTTAAACAAACTTATCTGTCTGTTTCTGTAGTTGCATTTTATTTTGGTAACATCCACTTGTTCCCTAATGATAATACAATATTTCACACATTTCAAGGCATCAGGGATCCTTGGGCAAAGTTCATATTAAAAGATTGCTCTTGGATACAATGAAAATCTATACTGTGGTTACAGCTACATTAAATATAGAGCTAGTTTGATGTCTAAATTTAACCAATATAAACAGTTCTAACCTTAAGATATAATGATGCTAGTAAAAACAAAATAAAAAGCATTATATTTAGCAAAGCCCCCAAAGGTACAAACTGATACACTTTTTTCCAATGTTAGAAAATCTTTTAAATGTAGTAAATGATCCTTGAAGATTTTAACTGTTCAAATGTGTAGTGTTGTTTTGTTTTTTTTACTGTAAATTCAGCCAGTGACCTCACTGGCGCATGTGCTCTGAGGGTAGGACCACCCGTGCCGTTTCTTCAGAGCCTTATGCTGTGACCGGCGGCTCCCATGCGGCTCTGGCCAGTCATGGAGCCAGAGTCCATGACCCCGGGAAGCAAGACGGATGAAGATGAGAGTGCTTGCAGTGATTAGATATTGGCGCGGGGGGGGCTTTGTTTTAAGGTAAGTTTAACATAATGTGCTAGTATGCAGGAAATGGCTGAATTTTGATCCATATATGGACAGGCTGGCTGTACACACGTCAATCTATTGACCAACTTATGTACAACCAGTCTGTTGGCTTTTTCCCAAACAATCAGTGCCACCGGCTTTAGTCAGCAACAATGATCTTTGAATTCTGATGATGGGGATGGCTCCTCTCCATCAGAATGCAATACCGCAGTGGAAGGTGATTCCTCCATCCACATTGAATGTGTGGATCAGGGAATCATGGCATTTTCTTTTGTTCATCCCACTGGTTGAAAGAAAAACAATGCATAATGTATAGGCTGCCTTAGGTAAAGCATGTTTATTCTTCTGCTAATCCACCTTTGCTTGCTGCTGAGCCCTGTAGCAATCACATAACCTGATATAGTGATGTCATAGCTTTTTACCGTTCAAATAGCTGAAGTGCCCCACATGAACTGGACCTGTGCCACTCAAACAAGATAGTAAATTCATACAATAAACAGTGAAATACTACAAAATACAAATCTGTTTAATATAATTGTTTATATAAATGTTCTAACTTATATCTCCCTGCATTTTATAGCTTCATCCACTAAGACGACGTATGTCAGCTATAGTAATCATGCAACCTGAACCAAGAAGCTTTTTACCACAATATTGAACACCAAATTTTGCAAGATGTTTTCCGTTCTACGGTCTAAACTATTTCAGAAGTTCAAATAAACAAAAAAGGACATAATTTATGGAAAATGCCTGAATTTATTTTTTTGAAAATGAAAGTGTCAAAGTATTTTCAACAAAAGCACATGAAAGATAAAGATATACTGTTGTGCACTAGAAGCGATATCAGAACAAATGCTATCATTCACAGGTGAAACTGCATTTTATGGAAGAAAAACAAAAAAAATGCCATATGTTACACCATAATTGTAAGTACTTTTTGTGACTTGTGAGAAACTTCATTCCTGTCTTCTCTTGTTCTCTCTGTATAGGAGATGAGTTTGTGCATTGTATTGGCTGATTGACATGAAGCCCTGGGTTGTGTTCAATAAATGCAATGGTTTACGCATGCACATTTTTTTATACAAAAGATATTTCTAATAATAAAGGAATGTTTTGCAAATGGTGAGACTTGTTTTCTTGCAGTGTTTCACATTTATATGTAAAATGTTGTGACTTTACATGCACAGGTATGTCTTTACTGAATTTGCTCAAGCCCAAAATGTAGTATAAGCATCTAAAGGTCAAGTTTACTCGAAACCATTTTCAATAGCCTAGCATTCACCTAACAGTCTCATAAAGTTGAACACTAGGTAGCTATAAAATAAACAAATAAACACAGTTCTGCGATCATTAATACATTAATAGATAATTTTTTTAAATGCAAGCAGTGTAAGTACTTAAATTTGGTATCAGCCTCTGTCAGTTCTTCTACAGCAGGACTGGAGTGCAAAAGAAATAAGCAGCAAAAGCCAATCAATGTATGTGCTTACAACAGCATCAAACAATACAATGACATTGTATCTTATAAAATAAATAAAAGTGCAGTGCTAATATGTAATTTCAGAATGAACTAAAATAAATATTGATTATATGAAAATCAGTATATGTGAAAAAAAATAATAATAAAAACAATGTGTGCGATAGAACCCTTGAAGGGACATAACACCTAACACATAAATCAACTATACAGATATATTGTGTACAAAAAAGTGAACGTAATATCTGCAGAAAAAATATCAAACATGTGAATGAGTCCATAGATGGATTGTCATGGCATCATTGTGACTTCAAAGAAAAAAATATATATATAGAGATGTTGAAAGTAGATAATCAACCACAAATTGGTTAAAGGCTTACCAAAGGACAGGCATATGCCTAATGAGTCAACCGAGCTTGTGGTGAAGTACACCAAGAAATTTAAAGCGCTAACTGAGTGGTCTTACTACCAATTAAAATCATTGGGTCAAGAAAATGTTACTCCAAATCTTGGGTCACCCAAAAATGAAGACCAAGGAGAGATTTTGTAAGTCAAACAATATTTATCTTTATAAAGGTACCAGAGCTTGAGCGATTGGCCCACTCCCAAACTCTGCTTCAATAGATCCTGTGTTTGAGAACCAGAGGACCATAAAAGACTGGGCAAGACATACTGAAAGATGGATGTACTTTCAAACTTAAGCCATGGTACCCTTGAATCAGGATTATTCCATTGAGCTAGTTGTGTTAGTCGAGGGGAAATAGCGTAAAACCAAAGTTGTGCAACCCCCAGCCTCCCTGTCTATGAGAGTGATATAGAACAAGCCTAGAAAACCTAGGTGATCTATTCTGCCATACAAATGTATTTAAATTTGACTGTACCCAGAATAGGTAGGCTTTACAAAGTCAAAGGGGTAGGGCTCTAAACAAGTAAAATTTCAAAAGGATCACCATCTTTATAGCAAATACCCTTCCAAGACAAGAAATATGTGCAGTTGTGTAATCTTGTATAATCTTAGCAACAGCAGGGTGATAGTTACATTGAAATCGTTTATGGAAATCAGAGGTCAGGTTAATAAGAAATAACTGAGGAGGACCAAATAAATGGAAAGCTAGCACCCAAAGCTTCTCTCCTGAAAGGGGTATATCAGGAGTGCCATAGGTTTATTAAGATTGACTGAAAAAACCTGTTAAAGTAGCAAATTTAGATAAAACAGACAAACGTTTGGTTGGGTGATAAAGAGTAACATGTCATCTGCATACATACATAAGAGTAGGGACATCCCAGCCTAGTACCCTATCCAAGAAAGAAAAACTCTCAGTTACAGCCTGCCAAACGTATGTGGGTTTTGGGGCTTTTGTATAAAGCTTCAAAACCTCAAAGATATTCTCCCTGAAAACCATAACGGTGTAAGAGCAATTGTAACTAGAGTTGAGCGGACACCTGGATGTTCGGGTTCGACGGGTTCGGCCAAACTTCGTAAAAAAGTTTGGGTTCGGGACCGAACTTTAACCCGAACCCGGACCCGAACCCGAACCCCATTGAAGTCAATGGGGACCCGGACTTCTAAGGACTAAAAAGGCTCTAAAAAGGTAATGGAAAGGGATAGAGGGCTGCAAATGGCAGCAAAATGTTGTTAAGAGCATGGCAAGTGCTATGCAAACAAATGTGGATAGGGAAATAACTTAAAATAACATAAAAAAATAAAAATAAAAAATAATAATCTTGACCTAGGAGGACGAGGTCCATATGGAGTAGGAGGTTGAAGTGGCGGTGGATGTGGCTGTGTAGGTGGAAGCGGCGGTGGAGGAGGACAAGGTAGCCAACACTGATTCAAAAATACAACAATGGCTGTGTAATGCCGGTGATGTGTCGAATTCTGTCCTCCGTCAAATAGTGTCCACCCTGTACTGCGCTTGCTCAGTATGTAGGACAAGGGGATTTCGAAAATCTCCCAAGACGAACGGCGCCTGCGTGGTGAGTTCAGGTGAAGGCCACACCATCCGTGGTTCAAGACGAGCCAAGTGAGGCCGTGCCCGAAGCGTGGCAATCGAACCGAGCCCGTGAGGGGCCCTGTTACTATGTGCTACCGTATGTCCACTTGGATGGTGGGGCTTGAACCTGCACTCACAGCGCAGGCGCCGTTTATCTTCGGAGATTTTGTGAATCTCCTTGTCCTCTGTACTGCGCAAGCGCTGCGCCTTCGCAGTATGGGCCGGACACAATCCGATGGCCGGACAGTTTTTGTCACAACACCGGTATACATGTCTATTCTGCACAAGGTACGGACAAGTCCTGTGGGATCCATGCCTGGTTCATTTTAATGAACGTGAGCTTGTCCACATTGGCTCTGGACAGGCGGCTGCGCTTGTCTGTGATAACGCCCCCTGCCGTGCTAAATACACGTTCAGATAATACACTGGCTGCAGGGCAGGCTAGCACCTCCAAGGCATAAAGGGCAAGCTCAGGCCATGTGCCCAATTTGGAGACCCAGAAGTTAAAGGGGGCAGACCCGTCATCCAGTACGTGTAGGCCTGTGGACACATACTGCTCAACCATGTTGGTGAAATGCTGCCTCCTGCTAAGACGTTCCATCTCAGCTGGTGGTGCTGGTTGTTGTGGCGTGCTGACAAAGCTTTTCCACATTTCAGCCATGCTAACCCTGCCTTCTGAGGTGCTGCCGGTGCCCCGGCTGCGTTGGCGACCTCTTCCTCCTCCTCTGCCTTCGCCTTGTGCTTCCACCGTACGCCCGCTGTCAGGTGGGAATGCCACCAGCAGCGCGTCTACCAGCGTGCGCTTGTACTCGCGCATCTTACGATCCCGCTCCAGTGAGGGAATTAAGGACGGTACGTTGTCCTTGTAACGGGGATCCAGCAGGGTGGCCACCCAGTAATCAGCACCAGTTAAAATGTGGGCAACTCGGCGGTCATTGCGGAAACACTGCAGCATGTAATCGCTCATGTGTGCCAGGCTGCCCAGAGGCAAAGAAAAGCTGTCCTCTGTGGGAGGTGTATCGTCTGTGTCCTCTGTATCCCCCCAGCCACGCACCAGTGATGGCCACGAGCTGGTCTGGGTGCCACCCTGCTGTGAAAATGCCTCCTCCTCCTCCTCCTCCGCCTCCTCCATCTCCTCCTCCACCTCGTCATCCTCCAGAACTGTTCCCTTTCCGCCGGACAATTGTGTACCTGGCGTTTGTTGGTGCAGGAACCCACCCTCGTAGCCACTTGTGAAAGACTGCCCTGAAAGCCTTTGAAATGATCCCGCTTCCTCCTCCTCCTCCTTATCCTCCTGTGCCACATCCTCTTCCATCATCGCCCGAAGCGTTTTTTCAAGGAGGCATAGAACTGGGATAGTAACGCTAAGAATGGCGTCATTGGCACTGGACATGTTGGTGGAGTACTCGAAACAGCGCAACAAGGCACACAGGTCTCGCATGGAGGCCCAGTTATTGGTGGTGAAGTGGTGCTGTTCCGCAGAGCGACTCACGCGTGATTGCTGCAGCTGAAACTCCACTATCGCCTGCTGCTGCTCGCACAGTCTGGCCAGCATGTGCAAGGTGGAGTTCCACCTTGTGGGCACGTCACATATGAGGCGGTGAGCGGGAAGGCCGAAGTTACGCTGCAACGCTGACAGGCGAGCAGCAGCAGGGTGAGATCGCCGAAAGTGCGCACACACAGCCCGCACTTTCTGCAGCAGCTCTGGCATATTGGGGTAATTTTTGAGGAACCTCTGGACCACCAAGTTCAGCACATGCACCAGGCAAGGGATGTGCGTCAAACCGGCTAGGCCCAGAGCTGCTACGAGATTTCGCCCATTATCGCACACCACCAGGCCGGGCTTGAGGCTCACTGACAGCAACCACTCATTGGTCTGTTGTTCCATGTCCCTCCACAACTTCTGCGCGGTGTGGGGTTTTTCCCCCAAACAGGAAAGTTTTAAAACTGCCTGCTGTCGTTTACCCCTGGCTGTGCTGAAGTTGGTGGTGAAGGTGTTACGCTGACCGGATGATGAGGCGGTAGAGGATGAGGAAGCGGAGTAGGAGGAGTTAGCAACAGGAGGCAAACTGAAGCGCCCTGCAATCCTCGGTGGTGGAAGGACATGCGCCAAACTGCTATCTGCCTCAGGCCCAGCCGCCACTGCATTTACCCAGTGTGCTGTTAGGGAGATATAACGTCCCTGACCGTGCTTACTGGTCCACGCATCCGTAGTTAGGTGGACCTTGCCACAGATGGCGTTGCGCAGTGCACACCTGATTTTGTCCCCCACTTGGTTGTGCAGGGAAGGGATGGCTCGCCTGGAAAAATAGTGGCGGCTGGGCACGACGTACTGTGGGACAGCCAATGCCATCAGGCTTTTAAAACTCTGCGTCTCCACCAGACAGAATGACAGCATTTCAAAGGCCAGGAGTTTTGAAATGCTGGCATTCAGGGCCAGGGATCGCGGGTGGCTAGGGGGGTACTTCCTCTTCTGCTCCAATGTTTGGGAGATAGAGAGCTGAACGCTTCCATGGGACATTGTGGAGATGGTTGGTGACCCAGGTGGTAGTATTGCTGGCAGATCCTCTGTTTGCGGGGTGGCAGGTGCCACTGTCACTACAGAGGTGGATGAAGAGGCCGAGACTGCAGCAGAAGAGGAAGCAGGAGGAGCCAGAGACCTTTCTTGGTTTTTGAGGTGTCTACTCCACTGCAGCTCGTGCTTTGCACTTAGATGCCTGGTCATGCAGGTTGTGCTCAGGTTGAGAATGTTTATGCCTCGCTTCAGGCTCTGATTGCACAGCTTGCAAACCACTCGTGTCTTGTCATCAGCACATTGTGTGAAGAACTGCCACGCTGGGGAACTCCTTGGACCTGGCTTTGGTGTGCTCGGTCCCTTGCTGCGTTGGGCAGTAGCAGACATACTGTCTAGCTGACAGACGCTCCGCTTTTGCACCCTGCTCCCTCTTCTGCTGTGCTGGTGGCTCTGTGCGACCACCGCCTCTTCCTCCAAACTACACTGGTCACCTGCATAACGTTGATTCCATGTGGGATCGAGGACCTCATCATCCTCCACATCATCTTCCACCCAGTCTTCACCCCTGCCCTCCTTGTCTGTCTGCACAATTGCGAAAGCAGCAGCAGTTGGCACCTGTGTTTCGTCATCATCCGAGACGTACTGCGATGGTCCTCCCATGTACTCATCATGAAACATAAGTGGTTGGGCATCGGTGCACTCAATCTCTTCCACTTCTGGGGAAGGGCTAGGTGGATGGCCCTGGGAAACCCTGCTAACAGAGTCATCGAAAAGCAGAAGAGACTGCTGCCTGATTTGGGGCTCAGACTGCTTGGCTGATTTGCAAGGGGGTGAGGTGAAAGACTGATGGACATGGGTTTCAGGTGCGAACTCTGTTCTTTCATCAGAAGAGTGGGTGGGAGACAATGTGAAGGAACCCGAGGCACTGTCAGCAACCCAATCTACTATCGCCTGTTCTTGTCCTGGCCTAAACATTCGTACAGCCTCATTAGGCGCGACAAAATACCGCCGCAGGCTCGGTCGCCTACTCGCACCTGAGGAAGGTGTTTCACTTGTGCGTGTATCTGGCACAGAGCCACCACGTCCTCTCCCTGCAACAGGAGCTCCACCAGCAGCACCACGACTGGGGCCACCACGTCCCTTTGACCTTCTCCTCATATTTTCAAAATTTAGGATCTTGCCCTAAATGGGTGTTTTTGGAAGCGCAGAACACACCCACAGTACGTAACCGCTGAATCGCACAGCTACAGAACTGCAGAAAATGCTATTCAAAAAAAAAAATGTTTTTTTAGTATAGCAACGTAGGAGAAAACTATAAAGAAATTGTTTATTTCAAACACGTCAAAATATGTATAACACACTGCAACCTTTTTTTTGTGCCACTAAACGGCGTTTTTTGGAAGAGCAGAACACACCCACAGTACGTAACCGCTGAATCGCACAGCTACAGAACTGCAGAAAATGCTATTCAAAAAAAGTTGTTTTTTTAGTATAGCACAGTAGGAGAAAACTATATAGAAATTGTTCATTTCACACACCTCAAAATATGTATAACACACTGCAAACTTTTTTTTGTGCCCCTAAACAGCGTTTTTTCAAGCGTACATTAAAGTGCAAATTTTTTTATTTATTTTTTTGCCCTAAACGGGTCTTTTTTTGCAGGAGCAAAATAAAATGCTTTTTTTTTTTGCCCTATGGGTCTTTTGGAAAAGAGAACAATAAAGTGCCTTTTTTTTCCCCTAAAAGTTAGATTTTCTCTGACACTGGGCTCATGGCAGTGTAAAAAGACTGCACTGCAACACAAATAGGTAGACCTATGCAGATCGCTGATTTTAATCTCTGAATCTGGACTCCTATATAATATTCTCTCTCCCTGAAAGCACCAACACAGGAACCTGGCCCTACACTACACTATCTCTCTATCTTTTCCCTCAGATTGTAGAATCAGGACTACCTCTTCTATCTTTCTATCTCTCCCTAAAAGCAGCAGCAGCAGACTAGATCCTCTCCCTATCTATTCTGAAGCAGAGTGTCATGTGTGCTGTGTGCCTCTAACTTATATAGAAGCTGGGTCACATGTCGCACTGACCAATCACAGCCATGCCATTAGTAGGCATGGCTATGATGGCTTCTAAGGGCACACCAGCTAATCAAAAGGTGATTGGCTGGCCCCTGAAGCATTTCTAAATGCGTTATTAGATTGCCGAACCCGAACCCGAACCCGGACTTTTGGACAAAGTCCGGGTTCGGGTTCGGGAAAAAGCTAAAGTTCGATACGGACCTGAACTTTACAGTTCGGGTTCGCTCAACACTAATTGTAACCACTTCCATACTGGGCACTTATACACCTTCCTGCCCAGACCAATTTTCAACTTTCTGCGCTGTTGCACTTTGAATGACAATTGCGCGGTCATGCTACACTGTACCCAAACTAAATTTTTATCATTTTGTTCCCACAAATAGAGCTTTCTTTTGGTGGTATTTGATCACCTCTGCGATTTTTATTTTCTGCAATTTTTTTTTAAAAAAGACCGAAAATTTTGAAAAAAAAATGTTTACAAAGCTTTGTAAATAAGTATGTTTTCTCCTTCACTGATGGGCACTGATGGGGCTGCACTGATGGGCACTGATGAGGTGGCACTGATGGGCACTGATGAGGTGGCACTGATGGGCACTGATAGGCGGCACGGATGGGCACTGATAGGCGGCACGGATGGGCACTGGTAGGCGGCACGGATGGGCACAGATAGGTGGCATGGATGGGCACAGATAGGTGGCATGGATGGGCACAGATAGGCGGCACAGATGGGCACAGATAGGCGGCATGGATGGGCACAGATAGGCGGCATGGATAGGCGACACAGATGGGCACGGATAGGCGGCATGGATGGGCACTGGTAGGTGGCACAGATGAGCATGGATGGGCACTTATAGGTGGCATGGATGGGCACTGATAGGTGGCACTGTACTGTAATGTTTTGTACTAATGGATGCCAATCAGTGCCAAACAATAATGCCTGCCAATCAGTGGTGCCCATTGTGGGCACTGATTGGCATCCATTAGGCATATCTAATTGGCATCCCTGGTGGTCTAGGGTGGCATACCTTGAGGTGGGCATCCCTGGTGGTCTGGTGGCATCCCTGGTGGTCCAGTGTGGGCATCCTCGGGAAGGCTGTGCTGATAATGGATCAGCACAAACCCCCCCCCTGTCAAAGGAGCAGCCGATCGGCTCTCCTCTACTCGCGTCTGACAGACGCGAGTGAGGAAAAGCCGATGACCAGCTTTTCCTGTTTACATCGTGATCAGCCGTTATTGGACACGGCTGATCACGTGGTAAAGAGTCTCCGTCGGAGACTCTTTACCTAGATCGGTGTTGCGGGTGTCAGACTGACATCCCGCAACAACGATCGCCGCGATGAGCGCCCCCACTTTGCCGCCGTCAATTTGCTATAGGGCGGGCGGCAAGTGGTTAAAGGATGCCAAGTGACACTATTGAAAACCTTGTTAATATCAAGACTTAACATCTCCTTAGAAAAGAGATTGGCATCTTGGATAACATTAGTTGCCAGTCGGATATTATTTGTGATTTGTCAGTTAGGGATGAAACCTGATTGGAAAGATGAGATACGTGTGGGAATAATAGAAGCTAATCTATCTGCTAAAGTATGGCAAAAAAGTTTTAAGACATTATCAATCACAGAAATGAGGCAAAAGTTCTGGGGGAGAGAATGATCCTTGTTAGGTTTGGGGAGAAGAGACACATTAGCCAGCAACATTTTGTCCAGGAAGGGGCTGCCCTGTAATACATAGTTGAATAGTTTAACTAGGTAAGGAGAAAGGACTGGAGCAAACTTTTTCAAACAGCTAGAGCCATCAGGGCCTGCAGCAGATGCCTTCTTTAATGACTTATTGGTGGTCAAAACTTCCGCCTCCATGACTGGAACATTAAGATTGGTGAGCTGTGATGGAGTGAGGGCCAAAATGAGACTATCCGTGAACCAAGACAGAGCCTCGGGGGGGGGATGGAAGAAGTAGGTGCTGAAAAGAGAGTAGATTAAAGTTTCTCAAATATATTTAAAACTTCTTTAGGGTGTGTGTGGTAAGGCTGACCCGAAGAAGTGCACAATTTGTAAACATGGGGGGTTGAGTAGATTGATTTGATCTCCTTTCAAACATAGCTGAGGAAGTATTGCTATGAAGCAAAAATCTGGCCCTCGACCTATGCCTTCTCTACTTTTGAAGACAACATAGAGTCTAATACCAGATGTTTTTGAATAATCAGCCGGGCAACTTTAGGAGAGTGTGAATTCATGAGAGTTTTATAAAGCTGGTTCAGTTCTTTGGCTAAAGAGAAGATTTGTTTTTGCCTTTCCTTGTTATAAGTGGCAGCAATACTAATAAATGTACTCCTCAGAACTGCCTTATGTGCTGTCAAGTTCGTATTAATAGAAATGTTTGGGGTATTGTTAAGAGAAAAATATTCAGAAATCATTTGAATCAGATACTGTACAATTAAAGGATCAGAGAAAATCGAGTCATTGAGCTTTCAAGAGTAGGGGCCAGGAAACATGCCAATAAATTAGGTGGAAAATTATGTTATCTGATGGTCCAACCATGCACAGTAATAGATATTGGCTGAACAAACAAGAGCAGCACAGAACAGATAATCAAATCTAGCATTGGGGTTATGTGGATGAGAATAAAAAGTATATTCACAAGCCCCACTATTGCAAGCTATCCATGTGTCTACCAACTGATTGATGTGCAAGTATCTAAGTAACGATTTAGAAAAAGATTTAGAACCAGATGTAAATCTACTCCTATCCATAGAGGCCTGGGCAACCATAATAAAATCACCCCCAATAATCTTATGTGAGGAGTGATAATACTCAAGAACATCAAGAAACGTATTGAAAAACCCAGATGGCGAATCATTAGATGCATATACAGACGCTAGTGTAACTTCACATTCTAACAATGACCCCTTCAAGATCAAAAAGTGACTTTGGTGCGGAAGATATGCTGAACATCAAATTGCAGTGAGTTATGTATAAAAATGGTCCCATCTCTACACTTGGGGGAGAATGAAGCATAATAGAATTGGCTAAAAGCCTTATGAAAAAAAGTAGGGTGATTATTCTCAGTGAAGTGTGTTTCTTGCAAAAAAAATACATTTGGCCCCTAGCTGTTTATACTGCTGGAAGGCTTTAGGGGAATTTAATCCCTGCACATTATGTGAAACACAGGTTATAGACATGGCAGTAGTATGCATTATCTATTAGCAGAATGGCAATGATAAGAACATAAATAATAAATGTAAGAGATAAGAAAAAAAAGGTCACCAATCTAGAATGAGTTCGGGCGAAAACATCAACGCGTGAAGAGGCTAGGCCAAACATTTTCACACTGCAAAATAAAATAAAAAAAATCTGACTTAAGGCAATAAAAAAATAACATGAAGTTGAGGATGCAAACTACATAATAAAGAAGTGCCTTTAACAGACAAAAATTGTAAACAACTGTCCAAATAAATAGTGCATAAAGCAAAATTGTAAATTGAATCAGAGTGTACCAGAATAGGGATCAAGACCTAATCGGTAGCCTGATGACCAGAAAAAGAACTAGAGACTCAAAGGTCCCAAACTCAGCTTAGTGTGTCTCAAAAGGACAATACTTGTGTAAGATAACAATGTAAATAGGGCGGAGATAGCGAGAACCAGGAATACTGGAAACTTCGAAAGGAAGACAAACTAAGCTAAGTGGGGAGCAATGCAAAAGCGCTCAAATAAATTATTATAGGAAAAAAGAAATCCCAGCATACCTGAAGTAAAGAATATAACAATCCCCCAGATGAGGAAGTGTGAATGAGCCAAAAAAGAATAACCAAAAAAAAACTAATTAAGTTCCATGAGGGTATCAGAGAAAAAGCCATTCAACCAAATAAAGGGTATCATATAACAAGGTGAAGTTTACAGAATGAAATAAAGAGCATTGGTCAGCCTATCACTTGATGGATTGTTCTGTGATCTCTCCTAGGCAAAGGAGTACATTAGTAGCCACATAAGTAGTGCCATTATGTGGGATAATAAGCTTAAATGGAAATCGCCACCTTTAGCGAATGCATGCAGGGGAAAGGGCTGAAGCAATGTCCTTCATATTACGGCATCCATCTACTGTAGCATGGCAGATGTCAGGATAGATTTGAATATTAATCCTGCCACTCTTACCCCTAACGCAGGTGGTCAGACACTATAGCTGGCTTCTGTGTTGTTCACCTATTGCAGCCCCCTTTCCCATAAGGCAAGCAGGCCTACCGGTACTTGGTTGCCCACATGACTTATACACACTGCTTTATTGGCGGGCTACCACACCAGGGCATGCGTGAACTGAGCAAAGCAAACTTGTATTTGCTGTTGACAAACAGGCAAGGTTCAGAATAGTCAAGGTTAAGAGCCGAAGTCAAAAGACAGGCAGAGTTCAGAAAATAGATATCCGATCCGAGGTTGTCAACAAGGGAATCCAATGTAGCAGGGCAGACAAACAGTCAGGTATTTCACACGCTATCACAAGCATGAGACTGCAAGCTTGGCTGGCTTATATCAGGTTGGGGCGCCACCCAGAGACTGACTACAATAATCACCTTGCAGATGGACAGTAAGACAAGGAGAATGCCACAGCCGAAACCAGGATGCTGGAATGAGGAGCAGGAGCGCTAGACACTCCTGACAAGTCCCCTCTTATTGTATCTGTGACCTGTTTCTCGCCACTGTTAACATTTCCTCTTTAATCTGCAAATCTTTTCCCTTTTAGGCTGATCAGGAAGAGGTTTGGGATGCAAGGCACAGTGTATGTTATCACAGACAAAAGCCTGATCAGGTTGGTCTGCTGAAAGGGATTGGAACACTTGTAATGCAGCAGGTTAATTCTGTAACTGTTTTGGGAACACTCCTGATCCTGAGATTATTCTGCCTGCTTCTGTTATCCAAGTCCTCCACTTTAGCCTGTACCTAGAAAAATGCAACTACTAGAGCTTCATGCTCTCTCCTGAGAACGTTATAGACAATACCTGGTTTCAAGCCTATCTGTATGATTACACAATGCAGTCAGTTTCTGAGATCTGCGATGCTTATCAGGACTGCAACATTGCGGCAGACTTTTAAAACTTTTTTGGGACCACTGACATTTATACAGCGATCGAAGCTAAAAATAGCCACTGATTACTGTATAAATGTAATTGGCAGGGAAGGGGTTAACACTAGGGGCAATCAAGGGGTTAAATGTGTTCCCTCATTGTGTTCTAAATGTAGGGGGATGGGACTCACTGGAGGAGGAGACAGATCGTTGTTCCTATATACTAGGCACACACAATCTATCTCCTCTGTTTACACACACACACACCCATCCCCATTCAGGCTCTGTAAGGAGTGATCACAGGTCTCCGGCGGACATCATGGCCACCGGGCGCGCGCATTGGCTCCACAGTGATGCGGGGGGTGCGTGCGCGTGCCCCCTCCCCTATACCCCTTAAAGCGGCCGCCGTACAGCTATGGCAATTCCATGCAGGGGAGCCAATCTGCCGTCGTCAAATGGCATTTGCCGGCGGGCGGTCGGCAAGAGGTTAAGAGACTCTGATGCTGAAATCTGTGCTAATCTCTCAACAGGTGAAAGACTCATTACAAGGGTTTTTGCACTCCCTGTTGGATTATTTTACATTTATTTTATTTTATGAATAATGCAACATGTGGAATGGGAAAGCTTCAAGGCGAGAAGAAGTATGCAAAACATTTATAGATGACAATAAGACTGACAACTAAGAAAAGGAGGCCTCACTGCTAGAACCCCTAATAGATATATAAAAATACATGATTTAAATAACATTTTTGGATGGACTGACCTTTAAAGATTGTGTTGTTTTATTTTCCTTTCTTTTTTTGCCCTGGCCTAGACCTTTTTTGGGTTCATTTACTAATACAGGATGTTAGGGAGAGTTGGTGGAGAGAGGCATTCGAATCTGTTGTGAGGAGTCAGAAGATTTTGTAACCAACTCTCTGCACACTTTTACTTATGGACTATTCAGTACAGCTGTACATGTACTGTACATATAAAGTAATTGACAGGCTGCCTGCAGTATCGTACACTAGATAAAATTTTCACAAAGTAGGATAGAGTGGGCTTATACAAAAGAATATGACTATTCACATGTGCATAGGGCAGCACAGACTCTAACATTAGCCCTGCATGTTTGCATGGTTATACTCCATTACTAACGTCTTTGAGAAAATTATACATTCATAATGTAGCTACATAAAAGTGTGAAGTTAGCTAGAGACTGATAATAATTTACTATGCAAAGTGGGTAAAATTTGTACTTACTATACACATGACCTGTATTCAAATCCTCTTCATTAGATTGATGTTTCTGCAAAATCTGCAGTGCTTTGAAATAATGGAAGGCAAATGAACAAACTGGGCATATTACTTAACCCAATGACCCTTTTTGTTGCATGCAAAGAATGTTCTATTTCTGAGACATATGGGGTGTTTAAAAAGCTAATGCGCTATTATTAAGTTTTCAATTAATGTATAATGGACCCATTTATTTCAATTGAACACATTGGCACAGTTTACCTCTCATTACTATAATCCTACTATGAGCAAATCTTTTCTTCAAAAGATGCAATGAAATTAATAGAAATGTTAACAATATGTGCAGTGAACAATTATATTAAGAAGAATTAGTAAAAAACGGTACATTAGGCAGATAATGACATATTTATTTAAGGCATAAGAACAAGCTGCTTTATAACAGCATATACCTGATGGCATCTTATCTACTGCTGTCCTGTTGTTAGGTCAGTAATTAAGTCTGCAGAGGCGGTTTTGCTGTTTTGCATTAAGGTTGAAAGTGGTTATAAAGGCTACAGGTTTTTTAACTTAATGCATTTTCTGCATTAAGATAGAAAAAAGCCCTACAAAAGCAGTGCCCCCTCCCTAGCACTTACCAGAGTCCTCACTTGATCTAGCACTTTCCTACCCACAGAATACAATTATTAGTGTTGCTAACTATAGCTGGCAGCATTGATTATTTTGGGAAAAAACCTGACAGGCTGGTTGTACTCAAGTCAATTGTACATACTGCCCACTGTCATATCTCCCCACAATCCTCTCCTGTACATAATGCCCACTGTCATACACTTCCCTGATGTACATAGTGACCACTGTCATACCCTCCACATTACTCTCTTGTGCATAACACCCACTGTCTTACCCACCACAATCTTCTCCTGTACATACTGCCTGCTGTCATACCCTCCACACTCCTCTCCTGTACATACTGCCCACTGTCTTATACTCTACACTCCACTCATGTACATACTGCCCATTGTCATTTCCTGTACATATCGCCCACTGTCATACCCACCACACTCTTCTCCTGTACATACCTTCCACTGTCATACCCTGCACACTGCTCTGCTGTACATACTGCCCACTTTCATAAACTCCTCTACTGTACATAGTGCCAGCAGTAATGCCCTCCACACTCCTTTCCTGTGCATACTGCCCTCATAATACCCTCCACACTCCTCTCCTGTACATACTGCCCCATCATACCCTCTACACTCTTCTCCTGTACATTCTGCCCTCATCATACACTCCACACTCCTCTCCTGTAGATACTGCCACATGATACCCTCCGCACTCCTCTCATGTACATATTTCCCACTGTCATCCCCTCCACACTCCTCTCCTGTACATACTGCCTACTGTTATATCCTCCACGCTTCTCTCCTGTACATAGTTCCCACTGTCAACCATTCAAACTCCTCTGCTGTGCATACTGTCCACTGTCATACCCTCCACACTCCTCTCCTGTACATACTTTCCACTGTTATATCCTCCATATTTCTCTCCCTCACCTGCACATACTTCCCACTTTTATACCATCCGTACTCCTTCCCTATGCCCTTTACCCACAAAAACAGTTCTTTAAAATTGTATTGAATATCCTCAATGTTACCAGCTTTAGAATAGGCACACTTTTGTTAGTTCAACTAAAGGAAATCTTCTCAGTCCTCATATTTGTTCTGCCCATTATTAGTACTCATTTAATTTTGTGATTAATGCTGTGATGTCTAGAGGAACATAGGGGGTGTCAGCTACTCTAAGGTTACTTTCACACTGAGGCGCTTTACAGGCGCTATATTGCAAAAAATAGTGCATGCAAAGCACCTGTAAAGCACCTCTCCTCTCACTCCAGTGTGAAAGCCTGAGTGCTTTCACACTGGAGCGGTGCACTGGCAGGACGCTAAAAAAAAGTCCTGCAAGCAGCATCTTTGAGGTGCTGTAGGAGCGGTGTATACACCACTTCTAATGCACCCCTGCCCATCTGAATCAATGTGCAGCGCCGGAAAATCGCTTTTAACCCTTTTTCAGCCGCTAGCAGGGGTTAAAAGCGCCCCGCCAATGGTTGAAAAGCGTCACAAAAACTGCGGTAAAGCGCCACTAAAAATAACGGCACTTTACCACCAACGCCTGCCCGCCCCAGTGGGAAAGTGGCATTAGTATACCACTGGTAAAAAAAAGTGTCCCTGAAAACATTTTTGAAATGTTGGCAACTATGCACTTTGGCACTGCCCAAGGGTCAACGGGTCAGTGGGGGGCCCCATGAGAGGTTCCTGGGATCCTGTGATATTAAAGTGGTAGTAAACTTTGCTAACATTAGAGGCCCTGAGGTAGGTTATGCCATAATGTACTAGTATGCACAGCATATTAGCACATTAGGGCACACCTGTCAGACCAAGCCATCCAGCACTGCATTGTGATCGTTTTCTACTGTTTGCATATGAGGAGGCAGCATCACTGAGCAGCTTGGAATCCTGCAGTACACTTAGAATCCAGAGGTGATTCACATGCGTGGTTTGACCAAGCTTAAATGCAAGGTCACACGCTCAGAGGTGAGCGGCTATTACCTAAGGGTGGGGAGCACCAGAGTGTGAACACCACAGCACAATTTTAATCACGTCTATCAATGGACCTATAGATTTAAGTTATATAAGAACTCTTCATGTGATTTATGCTGCACTGGTTCATGTGGTCAGGGCAGCACAGCCTATTGCACTTCAGCACTTTATTTTATCACTTTTTGTGTCACTTTTAAATATTTAAGATATATTGCAATGAATTTTGTTTTATTATTGCACCAATGTGATGTATGAGATGTGGAATGATTATATCACTATAGAATCCATCAGCCATGTTATGATTTTGAGTTTGTATATTTGGATGAGCATATAGCATTTTTTTTTTTTTGTAGTATTACGATAGGAAACACAGGTAGATAGCGCGGCACATACCTCTTAAATCATCATACTATTACACGGCTATATGAGTACGTGATTATTGTCAGCAAGTGTCCACAAAACATCTTTAGCATCAGAAGGTAGCTCGCAAGACTTTGTACCCTGTTTGATCTCTGTAAATGCAATCTTTTACATTAAAAGCTTTTGTTTTAAATGATAATGCACTATGAGTCCTCCCTTTTAATTTTCATCACCCTGTGAGTCGGGAGCCTGAGGCCATCTGGAATTCCACAGAGGTGGCTATAGGGAATTGTGTCTTTTTCATCTGTGATTACCTATAATGCGCATTTGATCCCTTGGGTCTGGTAGGCAGCAATTTTTTCACCTAAGAGCACGGCGGTGATGCACCTAGCACTTTGAAGACTACCCTATCTTTCAACAAGGCACTAACACAGTGGAATTGGGACATTTGATAAGCTCCACTATCTTTTTTCATTTTTGTTTTTTTATCTTTTCACTTTTATGTGTATTTATATGTATTTTCAGTTTTATTTTTCCATTTTTATGTGTAATAATTTTTTTAAATGGACATTTAATGCCAATTTACTACATTATGGTTCATAATTAATTCATTTACACTTTCATGCACATTTATATGATTTTATGGGAGTGTGTGCATCTTTAAATAGGCACACACCACCCCAAGTGTCACTTTTGATTTAAAGCTGTGATTAGTTATTATCACTGTGTATTTATTGAGACAACGCATCTTTTTCACTTTATCAGGTAAGTATAACATGTTTGTTATTTAAAAAAATAACAATAATAATAATCCACCATACTTAACAGTAAAAGTTTTTGTGTCGTGTTTGTTTTCGCCAAATGAAATGCTGTTCACTGTTTAAAAAAAAAGTTCAACATAGATGCCTAGAGCATCCTTTTTTTGTGCTGTAGATCACTTGGGTAGACATCAGTAAACTTGAAATAGGTACAATATTTTTTGCATTTTATGTAAATTCTTTCTTTAGCAACATAGCAACAAACCCATGCCTGATTTGGTTGGACATAAATATCTGTCATTAATTACATTCTTTTCAAGATAATCATTCTAGAGAGTCAAGATAATCATTCTAGAGGTTCACATAATTCTCCATAGGTGACTTTGATTATTAAACAGATGGCAATATTAAATAATGTTTGTTGTCCTTCGGCACTTTTATTTGAAGAAACTTTGTATACCATTTTAGAAGTTTTCTGTATTATTATTCATTGTTCACATGTTTATGAACAATAGATAACAGCTTTGTGGCAGTCCAAAAAGGGATGGAGGCACATTATTATATGTTACTCATTTAAAGTCCCAAACCTTTCTTTTTATGTCCAAAAAATACATGTGCACGTATTTGTCAGCATTAAATGATAGATCTTTGGTGGTTAGATTAATATGTCAAGCTGTTTTATAACATGTGCAATACCTAAAAACTGATAAAAGCAATAAAAAAAGTTACACTGATAGCAACAAAAAGCATTAACGGTACACTATATTATTTGCACAGCTTAATGTTGGTGAAGTACAGTACCTCCTCAATACTAACTGCAAAAATAAAGGTACTCTGTAAGTTAACAAGAGCCTGATCATTAAACAGAAAATCACATTGGGTATGAGGAAGGAAAATGCTTATATAGGAATGTGGAGTGAAGGGTGAGCAATCATTGTATGACGTATGAAGCTTAAAATAACTATCTCCAATGCTGTTCACGTTCATCCTATTTTTTTGGAATGTTTTTTATTTTCTCCAGTTTTTATAATTATTTTTAACACTGGTCTAAACCTTTCTTTGGAATATTACATTTAGCTTGTATTGAAATAATTTCTAAAGTATACACATGAACCAAAGTTTTACATAAGTTGTACTTTATTGCAATGAAGGTAACATAATTAGTAGAAGCATGTGTGGAGTGTAAAATAAATTATTTCTGCATTTTCACCTATGGGGGGGGGGGGGAGATTTACCACTTGGATATACAACATATTTCTTTCTACTGCTCCCATTATTATAATGTATTATAAAAAGAGGCAAGCAAACTATTCAAAATTTGCTCCTTCACCAGTTCATGTAAAATCAAATCCAAGTCCCATTCCTCTTGCAAATGTTTCAACCTCAAAATATTCCAAAATGTGACTTTGTGGTGTTTTAGGGGGCTTTTTTTGTGGAGAATTAATGTTGTTTATGAGTGGATAATGGGCATGTGTATGGTAAACTATTTCAGGCAACTGGTCTGGTCTGCAGACAAAATAAATCATAGAGCCATGGTCTATGCACATAGCAGTTTGAACATCCTGATCAGCTTTATAAAGAAAGTGTACCTTTTAAAGGAAGTTTACAAAATGAGCAGTGATCCAGGATTTTAGTGCACAGAAAAAATATAATTACCAGCTTTCCTCAGCAATTTACAAAGTGTATCATAAACAGGGCACTAGTACATGAAGGAAAGAATTGGCAGCTTTCCCAAGGAGTTCACACGAGAATCATAACAAGAGATCTTTAATCAAGGACTCCAGTGAACTAATGAAAGAACTGACACTATTTCCAAAATAATACATGCTAATAGAGGGCAGGCGAGCAAGCTAATTACAAGTTCCAGGGTCCATTTGCAAAATTCTGTTGCCTTATGAGATCTTCTTTCTACAATACACATCATTTTGCATTGGTGGGCAATGATGCATATCTAAAATAGATGTATTCTTTTAACAAAATATGTTGTGCTGCAATTAGATTAAACCCAAAAGAATATGTTTTTTATTTTTTAACATTTAATTATTTTACACAGGGGGTCATTTTTTGAGTGGTGCCCATGCATTTAAGGTTTTGGACATGCTCTTGGTGCACAGCTAATAAATTAAATCTCACACACAGCAAGCTATTTAGAGCATAGTGTATTTTAAAAATAAAAAATAAAATGGTCAGCTTTGCTGGCAAGCATCAAAGGCCTCGTACACACGACCGATTTTCTCGTCGTAAACAGTCAAGAAAAGTGCCGCGAGAGTTTTTTTGTCTAGAAAAACGTTCGTGTGTATGGTTTTACGACGAGAAACTTGACGAGAATCTCGACGAGAAAATAGAGAACCTGCTCTCTATTTTCTCGTCAGGATTCCAGATTTCCTCGTCGTGTTTCTCGTCGGCCTGTTTTGTGACGAGAAAATGGTTCGTGTGTATGCTTTTACGACTCTTCCAAAAGCGCGCATGCTCACAAGCAACTATGAGACGGGAGCGCATCTTCTGGTAAAACAAGCCTTCATAATGGAGAGAGCACATTCGTCACGCTCATAAATATTTCATCGTTTAAATGTTCTGCATTGAATTCTTCGTTAGAATGTTACATTAATCAAAACGAGAGACCTTCTTTTGCTGCTGATATTCACACAGAGTTCTGCCTTATTTTTAACCTTTTTCATGCTGCTCTTTATAAGATTTATGTGTATTATATCGTGCAAGTTTTTAGGAATAATTTAAATGGTTAGATTTTTCAAAATGATGTTAATTATAATTTCTCAATGTTTTGATAGCGATCTCACATTTAATTTTCTAATCTATATTTTCAAAATTTCACACCATGTTTTTGAGCTAATCAGATTTAGTTATTCTTTTGGGGGGGTGATATCTGTGCCTTTTATTGTCAGTCAAATGTATCTGCTTACTCCAAAGCTTTTTTTTTTTTATTTAAAAATACACATAGTCAAGTATGAACTTAAACAAAAAACACATTTATTCATGTTTATAAATTAAATAAAGAGAAGGCAGCGCTGGAGAAGCTGCTGCCATTTGTGCATCCCAGGGACCCCAGAGCACACACCAACCCTGTGTGGACACTAAAATTGCGAGCTTGAGAAGGCCCACATTTCAGAACACAATCTGATGCTGGCCTCCCAGAGGTCAGGAACAGCAGCAGGTGAGATATATGTCCCAAGTGTGTGGTACTACAACAGGCTGCCTTCTGTCCGACCAGTGCGACCACAATGAAGCAAGGCCATCACTTCCTCTTCTTCCTGGCAACCTTCCCTGCAGCCTTTCCTGAAGCCTTTCCTGAAGCCTTTCCTGCAGCCTTTACTGCAGCCTTCCTTCTTCGTTTAGCTGGAGGCTGGCCCACTGGAGGGGTACTCCTGTCAGGAGGAGGAGGTGGAGGTGTAGCAGAAGGGGGTGGGGCAGAAGAAGAAGGTGGAGGTGTAGCAGAAGGGGGTGGGGCAGAAGGTGGAGGTGTAGCAGAAGGGGGTGGGGCAGAAGGTGGAGGTGTAGCAGAAGGGGGTGGGGCAGAAGGTGGAGGTGTAGCAGAAGGGGGTGGGGCAGAAGGTGGAGGTGTAGCAGAAGGGGGTGGGGCAGAAGGTGGAGGGGTAGCAGAAGGGGGTGGGGCAGAAGAGGAAGGTGGAGGTGGAGGTTGAGGTTGGGTCAGTTGGGCCACCTCACATATGGCGGTATTGGGGGTAATTTGCTCCATCACCCCCTTGTTGAGCAAGGTGATGAGCAGGGGTTCGCATAGGAGGCGTTGCTCCATGCTCATCACCTTGAACTTAGCCTCCACTAGGCCGGCAATGGCCTCTTCAGGGGATGTGGGCTCCTTGAGGGTGGCATGGGCCTCTTTAATAAGGGCCATTGCTGCGTCACTGGTGGTCCTGTCCCTCCTGCCTCTTTTGTGAAGCCTGATGGGAGGCACCTGGGATCTGGTGCTTCTCCTTTGCCCTGCCACCTCCTGTCTGCCACTGGGCCCTGCCACCTCCTGGCTGCCACTGGGCCCTGCCACCTCCTGGCTGGTACTGGGCCCTGCCACCTCCTGGCTGCCACTGGGCCCTGCCACCTCCTGGCTGGTACTGGGCCCTGCCACCTCCTGGCTGCCACTGGGCCCTTCCTCCTCCTGCCTGACAGTTTCCAGACCCTCCTCCTGGCTGATTTCATCCTGTGTATGAAAAAGAAACATAGTTTAATATGTTGGTTTAATCTTTGCCTCAAACTTTGTAATCCTGATGGAAGCAATTAGAATGTAAATGCATAAATCCTTGCTTTAAATTTACCACTACATCAGCTTGACTATTTACCACACAATTAAGTGCAGAATAATGTCTACAGATCATGATTTCACTTGTGGAATACAAAATAATGTATGTTTCTCATCCTGACATATTTGGGAAACATTAATTTTATCCCACTACATTTTCAGTTAATACTATACCTGGCTCCAGATGGACAAATCAGGATCATCCAGGATGGCTGCCTCCTCTTGCTCCAGAGAAGGCTCAGGTTGGCTGCAGGGAAGTCTGGGGGGAAGAGTGGAGAGTGATGGCCTTGGCTCAATGTGGTCATCCAGGAAGGACATCCTGCTGTAGTACCACAAAACCGGGACATAAACATCATCTGCTGCTGCTCCTGACCTCTGAGAAGCCAGCACCTTAGAGCGTTCAGTCCTGTAGGTACCTCTCAAGCTCCCAATTTTAGTGTCCACTTGTTTTGCTGTGGCTGTGGGCACCTTGGTATGCACAAATGGGAGCAGCTTCTCCAGCGCTGCTTTTCTCACCCCTTTTTTTTATGGATGGGGTTTTTGGTCTCCCACAGAGCCGGCAGCTCCCTTACCCGGTCAATAAATTCCGCCAGGAACTCTTTGTCGCTAATAAAGACATTCATATTGTATCTGCAAGTAAAATAATTTATATTTAAATAATGTGAGGCAAACAGTCTAACCTCCTTCACATCCTAGTCACCATATATATCCTCCACCAATCTCAAGACAGTATAGGCCCACAATTTTTACAAGTCTCACAAAATCACATACCTTCGTTCGCACGTCCGTCACTTGAACTCCTCTCTCCGCACACCGAACGTACTATAGTCACATGTGTGTTTGCTATATACACACCACGCATGCGTCCAAATTCGAACACGTCGCTCCGCACACGTCGCCCGCCCATGACGTTCTAACTAACATCTTTTCCCCGCCCCTTCTCTTTCGGCGCGCAGACAGATATGGCGGAGTTACAGCAGGTGTCTGATAATTCCGCAACTAGCGAGGAGACAAGCCCGGAGACCGAGGACACGTCACGATCAAGGAGGAGATTCAAGGCATCGAATATGTCTTTGGCGGAGATGGCGGAGATGGTGGACATCTTGGTCAAGGCTGATTATGATGGCAAGCATGGGCCGTATAGCAAACCAAATAGAAGGAAGGCCAAAATCCTCACTAAAGTTGTGAAGAGTCTGAGGGCGAAGTTCGGGGTGAAACGCTCAAATGAGCAGCTCAGAAAGAGGTGGTCAGACCTCAAACTGAGGGAGCCAGACCAGTTGAGGAGCATAAAGAGGATGCTCGCTAAAAGTAAGTAAAATGACGACCTTTCTGCTATTAATCTTTTTAGAAACTGACTTTTTTTTTTTTTTTTTCAT
Organism: Rana muscosa; assembly: GCA_029206835.1. Lineage (NCBI taxonomy): Eukaryota > Metazoa > Chordata > Amphibia > Anura > Ranidae > Rana > Rana muscosa. The sequence goes on from CM055118.1 coordinate 705,717,500, forward strand.
ATTGGACTCCCTTCCAAAATGTAATATTTTGAACTAGGTTGGGCACAGTAATCGTTCGTTACGTTACCGACACTTCGTTCGGCCACTATCCGCGGTTTTGGCTTATTTAAGACCCCCAAAAGTAATTAGACATCTGCCATTTTTGATCAAGTATTGTGGCTAATTTTTAAGTCTAGATGATGTGTTTGTAAGGAGAATGAAATGCAAACTTTAATCAGTGTAAAGGAGAGGACACTCAGCAGCTGCTTCCACATCTGTACTTTGGAGCACTATAGTGTGGGCCACCAGACCCGCCTTTTTTGGGTGTCCCACACAGGTGCATCAGAGTTTATTTGTGGTGCCTCCATGTCCAAAAAATTACATCCAAATGTGAATACTAAACATATTTGGGGTCATAAATAATGCATTTTTCTTTAAATTCCGCACAAACACACACTTGTACCCCACTTCCAAACAATTTAGCCTGTTTTAAGTTTAAAAATGAGATTTTTACAGTGTGATAAATAGACCTTTGGTTTTATTCTCATAGGGGAGAGAAGACTGGGAGGAGGACACTCCAGGGAGCACATGCACCCCACAACTTCCAAGCAACCCCAAACTCCCAAAGATCCACAACCGAAAGATGTGCAGGAAGTTGAGGTGGAGGAAGGAGAAGTGCAGGAAGGAGAGGTGGATGACGTTGTGGATCTGGTCACCACAACAGGTCAGTATCTGACACCACAGCTTAAGGTAAGCGAGGTAGGCCTGCAGAGTTTTATTAATTTTTTTTTATGGTTTTTAGGGGATGGAAATGTTGTGAAGGATAGCACACCGTTCTCTGCTGACAGTGCCCTCCGCCTCATCCAGCAAGTGATGGAATGTAGCACGGAACTGGACCTAATTAAACAAAGAATCCATGTGATGGAACAAACATTTAAAGACATTCTCGATGTTTTGGGGAGAATTCAATAAGCCATCCAAACACATTTGTTTTTACATGTTTGTTTTTATATTTTTACTAATTTTTTGAGTAACAAAGCAGCCAAAAATTGAATATGCACACAGTGTGTGAACATGTGCTATCTGCCATCAGGGGATATCCATGTACGTCTTTTGTGGGTGCAACCCCTTCCTCGTATCAAAAGTCGGTGAACTGAGGAAGGGGATGCACCCCCAAAACACGTCCATTGATCACCCCTGATGGCAGATAGCACATGTTGACAATAGGGATCAGGATTGTAAACTTCCTATTTGCAAAAAATTAAAAATGTGTGCATATTGAATTTTTGGCTGGGCAAGGGGTGGCAGGACCCCATATTAGGACGGGCACATAGAGACATAGTTTGTGTAACTGAATGTCTCAGATTGCTCAGAGGTATCCAATGTTGTCATTTTAGAAATGCAAGTGGTATTTTTGTATTTTCATAAGCCAAAATTTGCCGGGTTGTGGCCAGGCCAACCCCAAAGTAAAAAAAAAAAAAAAAGTGCAGAGAGTAAAATATTTGACCACAAACAACGTGTAGCTTCTTTTTATAATACTCTCTAAGCTTATTTGGTTCTTTTGTAAGGTAACATAGTGAAATTGGTTGTTATTTACTAAAGTAAAATACACTTGCCACTACAAATGCACAAAGACAAACTAGGAGACAGGAAAGAACAAATAATTAAAGGTTTAAACAAGATTTTTATTGGGATACTTAGACATAGGCTGGCATAGGAATTGCCCCCCTACCCGTGAAATACTCCATGTATTTGTCCCGAACCACACGGGCATTTTGGGGGGGCAAGCCAAGACGGGCAGATTCCAGGCCCGGAAGGGGATTTGCAGGGGAAAGTCCAGCCTCTGGCAAAACTGAGGCCATATACGAATTAGATTTTTGGCTCAGAAAGTTGTGTAGCACACAGCAGCATAACACTACATAGTTTATTTTGTAGTCCGCCAAGTGGATGGAAGTCATAAAAAGGCGGAACCGGCTGGCCATTATGCCGAAGGCATTTTCAACGACTCTTCGGGCCCTGGCCAGCCGGTAATTGAACACACTCTTCTCTGGGGTCAGGGTCCTCTGTGGAAATGGCCTCATAAGATGCCGTCCGAGTCCGAAGGCTTCATCAGCCAAGAAAACAAAGGGGAGTCCTTCAATATTCCCTGCATCCGGTGGCAATGCAAGGTCGTCACTCTGGAGACGGAGGGCAAACTCCGTCTGGATGAAGGATCCCCCATCGGACATCCGGCCATTCTTCCCTACATCAACATAGAGGAATTCATACCGTGCTGACACCACCGCCATCAGCACAATGCTATGAAACCCCTTGTAGTTGTAGTAGTAGGACCCAGAACGGGGTGGCGGCACGATGCGGACGTGCTTCCCGTCTATGGCACCACCGCAGTTGGGGAAGTCCCACCGCGTGGCAAACTCCGATGCCACAGTCTGCCATTCCTGTGGCGTGGAAGGAAGCTGTGGAGTGAAACAAGATGAAATAATATTAGAAAAACAAAGGCATACATTACAAGCAAATTCTAAACCAAAAAATTAGAGACCAACATCAATCTAATTATACGTTTATTAAGGTGTGTAAAAAAAGTATAATGGAAGGCTCATTTATCATATTCATCACCACCTCTGATGGGCCATTACTAAATTATTTTGGGGGGGGGAGATGTGTTTGGCCACAGGATAGCATTGCAGTGGCGGTGCGTCCAGAGTGGGCGCTGGAGCACTGTCCCCTCTCTCCTGTGCCCATCACTCAGAACAATACATAGGTTCATGCGTTGCATGAACCTATGTATTGTCTATGCCGCACACTATTCAGGTGGATGGCCTCTTGTAAAGCGACCGACATATGAATAATTGCGTCATTTAGGGGGTTAAAATTGCAGAGCAGAAACAGGTATTAAAAAGTCTTGCAAATTACAACCTGAGGGATGTAATTGGCTTCCTCAAAGAAAAATCGGGGACGCAAGGTGGGGGCATTCCTTGTGTAAACACTGACAGGCTGCTCTGGCAATCATGTTCACCAAGTCTGTTTAATGGTAACATGATTGGCTGATGCAACATGAAGGGAAGGAGAAGACATCAAGGACAGAAGAAGGATGGCGCTGACCACAAGAAGGTAAGTGCAGGGCTGGGGGGAAACTGGCTGCATTAGAGGGGACTAAATGGCTGCATTGGAGGGGACAACTGGGGGCGTTTATTAGGCAACAGAGCAAAAAAGGAGGAAGTTTATTTCCGAAATTGGGGTTGGAACCCCCCAACATTTGGAGCAACAGGCGCCCCTGCTGGAAAAGTTAGTGAGGGGAAATATTTAGGGAGGATAAAAAAGGGGCAATCTAAAGCTTCCAACATGCATGGGGACAAAGGGGACATTCTCAGCATATTACAATCATGGTAATTAGGGAAGGATGAAAGAAATACAATACATTAGCATACATGTAATACATAAAATGTGATGTTAAGGGAGAAAACTTACCCTAATATAGTCCTCCTGCAGGACTTGTATAATAGCAGAACAGGTGTCTGGGATTATGAGGCCCAGAGCCTGGGGGGAGATGCCTGTGGTGAACTTCAAGTCCTGAAGACTTCTCCCTGTCGCCAGGTAACGCAACGTGGCGATGAGCCTCTGCTCAGCACTGATGGCTTCCCGCATAATGGTGTCCTTCCTGGTAATATAGGGGGACACCAAAGCCAACAGTTCCTGAAAAACGGGGTCAGACATCCTCAGAAAATTCCTGTAGTCCTCAGGATTATTCTCGACGATCTCCCGCAGCAGAGGCATATGGCAGAATTGGTCCCGCTGGAGCAACCAATTCTTGGTCCATGAACTCCTCCTCACACCATTCATGGACTGGTCTTGGTCCAAAACAAGCAGACCAACACCAAGCGCACGCACAGCACGAACTCGACGACGAGAACGTCCAGGCGACATGGCTAGGAAACGGTCGTCTAATCAGAACGTACAGAACAGAACGCACTTTAGAACAGCAAGGCCTATGAATAACGAACTGAAATTCAGAAACAAACAGGCAATAACGCACTGTAAAACAGATACGACCTGCCTAGACGCCCTGAAAGTCAAGATACGAACCCACAAGCACAAACTGAACCGCAGAAAACGATCTGAAAAGTACGAAGACTGAAAAGCGCGAATCGTCTCTTCCCAAACTTTTACTTCACACGCGGTAACACGAGATCAGCAAAAGCAGCCCAAGGGGTGGCGCCAAGAAAAAAGATCTTCCCCTTTATAGTGCCGTCGTACGTGCTGGACGTGAGCGCAGAGAACCACGAGGAAATTGGAAAATGACAGTGTGTACGCATAGAAAGCTTGACGAGAAAATCGACAAGCTTAACAAGAATCTCGTCGAAAAAAACGACGTGTTTTTTACGACGAGAAAATCGGTCGTGTGTACGAGGCCAAAGAGTGTTGAAACACACATGAGTATTGTGCACCTCATGGTGAGAAACATGGTGAGTATTGCGCACCTCAGACACTATTACAATTTTAAGTGATACAAGAGTTGCAGTTTTATTGCCAAATAAAAATACAGACACAGACCATTGTTGGTGACAGGGTCTCTTTAAGGTGCATTGCCACCCCATTAAAAAAACAATTAGGCTGCTGTGTGGTAACATTGTGTGAAATGATAATGCTTTTTCTAATTTTTAAATTTATAGACTGATATTTTAAATCATTGTTTAATTGTTTGCATAGATCTTGAAGTAAGCATGTACACAAGATTGCACCCATGACACAGATTCCAGAGCAAGGGAAGCATTTTTTTTAAATAGAGCACAGCAGTAGTTTTGTTCTTTTGAAACCATAATTCCCTGTTTGAACCTACAGTATATATGTATCTGTACACAGCAGGTTGAGAGGAAGAAGGAAATAGTTCTTTCTCTCAGTCATTTAGCTTTGCGTTTGATCTGAGCTTCAGATTTCAACTCTATAAACTAGCAAAGCTGTTAAGAATAACCTGACAAGCAGGTGAAAAGTTTTATTGGTGTTTTAGAAAATGAGGTTAAAGAGGAAGTAAACTTCCCTCTAATGTTTGTACCTATTGGTAAGACTATAAAAAGGATTAAGCCCCATACACACGGTCGGACTTCCATCGGACTTTTACCTGGATTTTTGTCCGAACGGAGTGGGTCGGGAACACCCATAGCATACACACGCTCTGACTTTTCTGCAAACTTTCCCAAAACTTTTTGCAACATCACATGGTTTTTCTGCTCTTTTCTGCTCTTTACCTCCACCCTTTGGTCAACTTCTGCTATTGTTGGTTGATTTTAACATTAGTTGTTTTGTCCATCGGACAAAAGTCCGATGGTTTTCTGTACACACGGTCGGACTTTGCTCCATCGGACTTTTGTTGGGCAAAAGTTTGTCCGATTAAAACAAGAAAAAAGCAAAAAAAGTTTGTCCGATGGAGCGTACACACGATCGGATTGTTGGTCCAACTTGCTCAAAATGAAGTTTGTTGGCCAAAAGTCCGACCGTGTGTACAGGGCTTTACCTATAGGTACTGCAAATATCTCCTAAAAATGCATAGTTTAGGAGATATTTACTGTATACTGCGCCAATGACATCATCGGCACATGCACTCTGAAGGAACGGCCGCCCGTGCCATTTTTTCAGAGCCCCGTATCGTGACCAGCAGCTCCCGCGCGCATGCGCGGGAATGACGTCACGTGGCTCCGGCCAGTCACAGAGCCGTAGTCCGCAGACGCAGAAGGAAGACAGGCGAAGATGAATGCGGTCTCCAGTGGGGACAACGAGGGCTTAGTTTGAAGGTAAGCACTAGCACATTATGCCTTTACTTTGCAGGTAAGAAAAAAGAATGCCGCGCACACACGACCGTTTTTAATGTCATTGAAAAAAACGATGTTTTTCTCAACGTGATTCTTCTCAAGCCTGTCTTGCCTACACACTATCGTGAAAAAAAATGCTTGAGCAAAGCACGGTGACGTACGAAATGTACCACGGCACTATAAAGGGGAAGTTCCATTCGGATGGCGCCACCCTTTGGGCTGCTTTTGCTGATCCTTGTGTTAGTAAAGTTTGGTGAGAGACAAATCACGCTTTTCAGCCTCGTGCTCTTCAGTCTGTTACAGCGTGATGAATGTGCTATCTCCATTACAAACGATAGTTTTACCAGAATGAGCGCTCCCGTCTCATCACTTGCTTCTGAGCATGCGTGTTTTTTTCACGCCGTGAAAGCCTACACGCGGCCTTTTTCATGATGAGAAAAACGACGACGTGAAAAACGACGAGAAAAATTAGAGCATGTTCCAAATGTTTAATGGCCATTTTTCACATCGTGAAAAATGCTCTGGAGCCCACACACGATCGTTTTTAATGACCAAATAAAAAAATTGCATTTTTCTCATCATGAAAAACGGTCGTGTGTACACGGCATAACAGTTATCAATGTTAAAAAAAATTGTAATCACTAGTGTCTATAGTTTTTCTCTATTAATTTTGGATATACATTTTTACATCTACATCTCCTCTCAATTCCCTCTACATAACTAATTTTCCTGTCCCAGAAACACAAAAGACATTATGATGAAATGTCTTCAAAGTAAGTAGAATCCCCACGTAGTTGTCCCTGAAACAGGTGTCTCCATTGGGAAATGTCTACATCCATTGATTCCCCTGTGCCTGTTAGTGGCTCTACCTACTGAGCCAACTCAAATTCCAAATACTTACTTAGCCAACTCAAATACCCAAGCTCCAGATAGTACCCCCTTCTAGAATTAATTAGCCCAGCTGGTATTTGTAAAGCAGGGATTAGTGAGTCCAGTAATAGGAGGTGCTTTAAGAGGATTCCCCTATAAACATGGGGTTCGCCTCCCAAAACACCAGTGCCTGATGCTGACCAGCACTAGGCACTTTATATCTTTGGTGTACAGGAAGGATTGCTGTAAAGGGGGCCTTATGAATGACCTACCTGCCCCAATGGATGGTTAGGTGATTGTTCTTTACCTTGGAAACTGGTTTTAGGGATCCAAGATACCCCTAACCAGCTCACTGTTTATGTGGAAGAAAAGTCGGTAACTAAAAACACCCACATTAAGATAAAAATAATAGGTCAATTTTAACTAATATTTACCCTCCAGGTTTCACTTATGTCTAAGGAGATATTGCAGAATTCGATCCAGTGATGACAGAAAGGTGCACAGGTCCAATTTTACTTAGTGCTCCCAGCACTGGCATAGTTTTGGTTGGCCAGTGGATGTTGCAGGAGAAATTTCTCATGATATCTCATGAGTAATACCAAATATAGGCAGTGATGTTATAGGGAACCCCTTCCCGTTTGTTATGTAAAACCCCCTCTCAAAGCAGCACCACAATGCTGAGGAACATGTAGTGATGGCCCCGTGGGGTTGCTTCATATTACAGCATCCACACATTTCACGATGCTGCCAGATATCCATTAGACACACTTCTTAGTCAATGAACAGTCTCTTGTTTGTTTTTTGTTGTTTTTATTAGGGGATTGAACTTGGTTGGGGAAAAGGAACATGGGATACCCATAGGACAAATTAGTACTTTGTAGAATAAATTAACTGCATCACACTTCTCCACAGAACAAGATGGCTAACCCTAAACTTGACAGACTTTTACCTTGTGTAGCACTTACCCCAATTTAAGGGACCGGCTGGTTTTGTTGGGTCTGCGAATTACCTCATGGCTTCCGTTGTCAGGGGTGTAAGAAAGGTCTTCAGAAAAAGTCAATGTCCACACCATGTAAAACCCAAAACAGTCAGGCTTTATTTTTCTCTTTGCTGGGTGAACTTAGAAGAAGAGTAGGACACGAGAGAGAAATACACAGGGGAAGGTTCAGGCACGCAACACTTAAAAAGCACTCGTCGCCACTCAAGCCTGAGTGGGTATTGCTCACTCGGATAGTCCCTATCAGCCGGGATGTAGCACGAATCAATCTTTCCTTTATATTTGTTATTAAGGATACGATCAGGAACTCTCTGCTACAAGATTAAAAGTCCCGAACCTCCCAGCCAAGCAATAATGAAGAGAACCTTTGTTGCCAGATTGGCGTATTTCAGGGGCTTGTAATCATGGATCCCTCCTTAGGCGAGTTTCCAGGCCTCTTCCCAAGACAGCAGTACCATCGCTAGTCTCTTTTGGGATTCATCCTCCCCTGGACTCCTTTCCTAAGCTGTGGCTCCCCGTAAGTGGGTAGCTTTGGGATCCTTTCTTAAGACATAGGCCCCAGCCAGCAGAGACGGGCCTACGACGCAGCGATTCGACCTCGGGCTGAAGGTGCCCAGGACCAGAACACGCGCACCCCGTGCCATACGGACCACGAGGCGCACACACAGGACGAATGGGTCCCCACGAACGACTCCCCGGAATTTCCCCAATCCCAATGGTGTCTGCCCCTTATGTGCCCTCTCCCAGCATGCACAGCGGGTTTACCACACCCACTGGACAGCTGCCGAGAGAGGACACCCAAGGTGCTGTGATACCCCCCGTAGTTAAACCTATACCGGTGATGACAGTGCCACCTACAGGCAAACAGGGAACACTACTGCCAGGCAGTATCACACCCAGGGCAGAAGCAACAATAAAACATTAATTGGTCTGAGCCCAACTACTGGTCCAGACTACCCCTAAATAGACACATAGCACCCCCAAATATTGGGGGGGACGCTACACTCAGAACACTTCTTCCTCAGCACATACCTCAATAGACTGTTACCTCAGAACACTTCTTTCTCAGCACATACCTCAATAGACTGTTACCTCAGTACGCTTCTTCATCCAGCACACTACTTCACTGTCCAAGACTAGTAATCCTGTCACGCCATTGAGAACGTGACTAGGCCTCACTCTGAATAAGTCCCAGTGTATTTACTTGATGACCCTTTGTAGGCCAGGGCCTGCAGTATCCTTTTGTGGCAGCAACCGATTTACTTGAGAAAAATAAATGATGATGGACTACTGATCCCTGCAAATCCGACTTGCAAATCCTGCCCACCCTCATGGCTGCATCGATTTGACACAAACTCCCACAGTCTTTCCCTCTGGCTCTACATCCAGCTCCTCTGGCATGCCTCTTCCAGAGCTTTCCACTGTGCTTTACACTCACCGACACCTGCCCTGGATCCTTCTTGAATGACTTTACTCTGGAATTGCGGATAAACTGTCTCCTCCATCTCTTGTTCCAGGACACCTCTCCATGACCGTGTAAGAAGAGACTTCCTCCAAGCTCCCGTGCTCCCCGCCTGAGGTACACCCCCCCAGAAAGGGGGGTGTGTACACAAAAACCTACACTAGCACCTACCTATCTAAGGTAGAGGGTGTTACAAACATATAAGCAGGTATTAGACAAGCAGGGGTGCTGTAAGCTCACCACTTCTTTGCAATATGGGACTACCAGCCACCATGCCCAATTCTGATTAAGGGGGGATGCCACACATTTTGTAGGTGGAGGGAATGTCAGGTGAATATGCAGGAAAGGTAACATTCACCCTTTTCTTATATACTGTAGGGTGGTGAATGCTACAATGAAAACATTTAACTTTAGAAAAACAGATATTGCTAAATGTCAGGGAGTGTAATTTATTTTGGCAAATCTTGGGGAATTGCCATTAATTTTGTTTGATGCATTTTCACCAATCTCTAATGCACCCAGGTTGCAAATCAGGGAGCTTATTCACTCACTATAGCAGCAGTAGTTCCTATAGGTTTCACGATCATGTGTACATAAATTTAATTTTTTTTTTTATATCAGCTATACACAGATGATAAAGTAAAAAATGTTTAGGTAAGCTGTGTCTACATTTATTCTTCTTCATGAAAAAATAATAAATTTCACTCCATCGGAAAAGATTGCACACATGTTCACAGGTACCAACCCCCATACCCATGGAATACCCCATAACGGACTATACAAAGGATGACAATGGGGGACACAGCATCGGGTTGAGCGGATCAGGATGGGGCAGAGGAGGACTCCTTATTGGGATCTGACTACTGCACAATTCCCCTCATGAAGGATTCAGATCCTAAGCAAGCTGAACCTTAATTTAGCAAAGGTTCTGCAACCATTCCACAGGTGGAATACAAAGCTTTAATCGCAGATAAAAAGTCTTTAAAAAAAAAGACATCACTCTACTATGGCGTGATGTTCAAATATTAAGAGAACACTGTTCTTGCATAGGACAATGCTATACAGTTAAAACAAGATGTGTCCCTGCAATATTCTAAAATAAATTCACATGATATGAGAGTGGAAAAAAAAAAGAATTACACTCAATAACCTCAGATTTATTTGTATTACTTAACATGTGTAAGTCTCACATTATGCTGAATTTTTTGAGCCCTAGTTACTCAACACATATGGCAGTGAACATCTTTCCCCACAGTTAACAGAGGGTCCATAGAGTACTGGGTAGACCAATCCCTCCTGAGAACCTTCCAAGACCTTTCCTAATTCATCTACTGAATTACAGTGAAAATCCACTCTCAACATTCTAGCAGAAAAACAAAAACAAGGAGAGGGGCGCCTCTAAGAAAATATCAATATAACTTTTTATTAAATAGCAATATTCACTCATATGTAGGAATGAAGTAGTTGTGTACAGCTGGGTAGAGGAGGGGGGCTGCAGTTCACAGCATGTCCATGAAGGCTGGCATCACAAGAAATCCTGTTAGGGAAGCGTGAGATGACAAACACAGCAAAAGAGTTCCTTCTCAGACCCAGTGGGTTCATACCTCATGCAGAGTAGAGGGATCCATCTGATGTTCGATATGGGTTCCAAGGCAGTGGCTGGGGCAGGACGTCAGGAGCTGGATGGCCGGCTGTGCTGCGCTGCGGCTGTAGGGACTCGCCTGGCTTCTGGGGTAGATGGAGAGACACGGCCGTGTAATCGGTGGTCAGAGCAAGGCTTGGGCAGCAAAACAGAGCAAGGCACCGAGCAGTGACGTCATGAACACGTGAAGCGTTTCGGAGCGTGCTCGCTATTGGTGGTGGAACAGCGGCACTCGGATGCTTGATAAAGGAGTGCCGCTGTTCCACCACCAATAGCGAGCCCGCTCCAAAACGCGTGTCTCTCCATCTACCCCGGAAGCCAGGCGAGTCCCTACGGCCGCAGCATAGCCGGCCATCCAGCTCCTGTCGTCCTGCCCCAGCCACTGCCTTGGAACCCATATCGAACATCAGATGGATCCCTCTACTCTGCATGAGGTATGAACCCACTGGGTCTGAGAAGGGACTCTCTTGCTGTGTTTGTCATCTCACGCTTCCCTAACAGGATTTCTTGTGATGCCAGCCTTCATGGACATGCTGTGAACTGCAGCCCCCCCCCTCCTCTACCCAGCTGTAAACAACTACTTCATTCCTACATGTGAGTGAATATTGCTATTTAATAAAAAATTATATTGATATTTTCTCAGAGGCGCCCCTCTCCTTGTTTTTGTTCTAGTTCACTGGAAACCTGCTTCTGGTCTTGTCGGTGGCTGCCCTGATTGACCCATCTCCCTTAATGTACTTAAGAGTATAAGTCCTCACTTATGCATCTTTCTTTATTCTGCTCCTGGACTATCTGGTATCATACCTTTATCCATATATTGAGGTACTTGTGAACTGTGCCTCTTTTACTTGTTTTAACATTCTAGCAGAGTAATGCTGTGCACACACGATCGGAAATTCCGACAACAGAGCCGTGGATTTTTTTCCGACGGAATGTTGGCTCAAACTTGTGTTGCATACACACGGTCACACAAATCTTGTCGGAAATTCCAAACGTCAAGAACGCGGTAACGTACAACGAGCCGAGATCAATGAAGTTCAATAGGCAGTTCGGCTCTTCTGCTTGATTCTGAGCATGCGTTTTTTTTGTGCGTCGGAATTGCATACAGACAATCGTAATTTCCGACACAAACTTTTCTGGTCAGAAAATTTGAGAACCAGCTCTCAAATTTTTGTTGTCGGAAATTCCGACAGCAAATGTCCGATGGAGCCTACACACGGTCGGAATTTCCGACAAAAAGCTCACATCGAACATTTGTTGTTGGAATTTCTGATCGTGTGTATGCGGCATTAGTGTTGTTATCTATAGGAAAATCCAACACACTAAATGGGATGAGGCAGGCTGATGCATTTTATTGTAATGTACTGTACAGTGGTTAATACTCTGTATGTCCTTGCTAATATTTATGTCCCTTCCCCACATTTGGCAGAGGTGCTTAAACACTTTGTATAATTGGCGAAAATTGGACAAAGGGACATAGGGATTATAGCGGTGCCAATAAAGACTTAGAATACTTCATACAAAAATAGAAACGTTTTATTATAAAGTTATTAAATAATAAAAAAATAAAATAATCACAAGAATGTTTTTTTAGAATAGTAGAAACATATAAACAAAACACACTGTACATACAGAGCGAAATCATAAAAAAGTTTTTGTTAACCCAACATGTTTCGCCAATCCATTGGCTTCATCAGGGGTAAGGCGTTGTACAGAGAAATTTGAATAAACCTATAAAACATATGAAAGCAGAGTGTTATCATGGTGTTGCCCATGGTGGCAGAGAGGAAAACTTAATGACCAATAAGGTGTAAACATGGATGAATGGGAACCACCGTACCTGCCGGTCCACATAGAGGGCACGTCACGCCACCGCGAAAGTCCCCACGAGAACCCGACCCAATAATGTGCCTGCAGGTGGCTATTCAAGAGAAAAAAGGAGTTGAAATAGATATATGAAGATAAGGGGTTGACTACTGCAACAATAATGATGCTGCAGGTAATAGACAAACCCATATGGGACTAACCTAGTCTCCAAGTACCTACCCAAAATCGTTAAAATCAACAGAGAATTAAGTGGGGCGCTGAAGGAAGCTTACGGACTATAGTCCAGTCAAAAGGAAAAACCTGTAATAAACTAAAACAAAAAATATGTAGGATGATATAAACTATATTATCTCAATGAAAGAAAAGCATTGAGATCCTATGAGGTATGATTGACATGCAGGAATAAGACAAGGGGGAGGGGGGAACCAGAGGGGGCATTAGCATAGTTTAAATGAAAGAGGAAAGAGAAAAAATTACCAGTGGCTAAATACCAGGTAAACAACAGAAGCCCAAAACTGTAACGATTTAAATTTCACTCAAAAAGTATTAAATGCAAGTATAACTATCAGCAGGTAGCCATTATAGACTTGCAACAAAATGAAACAGCCCTGTTAGGGCAATAAGTCCAGTGAGCGTATCTGATTGCAGGTAAAAAATGAAGCAAGGCAATCTAGGAGAAACCTAGAAAAAAAACCAACATAAAGGAAGGTCCATTAGATATAGCCAATGATAAAAGTCCAGAACATGAATGACCAGTTCAGAACACATCATTTTACCTGGTATGATCTAAGAACGAGACCGCAGCGCCCCACAACCAGAGACAGCTGAGGCAAGCTGTCAATGGCTGTTTAAATAGACCACCCTGCCGCTCGACGCACAGCGTCGCCGAACGGCAGCGGACGTGAAGTGTTCACAGCGCATGCGCCGCATCGCCAAGGGCCTACAATGCCCATAATGCAGTGCAGTCGTACGTCATACGACGCAACTGCAATTTGCGTTCCCGGAGGGGACGCACAGAGTGGAAAGACGGGGAAGGAGGATGCCTCGGCGGCACATTGCAGGAGCGTGGTCACAAAAGCGGGCAAGGTGTGTAGACACCAGCCCTTGGGTGTCCATGCAGACACGGGTCAGTGATCAGGTGGGGACCAAACGGCAGAAGCGATGAAGAAAGCCCCCTACAGGCAGGACAGGCTCCTTGCTGGAAAACTACCCGCTCCATCAATGGATGGAAGAGAGGTGGCTGAATTCATTTCAGGGTCATCCAATCCATCAGTGCCACGATGCGCAAAACCTGACAGCACCAAAAATTTATATTTATTTACCAATGTAAGGATACAATAAAAGTAAGACTAATGAAAAGAAATTAATAAAGTAGCATGATGAATAGTAAAGTGTAACATAATGAATGGTCAAAACAGGCAAACTAATTAGATAATAACAAAAAAAAAAAAAACATACATTAATCAATCACATCAAGAAATATACAATACATGTGTACAACTTATATAACCAAAAAGTAGAGAAATATTTGGAATAATTAGAGATATTCTCAGTGGTTCCCTAGATGTTAAATGGGAGCAATATCTATGATCAAAAAATAGAGGAAGAGTAACAGAGAAGAAGGAAAGGGAGAAATCATAAGTCAAAACAAGAGCCAGATGGTTATAAAAAGGATTTGTAACTAATATATTCATTAAGGCCCGGGAATTTAACAGCATCAAGGGTGTGTATCCACCGGGTTTCCAATTGCAATAGTGCTACGTCTATATTACCTCCACGAACATGCGGAGGCACATGTTCAAGGGCATAAAACTTAACAACATGTGCATCAAAATTGTGTTGATACCCAATGTGGCGATTTAGCGCCGTGGTGGTTATTTTCTTGTATGTCGGCAGGACATGGTCCCTTATTCGCTTGAAGAAGGGCCTTTTGGTCTTGCCGACATAAAAGCAACCACACTGACAGAGTGCAAGATAGACGACGCCTATAGTCTTGCAATTTATACGGTATTTGATATTATGAATCCGACCATTAGGTAAGGGAACATCATATGAGCTGGGTAAAAAACAGCAGATATCACATTTGCCACAGGGGAATGTGCCACCCTGCGTTCGATTTGAAAAGGTGGAAGAATCAAAATGGCTGGATCCCAAATGGTCTTTGAGCGAGGGAGCACGGCGAAAGGTCAATTCCGGGTGGGGTTTAATATACTTACTAACAGTTTTGTCAGCACACAGGATAGGCCAAAATTTCCGAAGAACATTTCGAACTTGACCATGTTGGTTGGAGTATTTAGTAATCACACGAACAGAAGTATTGGATTTCGATTTTTTAGTAGAATGAATAAGGTCAGTCCTAGTGAGCTTGACAGCTCTGTTATAAGATTTTTTTAAGAGTGAACGGCTATACCCACGAGCAATTAATCTATCACGCAGCTCATTAGCTGCCATGTGGAAATCTGAATCTCGGGTGCAATTACGTCTAAGTCGAAGAAATTGACTATAGGGAATACTATTGAGTAATGGCCGAGGGTGTGCACTAGAGGCGTGCAAAAGAGTGTTCCCCGCCGAGGGTTTGCGATATAAAGAGGAATGGAGTGTTCCATCCTGATCTATATGGATTGTGAGATCCAAAAAATTAATACACTGTTGGCTACACTCCATCGTGAAAGACAGATTGAAGTCATTGTTAGCCAATTTGTTCATCAGGTCCTGAAGCTCAGTCCTGGTACCGGACCACAAAATCAATATATCGTCTATATATCTGTACCAATTTACTACATGGGTAAGTAGGGATACAAGCGAATCATCAGAAAATAATTGTCTTTCCCACCCCCCCAGGTACAGGTTAGCGTAGGCGGGGGCGCACTTGGTCCCCATTGCCACACCCTGTACCTGGAGGAAGTGGGAATTGCCAAAAAGAAAAATATTACGTGTGAGTATAAACGTCAGGAGTTGAAGAACAAAACGACTATATTGGTCAGAGGAGGAACCTCTTTCCCTCAGTTGGTTTTGAATGGTTTGAATTCCTGTATCATGTGGAATAGAGTTGTACAGACTTTCCACATCCATGGCAACCAACCATGTACCTGGTGGAAAATGTTTACCATCAATGTTACGCAAAAGATCTATAGTATCCTTAACAAAAGAAGAGAGAGAGGTAACATGAGGCTGTAAATATTGATCGACTAAAGCGCTGGCATTCTCTGTCAAGCCAAGACAACCCGAAACAATAGGGCGTCCGGGAGGGTTTGTTACCGATTTATGTACCTTGGGTAAAGAGTAAAAGGTGGGCATTCTAGGGTCCTTTACATTTAGAAAATTCCAGGTGGATTGATCAATTGTGCCATCATGGTATGCCTTGAATATGATGTTATAATATTCTCGAACAAAACCATCGACAAGGGTCTTGGAGATCGGTCGATACCAAAGTCTATTGTCAAGGATGTCGAGGCACATGCGTTTGTATGCCTCGACATCCATGACAACCACATTGCCGCCTTTATCAGCGGGCTTGATAACCAGCCCAGGATGGGTCTGGAGCTTCCTCAATGCCAAACGTTGTTTGGACGACAAATTATGTCTATGTTTGTCAAGAAATGTCATGTTTTGTATCTCAAGGGTACTCTGCTGCACAAATGCCCAAATGTTGGGGTTAGTGTGAAGCAGAGGGAAATTCCGAGATTTTGGTTTAAAAGATATTGGGGGGGGGAAAGACACACCAGGGACCAAGACCCCTTGTGTGGATAAGACGCCGGAGTCATGGTCTTCAGTGTGTCCCTCCTCCCAAAGTGACATGAGATCGTCCATGGCTTGAAGTTCAGCCAAAGATAGATCAAGAGGTGGAAATTCCGTACTATCAGAAGAGACAGGACGATCGTAGATTACTTTATACATAAGTCTGTGGGCAAAAAGATGTATGTCCTTTATTAAATCAAATCTATCCATATTATTTGAAGGGCAAAAAGTAAGGCCAAGTTTAAGAACTGTAATTTGGTCATCTGAGAGTGGTATTGATGATAAATTAATAACTTCTAATCCTGAGGAGCTGGAAGAGCTGGAATTTCCATCGGAGCCTGTAGGGGCTCTGGTTGTTTTCCTAAAAAAATGGGAGCTATTTTGGGATCAAGAACTTGTGTACTGTGAGGAAATAGTGTGGAAATAGAGGATTCACTACCTCTGCGACGTATCGCAGACGGGGAAGTAGTTGCATGAGTGATGTCAGAGATAATATGTGAAGGAAAATTGCTACTAGTAGTAGTTTGTAATCTGGGTGGCATAGGTGTGGAAGTGTGTGAGGAAGTAATTGGATTACGAACCAGTGAAGGACGACGTGTGGAATTAGGTCCAAGGGTTCCATATGTGGAGCCAGAAGAAGTGGTGCTCCGGTCCCCCTTGCGGTTTTTTGGGATCATGTCTTGTGAGAGTTCTCTATACAATGTAGAAGTGGTAGAGGAAAAAGAGGGGGATACCACGTTAGGGGCTATATTGGTAGCTTTTGGAGCCTCAGGAGGAGGCCTAGAAGTAAATTTGTCGCTGGGTGATTGATTCCATCTATAGGCATAACCATTGTCATGCGCAGTTTTGTCTCTTAAAAACTTAGCCTCCTTGTTGTTGATAATGCTTAATGCGTATTCTTCCAAACGTACACCCAAGTCTTTAAGACGAGATGTAAATCTGGAAGAAGAACGCATAAAAATATGGTCATCGAACCAACTGGTGATCTGTGCATCCAGTGATTCCAGTTCCATATTGTATTGATTACATAGAATAGAAAGCATTTGAAAGGAGCACGACTGAAGGTTGGACTCCCATGAAGATTTCAATGCATCATTAATCTTTCTGACATTTGGAAAAATTTGAATCCTAAGACCCCCAAGGAACAATGTGGTTATCAGAGTACTTAATGAAATAAGTTTTATGCCAGTATATTCTCGTTTTTTTCTCTAATAGACGCTGAAGTCACATGAAATTGCGATCCAATTCAGAGTCAGTTATTTTGTCATTGCTCTGTGAAAGTCTAATCTTTGACATTAGATTATCCCAGGCTTCCCCACAAAACTCTGCCATTATGATCAGAGGGAATTGAACACTGAGTATCGCTGAAAGAAAAACGCAAAATTTATTCAAAAATTATGGGAAAAATATCATCAAATAGAAAAACGTATTTGGTAAAGCCAGGGTATTAAATTATAACAATGAAAGATAAAACAGAAAAAATTGCATCTATAAGAGGGACCAACAACCACAGGGTGATGTATTGAAACATCAAATGATTGGAGAAAAAATTGTATGTGGTTGGTGCGTCCTCTAAGAGATACGGCACCTCATCCCTGGTATATTTAGCGAAAATTGGACAAAGGGACTTAGGGATTATAGCGGTGCCAATAAAGACTTAGAATACTTCATACAAAAATAGAAACGTTTTATTATAAAGTTATTAAATAATAAAAAAATAAAAAAATAATCACAAGAATGTTTTTTTAGAATAGTAGAAACATATAAACAAAACACACTGTACATACAGAGCGAAATCATAAAAAAGTTTTTGTTAACCCAACATGTTTCGCCAATCCATTGGCTTCATCAGGGGTAAGGCGTTGTACAGAGACATTTGAATAAACCTATAAAACATATGAAAGCAGAGTGTTATCATGGTGTTGCCCATGGTGGCAGAGAGGAAAACTTAATGACCAATAAGGTGTAAACATGGATGAATGGGAACCACCGTACCTGCCGGTCCACATAGAGGGCACGTCACGCCACCGCGAAAGTCCCCACGAGAACCCGACCCAATAATGTGCCTGCAGGTGGCTATTCAAGAGAAAAAAGGAGTTGAAATAGATATATGAAGATAAGGGGTTGACTACTGCAACAATAATGATGCTGCAGGTAATAGACAAACCCATATGGGACTAACCTAGACTCCAAGTACCTACCCAAAATCGTTAAAATCAACAGAGAATTAAGTGGGGCGCTGAAGGAAGCTTACGGACTATAGTCCAGTCAAAAGGAAAAACCTGTAATAAACTAAAACAAAAAATATGTAGGATGATATAAACTATATTATCTTAATGAAAGAAAAGCATTGAGATCCTATGAGGTATGATTGACATGCAGGAATAAGACAAGGGGGAGGGGGGAACCAGAGGGGGCATTAGCATAGTTTAAATGAAAGAGGAAAGAGAAAAACTTACCAGTGGCTAAATACCAGGTAAACAACAGAAGCCCAAAACTGTAACGATTTAAATTTCACTCAAAAAGTATTAAATGCAAGTATAACTATCAGCAGGTAGCCATTATAGACTTGCAACAAAATGAAACAGCCCTGTTAGGGCAATAAATCCAGTGAGCGTATCTGATTGCAGGTAAAAAATGAAGCAAGGCTTTCTTCGTCGCTTCTGCCATTTGGTCCCCACCTGATCACTGACCCGTGTCTGCATGGACACCCAAGGGCTGGTGTCTACACACCTTGCCCGCTTTTGTGACCACGCCCCTGCAATGTGCCGCCGAGGCATCCTCCTTCCCCGTCTTTCCACTCTGTGCGTCCCCTCCGGGAACGCAAATTGCAGTTGCGTCGTATGACGTACGACTGCACTGCATTATGGGCATTGTAGGCCCTTGGCGATGCGACGCATGCGCTGTGAACACTTCACGTCCGCTGCCGTTCGGCGACGCTGTGCGTCGAGCGGCAGGGTGGTCTATTTAAACAGCCATTGACAGCTTGCCTCAGCTGTCTCTGGCTGTGGGGCGCTGCGGTCTCGTTCTTAGATCATACCAGGTAAAATTATGTGTTCTGAACTGGTCATTCATGTTCTGGACTTTTATCATTGGCTGTATCTAATGGACCTTCCTTTATGTTGGTTTTTTTTCTAGGTTTCTCCTAGATTGCCTTGCTTCATTTTTTACCTGCAATCAGATACGCTCACTGGATTTATTGCCCTAACAGGGCTGTTTCATTTTGTTGCAAGTCTATAATGGCTACCTGCTGATAGTTATACTTGCATTTAATACTTTTTGAGTGAAATTTAAATCGTTACAGTTTTGGGCTTCTGTTGTTTACCTGGTATTTAGCCACTGGTAAGTTTTTCTCTTTCCTCTTTCATTTAAACTATGCTAATGCCCCCTCTGGTTCCCCCCTCCCCCTTGTCTTATTCCTGCATGTCAATCATACCTCATAGGATCTCAATGCTTTTCTTTCATTGAGATAATATAGTTTATATCATCCTACATATTTTTTGTTTTAGTTTATTACAGGTTTTTCCTTTTGACTGGACTATAGTCCGTAAGCTTCCTTCAGCGCCCCACTTAATTCTCTGTTGATTTTAACGATTTTGGGTAGGTACTTGGAGACTAGGTTAGTCCCATATGGGTTTGTCTATTACCTGCAGCATCATTATTGTTGCAGTAGTCAACCCCTTATCTTCATATATCTATTTCAACTCCTTTTTTCTCTTGAATAGCCACCTGCAGGCACATTATTGGGTCGGGTTCTCGTGGGGACTTTCGCGGTGGCGTGACGTGCCCTCTATGTGGACCGGCAGGTACGGTGGTTCCCATTCATCCATGTTTACACCTTATTGGTCATTAAGTTTTCCTCTCTGCCACCATGGGCAACACCATGATAACACTCTGCTTTCATATGTTTTATAGGTTTATTCAAATTTCTCTGTACAACGCCTTACCCCTGATGAAGCCAATGGATTGGCGAAACATGTTGGGTTAACAAAAACTTTTTTATGATTTCGCTCTGTATGTACAGTGTGTTTTGTTTATATGTTTCTACTATTCTAAAAAAACATTCTTGTGATTATTTTTTTATTTTTTATTATTTAATAACTTTATAATAAAACGTTTCTATTTTTGTATGAAGTATTCTAAGTCTTTATTGGCACCGCTATAATCCCTAAGTCCCTTTGTCCAATTTTCGCTAAATATACCAGGGATGAGGTGCCGTATCTCTTAGAGGACGCACCAACCACATACAATTTTTTCTCCAATCATTTGATGTTTCAATACATCACCCTGTGGTTGTTGGTCCCTCTTATAGATGCAATTTTTTCTGTTTTATCTTTCATTGTTATAATTTAATACCCTGGCTTTACTAAATACGTTTTTCTATTTGATGATATTTTTCCCATAATTTTTGAATAAATTTTGCGTTTTTCTTTCAGCGATACTCAGTGTTCAATTCCCTCTGATCATAATGGCAGAGTTTTGTGGGGAAGCCTGGGATAATCTAATGTCAAAGATTAGACTTTCACAGAGCAATGACAAAATAACTGACTCTGAATTGGATCGCAATTTCATGCGACTTCAGCGTCTATTAGAGAAAAAAACGAGAATATACTGGCATAAAACTTATTTCATTAAGTACTCTGATAACCACATTGTTCCTTGGGGTCTTAGGATTAAAATTTTTCCAAATGTCAGAAAGATAAATGATGCATTGAAATCTTCATGGGAGTCCAACCTTCAGTCGTGCTCCTTTCAAATGCTTTCTATTCTATGTAATCAATACGATATGGAACTGGAATCACTGGATGCACAGATCACCAGTTGGTTTCGATGACCATATTTGTATGCGTTCTTCTTCCAGATTTACATCTCGTCTTAAAGACTTGGGTGTACGTTTGGAAGAATACGCATTAAGCATTATCAACAACAAGGAGGCTAAGTTTTTAAGAGACAAAACTGTGCATGACAATGGTTATGCCTATAGATGGAATCAATCACCCAGCAACAAATTTACTTCTAGGCCTCCTCCTGAGGCTCCAAAAGCTACCAATATAGCCCCTAACGTGGTATCCCCCTCTTTTTCCTCTAGCACTTCTACGTTGTATAGAGAACTCTCACAAGACATGATCCCAAAAAAACGCAAGGGGGACCGGAGCACCACTTCTTCTGGCTCCACATATGGAACCCTTGGACCTAATTCCACACGTCGTCCTTCACTGGTTCGTAATCCAATTACTTCCTCACACACTTCCACACATATGCCACCCAGATTACAAACTACTACTAGTAGCAATTTTCCTTCACATATTATCTCTGACATCACTCATGCAACTACTTCCCCGTCTGCGATACGTCGCAGAGGTAGTGAATCCTCTATTTCCACACTATTTCCTCACAGTACACAAGTTCTTGATCCCAAAATAGCTCCCATTTTTTTAGGGAAACAACCAGAGCCCCTACAGGCTCCGATGGAAATTCCAGCTCTTCCAGCTCCTCAGGATTAGAAGTTATTAATTTATCATCAATACCACTCTCAGATGACCAAATTACAGTTCTTAAACTTGGCCTTACTTTTTGCCCTTCAAATAATATGGATAGATTTTATTTAATAAAGGACATACATCTTTTTGCCCGCAGACTTATGTATAAAGTAATCTACGATCGTCCTGTCTCTTCTGATAGTACGGAATTTCCGCCTCTTGATCTATCTTTGGCTGAACTTCAAGCCATGGACGATCTCATGTCACTTTGGGAGGAGGGACGCACTGAAGACCATGACTCTGGCGTCTTATCCACACAAGGGGTCTTGGTCCCTGGTGTGTCTTCCCCCCCCCCAATATCTTTTAAACCAAAATCTCGGAATTTCCCTCTGCTTCACACTAACCCCAACATTTGGGCATTTGTGCAGCAGAGTACCCTTGAGATACAAAACATGACATTTCTTGACAAACATAGACATAATTTGTCGTCCAAACAACGTTTGGCATTGAGGAAGCTCCAGACCCATCCTGGGCTGGTTATCAAGCCCGCTGATAAAGGCGGCAATGTGGTTGTCATGGATGTCGAGGCATACAAGCGCATGTGCCTCGACATCCTTGACAATAGACTTTGGTATCGACCGATCTCCAAGACCCTTGTCGATGGTTTTGTTCGAGAATATTATAACATCATATTCAAGGCATACCATGATGGCACAATTGATCAATCCACCTGGAATTTTCTAAATGCAAAGGACCCTAAAATGCCCACCTTTTACTCTTTACCCAAGGTACATAAATCGGTAACAAACCCTCCCGGACGCCCTATTGTTTCGGGTTGTCTTGGCTTGACAGAGAATGCCAGCGCTTTAGTCGATCAATATTTACAGCCTCATGTTACCTCTCTCTCTTCTTTTGTTAAGGATACTATAGATCTTTTGCGTAACATTGATGGTAAACATTTTCCACCAGGTACATGGTTGGTTGCCATGGATGTGGAAAGTCTGTACAACTCTATTCCACATGATACAGGAATTCAAACCATTCAAAACCAACTGAGGGAAAGAGGTTCCTCCTCTGACCAATATAGTCGTTTTGTTCTTCAACTCCTGACGTTTATACTCACACGTAATATTTTTCTTTTTGCCAATTCCCACTTCCTCCAGGTACAGGGTGTGGCAATGGGGACCAAGTGCGCCCCCGCCTACGCCAACCTGTACCTGGGGGGGTGGGAAAGACAATTATTTTCTGATGATTCGCTTGTATCCCTACTTACCCATGTAGTAAATTGGTATAGATATATAGACGATATATTGATTTTGTGGTCCGGTACCAGGACTGAGCTTCAGGACCTGATGAACAAATTGGCTAACAATGACTTCAATCTGTCTTTCACGATGGAGTGTAGCCAACAGTGTATTAATTTTTTGGATCTCACAATCCATATAGATCAGGATGGAACACTCCATTCCTCTTTATATCGCAAACCCTCGGCGGGGAACACTCTTTTGCACGCCTCTAGTGCACACCCTCGGCCATTACTCAATAGTATTCCCTATAGTCAATTTCTTCGACTTAGACGTAATTGCACCCGAGATTCAGATTTTCACATGGCAGCTAATGAGCTGCGAGTTAGATTAATTGCTCGTGGGTATAGCCGTTCACTCTTAAAAAAATCTTATAACAGAGCTGTCAAGCTCACTAGGACTGATCTTATTCATTCTACTAAAAAATCGAAATCCAATACTTCTGTTCGTGTGATTACTAAATACTCCAACCAACATGGTCAAGTTCGAAATGTTCTTCGGAAATTTTGGCCTATCCTGTGTGCTGACAAAACTGTTAGTAAGTATATTAAACCCCACCCGGAATTGACCTTTCGCCGTGCTCCCTCGCTCAAAGACCATTTGGTATCCAGCCATTTTGATTCTTCCACCTTTTCAAATCGAACGCAGGGTGGCACATTCCCCTGTGGCAAATGTGATATCTGCTGTTTTTTACCCAGCTCATATGATGTTCCCTTACCTAATGGTCGGATTCATAATATCAAATACCGTATAAATTGCAAGACTATAGGCGTCGTCTATCTTGCACTCTGTCAGTGTGGTTGCTTTTATGTCGGCAAGACCAAAAGGCCCTTCTTCAAGCGAATAAGGGACCATGTCCTGCCGACATACAAGAAAATAACCACCACGGCGCTAAATCTCCACATTGGGTATCAACACAATTTTGATGCACATGTTGTTAAGTTTTATGCCCTTGAACATGTGCCTCCGCATGTTCGTGGAGGTAATATAGACGTAGCACTATTGCAATTGGAAACCCGGTGGATACACACCCTTGATGCTGTTAAATTCCCGGGCCTTAATGAATATATTAGTTACAAATCCTTTTTATAACCATCTGGCTCTTATTTTGACTTATGATTTCTCCCTTTCCTTCTTCTCTGTTACTCTTCCTCTATTTTTTGATCATAGATATTGCTCCCATTTAACATCTAGGGAACCACTGAGAATATCTCTAATTATTCCAAATATTTCTCTACTTTTTGGTTATATAAGTTGTACACATGTATTGTATATTTCTTGATGTGATTGAATAATGTATGTTTTTTTTTATTTTTTATTTTTTTTATTATCTAATTATTTTGCCTGTTTTGACCATTCATTATGTTACACTTTACTATTCATCATGCTACTTTATTAATTTATTTTCATTAGTCTTACTTTTATTGTATCCTTACATTGGTAAATAAATATAAATTTTTGGTGCTGTCAGGTTTTGCGCATCGTGGCACTGATGGATTGGATGACCCTGAAATGAATTCAGCCACCTCTCTTCCATCCATTGATGGAGCGGGTAGTTTTCCAGCAAGGAGCCTGTCCTGCCTGTAGGGGGCTTTCTTCGTCGCTTCTGCCGTTTGGTCCCCACCTGATCACTGACCCGTGTCTGCATGGACACCTTGCCCGCTTTTGTGACCACGCCCCTGCAATGTGCCGCCGAGGCATCCTCCTTCCCCGTCTTTCCACTCTGTGCGTCCCCTCCGGGAACGCAAATTGCAGTTGCGTCGTATGACGTACGACTGCACTGCATTATGGGCATTGTAGGCCCTTGGCGATGAGCTGTGAACACTTCACGTCCGCTGCTGTTTGGCGAGGCTGTGCGTCGAGCGGCAGGGTGGTCTATTTAAACAGCCATTGACAGCTTGCCTCAGCTGTCTCTGGCTGTGGGGCGCTGCGGTCTCGTTCTTAGATCATACCAGGTAAAATTATGTGTTCTGAACTGGTCATTCATGTTCTGGACTTTTATCATTGGCTATATCTAATGGACCTTCCTTTATGTTGGTTTTTTTTCTAGGTTTCTCCTAGATTGCCTTGCTTCATTTTTTACCTGCAATCAGATACGCTCACTGGATTTATTGCCCTAACAGGGCTGTTTCATTTTGTTGCAAGTCTATAATGGCTACCTGCTGATAGTTATACTTGCATTTAATACTTTTTGAGTGAAATTTAAATCGTTACAGTTTTGGGCTTCTGTTGTTTACCTGGTATTTAGCCACTGGTAAGTTTTTCTCTTTCCTCTTTCATTTAAACTATGCTAATGCCCCCTCTGGTTCCCCCCTCCCCCTTGTCTTATTCCTGCATGTCAATCATACCTCATAGGATCTCAATGCTTTTCTTTCATTGAGATAATATAGTTTATATCATCCTACATATTTTTTGTTTTAGTTTATTACAGGTTTTTCCTTTTGACTGGACTATAGTCTGTAAGCTTCCTTCAGCGCCCCACTTAATTCTCTGTTGATTTTAACGATTTTGGGTAGGTACTTGGAGACTAGGTTAGTCCCATATGGGTTTGTCTATTACCTGCAGCATCATTATTGTTGCAGTAGTCAACCCCTTATCTTCATATATCTATTTCAACTCCTTTTTTCTCTTGAATAGCCACCTGCAGGCACATTATTGGGTCGGGTTCTCGTGGGGACTTTCGCGGTGGCGTGACGTGCCCTCTATGTGGACCGGCAGGTACGGTGGTTCCCATTCATCCATGTTTACACCTTATTGGTCATTAAGTTTTCCTCTCTGCCACCATGGGCAACACCATGATAACACTCTGCTTTCATATGTTTTATAGGTTTATTCAAATTTCTCTGTACAACGCCTTACCCCTGATGAAGCCAATGGATTGGCGAAACATGTTGGGTTAACAAAAACTTTTTTATGATTTCGCTCTGTATGTACAGTGTGTTTTGTTTATATGTTTCTACTATTCTAAAAAAACATTCTTGTGATTATTTTTTTTTATTTTTTTTATTATTTAATAACTTTATAATAAAACGTTTCTATTTTTGTATGAAGTATTCTAAGTCTTTATTGGCACCGCTATAATCCCTAAGTCCCTTTGTCCAATTTTCGCTAAATATACCAGGGATGAGGTGCCGTATCTCTTAGAGGACGCACCAACCACATACAATTTTTTCACTTTGTATAATTCTCGAGTATTAACAGAAACTTTCCAATGAATATCATTGGGAATTTTAACAATCCAATGGACATATCTAAAGACAGATTTGTCTCTAACCCAGATAGCACTGGTCTTCCATTTACCATAATGGTGATACTGGTGAGACAACTGGGTCTTTTAAAAATTTGACACTCCTAACACCCAATCACATATCAATACTCCTGCTTCTTTCAAAACGAGCCACAGTTCATCAATATAGAATCAAACCTAGAGGCTTGTCAAACCAATGGGACCGTATGCAGAACAATTACATTTACAATTATATAATAATAATCAATAATAAACCAATACAATAATATTTTAAAATTTTATTCAAAACTTTTACAATGGATTTGAATTGCCGGGGCCCTTTATTATTGGTATTATATTTATTTACCAACTTATAATAAACATGTCCAATTTATATAACACAAAACTCATTTACTATTGTACCATAAACTATCACTTTAACTCAGCCATAACAGCTCGAGTTAAAACTATGACATGTTCAATATCTGTATAACTGTCCCATACGCCAGGCTTATCAAAAATGAGCCTGGCACCCCACCCATCCTGCGGCCAATTCAACACAGTTCTGAATGCCTACATTAAACACATCTAAAGCGATATTCGACAAATGAACAGCGTCAGACCTATAAAAACCAACCAAACCACCCTCGAGATCAATATGTCAGTAAGATAAGCCTTGGTTGGAAGGCATAAATTTAGCCATTGCTCTATTGATTTTTTTGCAAAATTTTTCACAATGCTGAAGCTTAGGAGTAAGCAACCATGTCAAACGTGGAACAATTTCCGAAAACACAAGAACTGAATTAGGTAAAATGGAATGTAATTGAAGAAAATCATATTTTAACTGTGAAATGTTGTCTAAAGTATGACGTGCACCTATATAATTTCCTGAAATGTGAAGTATGACTATTTGAGGAGGAGGCCAAGAAGCATAAAGTGACGATAAAGTCTGACACCTATCATTTAGTCTCATACCACGCAAAGCATACCACCATAAATGAATATTCTCAACTGTAAAACCTAAATTAATACCATATTTTCTAACCATTGCTCTATGAAAAGCCCAATATATGTATGAATGTCTGACGATCCAGACGTTACACAGGTTACCTGAAATTAAACAGAAAAATTAGGGCGTATGTAAGAACTTGATCTCCATCTACCAATATTCTTAACAATATCATTAGACAAACCCAGGTTGGAAGCAGTAGTAGCTGCCCCAATTCGGAAAGAATGAGAAGTAATAGGTAGATGACCTAAACCCAAATGATTCAAACATTTTTTAAAACTGAGCAAAATTGATAACGAGTGAGGGGTAAGCCAGAACAATGAATCAACAGACAACCTGACCCAATTAGGCGGCTTTGCAAATATTGATGAATTAATAAGATTGGACAAATAGTAGAAGAGTCGAGACAACGTAAAGTGACCCATCGTCCATGACCCAACTGATCCATTTTGCTCCTTTTAATCTTAAATTGTATAAAATTACTACCTAAAATTAAATCAGAAAAAGAAATCCCAGAATAACCGTGAACATTGTTAGGTAGAAGTTCAGAAATTCGAAAGGCACCAAAGAAACATAAACAAAATGCTAATTGAAATAATAAAGATTCATAAACAGAAAAACCGACCGTCTCAGTGGAAGCACAAAGTTTTTCCAAAATAACAATTGAAATAGGCAAACAAGAATCATAGGTTACTGAAGATCTACGCTAACCCTTCAAGACTTGTTTCACAGAGAAGAAACTCATACAGGAAGGGAAACCAATCAATTTGGCGAAAAAGGAAATTCCAGACAATTGTTTCACTATATGTGAATAAGAATAATCCTTATCCATTAGGTGTTCCAAAAAGGACAATATCAATTGCTCAGAGATTAGATTGCCAGCCTGACCATGTGCATCCAGGAAAGCACACCATGAATTCCACACGGCTTTATACTCCACCCACGTGGAAGGGGCTAACGAATTACTGATGGCCAAACCAACTCTCAAAAAAACAGATCCCACAGCTGAGAAGGACATCGCATTCCGCATGTGTCAGCTTCCGGAACCAACATTCAAAAACGTTCCAACTGTAGACGGGACAAAGAATCAGCTACAGAATTATCAATTCCGGGAACATATTTAGCTTTCAACCAAATGTTTAATTCTAAGCATTTTAAAACTAATTGACGAAGAACAGCTAACACTGGTAAAGATTTGGACGTTAGACAATTAATAGCATATACAACAGCCTTATTATCAGAATGCAAAAAAAATCAGCGATTTGAGAAACAGGAACCCCAAAGTTCAAGAGAAATCAATACTGGAAATATTTCCAAAAGCGTAATGTTAACCGTTAAACCATTGTCAATCCAAGAACTGGACCATTTACCCGCTGACCAATGACCCTGCCAATAAACGCCATAACCGACGGAGCCAGCCGCATCTGTAAATAGATGACGGGCCTCTGAAGTACAAAAAGGTTCTTGCCAAAAAGAACAACCATTAAAGGAACACAAAAATTGTTTCCAAACCATCAAATCTGCACGCAAAGAAGCCGTAATCCTAACAAAATGATAAGGAGACTTAATGCCAGAAATGGACCGATATAATCGCTTAGAAAACACCCTACCCATAGGAATGACTCTCGAATTGACGGGCAACAAACCTAAAAGGACTGTAACATTCACAAAACCACTTTCTTTTTAGAGTTGACAAAATCCACCAGAAAAAGAAGTTTAGCAATCTTCTGTGGAGGTAAGCGAAATTGCATCAAGTCCTTATCGATAGTTACTCCCAAAAATTCTCAGTGGAATACTATACAAAATATTCCTTAACATTACTTGCCCAACTCCTGCACTCTATGTGAATTGGGTGCCACCCCCCATCTATGTGATAAGCTATTCTCATTCCACAACCTGATAAAAATCCATCTGGATACTGGCCCATCTTGCTGCTTACCATGGTTAGCAAAATACTTGCAAAATCTCTAGATCTTCATTTAGTTAAAGTCATATCTAAATTGGTATCTTGTTACGAATCTGGGTTTATCCTTCATAGGTCTTCAAAAAATGGGGTTGGGGCAGAAAATCATTAAATGGGTACAGCTCACATATTCTTCTTCTAAGGTCAGTATACACACATCTCTTTTCAGTCTGCTCTCATTTGGGACAGATGCCAGGCAGGGCTTCATTGACTCATTCTTACTTTTTGCACTGGCAATTAAGCCTATTGCAGCAGCAATGAGGCAGCATCTAAATATTACCATATTAACCAGACATGATGGGAGGATAAAACTATATTTCTTGCAGATGATGGCCTTTTACTTCTAGGAGACACTACAAACTATTTTATTGACCACAGGCAGATTATCAAGCCTGACAACGAAACTGGGATAAGTCAGCTTGATTACCACAAGATTCACTCCAACACCCATATCCCAGTTGTGCACAGCAAATTATGATCAACAACCCTTTTTTATATTTAACTTAATCTATTTCCCTTGCTTTCTATGTTTAAAGTGGAAGCTTAAAAGCTGGACTCTACTGCCTCTGACTATTGTCAGAAAGGCTCCATTATATTAACTATAATGCATCCACTTGTATCCCCAAAAAATGGCTCCACAAGAAAGATATTATGTGTGAAATTATCTGGAATGCCAGACCCCCCTGAATTAAACTTAAAACATTATATCTTTCCTGGGAGGAAGGTAAATTCCACATTTAGAAAGTTCAACTTAAACACATAGAATTAGCCCTCAAAAATTTGATAATATATGATGCGGTTGGCTTAACGACCCTACCCTTGCACCTCCTGCCTTAGTCATTTTGGCTCACAAGGTAGCTAATGGATTTATACTGTACCTCTTAATACACTTTTTCTTTTATTGTCACCCTGTATGATTGATAACAAAATGACAACTCAAGTTAATTTTGGCATAATAAGTGCACATCTTTATTGAATTAATTTTACATCTATATCTCTGCTGATCATCTTATGGATTTTTACTGCATATTGAATTGCTGTGTACTAGTACTTGTTCGATTGGTTTATTATGATATATCTATAACAAATAGATCATAGACCAAATCTCATCTTAGTCGAACCTTGTAAATCTCCTGCTCTGTTTTGTTCTGTGTTGTTTTAATTTGTATACATTGTTACTAAATTATTCTGTAGAACAAATCATGAAAAAAAGTATAAGGACTTTTTTCTCCTTAAATAATAATTTCCTTAAAGAAAGAACAAAAAACTGTGAACCAATCATGTGAGCAAGAAAATACACTTCTGGAAGAAATATGTACAAATACAGGACACAGAAATTTCTCAGTTAAAAGAGCTAAAGGGAAGCAATGTCTTAATAATTTAAAAATAATGATAGCTACATATTGAGATGCAAAGTAGAAATGATATATATATATTGTGAGGGGGTTAACTCGGTAGCGGGTGTGTGTGACCCCCTGGTTGGGCTCCCCACACAAAAACAGGGCCAGCAGACGGAGGTTGTGGTTTTCAAAATCAAAAGGTGCGGTTTATTTCTCTATGTACAGTGACAAAAACACAGCAAAGCCAAAAAGAAACAAACAAAATAAATCCTGGTCAGTTTGACCTCTGACTAAACATGCAGGTTTCCTAAACTAACAACTGGGATCAGCCTGGTGCTGTCCTAGTCCCTAAGTCCCTGGTTTAGTAAAAGTCCAAACAAATAGCCACACAGGCTTTGCCTCACCGCACAGGGGTTCACTCTCCCTAGACAGTCCACACAGGTCTGGTTCCAGGCATGAGCTAACATCTAATGAATCTGGGAGTTTCTTATAGAGGCCTAAATGAGCTGACAAGGTTCAGCTGGTCTCATCAACTCCCTGTCTGCACGACGCCCAGCCCTCTCCCTAGAGGTAAGAGTCATCCATGAGCCTACTAGCCTCAGCTGGGCTTATACAACTCTCCACCCTAGTTGTATAAGTCAGCATAAAGCCTGAATCTGGGAGAAATATATCTACCCCCCTGGATGCAACCAGGTGACTTTACCTTCCTGCTGTCACAATATATATATATATATATATATATTTATATTTTTCAAGAAAAGCTACCCTTTCCTTTAAATGTATATACAGTATTTCACAAAAGTGAGTACACCCCTGACATTTTTGTAAATATTTTATTATACCTTTTCATGTGACAACACTGAAGAAATGACACTTTGCTACAATGTAAAGTAGTGAGTGTACAGCTTGTATAACAGTGTAAATTTGCTGTCTCCTCAAAATAACTCAACACACAGCCATTAATGTCCAAACCGCTCGCAACAAAAGTGAGTACACCTCTAAGTGAAAATGCCCAAATTGGGCCCAATTAGCCAACCCCAGTGTCATGTGACTCATTAGTGTTACAAGGTCTCAGCTGTGAATGGGGAGCAGGTGTGTTAAATTTGGTGTTATCTCTCTCACTCTCTCTCATACTGGTAACTGGAAGTTCAACATGGTACCTCATGGCAAAGAACTCTCTGAGGATCTGAAAAAGTAATTGCTGCTCTATATAAAGATGGCCTAGGAGAAGATTTCCAAGACCCTGAAACTGAGCTGCAGCACGGTGGCCAAGACCATACAGTGGTTTAACCGGACAGGTTCCACTCAGAACAGGCCTCGCCATGGTGGACCAAATAAGTTTAGTGCACGTGTTCAGCATCATATCCAGAGGTTGTCCTTGGGAAATGGACGTATGAGTGCTGCCAGAATTGCTGCAGAGGTTGAAGAGGTGTGGGGTCAGCCTGTCAGCGCTCAGACCATACGCCGCACACTGTATCAAATTGGTCTCCATGGCTATCGTCCAAGAAGGAAGCCTCTTCTAAAGATGATGCACAAGAAAGCCCACAAGCAGTTTACTGAAGACAAGCAGACTAAGGACATGGATTACTGGAATCATGTCCTGTGGTCTGATGAGACAAGGATAAACTTACTTGGTTCAGATGGTGGGGGAGTACAAAGACAAGTGTGTCTTGCCTACAGTCAACCATGGTGGTGGGAGTGTCATGGTCTGGGGCTGCATGAGTGCTGCCAGCAATCGGGAGCTACAGTTGATTGAGGGAACCATAAATGCCAACTTGTACTGTGACATACTGAAGCAGAGCATGATCCCCTTCCTTTGGAGACTGGGCCACAGGGTAGTATTCCAACATGATAACGACCCCAAACACATCTCCAAGACGACCACTGCCTTGCTAAAGAAGCTGAGGGTAAAGGTGATGGACTGGCCAAGCATGTCTCCAGAACTAAACTCTATTGAGCATCTGTGGGGTATCCTCAAACAGAAGGTGGAGGAGCGCAAGGCTCAGTTATGTCGTCATGGAGGAGTGGAAGAGGTTTCTAGTGGCAACCTGTAAAGCTCTGGTGAACTCCATGCCCAAGAGGGTTAAGTCAGTGCTGGAAAATAATGGTGGCCACACAAAATATTGACACTTTGTACCCAATTTGGACATTTTCACTTAGGGGTGTACTCACTTTTGTTACCAGCGATTTAGACATTAATGGCTGTGTGTTGAGTTATTTTGAGGGGACAGAAAATTTATACTGTTATACAAGCTTTACAATCACTACTTTACATTGCAGCAAAGTGTCATTTCTTCAGTGTTGTCACATGAACAGATATAAAATATTTACAAAAATGTAAAGGGTTTACTCACTTTTGTGAGATACTGTATAATTGTCAAGAAAAAATGTTATGCCTTTGTGAAAGTACTAAAAATTGCTATATGCATACTATAAAAAGCACAATTGCATATGAAATCTGCTGCATTAGATGCTTACTGCTTATAATCCCCTGAAGTAGCTAAGATGTTAGAAGGGAAAATCAAAGTAAAAAACAAAGATTAATTGGGCTGTTAAGATGACAAAAAAATAAGTCCTATCTCTACCCAAAATAACTATAATTTTATCTTCAATATCTGCATGTGAAAAATGAAATTCATGTGTGGAATAATCATTCTAGAGAATAGATCTATTTTTCCCTGTCACTGCTTTCTATCAGCTTTACTTCTTGTCACAGCATAACAGACTGGGAATACCTTAGCCTGCAGTTTTCCCTGAGTCTTGAACCAATAAAGGTCAAAATCCCAGCATGAAGTTATAAGAATACAAGAGACAATCTCACTTATTTTGCTTTTAAATCTATTAGTGCCACTTGCTGTTTTTGTTGTCACATGCTTGAGTCAGCAAAGCAGATTTCTTTTACTGAATGACTGCAACATATTACTGAAAAACAAAATGAAAGCAGTATATTCTAGAAAGTGTATTTAATAATTAAAAAGTCGTTTTTAAACCCATCCCCAGTACTTTGGGATAGAGTGGGCAAGGGATATAATGCTTGTGAGTTGTAAGTGCTGTATTCTTTTTAAGAAAAGTTCCTTTTACTCCCTGATCTGCCTGATACCCATCATCTGCAGAAGAAATTAGGGAGCAGTTCCTAAATGAAGACACAGAGAGAAATACAAATCTGAAAGCTATTCTCTTTTAGAAAAACGTGTTTTGATTGTCTGCTGTTATCCTTTTGGGGTGATGACCCTCACTCCATATACTGCAAGGCATCCAACAGGCATTCTAACAGAAAATAGAAGTAAGTGGAAAGGGCAAAAGATTTTTTCCTCATTTCCATTCTGACACCCAACCCCTTCCATTTTGTCAACAAAATATTAGGTTAACAGTCTGCCTGATTGACACCAGGAAAACTATAGTTGTGGCCTACAAACAAAAAGATCAACCAGAAAAAGAAGTGTTGCTAAAACACACAAATGCAATTTAAACTTATGTTCACCATTAAAAATGGTGAATGGATTTTTTTTTAAAACAATAGAGAGACTGGCTTTTACTATTTACATTTTACACAGTTGAGCGTATATGACTCCTTCTAAAAAGTAAAGGCTATTAATATACCTGTTAGAACACCCATTCATCTCGAAATTTAAAGTATGTCTATTATCTTGTACTTGTTAAATTTGGGCACAATAATTTACTAGGTGTCAGAACTGGAGGCATTATATAACTTCAATATAAAGATGTGGGCATGCTATTTTTATTGTGTATCCTTTAGCCTTGTACATATGGGCCAAATGTCGGCCGGCAGAGACCAGTTCAATAGAAACCAGCCAACATTCAGCTTTGTGTGTATGGCAGCCGGTCCGACAGAAGCTGACCGTTCGGCCAGCTGCTTGAAGGCTCATGACCAAAAAAGGTCTGCCGACGGACTCCCATCCGCGCTTTCCGCCAACAATGGCGGAGAGCGCTGACTGGAGTGTTTTGGTGGGGGGGGGGGCTGTCCCCCTGTCAGAACACAATAACACACCAGAGGAGATCATTGTACTAAGTTCATTGTACTTAGTTCAGTGGCTCTGATCTGAATTGTCAGTTTTTTTGTGTCCCCCCCCCGGAATGAAAAAAAAAAATAGTGGTGTGTATGAGGCTTTATTCTTTCAACGTTTTGTGTTTCCTGACTTACCCCCCTTCCCTTCCCTCCCTCCCTTATAATGTTGATCTTTTCACCCTCTATTGTTTTCCTCAGATACACCTGCATTTGTTATGTTTAACCGCTACTATACATTTTTATATTGCATCTCAAAAAGTTTTTTTCCTTTTGCTGTAATTTCTCTTAAAACCTCTTCTGAAAAAGTGAATAAAAAGTAAAAAAAATAAGCTTTGATCGCAAATGCTCCCATGTATGCATTTTTTTTTTCATGGTGTATATCTATTAGTTGAATATTAAAATTTCCCTACACTCCCTACTTATTAGGAAGATTATGTAATTTTAGTTCTAATATGATGACGCTGATAATTAAACTGATGTGGAATGCAGAGAACTCTCCAAGCCCAACAAGATTTGCTATAAATAGTCTAAGTCATATGAAAGCCATTTATTGCATGCTTGTATTTGCTTATTGCATGTTTATTCTATTTCCTCAGAATTATGGACTTGCAAGGCTTACATCTTCATATTGTAGGAGACCTTTTACCCACCAATTTGTTACAAAGACATTCAAAGAACCATTTTACCTTTAACATAAATTTGCTTCAAAGAACACATACTCAGCTTGCTTACAAAACAGTTCCACTTCCCCACCTTTTAAACATTTGACCGCTATTATGTTTTAAAAGTCACTTGTGATATGATAAACATACCTGTAAGACCCGGTTCACACAGGGGCGACTCGTCAGGCGACTCAGTCGCCTGACGAGTCGCGTCCCGCTCTGTTCAATGGAACCGTTCTAATAGGAGCGACTCAGGTCGCTCCGACTTAGAAAAAGGTTCCTGTACTACTTTGGGGGCGACACGGGATGACTTGCATTGACTTCTATACAGAAGTCATTTTGCAAATCACCTCTCAAGTCGTCTTGAGATCGCGTCGCCGAGTCGCCCCCAAAGTCGTGCCGCCCCAGTGTGAACCTGCTCTAACTTCTTTATATTTTCAAACTAAAACCCAATTTTTTACATAAACAAACAAAAATGCAAGATAGATATCAACCTACGCTTAATTTAATAATAGAGAGTCTGAAATTGTTTTGTGATCCCTATTGGTCATTTTTTTTATGATGTCTTATACCTGCCCACTTTTGTGATGTAAATATGCTTTCTGTCTTGTTTTAAAACACATTGGGGTGGATTTACTAAAGGCAAATAGACTGCACACTTTGGAAGTGCAGTTGCACTCATGTTCCACAGAGCTTAGTGAATGTGGTGGAGCTCTGTTGATTTATCATCCAATCATATGCAAGTAAAAATGATGTTTTTATTTTCCTTGCACCTGATTGACTATTCTTTACAAAGTGAAGCTTCATCACATTCACTAAGCTCTGGGGAAAATGAGTGGAACTGCATTTGCAGAGTGCAACTGCCTTTAGTAAATCAACGACCTAGTGCATTACCAGTGGCTAGGTTTTATTTAAAAAGTTTGAAGGATTAAAAATACTCACAAAGCAAGTATAGTATTGAACACATAATCTTTCCATCAAAAGGAGATAGCCTCCTACTGGAACCATCACTTTTTGGCTCTGAGGAAGAGGGTGCGCCCTCGCAACGCGTCAGCCGTGGCTGTGAATTTTGTTGTCTGGACTCTCTGGTCGTTCGGTTCCAGTAGGAGGCTATCTCCTTTTGATGGAAAGATCATGTGTTCAATACTATACTTGCTTTGTGAGTATTTTTAATCCTTCAAACTTTTTAAATAAAACCTAGCCACTGGTAATGCACTAGGTCGGTGCGCCTTCTGTTTTCCTTTACTTTTCAGTCTTAAAGAATACCAATTGTTCTGAGGAGGGCAGCAAGATTCTTGGTCATTTTCCTATGGAAGAGACTGTACTTCCGAGCGCAGGAGACTGTTTTTGTGTTTAGTAAATCAACCCCATTGCATCTGCCACAAAGGAGCATAACAATGTCCTCTTTGTAATTGCACATGTAAAAGCATTCACACTAAAAAACAAGAAGTCTGTGTTTCTGAGAAGGGTGTGGTCAAAAGAGTGAACAAATGTCAGCAGCACACCAAGGATTCTTGACAAAGGGCCCTGCATGGCTCTGAAACATTGCTGTAAGTTTACTATGTGACATGAAAATAAAGCTTTGTACCCTTTTGAGGAATCCTTGGTTTGCTTATGACATTTCTTTACTCTGAATGTCTATGGTTTCCAACCTGTGATCATTACAGCACCAAGCATTACTGAACAGCCATTTTCAAGAATGTGTGCATGGGGCATATTGTGTTTGGGTGTGGTCAAAAGTCACCATAAAACCCTTTATCTGGAAGTTTGGTTCAGATACAGAGCTCCGTGACAGTATCATTTTTGAAAAAGGTTTTATTATTTTCAGGCGTATTTTATAAGAATGTAATTTTTTTCAAGAAAATCCACTAATTTATCATCACTGGCCCTGTAATATCTGGTCTCACCCTAGAACTAACCACTATTGGACAGTTTGATTCAGATGCAGAACTCTATGAAAGTTTAGTTTTTGTCATTTTAAAAGGTCTTACAATAGGTTTTGTTCCTTCCTGGCATGTTTTACACACGGTGGAAAATTCCGACAAGAAAAGTCCGATGTGAGCTTTTGGTCGGAAATTCTGAACGTGTGTATGCTCCATCGGACTTTTGATGTCGGAATTTCCGCCAACAAAAGATTGAGAGCTGGTTCTCAAATTTTCAGATGGAAAATTCCGATTGTCTGTAGCAATTCCAACGCGCAAAATTCCAATGCATGCTTGGAAACAATTTGACGCATGCCCGGAAGCATTGAAAATAATTTTATCAGCCCGTCGTAGTGTTGTACATCACCGCGTTCTTGACGGTCAGAAGTTCAGAGAACTTTTGTGTGACCGTGTGTATGCAAGCCAAGCTTGAGCAGAATTCCTTCGGAAAAAACATCCAAGGTTTTTCCGACGGAAAATCCAATCGTGTGTACGCGGCATAAGAATGCTTTTTTTCTTTTCTTTTTTTTTTTTAAATGTTTTATTTGTTACTGCCCTCTATGAATTAATAGAGATATCCAACCTGGAAAAATGTATCAATCAACACTTATATACAAAAATATCTAAAACAATTTTATTATTATTATGCAAACATTAGACCAATTCAAATATGTAAAATAAAATCACATACCAATATATTCTGCACAGACGATATTTCAGTAATTTATAGTGGACTAGGCCTTTATACATTGTCCACCAGAAATGTCTCAGTTTCATAAGATGCATTCTGTATACGTTCACTTGAATACACATTTATCTTTTTAAAGAGGAATAAAAAGATGAATATTCTGATGCTCAAAGGCCATTGATAGTATCACCTCCTTTGTGACTTTTTTTTCCCTAAAAATGTGCTCTTCAGAATTACTTTTTGTAATTTTCTCATCATCTTTTTCAAAGAGTACTACCCAATCCCCAGGTGGCTCACTGTCCCCAATGAGTTGATAACATATTTCTAACAAATAAAATATCCATAATATCCAGAGCCTTCTTTTTATGAATCAGGTATGTCACTTGTGTATTCAAATAAAAAACAAATATGGCCGTTCATTAGTTGAATCTTACATGAATCTAAATTTATTGCAATTTAATTTTCTTACCATTCAAAATTGTGTTACAAAAATGATATACACATACCTGAAGGGAAAAAAGGAAAATGAGAAAGAGAAGAAAACAAAACAAAAACAAAAAAATAGGAGTATTCACAAGACAATAAAAAATACTGCATTTTAAGAGTGTACATAATATATGACATATGAACATCCCCCAGGAACCATTACCCATGCATAATAGTAACTGGTAATAATGGTAAAGAGGACAGGCCAATGCAGATACATATCTATAACTAAAAATAGTGTACCAAACAATACTATTCGTTGAGCTTGAAAAAAAGATAAACACATCACTGCCTCATATTAACAGAAAAAGTTATGGTCCGAGACATATTAGTGTTTAGCATTACTCATCAACTCCAAAGAGGGTGTAAATTACAAAACACAAAAAAAGAAAACAAAAAGAGGGGAAAAAGGATAAATGACTCTAAGGCAGCCAAGGGATGATAACCAGTTGACACCTCATGCAACACAACCTTGGGCCATATTTTGGTCCTACAATTGTCCCATAAAGATATTTCACATTTCAGATGACTCCCTAAACAACTTCCAAGAGAGCCATGTTTGATAACATTGTTCATATGTATCCAGTTTGCATGCCAGAAGGGACTCCATCCTCTCAATATATTCCATCTCTGCAACCCACTCAACCAGAGGGGGAGCTTGTGCCGTTCACCAGTGGTATGGTATAACTGATCTCGCTGCTGTCAACCAATGCCTAAGAAGGCCTTTTTTAATGCATTTAAAAGAACTAGGTAAAATAGAAAGCAAAGTGATTTTTAGGTGTATTGGGGACAATTGCCCCGGTAACAACAGTATAAAGCCAAAAAATCAAATCCCAGAAGTCATGAATAGGTGTGCATTCCCACCAAATATGTGAAATTGAACCTTTAGCAGAATGGCAGCGCCAACATATATCCGAAGCATCCAAGTATATCCCATGAAGCAGCGTTGGGCACTGATACAAACGAGAGAGAAGTTTAAAGTTTGTCTCATGAGCCTTAGTTGCCAATGACAAGCAGTGGCTAAGAGTGAACGATTTCACCCACTCCTCTGTTGTAATTTGAATGTTCAATTTTAATGCCCATTTGGTAGTATATTCTGGAAAATCTGGATAAAGTTTGATGAGAAGAGCATTATAAACCATTGAAAGCAAATGGTCAGGTGTAAAATATTGCAGGAGAAGAGATTCAAAGGTATCTGGTTCCATAGTAAATAAATCTGTTGAAGGAAACTGTCAAGTGTGTACTTACCAAGGCCAAGATGCCGAGAGCGGTTCAACCTTGCGACTTGACGCACTCCGCCCCCTGGAGGTGAGACAGGGAGAGGATGGCGCAAAGAGGCACTGGCTACCAGCAGTTGGGGTAGTCTTGCTAGACGATCTGGTAGAGCTGGGTTGACCGAGAACAGGCTGAGGGTCAAACACCAGGTGGGTGCGGCCTCTTTGCAGGATCTAGCTGAAGACACAAGTCCAGAGCAAAACAGGGGTCAGAGCAAGTAGACAGGAGACTGAGTCCAGGTGCGGTCTGCTGGTGCTGGAAGTGCAGGCCGAGGCTCTAACACAGTAGACAAGCAACAAGTCCAGAGAGGTACAAGCAGCAGGTCAGGGCTGAAGGTACGTAGCAAGTCCGGGATGCAGGCAGAAGGTCAGGAGATGGAGACAAGTAGCAGGTCCGAGTCACAGGCCGGGGGTCAAACACATGCAGGTCCAGGAGAGAGGAGCAGAGTAATCAAGCCGATTCGGGTCACAACAGGAGTTCAAATGCAGGTACAGGAAACCAGGTACAACAGGAAGCTGACAACAAACCAGCAACCTGTCAGAGCAGCTAGGCCTCTTTATATAAGCCCGCCAGAGTTCCGATTGGTGCACGAACGCGAATGCGTGCAGGCCGTTCCATCGGCCCGCGC
Organism: Rana muscosa; assembly: GCA_029206835.1. Taxonomy (NCBI): domain Eukaryota; kingdom Metazoa; phylum Chordata; class Amphibia; order Anura; family Ranidae; genus Rana; species Rana muscosa. The sequence continues at coordinate 705,757,829 of CM055118.1, forward strand.
ACGTGCCGAAGCACCGTTCCGCCACGCATGCGCGCAGGGCGCCGGCTGGCGCGGCTGAATTGAAGATTCCTCTGACAGTGCCCCCCCCCTGAACGGCAGACTCTGGACGCCCAAGCTGGATATCAACTCCCAATGTTCCTGGTGAAAAGCTCTAATTAACAATGGAGCATGCAGGTTTCTAGAGGGTTCCGAATAATTATCCTCAGGGGGATACCCCTTCCATTTAATCAAATACTGCAGTTGCCTGCCTCTTTTCCTGCACCCCAGAATAGATTCCACTTCGAATTCATTCTCACCATCTATCTCCACTGGTGGAGGAGGTGGCTCTTCTCTCCCAGGGAAGGAGTTGGGGACAACAGGCTTCAGCAGGGATGCATGGAAAGCTGGGCGTATCTTATAGGAGTCGGGCAACGCCAAAGCCACAGGGCTGATTGCCCGTTTGATTTTAAAAGGTTCAATGAACCTTGGCCCCAACTTCCATGAGGGGATTGGTAATTTGAGATTGGTAGCAGAAAGCCACACTTCCTCCCCAACTTTGAAGGCTGTATTTTCCTTTCTTCCTTTATCGTAGTATTTCTTGTAAACGTCCTTGGCGTTCTGCATCATTTCCTGAAGTTTCTGGAAGTTCGACTGGACAGAGGCTATCCGATCCTGTACAGCAGGGACGGGACTCTCAGGGATAGCGTCGGGGAGGAAAGAAGGGTGGAAGCCAAAGTTGGCCCAAAAGGGGGTTTGACTGGTGGCAGAATGAATAGAGTTATTGTATGAAAATTCAGCATAAGATAGTAGGGAGGACCAGTCGTCCTGGGAGGCAGAGCAGAAGCAACGGAGATATTGTTCCAGGGTCTGGTTCGTCCTCTCGGTCTGGCCGTTTCTCTGAGGGTGGTAAGCAGATGAGAGACAGATTTTGATCTCCATGGACTTGCAAAGTTCTTTCCAGAATTTGGACGTAAATTGGACGCCTCTGTCGGAGACGATGCTCTTAGGTACCCCATGGAGCCATGTTATTTCCTTAAAGAAGATTTTGGCTGTATCCGCGGCAGAGGGAGTACCCACCATGGGCAAGAAGTGTGCCATCTTAGAAAGATGGTTGATCACCACCAGGATCATGGTAAATCCTCCAGAGGGAGGTAGATCGACAATAAAATCCATGGAGACGTCTGCCCATGGACGTTCAGGGATGGGTAAGGGTTTGAGCAGGCCCCAACTTTTGATGTTTGATCCCTTATTGCGTTGGCAACGGGTGCAGGAGGCGACATAAGTTTTACAGTCCTGTCTCCAGCCCGGCCACCAGAAAGAGCGGGAGACTAGTTCTGTGGTTTTCCAAGTTCCAAAATGGCCCGCTAACTTGTGGTTGTGAAAGGTTCCTAAGACTAGTTGTCTTGTTTCCAGTGGAACGAAGATTTTACCCCGGTACCAGAGCAGGTCATTATGTTTCTCTAGAGAAGAGATTTCCTGGTCAGAGCAGTGCCTGGATGCTGTCTTAATGGAGGTAAACAGATCGGCCTGGGAGATCAGAAGAAAATTCTGTGAAGACAAGATGGTGCTTGGTTCCACTGCCTGAGAAGTTTCGGGGAACATCCTGGAGAGCGCATCTGTCTTCCCATTTTTGGAGCCGGGCCTATAGGAGATGTGAAAATTAAATCTGGTGAAGAAGAGAGCCCAACGGGCTTGCCTGGGTCTTAAACGTTTAGCTGTCCTTAAGTATTCCAAGTTTTTGTGGTCGGTGAAAATCATGACAGGGTGAGATGCACCCTCCAGCAGGTGCCTCTATTCTTCCAGGGCAAATTTAATAGCCAATAACTCTCTGTCTCCAACATCGTAATTTCTTTCCGGTGGGTTTAATTTCCGAGAAGCGAAAGCTACCGGTGTAGAAGGGATTTGGGACCCTGCCTTTGGGAGAGGATGGCCTCTAGTGATGAGCCGAACACCCCCGGGTTCGGTTCGCACCAGAACCCGCGAACGGACCGAAAGTTCGTACGAACATTAGAACCCTATTAAATACAATGGATGCGAACGTTCGAATTCTAAAGTGCTAATTATAACGACTATTATGCATGTTATTGTCCTAAAAAGGGTTTGGGAACCCGGGTTCTGCACCAGGGGACATGTATCAATGCAAAAATAAGTTTTAAAAACGGTCGTTTTTCGGGAGCAGTCATTTTAATGATGCATAAAGTGAAAAAAAAAAGTCAAATATTCCTTTAAATATCGTACCTGGGGGGTGTCTAAAGTATGCCTGTGAAGTGCCACGTGTTTCCCGTGTTTAGAACTGTCCCTGCACAAAATGACACTTCTAAAGGAAAAAAAAGCCATTTAAAACTGCTTGCGGCTTTAATGTAATGTCTGGTCCCGGTAATATGGATGAAAATCTTTAAGAAAAAAGGGCATAGATACCCCATGACCCCCCCCCCCTACCCCAGCCCATTACCAGCCCCTTTGGGTCTTGTATGGATATTAAGGGGAACCCCGCACATAAAATAAAAAAGGCCCTATATACTCTGAACAGCCGTATACAGGCGGTGCATACAAGACAGGGACTGTAGGTTTGTTCTTATGTAGAATCTGTTTGTAATTTTGAACAGGTACATTGTTTAAGTGTAGCTCCAGCCCAAAAAACTATTTTTAAACTTTTTGGAAAACATAGGTAAGGGTTATCACCCCTGTAACATTTGTTTTGCTGTCTGTGCCCCTGTTCAGAACATTTCACCTCACTTTCCGTCCCAATGACAACTGTTTTTGAAATGTGGTGTTTTTCTTGAAACAAGGATTGCTGATAAAGCATCAGTACAGAGGAGACACCTTTCTCCCATATTAATTCTTACAGGAGAGAATTTTCCTTCCAAGGGGTAGATTTCCTCTCACTTCCTGTTGTCTTCTTGCGTTTGCAAGTAGGAGTCGTTTGTAAGTTGGATGTTTGAAAGTAGGGACCTGCCGTATATACTCTGCAGAAATAAGCCCCTTAGTTGTTGGTGTTGGCACAACACTGTAAGCACTCACAGTTACTCTTGGTTGGTGCTGGAACGCCCTGCTGTCAACTATTATATCAGGAATTTTAATTACATATAATTGTTGAACAGTGGTAGTAAAAATTGGGCCTTTGATGGTGGTGCTGGTGCCACAACACTGTAAGCCCTGACAGTTACTCTTGGTGGGTGCAGCAATGGGCCCTGCTGTGAATTATTAGATCAAGAATTGTAATTGCATGCCCCTGTTGAACAGGGGCTGAAAAATTGGGCCTTTCGTGGTGGTGGTGGTGGTGGTGGTGGTGTTGCCACAACACTGTAAGCCCTCAGAGTTACTCTTGGTGGGTGCAGGAATGGGCCCTGCTGTGAATTATTAGATCAAGAATTGTAATTACATGCCCCTTTTGAACAGGGGCTGAAAAATTGGGCCTTTCGTGGTGGTGGTGGTGGTGGCGTTGCCACAACACTGTAAGCCCTCAGAGTTACTCTTGGTGGGTGCAGCAATGGGCCCTGCTGTGAATTATTAGATCAAGAATTGTAATTACATGCCCCTGTTGAACAGGGGCTGAAAAATTGGGCCTTAGGCACTGGTGGCACAACACTACAACTCCTCACAGATACTGTACTTGGAGCACACCAATGAGCCCTGTTGCAAAGTATTGCTTCAAAAATTGTAATGACACGCCCCTGTTAAACAGGGGCTGAAAAATTGGGCCTTAGGCACTGGTGGCACAACACTCCAACCCCTCACAGATACTGTACTTGGAGCACAGCAATGAGCCCTATGGCAAATTATTGCTAAAAAAATTGTAATTACACGCCCCTGTAAAACAGGGGCTGAAAAATTGGGCCTTAGCCACTGGTGGCGGCACCCATAAACAAAAATGATCTTCCAAGCTATCATCATCAATCGTATCATTGAGGACTCGGAGGAGGAGGATAGCCAGTCAACATAACAGCACAGGCACTCAGCATCAGCATCAGTCTTGAAGGGATGTGACATGTTAAAATCAATTAGTCTGTTATATCAGCATCAGGTGTGTGGTAGCTGGTGGTGATCCAAGACTGGTTCATCTTGATGAAAGTCAGTCGATCAACCGAGTCGGTGGACAGGCACACCCTGTGATCCGTGACAAATCCTCCAGCAGCACTGAATGTGCGTTCCGAAAGAACGCTGGATGCAGGACAGGCCAGTAGCTCAATTGCATACTGTGCAAGCTCTGGCCAGTGATCCATCCTCAAGACCCAGTAAGCCAGAGGATTTTCGGTGGGGAAGGTGTCCAAGTCTGACCTTGCCCCTAGATATTCCTGCACCATGTTTATCAGACGCTGGCGATGGTTGCTGGAACCGATCATACTTTGGGGCTGCGGACTAAAGAATTGTCTGAACGCATCGGTCAGACGGCCACCTTCCCCACCGCTCCTTCTTTGACTGGCCGAAGCCTCAGCAACTCGTTGTCCAGGACCAGGAGTTTGTAACCTCCCAGTCTCTGGGAACGCGTTGCACAGACCTTTCTGCAAGGCCTCCCGGAGTTGTCTCATCCTCTGCTCCCTCTGCGACGGTAACATAAGGTCCGCAACCTTACCCTTGTACCGTGGATCAAGGAGAGTGGCCAGCCAGTAATGGTCCCTCTCCTTGATCCGAAGAATACGAGGATCCTTCCGCAGACTTTGCAGGATCAGGGAGGCCATGCAGCGTAGGTTTGCTGAGGCATTCGGTCCGGAGTCCTCTGGGTCACTAAGGACGACATGATCCGCAGCCACCTCCTCCCAGCCACGTACAAGTCCACTGGTTTCTTGGGACTGTAAATCATCCCTAAAAGACTGCTGCTGATGATGCTGAGTGCCAGCCTCCACCTCCATGCTGACACAATCCTCCTCCTCCTCCTCCTCCTCCTCCTCTTCCTGTGCGATGGGTGTGACAGAAGGAACACTGTCTGGGTAAAGGGGGCCTTGAGAGGCAAGGAAGTCCTCCTCTTCCTGCCTCTGTTCTGCCTCAAGTGCCCTGTCCATTATTCCACGCAGCGTGTGCTCCAACAGGTGGACAAGAGGTACAGTGTCACTGATGCATGCACTGTCACTGCTCACCATCCTCGTGGCCTCCTCAAATGGTGCCAGGACAGTGCATGCATCCCTGATCATGCCCCACTGGCGTGGAGAAAAAAAACCAAGCTCCCCTGACCCTGTCCTGGTGCCGTAGTCGCACAGGTACTCATTGATGGCCCTCTGCTGCGTGTGCAGCCGCTGCAGCATGGCCAACGTTGAGTTCCACCTGGTGGGCATGTCACATATAAGGCGGTTCTTGGGCAGGTTCAACTCCTTTTGCAGCTCAGCCAGGCGAGCACTGGCATTATAAGATCTGCGGAAATGCACACAGACTTTCCTGGCCTGCCTCAGGACATCCTGTAAGCCCGGGTACCTGCCCAAGAACCGCTGCACCACCAGGTTAAGGACGTGAGCCACACAGGGCACATGGGTCAGTTGTCCCTGTCGGAGGGCGGAGAGGAGGTTGGTGCCATTGTCGCAAACCACCATTCCTGGCTTAAGCTGGCGTGGCGTCAACCACCTCTCGGCCTGGCCCTGCAGAGCAGACAGGACCTCTGCCCCAGTGTGGCTTCTGTCCCCCAAACACACCAGCGCAAGCACGGCATGGCATCTTTTTGCCTGCGTACTTGCGTAGCCCCTTGAACGGCTACGGAGCACCGCTGGTTCAAAGGACAAACCACAGGAAGAGGCCATGGAGGAAGAAGAAGAGGAGGGGGTGGAGGAGAGAGGTGTGTCACAACCTGTAGTAGCATTTTGGAGGCGTGGCGGTGGAACAACCTCCAACACTACTGCACCTTGTCCTGCATCCTTCCCAGCTGCCAAAAGAGTGACCCAATGGGCCGTGAAAGAAAGGTAACGTCCCTGTCCATGCCTGCTGGACCATGAGTCAGCGGTAATATGCACCTTACCGCTGACCGCCCTTCCAGCGAGGCCAAGACATTGCCTTCCACATGCCGGTAGAGAGCCGGAATAGCCTTCCGTGAGAAAAAGTGGCGTTTGGGAACCTGCCACTGAGGAACCGCACATTGCACAAACTCACGGAATGGGGCCGAGTCTACCAACTGAAAAGGCAGCAGTTGAAGCGCTAGCAATTTAGCCAAGCTAGCATTCAACCTTTGGGCATGTGGATGGCTGGGAGTGAACTTCTTTCGACGGTCCAGCAGCTGGGGCAGGGAAATTTGCCTGCTAGAATCGGACGTCGGTGTACTGCTAGCAGAGTGGCCGCAACTACTTGGCTGTGACACACCTAATTCTACACCTTCATTCCTCTCAGTGCATGTTTCAGAGAGGACTGAAGTTATAGTGGGGTTGGAGATCCCAGCTGATGCGGTGCAAGGAGAGGTCCGCTTTGTTCTTTGGTATGGGTCTTTGAGGTAGGCTTGCCAACGAGCTGCATGGCAGGTCAACATATGTCTGGTCAGGCATGTGGTACCCAAGCGGCTGATGTTTTGGCCACGCGATATACGCTTGAGACATATGTTGCAAACAGCAGCTGTGTGATCTGATGCACTAACCTCAAAAAAGGCCCACACCAAAGAACTTTTTGAATGACGGGCAGAGGCAGCGCCCTGCACAGGCGGAGCTCTGCGGTGTGATTCCGTCGGTGTACTGCCCTTACGCTGGCCACCAAAGGGCATCCTGCCTCGTTGGAGATGTGCCTCCTCCTCATCCTCCTCCTCCTCCTCTCTCCTATTAGGCACCCACGTGGAGTCAGTGACCTCATCATCCCCTCCCTCCTCATCACTGGAGCCAATCTGGCAGTATGCTGCAGCTGCTGGAACATGACTGCCAGATTGGTGTCCTTCTTGAGCATTCCCTCTGTCTGCTCTCACGCTACTGCCTTCCTGTAGCTGGGTTTCATCATCAGACCCTTCGAAACGCTGGGCATCCTCCTGGAGCATGTACCCAACACTGTGCTCAAACAGTTCGGGGGACTCCTCAGGAGGAGGACATGGTGAGTCTAGGGAAGGAGTGACTGATGATGAGTCTGACATTGATACCAGGGAAGAGGACGCTTTGGCAGCTGCTTTGCCAGTACCCTGAGCCTGGGTGAGAGAGGATGAGGAGGAGGAGGAGGGCTTGGTCATCCACTCTACCAAGTCTTCGGCATGATGTGGCTCAACATGTCCAGCTGCCGAAAAGAAGGACAAGCGTGTCCCATGGCCATGTGCTGATGACAATGCACCGCGTCCACGACCAGCACTGTTGCCCCCAGACACAGAGCCTGCTTGCCCTCTTTTATTGCCTCCTGACTGTCTGCCTCTCCTTGTTTGCCTTCCAGACATTCTAATAGATGGCCTGCAGGGAGATGGGAAAAAAGCAATAAGGGCTACCTTCAGGTGTCCTTCTCTGTCCCTTTACTTAAGGATTTCTAAATATGGTTGAGGATGATTGCTTTCGCACAGAATAGCACAACGACAATTTCCCTGACTGTCCAAAAAACAAGGATTTCAAAGATGGTTGATGAGGAATGCTTTAGCACACTATAGCACAAGGAGAATTTCCCTCACTGTCCTTCCCTGTCCCTAGAAACAAGGATTGTCACAGTGAAAGAAACTGACACTCTTCCTACCTATAGTTTTCTGTCCCTAGAATAAATGTTTTTTTAAAGACGGTTGATGATCAATGCTTTAGCACACTATAGCACAAGGAGAATTTCCCTCACTGTCCTTCCCTGTCCCTAGAAACAAGGATTATCACAGTGAAAGAAACTGACACTCTTCCTACCTATAGTTTTCTGTCCCTAGAAAAAATGTTTTTTTAAAGACGGTTGATGATCAATGCTTTAGCACACTATAGCACAAGGAGAATTTCCCTCACTGTCCTTCCCTGTCCCTAGAAACAAGGATTATCACAGTGAAAGAAACTGACACTCTTCCTACCTATAGTTTTCTGTCCCTAGAAAAAATGTTTTTTTAAAGACGGTTGATGATCAATGCTTTAGCACACTATAGCACAAGGAGAATTTCCCTCACTGTCCTTCCCTGTCCCTAGAAACAAGGATTATCACAGTGAAAGAAACTGACACTCTTCCTACCTATAGTTTTCTGTCCCTAGAAAAAATGTTTTTTTAAAGACGGTTGATGATCAATGCTTTAGCACACTATAGCACAAGGAGAATTTCCCTCACTGTCCTTCCCTGTCCCTAGAAACAAGGATTATCACAGTGAAAGAAACTGACCCTCTTCCTACCTATAGTTTTCTGTCCCTAGAAAAAATGTTTTTTTAAAGACGGTTGATGATCAATGCTTTAGCACACTATAGCACAAGGAGAATTTCCCTCACTGTCCTTCCCTGTCCCTAGAAACAAGGATTATCACAGTGAAAGAAACTGACACTCTTCCTACCTATAGTTTTCTGTCCCTAGAAAAAATGTTTTTTTAAAGACGGTTGATGATCAATGCTTTAGCACACTATAGCACAAGGAGAATTTCCCTCACTGTCCTTCCCTGTCCCTAGAAACAAGGATTATCACAGTGAAAGAAACTGACACACTTCCTACCTATAGTTTTCTGTCCCTAGAAAAAATGTTTTTTTAAAGATGGTTGATGATCAATGCTTTAGCACACTATAGCACAAGGAGAATTTCCCTCACTGTCCTTCCCTGTCCCTAGAAACAAGGATTCGCACAGTAAAACACACTGATACTCTCCCTACCTATAGTTTTCTGTCCCTAGAAAAAATGATTTTTTAAAGACGGTTGATGATCAATGCTTTAGCACACTATAGCACAAGGAGAATTTCCCTCACTGTCCTTCCCTGTCCCTAGAAACAAGGATTATCACAGTAAAACACACTGACACTCTCCCTACCTATAGTTTTCTGTCCCTAGAAAAAATGTTTTTTTAAAGATGGTTGATGATCAATGCTTTAGCACACTATAGCACAAGGAGAATTTCCCTCACTGTCCTTCCCTGTCCCTAGAAACAAGGATTATCACAGTAAAACACACTGACACTCTCCCTACCTATAGTTTTCTGTCCCTAGAAAAAATGATTTTTTAAAGATGGTTGATGATCAATGCTTTAGCACACTATAGCACAAGGAGAATTTCCCTCACTGTCCTTCCCTGTCCCTAGAAACAAGGGTTCGCACAGTAAAACACACTGACACTCTCCTTACCTATCCTTCTCTTTCCCTAAACTAAAGGAATCCAGGTTAAGCAAGAAAAAAAAAATGTCACTGTCCCTGCCTATGCTTCTCTTTCCCTGCTCCGGAACACACTACACTAGGCCGCCGTGCTGGCGGCCTTTTATAGTGTGGGGCGTGTACTAAACACCCTCAGCAATAATTGGCCACAGGCATCCTGCCTGTGGCCAATCATTGCTCTCCTCGCTGCCGGCGCTGTGATTGGCCAAGCATGCGGGGTCACAGTGCATGCTTGGCCAATCACAGCGCCTGGATGACACTGCGATGGCGTAGTGCATTGTGGGCCGTTCGCGTCACTCGAATTAGGCGCGAACGGCCCAAATCGTTCGATCTTCGTCGAACGATCGAACAGCCGATGTTCGAGTCGAACGTATGTTCGACTCGAACACCGAGCTCATCCCTAATGGCCTCAGTGGCGGTCTCCAAAGCGTCTACTTCCAATGTGAACGGTAGTGTTGGGTCTGGGTGCTGCAACACAGGTGCTGAGGTAAACGCGGTTATTAACTTAATAAAAGCTTCCTGGGCTTCCTGCGACCAATGAAAGCGATTGCCCTGCCGTGTCAGTTGGGTGATAGGTGCCACAATAGAAGAGAACTCAACAATGAATCTCCTGTAAAAATTAGCAAAGCCAATGAACCGTTGTACCCCTTTTTTGTCTGTTGGAGCTGGCCATTCTTGGATTGCCTTGACCTTCTGCAGGTCCATTGCGACCCCGTTGGTGGAAATGATAAATCACAGAAATTGTACGGTAGTCTTTTCAAAGTCACACTTTTCAGCTTTGAGATAAAGTCTGTGTTCTCTAAGGATAGTAAGGACCTTTTTGACATGAACCCGGTGCAATTCAGTAGAGGCAGAGAAGATGAGGATATCGTCCAGATACACCACTAGGAAGTCATCGAGATGCTCTCGGAAGATGTAGTTTACTAAATGCTGAAAAGTGGCTGGGGCATTACAGAGCCCGAATGGCATGACTAGATATTCATAGTGACCGAATCTGGATCTAAAAGCGGTCTTCCACTCATCTCCAGCCCTGATCCGGATGAGGTTGTAGGCCCCTCGAAGGTCCAGCTTGGAGAAGATTTGAGCAGATCGGAACCGTTGGAACAATTCTGGGAAAAGAGGCAGCGGGTATCTGTTCTTAATAGTAATTTTATTTAGTTCCCTGTAGTCGATGCAGGGCCTCAGTGAACCATCTTTCTTTTCTACAAAAAAGATCCCTGCACCGGCTGGAGAAGAAGATGGACGGATGAATTTATTTTCCCAATTTTCGTCTATGTAGGCCATGAGGGCTTTTAACTCGGTCTCGGGTAACGGGAAAATACGGCCAAAAGGCACTTCTGAGCCGGGCAGGAGGTCGATGGGACAGTCGTACGGCCAGTGAGGTGGTAGACGGTCGGCCTGTTGTTTGTCATAGACGTCCCTAAACTCCAAGTATACAGGGGGAATATGTTGCAGGTTATCCGGTACGGTTGCTATGGTAGCGCAAGTGGTTGAGGCTGGGGTGAGGCAGTGCTGGGAACAGTACTGAGAAGTGAAATTGACCTCCTTCTTGGCCCAGTTTATGAGAGGCTCGTGTGCTTGTAGCCAGGGGAGGCCCAAAATGATGGGAAACATCCGAGAGGGAATGAGGTCAAATCGCAGAAACTCTTGGTGGCCAGAGTCAGTGGTGGCAAGGATGGGTTTAGTTTCCTGAGTGATCAGCCCAGAGAGGGGCAGGGAGCCATCCGCCAGGTGTAGCTGAAGGCAATGGTCCTTGGTTTGTAAGGGAAAAATTTGGAATTTCAGAAATTCGGATTTTCGAATTTTCGAATTTCCTAAATTCGGAACTTCCGAATTTCCTAAATTCGGAACTTCCGAATTTCGGAAATTCGAAATTTCGAAAATTCGAGATTTGAAAATTCAAAATTGCAAAATTCGAAAATCTAAAATTCCAAAATCTAAAATTCGAAAATGGGAAATTTGGAAAGTTGAATTGCCGAATTCCGAATTTTTTGAGTTTCCGAATTTCCGAAAATTGGAAATTATTTTTTTTCGTTTTTTTTGCTTTTTTCGGAAATTCGAAAAATTTGTTTTTTTCATTTTCGTTTTATTTGTTTTTTGGGAAATTCGGAAATTCCGAATTCCGAATTTCCGAATCCTGAATTTACAGAATTTCCGGAAAAAGCAAAAAACAAAAAAAAACTAAAACGAAAAAAACAAATTTTTCGAATTTCCCGAACATCCGAATTTCCGAAAAAAGTAAGAAAACGAAATTTTTTTTTTTTTTTAGAATTTCTCGAATTTCTGAATTTCCGAAAAAAGCAAAAAAACGAAAGAAACGAAAACGAAAAAAAATAATTTTTCGAATTTCCCGAATTTCCGAATTTCCGAAAAAAGCAAAAAAATGCAGTGCACATGTCTAGTTTCAAGGCAAGCGTGGAGTCCAGGAAGCAGCTGCAGGCTCCGGAATCAATAATAGCCGGTAGGTGGGTTGCCCCTTCCGGTAGCTGTAGGGAGATAAAGAGAATAACGTAAGTCTGTGGAATGCCAGAAACTTGATAGTTCAAAACATCTTGGGGAGCAGACTTACTGGGTCTCACCGGGCAGCTATGGAGGAAATGACCAGTACCCCCACAGTAAAGGCATAGGTTGGCTTGACGCCTGCGCTGCTTCTCCTCAGGAGTGAGAGGAGGCCGGACCAGTCCCAGTTGCATAGGTTCGGGTTCAGGAAGAAAATATGCTGCAGAAGCTGGGACAGGTGGATAAACAGGAGCTGATCTGGGAGGAGTCCAACTAGGACAAGCAGTTTAAAAGCGTTCAGAGCGCCGCTCTCGCAAGCGCCTGTCAAGCTGGGTGGCAGACTGAACTAATCCTTCCAAGGAAGCAGGAATTCCTATCCTGGCTAGCTTATCCTTAAGAGCTTCAGACAGTCCTTGGCGGTATTTCTATTTCAAAGCCGCCTCGTTCCAGCCAGTATCGGCTGACCATTTTCGAAATTCAGCCGTGTAGTCCTCAACCGGCCTTCTCCCCTGGGATAAGCTGTGTAGAATAGCCTCAGCCGTAGCCGTGCGCTGGGGGTCATTGTATTATAAGCTGGCCATACACCATTCGATTATCTGCAGATTTTCTATGGTTAGATGGAAAAAGTGGGAGATTCCTCGATCCACACAGTTACTATACATGGAGAAATATGTTGCACTTTTTCCATCTAACCATAGAAAATCTGCAGATAATCTAATGGTGTATGGCCGGCTTAACTGTGCCATGCTCTCAAAGAAGGTGTCCACAGAATTCAATACAGGGCTCCTTTCTTCCATCAAACCGTGGGCCCAGGTTTGTGGTTCATCAGTTAGGAGGGAAATGATGAAAACCACCTTCACTACTTCTGAAGAAAAGGTCCTGGGCTGAAGAGCAAGGTAAAGAGAGCAAGCTTTCTTGAAAGCCCAGTATTTCTTGCGAACGCCCAAAAATCGCTCAGGTGTGGGAATCCTGGGTTCAGGGGAAGCCATCACCATGGTAGGACTTGCCGGGGTTGGAGATGTGGAGGCACTATTAGCGGATGCAGCAGCTGGGGCTGTAGGTCCAGATGATCCGGTGAGTTGCTGAAGGCGGCCATCCATTTGAGTGTATCCCTCCTGCAGCTTTTGAACCGCGTTGGTTAGTGCAGTGACCTGCTGGCAGAGGGTGTCAAACGGGGAACGCGCTCTGTCGGCCTCTGACATCTGGCTGGTTTGTACTGTCAAGTGTGTACTTACCGAGGCCGAGATGCCGAGAGCGGTTCACCCTTGCAACTTGACGCACTCCGCCCCCTGGAGGTGAGACAGGGAGAGGATGGCGCAAAGAGGCACTGGCTACCAGCAGGTGGGATAGTCTTGCTAGACGATCTGGTAGAGCTGGGTTGACCGAGAACAGGCTGACGGTCAAACACCAGGCGGGTGCGGGCTCTTTGCAGGATCTAGCTGAAGACACAAGTCCAGAGCAAAACAGGGGTCAGAGCAAGTAGACAGGAGACTGAGTCCAAGTGCAGGCCGAGGGTCTAACACAGTAGACAAGCAACAAGTCCAGAGAGGTACAAGCAGCCGGTCAGGGCTGAAGATACGTAGCAAGTCCGGGATGCAGGCAGAAGGCCCGGGGGTGGAGACAAGTAGCAGGTCCGAGTCACAGGCCAGGGGTCAAACACAGGCAGAAGGAGAGATCCGTGAAACAAGCCGAGGGTCAGGTCCAGAAGAGAGGAGCAGAGTAGTCAAGCCGATCCGGGTCACAGCAGGAGTTTAAATGCAGGTACAGGAAACCAGGTACAACAGGAAGGGTGACACGTGCATGCATTGCGCACGCGCGAACGGTCGTTTGATTGACAGAATACGGAGCTTTTTATTCCTTGCAAGGAGTTTTTAACCAGCATTTTAATATCTCAGGACTTGTTACTTTGAAGTTCTGTATCGCATACTTTGTGAAAATAAACCCCTTTTTTATGGATGAACGCTAAACTATGGAAAGTTTTTCTTTCTCTTTTGGATTTTATCCTACTTACTGAGGAACATCCACTCTGATCTGCAAAGAGTGTGTCTACTCCCAGTTCTGGCCAGGTGTTCAATCAACGTCTCTGGAGACTCTCCCATTGTGGATGAAGCATTCCTGCAGAATCATCCTGCCTTCCATGGAGTAAAACATCACTCTACTGAGCCTGTTTTGACCCCCCTGAGAAGGGCGGTCGCAGGCTGTCTGGTAAGCCTTCATTCTTCACCTTGGTGGCGGGATCTTTACTAAGTGTTGGGGCATTTTGCCTATGATTTTTATCGGATACCTGCACTCTGTAGAACCCTTATCATCTTCAAATAGAGGAGAAGATTTCATATATTTTTCACTGACACACATGAACTTTAAATTGTTTATTTGTAGTATTCACTCATGTTTTTGATACTTTTTCTTATATTATATATTTTTTTCACTGTATAGCCATACACAGTTTTGCTCATCCAGCGCTACACCTTTTTGTATATTTACAACAGGAAGCTGACAACAAACCAGCAACCTGTCAGACCAGCTAGGCCTCTTTATATAGGCCTGCCAGAGTTCCGATTGGCGCACTAACGCGCAAGGGCGCGCCGTTCCACCGGCCCGCGCATGCGCCCGAACCGCCATTAATCCACGCATGCGCGCAGGGCGCCGGCTGGCGCGGCTGAATTGAAGATTCCTCTGACAGAAACAAAGAAAAAAATGATGATAATTGGCGATTCCAACCAGTGCGTCATGGAATGCTGCTGAATAGATATTAAATTTGACAAAGGTGGGAGATTTCCCTGACAGAGGATTTGGGATAATTGGCGATGCGACTCTTTATTCCAAGACAGAAAGCGTGTCTGTACCACCGCAGGTGGTAACCGTGGATTGCCAAACAAGGGAGTCATCTGACTCACTTTGGGATTGCAATTTGTCACACAATTGTCATTAGATGAGATGTAAGAAATGGTAAAGAGGTGGGTGGATCAGGGAAAGATGAATCTATCCAAGGAAGCGCCTGAAGATCATATGGAGCAATTAACTGCTCTATAAGAACCCATTGCTTGGAATGGGAGTGGTGAAACCAGTTCATCAACCTGGTTAAAACCTGCTGTGGCATGGTGATAATAAAGGTCTGGTGCACCTACACCTCCTTTTGCTTTAGGAAGGGACAGAATTGTTCTATGTAATCTAGGTCTTTTATCACCGCAAATAAACCTTGTAAAAGCAGATTGCAGAGTGATAAAAAAGGACCGTAGAACCACAATAGGTGTAGTTTGAAAAAGATAAAGAAAACGAGGTACCATGTCCATTTTTAAGATATTAATCATCCCAAACCACGAATTTGGAGCATAATCATACTTTTTTAGGTCTTGTAATGTACGCCGTATAAGAGGGTAAAAGTTTTCCCAATACAAATGAGTCAGATCAGAAGGAATTCTGACGCCCAAATATATAAGTGCAGTAGAGCAAAGTTTTAATTAGGTTGTTCCTGTTACCACTTTTTTAAGACAGAATACAATATAATCGATACTTTATTCAAGTACTCACCAATACCGATTACCGATATTTTTTTAATGTCATGTGACAGTTTTCAAAGCACAATACAGACTAATGATATCTTCTGACACTTAAGCAGCACTGATAGGATTAGGTGGCACTGGAATTCAAGCAAAATAGAAGGTATAAAGACATGTGGATTGGTAACGTAAATCCAAAGCATAAATGGGATTAAATACTCCTTATATGTTTTGTAGAATTTCAAGGTGAATCCATCAGGATCAGGCCTTTTATCCAACTTTGTATTATTAATCGCGTCCAGTAGTTCCAGGGAATCCCTTGTGTCGCCATCTAATGTTAGAAGGGCAGTTTCCTGCACATAGTCCTGCACATGATGGATAAAAGACCCTGAATCTTCAGAGGATAATGAAGGAAAAAAGTTATACAAGGCTAAAAAACAGTGACAGAAAGCCTTTTGGAGGCAAGGCGGGTCTGAAGTAATTCCCCCTATTGGAAACTTAATGCTAGGTATGAAAGTCTGAGAGGAACAGGGGTGTAATGAATGGGCCAACAATCACCCACACTTGTCTCCGTACCGATATCTACATAGGGCCTTTCTATGTTGATAAGTACTAGGAGAGACCTCCAAAAGCTGTAGTAGAGATGACTTTGTAGAAGATATATCAGCCAACAGCTCTGGGGATGGGGAGGCTTTACGTAAGTTTTCCAAAGAACAAAGCCTAGACAGAGTGCTTTGAATTACCGCCGATCTTTCACCGTGTTGGATAAACAACCCTCGTAACACAGCCTTAAGAGCTTCCCATTATAGGGGGTAATGAAGTTCCATCATGCTCATGATAAGAGAAAAAAAAAACAATTCCTGCCACAATTGTCTGGTGACAAAGTGAATCTGACATGAGCGTTTCATTTAAAAGCCTAGACCAATCAGGACGCGAAGTCTGTGGAGGATGTATTGTCAAAAATAGAAGTGAGTGATCGGACCAAATAAAGGACCCAATATCCAAACATGGATTCCATTCCAATATCTGAGGTCGGGCAAAAAAATTGTCTAACCTGCTGTATGAGAGATGGACTGGGGAGAAGTATAACTGCAATTTCTAGGGTATAAGGTCCGCCAAATGTTAAGTAGTTGATGATCGAACAGTTGCTTTCTAAGAGCCCTAAGACCAATGAAAGATATGTTAGATCACTGTGATGAAGCATCTAATTTAGACTCTAGTAGTAAGTTAAAATCCCCTCCCACAAGAGTAGTGCCTTCCGCATAGTCTGCTAGAAGATGGAGGAACTGGGACACTGCCGTAGTTTGATCATGATTCTGGATATAGAAATTAGCAATCGTATACAATTTATTCTACAGCAAAAATTTGAGGAATAGATATTGGCCATTGGGATCAGCCACATGCTCCAGAGAGTGTATTGGCAAACGCACATGAATAGAGATGGAGACACCCCTGGCCTTAGAAGAGGACAACGTGCTATGAAACCACCTAGAGTAGTATCTACAGGAACATGTAGGAATACAGTCTGCTTGAAAATGGATCTCTTGGAAAAGTATAATATCTACCCTAGATTTCTGAAGAGCATATAGGATCTGACCTCTTTTTAATTGATTATTGATGCCCTTAACATTATAAGAACAGAATTTCTGGCTGCAAAAGAGAGAGAAAAAAATGGAAAAAGCTACAGTAATGAGAGAGTTAACTCTCTCTGGATCCGGGACTACCAAGAAACCAAAATTAGAATAAAGGATTAATAAACAATAAAGGTAAGGTGAATGAAAAAAAACAATAAGGAAATATATATATTTTTTTTAAGTTTCTACCAGACCCTGCCAGAGGGCTGGTGTTCCTATGGAGGGGAAGTGAAAACACACACAGGATGCCCCAAAATAAGACCCTGGGGCAAGACCAACCCAACTGTAATAACAGGTACTTGATTTGATAATAATCAAAACAACTCAGCACCCCACACCATAAAGCCTGCAATCTCATCCATGTGTCCCTGATAAACCCAGGGCCAGATGGATGAGAAAAAGGGGAAAAACAAAAACAAATGGAGAAGAGAGACCTTGTGTTCACAACCATATGAATAGAATTACCATGTCCCAACGGCCTAAAAAAAAAAAAATATATATATATATATATTGATGTAGGTATAGTGCCTATAAATGCTTGATGGTTAATATAGCACATACCCTTATGTCAATGCAAAATTGGAACAGCGGATTTGTCTAAAAATGACAAATACTATTGTCATACCTAATGCCAGCCCTTTAAAGCGGAGGTCCGCCCCCAAAAAAATAAATTAAAAGCCACCAGCTACACATACTGAAGCTGCTGTCTTTTAATAATAGGACACTTACCTGTCCTGGAGTCCAGCAATGTCGGCACAGCAGGTGATGTTTCCACCAGCTGCCAGGTGCTGCCGCCGCCATTGCGTACATATATGCAGAAAATGCATCAAAAAAAATTTTTTGCCCTAAAAAATTTTTTGGGAATAGCAGAATAGGAGAACAGTATCTAAAGGGTGTATCTCACAGTAACATATGCAGTGCTGGTGCACTGAGCTTGCATAAAATGCCCGCCGAGGCCAACCTAACTAACAGACGGATAAAAATTATCTTTTCTCTGGCACTAAGCTCAGGGCAGGATAAAAAGATTGTGCACTGCACCCACACAACAAAAGCAAGGTAGATCGTTGAGTAATTTAATTTCTGAATCAGGACTCCTATCTAATTCTCTCCCTCAAAGCAGCAGCAGTAGCAACCTTTCCCTACACTAACTGAAGCAGAGTGACGTGCTATGCTATGTGCCTCTAGCTTATATAGAGGCTGTGTCACATGCTGCACTGGCCAATCACAGCCATGCCATTAGTAGGCATGGCTGTGATGGCTTCTAAGGGCACACAAGTTAAACAAATGTTGATTGGCTGCCCTGCAGCTTTTTAAAATGCGCCATTACATTGCTGAACACCGAACCCGAACCGGAACATACAATACATTGTCCGGGTTCGGGTCTGGGTACCAAAACCCCAAAAGTACGGTATGAACCCGAACTTTACAGTTCGGGTTCGCTCAACCCTACCCCCCTTCCCTTCTCCCTCCCTAAAATCTCCCATTTTTTCTTCCTGACCATCATTAATGCCCAGCCCAAACTATCTATTATTATTTAGATCTATATATTTCTTATTTTTTAGATTTTAATGCCATGGTTTATGCTCCTGATGAGCGACTACAAGGTTGCGAAACGCGTAGAGACACTATTCACCACCATCATTTCTTACCATGGACCCCTTTTTTTTTATGACCGCAATTATGGTTTTAATTGTTTGTTACTAGCATCATGTGATTTCTGTACTCATTATGTAAATGTACATCAAATTATATGGTTTCATGTATTTGTTTTGTAAACGTTTAACCATTCATGGTTGAGAGGCTGTATGCCCAATATATGCTATAAATGAATGTACAATGCAAAATAAATCCAATTTTTCTACTCGCTTGACTTTTCAATTTACTGCTGTGTGCTTCATTTAAAGTCCCACTTCTTACCTTCCCTCCTGTATGTATATAAGATTCATGAATATCCATTCATTTCTCCTGGGAATGTACAGCATCAGATAAGACTGCAAAAGGATACTGCAGCTCTGTTCTTTTAGAACTAGTTGCTTGTAGCTGATTTTACTGATTGGAGCTCTGTGCGATACCCCTGCTCCACAGGCGCTGGACAAATGCTTCCATCTTACTGCGAGTTGGCAAAGCTCAAAGATAGTCCTGCAGATCCCTCTCTTCTGTGCTCTGGCTGGGGACTGGAGAAGGTGAAGAGGGAGAGGACACCACTCATCGCGGCTCTTGCAGGTTAGCAGGCGACAGGCTATAGGTCGGGCTATGTATCGGGAAGAGAGAGGGAAAGCAAGCATGAGCCGTTCCTGCGGCTTGTCCGGATGCCATCTTGACCGAGACACTAGAGTAGGTAGTGGGTCCAACCACTGACGGGGATGAACCCTGGGATATCCTGCTGTGGAGTCAGGGATGGCACACCAGGCGGATGGCTGGATGTACCGTGAACCTTTCGGGCCATTAGATTTTGGTGTGGGTTGCTAGTTGCAAGGATCTAGTCAGGTCAGTCTCCCCCGAGTCTCAGCTGGAGCACAGCTAACACGCTGCTTCCTTCATGCATAGGGCATGTCCACACCACAAAGTTTAATCTTTATGGTAGGTGATATAGAGAGATATTAGGTAAAACAATCAATTATAAAATGCAACAACAGATCAACTGAATCTGGTGGTATAGGAGATAAATGCTAATATTCTTCATTGTAACTTCACCTCTCGTATATTCAAAAGTTATGTATCTGATAGACGTAAAGGTTTGACCTAAACAATATTGTATCTAGGGAGTAGAGCAAAAAAATTCAAGATGTCTATTGCCCAATTTTTAGGCACAAAGAAAGGAAATGCCCATAGTGTAATCCCGTATAACAAGGTTTATTAAACACAAGCAGAGTAAAAGCAAACACTCACGTTTAAAAGCAGTAAAATAGCAGCAATGTATGATCACCGAGCTCGTATGCACAGTCAGTTCCTGGTAAACCTATTGCTTCAATCCTGACGCGTATCGTCACGTCATGTGACTTCATCAGAGGATGCTTAGGATCAGTTAATCAGGTGCTTTCTGCAGTGTATCTAGCCCCCTATCTTCACCTTCATCTTGACAGCGCAGGAGTTACTTACCTTTATATTTTTTACTTTCTGCTATAATACATATCCCAAAAAATAAAAGAAATGTAAAAAAAAGAATTTCTTTATCAATTTAGGCCAATATGTATTCTGCTATATATTTTTCGGATCTTCCTGACAAATCCGCAGTTTGCCTTGTTTACACAGGCAGACAGCTGATCCTTCTGTCCTGTGAACGTTCGGCGGGTCATGGCAGCCATTGCGGCTGCTGGACCCGCTGATTGGCTCCTGCTGTGTTCAGTCACAGCGGGAGCCGTGCGCAGGTGGTGCACCCCCTAAACTGCGTGCACGAAATAACGTGATTTCGCACAGCTGGGCCGCCCTGTCACAGTAAATGTACGTGGAGCGGTCCGGAAGCAGTTAAATGTATAGGGATGCATCCAGTGCATCCCCTCACTAATTAACCAACAGTAAAAACAAATGAAAACCAACCCAACCTAATACAGGCCTTTGCAGCAAGGAGCACATGGAATGGCAATGCATGCCAAAAAACAACAAAGAAAAATTGCCAGCTCACTTACTAGCCAACCTACAACAAACTAAATTGTAATGTCTAACAGTTCACATTCAAACCAGGGGTATAGTTTTCACACATTTGCAAATATATACCCTAGTGTTCTGCAGTACTAACTATACATTTTAAAGGTTAAATAATTAGTTCCCACACACATTCCCCTCACCATTTCCCTAGAAATGTTGATTACACTGCCCCTGTAATATACTGTATTGTCTCACACTAGAATTGTCAATTAGTATCAACTAGATCTTATTATTACTGTTCAAGGGCAACTCAACTTTCATGGGGAAAAAAATTAGCAAATTAAAAAAAAATATATATATAGCGTATACAATTGTGAATGTCATATTTTAAGTGAATGTTATTAAAAAATTACCTTTCCTGCCCCAATTTTCTGTAAAAGGAAATATAGCAGATGTTCTGTACACAGATGTTGTACAGAACGCCCCCTGAAAATGTCATTTCCTGCTTAAGTGATTGGCTTACTGATTTTCCCAGAGTTCTGCACTAAGATACAAGTCAGATTTTTGGCATCCACTGCAACAAAATTGTCTTTCTTTGGAAGGTACTCCCAAAATCTTGTCTAAATTTAATTTCCTCATTAGAGTCCTGCAGGTGCAGCAGCTGGCTGATAATTATAAGATCACTCAAATACAGCTTGACTCTGCACATGGACACAAACAAACGAAAAAGGATATCTTCAGGGTGACAAAATGTAGGAATCTGAAACAAAGTTTGTTAAAATCCTTGCAATGTACATACAGTAGATCATCCAGAGAGAACGTTTGTTTTTTCTTAACAAAAGTAGAGTTACTCTATAATTATTTTTCCTTATATTGTGGAGAGTGTTCATTTTTGTTATTTTTCCTTACAGAATTAGGTTCCTAATTTGGCAGTATTTTAAAAGAATTTATTAAACAGGAGCTATCATCTAAAAAACAAATGCAACTGTCTGTAATTCCTAAGCTAACTGCCTGTTTGTGGGTTACATGTTAACACACCCATCTGAGAATTTTTATATTCTGAATTGTAATCTCAGCAACACTTGGAATTGCATTTAGAGCTTTGTTCATAATAAAGCTTGTCATATGTTGAGCCATTTGAACTCTATCCAAATTTATCAGTGCAACCTGTATATCTGGGGACCTTTATTTTTACATTTAAAGGGAAGGCATGGCCGTTTTGTGTGTTTGTGTTTTATTTTTTTTATTTTGATCAGGAGAACTAAAAAGTCTTGTAAATATGAAACATAATATATGAATATATTGTATACTTACTTTGAGCGGGTGGATCAATAATTTTTTCCAGTCCTGCTGACAAAACAGCTTTCTGCATGCTAAATAGCTTAAACTTCAATTTACATAAGCAAGACAGAACAATGACTTACTGTATCCTCTCATCATCATTCTCCTTCTATACATACAGCTCCATTAAAGGTCTAAGTCACAGACATGTTTTTCTGAAAGAAAGACACTTTGCTGTGCTCTTACTTTAAAAAACCCATAGTTCTCTCGGAATCCTTTGTCATGTAATTAATGTTTTAAAAATATGTAAAGATTTTGCCTAAGAATTCATAAACTGTAAACTTGGCACCTGTGCTAAACTCAGAACCCTCACTGAATTAACCCTTATCACACTTCTGTGTAACCCAAACATTTATATGTGGTTTGGAGGAGGATAGTATCAGAGTAGGCTAAAACGTTATAGGCAGACTAGTTGTCACAACTGTAACAAGCTGGGAAGAGGAATGAGAGACTGTAGATTTTGATGTATAATACTGTATGCTAGCTGTTTCCTTTGTTTCTCTTTTTTTTTTCAAAAAGAACAACATAAAATTATAACCAAGACTGTCAAAAGGAAGATGCTGGGCAATGGCATAACTACCAACATAGCAGCCCATATGGTTTTTCTGAAGTGGCCGGCCAGGGGACTGGTGACCTAAAATTTTAAAGCATCATTAAAAGATCATGTCCCTGCTGTCTAAGGGTGCTCCAGCATTGGTAAAAGAAATATGAGATTCTTTGGATTCATTTGCCTGCTAGAACTATAAAAGATCTGGCCAAAATGTAAAAAAAAAATTCTATCCTTTAAAAGGATCCAAACTAAACATTTTTATGAGCTACCTTAATAAACTGGAGTTTTTTCAAACAGTGTCTGCTAGTTTAAGGCTTCTAGATGCAGGAGATGAGCAGTATAGGACTTGTAGAAACAACTTCAAACCTTGCAGATTAGAAAATACTTTTTAAAATATTATTATGTTAATACAACAGATTATCTTTAAATGGATGGTTTAGTGGCAGGAAAGTGCCCCATACTGTTTGATTGTGGCCTCAACTACAATATAAATTACTAGCCAGTGGTGGTGTAGTACAAATCTGAAAACAATGGGGTTGATTTACTAAAACTGGAGAGTGAAAAATCTTGTACAGATGTGCATGATAGCCAATCTGCTTCAACTTCAGCTTGTTCAATTTAGCTTTGACAAAAAAAATGGAAGCTGATTGGTTTCTATGCATAGTTGCACCAGATTTTGCACTCTCCAGGTATAGTAAAATAACCCCACTGTTTCAATAGAAAGAAAAAAAAGTTAACACTATAATTTCTTTAGAAAGGAGCAGTGCATGAATAAAACAAAATAGCCTATGCTTTTGTATTTGTATATAATTTAGGAAAAGACTGTAATGGGACTTCAACACTGAAAATGTGATTACTTTTATTTGCTAGTGCCACCAGTCAGTCCTGTTAAATGACAATGCAAAGCAAGTTTCATTTGGATTGATATACGGAGGTTATCATTTCTTGTGAGAATTTCATCTGTCATCATTATCTCCATGGTGATTCTGAAAAGGGCTGACAGAATGATTAGTTTCATTTCAAATTCTCAATATTTTTGTTTGACTGGCATCTAAAGAAAGAACATTTACAGGTAAAGAAAATACATTAAAGCACTTATTTCAAATACACAATTATTGGCAATTACATTTAGTAATGGTTTAGGTTGGACAAATGTTGAATATTTAATGTTTTCCCAGTTTTTAACTTAACTTTATTTTTCAAATGTCATAATCTAGAATTTTATTAACCAGTCTTGTAACCAGTCTTGGTGTATAGTTTCTCTGAGTGCATAAGGCATTATTATCAAAGTGTGCATATAGACACATTTTTTATTTGTAAACTTAGATAGAGTAGGGATGAGCAGGTTTTTATTGCCACCTCTGACTTGGCTAGGTGGATTCATCCTCTCTATTTGTCCTAGTGAACCTTATCACAGGGACGGACAGTGATTATCCAATTTTTTAGAATTGGCACCACTAAAAAATGTGAGGATAAACCTTATACTGGCAACATCTTTTAGAGATTTCCTTTCACTTTATGTTGATTCTCTAGGACAGAAAGTGAAGTGAAATCTTCCCAATGTGTTACAGACATCAACAAACACACTAATGCCCTGTACACACGATCGTTTTTTCCGATGAAAAAAGTCAGATGGACTTTTTTCATCGGAAAAAACTATTGTGTGTGGGCCCCATCGGACTTTTTTCCATTGGTGTAAAAAAATAGAACATGTTTTAAAAAATTTCCGATGGAAAAAAAAACGATAGGAAATTCCAATCGTCTGTGTGGAACTCCAACGGAGAAAAAACCCACGCATGCTCAGAAGCAAGTCGACGCATGCTCAGAAGCATTGAACTTCATTTTTCTCGGTTCGTCTGAGTGTTTTACGTCACCGCGTTTTGGACGGTCGGAATTTTGTCTGATGGTGTGTATGCAAGACTGATGGAAGTCAGCTTCATCGGAATTCCGACGGAAAATTCCATTGGATTTTATTCCATCGGAAATCCGATCATGTGCACATGGCATTATAGGAGTTTTTAACCCTTTCCTTAAGTTTATTTTTTTATTTTTTAACTAATGGATATTTTTTACTTTTTATGAGAAAGTGGAAAAGGCTTTTTAGTTGCAAAAGGAAAAGTGTTGTATCAGCTGAATCTATTACAGCTAAGAATTTTGTCTAGTGCCTACGGTAGCCACTGCTAACTCCTAGTTGCAGTACTGATTCCAGAACACTGCATGGTGATATTCCTGTCCAAAATTTTCACAAATTTTAGGAGTCCAGTAAACACCACCCACAAATAAGTAGAACTAGAGACCATGGAGTAATTTTTTTATTTAAGATTGCTCCAATTGTTACAACTTTATTGTATGACCTGCATTAGACTTACTAATAACAATAAAAGGGCCTGCCTGCTTGACTGAATATCAATTGATTTGGTTGTTTTGGTCGAATTTCACATTACATGGTTGTTGGTGCACAGAAACTGAGATTGTACAAAAACTTTACATTCCTTTACACAATGTGTGTTACCATCATTATGATTTATTGAATTTTGCTTTTTTTGCTCTTACCTTTGAAATTACAGTTTTTGGTATCTTTCCTTCAAGCTGTTTTTTATTTTTTCGATTTTCATCTGCCAAAAACATACTTGAAGTAACATTTTTAAACCAGAACAATGTATAATTCACTAATTTAAATTCAAAACTTAGGTGCTACTTTCTTCAAGAATACCAGCCTTTCGCTTTTTCTCAAACATTTCCCATAATACATCTCTCTAGCTTGTGTTCACTAAATGCTCTGGATAATTAGATTCTCTCTAAAAACAAACTAGGCTGTTTTATATTAGTCTTTGGATTTTAATATAGCACATACTATGCCTGAGTTCTTTGAATTGCAGTGCTAAGGTACATTGTCTTATGTCCCTGCCTGTGCACACAGATCTGTACACCCAAAAATCCTTTTAAGGACCATTATACAGTGGGGTTTATTTACTAAAGCTAGAGAGGGCAAAATTTGTCACAATTCTCCAGAGAAACTAATCAGCTTCCAGGTTTTATTGCTAAAGCTTAATTAAACTAGCTGAGGCTAGAAGCTGATTGGTTTCTCTGAAGTGACACATTTTTCCCTCACTAGCTTTAGTAAATAAATCCCAGTATGTCCACAACATGTTAGCTAACTTTTCAATTTTAAACACCGTAGGTTTGATTTACTCACACTGGAGAGTGCATAATCTGGTGTACCTCTGCATTGAAACCAATAAGCTTCCATGTTTTTTTTGTCAAAGCTTAATTGAACAAGCTAAAATTAGAAGCTGATTGGCTAACATGCACAGCTGCACCAGATTTTGCACTCTACAGTTTAAGGCTGGGTTCCCACTGGTACGACAAATGCTCCAACTTTGGGAGCTCATGTCGCATGACGTGTGCAAATCAATGTTTCCCTATGAGAGCTGTCTTAACTTGTCCGACACAAGTCGGCCCAACTTTTAAAATGCTCCCTGCACTACTTTGGTCCGACTTTGATCCTACTTCAGCCCATTGAATATCATTGAAGTCGGATTAAAGTAGGATCCTTGTCCTAACCATCCTACTTATGACATCTAACATGGTGATTACAGCAGCAGTAAAAGTAATTTATGTCACACTGGGATTGTTTTGATTGGTCAAAAGACAAGTTATTCTATCTCAAAGTTGGAGCAAAATCTTATCTTGTTCATTCAAGTCAGATGGAAGTAGGACCTAAGTAGGACCGACGAAGGGCAAAGTAGGATGACAGTAGTACAACAGTCGTGTCGTACCAGTGTTAACCCAGCCTTAGTAAATCAACCCCTTTAGCTACTTATTTTCTATTATTTGGAGTCTTATACAATTTTTTAGATTATAACTAGGGATGCGCAGAACACCCCCGGTTCGGTTCGCACCAGAACCTGCGAACAGACCGAAATTTTGCGCGAACTTTAGAACCCTATTAAATACAATGGATGCGAACGTTCGAAATCAAAAGTGCTAATTATAACTGCTAATATGCTAGTTATTGTCCTAAAAAGGGGACCCGGGTCCTGCCCCAGGGGACATGTATCAATGCAAAAAGAAGTTTTAAAAACTGCAGTTTTTTAAGGGGAGCAGTGATTTTAATGATGCATAAAGTGGAAAAAAAATTGAAATATTCCTTTAAATATCATACCTGGGGGTGTCTAAAGTATGCCTGTGAAGTGGCACATGTTTCCCGTGATTAGAACTGTCCCTGCACAAAATGAAATTTCTAAAGGAAAAAAAGTCATTTAAAACTGCTTGCGGCTTTAATGTAATGTCTGGTCCCGGCAATATGGGTGAAAGACCCCTTTGGGTCTTGTATGGATATTAAGGGGAACCCCGCACCCAAATTAAAAAGAAGCCCTATATACTCTGAACAGCAGTATACAGGCAGTGCAAACAAGACAGGGACTGTAGGTTTGTTCTTAAGTAGAATCTGTTTGTAATTTTGAACAGGTACATTTTTAAAGTGTAGCTCCAGACAAAAAATCTAATTTTAAGCTTTTTGAAAAACATAGGGAAGGGTTATCACTCCTGAAACATTTGTTTTGCTGTCTGTGCACCTGTCCAGAACATTTCACCTCACTTTCCATCCCAATGACAAATGTTTTTTGAAAATTTGGGGTTGTTATTGAAACAAGGATTGGTGAGAAAGCATCAGTGGAGAGGAGACACCTTTTTCCCATATTAACTCTCACAGGAGAGAATTTCCCATTCTAGGGGTATATTTCCTCTCACTTCCTGTTGTCTCCTTCCGTTTGCAAGTAGGAGTCGTTTGTAAGTTGGATTATTGAAAGTAGGGGCCTGCCGTATATACTCTTCAGAAATTTGGCCCTTAGGTGTTGGTGTTGCCACAACACTGTAAGCCCTCACAGTTACTCTTGGTGGTCGCCCCCCACCCCAAAGGACCCAGCCCCCATGTTGATGGGGACAAGGGCCTCTTCCCGACAACCCTGGCCGTTGGTTGTCGGGGTATGCTAGGGTTGGGGGCTTTTCAGAATCAGGGCGCCCCCTTTAAAAAGGGGGCCCCCAGATGCCGGCCCCCCACCCTATGTGAATGAGTATGGGGTAATATAGGCTTCTCATGATGTCACAGTCACATGTTCCAGGGCACATGGCCCCGGAGCATGTGAGTGTGACATCATGGGAACATGTGACTGTGACGTCATGAGAAGCCTATATTAATCTCTGCGGACCGAAAATTTAGCATTACTGCGAGAGGAAGCGACGAGTCAACATCGAGGAGGAGAAGAGAGAAGAAGACGCCGACGGCGACGACGGAGAAGACCGGCCCCTCTACTAGCAAAAGAGCTAAAGAAGTTAGTGGAGGGGCCGGCAGAAGAAAGAAGCGGGAGAAGAACCGGGAGAAGAACCGGATAGCGGGAGAAGAAGAAGGTCGACGGAGAAGACCGGGCCTCCGCTAGCAAAAGAGCTAAAAGAAGTTAGCGGAGGCCCGGAAGAAGAAAGGAAGAACCGGAGAGAAGAAGAGGGGAGAAGGCGACGGAGAAGACCGGGCCTCCACTAGCAAAAGAGCTAAAGAAGTTAGCGGAGGCCCGGCAGAAGAAAACCGGAGAGCGCGGCGACGACACCGGAGACCCCCAAAGTCGGAAGAAGACCCCCGAGCTGTGCAATAAAATACTTTAAAAAGCTGTGTGGTTTTTTTATTGCAATTTTTTTCCACCAGGTGAATGGGTAGGGGTAAGATGTACCCCATACTCATTCACATAGGGTGGGGGGCCAGGAACCAGGGCCCCTTTATTAAAGGGGGCTCCCGGATTCCGATAAGCCCCCCCGCCCGCAGACCCCGACAACCAACGGCCAGGGTTGCCGGGAAGAGGCCCTTGTCCTCATCAACATGGGGGCAGGGTGCTCTGGGGTGGGGGGCCGCAGGTCGCCCCCCCTGCCCCAGAGCACCAAACCCCCCATGTTGAGGGCATGCGGCCTGGTACGGTTCAGGAGGGATGGGGGCCGCTCTCTCGTCCCCCCTCTTCCCCTGCGGCCTGCTAGGTTGTGTGCTCGGATAAGGGTCTGGTTTGGATTTTGGGGGGGACCCCCACGCCGTTTTTTCGGCGTAGGGGTTCCTCTTCAAATCCAGACCAGACCCAAGGGCCTGGTATGCTCCTGGAGGGGGAACCCATGCCGTTTTTTTATTTCAAATTTGGCCTGGAGTTCCCCCTCAAGATTCATACCAAACACAGTGCCTGCTATTGGCGGGGATCCAAGTCGGATCCCCGTTCATTGAAAGTCGGACATATGTCGGCTTCATGTCGCAGGGCAAAGTCGGATCCAAAGTAGGGCAGATGTCGTGTCGCACTAGTGTGAACCCAGCCTAAATACAACTACACTGCTGCTCTCAGCTGCTCATATCACTCTGGTCTCACTAAATAGCTAAAATCGTAAATAATACTGTTTTTGGAGCTTAGGGCGGCTCCTTATCATATACATGCAAATGTGGTAAAACACGGCATGCAAACGCCACAAAGCGCGCCTTTCTAAACGCCACTTTCAACCTTAGTTCAGAACACTTTGCACCAGCGTCCCGTCTACATGGGGCCTAAAAACGCCTATGCCATTTACAGCTCCAAAACGCCATGGTGGCCATGAGGCCATAGGCTAACATGGAGAGATGTTTTTAAGCTGCAAAAAACGCTCAAACAAGCGGTTGGAAAAACGTCCGTGTGCATGTAGCCTTATATTAACCACTTGCGCACTGCCCAGACCAAGTTTCACATTTCAGCGCTGATGCACTTTTAATGACAATTGCGCGCTCATACAACACTGTAACCCAATGAAAATGTTTTATTTGTTGGCACACAAATAGAGCTTGCTTTTGGTGCTATTTGATCACCTTTGTGTTTTATTTTTATTTTTTCTATAAATACAAAAGACCGAGTTTAAAAAAAAAAAGGATATTTTACCCACTTCAGCACTGGGCCTATTCTGGCACTTCTCTCCTTCATGTAAAAATCATAAATTTCACCTGGTAAATAGTTTAATTGCAGTTTCCCTAATTGTGATAGATTTAGTGCATTTAAGAAGATTGTCAATACATTCAGACCATTTCTCGAGGGGCAATACAAAGTCGTATTCCTGTTCCCATTTGAGCATGTATGGTCATTTATCCTGGTTGGTGTTATTGATCAAGTTTAGATATATCTCTGATATTAGGCCTGTTCTTCTTGGGTATTTAGTACAGATATTCTCATAGAATGTGGGCGATGTATTGTCTAACAGTGGGAAATTTGAATTATAGAAGTTTCTAATTTGGAAAAATCTTCTGAGTTCTGTATTGGGAATGGCGTATTTGGTTTTTAGTATCGAGAACGAATACTCCAGCCAAACTCCATTTTATATTTCCCACAGTTCCCATTACCTGCTTTAGAGATTGCACCTCAATCGGCTCCTTCTCTCACATTTTTTGGGACTGTGAAAAAGCAGCCCAATTATGGAAACGACTAGAGAAATTTTCTTCTAAAATTTCAAACAAAATTATAACCCTTACCCTTCCCAATTGTCTCTTGTTCGCCCCGATTTTGGGTTTGAACACGTTTCAATTAAGAATAGTCCATACAATTTGTGTATCCATCCATTGGCTAATAGCTTATCATTGGAAATCCCCATCGTTACCAATTTCCCACTTGAAAATTAGAATAAACGACATTTACCTTATGGAAAATTTTTTGCATACCTTGCATAATACCATGCACCTACTGGATAAAAAATGGAACCTATGGTTCAAATATTCAGACTACCTTTTAGACCCATATTAGAATCCCCTTTTCACATCCAATTCTTTTATACACAAAAACAACCCTGCATTTCAAAACACTACTGAATAATTTATTTTTTATATGTAATAGATGTTGTCATAAATAAATAAAGGCGGTTACTCTGTCATAAATCATTATAATTATTGATTGAAAATACTGTAATTCTCTGATGTCATGACATAATGTTTGTACCATTATTTTGTACACAATAAAAAAGTTTGTAAACAAAAAAAACAAAAAAAAAATCATAAATTTATGGCTATAAAATTACTTCAAAATACCAAACATTATATATTTTTTTGGAGCAGACACCCTAGGGAATAAGATGGCGGTCATTGCTAATTTTTATCTCGCTTGGTATTTGCGCAATAAATTTTCAAACGCCTTTTGTTTGCTAAAAATATTACAAAACAGTAAAGTTACGGCCAATTTTTTGGTATAATGTGAAAGATGTTGTTATGCTGAGTAAATAGATACCTAACATGTCACGCTTTAAAATTGCGCACACACATGGCATGACACCAAACTTCAGTAATTAAAAATCTCCCTAGGCGATGCTTAATTTTTTTTTACACGTTACCATTTTGGCATTACAGAGGGGGTCTAGTGCTAGAATTGCTGCACTTGTTCTAAGGCACGCAGCAATAACTCACATGTGTGGTTTGAACGGCGTTTACATATGTGGGCGGGACTTACGTGTGTGTTCGCTTCTGAGCGCGAGCTACCGGGGACATGGGCGTTTTTTCTTATTTTTTTAAATTTTTTTTTGTATTTCTTACTCTTTTTTATTTTTTTTAATTTTTTGGGATCTCTTCTATTCCTATTACAAGGAATGTAAACATCCCTTGTAATAGGAATGTGTGTGACAGGTCCTCTTTATGGAGAGATGCAGGGTCAATAAGACCCCGCATCTCTCCTCCAGGCTGGGAAGCATGATATTGTTCCAAAAAAATCACCAATCTCATGCTGACAGCCAGATCAAGGCTTGGTTAACATACGGGAACACGGCATGATGTCATAACGTCGTGCCCACGCCTCCGACGGTCATAGAGATGACTGATGACCATCTGGTCACCAGTCATCTCCAAATCGTTCTCCAAGCCCCAGATGGCACGGGAGAGCCCGGAGAAGCACCGGATGGCGGCAAGAGAGGGGGGCGACGTCCCCTCCCCCGCCTATAAGAACGATCAAGCGGCGGAACTGCGACTGCAGGCATCATTCAGATGTCACCGCCCAAAGCCAAGGATTTCATTTGACGGTGGGCGGTAGGAAACTGGTTAATATTTTTAAAAAAGGTAATTTTTCTTCTTCATTGATGTACACTGATGAGACTGCACTGATGGGCACCGATAAGGTGGCAAGGGTGGGCACTGAGAGGTGGCATTGCTATTTAGCAGTGGTGGGCAGTGAGAAGTGGCACTGCTAGGTGGCAATGATAGTTGGCAGTGATGGGCACTGATAGGCACTGGCAGCACTGCTAGGTGCCACTGATTGGCACCAGTGGTGGGCATTGATAGGTGGCACTGGCAGGGGCTACTAATTGTCACAGATGATGCAGAATTGCCTCTTCCTCTTCGGGCCCCATGTCCCTTGCACATAAGCCGGTGATTGCCTTTTTTTTATGCTCACGCTGTCAGCACAAGGAGAAAACAAAAACCATTACCCAGCTTTTGTTTACATCACGTGATCAGCTGTCATTTGCTGACAGCTGATCACATGGTAAAGGGCAGGGATCGGCCCCTTACTCGGATCTGTCATCACCCGAGTCACAGTGACTCTGTGACCACAGCGCGCGCAAAGGGGAGGACGTTTATTGACGGACTACCGGCAATTGAGGACCATGCTGTGGCCGTCGATCAGTTATAGCGCTGATCTCAAGTGATTAAAGAGGGTCAAAATGGGCCATTGACATGCATCACAATTCAACTTAGGAATGAGTCTTTGAAAAGTTAAACTAAATAATTTGGCCACTTTATCCTTCCAAATAATTCACTTCCTGTCACATAGCCACACAGGAAGTGAGGGGAAAATCCCTAACAATGTCTTTCCTTGGGGACACACAGGTCAGTCTAAATACTTTCCCCATTATGCACATTGCACTCGAGCATATTGCGGGGTACACCACAAATTATTATTAGGTAGTTTGGACTGTGGGGTTTATTTACTAAAGGCAAATCTACTTTGCACTACAAGTGCACTTGCTGTATATCTGAGGTGGACATGCAAGCCAAAAAAAACATCTTTGCTTTTACATGATTGTAACATCCAATCACCAGTACTTTCCCTCAGATTTTCAGCAGCTACACTTTTACTGCAGAGTGGATTTGTCTTTACTAAACCCCAAACTACCCAATGATTTGGGGTGTACACAACAAAGTGCTAGAGTGCAATTTGATTAATGGGGACACTAGTTAGATTGATCTGTGTGTCCCCAAGAAAAGCCATTGGTAGGGTTTTATCTTCACTTCCTGTTTAGCTGTGTGACAGGAAGTGAAGCCAATGTTAAGAAAAGGAGACAAAGACCAAACTACAAAAAAAAAAAAAACACACACGCAGGGGTTCTAACACTTACTTTGTTTCCCTCAAAATGCCCACAATTAGAATTGTATGGCCTTGAGCTATTTTTAAGTGCAGTGCTCTAAATCAGTGCTTCTAAAGTACCCCCAACAGGCCATGTTTGCAGGTTTTCCTTCATCTTGCACATGTGCTTTAAATCACAGTCAATGGTTTTGATTTTTGGACAGCAATTCTCGATAAGATAAATTCACAAAACATGTCCTGTTG
Source organism: Rana muscosa (assembly GCA_029206835.1). Lineage (NCBI taxonomy): Eukaryota > Metazoa > Chordata > Amphibia > Anura > Ranidae > Rana > Rana muscosa. The sequence continues at coordinate 705,790,667 of CM055118.1, forward strand.
TGGGTACTTTAGGACTGAGGCTGAGAACCACTGCAGTAAAAAAAGGAAAATTGAATACTTACCGCTCTGTATTTCATTTCCTGGTGACGCTTCATGGCAGCACACAATCCATGCATATACTACCATGAAGGCACCAGGGTAGACAAATCACACCTGTTTTGTTTTGACATGCCAATCAGCTGTCACATTTGTTGCAAAGAAAACACAAAACAAACATCAAAACTTTCCATCTAATTTTATTGTTCAACAAAACAAAAGGGAAGGCATAATAAAAAACATGGTCAATTTGAAACAGTTACAGACTCAACATCTTGAGCAATTTTTGGCCAAAAAAATGCAGCAGACAATTAAATCAAAGTGATCAAACAACACACATTACCAACATCAGAATTATTTCAGGGGAACATATCTCCCCCACACCAAAAATATACAATCCACATAAGTTAACCAATCACTTGTTTTGCAAAGACATAACAAATAAAATACATGTGTTACAAACGTGATAAGGACACCAGCATGTACATTTTGCCCCCCCCCACACACACACACACACACTTGCCTCTTCTTAAGGCAATCGACCAAATGCTCTGTGAGCTTTATATAACATATGTTTGTGTGCTAATGAGGCAATTGAAAACACATGCACAGTCCATGAAACACCCAGAATGCAAGTTCTCCCAATGTAGAGACTGAAATTCAAAGTGGGCACACCTGTTAAGATGTCCTTCAATTTCTAACCCATAAAAACACTCTCTGAGTGAGCATGCCCAGAAATATCCAGGCGCTGTTCACACACAAAAAGCACGGCAAAAAAAAAAAACTTGCTGGGCATGTGCAGAACAACACCAATGCAGCTAGCAACAAATAACCCCCCCCCTCCCCCGTCCAAAATTAAGCGCATCATCCAGCATGCTACAAAATTAGAGATGGGACAATCACCCCTCCCCCCACCAACAAATACTATTGCAGTCTATGGGAACTGACTTGTTAATTTTGCTAGTCCCCACTTGGCTGGCTTATCTTATTGGCCTTAAAATGGGGGCCCAAGTCCCACCCTAAGGGACATATATCAATGTCACCAATTTGGAAAACACCAAAAACAAAACAAGGAGAAGTGCCTTTAAATATGCCAAATTGCTTAAGGGCCATTTCACACCACATGCAGTGCATTGCGTTTTTTATGCATCCAAAATGCATGGAAAGTTGGTTATATGGTTCTAAATGGCAGTGTTTGTTCCAGTGCGTTCCAGTTCCACCAAAAAAGTAGAACATGCTGCATTTTATCTGCACTGGACTGTACTGGAATGCAGCAAAATGCATCATAAACGCACTGGAACGCACAGGAACACACCTAAATGCACCAAAAACGCACTGGAACACACTTGTCCTTATCTATGGTTAATAAAAAAGAGGAGTGAAAACAAAGCACTGGACTGCATCAAAAACTTACCAAAAATGCACCGGAACGCATGAAAAACGTGCATGCAGAAAAGCACCTGGAACGCATCCGGATTGTGTTTCTATGGTGTGAACTGGCCCTAGTTCACACTATAGAAACGCAGTCTGGGTGCGTTCCAGGTGCTTTTCTGCATGCACGTTTTTGACACATTCCAGTGCATTTTTGAGGCGTTTTTGATGCAGTCCAGTGTTTTTTTCCGCCTCTTTTCACTTAGGACAAGTGTGTTGCAGTGCGTCTTTGGTGCATTTAGGTGCGTTGCGGTGCATTCCAGTGCATTTTTGGTACGTTCCGTTGCTTTTTGATGTGTTTTACTGGGGTCCAGTACAGTTTTGTACCTAAAAAATGCAGCATGACCAATTATTTTTTGGCTTTCTGAAATGCACTGGAACGGACTGCAGTGGTGTGAACTATGCCATTGGCATTAATGTGATCAACTTTCTTTGCGTTTTTCAGGCATCAAAAAAACGCACTGCACTGCATCCGGTGTGAACTGGCCCTAAATATCATCCCCGGGGGTGTCTATAGTATGCCTGTAAAGTAGCACATGTTTTCCATGTTTATAACAGTTGGAGAGCAAAATGACATTTCTAAAGTAAAATAATAGTCATTTAAAAGTCCTTGCGGCTGTAATGAATTGCTGGTTCCTGTCAATACAGATAAAAGTAATTGAAAGTCTTTGCTAACCAAAAAAAAAATGCGTGGGGGTCCCCCAAATTCCATAACCAGGCCCTTCAGGTCTGGAATGGATATTAAGGGGAACCCCAATGCAAATTAAAAAAAAATGACGTGGGGTTCCCCCCAAATATCCAAACCAGGCCCTTCAGATCTGGCATGGATTTTAAGGGGAACTCCACCCCAAATTTAAAAAAAAATGGCGTGGAGTCCCCCTAAAAATCCACACCAGACCCTTTATCCAAGCACATAACCTGGCCGGCCGCAGGGGAAGAGGGGGGGATGAGAGAGCGGCCCCCTCCCTCCTGAACCATACCAGGCCACATGCCCTCAACATGGGGAGGATGTCCCCATGTTGATGGGGACAAGGGCCTCATACCCACAACCCTTGCCCGGTGGTTGTGGGGGTCTGCGGGCGGGGGGCTTATCGGAATCTGGAAGACCCCTTTAACAAAGGGGACCCCCAGATCCCGGCCCCCCCTGTGTGAAATGGTAATGGGGTACAAATGTACCCCTACCATTTCACAAGGAAAGTGTCAAAAATGTAAAAAATGACAAGAGCCGGTTTTTGACAATTCCTTTATTAATGTATTTTCTTTTCTTCCATCTTCTTCCTTCTTCTTCTTCCATCTCCTTCTTTTCTCCATTCGGGTTTCTTCCTCCATCTTCATCTTCCTCTTCATCTTCCTATTTATCTTCATCTTCCTTCTTCCTTCAGTGTTCTCGTCCAGCATCTTGCTCCGGCGTCTTCCCTTCTTCTTTCTTCTCCGGCCGCTCCGTTTGAATTGGAGTTTCCCGCTGTGCGACGCTTCAGTTCGCCTCTGGGTCCGCTTACACCCGTGACCCCGCCCCCCTCTGACGCACATGGATTTCACGGGGACTTTCCCCGTGGTGACAGAAGGGGGCGGAGCCACCGGGTGTAAGCGGACCAAGTGGAGAACTGAAGCGTCGCACAGCGGGAACCTCCAATTCAAACGAAGCGGCCGAAGAAGAAAGAAGAAGGGAAGACGTCGGGGCAAGATGCTGGACGAGAACACCGAAGGAAGAAGGAAGATGAAGATGAAGATAAAGATGAAGAGGAAGATGAATATGGAGGAAGAAACCCGAATGGAGAAAAGAAGAAGATGGAAGAAGAAGGAAGAAGATGGAAGAAAAGAGAAGACATTAATTAAGGAATTGTCAAAAACCGGCTCTTGTCATTTTTTACATTTTTTACACTTTCCTTGTGAAATGGTAGGGGTACATTTGTACCCCATTACCATTTCACACAGGGGGGGCCGGGATATGGGGGTCCCCTTTGTTAAAGGGGTCTTCCAGATTCTGATAAGCCCCCCGCCCGCAGACCCCCACATCCACCGGGCAAGGGTTGTGGGGATGAGGCCCTTGTCCCCATCAACATGGGGACATCCTCCCCATGTTGAGGGCATGTGGCCTGGTATGGTTCAGGAGGGAGGGGGGGCCGCTCTCGTCCCCCCCTTTTCCCCTGCGGCCGGCCAGGTTATGTGCTCGGATAAAGGGTCTGGTGTGGATTTTTAAGGGGACTCCACGCCATTTTTTAATCAAATTTGGAGTGGAGTTCCCCTTAAAATCCATGCCAGATCTGAAGGGCCTGGTTTGGATATTTGGGGGGAACCCCACGTCATTTTTTTTTTAAATTTGCAGCGGGGTTCCCCTTAATATCCATTCCAGACCTGAAGGGCCTGGTTATGGAATTTGGGGGAACCCCCACGCATTTTTTTTTGGTTAGCAAAGACTTTCAATGACTTTTCTCTATATTGCCGGGAGCCGACAATTCATTATAGCCGCGGCTGCTTTTAGATGGGTTTTTTTTTTCCTTTAGAAATTACATTTTGCCGGCGCACTGTGAAGTTCAGAGCTGCGCCTGTTCAACTTATGCAAATTGAGTTATGTGACTTGACATTTACTAAGATTTTGCCGGCGCAGTGAACCGGCTCATTTAAACTATTGAAATTCCCGTGCTGAGCTCAAAAAAACCTCCCGCAGCTCGAATCGGAATTGCCGGCGCAGCGGGCTGGTTTTGAAAAAGTTACTTTATCACTCAATTTTGGCCATGTTTGTTATTTGGGCAGGTGTCACTACACTTCCTCACATCACCCCATTTCACCCCCATTATATTCTCACTTCCAGCTTCTTTATATTTAGATTTTAACATGCCATACGCCAGGTCCATAGTAGCGCACTGAGCGCATCCTCCCGGGCGCAGAGAACACTATAGTAAATGGGAAATAGGGCTGCGCTACCGGCGCTAATGTTTTGTAAATACCAAAACAGCCATTGCGCACGCAGATGCGCCAATACTCATGGCGAAAACGTTTGGTAAATCAGCCCCAATAAGTCCAGTGATTAGGTACCCTGGAGGAAAGCGGGAGTACTGCAGGTGGATCACCTTACCATATATTCCAGCAAAGGGGAAGTAGAAGAAAGGGAGAGAGATCATCCCCAAAGACAACATTACTAACTGCAAATTCATTAAGCACCGAGGTGAGAGTTCTGGGAGACTGGGCCAGGATAGATTCACACTATAGCAGCGTTCATCACGCAAATATCTATAGAGGGGGAACACATCTTATCTCACTATACCATTTTGGGGGAATAGAAGTCAGCCATATGAGAGGAACCCTCCATATTGAGGACAAATAAGAACATTTATTTATTTTTCTAGTCCATTCGATTCCCTGTGCACATCAATATGCACATATTTTGATACTTTGAGACTTTTTGGGACACCATTTTATTGTTTATTTTTCCCTTTAAGTTGTTGAATTTTGATGTAACATTATTATCATTTTGTGCTTATCACTGTCCCCATATGGGATTTCTTTAAGCGCTTATCACTATTATATTTCATTCACCTTTTTTGTGTACAGTGAACACTGCCAGATTGAGCTGCTATAAGAACACATTACACCTTTGGTCACATTTCATTTACTCACTATTAGCGCGAAAGTACACACTACCTTATACCCTCACAGATAATGTACTTGGACCGCAGCAACGAGCCCTGCTGCAAAGCATTGCATCAAAAATTGTAAATACACGCCCCTGTTAAACAGGGGCTAAAAAATTGGGCCTTAGCCACTGGTGGCGGTGTCCAGAACCAAAAATGTTTTTTTAAGCTATCAGCATGATCATTGAGGACGAAGAGGATAGTCACTCAGCATAACAGGATAGTCACTCAGCATCAGCATAGGCAGTCTTGAAGGGATCTGACATTTCAAAAAAATTATTCAGTTACATCAGCATCAGGTGCTTGGTAGCTGGTGGTGATCCAAGACTGATTCATTTTTATGAAGGTCAGTCGATCGACCGAGTCGGTGGACAGGCGCACCCTGTGATCAGTTACAAAGCCTCCAGCAGCACTGAATGTGCGTTCTGAAAGAACGCTGGATGCAGGACAGGCCAGTCCCTCAATTGCATACTGTGCAAGCTCTGGCCAGTGATCCATCCTCAAGACCCAGTAACCCAGAGGATTTTCGGTGGGAAAGGTGTCCAAGTCTGATCTTGTCGCTAGGTATTCCTGCACCATGTAAACCAGATGCTGGCGATGGTTGCTGGAAGCGATCATACCTTGGGGTTGTGTACTAAAAATTTGTCTGACCGCTTCAGTCAGACGGCCACCTTCTCCACCGCTCCTTCTTTGACTGACCGGAGCCTCAGCAACACGTTGTCCAGGACCAGGAATTTCTAACCTCCCAGTCTCTGGGAACGCGTTGCACAGACCTATCTGCAAGGCCTTCCAAAAATGCTTCATCCTCTGTGACGGCAAGATAAGGTCCGCAACCTCTCCTTGATCGTACGAATATGAGGATCCTTCCGCAGGCTTTTCAGGATCAGGGAGGCCATGCAGCGTAGGTTTGCTGAGGCATTCGGTGCTGAGTCCTCTGGGTCACTGAGGTTGACATGATCCGCAGCCACCTCCTCCCAGCCGCGTACAAGTCCATGGGTGTCTTGGGACTGTAATTGATCCCTTGAAGACTGCTGCTGATGCTGAGTGCTAGGCTCCACCTCCGTGCTGACACAATAATCCTCCTCGTCCTCTTCCTGTGTGATATCTGGGCCAACAGGAACACTGTCTGGATAAAGGGGGCCTTGAGAGGCAAGGAAGTCCTCCTCTTCCTGCCTCTGTTCTGCCTCAAGTGCCCTGTCCATTATTCCATGCAGCGTGTGCTCCAACAGGTGGACAAGAGAGACAGTGTCACTGATGCATGCACTGTCCCTGCTCACCATCCTCGCGGCCTCCTCAAATGGTGCCAGGACAGTGCATGCATCCGTGATCAAGGCCCACTGGCGTGGGGAAAAAAATCCAATCTCCCCTGACACTGTCCTGGTGCCATATTGCAACAGATATTCAATGATGGCCCTATACTGCATGCGCAGCCGCTGCAGCATGGCCAACTTAGAGTTCCACCTGGTGGGCCTGTCACAGATTAGGCGGTTCTTGGGCAGGTTGCAATCCTTTTGCAAGTCAGCCAGCCGAACACTGGCATTATATGACTGACGGAAATGCCCACAGAGTTTCCTGGCCTGCTTCAGGACCTCCTGTAAGCCCAGGTACCTGCCCAAGAACCACTGCACCACCAAGTTAAGGACGTGAGCCAAACAGGGCACATGGGTCAGTTGTCCCTATCGGAGGGCGGAGAGCAGGTTGGTGCCATTGTCGGAAACCACCTTTCCTGGCTTAAGCTGGCGTGGCATCAACCACCTCTGAGCCTGCCCCTGCAGAGCTGACAGAATCTCTTTGTCTACGTACATGCGTAGCCCCTTGAACGCCTACAGAGCACCGCTGGTTCCGAGGACAAAGCACAGGTAGAGGCCATGGAGGAAGAAGAACAGGAGGGAGTGAAGGAGAGAGGTGTGTCAGAATCACCAGTAGTAACATTTTGGAGGTGTGGTGGCAGAACAACCTCCAACACTACTGCACCTTGTCCTGCATCCTTCCCAGCTGTCAGCAGAGTCACCCAATGCGCCGTGAAAAATAGGTAACGTCCCTGTCCATGCCTGCTGGACCATGAGTCAGCAGTATTATGCACCTTACCGATGACCGCCCTGTCCAGTGAGGCCAAGACATTGCCTTCCACATGCCAGTAGAGAGCGGGAATCGCCTTCCATGAGAAAAAGTGGCGTTTGGGAACCTGCCACTGAGGAACCGCACATTCCACAAACTCACAGAAGGGGGAAGAGTCTACCAACTGAAAAGGCAGCAGTTGAAGTGCTAGCAATTTAGCCATGCTAGCATTCAACCGCTGGGCATGTGGATGGCTGGGAGCGAACTTCTTTCGGCAGTGTAGCAGCTGGGGCAGGGAAATTTGCCTGGTACAATCGGACGTCGATGTACCGATAGCATATTGTCCGCAAGTACTTGGCTGTGACACACCTAATTCTACACCTTCATTCCTCTCAGTGCAGGTTTCAGAGAGGACTGAAGGTATAGTGGGGTTGGAGATCCCAGCTGATGAAGAGCAAGGAGAGGTGCGCTTTGTTCTTTGGTGTGGGTCTTTTAGGTAAGCTTGCAAACGGACTGCATGGCAGGTCGATATATGTCTGGTCAAGCATGTGTTGCCCAAGCGGCTGATGTTTTGGCCACGCAAGATACGCTTTAGACATATGTTGCAAATGGCATCGGTGCGATCTGCTGCACACGTCTGAAAAAAGGCCCACACCAAAGAACATTTGGAATAACGCGCAGCAGCGCCCTGCACATGCGGAGCTCTGCGGTGTGACGCAGTCGGTGTGCTCCCCTTAAGCTGGCCCCTGGAGGGCATCCTGCCTCGTTGGAGATGTGCCTCCTCCTCCTCCTCCTCTCTCCTATCAGGCACCCATGTGGAGTCAGTGACCTCATCATCCCCTCCCTCCTCATCACTGAAGCAAATCTGGCAGTATGCTGCAGCTGGGGAAATATGACTGCCAGATAGCTGTACTTATTGGGCACCCCCTCTCTTTGGGCTCACTTTACTACCCCCTCTCTCTGGGCTCACATTACTGCCTTCCTCCAGCTGGGTTCCATCATCGGAGCCTGCAAAACGCTGGGCATCCTCCAGGAGCATGTACCCAACACTGTGCTCAAACAGTTCGGGGGACTCCTCAAGAGGACATGGTGGGGCTAGGGAAGGAGTGACTGATGCCATTAAGCCGAGGGAAGAGGCCACTTTGGCAGCTGCTTTGCCAGACAAGGTACCCTGAGCCTGGGTGAGAGAGGACAAGGAGGATGAGGATGGCTTGGTCATCCACTCTACCAAGTCTTGGGCATATTGTGGCTCAACATGGCCAGCTGCCGAAAAGAAGGACAAGCTTGTCCCACAGCCACGTGCTGATGAGGATGCACCATGTCCACAACCAGCAGCACTGTTGCCTCTAGACACAGAGCCTGCTTGCCCTCTTTTATTGCCTCATGACTGTCTGCCTCTCCTTGCTTGCCTTCCAGACATACTAATGGCCTGCAGTGAGATGTAGCTGCACAAAGGTGGGATGTATATATATATATATATATATATATATATATATATTTATATATAAAATATTTATATCTATACTGATAATGCAGCTATCAGAATCAACTGCCTGCTGTGGTATTAGTATGGGGAAAGCAGCAATTGTCTTCAGTTAGTTTTAGGTGAAAACTGTGCAGAGAGGGACACAGTACACTAACTGAAAATACTTGCAGCTCTCTGCCTGTGGTTTAATTATGAGAACACCACTATTAGTCACTAACTGTATTCAGCTAAGCTTTAGGTGAACGCTATGCAAAGCACACAGTACACTAAGTGAAACACTGACTGTCTGCAGCTGGCACAATCACCTGCCTGCCTGTCACAGTATAGAGAATAACAGGAACGTATCTAGCTAAACTGAATACAGTGTATACATATATATATACAACACCTAGGATGCATATATATCCTCTACACACTGTAACTGCAGCTAACTGACTCGCCTGCCTGCTCTATAGTGATGAGCCGAACACCCCCGGGTTCGGTTCGCACCAGAACCCGCGAACGGACTGAAAGTTCGCACAAACTTTAGAACCCTATTAAATACAATGGATGCGAACGTTCGAAATCTAAAGTGCTAATTATAGCGACTAATATGCATGTTATTGTCCTAAAAAGGGTTTGGGAACCCGGGTTCTGCACCAGGGGACATGTATCAATCCAAAAAAAAGTTTTAAAAACGGCCGTTTTTCGGGAGCAGTCATTTAAAAAAAAAGTCAAATATTCCTTTAAATATCGTACCTGGGGGGTGTCTAAAGTATGCCTGTGAAGTGCCACGTGTTTCCCGTGTTTAGAACTGTCCCTGCACAAAATTACATTTCTAAAGGAAAAAAAGCCATTTAAAACTGCTTGCGGCTTTAATGTAATGTCTGGTCCCGGTAATATGGATGAAAATCTTTAAGAAAAATGGCATAGCTACCCCATCACAGCCCCCCCCCTACCCCAGCCCATTACCAGCCCCTTTGGGTCTTGTATGGATATTAAGGGGAACCCCGCACACAAAATAAAAAAGGCCCTATATACTCTGAACAGCCGTATACAGGCGGTGCATACAAGACAGGGACTGTAGGTTTGTTCTTATGTAGAATCTGTTTGTAATTTTGAACAGGTACATTGTTTAAGTGTAGCTCCAGCCAAAAAATTAATTTTTAAGCTTTTTGGAAAACATAGGGAAGGGTTATCACCCCTGTAACATTTGTTTTGCTGTCTGTGCAGTGTGCACCTGTTCAGAACAGTTCACCTCACTTTCCATCCTAATGACAAATGTTTTTTGAAAATTTGGGGTTTTTATTGAAACAAGAATTGGTGATAAAGCATCAGTGGAGAGGAGACACTTTTTTTCCCATATTAACTCTTACAGGAGAGAATTTGCCTTCCTAGGGGTAGATTTCCTCTCACTTCCTGTTGTATCCTTCCGTTTGCAAGGAGGAGTCGTTTGTAAGTTGGATGTTTGAAAGTAGGGGCCTGCCGTATATACTCAGCTGAAATTTGCCCCTTACATGTTGGTGTTGCCACAACACTGTGAGCCCTCACAGTTACTCTTGGTGGACGCATGAATGGGCCCTGCTGTGAATTATTAGATCAAGAATTGTAATTGCTTGCCCCTGTTGAACAGGGGCTGAAAAATTGGGCTTTTGGTGGTGGCGGTGGTGGTGGTGTTGACACAACACTGTGAGGCCTCACAGTTACTCTTGGTGGGCGCAGGAATGGGCCCTGCTGTGAATTATTAGATCAAGAATTGTAATTGCATGCCCCTGTTGAACAGGGGCTGAAAAATTGGGCCTTTGGTGGTGGTGGTGCTGGTGTTGACACAACACTGTAAGGCCTCACAGTTACTCTTGGTGGGCGCAGGAATGGGCCCTGCTGTGAATTATTAGATCAAGAATTGTAATTACATGCCCCTGTTAAACAGGGGCATAAAAATTGGGCCTTAGGCACTGGTGCCACAACACTGCAACCCCTCACAGATACTGTACTTGGAGCACAGCAATGAGCCCTGTTGCAAAGTATTGCATCAAAAATTGTAATTACACGCCCCTGTTAAACAGGGGCTGAAAAATTGGGCCTTAGCCACTGGTGTTGGTGCCACGACACTGCAACCTCTCCCAGATACTCTAGTTGGAGTGCAGGAATGAGCCCTGCTGCAAAGCATTGCATAAAAAATTGTAATAACACGCCCCTGTTAAACAGGGGCTGAAAAATTGGGCCTTAGCCACTGGTGGCGGCACCCAGAAACAAAAATGTTCTTTCAAGCTATCATCATCAATCGGATCATTGAGGAGGAGGAGGATAGTCAGTCAACATAACAGGACAGTCTCTCAGCATCAGCATCAGTCTTGAAGGGATGTGACATTTGAAAATAAATTAGTCTGTTATATCAGCTTCAGGTGTTTGGTAGCTGGTGGTGATCCAAGACTGGTTCATCTTTATGAAGGTCAGTCGATCAACAGAGTCGGTGGACAGGCGCACCCTGTGATCCGTGACAAATCCTCCAGCAGCACTGAATGTGCGTTCTGAAAGAACGCTGGATGCAGGACAGGCCAGTAGCTCAATTGCATACTGTGCAAGCTCTGGCCAGTGATCCATCCTCAAGACCCAGTAAGCCAGAGGATTTTCGGTGGGGAAGGTGTCCAAGTCTGACCTTGCCCCTAGGTATTCCTGCACCATGTATATCAGACGCTGGCGATGGTTGCTGGAACCGATCATACCTTGGGGCTGCGGACTAAAGAATTGTCTGAACGTATCGGTCAGACGGCCACCTTCCCCACCGCTCCTTCTTTGACTGACCGAAGCCTCAGCAACTCGTTGTCCAGGACCAGGAGTTTGTAACCTCCCAGTCTCTGTGAACGCGTTGCACAGACCTTTCTGCAAGGCCTCCCGGAGTTGTCTCATCCTCTGCTCCCTCTGCGACGATAAGATAAGGTCCGCAACCTTACCCTTGTACCGTGGATCAAGGAGAGTGGCCAGCCAGTAATGGTCCCTCTCCTTGATCCGAAGAATACGAGGATCCTTCCGCAGACTTTGCAGGATGAGGGAGGCCATGCAGCGTAGGTTAGCTGAGGCATTCGGTCCGGAGTCCTCTGGGTCACTAAGGACGACATGATCTGCAGCCACCTCCTCCCAGCCACGTACAAGTCCACTGGTTTCTTGGGACTGTAAATCATCCCTAAAAGACTGCTGCTGATGATGCTGAGTGCCAGGCTCCACCTCCATGCTGACACAATCCTCCTCCTCCTCCTCCTCCTCCTCTTCTTCCTGTGCGATGGGTGGGACAGAAGGAACACTGTCTGGGTAAAGGGGGCCTTGAGAGGCAAGGAAGTCCTCCTCTTCCTGCCTCTGTTCTGCCTCAAGTGCCCTGTCCATTATTCCACGCAGCGTATGTTCCAACAGGTGGACAAGAAGTACAGTGTCACTGATGCATGCACTGTCACTGCTCACCATCCTCGTGGCCTCCTCAAATGGTGCCAGGACAGTGCATGCATCCCTGATCATGCCCCACTGGCGTGGTGAAAAAAACCCGAGCTCCCCTGACCCTGTCCTGGTGCCGTAGTCGCACAGGTACTCATTGATGGCCCTCTGCTGCGTGTGCAGCCGCTGCAGCATGGCCAACGTTGAGTTCCACCTGGTGGGCATGTCACATATAAGGCGGTTCTTGGGCAGGTTCAACTCCTTTTGCAGCTCAGCCAGGCGAGCACTGGCATTATAAGATCTGCGGAAATGCACACAGACTTTCCTGGCCTGCCTCAGGACATCCTGTAAGCCCGGGTACCTGCCAAAGAACCGCTGCACCGCCAGGTTAAGGACGTGAGCCACACAGGGCACATGGGTCAGTTGTCCCTGTCGGAGAGCGGAGAGGAGGTTTGTGCCATTGTCGCAAACTACCATTCCTGGCTTAAGCTAGCGTGGCGTCAACCACCTCTCGGCCTGCCCCTGCAGAGCAGACAGAACCTCTGCCCCAGTGTGGCTCCTGTCCCCCAAACACACCAGCACAAGCACGGCATGGCATCTTTTTGCCTGCGTACTTGCGTAGCCCCTTGAACGCCTACGGAGCACCGCTGGTTCCGAGGACAAAGCACAGGAAGAGGCCATGGAGGAAGAAGAAGAGGAGGGGGTGGAGGACAGAGGTGTGTCACAACCAGTAGTAGCATTTTGGAGGCGTGGCGGTGGAACAACCTCCAACACTACTGCACCTTGTCCTGCATCCTTCCCAGCTGCCAAAAGAGTGACAAAATGGGCCGTGAAAGAAAGGTAACGTCCCTGTCCATGCCTGCTGGACCATGAGTCAGCGGTAATATGCACCTTACCGCTGACCGCCCTGTCCAGCGAGGCCAAGACATTGTCTTCCACATGCCGGTAAAGAGCCGGAATCGCCTTCCGTAAGAAAAAGTGGCATTTGGGAACCTGCCACTGAGGAACCGCACATTGCACAAACTCACAGAAGGGGGCCGAGTCTACCAACTGAAAAGGCAGCAGTTGAAGCGCTAGCAATTTAGCCAAGCTAGCATTCAACCGCTGGGCATGTGGTTGGCTGGGAGTGAACTTCTTTTGACGATCCAGCAGCTGGGGCAGGGAAATTTGCCTGCTAAAATCGGACGTCGGTGTACTGCTAGCAGAGTGCCCGCAAGTACTTGGCTGTGACACACCTAATTCTACACCTTCATTCCTCTCAGTGCAGGTTTCAGAGAGGACTGAAGGTATAGTGGGGTTGGAGATCCCAGCTGATGCAGTGCAAGAAGAGGTCCGCTTTGTTCTTTGGTGTGGGTCTTTAAGGTAGGCTTGCCAATGAGCTGCATGGCAGGTCAACATATGTCTGGTCAAGCATGTGGTGTCCAAGTGGGGGATGTTTTGGCCACGCGATATACGCTTGAGACATATGTTGCAAACAGCAGCTGTGCGATCTGATGCACTCGACTCAAAAAAGGCCCACACCAAAGAACTTTTTGAATAACGGGCAGAGGCTGCACCCTGCACAGGCGGAGCTCTGCGGTGTGATTCCGTCGGTGTGCTGCCCTTACGCTGGCCCCCCGAGGGCATCCTGCCTCGTTGGAGATGTGCCTCCTCCTCATCCTCCTCCTCTCTCCTATTAGGCACCCACGTGGAGTCAGTGACCTCATCATCCCCTCCCTCCTCATCACTGGAGCCAATCTGGCAGTATGCTGCAGCTGCTGGAACATGACTGCCAGATTGGTGTCCTTCTTGAGCATCCCCTCTCTCTGCTCTCACGCTACTGCCTTCCTCTAGCTGGGTATCATCATCAGACCCTTTGAAACGCTGGGCATCCTCCTGGAGCATGTACCCAACACTGTGCTCAAACAGTTCGGGGGACTCCTCAGGAGGACATGGTTGGTCTAGGGAAGGAGTGACTGATGATGACATTGATACCAGGGAAGAGGACACTTTGGCAGCTACTTTGCCAGTACCCTGAGCCTGGGTGAGAGAGGATGAGGAGGATGAGGAGGGCTTGGTCATCCACTCTACCAAGTCTTCGGCATGATGCGGCTCAACACGTCCAGCTGCCGAAAAGAAGGACAAGCGTGTTGTCTCTAGACACAGAGCCTGCTTGCCCTCTTTTATTGGCTCCTGACTGTCTGCCTCTCCTTGTTTGCCTTCCAGACATTCTAATGGCCTGCAGGGAAATGGGAAAACCAGCAATAAGGCCTAGCTTCAGGAGTATATTTTGCAGGAATCACACTACGCCTGCTGTAGGTGCTGCAAATGCCTGTTGGTGTAACACACCAGGAAAAAGCAGCAATACAGGCTAACTTCAGGTGTAATATGATCAGGAGGCACACTCCGCCCGCTGTAAGTGCCGCAAATGCCTGTTGGTGTAACACACCAGGAAAAAGCAGCAATACAGGCTAACTTCAGGTGTAATATGATCAGGAGGCACACTCCGCCCGCTGTAAGTGTCGCAAATGCCTGTTGGTGTAACACACCAGGAAGAAGCAGCAATACAGGCTAACTTCAGGTGTAATATGATCAGGAGGCACACTCCGCCCGCTGTAAGTGTCGCAAATGCCTGTTGGTGTAACACACCAGGAAGAAGCAGCAATACAGGCTAACTTCAGGTGTAATATGATCAGGAGGCACACTCCGCCCGCTGTAAGTGCCGCAAATGCCTGTTGGTGTAACACACCAGGAAAAAGCAGCAATACAGGCAAACTTCAGGTGTAATATGATCAGGAGGCACACTCCACCCGCTGTAAGTGCCGCAAATGGCTGTTGGTGTAACACACCAGGAAAAAGCAGCAATACAGGCTAACTTCAGGTGGAATATGATCAGGAGGCACACTCCGCCCGCTGTAAGTGCCGCAAATGCCTGTTGGTGTAACACACCAGGAAAAAGCAGCAATACAGGCTAACTTCAGGTGTAATATGATCAGGAGGCACACTCCGCCCGCTGTAAGTGCTACAAATGCCTGTTGGTGTAAAACACCAGGAAAAAGCAGCAATACAGGCTAACTTCAGGTGTAATATGATCAGGAGGCACACTCCGCCCGCTGTAAGTGCTGAAAATGCCTGTTGGTGTAACACACCAGGAAAAAGCAGCAATACAGGCTAACTTCAGGTGTAATATGATCAGGAGGCACACTCCGCCCGCTGTAAGTGCTGCAAATGCCTGTTGGTGTAACACACCAGGAAAAAGCAGCAATACGGACTAACTTCAGGTGTATAATGTGCAGGAGGCTTAGCAACAATGACACTGACACTGTCCCCTGCCTATCCTTCTCTCTCCCTGCACACAAGGTTTATCAAAGTATATGACACTGACACTCTCCCTGTCTATCCTTCTCTCTCCCTGCACACAAGGTTTAGCAAAGTATATGACACTGACACTCTCCCTGTCTATCCTTCTCTCTCCCTGCACACAAGGTTTAGCAAAGAATATGACACTGACACTGTCCCCTGCCTATCCTTCTCTCTCCCTGCACACAAGGTTTATCAAAGTATATGACACTGACACTCTCCCTGCCGATCCTTCTCTCTCCCTGTACACAAGGTTTAGCAAAGAATGTGACACTGACACTGTCCCCTGCCTATCCTTCTCTCTCCCTGCACACAAGGTTTAGCAAAGAATATGACACTGACACTCTCCCTGCCTATCCTTCTCTCTCCCTACACACAAGTTTGAGGTACAAATAGCACTGACGCTGTCCCTGCCTATGTAACTCTTTCCCTGCGCCGGAACACACTACACAAGGCCGCCGCGCTGGCGGCCTTTTATCGTGTGGGGCGTGTGCTAAACCCCCTGAGCTATAATTGGCCACCGGCAACCTGCCTGTGGCCAATTATGGCTCTCCTAGCTGCCGGCGCTGTGATTGGCCAAGCATGCGGGGTCACATTGCATGTTTGGCCAATCACAGCGCCGGGATTGCACTGCGATGGCGCAGTGTTTTGTTGGCCGTTCGCGTCACTCGAATTTGGCGCGAACGGCCCAAATCGTTCGATGTTCGCTGAACGGTCGAACAGCTGATGTTCGAGTCGAACTTATGTTCGACTCGAACACCGAGCTCATCCCTACTGCTCTATCTAACTCAATATAAATTACACTGTCTGTCTCTGTAATCTCTCATTAAACAACTCCAACACACTACACAAGGCCGCCAAGCCGGCGGCCTTATATAGTGTGGGGCGTGTACTAAACCCCCTGAGCCATAATTGGCCAAAGCCACCCTGGCTTTGGCCAATTACGGCTCTCCGTTTTTTCTGCGCTGTGATTGGCCAAAGCATGCGGGTCATAGTGCACGCTTGGCCAATCATCAGCCAGCAATGAACTGCGATGCCGCAGTGAATTATGGGCCATGACGCGTTACTCGAATTTGGCACGAACGGCCCATAATGTTCGCAATTCGGCGAACAGCCGAACAGCCAATGTTCGAGTCGAACATGGGTTTGACTCGAACACGAAGCGCACCCCTAATTATAACTTTTATATTGGGGTGATCAGAGAAGGCATCAGGTTGTTTTTGCTGACAGTCCATTCAAGAGGAACTTCACTGGACTGCACACCATGACTCTAAGTGCACCACAACCCCCTTAGATATCCTTATATATACAAAAAGTGTTGGGTCTTTCCTTAGATAAATATACAGTATATGAAATAGATGTATTGATTCCATCATAACATCTGACGTGGATGATTCCTAGTCCTCTGTGATCCAGGTCTGAATAAATTTATTAGGCATCAACTTCTCTCAAATACCCTTTCATCCCCACTGCACTGAAGACCATCTCTGACATGATACATGCAGCAAGGTAGACTAGTACCTCTTGTACATGGGTGGGCGATTCATTGTCCCAAGGGGCCACATAAGAAGCTAGGACTCTTGCGGAGGGCCAAACCAGCTGCAAACAGACTATTATAACAAGAGGAGGAGGATCGAGTAGATGACTGGCACCTGTGGCGGACTTTGTCACTGCTGACCTGGAGGAAAAACACACTATGACCAGCATGTGGCAGACTTTAATTACATGCTGGTATGTGGCAGACTTTAGTCGGGTACACACAGGCTTAAAATTGAACCCTTCAGCAGGAGCCAGCTGACATTTGGTCAGTGTGTACAGCTGTCTGTCTGACAAAAGCCAATCTAAGGATCAGCTTTTGTTGAAGGGACATGATGAAAAACCAGCATCTGATCAGCGCTTGCAGCCATTGGCTGAAAGTTCTGATTAGTATATTCTGGTGGGGGGGGCCCTGTCAGGATACAATAGCACAGCAGAGAAGATGCCCATCGATTGTGTTGGTACTCTGACCTGTCAATTTTTTTTTTTTTTGCTCAGCCTCTGGGTTGAATGAAAAATGAAACAAAAAAAAACTAGCAGTGTGTACCAAGCTTTTGTCACTGCTGCCCTGGTGGAGAAACACACTGTGGGGTTGATTTAATAAAATTGGAGAGTGCAAAATGTGACGCAGCTGTGCATGGTAGCCAATCAACTTCTAACATCAACTTGTTCAATTAAGAATTGATAAAAAAAACTAGAAGCTGATTGGCTTCTATGCAGAGCTGCACCAGATTTTGCACTCTCCAGTTTTAGTAAATCAACCCCTATGATCGGCATGTGACATATGCTGGTATGTAGCAGAGGGGCATGTGGCAGATTTTCTTATTGCTGCCCTGAGGGGAGCAAGACTATACAGATGCATGCAGTAGATGTGCAATCTGAGCACCGTCTGGCTCAGTAGCATCGTCAGAGAGAAGCTGCATGTTCCCACACTGGTTCCCCTGCCCTGGAGGGAGAAACACTATGCAGCTGCAGGGGATAGCTGGGCAACCCAGATAGCAATGATAACTTGCCACAAATTTGTGGCAGTGTTGAATTGTAAGTCTTGTTAACTTACTGCACATTTTTAATTGCAATTTGTACACTTGCAGAGCACTTGAAACACAAATTCTAACTGACACTTTTCCAATTTGTAGCAAATTTGCTTGGGAAGGTTCTAGCAATAGCAAAGTTGCAGTGCTGAGTCTACAGCCAGAGATCTTCAAGTCACAGTGACCCTTGTGGTGGGATGAATATTGCACAATATAACTGAACCAGAACTTACAGCAGATTTGCAGAATGTTTGCAAAGAAAGTTGATCTGGAGTCATGCAATGCAGTCATGCAATGCTGTAATTGTGCAACAAACTTGTGCAGCCTGGCAAGTCTAGCAATAGTTTAGCAAGTCATTTTCAAACATGCAGCTCAATTGCTTGTTATCTGGAAATCTGAGCACTGCTATGCTCAGTAGGGTTGCCACAGAGCAGACAGATAAAGGCTGGATGTTCCCCCACACTGGTTTATCTACCCTTGGGGGGGATATGTTGATACACTGGGTGAAGATGTGTGATCTGAGCATTGACAATCTCAGTAGGATTGGCACAGACACAGAGAAAAGCAGGATATACACTCAGTACACTGGAAATAGAACCAGCCAGTAGCAGGGCAGTAGGAGAGCCGAGTCTTTCAACTCTGCCAATCAGCATCTCCCACACTCTTTATGCAGTTTTGCCTTCTCTACACAGCCTGCACACAGACAGTTGTCAGCATGCCTCTTTAGGCCCCTCAGCTTCCAAGCTAAGGAGCTTAGAGAGTTATGCTGACACTGGAGGCATCACGGGCCACACAAGGAAAGGCAAAGGGCCAGATGTGGCCTGCGGGCCTGTATTTGCCTGGGTCTGTGCTAGAGCATTTTAGGCTACCCACAGCTAGCAGAACATTTTTGAAACTCAGTAGTCCACTGAAATTTGCACGTGTTTAATTTACAGCCTCATCATTCCTGACGATCTTTGCCTAACCAGGCGGGGGAGACCTGCAGCCCAAGCCATAAAATTTTCACCAACATGCTTAACAATTAGTATGCGATTTTTCTCCTGAAATACTGTATTCTATTTGCAACATACACATCTAATGTTGCTGTGATCAAGCAACTCAATCTTTGAGTCATCAGGCCCAGCATATTGTTCTTTCTGAGAATGTGCACTTTACTGCACAACTTATGAAAATAACTCTTTGAGATGGTCCTGTGTCCCTGCTCTTACATTTAACACAACTTCCCAAAGGCAAGTATAAGAAATCTCTTACAAATGCACCAAAATCATGCATCACATTAATCTGAAAGCGTGCGTAACCTCCATCTATTGGTGTGTGGATCGCAATTGCCAATCGTAGGGAGGACCTTACTTCATCTTTATATCACTTGGATAATTTTGCTCTACCTGGTTTTATTGGAATTATTTCAGCTTTATACAAGAATATTGTGACTTTCTTGCAATGCACCCTGCAAACCTTTGTGCCTTTGCCCATAGCAGCCCCTGTCTCTTTCATGCAATAGATGATCCCAGGGTGAGAGATGTTAAGCCCTGTACACACGATCGGTTTAACCGATGAAAACCGTCCGATGGATTGTTTTCATCTGACAAACCGATCGTGTATGGGACCCATCGGTCTTTTTTCCATCGGTTTTAAAAAATAGAACATGTTTTAAATTTTTCCGATGGATAAAAAAACGATCGAAAACTCCGATCGTCTATGGGCAAGTCCATCGGATAAAAAACCAACGCATGTTCAGAATCAGGTCGACGCATGCTCAGAAGCATTGAACTTCATTTTTCTCGGCTCATCGGAGTGTTTTACGTCACCACGTTTGGAACGGTCGGTTTTTTGACTGATGGTGTGTAGGCAAGACTGATGGAAGTCAGCTTCATCGGATTTCCGATGGACAAAACCATCGGATTAGAATCCATAGGATATCCGATCGTGTGTACGAGGCTTTAGAGTGCCCTTTTTATTTTATCCACTTTCTTTACAGTCCTTTGGGCCTTCCCCTCCCCAATCCCTCTAAACCTCTCTCCTCTTTTTTTCCACTCTCCCTTTTTTTACTCCTTCTTACTTCCTATTTATATTTTTATCATAAACATAAACCATCCACACTGACAATCTTAGGTAGCCATACCTTTATCGTGTTCTTGGCTTAATGCAACAATCAGAAGACTGACCTAACTTGGTGTGAATTTGAAATACAGTATTATGTTTGATCAGATTGTCTACTAAATTTTCCGACAATGCTGTGCATTACTATGAAAAAAGAAGCTCAAAAAACATTCTATTAAAACTATTGTGCATTGTCCCATTTTTTATAGAGTTGGCTTTAGCTTTATTTTTTTAAGAGTAAACTTTCCAATAGCTTTTAAATGTGTTGTGGCTGCTTCTTTTGTGTATTGGTGCCCAGTATATGTTTTCATGAACTCGTTATGTTATTTAATTTTATCATAACTGTAAGGCTCTATTATTTATTCTACTTTCAGCAGCCATTGCACTTCTCCAAAATAATATTTTTATCTGTTGCTCTTAAGTTCCCAAACTGCCAGCAAGATTTATAACTCTTTATCATGCTAGTCATGTAATGCAACACAGAGCCAAAACAAACATTTCAGGGCAGTGTTTAAAGAAATAGGTCAGTAGAAGAGAAACAAAGTACAGTAATAAGGAGGCAATTTCTGGCCAATGGCTAAAGAAATGTGTCCTATTTATCAAGCGTTTACATTATCACAAATCACTGGGAATTATAAAGCTAGGAAAGGGAGTCTCTCAACATCTCTGACTATGTTCTAAAATATTAGAAAGTTAGTGTTTGGTGCATTAAAGGTACAATAATCTTAAAATGTATTTGACTAATGTAAAGCAACAAATACATTGGAAATGTATTATCCTGGAGTACAGCTGTAACATGCAAGTTCAGCAATTGCAGCAGTATTTACAGCTTCTCTCTTCCATATCTGTAGAACCTGGTGACTTTAGCTATGCTAAAAATTATGTAATGTCCTGTTTCTAATTATGTCACATATACTTTCCCAAAAAGTCTTTGCTTCCAAGCTATTACATTGTAAATGGCTTTATACATCATAAAGATAAATTTGAATCCTTTCCTTTGGTGCACCATAACAACCACTGACACTGTGAAAAAGTTTAAAAAAAATTTAAGACGTAGCTCCCGCCGCCCCCCAAAAAATATTTCTTGTTCATACATCACGGGACACAGAGCGGCATAGTCATTACTATGTGGGTTATATAGAATTACCTTCAGGTGCTGGCACTGGCAACTTCCAAAACAGGAAGTACCTTCCCCTATATAAGCCCCTCCCATCCGGGAACTCCTCAGTTTTTTGCCAGTGTCTAAGGTGTTGGCCAAGGTTAACATGTATTCATCTGGGCTTGTGTACAGGTTCTCTGGGCCTTAGCAAGCTATTCCGGATCCGACCAAAAAAGCTTCATAGCTAAACGGTCGGTACCCGGGCCTTGCAGAGAAGAGCAGGGTTTTGCCTGTAATGCCTCTCTTAGGAGGGCTGGACCCTGGGATCCAGAGCTCTGGTCATACCCAAAACCAAGAGGCTATCTGTGCAGGGTGCTATACAGGTCGAGGGGAGTGGAATCCTTGGGAACCCGGTCCCTGAAGGTCTAGTACAATGCCTGCCGTGAGAGGTGAAGTTTGGGCTTCTGTGGACCAAACAAAGTCCTGCGGCGGGGAAAAGGTAAGTGGGGGCCCCTCAGGAACTTGGTTCTATTGAGGGGACCCCCAAGCCTAATATGTCTTTCTGCCTGTTACCTAAAGGTATTCCCGCTAATAGCTGCATATGCCTAAGAAATCCTAGAAATGTATTTTCATAAAGGAAGTTTTAAAAACTGTAAACCTAGAAATGTTTTTCATAAAGGAGGTTTTAAAAAAAAAAAAAGACAAAAGTGCGGTACCTGTGTTTGTCCACTAGAGGCCGCTGTGGAACGTCTTTTTTTCTTGGGACTATTCCTTCCATGGTGAAAGTCCAGGCAGATGAGTGAGCTCTCTATCAGGGAAGCTGCATTCCTCTGTCATGCTGCCAAGTAGTTTCCTTCCATCCCCGAGTCCTGGTGAAACAGGGACCCTGGCTCCTCTCCCTACATGGCGCCAAGAGCGCACACGTGCACGCGCGCGCGCGCACACACGCTTTCTTTTTAT
Organism: Rana muscosa; assembly: GCA_029206835.1. Taxonomy (NCBI): domain Eukaryota; kingdom Metazoa; phylum Chordata; class Amphibia; order Anura; family Ranidae; genus Rana; species Rana muscosa. Next base: position 705,812,780 of record CM055118.1, read on the forward strand.
AAGATTTAGCTTCAAAAAAGGGGGCGGAGCCTGGCGGATGACACGCTCTGTGCGCCCAGCACTTCTGCGCATGTGCGGGCGTCCCAGCAAGATAAAAGGACTCAGTCCACGCTGCTTGCTATGGACACAGAGCATGAAAAGGAGCTGGTAGCATGGTATAGGGGCTTACAGCGGGCGGTTGATACAGGCATCCCCAGAAAGACGCATTAGTAGACACCCACTGATGTACATAGCAGCAAATTGCATTAGACTATTTCAGTAAAGGGGTGTATTGCGGCTGGAATACCTCAGCTTTGAACTAAGGAATATGCCGCCTAAAAAACTCCAAGATATACCTCTCAGGAAGTGTAGGGGGTCTCCATCGGGCTCTGAGGATCTGGAGCAGTCATCTGCACCTTCCTCCCCTGAGAAATCAGAGGTTAATACCCATAAGGAACCCCCGGGAGTGCCAGGTACTGCGGCTGTCCTCAGTCCACCTGCTCCTGCATATATAACAGAGGAGGTTTTTGCCTCAACTCTGGAGGGATTGGAGCAGAGATTGGCAGCATTGATCGCTTCTTCTCTACAGGAAAGAAAGCGCGCCAGATCTCCATCCCCTCCATTAGAGTGCCTGTTGGCAGAGCAACAGTCCCAGGAAGGGACTGACCCACCTGAAGGGGATCAGGAGGAGGTTAACTCTGTTTTTGAGGAATCGACAGTAGATGAACCATTTTCAGCATCACAGACTGAAAGATTGTGGGTCCAGACCCTAACTGACATGGTTCGATCTGCATTTAAAATGCCTCTTGTTGAACCATCAACTACTGCTGTCTCCTCGTTGGGGTCGCTAAAAGCTCCCCAGATTAATTGCTCCTTTCCAATTCATCCATTATTGGAAGGACTTATATACCAGGATTGGGAACATCCTGATAAACTATTTGTTCCACCTAAGAAATTTCAGGTGATCTATCCCATGGAGGAAAAATTCACCCAGAGATGGAATGTTCCTTCGGTGGACGCAGCCATTTCTTCTGTGAACAAATCACTGACATGTCCAGTAGATAATGTTCAAATGTTCAAAGATCCAGTAGATAAAAAATTGGAATCTTTATTAAAATCTGCTTTTTCCACAGCAGGGGCTGTTACACAGCCAGCAGTGGCAGCCATTGGGGTCTGCCAAGCTTTAAAGGATCAAATGAAAATGGTCCTGAGGGATTTGCCAGACCAGCAGGCCCAGGCTCTGGCTGATCTGCCTAGAGCATTATGCTTTGCGGTTGACGCCATCAAGGATTCTATCCATCAGGCCTCCCGCCTCATGCTGTCTTTGGTACATATGCGTAGGCTTCTGTGGCTCAAGAACTGGTCTGCTGAGGCTCCCTGTAAGAAGCTCTTAGTTATCTTCCCATTTCATGGAGAACGCCTTTTTGGCGAAGACCTGGATAAATATATCCAGAAGATTTCCAGTGGTAAAAGTACTCTCTTACCAATTAAAAAGAGGTCTAGGGGTCCGTCTTTTAAGAGGACTACCTCTCCTATCCCTGGGACGTCTGCTACTAAGCAGTTCCGACGGCCTCCTCGGTCAAACTCAGGAGGTAAAAATCAGGGACAGTCACAGGGTAATAAAAAGCCCTGGATCCGAAGAGGTACTAAACCAGCCTCCAAGTCAAGCCTATGAAGGGCTGCCCCCACTCAAACGGGTGGGGGGAAGACTTCAGTTGTTCACAGAGACCTGGCGGGAGTGATCAAAGACAGATGGGTGCTCTCCGCAGTAACTCGGGGATACAAGTTGGAGTTAAAAGAGTCTCCTCCTTCCCATTTTATGTGGTCAGGCATGCCGAAAGACCCTCTGAAAAGAAGGTGTCTCCTAGTGGCGTTAGAACAACTATTGCTCCAAGGAGTAATTATGGAGGTTCCTATGGAAGAGTGGGGGTTGAGTTTCTACTCAAACCTTTTCACAGTCCCGAAACCAAACGGGGACATAAGACCCATATTGGACCTAAAGAGTCTAAACAAATTTCTAAACGTCCGGTCCTTCCGGATGGAGTCGATCCGATCGGTCACCGCTGCCCTACAGGGGGAGGAATGGTTAGCCTCGATCGACATCAAAGATGCTTACTTGCATGTTCCCATCTTTCCAGGTCATCAAAAATTTCTACGCTTTGCAGTAGAAGGGCGCCATTTTCAGTTCAGAGCCTTACCATTTGGTCTGGCCACAGCACCACGAGTGTTCACAAAAATTCTGGCCCCACTGTTGGCCGATCTAAGAACACGAGGTGTAACGATAATGGCATACCTAGACGACCTGTTGTTGATGGACCACTCAGTTGCCAAGCTAGAAGTGGTAATTGTCGATACAATCAAGTATCTAGAATCTCACGGTTGGGTCATCAACCTGGACAAGTCAGCCCTACAGCCAGTGAAAAACCTGGTATATCTAGGGCTACGGCTGGATTCAGACCAGAGGAAGATTTTCTTACCTCTAGACAAGGTATCCTCTTTGAGGGGCTTGGTCCGTCTGCTTTGTGCAAAAAGACAGCCGTCCATACGCCTGTGCATGAGGCTGCTAGGAAAGATGGTAGCATCATTCGAAGCTGTGCCATACGCCCAATTCCACTCAAGGAATTTACAGAGGGCCATATTGTCAGCCTGGAACGGAAAAATTCAGGCTCTAGACTTCCCGATGGCTTTGTCCCCTTCCGTTCGGAAGAGTCTCTGCTGGTGGTTGATCCCCCAGAATCTCCAGAAGGGAAAACCCTTCAGTCCGATATCCTGGAAGGTGGTCACTACAGATGCCAGCCTTATAGGCTGGGGGGCAGTACTGGAGCAATGGTCTCTCCAGGGCAGATGGTCAAATGTAGTAAAAACCCTGCCCATCAATCTCTTAGAGATACGAGCAGCCCGGTATGCCCTAGTAGCCTGGGCATCCAGACTCCAAGGGTCCCCTGTCAGAATTCAATCAGACAATGCCACAGCAGTGGCATATATCAATCATCAGGGAGGCACCAGGAGTCGTGCAGTCCAGAGGGAAGTAAGTCACATCCTGGAATGGGCAGAAAAGCATGTCCCATGTATATCAGCTGTCTTCATTCCAGGGGTGGAGAATTGGAAGGCGGACTTTCTAAGTCGCCAACAGTTATGCCCAGGGGAATGGTCCCTTCATCCCGAGGTCTTCCGAGCAATATGTCAGCGGTGGGGAACACCGGATGTAGATCTGCTAGCATCCAGATTCAACGCAAAGGTGGACAGATTTGTCTCCCGGACAAGGGATCCCCTCGCTTGCGGCTCGGATGCTCTGGTGTTCCCTTGGAATCAGTTCAGACTGATATATGCATTCCCTCCGCTACAATTGTTGCCTCGACTCCTTCGCAGAGTCAGGTTGGAAAAGAAGCCGGTGATCTTGGTGGCTCCAGCGTGGCACCGAAGGGCCTGGTACGCGGAGATCATCAAAATGTCTGTGGGGAGTCCTTGGACCCTTCCACGTCGTCCGGACCTGCTTTCGCAAGGGCCGATATACCACCCTTCCTTACTAACTCTAAGTTTAACGGCCTGGCTATTGAATCCCACATCCTAAAGAAGAGAGGTCTCTCTAACTCTGTGGTATCAACTATAATCAATGCCAGGAAGCCTATTTCCAGGCAGATCTACTATAGAGTTTGGAAGGCGTACATCACTTGGTGCGAGGCCAGAAAGTGGCATCCACGTAAGTGCGTTATAGGCAGAATTCTGGACTTCCTACAGTGGGCTGTAGACAGGAAGTTTGCCTTAAGTACTATCAGGGGTCAGGTTTCGGCCTTATCAATACTATTTTAAAGGCCCCTGGCTATGCATTCACTTGTCAAATCCTTTATGCAAGGGGTGACTCGTATTATTCCACCGATTAAAGCTCCCATATGTCCATGGGATCTAAATTTGGTTCTGTCGGTTCTGCAGAAGCAGCCATTTGAACCTTTGCGGCACATTTCCTTGGTTCTACTCACCAGAAAATTTATATTTTTAGTAGCCATATGCTCGGCTAGAAGAGTGTCGGAAGTAGCCGCCATGTCCTGTAAAGAGCCATATCTGGTTATTCATGAGGACAGAGTAGTATTACGTCCTCACCCAGCCTTTCTTCCTAAGGTGGTATCGAGGTTTCACTTGAACCAGGATGTGGTTCTTCCTTCTTTTCCCCAAACCGAGCTCGGTAGAGGAAAAGTTATTGCATTCTTTGAATGTAGTAAGAGCAGTTAAAGCTTATCTAAAAGCCACTGCTCAGATTCGTAGAACGGATTCTTTGTTTGTTCTGCCGGAAGGCCCCAGAAAGGGTCAGGCAGCATCAAAATCTACTTTAGCCAAGTGGATTCGACAGGTCATAATACAAGCCTATGGCTTGAGAAGTAGACCGCCTCCGTTCAGAGTTAGGGCGCACTCCACGAGAGCAGTTGGAACTTCATGGGCAGTGCATCACCAGGCCTCCCTGGCTCAAATCTGTAAGGCCGCAACATGGTCTTCAGTACACACGTTTACTAGGTTCTACCAGGTGGACGTTAGAAGTCAGGAGGATGTCGCCTTTGGGCGCAGTGTGTTGCAGGCCGCAAAAGATCCTCATGCCTGATGGCGCCCAGCTTATGTATGGTGTATCCCCCCCCTCATTTGGCATTGCTTTGGGACGTCCCACATAGTAATGACTATGCCGCTCTGTGTCCCGTGATGTATGAACAAGAAAGTAGGATTTTTAAAACAGCTTACCTGTAAAATCCTTTTCTTGGAGTACATCACGGGACACAGAGCTCCCACCCCTCTTTTGGGGACACGTATTGCTTTGCTACAAAACTGAGGTGCTCCCGGATGGGAGGGGCTTATATAGGGGAGGATACTTCCTGTTTTGGAAGTTGCCAGTGCCAGCACCTGAAGGTAATTCTATATAACCCACATAGTAATGACTATGCCGCTCTGTGTCCCGTGATGTACTCCAAGAAAAGGATTTTACAGGTAAGCTGTTTTAAAAATCCTACTATCGGACTCTTCAAGTCTGATCTGGATTTTAAGGAGATGCAAAAAACAAGAAAATTAAGCATGGGGTCTTGAAATCCATACTAGATTCTTATCCATTTCAGCTCTGGAAGGTTTTGCCCCCTTCATGACCAGGCCATTTTTTGCTATTTGGCGCTGCGCTACTTTAATTGACATTGTGTGGTCATGCAATGCTGTACCCAAACAAAATGTATATAATTTTTTTTCACACAAATAAAGAATTGATGGTATTTTATCAACACTGGGTTTTTCTTATTTATTAATTAAAACGAAAAAAGACGGAAAATTTGGAATAATCAACAATACTTTTTACTTTCTGTTATAAAACATATTCCCTAAAAAAAACAAAAAAATAACATTTCTTTATACATTTTGGCCAAAATGTATTTTTCTGCATGTTGTTGGTAAAAAAAAAAAAAATCCCAATAAGTGTATATTGATTGGTTTGCATGAAAGTTATACCATCTACAAACAATGGGATATATGCTGGAATTTTTTTTTATATATTAAAAATGGCGGCTATCAGCCTCTTTCCTGGCCATTCAGGACCCTTTTATAAAGGTCACTTATGGGTTTTGCAAAGCAACCTCATCAATTTTTTCCTGTAACAGGGTGGTGGGATTCCCTGTTAAAGCTAGGCCAGGGGAGCAAGGGCGTCATCCCCACATCCATGACCCTGTTGATCTAGGGTTCATTAGAGGGATTATTGGAATCTGGAAACACCCTTTAAAAACGGGGGCCACCTTCTTGAGTTAGAGGTATATGATATTCCCTGTTGCTCAAGAAAAAAAGTAAACAAACATGCCAGGTGTTTGAAAAAGTAAATTATTTATAAAAAAAAGCTTGTTTGTTTTTTAATGTGTGGTGTGTTAATTTTTGGGGAAAGAATAACGAGGGCTACTATGCACCCCATACTCATTCACATGGGAGGCAGGTATAATTTTTTGTGTTTTTACTTTTTGTGGGGTCCATTTTACACTCCATACTTGATCCTAATCTAGTATGTTTGGTATAGATGAAGAGCATCCTGCTTTGTTTAACAACAGAAGAAATCAGCCAGCAATTTAAAGGTAGTGTACACTTTCAAATGTTTTTGTTGTTTTACCGAGGTATATAGGTTCAGCAGAGACCAGCCACATTTCAATCAATGTGTAGGGGGGGTAGTTGTACAGAAGTTGATCTACTGACAGACTAATGTACAACTGCTCTGTTGGAAAATGTATGCTTGATCAGCATTCTGACAGTGGGGAAGTCTGCGCGCTACCAGAATACAATCGATCAGTGGAGAGGATTCCCTCATCCACCTGAAATGTGTGGATGGGGCAAATTAGTCATTATTTTCTTCAACCCACAGGCTTAAGAAAAAAAAAGAATCACCTCTGTGCTGCCTATTAAAGTAGTTATATTCTATGATTTGTTTGTTTGCATTGCCTTACCATGTGACTATGGGCTTACATATTGTGGCCACCATTTGTAGTGTCATAGCTGTTGACAGAGTAATAGGAAATGTTTGGGACTTGGACTTTTTAGGCACAGTAATACAAAAATTAATTAAAAAAGTATAAATTTATTAAACATAAATATTGTTTAGAAACAATCTTGTTAAAAAGCCCACATCATTAAATTGATACAACAATACCACCATTGTACAGAACCATATCTCTCAATAGGATGATGAAGGAATGACAAGGTTATTCCATATAGTACATAATCCATATAATATGTGAGGTAGAGGTATGGCGGTGGAGATTTGTTGAAATTGATGCAACATTCGCCCGACAAGTTCTGCGTGCAGTCACGCTTCTTCAGGAGCAAAGCATGTAGATTAACAAAAAATTTAAAACAAGAAAAACAATAAAAATTTATAACATTTAGACATGTCAATATAGATTATATAACAAACAAAAATATATAAATACGGTGGAACGATCAACTGCCAAAGCCTATGGCGCACCAGCGTCAAATGGGGACACTCATAGGGGGGACATGGGACAAAGGGTAGCTATGGAGGCGTATACCTAATAATCATCAGATGAATTACCTCTATAGAACAAATCCAACATGGAGACTATATGTTATGGTTGAAACCAACATCACCATGGCATCCAGGCATATGATAGTGATTGTTTCAACCACAGATGGCTAATTACAACATTATAGAAATATATATATATATATTGGGGTAGACCCCCTTATAACTAATAAAAGGAGATATAAAATCATATATATAATAATTAGTCAACTTACTGTGGATCATAGAGGAATATCACTAAGACAATAGACATCCAGTGAATAAAATATAGTGATACCAAATACAGGAGGATAAGAGATGTTGAACAAGGGGATACATAAATTGTTCGTACAATAAAAAGGTAAGCCAATGTTGCATAATAAAGTACCAGAGAATTAATATTGTAGTATAACACTATATATAATAAAAGCTCACCTGATTAGACAATTTTGTAGCGCTAGGCTAATTGATCAAACTAGTTCCAGCTGATATAGCCATGTGTTAGAATCCTATCCAGCGTTAAAGTAGATGTGTCAGGAAACAATAAATGTGTCCCATCTAGTACCATAGGCAGAGGGGTGAACGGCTTTGATAGCCGGTCAAATCTAATATACCTAAAAGTTTGGATTAGATAAGGAGAAACAGAGGCCTGATTAGCATGGTAATATAGAGTCTAATAGTAAGAACAGGGAACAGGGTATGCAAGAGATGGGCAAGATCTATACCTGAAAAAATGTCCCCCGGTCAGCAGCTCTCATAATAATCCACCATCCTGCAATGGTGGCTGTGTAAAGCACGCTAGAATAGCGTGCCGTTTAAGTACATGCCCCATTCCGTAGTCAACCAATCGGTGGAGCCGAGATGACATCATCCGGAAAGACCGCAGGGTCAACGCGCATGCACCCCGCGGATCCCGCGCATGCGCCCTACGGGGGAGATGAACGCACTACGCCAGGACCAAGGAGGGCAGCTGATTGACCAGCCAAACAATGCGATGGGAAGAAAGAGGGAGGATCCCCCCGCCGCGGAAGATGGCGTGCGTCACCTACACCTGGGGAGTAGGGATGGGCCCGGTGCTCGATTCGAACCCATGTTCGAATCGAGCATCGGGCGTTCGCTCGCTCGTCGAGCCCAGAACTATTTGGGCCGTTCGCATCACATTCGTGTGATGCGAGCGGCCCCGCAATGCATTGCGGCCGGCGCGGCCGGCGCAGTGCATTGCTGGCTGATGATTGGCCAAGCATGCACTGTGACCCCGCATGCTTGGCCAATCACAGCGCCCGAAACTCGGAGAGCAATAATTGGCTACAGGCAGGACGCCTGTAGCCAATTACAGCTCAGGGGCTTTAGTACACGCCCCACCATTTAAAAGTCCGCCACGCCATCGGCCCCGGTCACATGAGTTCCGGCTTTAGGAGAGATTAGTCTGCTGATTCTGTCTTTGCTTGATACTGAAAGATTTGCTCTTCTTTGCTAAACCATTGGCTATTTCTTTGCTAAACCATTGCTACCTAAGTCATTGATCGTTCATTGCTGCTGATTGCACAGTTAGTGTGTTATTAGCTGCTGCTGGGGATTAGTCTGGTGCGTGCTTACTGTTAGTACAGTATTGCAGTAGTACCAACCGCAGTGCTGTTAGCACAGCATTGCACCCCAACAGCACCCATAGGACTTCTAGTGTGTTAGTGGCAGCAAACAGAGCTCCTATATTTTCTTCTCAGCAGCACCCATAGGACTTCTAGTGTGTTAGTGGCATCACACAGAGCTCCTATATTTTCTTCTCAGCAGCACCCATAGGACTTCTAGTGTGTTAGTGGCAGCAAACAGAGCTCCTATATTTTCTTCTCAGCAGCACCCATAGGACTTCTAGTGTGTTAGTGGCAGCAAACAGAGCTCCTATATTTTCTTCTCAGCAGCACCCATAGGACTTCTAGTGTGTTAGTGGCAGCAAACAGAGCTCCTATATTTTCTTCTCAGCAGCACCCATAGGACTTCTAGTGTGTTAGTGGCATCACACAGAGCTCCTATATTTTCTTCTCAGCAGCACCCATAGGACTTCTAGTGTGTTAGTGGCAGCAAACAGAGCTCCTATATTTTCTTCTCAGCAGCACCCATAGGACTTCTAGTGTGTTAGTGGCAGCAAACAGAGCTCCTATATTTTCTTCTCAGCAGCACCCATAGGACTTCTAGTGTGTTAGTGGCAGCAAACAGAGCTCCTATATTTTCTTCTCAGCAGCACCCATAGGACTTCTAGTGTGTTAGTGGCATCACACAGAGCTCCTATATTTTCTTCTCAGCAGCACCCATAGGACTTCTAGTGTGTTAGTGGCAGCAAACAGAGCTCCTATATTTTCTTCTCAGCAGCACCCATAGGACTTCTAGTGTGTTAGTGGCAGCAAACAGAGCTCCTATATTTTCTTCTCAGCAGCACCCATAGGACTTCTAGTGTGTTAGTGGCAGCAAACAGAGCTCCTATATTTTCTTCTCAGCAGCACCCATAGGACTTCTAGTGTGTTAGTGGCATCACACAGAGCTCCTATATTTTCTTCTCAGCAGCACCCATAGGACTTCTAGTGTGTTAGTGGCAGCAAACAGAGCTCCTATATTTTCTGCTCAGCAGCACCCATAGGACTTCTAGTGTGTTAGTGGCATCACACAGAGCTCCTATATTTTCTTCTCAGCAGCACCCATAGGACTTCTAGTGTGTTAGTGGCAGCAAACAGAGCTCCTATATTTTCTTCTCAGCAGCACCCATAGGACTTCTAGTGTGTTAGTGGCATCACACAGAGCTCCTATATTTTCTTCTCAGCAGCACCCATAGGACTTCTAGTGTGTTAGTGGCAGCAAACAGAGCTCCTATATTTTCTTCTCAGCAGCACCCATAGGACTTCTAGTGTGTTAGTGGCAGCAAACAGAGCTCCTATATTTTCTTCTCAGCAGCACCCATAGGACTTATAGTGTGTTAGTGGCATCACACAGAGCTCCTATATTTTCTTCTCAGCAGCACCCATAGGACTTCTAGTGTGTTAGTGGCAGCAAACAGAGCTCCTATATTTTCTTCTCAGCAGCACCCATAGGACTTCTAGTGTGTTAGTGGCATCACACAGAGCTCCTATATTTTCTTCTCAGCAGCACCCATAGGACTTCTAGTGTGTTAGTGGCAGCAAACAGAGCTCCTATATTTTCTTCTCAGCAGCACCCATAGGACTTCTAGTGTGTTAGTGGCAGCAAACAGAGCTCCTATATTTTCTTCTCAGCAGCACCCATAGGACTTCTAGTGTGTTAGTGGCATCACACAGAGCTCCTATATTTTCTTCTCAGCAGCACCCATAGGACTTCTAGTGTGTTAGTGGCAGCAAACAGAGCTCCTATATTTTCTTCTCAGCAGCACCCATAGGACTTCTAGTGTGTTAGTGGCATCACACAGAGCTCCTATATTTTCTTCTCAGCAGCACCCATAGGACTTCTAGTGTGTTAGTGGCAGCAAACAGAGCTCCTATATTTTCTTCTCAGCAGCACCCATAGGACTTCTAGTGTGTTAGTGGCAGCAAACAGAGCTCCTATATTTTCTTCTCAGCAGCACCCATAGGACTTCTAGTGTGTTAGTGGCAGCAAACAGAGCTCCTATATTTTCTTCTCAGCAGCACCCATAGGACTTCTAGTGTGTTAGTGGCATCACACAGAGCTCCTATATTTTCTTCTCAGCAGCACCCATAGGACTTCTAGTGTGTTAGTGGCAGCAAACAGAGCTCCTATATTTTCTTCTCAGCAGCACCCATAGGACTTCTAGTGTGTTAGTGGCAGCAAACAGAGCTCCTATATTTTCTTCTCAGCAGCACCCATAGGACTTCTAGTGTGTTAGTGGCATCACACAGAGCTCCTATATTTTCTTCTCAGCAGCACCCATAGGACTTCTAGTGTGTTAGTGGCAGCAAACAGAGCTCCTATATTTTCTGCTCAGCAGCACCCATAGGACTTCTAGTGTGTTAGTGGCATCACACAGAGCTCCTATATTTTCTTCTCAGCAGCACCCATAGGACTTCTAGTGTGTTAGTGGCAGCAAACAGAGCTCCTATATTTTCTTCTCAGCAGCACCCATAGGACTTCTAGTGTGTTAGTGGCAGCAAACAGAGCTCCTATATTTTCTTCTCAGCAGCACCCATAGGACTTCTAGTGTGTTAGTGGCAGCAAACAGAGCTCCTATATTTTCTTCTCAGCAGCACCCATAGGACTTCTAGTGTGTTAGTGGCATCACACATAGCTCCTATATTTTCTTCTCAGCAGCACCCATAGGACTTCTAGTGTGTTAGTGGCAGCAAACAGAGCTCCTATATTTTCTTCTCAGCAGCACCCATAGGACTTCTAGTGTGTTAGTGGCAGCAAACAGAGCTCTTATATTTTCTTCTCAGCAGCACCCATAGGACTTCTAGTGTGTTAGTGGCATCACACAGAGCTCCTATATTTTCTTCTCAGCAGCACCCATAGGACTCCTAGTGTGTTAGTGGCAGCAAACAGAGCTCCTATATTTTCTTCTCAGCAGCACCCATAGGACTTCTAGTGTGTTAGTGGCATCACACAGAGCTCCTATATTTTCTTCTCAGCAGCACCCATAGGACTTCTAGTGTGTTAGTGGCAGCAAACAGAGCTCCTATATTTTCTTCTCAGCAGCACCCATAGGACTTCTAGTGTGTTAGTGGCAGCAAACAGAGCTCCTATATTTTCTTGTCAGCAGCACACATAGTACCTATAGTGTGTTAGTGTCAGCACCCATAGGACCTACAGTGTGTTGTGAGCACACATAGGAGTTCTATTTTTTATACTATATACACTACCGACTACAATGGCTGGAAGACCGCCAAGGAGAGGCAGAGCGTGCCGAGGCAAGAACACAGGGCAGGCAGGCTCTGTTTCTAGAGACAACAGTGCTGGCCGTGGACGTGGTCGTGCATCGTCATCAGCACGTGGCCATGGGACACGCTTGTCTTTGTTTTCGGCAGCTGGACATGTGGAGCCGCATCATGCCGAAGGCTTGGTAGAATGGATGACCAAGCCCTCCTCATCCTCCTCATCCTCTCTCACCCAGGCTCAGGGTACTGGCAGAGCAGCTGCCAACGCGTACTCAATGGCATCATCAGCCACCCCTTCCCTAGACCCACCATGTCCTCCTGAGGAGTCCCCCGAACTGTTTGAGCACAGTGTTGGGTACATGCTCCAGGAGGATGCCCAACGATTCGAAGGCTCGGATGATGATACCCAGCTTGAGGAAGTCAGTAGTGTGCGCGCAGAGAAAGGGGATGCTGAAGGACAGCAATCTGGCAGTAGTGTTCCACCAGCTGCAGCTTACTGCCAGGTTTGCTCTAGTGGTGAAGAGGGAGGGGATGATGAGGTCACTGACTCCACGTGGGTGCCTGAAGGGAGAGAGGAGGAGGAGGAGGAGGATGCAGCGTCACATGTCCAACGAGGCAGGATGCCCCCTGGAGGCCAGCTAGAGGCCAGCACAGCAACTGTACCACACCGCAGAGCTCCGCCTGTGCAGCGCGCTGCCTCTGCACGTTATCACAAAAGTTCTTTGGTGTGGGCCTTTTTTGAGACGAGTGCATCAGATCGCACCACTGCTATTTGCAATATTTGTCTCAAGCGTATCTCGCGTGGCCAAAACATCAGCCGCTTGGGCACCACAAGCATGAGCAGACATATGTCGACCTGCCATGCAGCTCGTTGGCAAGCACACATAAAAGACCCACACCAAAGAACAAAGCGGACCTCTCCTTGCTCCTCATCAGCTGGGATCTCCATCCCCACTATATCTTCAGTCCTCTCTGAAAGCTGCTCTGAGAGGACTGAAGGTGTAGAATTAGGTGTGTCACAACCAAGTACTTGCAGTACACCGACGTCCGATTGTAGCAGGCAAATTTCCCTGCCCCAGCTGCTGGACCGTCGAAAGAAGTATACTCCCAGCCATCCACATGCCCAGCGGTTGAATGCTAGCTTGGCTAAATTGCTAGCACTTCAACTGCTGCCTTTTCAGTTGATAGACTCGGCCCCCTTCCGTGAGTTTGTTCAATGTGCGGTTCCTCAGTGGCAGGTTCCCAAACGCCACTTTTTCTCACGGAAGGCAATTCCGTCTCTCTACTGGCATGTGGAAGGCAATGTCCATGCCTCGCTGGACAGGGCGGTCAGCGGTAAGGTGCATATTACCGCTGACTCATGGTCCAGCAGGCATGGACAGGGACGTTATCTTTCTTTCACGGCCCATTGGGTCACTCTATTGGTAGCTGGGAGGGATGCAGGACAAGGTGCAGTAGTGTTGGAGGTTGTTCCGCCACCACGCCTCCAAAATGCTACTACTGGTTGTGACACACCTCTCTCCTCCACCCCCTCCTCTTCTTCTTCCTCCATGTCCTCTTCGAGTGCTCTGTCCTCGGAACCAGCGGTGCTCCGTAGGCGTACAAGGGGCTACGCGAGTACGCAGGCAAAAAGATGCCATGCCGTGCTTGCGCTGGTGTGTTTGGGGGACAGGAGCCACACTGGGCCAGAGGTTCTGGCAGCTCTGCAGGGGCAGGCCGAGAGGTGGTTGACGCCACGCCAGCTTAAGCCAGGAATGGTCGTTTCTGATAATGGCACCAACCTCCTCTCCGCCCTGCGACAGGGGCAGCTCACCCATGTGCCCTGTATGGCTCACGTCCTCAACCTGGTGGTGCAGCGGTTCTTGGGCAGGTTCCCAGGCTTACAGGATGTCCTGAGGCAGGCCAGGAAAGTCTGTGTGCATTTCCGCCAATCTTATAATGCCAGTGCTCGGCTGACTGAGCTGCAAAAGGAGCTGAACCTGCCCAAGAACCGCCTAATATGTGACATGCCCACCAGGTGGAACTCAACGTTGGCCATGCTGCAGCGACTGCACACGCAGCAGAGGGCCATCAATGAGTACCTTTGCGACTACGGCACCAGGACAGGGTCAGGGGAGCTTGGCTTTTTTTCCCCACGCCAGTGGAGCATGATCAGGGATGCATGCACTGTCCTCTCACCATTTGAGGAGGCCACGAGGATGGTGAGCAGTGACAGTGCATGCATCAGTGACACTGTACCTCTTGTCCACCTGTTGGAGCATACGCTGCGTGGGATAATGGACAGGGCACTTGAGGCAGAACAGAGGCAGGAAGAGGAGGACTTCCTTGTCTCTCAAGGCCCCCTTTATCCAGACAATGTTCCTTCTGTCCCACCCATCACACAGGAAGAGGAGGAGGAGGAGGAGGAGGAGGAGGATTGTGTGAGCATGGAGGTGGAGCCTGGCACTCAGCATCAGCAGCAGCAGTCTTTTAGGGATGATGTACAGTCCCAACAAACCAGTGGACTTGTACGTGGCTGGGAGGAGGTGGCTGGCGATCATGTCATCCTCAGTGACCCAGAAGACTCCGGACCGAATGCCTCAGCTAACCTACGCTGCATGGCCTCCCTGATCCTGCAAAGCCTGCGGAAGGATCCTCGTGTTCTTCGGATCAAGGAGAGTGACCATTACTGGCTGGCCACTCTCCTTGATCCACGGTACAAGGGTAAGGTTGCGGACCTTATCTTGCCGTCGCAGAGGGAGCAGAGGATGAGACATCTCAGGGAGGCCTTGCAGAAAGGTCTGTGCAACGCGTTCCCAGAAACTGGGAGGTTACAAACTCCTGGTCCTGGACGACGAGTTGCTGAGGCTTCGGTCAGTAGCAGAAGGAGCGGTGGGGAAGGTGGACGTCTGACCGATGCGTTCAGACAATTTTTTAGTCCGCAGCCCCAAGGTATGATCGGTTCCAGCAACCATCGCCAGCGTCTGATATACATGGTGCAGGAATACCTAGGGGCAAGGTCAGACTTGGACACCTTTCCCACCGAAAATCCTCTGGCTTACTGGGTCCTGAGGATGGATCACTGGCCAGAGCTTGCACAGTATGCAATTGAGCTACTGGCCTGTCCTGCATCCAGCGTTCTTTCCGAACGCACATTCAGTGCTGCTGGAGGATTTGTCACCGATCATAGGGTGCGCCTGTCCACCGACTCGGTTGATCGACTGAGCTTCATAAAAATGAATCAGTCTTGGATCACCACCAGCTACCAGACACCTGAAGCGGATATAACAGAATAATTTATAATGTCACATCCCTTCAAGACTGCCTATGCTGATGCTGAGTGACTGTCCTGTTATGTTCACTGACTATCCTCTTCCTCCTCCTCAATGATCCATGCCACCACACCAGTGCCTAAGGCACAATTTTTCAGCCCCTGTATAACAGGGGCGTGTAATTACAATTTTTTAAAAAGATGCTTCGCAACAGGTGTGACTGCTGTGCTCAGAGTACAGTATCTGTGAGGGGTTGCAGTGTTGTGGCACCAGCACCAGTGCCTAAGGCACAATTTTTCAGCCCCTGTTGGGGCGTGTAATTACAATTTTTAGGCAATGCTTTGCAACAGGTCTCATTGCTGTGCTCAGAGTACAGTATCTGTGAGGGGTTGCAGTGTTGTGGCACCAGCACCAGTGCCTAAGGCACAATTTTTCAGCCCCTGTATAACAGGGGCGTGTAATTACAATTTTTTAAAAAGATGCTTCGCAACAGGTGTGACTGCTGTGCTCCAAGTACAGTATCTGTGAGGGGTTGCAGTGTTGTGGCACCAGCACCAATGCCTAAGGCACAATTTTTCAGCCCCTGTTTAACAGGGGCGTGTAATTACAAATCTTGATCTAATAGTTCACAGCAGGGCCCATTCCTGCGCCCACCAAGAGTAACTATGAGGGCCTACAGTCTTGTGGCAACACCGTCCACCACCACCACCACCACCAAAGGCCCAATTTTTCTGCCCTGTTCAACAGGTGCATGCAATTACAAATCTTGATCTAATAACTCACAGCAGGGCCCATTCCTGCACCCACCAAGAGTAACTGTGAGGGCTTACAGTCTTGTGGCAACACCGTCCACCACCACCACCACCACCACCAAAGGCCCAATTTTTCTGCCCGGTTCAACAGGTGCATGCAAGTACAAATCTTGATCTATTAACTCACAGCAGGGCCCATTCCTGTGCCCACCAGTCTTGTGGCTACACCAACATCTAATAGGGCAAATTTCTGCAGAGTATATACGGCAGGCCCCTACTTTCAAACATCCAACTTACAAACGACTCCTACTTGCAAACGGCAAGAGAAAACAGGAAGTGAGAGGAAATCTACCCCTAGGAAGGAAAATTCTATCCTGTTAGATTTAATTTGGGAAAAAGGTATCTCCTCTCTACTGATGCTTTATCACCAATCCTTGTTTCAATTAAAACCCCACTTTTCCAAAAACATTTGTCATTGGGACGGAAAGTGAGGTGACATGTTCTGAACAGATGTGCAAAGACAGCAAATGTTACAGGGGTGATAACCCCTCCCTATGTTCTCCAAAAAGCTTAAAAATTGATTTTTTTGGGATGTAGCTACACTTCATAATGTACCTGTTCAGATTCTACTTAAGAACAAACCTACAGTCCATGTCTTGTTTGCACCACCTATATACTGCTGTTCAGAGTATATAGGGTTGTAGGTATAGGGTTTTATTTTGGGTGCGGGGTCCCCCTTAGTATCCATACAAGACCCAAAGGGGCTGGGGTGGGGGTGATGGGGTAGCCATGCCATTTTTCTCAAGGATTTTCAGCCATATGGCGGCCAGGACAAGACATGACATTAAAGCCGCAAGTGGTTTTAAATGGCTTCTTTTTTTCCTTTACAAATGTCATTTTGTGCAAGGACAGTTCTAAACACGGGAAACACATGCCACTTCACAGGCATACTTTAGACACCCCCCAGGTACCGTATTTAAAGGAAAATTTCACTTTTTTTTTTTTCACTTTATGCATCATTAAAATGACTGCTCCCGAAAAAACTTTAGTTTTTAAAATTTCTTTTTGCATTGATATATGTCCCCTGGGGCAGGACCCGGGTCCCCAAACCTGTTTTATAACATTAACATGCATATTGGCCGTTGTAATTAGCAATTTTGATTTCGAACGTTCGCGTCCATTATAACGAATAGGGTTCGAAAATTCGCGCGAACTTTCGGTCCGTTCGAAGGTTCTGGTGCGAACCGAACCCGGGGGTGTTCGGCTCATCCCTACTGGGGAGTGCATGATGACGCTTGGGCGGCCACATAGCACTGCAACAAGTCCCCCTCGAGCCACCCCCAAAACGATCCAGACGACACCCATACACCAGAGGCGGGCAGTCAAAGGTTCTTGGTCCGCATTCATATTACAACAGTAAAAAAGATGAACAAATGAAAAAATATTTTTTATAAAGGTATTCAATAAAGAAATTTGGTAAATATAGTAATTAATATATCCAATTTTCCGCTGGGTACTGTTATTCAGCAAAAACAATGCAGCTGCTTAAAGGACAGAAAAACATATCAGTAAAAACCAGGCCAATAGGTTACACAGCAGTTACAAATCCCATTATGGCCCACCTAAAGGAAGGGTTTATAGGGGTAATGATCAATTTACTACTGATGATGACACAGAATCTGATTCTTCTTTGTTTCCTTCACAGCAAACTTCTAGAAAGGGCAACTCGGCACCTTCTTTTCATAATCAAGGAGCACGTAAGCGGGACTTTGGTGGTGGGTCTTTTTCACCTTACAAAAAACGTCCCCCTACTAAGGACACTACACTTACTCTTCATCATCCTGTACAAGGTAATGTTCAGTCTAATGTTGTTGGTGGATGCTCACAAACTAAATACTTGGGTGATACTGCTTTACAGGCAATACAGATGCTAAATGCTCAAGCACAAGCACAATCTCAGACATTATCTCAAGCCAGCACTTCTTGTTTTAAATTTTTTGTTAGTCTATATGCTTTGCTCCTGAAGAAGCGTGACTGCACGCGGAACTTGTCGGGTGAATGTTGCATCAATTTCAACAAATCTACACCGCCATACCTCTACCTCACATATTATATGGATTATGTACTATACGGAATAACCTTGTCATTCCTTCATCATCCTATTAAGAGATATGGTTCTGTACAATGGTGGTATTGTTGTATCAATTTAATGATGTGGGCTTTTTAACAAGATTGTTTCTAAACAATACTTATGTTTAATAAATGTATACTTTTTTAATGAATTTTTGTATTACTGTGCCTAAAAATTCCAAGTCCCAAACATTTCCTATTACTCAAATATTTCAGGATGTGGCACACTACTATCTATGTTGTTATCCACAGTTACCACTCTGTGTTATGATACAACACTCTTCATATTGTATTCAAAGTCATAGCTGATAGATCCCCCTATGTCTGTGTATTGGGACAGGACTACTTCCTGTTTTGGGTCACTCAGCATCCAATGAATGCCTTTTATCCCCTCTGTGTTGCATCAGAATGTGGGAGTGCTGATGTGATAAAACATAATTTAGCTGCATTGTTTACACACTACAAACAGAGGACATTCCTGTGCAGTGCGTTGCTGCTTTTCCTCATGTTTTAACATGAATGACACAAATGTGAAGATTTACTCTACTACTGTATAGGCTGTGCATACAGGGCAGCAAATTACAGGTAAAAAAAAACAGGTTGTATATATGTGTGTTTACCATTCCTTTAAAAGTGCACCACTTTTTAGGAAGGTTCAAGGCATCCCCCAAGAGTGGTATTCAAAGAAATTGCACATTTTTAATGTTTCACAAGTTCTATTACAAGAGCTATAGTATAAAACAGAGTTGCGCTTAACTAACATATACAGCATAAAACATCTAATAGTGAACAGTCCTCCTTATTGGAAAAAGTGATTAAAGAGCAGGGTGATAAGTAGACAGCAGTGCCAAAATCTTGAAATTAGTAGTCCATGTGTAGACTTTCAGACACAGTACAGTCCCTTCCATTCCCCTGTGTAATGGACACCATATGAGACCAGATGATAAGAAATGCCTGCTTACCAGATATACTGGACCTTTAAAAAGGCCAATAACGTTTGTGGCTGATTACCCGCCAGGGCCTTTGGATTGCAATCCGACCAAAGATCAGTAGTCCTGCAGGCGACCCCTCTCTCTCCCGATGTTATATAGGTATCTATTGCGCAGTTGAATTTGAATGTCTAAGTTCAAGTGTATTTGCTGCTTTTTTTTATATTTATATATATATATATATATATATATATATATATATATATATATATATATTTTTTTTTTAAGTTCGACAGTGTGGAATCACCATATTGCAGGTAATACCATTGGTGTCCAGCTTAACCTCAAAAAGAGTCTTGATGTCTAACTGAGACTTTGATGTCAAAATGAGGCTTGATGTTTGACTGAGTCCTCGGGTATCAGAACGAGGCTTGGTTTTTTATTTTATGTATAAGAGGCAATGACACAGTATGTCGCCCGTGCCCCAGGATGATGTCAATCTCTGACAAAACGCGTAGGATGGACAACGTGTGGACATCATCGCGACTTAAGAGACCAGAAAGCGCGAGCACCCATTGTATGTTTTTACCGGCTGGTGTTTTTACTGTTCCTCTGTGTGTGAGACGTGCTTTTAACCAATAAATCGTTGGATTTACACAATGCGGAGTCTCCTCTATTATTTTCGAGTGGGACGTTCCTAACATCAAGGGAAAGAGGGAACGCCTGCAGGACTACTGATCTTTGGTCAGATTGCAATCCAACGGCCCTGGCGGGGTAATCAGCCAAAAAAGCATTACTGGCCTTTTTTTTTTTTTGAATATTTTTTATTGAGGTTTCAAACATACATATATGTAAGGACAAAAAAGATATAAAATAAGTAGTGTAGAATACATTGGAAATCTGTGAAAGATCAATCCAGATAATGTGTACCATCTTGTTATAGATTCAAAATATAGCATTTCAAACAGTCAGTAATTAGTAATCAAACATTAATCATCTACACATTGAAGCTTTTAGAACAGGTGAAGTTGGGGGGTAGGTCAGGAGGGAGTGGGGTAGTAATGGTGGGGTAGAAGGGGAGGAGAAGCAGGAGAGCTTTAAAGGAATACTATAAATCAGCGGTTAAATTTGTTGTCGTACCAGATCTTCCATGGGTTCCAGAGGCTCTTTAAAGCAGGGTTGGCCGGTGATCCCCGTGAGAGGATGATTTCATACGTGTGGTGAGTTTGTACCAGGTTCACTACTTCTGTGAGAGTGGGGATGTCTGTGGATTTCCAGTGTCTGGCTATCAGAAGTTTTGTCGCTAAGAGGATGTGTGTGACCACCAGCCTAAGGTTGGGTGGTATGTCATCAATGGTTAGATTCAGAAGAGCTAGATGGGGGGTCAGCAAGATAGGAAAATTAAGTATGTCTCTCATAATTGACTCTACTGCGTTCCAGAGCTGTCGCAGGCGGGGACATGCCCAAAAAATATGTATAAGTGTACCAGAGAGGTTACAGTTTCTCCAGCAATCATGGGATGTGTGAGTGTGAAATTTGGCTATTTTGGATGGTGTCAGATACCATCTCATTAACAACTTTTGGGTGAGTTCCCACAGAGAGGTACAGGACGTATACTTATATACGGATTTGATTGCTATGTGCCATCGTTGTTCAGAGAACTGTGTGAGGAAGTCATTTTCCCAATCAGTAATGGGTTTGGATTTGTTAAATGTGTCTTTCTCCTGTAGGATTGAGTATATCAAGGAGGTGCCTTTAGCTTTTGTGGTGTTAGAGAAGAGGTAGTTCCATAAGGCAATGGGTAGGGAGCCTTCTATAGAAGGGTTCGTAGTGAGGCAGTGTTGCACTCTAAAGTATGTAAGGTAATCTGCGTTAGGCGCTTCGAGTGTCTCTTGAGCATGAGAAAACGGCTGATCGAGAACTAAAGAGCGTAGTTCACGTGTGTTAGACACTCGAGTAGTAATCCATTGTGGGATATACAGGTCTGGAGTAAGTAATGACAAAGTTCCTATAGGTACCGGGATATCTTTGGTTGGGAGATTCACCCATTTAGACGTGTGGATTGTTTTCCATATTTTAACAGAGGCTTGAATGGTGGGGGAGTAAAGGTGTAGTGGCGTGTTTCCTGTGGTTGTGCTAAATAACCAGTGGGACAAGTTATGCCCAGGAGTCATGCTATTTTCTATGTGTCCCCAAAGTGTGATAGGAGCAGAGTTCATCCATTCCTTAAGCTGTGAAAGAATAGTCGCTATATAATAGTCTCTGATATCAACGTGGCCCATCCCACCTACAGATCTGTGTTTGATGAGTTTTGCATGGTTGCATCTGGATTTTTTGCCTTGCCATAGATACTGAGTTAAAATGGATTGCAAGGACCTAAGATAGGATTGAGGGATTGGTATAGGGAGTGTACGAAAGATGTACAATAACCTAGGTAGTATCATCATTTTAAAGGCGGCGAGGCGGCCTGCCCAGGAGAATTCAAATTTTGATATTTTTGACATTTCTCGGATGATCATGAGTTTCAGTGCAGTATAATTGTGTGTGAAAAGACCTTTTGTGGATTTAGTGAGTGTGATACCTAAGTAGGGAATCCCTGTATCTGCCCATGGGTAGGGGTATTTATTTCGGAGAAGGTTGCTAGTAACCGCATCCAGACCCATGTCAAGAATATACGATTTATGTTCATTTACTTTGTAATAAGAGACGTTACTGAAGCGCTGTAGTAGCTCTTGTATCAAAGCCAGGGAGGAGATGGGGTCAGTAATCATCATTATCACGTCATCCGCGAATAAACTAATCTTATGTTCTAATGTGCCATGCTTAAAGCCTGCTATTCTGGAGTTTCTTCTGACGTGTTCTGCTAAAGGTTCCATTATCAGGTTAAATATAAGTGGTGACAGTGGGCATCCTTGACGGGTGCCATTGGTGATGAGGAAAGGTTTAGATAACATTTCTGACGTGTAAACCTGAGCCGAGGGGGAAGAGTATAAGGCTATTATGGCAGACAAGATGGGCCCTTGAAAACCAAATTTGGTGAGAGTGGCTTTCATATAGTTCCAATTGACTCTGTCGAACGCCTTCTCTGCGTCCAGGGAGAGGAGCAGAGAAGGCGTTCTATTCGATCCAGCACCATGAATTATGTTAATAACTCTGCGGGTAGCATCAAAGGTTTGTCTCCCTCTGGTGAAACCGGATTGGTCTTTGTGTATGAGGAGTGGCATTAAGTCTATCAATCGGTTGGCAATCAGTTTGGCGTATATCTTGGTATCTATGTTAAGCAGGGAAATGGGCCTGAAGTTCTCTGCGCACGTGGGTTCCTTGCCCGGCTTAGGTAGTGTGACAATCAATGCAGATAACATTTCTGGAGGGAGAGAGGAGGACGAGACAGCGCCATTACAGACCTGAGCTAGGAAAGGAGCTAAGATTGTACCAAATTTTTTGTAGTACTGGCTCGTGAGACCATCAGGGCCAGGGGATTTGTTAGAAGGAAGAGCCGAGATTGTACGTAAAATCTCAGGTTGTGTGAACGGAGCGTTTAATAAATTTAGTTGATCTGTCGATAGCTTAGGGAGGTTGATTTCCTCTAGAAAGGACGATATATCCTGGGGATTAGGTTGGGGAGTTGACACGTCCTCCTTTAAATTGTATAATTTATTATAGTAGTAGCTAAAGGCATCTGCAATGGCAGAAGGATCAATTAGTTTTTGTTTGGTAGAGGGGTGGTATAAGTGGGAAATTTTTGACCTAGAGAAGTGGCCTTTGAGTCTGATAGCCATGGCTTTACCTGCTTTATTACCAGTATAGTAATGTTTAGCTTTGAAGTAGGTATGGGCTTTTTGATAAGAGTCTAGTAGATGAGTTCTCAACTCATGTCTAAGATGGTCTAATTTGCGTTTGAGGGATTGATCAGGGAGAGATTGGTTTTGACTTTCCAGAGTTTTAATTTCAGCTGTAAGGGAATCTAGGCGCTGTGATCTCCTCCTCCTCTCCTTAGCTCCCAATTGTACAAAAATTCCCCTGATGAACGCTTTGTGGGCGTTCCAAAGAACAAAATGATCATTAACAGAGGCAACATTATTAGCAAAGTATTCTTCTAGACTCTTTTGGATGTAGTCGGAGTATAAGGGGGAATGGATAAGGGTGGCCGCAGCTCTCCATATCCGCGTCCGCGGAAAGGAGGGTGAGTCATTTAGAGTCATGGTGATTGGAGCATGATCCGACCAAGTGATGGTGGATATTTCTGACGTTGAGATTTTAGGTAGAATCCATTTGTCCACTAGGAAATAGTCGATCCGGGTGTATGAGTTGTGGCAAGGGGAGAAATAAGAATAATCTCTTTCGGTGGCGTGATGACATCTCCAAACATCATATAGGTCATGGGATCTTATAAAGGGGCCCATAGGGGAGGCATATCTGTTGGAGCGGGACGAAGTGTCTATGGAGTTGTCTGGGACAATGTTGAAGTCTCCACAAATAATGAGGTGTCCTTATTTGAAGTTATTGAGTTTTTTCATCAGTGCAGATAGGAATCTAATTTGCCGTTTGTTGGGGGCATAGATCGTCACAATGGTATATCTGACGTTGTTTAAGGAGCAGTCTATAGCTAGATATCTGCCATCTTTGTCCAGCAAGGTTTGATGGAGTATGAAAGATACTGTGTTCTTGAAGGCTATCAAGACTCCATTCTTTTTATCAGGACCTGAGGCTTTAAAGATGTTGGTGAAATTCTTATTGGTGCAGGAGGGTTCTGCGGTGAGCTTGAAGTGTGTCTCTTGTACGCAGAGAACGTCACAGTGGCTGTCCTGTGCCGTTTTCCACATAGAAGACCTTTTGGTTGGATGGTTCAGGCCTTTTACATTTAGTGAAAGAAATTTCGGCGTGTGTGGTGGTGATGTGGTAGAAAAGATGAAGTGGTACTTACAGTTCGTAGGAGGTACAGATGTATATTTAGGAAATCCTGCAATAACTGTAGATCTTGACGGTCAGGAAGAGGGTGCTCTCGGTGAGGGTAGTAGTTCAGAGAGTTTGCGTTCTCCTTGGATCCGGGATGACAGGGAAGAAGATGAGGAGGTAACAGATAAGATATTAGTAACAGGGAAATAGAAAGGAGCAAGGAAAGGGAACAAGGGTCAGTAGTGCAACAATCAGACTACTGAGCGTAGAGGAGGGTGCAAGTTCGTGGGGTAACTGTAACGAGCAGGCACTGAATCGGAGTGCAATGTTAAACTTGTGTAATGAGTACGCTAACCAAAGATCACTTTTTAGCATTGGAATGGTCTTCCATGGCATGGGATGGAGAGCTCTCCATGGCGTGCGGTTGTGACGCTGTGCCATTGTCAGGGAGAATTTTCCATTTTCTGAGCAATTGAATGCCTTCATCTACTGATCTGATGCTGTGTTTGACTCCATTTCTGGTAATCAGAAGTTTGGTCGGGTACCCCCATTGGTAAGGTATCTTATGGTTATTAAGAGGTTTGGTGATGGTCTGAAGTTGGCGTCTTTGTTGGCGAGTGTATTGGGAGATGTCGGCGAAGAGCTGTAGTTTTGAGTATGGATGCGGCAACTGATCCATACGTCTGGTCTTTGCTAAGAGCATGTCTTTAGCGTGGAAGAAGTGGATGCGCATAAGAGTGTCACGAGGAACGTCTGCATGTAGGTGTGGTGGTTTCGGTAGGCGGTGTATGCGGTCTATGATAGTTTCAACTGGAGGTAGTTCAGGCAATATGGTTGAAATCATTTTTCTAGCATATGAGTTCAGATCAGCTGGAACGATCGATTCTGGTATACCGCGAATCTTTACGTTATTGTGTCTCGATCTGTCTTCTAGGTCCGCCATCTTGGCTCTAATCCACTTCTGATCCTCTTTGGTGTGATCGCGTGCGTCTACGAGATCATTCACTGTGATCGTTATGTCATTCATTTTATGCTCCACGTGTCGCATCCTGTCCTCCATATTGCTCATCTCATTTTTAAATGCAGAGAACATAGAAGTAATGTCATTATGCAGGGAACTATGTAGGGAGATCAGCATGTCTTTCAGTAGTGTATCAACTACAGGCTGATTAGTAGTGGGGAAGGCCGCAATGGGGGATGGAGCCGGCGTCAGTGCGGGGGGACTGTCAAGCGCAGATCTTACCTCAGATGCCTGATCTTCCGCATCCATGCGCATCCGCGCTTTAGCTGGGCTGCTGGGTATGGAGGACGTCTCTGGATGAGTGGAGGCGGCTGAGGAGAGGGTCTGTGGAGGAATGGCCGGGACATCTGCGTCAGGCAGGTCTGTGTATGTCCTCTCACCTCGCGGCGAGCGGTCGCGGGCGCCATCTTGGATTCTGTCACTAGTCTGCATAGTGAAGAAATCCGTTAGTTTTCTCGGCTGTCTGTATTCCTTTCGCTTTCGGGAGGTCCCGGTCTGGTTCCCCAGAGTGTAGGGGTCAGAATCATGCATGGTTGTTACACAGGATAGCGATATACCTGGATGTGTCTCCGATTCAGTGCAGGAGCTGTGAGTTCAGGCTTCCATGCAGCTCGGCGGTTATTACTGGCCTTTTTAAAGGTCCAGTATATCTGGTAAGCAGGCATTTCTTATGATCGGTAATGGTCTCATATGGTGTCCATTACACAGGGGATTGGAAGGGACTGTACTGTGTCTGAAAGTCTACACATGGACTACTAATTTCAAGATTTTGCCACTGCTGTCTACTTATCACCCTGCTCTACACATTTCTTTTTCCAATAAGGAGGACTGCTCACTATTAGATGTTTTAATGCTGTATATGTTAGTTAAGCGCAACTCTGTTTTATACTATGTCGTTTTTGTGATATCACATAGGGATGAGCTTCGAGTTCGAGTCAAACCCATGCTCGACTCGAACATCGTCTGTACGGCCGTTTGCCGAATTTCGAACATTATGGGCCGTTCGCGGCAAATTCGAGTGGCGCGTCACGGCCCATAATTCACTGCGGCATCGCAGTGCATTGCTGGCTGATGATTGGCCAAGCATGCACTATGACCCGCATGCTTTGGCCAATCACAGTGCGCAAAGTCAGGGTGGCTTTGGCCAATTATGTCTCAGGGGGTTTAGTACACGCCCCACACTATATAAGGCCGCCTGCGTGGCGGCCTTGTGTAGTGTGTTGCGGCGGTGGTTAAAGACAGAGAGAGAGAGAGATAGTGTCATTTGATTTGAGTTAGATAGAGCAGGCAGGCGAGTCAGTTAGCTTCAGTTACAGTGTGTAGAGGATATATATGCATCCTAGGTGTTGTATATATATTTACACACTGTATTCAGTTTAGCTAGATCCATTCCTGTTATTCTCTATACTGTGTAGAGGATATATATGCATCCTAGGTGTTGTATATATATTTACACACTGTATTCAGTTTAGCTAGATCCGTTCCTGTTATTCTCTATACTGACAGACAGGCAGGTGATTGTGCTAGCTGCAGTATTTTCACTTAGTGTACTGTGTCCTTTGCACAGTGTGCACCTAAAGCTTACCTGAATACAATTGCTGGTGTTCTCATACAAATACAGGCAGGGAGCTGCAGTATTTTGTTTTAGTGTCCTTTGCACAGTGTGCACCTAAAGCTTACCTCAATACAATTGCTGGTGTTCTGATACAAATACATGCAGGGAGCTGCAGTATTTTGTTTTAGTGTCCTTTGCACAGCGTGCACCTAAAGCTTACCTCAATACAATTGCTGGTGTTCTGATACAAATACAGGCAGGGAGCTGCAGTATTTTGTTTTAGTGTCCTTTGCACAGTGTGCACCTAAAGCTTACCTCAATACAATTGCTGGTGTTCTGATACAAATACAGGCAGGGATCTGCAGTATTTTGCTTTAGTGTCCTTTGCACAGTGTGCACATAAAGCTTACCTCCATACAATTGCTGGTGTTCTGATACAAATACAGGCAGGGAGCTGCAGTATTTTGTTTTAGTGTCCTTTGCACAGTGTGCACCTAAAGCTTACGTCAATACAATTGCTGGTGTTCTGATACAAATACAGGCAGGGAGCTGCAGTATTTTGCTTTAGTGTCCTTTGCACAGTGTGCACCTAAAGCTTACCTCAATACAATTGCTGGTGTTCTCCTACAAATACCACAGGCAGGGAGCTGCAGTATTTTCAGTTAGTGTACTGTGTCCTCTGCACAGTGTGCAACTAAAGCTAACTGAAGACAATTAGTGGTGTTCTCATACTAATAATACTACAGGCAGGCAGTTGATTCTGCTAGCTGCAGTATAATCAGTATATATATATACATCCCAGCTTTGTGCAGCTACATCTCCCTGCAGTCCATTAGTATGTCTGGAAGGACAACAAGGAGAGGCAGACAGTCACGAGCCAATAAAAGAGGGCAAGCAGGCTCTGTGTCTAGAGGCAACAGTGCTGGTCGTGGACACGGTGCATCCTCATCAGCACGTGGCCGTGAGACACGCTTGTCCTTTTTTTCGGCAGCTGGCCTTGTTGAGCCGCAACATGCCGAAGACTTGGTAGAGTGGATGACCAAGCTGTCCTCATCCTCCTCATCCTCTCTCACTCAGGCTCAGGGTACTTTGTCTGGCAAAGCAGCTGCCAAAGCGGCCTCTTCCCTCGGCTCAATGGCATCAGTCACTCCTTCCCTAGCCCCACCATGTCCTCCTGAGGAGTCCCCCGAACTGTTTGACCACAGTGTTGGGTACATGCTCCAGGAGGATGCCCAGCGTTTTGAAGGCTCCGATGAGGATACCCAGCTAGAGGAAGGCAGTAACGTGAGCCCAGAGAGAGGGGGTGCCCAAGAAGGACAGCAATCTGGCAGTCATGTTCCCCCAGATGCAGCATACTGCCAGGTTTGCTACAGTGATGAGGAGGGAGGGGATGATGAGGTCACGGACTCTACGTGGGTGCCTGATAGGAGAGAGGAGGAGGAGGAGGCACATCTCCAATGAGGCAGGATGCCCTCCAGGGGCCAGCTTAAGGGCAGCACACCGACAGCGTCACACCACAGAGCTCCGCATTATTCCAAAAGTTCTTTGGTGTGGGCCTTTTTTGAGACGAGTGCATCAGATTGTCTCAGGCATATCTCGTGTGGCCAAAACATCACCCGCTTGGGCACCACATGCTTGATCAGACATATGTCGACCTGCCATGCAGTTCGTTGGCAAGCACACATAAAAGACCCACACCAAAGAACAAAGCGGACCTCTCCTTGCTCCTCATCAGCTGGGATCTCCAACCCCACTATACCTTCAGTCCTCTCTGAAACCTGCACTGAGAGGAATGAAGGTGTGTCACAACCAAGTACTTGCGGACAATCTGCTATCGGTACACCAACGTCAGATTGTACCAGGCAAATTTCCCTGCCCCAGCTGCTGCACCACCGAAAGAAGTTCGCTCCCAGCCATCCACATGCCCAGCGGTTGAATGCTAGCTTGGCTAAATTGCTAGCACTTAAACTGCTGCCTTTTCAGTTGGTAGACTCTGCCCCCTTCCGTGAGTTTGTGTAATGTGCGGTTCCTCAGTGGCAGGTTCCCAAACTTTTTCTCACGGAAGGCGATTCCGGCACTCTACCAGCATGTGGAAGGCAATGTCTTGGCCTCGCTGGATGGGGAGGTCAGCAGTAAGGTGCATATTACCGCTGACTCATGGTCCAGCAGGCATGGACAGGGACGTTACCTATCTTTCACGGCGCATTGGGTGACTCTGCTGGCAGCTGGGAAGGATGCAGAACAAGGTGCAGTAGTGTTGGAGGTTGTTTCGCCACCACGCCTTCAAAATGCTACTACTGGTGATTCTGGTGATTGGTGATTCTGGTGATTCTGACACACCTCTCTCCTCCACCCCCTCCTCTTCTTCCTCCGTGGCCTCTTCCTGTGCTTTGTCCTCGGAACCAGCGGTGCTCCATAGGCGTTCAAGGGGCTATGCAAGTACGCAGGCAAAGAGATGCCATGCGGTGCTTGAGCTGGTGTGCTTGGGGGACTGGAGCCACACTGGGGCAGAGATTTTGTCAGCTCTGCAGGGGCAGGCTCAGAGGTGGTTGACACCACGCCAGCTTAAGCCAGGAATGGTGGTTTCCGACAATGGCATCAACCTCCTCTCCGCCCTCCGACAGGGACACCTGACCCATGTGCCATGTTTGGCTCACGTCCTTGACTTGGTGGTGCAGCAGTTCTTGGGCAGGTACCCGGGCTTACAGGATGGCCTGAGGCAGACCAGGAAAGTCTGTGTGCATTTCCGCCGGTCATATAATGCCAGTGCTCGGCTGGCTGACTTGCAAAAGGAATTTAACCTGCCCAAGAACCGCCTAATCTGGGACATTCCCACCAGGTGGAACTCAATGTTGGCCATGCTGCAGCGGCTGCACACGCAGCAGAGGGCCATCAATGAGTATCTGTGCCAATATGGCACCAGGACAGGGTCAGGGGAGCTTGTTTTTTTTCTCCATGCCAGTGGGTCATGATCAGGGATGCATGCACTGTCCTGGCACCATTTGAGGAGGCCATGAGGATGGTGAGCATTGAGAGTGCATGCATCAGTGACACTGTCCCTCTTGTCCACCTGTTGGAGTATACGCTGCGTGGAATAATGGACAGGGCACCGATGCGTTCAGACAATTTTTTACTCTGCAGCCCCATGGTATGATTAGTTCCAGCAACCATCGCCAGCGTCTGGTTTACATGGTGCAGGAATACCTAGGGGCATGATCAGACTTGGACACCTTTCCCACCGAAAATCCTCTAGGTTACTGGGTCTTGAGGATGCCCTAGATTACTGGCCAGAGCTTGCACAGTATGCAATTTAGCTACTGGCCTGTTCTGCATCCAGCGTTCTTTCGGAACACACATTCAGTGCTGCTGGAGGCTTTTTAACCGATCACAGGGTGCGCCTGATCAACTGACATTCATAAAAATGAATCAGTCTTGGATCACCACCAGCTACCAAGCACCTGATGCTGATGTAACCAAAGAATTTTTTTTTTTTTATGCCAGATTCCTTCAAGATTGCCTATGCTGAGCGACTATCCTGTTATGCTGAGTGACTATCCTCTTCCTCCTTGATGATCATGCTGATGGCTTGTAAGAACATTTTTGGTTCTGGGCACCGCCACCAGTGGCTAAGGCCCAATTTTTCAGCCCCTGTTTAACAGGGGCGTGTAATTACAATTTTTGATGCAATACTTTGCAGCAGGGTTCATTCCTGCCCTCCAACTAGAGTATCTGTGAGGGGTTGCAGTGTTGTGGCACCAGCACCAGTGGCTAAGGCCCAATTTTTCAGCCCCTGTTTAACAGGGGCATGTAATTACAATTTTTGATGCAATACTTTGCAGCAGGGCTCATTCCTGCGCTCCAACTAGAGTATCTGTGAGGGGTTGCAGTGTTGTGGCATCAGTGCCTAAGGCCCATTTTTTCTGCCCCTGTTCAACAGGGGCATGTAATTAAAATTCTTGATCTAATATTTCACAGCAGGGCCCATTCCTGCGCCCACCAAGAGTAACTGTGATGGCTTACAGTGTTGTGGCAACACCACCACCACCACCACAACCACCAAAGGCCCAATTTTTCTGCCCCTGTTCAACAGGGGTATGTAATTACAATTCTTGATCTAATATTTCACAGCTGGGCCCATTCCTGCGCCCACCAAGAGTAACTGTCAAGTCTCTGATGTGAGGCCGAGTAGCAGAGAGGGCGCCCCTTGCGGCCGAGTGCAGCACAGCCCTGAAGATGACACAGGGGGTGTGGTGCCCACAGAAGCACGGGTTGCCTGGTAGGTAGTGCTGGTTGCCAGGAACTTGGTAGGAGAGGCAGACTGCAGGACAGCAGGCGTGCTTAGGAGGTCCAAAGGGTAAGGACCAGTGGAATGTTCCGATAACAGGGTCAAAGCCAGACCAGGGGGTCAAACACAGCAAGACAGTCCGAGAACACAGCAGAGCTGAGTCTTAGCACAGAAGACAAGGTAAGCGGAGTCCGTTAGCCAGGCCGGGGTCAGGTATACGCTAGGAAGTCAACAGGAGCAGGTCAGGCAAGCCGGGTTTGGTACACAGGAGATCAGACAGGCAGGAGATGCAAGACACAGGAACACAGGAGAAGCTGACGATAATCCAGCAAATGCAGACACTAGCAGACTTCCTTATATAGGCCCATGTGACCTGCTTGTAGAGATACTGGGTCCTAGAGCCCTTCTCCTGCCAGAGATGCTGGGTCCTAAAGTCCTTCGCCTGCTGTTGGTTCCCTGACAGTGCCCCCCCCAAGGGGCAGCCTCCGGATGCCCACCCGGGCCCATCTTTCAGGGTATCTGGCACGGAATCTCTGGAGAAGTCTAGGAGCATGTATGTTGCCTGCAGGTTCCCAAGAATTCTCTTCTGCTGGATAACCCTTCCATTTAATAAGAAATTGAATAGTCCTACCGCTTTTGCGACAGTCCAGGATGGATTCTACCTCGAATTCGGCTTCATCTCCCACTGAGACTGGAGGCGGAGGGTCTTCTTCTCTTCCTGGAAAAGGACTAGAGACAACAGATTTAAGAAGAGAAACGTGAAACACAGGATGCACTTTATACGAACTTGGTAGTAACAGTTCAAAAGCTACTGGGTAATTTTTCGTTTAATTTCGAATGGACCGATAAATCTTGGACCCAATTTCCGGGAGGGGCAAGGGAGCCTGAGATTTGCTGAAGAGAGCCAGACCTTATCTCCAACCTCAAAGCTAGGACTCTCTCCTCTCCTCTTGTCATATTGTTTCTTGTAGTCCTCTTGCGCTTTCTGCATGGTTATCCGGAGGGTTTGATAATTAGCCTGAATGGAGCTTATCCTGTCTTGAACTGCTGGAACTGAGGCTTCCGGAATGACATTAGGTAGAAATGAAGGATGGAAACCGTAGTTGGCCCAAAACGGAGATTGATTGGTGGTTGAGTGTACTGCATTGTTGTAAGCAAACTCCGCACAAGGGAGTAGAGAGATCCAGTCGTCCTGGGAGAAGGAGCAGAAGCAACGCAAATATTGTTCTAAGGTCTGGTTGGTCCTTTCAGTTTGACCGTTGCTTTGGGGGTGATAGGCTAAGGACAGGCACACCTTGATTGATAGTGCTTTGCAGAGCTCTCTCCAGAACCGGGAGGTGAATTGTACCCCTCTATCAGACACAATGCTGTCAGGAAGGCCATGGAGCCTGACTATCTCCCTTATGAAAATTTTTGCTGTTTCTGCAGCAGAAGGAGTTCCTGCCATGGGCAAGAAGTGCGCCATTTTGGATAGACGGTCCACAACTACCAGGATTGTTGTAGATTCTTCGGATGGGGGCAACTCTACTATAAAGTCCATAGATATATTTCTCCATGGTTGTTCTGGCACTGGCAGAGGACGTAACAGACCCCACGACTTGACGTTGGACCCTTTATTTCTCTGGCAGGTAGTGCAGGAGCTAACAAACTCCCTGCAATCAGATTTCAAGGTAGGCCACCAGAAGGATCGTTGGATAAGATCCGTAGTTTTCCGCACTCCGAAGTGGCCAGCGAGTTGGTGGTCATGCAAGGTCTTCAGTACCTGTATTCGGGTTTGTTGCGGAACGAAGATCTTGTCCTGATGCCAGAGGTACCCTTCCTGGTTTCTTAGAGAGGATGCTTCTGGTTCCTGGCATTGGAGGGAAGCCTGTTCAAGAGAAGATCTTAGATCGGGTTGGATCAGAAGAAAGTTCTGAGGTGACAGGATTGTACTAGATATTGTCTTCTCCGGAGTATCGGGAAACATTCGGGATAAAGCATCGGCCTTTCCGTTCTTGGAGCCGGGACGGTAGGTGATGTGGAAGTTGAACCTTGAAAAGAACAGAGCCCAGCAGGCTTGACGGGGTCTCAGACGTTTGGCAGTACGGAGGTATTCGAGGTTCCGATGATCTGTAAATATTATTATGGGGTGAGCAGACCCCTCAAGAAGGTATCTCCACTCCTCTAAGGCTGTTTTAATGGCCAAGAGCTCGCGGTCTCCTACATCATAGTTCCTCTCGGGCTGGCTCATTTTCCGCGAGGAGAAGGCCACGGGGTGAAGCAAGGACTTGGGTCCCTGGCGTTGTGAAAGGACTGCCCCTGTAGCTACTTCTGAGGCATCGACCTCTAAGATGTATGGCAGGGCAGGCTCAGGGTGTTGAAGGATTGGTGCAGAGGTAAACAATAACTTTAGTCTCTCAAAAGCAGTTTGGGCTTCGGAGGTCCACTGGAAACGGGTATGTAAGCGGGTCAACTGGGTAATGGGTGAGATGATGGAAGAGAAGTTTCTTATAAACCTCCTATAGAAGTTTGCAAAGCCCACAAACCTTTGCACCCCTTTCTTATCTGATGGAGTTGGCCAATCCAGGATTGCCTGCACTTTCTGTGGATCCATAGCTACACCGCCCGTGGAGATGATCAGTCCTAGGAATTGTATTGATTTCTTCTCGAAGTCACACTTTTCCGCTTTCACATAAAGTCCATGTTTTCTTAGTGTGAGCAGCACTGTCTTTACATGGGTCCGGTGGAGCTCCAGAGTAGCCGAAAATATGAGAATGTCATCCAGATAGATGATGACGAAGTAGTCAAGATATTCCCGGAAAATATCGTTGACGAAGTGCTGAAACGTCGCCGGGGCATTACAGAGCCCAAAGGGCATTACAAGATACTCGAAGTGTCCGAACCTCGTTCTGAATGCTGTCTTCCATTCATCGCCCTCACGGATCCGAACAAGGTTATAGGCACCCCGGAGGTCGAGCTTGGTAAATACTTGGGCCGTACGGAATCTCTGGAAAAGTTCAGGAACTAATGGCAGTGGGTAGCGATTCTTTATTGTGATTTTATTGAGCTCCCTATAATCCACGCATGGTCTTAAAGACTTGTCTTTCTTCTCGACAAAAAAGATTCCGGCACCGGCAGGAGAGGAGGAAGCTCGGATGAAGCCCTTAGCCAAATTTTCATCGATATATTGTCGCAGAGTTCCCAATTCCATTTCAGAGAGAGGGAATATTCGTCCAAATGGAATCTCGGCCCCTGGAAGTAATTCTATTGGACAGTCATATGGCCGATGTGGTGGTAGAACGTCAGCTTTTTTCTTATCAAAGACATCCAGGAATTCTTGGTATGCCTGGGGTATATTCTGGTTAGTGGTAGATACAGGGTGGACTGTCAAGCAACTGGTAATGTCTCTGGGTTCAGGAATAAAGCAATGCTGCTGGCAATAGGGAGAGGTGAACAGGACCTCCTTCTTGATCCAATTGATCTGAGGGTTGTGGGCTTGGAGCCATGGAATTCCTAGGATAACTGGAGACATAGGCGAGCTTAGAGCGTCAAAGCGTATGAATTCCTGATGGCCATCAGGAGTGGTGATAAGCAGAGGGACAGTCTCCTGGGTAACAGGGCCAGAACTAGGCAATGTGCCATCGGCCAGGCGGACTTCAAGTCCCTGTTTCTTTTGGAGGAGGGGCAACTTCAGGTTTCTCACCAGGTTCAAGTCCACAAAGCAGCTGCATGCTCCAGAATCAATAATGGCCTGCAGCCGGATCTCTTCTTTTCCAAATTGCAGCGTAATGGGTAGCACTAGGTGTGAAGGAGAAGCTCCGGAAACGTGGAAATACACCGGAGGGTAGGAAGGTGGCTTCTTGGGCCTTCTGGGGCAGTTATACAAGAAATGTCCGCTTCCTCCACAATAGAGGCAGAGCCTTGATTGCATACGATGACGCCTTTCATCAGGGGTTAATGCGGAACGTAGCAGGCCGATTTGTCTAGGAACTGGGATAGGAGTACCAGTGGGAGCAGGCACTGATGAAGTGGAAACCTTAGGCGGCATCATGGCGGGCCTGGAGGACTGAGCTCGTTTGGACTGTCTCTCACGTAAACGTCGATCCAGCTGGATGGATGACTGGATGAGATCCTCAAGTGTAGTGGGGACCCCAATCCTGGCCAGCTCATCTTTCAGAGACTCAGAAAGTCCTAAGCGGAACTGGTGCTTGAGGGCAGCCTCGTTCCAGCCTGTGTCTGCAGACCACCGACGGAAGTCCACGGTATAGTCCTCCACTGGTCGACTACCCTGCTGTAGTGAATGCAGAGCGGCTTCGGCGGTGGCTGTACGCTGGGGGTCCTCGTAGAGTTGCGGCATGGCTGCCAGGAATGTGTCCACTGTGTTAATGACTGGGCTTCTTTGTTCCCATAAACTGTGGGCCCAGGTCTGGGGTTCATTAGATAGCAGGGAGATGAGGAACCCGACCTTAACAGTTTCTAAAGCAAAAGTCCGGGGCTGCAAGGATAGGTACAATAGGCAGGCATTCCTGAAGGATCTAAACTTTCTTCGATCCCCGGAAAACCGTTCAGGGACAGGAACACGGGGTTCTGGAGGAGGGAGCACCATCGTAGGAGCCACAGAGGAACGTACGTGGGTGGAACTGGGAGAAGCTGGGACCGGGTCCGCAGAAGCAGATGACTCTGACAGGTGTTGCAATCTCTCCTCTAGCTGGAGGTATCCTTCTTGCAGTGTCTGGATTGCTTGGGTCAGAGTAGCGGCCTGTTGACATAATGCCTCTAACGGGGACGCACCTCTGCCGGCCTCAGACATGGCTGGATTATACTGTCAAGTCTCTGATGTGAGGCCGAGTAGCAGAGAGGGCGCCCCTTGCGGCCGAGTGCAGCACAGCCCTGAAGATGACACAGGGGGTGTGGTGCCCACAGAAGCACGGGTTGCCTGGTAGGTAGTGCTGGTTGCCAGGAACTTGGTAGGACAGGCAGACTGCAGGACAGCAGGCGTGCTTAGGAGGTCCAAAGGGTAAGGACCAGTGGAATGTTCCGATAACAGGGTCAAAGCCAGGCCAGGGGGTCAAACACAGCAAGACAGTCCGAGAACACAGCAGAGCTGAGTCTTAGCACAGAAGACAAGGTAAGCGGAGTCCGTTAGCCAGGCCGGGGTCAGGTATACGCTAGGAAGTCAACAGGAGCAGGTCAGGCAAGCCGGGTTTGGTACACAGGAGATCAGACAGGCAGGAGATGCAAGACACAGGAACACAGGAGAAGCTGACGATAATCCAGCAAATGCAGACACTAGCAAACTTCCTTATATAGGCCCATGTGACCTGCTTGTAGAGATACTGGGTCCTAGAGCCCTTCTCCTGCCAGAGATGCTGGGTCCTAAAGTCCTTCGCCTGCTGTTGGTTCCCTGACAGTAACTGTGAGGACTTACAGTGTTGTGGCACCAGCACCACCACCACCAAAGGCCCAATTTTTCCTACCACTGTTCAACAATGGCATGTAATTACAATTCCTGATATAATAGTTCACAGCAGGGCATTCCAGCGCCCACCAAGAGTAACTGTGAGGGCTTACAGTGTTGTGGCAACACCAACACCTAAGGGCCAAATTTCTGCAGAGTATATACGGCAAGGCCCCTACTTTCAAACATCCAACTTACAAACGAGTCCTACTTGCAAACGGAAGGAGACAACAGGAAGTGAGAGGAAATCTACCCCTAGGAAGGGAAATTCTCTCCTGTAAGAGTTAATATGGAAAAAAAGCTGTCTCCTCTCCACTGATGCTTTATCACCAATCCTTGTTTCACTAAAAACCCCAAATTTTCAAAAAACATTTGTTATTGGGACAGAAAGTGAGGTGAAATGTTCTGAACAGGTGCACAGACAGCAAAACAAATGTTACAGGGGTGATAACCCTTCCCTATGTTTTCCAAAAAGCTTAAAAATTGATTTTTTGGCTGGAGCTACACTTTAAAAATGTACAAGTTCAAAATTACAAACAGATTCTATGTAACAACAAACCTACAGTCCCTGTCTTGTTTGCACCGCCTGTATACTGCTGTTCAGAGTATATAGGGCCTGGGGCCCCATGACTTTCCTTTTATTTATTTGGGTGCAGGACTCCCCTTAATGTCCATACAAGACCCAAAGGGGCTGGTAAGGGGCTGGGGGGGGGTACCCATGCCATTTTCTCAATGATTTTCATCCATATTGCCGGGACCAGACAGCAGCCGCAAGCAGTTTTAAATGACTTTTTTTCCTTTAGAAATGTCATTTTGTGCAGGGACAGTTCTAAACACGGGAAACACGTGCCACTTCACAGGAATACTATAGACACCGCTCAGGTACAATATTTAAAGGAATATTTCACCTTTTTTTTTTCACTTTATGCATCATTGAAATCACTGCTCCCGAAAAAAATTTACATTTTTAAAACCTTTTTTTAGGACAATAACTTGCATATTAGCCTTTATATTTAAAAAAGGGGGGGGTGTATCCGCGCTAACTCAGATCTCCTGTGGATACTCTAAAACCATATAAGGTAAAAAGAGTAAGTGGAAAAAAAACGTGAAGGGTATCATGTATATGTTTAGATATACATGAAAAAAAAAAATATATATATATATATATATATATACACATATATTTTCTATTTGGCTTTAAGTGCTGCAAATGAATAACTGGAATATGCAATTACAAATATATGAGAAATAAAGAACAAATGCGCAACCTCTTAGTGACAAATACTATACTAAAAATTTGCAGCTGACATAGTGCTGCAATTTGGTGTATGTAAAACAACAAAACAAACTTTTCATAAAAAGCACAACAAAGTTCATAGAAGGGATGGCCACTCGGAATATTATCCTATATTCCCCACATTGAAGATGGGTGCAGGTAAAAATTCAACACTTCCCAACTTGCTCAGGTAGAAAATGGATGTACAAACTGCTTACCAGATCAGACGGATCACCATTACAGGGATCTTTTGAGGCTCAATGTCCTTCACGGATCACTCAGATGGTAGGAACCCAGCAGCACATCCAGCAGGAACTCCAAGGAACACGTCTGCAGAGGCAGGGAAAAACCGAACCACCTTTCTGTTGCTCAGCTTGTCAATTCCCCCTCCAGGCGTGTTAGATTGTATAGTGGGATTTAAAAGGAAAAAAGACGCCTCATGGTGCAGTATTCTTAAACCAGTGGTCATCAACACTGTTTTTTTTCACTTTATGCATCATTAAAATCACTGCTCCCGAAAAAACTGACATTTTTAAAACCTTTTTTTAGGACAATAACTTGCATATTAGCCTTTATAATTAGCACTTTTGATATAGACCCATAGACTTTAACGGGGTTCTAAAGTTTGCGCAAACTTTCGGTCCGTTCGCAGGTTCTGATGCAAACCAAACCGGGGGTGTTCGGCTCATCCCTAATATCACACATTTGAGTCACAGCTGTCCATGTAACTTCAATACCTTTTGTCATTTGAAGTGTGTTTTTTTCTCCCATATACTAATAAAAGAGCTTGTTCCCCACTAAACTACCAAGTATGAAATTTTTACATAGTTACTCCACCTCTTTACCTCATCCAATCAGAGAATGCTTTGTATTTCTTGAAAGAATGAAAACCATCCTCAGAATGACACTTGTGCCAGAGACCAACCTTTCTTATTCACAATGCAGAAGGGCAGCAACTTGGCATGGGACGCAAAAGCTAGTGGAGATCACTCTAGCAGGGACCCCACAGGTATGGAATTTGCATAGTTACATTGGTCCATGCTAAAAAATATCCATACCTGGAATTCTTCTTTAACACTTTATTTTTGCATTGATGCAGGTCTCCCATGACAGTGCCAAGCTCACAGTGCCCTTTGTTTGATAATATTTGGCCTATTAGTCTTGAAAATTGAGAGAATTTTTGAGCTTTGGGTGGTAATTCTTAATTTTATGGATTTTTGGAGGAATTTGCTAAACTTGCCCTATATTTGAACTTAAACAGAATCGACCATCACTACATGCTAATACCCTTAAAAATATAGGGAATTAAAAAAAAATATATACATTTGTCAGACAAATCCAAGGGTAAACTAGAAATATGTTGTTTAAAGTCCATTTAATTGTTTCAGTAGAAGTGATGTGATCTGGAAGAAATTAGTGTTTTGTTTAAATTTTAGACTTTCTTGGTAAGTCTCAAACAAAGGGTCTCACAGTCACAAGACTTCTATGTTGAGAAAATTTGCTTTTTAAACACTAAGCATGGCAGATATATTGAGTTATAAATGTTGTGAAGAAAAGGTTGTTAGAATATTGACCAGCTTCATTGTTCTTTTTATTTTAGATATCAATAACTCACTTCTCTCTAATCAATATACCTTGTTAGAGGCCACTGTAGCTATTCCATTGGAGTAAGCTCTATTTAAAAATGGCTTTATAGGTCCTTTATATGAAGTGAGCTTAAACATGTAAATGATTTCTAAACACAGAAAAAAATGATTGTTCAAGCAATAAAAAATGGTGAAACAAGAAGTATTGCTGCAAAGTAATGTTGTTTTTTATCCAATATTTCAAATTCTTTATCAAGCTATAATGTATAAAAAGCATACTTTCTAAATGTGGGATCATTTTATAACTTAAATTGATCTGAGATTTGGAAAACCTAGCATTAAAATAAAGGAGAACTGCAATCTAAAGACCTCCAAAATGTGTTTTCACCAAATCCATAATAGCAAAAATGGTAACTGATGCTCTATTTGAAACTGGCAAAAGGAGAAAGGTGGTCCTGGGCAGGGTAATAAACTAAATAATACAGAGGGGGTCCCCAGATAGCCAAAAAGAAAACCTAATTATTATGTGGTTGTAAACCCACATAGAAAAAAAAAGAAGACCTGCAAGACAAAGGCATAATGAGCTAGTATGCATAGCATACTAGCTCATTATGTAATACTCACCTGAGATCGAAGCCCCCGCTGCGGTGCCCGTACACAGCACCGGCCGGCGACATCACTCCCAGAGTTACTTCCCGTATCGCGGGCTCTGGCGTGGTGATTGGCCAGAGACGCAATGATGTCACTCCCGCGCATGCACACGGGAGCCGCCAGTAACGGCACACTCACTGAAGCAATGGCACGTATGCTTCAACCCTAACCCCTAAGCACTTTCCCTGACTTGTTCATTCCCCGACTTGTTTATTCCCCGACTTAGTT
The DNA here is from genome assembly GCA_029206835.1 of Rana muscosa. Classification (NCBI taxonomy): domain Eukaryota; kingdom Metazoa; phylum Chordata; class Amphibia; order Anura; family Ranidae; genus Rana; species Rana muscosa. The sequence goes on from CM055118.1 coordinate 705,852,624, forward strand.
GAGGTAGGCGGTACACTTTGTTGGGGGTGGGTAAGCCACGCCTCTTGACCATTGACCTCTGGGGACCCGCCTTCTGACCTTTGGGGGAGGTCCCTATTCCAATCCCTGAGCCCTAGCCTTGTTCTTCAAGGGAAAACCCTAACCCTACCCCTAACACTAACCCCAACCCTAACCCTAACCCTAACCCCTAACCCCAACCCTAACCCTCATATTTTCCAAGTCCCTACAGAGCCATTACACCGATGTCCGTCGTGTGCTGCAGAGGTTGAGAGATAATAACCTGTATTGCAAATTAGAGAAGTGCAAGTTTCATTGTGAACAGGTTAAATTCCTTGGTTATGTCATTTCCACTGCTGGTTTTCGATGGAACCAGAAAAACTTTCGGCAGTACTACAGTGGCCCTGACCTGTGGGTTTACGAGCATTGCAGCGTTTTCTGAAGTTTATTCGTAACTTCTCGTCTCTGGTCAAACCCCTGACTGATATGACCAGAAAGGACGGTAACCCACAGAATTGGTCTGAAGAGTCCATTAATGCCTTTGAGAGTCTCAAGGCTGCATTTACTTCTGCTCCTCTGTTGGTACATCCTGATACTACAGCACCTTTCATCCTGGAGGTTGATGCATCTAAAACTGGAGTTGGTGCCCTGCTGTCTCAACGTCCTACCTTTGAGAGCGCTATGCATCCTTGAGGCTACTTTTCCAAGAAATGATCTCCTGTGGAATGCAATTATGAGATTGGGGACAGGGAGTTGTTAGTGATCATTTTAACCCCTAAAGAATGGAGGCATCTCTTTGAAGGTACCACTGTACCCGTTCTTATTGTGACTGACCATAAGAATCTCACATTCTTGTCTGAGGCTAAATGCCTCTCTCCCAGAAGGGCGCAATGGGCTCTTTTCTTGTCAAGTTTCAATTACATAGTCTCATTCTTACCCGGTACTAAGAATGTAAGGGCTGATTCTTTGTCGCAACAGTTTTCCTCCACTTCCAAGATAGAGTCAGTTCCTGTTCCTGTGATTCCTCCCGATCGTATTCTGGCTAAAGATTCGCACCAGTCTCACTTCTTCTTTGGTGACAAAATTCTTGCCGCTCAGATCCATTCTCCTCCTGAGAAACCATGTGACCACTGCTTTAGCCCTGAGAGTCTCCATACTGCCGTGCTCCAGACTTACCCTTCTTCCAAGGCTGCTGGCCACCCAGGGAAGAATCAACTCTTTTGGGCCATTTACCAACAATTCTAGTGGCCTAGTCTACATGCTGATGTAGCCGCCTTCGTAGCTGCTTGTTCCATGTGTGCTCAGAGTAAGACACCTGATTCATAGTTCCTGACACATGACTGCACATCAGTGCACAAACAAGGTCCATAAAGACATGGATGAGCGAGTTTGGTGTGGAGGAACTTGAGTGGCCTGCACAGAGTCCTGACCTAAACCCGATAGAACACCTTCAGGATGATCTAGAGCGATGACTGTGAGCCAGCCAGCCATGGCATTGTCATAGTTCTACTTTAATGTGTTAATTATATACATTTTAGCTCTGTGCTGTCCTCTCTGTGGTACAGCACTTCAAAAATTATGATGGGAGTGCAGATGTAATTTATAATAATAGGCCCCATTAACTTCTATTGCAGTGATTAATTCTGTTCAAATATTAACAAAATCTAGATGTAATAGATGCGGGGACTTGAATCAGTGAGCTAATGGTACAGCTGTGCTCCAATGAGAGAGAGCTGTATTTTGGAAAGCACCCACTTTACAACCCTACCTCATTCAAGATCAATCATCAAGTTCTTCTTTAATGAAAGAATTGATTACAGAATGTACATGCAAAGGATTAACCATTTGCCGACCTGCTCAAGCAGATTTACTGCGGCAGGTTGGCTCTCCTGCACAAACTGACGTACCTGTCCGCCAGTGGTCCACGATCCCAGCGAGGTGAGGCAAAATGGGGGACCTGTCTATGTAAACAAGGCATTTCCCTGTTCTGCTAGTAACATGACATAGATCTTCTGTTCCCTGTCATCGGGAACAGTGATCTCTATCATGTTTCATTAAGCCCATCCCCCTACAGTTAGAACATGCTGAGGAAACACACTTAACCCCTTGATCGCCCCCTAGTGTTAACCTCTTCCCTGCCAGTGTCATTTTTACATTGATCAGTGCATTTTTTTTAGCACTGATCAATGTAATAATGTCACTGGTCAACAAAAAGTGTCATTTGGGGTCAGATTTGTCCGCCACAATGTTGCAGTCCCGCTAAAAATCACAGATCACCGCCATTACCAGTAGAAATAATTTAAAAATATATAAAAGTTCCTAAATCTATCCTGTAGTTTCTAGACGCGATAACGTTTGCGCAAACCAATCAATATACGCTTATTGCGATTTTTTTTACCAAAAAGATGTAGAAGAAAGTATATAAAAGATGTAGAAGAAGGTATATCGGCCTAAACTGATGAATACATTTGTTTTTTTTATTTTTGGATATGCAAAAAGTTAAAAACTGCAGAGGTGATCAAATACCACCAAAAGAAAGCTCTATTTGTGGGAAAAAAACAACGTCACTTTTGTTTGGGTACAGTGTCGCACGACCGCGCAATTGTCAGTTAAAGCGATGCAGTGCCGTATCGCAAAAAATGCTCTGGGAATTAAGGGGGTAAAACCTTCTGGGGATGAAGTGGTTAAAAAAGTTCCTGCTCTTCCCCGTACAGCTTAAAAAACGGTGTAGTATTCGTTTTTACAGTAAGTGGGAAGAAAAGGCTAACCATGATTACTGCGGTAAACAATATATAAATTCCAATGTTTTCCACAGTAAGATAAAAACAGTTAAATCAAATAATTTCATATAGATTAAGCTATAGCTAAAGGCATTAAAAAGAAGATAAGCTTCATCTATTGCAAGACGGCTTTTAAATAAATGTGAAAGTGTTTCTTCCAGAAAAAAAATAATAATAATTTTGTATTTTTTCTCCAATACAAGTTTCATTGCTAAAATCTTCCAGCACATAGTAGTGGTATTTAATTATTTATGTGTTTTAAGGATAACAATGCCTAAAAGTGAACTCACTTACAGGGGTCACATAAAAGGACATTAAAGGGTTTTAAACTGTCTTTTAAAAACACTAAAACCATCCTGTTCTGGGTGAACCTTTCTCATTTCTACTTCAGTAACATGATGTGACAGATACACCCTTATGTGACACATCACAGTGTAACTCTTCAACCAGGAAATTTAAATGGACACCAGCTACAAAACTGCTTGAGGGGAAATAGATTTTTTTCCCTCAAAAGGAGAGAAACTCTACAAAACATGAATGTGATCTTTTCCATCAAGGCTATTTTTTTAATCAGTTGAGCTTAATATAAAATGTAATCTATTTGCTTCTTTGACAGTCCTATGCTGCATGATATTGTTTATGACATTTATATATTATATTTCAGTTTGGCTATCAAAAATTCCTTGGATAAAATAATTTTTAATGGTTTGTGTACAGGTCCTTCTCAAAAAATTAGCATATTGTGATAAAGTTCATTATTTTCTGTAATGTACTGATAAACATTAGACTTTCATATATTTTAGATTCATTACACACAACTGAAGTAGTTCAAGCCTTTTCTTGTTTTAATATTGATGATTTTGGCATACAGCTCATGACAACCCAAAAATCCTATCTCAAAAAATTAGCATATTTCATCCGACCAATGAAAGAAAAGTGTTTTTAATACAAAAAAAGTCAACCTTCAAATAATTATGTTCAGTTATGCACTCAATACTTGGTCGGGAATCCTTTTGCAGAAATGACTGCTTCAATGCGGCGTGGCATGGAGGCAACCAGCCTGTGGCACTGCTGAGGTGTTATGGAGGCCCAGGATGCTTCGATAGCGGCCTTAAGCTCATCCAGAGTGTTGGGTCTTGCGTCTCTCAACTTTCTCTTCCCAATATCCCACAGATTCTCTATGGGGTTCAGGTCAGGAGAGTTGGCAGGCCAATTGAGCACAGTAATACCATGGTCAGTAAACCATTTACCAGTGGTTTTGGCACTGTGAGCAGGTGCCAGGTCGTGCTGAAAAATGAAATCTTCATCTCCATAAAGCTTTTCAGCAGATGGAAGCATGAAGTGCTCCAAAATCTCCTGATAGCTAGCTGCATTGACCCTGCCCTTGATAAAACACAGTGGACCAACACCAGCAGCTGACATGGCACCCCAGACCATCACTGACTGTGGGTACTTGACACTGGACTTCAGGCATTTTGGCATTTCCCTCTCCCCAGTCTTCCTCCAGACTCTGGCACCTTGATTTCCGAATGACATGCAAAATTTGCTTTCATCCGAAAAAAGTACTTTGGACCACTGAGCAACAGTCCAGTGCTGCTTCTCTGTAGCCCAGGTCAGGCGCTTCTGCCGCTGTTTCTGGTTCAAAAGTGGCTTGACCTGGGGAATGCGGCACCTGTAGCCCATTTCCTGCACACGCCTGTTCACGGTGGCTCTGGATGTTTCTACTCCAGACTCAGTCCACTGCTTCCGCAGGTCCTCCAAGGTCTGGAATCGGTCCTTCTCCACAATCTTCTTCAGGGTCCAGTCACCTCTTCTCGTTGTGCAGCGTTTTCTGCCACACTTTTTCCTTCCCACAGACTTCCCACTGAGGTGCCTTGATACAGCACTCTGGGAACAGCCTATTCGTTCAGAAATTTCTTTCTGTGTCTTACCCTCTTGCTTGAGGGTGTCAATGATGGCCTTCTGGACAGCAGTCAGGTCGGCAGTCTTACCCATGATTGCGGTTTTGAGTAATGAACCAGGCTGGGAGTTTTTAAAAGCCTCAGGAATCTTTTGCAGGTGTTTAGAGTTAATTAGTTGATTCAGATGATTAGGTTAATAGCTCGTTTAGAGAACCTTTTCATGATATGCTAATTTTTTGAGATAGGATTTTTGGGTTTTCATGAGCTGTATGCCAAAATCATCAATATTAAAACAAGAAAAGGCTTGAACTACTTCAGTTGTGTGTAATGAATCTAAAATATATGAAAGTCTAATGTTTATCAGTACATTACAGAAAATAATGAACTTTATCACAATATGCTAATTTTTTGAGAAGGACCTGTATATGTTTCTATTTCTATGCAAATACACTGTAGATTTTGAATTTACTTTTTTGAGACAAAAAATAAATGTTCCAGATAGGGCCAAAACAACGAATCGACAACTAATCGATTATGAAAATAGTTATGAACTATTTTCATAATTGTTTATTCGGCCAGCCGATTAGTTGGCCTGCATACAGAATGCATTATTTGTTTACATATCAGGAAATACGGTGCAACACATACAGCTCAGTACACCGTCCATACATGTCAGTAAGTGCCTGAGAACTTGTGAATGTGAATGTGTGAGTAGCAATGCCTCATGGGACATGTAGTCCTGGGCAGGAAGTGAGTGGTTCTAAAGTCAGAAGTTTTTTTACCTTGCCATAGGGGCACTCTATATTACACTGTGCAGCTTGCTTTTGGGGCACTCTGAAGGCAGGAGGAGCCAGAAGCATTGGTGGGGACCCCAGAAGAGGAGAATCAGGACTGCTCTGTGCAAAACCATTAGACAGAGCAGGTAAGTATGACATGTTTGTTGTTTATGTAGCGATGGCCCCACAGGGTTGCTACGTGTTACAGCATCCACACATTTCAACCTGCTGCCAGACCTCCATTAGACACACTTCTCAGTCAATGAACAGTCTTTTGCTTGTTTTTGTTGATTTTATTAGGGGATTGAACTTGGTTCGGGAAAAGGGACATGGGATGCCCATAGGATAAATTGTACTTTGTAGAATAAAAGTAACTGCGTCACACTTCTCAGCAGAACAAGATGGCTGACCCTAAACTTGACAGACTTTTACCTTAGAACATTTCTTTCAGCACACTTCCTCCAGCACACTACTTCACTGTCCAACTTTAGTACTCCTGTTACACCATCAGCACATGACTAGGCCTCACTTTTAATAAGTCCCAGTGTCTTTACTAGATAGCCCTTTGTAGGCCGGGGCCTGCAGTACCCCTTTGTGGTAGCAACTGATTCACTTGAGAAGAATAAATGTAGATGGACTACTGATCCCAGCAAGTCCGACTTGCAAATCCTGCCCGCCCTTCTGGCTGCAGCGACTTGACACAAACTCCCACAGCCTCTCCCTCTGGCTCTACATCCAGCTCCCCTGGCATGCTTCTTCCAGAGCTTTCCACTGTACTTTCCACTCACCGACACCTGTCCTGGATCCTTCCTGAATGACTTTACTCCGGACGGGCTGACCTACTGTCTCTTCCAGCTCCTGTTCCAGGACACCTCTCCATGACTGCGTAAGGAAAGGCTCGCTCCCAGCTCCTGAGCTCCCCGCCTGAGGTACACCGCCCCCAGAAAGAGGGTTCCCTCAGACACGACAGTCTAACACTCCATCATCCAGTTAACCCAGCTGACAACTCCACCTCCAGCAGGCTGACCATAGGTATATGTGGGAGGCATACCCCCTGCCAATCTTAGTTAGGGGTTGGTCAGAGCTCCTCGAATTGCACCCCATGTCACTCCAGCTCTCTGCCCTGCACCTTCTCCAAAACCTTCTCCCTGGAAACAGAGGAGGCGCCCATGAGCTGCATCACATGTCAGTCACCTAGTGCTATACTAAACTACTCCACTGCCACCAGATCAAAACAAACAGGCCTAGCTCACAGCATATGCCTGCTTAAATTTACCTAAATTTACACAAAAACCTACACTAGCACCTACCTACCTAAGCTAGAGAGTGCTACACTTAAAAAAAATCACTTTAACTACTTAACCACTGGGCAACTCCCTTCCTAACAAGACCTGTTTTCAGCTTCCAGCGCTCTCACATTTTGAATGAATGCAACGCTGTACCCATATGAATTTCTGTCCTTTTTTCACACAAATAGACCTTTCTTTTGGTGGTATTTAATCACCGCTGTTTTTTTTTTTTGCAAATTTGGAATTTTTCGTCAATAAATTTTGGCCAAAATTGGCAGAATTTATGATTTCTTGGCCATTTTTCAGGGAATATAAATGGTAACACAAAAACTTTTCTGTCACTCATGGTTAGTGTTTGGCTGAAGCCATTTATTATCAATCAGCTGTGTTTACTCTTTTTAAATCATAATCACAACATAAACTACCCAAATGACCCTGATTAAAAGTTTACATACCCCAGTCCTTAATACTGTGTATTGCCCCTTTTAACATCAATGACAGCTTGAAGTCTTTTGTTGTATTTGTGGATGAGGCTCTTCATCTTCTCAGATGGTAAAGCTGCCCATTCCTCTTGGCAAAAAGCCTCCAGTTCCTGTAAATTCTTGGGCTGTCTTGCATGAACTGCATGTTTGAGATCTTCCCAGAGTGGCTCAATGATATTGAGGTCAGGAGACTGAGATGGCCACTCCAGAACCTTCACTTTATTCTGCTGTAGCCAATAACAGGTCGACTTGGCTTTGTGTTTTGGATCATTGTCATGTTGGAATGTCCAAGTATGTCCCAGCTTCCTGGCTGATGAATGCAAATGTTTCTCCAGTATTTTTTTATAACATACTGCATTCATCTTGCCATCAATTTTGACAAAACTTCCTGTGCCTTTGTAGCTCACACATCCCCAAAACATCAGCGATCCACCTCCGTGTTTCACAGTAGAAATGGTGTACCTTTTATCATAGGCCTTGTTGACTCCTCTCCAAATGTAGCATTTATGGTTGTGGACAAAAAGCTCAATTTTGGTCTCATCACTCCAAGTGACTTTGTGCCACAAGGTTTGAGGCTTGTCTCTATGCTGTTTGGCGTATTGTAAGCGGGATACTTTGTGGCATTTGCGTAGTAATGGCTTTCTTCTGGTGACTTGACCATGCAGCCCATCTTTCTTCCAGTGCCTCCTTATTGTACATCTTATACACCTCTCCTAAAGCGCCCCTGCCCATTAAAAGCAATGGGCAGCACCGCCAAAGCGCCTGAAAAGCGATTCGGCAGCGGCGCTACACGGCCGCTAATAACCCCTTCATCAGCTGCTACAGGGGGTTAAATGGGCCCCGCTAACGGCTAAAAAGCGCAGCTAAAACAACGGTAAAGCGCCAATAAAAATAGCGGTGCTTTACTACCGACGCCCCCACCACCTTAGTGCCCTTAAAGTAAACTTTTACCAGTATTGTGCATTATATTTAACCACTTTTAGCCCCGGAAGATTTTACCTCCTTTCTGACCAGAGCACTTTTTAAAATTTGGCACTGCGTTGCTTTAACTGACAATTTTGCGGTCGTTCGGCAATGTACCCAAACAAAATTTGCGTCCTTTTTTCCCCACAAATAGAGCTTTCTTTTGGTGGTATTTGATCACCTTAGTGGTTTTTATTTTTTTGCGCCATAAACAAAAAAAGAGGGACAATTTTGAAAAAAAACACAATATTTTTTACTTTTTGCTATAATAAATATCCTCAAACGTTTTTTTTAAATACAAGTTTTTTTCCTCAGTTTAGGCCAATATATACTTTTCTACATACTTTTGGTAAAAAAAAATAGCAATAAGCGTATATTGATTGGTTTGCGCAAAAGTTATAGCGTCTGCAAACTATGGAAAAGATTTTGGGCATTTTTGTGTCATTTTTTTATTTTCTTTTTTTCACTAGTAATGGCGGTGATCTGTGATTTTTAGCGGTACTGCGATTATGTGACGGACAGATCAGAGATTTTTTTGGAACCATTGCCATTTATACAGTGATCAGTGCTATAAAAATGCACTGATTAACACTAAGGGGCGATCAAGGGGTTAAATGTGTGTTTCCTCAGCATGTTCTAACTGTGTGGGGATGTGAGTGACTAGGAGAGAAGCCATATAGTTTTTCCTACTTCGTAGGAAGAAACAATATGGCTCCTCTCCTCTGAGAGCACAGGGATTTGTGTGTTTACACACACAAATCCCCATGCTGGTACTTGTGCACATGATCGCGCGTGGCCAGCAACGATCGTGCCTACCGGCCACGTGCATCGGGTCCCCCGCCGTGCACCGCGCGCGTGTGTGCCCTCTGTACGGGGTTTTACCCAGAAGAGCCATTGTGCCGCAGTATATCTGCGTGACACAGTCAGCAACTGGTTAAAATTATTATATCCATCCAAAAAAAAAGCCTCAGCTGTTAGTATTACTTTAATATAAAAGATTTGTATCTCCCTTCCACCCTTCATAAAGCTTCATGTCTGACTCCTAGTTATAATGCCCATATATCCTACTTCTGGGTGTATTTATTATTATATATATATATATATGATAAGTAATATATAATATTGCTTTCACTGTTTCACAGTATAAGGCCCCTTTCACACTGAGGCGCTTTGCAGGCGCTATTGCGCTCTAAATAGCGCCTGCAATGCGCCCCAAAAAAGCCTCTCAATACTATCCAATGTGAAAGCCCGAGGGCTTTCACACTGGAGCGTTGCGCTTGCAGGAGGCTCAAAAAACTCCTGCAAGCCGCATCTTTGAGGCGCAATAGGAGCTCCTGTAGCGCCCCTGCCCATTGAAATCAATGGGGTAGCGCCTCTAATACGCCCGCAAAACGCCTCAAAGAGGCGTTATTGCGGGCGTTTTTAACCCTTTTTCGGCCGCTAGCGGGGGTTAAAATACCCCCGCTAGTGCCCGCAAATCGCGGCATAAAAAACGGTTTAGCGCCGCTATACCGCCAGCGCATCCAGCGCCTCAGTGTGAAAGTAGCCTTAACCACTTAAGCCCCGGACCATTTGGTAGCTAGAGGACCAGAGGTGAATTCAGAATTTTGCACTGCGCTGCTTTAACTGTAAATTGTGCGGACATGCAATGTTGTACCCAAACAAAATTTGCGTCCTTTTCTTCCCACAAATAGAGCTTTCTTTTAATGGTATTTGATTGCCTCTGCGATTTTTATTTTTTGCGATATAAACAGAAAAAGACCGAAAATTTTGAAAAAAAATGATATTTTCTACTTTTTGTTATAAGAAAAATCGAATAAACTCAATTTTAGTCATACATTTAGGCCAAAATGTATTCAGCCACATGTCTTTAGTAAAAAAAACGTCAATAAGTGTATATTTATCGGTTTGCGCAAAAGTTATAGTGTTTACAAACTAGGGTACATTTTCTGGAATTTACACAGCTTTAAATTTATGACTGCCTATCTCATTTCTTGAGGTGCTAAAATGGCAGGGCAGTACAAAACCCCCCCAAATGACCCCATTTTGGAAAGTAGACACCCCAAGGAAATTGCTGAGAGGCATGTTGAGCCCATTGAATATTTTTTTTTTGTCCCAAGTCATTGAATAATGAAAAAAAAAAAAAAATTACAAAAAGTTGTCACTAAATGATATATTGCTCACACATGCCATGGTTATATGTGGAATTGCACCCCAAAATACATTCTGCTGCTTCTCCTGAGTACGGGAATACCACATGTGTGGGACTTTTTAGGAGCCTAGCCACGTACGGGACCCCGGAAACCAAGCACCGCCTTCAGGATTTCTAAGGGCGCAAATTTTTGATTTCACTCCTCACTACCTATCACAGTTTTGAAGGCCATAAAGTGCCAAAATAGCACAAAACCCCCCCAAATGACCCCATTTTAGAAAGTAGACACCCCAAGGAAATTGCTGAGAGGCCTGTTGAGCCCATTGAATATTTTTTTTTTTTGTCCCAAGTGATTGAATAATGACAAAAAAAAAAAAATTACAAAAAGTTGTCACTAAATGATATATTGCTCACACATGCCATGGTTATATGTGGAATTGCACCCCAAAATACATTTTGCTGCTTCTCCTGAGTACGGGGATACCACATGTGTGGGACTTTTTAGGAGCCTAGCCGCGTACGGGACCCCGAAAACCAATCACCGCCTTCAGGATTTCTAGGCACAAATTTTTGATTTCACTCCTCACTACCTATCACAGTTTCGAAGGCCATAAAATGCCAAAATAGCACAAAACCCCCCCAAATGACCCCATTTTGGAAAGTAGACACCCCAAGCTGTTTGCTGAGAGGCATGGTGAGTATTTTACAGCTCTCATTTGTTTTTGAAAATGAAGAAAGATTTTTTTTTTTTTATTTTTTTTTTTTTCAATTTTCAAAACTTTGTGACAAAAAGCGAGATCTGCAAAATACTCACAATACCTCTCAGCAAATAGCTTGGGGTGTCTACTTTCCAAAATGGAGTCATTTGGGGGGGTTTTGTGCCATCTGGGCATTCCATGGCCTCCGAAACTGTGATAGGCAGTGAGAAGTGAAATCAAAAATTTACACCCTTAGAAAGCCTGAAGGCGGTGATTGGTTTTTGGGGTCCCGTACGCGGCTAGGCTCCCAAAAAGTCTCACACATGTGGTATCCCCGTACTCAGGAGAAGCAACAGAATGTATTTTGGGGTGTAATTCCACATATGCCCATGGCATGTTTGAGCAATATATCATTTAGTGACAACTTTGTGCAAGAAAAAAAAAAAAAATTGTCTTTTTTCCGCAACTTGTGTCAACATATAAAATATTCCATGGACTCGACATGCCTCTCAGTATATAGCTTGGGGTGTCTACTTTCCAAAATGGGGTCATTTGGGGGGGTTTTGAACTGTTCTGGCATTTTATACACAACATTAGGAAGCTTACATCCACTCTTCTAACCACTTGAAGACAAAGCCCTTTCTGACACTTTTTGTTTACATGAAAACATATTTTTTTTTGCAGGAAAATTATGTTGAACCCCCAAAAATTATATATATTTTTAAAGCAAAGGCCCTACAGAATAAAATGGTGGGTGTTGCATTTTTTTTTTCTACACAGTATTTGCGCAGCGATTTTTCAAACGCATTTTTTGGGGAAAAAATACACTTTTTTTTATTTTAATGCACTAAAACACACTATATTGCCCAAATGTTTGATGAAATAAAAAAGATGATCTTAGGCCGAGTACATAGATACCAAACACGACATGCTTTAAAATTTCGCACAAACGCGCATTGGCGACAAACTACATACATTTTTAAAAGCCTTTAAAAGCCTTTACAGGTTACCCCGTTAGATTTACAGAGGAGGTCTACTGCTAAAATTACTGCCCTCGATCTGACCTTCGCGGTGATACCTCACATGCATGGTGCAATTGCTGTTTACATATGACGCCAGACCGACGCTTGCGTTCGCCATTGGGCAAGAGCAGGGCAGGACAGGGGTGCTTTTTTTTTTTTTTTTATTATTCATTTTGCTTTTTTATTTTATTTTTAAATTGTTCCTTCCATGTTTTTTTTTATCATTTTTATTGTTATCTCAGGGAATGTAAATATCCCCTATGATAGTAATAGGTAGTGACAGGTACTCTTTTTTTGAAAAAACTGGGGTCTAGACCCTAGATCTTTCCTCTGCCCTCAAAGCATCTGACCACACCAAGATCGGTGTGATAAAATGCTTTCCCAATTTCCCAATGGCGCTTTTTATATCCGGGGGGGGACATTCCCTCCCACTGCTTGTAAAAGCAGTCCAGAGGCTAATTAGCCACTAGGGTTGCTTTTACATTAAAGCCGGCCGCTGGCTGAAAAGAATGATACCAAGATGATACCTAAACCCGCAGGCATTAATCTGGTATAACCATTCAAAGTCCAGCAACATACCAGTACGTTGCTGGTCCTTGTTGGACATGTATTGTAATCTTTTTTTTTTCATGCAGCCAGGTGGCTGAACGAAAAAAGAGATTGATCGGTGGGTATGCCCACCATTAGAATACCGCCCTTCATCCACCCACTTCTAATGATGGGCATACATGCACCATTTATATATGCCGAAGCATGGGGGCATCCTCCCGCAAAAAAGTTATGCCGCACACACATGGTCGGACTTTTCCACGGGCAAGCCTCCGTCGGAATTTCGACCGTATGTACGCGGCATTAGGAGCAAAATCGCTCCTCCGCCCCTGCTGCCCCAATGCTTCGGCATATTTGCTTCTTTTTTTTTTTAACTGTGGTGGTGAAATCACCTCCTACAGCACTGGAGTCGCAGGGATCAGGCCTGTCTCTGCGAACGCTGCAGTTATGTGTGTTGTGTTTTGTAAGTGACAGTGATCGATCGATACTGCACTTCGGTGGCCTGGGCTGGACGGAGGGGCAAAACGCAGGTGCCAGCAGGTATCTGGGCTGATCCCGCTAACACTGCGTTTTTGGGAACCCTAAACTGCTGGGGACGCTAGTATAGATCTGATCAGATATTGATCTGTTCAGATACTATACCACTAAGGGAGGTGTATGCTTCACGCGTGGGTGTTAGCATTACTGGCACTAACCTGACGCTGCCTGGGGTGTGACGCAGACCCTCTCTGATGCTAAAACCTAACTGATATCACCCGCCGGGCGATCAGGGGGTTAAACCTTTATTGGGTTATATACGGCGGGTGCCCTGACACTATAAAAAGCAAACTAACTAACCAGCGTCACCCGTAACACTTATATGATGATTACTGGTGAAAGGGTTAACTAGGGGCAATTAGGGGGTTAAAACCTTTATTAGATAATATATGGGGGTACCTGACGCTATAAAAACCTGCGGCGAACCTAAAAAAAATTACTGGCTACCGATCTGCATCACCGACGCTAAGACATCGATCAGAAAAATGATCGCTTAGCGACAGTGGTGATAGGGGGTGAAAGGGTTACCTGGGGGGCGATCAAGGGGGTTAAACCTTTATTAGATAATTTATGGGGGGTACCCGACGCTATAAAAACCTGCGGCGAACCTAAAAAAATTACTGGGTACCGATCTGCATCACCGACGCCAAGACAGCGATCAGAAAAACAATTGCTTAGTGACAGTGGTGATAGGGGGTGAAAGGGTTACCTGGGGGGCGATCAAGGGGGTTAAACCTTTATTAGATAATTTATGGGGGTACCCGACGCTATAAAAACCTGTGGCGAACCTAAAAAAAAAATACTGGCTACCGATCAGCATCACCGACGCTAAGACATCGATCAGAAAAACGATCGCTTAGTGACAGTGGTGATAGGGGGTGAAAGGGTTACCTGGGGGGCGATCAAGGGGGTTAAACCTTTATTAGATAATTTATGGGGGTACCCGACGCTATAAAAACCTGCGGCGAACCTAAAAAAATTACTGGGTACCGATCTGCATCACCGACGCCAAGACAGCGATCAGAAAAACAATTGCTTAGTGACAGTGGTGATAGGGGGTGAAAGGGTTACCTGGGGGGCGATCAAGGGGGTTAAACCTTTATTAGATAATTTATGGGGGTACCCGACGCTATAAAAACCTGCGGCGAACCTAAAAAAAAATACTGGCTACCGATCAGCATCACCGACGCTAAGACATCGATCAGAAAAACGATCGCTTAGTGACAGTGGTGATAGGGGGTGAAAGGGTTACCTGGGGGGCGATCAAGGGGGGTTAAACCTTTATAAGATAATTTATGGGGGTACCCGACGCTATAAAAACCTGCGGCGAACCTAAAAAAAAATACTGGGTACCGATCTGCATCACCGACGCCAAGACAGCGATCAGAAAAATGATCGCCAAGCGACGGCGGTGCTAGGGGGGTGAAAGGGTTATCTGGGGGGTGATCAAGGGGTTAAACCTTTATTAGGGGGGGGGGTTAGGGAGCTACACTGGACCTAAAACTAAATGTAGTGACACTTTTACAGTCACAAATGTCACTGATTGCAGTGATCAGTAAATAAATGGTCACTGTGACTGGGGGCTGGGGGGTGATCTGGGGGGGCTGGGGGGTGATCTGGGGGGCCTGGGGGGGCGATTTATGTGCCTATGTGTGCTGGTGTTAGTGTAGTGTTAGTGCACTGACCTGTGTGTCTTCTCTTGTACGACGCTCGGTATATGTGAGCGCCGCACAGGAGATGACATCACTTCCTCCTGCTTTCTCTATCTGTGTAAACAGTACACAGACAGAGGGGGCATTTCTATTCGCCGGGAGCGATCGCGGGGGGGTGGTCGGAATCGAACGGCCGCCCCCCCATCTCGGAACGCTCCCAGACGAATTCCGACCGCTCACTGTACAGAAGGGGGGTCCGATCGGACCCCCAACTGTACAAAGGCAATCACGTACACTCTACGTGATTGTGCCTGTCGGTGCCATTGTGCCGACGTATATATACAGTGAGCGGTCGTTAAGTGGTTAAGGAACCCCTTATAGTAGAGATTATCTGCTCTTTTTGTACTATAAAGTGCTAATTTTAGTTTTTTAACCCCATTATGACAGGTGATACAAAAAAAATCATTCTGCTGCTACTAAACATCCGAGGCCTGGTTAACATCTATGCGTTTTTTGGTGCCTTTTGCAGAAATTCACTACAGTTCATTTACCATGGTTTCCTATGGGACACGCTCACATCAATGCTATTTTCAGCCGATGTGTGTTTGGAAAGGGTTAAGGACTTTTTTCAACGCAAAACGGGCCTTTTTTGGTTCAATTTACTTCAATGGAGAAGCTGCAGAAAAGCATGTAGTGCGTTTTTGCAGCAATTTGTGTTTTTTATTCTGCCCAACAACAAACTGGCCAAAGATAAGCATAAAAAATGCAAAATGCAAATCGCAGCATAATCGCGTGTGCAAAAATGCACAGCAAAAAGCACTGCATAAACGGATCAAAAGCAAAC
This sequence comes from Rana muscosa, assembly GCA_029206835.1. Classification (NCBI taxonomy): domain Eukaryota; kingdom Metazoa; phylum Chordata; class Amphibia; order Anura; family Ranidae; genus Rana; species Rana muscosa. The sequence goes on from CM055118.1 coordinate 705,868,266, forward strand.
TGCATAGGTGTGACCTGAGCCTTATGCTGGCCATACAATTATAAATTTTTGAACGAGAATATTCATACGAAAAATCTTTGTACATTCGCTGAATGAAAGAATGTCATTTGAAAATTACATTTACTTTTAACATTCAGTTTTAAAATATATGTAATTTCTGAATGAAAACCACATACACTGTCTGAAAATTCCTATGACTAAGAAGTTGTCTATTCTGCTCCTTCAAATTTTTCCATCACTGTGGTCGAAAAGAACATTGATTTGACCCCACTAACGATTAGAAAATCGAACAATACTTTCTTAATTTTTTTTTTTTTTAAGGAAGTCATTGTTTTTGTATGGCCAGCATATAATATATAAAAATTATGTCTTAGAATCATCAAGAGTCTTTAATTATTTTTTTCTTTAAATAATGATGATATTTACCAGATTCAACCTCTAATGCCTTGTACACACGACCGGATTTTTTTTCTAATGGAAAAAGTCAGACGGGATCTTTTCATCGGATATTCCGACCGTGTGTATGCCTTTTTCCTTCGGAAATTCCGACGGACTTAGATAGAGAACATGTTCTCAAAGTTCTCAACTAAAAACCACGCATGCTCGGAAACAATTTGACACATGCTCGGAAGCATAGAACTTAATTTTCTCGGCTCGTCGTAGTGTTTTACGTCACCGCGTTCTTGACGGTCGGATTTTAGTGTGTATGCAAGACAGAATTTTGAGCAGAATTCCGTCAGATTTAATTCCGACAGACAATTCAGTCGTGTATACAGGGCATTATAGTATATACAGTCTGGTATCTCTTCTGTCTGGTATTTTCAGAGTGGATTATAGATTTTGCTCCCTAACCACTGCATATAGATATTTAAGAATAAATTGCCTTTTTTTAAGCTTTACGTATTAACTAAATTATACACTACCCTTTTTTTAAAGGTAATCAAAACAATAATCGGCCAACTAATCGATTATGAAAATAATCGTTAGTTGCAGCCCTAGTTCCAGACATCTTTCTCACTTTCAACAGTCATTGAAGAATGTTTACTTTGATCCAGGAGGCAGCAGTCCTCTGTATCGATCTGTACCAGTTAATAGGTAAATAATTTTACCTATAGAGGCCCTTAAACTAAAACCATTTAAAATAATATGTTTTGGATCTCAAAAGAAGAGGAGGGAGTTTTGATATAACAGTCAGTTTGGAAATCTCCATTTGGATCCTCTCTTAATGGGAAATGTTTTATTGTATTTCCTTAAAGCTAATATCATATCTATTGAGGAGACAAAAATGGAGTTCATTATTTGGGGCTTGGCTTAGCATGACCCCAAAATAAATTAAGCACTGAGCATTGCATTAATGGGTCAGCAGGGAGTACATTGCTCTGCCCCTTAGCTATAACAATAATTTGTTGCTTCTTTTGCAGAGGTACTTAATGTTATCTGCTGTATAGTGTCACTGTGCATTTCCTTGTTTTAAGGTTGTTACATGTATCCTTTAAGACCCATTTGCACGTTTAAGCGCTTTGGTCCATAAACTGCTAAAGATGGCTAGGTTGAAAGTAACTTATTCTAATAGGAATAAAATAGCAACTTAATGTTCTATAAGCTAAATCAAAGCTATTGGTGCCATTTTTTAGCCCATAAAATTCACATTACCTAGAAATGTGTCGTTTTAAGATGATTTATAGAGGAATGTACAGTGGCAAGCATTTTAAAACAGTGTAAAATGTACAACAACCTGTTTATCTTAATACAATTATTAGATTGAAACAAAAAAAAAATTCTTTACATATAATAGCAAAAGTATATTCCTATTATTTAGTAAAATTATGAACATTTGATACCCAAAAAACCTTCAGCACAGGTTTTTCTGAAGAACATATCCAAATATGAGAGGTTTTCAGTGCAAAAATAACCCAATATTTAAGTCATAACCTTTTCCATCTTTATATTGCTGCCCCTGTTGTTAATGGGGTTGTTTCCCATTATTTACTGTATGTGATAACACAGATACCAGGATAAAAAATAACTGGGCTCAGGTGCGTAAGGACAAGAAAAGGAAAATTGTGCCGAACACCCTCCGTTTCGGTTCACTCTAGAACATCGCAAAATTTCCAAAATGAACCGCAAACTCTATCAAAGTCTATGGGACCTGAACTTGAAAAATCAAAAGTGCCCATTTTGAAGGCATATATGAAAGTTATTGCTCATAAAAAGGGGGCCTATGTACCGTCCTGGGGGAAATGTATCAGTGAAAACTTTTTTTTTTTTAAAGGAGCAGTGATTTTAATGATGCTTGAAGTCAAACAATAACAATTTACAATGAGAAAAAGGGGGGGACAGCGGGTATACTCAGTACCCAGGGATTTTTTGAAAACACGGTGCTTGATAGAGATAAACACAATTGTCAAAATCAATAAAAGATTAAATTTTATTACATGAAGCATAAAAACAATACACAAAATTATTAACCATCCTTCAAGATATGTAGGTCAGTTTTCAAAAAGATGCAATTCACTGCTTGATTTCCACTCAACTAGTTTCGCTCCCAGCGGAGCTTCTTCAGGAGTGTAATAGAGTAATAGCAGGTTTAAACTGTGAATACAGGATGTACAACAATTAGCAACATAGAATGGTTAAAAGTATGTAAGACTTTAATGTTGAACATTTCAGAAAAATTGATAAATTGACGTGCCCAAAGCACGCTAATGGTTAAGTAGTTCATAAGGGTAGATCATTAACACAATAGATCCGTTCACACTGAAATGGTGATGGCCCATGCTGAGCATCATACAAACACATATGTATACACTCACCGACTTACATGTGTAGCTACAAACTGGAAGAACAAATGGCATTTCCACTGGTATTAGTTGACCGGTTTGCCCAATCCACTGAAACAACCCATAGGGTTAGCAACCACAAGGGTAAAGAAAATCTATTGAAGACTGGAAATAGAAAGCATACAAAAGGTATATAGTGAATAGATGTTAAATCTAGCAAATTCAACATAATTCATCCTGAAATGGATGGAAATACAACCTCTTACCTTGAGAGGTTGTTAGTATGGGTCACTAGATCCAAAGTCAGCAGTATGCCAATAGGGAGTTGTAAAAATCCTTATAGAGCACAAAGTGTCTATTTGTGCTAAGAAAGACAAACCCTCAGGCTGAATGATTGGAAACACATAGTGAAAAAATAACTTCACTGGTTACATTGCACTCAAGATGGTTGGGTGGGATGGATGAGCTGGTCACCAGCTGTAAATAAAAAAAAATATAGCAGACAAAGTGATGAGCAACCTCGGCCACTGCGAGGAGAAAGTTATCAACACAGCGGACAAGCGATTGTCCATAACAGCAGCCTACCTGAGCAAGTTGAAAAGGGGTCAAAATCCGTCCGGCTGGAGCAGGTATATCTCCAAGCCCCAGGGCGGCGAAAGATCCTCGCAGACTGTCGGCGGACCGGAGCCGCATTTAAAATACCCCCATCGCGGCGGCGTCTGACGTCATCGCCGCGATGCGGACGTACATTGGTGGATCAATGATGACGCGCACCGCCGTCCAAGAGTTGGACTGGCGTGAGCGTCATTGAGACAGCAGCCAACGTGGCGTGTCACACACCAAGCGAGGTGTGTGTCAGTCAGCTGGACGCTGCTGAGGCCAGCCGCGCCATCTTGAATAAGGGAAAACAGAATATATAGATAATAGTAAATGAACCCAGCGTCATTGAGAGAGTGGGAACAAGAATATATATGGTGTAATGACATTAATAATCAAAATCTATATTGAAGCAGCGCAGGTGGAACTCACAGAATGACTGTCAACATTGATCATCAATTTGGGGCACCCCATTGAAAGCTCAACTGGCATCACGAGTATATCAAAGCAGGGGGCCCCCGGGCGTCCGTATGGTTGCCCGGGGTGAATCATGAATTGAGCCAGTCAGCAAATACCAGATACAATATAGAGAAAATAAATTTGGTTTGAAAAAATTTTTTTTATTTGGACCGGCCCCAGAGATGCCCTTACCACTTTCCTTGATTCCTTAAAGATCAATAACTTTAATCTCAAATTCAATTTTGAAATTAGCCAAAGGGAGTTGACCTTTCTGGATCTCAAAATCAACATCAAAACTGATGGTACCATCAGCACCTCCCTTTATCGTAAATCTTCGGCTGGAAACTCCCTGCTGCATGCAGGGAGTGCCCATCCCAAACCTCTGATCTCAAGTGTGCCCTATGGGCAATATTTGAGATTGCGGCGGAACTGTAGCAGTTCAAAGGACTTTGAACATGAGGCTAAACTATTGAGGGCCCGTTTTTTAGAACGAGGTTACAGCAACAAGTGCCTTAAAAAGGCTTATGCTAGAACCAAAAAACAAAATAGAAGTGCTCTTTTGCATGGTCCCAAGAAAATAAAATCTGACCCGGGTGTTAGGTTGATAACTACATTTTCAAACCAACACCAACAGGTGCGCCTCATCCTACAAAAATACTGGTACCTACTAACCAGCGATGATCAAATTTCTAAATTTATCAAACCGTATCCACAGATCACCTACAAGAGAGCGCGATCTCTACGAGACACTCTGGTCCATAGCCACTTTTCTTCATCGCCGTCTAATCCCATCCCGTTTAGGGGCACTAGGCCTTGTCATAAATGTAAATTCTGCAGATATTTACATTCCTCCTCCACGGTTACTCTTCCGGACGGACAAGTACACAGACCTATGTTTTCAGTCACGTGCCAATCCATTGGTATAGTATACTTAATGCAATGCCAATGTGATGCATTCTATGTCGGCAAGACCAAAAGGCCCTTCTTTCACCGTGTCAGAGACCATGTTTCTCTGATAAGGAAAAAGAAAATGGAAACCCCAATTAGCCGGCATGTAGGTCTGTTTCATCAATTTGATAGTGCAGTAATGCATTTTTCCGCCTTAGAACACATTCCCCCAGGGGAGAGAGGAGGGAATTTTGATAAAATTCTACTGCAGAAAGAGGCCAGATGGATCCATAGGTTATCAGCTCTTAGGCACCCTGGTTTAAACGATGCCTTTAGTTTTAAGCCTTTTTTATAGAGTTCTGCCGTGAATTACTATAGCATTGTTCGTTCAACATTTACTCCATTATTTAATATTCATCAATATATTTTTTTTAATTTTTTGCTATATTGTTATAAATTCAAATTGAGTCCAGTTATCATTTTTTCATTTCATTTCATTTTATCTTCAATCTTTTTTCATTTCTTTATCTCACTTAGATTCATCCCTTGCAACACTTTGCATTCCTTATATATTAACACATGTTTCCTAAGTTGGAAAGTTTAACTTACAATGTATTTTTCATGATTCATGTAATCCGTCATACTGTATGTTCATGTTCCATCCTGAGCTTCACCAGTTCCGCCCATTTGCTTTACTTCAGACCCTTGCTACAAATTGGGTTTACTCTTTGTGAAAAATTGGCATTCTAGTTATTATTTAATTTCGATTATTTATCTACTTGGGTGACATAATGTGTCCCTGTATAATAATAAAAAAAATTTCAAACCAAATTTATTTTCTCTATATTGTATCTGGTATTTGCTGACTGGCTCAATTCATGATTCACCCCGGGCAACCATACGGACGCCCGGGGGCCCCCTGCTTTGATATACTCGTGATGCCAGTCGAGCTTTCAATGGGGTGCCCCAAATTGATGATCAATGTTGACAGTCATTCTGTGAGTTCCACCTGCGCTGCTTCAATATAGATTTTGATTATTAATGTCATTACACCATATATATTCTTGTTCCCACTCTCTCAATGACGCTGGGTTCATTTACTATTATCTATATATTCTGTTTTCCCTTATTCAAGATGGCGCGGCTGGCCTCAGCAGCGTCCAGCTGACTGACACACACCTCGCTTGGTGTGTGACACGCCACGTTGGCTGCTGTCTCAATGACGCTCACGCCAGTCCAACTCTTGGACGGCGGTGCGCGTCATCATTGATCCACCAATGTACGTCCGCATCGCGGCGATGACGTCAGACGCCGCCGCGATGGGGGTATTTTAAATGCGGCTCCGGTCCGCCGACAGTCTGCGAGGATCTTTCGCCGCCCTGGGGCTTGGAGATATACCTGCTCCAGCCGGACGGATTTTGACCCCTTTTCAACTTGCCCAGGTAGGCTGCTGTTATGGACAATCGCTTGTCCGCTGTGTTGATAACTTTCTCCTCGCAGTGGCCGAGGTTGCTCATCACTTTGTCTGCTATATTTTTTTTTATTTACAGCTGGTGACCAGCTCATCCATCCCACCCAACCATCTTGAGTGCAATGTAACCAGTGAAGTTATTTTTTCACTATGTGTTTCCAATCATTCAGCCTGAGGGTTTGTCTTTCTTAGCACAAATAGACACTTTGTGCTCTATAAGGATTTTTACAACTCCCTATTGGCATACTGCTGACTTTGGATCTAGTGACCCATACTAACAACCTCTCAAGGTAAGAGGTTGTCTTTCCATCCATTTCAGGATGAATTATGTTGAATTTGCTAGATTTAACATCTATTCACTATATACCTTTTGTATGCTTTCTATTTCCAGTCTTCAATAGATTTTCTTTACCCTTGTGGTTGCTAACCCTATGGGTTGTTTCAGTGGATTGGGCAAACCGGTCAACTAATACCAGTGGAAATGCCATTTGTTCTTCCAGTTTGTAGCTACACATGTAAGTCGGTGAGTGTATACATATGTGTTTGTATGATGCTCAGCATGGGCCATCACCATTTCAGTGTGAACGGATCTATTGTGTTAATGATCTACCCTTATGAACTACTTAACCATTAGCGTGCTTTGGGCACGTCAATTTATCAATTTTTCTGAAATGTTCAACATTAAAGTCTTACATACTTTTAACCATTCTATGTTGCTAATTGTTGTACATCCTGTATTCACAGTTTAAACCTGCTATTACTCTATTACACTCCTGAAGAAGCTCCGCTGGGAGCGAAACTAGTTGAGTGGAAATCAAGCAGTGAATTGCATCTTTTTGAAAACTGACCTACAAATCTCGAAGGATGGTTAATAATTTTGTGTATTGTTTTTATGCTTCATGTAATAAAATTTAATCTTTTATTGATTTTGACAATTGTGTTTATCTCTATCAAGCACCGTGTTTTCAAAAAATCCCTGGGTACTGAGTATACCCGCTGTCCCCCCCTTTTTCTCATATTAAATTACAATGGGATGTGGTGCTTTTTGATTTGACCAAGAGTACCCCAATATATTAGTTTTCAATAACAATTTACAATTTACAATAAACTCGGAACAAGATTATAGATTTTTTGAATAAATTCTGGTGTCTCTTTGGCAGACTTTGGATGGACCACAGTGAGCAAAAAGCAAAAATATAGTACTCTCAGGCCAAGATTAACATTTTTTTTTTAAGATAAAGTCTGGTGTCTCTTTTGCAGACTTTGGATAGAGGTAACGGGTGTGGAAAAATTAGGCTTTGGGTGTTGGTGGTGCCTTCACACCGTAACCCTATAGAAGTACTCTTGAAAAAAAATCTGTTTATAATTATTTTACAAAACTAATTTGGAAATTGCTTTAATCTCTTATCTCACCATCTTCCTACTCCTTGTATATAAAATACATTATTACACCTTATTAGAACTTCTCCAAGATGTCCAGACAATGCCTCATCAATATACTCTCCTGTATTGGTGAGCTGTATGTTTATGTAGTCATCCACAGAGACCAGGTATCCCTTGAATTCCATATCCCACTTCAGTTTCACCATTACTGGCTTACCAGTAAGGCCATTAAGGAATGGTTTTGGGTTTAGTGGCAAACTAATTTTTCCACTGAAGCCGCTGCTGATCCACTGACCAGTGAAAGGGAGAAACAATTTCCCTGCTCTATGAACACATTGCCTGAGAGAGCAGGAAATGGCTAGAGGTACTCTTGGTGAAAGCAACAATTGGCCTTTCTGTAAAAAAATGTAAGTACCGTATATACTCGAGTATAAGCCAAATTTTTTAGCACTTTTTTTGTGCTGAAAATACCCCCCTCAGCTTATACTCGAGTCTGTGTCCATATTCAAATTTGTGCGCCTGATCCCGGCCAGCCGTAGGTCCCCTGGACCCCAAACTTGGCACACATGTAGCCCCATTCTTCATCTACAAGTGTGCAAAGTTTGTTGACCAGAGAATCTACGGCTGGGAATCACCGATTTTTCAAAGTCGGGAACCCTTTCCATGGACTCCCATGTTAAACGTCAGTCTAGTCACACAGCGCCGGAGATCAGGTAGGGAGATTGGGCACAGTGAGGCATGGGCACAGTGAGGCATGGGCACAGTGAGGCATGGACACAGTGAGGCATGGGCACAGTGAGGCACAGTGAGGCATGGACACAGTGAGGCATGCACATGGACACAGTGAGGCATGCAGATGGACACCCTAGGCTTATACTCGAGTCAATACATTTTCCCATTTTTTGTGGTAAAATTGGGTGCCTCCGCTTATATTCGGGTCGGCTTATACTCGAGTATATACGGTATATGCACCTGTCAAATAGGTGCGGAAAAATTGGTCCTTGGGTGTTACTTGTGCTCATAAAACATATACCAAAAAATGACTTCAAGGTAAAATCAACACCCATATAGCTAGGCAGTGTAGACAGCCTTGCACAGATTCCAGATCCCAAAAACATTTAACCGGCATCAGGGGCTTGCTAGCAGGCACTAATCCAGGACTGATTAATTTTGAGAAATGTCAGCCGGTCAACGGATTCAGTGGACAGACATACTCTTTTACATATCACTGAATGCTGAATGCCCATTCAGAAAGCACGCTGCATGCAAGGCAGCCCAGCAGCTCAATTGCATACTGGGCAAGTTCTGGCCAGTGGTCTATTCTCATGACCCAGTAACCCAGTGGATCTTCTACTGGGAAGCTCTCCATGTCTGTTTTGGCCCCTAGATATTCTTCCACCATATAAGGCAGATGCTGCATGGGATGGGATGTGAAAGCTGACAGTCCTGGGCGCAGAGAGCTAAACATGTTTTTTAAATGCATCACTTAGGTGGCCCCCTTCTCCACCGCTCCTCCTTTGACCAACAGAAGCCTCAAAACGACCTTTTCCATGAGACTGTAACCTACCAGAGTTTGGAGAGGTGTTTCATAAACTCCTCTTTAAGGTGTCCTCAAGATATTTCACCCTGTAATCCCTCTGCGAGAGTAGGATGATCTCCAAGACTTTCCCCTTGTAACAATGGTCAAAGAGGGTTGCCAACCAATAATTATCCTTCTCCTTGATGCCACGAGTCCTCAGGGTTACTGGGGAGTAGGGATGGGCGAACGGTTTGGGCCGAGCATAAGCTCAGGCCGAACTTCCGTTGTTCGGCGAACATCCAAACAAATGAGTCGTTCGACCATTTGTTCACCCCCCCAAATCGACCACAATGCATTACGGCGCTGAACAGTGCATTGCAATCCCTGATTGGCTGAAACAGTGAAATCTTCAGCCAATCAGGGCACAGAGCACTGTCAGAGTCATGATTGGACACTGTCATCATGACTTTATCCAATCATGGATTGAGGACATGTGCCAGGCATGGCACGTGTCAACTTTCCCCTTCAAAGGGCAAACAGAAGGTTAGTACCATTATCGCACACCACCATTCCTGGCTCAAGCTTTCATGGCGTAATCTACCTCTTAGCCTGCCCCTGCAGAGCTGAAATAATCTCTGCTCCGGTGTGGCTCCTATCCCCTAAACAAACTAGCTGAAGCACTGCATGGCATCTTTTAGCCTGACTCATTAAATAGCCCCTTGAACACTTAGGCGGTACTGGTGGTTCATAGGACAATTCAGCAGAGGAGGGCATGGAGGAGGAGAAGGGGGTGGAGCTTACAGATCTTGCATAATCACTACTAGCTGAATGGAGATGTGGTGGCAAAACAAGCTCCAGCACTGGGCCCTGTCCTGCATCCTTCCTAGCTGCAAGCAGAGTTACCCAGTGTGCTGAAAACTAAATATATTGTCCCTGATCATGCTTTGTGTACCACCTGTCAGCAGTGGACCTTGCTACTGACTGCCTTGCCGAATAATGCCAAAACATTGCCTTCCACGTGATGGTACAGAGCTTTAATGGCCTTACGTGCAAAGCAATAATGACTGAGAACCTGCCATTGCAGAACAGAACATTCTGTAAATTCACGGAAGGAGGCATAATCTACTAGACAGAAAGGCAGGAGTTGTAAAGCCAGCAATTTGGACAAGCTGTAATTTAGACGCTGGGCATGTGGGTGGCAGTGGCTGTATTTTTTTTGGTGCAGCAGCTGGGGCAAAGAAATTTGCTTGCTAAACTCTACAGCTGGTGGTGTGCTGCTGGCAGATGTGTTGCAAAAACCTGTGACACCCTTTGCTATATAAAAAGATATAGCAGGGGTAGACATGAAAGGTGAGTAGTGAGGAGGAGAAGAACTATGTCCTTTCTGTGTGGCTTTCAGATGCTCTTGCCCACCTGCAGCCTCAAAATTGCCCATCAATGCAGCTTGATCAATGCTCATCTGCAGCTTCACAATTGCCCATCAATGCAGCTTGATCAATGCCCATCTGTAGCCTCACAATTGCCCATCAATGCAGCTTGATTAATGCCCATATGCAGCCTCCCCCTTGCCATGAATGCAGCCTGATTAATGCCCATCTCAGGGAGGGGGGCGGGATGAGCATCATCAGATTACATACAGCGAGAGTCTCCTGTTTACTCGATGGCCTCTTTAACACAAAGTCAATCCTCCTGGACCGGCTTCTATGATAGACAGAACACTGGTCCCATGCCGGAACTTCCTATTACAGAGGCCGCTGAGTAAACAGGAGCTTCTCGCTGTATGTAATCTGACGGCGCTTGTCCTGGCCCCCTCCCCGTTCTCTGAGAGGCAGCCCAAATTGCAGTATCGTCGTATAACACGCACACATTATTTGCAACCAATTTGCAGGGGGAAAAAGTGAGTGTTATACGCCAATAAATACAGTAGTTATAAGGAAAGATTGCAAGAACTGAATGTATTCTCTCTGGAGAAGAGATGCTTGAGAGGGGATATGATTTCAATTTACAAATACCATACTGGTGACCCCACAATAGGGATAAAACTTTTTTGCGGAAGGGCGTTTAACAAGACACGTGGCCACTCATTAAAATTAGAAGAAAAGAGGTTTAACCTTAAACTACTTGGAGGGTTCTTTACTGTAAGAGCAGCAAGGATGTGTAATTCCCTTCCACAGGCGGTGGTCTCAGCGGGAGGCATCCATAGTTTCAAGAAACTATTAGATAAGCACCTGAACAACCACAACATACAGGGATATACAAGGTAATACTGACATATAATCACACACATAGGTTGGACCTCACTTACTATGTAATTATGTGATTGAAGATGAATGGACTTTGCGGTAAACTTTTTCTTTTTTTTTTTTAATAAAGGAATTGTCCAAAACTCTCTCCAGTAATTTTTACTTTTTTGGGAAAAAAAGGACGTCAATTTTGTTTGGGTACAGCATCACACGACCGCACAATTGTCAGTTAAAGCGACGCAGTGCCGTATTGCAAAAAATGGCCTGGTCATTAAAGTGATACTATGGGTTCAGTTTTTTTTTTTAAATAACAAACATGTTATACTTACCTTCACTGTGCAGTTCGTTTTGCACATAGTGGATCCGATCCTCCTGTTCTGAGGTCCCTCGGTCGCGTCATTTGATTTGATTGACAACTGCGGGAGCCAATGGCTATCAATGAAGAGCCGAGAAGCTGTGGGGATAGCGACGCGGTATCGTGCCCATAGAAATTCAGGGCTCAGGTAAGTAAAACGGGGTGCTGGGGGACCAGGCACAGCACTATGTTTTTTCACCTTAATGCATAGGATGCATTAAGGTGAAAAAACACGAGGGTTTACAACTCCTTTAAGGGGAAAAATCTTCCGGTCTGTAAGTGGTTAAACATGGGGAAAAAAGGATTTCCTTCCTACCGCATTTTCTTCAAGGTGCCCATGTGTTACAATTGTCAGCCAATCTGACTGGTTACTGACAAACTTGAAAATAAAGCTTATAGCCCTTGATTCAGTATTTCCAGCCACTATCTGAAATATTTGGCAAGATTTTAATTGAAAGTGAAAGATAATAGGTAAATGATAATTTTTTTATATAATTCAGTGATAATCATTCTGTTCAAGGTAAACAAGTATAACTTTTGATTTCTAACTGTTCACATGTATGTTATGTTTTGAATGGAGAAACCCCACTTTGAAATGACCTCATACGGTAATAGGATGTAAATAAATCTTAAATAAACATTGTCGGGTTGATGATATGTCACTTACTGTACCTGTAGTTGAACAGACAAAGCACATGAATGCATGGGACAGCACAAAGGACTTAATTACTAAATAAAATAATACAAACAACACACCATAATTTATTTTGGCTAATAATGGCCACAACGTTTATTAAGGGGTTACCCAAAGATAAACAATAAATCCATACAGGAAAATCTTTAAATTTAAAATTCCATAACCATAACTTATTACTTTATTAAAATTATCACGTAGTCCATCCAGAACTGAACTGGATGACAAACCCCACCAGCTGAAGCCGCTCAGGAACTGAATGGCTGAAGCACCCCAAACGCCGTGGCCTGCTCAATCATGTTTTGTAAACCTACGACAAAAATATCTATACCAACATCCGACAATTGTACAAAGACAGGTCTGTACAGACCAGGAAGGAAACCCTCTAAATCTGTGTGGCGGTAGGAAAAACCACCCTGCGACAGTACTAAATTGTGTATAGTTCTATTAACACGTTTTCTAATCCTATCTAAATAATGCAGATTACTTTCAGCTGACCAAAGGAGTCTAGGTACCATTTCTGAAAATACTATAACCGTAAAAGGAAACAACTTGAAAGAAGATAGATTCCTTTTCATCTCACAAATCAAATCCCAAGTCTTAATTCTGCCCAGGTCATTAGCCCCGGCATGAATGATAAGTACATCCGGCGAAGGCCATTGCCCTAGCAAGAAAATCAGATGATCCCTTAAATTTCTCCATCTCAAGCCCCTTACCCCAAACCATAAAACCTGAAAACGTCCTTCATCCAAACCAAGATTGGTTTCACAATTCTTGATGGAAGTTCTCCTTTTGGCCCAAAAAATAAAGGAATGTCCTATTATCCAAATGACACTCTTGGAAACACCTAAGCAAAATCAAACAATGACAAGGTCAGGACGAACATACAATTTAAACCTATCACTATCCCAACGCCCCAATTTTTTAACCCCATCATTAGAAAAACCAAGAAGACTGGCTTCAGTGGCTGCACCTATTCTGAAAGAATGGGAAGAGAAGTGAAAGCCAGAGAGGTTCAGTTTTTTAAGGCACGAATACAGGACAGATGAAAACTGAAATCTTGTTAATGGAGACAAGTTACTGTGAATAAAAAATTAACCTGAAAAGGAGGGTCAAACAGAGAGATACTGAGTGGCTCTAAAAACTGGGCAAATGTGCAGAACAGGAGCCCAGTAATGAGTTATCCAACGACCCTTGCCCAATTGGTTCATTTTGGATCTACGAAGAAAAATGTTTAATTGAATCTTCATCCACAGAGATATCCGAGAACACTAAAAAAGATGCGGAAAACTTTTTCGGAGCTGTGAGTTCCCCTATTCTAAAAGCCCCAAAGAAAGCCATAATGAAAAACGCTCTGAACAGAGAAGTTTCAAATGAAAAAAATAAATAAAAAATTCCAACGTATCCATCAGTTTAGACAATAATTCAGAGGAAATTGGTCGTCTACTGTCAACCGCTGGGACAGACTTTCTGAAACCTTTCATCACCTGTCTAACCGTAAAAAAGGAAGAAAGAGCAGGAAGACCAGAGATTTTAAGAAAGAACGAAACCCCAGCTAAAACTTTGGTCACCGATGCTGGACTAAGATTATCCTGAATTAAAGAGGACACAAAGTGTAAAGCTGAATAAGCATTCACAAAATGAAAAGACAACTTAGGCTCTATGCAAAAATTACACCACTTAAACCAAGCTTGAGAATACTCTTCCCAAGTCTTAGGGGCTATGGAATTCCTCAGGTTTGCTTCAATTAGTCCCATATCAGGCCCCAGAGAAAATCTGGGCATGAGAATCCTTCTTGATCTGCCTCTGGAGCGAGCTCCCGAAACTTCCGAAACTGCGAACGAGATAATGAATCGGCAATCTCATTAGTAAAACATGGGACATGCTTTGCTTTTAACCAAATGTTAAAGGTCATACATTGTAATACCAAAAAACGGAGCAATTTTATTACTAATTCAGATTTTGATGATAGCCCATTTATAGCGAAAAACACTCCTTTATTATCCGTGTGGAAAAGAACACGCTTATTCTCAAACCTGCTGTGCCAATTGGTAATGGCGACTACCACAGGGAATAATTCTAATTGGACAAGGTTACGGATAATATCTGGTGATCTCCAAGACTCAGGCCAACTGTCTGCACAGCAATGGCAAAGCACCAAAACCAATTGAACCTAATGCATCTATAAATAGCCGAATCTCCCAATCATTAACAAAATCATCTGCCATACTGCACTGCCGTTAACATTATCAGACATACTTACTCCACTTAAGCCACCACCATTCCAAACAGTACCAATATTATTAACATTACTCAGCTTAGAAAATACATTGGCTAAAGAACCAACTACTTTACCCAATTCTATTAAATTAACATCATTTTTCTCACCATCACTGCGGTCCACGCTAGCAAGTTGCCCAGACATTGTCACCTCATTTGAAAAGCCCGCGGCTGCAGCTAGCTGAGGTGAGTCACTTCTGGCTCTGCTTGAAGAAGAGCTTGACCATGCCTGTTTAGCATTCATTCTCACAGGAGAAGAGGGAGAATCTTCTTTTCTCAACCTCTTTCCCCTGTTATCTCTGCAAGGTCCTCTTTGAACAGCAGGGGGAGCAGCTTCAGAATGTACAGAAAGGACATGTTCCATGTCAGCAGGCGCTGACACTGACGGAACAGCATCCTCTTCCAGGCACCTCCTTAGCCACTCAGCTCCTCCCTGGCTCTCGGCTTTAGTAATGAGGCGGCAAAGCAGTTCTTCCATCTTCTGAGGTAACCGGCAGGAGCAGCACAGGCTCTTCACTCCGCTGGGTCCCCTCAGGCTATGAACGGAGCGGGAAAGACCGCCGGCTTTTATGAACTCTGCTAGGCTTAATCCCGCCCGATGCAGCCAATCAGGACCTGTTTCTATGCTGCCCTGCATCTTCCATCACCTGGGGCAACCTAAACAGGAATAAAGAGAGGGGGGACAGGGAAACAAGGCAGCCCTTTGGACTGTCCCATGGAGCCCCGCATAAACGCTAGGGGCTCATTCATACTGTTAAATTCACATAGTACACATAAGTGTACTAAGATCACTCATCACTATATCAAACAATGAAAATGTCAAGCTGTCTGATTATAATTTATAAATAATGAATGTATATATTCTCAGTGCACTAAACTAACTAAATAAATGGGGCTTTAGTTAGAATAAATATGTATTTAATTAGTGAAACAGAAGTAATCATTATCAAATGAGCTTTATCTTACATTAGGGAGGCCATAACAATGTTCTGTCTTATTGCTTTTTATAATTGTATTCAAAAGGTGAAAAGGCTTCACATAAATTTAGAGAATTATCAAACACAGTAACATAATAAACATGATTTTACATTATACAAATGACTGGGAGGGGGGGGGGTGTCCACTGTCTCCACTTGTTATGTTAACATTAGAACTCTTCCTGAGAACTGCTTGTGCAAACCCGGATATTGCTGGAATTTTTTGTGGGAATTTTGAGCATCAAATATAGGCATAGGCAGATGACCTACTTTTCTTTCTTCATAAACCCATTACTACTTTGCCAAATATGCTGGCTGAATTTAAATGCTATGGAGACTTAGCAGACTTTCATGTTAATTACCAAACATCTGAAGCACTAAATCTCACTACCCCAACAAATACACTCACTAATCTATAGACAAATTTTCATTTCAAATGGGCCTCATCCCACATTAAATATCTGGGTATTTTACTGCCCTCAAACCTATCTACCTTGTACACAATTCATTTCTCTTCCTTACTTTCTGAATTTCACTCTGAACTATCATCCTGGTCTTCTTGTAATTTTTCATGGAAGGGCAGATGTAATGTTTTAAAATGGAATGTACTCCCCAGGATTCTTTACCTCTTTCAAACAATCCCGACAAAAATTCCTGCTAGTTTTTTAAAAACGTTACAATCTATATTTAACAAATTTGGGCTTTTAAATCTGTCAGGATTAAGCATTCAACGCTCTGCAGACCAAAAACTCTAGAAGGACTGGTGCTGCCTGACATATTTAGACGCTCACCTTTCAAGAGCCATAGACTGGTGTTGACATTCTGATAAAAAACAATGGGTATTCACAGAACAATCTTTTTCTCCCATTACCCTCCCTGCTCTCACAGGGAGCCCAATTCTTCAACGATCAGAACTATAAAATCATCCTACTATTACAACTACATGAAAACACTGTTAACATGTTTTTAATATTTATGGGATCTCCCCTTTCCCATCTCCACTTCTACCGATTCTAGATCATCCTAAATTCACTCCAGATAGACGAGATAAAACTCTGTACACAGATAGCTAAGGATAAATAGCTTGTGTCTCAATTTATACAAAATTCAACTTGATTGTTGGCCAATCAAATGTCATCTGACCCCTCTTTCTCTTTGATTGGACCATAACAGATCTTTCAAATTTCAAATCTTCTACGCTCCTTGCCAAATTTATTTGGATGTTCCCTTACAACATTTGAAGAAGTATGCTGAGCAACAGGCCATTTTCCTCATGACCTTTCATTCTCCTATACACTCTTACTTTTTGATTCTTTACAACAAACTCCAAGATTAATAGATACATGGGAATAAGACAATAAATTTACACCTCAAGCTAGATCTAAATACTTACATTATCAATTTGCTAGTCTTTAAGTAATCCATATCATGAATCTGCATATAAATTACTCTCTCGTTGGTATCGTACCACTAAATTATTAAATTCAATTTACCCGTTTGTTTCAGATTCCTCTTGGCAATGTGACAACCCACAGGCAGATCCTATTACATATGTTCTGGGCTTGTCTCTGTCTTAATGACTTTTGGACCCAGGTTCATACCAATCATTTTATTCCTAAACACCTGAGTTTCTTCCTCCTACACCATAAAGATAACCCCCTTAAAAGGGTATGTGTTTAAGAATAAATTGTACATTTTACATTTTACAAAAAATCCAATTTAAAAAAATGCATATGGGCGTTGCCTGTAAACTCAATATAATATTTTTCTTAAATGTTGAACAGATTTCATCTATATTTTCACTTGTACGTTATTTGTGGAGTGTTGTATATATTAATTAGTAATCACAAATGTATCAAGATAAAACAACAAGGTAGAGTGATTTGTTTATAATGTGGCTATTGTGAGGTTCTGCATCAGTGTTTTCCTGCAGAAAGACATTTACATCAAACATTTACATCAAACTGACATCTTGACATTGTTTTGCAATAAAATATTGAATTGCACACAATAGCATGATACGTAACTTCACTGCAGTCAAAAAGGCCTGCATATAGGAAACACTGAAAAAATTATTCAACCATCATTTGTTAATTGATTTCAAAGGCTTAATTCACCTTTTGTAAAATAAATAAATAAATGCACATCTTAAAAAAATGTGCATTTATTATTTGTTTACATCCTGTAAAGCATTGCACCCACGATCAGCAGATTTCAGGTGCAATGACTGGATTCTGCAGACTCTGAGTACACTGTCTGTCAATACCTTTGATATGGGCAGATAGTTACTGAATAGCAGGAAGATTGAACTTTATGAATGCTCACCTGCACCCTTGCAGTTCATCGAGAACTACAAATTGTCAGCTGCAATGGATGACAGTACTTGTTGTCTATTTAATTACAGGAAACTGTGAATGAAAAATTAAATTACAGGAAACTGCACAGCTGCATTGTGATAGAGGGTGTGGGGAGAGGATCCCCTTTCCACTGTCACACCGCAGGGAGTGCTGGCAGTGTGAGATGGGTGGATAGGAGCATGTTACATGTTACACCCTAAATAATGTGAAAGTATCCTTTATTCATTTTTCTTTTTTCTAAAAGTGATTTAAAAAAACAAGCAAACACTTAAAATATTTGTAGAAGGTTTACCAGCACCATCCTATAATACAGTTTCACTTTATATCATAGCTTCTTTAACATAATAGTTTTACAAATATTTACAAACCAGTTATAATAGTAATGCACAAACCAGGAGGCAGTGCAGTTTGGTGTGAAACTTTTGTAATGTCACCCTGTTGCACTATCGTTGTGGACAGTGCATCTGCACTGCAATGCACCAAAACACATGCCATTGCTTTAAAAAAATGTGAGGCGCTTTTAGTGCATTAAAGTGGTTCTAAAGGTAGAAAAAAAAAAAAAATTGTGGTTGTTTTTTACCTTAATGCATTCTGTGCATTAAGCTAAAAAACTCCCCACTACTTGTTCCACTCCAATCCCCAAACACTTACCTGGCTCCTCTCTCAATCCAGAACTGTCCTGCATGCAGCACAGCTGCTCTTTCTTCCTGGTCTCAGGAGGAGACTCTGAAAGCAGCAGGAGCCTTCTGTGAGTAGGAAAAGTGGACGAGCAACATAGTGTGTGCCCCTCACAGGTGCCCTCTAAGCATGCAGCATGCAGCTTGTAGTGGAGGCACACAAAGAAAAGAAGGAGTAAAGAGCACCAGCATAGGACTACAGAAGAGGAGGTATGGGGCTATTATGTGTAATATCATTGCACAGAGCAGGTAAGTATAACCTCTTTTTTAAAATATATAATGCATTTACAATCACTTTAAAATTTACTTCCAGTCCATTTAAATGAACGGGTTGCCTCATGTAGTGTGCCTGAATGCACAATAACGCATTTTGTTAACACAAGACATAGGGGGTTATTTACGAAAGGCAAATCCACTTTCCACTACAAGTAGACTTGAAAATGCACTTGAAAGTGCAATCGCTGTAGATCGCTGTAAATCTGAGTGAAAGCTCTGAAATAAGGGAAGCTCTGCTGATTTTATCATCCAATTAAGTGCAAGCTAAAATGCTGTTTTTTATTTTTCTTGCATGTCCCCCTCAGATCTAAAGTGACTGCACTTCCAAGTGCACTTTCAGTGCACTTTCAAGTGCACTTGCAGTGCACGTGTAGTGCAAAGTGGATTTGTCTTTCGTAAATAACCCCCATAGTCTGAATGTGCCCATTCACTTTTGTGTTTTGGTGTGTCTTTTCCCTGTCTTCAATTAAAATCAATAAGAAAAATCAAAACGCATGTTGGCTCACATTGTTGTGTGTTCTTACGTACTTTGCATTGAATGTCAATGCATATTGATGTGCATTGACATGGGCTGGAGCAAGCCATGACATGCTTCCATTTTAGAAATGCATCAGGCAGAGACAGATACCTGTGAATGGGCCTTCGAGGAAATCTGCACTGAGAAAATTATAAGAGATAAAATTGTTACTCTTTTTCTAAAAATGTTTGTAGCCTGGCTAATTTTTTTTTCAATGGTTTTTGTCGCTGACCTCGAACAGAGAAGGGGCAATCCAAAATGGCAGCCCACCATATTTCTTCACTACATAATCCCAGTAAAGTATAATTGAATATTCACTAGTGGGGAGGAGCTCAGTAATCATTACGAACATTGCCTGTTAAGACGTTCATCTGAACAGCTAAAGTTTAGAGCATTCACTGTGGATGAATGTCACAGATTCTGACTGTCAATAGTTGCTAAGGAAGCAGCGGGTACTAGTACTCACAGTAACCTTATCAAACACTGACTTCACTCAGACCATTCACTTATATGGCCAGTAATTCCCAACAAATCAGGGAGGTGGAATGGAGCGAGTTAGAGCATTGCCTAAATATGGCCTTCCATTTTGAGAGGAACCTCTCATTATGGAGGTGCTCCACCAGGACCACTTTGTCAAGTAAAACCTCTTGGAATTATTTTATGTTGGATGTATGTATTCAAAAAGGATACATCCCATTTCCTATATACCGTATATACTCGAGTATAAGCCGAGATTTTCAGCCCTTTTTTTCAGGCTGAAAGTGCCCCCCTCGGCTTATACTCAAGTCGCCGCCGTCTGCCTACCTGATCAGCGTGTCATGCAGACAGACGGCGGCCATTCCAGTGTTCAAAAGCCGCGCCTCCTCGTCTGTGATAGGCGGAACACTTAATTTCCCAGCAGTGAGTGTTCAGCCTATCACGGACATCCTCTCATCCTCGCCCGTGTTATGAGGATAAGCGGATGTCCGTGATAGGCGGAACACTGAATGCTGGGAAATTGAGTATTCCGCCTATCACAGACGAGGAGGAGGCGCGGCTTTTTAATACTGGAATGGCCGCCGTATGTTTTTATGACACGCTGATCGGTGTATGCAGATCGGCACACGAGGGCTGCAGATCGGCACACGGAGGCTGCAGATCGGCACATGGAGGAATGCACAGGACACAGGTAGGCTGCAATGGACACAGGGAGGTACACAGGACACAGTGAGGTAGGCAGATCTGCACCGGTAGGCATGCACAGGACACAGGGAGGTATGCAATAGACACATTGAGGTATGCAGCTACAGATGGGCATTGCTGACCCTCTTTTCCACTTAAAGTAGCTGCTACATTTCTCACCCTCGGCTTATACTCGAGTCAATACGTTTTCCCAGTTTTTTGTGATAAATTAGGGGCCTCGGCTTATACTGGAGTATATGCGGTAAATGTTTTATCAGTAGCTTCTTATGTTCTCTAAACCGATTTTTAACTTCTTCCTCCTGGCTTGGAGCCAGGAATGAATCCATCTGGAAAGTAGTCCGAATCTCTTGATTTATCTCATCACCCAATACAAACACCATCACACCCCAGGGGGCAAATATAAACACACGGATTATTCTCTGAGGCTGAGTAAATAACAAAATATAGACTTTACCAATTGGGCAAATGAGCGTACAGGTACATCCCCTTTAATTTGCCTTGTAGCAGGGCGCGCACACGTCCACCACGTCCTCCGTGAGTGGCCCCGCAAACTTGATGTTCACCGGCGGCCCGCGATTGTGAAACAAAGAGGCAGAACGGGGAGGTGCCTATGTAAACCAGGCATTTCCCTGTTCTGCCTAGTGACATGACAGGGATCTACTGCTCCCGATCGGGAGCAGTGATCGCTGTCATGTCAGTGGTAGCCCATCCCCCCACAGTTAGAATCTCTCCCTAGGACACACTTAACCCCTTGATCGCCGCCTAGTGTTTAACCCCTTCCCTGCCAGTGTCATTTACACAGTAATCAGTGCATTTTTATAGCACTGATCGCTTGATCGCTGTATAAGTGACAGTGGTCCCAAAAAAGTGTCAAAAGTGTCCGATCTGTCCACCATAATGTCCCAGTCCCAATAAAAAAATCGTAGATCGCTGCCATTACTAGTAAAAAAATAATAATAATAAAAATGCCATAAATCTATCCCCTATTTTGTAGACGCTATAACTTTTGCGCAAACCAATCAATATACGCTTATTGCAATTTTTTATTACCAAAAATATGTAGAAGAATAAATATCGGCCTAAACTGAGGAAATTTTTAAATTTTTTTATATTTTTGGGGGATATTTATTATAGCAAAAAATTAAAAAATATTGCTTTTTTTTTCAAAATTGTCACTCTTTTTTTGTTTGGGCTTGGGTGCAGCGCCGCACCACCGCACAATTGTCAGTTAAAGCGACGTAGTGCCGTATTGCAAAAAGTGCTCTGGTCAGGAAAGGGGTAAATTCTTCCGGGGCTGAAGTGGTTTAAGAACGTATAACGGGTGATCCTAAACAACCAAGCTCATATACCAAAAGGAATAAGGCATGCAATTATTTAAATCTATTAACCTAAATTTTCGACTCACCAATTGGGTGTTGTCAATATAGACAAACAACCATGTACTAAGAACAAAACCCTTGTAACTAGGTACTAGGGTAACAAAGTAGCTACTTCAATGACAACAAATCTGTGGTTGGGTTTATTAAAAAAAAAAAAAATTATTAGATGTATTATGTATCAAAAATTCCTACAGAGTAAAAGAGGTGGTGTATTAACCCCCAGCATCAAAGGATACACACAAACACAGATACGTAAATTAAAAACCTTGTATACCTGACAAACAAATTAAAAACATATAACACAAATACAAATAAAGTCCGGACACCAAGTCTCTCAACATACAGAGCTGTACCATGGCAAAATTGCTGCTATTTATTAATTCTTCAAGGTCTGGGCTCTATCTGGTAACAACGCTTGTGTGTGGATCCCCTTGGGATTTAAATAATTGCATGCCTTATTTCTTTTGTTTTTTTTTAACATTTCCAATAAACACACATGGCAATGGCATTGATGTTTGCCAAACAACAAACTCATGATGTGTAAAAAAAAAAAAAAAAGACCAATGTCATGCTTTGAGGTGGCATAGATACATTTTGAATTCCATATTACAATGGTGACATCTTGCTAATACCATTCACGTACAGAGCATGCAACAATGTTGGGACATTTGTAAATTTCCAAAGTATTAATTTTATTTTATTTTTTTTGTCCAAAGTATTAATTTTGATTGGATAAATGAGGCAAATACGATTTACAGCACTGGATGTGACATAAATAAATACACCAGAATAACACACATCGGTTTCTCTAACACTGACAAGACTGTTGTTATTAGAAAAAGAGGTTTTAAACAGTACTGTTAATACAGGCAATGCCACAACTAAGTTACATAATTAGGCTAGTCATTCCCTTTTCTTGAATGCCAATAGAGTTTTCAAATGCATTCTGAATGTAAATATTCCTGCCAAATTTGATGAAGTCTAAGCAAGAAAATCTAAGTAATTCAATTATACTGGCAAGTTTAAGCAGGAACTGATTTTAACATAATGGGAATGCAATGTAAATAGTTAAGGAATGAAAACTAAATATGTCAGCACAGCATGCATTTAGGAAATGGAGAGTGAAGGTGCACTGTTTTTGCTCTGAAAAAGAGTATGAAGAATATTCCATCTTGTGAAAAAAGTGAGGTTAACCCATGAGACTTTTAACTTTTTGAGGAGGAGGAAAGGAGCACTAGCTATAGATATTTCCAATGGCAAAGTCCTTGGTAAAATATGTTTCTTTGAGTGGAAACATAAGGCCTTAGTACATGACATCTCTTTGAGTGAATATGTGTGTAATAAACCTCTGTTTCATTTTCTGTATATCATTTTATTGGAACTTTTGTAAGCAGTACCTTTTGATATCAGTAAAGATATCTCTGTTTTTATGTATTTTTATCTGTATCTTTCAATTCAGCCTGAGGCACCTGCTGTCTGCTGACAACATCGGGTTAGGTAACTATATAGCCCTTCAGGTTTACTTTAAATGAATTTATTACATAAATATTTAACTGCCATAGGAATTTGTCAGTTTCTTCATGCAAAGCCTCAAAGTTTTTGTACTGTAGTCATGAAACAGAAATATTTCACAGAAGGACCTGGTGTATCAGTTGTATGGGGCCCACTAATTCCTGCTTATGGTCTGAGGAGCAGTACAGTGTAATTGCAGAACACTGTGTAGATGGATAGTCAATAGCTGCCCATTATATTTTACTGGCCTATTGCTCACATTTTGTTTACACTCTCTTACACAGAAAAATATATATAGATAAGTGTTTTTCATTTGTGGGAATATTAGAAAAATGAAAAAGGTTTTGACTTCATTTATGACAATTTAGAGATTGTGTTTACATATACTTTAATAATTATGTGCTATAACAAACATGTGCCAAAGACATGACAGAATATGTTTTTTTTTTTGAAGAGTTGAATAACTTGATCGAATGCAGTATCATGTAGCAATGCATACAGTTCTCATGGTAAACACATGTATGCTTTTCTAAAACGGAATTTATCTTACACTGTCTGATTGACATACTAAAATTAATTTCTTCTACAAATAGCAAATATATCCCAGCTGCTTTATTGTGCAAAGTCAATTATAAGAAGTATATCATAGGGAGGAAGAAATTACATTCTTGTTCTTGGCCCTGAGAAATTTGATAAGCTTGACACTTTGCACATTCACCTCAATAACAGTTTATACTCAAAAGTCAGAAATCGTGAAAACTGAAGTTAAGTAAATTATAAGTAAATTATACTTAGCTGGCATTGGCCATTGTATTAATTTAACCATAAAATGTTGCTTTATACGAGTGGTATTAAGGCAACCAACAGACACACTTTAATACAGTGCTGTTGTAAAAGTTTTGAAGGGCTTTCATATGAAAGATCTTGCAAAAAAATACACATTTCTCTTCTGAAAAGACTGCTCATTAAAAATAATAACAATAGACAAAAAAAAACACACACAAATAATTTAAATTTTGGAGTAACCTTCATCTAAGAAATATTTTTTTTTATGAATGATAAATGTACAGCTCATCTCATATTGTCTGTGTCTTCAAACTACTGTCTTATTTTTAAATGAAACCTAATTTGCCTGCAGCAGGGATAAAAATCATTACGTTTCTGTCAAACATTTCCCACTGTTGGAGTAATAAACAATGTATTTAAAGAAGGAGATTTGGACAGACATCCAGGCTTAACCACCTGAGCTCTGGTAGGTTTTACCCCCTTCATGACCAAGACATTTTTTTACCATTCAGCACTGTGCCTTGACACACCATGTGCAGAGACCACAACACTGGTATCACATGCTTTTTTTTCTGTGCAAGAATCTGCAACGTGTATGAAACATGCATGAAAACATGCATGAAAAGTGATGTAAACTCGTGTCTCTGCAAGTGAAATCTGTGCATCAGTTTCCATGACCAGTGTACTCGAGATACCTTCCCCCACCTTACCCATACCAGTTTACCCCTCTTAACCACTATCTTATGTAGCGATACCCTCAACTTAAGAGAGCCGCAAGTTTTGATTTGGGCCCTGAGTACAGCTTCCCCAACCCCCCGGCAATCTGCTCTACCCGCTCTGGCACAGTTAACCCACAGCAATTTCACTTAAACAATCACTTATGCTTTAAATGTGGGTGTGTGGATTGATAACTCAGACTCATAGACAATGTTGTAAATAATAACTGACTTTACTGCTAGTGGTAAGATAAAAGGGAATAACATGCATGTAACATTTGGTTCACAACACATAAGCAGGTCCCTGCAGTTATAAATCACAATACTGTGTGTGTGTATACCAGCAATGGAAAGGGGACGGAACGCCACGTGGGGCGACCGTTACCTAAACACCCTGTGGTGTGATAACTAACTTATAATTAACTAACGGATCAGGCCTGATCCCTAACCATGAAACTCAGTCTTAGAAGAAACACAAATCTTCACCGGCACAGGATCTGTAAAGGTGGTGCACTTGAAGTATTTAAAACCATGTATTTGTAATCCAATAGGGGGGGTAATTCTCCCTCACCGGAGGTGTTAGGCCTCGGAAGTCTAGTAGGCACAAAGTATAAAAGTAACAGTTTAAAGATGAGCTTTCGCTCGCTCACCACTCCGGAACACTTCCCTCAGTCCGGAATTTCCACCGGCTGTGTCGGTCCTCGTCCACGGCGGCTTCTGCGATCGGATCCCCGATCCAGATAACTTTAGAAGAGATGAGTCTGGATGCCACCCAGGCTTGCAAAGGGGGTGGAAGGCTCTTTGGTTCGCTCCACAGGCCCCAGGCTTCAGGCCTGGAACAGCACAGATCCGCACAGGTGTATCTCTCTCTGCCTCCCCGTGTCCAAAGAGAGAGAGCTAGGTCTCGCCCCCTCCTTATATTCCTTCCCCCCGACTCCCCTCTCTCTGGAATTTCCTGTCTCTGATTAAAGGGGAACACCCCGCTACACACTCCCCCCACTAAAACTCTTTGGTCCCCAAAGATAAACATTTTAACAACATTTCTGAACCATTTTAGAGAGTGCGGAGTATGATGTTGGTACAGGGAATTGCCACCAAAACTCAGAGGTGGGATTCCCTGTCCCACAGGTCACACTGGCATGAGTGGCCTGCCTAACTGTGCCAGAGAGTGAGCTGGGGTTGCCCTCCACCAAATGAACAGTGGAAGGATTGGAGCACTCGTTACTTCTTCTAGCGGTGGTAACAGAGTCCTCTGAGCTCTTTCCCAATTGAGGGTAGGTTAACTTCATGGGAGGCCTCACGACTCTGCGAGCTCTCTGCTCCCTTGGGACTTCAGGCTCTGGTGCCACAGGCTCTGTTTCAGGAACACTCTCTGACATCGTCACTGGTTCTGGGGCCTCTGTCTCTTCTTCATCTGAGTACAGGCCCGGAATATCTTCCCAGCATTCAGGCACGCCACTGGATGGAATGAACTCTGTAGCTTCTGGGTTCAGGGTCCCATCCTGCATATCCTCAGTGGGTGGAAGGTCTATGGTGGGATTTTCCGGGGTTGGGGAAGGCCATAGCCACTCCAGTTCTCCTCTCCCATCTTCACTTGGTTGAGAAGCCTGTCCACCTCTAGATCGAGAGGTCTGAGACCGAGTGTTGGGTCTGGGAGTATCCAAGATGGAAACAGATTCCGGTAGGTTCCTCACTGGAGGTATCCTGACTGCTTCTTTAAGCGGGAGTAAGTGGTTTCTGTGCCAGGTCTTCAAGGGTCCCACTCTCCCCTCTGGCTTTAACTTGTACACCGGTAGTCCAGGGAGTTTCCTACAAATAACGTAAGGCTCAGACCTCCACCTATCAGCAAGTTTGTGCTTCCCTGGGATCCCTAGGTTGCGTAGCAGAACACGGTCTCCAGGCTGCAGGTCTTGCACTCGAACCTTCAAATCATAGTTCCTTTTATTTCGGGCCCCTCTCTGGTCTGAGGCCGCTTGGGCTTGTTCATAGGCCGCTTTCAAATTATACCTAAGTCTGTCTACATACCCTTTGTGGGAGGTAGCAGAGGTATAGTCTAGAGAAATGCCAAAGGCCAGATCCACTGGCAATCTTGCGTCTCTCCCAAACATGAGGCGGTAGGGAGAGTAACCCGTCACATCACTGGTGGTGCAATTGTAGGCATGCACCAAAGTGGATATGTGTTGACTCCAATGCTGCTTCTTCTCTGTCTCCAGAGTCCCAAGCATGTTTAGCAAAGTCCGGTTAAATCTCTCAGGCTGGGCATCTCCTTGTGGATGATAGGGGGTAGTCCTGGTCTTTTCCACTCCCAGGGAGTCCAGTAAGTTCCGGATCAGGCGACTCTCAAAGTCCCTTCCTTGGTCGGAGTGGATTCTCTGTGGTAATCCATAGTGGACGAAGTATTTTTCTACAAGCACCTTAGCTACAGTGGAAGCCTTCTGGTCTCTGGTGGGGAACGCCTGTGCATAACAGGTGAAATGATCGGTTACCACCAGAACATTTCCCAATCCACTCAAATCGGGTTTGAGGCAGAGAAAGTCAATGCATACCAGATCCATTGGGCCTTGACTCTGTAGGTGGCCCATTGGGGCAGCTTGATGGGGTAGAGTCTTCCTCTGGATGCATCGTGCACAGGAGTGGCAATATTCCTCCACTTCAGCCCTCATACAGGGCCAATAGAACCGGCTTCTGACAAGTTGGAAGGTTCTTTCAGCTCCCAGGTGACCATGCTGGTCATGTAAGGCAACCAGCACAGTCTCTCGGTGCTTCTCTGGGAGAAACAACTGCCATTTATCCTCGGAGTCATCAGAGGGGCCCCTTCGGTAGACCACTCCCTGATGGACCTGTAGCTTGTCTAGCTCTCTCCTTAGCAGACGAGCCTCCTTGGAGGGGTGATGTCGAAGTTTCTCTGGACTTTCGTTTTCCAATGCTTCAAAGACCAATCTCCCCATGGGGTCTTCCAATTGGTCGCACCTCAGTTCCTTCTTAGACAGCTTCGGTAAGCATTCCTCTTCAAGTTGAGTCACCCTGCAGTAGTGTTTTGGGACTCCCACTGTGGTAACTCCTATCTCCTCGGCTCTGGAGCCCCCTCTGGCTTGAAATTCAGCCCCTTGACAAAGGGCTCGCACTCCGTCCGGTGCTACCTGAGTCCAGTCCTCCCAGTCATCAGCCATGGTATGAGATCTTCGGGACAGGGCATCTGCATCCCTATTTCCAGTCCCTGGTCTGTATTTAAGACTGAAGTTGAACCCAGATAATGCAGCCAGCCACCTGTGTCCTGTGGCATCCAACTTGGCAGTGGTGAATAGGTAAGTCAGAGGGTTGTTATCTGTTTTTACTGTAAACTCTGCCCCATAGAGGTAGTCTCTTAGTTTGTCCACCACTGCCCATTTGAGGGCCAAGAACTCCAACTTATGAGTGGGGTAGTTCTTCTCCGAGGGGGTCAGACTCCGACTCACATAGGCCACTGGTCGCAGTAGCTCTTCATACTCTTGGTAGAGCACTCCACCTAGGCCTTCATGACTAGCATCAACATGTAACTCGTATGGTCTGGTGGGATCAGCATAGGCCAATACTGGGGCTGTGGTGAGGCTCCTCTTCAGGGTTCTGAAGGCCTCTTCACACCTGGGGGTCCACTGATCTTGAACCGACTCCCCGGGTCTTCTGGGTCCCTGGCCATCCTCTTCCCCTTCAGTCTTGAGCAGTTCATTTAGGGGCTTGGCAATACGGGCAAACCCATCCACAAACCTCCTATAGTAGGAGCAGAAGCCCAGGAAAGATCTAAGTTCAGTGACTGTTGTGGGTCTTGGCCAGGAGGTAACTGCCTCCAACTTCTCAGGATCAGTAGCCACCCCCTTTTCAGACACTATGTGTCCCAGATAGTTCACCGAAGACTGGTAGAACCGACACTTCTCGGGGGAAAGCTTTAGTCCCTCTTCACTAAGCCTTCTCAACACTTTCTCCAATCGGGCCTCATGTTCCTCCAAAGTTCTCCCGAAGACAATGACATCGTCCAGGTACACGAGGACTTCTATGAGGTTCATATCTCCGACAGACTTTTCCATGAGACGTTGAAAAGTAGCTGGGGCCCCAGATAGGCCCTGAGGCATTCTGTTAAACTCAAAGAATCCCACAGGAGTTATGAAAGCGGTCTTTTCTCTATCCTCTGGGTGCATGGGGATTTGATAGTACCCGCTCTTGAGGTCCATCACGCTGAACCACTTGGCTCCAGACAAATTCTGTAAGGCGTCCTCTATCCTTGGCGTGGTGTACTGATCAGGGGTGGTCCTCCTGTTGAGAGTTCTGTAGTCAATGCAGAGCCTCAACGACCCATTCTTCTTCCTGACCACCACTATTGGAGAGGCATAGGGGCTTCTGGATTCTCGAATCACCCCAGTCTTGTTCAGTTCTGCAAGCTGCTCCCTCAGCTCCTCCAGATCTGCCAGCGGAACCCGCCTGACTCTCTCCCTGAACGGTTTGTCTTCTTGCAAGCGGATGCGGTGGGTAGCACTCCTCGCACACCCCACATCGAACTCATCTTTGGAGAAAATCTTCTCCCATCTAGTCAGCTGGGCCTTGGCTCTCTCTTTCCAGGCTCCAGGTAAATTCGGGTTCTCCATGGAAAGTTTTTCCCAAACATCTCCTTCTTCACCCGTCCCCTTTACTTCTGACCAGCTGACTGGGACAGCAGGACTCACCTGTCCCAACAGCATCCGGGCAGGGATCTCTATGGCCCTTTCTGTAGAGTTCCTCACACTCACCGGGACTCTTCCCCTGGCTTTCTTCAGGGCCTTGATTGGAATCACTTCCGGTATCACTTCCAGGCCTGAGTGATCTTCCCTTGGGTCGGATTCCAGCATGACAAAGGGACCAGGCTGCTTCCAGGTGAGCTTCACAGTGGCCCTGAGACAAGCCACCTGTCCGGGCTGCAGCACCACTCCTTCTCTCCCCAGTCTCCACACCTTCCCTATCCCCTCTCCTGGGGTCTTCTGCTCCAACACTAACCGTTGGTAGGCTGTCTTCAGCATGGGATGGATGTTTGGATCTTGATGGCTCCTCATCTTCACCAGGGGGGTCAGAAGTCTTCTCACTAGATCCGTATTGGTGCCTATGATGAGGGACATCTTGCTGGCCCCGGGTGGTCTAGGACACACAACTGCCAGGGTGTCGAACACTTCTGTCTTCCCAGCCACAGAGGGGTCGAATGTCAGCTTTATGGGCAGATAACCATCATAGGGGAACCTCTGCGTTCCCAGGCCCCATATCTGCAGTTCTTCTATCTTCTGTATAGGCAAATGGCTTAAGTGCCTATCGTAGAAGTCTCTGTACAACAAAGTCACTTGAGCTCCAGTGTCCAGGAGGGCCTTCGTATATACTTCTTCCACCTGGATAGATACAGTGGGGGACGGGCCGACCAATTCTTCTGGGTACGGCCGGGTTGAGGTCACTTTCTTCTGAGGACTTGTCTTCATCCAGTTTGTTTTTGACTTTATTCTCTCTTGAGCCCGGTATGCATTGACCTTCCCCACCCTAATGGGAGTACAAACCCGCTGAGGGATGTTATTGTCTCTTGGTTGTAGACATTCCTTCTTGGGAGTGCTAAATTTCTTCTGAGGGGTCTTGTCCCCTCTCTCTGGTGTGTATCTTGGTTGAGAGACCCTAGATTCCTTCTGAGGGGTCTTGTCCCCTCTCTTTTGCTTCCTTCCATTCAGTTTGGAGCTCACTGAAAGAGATGGGCACCCGGTTGACTCCCTCACCGGGGCCCTCTGGAGTTTCCCGCCGGCTGGCGATTATCCATTTTCTTCTTCTTGGGACTGGAACACCTACTGGCAAAGTGACCACTGCCCCCGCAGTTGTAACATAGCATCTCTTCTCGGTCCTGTATGGAAGCTGGTTCTGAGGTATTCGGGAACAACTCCTTTCTTGGACTTGGTTTCTCTGCTCTTCTTTGATCTTTCTCCATCAAAGAGGTCAGCATCTCCAACACTTGGGACATTTGTGATTTCAAAGTGTCGACTTCTGCATCTCTTTCCGGGCTCTTGACTGAACTGACCAACACTGGTACAGGGGTGACACTCAATCTGGCCACCTGCTGATCTCTCTGCAGCGCCTCTTCGTCCCTAATAATTTTTATTAGATCAGAGTAGGTTAGTGACATTCCTCCTACTGAGGTTTTCAGGTGCAGCCAGACTGGGTCTGAGCGCCGCGCTCCCCTCATGATCTGCTTCATTCGTGCTTCATCTGCATCTTTGGGCAGCATTCCCTTCTTCAGGACGATCTTGCATAACAGCCTGTTCAACCTTCTAACATACTCTGACAGTTTCTCATTCGGCTGCTGGAAAGCATGTTCAAATTGGTAGACCATCTCTGTCACCTTCTCCAGCTGTCCAAACTCTTCCTGCAGCATGGCCAGACAATCTTGAGCTGTACAGTTTGCATTTCCAAAACGGAAGCTCTTCACCGCTTCTGCCGCGGCACCTTTCAAACTTTCTAAAACTCGTTGTCTTTTCTGTGCTTCAGGCACCTCCCATGCCTCTACTGCTTGTAATGCCTGTTCCACCCAAGTGTCAAAATCTTCCTCCCCCGCAGGGACGGGGAGCTCCCCCGAGAATGTTTTTAGTCTCCGGTAGCTAGTCTCTACGTGCACTGTGCTTGTCTTCTGACAGTTTGTTAGTAGATCCCCTAACGCCTTTATCAGTTCGGGTGATATGGCCGTGGCAGGTGCAGGCGTCACCGGAGGTGTCGCTCCGTCTTTCCTCTCTGGCGGGGTACGGGCCGCAACTTGTGGTGATCCCGTTGGTGATAGCTCTTTCTTAGTAGCGTACACCAAACTATAAGATCTGTTATCCGGCATCCGCGCATATTTGCATTTACAAGCCTCTGGCTTCCCATCTGAATATTCCACTAGCGTATACTGGTGTGAGGTGTCTGGGTCTGACTTCATTAACCCTTCCACCGTTTCGGTCGACCATTCCTGACCCGGAATGTTAATGACCACTGACTGGCTTGGATCTGTCTTGGCTACTTCACACCACGTTCTGATGTCTTTCGGGTCCATGCCGGTAAGTCTTGGCGGGCTCTCACCGCTGTCTCAGTAATCCCGGATTTACGAGCCCCCACGTGTAGCGATACCCTCAACTTAAGAGAGCCGCAAGTTTTGATTTGGGCCCTGAGTACAGCTTCCCCAACCCCCCGGCAATCTGCTCTACCCGCTCTGGCACAGTTAACCCACAGCAATTTCACTTAAACAATCACTTATGTTTTAAATGTGGGTGTGTGGATTGATAACTCAGACTCATAGACAATGTTGTAAATAATAACTGACTTTACTGCTAGTGGTAAGATAAAAGGGAATAACATGCATGTAACATTTGGTTCACAACACATAAGCAGGTCCCTGCAGTTATAAATCACAATACTGTGTGTGTGTATACCAGCAATGGAAAGGGGACGGAACGCCACGTGGGGCGACCGTTACCTAAACACCCTGTGGTGTGATAACTAACTTATAATTAACTAACGGATCAGGCCTGATCCCTAACCATGAAACTCAGTCTTAGAAGAAACACAAATCTTCACCGGCACAGGATCTGTAAAGGTGGTGCACTTGAAGTATTTAAAACCATGTATTTGTAATCCAATAGGGGGGGGGGTAATTCTCCCTCACCGGAGGGGTTAGGCCTCGGAAGTCTAGTAGGCACAAAGTATAAAAGTAACAGTTTAAAGATGAGCTTTCGCTCGCTCACCACTCCGGAACACTTCCCTCAGTCCGGAACTTCCACCGGCTGTGTCGGTCCTCGTCCACGGCGGCTTCTGCGATCGGATCCCCGATCCAGATAACTTTAGAAGAGATGAGTCTGGATGCCACCCAGGCTCGCAAAGGGGGTGGAAGGCTCTTTGGTTCGCTCCACAGGCCCCAGGCTTCAGGCCTGGAACAGCACAGATCCGCACAGGTGTATCTCTCTCTGCCTCCCCGTGTCCAAAGAGAGAGAGCTAGGCCTCGCCCCCTCCTTATATTCCTTCCCCCCGACTCCCCTCTCTCTGGAATTTCCTGTCTCTGATTAAAGGGGAACACCCCGCTACACTTAACTTATCCAATCTATAGTAATTTAGACCACACCAGAGTTGGAGTATAAAATGGCCACAACAGCCTTCTTTATTAAAACAACATTATGTAAAAACTCCAGTATAAAATATATATTTTTCAATAACTTTATTAACACAAATTTAACATTATAACTCCCAGTCTGTTGGTCTCTGACGGCACCCCTAAACTTTTTAACCCCTTCCCGCAGTGCAACAATACCCGTACTCCAGCGGACACCATTCCACTGGAATACACCAGAGGGGCACATACCACCGATGAGCCCCCACCACTTTCATACCATCTGTTTTCTGCCGACCAAAGACACCGCCAACACACAGCTGTTATGACGACCTTCTCCTTTTTAACCTGAAAGACAAGAAAAAACAGCCAGAAAAACACCAAAACACCAAAACAACAGGGAGGGTGGGTGGGAAAACTTCCTCTCCTTTCTGTCCCCACACAAAATGATGCAGAGTGCACCCGCCCCCAGCTATTTAAAGCGCCCCTCCCCTCTCATTAAAATTCACCTCTGCCTCCACCCACTCACTTCTTCTCCAAATGTTAACCCCGTCCTGTCTGTACTCTCCACCTAGTCATGCACAGCCCTTCATTATTTTCTTTTTGTCTCTTCATTCCGTGCCTCCCTTGACCAGTGTACTCGAGATACCTTCCCCCACCTTACCCATACCAGTTTACCCCTCTTAACCACTATCTTAACTTATCCAATCTATAGTAATTTAGACCACACCAGAGTTGGAGTATAAAATGGCCACAACAGCCTTCTTTATTAAAACAACATTATGTAAAAACTACAATATAAAATATATATTTTTCAATAACTTTATTAACACAAATTTAACATTATAACTCCCAGTCTGTTGGTCTCTGACGGCACCCTTAAACTTTTTAACCCCTTTTTACACCAATACACTGCGGGACCAAATTTTTGAACCATACCAGGCCTCCAGCCGTATAACAGCTCGGAGACAACCCCTTCCCACAGTGCAACCATACCCGTACTCCAGCGGACACCATTCCACTGGTATACACCAGAGGGGCACATACCACCGATGAGCCCCCACCACTTTCATACCATCTCTTTTCTGCCACCGTCAAAGACCAAAGACACCGCCCCAGCCTGCAATGGGTAACCCCTTACCCTTAAGGGCCCCTCCACACCCGCAGGGCACGCTGAATGCCATCCTGAATCCCCATAGCCCATAAATCCATCCCCACATCAGAAAGATGCACACCATCCCTCCTCAAGTACAGCCCCACGTTAACCTCCAACTCCAAGTGCCGCACCACCAAACCACCATTAGTCGTAACGAACCTGCCCACCAGTTTGTTCAACTTAATCCTAGCCTTATTGATCTGAGCCACCGATCTCGCCGTCCGCCATGAGGTTCGTACGACCACATCAGACCACACCAACAGAGTCCCCGGAAAAGCTTCCTTGAGTGACAAAAAGTCAGTCTTCACCGCCGAGAGCAAAGCCCCCATAGCCCTGACCCAGAAGTCGTTACCCCCCACGCGTAGAACCAACACGTCCGGCGGTCTATCCAACTGGGCGTACCGGAATATCTCAGGCACCACCCTACTCCATACCAGCCCCAGGATGCCTATCCACCTAACACAAGCCTCCCGCCTGGGTATCCCCAGCTGCCTGCCGCCCTGCCTAACTTCTGCCCTTTTTGCCCCCCAAAAAACATAGGAATGCCCCAAAATCCAGACGAGGCGTGTCGAACCTCCATCTGAAACTAAAACAAAAGACTTAGTCAGCGGCAGCCACAAAACACACCACCCCAATGTCAGCAACCCCTTCGCCCCCCCATCATCCACTCAGTCCCCTTGCCCATCTAACAAATGGGGGCGAACATACGATCTAAACCTCCTGGACTCCCATCTCCCAATCCGCTTTACCGCCGCCTCATCCAAACCGCATCGGGCCGCCTCCGTAGCCGCCCCAATGCGGAAATAATGCGACGCAAACTGCGTGCAGTCGTACCCCGCCGCCTTCAGGCACTTGCGAATAACTGCCACAAACTGAAAGCGTGACAAAAACGAGCCATCCCTATGAACCAGAAATGGGCCCTCCCCATGCGGCCTGACCCCCAAAAATTCCCTCACAACCCTCACGGGACAAACCCGTGACCCGGGAAGGGAAAACAATTGCACCACCACACCTTTTCCCTTTTGATCCGTCTTTGACCTCCTCAACCTCAATCTCACCCTATCGTCCCCCATATCCACATCCTGAACCAGTAAACCCCCTGTCCTCAGTTCACCCGAAAGGCACCAAAAAATGCGACCGAAAAAAACGCTGCAAACAATTTTACCTCATATCCTGAGGGACACGCATTGGCCAACTCCCCGCAAAGCACCTGCAATATGGCAAAGGAAACCGGCCACCGTGTGTCCCTATGGGGGTGAACCTTCCGATACCCCCTCAGCACCTGCTTCACCCAAAAATCTTTCGTGAAATCCGGCACCCCTTGGAGCTTGAAAAGAAACGCCAATCCTGCCAATTTCTTCTCAATCCCCGACACCGAACCTACCTTCTCCATGTGTCTGGTTACATAATAAACCACCAACAATCTGGTCCCGGCCGCGTCCAGCTCTGCATCCGCAAGCCGTATGAACACGGCCCACTCACTCCAGATTTTTGTATAAGCTCCCCACGTCGGTCCACTTACCGACTTCCTGATCCAGCCTGCTGCGGCTCCAAGGCAACCTCCCATAGCCAACCCGGGCAAGGTGTCCCATCCCTCTCTGCCGCCGGCGCCAATTCCCTGAAATGGTCCCACTGAAACCGAGACAGTGAATCAGCCAAAGTGTTCTCAACCCCGGGAATATGCACCGCATAAAGGAAAATATTCAACTGCAAACAACGCAGGACCAAATGTCGCAGCAACCAGATCACCGGCCTAGAAGAAGCGGTAACCCGATTGATGACCTCCACCACTCCCATGTTGTCACAGTTTAACCTAATCTTCAGGTCCTTACACTGCGTCCCCCAGAGTTCCATAGCCAAGACCACCGGAAACAATTCTAGCAACACCAGGTTACGTACCAACCCCGCTTCCACACAGGATTCGGGCCACTCCTCGGCACTCGACCCACCCCCAGAAAAAGGCTCCATAACCCGTGGATCCAGCCGCATCAGTGACTAATTCCAAATCGAAATTGCTCACCGGGCCACTCATCCACAAAGAACGGCCATTGTAGGTTTCTAAGAACGAGTGCCACACCTTCAAATCCTCCCTGTGTTCCACCTGAAGCCGAATGAAGTGCGAAGGGGCACTCACCCCGGCCGTAGCAGCCGACAGCCGTCGACAAAAAACCCGCCCCATGGGAATAATCCTGCACGCAAAGTTTAACTTACCCAGCAAGGATTGCAGTCCACGCAGCCGCACCTTCCTCCTCCCCATCATCTCCCTAATCTCATCCCGAAGGGCCTCCACCTTGTCCAAGGGCAATCTACACTCCATCGCTGCGGAATCAATCACGATCCACAAAAAACTAAGCTCAGTCCTAGGACCCTCCGTCTTCTCAGCAGCCAACGGACCCCAAACCTTCCTGCAATGTGCTGCAACGTCGCCAATAAAATCGCACACACCTTGGAGGAAGGGGGGCCCACAAACAAGAAAACGTCCAAGTAATGGATTACCGAATCCACACCTGAAACGTCCTGCACCACCCACTCCAAAAAGGAGCTGAATGTTTCAAACATGGCGCAGGAGATGGAGCATCCCATAGGCAAACACTGATCCACGTAGAACGCCCCATCCCAGCAGCATCCCAACAGCCAAAAACTGTCCGGGTGTACCGGGAGAAGACGAAAAGCCGACTCAATATCTGCCTTGGCCATCAGCGCCCCACGCCCATACTTCCTGACCCATCCCACCGCCGCATCGAAAGACGTGTACGAAACCGTACACACCTCAGGATCAATGGCGTCATTGACCGACCCCCCTTTTGGGAAAGACAGGTGGTGGATAAGCCAAAACTTATTCGGTTCCTTCTTAGGCCCCACCCCTAGCAGGGAAACCACCAAGTTAGCGAACGGTACCTCCCGAAATGGCCCCCCATGCGGCCCAAAGCCACCTCCTTCGCCAATTTCTCAGAAACCACCCCGGGGTTAGCCAGCGCTGACCTCAAATTCTTTGCCACTGGAGGCACAACCTCCAGAGAGCATGGGATCTTGAAACCCTCTTAAAAACCCATGGTCAACAACTCCGCAGCCGCCCTGTCCGGGTACCTATTTAGAAAAAAACGCATCTTCTTCTCCCTTACCGGCGTCGACCCTTTTTTGAGCAGCGTCACCGGCACGCCTTCCCTTTTTGAAACAACGGGACAGGGGGTGATTGCCCCCGCACCCCGAACATTCGTGCTTAAAACGACAGGATCCCCCAAACTTGCAGGATCCCTTGTTGTACTACAAGCACACCCCCCATTTTTTTCCGGTCGGGGGCACTGAGGTACTCGTCCCCCCGACCCCCCCTGAAGAAACTGGCTAGGCGCCCTCGCCGATGACATAAGGCGCATCCAGAGGCTTATGTCCTTGTGGTCCCACCTCAGAGCAGGGCAGACCGCCATCCGCTGCCGAAACTGCTCGTCATAACGCAGCCAAGCAGTCCCGCCATACACCCTATGCGCCTCCCCGATCGCGTCCATGTAACAGAAGAAGGCAGAGCAGTGTTCAGGGGTTTTCACCCCCACCACACTGGCCAAAATGGCAAACGCCTGCAGCCTCCTTCTTGGAATCATCAGGCTTCACCCTATCCAAGTTAAACTTCTCCAGCGGCAGCAAGGAAAAGATCTCCACATACTCACCCTTGCCGATCTTGTCCCGCACCTCCTATTGGGGTGAGCCCCTAAAGGACCCTCAAAGCACACTATACCTCACCCCTGGCCGCGTCAGCAATACGTACTACATCCTCCCGGGTCTTAGCAGCCGGCTTCACCGCCTTAGCACCCTCCACCGTACTTACCTGCACCGCCACAGAAGGGTCCAATGCCAGCCCTGCGGGGGACCCCTGAACCACTCCCCCGGCTGCAACCCCCCCTTGCACCCCCACCCCCGGAACCCTCTGTGGAGCACTCCCTTGTGCCCCAGCAAACTTCTGTACCAGCTCCTGCAACCCCCCAAGCAATCCCAACAACACACCCCCTGTCCCGGGAGGAGCAGGCGAACCGCCCGCCCCACCCGCCACAGGCGGCACCGAACCCCTGTCATCTGCCGAGACCGCACCCGGCCCCCAAACCTCAGCCTGCAATAGTGAACACAATTCAGCGTTAAAGTCAGTAGCAGAGATAAAAGAGGTAGACTTACCGGGCTGACTGGGAACGGTCCCCACAGCCGCTGCTCTCGCGTCCCGTGCGGCGACGTCCGCCCGATCCTCCCCGTCAGATCCGGACAGCTCTCCCTCCGACCTGGACTCCTGGGCTGGTGGCAGGGATGAGCTGAGCCACCGAGGCGAAGTCCGCCCGGGGGCCGTGGGACCCCTCTGCGCCGACCGGACGTCTCCGCCTTGTGACCCGACAGCCACCTCACTGCTGCGCCTGCGCTCACTTGATGAGCCCATGGAAGGCCGCGACCTTCTCCCCCCCCCCGTCCAGCCGTTCATCCAGCCCCTCACCGTCCGAAACACCGCCAGCCTCGTCTGATAGAGGACCTGCGGACGTGGCACTGCTTCTCCCACGCCGAATCCCCCCCTCGGGGACGAGGGGGGGATCGAAATCACCGCCGTCCTTTGCCTCGAGGGCGAGGTACGGGCGCCATTGCGGCCCTTAGCCCCGCCCCCCGCACCACGCTGAAACCGTCCGGGTTCCTCCCCAGCACCAGCAGTAGCGCGCTTAGCTTGGGGGGCCGACGAGTCATCTTGTGGGCTCCGTGGGTGGCTAGACCGACCCGGTGGTGGCGCTCCTGCAGCCGCGACTGCCGCACGCGCTCCGTAACCCTGTCGCTGTCCTCCGACCACCCAGCCTGCTCCTCCAACATCCGACCCACCTGAGCCTCCAACCAGCCTGGTCACTTAGTGTCCGCAGCCGCCCTAAGCCAAGCCAAAATCTGATCCACGGCAGCCATTTTAAAAGCAGGAGAGAAGTGCAAAACTTCCTCTCCTTTCTGTCCCCACACAAAATGATGCCAAGTGCACCCGCCCCCAGCTATTTAAAGCGCCCCTCCCCTCTCATTAAAATTCACCTCTGCCTCCACCCACTCACTTCTTCTCCAAATGTTAACCCCGTCCTGTCTGTACTCTCCACCTAGTCATGCACGGCCCTTCATTATTTTCTTTTTGTCTCTTCATTCCGGGCCTCCCTTCAGTTTTTCTCCACATTTTGTGTGAATGAGGCTTAACTGGCAATTTTTTGATAAAAATTGAGATTTCTTTTGGGTGGTTATTGATCACCACTAGGCTTTTTAGTTTTTGCTATATAAATGTTATACCAATTGTTTGAAAAAACAATATTTTCTACACTCTTTTATTAACCACTTGCTTACTGGGCACTTAAACCCCCTTCCTGCCCAGGCCAATTTTCAGCTTTCAGCGCTGTCACGATTTGAATGACAATTGCGCAGTCGTGCGATGTGGCTCCCAAACAAAATTGACGTCCTTTTTTTCCCACAAATAGAGCTTTCTTTTGGTGGTATTTGATCATCTCTGCGGTTTTTATTTTTTGCGCTATAAACAAAAAAAGAGCGACGATTTTGAAAAAAACACAATATTTTTTATTTTTTGCTATAATAATATCCCAATTTTTTTTTTAAAAAAATATTTTTTTCCTCCAGTTTAGTCCGATACGTATTCTTCTACATATTTTTGGTAAAAAAAAAATCGCAATAAGCGTTTATTGATTGGTTTGCGCAAAAGTTATAGCGTCTACAAAATAGGGCATAGTTTTATTGCATTTTTATTAATATTTTTTTTTTTAATAGTAATGGCGGCGATCAGCGATTTTTATTGTGACTGCGACATTATGGCAGACACATCGGACACTTTTGACACCATTTTGGGACCATTGTCATTTTTACAGCGACCAGTGCTATAAAAATGCACTGGTTACTGTAAAAATGACACTGGCAGGGAAGGGGTTAACACTAGGGGGCGAGGAAGGGGTTAAATGTATTCCCTAGGAGTGATTACTACTGTGTGGGGGAGGGGACTGACTGGGGGAGGTGACCGAGCTGTGTCCCTATGTACAAGGGACACAGCATCGGTCGCTCTCCCTGACAGGACATGGATCTCTGTGTTTACACACAGAGATCCACATCCCTGCTCTGTGTACACGCCGATCGCGGGTACCTGGCGGACATAGCGGCCGCCAGGCACGCGCATAGGCATCTCAGTGATGCGCCGGGCGCGTGCGCGCCCCCTTGTGGCCAGAATACCCGAGGCCGTATAATGACGGCCTCCCGGATTTCTAGATCCGCATTGAGGCCGTCATTTGTACATGGCCCGGGTCTCAAGGGGTTAAACATATCCAATAAAATCGAATTTCTTCATACATTTAGTCCAAAATGTATTCTGCTATATGTCTTTGGTTAAAAGAGTGTATATTAATTGGTTTGCGTTAAAGTTATAGCGTCTACAAGCTATGGTAGAAATATTTGAAAATTGATCGATCCTGATGTAATGACTGCCTATCTCATTTCTTGAGGACCTTAAAGTGGTTGTAAACCCTATTAAAAAAAAAAAAAACCTGCAAGACAAAGACATAATGAGCTAGTATGCGTAGCATACTAGCATATTAGGAATTGCTTGCCTCACATCGAAGCCCCCGCATCGGTCCTCGTACCCCCCTCCAGCCGGCGACATCTCTCCTGGTGGTTGCTTCTGGGTATTGCGGCTCCGGCGCTGTGATTGGCCAGAGCCGCAATGACGTCACTCCCGCACATGCCATTGCTTCAGTTTGCTCTATTGCGCATTTGCCGATGACATCGGCACATGCAGGGGACAAGGGATGTCTCCTAAACCGTGTAGGTTTAGGAGATATCCTGGATAGCTACAGGTAAGCCTTATTATAGGCTTATCTGTAGCATAAATTGGTTGTAAAGGGTTTACAACTTTAAAGCGGAAGTAAACCCATCCATAAAACAGTTTAATTTCTGGCACGTGCTGGAAATGTAACACTACCATTAACACTACCATTGGTTGTGCTCTTAACCAAACTGTCGAACCATCCAATGGCTGGTGTCTAAACTTATCACATGTGCAGCATCATGGCAGTTGTAGATTGAACAGAGGCAAAAATGGCAGCTTCCTTGGCTGAAAACGACAGGGGGGTTTACTTACACTTTAAAATGCCAGGACAGTACAAATTCTCCCCATTTTATGGAGCATTTAGTAAGAGGCATGGTGAGTTTTTTGAATTTTCTAAGAAAATGTTGAATAAAAAAAAAATCACATTTCTTTTACATACTGTCACTAGTGCAGTACAGTATCATCGTATGACTGGTGTGGTGGTAATCAGGGATACTGACTGGTAACAGTATGTTAAAAAAATGTTTTATTTTTTTTTGTTACATTTTGAAAACTTTTATTATCAATGAATTTTTTTTTTACATACTCTCATTAGAGTATTTCATTGTCACCATAGTAACACTATACTACTCTGGGGGGGGGGGGGGGGTTAATCAGGGATTTTTTAGTTTTTTTAACAGTTTAATTGCTGTTATAATGATGATCAGCTAGGTACCATATGATAGCTGTGGGCCAATCACATCATCAATCTGCAGGAAACATATCTGTTATGAAGAAATTCATGCATAACAGCTTTGTTGACATTATGATCATATGATACTGGAATCCGCAATCTGCTGTGTCCAGTGGACATAGCGGTTACAGGAGCGGCAAGCTGCGGGCCCCTAACAGGCTGAATGACGTACATGTACATGATTCAGCCTGCCTGTAAATGTACTGTGGGCGTTCAGAAAGTGGTTAAATCTTATCTACAACTAAAAACAAACATATTTAAATGTGATGGTCGCATTCGTTTTCTTTTTTATGCTGTGTTTTCTTTATTTTTACCTGGTGATCTTGCAAGTGATTTTGATATTTTTTAACTTCCTTATGCAAGGGTTTATATAAAGTATTTGACAGATTTAATTTGTTGCTTTTCTAAGCCAGCATTGCTTTATTTCTATGTCCCTTAATTACTTAGGTGTTCTAAAGATCTAGAACTTTGTATATACCTTGTGCACTTGGGGGATGTCACACAGGCCAACAGTCATTATTAGTGATGGGCCGAACATCCCCCGTTTTGGTTCGCACCAGAACTCCTGAACATGTAAACATTTCTGACCCAAACCGCAAACCCTATTAAAGTCTATAGGACTTGAACCTGAAGAATCAATAGTCCCCATTTTGAAGGCCTATATGCAAGTTATTGGCCATAAAAAGGGTATAGGGGCACGGGAACTGCCCTGGGGGACATGTAGCAATGCAAAAACAAATTTTTAAAATATTGTTTTTATATGAGCAGTGGTTTTAATAGTGCTTAAAGTAAAACAAAAAAAAAACAAAAGTCCTTTAAATATAGTGCCTGAGAGGTCCCCTTAGTCTGTCTGTAAAGTGGCGCATCTGTAAGAAGTATAGAACCATCTGCAGCAAAACTGACATATATAAAGGAAAAAATAACATTTAAATAGATTGTCCCGACTGCAAGCTTTCTTGAAAAAAAAAACCATTGCTGGCAATAGAAAAATGTAAAAAACAAACAAACGCTTATATGCCCCCCCTTTCCTGACCTATCAGGCTGCATGCACGCATGCTCAAATATGGATTTTGGGGGACCACATGTTGTTTTTTTATTTTTGCTTGGGGTTCCCCAGAAAATCCATACCAGACCCAAAGCACCAGGTATGGATAGGGGGAAACCCCCACGCAATTTTTTTCCCAAATTTCTTTCAATGTATTTTTTAATTTAGGTGTCAGCGACTTGGAAATGAGAAAGCATGGAGAAAAGTGTATCCCAAAACTTTTGACTTTTGCAGGCACAGAAACAGGCCTTTCACTGGGTATCTCACTTTCAACATGGAAAATGGCCAGTTTTAAAATTGACAACTTAATGTTGCATATGAAGTAATGAAAAAAGTTGCGCTACCAAAAATAAAAAAGCGGCCAGCATCAACAATAAGACAAATTGCGTGAAAAATAGAAAGGACAAAAAATGCAGCGCTATAGAAATGTGTAAGACCCAGAATCAATGTCAGGGCTTAACAAAAATAATTAAATGAACAATCAAATAAAATAAGCAAAAAAAATAAAATTGATAAAGTGCTACGTGCATATATATATATATATATATATATATATATATATATATATATATATATATATATATATATATATATTGTGACAGCAGGAAGGTAAAGTCACCTGGTTGCATCCAGGGGGGTAGATATATTTCTCCCAGATTCAGGCTTTATGCTGACTTATACAACTAGGGAGGGAGTTGATGAAGCCCAGCTGAGGCTAGTGGGCTCATGGATGACTCATACCTCTAGGGAGAGGGCTGGGCGTCGTGCAGGCAGGGAGTTGATGAGAC
This sequence comes from Rana muscosa, assembly GCA_029206835.1. Taxonomy (NCBI): domain Eukaryota; kingdom Metazoa; phylum Chordata; class Amphibia; order Anura; family Ranidae; genus Rana; species Rana muscosa. The sequence continues at coordinate 705,911,951 of CM055118.1, forward strand.
CAGCTGAAGCCTGTCAGTTCGTTTAAGGCCTCTATAAAAACTCCCAGCTTCATTAGATGTTAGCTCATGCCTGGACCCAGACCTGTGTGGACTGTCTAGGGAGAGTGAACCCCTGTGCGGTGAGGCAAAGCCTGTGTGGCTATTTGTTTGGACTTTTACTAAACCAGGGACTTAGGGACTAGGACAGCACCAGGCTGATCCCAGTTGTTAGTTTAGGAAACCTGCATGTTTAGTCAGAGGTCAAACTGACCAGGATTTATTTTGTTTATGTTTCTTTTTGGCTTTGCTGTGTTTTTGTCACTGTACATAGAGAAATAAACCGCACCTTTTGATTTTGAAAACCACAACCTCCGTCTGCTGGCCCTGTTTTTGTGTGGGGGGCCCAACCAGGGGGTCACACACACCCGCTACCGAGTTAACCCCCTCACAGTTGGTGGAGAACCAGTGGCAGTTTTTTTTAAGCCAGCATGGAGGAGATACTGAAACAGCTGGCTCTAGCAAATGCCAATCAACAGCAGACAAATGCAGGTTTGCAAAGGAGCCTTGCAGCCCAGCAGCAAGCTCATCAACAAGCCCAGCAGCAATCTGAGGCCCGCTTCATAGACCTGTTACAGAAGCAAGAGCAGAGACTACAACAAATGGAAGCAGTAATGCAGCAACGTCCGCAGACCAGTGAGGAAAGCCGTCCCACTAATACCGCGTCCTTTGGGGTGAGTCGTTTATTGACAAAAATGACTGGAGAGGATGATCCAGAGGTATTTTTGACCACATTTGAAAGGACTGCTGAAAGAGAAAAGTGGCCTGAGGAGCAGTGGGCTGGACTGGTGGCTCCTCTGTTAACTGGTGAATCGCAGAAGGCTTACTATGACCTAGAGCCTGACCAAGCAAAAGACTATGTGATGCTAAAAGCTGAAATATTGGCAAGGCTGGGTGTCACCCTGGCTGTCCGGGCTCAGCGTGTGCATAACTGGACTTTCCAGCTTGGAAAACCCCCCAGGTCTCAAATGTATGATCTCATTCACCTGAGCAGGAAGTGGCTACAGCCAGAGACTTTGTCCGCACCAGAGATTGTGGAACGTGTTGTAATGGATCGGTTTTTGAGAGCTCTTCCTACTGCCATCCAAAAGTGGGTAAGCCATGGAGACCCAGAGACGGCCGGTGGTCTTGTGGATCGTGTAGAGAAATACTTGGCTACAGAGAACCTGACGGCCTCTTCCAGAGACTCTCGGACTTTCCACCCTAAGACCAGACCATCCCCAGGGGCGGATAAGAGGATTCCAAGGGGTGAGGGTGGAGAGAGTGAGAGGGTGGGAGCTCTACCCAAAGTTTGGCGAGAACAGCCTGGGAAGTCAGGGGCTCAAGAGGCAGCCAAATGGATTGTTTGCTACCGCTGCCGGCAAGCGGGACATATTGCAGCAAATTGCCCGGTTGTGGAGGAACCCATGCAATGTGACTTTCTGATGGACAGACGTCAGTCGCTGTGTGCGACAGTCGCATGCACTGCCATTCGGGGAACTGAGAAACATTTATGCAAAATGTGTATTAATGGTAGAAATGTTGTGGTATTACTGGATTCAGGTAGCCTTGTGACCCTGATAAAGGCTGAATTAGTTAAAACAGAGGTCTCTGGGAATAGCAAGGTAGCTGTTATTTGTGTGCATGGGGACACCCGAGAGTATCCAGTGACTACAGTGTGTTTCGAGACCCCCAAAGGTACCCTCTCTCATCCAGTGGGGTTAGTATCTCAATTACCGCATGATGCCATTGTGGGAAGGGATTTTCCGAAGTTCTGGGAACTGTGGGATGATCCTGAGCCCCCCACTGGTGCCCCTATGTACCAGGAATGTGATAGCCAGAACTCCTCTGAGAGTGGTGAGGACTCTCCAGAATTTCCCTTGTCAGTATTGGCAGGGGAGACTCAAGAAACTGGAGAGGAGCCCACCTCCTCAGACGAAAACCTACCGTCTGTGGAGTTTTCTGATCTGGAGGTTCACAGGGAAAATTTTGCCACAGAACAGTTAAAAGACCCCGCCCTAATAAAGGCACGGGAAAACGTAGTGGAAATAGATGGCGAGTTAGTGAACCCAGATAATACCTGCACTTACCCATACTTCAGCGTAGAGAAGGACCTACTGTATCGGGTGGCAAAAAGGGCAGAAGAAACCGTTGAGCAGCTTGTGGTGCCCAAACCTTACAGGAAGTTGGTGTTGGAGTTGGCCCATGGGCACATTCTTGGAGGTCATCTGGGGACAGAGAAAACCCGAGAGAGGGTATTACAGAGATTCTATTGGCCTGGGGTGATGAAGGACATAGAAAATTATTGTTCCTCCTGCCCTGTGTGTCAGAGGTCGGCCCCGATGCCACATTTCCGTAGCCCGCTGGTCCCTCTACCCATCATTGAGGTCCCGTTTGAGAGAATCGCAATGGATTTGGTAGGTCCTATAATCAAGTCCGCTAGGGGGCACCAGTACATATTGGTTATAATGGACTATGCCACCCGTTATCCAGAAGCGATCCCTCTCAGAAATACCTCGGCCAAAACCATAGCCAAAGAGCTATCTCTTGTTTTTATCCGGGTGGGTATTTGTAAAGAACTGCTTACGGACCAAGGTACACCCTTTATGTCCCGGGTTATGAAAGAGCTGTGTAAATTGTTCAAAGTGACGCAATTGCGTACATCTGTGTATCACCCCCAAACCGATGGGCTGGTTGAAAGATTCAACAAAACCCTAAAACAAATGTTGAAGAAAGTGGTGGATAGAGATGGAAAGGATTGGGACTGTCTACTTCCTTATTTGATGTTTGCTATTAGGGAGGTGCCCCAATCCTCTACGGGATTCTCCCCCTTTGAGTTACTGTATGGGAGACACCCAAGAGGGCTGTTGGATATTGCCAAGGAAACTTGGGAAAGTGAGAGTTCTCCCCACAGGAGTGTGATTGAGCATGTCGCCCTGATGCAAGATCGAATTGCACAGGTAATGCCCATCGTGAAGGAACATTTGGCCCAAGCGCAGTTGGCACAGCAGAGAGTGTACAACCGTGGAGCAAAGACCCGTACCTTTTCCCCGGGGGATAGGATATTGGTACTTGTCCCTACGGTTGAAAGTAAATTCCTTGCCAAATGGCAAGGCCCCTACGAGATAATGGAAAAAGTGAGCGAAGTGAATTACAAGGTCAGACAACCAGGAAGGCGAAAGCCCGAACAGATATATCACGTTAATCTGTTGAAAGCCTGGAGGGATAGAGAGTCCCTAGTCGCAGAAACTTGGTCACCAGCTCAAACTGGTTGCGTGATTCCGGAGGTTGGAATAGCAGCCACCTTGTCACAACCCCAACAACAGGAGGTTAAGGAGTTTGTGCTTCGCAACAAGGAGGTGTTCTCTGAGCTGCCGGGACAAACATCTGGGGTAGAGCATGATATTATTACCCCGCCCGGTGAAAGGGTGAAGTTAAAACCCTATCAGATCCCAGAGGCCCGACGGGAGGCAATACGGGAGGAAGTACAGAAAATGCTGAACTTAGGGGTGATAGAGGAGTCCCAAAGTGATTGGTCTAGTCCCATTGTGTTGGTGCCTAAACCGGATGGGAGCTGGCGATTTTGTAACGATTTTCGTCAGTTGAACAAAGTTACAAAATTTGACACCTACCCCATGCCACGTATAGATGAGTTGATCGACCGGCTGGGAACAGCCCGATACATGACGACTCTTGACCTCACAAAAGGGTATTGGCAAATTCCCCTGGCCAAGTCGGCCAAAGAGAAAACCGCATTTGTAACCCCAGACGGGGCGTTCCAATATAAGAGAATGCCGTTCGGGTTACAGAATGCGCCGGCCACATTCCAGCGGAAAATGGACCAGATACTGAGGCCCCATCGGAAGTATGCTGCGGCTTACCTGGATGACGTAATTGTCCATAGCACAGATTGGGCCTCACATCTGCCAAAAGTGCAAGCAGTCCTAGACTCTATCCGGGAAGCGGGGTTTACGGCTAACCCCAAGAAGTGTACCATTGGGCAGGAGGAGGCCAAATATCTTGGGTACACCATTGGCAGGGGAGTGATAAAACCCCAACTCAACAAAGTCGAGGCCATCCAGAGTTGGCCACGTCCCAACAGCAAGAAGCAGGTACGGGCCTTTCTGGGAATCGCGGGTTATTATCGGCGCTTCATTCCCCACTTTGCTTCTAAGGCTGTGCCCCTAACCAACCTGACGAAAGGGAAAGGGTCGGTCATGATTAAATGGACCCCCGAGGCTGAGGCAGCATTCCAATTCTTGAAACAAGCCTTATGTAGCCAGCCAGTGTTGTACTCACCCGACTTCTCTAAAGACTTTGTCGTACAAAGTGATGCGTCAGATGTGGGGTTAGGAGCAGTATTGTCCCAGGTCTGGAACGGGGAAGAGCACCCAGTCATTTACCTCAGCAGGAAGTTGAAGTCCCATGAGGTAAATTACGCCACGGTTGAAAAGGAGTGTTTAGCGGTGAAGTGGGCTCTAGATTCCCTTCGGTACTATCTGCTAGGTAGGCACTTTGACATGGTTACGGATCACGCTCCGTTAAAGTGGATGGCTCAAAACAAGGAGACAAATAGAAGAGTGAATAGGTGGTTCCTGGCCCTACAGGAATTCAACTTCACAGTAAAGCATCGCCCTGGCGTTCAAATGGGGAATGTGGATGCTTTGTCTCGAGTACATGAATGCCTGATTGCTGGTGTTCCAACCCCAAGGTTAAAACAAGAGGGGGGGGGGGTATGTGACAGCAGGAAGGTAAAGTCACCTGGTTGCATCCAGGGGGGTAGATATATTTCTCCCAGATTCAGGCTTTATGCTGACTTATACAACTAGGGAGGGAGTTGATGAAGCCCAGCTGAGGCTAGTGGGCTCATGGATGACTCATACCTCTAGGGAGAGGGCTGGGCGTCGTGCAGGCAGGGAGTTGATGAGACCAGCTGAAGCCTGTCAGTTCGTTTAAGGCCTCTATAAAAACTCCCAGCTTCATTAGATGTTAGCTCATGCCTGGACCCAGACCTGTGTGGACTGTCTAGGGAGAGTGAACCCCTGTGCGGTGAGGCAAAGCCTGTGTGGCTATTTGTTTGGACTTTTACTAAACCAGGGACTTAGGGACTAGGACAGCACCAGGCTGATCCCAGTTGTTAGTTTAGGAAACCTGCATGTTTAGTCAGAGGTCAAACTGACCAGGATTTATTTTGTTTATGTTTCTTTTTGGCTTTGCTGTGTTTTTGTCACTGTACATAGAGAAATAAACCGCACCTTTTGATTTTGAAAACCACAACCTCCGTCTGCTGGCCCTGTTTTTGTGTGGGGTGCCCAACCAGGGGGTCACACACACCCGCTACCGAGTTAACCCCCTCACAATATATATATGAGATATTTCTGTGAGGGGAAAAAAAAACCTATAGGAGCAATAAGCAGAAACAAATGTATAATATGTGTAAAGATTACTAAAGCGCTGATGTGAATAAAGGTGAACCAAAAAATTTACCATATTTGCCGGCGTATAAGGCGGCTGGGCGTATAAGAAGACCCCCTAATCTTCCATTTAAAACATTGGTTTTATTCTATAACTGCCGTTTAAGATGACCCCCTTCCGACCAGTCTGTCAGCCTGCTGGATGTGTGGTAATACCGTATGTTCAGTAGCTTCGGTAACATACTGTCTCACAGTATACATACAATATACCGCACTGAGCCAATCACGTTGAGCGATGCATTCTATTAATGAATACAAAGCCTGCTCGGATTGGCAGAGGCTGTAACATCATCAGCCTGCGCCTCTGACTCTCAAAGCCAGTCCGAGCAGGCTTCTGTATGTAGCCCGCTCGGATTGGCAGAGGTTGTTACTCCAATCCAAGCAGGCTCTGTATTCAATAATAGAATACATCGCTCGCTGGGATTGGCTCATGTACACAGTATTACTGCACATTCAGCGAGCATCCAGAGGGCTGACATCGAGGGGGTGGCTGGCGTATGAGACGACCCCCGCTTTATACCCAGCGTATAAGATGACCCCCGCTTTTTGGTCGTTTTTTGTAGTGTAAAAGGTCATCTTATACACCAGAAAATACGGTATGTGAACCAAAAAAATACAATTAAGATAATCAAATGTTGATTGCTGCTAATATTGTGTAGTGTAGTGATGTCAGACAAAAAAATGAATTAGGGGTTAATACAGCGTTATCATCAACCTTAATAATTATTGCACAGTTATCCAATATGTGCTGCTGAGATAATAATAAATAAAGTGCTTCCAAACTGGTATAAATTAAATAGTTTCCAGAGTTCTGATAATAAAAAACCAAGTCAGACACCACTGCTAGGTGAAATAGAAATCAGGAGGATAACAATACCCAGATGATCAGGTTTCTGGTCTCCAATGCTGTAATGGAATGCTCTCAAACCTTCATTACTTCTCAATCCTTCATAGACCCGTATTGCTCAAATAAGAAAAAATTACAAACTCATTGCGCAGATGGACTAAACTGGGAGTGACATAAATGAAATACACCACAGTTGTACTCACACATGCCCTGCAATATGATCGCATGTAAGAAGGTCAGTTGCATAAATAGAGCTCCTCACTTGGCTGTCCGTGCTCACATAGCACTAAGGTAGATGGCTCCTCTTTACGCGTTACATTACTGGACACGTGAATTTTTCAAAGGAATCATAGGAGAAAAAAAGGCCTCCACATTGTGCAGATAAATCCGTCATACACACGGGGGGGAGCATGTGTCATAATTGCATCATCACGACGCCGTCACATTACGTCATTACGCAACACTGACAGAGCAGCTTGCGTTCCAAGTCTCTCACTGACCCACAACCATGTGTGTCAATAGGAGGAGGACCCCGCGGACCCGACGTGGAGCATCTGACCGCTTGGTATACACCGTTTCCTCTACAGGAACTTCGGTCTGAGAGGGAGTCCTGAACTAAAATCCATGCCTATTTGACCCACAGCCACTGGCGTGTGTGTCCGCAGTCTGGGGTAAGAGTACCCATTCCCCCTTCCCGGTGTCGGATACACGTGCCAAAGGTGCTGTGTGTTATGATCACTTTTCATATCGCAGTCATGTTTTCATGAATACCAACATTCTGTGAATAAACCTACGGAAAATAACATATACGATTGAATGGTTTTTAAGACTTTCTGAGTGGTCACATTGATCCATACCCGTGCAGTGGGTTTGGGATATATATCACTGTGTGTGCCATTGGTTATATACATTTGTTTCTGCTTATTGCTCCTATAGGTTTTTTTTCCCTCACAGGAATGTCTCATACAGTATATACTGTGTGTGTATATATATATATATATATATATATATATATATATATATATGCACATAGCACTTTATCACTTTTTTTTTTCTTACTTTATTTGATTGTTCATTTAATTTGTTTTGTTAAGCCCTGACATTGATTCGGGGTATTGCACATTTCTATAGTGCTGCATTTTTTGTCCTTTCTGTTGCATATGAAGGGCAACTGTCACTCAAAGTTTTACACTCAAAGTTTGTTTCATCATGGATCTGCTTCACACCTTTCCCTTTCCCATATGATCCTATGCACTTCCAGATTGAATTTTTCCATGTTCAATTTGGACCTGAAAAAGAAAGATAATTTAAAATCATAGGTAGTTGATTTTTGCACCATTGAATATAGACAAAGTGGCCAGTGCACCTTGCAATTTACAGCTTCCTAGATCAATTTTTTTCTGGGTAAGGCTCAATACTTATCAGCACCCCCTCGTATAACTAATTTTGGTTATTTGGTTTGTGTCTTTTGCTGCTTGTTCTTTTTTTTTGCCTTTTTCCAGCCCTGTCTGTCTCTTATCACTTTCCTATACACTGTGCAGCCCTGTGGTTTGTACTGCCTTGTGCTTTTTGTCTATTTGTATTTGCCAAACTGCTTGCTGTTTAACACAATGTACTTTTTTCCTTCTATATACACTATATTGTCAAAAGTATTGAAATGCCTGCCTTTACGTGCACATCCCAGTCTTAGTCCGTAGGGTTCAATATTGAGTTTACTCACCTTTTGTAGCTATAACAGCATCAAATCTTTCGGGAATGCTGTCTACAAGGTTTAGTAGTGTGTTTATGGGAATGTTTGACCATTCTTCTAGAAGCGCATTTGCAAGGTCAGGCACTGATTTTGGACGACAAGGCGTGGCTTGCAGTCTCAGCTCTAATTCATCCCAAAGGTGTTCTATTGGGTTTAGGTCAGGACAGCACTGTGCTGCCCTGACCTGTGGAGAGGTGAAAGGGGCACAGGAGGAGGACACAGGACACTGATGATGTGGAGAAGTAATATGATGATGGACAGAGCACATCAGTCTCTGTCCCCCCCCCTGCATGCCACGGCTTCACCCACCGACCACCATAGTTTCCAGATCATCTATTTGAAAATGGCGCCGGGCGGTGCCATTATGTTACTGCGCATGCGCCACCCGGCCGAGCACGTACAAGCTTTCCCGAGCCTGGCCGGTTTCAGAATGGGGCATGCGCAGTTGCATGGTCGGCTCGCGGCCATATTTTTTACGGGCACCGATGCCCGCAACGGACTTTAACGGGCAGCCTGAAAAAGGGGTTAAATTTACGAGCTGCCCATAAATCTACGGGCGGTTGGCAACACTGCATACATATGGGCAGGCAGATACACTGACAGGAAGAAATCAATTAACTACCATGGCACTCCACAGCGCCATGGTAGTTCATTGAGAACTACAAGATGACAGCCGCTGAAGTTATCGGGTTTGTAGTTCATTCACACACAGAGCTGTGTGAATGAATGACACGGCCATGTGGGCCGAGCCCCGCACAGCCACGCTGATTTTAAACCACCTCAATACTAGTCACTTTCACCCCCCCCTTTCCCAGACCAATTTTCAGCTTTCCGTGCTCTCGCATTTTGAATGACAATTACTCAGTCATGCTACACTGTACCCAAATTAACTTTTTATAATTTTGTTCACACAAATAGAGCTTTCTTTTGGTGATATTTATTCACCGCTGGGTTTTTTTTTTTCCGATATAAGCAAAAAAAAAAAAAGTGAATATTTTGAAGAATAACTATATTTTATACTTTCTGTTTTAAAAGAAATCCAATAAAAATCTAATTTCATCATAAACTTAGGCCATAATGTATTCTGCTGCATGTCTTTGGTAAAAAAAAGTCCTGATGAGTGTATGAATTGGTTTGTGTGAAAATTATAGTGTCTACAAGCTGTGCTACGTATCATTTCATTTCTTGAGGCCCTAAAATGTCAGGACAGTACAAATATCCCCCAAATTACCTTATTTAGTAAGAGGCATAGTGAGTTTTTTGAAGTTGCAATTTTTTGCCCACAATTGTTTGAAAAATTAAAATTGTTTTTTCTCCACAAAATTGTCATATTAACAAGTTATTTCTCACACATGGCATAGGTAAATTTGCAATTACACCCCAAAATATATTCTGCTACTTCTCCTATGTATGGCGATACCATAGCCTGGCCACATAAAGAGGACCAACATGCAGGGAACACCGTCAAGTGTTCTAAGAGCATAAATTTCACATTTAGTTTCCCAAGTACCTATCACATTTTTGAAGGCCCTGGAGCACCAGGACAGTGGGATTACCCACAAAATGACCCCATTTTGGAAAGAAAATACCCCAATGTATACTCTATGAGGCATAATAAGTCTTTTGAACATGTCATTTTTTCCACAAGTTTTTGGAAAAATGTGGAAAGAAAATGAAAACGTATTTTTTTACACAAGTTGTCAATTTATAAGGTATTTCTAATGCATTGCATGTACATAGAACAAAATACACCCCAAAATACATTCTGCTACTCTTCCTGTGTATGGCAATACCACATGTGTGAGACTTTTCCACAGCCTGGCCACATACAGAGGCCCAACATCCAAGTAGCACCGTCAGGCATTCTAAAGGCATAAATTACACATTTAATTTACTGATGACCTATCACATTTTTGAAGGTCCTGGAGCACCAGGACAATGGAATGGAGTATATGGAAAGCCTCCTCACTGCTTAATAATTTTTTAGTCATGTTGATAGATTACTAGGACAGATGTGACAAATGTGTCAGATGTGTGACAGATGTTGATCAGAGGGACAGATGTGCACAGATGTTAACTGGGACAGATGTGGCAGATGTTAACTGGGACAGATGTGGCAGATGATCATGGAAAGATGTGGCAGATGATCATGGACAGATGTGCACCAGATGTGTGCAGATGATCACAGACAGATGTGGCAGATGATCACTGGGACAGATGTGGCAGGTGATCACTGGGACAGATGTGGCAGGTGATCACTGGGACAGATGTGGCAGATGATCACTGGGACAGATGTGGCAGATGATCATTGGGACAGATGTGCGCAGATGTTCACCGGGACAGATGATTTTAGTGGGGCAGATGTGGGGCAGATGTGGGACAGGTGTTTTTCACTGTGTGGGGACACTGTGACCGGACACTGTTTTGGGGACACTAGCTTGGTGATCAGTGTGTAAAAAGCTGTAAAAAACAGCTCATACATGCTGATCCTCACTGACAGGCTCTGTGTGAGGAGAAGGAGAGCCGATCGCCTGGCAACGGCTATTTACATTACATGATGGCTGTGAATGGACACAGCCATCATGTGATCAGGAGGGGCCAATCACAGAGCCCTCCCGCCAATCAGAGATGCAATGTGTCCGGGGACATAAGCACATAGAGATCGTGCAGCTGTGCGGGCAAGCGACCACACAAGCCCACTCCTTCTGAGGGACATACAGCAACGTCCACTGCCCATTTATTTGCAGTGGAAAGAAGTTAAAAGGTGACAGCTAGTACAGGAAACTTCTTCCCCTACTGCTGCCACAGGTGAACTTATCCTTTAAGTCACTGCAGACGATACAGTAGTGTAAAACTGTTAACTAGCAGGACCGTTTTAGCTATGGATATTAGACCTAATCTGTGTGTGCCTAACTTTTGATTTATGTATAGGGGTATGAGCACCCTATAATTAAAATTATCAACATAACATAAAAGCTAATGTAGCGGGCCCACCCCTCTCACCCTTTCTTCTTCTCGGCTTGCTGTCTTGTCTAGGGGAACCTGGGAGGAGGGATGAGATCCACCACGGCCCATGTCCTCTTCTGGATAGAGGTGAAGGCCCGAATGTATTTTTCTACCATCGGGTCATGTGTATAACCCAGGGTCAAGTCTTTCCTTGATATGACCCCCCCTTTGCTCCCAGTAACCGGAGTTCCACACCACTGAAAAGATCCCAAACTTATTTATTCCTTAGCAGCAAATAAATCGTCACTCAGCACAGACAGGTTGTGACCAAAGAACAGTTCAGTATTGGTGGGGAGTAGGTCAAGGCACAATCCTTAATCAATCTAAACCATTGAGATATCACCAATGGTTATAATGCACAGTGGCTGTGAATGTACTTCTTTCCTTTTCAAGTCTCTACCAGCAACTCTAATGAACATGAAACAGGAGTTACCTTCTTGTGGCTGCGGCCCCTTTGAGAGGGAAGACATCCTTCCGAGAGAGTTACCGGAGGCCCCCCCATCACCGGCAATGCTGCACCGGGCTGTTCGGAAGGGTTACACTCCCCGGCCTCCTCATCTCAGATTCGGGCACCCAACACCTTAGGGCCCCTCGAACTCCTCCACCCTCGTGGAACCCAGTCGAAGGTACTGGGTCCCAGGCCTCCTCAGTAGTACCTCACCCCAGGCTAAAGGTGCCTGGGATGGACTCCATTACCTGCTCTGGCCAGGTCAAGGGCACCTGGGCCCGGAACTCCGGAACGCCAGCACCCAGGCTGAAGGTGCCTGGGCGCGGCCGCGTCCTCCGACTCTGAACCCCGTGTTCAGGGCGTCCGCCCCCTTTTATCTCCTCTCCCTTTGCGTCACAGCAGGTTCCCCACCCTGCCGTACAAGCGCCATGAAAGGACAAAAAGAGATGCAGTCTTGTGGTGAGGGTTCAACTCCGGCCCAGGGCAACAGTGCCTCCTGCAGGCCGCAGGGAACCTCACACCACCAGAGTCCTCCAGAACCACAAAATGGTCCCAGATTCCCTAACGATCAGTGCATCTGGGTTACACTACCACCCAGATGCTTCCCCTAAATTCAAATACCCGCTACACTCTCCCCCTGGTGATTTGACACTGGTCCCCAGTGTCTGGTGCAAATCCATGTCTCCCAAAGAGTGGTAACATGAATCCAACCCAGAGACCAAACTACACATAGAACCAAGCCCCACAAACCTAGCCATGGATTGTGCCAGGACCTAAAATGGGAAAGGAAAAACAAGAATATAAACAATGGACCTCTTTTTTTTTAAACTTAAATATCTTACACATTAACATTCCCCCCCTTACTGCTATCTAAGAACCACCCCATTCTCAGCAGCCTTGATAGATGAATCTCCTGCAGAGGGGAAGGAAGGAAGGAAAACAAAGAAACACACATCCTAACATAATTTATGTGTTTTCTTGGAAGGAATGGGTCTATCCGTAAAGAAACCCATTCGCTACAATAAGTATAGAGCAGAGTGTAAAACAAACAATCATTGCGCAACACCGCCACCTGGTGGCAATTCCGCGGTAAAGGCACTTGTCAGATCCAGATGAACTTTTACTTCTCTGTGCTGTGACCCTATACTAGCTATGCCCCAAAGTCACTGATTTATTTTCCTTGATGGGAGGAGAAGGAGGGAGAACAACGACAATAACAGCTCCCATCTCTCCAAAAAGTGAAACATCCCAAAAAAAAAAGTTAGAGCACAGTCCCTGTATTCCAGCAACAAAAGAAAATGTAAAGGAGTCTTTTCCTCCTATAAGTAGAACTTTGGGTGCGGCAGGAACAAAGGCTTTAAATGCGTGTCAAAGGCCTCCACATTATACTCAATGTTCCCTCCATCCTTCCGACAGATAATCACCCTGTCAGCATGGATGTGCCTTCCCAACATCCACTCCACCTTACAGTCCTTGAATTTTCTGGTAACTGTAGGGGAACACGAGAGGTATCGGCGTGCGGGAGGTACCTTAAGCCTTGTCCAGACTAAATCATTGTACCACCGCTGCCGAAAAACTTCCACCTCATAGAGCAATTCTCGGGGTAAATACAGGTATTCCCACCAATATTCACAGGCAACCTTCTGGCAAAAGAGACGCTGCAGCCTTGCCAAAGGTGGCATTGTGGCACGGTCTCCCTCTCCAGGCAGAACGATGGATTCCGGATGACGAGGTATTTTCACTACCTCTGTAGATTTGGTCTTAGGATCCCGCAGTGATGCACGTTGCACTCCCACAACAGGAGCAGGTAAAACATCTGTTGGTTCAGGAAGTGGAAGGGTAGGCAGGGGACCAGATTCCTCCCCAGGCTCCGAGGCCTCCACCCAGGGTGTACTATCCCCAATGGACATGGGTGGGTCCCTTGTTGCACGGGACGAGGGTAGCGGCATCTTGTCCAATCCCTTCTTGTGGAAGATCTCATCTATCTCCCCGTCATCACCGGCATCAGATAATGACTCCAGGTCGGAGGTGTCATAGAACTCCGCGGACAAGTAATTCCCAGTGAACACGGAATCACTCCTCTGAACGTCTCCCACCGACTGTGGGCTGCCGACACCTCCAACCCCACACACAGTCCCAACCCCTGGCTCTTTAGTAGAACAGGGATGTCCAGGGCTCTTCCCTCCGGATCCATCCAGGCCAGGCAAGCAACGGGGCGAAGCTCTTCCACGACCATAGGATGCCATCACCAGGCCAACTTTCCTCTTCGGTGGTGGGAGCAGGGAGCTTGTGGTGACCGAGGCAGCATCCTCGGATTCCTCTCTCTTAATCTCTGCTGGGGCCGTCACTTCGCCCTGGTCAGTGCGCACAGGAATGCTCGCATAGGCTTCGATCTCTCCCTCCGGAGTGGCAGTACCTGTGAGGTAGTTGAGGTGGTAGGTGCGAGGCCTTTCTGTGGATTGCTCCACCTCAAAAAAGAATTTCTTGCAAGCCTCACATCGCCCGAACGGCTTCAAGTGGACCACCAGTCCTGAACAGCTGGGACAGATCACACCGAGGGCCTCTATGTCTCTGTATGTGTACAGAGCCAAACATCCTCGGGGCCTTAGCTTTATTCCTGTGTCCATAATCGGAGCAGCGAAGGAAGTCATCTCCGCTGTAGAAGGAAGAGAAATCCACAGAGTATTTGAGGTCATCCTGACTGTCTGCTGCTCCATTGCGCACTGCCCAACTTGCGCCGGAATCTCCACGTGTGTCCTTCCACATGGCCAGACTCCTCCCATACTCTGCATTTGTTCGCAGGTTTTCTCTTCTCCCCGCCCACGAACTGCGCAGCTATGGTGTGCCTCGTGGCGCGTAGGCCAATATGGAACTCCTCTGGGCAGCAAAGTTCAAATTCAGACAGTATAGCACACATCCCGAACATGATGCCCCCACGTGTAGCGGGGCCCACCCCTCTCACCCTTTCTTCTTCTCGGCTTGCTGTCTTGTCTATGGGAACCTGGGAGGAGGGATGAGATCCACCACGGCCCATGTCCTCTTCTGGATAGAGGTGAAGGCCCGAATGTATTTTTCTACCATCGGGTCATGTGTATAACCCAGGGTCAAGTCTTTCCTTGATATGACCCCCCCTTTGCTCCCAGTAACCGGAGTTCCACACCACTGAAAAGGTCCAACTCTTATTTATTCCTTAGCAGCAAATAAATCGTCACTCAGCACAGACAGGTTGTGACCAAAGAACAGTTCAGTATTGGTGGGGAGTAGGTCAAGGCACAATCCTTAATCAATCTAAACCATTGAGATATCACCAATGGTTATAACGCACAGTGGCTGTGAATGTACTTCTTTCCTTTTCAAGTCTCTACCAGCAACTCTAATGAACATGAAACAGGAGTTACCTTCTTGTGGCTGCGGCCCCTGTCAGAGGGAAGACATCCTTCCGAGAGAGTTACCGGAGGCCCCCCGTCACCGGCAATGCTGCACCGGGCTGTTCAGAAGGGTTACACTCCCAGGCCTCCTCATCTCAGATTCGGGCGCCCAACACCTTAGGGCCCCTCGGACTCCTCCACCCTCGCGGAACGCAGTTGAAGGTACTGGGTCCCAGGCCTCCTCAGTAGTACCTCACCTCAGGCTAAAGGTGCCTGGGATGGACTCCATCACCCGCTCTGGCCAGGTCAAGGGCACCTGGGCCCGGAACTCCGGAACGCCAGCACCCAGGCTGAAGGTGCCTGGGCGCGGCCGCATCCTCCGACTCTAAACCCCGTGTTCAGGGCGTCCGCCCCCTTTTATCTCCTCTCCCTTTGCGTCACAGCAGGTTCCCTGCCCTGCCGTACAAGCGCCAGGAAAGGACAAAAAGAGATGCAGTCTTGTGGTGAGGGTTCAACTCCGGCCCAGGGCAACAGCGCCTCCTGCAGGCCACAGGGAACCTCACACCACCAGAGTCCTCCAGAACCACAAAATGGTCCCAGATTCCCTAACGATCAGTGCATCTGGGTTACACTACCACCCAGATGCTTCCCCTAAATTCAAATACCCGCTACACTAACAAAAAAAAGTTATAAAAATCCTGAATACCACCCTAAAAACAAATGCCCACTTTTTTGAATAGTTTAAATAAATAGATTTAAGTAAAGAAAAATAAGTTAAACAAGTTTGCTATGGATGGGGCAGCAGTTAAAAATCACTACTGATCTCCATTATACCACGAAGTAAAAATCAAGACAAAAAAACTCCATTAATTAGAAAAATAACAAAAAACTGCAGCAAATGGGTTGATTGCCCAGTAAGCTAGCAATCAGAATTAAAGTACAGTTTCCTTTTTTTCCCTATGCATTTTTCAGCTTTCCCTATTCTTTACTTACAGCAGCTTACAATACATTGACACAATGGCTGTCCTGTGCCATGAACTTCCCCCAGTTTGCTCATTATTACATTACATCTATGAAAGCCCAAACAGGTTTTATATCTGCATGGGTGTAAGTGTTCTACTTAAAAAAAAAATACATTTTACAAGAAAACTAAAGCATATTTTTAGCAAGTACTAATTTTGACCTATTGTGGTAAGTGGCAAAAACTGTCTGGAAGTGTTTTTTTTTAGATGGCTATTTCTAACACAGGTTTGTGACTTTGTATGTCAGGAAATACAGCTCTTCTTAATGGTCATTAATGTCGGCTGAACATCGCTTGTTTCTACAAACTTATACCCAATGAAAGTGATCCTGCACTTAGCGTGTGAAATTCTGTATCAAAAATTAAAAAACCTAGTGTTATAAAACCAAATTAACATATAACCCAAAAAATACCAAACAAATAAATAGAACCTACATGTACATGTGTAGAAAATATTTCTCGACAAATACAAATAAAACAAAAAAAAAATGTTCTAACAACAAAATTTTATAAATATATAATTCATATGTCCAAAAAATGTGTATATCTAGAAGTCCAAAAACATAGTTCTCCAATCTGTATATATCCATGTGTGACATCAAATAACAATGTCAAATTTCTTCTCATCACTTACACCTATCCTCCACAAAGGGGCCGAACTGTTACATCTCTTACTCAAACGCAAACAAAAGAAAATGAGAAAACTTGAGCAAACCATAGCAGATCTCAAAATACAGCTAGAGATACATAAAGATTCAACAGAGTTTACACGCCTCACTACTCAGTTAAATAAAGATTTAAAAAAGAAGGATGCAGAAGTCCAAACTAAGAAAAGTAAAAAATACACCAGGGACATTAACGATTATAAAAATGATCTGGTCTTTAAGTGGCAGAATAATATGGGGCAAACTGACCCCATTTCAGGTTTCTCAACACCAGAAAGAATAGGTAAACATCGGTTGCCACCCACAGATTGGTCACCTATACCTAGAACATCCGCAAAGCATATTCCTTTCAAAAATACGAGAGATCACACAGCAAGGGATATGTCACCCAGAAGGGGAGAAACCTATGACAACAAACAACGACATTACAACACCCCATACAATGGGGAAAACAAAGGCCCCCCTCCAGTAACGGAAAAGTTCAATCAATATGGGTGGAAGAAACCCAATCATTGGAAAAATAAAAATAAAAAACCATATAAAAATTGGCCTAAACCCAGTCAAGGCCCCAAAGAGACAAGGGCACCCCCATACAAAATCTATAAACAAGGGCACAGTTCCGACCACCAGCAGACCAACAATGGTTGGAAAGACTATAGGAACGAATATGAAGGTCCTAGACAATATGACAGAAGTCCAGAGAACCATTATTACTATGGACCGAGAGACGGACGGGGGTCTAGAAATGACCGAGGACATCCACCCACCTCTCAACGACCCAGGGACAGAAGTCCAGCCTATACATCTAACTACTATGCTCCTCTACGAGATGTCGATGTTAGACCACATCGTGAGTACAGGAACGAACAAGGTCCCAATGTCTCTTTTTTAGAGAGGGGGACAGACCACCACCACCCCCCCCCCGGAGAGTCTAACACCAAACTCAACACCGAATGCCAGAAAGAGAGGGTGCAGAGGTGGGAAAGGTAAAAACATCAAGAAACCACCAATTGGAGAAGGGATATTTAATCTCGCGGAAGCACCGCTCTCTCAAGAAGAATTGATGACGTTGGACAGAGGGCTCAAATATGCCCCAGTCAGAAATTTAGACAAATTTCACGCATACATCAATATCCAGAAATACATTAGAAAACTAAATATTAAGAAGTATATATCAGAAAATCCCATCAGTGCTACAATACGCGAAGATAACTTGGTGGTACATAGCAATCTTAAAAATAGATCCACCTTCAACCCGAAACTAAAAGATAATAAGCATATCGAGGTCTTTAAACATATGGTGACAGACGAACTTAAGAGTATGACAATTAAAAGACTGCAAGAACCTAGAATTATTAAAACAGGGTTGCACAAACTGACAGCGAGAAAAGAGTTAGTGATTAGACCCTCAGACAAGGGAGGAGGTATAGTTATACTAACTACTGAACAATACCATAAAGGGATGTGTGCACTACTACAAGATAACAACACCTACTGCAAACTTCGCAGTAATCCTGTGTTCCGGTGGAAAAAAGAATTGGAACAGGTAGTACATCTGGGACTGAAAAAGGGCGTTCTCGACAAAAAGGAAGCGAGATACCTAATACCGGAGGCGTGTAGAATCCCGATTATCTATGCATTGCCCAAGACACACAAAGATGGAGCCAACCCACCATATAGACCTATAGTGAATGGGATTGACTCCATAACAGCAAGACTTGGGCAATACATAGACCGCTTCCTCCAACCAGCAGTACAAAAGACCAGGGCATACTTGCGGGATACTAAAGAGATGCTGCAGATCTTAAATGAAGATAAGACAACAGGACCCATTTTGATGGCTACAGCTGATGTGTCATCGCTGTACACTATTATACCCCATTATTTGGCATGCGAAGCCACCAAGTGGGGCCTGAGGAAGTTCACCAAATTGGCGTGTATGCAAAGGAAATACATCATCAAATGCCTCGATTTTTGTCTTAAACACAGCCATTTCTGGTATGGAAAGGAATACTACCAACAGAAGACTGGCGTTGCCATGGGGGCCAAATTTGCCCCCAGCGTAGCTGGACTATTCATGGCAAAGTGGGAAGACGAAAGTGTTTTCCTCGAAACACCAGAAGATCTAGTACTTTACAAACGCTACATAGACGACATCTTCCTTATATGGAAAGGTGGTCGTGAACAACTAGTAACCTTCTTCGAGAGACTAAATAACAACCATCAAAATATAGTACTAACCTGGCAAATTGAGGAATCAAATATATCCTTCCTAGACCTTACAATAATGAGAGTTAACAACACCTTTGCCACCAAAACCTTCTTTAAAAGCGTAGATCGCAACAGCTATCTCCCAATGAGAAGCTGCCACCATCAAAATTGGCTTTTTAACATTCCCAAAGGTCAGATGTTACGCCTACGACAGAACTGTACAGATATCACAGATTTCCACACTCAGGCAAACCTACTAGGTGAAAGATTTGTACAAAAAGGATATAAAGAAGAGTTTATAAAAAGCAAAATAGAAGAAGTCATACACATTCCAAGATGCGAACTACTGCAGAACAAGGAAAAAACTTCCAAGCCCGACAAGGTGCCGGTCATTTTAGACTATAATATTCAATATAAGAAGGTTGAGAGTATTGTCAGACGCCACTGGCATATCTTGAAAGCAGATAAAAGCCTTAAAGATATACTACCTGATAGACCCCAGTTTATCTACAGACGCGCACCTACATTACGAGATCAGCTAGTGAAGAGCGTGGTTAACCCACCCAAAAAGATTTTTACCTTCTTCACTGGCAAAGGGTTTTATCCCTGCAAAAGGTGCTACGCCTGTAGACGCACAAAACTCCCGAATGAAAAAAGATCTTCATTCCAGTCTAATAGTAATGGGAGAGAATACGAAATTAAAGAATTTGTTGGTTGTAATACAGAAGGGGCGGTGTATGTGTTGGAGTGCAGTTGCGGCCTGCAGTATGTAGGCCGCACCAAAAGGCTACTTAGGATCCGCGTTAAGGAACACGTACAAAACATACAACGCGGATTCGTTAAACATAGTGTTTCAAGACACTTTGCAGAAACACATAACCGAGACCCCCTCCCACCTAAAATTCTGGGGCATAGTACCTTATTCATGTCCATGGAGAGTAGGGCATAAGGTACGAACATTAAGTCAAATTGAATCCCACTGGATTTTTTCGATGGATATGTTTACACCTAAAGGCCTAAACATAGAATATGACCTTAATTGCTTTTTGAGTGACTATTAGTACATCTTGTCACATACCCCTCCCTACTCACAACCGACACTAGATCCTTGTCTATTACCATAGATGTTTTGTGCTTTTTGCTTTTTGAGTGACTATTAGTACATCTAGTCACATACCTCTCCCTATTCACAACCGACACTAGATCCTTGTCTGGTACCATAGATGTTTCCACTTAGACTGACATGATGTACTCATTTAAACAGGAACTTTTTTCTGGACGTTGGACTCCATTTTATGTCAACCCAGATTACTTTTCTGCCAAGGCAGGATTTATGCTAGTCTACCACTGTGGTGGGTTGCACCATATACCATACATATAGGCCCATTCCATTCTCTCTTATTATTTCATTATTTAATTTATCTCATATGCTGAGTTAGTGATTTTAATTTTATTTTCCTCCTGTTTATACTTACCATGTCTGTATTTTACTATTTTAAAATGTTTATTCTTATGCCAAAATGTCGAGCTATTTAGTTATCTATTTTGGTTTGTTTCCTCTCAGGATCACAGCTGGGGTGTGTCTGAGCTTTATACATTTCATGCATGACATACTGTAGCCCCATAGTATTGGAGCTGTCTGTATTTAGACATAAGCTGAGGAACTTTTGACATCCGCTCTAGTTCAAGAGTAGTTTCCATACCTCCCCTCTACATACTTATATTGAATTTACTCTGGGGATAGTAAGTCCCGCTTTATCACTATGTCATGCATGTCTTAAGGTTGTTCCCTCATGCTGCATACTCCTTCGTCCTGCAGCGTCCCTCTCTTCCCCTCCTCATTGTGCACAGTATATTGCTCGCTGACACTGATGTCAGTCAGATGCAAAAGTCACAGCAATCATGGCCGCGTGCATATACACACATTGGTCTACCATAAAATGGCCGCCGCCCGCCCTGTGCTGAGGACTATTTAAACTCCACATCCTGTGTCTAGTGCTAGCCTCTGATGAAGTCATGTGATATGACGACACGCGTCAGGACGGAAGCACAGACACACCGCCAGCAGATCTGAGAGGAGACGAGCTCGCCGCTCGTAAGGATTCAACACCCCGCTCTGACTTTTAAATGTGAGTTTTTTACTTTGATTTTATTAAAACGCCCTTAGTGGTTTCAGACCCACACTATTTTTCCTTCCTTTATTTTGTACATCTCAACTTTGTGACTGCCGCTGCTGACACCTGAGGGATGCACTGATTGCACCATAGATGCTACACCCTTTTCCCACTGGCACGAGCTTGGCGCTCGTTTGGATTGAGGTCCACGCTCACTTCATCACAAGTGAGTGTGTGAATGTATGCACCAGTGTCAAGCTACGTACTTACCGAGGCCGAGATGCCGAGAGTGGTTCACCCTTGCACCCAAGCGCACTCCGCCCCCTGGAGGTGAGACAGGGAGAGGACAGCACGAGGGAGCACTGGCCACCAGCAGGTAGAGGTGTCTTGCTGAAGAATCTAGCAGGGATGAGTCTGAAGAACAGGCCAGGAGTCAAACACCAAGGGTAGACAGGGTCAAACAGCAACCAGTAGCAAGGCACAAGTCCGTTTAGGGGTTTAGCAGGAAGCACCAGTATAGTCAGGTTAGGCAAGAAGTCCAGGGTACAGGCAGAAGGTAGAGGGCTGGAGACAGGCAGCAGATCCGGGTCACAGGCCGAGGGTCAAGCACAAGGAGAGAGGTAGAAGACCGTTTAGCAAGCCAAGGGGTCAGGTTCAGGAGAAGCAGAAGCGTAGTCAAATCCGGTCCGGGTCACAGCAGGAGAACTTTAACTTCTTTCAGGCACAAGAAACACAGTAAAGCTGACAAACCAGCAACCAGATAGTGTTACTGCGTCTGTTTAAATAGGCCCGCCTGTAGACCCATTGGCGAGCTATTGCGCACGCGCATTCGTCGTTGCGCCGGTGCGCGCACCCGAGCACGCCGAAGCGGCGTCCCGCCACGCACGCGCATGCGCCGATGCACCGTTTTGCCGCGCATGCGCACTGAGCGCAGATTGGTGACAACAGACGGGGAATTTCCCTGACAGTGCCCCCCCGAGGGGCGGACTCCGGACGCCCAGACTGGCCATTAATTCCGGATGTTCTTGGTGAAAGGCTCGTATTAGGCGAGGAGCATGCAAGTTCCTGGATGGTTCCCAGGAGTTGTCCTCCGGGGGGTACCCCTTCCATTTAACCAAGTATTGTAACTGTCTGCCTTTTTTCCTACAGCCCAGGATGGATTCCATCTCAAATTCTTTTTCCCCATCTACTTCAACTGGTGGTGGAGGAGGTTCATCTCTTCCAGGAAAGGCGTTGGGAATGACGGGTTTTAATAAAGATGAGTGGAACACTGGGTGAATCCTATAGGAATCAGGTAATGCTAGTTCAAAAGCCACAGGATTAATAGCTCGTTTGATCTTGAAGGGCCCGATAAATCTAGGGCCGAGCTTTCGAGAGGGAATAGGCAATCTGAGGTTGGCGGCGGAAAGCCAAACTTTTTCCCCGACTCTGAACGCCGGGTTCTCCTTCCTTCCCCGGTCATAAAATTTCTTGTAGGATCCTTGGGCATTCCGCATCATCTCCTGGAGTCTTTGGAAATTCGCCTGGACAGAAGCCACTCGGTCCTGGACCGCGGGAACAGGGCTCTCGGGGATGTTTTCAGGGAGAAAGGAGGGATGAAAACCGTAATTGGCCCAAAAGGGGGTTTGATTGGTAGCAGAATGCATTGAATTGTTATAGGCAAACTCTGCGTAAGGAAGTAGAGATGCCCAGTCATCCTGGGAAGCAGAGCAGAAACAACGGAGGTATTGCTCCAGGGTCTGATTGGTTCTTTCCGTCTGGCCATTGCTTTGGGGGTGGTACGCTGACGAGAGGCAGGTTTTGACTTCTAGTGACTTGCAGAGTTCCTTCCAGAATTTTGAAGTGAACTGGACCCCTCTGTCGGAGGTGATACTCTTTGGTATTCCATGAAGCCTGGTTATCTCCTTAAAAAAGATTTGAGCGGTATCCATGGCTGAAGGTGTCCCAATCATCGGTAAAAAGTGAGCCATTTTTGAGAGGCGGTCCACAACGACCAGAATCGTGGTAAACCCTCCAGAGGAAGGCAAGTCCACGATAAAGTCCATGGACACGTCCGCCCAAGGGCGCTCAGGAATGGGTAAGGGTTTGAGCAGGCCCCAACTCTTGGTGTTTGGCCCCTTGTTACGCTGACACTGAGTACAGGAAGCGACATAAGACTTGCAATCTTGCCTCCAGCCTGGCCACCAGAAGGAGCGGGAGACAAGTTCCGACGATTTAAGTGCTCCGAAGTGACCTGCCAGTTTGAGATCGTGGAAGGTCCTCAAGACCAGCGGTCTTGTTTCCAGAGGGACGAAAATCTTGTCCTGGGACCAGAATAGGCCGTCCCGCTTCTCCAGGGAGGTAGTAACCGGATCAGAGCAGAGCCCGGAAGCGATTTTAATAGAGGTGAGTAGATCGGCCCGGGGAATCAACAGAAAGTTCTGAGCTGACAGAATGGTGCCCGGTTGGGCCGACTGAGGGGTTTCCGGAAACATCCTGGATAGCGCATCCGCCTTCCCATTCTTGGAGCCGGGTCTATAGGAAATGTGAAAGTTGAACCGGGTGAAGAAAAGGGCCCAACGGGCCTGCCTGGGGCGTAGACGTTGAGCTGTTCTTAAGTACTCTAGATTTTTATGATCTGTGAAGATCATGATGGGGTGTACCGCCCCCTCCAGAAGGTATCGCCATTCCTCCAGTGCAAATTTTATGGCCAGTAATTCCCGGTCCCCTACATCATAGTTTCGCTCCGGGGAA
The DNA here is from genome assembly GCA_029206835.1 of Rana muscosa. Lineage (NCBI taxonomy): Eukaryota > Metazoa > Chordata > Amphibia > Anura > Ranidae > Rana > Rana muscosa. Next base: position 705,935,603 of record CM055118.1, read on the forward strand.
GTCAACTTTTTAGAAGCAAAGGCTACTGGATACAGGAGAGCCTTGGGGCCTCGTCTTTGAGAGAGGATGGCTCCGATGGCTGTCTCAGAGGCGTCCACTTCCAGGGTGAACGGCAGTAGAGGATCCGGGTGCTGAAGTACTGGTGCTGAAGTGAAGACATCCTTGAGGCGAGAGAAGGCCTCCTGAGCTTCTGGAGACCAGTGAAAACGGTTATTTTGCCGGGTAAGTTGGGTTATTGGGGCCACAATGGAGGAAAAGCCCACGATGAATCTCCTATAGAAGTTGGCGAAGCCTATAAACCACTGTACCCCCTTCTTGTCGGTTGGGGCTGGCCAGTCCTGAATGGCCTTCACCTTCTGCGGGTCCATTGCGACCCCATCGATGGAAATGATAAAGCCGAGGAACTGTACGGTGGTCTTTTCGAACTCGCATTTCTCAGCTTTGAGGTAGAGTTTGTGCTTCCGAAGGATGGTGAGGACCTTCATGACATGAGCCCGGTGGAGTTCGATGTTGGTGGAAAAGATGAGGATATCGTCCAGGTACACTACTAAGAAGTCATCAAGGTGCTGTCTGAAAATGTCGTTGACTAGGTGTTGGAAGGTGGCTGGAGCATTACAAAGACCGAACGGCATGACCGAATACTCAAAGTGTCCGAAACGAGATCTGAAGGCGGTTTTCCACTCGTCTCCGGCCCTGATTCTGATAAGATTGTAGGCCCCCCGTAGATCCAATTTGGAAAAGACCCGAGCAGATCGGAAGCGCTGAAATAGCTCCGGAATAAGGGGTAGCGGGTACCTGTTCTTAATGGTTATCTTGTTTAGGTCCCGGTAATCGATACAGGGTCTTAAGGACCCGTCTTTCTTTTCCACAAAGAAGATTCCTGCACCGGCTGGAGAGGAGGAAGGGCGAATAAATCTCTTCTGGAGGTTTTCATCAATATAAGCCTTGAGGGCTTTCAACTCGGTTTCGGACAAAGGAAAGATACGTCCGAACGGAATTTTGGAGCCCGGCAAGAGATCGATAGGGCAATCATAGGGCCGATGAGGTGGTAGATGGTCGGCTTGCTGCTTATCGAACACGTCCCGGAATTCTAGATAGATGGAAGGAACATGCTGTAGGTTGTCCGGCTTGGCAATCATGGAAGCGCAGACCGTAGAGGCAGAGGCAAGACAGTTCTGGGAACAATAGGAGGAGGTGAAGCTAACCTCTTTCTTCACCCAATTTATGAGGGGCTCGTGTGCCTGTAGCCAGGGAAGACCCAGGATGATGGGGAACATCGGGGAAGGTATGAGGTCTAACCGGAGAAGTTCTTGATGACCCGAGTCAGAGATGGCAAGGATAGGTTTGGTTTCCTGCGTGATCAGCCCTGAACGGGGCAAGGACCCATCCGCCAGGTGGATCTGAAGGCAGTGGTCCTTAGGTTGAGTGGGGACATGGAATCTTGAGGCTAAGGCAGAGTCCAGGAAGCAGCTGCAGGCTCCAGAATCAATAATTGCCGGGAGGCGGATTGCCCCTTCCGGCAGCTGTAGAGACACAAAGAGAATGACATAAGACTGAGGGTTGTCAAAGAGTTGATAGTTTAAAGTGTCTTTAGAGATAGACTTACTAGGTCTTACGGGGCAGTTGAGGAGGAAGTGGCCGGCACCCCCGCAATATAGGCACAGATTGGCCTGGCGCCTTCGCTGTTTTTCCTCAGAAGTCAGGGGAGCCCGAACCAACCCGAGCTGCATGGGTTCTGGCTCAGGAAGAGGTGTGACTGCAGGCGCAGAGGTTGGTGGGTAGTGAGGTACAGTCCTGGATGGAGGCCAGTTGGGACGAGGAGATTGAAATCGCTCTGCCCGTCGTTCACGAAGACGCCTATCGAGTTGTATGGCGGATTGGATCAGGTTCTCCAAGGTAGTGGGGGTTTCGATCCTGGCCAGCTCGTCCTTGAGAGTCTCAGATAGTCCCTGGCGGTACTGGTATCTGAGGGCCGCCTCATTCCATTTGGTGTCGGCGGACCATTTCCTAAATTCCGACGTATAGTCTTCCACGGCCTTCTCCCCTGAGTTAGGTTATGGAGGACGGACTCGGCCGTGGCTGATCGCTGGGGATCATCGTATAATTGAGCCATATGTTCAAAAAATGTCTCTAATGAGTCCAATATGGGGCTTTGTTGCTCCATCAGGCCATGGGCCCAGGCTTGAGGGTCATCCGTTAAGAGAGAGATGATAAACCCCACCTTTACTGCTTCCGAAGAGAAGGTCCTTGGTTGGAGGGCAAGGTAGAGGGAGCAGGCGTTTTTAAAGGCCCGGTATTTTTTGCGGACACCCGAAAAACGTTCCGGAATAGGGACCCTGGGTTCAGGGGTGGCCATCACTACTGTAGAACTCGTAGGTACTTGGGAGTTGGTGGCGGTGTTGGCAGAGGTGGCAGCTGTGGGGCCTGGCCCTAGGAGACCGGTGAGCTGTTGAAGACGGCCATCAATCTGGGTATATCCCTCTTGGAGTCTTTGGACAGTGTCTGTTAGGGTGGAGACCTGCTGGCAGAGGGTGTCAAATGGGGAACGCACTCTGTCGGCCTCAGACATCTGGCTGGTTTGTACTGTCAAGCTACGTACTTACCGAGGCCGAGATGCCGAGAGTGGTTCACCCTTGCACCCAAGCGCACTCCGCCCCCTGGAGGTGAGACAGGGAGAGGACAGCACGAGGGAGCACTGGCCACCAGCAGGTAGAGGTGTCTTGCTGAAGAATCTAGCAGGGATGAGTCTGAAGAACAGGCCAGGAGTCAAACACCAAGGGTAGACAGGGTCAAACAGCAACCAGTAGCAAGGCACAAGTCCGTTTAGGGGTTTAGCAGGAAGCACCAGTATAGTCAGGTTAGGCAAGAAGTCCAGGGTACAGGCAGAAGGTAGAGGGCTGGAGACAGGCAGCAGATCCGGGTCACAGGCCGAGGGTCAAGCACAAGGAGAGAGGTAGAAGACCGTTTAGCAAGCCAAGGGGTCAGGTTCAGGAGAAGCAGAAGCGTAGTCAAATCCGGTCCGGGTCACAGCAGGAGAACTTTAACTTCTTTCAGGCACAAGAAACACAGTAAAGCTGACAAACCAGCAACCAGATAGTGTTACTGCGTCTGTTTAAATAGGCCCGCCTGTAGACCCATTGGCGAGCTATTGCGCACGCGCATTCGTCGTTGCGCCGGTGCGCGCACCCGAGCACGCCGAAGCGTCGCCACGCACGCGCCGATGCGCCGTTTTGCCGCGCATGCGCACTGAGCGCAGATTGGTGACAACAGACGGGGAATTTCCCTGACAACCAGTGATCCATCTTGCTGCACTCACAAAGTTGCGCTATTGATGTGCTTTTTGTTTGTATTTTTTCATATACACTCCAATGATTAACGGTGCCACAAAGACCAGCCCATAAGGACGTGATACCCTCCCTAACTACAGAGAGTTGCTGCATACCGCCCCCCCCCCTCCAATAGGGAGGTAAGCCAGGTGTGATCACAGGGTGGATGCCACAGGACTTTCTCCAAGCATTTGGTGACGGGAACTTATTCACATATATTATCCATTTACCATAAACCTATTAGTTATTTTTGGAAGTATTGGGAAGTCACTACCAGGACTTTTTTTGGGACTGTTTTTTCTTTACCAGTTTAGTTCACGTATGCACTGAGTGTGTTACTCTATTTATCCTATCCACCCTATCCTTTTCAGTTATGGATAATGTTTGTGGATTACTAATATGTTTTAGTGATTTAATTTTTTAACACGTGCTGTACATTTTGATTATTTAGATAGTGGTTGTATATGTCACTTATATTGCCTTACTATTCACTGTGTTATATAGTTTTTTCTTTTGTTGATCTGATTATATTCTGATCAGTCCTCTATTAGTGCACGTACTTTTGTGTCACTGTGCACATTGCACATCGCTGTTAGTTAGCGGAATACCAGCTAATTACTTACTCACTCTGTCTCTCATTTTCCCCCATTTGCCCCTTCCCCTTTCCCTCCCCCTCCCTTTCACTTTTTTTCACCTGTGTTTGTCCTATCCCCATCGTTTTTTCATTTACACTTCCTCTCCCCTCCCCAATTTTACTTTATCTGACACATTACAGCGCAGTCACCATCACGTTTTTTTATACTTTATTGTTCATTTGGACCAGACCCCTCGGTGATTGCTGCAGTATCTCATCCGTTTCCTATCCCTCCCCCTTACCTCCTACCCGTTTCACTACTCAGTTAGTGCAAGGGTTCTTTTTGTTTTATATTTCTTCATTTGTCCGCTACCTTACCCTTGCTGCTGTTATGGACATCTTCACTTTCATAGAGCAGAGAGAAGTGGACCTCGATGTAGTCTTTAATAGCGAGGATCCCATTAGTGACACCAATGTTGAACAACTCATGCGTAAATTGGGACACAATTTAGAGAAAAAAGTGAGTCTATGGTGGGATGTGACCACCTTTGATAGATATATCAAAGCTAACATTGTGCCTAGGCTTTTGAGGTGGGATGTTCCCCTCAACGATGGCTTGGTTGATCAAGAATCCATTGATGAATGGTTCAGGTTCTTCAATGTAAAAGGGGCCGAACTGTTACATCTCTTACTCAAACGCAAACAAAAGAAAATGAGAAAACTTGAGCAAACCATAGCAGATCTCAAAATACAGCTAGAGATACATAAAGATTCAACAGTTTACACGCCTCACTACTCAGTTAAATAAAGATTTAAAAAAGAAGGATGCGGAAGTCCAAACTAAGAAAAGTAAAAAATACACCAGGGACATTAACGATTATAAAAATGATCTGGTCTTTAAGTGGCAGAATAATATGGGGCAAACTGACCCCATTTCAGGTTTCTCAACACTAGAAAGAATAGGTAAACATCGGTTGCCACCCACAGATTGGTCACCTATACCTAGAACATCCGCAAAGCATATTCCTTTCAAAAATACGAGAGATCACACAGCAAGGGATATGTCACCCATAAGGGGAGAAACCTATGACAACAAACAACGACATTACAACACCCCATACAATGGGGAAAACAAAGGCCCCCCTCCAGTAACGGAAAAGTCCAATCAATATGGGTGGAAGAAACCCAATCATTGGAAAAATAAAAATAAAAAACCATATAAAAATTGGCCTAAACCCAGTCAAGGCCCCAAAGAGACAAGGGCACCCCCATACGAAATCTATAAACAAGGGCACAGTTCCGACCACCAGCAGACCAACAATGGTTGGAAAGACTATAGGAACGAATATGAAGGTCCTAGACAATATGACAGAAGTCCAGAGAACCATTATTACTATGGACCGAGAGACGGACGGGGGTCTAGAAATGACCGAGGACATCCACCCACCTCTCAACGACCCAGGGACAGAAGTCCAGCCTATACATCTAACTACTATGCTCCTCTACGAGATCTACGAGATGTCGATGTTAGACCACATCGTGAGTACAGGAACGAACAAGGTCCCAATGTCTCTTTTTTAGAGAGGGGGACAGACCACCACCACCCCCCCCCCGGAGAGTCTAACACCAAACTCAACACCGAATGCCAGAAAGAGAGGGTGCAGAGGTGGGAAAGGTAAAAACATCAAGAAACCACCAATTGGAGAAGGGATATTTAATCTCGCGGAAGCACCGCTCTCTTAAGAAGAATTGATGACGTTGGACAGAGGGCTCAAATATGCCCCAGTCAGAAATTTAGACAAATTTCACGCATACATCAATATCCAGAAATACATTAGAAAACTAAATCTTAAGAAGTATATATCAGAAAATCCCATCAGTGCTACAATACGCGAAGATAACTTGGTGGTACATAGCAATCTTAAAAATAGATCCACCTTCAACCCAAAACTAAAAGATAATAAGCATATCGAGGTCTTTAAACATATGGTGACAGACGAACTTAAGAGTATGACAATTAAAAGACTGCAAGAACCTAGAATTATTAAAACAGGGTTGCGCAAACTGACAGCGAGAAAAGAGTTAGTGATTAGACCCTCAGACAAGGGAGGAGGTATAGTTATACTAACTACTGAACAATACCATAAAGGGATGTGTGCACTACTAGAAGATAACAACACCTACTGCAAAATTCGCAGTAATCCTGTGTTCCGGTGGAAAAAAGAATTGGAACAGGTAGTACCTCTGGGACTGAAAAAGGGCGTTCTCAACAAAAAGGAAGCGAGATACCTAATACCGGAGGCGTGTAGAACCCTGATTATCTATGCATTGCCCAAGACACACAAAGATGGAGCCAACCCACCATATAGACCTATAGTGAACGGGATTGACTCCATAACAGCAAGACTTGGGCAATACATAGACCGCTTCCTCCAACCAGCAGTACAAAAGACCAGGGCATACTTGCGGGATACTAAAGAGATGCTGCAGATCTTAAATGAAGATAAGACAACAGGACCCATTTTGATGGCTACAGCTGATGTGTCATCACTGTACACTATTATACCCCATTATTTGGCATGCGAAGCCACCAAGTGGGGCCTGAGGAAGTTCACCAAATTGGCGTGTATGCAAAGGAAATACATCATCAAATGCCTCGATTTTTGTCTTAAACACAGCCATTTCTGGTATGGAAAGGAATACTACCAACAGAAGACTGGCGTTGCCATGGGGGCCAAATTTGCCCCCAGCGTAGCTGGACTATTCATGGCAAAGTGGGAAGACGAAAGTGTTTTCCTCGAAACACCAGAAGATCTAGTACTTTACAAACGCTACATAGACGACATCTTCCTTATATGGAAAGGTGGTCGTGAACAACTAGTAACCTTCTTCGAGAGACTCAATAACAACCATCAAAATATAGTACTAACCTGGCAAATTGAGGAATCAAATATATCCTTCCTAGACCTTACAATAATGAGAGTTAACAACACCTTTGCCACCAAAACCTTCTTTAAAAGCACTAGATCGCAACAGCTATCTCCCAATGAGAAGCTGCCACCATCAAAATTGGCTTTTTAACATTCCCAAAGGTCAGATGTTACGCCTACGACGGAACTGTACAGATATCACAGATTTCCACACTCAGGCAAACCTACTAGGTGAAAGATTTGTACAAAAAGGATATAAAGAAGAGTTTATAAAAAGCAAAATAGAAGAAGTCATACACATTCCAAGATGCGAACTACTGCAGAACAAGGAAAAAACTTCCAAGCCCGACAAGGTGCCGGTCATTTTAGACTATAATATTCAATATAAGAAGGTTGAGAGTATTGTCAGACGCCACTGGCATATCTTGAAAGCAGATAAAAGCCTTAAAGATATACTACCTGATAGACCCCAGTTTATCTACAGACGCGCACCTACATTACGAGATCAGCTAGTGAAGAGCGTGGTTAACCCACCCAAAAAGATTTTTACCTTCTTCACTGGCAAAGGGTTTTATCCCTGCAAAAGGTGCTACGCCTGTAGACGCACAAAACTCCCGAATGAAAAAAGATCTTCATTCCAGTCTAATAGTAATGGGAGAGAATACGAAATTAAAGAATTTGTTGGTTGTAATACAGAAGGGGCGGTGTATGTGTTGGAGTGCAGTTGTGGCCTGCAGCATGTAGGCCGCACCAAAAGGCTACTTAGGATCCGCGTTAAGGAACACGTACAAAACATACAACGCGGATTTGTTAAACATAGTGTTTCAAGACACTTTGCAGAAACACATAACCGAGACCCCTCCCACCTAAAATTTTGGGGCATAGTACCTTATTCATGTCCATGGAGAGGAGGGCATAAGGTACGAACATTAAGTCAAATTGAATCCCACTGGATTTTTTCGATGGATACGTTTACACCTAAAGGCCTAAACATAGAATATGACCTTAATTGCTTTTTGAGTGACTATTAGTACATCTTGTCACATACCCCTCCCTACTCACAACCGAATACTAGATCCTTGTCTATTACCATAGATGTTTTGTGCTTTTTGCTTTTTGAGTGACTATTAGTACATCTAGTCACATACCTCTCCCTATTCACAACCGACACTAGATCCTTGTCTGGTACCATAGATGTTTCCACTTAGACTGACATGATGTACTCATTTAAACAGGAACTTTTTTCTGGACGTTGGACTCCATTTTATGTCAACCAAGATTACTTTTCTGCCAAGGCAGGATTTATGCTAGTCTACCACTGTGGTGGGTTGCACCATATACCATACATATAGGCCCATTCCATTCTCTTTTATTATTTTATTATTTCATTATTTCATTTATCTCATATGCTGAGTTAGTGATTTTAATTTTATTTTCCTCCTGTTTATACTTACCATGTCTGTATTTTACTATTTTAAAATGTTTATTCTTATGCCAACATGTCGAGCTATTTAGTTATCTATTTTGGTTTGTTTCCTCTCAGGATCACAGCTGGGGTGTGTCTGAGCTTTATACATTTCATGCATGACATACTGTAGCCCCATAGTATTGGAGCTGTCTACATTTAGACATAAGCTGAGGAACTTTTGACATCTGCTCTAGTTCAAGAGTAGTTTCCATACCTCCCCTCTACATACTTATATTGAATTTACTCTGGGGATAGTAAGTCCCGCTTTATCACTATGTCATGCATGTCTTAAGGTTGTTCCCTCATGCTGCATACTCCTTCGTCCTGCAGCGTCCCTCTCTTCCCCTCCTCATTGTGCACAGTATATTGCTCGCTGACACTGATGTCAGTCAGATGCAAAAGTCACAGCAATCATGGCCGCGTGCATATACACACATTGGTCTACCATAAAATGGCCGCCGCCCGCCCTGTGCTGAGGACTATTTAAACTCCACATCCTGTGTCTAGTGCTAGCCTCTGATGAAGTCATGTGATATGACGACACGCGTCAGGACGGAAGCACAGACACACCGCCAGCAGATCTGAGAGGAGACAAGCTCGCCGCTCGTAAGGATTCAACACCCCGCTCTGACTTTTAAATGTGAGTTTTTTACTTTGATTTTATTAAAACGCCCTTAGTGGTTTCAGACCCACACTATTTTTCCTTCCTTTATTTTGTACATCTCAACTTTGTGACTGCCGCTGCTGACACCTGAGGGATGCACTGATTGCACCATAGATGCTACACCCTTTTCCCACTGGCACGAGCTCGGCGCTCGTTTGGATTGAGGTCCACGCTCACTTCATCACAAGTGAGTGTGTGAATGTATGCACCAGTGATCCATCTTGCTGCACTCACAAAGTTGCGCTATTGATGTGCTTTTTGTTTGTATTTTTTCATATACACTCCAATGATTAACGGTGCCACAAAGACCAGCCCATAAGGACGCGATACCCTCCCTAACTACAGAGAGTTGCTGCATACCGCCCCCCCCTCCAATAGGGAGGTAAGCCAGGTGTGATCACAGGGTGGATGCCACAGGACTTTCTCCAAGCATTTGGTGACGGGAACTTATTCACATATATTATCCATTTACCATAAACTTATTAGTTATTTTTGGAAGTATTGGGAAGTCACTACCAGGACTTTTTTTGGGACTGTTTTTTCTTTACCAGTTTAGTTCACGTATGCACTGAGTGTGTTACTCTATTTATCCTATCCACCCTATCCTTTTCAGTTATGGATAATGTTTGTGGATTACTAATATGTTTTAGTGATTTAATTTTTTAACACGTGCTGTACATTTTGATTATTTAGATAGTGGTTGTATATGTCACTTATATTGCCTTACTATTCACTGTGTTATATAGTTTTTTCTTTTGTTGATCTGATTATATTCTGATCAGTCCTCTATTAGTGCACGTACTTTTGTGTCACTGTGCACATTGCACATCGCTGTTAGTTAGCGGAATACCAGCTAATTACTTACTCACTCTGTCTCTCATTTCCCCCATTTGCCCCTTCCCCTTTCCCTCCCCCTCCCTTTCACTTTTTTCACCTGTGTTTGTCCTATCCCCATCGTTTTTTCATTTACACTTCCTCTCCCCTCCCCGATTTTACTTTATGTGACACATTACAGCGCAGTCACCATCACGTTTTTTATATTTTTTATCCTCCACTGCTTATAGATCGAGATCACTCACTGATGTTTAGTGGCTGGAGTTGGTAGACCAGCGAACAGGCAATTCCCTCTACAGGGCGCAATAGTCTGCAGCTTCGTAATGGCTTGTCTCCGCACTCCTCCACTCTTAACAGTGGCGGTGCGTCCATAGAGGGCGCCGGAGCGCCGCCCCCTCTCGCTCCCGCACCGCCACTGAAAGACAATACACAGATTCATGCATTGCATGAATCTGTGTATTGTCACCGCTGCCGCGCTGCCCACTATACATATGGCCGGCCTCCTGGTGAGCGCCGGCCATATGAATTAGAGCGGCGGCCGGCGGTGGGTGTGGCTTGGAAGTGCCTATCAGAGCCAGCGGCTCTGATAGGCTTTCCAAATACAGCTCTCACGCTGTATTCGGCTTCCAAAAACTCCTCCCAGGTACGCACAGGGGTGCGTTCCTGGAAGAAGACTGTGTGAAGGTTTCAGCCAATCAGGTTCACCGGATCTGGTTACCAGTAACCTGATTGGCTGAAACGACATCGAGGGCGGGAGAACACATCGAGGACGGCGCGGACCGAGGAAGGTAAGTGCAGGGCTGGGGGACAAACTGGCTGAATTTGGGGGACAAACTGGCTGCATTATGGGGGACAAACTGGCTGCATTATGGGGGACAAACTGGCTGCATATGGGGGAGAAACTGGCTGAATATGGGGGAAAAACTGGCTGAATATGGGGGGAACTGGCTGTATATGGGGGACAAACTGGCTGAATATGGGGGAAAAACTGTCTGAATATGGGGGACAAACTGGCTGTATATGGGGGACAAACTGGCTGAATATGGGGGAACTGGCTGTATATGGGGGACACGCTGGCTGCATTTGGGGGGAACTGGCTGAATATGGGGGACAAACTGGCTGAATATGGGGGGAACTGGCTGTATATGGGGGACAAACTGGCTGAATATGGGGGCACACTGGCTGTATTATGGGGGACACGCTGGCTGCATTTGGGGGGAACTGGCTGTATATGGGGGACAAACTGGCTGCATTTGGGGGGAACTGGCTGTATATGGGGGACACGCTGGCTGCATTTGGGGGGAACTGGCTGTATATGGGGGACAAACTGGCTGCATTTGGGGGACAAACTGGCTGCATTTGGGGGGAACTGGCTGTATATGGGGGCACACTGGCTATATATATGGGGACAAACTGGCTTTATATGGGGGCACACTGGCTATATATATATGGGGGCACACTGGCTGTATATGGGGGCACACTGGCTGTATATGGGGGCACACTGGCTGTATATATGGGGGCACACTGGCTGTATACGGAAACAAACTGGCTGTATTTGAGGGGGCAAACTGGTGGCGTTTGGGCACAGTGGCTGTGTTTAATGGGCACAGTGGCGGCAATTGATTTTTTTTTTTTTCAGTTTGTTTGCGCCCCCCCAAAAATTTTGAGCACCAGCCGCCACTGACTCTTAATATTCAATATCGATATAGTGGTCAGCAATCAGGCATGCTCTGCAGGGCGCAATATTCTGTGGCTCTATAATGGATATTCCCAGCGATCCTCCACTATTACTGATCAGTATCTCCAGGGAAGTGAAAATATATGGAAAAGAAGCACAGCATAGCATAAAATCCTTTTTAAAATTCTTACTTTATTAACCGCTTCCAGACCAGCCGCCGCAGTTATATTGTGGCAGGCTGGCTCCCCTGCGTGAGCCGTCGTAGCTGTACGTCGGCTCTTTAAGACGCCTCTGGCGGTGTGCGCGCGCATGCCCGAAGCATGTCTCCGGAGCCAATGCTAGTGCCCGGCGGTCGCTAAGACCACCGGGCACCCGCGATTGCTCGTTACAGAACGAGAACAGGGATGTGTGTGTGTAAAATCCCAGTTCTCTCAGGGGTGAGGAGACTGATCGTGTGTTCATACAAAGTATAAACACCGATCTCTCTCTTCCCCTAGTCAGTCCCATCCCCCCTACAGTTAGAACACACATTAGGGAACACAGTTAACCCCTTGATCACCCCCTAGTGTTAACCCCTTCCCTGCCAGTGTCATTTATACAATAATCAGTTCATTTTTATAGCACTAATCGCTGTATGAATGTCACTGGTCCAAAAAATGTGTCAAAAGTGTCCGATTTGTCCACCGCCATTACTAGTAAAAAAAAAAAAATATAATAATTATGTCATAAATCTATCCCCTATTTTGTAGACGCTATAACTTTTGCGCAAACCAATCAATATACGCTTATTGCGATTTTTTTTTTACCAAAAATATATAGAAGAATACATATCGGCCTAAACTGAGGAAAAAAATTATTTTATTTTTTTAAATTGGGATATTTATTATAGTAAAAAGTAAAAGATATTGTGTTTTTTTAGAAATTGTTGCTCTTCTTTTGTTTATAGCGCAAAAAATAAAAACCGCAGAGGTGATCAAATACCACCAAAAGAAAGCTCTATTTGTGGGAAAAAAAGGATGTCAGTATTGTTTAGATACAGCATCGCACGACCGCGCAATTGTCAGTTAAATCGACACAGTGCCGTATCGCAAAAAATGGCCTGGTCATTAAGCAGCCAAATCTTCCGGGGCTAAAGTGGTTAAGATCACAGTGCACTCACATATGGAGGTGTCTTTTGACACAGGTATATAAGTGTAGATACATATGAGGGCTCGCTCCGGATCTGTCAATACCGCAAGCAGACACCCGATGTAGCGTGGTGACGATACCTCCAAGCAGCACACTGCCGTTTTTCAATTTTTTCCCTTTGATTGAGGTCCCTCAATTAGATAGCAGCAGGACACGACTAAAATTAGCACCATTTTGGCGCAGTCAACTTTGTCGGGTGTTTGCTGCACAGTGCATTCTAAGCCCTGATTGGGCAAAGGGTTGGCCTTTCGGCCACCTTAACAACTGATGAGTGATCAGCTGTCAATTGGCTTCCCCACTGACAGCTGAATAAAAAACAAAACATTGCTGGTGTCCTATCATTCTGGGTCCCCCATCAGATAGTGCCCGGGTTGGACTGCGCATGCGCAGTCCTATGTCATGGAAATGCCTGAAAATAAACATCTGTACCGCTCTGTTCAATCAGCTGTTGGCTGCGATTTCTGCCGCTCACTCCCGCTGCTCGTTCTATCAGATGGGGGACCCATCTCGATAGACACAACAGCGCTGGCCGCGCTCCCTGTGCTCGCTCCCACCGCTCTTTCTATCAGATGGGGGACCCATCTCGATAGATACAACAGCGCTGGCATTTTACAATAAACGACACATATCTGCCCCTTGCTGTATTTAAGTGAGCGCGGCCAGCGCTCTTCTATCGAGATGGGTCCTCAATAATACACCCGCGGTGAGCGCTGTTCTATCTAGATGGGTCACCCAGCGGGAGCGAGCGCGTGTTAACTGCGCATGCGCCAACAACAGGTGATGTAATAGATGTTTCGTCTCAGAGATTTCCGTGATCTCCGATTGCGCATACGCAGTCCACCCCGGGCACTATCTGATAGGGGGACCCATAATGTTAGAACACCGGTAATTAAAAATTAAAAAAAAAAAAAAAAAAAAATCCATACAAGACCCTTATCCAAGCAAGCAGGCGAGGAATACCTCCCCTCCCCCTAATGTGAATGAGTATGGGGTGGAAAAAGTTGCTCCACTGTCAACAAGGGCAAACTGCCAAATTCCTGGCTTGCCATTTAACAGTTCTTCAGTGCCTTGAAAAAGTATTCATATCCCTTGACATTTTCCACATTTTGTCATGTTACAACCAAAAATGTAAATGTATTTTATTGGGATTTTATGTGATAGACCAACAACAAGTGGCACACAATTGTGAAGCGGAAGGAAAATGATAAATGGTTTTAATTTTTTTTTACAAATAAATATGTGAAAAGTGTGACATGCCTTTGTATTCAGCCCCCCTGATTCAATACTTTGTAGAACCACCTTCCACTGCAATTACAGCTGCAAGTCTTTTTGGGGATGTCTCTACCAGCTTTGCACATGTAAAAAGTGACATTTTTGCCCATTCTTATTTACAAAATTGATCAAGCTCTGTCAGATTGGATGGAGAGTGTCTGTAAACAGTATTTTACAAGTCTTGCCACAGATTTTCAATTGGATTTAGGTCTGGACTTTGGACTGGGCCATTCTTTTAAGAATATTCTCTCTTTTATTGGCGGACTGGGCCATTCTAACACATGAATATGCTTTGATCTAAACCATTCCATTGTAGCTCTGGCTGTATGTTTAGGGTCGTTGCCCAGCTGGAAGGTGAACCTCCACCCCAGTCTCTAACAGGTTTTCTTCTAAGATTGCCCTGTATTTGGCTCCATTAATCTTCCCATCAACTCTGACCAGCTTCCCTGTCCCTGTTGAGGAGAAGAATCCCCACAACATGATGCTGCCACTACCATGTGTCACGATGGGAATGGAGTGTTTATGGTGATGTGCAGTTTTTGTTTTCCGCCACACATAGCGTTTTGCTTTTAAGTCAAAAAGTTACATTTTGGTCTCATCTGATCAGAGCAACTTCTTCCACATGTTTGCTGTGTCCCTCACATGGCTTCTCGCAAACTGCAAACAGGACTTCTTATGGCTTTCTTTCAACAGTGGCTTTCTTTCAACAATGGCTTTCTTCTTGCCACACTTCCAAAAAGGCCAGATTTGTGTAGTGCATGAATAATAGTTGTCTTGTGGACAGATTCTCCCACCTGAGTTGAGGATCTCTGCAGCTCCTCCAGAGTTACCATGGGCCACTTGGCTGCTTTTCTGATTAATGCTCTCCTTGCCCGACCTGTCATTTTAGCAGGGATGAGCTGAACACCCCCCTGTTCGGTTCGCACCAGAACCTGCGAACAGACAAAATGTTTGTGTAAACTTTAGAACCCTATTAAATACAATGGACTCGAACGTTCGAAATCTAAAGTGCTAATTATAAAGGCTAATATGCAAGTTATTGTCCTAAAAAGTGTTTGGGGACCCGGGTCCTGCCCCAGGGGACATGTATCAATGCAAAAAGAAGTTTTAAAAACGGACGTTTTTTCGGGAGCAGTGATTTTAATAATGCTTAAAATGAAAAAATAAAAGTGAAATATTCCTTTAAATTTCGTACCTGGGGGGTGTGTATAATATGCATGTGAAGTGGCGCATGTTTCCCGTGCTTAGAACTGTCCCTGCAAAAAATGTCATTTTTGAAAGAAAAAAATGCATTTAAAACTGACTCGCGGCTATTAATGAATTGTCGGCTCCCGGCAATACATACAAAAGTCATTAATAAAAAATAAAAAAAAGCGTGGGGGTTCCCCAGAATTCAATTACCAGGCCCTTCAGATCTGGCATGGATTTTAAGGGGAACTCCACCCCAAATTTAAAAAAAAAATGGCGTGGAGTCCCCCTAAAAATCCATACCAGACCCCTTATCCGAGCACGCAACCTGGCCGGCCGCAGGGGAAAAGGGGGGGACGAGAGAGCGGCCCCCCCTCCCTCCTGAACCGTACCAAGCCACATGCCCTCAACATGGGGAGGATGTCCCCATGTTGATGGGGACAAGGGCCTCATCCCCACAACCCTTGCCCGGTGGTTGTGGGGGTCTGCGGGCGGGGGGCTTATCGGAATCTGGAAGACCCCTTTAACAAAGGGGACCCCCAGATCCCGGCCCCCCCCTATGTGAATTGGTAAGGGGTACATTGTACCCCTACCATTTCACGAAGAAAGCGTAAAAAAATCACACAAACACCTTGAAAAAGTCCTTTATTAAAAAAAAAAAAAAAAAAAAAACATTCCAGCGGTGAAATCCAGTGTCCCGCGGCGATCCCGATGTCCAGCGCTGTCCTTCATTGGTTGTGCCTGAGCGGACCTGATGGGGAACTCCCTCTCAGTATTTTAAATGTATAGACCCGCCCCTTCTAAAGTTCCCCATCAGGTCCGCTCAGCGGACCAGATGCGGAACATGAGAAGGGGCGGGTCTATACATGTATTACCAAAGTGAGAGCAGTTCCCCATCAGGTCCGCCCCCTCGGTATGTCGGACCCGCCTACGTCATTGGCTTGAGCGGGGAACTTCCTTCACTATGTAAATTTAAATTACACAGTGAAGGAAGTTCCCCGCTCAAGCCAATGACGTAGGCGGGTCCGACATACCGAGGGGGCGGACCTGATGGGGAACTTCTCTCACTGTGGTAATACATGTATAGACCCGCCCCTTCTCATGTTCCGCATCTAGTCCGCTGAGCGGACCTGATGGGGAACTTTAGAAGGGGCGGGTCTATACATTTAAAATACTGAGAGGGAGTTCCCCATCAGGTCCGCTCAGGCACAACCAATGAAGGACAGAGCTGGACATCGGGATCGCCGCGGGACACTGGATTTCACCGCTGGAATGTTTTTTGTTTTTTGTTTTTAAATAAAGGACTTTTTCAAGGTGTTTGTGTGTTTTTTTTTTTTTTAAATTACGCTTTCTTCGTGAAATGGTAGGGGTACAATGTACCCCTTACCAATTCACATGGGGGGGGGCCGGGATCTGGGGGTCCCCTTTGTTAAAGGGGTCTTCCAGATTCCGATAAGCCCCCCGCCCGCAGACCCCCACAACCACCGGGCAAGGGTTGTGGGGATGAGGCCCTTCTCCCCATCAACATGGGGACATCCTCCCCATGTTGAGGGCATGTGGCTTGGTACGGTTCAGGAGGGAGGGGGGGCCGCTCTCTCATCCCCCCCTTTTCCCCTGCGGCCGGCCAGGTTGCGTGCTCGGATAAGGGGTCTGGTATGGATTTTTAGGGGGACTCCACGCCATTTTTTTTTAAATTTGGGGTGGAGTTCCCCTTAAAATCCATGCCAGATCTGAAGGGCCTGGAATGGATATTTGGGGGAACCCCACTTCAATTTTTTTTTAAATTTGCGGCGGGGTTCCCCTTAATATCCATTCCAGACCTGAAGGGCCTGGTAATTGAATTCTGGGGAACCCCCACGCTTTTTTTTTTTTTTTTATCAATGACTTTTGTATGTATTGCCGGGAGCCGACAATTCATTAATAGCCGCGAGTCAGTTTTAAATGCAATTTTTTCTTTCAAAAATGAAATTTTTTGCAGGGACAGTTCTAAGCACGGGAAACATGCGCCACTTCACATGCATATCATACACACCCCCCAGGTACGAAATTTAAAGGAATATTTCACTTTTATTTTTTCATTTTAAGCATTATTAAAATCACTGCTCCCGAAAAAACGGCCGTTTTTAAAACTTCTTTTTGCATTGATACATGTCCCCTGGGGCAGGACCCCGGTCCCCAAACACTTTTTAGGACAATAACTTGCATATAAGCCTTTATAATTAGCACTTTAGATTTCTCCCATAGATTTTTCGAATTTGCCGCGAACACCCCAATTTGTTCGCTGTTCGGCGAACGGGCGAACAGGCAATGTTCGAGTCGAACATGAGTTCGACTCGAACTCGAAGCTCATCCCTACATTTTAGGTGGACGGTCATGTCTTGGTAGGTTTGCAGTTGTGCCATACTCTTTCTATTTTCGGATGATGGATTGAAAAGTGCTCCGTGAGATGTTCAAAGCTTGGGATATTTTTTTTTATAACCTAACACTACTTTAAACTTCTCCACAACTTTATCCCTGGCCTGTCTGATGTGTTCCTTGGCCTTCATGATGCTGTTTGTTCACTAAGGTTCTCTAACAAACCTCTAAGGGCTTCACAGAACAGCTGTATTTATACTGAGATTAAATTACACACAGGTGGACTTTATTTACTAATTAGGTGACTTCTGAAAGCAATTTGTTCCACTAGATTTTAGTTATGGGTATCAGAGTAAAGGGGGCTGAATACAAATGCATGCCACACTTTTAAAATATTTATTTGGAAAAAATGTTGAAAACCATTTTTCATTTTCCTTCCACTTCACAATTTAGTGCTACTTTGTGTTGGTCTATCAGATAGAATCCCAATAAAATACATTTACATTTTTGGTTGTAACATGACAAAATGTGGAAAATTTCAAGGGGTGTGAATACTTTTTCAAGGCACTTTAGGTAAGGGGCGGAGCCACCTGGCGACATCACCTGGTGGCACTGCCTCCTTGTGACATCACAGACCGGGACATGCTGGGTCGGGGATGTCACAAGGGGCAGTTTTAACAGGTGAGGAGCAACGGAAGAGGGTCATCATGGGACATGCATTCTAGCAACCATTTACATCATTGTTTGCTAGGAGGCAGGTTTCTGGCCCATACAGTGCCCTAGGTTAAAAGGATGCAGGTGGGTGGCCCGTATAGTGTCCTAGGTTGCTGGGATGCAGGCAGCCATTTTTCTTTGTTTGTTTATCTGTGGGGTCCCCCTTAAAATCTTTATTAGGAAATCTGCTTTCTTTACAAACAGTATGGTATTCAAAGGAATTTTTTATTGTTCCCCTTTGCAGTGCCCAGCTCCCAGTTACCTTTTGTTTGACAATCCCTTGCCTATTGGTCTTTAAATAGGGAGGACTGAACTGTAAGAGTCAACTGCCATTGACTTCAGTAAGGTTGCATTAATGTTCACAATTAGCAAATGTATTTGATCAGTTCAGCAAACAACCCTTTAAATAGAACCAAAGAACATTCGGAACATCCGTACCACAGACTAAATGTAATAAGCAGATAATTCTGTCATTAGTTTAACAATCTATACACAGAGGACAGATCCTTAACACAACAATTTTTTTATTTTTTTTTGCATTAACATATACCTAACATGTGTAGCGGGTATTTGAATTTAGGGGAAGCATCTGGGTGGTAGTGTAACCCAGATGCACTGATCGCTAGGGAATCTGAGACCCTTTTATGGTTCTTGGAGGACTCTGGTTGTGTGAGGTTCCCTGGGCCTATAGGTGGCGTTGTTGCCGGGGCCCGGAGGTGAACTCACACCGCAAGACTGTGCCTTTTTGTCCTCCACTGGAGCTGGTACGGCAGGGCGGGGAACCCGCTGTGACGCAAAGGGAGAGGAGATAAAAGGGGCGGACGCCCTTACCACGGGGTTCAGAGAGCAGAGTCGGAGGATGCGGCCGCACCCAGGCACCTTCAGCTTGGGTGCTGGCGTTCCGGTGTTCCGGGCCCAGGTTCCTTTGACCTGGCTGGAGCGGAGATGGAGTCCATCTCAGGCACCTTTAGCCTGATGTGAGGTACTATGGCGGATGCCTGGGGCTCAGTACCTTCAACTGAGTTCCGCGAGGGTGGAGGAATCCGAGGGGGCCCTAACTCCTTGGGTGCCCGTGTCTGAGTTTGTGAGGTCTGGTGGGCAGAACTTCTCTGGAGAGTCTGGCGCAGCATCACTGGTGACAGAGAGGCCTCCGGTATCTCCCTTGGACGGATATCCTTCCCCTGACAGGGGCCGTACTAGCGAAGGTAATTCACGTTCTAGTTCACATAGTCAGTGGCAGCGACTATTCGCCACTGGTGATACCACAGTGGTTGGCAAAAGAAGGGAAAGGATTGTGCCTCGACCTATTCCCATTACTATTTAGTTGTTGCAAACTAATCCAACTTAACCGTGCTGTATGTTTATTCGCTGAGAAGAATAAAACTGTGTTGGACCTATTCACTGTGTGGAACTCTGGTTACTAGGAGCAAAGGAGTCAGGGACGAAGGACAGGACTTGACTCTAGGACACCTACACAAAGCCCGATCTTTCTGGCCTTCACCTTTTCACTATGGAGGACATGGGCCGTGGTGTATCTCATCCCTCCCCCCAGCACTAACACCCCTGGACAAAGAAAGACAAGCCGAGAATGAGAAGGGGTGAGAGGGGTGAGATCGCTACACGTGGGGGCATCGTGTCTGGGATGTGTATGGTGTCTGAATTTGAACTTTGCTGCCCGGAGGAGTTCCGAGTAGGTCTGCCATATTGGCCAACGCGCCACGAGGCAAACCACAGCTGCGTAGTTCGTGGGTGGGAAAAAGGGAAAGCCTGCGAACAAGTGCAGAGTGTGGGAGGAGTCTGGCCATGTGGACATACGCACGTGGAGATTCCGGCGCGGGTGGGTCAGTGCGCATTGGAGCAGCGAACAGGAAAGATGACTTCAAACACTCCGTGGATTTCAGCTTCTTCTTTCATGGACATGACTTCCTTTGCTGCTCCCATTATGGATACAGGAATCAGACTAAGGCCCCGGGGGCGATTGGCTCTGTACACCTGCAGAGACATAGAGGCCCTTGTTGTGATCTGTCCCGGCTGTTCGGGACTGGTGGTTCAGTTGAAGCCATTCGGGCGATGTGAGGTCTGCAAGGAATTTCTCTTCAAGGTGGAGCCATCCACAGAAAGGCCTCGCGCCTTCCACCTCAACTACCTCACAGGTACCGCCACTTCGGAGGGAGAGATCGATGCCATGGCGGGTATTCCTGTGCACGCTGACCAGGGCAAAGTGACTGCCCAAGCGGAGATTAAAAGAGAAAAATCCGAAGATGCTGCTTCGGTCACCAGCAGCTCCCTGCTCCGACCGCCGAAGAGAAAAGTCGGCCTAGTGATGGCCTCGTGTGGTCGTGGAAGAGCTTCGCCCCACCGCTTGCCTGGTCTGGATGGATCCGAAGGGAAGAGCCCTGAATATCCCTGTTCTTCTGAAGGCCCAGGTGAGCCAGGGGTTGGGACTGTCTATGTGGTTAAAGGTGGTGGAAGCCCACAGTCGGTGGAGGCCGTCAAGGGGGATGATTCCGTGACTGGGAATTAACTGCCCGCTGAGTGTTATGACACCTCCGACCTGGATTCATTGTCTGACAATGGCGATGATGGGGAGATAGACAAAATCTTCCACCGAAAGGGATGGGACAAGATGAAGCTACCCTAGTCCCGTGTCACAAGGGACCCACCTATGTCTACTGGGGATAGTACACCCCGGGTGGAGGCCTCAGTGCCGAGGGAAGAATCTGGTCCACTGTCTGAAATGCCTCTTCTGGATTCAACTTCTATTTCACCTGCTCCTGTTGCGGGAGTGCAACGCCAGTCACTGCGGGCTCCTGTGCCCAGATTTACCGAGGTGGTGAACGCACCTCGCCATCCAGAAGCAATTGTGTTACCTGGAGAAGGAGACCGTGTCACGATGCCACCTTTGTCAAGGCTTCAGCGTCTCTTTAGCCAGAAGGTTGCCCAAGAGTATGGATGGGAGTACTCATACCTGCCTAGAGAATTGCTCTGCGAGGTGGAAGTTTTTCGCCAGAACTGGTATAATACCTTTGTTTGGGACAAACTCAAAGTACCTCAAGCACGCCGATACTTTTCTTGTTCACCAACGGTCACCAAGAAGTTTCGGGACTGTAAAGCTAAGTGGATGCTGGGAAGGCATATCCATGCGGACAGAGTGGTTATTTGTCGCAAGGATGGAGGAAATGTAGAGTATAACATGGAGGCATTTGACAAGCATTTGAAGCCTGTGTTTCTGCCGCATCCAAAGTTTTACCTTTAGGAGAAAAAGACTCCTGTGTGTTCTTTCTTGCTGCTCATTGCTGAACTTTCCGGAGTGCCTTTGCCGGAGCACAAGGACTGTGCCCTAGTTTTTTTTTGTATTTGGGCGTTCTACTCTTTGGAGAAATGGGAGCTGTTACTGTTTTGTTCTCCCTCCTTCTCCTTGCACTTCAGAGAAATCATTGACTTTGGGGTTTTTAGTCAGTGTAGGGTCACAGAGAAAAGATCAAGAGAGAAAAGTTCATCTGGAAGTGATAAGTGTCTTTACCGCGGCATTGTCACCAGGTGGCAGTGTTGCGCAACGATTGTTTGTTTTTTTGAACATTATGCAACACTCATTGGAGTGAGTGGGTTTCTTCTCGGACAGACCCATTCATTCCAAGCAAACACATATATGATGTTAGAATGTGAGTTGTTTTTTTCCCCTCTGCAGGAGACTCGTCTATCAAGGCTGCTGAGAATGGGGTGGTCCTTAGATAGCAAGGGGGGGAATTGTACATGTGTAAATGTTGAGTATTTTATTGAAAGTGTTATTGTTTGCATTTCTATTTTCCCTTTTTCCCATTTTAGGTCTGGGCACAAATTCAGGGTTAAATTGTGTAGTTGGTCTCTGGGTCGAACTTATGTTGCCACTTCTTGGGAGACATGGGTTTGCACCAGACACTGGGGACCAGTGTCAAATCACCGGGGGGAGAGTGTAGCGGGTATTTGAATTTAAGGGAAGCATCTGGGTGGTAGTGTAACCCAGATGCACTGATTGCTAGGGAATCTGAGACCCTTTAATGGTTCTTGGAGGACTCTGGTGGTGTGAGGTTCCCTGGGCCTATAGGTGGCGTTGTTGCCGGGGCCCGGAGGTGAACGCACACCGCAAGACTGTGCCTTTTTGTCCTCCCCTGGAGCTGGTATGGCGGGGCGGGGAACCCGCTGTGACGTGAAGGGAGAGGAGATAAAAGGGGCGGACGCCCTTACCATTGGGTTCAGAGTGCAGAGTCAGAGGACACGGCCGCACCCAGGCACCTTCAGCTTGGGTGCTGGCGTTCCGGTGTTCCGGGCCCAGGTGTCTTTGACCTGGCCGGAGCGGAGATGGAGTCCATCTCAGGCACCTTTAGCCTGGGGTGAGGTACTATGGCGGATGCCTGGGGCTCAGTACCTTCGACTGAGTTCCGCGAGGGTGGAGGAATCCGAGGGGGCCCTAACTCCTTGGGTGCCCGTGTCTGAGTTTGTGAGGTCTGGTGAGCAGAACTTCTCTGGAGAGTCCGGCGCAGCATCCCTGGTGACAGAGAGGCCTCTGGTATCTCCCTTGGACGGATATCCTTCCCCTGACAGGGGCCGTGCTAGCGAAGGTAATTCACGTTCTACTTCACATAGTCAGTGGCAGTGACTATTCGCCACTGGTGATACCACAGTGGTTGGCAAAAGAAGGGAAAGGATTGTGTCTCAACCTATTCCCATTACTACTAAGTTGTTGCAAACGAATCCAACTTAACCGTGCTGTATGTTTATTCGCTGAGAAGAATAAAACTGTGTTGGACCTATTCACTGTGTGGAACTCTGGTTACTAGGAGCAAAGGAGGCAGGGACGAAGGACAGGACTTGACTCTAGGACACCTACACAAAGCCCGATCTTTCTGGCCTTCACCTTTTCACTATGGAGGACATGGGCCGTGGTGTATCTCATCCCTCCCCCCAGCACTAACACCCCTAGACAATAAAAAGACAAGCCGAGAATGAGAAGGGGTGAGAGGGGTGAGGTCGCTACACGTGAGAAAAGAATAGGGATTGTGTGCATTCTTTTAAAAATAGCCTAGCTTCAATATAACTAGGTGAAATACCAGGAACAAGCATACAACAAAAGAGTCAGAAATAAGTCAGAATGTCTTGTATTCATACTTGTTCCTGATTTGGTTTCATTTAATATTGTCATATTTACACATATCTAAATGATATCTGGTGATAAAATAGATAATCATCTGTACATGGTGTTTCCTTTTTGTGTAGCCAGTTACTGGTTTCCTGCATGACTGTCCTGCCTCCTGACATACAACTCAATTTTATTCTGCCTTAACACAATCCCAAGTATCTTCTATTGTCTGGCACATGTATTAAAGCTTCATTCGTTTTTATTTTTTAGTTAATACCAGGAGGTGAGTATTTTCATTCACTTACACCTAATTTACACAAACAACGTAAGCAGTTTCGAGTGAAGCATACTATAAAATTACAGCTTGCACACAAGAAATGATGGACAATTTTAGATTAGATCAATAAATAAACAAATGAATAAAATAAGGGTTGCAAACACAATTATGTATACATATTAGCATTTAAAACTACATTCTTTTAATGCATGTCAGCGAGGACCTAAATGGAGGTTTATGCAATGAATTTCTTTAAACATTTATATAATTGCAATTTGTCTAAGCATAGACTGGTTGGTCTAGTAAAAACTGCTCACATTTTTGAACTCCTGTAATAATATCTATGTTTGGCAACGGTTTTGCCATTATTGTAAATTTTCTTCTCTTTTGTCATTCATAAGTCATTGAGAACAAAAATATGCTGGTTGGGGGAGGACATATTTTAAATATTATTCTCAAAATGTCAACATGCAACTGTGAAATAGGTGTACTGTGATGGGCAGATAACATATAATCACATCGATCCTGGTGGCACTTCAGACATCTTAAAGTGTTTGTAAACATTTGATTAAAAAAACATGCCTATACTTACCTGCTCTGTGCAAGATCCTCTTCTTCAGGGGTGCCCCGTGGGCACTCCAGGCCCCACCTATTTATCAGTCTCGCTCCCAAGCTTCGCTGCTGCATCCATTGACACAGACAGCGGGACTAGGCCCCGTCCCCCGCTCCCTCGTCACAGCTTTTGATTGACAGCAGCGGGAGCCAATGGCTCCCGCTGCTATCAATCTGTCCAATGAGGAGCCGCTGCGCTCGTGCACATCGCTAAACTGGATCAGGTTAAGGTAAGAAAATAGGTGGGGTTTGAAGGGAGGTGCCGCACAAAAGGTTTTTCACCTCAATGCATAGAATGCATTAAGGTGAAAAACCTTAAGGCTTTACAACCAACATCTTCAGGCTTAAAACATGGCACACATTTTATAATCTGCCCCTTTGACAGCAAGACTAAAAACATTATTTTATATGCAGCAGGACTTATTTAATATTTTACAACAAATAAAGTATCAGAACTAAAGGTAACATTCTTTGTAAACTAATTGAATTACGATAACAACAATCCAAAGAATATTGGAGGATTTCCCACCTTCCACACACAATAATTGTTTTTCATGGTGTGTATGAAGCTCAGTATTAATGTATAATTTTAAGGTGAATGCAAAGAAAATAATTCTATTCTACCCTGTATTGTAGCTTTCTTGAACGAGTAATATATGTAGCGGGGTGTTGCCTATCGGTATGTTATAAGGACTATTTTATACGCAAATGCACCCAGATCCCTCCGCAGTTCTATTGACTACTGTTTGACTTGAAAGGGAAGGTGCATGTGGGACTTGTAGTACAGAGAGAGATGGACTCTAATGCCGTGGATACTCTATAGACTACTGTACTCACAGTGCAGCTGTGCACCCACAGTGCATTGCCCGGTGCAAGGTATGCTGGGGAAGGGTTATTTAAGTGGAGGAGGAGCAACTCGTGGTCTCTTTGGACATCGCCTGCCCAGCAAGTCGGAGCCTGTGTTGGGGCCTGTTGTGTTTGTCTAGGCCGGAGAGCCTGGGCCTACAGAATCTGGGAAACCTGCTCATTGCGGAGAGAGGAATCTCATCAGAAGAGCCTGCTGATATCCAGGAGCATCCAAGAGTCGACCCATATATTGAGTTCGGTACGGTTGTCTGAGGGACCGAAGACTACGGGTGGTGGATAGATCGTGTGCCGGAGCACCAGCACAGAACCAGCATGACGTACTGGGCCTGGTCGGGTGAGCGGGCACTTGCCCAGGACTTTTAGCTGTAATTAGGCCAGACATCTTTTGACTAAGGCTGAGCATTTTATCACTCGTGACTTCAAGTCTTAATTATAACCGGAGTTCAGCAAACGTTATTTGACATCCCTTGGATTACAAACATTAAGTGCACCAACGTTTTGCTAGCGAAGATCCTTTCATTGGAGTGACGGTGTTTGGAGATAGTCAGGCCTGACTGGAACTCACTTTGACACTGTGTGGGCACCATATTGCCCACGAGGGGAAAGCTCACGAGCATAGTTAGCTAAAAGACATTTAGTATTATAGTATTGTATTATATTTGGTACCTTTATATGTTTATCACTTTGGCTTTGCAGGGCTCTGCATAAGCAAACGCATATTTGTTTAACCTGTCATCTCTCATTCAGTAAAAATACTTTTGTGGTTAAGCAAACACATTGTGTGGAGTGTTAACTGTTTCAGGGAGACGGCCAACACAGGTAAACCAATCTTGAATTGTACTGTATGCTAGGAATTGTGGTTCCTATAGCCAGTAGGTTCCACAACCCCATCTATTTGCAGCTGTGCCAGCGGAGGGTTAGAGCCAGTTTGGGGGTTGACAGCAGTAGGGTACAGGCCCAAACAATACCAGCAGCTCTCTTAATTGGGGGTAGTGCTACATATACAATAGATGAAGTGTCTTTGTTCATGTCTATAATGAAAGAATTGTTCAGTGTTGCACTAGGATTTTTTTCTTGGATTGTTTTATCCTGACATCACATCAATGAAGCAAAGAAAGATGTGCAGAGTATAATTCAATCTATACTTTTAAGTACTTAGACTACAATAGATAAATTAAACTGTCAAATTTCAGGAGTTTAAAATCAATGTGTAATTGTATAGGCACTTCCTGCAACAGCTACCTCCAAGTTGTGCTCTTGCATTGTCAGCCTGTCACATGCACTTTTGGAAGAGGCTACAAGCCATGTCGCTGACTCACATTTCACAGGTATGGTCCACAGTTATAACTGTCAGGAGGTTGGTCCAGATCAGTGATGTACAAATGATGCTAGATTGAGCACATGTAGACAGGAAGTGGCTGAAAGAGGATGTGACAGATAAGCATCAATGTAAACAAAATGTGTAAACAAAATAAAAAAAATCAAAACAGTATTTTATGACAATTGTATATGATATCCAGAGCTTTAGTTATTTCAAATGGCATCCACTTAAGGTAAAAAGAGAAGTTTGGGATTGTTAAAAAAATTAACTGAAGCTATCAAATGACCAGTGATCATTCAGCTCTGGGTCAGCTCTGAGCAGAGAATGCTGACTGTTAGCCACCACCAGTGCTCTGCCCCTCCAGTGTTTACTTGAGCGTTGGGCTGGGGAAGGGGTGGGAACAGCTGGATCCAGCTTTCAGCTATGCATTGAGAGGCTGAAGCAGCAGCTGATCAGGGATCAGGCAGCTGGGTGGATGCTGACAATATGGTCAAGACAGGGCCATCTTTAATAGTGATTGGACCCTGAGCAAACATTTTCTTTGGGCCCCCCAGCAACCCCCCCCCCCCCTCTCCCGCTCTGAGCCATACAATAAATAGCAGCTAGACTCAAAATCAGTTTACTGTAGCAGATCAGGCAACAATTATGATAGGTTGCCAGAGGATACAGCATATCATTACCGCTCACTGACTGGATGATAGAGGTTACAGCACACATTACGACTCACTGATTAGTTGCTAGCTTACAGCACATCATTCCTGCTTGCCGATTGGTTGCTAGAAGGTACTGCACATTATTACTGCTGACCAATTGGTTGCTAGAGGTTACATGCTTACTACTCACTCATTGGTTTCTAGAGGTTACTGCACGTTATTACCACTCACTGATTGGTTGCTAGAGGTTACTGTGCATCATTGCCACTTATTGGTTGCTAGAGGTTACAGCACAAATCGATACAGCTCACCGATTGGTTGCTGAAAGTAACAGGACATCATCTCCTCTCTACCTGCACACCATGGACTGGGGAGGTGAGGGGATCCACCAATAGACAGAAAACTCCTAGAACTTGCTATTAGCAATGAGCAGAGTACACACAACTATGAAGATTAACTGAGTGCAGGTAGGAACAGAGTCCAATGTGAGTAGTATCCTTGAGGACAATCTCCCAGAAATAAATGACTAGTCATGCCGCCTGCAGTAGAGCAGTGTTGAGGAGTGAGCTACGTACAGAGTGCTGGATTGAGGGGTGCGCTTTGTATAGTGTGCAAGGTTGAGTGGTGGGCTATGTGCAGAATGCAGGGCTGAGGGTTGTGCTATGTACAGGACTGCAGGATTGAGAGGTAAGCTACGTACAGAGTTCATGGTTGAAGAGTACACTATGTACAGAGTGCAGGGTTGATGGGTCAACTACGTACAGAGTTCAATATTGAGGGGTGTGCGTTGTATGGAGTGCAGGGTTGAGGGGTGCGCTACATGCAGAGTGCATTGTTGAAGGGTGTGCTACATACAGAGTGCAGGATTGAGGGGTGTGCTTTGTACGGAGTGCAGGATTGAGGAGTGAGGTATGTATGGAGTATATGGTTGAGGGGTGAACTATGTACGGAGTGCAAGGGTAAGCTATGTACAGAGTGCAGGGTTGAGGGGTGAGCTATGTTCAGGGTGCACGGTGGAGGGGTGCACTATGTATGGAGTGCACGGTGGAGGGGTGCGCTATGTACGGAGTGCACGGAGGAGGGGACCGCTATGTATGGAATACACGGTGGAGCGGTGCGCTATGTATGGAATGCACGGTGGAGGGGGGCGCTATGTATGGAATGCATGGCAGAGAAATGCGCTATGTATGAATGCACGGTGGAGGGGTGCGTTATGTATGGAGTGCATGGTGGAGGGGTGAGCTATGTATGCAATGCACAAGGGAGGGGTGCGCCATGTATGGAATGCACTTTGAAGGGGTGCACTATGTAAGATTGCAGGGTTTAGGGGTGTGTTGTGTACATCTAAGTCCCCCCCCCAAGTACAGAGCTTTCCTCCCCAAGATTCCAGTTTAAACCCCCCTTTCAATACACAGCTTTCTTTGACACCAATCCCACCCCCACCCCACTTCAATACATAGCATTCCTGGGGCACCATTCCACCCCCCCTCCTTCAATACACAGCATTCTTTGGCACCAATACCACCCGTTCACGCATCCAGACTCCATTACCTAAAAACCATCAGAACGGGGCTGCGCAAGAGAAGCTGCAACATGGATGTCCGTGGAGGAGCTTCTTATCCCCCGCCTCTTCCTCCTCTGCTCTACAGCTCAATGTGTAGAGCAGGGAGGGATGTGAACAGCAGCAAGGAGAGGAGCGCTGTCTTGTGTAAATAGGGAAGCAGCGCTTCTGTATTAATAACTAACAGTAGCGAGCAGCCAGCAAGGGACAAACGGCGGAGCGGATCTCCAGCTGACAAACACCCGGCAGGCAGCACTGGCTCCAGGGGAAGCTCAGCGGCTTTGGGCCCCCCTACAATGGCTGGCCCTGGGCAGATGCCAGCCCTGGGTTAAGACCCTTCCAGAGCCTGGAGTGCTGTCGGCTGACTCTGGGACACAGGAGAGCACAAGTAAGTAAAGATCTACTTAATTTACATCTAAGCAGTAGGACAGAGAGGTAAGGACATACTGCAAGCGTGTGCCTATTTCTGCATCATAACATTGCGTTTTCCAGTAAAAATAAAATCTTTATAAGTTTCCTGCATTGCTGCGCTGTTCACATGTCTATTAAAATTAATGATAACAGTAAAGGAAAGTGTAGTGGAGAAAACTAGTACCGAAAAATAGAAATTCCACAATTTGTGTTTTTCTTTGGGGTCTGTGACTCCAAAGTGAAGCCAAAGACAGCCAAACAACTAGTATTTTCAGTTCAAATACATTTTTCTCTCCCAATGAATATACTTTAAAAACATTACAGTAACATTAAAATTGTTGTAAAGGCAGAAGGTTTTTTATCTTAATGCATTTTATGCATTAAGATAAAGAACCTTCTATGTCAGGGATATGCAATTAGCGGACCTCCAGCTGTTGCAAAACTACAAGTCCCATCATGCCTCTGCCTCTGGGTGTCATGCTTGCTGCTGTCAGAGTCTCGCTATGCCTCATGGGACTTGTAGTTTGGCAACAGCTGGAGGTCCGCTAATTGCATATCCCTGTTCTATGTGCACAAGCCCCTCTTAGCCCCCCTAATACTTACCCATCTCTATCCAGTGATGTGCATAAGTGATTTGGCCATCCGGGACTCTCCCTCCTGATTGGCTGAGACACAGCAGTTGCGACATTGGCTCCCGCTGCTGTCAATCAAAGTCAGTTAGCCAATCAGGAGAGAAATAGGGCGGGGCTGAACTACGCCTCCATGTCTGAACGGACACAGGGTGCTGTGGCTCGGCTCAGGTGCCCCCATATCAAGCTGCTTGCTGTGGGGGCATTCAACAGGAGTGAGGGGCCAGGAGCACTGAAGAGGGACCCAAGAAGAGGAGGATCGGGGCTGATCTGTGCAAATCTACTGCACAGAGCAGGTAAGTATAACATGTTTGTGATTTTTAAATTAAATTAGATAGATAAAAAATCTAGACTTTAATATCACTTTAAACCATTTTAAATTGATGTAAACTTAGTAAAAGCAACAAATAAAAAGTTTTCTTGATTATTCAGTAAGAATATAAATAGGAAGAAAGGCAATGAAAAGTGCTCAAATACAGCAACTCAGAACAACTTACGAGTAAACTGAAAACTGATTGACTAAGTTATCCAAAGTGAATTATCTATTCATTGTATCCATGTTAATAAATAAGTCAAATTACCTTTTTACTCTTCAGTAAGGTGTTACTGCTGTTTAAGGATGTTTAAGAAGAACATATTTGCCATAACCCATATAAACCATCCTGATTTTAAAGACATAGTTCACCTTTACCAAGAAACTGCCTATGCAGATAAGAAACATCGATAGATAAAACAAGCTGTGCAGCTTTGATCAAAATGTAATACTCCCCTTGCTACACATGTAGCCCATTTACTTACCTCATGAAACCTGCCTTGAAACCTCCCAGGAGATTGCTAGGATGTTGCAAAGCGAGCCCCAGCATTTACTGTTCACGATCAGCATCACAGGAGTGAGTTTTTTTTTCTGAACTCTCACATGCACTTTCTCAACCCTGATTCAGTAGCTCTGAGCTCAGAGTCTGAGAGCTCACTCCTGTGGTGGTGAAGGCGAACAGTAATAACTGGGCCTCACTTAATGTTATAGCAACATCCTGGAACTTTTTAGGTCAGGCTTCATGACATACGTAAATGGCCTACACCTACAGCAAGGGCATTATTCAACTTTAGTCAAATCTGCACAGGTTGCTTTTATCTACAGATTCCCCTTATCTGCATAGACAGTTTTTTGGTAATGATGAATTAACCCTTTAACTTACATCAGTTCTAATGGGACTAAACAAGGAAACATGTCTGCAGGGTTGCTAACTTTCAGTAAATTTACAAACAGTTTTTAAAATTCATAATTGATGCGTCTGTCCATGAATGTCAGTTATATTGTCAGTGCAAAAAGTACGGATTTTACAAACTGTTCATAAATTTACTGAAAGTTGGCAACCCTGCATGTCTGGGGATTGTTACCATAGGTCATTACATTTTACATCTCCATATTAGATAAAATCAGGCTGTTCAGCTTTGACTAAAGTTGAATAAAGCCCTTGCTATAGGTGTGGGCCATTTTCATTCCTCATGAAGCCTGACCTGAAAACACCCATGCTAGGACATTGATAAGCAAGGCCAAGCTATTACTGTTCACATTAACTATCACAGAAGTAAACGGAT
Source organism: Rana muscosa (assembly GCA_029206835.1). Taxonomy (NCBI): domain Eukaryota; kingdom Metazoa; phylum Chordata; class Amphibia; order Anura; family Ranidae; genus Rana; species Rana muscosa. Next base: position 705,966,840 of record CM055118.1, read on the forward strand.
TCAAACCTCCTCACATGCACTTTCTCTCTCCTGATGCAGTAGCTCTGAACTCAGAGTTTGAGAGCTCTCTCTTCCTCACAAGTTAGACATACCTAAAATTACACCCAAAAAAATAAAATTCTTCTACTTGGCCTCGAAGGGGCATAAATCATGTGTCTAAATCCCTGATTACCTTTCACATTTCTTGAAGTCCTGAAGGGTCAGAACAAGTAAAACACCCACAAGAGGACCACATTTTTCAAAACAGTCCCTCCAATCTATTTACTAAAATGTATGGTGAGTCTTTTGAAGATCACATTTTCCCCACAAGTTTTTGAAAAACAGACAAACAAACAAGAAAATTTAAATGTATTTTTAACACAAAGTTGTTAATTAATAAGATATGTCTCACACACAGTATAGGCATACCTAGACTTACACCCCAAAACATATTCTGCTACTCTTCCTAAGTATAGGGATACCACATATGATTGACATTTTCAAAGCCTTGCCACATAATATGTCCCAAAATCCATAGAGCACTTTAAAGCTTTCAGGAGGCATTAATTTACTTTCACAATTGTAATACTTACGCTAGAGTATTTTGATTTATATACAGTAGTAGTCAAGGGGACATGCAAATGAGTCAGTTAAGGTGGCAGGATGAGATGGGGTCAGCAAACAGGTAAAGGATTGGTCCAGGCAGCAGGCATAAATGGCTCAGTACTAGGCAGAAGCAACACTGGACTGGTGTGGCAGTGATCAGGATTACTGTTGCTAGCTGCACTCGCTTTGGCAACACTGTACTGATGTGGTGGTGATTAAGGACATGATTTGTGGATACACTTGGTCTGTTGACACTGACATTAGTGTAGCTAGAATTCAGGAACAATGTTGCTGGCTAAACTATTCTGGTGACATTAGTGTTGGTGTGGCAGCAATCAGAAACACCATTGATGGCTTACAATGGTCTAGTGACACTGAGACTGGTGTGTTGGTGACCAGAAACACTATTGATGGCCACACCAGTCTGGCAACACTGGCACTGGAGTGTCAGTGATCAGGAACACTGTTACTGGCTTGCAATGCTCTGATGACACTAGCACTGGTATGGCGATGATTGGGAACACTGGTACTAGTTTACACTGGTCTGGTGACACTTGGACTGGTGTGGCAGTAATTAGGATTACTGTTTCTGGCTCACACTGGTCTAGTGACATTGATACTGGTGTTACAGTGATGTTGATGACTTACACTGGTCTGGAGACACTGGGACTTGGGTGGGGGTAATTTTACATGTGAGTGTAATATATACTGTACTTTTACATTTCTATGAGTTTTAATAAATACTACACTCTCTCCCTCTTTATTTTCTTTTTGGCAGTGATCAGGACAACTGTTGATTGCTACACTGGTCTGGTGACATTGACTCAGGAATACTGTTGCTGGCTGCGCTGGTCTGGTGTGACAGTGATCAGCAACACTGTTTCTGGCTACACTGGTCTGATCACACTGTGACTAGTGTGGCAGGTATGAGGGATACTATGACTGGCTGTAATGGTATGGCGACACGGTGTTCTGGTACGGTGAAATATGGTGTACTGGTGTGGTGGTGATCAGGGACACAATGACTGGTTGCACTGGCGTGATGACATTGTACTGCTGTGGCTGCACTGGCATACAGTGTCATCAGAACAACTGACCACTGTCTCTGATCTCTAGCCACAGTAATACAATGTCACCATAGTGACACTGCACTGCTCTGGTGACAGCGTGTAAAGAAAAGATCACCAGAGCAGTGCAGTGTTACTATGGTAACATTGTACTGCTTAGGCATGTAATCAGAGATAAAGGGTGGCTACTCTAATGACACTGTATGCCAGTGCAGCTAGCCAGTATCCCTGATCACTCGCCACAGCAGTACAATATCACCATATGACACTGCACTGCTCTGGTGACTGTAATCATTTTGTTTGTAATCAGTGTTTACTACAATGTTGAGCACTGTAGGAAACACTCTGTGGGATTTTCTAAAACTGCTGCACATAGAATATGGTGCAGCTATGCAAAGCAACCAATTAGCTTGATCAATTGGGCTTCAACAATAAAACTTACAAGCTGATTGGTTACTATGCACAGCAGCACCAGATTCTGTGTCCACCAGTTTTAGTAAATCTCCTCCTCTGTTTCCTCTCACAGCCAATTGCTGTAAGAGGAATAGTTCAAAGGCTTCAATAACCTTTGTTTACAAGTAATTGGTCACAGTGATCACATGGTACAAGCCTAGTTCATTGGCCCTGTACCCTAATCTGTGATCCGCTGTGTCTGAAGGAGGGGTTGGGATGCTGGACCAGCACAAAGTAAGGAGGCAAGGAGCTGTGCTAGTAAATTGACTCTCTCGGATTTGTCAAATTTTTTAACAAGTTAAAAGACACATTGCAAGTTAAAAACACAAATCTATATAAAATAAAAATACTTCAGGTAAGCATTTTAAATACTTAAAATTTTTCCTGTATCTGCAAGTTGGTTACAGAGTCTCCTTAACCACCTGTTTAACATATTTACTAAATGTTTCAAGCTCTTGTATGAACAGAAGTGTTTATTCAGCTTTATCAATCATTTTCTCACATACTTTCCACCATTTCTTTTGCCGCGTACACACGGTCGGAATTTCCGATGGAAAAAGTCAGACAGGATTATTTCATCGGATATTCCGACCGTGTGAATGCCCCATCGGACTTTTTCCCTCGGAAATTCCGACGGACTTAGATAGAGAAACGGAAATTCCGTTTGTCTGTATGCAATTCTGACGGACTAAAAACCATGCATGCTCGGAATTAATTTGATGCATGCTCAGAATCAATGAAAATAATTTTTCTCAGCTCGTCGTAGTGTTGTACGTCACCACGTTTTTTGACGGTCAGAATTTGGTGTGACCGTGTGTATTCAAGACAGCTTGAGCAGAATTTCCGACGGGAAAACAGGTCGTGTGTATGCGGAATAAGAGTTTTTACTGCTTCCAATCCCTTACTAAACCTAAACGTAAGTGTAGCACCCTGCTCCTGATGACCAGGCGCTATGTTTAAATTTAGTGGGTGTCTGAGCTGGTAGTTAGCTCAGACTTTAATGATTAAGGCTAAATCAGCCTCTGTTCTGGTAATGGCTGTGCTTGGAAGGATTTTCCCATTGTTTGCATGAGGGTGGCGTTACCACCACAGGCCAATGTCGAGAAAACAGGCCGGCCAGAATGTATTGGGTATTTTTCCCCGGGAACAGCTCAGTGGGAGTGGTCTCCCCGCTGACAATGCTGGGGAAGGGAACTTAAGGGGCAGACGCCATTTTTGAGGCTCTCTGACTCGTGGCCCTCCTGGCTCAAGGTATGTAATGGTGAAATTTCAGCTGCGGAGCCATGCTGGCCCGAGGCTGCATCTCTACCAGGTAGGCCCAGTTATCCTGGCTGGGGCCTGCACTTTGAAGGTGATCCTGTGCTGTCTGTCCTGCGGGAGGAAGCCACTCAATGGAGGAAACCAGGGGAGGACCTGTCCTGGAGAGGACCAAGCGGAAGGCTGGTATCTTGGGGAAGGCCTGGTGACCTTATTGGAGGATGCACCGTAGTTCATGTTACCTTACAGTGTGCCGGGTTGGGTTAAAGGCTCTAACACGAATGCTGGAAAACCGGGTACTAAAATCCTGTGGCAGAGGATTATAGAACAAGTTCATCTTTATCATCCTAAAGTCTGTGGCAGAGACTGTTATTTCTTAATCTTGTTCGTGCATCATCTTGGCTGCTAGGCCAAGTGAGAGAGACCTATCCATTAACCCTCCATCCCTCTACCTATGCAAGTTTGTTTGGAAATGTCTGTATGTTGTATTTTTGACTCTTCTGATCTCACACTAAGTCAAGCAGAACAATGCAATTTATTTAATAGACCATATGCATATAAATGGATAGAAATGTGATTTTAATCAATAAAGGTATTTCTGCTATTTTTAAATATTAGACATGCAACCTTGCTTTCTACATTTCAATTTTGATATGACCCTTTATTGCATTTTTCACCTGCTTTGTCAGTTTCTTCCTCCCAGATGTGCAATTAGAACAATTTAAATAAGCATACACTAATTATAAAGTTTGGCATGCACCCAAATCTTCCATGATTACTATTTTGGCATGTACATAACACACTTTTCAATTTTCATAATTAACTGTTAAGGGATTCTAGATATTTTGCCTGTATTTTATGCATTTTATTTTGATTTATGAAGTCATAAAAAAATGGCTCTAATACCTGGAATACATAGTCATACTGCATTTTGTATTGTTTCTACGTGTAACCATATGATACATGTATGGGCAAATATAGGGCAATGTAATAAATGCCAAATTTTGACAATCCATTTAAATTTTTCAAATTGGCAAATTGGCACATTTCAATAAAAAATAAATCCTGGTGATCCTGCCATGGAGGTTCAGGCAGTTCCTAGTATAGTGTAATAATACACAATTTTTTGTCTCCCAATTTATTTTCTGTGTTTTCAACCTGTCAGTGCCACATAAGCTTCTAAAGGAGATTATAAGTGGCTGTTTCGACACACATGCCAGGAAGCATGAGATGTGCAAGAAAAGTAACAAAAGATAAAAAGGTACAGATTACTGTATATTTTATTTCAAAAAATTATACATAGTGCTTTATCAAACAAAATGTCACTTGATTGGGGTTTACATATACATCATTGCTTTATTTTAAGAGCTATTTGTATAGCTGTAATGTCTATTTCTTATTGCAAATTGCTATTGTAATTTAATAATAATTTATTAAAATGATTTCTGTACTTTAGTGGTGTTTTTTAAGGTTGAAAATTATGGTCAAAAATTACACTTTTGGCTAGCTTTTCAGAATGGCTAGCTTTTCAGAATCATCAATAACAAGCTAGTTTTCCAACAATAGACACAAGAGAGTGTTATTAATTACAACATGCTCTGTATAGAACATTTCTCTCACTGAATTGAAAAAGTTAATAGTATTTTCAGAGGCTAAGTTTCTGTTATAAATGTCAAGAAAATCTAAAAAGGGACATTAGATAAAGTGACTTACTTAGAAAAATTGAATTAACAGTTATTAAAGTAGTATTAAACCTCCCCAAAAAAAACTGAGAGACAATATACTGAATTTTACCAATCCCTAAATGTGGTGGCTGAATTATAATTTTGGCCCTTCACCCACTGTGTGCAACACTTCAACATAAATTTAGTCCACCATGTTGAAAATTTAGGGGTAGATTTACTAAAACTGGAACCTGCAAAATCTGGTGCAGCTCTGCATAGAAGTCAATCAGCTTCCAGGTTTTATTGTCACAGCTTAATTGAACAAGCTGAAGTCAGAAGCTGATTGGTTACCATTAGGGATGAGCTTTATGTTCGTGTCGAAAATGAGTTTGACTCGAACATTGGCTGTTCGCCCGTTCGGCAAACAGCAAACAATTTGGAGTGTTTGCGGCAAATTCGAAAAGCCGCGGAATATCCTTTAAAAGTCTATGGGAGAAATCTAAAGTGCTAATTTTGAAGGTTAATATGCAAGTTATTGTCAAAAAAGTATTTGGGGACCTGGATCCTGCCAGGGGACATGTATCAATGCAAAAAAAAGTTTTAAAAACTGCAGTTTTTTCGGGAGCAATGAATTTAATAATGCTTAAAGTGAAACAATAAAAGTGAAATATTCCTTTACATTTCGTACCTGGGGGGTGTCTAAAGTATGCCTGTAAAGTCGGGCATGTTTCCCGTGTTTAGAATTGTCCCTGCACAAAATGTAAATTTCGAAGGAAAAAAAAAGTAAGTTAAAACCACTCGCGGCTATAATGAATTGTCGGGTCCCCGGCAATAAAGATCAAAGTCATAGAAAAAAACAGCAGGGGTCCCCCCCACAGTCCATTACAAGGCCCTTTGGGTCTGTTATGAATATTAAGGGGAACCCCGAACCAAAAAAAAAAAAGCGTGGGGGTCCCCCCCAAATTCCATATCGGGCCCTTCAGGTCTGGTATGGGTTTTAAGGGGAACCCTGCACCAGAATTAAAAAAAACGGTGTGGGGTCCCCCGCCCCCTCTTACGTCATGGGGGTTTCGTGTGGAGTGTAGACTGAGACTGCAGCATCGCTGAGCATCGGATCACCACGGGACATAGAGAACAACGCTGGACAGACTGGATTACATCGCTGGAATGGTTTTCAGATTTTTTTTTTTAAATAAAGGACTTATCCCAACTGTGTCTGTGTGGTTTTTAATTTTTTTTACACTTTCTTTGTGAAATGGTAGGGGTACAATGTTCCCCGTTACCAATTCACACAGGGGGGGGCCGGAATCTGGGGTCCCCTTTGTTAAAGGGGGCTTCCAGATTTCAATAAGCCCCCCACCCGCAGACCCCCACAACCAATGGGCAAGGGTTGTGGGGATGAGGCCCTTGTCCCCATCAACATGGGGACATCCCTCCCATGTTGAGGGCATGTGGTCTGGTATGGTTCAGGAGGGGGGCACTCTCTCGCCCCCCCCTCTATTCCTGCGGATTTTTGGGGGGACCCCACGCCATTTTTTTTTTACATTTTGGTGCGGGGTTTCCCTTAAAATCCATACCAGACATGAAGGGTCTGGTATGGATTTTTGGGGGGGACCCACGCCATTTTTTTTTTAATTTTGGTGCGGGGTTCCCCTTAATACCCCTGAAGGGAGGGCCTGATATGGAATTTGGGGGGAGGCCCCACGCTTTTTTTTTGGTTCGGGTTCCCCTTAATATTCATACCAGACCCAAAGGGCCTGGTAATGGACTGTGGGGGGGACCCCTGCCATTTTTTTTAATGACTTTGATCTGTATTGTCGTGGACCCGACAATTCATTATAGCCGCGAGTGGTTTTAAATTACTTTTTTTCCTTCAGAAATGACATTTTGTGCAGGGACAATTCTAAACACGGGAAACATGCATGACTTTACAGGCATATTTTAGACACCCTAGGTACGAAATTTAAAGGAATATTTCACTTTTATTGTTTCACTTTAAGCATTATTAAAATCACTGCTCCCGAAAAAACAGACGTTTTTAGGACAATAACTTGCATATTAACCTTTAAAATTAGCACTTTTGATTTTTCATGTTCGTGTCCCATAGACTTTAACGGCGTTCGCGTGTTCGAACAAATTTTTTGCCTGTTCGCATATTCTGGTGTGAACCGAACCAGGGGGGTGTTCGGATCATCCCTAGTTACCATGCACAGCTGCACCAGGTTCTAAAGGTTTCAGTTTTAGTACATTTCCTCCTTAATGTCTTCAATGAAGAGTCCAAATTTATTAATAAATAAATCTCCAAATTTTACTGTGATCTGCTTCAATACATTCCTTTTTTCACAGTGTGCATTCTCATCACTCTAGATGTGCTATCAGCCTCAGGTTTTGACCTATAAGCCTCGTACACACGACCGAGTTTCTCGTCGTAACAATCTCGTCGTTTTTTTCGACGAGATTCTTGTTAACCTTGACGAGTTTCTCGTCAAGCTTTCCATGTGTACACACTGACAATTCCAAATTTCCTCGTTGTTCTCCGCGGTCACGTCCAGCACGTAGGACGGCACTATAAAGGGGAAGATCGATTTCCTTGGCGCCACCCCTTGGGCTGCTTTTGCTGATCTCGTGTTACCGCGTGTGAAGTAAAAGTTTGGGAAGAGACGATTCGCGCTTTTCAGTCTTCGTGCTTTTCAGTTCGTTTTCTGAGGTTCAGTTTGTGCTTGTGGGTTTGTATCTTGACTTTCAGGGCATCTAGGCAGGTCGTATCTGTTTTACAGTGCGTTCTTGCCCGTTCGTTTCTGATTTTCAGTTCGTTATTCATAGGCCTTGCTGTTCTAAAGTGCGTTCTGTTCTGTACGTTCTGATAAGACGACCGTTTCCTAGCCATGTCGCCTGGACGTTCTCGTCGTCGAGTTCGTGCTGTGCGTGCGCTTGGTGTTGGTCTGCTTGTTTTGGACCAAGACCAGTCCATGAACGGTGTGAGGAGGAGTTCATGGACCAAGAATTGGTTGCTCCAGCGTGACCAATTCTGCCATATGCCTCTGCTGCGGGAGATCGTCGAGAATAATCCTGAGGACTACAGGAATTTTCTGCGGATGTCTGACCCCGTTTTTCAGGAACTGTTGGCTTTGGTGTCCCCCTATATTACCAGGAAGGACACCGTTATGTGGGAAGCCATCAGTGCTGAGCAGAGGCTCATCGCCAAGTTACGTTATCTGGCGACAGGGAGAAGTCTTCAGGACTTGAAGTTCACGACAGGCATCTCCCCCCAGGCTCTGGGCCTCATAATCCCAGACACCTGTTCTGCTATTATACAAGTCCTGCAGGAGGACTATATTAGGGTAAGTTTTCTCCATTAACATCACATTTTATGTATTCCATGTATGCTAATGTATTGTATTTCTTTCATCCTTCCCTAATTACCATGATTGTAATATGCTGAGAATGTCCCCTTTGTCCCCATGCATGCTGGAAGTTTTTTAATGCCCCTTTTTTCTCCTCCATGCATATTTCCCTTCACTAAGCTTTCCAGCTGGGGCGTCTGTTGCTCCAAATGATTGGGGGTCCAACCCCAATTTAGGAAATAAACTTCCTCCTTTTTTGCGACTGTGCCTATTAAACGCCCCCAGTTGCCCCCTCCAATGCAGCCATTTTGTTCCCTCCAATGCAGCCATTTTGTTCCCTCCAATGCAGCCATTTTGTTCCCTCCAATGCAGCCCTTTTGTTCCCTCCAATGCAGCCATTTTGTTCCCTCCAATGCAGCCATTTTGTTCCCCCCAGCCCTGCACTTACCTTCTTGTGGTCAGCGCCATCCTTCTTCTGTCCTTGATGTCTTCTCCTGCCCTTGATGTTGCATCAGCCAATCATGTTACCATTAAACAGACTTGGTGAACATGATTGGCAGAGCAGCCTGTCAGTGTTTACCCAAGGAATGTCCCCCCCCCCCCTGTGTCACCTATTTAACTTTTATGAAGCCAATTACATCCCTCAGGCTGTAATGTGCAAGCCTATTTGCCTCCCTGTTTCTGATATGCAATTTTCACCCCATAAATGCTGCAGTTATTCATATGTTGGTCGCTTAACAGGGGGCCATCCACCTGAATAGTGGGCGGCATTGACAATACATAGGTTAATGCAAGGCATGAACCGATGTATTGTTCGGAGTGACGGGCACAGGAGAGAGGGGGCAGTGTTCCAGCGCCCACTCTGGATGCACCGCCACTGCAATGCTATCCTGTGGCCAAACACATCTACCCCCCCCCCAAAATATTTTTTTAATGGACCATCAGAGGGGGTGATAAATATGAAACATGAGCCTTCCATTATACTTCTTAAAAACAGATTAATAAACTGAGAATTTGATTGATGTTGGCCTCTAATGTTTTTTATTATAATCTCCTTGTAATGTAATATTTTTAAATTCTAATTTTTTTTTCATCTTGTTTGACTCCCCAGCTTCCTTCCACGCCACAGGAATGGCAGACTGTGGCATCGGAGTTTGCCACACGGTGGGACTTCCCCAACTGCGGTGGTGCCATAGACGGGAAGCACGTCCGCATCGTGCCGCCACCCCATTCTGGGTCCTACTACTTCAACTACAAGGGGTTTCATAGCATTGTGCTGATGGCAGTGGTGTCAGCACGGTATGAATTCCTCTATGTTGATGTAGGGAAGAATGGCCGGATGTCCGATGGGGGATCCTTCATCCAGACGGAGTTTGCCCTCAGTCTCCAGAGTGACGACCTTGCATTGCCACCGGATGCAGGGAATGTTGAAGGACTCCCCTTTGTTTTTTTGGCTGATGAAGCCTTCGGGCTCGGACCGCATCTTATGAGGCCATTTCCTCAGAGGACCCTGACCCCAGAGAAGAGGGTGTTCAATTACCGGCTGGCCAGGGGCCGAAGAGTCGTTGAAAATGCCTTTGGCATAATGGCCAGCCGGTTCCGCATTTTTATGACTTCCATCCACTTGGCGGACTACAAAATAAACTATGTAGTTTTATGCTGCTGTGTGCTACGCAACTTTCTCAGCAGAAAATCCACTTCTTATATGGCCACAGTATTGCCTGAGGCTGGACTTTCATCTGCAAATCCCCTGCCGGGCCTTGAATCTGCCCGTCCTGGCTTGCCCCCCCAAAATGCCCGTGAGGTTCGGGAGAAATATATGCAATATTTCACGGGTAGGGGGGCAATTTCTATGCCAGGCTATGCCTAAAGATTCATGGAGAATGAGCTAAATAAAATTCTGATTTCAACTTTTAACTTTTGTTTGTTTCCTGTCTCCTAGTTTGTCTTAGTGCATTTGTAGTGCCAAGTGTATTTTCCTTTAGTAAATAACAACCATTTCACTATGTAACCTTAAAAAAAACACAAATAAGGTTAGAGCGTATTGAAAAAAGAAGCTACACGTTGTTTGTGTTCAAACATTTTACTCTGTGCACATTCACACACATGTTTACTTTTTTTTTTTTTTGTCCTGGCCACAAACCGCCAATTCTTTTCTTAGGAAAATACAAAAACAACAGTTGCATTCCAAAAAGTACAACTTTGGATATCTCTGAGCAATCTGAGACATTCACTTACACAAACTATGTCTCTATGTGCCCGTCATAATATGGGGTCTTGCCACCCCTTGCCCAGCCAAAAATTGAATATGCACACATTTTAAAGTAATTTCCAATAGGGATTTTAGACTCCTGATCCCTATTGTCAACATGTGCTATCTGTCATCAGGGGTGATCAATGGACGTGTTTTGGGGGTGCAACCCCTTCCTCAGTTCACCTACTTTAGATACGAGGAAGGGGTTGCACCCCCAAAAGACGTACATGGATATCCCCTGATGGCAGATAGCACATGTTGACACACTGTGTGCATATTCAATTTTTGGCTGGTTTGATTGTCAAAAAGAGTTTAAAAGTTTAAAGAACAGTCATTCCTGAAACAAAAATGGGGGTTTGGTTGACTTATTCGATTCTCCCCAATACATCCAGAATGTCTTTAAATGTTTGATCCATCACATGAATTATTTGTTTTATTCTGTCCAGTTCCGTGCTACATTCCATCACTTGCTCTATTATTCGGAGGGCACTGTCAGCAGAGAAACGTGTACTATCCTTCACCACAACATTTACATCCCCTAAAAACAAAATAAAAAGGTATTATAACTCTGCAGGCCTACATCTCTTACCTGAAGTTGTGGTGACAGATACTGACCTGTTGTGGTGACCAGTTCCACAACGTCATCCACCTCTCCTTCCTGCACTTCTCCTTCCTCCACCTCAACTTCCTCAACATCCTTCGGTTCTGGGTCTTTGGGAGTTTGGGGTTGTTGTGAAGCTGTGGGGTTCCTGTGCTCCCTGGAGTGTTCTCCTCCCAGTCTTCTTTCCCCTATGAGAATCAAACAAAAGGTCTATTTATCACACTGAAATTCTCTATGAAAAATAAAAACAGGCTAAATTGTTTGGAAGTGGGGTACAAGTGTGTGTTTGTGCGGATTTTAAAGATGAATGCATTATTTGGAAACAAAAATATGTTTAGTATTCACCTTTTGGATGTAAATTTTTAGACATGGAGGCACCACAAAAATTCACTGATGCACCTGTGTGGGACACCCAAAAAAGGCGGTTCTGTTGGCCCACACTATAGTGCTCCAAAGTACAGATGTGATACCAGCTGCTGAGTGTCCTCTCCTTTACACTGATTAAAGTTTGCATTTCATTCTCTTTACAAACACATCATCTAGGCGAAAATTTAGGAACAACAATTTGTAAAAAACAGGCAGATGTCTATTTTCTTTTGTGGCTGTAAAATAAGCCAAAATAAGCCAAAACAGCGGATAGTGGCCGAACGAAGTGTCTGTAACGTAACAAACTATTACTGTGCCAAACCAAGTTCAAATTAGGAAATTTTGGAAGGGAGTCCAATATGAAAAAAAACAAAAAGGAGCAACATGTAATTTGAGAAAAACCTTAATAGCAGAAAAGTGTACATTTTACTTACTTTTTGCTAGCATTCTCTTAATGCTCCTTAACTGCTCTGGCTCCCTCAGTTTGAGGTCTGACCACCTCTTTCTGAGCTGCTCATTTGAGCGTTTCACCCCGAAATTCGTCTTCAGACTCTTCACGACTTTCTTCAGGATTTTGGCCTTCCTTCTATTTGGTTTGCTATACGGCCCATGCTTTGCGTCATAATCCGACTTGAGCAATATGTCCACCATCTCCGCCATCTCGGCAAAAGACATATTAGATGCCTTGAATCTCCTCCTTGATCGTGACGTTTCCTCAGTCTCCGGGCTTGTCTCCTCCTCGTTATTTGAGGAATTATCAGACACCTGCTATAAATCCGCCATATCTGTCTGCGCGCCGAAAGAGAAGGGGCGGGGAAAAGATGTTAGTTAGAACGTCATGGGCGGGCGACGTGTGCGGAGCGACGTGTGCGGAGTTTGACGCATGCGTGGTGTATATATAGCAAGCACACATGTGACTATACTACGTTCGGTGTGCGGAGAGAGGAGTTCAAGTGACGGACGTGCGAACAAAGGTATGTGATTTTGTGACTCTGACTAATTGTTGGCCTATACTGTCTGGAGAATGTTGTAGGATATATATGGTGACTACGATTTTAAGGAGGTTAGACTGTGTGCCTCACATTAGTTATATATTATTTATTTATTTTACTTGCAGATACAATATGAATGTCTTTATTAGCGACAAAGAATTCCTGGCGGAATTTATAGACCGGGTAAGGGAGCTGCCCGCTCTGTGGGAGACCAAAAACCCCATACACAAAAAAAAGGGGTGAGAAAAGCAGCGCTGGAGACCCTGCTCCCATTTGTGCATACCAAGGTGCCCACAGCCACAGCAAAACAGGTGGACACTAAAATTGGGAGCTTGAGAGGCACATACAGGAATGAGCGCTCTAAGGTCCTGGCTTCTCAGAGGTCAGGAGCAGCAGCAGATGATGTGTATGTCCCCAATTTGTGGTACTACAGCAGGATGTCCTTTCTGGATGACCACATTGAGACAAGGCCATCACTCTCCACTCTTCCCCCCAGACTTTCCTGCAGCCAACCTGAGCCTTCTCTGGAGCAAGAGGAGGCAGCCATCCTGGATGAACCTGATTTGGCCATCTGGAGCCAGGTATAGTATTTATAGAAAATGTATTGGGATAAAATTAATGTTTGACAAATATGTCAAGATGACAAACATAAACTATTTTGGGTTCCACAAGTGAAATCAAGATCTCGAGACATTAGTCTGGCCTAAATTGGGTGCTAAATAGTCAATCTGATGTAGTTGTAAATTGGTCAAAATGATTTCTGGATTTACATTCGAATTGCTTCAATCATGATCTGAATTTTGGATGCAAAGATTAAACCAACATATTAAACTATGTCCCTTTTTCATACACAGGATGAAATCAGCCAGGAGGAGGGTCTGGAAACTGTCAGGCAGGAGGAGGCAGGGCCCAGTGGCAGGCAGGAGGTGGCAGGGCCCAGTGGCAGCCAGGAGGTGGCAGGGCCCAGTGGCAGCCAGGATGTGGCAGGGCCTAGTGGCAGCCAGGAGGTGGCAGGGCAAAGGAGAAGCACCAGATCACAGGTGCCTCCCATCCAACTTCCCAAAAGAAGCAGGAGGGACAGGACCACCAGTGAGGCAGCAATGGCCCATGCCACCCTCAAGGAGCCCACATCCCCTGAAGAGGCCATTGCCGGCCTAGTGGAGGCAAAGTTCAAGGTGATGAGCATGGAGCAACGCCTCCTATGCGAGCCCCTGCTCATCACCTTGCTGAACAAGGGGGTGATGGAAAAAATTACCCCCAATACCGCTATTTGTGAGGTGGCACAACTGTCCCAACCTCAACCTCCTCCTCCACCTCCATCTTCTTCTTCTGCCCCACCCCCTTCTCCTCAACCTCCACCTTCTGCCACACCCCCTTCTCCTCAACCTCCACCTTGTTCTTCTGCCCCACCCCCTTCTCCTCAACCTCCACCTTGTTCTTCTGCGCCACCCCCTTCTCCTCCACCTCCACCTTGTTCTTCTGCCCCACCCCCTTCTCCTCAACCTCCACCTTGTTCTTCTGCGCCACCCCCTTCTCCTCCACCTCCACCTTGTTCTTCTGCCCCACCCCCTTCTCCTCAACCTCCACCTTCTTCTTCTGCGCCACCCCCTTCTCCTCCACCTCCTCCTCCTCCTGACAGGAGTGCCCCTCCAGTGGCCCAGCCTCCAGCCAAACGAAGAAGGAAGGCTGCAGGGAAGGCTTCAGGATAGGTTGCAGGGAAGGTTGCCAGGAAGATGAGGAAGTGATGGCCTTGCTTCATTGTGGTCGGACAGAAGGCAGCCTGTTGTAGTACCACACACTTGGGACATATATCTCACCTGCTGCTGTTCCTGACCTCTGGGAGGCCAGCATCAGATTGTGCTCAGAAATGTTGGCCTTCTCTCAAGCTCCCAATTTTAGTGTCCACACAGGGTTGATGTGTGGTCTGGGGTCCCTGGGATGCACAAATGGCAGCAGGTTCTCCAGCGCTGCCTTCTCTTTATTTTATTTCAAACATGAATAAATGTTATTTTTGTTTAAGTTCATACTTGACAATGTGTATTTTTAAAAATTTTTAAATTTAGCTTTGGAGTAAGCAGAGACATTTGACAGACAAAAAAAGGGACAGATACCAAACCCAAAAAAAGAATAACAATCTTATTTTTAAAAAATAGGGTGTAAAATTTAACAAATATATATTAAAATATTCAATGGGAGATCACTATCAAAACATTGCCAAATTACAATTAACATCAATTTGAAAAATGTAAAAATTTAAAATATTCAGAAGATCTTGCACAATATAATACACCTAAATCTTCTTAAGAGCAGCATGAAAAAGGATAAAAAAAGATAGTCATAACTCTGTGTGAATATCAGCAGCAAAAGAAGTTCATTCATTTGGATTAATGTAACATTCTAAAGAAGATTTCAATGCACAACATTTAAACGATGCAATAATTTCGAGCGTGACGAATGTGCTATCTCCATTACGAAGGCTTGTTTTACCAGAAGATGCGCTCCCGTCTCATACTTGCTTCTGAGCATGCGCGCTTTTTGAAGAGTCGTAAAAGCATACACACAAACCATTTTCTCGTCAAAAATCAGGGCGACGAGAAACACGACGAGGAAATCTGGAATCCTGACGAGAAAATAGAGAGCAGGTTCTCTATTTTCTCGTCGAGATTCACGGCAATTTTCTCGTCGTAAAACCATACACCTGAACGGTTTTCTCGAGGAAAAAGCTCTCGCGGCACTTTTCTTGCCGGTTTTGGACGAGAAAATCGGTCGTGTGTACGAGGCTATAGATTATGAAGGTGACAATGAGGCTTTTCCCCCTTAATCTCTACCACCCTGCCTTCACGTTTACTCCTCTTTTCGGGTATGTTGTGGACTTAGATTAAATTAGAGGATACACTCAGTGCATTCCATGAGAACTTTGATATTTATTAAAACATTCAAATTTGACACTCACATTTTAATTGTGCACATTATCCGGTAAACACAAGAATAATGCTTCCTTAATAAAATGCCATAGATATACAAACATTTTTGACTGGCACCACTACTCCTCTGTTTGCCTGATCAATTCCTGACTGAACTTGATGATGACACCTGACTCCACCCTATGCATTACCTCATGTCACGTCACCTCAGGGACCCCTGAAGAAGTCACGCGATGTGACTTATTGGGTAGGGTGGAGTCAGGTGACATCATCAATCTCAGCCAGGAAGTAATCCGGCAAACAGAATAGTAGGGGTGCTGATCAAAGTCATCTGCTATTCTGTGGTCCAAGCTTCCACCTCTCATTATTTCATCTGACTCCTGAACATTCATGTTGCTCCAATTACACTCCCCTGATTCTAGATCAAAACTGTTCCTAGCAGATATGAACCCCCATCTGTGACAGTGGCTGGAGAGTGAAATGGAAAGCAACAGATGAATAAGCTCATCTCTCTGTCACTCGGCTTTATCTTCTACTATGCTCCTTGCATTGCAATACAACAGATTGACACTTTATGCAACTTCTTTCTTCCCAGTCTGTGCAGTCCTAATGCTGTGCAGGAACTGCAAGAGGCTGATACCATGTCACATTTAGGCACCTACCCTGCATTAAAAAAAAATATCCATGCATTTAAAAAATACATTAAGGATACATTAAAGTGGAGTTCCACCCCAAAAAATAAAAAAATCATTAATGTGTATGAAATAATGTAAAAAAATAATATTTGGAGAAATTTTTTTTTTTACTTACCTCTTTTTGCCTGTTGCTATGCGGTCCATTGAAATCTGCCTCCTTCATCACCTCAGCTCCTTTCGTCACTTCCCTCTGCGCCTCCGCTCGCTACTGCTCCTGGGAGATGTGTGTCATCATTTCCCAGTAGTCAGTGGGCAGCGCCGAGGGCTTCGTTGCCATCACAACGGGACGGGCACTTCGGACGCCGACGCGCATTGTGATGGCAACCTGAGTAGTTGACGACGCTGCGATGACAGAATGTGCATGGGCGAGATCGGGGAGAGAACGGGCGGTGCATGCTGGTCCAGCAGCAGCACCGTGTCCCCGGAACAGGATGCTTGTGGGCTTTACATGCCCACAAGCAAAATTAAAACGGCCAGAACACCGTGATCAAAGTTCTTTAATCAGATGAAACCGGACATCAGTGGAGACATTTTAAAGAAGACTGAGTGTTACAATGCCTTTTTAAATGCCTGTGAAAGGTTTAAAAAAATAAATATAGATTGTAGTTGGAACTCCGCTTTAATAAACAACTGCATCAATCTGGTTATTTTAGATCTGTCTAAAGTTCAGCTTTAAAATAGCTTAGACTATAGTGAGTCTTAAAAAATCTGTTCACATTTGCTCCTGCAGTTAATTTGCTGAATTTAGCCACAAATTAGGTTTGTAATTATTGAGGTTTGTTGTTGCCTTTCTTTCCTTGCTGTTCTATACACTGTACCAATAAAGCCATTATGGTAAATACAGTCTTGGACATTTATGCTGGATTCAATCTTGTTCATTTAATATAAACTTTTGTCATACATAAATAGCACATGGGCATGTGGGCTGCCCTCATTGTAATAAAGTCCCACTGCTGCTCACCTGCATGCATTGTCATGCATTTTGTAGGGTTTTCTAAAAGCTTAGATGAGAGAAAAACACATTGGGGTCGTCTTATTAAAAATGGAGAGTGCAAATTCTGGTGCAGATCTGTATAGAAAACAATCAGCTTCCAGGTTTTTCGTCAAAGCTTAATTGAACAACTGAAGTTAGAAACTGATTGGCTAACATGCAAAGCTGCAACACATTTTGCACTCTCCGGTTTTAGTAAATCGACACCAATGTCCTGCATTGCAGCAAGTTGACAAAAGGCTTGAATGTTGCTTTTTGGAACTATGTATTTTGACCATGTTAACATTTTGTCATTCAATCAATTGAAATGTAATGCAACCTAACACTTATCATATCAATGTAGCGCAGTTCATGTATTTTTTACTTTTATCTTAGTTTTGCTAATGATACATTTATACTATCATTAAATGTGGGACATAAGAATTTTTTTTAGTTCTCAACATGCTCAATAAAACTATGATGCAACAATGATGCTACAGAGATACCAAAATACCTTCTGACATTGCAGCCAATCATGCTGTACTCTATCATGCCAGGGCTGCTAAAAATTGTTGCTAAAAAAAGTCATCCACCTCTTTTATGTAATGGAGATCTGCATTACATAGTTAGGTAGTTGGAGAGGTTGAATAAAGGCAATAGTCCATTCAGTTCAACCTGTGTTGGTGTGTAGAAAATCATTTCCCCTTGTATTGTTTTCGCTAAGATGCACGTCCAAGAGTCTTTTAAAACTATCCATACTTCCTGCCAACACCACCGATTGTGGAAGAGAGTTCCACATCCTTACCGCCCTGTCAGTGAAAAACCCCCTACGCAGCTTAAGGCTGAACCGTACTTCCGGTTCCAACGCCGCATGGAGTAGCGGCTCTTCTCAGCAGCTCCCGCTTGTAGACCCTAAATCTGCCTGTAAAACCTGCCCATCCATCTGCCGCTGCCCGCTATCTCCCTCCGGCTCCCCCCGGCTGACCGATGGACCATTTTGTTGAAAAATCCGGCCCGCGATCGCATACGTCCGCGCCGTCCGCGCACTATCCTTCAAAAATCAAGGCCCCGGCTTCGGCCTGGTCCGCAACCGCTGCTGAGGAACCAGACATGAAGGTAAGCGGCGACCCATCGCTTTCACAGTCACAGCCAGCTACATGCCCTCCACAGCCTGCTTTATGCCTTCCATGCCCGGGGGATGTTAACCGAACTTATAGCACACGCAGTGGCAGCACTTCTGTCCCCCATGATTGCTGCTTCGGTGGAGAAAGCTGTAACTGCAGGAATGCAGCAGGTTAAACGGCAGCTAAGTGAACATGCTACCAGATTGTCTGAGGCTAAGAGCCGTATCATGAACATAGAAGAGGAATTATACCAGACGCAGGCTACGGAGCAGGCCCAGGACAAAACCAATCAATATGTGCTCCAAAAGCTGGATGATTTGGAGAACAGGTCCAGAAGGAGTAATTTACGCTCCGTTGGTATCCCAGAATCACTCCAAAATTCTGCTCTCACAGATTTCTGCACCAGACGCATCCCAGAAGCCATAGGCCTTCCCGGAACCTGTACAGTCGAACGGGCCCATCGCATAGGTGCTTTTACTGCAGAACGCAAAACTCCCCGCCCAATCATCACAAAATATCTGAATTACTCTGACAAAACATCCATCTTACAAAAATTCAGACAATCGAGATCTCTCCAAGTGGACGGGATAAAGGTCCTAATATTCACGGACTACTCCTTCCAACATGTCTGCACGGAGCTCCACCAGCGGCAAGTGAAATTCACCCTGGCCTTTCCCGCCATTCCCCACCTCAAAACCCCCACTGGGGACCAATTAGCCTTCCACGATCCCTCCGAAGCGGAGGCCTACCTGCGTACGCTTCTCACAGAGTCGCACTCCAACTCCTCTTCAAAAATAAATCCACGCAACCGCCCTCTGGACCAAAGAAGCCTTAGGAAAGACTCTCCCAAACGCTTCAAGACTTCGGGATCTGACCATCGCTTCACTCCTCGTTGACCTGGTACTTGTACATATCCACCTAACCGGTAGATGAGACTCTGATAGCTTCGCGGTTGGAGAGCACTATCTTGGGATGAATTTTTCTTTATGGGAGCCGCCTCCACCTGACGCCTCCATTCACCCTGATAGGCTTTAAGGTTCTTAACTTTTGTGGGGTACCCCCCCTTTCTTAAGTTTATATTATGCTTTTTGTTTTTTACACATTGGTACCTCATGGGCATGGCTGTTCATGCCTACCCCACCCCCCCTTACGCATCCGACATTTTGCTGTGTGAATTATATCACTACACCCTATGGGTGACTATTTAGAGCATTATCTCGGGTCTGTAATGGGAGCTGTCCTGTACGGTGTCTCCATGCGGAAAAAAAGTGAAGTCTTCTGAATGTTTGGTTTGCTGTTCCTGTTTTATTTTTACCTTCTCACCTAACAACCCTCTTTCCCCACACCTTTCCTATGTCACCCTTAAATCACCACTTGCTCGTAACAACATCTGACCCCTCTGATATGCTCACAAAGGTAGGCTTTGTGTCGCTTGCCCTTATCTTCAGTCCAACATTGCCTGTCTCCCCAAAGACAGCTCACACCCCCCATCTCATCCCCCTCACATGAAAGTCACATCATGGAATGTTAAAGGGCTTAGATCCCCCATTTAAAGAATTAAAATTCTTTGTCATCTTAAAAGACTTCACACAGACATCGCCCTCCTCCAAGAAACCCACCTCTCCACTTCTGACTTCCATCGCATGAGGAAACTGTGGGTGGGCACTGTATTAGGTTCCAGTGCAAAGGGTCGCAAAGCAGGGGTCCTCATCCTGATACATAAAAACCTCCCATGTGAAATCATATCTACTGACTCAGATGAACAGGGGCGTATGTTCACAACGCACATTCGTGTACGTACCAGGGAACTCATGCTAACGAATATTTACGCCCCCAACAGTCCGGGTAAACAATTCTTTAGCAACATGTCTTCCAGACTACTGAGCATCCCACATATCCCTCACCTCACGGGCGGGGATTTCAATGCCATCTTACACCCAACAGATGACAGATCCCCTCCCAAACGCTTGTCTAATACCCCACCTTTCTCTAACCCTACTCTCTTAGCTGACACAATGGATTCTCTCCACTTCCAAGACGTCTGGCGACTACATCACCCGATAGATAGGGAGTTCATTTTCTATTCCAACCCACATAAAGTATTCACTAGAATTGACTATCTCTTCTGCACTGATAACCTTGTCCCACTGATCTCCGGGAACAGATATCCACGATATTGCCATTTCCGTTCATGCCCCTGTTTCGGTAACATTTGACAACCCAGACCTTCTTCCTAACCCTAAAATTTGGCGCTTCCCCTCCTTTCTTTACAATAATTCGGACTTCCACAAATACATGACAAAAGAATGGGAAGAATTTTCCACGGCAAATTTGGCACATTGTGATGATCCTAACCTCTTTTGGGAAGCTGGCAAGGCCTTCCTCCGAGGCTGCATCATATCCTATGCCGGTTCTTATAAGAAGCACACGTTAGCCGAATATAAATTAGCTAGCTCCAAACTTCATATGGCCCAATGTGCCCTATCTGCCCTAGACTCCCCTGAAAACAGATCTGAATGGCAGTCGTCAAAAAGAGCCTTCGACGCATGGGCAGAAACCCTGGAACTAACAAAAAAAGCCCACTTAGACGCTACGCTTCACAAGTATGGCAACAAAGCTGGGCAACTTCTGGCGAGACTCTGCAAAGGTCCCTTACGCCCTACACATATAACCGCCCTACGTGACACCACAGGATCCGTCAGAAACTCGCATCGGGAAATCAACAAAGTTATGCTACAATATTATACGTTGCTTTATGCTCCCGACCCTATTGACAGCAAAGTTGCGTCCTCTTTCATCGACAAAATTGCCCTACCCTCGATAACCTCTCCCCAATTAGAAGTACTAAATGCACCCATATCCTGCTCCAAAATTTCATCAACCATTCAGTGTCTAGCCCCTTTTAAAGCCCCTGGCCCTGATGGATTTACAGGGGAATTTTATAAAACCTTACAAAGCATAATAGAACCTACTTTGCTCAAAGTCTACGAAGGTATTTGGTCAGGGGGCCCTTACCTACCTACGGGAAATCAGGCAATTATCAAATTGCTCTCCAAAAAGGTAAAGATCTCCTCGACAAGGGTTCCTACAGACCAATATCACTTTTAGATCTGGATGTAAAAATCTTGTCAAAAATAGCCGCTTCTAGACTTGCAAACATTCTCCCCTCCCTGATTCACCCTGCTCAATCCGGTTTTGTAAAAGGACGGACAGCCACTTTGAACATACGTAAAGTCATGATGGTGCTCGACCATGCCAACTGTATCCCTAGGGGTGATTTCGCTATCATCACCTTAGACGCGGAAAAGGCCTTCGATAATGTCAGCTTCGAATGGTTATCGATGTCCATGTCGAGAATGGGTTTCAAAGGCCCCTTTATCCACTTAGTAAATGCCATGTACACTTCCCCTGCAGCCAGATTGGTTGCAGCCAGCCTTTTATCTGATGAATTCCACCTTTACAAAGGCACTAGACAAGGCTGTCCCCTCTCCCCGCTGCTATTCAATCTTGCGCTAGAACCCCTCTCCAGATACCTAACCCATAAAGCCCCTTTACATGGGATCACCATAGGCAACCACGAAAGGCGCACATCCCTATTCGCAGATGATATCCTTGTGTTTTCAGCTAGCCCCCACTCAGACATGTCCACCATCAAAACAATTTTCAATGAATTCAGACTCTGTTCCGGCCTACGCATAAACTATAGTATAAGTGAAATTCTTCCTATAGGCTCTGCTACTCACCTCCCTTGGACTTCCCACTCTCCCTTTAAGGTGGCCCACTCTAACATAACATATCTGGGCATAAAAATTGGGAAGCTGCCCTCCTCCATATATCACCTAAATTACCCACCACTGTTTACTAGAATATCTCAGGAACTAGGAAACTGGATGGATCTCCCTCTTTCGCTTCTGGGAAGATGTCACCTGATAAAAATGGTCAGTTTTGCTCGCCTATTATACTCGCTTCAGACGATCCCTCTACTACTAAAGCACAAAGATATCAAATTACTTGATAAAACTTTTTCCAAATTCCTTTGGCGAAACAGAAGACCATGCATTGCTTTTGCGAAACTATATCTTCCCAGGTGCGAAGGGGGTATTCGTTTACCCAATGTTAGAACCTATAACCTGGCATGTCTTTTGCGCATAGAACTAGACTGGTTGTCACAATCCTCCAGATACTCAAATTTCACCTTGGAATCAACGATGGCCCATCCCTACTAACTGTCTGCCCTCCTTCATTGTAAGTGGAAATCCATCCCGTCTGCTCTACAACACAACCTCCTTTTACGAGACACGGCCATTGCTTGGAGGGAATCGAGGAAAAGCCTAAAACGAGATTGGGGAAGAGAGAAAGTTGTTGTCACTTCCGAGAAGGAGAGGGGTTGTCCTGTGACCAAGCTGCAAAGTTGAGAGAACTTAGTGAGGCCTTTTTGCTTCCATATCTCAAAGGGCTTGTGGCTCATACCCGGTGAAAAGTTAGGGTTGTCCTGGATAGGTAGGTGCTTGGATAAAAAAGATATATAAAATATCCAAGCACCTACCTATCCAGGACAACCCTAACTTTTCACCGGGTATGAGCCACAAGCCCTTTGAGATATGGAAGCAAAAAGGCCTCACTAAGTTCTCTCAACTTTGCAGCGTGGTCACAGGACAACCCCTCTCCTTCTCGGAAGTGGCAACAACTTTCTCTCTTCCCCAATCTCATGCCTTCTACTTCAGGCAATGCCTCAGCTTTCTCCGGGATGCCTGTAGAGAGGACGCTAAAAGATTCAAAACATCTATCATGGACCAAATGCTCCTAAATGACTCCTATACCATCTCAGACAACTACAAACCTCTACTTCAAAAAACATCCCCCCCCATTGACATCTTCGCCTGCAGCAAATTGGAGCAAGGATTTTCCCGATGTTGACCTAGTAGCCAAGCTCCTACAGGGTTACAATAAGGTACTACAATTAATCCCCAATGAGATCTGGAGGAAAACTCAGCTAAAAATTTTACATCGTGCCTACATCCCCTTCCTCCAAGATAAAGACAAACGAACACCTGCCAAATGCCCGCTTTGCCATCAACTCAAACCCTTGTTAACCCACTGCTTCTGGGCATGTACCTTCATCTCCACTTTCTGGGATCAAGTATTATCCTTCATATATGGAATAACTCTACTAAAACTACCGAAAGACCCTATACTCCTTATCTTCGGTCATTGGGACAAGCACCTCCTCACATGGTCCGCCAGTTTCCATACACAAAACACAAACTGGATCCTGGTATGTATTCTTATCGCTCGAAGATCCATACTAAAGAATTGGAATCCCCTTGCTCACCGAAAGTCTTGCAAGTTAAAGGGGAGCTCCTTCTCCTCTTATATAATGACAAACTCAATACCGACTCTAAACGTGAAGGCTCCGCCAAACGCTTTTACTCCAGATGGGAAGCTTTTATGGAGGCGGGTGTACCTCCGGAAGAACTTAACAATTTAATGGGCTCTTTCTCTTACTACGGGGCCCATCCAATGATTAAAGAGACAAGTAGACTCATCTGACAATTAACTCTTATCCAAGATCCATTGGAATGCTTTCCTCTCAAACTTCGTGTCACTCTTCTCCTCAACTCTGCAATGTTGGCATATCAGCAGCCTACCATACGCTCTTAGCTTTGGCTCCTCACATACCTGATTATACATTATCTCTGAGCTTAGGTATTTGAGCCCAGCTCTTTATTCTAGTGGTGTTTTCCTCTCCCCTCCTCCCTTACCCTCCCATTGTTTTTTGTTTGTTCCCTACCCTTATATGTTTTCAGGGTCCTTTATATTCATGATCCATCCAGTTTCGGTCCTTTTTCCACAGAAATGATCTTGCACTATTCCATAACGTCATTGAGCTGTGTCTATGCTTTACTCCCCACTTAGGTACCCTTAACCTAGGATACTGGGTTTGGCGTTTAGTGCCAAAGGATTATATGATGAAATGTGAATTGCATTTTATTTTATCTTTTTTGTACTTTGTCCTATGTTCATATCACTGTACTGCAATTTACTTTAATAAATTCTATTGAAAAAAGAAAGAAAAAAAAAAAAAAGGTTGAACCGCTTCTCTTCCAGTCTCATCGTATGGCCCTATTTCCTCTTACAATCCCTGGGACTGAAAAGTTTCATATATACGCTGGGATCACCATTGAGATATTTGTATATTGCTATCATATCCCCTCTCAAATATCTCTTCTCCAGCGAGAATGAATTTAGAGCTTGTAGTCGTTCCTCATAATTGAGGTCCTCCAGTCCCTATATTAATTTAGTTGCCCTTCTCGAAACTCTCCCCAGCTCCAGCACATCCTTTCTGGGGATTGGAGAGGAGAACTGGACTGAATATTCCAGCATTACATAAAAAAACATTTGACATTTGTTTTGTGTAAGGAAAAGCACAGTGGAGGTGGGCCCAATGTCATGAAACTAGTATCCGTAGCAGAGAGAGATGTGCATAAAAAATATATTATCCTATAATTATCATACGTTTTTAGAAATTAATAAAATATGATATATACTTGAGGTACATTTACATTTCGTAAGAAGGAGCTCAGGTGAAATGTAATCTGACAAGTTGCACCATGGGAACCATTGGAGACTTGATAAATAGAATTGCTCCACTTGAATGGATATTGTTTTTAATATTCCTTATAATGTTAACAAGTCAAATAAGAGTAAAAGTACCTTCAGATGTACTGGATGATATATGGGCACAAAATGTGTTCCCTATTAGCTAATCTTCTTGCACTATTCTTAAGAAATTTAATTATATTGTGAATAATACAATGACTGTTTAACCCCTTCCATACTGGGCCATAGCAGAATGACGCCGGCAGGAACCCTCTCTCCCTCCGGGTGGAAGTCATATGACGTCCTGGGTTTGAGGGGGGATATCTGAATGATGCCTGCAGCTAGAGGCATCATTCAGATATCCTTGTTTGCAGCCGGCGATCCTGCGCACCATAAGAATGCTCATAGCAGTGGTTCCGCCGCTTGATCGTTCTTATAGGCGGCGGGAGGGGACATCCCCCCCCTCCCGCCGCCATCCGGTGCTTCTCCGGGCTCTCCCGTGCGATCGGGGACCCGGAGAGAATCGTCGGCACCGGTGGTGGGTCACGTGATGAGCATAGAGATGACTGGTGACCAGATGGTCACCAGTCATCTCTATGATCGTCGGAGGCCCGGGCGCGATGTGATGACGTCACGCCCGGGTCCTCAAATGTAAACAAAGCCGCCATTGCGGCTGTAAGTATGAGATCAGTGATTTTTTTTTCACAATCTCATGCTTTCCAGCCTGAAGGAGAGATGTGGGGTCTTATTGACCCCGCATCTCTCCATAAAGAGGACCTGTCACACACATTCCTATTACAAGGGATGTTTACATTCCTTGTAATAGCAATAAAAGTGATAAAAAAAAAAAAAAGTATAAAAAAAAAAAGGAAAAATAAAATTAAAATAAGTAAAAAAAATAAAAAATAATAATATATATTTTTTTTAAACGCCCGTCCCCAATAGCTCGCGCTTAGAAGCGAACACACACGTAAGTCCCGCCCGCATATGTAAACGCCGTTCAAACCACACATGTGAGGTATCGCCGCGTGCGTTAGAGTGCGTGCAATAATTCTAGCACTAGACCTACTCTGTAACTCTAACCTGGTAACCGGTAAAAATTTTCAAAACGTCGCCTATGGAGATTTTTATGTACCGAAGTTTGGCGCCATTCCATGAGTGTGTGCAATTTTAAAGCGTGACATGTTGGGTATCTTTTTACTCTGCGTAACATAAGCTTTCATATTTTACAAAAAAATTGGGCTAACTATACTGTTTTGTTGTTTTTTAATTCATGAAACCATTTTTTTCCCCCAAAAAAAGGTGTTTGAAAAATCATTGCGCAAATACTGTGCAAGATAAAAAGTTGCAACGACCGTCATTTTATTCCCTAGGGTGTCTGCTAAAAAAAACATATATAATGTTTCGTGGTTCTGAGTAATTTTCTAGCAAAAGAATGATGATTTGTACATGTAGGAGAGAAGTGCCAGAATAGGCCCGGTATTGAAGTGGTATGAAAAGCCCTGTATGGAAGTGGTTAATAAATGGTGGGCATGCAACATATTGTACATATACTACATATGCATAAATTACAAATATTGATGTTACATAATGTTACAGGAGAAAGTTATTGGTTTAGTGAATTTTTATCTAGGATATTCCTTAGTGAAAGTTTGCTTTATGTTTATTAGCTAAAACTATATGAAACAATAGGATTCAGTTGCCTGTTTAAAAAAAAAGTCCCAATTTGAAATAAATCAAAATTAGCTTGTTAGAGACAAGATCATGATGCCAAGGGGCACTTCCAACAATGGCAGAACAGCTGCCTTGATTGTTTGCCAAGATATTATGAAAGCTGGAAAGTCAGTTCTGATTTGACATATGGGGTCTTTGATAGAAGGGCAGGGAATCTCGGTTATCACAGGTGGTGACCCTTTCAAAACTAAAGGAAAAATAAAAGAGAAAAAAGAGATTCATCAATGATCTCATATGTTCAAAATTGTATTAATCCTTTACATTTATAATTTTAATGTTACTAAAACCTTGTAAAACATATAAACAAATTAACTGACTTGTATATAACCCATTACATTTAAACATAAAAATAATATATATATATATATCAATAACTGTCTTATTGGGCCTAATTTATTAAAGCAAATGAACAAGAGTAGGGATAGTTATTACAGTATGCTTGCATTGTGGGTTTACATACACAGCAATCCTGTCTAGCTAATTGTACATTTATGTTCAATGTATGCTGTGTGGTCATAATTTGAATTGTGCATTATAATGCTGCTTTTGTACCGTCCAAGAAGTACAATAACATTTTACTTAATTAATATGAAAACAAACTGAGACTAAGCAATGATTAAATACATTTAAAAACTACTGCTAATCAATGAAATTGGCAAAGGCAAACAGCATATACAAAAAAATTGTCATGCTGTGCTTTCATAGGAAAAGCCTACCCATGTATAGGTTATCATAAAAATCTTTATTTCCGGTAACAGCCTAAGCAATTTTGTCCCCTGGTTGATGCTTGAATGTCTCCACATGCACACAAAGATTTGCACATGCACTTTTTATCTATTCCTTTAACAACAACAACAATGTGCCCTTGATATGTTTTCATTCCCACAGGTATGTGCAATTTTAAATGCTACCAGTTGGTAAATTAACCAAAAACATTTAATATTTTTGGCATGCCATGACTTAGCCAGTGTTCACACACTGAACAGTGCATTCAATAGCAAAACCCATTCTTATTACATTCAGTGTAAGTATTCTGTATCCTGTGGGTAGATGAAAACATGCATCATGGATCCATGACAAACTTTTAGACTGACAAATTAGCCGACAACTGCGCTTTGTCGCACACAATTACTATGAACATGGTAAAAAATGTGGTAGGAAGATGGCGAGGGTGCTTTGTAAGCATCGTGGCCCTTCATCCAGACCGGCCCACTTTAATTTTGCAAACACGCACAAAAACAGTATATAAACTATTCGCAATTGCGCAAAAAAAAATAAAACATTCCACTGTAAGTATAAACGGCTTTTTGTAAGAAAAAGGGGTTAACTGAAAATATGCTTTAAAACTCCTCACTCGCCTCTTTTATTATTTCACTTATTCTCCTCTGGATTGTTCTCCTCCTTCTCACATCATTGCGCGAAGTGGGAAGGCTAACGTGAGGCTGAGCTGAGTTGCGCACTATAAAGTGAGGTGATGGGCAGTGCGCATGACAGGTCTCTTCCATACCGGCTGGCCAACCCCAGTGACACCAGGCCCTGAAGGTGTAAATTTTACACGCCATTTCTGGGTCATTAAGAGGAAGGGGAAATCAGTAAGTGGACATTTGCTGATCTACCTTCCCTCTACCTGGTGGCACCTGGTCTACTGATGGGTGCGCAAAGTGATCAAGTAGCTGCACAGCCACCAGGTTGTTTTAATCTGAAAGTCAACTTTCCAGATTTATAACACACAGATTCATTAAAAACACTTGAACGGTCCCAATCCTGGCGTTCTATGCAAGTAAAGGTACTAATGCGCTAACAAAAGATGCTTGAGCAAAAAAGGTGCAAGATCTAAAAATAAGTGTGTATATATTGTGACAGCAGGAAGGTAAAGTCACCTGGTTGCATCCAGGGGGGTAGATATATTTCTCCCAGATTCAGGCTTTATGCCGACTTATACAACTAGGGAGTTGATGAAGCCCAGCTGAGGCTAGTGGGCTCATGAATGACTCATACCTCTAGGGAGAGTGCTGGGCGTCGTGAGGCAGGGAGTTGATGAGACCAGCTGAAGCTTGTCAGCTCATTTAGGCCTCTATAAGAACTCCCAGATTCATTAGGTGTTAGCTCATGCCTGGAACCAGACCTGTGTGGACTGTCTAGGGAGAGTGAACCCCTGTGCGGTGAGGCAAAGCCTGTGTGGCTATTTGTTTGGACTTTTACTAAACCAGGGACTTAGGGACTAGGACAGCACCAGGCTGATCCCAGTTGTTAGTTTAGGAAACCTGCATGTTTAGTCAGAGGTCAAACTGACCAGGATTTATTTTGTTTGTTTCTTTTTGGCTTTGCTGTGTTTTGTCACTGTACATAGAGAAATAAACCGCACCTTTTGATTTTGAAAACCACAACCTCCGTCTGCTGGCCCTGTTTTTGTGTGGGGAGCCCAACCAGGGGGTCACACACACCCGCTACCGAGTTAACCCCCTCACAGTTGGTGGAGAACCAGTGGCAGTTTTTTTTAAGCCAGCATGGAGGAGATACTGAAACAGCTGGCTCTAGCAAATGCCAATCAACAGCAGACAAATGCAGGTTTGCAAAGGAGCCTTGCAGCCCAGCAGCAAGCTCATCAACAAGCCCAGCAGCAATCTGAGGCCCGCTTCATAGACCTGTTACAGAAGCAAGAGCAGAGACTACAACAAATGGAAGCAGTAATGCAGCAACGTCCGCAGACCAGTGAGGAAAGCCGTCCCACTAATACCGCGTCCTTTGGGGTGAGTCGTTTATTGACAAAAATGACTGGAGAGGATGATCCAGAGGTATTTTTGACCACATTTGAAAGGACTGCTGAAAGAGAAAAGTGGCCTGAGGAGCAGTGGGCTGGACTGGTGGCTCCTCTGTTAACTGGTGAATCGCAAAAGGCTTACTATGACCTAGAGCCTGACCAAGCAAAAGACTATGTGATGCTAAAAGCTGAAATATTGGCAAGGCTGGGTGTCACCCTGGCTGTCCGGGCTCAGCGTGTGCATAACTGGACTTTCCAGCTTGGAAAACCCCCCAGGTCTCAAATGTATGATCTCATTCACCTGAGCAGGAAGTGGCTACAGCCAGAGACTTTGTCCGCACCAGAGATTGTGGAACGTGTTGTAATGGATCGGTTTTTGAGAGCTCTTCCTACTGCCATCCAAAAGTGGGTAAGCCATGGAGACCCAGAGACGGCCGGTGGTCTTGTGGATCGTGTAGAGAAATACTTGGCTACAGAGAACCTGACGGCCTCTTCCAGAGACTCTCGGACTTTCCACCCTAAGACCAGACCATCCCCAGGGGCGGATAAGAGGATTCCAAGGGGTGAGGGTGGAGAGAGTGAGAGGGTGGGAGCTCTACCCAAAGTTTGGCGAGAACAGCCTGGGAAGTCAGGGGCTCAAGAGGCAGCCAAATGGATTGTTTGCTACCGCTGCCGGCAAGCGGGACATATTGCAGCAAATTGCCCGGTTGTGGAGGAACCCATGCAATGTGACTTTCTGATGGACAGACGTCAGTCGCTGTGTGCGACAGTCGCATGCACTGCCATTCGGGGAACTGAGAAACATTTATGCAAAATGTGTATTAATGGTAGAAATGTTGTGGTATTACTGGATTCAGGTAGCCTTGTGACCCTGATAAAGGCTGAATTAGTTAAAACAGAGGTCTCTGGGAATAGCAAGGTAGCTGTTATTTGTGTGCATGGGGACACCCGAGAGTATCCAGTGACTACAGTGTGTTTCGAGACCCCCAAAGGTACCCTCTCTCATCCAGTGGGGTTAGTATCTCAATTACCGCATGATGCCATTGTGGGAAGGGATTTTCCGAAGTTCTGGGAACTGTGGGATGATCCTGAGCCCCCCACTGGTGCCCCTATGTACCAGGAATGTGATAGCCAGAACTCCTCTGAGAGTGGTGAGGACTCTCCAGAATTTCCCTTGTCAGTATTGGCAGGGGAGACTCAAGAAACTGGAGAGGAGCCCACCTCCTCAGACGAAAACCTACCGTCTGTGGAGTTTTCTGATCTGGAGGTTCACAGGGAAAATTTTGCCACAGAACAGTTAAAAGACCCCGCCCTAATAAAGGCACGGGAAAACGTAGTGGAAATAGATGGCGAGTTAGTGAACCCAGATAATACCTGCACTTACCCATACTTCAGCGTAGAGAAGGACCTACTGTATCGGGTGGCAAAAAGGGCAGAAGAAACCGTTGAGCAGCTTGTGGTGCCCAAACCTTACAGGAAGTTGGTGTTGGAGTTGGCCCATGGGCACATTCTTGGAGGTCATCTGGGGACAGAGAAAACCCGAGAGAGGGTATTACAGAGATTCTATTGGCCTGGGGTGATGAAGGACATAGAAAATTATTGTTCCTCCTGCCCTGTGTGTCAGAGGTCGGCCCCGATGCCACATTTCCGTAGCCCGCTGGTCCCTCTACCCATCATTGAGGTCCCGTTTGAGAGAATCGCAATGGATTTGGTAGGTCCTATAATCAAGTCCGCTAGGGGGCACCAGTACATATTGGTTATAATGGACTATGCCACCCGTTATCCAGAAGCGATCCCTCTCAGAAATACCTCGGCCAAAACCATAGCCAAAGAGCTATCTCTTGTTTTTAGCCGGGTGGGTATTTGTAAAGAACTGCTTACGGACCAAGGTACACCCTTTATGTCCCGGGTTATGAAAGAGCTGTGTAAATTGCTCAAAGTGACGCAATTGCGTACATCTGTGTATCACCCCCAAACCGATGGGCTGGTTGAAAGATTCAACAAAACCCTAAAACAAATGTTGAAGAAAGTGGTGGATAGAGATGGAAAGGATTGGGACTGTCTACTTCCTTATTTGATGTTTGCTATTAGGGAGGTGCCCCAATCCTCTACGGGATTCTCCCCCTTTGAGTTACTGTATGGGAGACACCCAAGAGGGCTGTTGGATATTGCCAAGGAAACTTGGGAAAGTGAGAGTTCTCCCCACAGGAGTGTGATTGAGCATGTCGCCCTGATGCAAGATCGAATTGCACAGGTAATGCCCATCGTGAAGGAACATTTGGCCCAAGCGCAGTTGGCACAGCAGAGAGTGTACAACCGTGGAGCAAAGACCCGTACCTTTTCCCCGGGGGATAGGATATTGGTACTTGTCCCTACGGTTGAAAGTAAATTCCTTGCCAAATGGCAAGGCCCCTACGAGATAATGGAAAAAGTGAGCGAAGTGAATTACAAGGTCAGACAACCAGGAAGGCGAAAGCCCGAACAGATATATCACGTTAATCTGTTGAAAGCCTGGAGGGATAGAGAGTCCCTAGTCGCAGAAACTTGGTCACCAGCTCAAACTGGTTGCGTGATTCCAGAGGTTGGAATAGCAGCCACCTTGTCACAACCCCAACAACAGGAGGTTAAGGAGTTTGTGCTTCGCAACAAGGAGGTGTTCTCTGAGCTGCCGGGACAAACATCTGGGGTAGAGCATGATATTATTACCCCGCCCGGTGAAAGGGTGAAGTTAAAACCCTATCGGATCCCAGAGGCCCGACGGGAGGCAATACGGGAGGAAGTACAGAAAATGCTGAACTTAGGGGTGATAGAGGAGTCCCAAAGTGATTGGTCTAGTCCCATTGTGTTGGTGCCTAAACCGGATGGGAGCTGGCGATTTTGTAACGATTTTCGTCAGTTGAACAAAGTTACAAAATTTGACACCTACCCCATGCCACGTATAGATGAGTTGATCGACCGGCTGGGAACAGCCCGATACATGACGACTCTTGACCTCACAAAAGGGTATTGGCAAATTCCCCTGGCCAAGTCGGCCAAAGAGAAAACCGCATTTGTAACCCCAGACGGGGCGTTCCAATATAAGAGAATGCCGTTCGGGTTACAGAATGCGCCGGCCACATTCCAGCGGAAAATGGACCAGATACTGAGGCCCCATCGGAAGTATGCTGCGGCTTACCTGGATGACGTAATTGTCCATAGCACAGATTGGGCCTCACATCTGCCAAAAGTGCAAGCAGTCCTAGACTCTATCCGGGAAGCGGGGTTTACGGCTAACCCCAAGAAGTGTACCATTGGGCAGGAGGAGGCCAAATATCTTGGGTACACCATTGGCAGGGGAGTAATAAAACCCCAACTCAACAAAGTCGAGGCCATCCAGAGTTGGCCACGTCCCAACAGCAAGAAGCAGGTACGAGCCTTTCTGGGAATCGCGGGTTATTATCGGCGCTTCATTCCCCACTTTGCTTCTAAGGCTGTGCCCCTAACCAACCTGACGAAAGGGAAAGGGTCGGTCATGATTAAATGGACCCCCGAGGCGGAGGCAGCATTCCAATTCTTGAAACAAGCCTTATGTAGCCAGCCAGTGCTGTACTCACCCGACTTCTCTAAAGACTTTGTCGTACAAAGTGATGCGTCAGATGTGGGGTTAGGAGCAGTATTGTCCCAGGTCTGGAACGGGGAAGAGCACCCAGTCATTTACCTCAGCAGGAAGTTGAAGTCCCATGAGGTAAATTACGCCACGGTTGAAAAGGAGTGTTTAGCGGTGAAGTGGGCTCTAGATTCCCTTCGGTACTATCTGCTAGGTACTCACTTTGACATGGTTACGGATCACGCTCCGTTAAAGTGGATGGCTCAAAACAAGGAGACAAATAGAAGAGTGAATAGGTGGTTCCTGGCCCTACAGGAATTCAACTTCACAGTAAAGCATCGCCCTGGCGTTCAAATGGGGAATGTGGATGCTTTGTCTCGAGTACATGAATGCCTGATTGCTGGTGTTCCAACCCCAAGGTTAAAACAAGAGGGGGGGGTATGTGACAGCAGGAAGGTAAAGTCACCTGGTTGCATCCAGGGGGGTAGATATATTTCTCCCAGATTCAGGCTTTATGCCGACTTATACAACTAGGGAGTTGATGAAGCCCAGCTGAGGCTAGTGGGCTCATGAATGACTCATACCTCTAGGGAGAGTGCTGGGCGTCGTGAGGCAGGGAGTTGATGAGACCAGCTGAAGCTTGTCAGCTCATTTAGGCCTCTATAAGAACTCCCAGATTCATTAGGTGTTAGCTCATGCCTGGAACCAGACCTGTGTGGACTGTCTAGGGAGAGTGAACCCCTGTGCGGTGAGGCAAAGCCTGTGTGGCTATTTGTTTGGACTTTTACTAAACCAGGGACTTAGGGACTAGGACAGCACCAGGCTGATCCCAGTTGTTAGTTTAGGAAACCTGCATGTTTAGTCAGAGGTCAAACTGACCAGGATTTATTTTGTTTATGTTTCTTTTTGGCTTTGCTGTGTTTTGTCACTGTACATAGAGAAATAAACCGCACCTTTTGATTTTGAAAACCACAACCTCCGTCTGCTGGCCCTGTTTTTGTGTGGGGAGCCCAACCAGGGGGTCACACACACCCGCTACCGAGTTAACCCCCTCACAATATATATATATATATATATATATATATATATATATATATATATATATATTTATGGTCGGAGCCCTCTGTCTGAAGAGATATGGATCACATAAACACGTCACAAGACTAACAACACAAATAAGACCTGAAGTGTGGGCCTGGCCTGTTGTACGGTATGCCAAAGAAGGGGCCATACCTGGACAGAAGTAATAGATAATTCTGTTGAGAATTGGTTGTAGAGGAGTGCCCTAGAAAAGGGGGATATGGGTGGGTGGGTACCGCGCACTAGAGCCGACACTGACCCTCGTGGATGGTCCGTATAAGTACCCCTCGAACTCCTCCCATAATTTCAGGCTAGCATACTAGCCTTCCTATTTATGGTCGGAGCCCTCTGTCTGAAGAGATATGGATCACATAAACACGTCACAAGACTAACAACACAAAATAAGACCTGAAGTGTGGGCCTGGCCTGTTGTACGGTATGCCAAAGAAGGGGCCAAAAGTCACACAAGGTTAGGAAAGAATTGTTCTATTATGTCAGGTAAACCACTATCGAGCGGGACTGTTAAAGGCTCGTGATATTTCTGACTGAGGATCGGGAACGTATCGGGCGACACACAAGGATTTCCACCTGCCCATCTTCCTTATCGCGTGGACTGGAACTCTGTTTTGTGATGTTGCTGGGGCTGCTCTAATGCGAAAGCAAGTCCTGAGTAACATCCTGGGTCGAGGCCCGAGATGCTCAGGAGTGTTCTGACGTGGCTGATGAACTGGTCCCCGCTTAGAGGTTCGGTTGGGAAAGGTAGTAGAGGGCTGTCCTCTGACGGGTCGGACAGCAGAGTTTACCAGTTTACACTAGAACGGCCATGGCGTTGTGTGTCTGGAAAAGTTTGCTGTCTACTCCGGGACCGGGTTGTAGCGTTTCCGATACCGTCGGGTGTAGGATGAAATGACTTTGGTGGCGAGTCGGGTGGTGCCTGGGTAGTACTTGGCATTTAGGGCTGGTGACAGTAATTCGCCGGGCCGTAAGATCGTAAAAGGATAGGTAAATGGCTGCTTGAATTACCAGGCTGGGCCATAGACCGAAGGGAGAACGTGAAAGGATAGCAGACATGTCCCGGAGTATGGCGCTGGTCACTGGTAAGCGTACTAGAGTGTGGTTGCCGCCACCTGTAGTGTGTTGGCAGAACAGGATGCATTGATGAGGGAGGTAGCACCATGGAGGTGCTATCTGATTCCAGAGTTGGTTGCGACTAATGTGGGATGCCGGACATGGTCGAGTCGGCTCCGGGCTTCTGTGAAAGGATGTGGCATGGTTAAGCAGGATAGCGCGTCGGCCGAGGTGTTGCATTGACCAGGGATGTGGACACGGAGGCTACTGAGCTGATGTTGTAGGGAAAGTAGCAACAGCCTGCGTGGGAAGGACATGATGGACAACGATTTATTGACCTGCCTTGTTAATGACTGTGGCTGTAGCCTGGTTGTCTGTGGCGAACGTGGCGGTCTGTCCTGCCCGGGGCTGCCCCATACTTGAGTCGCTGCGACTATGGGGTAGATCTCAAATAGAGAGGAGGACTGACTAAAGGCGGAATTGTGAGTATCTCAGATGGTCGCGGTCCTGAAACCAAAGATGGCCAAAAATTGCAGCAAAGCTTGTGGGAGCTGCTACGTCCGTGATTATCTGTGGTGACGAAAAGGATGCTGATGGGATAAACAAGGGTCTACCTATCTGCATGGCGCGTTTGTCTAGAATGATTTCCAGGAAGGAGATGAACTGTGCCGGTCTTTCTACTTTCTTCTCGGTTACGGGCACGTCAAGGTTTTTAGAAGACCTCTCTTGGATTTCCTAGATCTCACAAGAATACTAAACCTTCAGAAGAACTCCTCTAAGGGTATGCAGGAGTTTGACTGGGTATGTTTTAGAATGAGTCGGGCAGTATAATGAGTCCGGTGTGGAACCCTGTAGTGCCCCCTGCAGTAGAAAGGCTGCTAGAGAGGGAGTTGGATGTGAGGAGAGAAAATTCGAGCCGCCCGAAGTGCACGTGGCCTAGTCAAGCTGGACTCTGCTGCTTGACGCCGCAGGTATTACTGGGGAGAGCCTTCTGGTACAGGAGGCAGATGTGCAGAAGTTTGCGGTGGGGGTAAAGCAACCCTTGAAATTAAGTTGCTGGAGACGGCTGCGCCCCCCGGTGCTCGAACTGGACGTCCTAGTCTGACTGGAAGGACTGGTTACATCTCTAAGGCTTCCAGAGGCTACCACAAACTTTGTCGCTTTCGAGTTTGCGAGCGAGCCTGGGGTCCTAGGCCATTAGGATGACTGAGACGTACCCCAAGGCACGTGACTTGTTCCCTGTTATGACCTGTACCAAAATGCGTAGGGACGCTAGGTTCACGTCCTAGCCGCTTAGGATGTCCTTCCTGATGCCCGCTGGGACAAGGTGCGAAGGAAAAGGGTGCAAGCATCGGGCGTACCTACAGTGGGGGGTTTGGTAACGACGGTGAAGACTGGGGCTGATAGGGGCACAGCTGATCGTGTTTCCAGGGCCCCTATTCTAGCCTGGACGTCGGTGACTGCGGTTGCCAGTGTGGACACCAAGGCGTGTAGCTGGGTAAATGCGGAGGGTATCGACTGCAGCGGAACTTGTGTGTCTGGTAGAGTTGCCGCTGGTTATGGAAACAGCAGCCTAACAGCTTGGCTTTCCTGGCTGTGGTAAGGCAGGGAATACCCCTACGTCGTAGTTCAGCCGTAGCCTGGGGATGGTCCGAGCTCTAGGGGACTGTGTAGCGCCGGCCGCTGGACCCGCGAAGGGTGACGACGAGGCAGAGGCGAAGACTTCGCTGTCGGCACGCGACATGGCGTCGGCTAAAAAGGAGGGGAATGCATATGTTTAGAATGAGATTGCGAGTTTCAGAGGGGATAGAAGGATTTAGAAAACGGGGAGAAAGAAGGAAAGCAGGGAGGACAGGACAAGGAGCGATAGGCGTAGGGGACAGTTTAGTTTGCGTACGAGCACTTGTTGAGTGTAATTTAGAAAACGCAAAAGAGTGCGTGGCAACCGAGGTGAGCCAGGAGGTGACTGGCTAGGTAACCGATAGCTCGGGTGCCGTCTGTGCTTGGCACAGACTGATGAACCAGAGCCCCCAGGGCGTACTGGGGCGGGTAGCTGAAAGTCTGGTATACTAAGTAGGAATGTTTCGATCTGTAGTTCATTGACGTGTGGTCGGTCTGCCAACTCCTGCACTGCCAGCAAGGTGGATGTTGGCGACCTTGTCTGCGTGGTGAAGGATCTCGGATCGCTCTTCGAAAACAGAGTGTAGTGCGTAGAAGTATGTGGCAGTTGCTAGCGCCTAGTGAGCGGTCGAATTGTGTATGTGAAGGCAAATATGTCGTGAGAGTGCGACGAGAAGCAAGGAGGGGCCTTGCATTTACGTATCTGTCCTATACCCTAGTAGTGACGTCTCAGTTGGGGTCCGGAAGTGGGTCGACCGGGGACCTGTAGTAAGGTGACATGGAAATACTCTTTTTTTTTTTTTTGTGAGGGGGATGCAGAGAGCTGTTTTGGAGCAGTAGCTGGCTCCCTGGTGAAGATGTGAGCTCTAAGATACTACCCCCTGTTTTTTTTTTGTTTGTATCCTGAGGGGAATACTGTCCAAAACCTGGTGCAGGGTGGACCAACTGGAACTCAAACTGACCTGCATGGGGAAAGGGACAGAGAAAACGGTGAGTAGCCGTGTTGCTACTGGAGATGATGAGTGGCCGATGTTCGAACCACTTGTCGAATGCTCGCAGCAATTGCGAGGAACACAGCCTTACTGAGAAGGTGAAGGAAGGAAAGTTTGTGAATTGTGAGTATGTAGGAATAACCGTCCGTGAGGGAGCTGGAATAGTTGGAGTAAGTTGTGTATGTAAATGCAGACATTTTTTATTTAATTCTTCCTATATATTTATTTATTTATTTATTTTTTTTATATTTATTTTTTTTTTAATTCATTTATTAATTTGTTTTTCCCTTTTTTTATTTTTTTTTATTTTGGTACAGCGTGAGGTTTGGGGAATGGTTCGTACGTGATCGTGACGCTGATGCGACTGCTAGCGACCTGGCACTTTGTATTGCCGACGATCTGAAACGTTTGAGCCGCTGCTACGACTGGGTTCGGATCGGTTGGAAGGGTCGGGTCGGTTGGAGAGTGCTAGTTGCTAGGGATCCGAGTCGTCCGAGCCGGTGATGCGACTGGACTCGGATCGATTGTGTTTGCCAAGGACCTGAATCTACGAGCCGACGTTACGACTGGATTCGGATCGGTTAAAGACGTTTACTGCTGCAGATCAGAGCGGTATGAGCCGGTGATGCGACTGTGCTCGATCGATTGTAAATGCCATGGATCCGAAAATTTGAGCCGAGGCTACAACTGAATTCGGATCAGTACGGAGTTTGATGTTTGTAGATCCGAGCCGATGAGCCGCTGGTGCGACTGTGCCCAGATCGGTCATGTTAGCGGAGGATCCGAACCTTTGAGCCGATGCTACGACTGGGTTCGGATCGGAAAGTGAGGGTTTGTTGCTAGAGATCCGAGTCGATTGAGGCGGTGATGTGACTGGACTCGGAACGCTTGGGAGTGCCAAAGGTCCGAAAGTTTGAGCCGATGCTACGACTGAATTCGAATGGTTTAGAAGTTTTGATGTTTGTAGATCCGAGCCGATGAGCCGGTGGTGCGACTGTGCCCGGAACAAACGTGGATGCCAGAGATCCGAATCTCTAAGCCGATGCTGTGCCTGTATTCGGGCTGATAACGGGTGCAAGGCGGGGATTTGAATTGCCGGGTCCGAATCGTAGCGCCGGAGATACGGCTGGACTCGGACGGCTGATTGGTGTTTCGAAGTTGAAGGGGCTTGTGATTGTCGAGGGTCCGGCCTGTAGTGCCGATTGTTAGCGACAAGAGCCGGCCCAGACTGTTTGGTGTATGGTGTGAGTAGTAGGAGGTGTGGGGCATCAGTAAGGTGAAGGGAGAGTATCGTAGGAGGTGTAGGGCATCAGTGACTAGGGATAGTGATGAGCCGAACACCCCCGGGTTCGGTTCGCACCAGAACCCGCGAACGGACCGAAAGTTCGAACGAACATTAGAACCCTATTAAATACAATGGATGCGAACGTTCGAATTCTAAAGTGCTAATTATAAAAACTATTATGCATGTTATTGTCCTAAAAAGGGTTTGGGAACCCGGGTTCTGCACCAGGGGACATGTATCAATGCAAAAATAAGTTTTAAAAACGGTCGTTTTCCGGGAGCAGTCATTTTAATGATGCATAAAGTGAAAAAAAAAAAGTCAAATATTCCTTTAAATATCGTACCTGGGGGGTGTCTAAAGTATGCCTGTGAAGTGCCACGTGTTTCCCGTGTTTAGAACTGTCCCTGCACAAAATGACACTTCTAAAGGAAAAAAAAGCCATTTAAAACTGCTTGCGGCTTTAATGTAATGTCTGGTCCCGGTAATATGGATGAAAATCTTTAAGAAAAATGGCATAGCTACCCCATGACCCCCCCCCTACCCCAGCCCATTACCAGCCCCTTTGGGTCTTGTATGGATATTAAGGGGAACCCCGCACATAAAATAAAAAAGGCCCTATATACTCAGAACAGCCGTATACAGGCGGTGCATACAAGACAGGGACTGTAGGTTTGTTCTTATGTAGAATCTGTTTGTAATTTTGAACAGGTACATTGTTGAAGTGTAGCTCCAGACCAAAAATCTATTTTTAAACTTTTTGGAAAACATAGGTAAGGGTTATCACCCCTGTAACATTTGTTTTGCTGTCTGTGCCCCTGTTCAGAACATTTCACCTCACTTTCCGTCCTAATGACAACTGTTTTTGAAATGTGGTGTTTTTCTTGAAACAAGGATTGCTGATAAAGCATCAGTACAGAGGAGACACCTTTCTCCCATATTTATTCTTACAGGAGAGAATTTTCCTTCCTAGTGGTAGATTTCCTCTCACTTCCTGTTGTCTTCTTGCGTTTGCAAGTAGGAGTCGTTTGTAAGTTGGATGTTTGAAAGTAGGGACCTGCCGTATATACTCTGCAGAAATAGGCCCCTTAGTTGTTGGTGTTGGCACAACACTGTAAGCACTCACAGTTACTCTTGGTTGGTGCTGGAACGCCCTGCTGTCAACTATTATATCAGGAATTTTAATTACATATAATTGTTGAACAGTGGTAGTAAAAATTGGGCCTTTGATGGTGGTGCTGGTGCCACAACACTGTAAGCCCTGACAGTTACTCTTGGTGGGTGCAGCAATGGGCCCTGCTGTGAATTATTAGATCAAGAATTGTAATTACATGCCCCTGTTGAACAGGGGCTGAAAAATTGGGCCTTAGGCACTGGTGGCACAACACTGCAACCCTTCACAGATACTGTACTTGGAGCACAGCAATGAGCCCTGTTGCAAAGTATTGCTTCAAAAATTGTAATGACACGCCCCTGTTAAACAGGGGCTGAAAAATTGGGCCTTAGGCACTGGTGGCACAACACTGCAACTCCTCACAGATACTGTACTTGGAGCACAGCAATGAGCCCTGTTGCAAAGTATTGCTTCAAAAATTGTAATTACACGCCCCTGTTAAACAGGGGCTGAAAAATTGGGCGTTAGGCACTGGTGGCGGCACCCATAAACAAAAATGATCTTCCAAGCTATCATCATCAATCGTATCATTGAGGACTCGGAGGAGGAGGATAGCCAGTCAACATAACAGCACAGGCACTCAGCATCAGCATCAGTCTTGAAGGGATGTGACATTTTAAAATCAATTAGTCTGTTATATCAGCATCAGGTGTGTGGTAGCTGGTGGTGATCCAAGACTGGTTCATCTTGATGAAAGTCAGTCGATCAACCGAGTCGGTGGACAGGCGCACCCTGTGATCCGTGACAAATCCTCCAGCAGCACTGAATGTTCGTTCCGAAAGAACGCTGGATGCAGGACAGGCCAGTAGCTCAATTGCATACTGTGCAAGCTCTGGCCAGTGATCCATCCTCAAGACCCAGTAAGCCAGAGGATTTTCGGTGGGGAAGGTGTCCAAGTCTGACCTTGCCCCTAGATATTCCTGCACCATGTTTATCAGACGCTGGCGATGGTTGCTGGAACCGATCATACTTTGGGGCTGCGGACTAAAGAATTGTCTGAACGCATCGGTCAGACGGCCACCTTCCCCACCGCTCCTTCTTTGACTGGCCGAAGCCTCAGCAACTCGTTGTCCAGGACCAGGAGTTTGCAACCTCCCAGTCTCTGGGAACGCGTTGCACAGACCTTTCTGCAAGGCCTCCCGGAGTTGTCTCATCCTCTGCTCCCTCTGCGACGGTAACATAAGGTCCGCAACCTTACCCTTGTACCGTGGATCAAGGAGAGTGGCCAGCCAGTAATGGTCCCTCTCCTTGATCCGAAGAATACGAGGATCCTTCCGCAGACTTTGCAGGATCAGGGAGGCCATGCAGCGTAGGTTTGCTGAGGCATTCGCTCCGGAGTCCTCTGGGTCACTAAGGACGACATGATCCGCAGCCACCTCCTCCCAGCCACGTACAAGTCCACTGGTTTCTTGGGACTGTAAATCATCCCTAAAAGACTGCTGCTGATGATGCTGAGTGCCAGCCTCCACCTCCATGCTGACACAATCCTCCTCCTC
The DNA here is from genome assembly GCA_029206835.1 of Rana muscosa. NCBI lineage: Eukaryota > Metazoa > Chordata > Amphibia > Anura > Ranidae > Rana > Rana muscosa. Next base: position 706,008,529 of record CM055118.1, read on the forward strand.
CTCCTCCTCCTCCTCCTCCTCCTCTTCCTGTGCGATGGGTGGGACAGAAGGAACACTGTCTGGGTAAAGGGGGCCTTGAGAGGCAAGGAAGTCCTCCTCTTCCTGCCTCTGTTCTGCCTCAAGTGCCCTGTCCATTATTCCACGCAGCGTGTGCTCCAACAGGTGGACAAGAGGTACAGTGTCACTGATGCATGCACTGTCACTGCTCACCATCCTCGTGGCCTCCTCAAATGGTGCCAGGACAGTGCATGCATCCCTGATCATGCCCCACTGGCGTGGAGAAAAAAAACCAAGCTCCCCTGACCCTGTCCTGGTGCCGTAGTCGCACAGGTACTCATTGATGGCCCTCTGCTGCGTGTGCAGCCGCTGCAGCATGGCCAACGTTGAGTTCCACCTGGTGGGCATGTCACATATAAGGCGGTTCTTGGGCAGGTTCAACTCCTTTTGCAGCTCAGCCAGGCGAGCACTGGCATTATAAGATCTGCGGAAATGCACACAGACTTTCCTGGCCTGCCTCAGGACATCCTGTAAGCCCGGGTACCTGCCCAAGAAGCGCTGCACCACCAGGTTAAGGACGTGAGCCACACAGGGCACATGGGTCAGTTGTCCCTGTCGGAGGGCGGAGAGGAGGTTGGTGCCATTGTCGCAAACCACCATTCCTGGCTTAAGCTGGCGTGGCGTCAACCACCTCTCGGCCTGGCCCTGCAGAGCAGACAGGACCTCTGCCCCAGTGTGGCTTCTGTCCCCCAAACACACCAGCGCAAGCACGGCATGGCATCTTTTTGCCTGCGTACTTGCGTAGCCCCGTGAACGGCTACGGAGCACCGCTGGTTCATAGGACAAACCACAGGAAGAGGCCATGGAGGAAGAAGAAGAGGAGGGGGTGGAGGAGAGAGGTGTGTCACAACCAGTAGTAGCATTTTGGAGGCGTGGCGGTGGGACAACCTCCAACACTACTGCACCTTGTCCTGAATCCTTCCCAGCTGCCAAAAGAGTGACCCAATGGGCCGTGAAAGAAAGGTAACGTCCCTGTCCATGCCTGCTGGACCATGAGTCAGCGGTAATATGCACCTTACCGCTGACCGCCCTGTCCAGCGAGGCCAAGACATTGCCTTCCACATGCCGGTAGAGAGCCGGAATAGCCTTCCGTGAGAAAAAGTGGCGTTTGGGAACCTGCCACTGAGGAACCGCACATTGCACAAACTCACGGAAGGGGGCCGAGTCTACCAACTGAAAAGGCAGCAGTTGAAGCGCTAGCAATTTAGCCAAGCTAGCATTCAACCGCTGGGCATGTGGATGGCTGGGAGTGAACTTCTTTCGACGGTCCAGCAGCTGGGGCAGGGAAATTTGCCTGCTAGAATCGGACGTCGGTGTACTGCTAGCAGAGTGGGCGCAAGTACTTGGCTGTGACACACCTAATTCTACACCTTCATTCCTCTCAGTGCATGTTTCAGAGAGGACTGAAGTTATAGTGGGGTTGGAGATCCCAGCTGATGCGGTGCAAGGAGAGGTCCGCTTGGTTCTTTGGTGTGGGTCTTTGAGGTAGGCTTGCCAACGAGCTGCATGGCAGGTCAACATATGTCTGGTCAGGCATGTGGTACCCAAGCGGCTGATGTTTTGGCCACGCGATATACGCTTGAGACATATGTTGCAAACAGCAGCTGTGCGATCTGATGCACTAGCCTCAAAAAAGGCCCACACCAAAGAACTTTTTGAATGACGGGCAGAGGCAGCGCCCTGCACAGGCGGAGCTCTGCGGTGTGATTCCGTCGGTGTACTGCCCTTACGCTGGCCACCAAAGGGCATCCTGCCTCGTTGGAGATGTGCCTCCTCCTCATCCTCCTCCTCCTCCTCTCTCCTATTAGGCACCCACGTGGAGTCATTGACCTCATCATCCCCTCCCTCCTCATCACTGGAGCCAATCTGGCAGTATGCTGCAGCTGCTGGAACATGACTGCCAGATTGGTGTCCTTCTTGAGCATCCCCTCTGTCTGCTCTCACGCTACTGCCTTCCTCTAGCTGGGTTTCATCATCAGACCCTTCGAAACGCTGGGCATCCTCCTGGAGCATGTACCCAACACTGTGCTGAAACAGTTCGGGGGACTCCTCAGGAGGAGGACATGGTGGGTCTAGGGAAGGAGTGACTGATGATTTGTCTGACATTGATACCAGGGAAGACGACGCTTTGGCAGCTGCTTTTCCAGTACCCTGAGCCTGGGTGAGAGAGGATGAGGAGGAGGAGGAGGGCTTGGTCATCCACTCTACCAAGTCTTCGGCATGATGTGGCTCAACATGTCCAGCTGCCGAAAAGAAGGACAAGCGTGTCCCATGGCCATGTGCTGATGACAATGCACCGCGTCCACGACCAGCACTGTTGCCCCCAGACACAGAGCCTGCTTGCCCTCTTTTATTGCCTCCTGACTGTCTGCCTCTCCTTGTTTGCCTTCCAGACATTCTAATAGATGGCCTGCAGGGAGATGGGAAAAAAGCAATAAGGGCTACCTTCAGGTGTCCTTCTCTGTCCCTTGAAACAAGGACTTTCACAGTGAAAGAAACTGACACTGTCCCTACCTAGAGTTTTCTGTCCCTAGAATAAATGTTTTTTTTAATCACAATATAGCACAAGGACAATTCACTCAATGTCTCTCCAGGTCCCTGGAAACAAGGACTTGCAGAGTGAAAGAAACTGACACTGTCCCTACCTAGAGTTTTCTGTCCCTAGAATAAATGTTTTTTTTAAGCACAATATAGCACAAGGACAATTAACTCACTGTCCTTACAGGTCCCTGGAAACAAGGACTTGCAGAGTGAAAAAAAAAAACACTCTCCCTACCTACAGTTTTCTGTCCCTAGAAAAAATGTTTTTTTTAAGCACAATATAGCACAAGGACAATTAACTCACTGTCCTTACAGGTCCCTGGAAACAAGGACTTGCAGAGTGAAAGAAAAAAAACACTCTCCCTACCTACAGTTTTCTGTCCCTAGAAAAAAATGTTTTTTTTAATCACAATATAGCACAAGGAAAATTAACTCACTGTCCTTACAGGTCCCTGGAAACAAGGACTTGCAGAGTGAAAGAAAAAAAACACTCTCCCTACCTACAGTTTTCTGTCCCTAGAAAAAATGTTTTTTTTAATCACAATATAGCACAAGGAAAATTAACTCACTGTCCTTACAGGTCCCTGGAAACAAGGACTTGCAGAGTGAAAGAAACTGACACTGTCCCTACCTAGAGTTTTCTGTCCCTAGAATAAATGTTTTTTTTAAGCACAATATAGCACAAGGACAATTAACTCACTGTCCTTACAGGTCCCTGGAAACAAGGACTTGCAGAGTGAAAGAAACTGACACTGTCCCTACCTAGAGTTTTCTGTCCCTAGAATAAATGTTTTTTTTAAGCACAATATAGCACAAGGACAATTAACTCACTGTCCTTACAGGTCCCTGGAAACAAGGACTTGCAGAGTGAAAGAAAAAAAACACTCTCCCTACCTACAGTTTTCTGTCCCTAGAAAAAATGTTTTTTTTAATCACAATATAGCACAAGGAAAATTAACTCACTGTCCTTACAGGTCCCTGGAAACAAGGACTTGCAGAGTGAAAGAAACTGACACTGTCCCTACCTAGAGTTTTCTGTCCCTAGAATAAATGTTTTTTTTAATCACAATATAGCACAAGGACAATTAACTCACTGTCCTTACAGGTCCCTGGAAACAAGGACTTGCAGAGTGAAAGAAACTGACACTGTCCCTACCTAGAGTTTTCTGTCCCTAGAATAAATGTTTTTTTTAAGCACAATATAGCACAAGGACAATTAACTCACTGTCCTTACAGGTCCCTGGAAACAAGGACTTGCAGAGTGAAAGAAAAAAAACACTCTCCCTACCTACAGTTTTCTGTCCCTAGAAAAAATGTTTTTTTTAATCACAATATAGCACAAGGAAAATTAACTCACTGTCCTTACAGGTCCCTGGAAACAAGGACTTGCAGAGTGAAAGAAACTGACACTGTCCCTACCTAGAGTTTTCTGTCCCTAGAATAAATGTTTTTTTTAATCACAATATAGCACAAGGACAATTAACTCACTGTCCTTACAGGTCCCTGGAAACAAGGACTTGCAGAGTGAAAGAAACTGACACTGTCCCTACCTAGAGTTTTCTGTCCCTAGAATAAATGTTTTTTTTAAGCACAATATAGCACAAGGACAATTAACTCACTGTCCTTACAGGTCCCTGGAAACAAGGACTTGCAGAGTGAAAGAAAAAAAACACTCTCCCTACCTACAGTTTTCTGTCCCTAGAAAAAATGTTTTTTTTAATCACAATATAGCACAAGGAAAATTAACTCACTGTCCTTACAGGTCCCTGGAAACAAGGACTTGCAGAGTGAAAGAAACTGACACTGTCCCTACCTAGAGTTTTCTGTCCCTAGAATAAATGTTTTTTTTAATCACAATATAGCACAAGGACAATTAACTCACTGTCCTTACAGGTCCCTGGAAACAAGGACTTGCAGAGTGAAAGAAACTGACACTGTCCCTACCTAGAGTTTTCTGTCCCTAGAATAAATGTTTTTTTTAAGCACAATATAGCACAAGGACAATTAACTCACTGTCCTTACAGGTCCCTGGAAACAAGGACTTGCAGAGTGAAAGAAAAAAAACACTCTCCCTACCTACAGTTTTCTGTCCCTAGAAAAAATGTTTTTTTTAATCACAATATAGCACAAGGAAAATTAACTCACTGTCCTTACAGGTCCCTGGAAACAAGGACTTGCAGAGTGAAAGAAACTGACACTGTCCCTACCTAGAGTTTTCTGTCCCTAGAATAAATGTTTTTTTTAATCACAATATAGCACAAGGACAATTAACTCACTGTCCTTACAGGTCCCTGGAAACAAGGACTTGCAGAGTGAAAGAAACTGACACTGTCCCTACCTAGAGTTTTCTGTCCCTAGAATAAATGTTTTTTTTAAGCACAATATAGCACAAGGACAATTAACTCACTGTCCTTACAGGTCCCTGGAAACAAGGACTTGCAGAGTGAAAGAAACTGACACTGTCCCTACCTAGAGTTTTCTGTCCCTAGAATAAATGTTTTTTTTTAAGCACAATATAGCACAAGGACAATTAACTCACTGTCCTTACAGGTCCCTGGAAACAAGGACTTGCAGAGTGAAAGAAAAAAAACACTCTCCCTACCTACAGTTTTCTGTCCCTAGAAAAAATGTTTTTTTTAATCACAATATAGCACAAGGAAAATTAACTCACTGTCCTTACAGGTCCCTGGAAACAAGGACTTGCAGAGTGAAAGAAACTGACACTGTCCCTACCTAGAGTTTTCTGTCCCTAGAATAAATGTTTTTTTTAATCACAATATAGCACAAGGACAATTAACTCACTGTCCTTACAGGTCCCTGGAAACAAGGACTTGCAGAGTGAAAGAAACTGACACTGTCCCTACCTAGAGTTTTCTGTCCCTAGAATAAATGTTTTTTTTAAGCACAATATAGCACAAGGACAATTAACTCACTGTCCTTACAGGTCCCTGGAAACAAGGACTTGCAGAGTGAAAGAAAAAAAACACTCTCCCTACCTACAGTTTTCTGTCCCTAGAAAAAATGTTTTTTTTAATCACAATATAGCACAAGGAAAATTAACTCACTGTCCTTACAGGTCCCTGGAAACAAGGACTTGCAGAGTGAAAGAAAAAAAACACTCTCCCTACCTACAGTTTTCTGTCCCTAGAAAAAATGTTTTTTTTAATCACAATATAGCACAAGGAAAATTAACTCACTGTCCTTACAGGTCCCTGGAAACAAGGACTTGCAGAGTGAAAGAAACTGACACTGTCCCTACCTAGAGTTTTCTGTCCCTAGAATAAATGTTTTTTTTAATCACAATATAGCACAAGGAAAATTAACTCACTGTCCTTACAGGTCCCTGGAAACAAGGACTTGCAGAGTGAAAGAAACTGACACTGTCCCTACCTAGAGTTTTCTGTCCCTAGAATAAATGTTTTTTTTAAGCACAATATAGCACAAGGACAATTAACTCACTGTCCTTACAGGTCCCTGGAAACAAGGACTTGCAGAGTGAAAGAAACTGACACTGTCCCTACCTAGAGTTTTCTGTCCCTAGAATAAATGTTTTTTTTAATCACAATATAGCACAAGGAAAATTAACTCACTGTCCTTACAGGTCCCTGGAAACAAGGACTTGCAGAGTGAAAGAAACTGACACTGTCCCTACCTAGAGTTTTCTGTCCCTAGAATAAATGTTTTTTTTAAGCACAATATAGCACAAGGACAATTAACTCACTGTCCTTACAGGTCCCTGGAAACAAGGACTTGCAGAGTGAAAGAAACTGACACTGTCCCTACCTAGAGTTTTCTGTCCCTAGAATAAATGTTTTTTTTAATCACAATATAGCACAAGGAAAATTAACTCACTGTCCTTACAGGTCCCTGGAAACAAGGACTTGCAGAGTGAAAGAAACTGACACTGTCCCTACCTAGAGTTTTCTGTCCCTAGAATAAATGTTTTTTTTAATCACAATATAGCACAAGGACAATTAACTCACTGTCCTTACAGGTCCCTGGAAACAAGGACTTGCAGAGTGAAAGAAACTGACACTGTCCCTACCTAGAGTTTTCTGTCCCTAGAATAAATGTTTTTTTTAAGCACAATATAGCACAAGGACAATTAACTCACTGTCCTTACAGGTCCCTGGAAACAAGGACTTGCAGAGTGAAAGAAACTGACACTGTCCCTACCTAGAGTTTTCTGTCCCTAGAATAAATGTTTTTTTTAAGCACACTATAGCAGAAGCACAAAACACACTGACACTCTCCCTACCTATCCTTCTCTTTCCCTAAACTAAAGGAATCCAGGTTAAGCAAGAAAGAAATAACAGTCACTGTCCCTGCCTATGCTACTCTATCCCTGCTCCGGAACACACTACACTAGGCCGCCGTGCTGGCGGCCTTTTATAGTGTGGGGCGTGTACTAAACACCCTCAGCAATAATTGGCCACAGGCATCCTGCCTGTGGCCAATCATTGCTCTCCTCGCTGCCGGCGCTGTGATTGGCCAAGCATGCGGGGTCACAGTGCATGCTTGGCCAATCACAGCGCCTGGATGACACTGCGATGGCGTAGTGCATTGTGGGCCGTTCGCGTCACTCGAATTTGGCGCGAACGGCCCAAATCGTTCGATCTTCGTCGAACGATCGAACAGCCAATGTTCGAGTCGAACGTATGTTCGACTCGAACACGAAGCTCATCCCTAACTAGGGATAAGGAAGTGCAGTGTGGGATACCAGTCCGACGACTGGGTATCAGATGTGCGACTTGAGGTAAGAAACTTGCGAGCTGCGAGTAATTCGTACAACAGTTCTGTGAGACGTAGTGTCTGGCGGGCCGTTACCGGTGGTAACGTGCGTGTGACAGGGTTCGAAAGACAGCTGGACTAGCCGGTAAACAAGCGATACAGACGGAAAACACGGGGTTATGAACCGTGTGACTTGTAAAAGAAGAAAACGTATACCGGCGCTACGATTCGTACGAATGGTAACGGCCGGTCCTACCTGCGACAGCGAGCGGGGATACGACCGACTGCGAACGAGCTGGAAGATACGAGGAAACTACACGGACGTTGCGAATCGTTGGGCGTCGGCTGATGACGACGAATACCGCGCACTAGAGCCGAAAACGACCCTCGTGGATGGTCCGTATAAGTACCCCTCGAACTCCTCCCATAATTTCAGGCTAGCATACTAGCCTTCCTATATATACACATATATAAGGGGCGTAAACAGCAGCTAACTTCTGTAGTGTGTCCAACTACCAAAGAAAGTATTTAAATAATGTGAAGTAGCGCTAATTACTTTAAACCACAATAATATGTGAATATATGCAATATAAATAAAATAATATAATAAAGTGCATCACAAACAATTAATGAATGTAGCGGGGACATCCTTACATGTTGATGTGTGTTTGCATATTTTAATACCATCCTTGCATATTGATGTGTATCTGCATACTTTAATACAAAGTCTATGGACGTTGCTATGGTTCAGTATTTGGAGCCATCTAGTGACCAAATACTGGTAATGCACATCAATGATTTTTACACCAGAAGCACAAAGGACTAAACAGGAAATGACTGTTTGTTTTGATTGGAAGGCTGACCCTTGTTACCCAGGAGACTTGGTGACCTACCCATGAACACTTTCTTTAGCAGTGCATGCTGGGTAGGATATAAAAGGAACCCGAGCGGCCATTTTAGGTCTCTTCTGGATGCATGACCTGCCTGTGAGGACCTGTGAGGAGGTTTTCCAGAAGGAGCGGCCTACAGCCATTGCGGAGAGTAACTCAAACAGACTGTGTGAGCGATCTGACGGGATAAGAGACACAGATCCAGAGACACTCGTCTGAGCATCAGGGGACCCGATTCACCCAGCGGAGCCGGTCGGCATTGAAGCAAGCCATAAACACTGGACCAGAGCTACTATACAGAGCTTCCGATCCAGTTGGTGAGCGGGTTACGGCCCACAGTTTTATTATACATTTGCATCCAGTCAGACTCATACAGATTTTTCTGGAACCTGTAGTCCCACAGAGGAAGATTACAGTAACTGACACCAGGCAGACATAAGGCCTAATTCTTATTGCATCTTAAGCATTGTACTATACTTAAGGAAACACTTTCTGGAACATTTATAGAAACAGTAACAGGATCACCTTTAAGTCAATCCTAATTTCTTTACCTTTTTGGATTACAATTTATAAGAAACCATCATAGCTAGCAGAAGACAAGAAGATTAAAGACTGTACTTTTAATGAGATCTCGCAACTAGCTATAAAAGTAGGGGGAGCTCCCTTGTAGTTTCACTGTGCAAAATTGTTGTTCATATTCATTGTCCTGTCGTTCTATGTTAAGGTGACAGTACAAGAATTGTATTCATCTGTTTATCACAATTTACAGTAAAGTACACTTCTGGTTGAGTACCCCAATTGTGTGGAGTATTGTTTTTCTTCCACCAGGTGGAGCCAGTGAATCCTGGGGTTACAATACAGGTACTTTGCATTGTCTTATATTGTATTGTATTGCATTGCACCACAGCTGTGCCAAGGGGATTGAGCCAAGTTAGTGGGGTTTTTGGTAGAGTGCAGGCCCAAATCAAACCAGCAGCTCCTTCGGGGGTCAGTGCTACACTTGGGGGCTCTGTCCGGGATCCTGTCATTCTACAAGCAAGCCCGCCCCTTGGTACTACCATGGACCCCATCAAAGTAGTCCAATGGTGCGAAGCAGAAGGGACACGCTCAGAAGCGAGCAAGGCCATTGAACTTCCAGGGAGTGACTGGGGAGAGAAACAAATTAAAGAGGTGGTACAAACATTGTCCCCGGATAGAAAGGCTTACGTGGTCGCAGTGAGACCAGACCCAAGGACCAACTGCACCTATGCACTGATAGAGTAGGGACAGTATGTCCCTGAAACCTTCCACAGTGCCAGTATAAAATTGTCTGAAAAGACTGAGTTCCACCTGACACATCCCAGTCAGAAGCAGTTAGAACCCTTGGACAGGAAAGCAGGGGCTGCTGTTAAATCGCAGGCAGAACAACAGCTGGTTGATCTGAAACGACAGTACCGTAACATACAAGTGAGGTTTCAGGAGACTTCCCATATGATAGCTGAACGCATTAATGGGTTACGTGTCGCTTTTGAGGATCAGAAAGATGGTCAGATAACACCCAAACCTGGGAAGGTACTGAAGAAACAAGCTCAGGGCCGCCTGCAGGAAGTAACCATCCGGAAGGATTTCCGCATTGACGGCCAGATAGGAGAAAGAGGGCAGAAGGACAAACTGTCCTACACCAGCCTCCTACACCAAATAGAGTTGGGGCTACAGAAAGGATATCAGGAATCTGAAATTAGAGAGGCTGTAATCCATGCCATCAGCCCAGGTTCAAGTGTCAGGGGCATTTTGGAGAGGAAGAGTGGATTGACCCTGAACCAGCTAAAGAGGATACTGAAAAGCTATTATGAGGAGGAAGATGCCGCTGAGTTATTTAATCGACTGATAAATATGACCCAGGATAGTAGAGAGACTCCTCAGAACTTCCTATTCTGGGCCATTGAGCTCAAGGACCGCCTGTTGTACACAAAGGAAGAAGGAACTGGAGAGCATTTTGGATAATTTTGGAGCCGAGCTAGTTCAAGAGAAATTCCGGAGATCTGTGACTACGGGATTGAGGAGTGACTATATCAAGCTACAACTGAAGCAGCATTTGGAAGACCCCTCAACTCCGGATGAGGTCCTCATTGAGAAAGTGAGTGAAGCAGATAATATGGAGATTGAGAGCGACCAAAAACAGAGGAAACTTCAACCTCCTAGCACCACAAGTGCCATAGTACAGCAGATAGATGTCCCCTCAGACACTCGGGAACTCAGTGTACTGGCAGCAAGCACTGAACAGGGATCATGGTTTTCACCTATTCACCACCTCCCCGCAAGTCAGACTGGACTGGAGAAGCTGTTCCAGACCCAGAAAGAAATACTGGAGATGATGACAATGTTGATGACTCGTCTGGTGAAACCCCAGACAGAAGAAGTCTCACCACTCAAGGCCCCGGAGACTCCTACCACTAACCGCCCTATGAAACAAACACAGAGAGTCTGCTTGAAATGTGGAGGAGTAGGACATCTCAGGCGAGTGTGCCCAAGCCCAGTAGCTGAGAAAAAGTCCAAACAGCCGGCGGAAAACTTCAGAGGGCCCCAGTGAAGGAGTCAACTGGGCGCCCGGTTGCCATAGCTAACTCCACACCGACTCATATGCCTCAAACCACTGGGGTCGCCAACAAGCCCAGACGGAAGAGAGAGAGGCCCCCAAAACCAAAGGTACAAGCCACCAAGCAGGCCAAAGGTACCGCATCCAGTGGATTTCCCCCCAAGCTAGTGGGACCCTCCCCAATTGTCCCCATCCAAGTAGAGGGGATTTATACAAAAGCCCTGCTGGACACTGGAGCCCAAGTAACCTTGCTCTACAGGGATTTCTACGACAGGCATCTCAAGCACCTGCCATTACAGAAATTGGAGGAGCTAGAGATATGGGGGTTAGGCACTCAAAACTTCCCATATGATGGTTACCTGCCGGTCAGACTCACCTTCAACCCAAGAACAGCAGGACAGGCTGAGACTTTCGACACCTTGGTCGTGGTGTGCCCTCATCCCCCAGGGGCTGACAAAAGTTCCCTCATCACTGGGATGAACACTGACTTAGTGAGGAGGCTACTTGCACTGCTTGTGCTGCAGAAGGGGACCCTCCCCACTAAAATACATCCAATGTTGGCCCAGACATACCGAGACCTTAGACAGGAGGAAGGAGGCTCCTGAAGAGGGAGTGGGAAAAATCTGGCTCCTGGATAGGGAAAAGAGGTTAGTCCAGCCCAGTGAAGAAGCCTGAGAGCCTTCATCAAGTTAAGCTGGAAAAATCCAGGTCCCTTCATTGCCCTTGAGAATACAAGACAGGAAGAAAACAAGGGGTTAGAGCTTATCCCTGAAGTATTGCTCACCAGGGTATTGAAGAGGACTCACGGCAAAGTTCCAGTCGGTGTCCGCAACACAGCAGCTGTGCCAGTGAGGGTGCCAGCCAGACTACTGTTAGGACAGGTCAGCCCAGCAACTCCAGTCTCAGCATGTGGCTTGACGGAAGGACCAGCAGCAGAAAACCCTCAGGAAGAATTCTGCCCAAAAAACACGCCTCTTACTCCTGCATGGAGAGAAAGAGCTAAAGCTCAACTTCTGAGATGGAGGGCAGCTTTCACAAAAAGTGAATTTGATGTGGGGTTGGCGAAGAGTGCCACCCACCGAATTCGACTGGAGGAAGACAAGCCGTTTCGAGAAAGGGTTAGGCGAATCCCATTGGGAGATCTGGAAGATTTGAGGGAACAACTGGCTGAACTCAAAGAAACGGGCATTATCCGGGAGTCCAGGAGTCCTTATGCCTCCCCAATAGTGGTGGTCAGGAAGAAGAACGGGACCCTACGTCTATGTATCGATTATAGGACCCTGAACCGGAGGACCATTCCTGACCAGTACACCACACCTCGGATAGAGGACGCTTTACAGAGCCTGTCGGGAGCGAAGTGGTTCAGTGTGCTGGACTTAAAGAGTGGGTATTATCCGATCCCCATGTGCCCCGAAGACAGAGAGAAGACCGCTTTTATCACCCCAGTGGGTTTCTTTGAGTTCAACCAGATGCCGCAGGGACTGTCTGGGGCCCCAGCAACTTTCCAGAGGTTGATGGAAAAGACAGTGGGTGACATGAACCTAATTGAAGTACTAGTCTACCTGGATGACGTCATAGTGTTTGGAAGAACGTTGGAAGAGCACGAAGAACGCCTGGAGAAGGTCCTGAAGAGACTTCATGAAGAAGGCCTGAAGCTCTCTATGGAAAAATGCCAGTTCTACCAGCCCTCAGTGAATTACCTGGGACACATTGTGTCTGAAGAGGGAGTGGCAACCGATCCCAAGAAGTTAGAAGCTATCACTTCTTGGCCCAGGCCCACCAACGTGACTGAACTCGGGTCATTCTTAGGCTTCTGCTCGTACTACAGAAGGTTTGTAGAAAGGTTCGCTAAAATAGCCCACTGACTCACTGAGCTTCTAAAGAATCAGGAAGAAGTTAGTGTAAACCCAGATCAGTCGGGGAAGCCAAAAGTAGGGCCCAGAAGAAAAAAAGAGTCCATCCAGGACCAGTGGACTCCAGAATGCGAGGAAGCCTTCAGACAATTGAAGTGGAGCCTTACCACTGCTTCGGTTTTGGCCTATGCAGACCCTGCCAAAATATACGAGTTGCATGTGGATGCCAGCCGTGACGGGCTGGGAGGAGTGCTCTATCAAGAGCATGAGGGGCATCTGTGGCCCGTCACCTATGTGAGCAAAAGTTTGATTCCGGCCGAAAGAAACTATCCAACTCACAAGCTTGAATTTCTGGCTCTGAAGTGGGCAGTGGTGGACAAGCTGAAGGACTACCTTTACGGGGCTGAATTCGTAGTAAAAACGGACAACAACCCCCTCACATACTTGCTCACCACTGCAAAGCTGGACACCACCGGTCACAGGTGGCTAGCTGCTCTCTCTGCATTTACCTTCAGCCTGAAGATCAGACCAGGGGTTGGTAACCGAGATGCGGATGCTCTGTCAAGAAGGCCTCATGACCCCCAAAATCCCTCAGAAGACTGGACTCAACTTACTCCAGAAGGGGTAAGAGCCCTTTGTGAAGGGACAAGTCAACACGGGAAAGGTGGGGCCAGAGCTGAAGAAGTAGGAGTGTCCTCAGCGGGAGTACCCAGGTGCTATTGCAATGTCTCCCAGGTTGTACAAGAGGATCTCCCCAAGCTATCCAGAAAGGATCTCAGGAGAGATCAGGAGGAAGATCCACTGTGTGGGCTGGTGCTGAAGGCATTGGAACATCAACAGTCTGATGTGCTGCAGAAGAGCCCCAAGAAGGAAGCCCGGCTGTTACTGAAAGAATGGGATCAGTTGCAGTTGCAACGAGGGGTGGTCTACCGAAAGGGCCCCTCTGATGATCCAGAAGAGAAGTGGCAGCTGCTCCTGCCGGAAAAACACAGAGAGAGGGTACTGATTGCTCTACATGATCACCATGGTCATTTGGGAGCCGAGAGGACTCTCCAACTAGCAAGGGACAGGTTCTACTGGCCTCACATGAGGAAAGAAGTGGAGAGTTAGTGTCATTCCTGCCTCAGGTGCATACAATGAAAGACATTGCCTCAGAGGGCTGCCCCAATGGGCCATTTGGAGAGCCAGGGCCCAGTGGACCTGGTTTGCATAGACTTTCTTTGTTTGGAATCCGATCTGAGTGGGCAGGGAAACATCTTGGTGGTAACAGATCACTTCACCCGTTATGCCCAGGCATTTCCTACTAGAGACCAGCAAGCAACCACAGTGGCAAAGACTCTCGTGGAAAAGTACTTTGTCCATTATGGCTTACCTCAATGGATACATTCGGACCAAGGAAGGGACTTTGAGAGCAAATTGATAAAAAGTCTGTGGGATCTGCTAGGCATACACAAGTCCAGGACTACTCCTTATCACCCACAAGGGGACCCTCAACCAGAAAGGTTCAACAGGACCCTCCTGAATTAGTTGGGGACGTTGACTGCAGAACAAAAGCCCCATTGGAGTAGACATATTGCTGCACTGGTTCATGCCTACAACAGTACCAAAAGTGACGCCACAGGGTATTCACCATACAGATTGATGTTCGGCCGTGAAGCCCGATTACCAGTGGACCTGGCCTTTGGTTCCTCCTTGGATCACACATCGGAGACCTCCCATAGAGGGTATGTGGACAGGCTGCGGAGGAACCTGAAGATAGCTTACGAGCAGGCTCAATCCACTTCGAACTCCAGAGAGAACCGGAACAAGAGGAATTTTGACCTGAAAGTAAGAGTTCAGGATCTTCAACCAGGTGACTGGGTTTTGCTGAGGAATCTAGGCATCCCAGGCAAGCATAAGTTGGCTGATCGCTGGAGATCACAGCCTTATGTCGTGTGTAGGAAGCTTCCAGGGCTCCCAGTGTATGAAATCAAGCCAGAAGGACACACTGGGCCAGTAAAAACCTGGCATCGGAATCACCTTTTACCTCTCACAGAGGCAGTCAGGATAAGCACAGAGGAGGAACTCCAATCCACATTCACCGATGTGTGTAGGCCAATAACCAGATCTCAGCTTGCACCCTCTACAGATGAAGATGAGGAAGTGGGGATGAGTTGGCTGTGGCCTCCGGAAACTTCAGAAACAGATGCTGATATCTCTTCAGAAGTAGAGGAGGATAATGACGGAACTCTCAGGGCAGAGGCCCCAGAATTTGTTCCGGCAACTCATCATGCAGAAGAGCCCAGTACTCTTATTTACTCTCCATCTTTATTTACTGAAAGGGGGATCAAGACATTTGTCAAAAAGGAATGGATACCCCGAAAGTGCAAAGAGCAAAGAGAGACATTCGTCCACCACGTAGACTGATTTACGATACATTGGGCGAATGCTCTGAAGCATCTCAGTTTGTCAGCAAAAGAAACCCTGAACTGCCTGGTCCCTCTACTTTTGATTCAGTAAGGGACAACCCCACCTCACCCCTTGGCACATCTGTACCAGACACGGTAGTATCAGCTGTGAGTGCACAGGATAGCTCCCCATCATATGACAATTGGTGGGAAGCTCCTCTGTCTGTATTGTATGACCGTATAGAGGCTAAAATACAGGATAGAGTTAGCAATTTGAACCTCTTTGGGGACCAAAGAGATAAAGTAGGGGGAGTGTGTAGCGGGGACATCCTTACATGTTGATGTGTGTTTGCATATTTTAATACCATCCTTGCATATTGATGTGTATATTCATACTTTAATACAAAGACTATGGACATTGCTATGGTTTAGTATTTGGAGCCATCTAGTGACCAAATACTGGCAATGCACATATATGATTTTTACACCAGAAGCACAAAGGACTAAACAGGAAATGACTGTTTGTTTTGATTGGAAGGCTGACCCTTGTTACCCAGGAGACTTGGTGACCTACCCATGAACACTTTCTTTAGCAGTGCATGCGGGGTAGGATATAAAAGGAACCCGTGCGGCCATTTTAGGTCTCTTCTGGACGCATGGCCTGCCTGTGAGGACCTGTGAGGAGGTTTTCCAGAAGGAGCGGCCTACAGCCATTGTGGAGCGTAACTCTAACACAGATTGTGTGAGCGATCTGACGGGATAAGAGACACAGTGACCAGATAGGGAAGATCCAGAGACACTCGTCTGAGCATCAGGGGACCCGATTCACCCAGCGGAGCCGGTCGGCATTGAAGCAAGCCATAAACACTGGACCAGAGCTACTATACAGAGCTTCCGATCCAGTTGGTGAGCGGGTTACGGCCCACAGTTTTATTATACATTTGCATCCAGTCAGACTCATATACAGATTTCGCTGGGACCTGAAAGTCCCACGGAGGAAGATTACAGTAACTGACACCAGGCAGACATAAGGCCTAATTCTTATTGCATCTTAAGCATTGTACTATAATTAAGGAAACACTTTCTGGAACATTTATAGAAACAGTAACAGTCAATCCTAATTTCTTTACCTTTTGGATAACAATTTATAAGAAACCATCATAGCTAGCAGAAGACAAGAAGATTAAAGACTGTACTTTTAATGAGATCTCGCAACTAGTTATAAAAGTAGGGGGAGCTCCCTTGTAGTTTCACTCTGTAAAATTGTTGTTCATATTCATTGTCCTGTCGTTCTATGTTAAGGTGACAGTACAAGAATTGTATTCATCTGTTTATCACAATTTACAGTAAAGTATACTTCTGGTTGAGTACCCCAATTGTGTGGAGTATTGTTTTTCTCCCACCAGGTGGAGCCAGTGGATCCTGGGGTTACAATACAGGTAGTTTGCATTGTCTTATATTGCGGGGATATGTAATTAGCGGACCTCCAGCTGTTGCAGAACTACAATTCCCATGAGGCATAGCAAGACACTGACAGCCACAAGCATGACACCCAGAGTCAGAGGCATGATGGGACGTGTAGTTTTGCAACAGCTGGAGGTCCGCTAATTGCATATCCCTGTTATATTGTATTGTATTGCATTGCACCACAGCTGTGCCAAGGGGATTGAGCCAAGTTAGTGGGGTTTTTGATAGAGTGCAGGCCCAAATCAAACCAGCAGCTCCTTCGGGGTCAGTGCTACACTAATAAAGCTAAAACAAGTCCATATAAAGTTGCTGCAATAGAGTACATCCAGAGAAATCCAATAATCCAAGGAGCAACTTAATCCTTGTCCCAGCAGGGTGGTAACATGTATGACCAAGATGACCAAATGGATAAAGGAACAGGAATGATAATCCAAATCTATGAGACATACAGATGAAAATGTCAGATTCCTCGTATCCTCCCCCTGTAGTAGTGGCCCCTTACCTCATAGGAAGACCCCACTGGGTCTAATGGAGCATGGAACAATATCAGTCAGGCCAACAGCGAGGGCTCCTTTCTCCTCAGTAACTTCCAAGCAGGGCACCACTGCAATAGTGTATAGATTTGGATTATCATTCCTGTTCCTTTATCCAATTGGTCATCTTGGTCATACATGTTACCACCCTGCTGGGACAAGGATTAAGTTGCTCCTTGGATAATTGGATTTCTCTGAATGTACTCTATTGCAGCAACTTTATATGGACTTGTTTTAGCTTTATTAGTATCAAGTTTATGGACTTTTTTTTTTTATATCATCATGATGCATCTTAGTATATTTCATTAATTGTTTGTGATGCACTTTATTATATTATTTTATTTGGATTGCATATATTCACATATTATTGTGTTTTAAAGTAATTAGCGCTACTTCACAATTTTTAAATCCTGGCATTCGCTTTAAATTGAGCCTAAAGAGGCAACACCCATTTCACCAGCAAGTAGCAGGAAAGTAAAGTAACTGCAAAAGGAAGGTTGGGACTTCTGTTTGGGGAAAGGCAGATCCAATCTTCATCTTGTAATTTTACAGGGTCACCTAGATAGTCCTAGTGGAGACCATATTAGCAAGCGGTATTTTGACATTTTTACCAACCACCACCTGTTAGGTTATAAAGGAGAACACCCATTCATATGGCATATGAAAACAAAAGCCCTACTTCTAATAATTGCCATCTGTGTGCCAGTACAAGGGCCCAAATTGATAGCACTACTTAAGCCAACAATGTTTTAGCTCCATTAACCATTACAAAAACAATTCTTTGTCTAGAAACTGATGTTAACTATGAACCACTATAAACTGAATATGCAAATTGTCCAGAACATTTCCTAGATTAACAAGCCACCCTGATAAACTGGCAGGAAATCATACAGAGTTCAAATCGATTACCCTCAAAAATCTTAGTTTTTCAGAAAGGCTGAACTTTAGTGGAAGCATTATGGAGTCAGCTGGCCCCTGTGCACATGATTTTGTCAACACCATGGCTCTGGAGCTCCACAGTTACACAGCACCATGGAGCCCTTGGTGTAACTCACCACCCTCATTTCTTCCAGTTCTATACTCCTCCTCCCTGGCTCTTCCTGTCTAGGAAAGTACAGGAGAACATCGGAGCCAGGGAGGAGGAGCCGGCTTCAGTGAGGTCAGGTCCATGAGGTGTGCACTGTGCAGCCAGTCAGCGGGGAGACATGCCGGCTGCCACAGAGGGGACGATCGCTGCATGTGGGACACAGGGCACCTGCAAGAGATGTGGAGCAGATGTCACGTGTGCCCACGCTGTCGCACCCCGTTAGCCAGAGAACTGGAGCTCAGTGCCGGAGCTTGCTTGCTCCCCGGCACTGTGCTCCGTGAATTAGCACAGCCTGTCTAAAACGCATTTTGCTGGGGGAGGGGCCCAGGGCCCCCCCACGATGTCGGAACGCAAGGGCCCAGTCGTAACGGCGACTGCTGTGACCCTGCACCTGGTAATTTTGCCACTGAGCTGAATTCTACAATGTAAAGAAACCCACCACTTTATTAGCCACTCACCTCCCGTCACTCGGCTACAGCTTCAAACTCCTCCCTCCTCAGCACAGTAAGAAATCACTCCGCCGCGGAAAGGCTGTTGACTGGGACATTAGACTGGGCAGCGGGATCGCGCCACAGGCTTTATCTGCCTGAGCGCCGAAAATAAAAAAATAGTCCTCTGAAACCGGGCCGGCCCACTGAGCCCATCAGCCCACCAGGAAGCTCCCGGTAGTCCCGATGGCCAGTCCATCCCTGATCGTGCTTCTACCTATGTCTGTAAACTACACCCCCCCGTTGGGTGATGCGGTACAGCATACTTCGAAAATTGCTTCTTTGTTTGGCGATTACTATGCAGGCCTATACAACCTGGACTCTGCCTCCTCGCCTATAGATGTTGCATGCAAGCAGTCCCGTATTGAGGCCTATTTCTCTTCTTCGGCCTTCCTGGCCTGTCCCCCAAGCAGCAGGCCAATTTGGAGCTACCTATATCTCAGATGAAGTTGTTGGCTACAGTGAAGTCCCTGCCAAATGGGAAAATACTGGGGCCTGATGGCTTTTTCAAAGGGTTACTATTTGAAGTTTTTCACTCTGCTTCAGACTCCTATGTGTGCATTTTTTAACTCCCTTGCCACCAATGGGCATTTCCCTCAGGGAGCTTCACTGGCCTACATCACGATCCTCCTCAAAGAAGGGAAGGGACCATACCCTTCCCCAAAATTATCATCCAATTTCCCTATTGACCACAGATTTAAAGATATTTGCTAAAATCCTCACCATTCGCCTTAAACACCTCCTCACATGGGGCCCATCGAATTTCTCAATGTGCTTGCATGTAAGAGAGAGAGGAGAGAATAGTAGAGTTTCTTGTAAGGGTAGGAAGGTTGCCTTGCTAGATGAAGCTAGACCCGAATATTGAAGTAAGTCGTTTGTTAGATCCTTTTACATGGTGACTTATTTGCCTGTGTTTTTTCTTTTTTTTTTCGGGTTTTGGGAGTTGATATAAATGAAGGAATTTTGATTATTTGTTTTTTTGCACTTAGGGGGGAAATCTAATTACACTTTGTGTGTAGTGCGCCACTTGATTCGTAAGTGGCGGCACTATATACTCTATTTTTTTTTTTTATTCGGGGGGACAAGTGCCCTTCGGGAGGATAAGTGCCTTTGAATTTCTTAATGGTAAATATGATACTGCACTGGTGTCTTTTGGGGAGTTAAGTAATTGATTGTAATTGTGTGTTTTTTTGTTTGTTTTTTTGATTTGTAAGTGGAGGCACTATATACTCCTAATTTATTTATTTTTTGTCCTTTTTATTTGGGGGGATAAGTGCCCTCGATCTTCTTTACAGTGAAAATGGTCCACGTTAGAGTATAGCACTGGTGTTTCTTGGGGTGGTTAAGTAATGGATGGTAATTGCGTGTTTTTTTTTTTGTGTTATCTATTAATATAGAACATGTTAATAAGCGTCAGATAGTGACAAGTGGAATATAGGAAGGGGGAGTAACGAGTAACACATGAGGGGGGATGTTTGGGGAAGGTTTTTTTTTCTTCTTGTCTTTGTGTTTGTATTGTCCTTCTGTCTGTTTAGCCCCGTACACACGATCGGTTTGACTGATGAAAACCGTCCGATGGATGGTTTTCATCAGACCAACCGATCGTGTATGGTACCCATCGGTCTTTTTTCCATCGGTTGGAAAAAATAGAACTTGTTTTAAAATTTTCCGATGGATAAAAAACCGATGGGAATTTCCGATCGTCTATGGGCAAGTCCATCGGTTAAAAAACCCACGCATGCTAAGACTGAATTAGGAGACGGGAGCGCTCGTTCTGGTAAAACTAGCGTTCCTAATGGAGAGAGCACATTCGTCATTCTGCAAGTTATTGCTTTGTTTAATGCAGCGCATGTTTTTTTGCTTTAGAACGGTCTTTAAAATGTCATTTTGGCAGCAGATCTTTCTCATGAGTTCTGACAAACGTATGTCTTTCTTCTTTCTTGTGATCTTAGGAATAATTAGTTTAATTCTTCAAGGCCGACCTCACAAATTACACCTTTTTTTTTTTTGTCTTTAAATTTGTTGTGCATTTTTTGGTGTGTCAATTTCTCCGAACAACATATTTTTTTTATTTTTTACTCATGGAGGTTGGTGTCCCTTGTTATTAATTACACATTGTATTTATGAAATCTTATTGCTACTTCAAAAAAAAACACATCAGGCATGTATGTTGGCTGAAATCAAATTTCCCTTTATTTCGAAAAAAAAACCCCAAAAAAACCGAAGGGCAACTATTCAGAAATTAGCAGAGAATATCAAGTCATTCGATCCCAAATGCAGACCTGACTATGATCAATAATAAAATCAACAACAGCATGAAATCAGGAGCAGCAGCCAAAGACATACATCATCCCAAGCTGTGGTACTCCATCAACCTTCAATTTCTGGATGAGCAGCTCGAGGCCAGGGAATCACCTCCTGCTCTTCCCTGTAGCCTTCCTTCCACGCCTCTCTGCAGTGTTCTCTCCATGGCCCCGTCCACGCACCCTTGCAGGCTGGGCCACTGTGGGTGGTGATGTGGCAGGAGGAGGAGGAGAAGGAGGAGAGGGATTGGCCTGCTGCGAGATATGGGTGGCCTCAGTCAGCAGCCCCCTCGCCCCCATGTGTACGGCCATATATATATGAGGTGCTCACAAAGGGCCCGTTGTCCCGCCTCCATTCTGAGCAACTTATCCGCCAGATAGGTGCTAAAGCCCTCCGTAGGGTTGAGGGGGGCCCTCATAATGGCAGTAGCCTCCTGAATCATCTTTAGTGACTCCTCCTCCACTTGTGTCATCCGCCGTTGTTTTGGCGGTCTGACGTGGAGGGGAGCCACTTGGGAGACGGTGCTGCCACTAGGCCTGGGACCTGCTGAGTCCCACTTGGCCCTGCCTCCTCCTGCCTGCCACACTCCTGACCCTCTTCCTCCTGGCTTGCCTCATCCTGTTTTTAAAATAAAATGAAAAATTGGATTATTTGGGGAATCTATCACACACAATTTGGATATCATTACTGTTTTTTTTTTTGGGGGGGGGGGATATCATTTATGGCTAATCCAAACAGTTCAACACAATATTACTTAGTGGACAATAATTATGATCAAAAATACTATACCTGGCTGAAGATGCGAAGATCTGGCTCTTCTAGCTCGGGAGGCTCCTCCTCCGCCTCTGCAGGGGTGGAAGGAAGGGTTGAGGGAAGGCTGGAAATAGATTCCCTGGCCTCGATCTGGTCATCCAGAAATTGAAGATGTCTGTAGTACCACAGCTTGGGCTTTACTACATCGTCGGCTGCTGCTCCTGATCTCTTTGACTGGCGCACTTCCTTGTATTTTTTTTTATAGGAATTACGCAGGTTGTTGATTTTATTATTGATCATAGTGTAGTCTGCATCTGGGATCCATGGCTTCATATCCTCTGCTAATTTGGTAATAGTTGCCCGACGTACATCACTCTTGTGGTACGCAGGGTGTTTCAGTTCCCACAGGTTGCGCTGTTCCTTATATTTTTCAATAAAAGTCAGCATCACCTCCGGCTCTCGTAGTTTATGCATCTTTTTGGATCAGCAAGTAAAAAAAAAAGTAAAAAAAAGAAAAGGATCAGAATTGATTCTCCTCAACTTATCACAATATTGCCCTTTACAATCATGAACCATTATAGGCCACTGCAGGCCCGAGTTCCCTTCTTACCTTAGTTCACTTCGTTGGTTCACTTCCGGTCATCCTTACTCTGCGCATCCCTAATAACTTCTTTCCCCTTTTTATACCCTGCGCATGCGTGTAACTCCGCCCTCGTCGCCCGCCCATGACAGACTTTTTCAGCATTTCCCCGCCCCTTAACGATCGGCGCACAGTGTGAGACGGCAACATGTCGCAGACACAGGTGGCTTCTTTAGTTGAAATTACCGACGAGGAAAGCCCGGAGACGGAAACGTCCCGATCCAGTAAAAAAAGATACAAGGCGACTAATATGTATTTTTCTGAGATGGCGGAGATGGTGGACATTCTGCGGAGGACGGATTACGACGGCAAGCATGGCCCATACGACACCCCTAATCTCCGGAAGTCACAAATTATGGACAAAGTGGCGAAGACTCTCTATAAAAATTATGGGGTCAGGAGATCCAAGGAACAACTCCGTAAAAGGTGGTCAGACCTGAAGCTCAGGGAGCCGGAGCCGTATAGGAAGCTTATAAAAAGCATTGAAAAAAGTAAGTATATTTTACTGTGTTCTTTCACATTGTAATATGTATTCTTCCATGTTTTGCAACATGTGCTTGGCTTGACTGGTTTCACATTTTAAAATCTCAACTTTTATGTTAAGTGGAGAGTCCACTTATTTGCTAAATGTGTGGAAAAAATAATTGCTGCTCTTCCCCCAAACATGTTTGGCACATATCCACGTAAACTACATGTGGGCATGCCTCATTTTACTTCAACAATGTTTATCTACACATTGTTGGCTAGATGATGTGTTGTAAGGAAATGTAGAATGTGAATGAAAGGATAAACTGTATTCTGGGTAAAGGAGATGACACTCCAGCAGTTGTGTACTCTTTTTTGTTCTTCATCAAGATACTATACTCTGGGCCACATGACCAAATTTCTTAACGGTGTCACACACAGGTGGTCCAGTGGATACCTTGGTGGTTATCCAAGTGTATTTGTGAGTGTCCTCCAAAATAACATGTTGCTTTGTTGAGTTTGCAAGATCTCATATGTTCATCTTGAAACTCAGGGCCAAATATCAATTGGACCCCACTTTAAAACATTGAGAATCCATTTTCAGGCCTAAAAAGTCTGTGTGCTAAAAGATAAAAAAAAAATTCTATTCCCATAGGGGAGAGGAGAGTGGGAGGACACCATGCTCAGGAGACGAGGAACCCAACACCACAGAAACTCCCCGAAGATCCCAAAGCAGACCAAGTTCAGCAGGTTCAGGAAGCGGAGGGGGAGAAAGCGGAGGTGGAGGAAGGGGAGGTGGAGGAAGGAGAGGTGGAGCTTATCAGCACAACAGGTCAGTGTCTGTCACCACAACTTCAAGGTAAATCCTGATGTAGGCCTGCATAGTTTAAAAATATTTGTTTCTTTTTAGGGACTGAACGTGGGGGTGTGTCAGGAAGTCCAAATCCTCCATTCTCGAGTGCCAGCGCCAATATAATCATTCAGGAAATCATGGAATGCAGTAGCGAAATGGACATTATGAGGAAGAGAATGATTGTGATTGAGCAAAAATATAAAAACATGATAGATATTTTGGGGAGAATAGTGTGAACCCCCCCCCCTTTTTGTGCGTTTTGTTATGCGTCGGAAATTTTCTATGGGATTTCCACCAGCCCAAATGTGAAGATGCACACACTGAAGACTCAACATGTGCTATCTGCCGTCACAGGATATCTATGTCCCTGTTTTGGGGGTGCAACCTCTTCCTCCCTCCTCAAGTAGGGGAGAGGAAGGGTTTTCACCCCCAAAGCATGTCCATTGATCCCCCATGATGGCAGATAGCACATGTTTACCCTAGCCATGGGATCATGTTGAAGATACCCATTTGAGCCCCAAAAATAAAGTGTGGTTCTTCACATTTGGGATGGATCAGGGGTAACATCACCCCATCTCCTGTTTGTATTTTTCACTGTGTTATTTTATTACTTTTTCAGAAACAAAATTTTGGCTTTTGACCCATGCATGTTTCTGCAAAAAAAGCCGAACAAAAAAAAAAAAAAAATCTTTCGAAAAACAACCAAAACTGGTGCAATCAATAAAAACATTCGGGAAGTCTAAAAAAGGTGTGCCTTTTTCTTTCTATGCTCAATAGCAGTTCTGAAGATGCAAAAATAGTGTTTTTACCTCTGAGATTGGAGTCTATTTACTAAGGACAAATACACTTGGCACTACTAGAACCTGGGAGACACATAAACCACAAATACAAGAATGACAACACAAGTTTGTAGTAAATCAAATATTTTTGTTTATTTTAAAAAGGTAAAATCAAAGGTCAGATGTGGTCTGGCATTGTGATGGCCCCCCTACCCGTGAAGTACTCTACGTATTTCTGACGTACTTCACGGGCACTTTTGGGGGCCAAGCCAGTACGGGCAGTGCTGAGGCCAGTCAGATTTATCAGTTCAGAGGGACCGGCCTCAGGCCCAACTGATGACACATAATTTGTGGAGAATTTCCGTAAAAAATTGTGCAACAAGCAGCAGCAGTAGACAATGTTGTTGAGTTTATAATCCGCCAAATTTATAGCTGTCTGGAACAGGCGGAACCGGCTGGCCATTATCCCGAAGGCATTCTCCACAACTCTCCGGGCTCTGGCCAGCCGGTAATTAAAAACCCTCCTCTCCGGGGTGAGGGTGCGTTGGGGAAACGGCCACATGAGGTGTGGTCCTAGTCCAAAAGCTTCATCCGCAATGAAAACGAACGGTAGCCCTTCCACGTTCTCTGCATCTGGAGGCAGTGCAAGACCCCCAGCCTGCAGACGGTGAGCGAACTCCGTCTCTGCGAATGCTCCGCCATCGGACATCCGGCCGTTCTGCCCCACGTCCACATATAGGAACTCGTACCGTGCCGACACCACCGTCATTAACACAATCCTATGAAACCTTTATAGTTAAAATAGTATGACCCCGAACGGGGTGGCGGCACTATGTGGACGTGCTTCCCATCAATTGCCCCTCCGCAGTTGGGGAAATCCCACCGCTGGGCAAATTGGTAGGCCACAGTCAGCCATTCCTGTGGTGTGCTAGGGAATTGTGGAGTCAAACAAAAAGAAGACATTAGTACGGTTTATGTTTACAGTGCAAGCAGATTACACACAAAAACATTGTTGACCAACATCATTCTAACATTATTATTTAAGGGAGTATTTCCTACCAATAAACAAAGGCCCACTTAGCAGATGCCTCACCCCCGCTGAGTGGACATTCTAAAATAATCTAAGGGGAGGGGGGCCTAAGGTGATTGTGGGGGATCCAAAAAAAGGCTCAACCACTCTGCTGAGCTTGATTGAGAACTAAAAATGTTTTAACATCTTTAGGGGGGGGGGGGGGGAGGGTTGTCAAACTACGCGGGCAATGACCCCAAAAAAATGAAAAGGAAAATAGAAGGCTAGCTGGGTTTGCACCCACGATAGCATGCTGGAGAGGTTAGTGAAGGGAAATAGGCATGTAGGGCCCAAAAAGGCCTTTACAGGTAAAAACATGCATGGGGAAAATGGGGACATTACCAGGATATTACAAACAGGCAAATTTGGGTTAGGAGGGAAAAAATAAGAAGATTCTAAAACAATCAAAACATATAATGTGAGGTTAAAGGAGCAAAATTACCTTCATATAGTCCTTCTGCAGGACCTGAATGATGGCCGAACACGTCTCAGGGATAATGATCCCGAGAGCCTGGGGGGAGATGCCTGTTGAGAACTTGAGGTCCTGCAAGCTTCTCCCAGTCGCCAGGTATCTCAACGTGGCAATAAGCCTCTGCTCGGCAGTGATGGCCTGGCGCATCACAGTGTCCTGCCTCGTGATATAGGGGGACAGCAAATCCAACAGACGGTGAAATACGGGGTCCGTCATCCTGAGATAATTCCTGAAATCATCAGGATTATTCTCATGGATTTCCCGCAGCAGAGGCATATGAGAGAATTGGTCCCGCTGGAGCAACCAATTCTTAGTCCATGAACTCCTCCTCACCCTGTTCACGGACTGAACTCGGGTTACAGTGTTAACTGCAACACCAAGCCCAAAGCCAGCACGAGCTCGAGAACGAGAACGCACTTCAAACATGGTTTTAAACCGGTCGGCTGGTCAGAACGCACTCAAACAGAACGTACCGTGGAACAGCAGGGCCTGAGAAGAACGACCTGAAAAACAGTAAACGAACGGCCAAGAAGGCACTGCAAGGCAGTAACGACCTGACTGCACGCACTGAATCACAAATACAAACCCACAAGCCCAAACTGAACACCAGGAAACGATCTGCAAAGCACGCAGACTGAAAAGCGCGAATTGGCTCTCACCAAACTTTTACTAACACGCGGTAACACGAAATCAGCAAAAGCAGCCCAAGGGGTGGCGCCATTAGATTTGTTCGGCCCTTTTATAGCGCGTCGTACGTTTTGTACGTGCTGTCGTTTTCTTGCCGTCGGTTTTTTAACTGATGGTGTGTGGCCAAGACTGATGAAAAACAGTTTCATCGGATTTCCGATGGTCAAATCCATCGGACGAAAATCCATAGGTTATCCGATCGTGTGTACAGGGCTTTTAGGTAATATATATTTGATAAAATGTTTGAGATGGTTATATATATATATATATATAAAGAAAAACACCTCCTTCCCACGATAATCCTTCCTAATCAGATGGGCTTTATAGTAGATCATGGGGCTAGGGATAACTTTAATAGGACTCTCCAGCTCATCCACTGGGCCTGTACGCATGACCATTTACCTTCCTATCTGATATTATCCACTGACGCTGAAAAAGTGTTTGATCGCATTGACTGGGACTTTCTTAACGTTGTGCTGGTGAGGTAGGGTCTTGGCTCTATATGTTGCGCTGGATCTCTGCACTCTTTACGTCCCGTACTGCCCAGGTTAGGATGGATGGTTGCCTTCCCCCAGTGTTCCTCATCTGGAATGGAACAAGACAGGGGTGTTTCGCCCCCCCCCCCCCCATTTGCACTGGTCATAGAACCTCTGCTTTGTAAAATTCAACCTAATTCAAATATTAGAGGAGTTCCTGTAGGTTCTGTGGAACACAAGCTCTCAGCGTATGTAGACGATGTTTTTTTTCCATGTTCTGGATCCCTTTGTATCGTTGCCCAACCTGATGGGAGGAACTATCAGCTTATAGTAAAGTGTCTAATTTTCGGATCAACTATGCTAAATCTGAAATTTTGCTAGTTACCACCCCCCCCCCCAGCTCACGCTATAAACCCTGAAGGGAGCTTTTCCATTTTTCTGGGCATCCCCTTATATGCAATATTTGGGCATACAACTTACTGACTGTCTGGACACCCTGTACCTTCAGAATATTGTTAACCTACTTAAGAAAATTCACCAAGACCTACAGTTTCGGGATAAGGCGACCTTCACATGGGTTGGTCATACGAACATTATTAAGATGACTACTTTGCCCCACATAATCGTTTTCCTGTAGATGGTACCTGTGCCCCTACCCCGGTGCTTCTTTGCAGAGCTTCGCAGTCTTTTTATCAAGTTTGTATGGAAAGGTAAGAGACCACTACTTGCCATGGCATTGATGCAGTGGTCCAAACAGGCAGAGGCCTTGGGAATACCTGATGTTTTACAATGCTACTGAGCAGTTGTACTTCAGCCTATTCTTAACTGGAGGTTTCATATGCACTGTGGGTTTCTCCGATTGATAGGGGCCTTTCTGATTTGGTATCCCCATTGACAGGGGAGGGACCTTATCTGGGACAGGGGAGGACTTGCAATTGTCATACTGTGCTGGTTTACATCACTGCTTTTATCAATGTTTTTCAGTACTGTGAATTGTGATTTTTGTTGTTCTATTTTATTTCACGTTTTGTAATGCCTAAAATGTTAAATAAAGATTATATAAAAAAATAGATTGTCCATGCGGTGCTCCACCCCCACCACGTAATTCATTTACATAGCTCTGTAAATAAGAGAACTACAACTACCCTTAAAAATTGCAGCTAATGGCTTTTAGTTCACAATAAAATATGAGGTCATTGATAAGTGCTATAGTAGGTTCATTGATTCTTCCTAACATTCAGTAACTGCCTGCCTGTATGAGGTACCGGCAGAGATCTACACCGACAGTCTACAGGAGCCTGACACTGCACCCGCAATCTGCTAATCACGGGAAATGTTTCACAGGCTCCTACTAAAAAAAAGTAAATGCACATTTGTTTTGCCTGCAAGTGATGACAGAGCTGTTGCTAAATCAATAGGTACATAGCTAACATATAAAAACTGCTCTCACCCATATGTGGTAAACAGCTTTGAAAGATGAAGTGGTTAATGTTTTTGGTTCTTAGTAAGCTGTAAAATATGCCTTTAAAGAAAGTGTTTGATCGCATGTTTTGTTTGTTGAATATATTTGCTTTGGCTTTTTGTAATATACGGATTCTCATTGTTTTTCACTAAAGGCCTTACAAATAAAATGTGCTTTGGTGGGGGTTAAATTTGAATATACAAATATGTAAATTAAAGTAGGAATGTGATTCATATTGCCACACAGTGACATTCAATAAGTAATGTAACATAAATTAAGCTTCCATTAGTGAATTTCTGAGGAACATTGAATTGTGCTCTGCAAGCCATATTGTAAACATTTTAAAATTTTGATAATGTATTTCATAAAAAGAATATGAAATGGCTTTCTGTTTTGCATCATATTTGCTTTTAATCTTTTAGCTTCATGTTAAATCATAAAACAGAAGAATAAACTTGGAAAAACAGAATGAAGATTTGACCCTAAAATAACCCAAAATGTAAACCATCTAGGCTTTACTTAGTAGTGGCAAAGAATGAATCATTTTGCCTCATTGATGCAAGACCTTACTGTAAAATTGTGGAGGCTCAGTTCTGATTAGAGAACAATTTGGGGTGTTCGCGGCAAGTTCGAAAGCCACGGAACACCCTTTAAAAGTCTATGGGAGAAATCAAAAACGATAATTTGAAAGGTTAATATGCAAGTTATTGTCATAAAAAGTGTTTGGGGACTCGGGTCCTGCCCCAGGGGACATGTATCAATGCAAAAAAAAGATTTAAAAACTGCAGTTTTTTCGGGAGCAGTGATTTTAATAATGCTTAAAGTGAAACAATAAAAGTGAAATATTCCTTTAAATCTCGTACCTGGGGGGTGTCTATAGTATGTCTGTAAAGTGGCACATGTTTCCCGTGTTTAGAACAGTCCCTGCAGAAAATTACATGTAGCGCCTTCCCCTCTTCCCTCTCCATGCGGCTCGCACTGTCTCTTGTCTAGGGGTATTCGATGGTGGAGAGAGAGAGAGAGCGGGTGGACTACGCCTAGCCTCCACCACGTGTAAACTACCTGTGGTATCAGCAATGTCTCGTTTACCTTCGGGTCTGTGCTGTGCACCCGGATCCTCCCTCCAAGAGTCACCGTGAACTTCGTCCGCCAGGAATTGAGCCCCACACCATTAAAGTCCAACACTCCTTCATTAGAACACACCATACAGGGACTTCCTTGATAGATAGAACAGAAAAGGAGGTGTGAGTGCGAACAGGCCCAGACACAAATTCGCTCCTCCACTCTCCTCCTGGAGAGTGGGCTATGGTCTCCGCACGAGGTAAAGGGGATCCTTCTGGACGGTCTCCGACAAGAGACTCACCCGTCACTGGCAGTCTGCTGCACCGGGTCTTCGAGTGAGGAGCTCTCCCTGGTCCATTGCGTCTTACTCAGATTCAGGCCTCCATCCCCGAAGCACCTTAGGACCCTTCCCTCGTGGAACTCAGTGTTGGGCACTGAGCTCCGGACCTTCTTGCAAGTACCTCACCCCAGGACTAAAGGTGCCTGAGGTGGAACACGATCTCCGGTGGTCCCCTAGGCCGAGGCCGCCTAGGGGACGAGCACAAACCCACGTCCGCAAGCTAAAGGTGCTTGGGACGAAAAACCCCGTGACCAAAATGACCGGCCCTTTATACCCTCTCCCAGCAAGCATGGCGGTTCCCCGCCCCACCATACCGCTGCCGAGAGAGGACCAAAAGGAGACCCGGCACACAGTGATATTCGCCCCTTCGCCCACGGTGACAACGCCACCTGGTGGACCGCCGGGAACATAGCACTGATGTCACCGCCAGATTCAAAAAATGCACCCGGGAAAGTAAGTACCCGCTACATACATTTCTAAAGGAAAAAAATCATTCAAAACTATTTGCGGCTATAATGAATTGTCGGGTCCCGGCAATAAAGATAAAAGTCATTGAAACAAAAACACATGGGTTCCCCCCTCCCAGTCCATTATCAGGCCCTTTGGGTCTGGTATGAATATTAAGGGGAACCCCGAACCTAATTTTTTTTTTAAATGTGTGGGGGTTCCCCCAAATATCCATACCAGACCCTTCAGGTCTGGTATGGATTTTAAGGGGAACTCCACCCCAAATAAATAAAAAAATGGTGTGGAGTTCCACCCAAAAATCCATACCAGACCCTTTATCTGAGCACGCAACCTGGCAGGCCGCAGGAAAAGAGGGGGGACGAGAGAGCGTCCCCCCTCCTGAACCGTACCAGGCCACATGCCCTCAACATGGGGAGGATGCTTTGGGGGTCTGTGACCCCTCAAAGCACCATGTCCCCATGTTGATGGGGACAAGGGCCTCATCCCCACAACCCTTGCCCGGTGGTTGTGGGGGTCTGCGGGTGGGGGGCATATCGGAATCTGGAAGACCCCTTTAGCAAAGGGTACCCCCAGATCCCGGACCCCGGGAGAGGAGATCACCCATCGCAGGATACCGAGAGTGAATTACCACCGCTGGAATCTTTTTTTTTTTTTAATAAAGGACTTATCCCAACGGTGTCTGTGTGGGTTTTTTTTTTTTTTTTACACTTTCTTTGTGAAATGGTAGGGGTACAATGTACCCCTTACCAATTCACATAGGGGGGGGCCGGGATCTGGGGGTCCCCTTTGTTAAAGGGGTCTTCCAGATTCCGATAAGCCCCCCGCCCGCAGACCCCCACAACCACCGGGCAAGGGTTGTGGGGATGAGGCCCTTGTCCCCATCAACATGGGGACATGGTGCTTTGAGGGGTCACAGACCCCCAAAGCATCCACCCCATGTTGAGGGCATGTGGCCTGGTACGGTTCAGGGGGCGCTCTCTCGTCATACCTACTAGTCACAAAGGAGATGGGGGAACAGATGTTCCTCCGTCTCCCTGTGGGCAGTTGTCCCAACTGACTTGTGTGGTCCCATTCTCCCTGGCAGAACGGGAGGGTCCAGGAACCACTACGGCATCAGGGAGATGGGGGACTTCCAAACACTGCAAAAATAATCCGGTGGCTATAAAGCTGCTTGGTGCACTTTTACTTGACAGCTGATCACTGGCTGAAAAAATAAATAATAACAGGATCATGACTACAGCTGCAGTCATGATCCTGGCATAACCACTTGCTGCCCAGGATATTTATATATGTATGATGGACAGCAAGTGGTTAAAGGTTAATTTGGCATGAGGACTACTGTTTTATCTTTTACATAAGTGCATCAAATTATGTATAATTTTGTGAATTTCGATCGGTAATTCTTTATTATTTTAGTATGTATAAATGTCTAAATTATTATTTATTTTTAAACTTACGGTATGTCACCTTGAAACACCAAATATAGGCATGTCTATGACATTTATTGTCATGTAGGGAAGCTGTTATATATGTACTATTCTTGTAACGGTTACATAATGCAGTCATTCTGTCATTCCATTTACTTCACTGAAAATTGGACTGGAGTTTTCAAAAAATAGTCATTAAACCCTATAAATCCTAGAGCTGTTTATAAACCTACAAACACATCTCCAGATCTTTAAGGTTTCAAGTCTTCATTCTGGCCAACGTTAGAGTTGGAGGTTTCCATCACAAAATCTATTACATCTATTTTTGATGAGAAAATTGAACTGGCTGTATTCCCGATTTTACCTCTGTTCATCACAGCTCCATGTCTCTACCATTCATTCTTCAATCTGTAATAAGGTAGTTTTGTACTGCTGAGTAGCCTTCAAAGAACTCAATGTGATTTTCCTTTCTTTTTATCCCATACAAATATAAAGCTATATAGCGCAGGAAAAGGACAATGACATTTTATCAGCAAGCCTGGTGGAAAATAAATATATATATTTTTAATGTGTATTTAGTTAGTTTAATTAATTTTTATTGAGACAAAGAAATAATAAGAACAATACAGTTCAAGGTAAGATAAAATCAAGAAAAAGAAAATAAATAAAAAAAGTATACAGATGGGGTGTGCGAAACATAGTGGGTTACATAACATAAAACCGTCTAGACTCACCGACTAGTCTCATAGTAGGAGTTTCCCATCAGCTAGGGGTTGTGAAAAGTGGAAATGACAGAATACTCTCTGCTATGTCGTGCACCCAACATAAAAACAGAACTTATTAGGAGGGGAAAGGCAGAAAAAGAGAGAGAAGAGAAGAAATGGGGGGGGGGGGGGTGAAGGAAGGGAGGGGGGGGTCTGCCCAGGTCAGGCATTGACAACATTCAATATTGTTGCAATCAGACATTAAACAGTACTAGACATTAGTTCAGCGTAGTCAGTCGTATACTTAAAGGCAAACCAGCAGGACCAAATCTTTTTTGCCAAATCAGTTTTACCTCTGAGAGAGAGCGTGAGGTCTTCCATATGGTATATATGGTCGACCTCCAGCAGCCATTGGCGTAGGGTTGGGACTTTGGATTGTTTCCAATAACGTGGAATAAGCGCTTTTGCAGCATTAAGCAGGTGGGGTGTTAAAGATTTCTTGTATGCTCCCACTGATTTTCCCGTACAATGAAGCAAGACTACCCCAGGATCATCAGGGATGTCAAAACCTTGAATCACACTGGCCCAGTGTAGGATTGCCGCCCAATAGGGGCGTATCAGGGGGCAGTGCCACCATATATGAGCATGTGTTGCTCGTTCTCCACAGCCTCGCCAGCATAAAGGTGACGTGTGCGGGAAAAAGTTGTGAAGTACCACTGGGGTGTAGTGCCACCTCGTCAACAGTTTATAATTTACTTCCGCCATCTTGGAGGATATGGAGGTAGTGTGAGCTAGTGATAGAATGGAGTTTCGTTCAGCAGCTGAGAGTTCCTTGTGAAGGTCTTCCTCCCATTTACGGAGGAAGGCGGGGCCTTCCGAGGAGGCCAAGGCTTGCAGGGATTGGTAAAAATAGGAGATGGGTCTTTCCACAGGTTTGTCTTCGGCAAGAGCCATTTCGATGGGAGTCAAGTCCGAGATGGAATGTCGAGGTTTTGGTAGTGAACGGACAAATGCTGCAAGTTGGCGGTAGCGCCAGTGGTCCAGGGGTGTTGTAGTATCAGGAGGTACTAACGTGTACAAGGGAGCAATACTCAAGGAGGTAGTTACATGGTGCAAAAAAGTGGCAGAGCCGAGTTCCCAAATCTGAGTATTGGGACCCGTGTTCCCTGGTGGGAAGTAGTTGTGACCCCGTAAAGGCATAAGTGGTGAGTTGTACTTCCAATCCTGCTTGAAGCATAAAGAGTCCCATGCCATTAGGGTAGAGCGAGTAAGCGGTGATGTGGTCGGGGCCAGAGTCCTATGCTTTCTGGGTATCCAGAGTTGTGAAAAGAGGTCTGTCCCACTGAGTGTTATTTCCAAAGTCACCCACAACTTAGTGGCTTTGTGATACTTCTAGTCAGAAATTCTATTCAACACAATTGCTAAGAAATACTTCTTAAGGTCTGGCAGTGCCAAACCACCTTCCCTTTTTGGTCTGGTAAGGAGGGACCTGGCAAGTCTGGGACGCCTTCTGTTCCATATATATCTGCCAATAAGAGACCTGACTAAAGTATAAAAACCTACAGGGATTTTAAAGGGGATCATTTGCAGCAAGAACAGTAACCTAGGTAGGACATTCATCTTAACAACACTGATTTTTCCCAACCAGGAATGGGCAACCGTAGACCACCTTTGCAAGTCTGATCTGATTGTGTTCAATAGGGGCAATAAGTTGGCGCGGAACAAGGAAGCCGGGTTGGTGGTGAGATAAATTCCTAGATACTTCATCTTGCGTGTCTGCCACGCAAAAGGAAAGGACCGTGTCAAATGAGACACGAGGGTACTCGGAACAGAGATATTTAGGATTTCGGATTTTGACATATTAATTTTAAAATTAGAGACATCACTGAACGCAGAAAATGTTGTGTCCATTCAAGTGGAGGGAGTCTACACCAGAGCAATCTTGGATACTGGGGCGCAAGTGACCCTGCTATACAGAGACTTCTACGATAAGCACTTGAGTCACATACCAATCCGGAAGATAGAGGGGCTGGAGATATGTGGGATTGGAACCCAGAACTTCCCCTATGATGGCTATCTGCCTGTCAGAATGATCTTTGACCCGTCGGTGGCTGGGAAAGCCAAAATGTTTGACACCCTGGCGGTTGTATGCCCTCGGCCGCTGGGAACCAACACGAGTTCCCTTATAATAGGGATGAACACGGACCTGGTCTGAAGACTTCTGACCCCTATAGTGAAGGAAGAAGGGGGTGCGGCCACCAAGATCCACCCCATGCTGAGGACGGCTTACCAACGGCTGGTCTTGGAGCAGAAGACCCCAGGAGAAGGGATAGGGAAGGTGTGGAGACTTGGAAGAGGGGGGGCAGTACTGCAGCCCGGCCAAGTAACCTGTCTCAGAGCCACTGTGAAGCTTGCTTGGCAGCAGCCTGGACCCTTTGTCATGTTGGAATCTGACCCAAGGGAAGGGGCCCACGGTCTGGAAGTGATACCAGAAGTGATCCCGCTGAAGGCTCTGAAGAAGGCCCATTGTAGAGTCCCAGTGAGTGTTAGGAACAATACAGATGGCCCCATGGAAATCCCAGCCAGGATGCTGTTGGGCCAAGTGAGCCCTGCTGCCCCTGTCAACCTGTCAGAGGTGGGCGAAGGAGGAGACACTTGGGAGAAGATATTCATGGAAAACCCGAATCTGTCCAGGGCTTGGAAGGAGAGAGCCAAGGCCCAGTTGAATAGATGGGAGAAGATTTTCTCTAAGGATGAGTTCGATGTGGGGTGTGCAAGGAGTGCCACCCATCGGATCCGCCTCCAGGAGGACAAGCCCTTCCGAGAGAGGGTCAGGCGGGTCCCCCTAGCAGATCTGGAGGATCTAAGGGAACAACTTGCAGAACTCAAGAGGACTGGTGTGATACGGGAGTCCAGAAGCCCATATGCCTCTCCCATAGTGGTGGTCAGAAAGAAGAATGGATCCTTGAGGCTCTGTATCGACTACAGGACTCTTAATAGGAGAACCATACCCGACCAGTACACCACTCCAAGGATAGAAGATGCCTTGCAGAGCTTGTCTGGAGCCAAATGGTTCAGCGTTATGGATCTCAAGAGCGGGTACTATCAGATCCCTATGCATCCAGAAGACAAGGAGAAGACCGCTTTCATAACCCCAGTGGGGTTCTTTGAATTCGACCGGATGCCCCAAGGTCTGTCTGGAGCCCCAGCTACTTTCCAACGTCTCATGAAGAAGACTGTAGGAGACATGAACCTTATCGAAGTCCTTGTATACCTGGACGATGTCATTGTCTTTGGGAGAACCTTGGAAGAACATGAAGAGAGGCTGGAAAAAGTGTTGAGAAGACTCAGTGAGGAAGGACTCAAGCTTTTGCCTGAGAAGTGTCGGTTCTACCAGTCTTCTGTGAACTATCTGGGGCACATAGTGTCTGAAGAAGGGGTGGCCGCAGACCCCGAGAAATTGGAGGCAGTTACCTCCTGGCCACGGCCCACCACAGTAATAGAACTCAGATCCTTCTTGGGTTTTTGCTCCTATTACAAGAGGTTTGTGGAGGGATTCGCCCGAATTGCTAGACCATTGAATGAACTGCTCAAGACTGAGGGAGAAGAGGATGACTCAGGTCCCAGGAAGCCGGGAGAGTCCATCAGAGATCAGTGGAATCAGAAGTGTGAAGAGGCCTTCCAGGCGTTGAAGAAGAGCCTGACCACTGCTCCAGTCTTGGCCTACGCAGACCCAACCAAACCCTATGAACTACATGTAGATGCTAGTCATGACGGTCTGGGAGGAATACTTTATCAAGAACAGGAAGTACAACTACGGCCGGTTGCCTACGTGAGTAGGAGCCTGACCCCCTCTGAGAAGAACTACCCCACCCACAAGCTGGAGTTCCTGGCCCTCAAGTGGGCGGTAGTAGACAAGCTCAAAGACTACCTGTATGGGGCGGAGTTCACTGTGAAGACTGACAACAACCCCCTCACCTACCTTTTCACCACGGCCAAGCTGGACGCCACTGGACACAGGTGGCTGGCCGCACTGTCCGGGTTCAACTTCAGCCTAAATTACAGGCCAGGGGCTGGGAATCGAGACGCAGACGCTCTGTCCAGGAGATCTCATTCCCCCACCAGTGACGTAGAAGATTGGACCCAAGTGGCACCGGACGGGGTGCGGGCCCTTTGTCAAGGAGCTGAATTCCAAGCCAGAGGAGGCTCCAGAGCAGAGGAAATAGGAGTTACCATGGTGGGAGTCCCCAAACACTACTGTGGAGTAGCTCAACTGGAAGAGGACAATCTGCCGAGACTGTCCAAGAAGGAGTTGAGGTGTGACCAATTGGAAGACCCCATGGGGAGATTGGTCCTGGAGGCCCTGGAGAATCAGGATCCAAGCAGACTCCTGCGTCACCCCTCAAAGGAAGCTCGCCTGTTGAGGAAAGAATGGGACAGGTTGCAGTTACATCAGGGAGTGGTCTACCGAAGGGGCCCCTCTGATGACTCGGAAGATAAATGGCAACTGTTCCTTCCAGAGAAACATCGAGAGACTGTTCTAGTTGCCATGCATGACAATCATGGCCACCTAGGAGCTGAAAGGACCTTCCAACTTGTCAGAAGTCGGTTCTATTGGCCCTGCATGAGGGCAGAAGTAGAAGAGTAATGCCACTCATGTGCATGATGCATCCAGAGGAAGACTTTACCCCATCAAGCTTCCCCAATGGGCCATCTACAAAGTCAAGGCCCAATGGACCTGGTATGCATTGATTTTCTCTGCCTCGAACCCGACCTGAGTGGACTAGGAAATGTTCTGGTGATAACCGACCATTTCACCGGGTATGCCCAGGCTTTCCCAACCAAAGACCAGAAGGCCTCCACCGTAGCCAGGGTACTTATGGAGAAGTACTTTGTCCATTATGGGCTGCCACAGCGACTTCATTCAGATCAAGGAAGGGACTTTGAGAGTAAACTGATCCGGAAACTCCTGGATTCGTTGGGAATCAAGAAGACTCGAACTACACCTTACCACCCACAAGGGGATGCTCAGCCGGAAAGGTTTAACCCAACCTTGCTCAACATGTTGGGGACTCTGGAAAGTGAGAAAAGGCAACATTGGAGCAACCACATAGCATCCCTAGTACATGCTTAAAACTGCACCATCAGTGATGCTACAGGCTACTCCCCATATCGACTCATGTTTGGGAGAGAAGCGAGACTACCTGTAGACTTGGCCTTTGGCACCTCTCTGGACCATTCCTCAGCCACATCCCACAAAGGATATGTGGACAGGCTCAGACACAGCCTGAAAGTAGCCTATGAACAAGCTCAAGTGGCCTCGGATCAAAGGGGAGCTCGAAACAAAAGAAACTTCGACTTGAAGGTCCGGGTACAAGACCTACAGCCCGGGGATCGAGTACTGTTACGCAATCTGGGGGTCCCTGGGAAGCACAAACTTGCAGACAGATGGAGATCTGAACCCTATGTCATCTGCAGGAAGTTGCCGGGCCTACCTGTCTATAAGTTGAAGCCAGAAGGAAAGGTAGGCCCACTGAAGACGTGGCATCGAAACCATCTGCTCCCACTTGCTGAGGCAGTTAGAATACCTCCCGTGGGAGACTCCCTGAACCAGCCTCTATCCTGGATACTCCTAGGCCGAACATTCGGTCGCAGGCCTCCCGAGCTGAAGATGGAGAGGCCTCTCAACTTAGTGGAAATGAGGAGGGAGAACTTAATTGGCTGTGGCCTTCCCCAACTCCAGGAACTTCTACCATAGACCTTCCAACCACTGAAGACACCACAGATGAAACACTGAACCCAGAAGCCACAGAGTTCATCCCCTCTAGTCCTTCAGCAGATTACTGGGAAGATGCCCATGATAGTTGCTCAGAGGAAGAGGAGCCTGTGGCGCCAGAGCCAGAAATCCCAAGAGAGCAAAGGGCTCGAAGAGTCATCTGGCCTCCTAGGAAGCTGACATACCCCCAAATGGGGAACAGTTCAGAGGACTCTGTAGTCACTGCCAGGAGAAACGATGAGAATCCGGATCCCTCCACTGTTCATTTGGTGGAGGGCAACCCCAGCTCACCCTCTGGCACAGATAGGCAGGCCACCCGTGATAATGTGACCTGTGGGCAAGGGAATTCTACCCCTCAGTTTTGGTGGGAATCCCCTCTGCCAACCTCGTTTGCAGAATTGTCTAGAATTGTACATAGTTTTTGTTAGAGTTTATCTTTGGGGACCAAAGAATTCAAGTAGGGGGAGTGTTCCCCTTTAATGTGGAGAGACTACATCACCAAGAACCCCATTCTTCAGATGTTCCCACCGCAGAGACTCATGGGAGGGGTTATAAAGGGAGGAGGAGAGGCTGGGCTCGGCCTCTTTGGGACACGAGACTTCAGAGACTGATCCTCCTGTGCCGATGTGTCGGAGTGCAAGGCCTGAAGCCTGAGGCCTTGCGCAGCACCAAAGAGCCTTCCACCCCTCTGCGAGCCTGGGTGGCATCTGACTTCGCTCGACTACAGCCTTGTTGGATCGGGGACCCGATCGCTGAAGAGACTGAGCGTGTGTGGGACACAGTTGGTGGAAGTTCCCGGACTGGAACCGTAGTCCGGGCGGGTGAGAGGGCATATGCCCAACCGATATACTGTTACTGCATATAGGCCTATAGACTGCCGTGGCCTACGAGTTATTCTTGGTATTCTTATTGAAGGCCCTTGTCGGAGCTGAACCTACTGTTCGTATAGCCAAGTTTCTACCCCATCTTTACCTACCCCATTGGATTACAAAGTTTGTACTCTGTTAATGTGCACCACCGTTAAAGATCTGCCGGTGAAGAAAAAGGACTAAGTTGTAGATATCAGAACCAGGCCTGGTGGGGTTTCTAAGGTGTTTTGGTTACTGCGCCACAGGGCACTTAGCTAACGGTCGCCCGCGTGGCGCACTTGTTGTGTGTTAACCTTATAGTGTGTTAGTGTGGCTGGGCTCTGCATTACAAATGATTATTCTGTAAACTGTTATTGATGTTACCCCTTTTTCTTCCCAAGAGCTTAAGTAAAATCTTATACTTATTTCAATTTAGTATTGTCTCAATGCTCAGTTATTCATACAGTATAAGATATACAATTTACTGTCAGTACTAGCTGTGCCAGTAGGGGGTAGAGCATATTGCCGGGGGTTGGCGGAGCTGTCTTCAGGGCCCAAACTAAATCTGTGGCCTTCTTAGTTGGAGGTATCACTACATAAGCCATATAAAAAGTCCCAGTGCATATGATATGAGAGTAAAGGATGATAAAAAAAAAAGATGACACCAAAGATAAGAATATTCTCCTCAGTAGTGATCAGGGTGCTCGGAAAACATCGCAATTTACGTTTGTCCTTATTAGTGCCTCCACCACCGTATAGCTAACAGATAGGTCAATCGGGTATGCCTCTAAGGGATCCAAGGATCAAGAGCCAGCCCCTTCACAGCAGCCGCAGGATATCACTCTCATAACCAGTAGGTAGGAATGTGGTAACCATGTAAAATCAATAAAAGATGCATAGTGCTCTCTGATTGACTAAAACAGGGGTCTCAAACCTGCGGCCCTCCAGCTGTTGCGGAACTACAAGTCCCATCATGCCTCTGCCTATGGGAGTCATGCTTGTAACTGTTTAGCCTTGCAATGCCTCATGGGAATTGTAGTTCTGCAACAGCTGGAGGGCCACCAGTTTGAGACCCCTGGACTAAAAGCTTAATTTATTACTATTAAAACAAAGTTACTCACAAGCAAAGCACTGTTCTCCCAGTGCTAGGATGTTGGACATGTATCAAACGTCTCATCGAGACAGCGAAGGTAGCTGCAATGACCTGTGGGTGGGACTTCTTCAGCGAATTGAACATAGATGT
This sequence comes from Rana muscosa, assembly GCA_029206835.1. Taxonomy (NCBI): domain Eukaryota; kingdom Metazoa; phylum Chordata; class Amphibia; order Anura; family Ranidae; genus Rana; species Rana muscosa. The sequence goes on from CM055118.1 coordinate 706,048,966, forward strand.
AACATAGCACCTGTAGGACCTGTTAACATAGCACTTGAAAATAAGGTGGAGATGGAGAAAGAACTAAAAAATTGCTGCAACATTTAAGGGCAGCCTAAACAATCCATAACAAGTAATTTCCACCAGAATAAAATAGTTTTCCTCTTTTCTTTTCAGTTCATTCTGATGATTGATGATGATGCTAGTAGCGTATATTCATACCAGATGCAGTAGGACTGTAGGTCTTTTCTCGAGTGTTCCTGGTTCACACCACTGCGTTGTGGTTTTGGGCAGGTCACGTGTGCTGAAAAAAATGGACTGCATGTAGCCTCGCATTGCACAACCATCAATTGAACTTAACCTCTTGGCATCAGTTCCTCCCAGCCCTTTGAGAGGTTTAGGATGCTGGGAGGCAGGGTGGGGTTTATGATCACATGACTGCTGTGATTGGCTGTCACAGCGGTCACATGGTCCGAAATGATCGGGAACTTTACATTAGCCACCGGTAACTTTGTCGGAAGCGCGCTTTCGGCACAGCTGTTTTAAAACCAAACATGCAGCCACTCAGCACCAAGGCCCACCTACCGAGAGGCCGCATATTTGCATGCAGCCGATGCCAAAGGGATTAATGAAATGTCTCTGTAAAATCAGTGAGATACACGAGATTGCATCAAATCGTAGAGAAGCAGCAGACAGTGTGATGTAGGGCACCTGGCACCTTTTCACACTGAATATATACAGGCAGGCCCATTCTCTAAAATTCTGAACTTCTTCCACCAAGAAAACTGCCACGTGAAAGAAACAAATAAAGACACAACGATGGCGGGGTTCCATGACTGCAATCAATCTCTGCTCTCCTTTAGCCATCTACTAGCCTCCAATGGTTTGCTTGTCTGACCACTAGGGATGAGCCCGATGTTCGAGTCGAACATTGGGTGTTCGCCTGTTCGCCGAATAGCGAACAATATGCGGTGTTCGCGAAAAATTCGAAAGCCGCGGAACACCCTTTAAAAATGTATGGGAGAAATCAAAAGTGCTAATTTTAAAGGCTTATATGCATGGTATTGTCATAAAAAGTGTTGGGGACCTGGGTCCTGCTCCAGGTGACATGTATCAATACAAAAATAAGTTTTAAAAACTGACATTTTTTTCGGGAGCAGTGATTTTAATAATGCTTAAAGTGAAACAATAAAAGTGAAATATTCCTTTAAATTTCATACCTGGGGGGGTGTCTATAGTATGCCTGTAAAGTGGCAATTTTTTCCTGTATTTAGAATAGTCTCGCAAGCAAAATGACATTTCTAATGAAAAAAAGTAATTTAAAACTCGCGGCTATAATGAATTGTCGGGTCTCGGCAATACAGAAAAAAGTCATTGAAAAAAATGGCATGGGTCCCCCCCCCCAGTCCATTACCAGGCTCTTTGGGTCTGGTATGAATATTAAATGGGACCCCGAACCAAAATTTAAAAAAAATTGCGTGGGGGTCCCCCCAAATTCCATATCAGGCCCTTCAGGTCTGGTATGGATTTTAAGGGGAACCCTGCGCCAAAATAAAAAAATGGCGTAGGGGTCCCCCCAAAAATCCATACCAGACCCTTATCTGAGCACGCAACCTGGCAGGCCGCAGGAAAAGAGGGGGGGACGAGAGAGCGCCCCCCCTCCTGAATCATACCAGGCCACATGCCCTCAACTTGGGGAGGATGCTTTGGGGGTCTGTGACCCTTAAAGCACCTTGTCCCCATGTTGATGGGGACAAGGGCTTCATCCCCATAACCCTTGCCCATTGGTTGTGGGGGTCTGCGGGTGGGGGGGCTTATCAGAATCTGGAAGCCCCCTTTAACAAGGGGACCCCCAAATCGCGCCCCCTATGTGAATTTAAACGGGGTACTTTGTACCCCTACCATTTCACAAAAAAAGTGTCAAAAAGGAAAAAAAAGACAAGCTTGGGACAAGTCCTTCATTAAAAAAAAAAAATTCCAGCGATGTAAATCCATCTTGCGACGATGACCAAAAAAAAGGAACAGTTCCGCCACCATGGGAGGGGGCCGCTGAGTGATGCTACTCCCGTTGTGACAGCTGTTATATAGCTGAGAGCGGGGCCACCCGGGGACGAGTATGGGTGACCCCGCCCCCCCTCTGACGCCACAAGGAAATGCCGCGGGGCCACCCGGTGACGTATACGCGTGACCCCGCCCCCCTCTGACGCCACAGGGAAACTGTGACGTCAGAGGGGGCGGGTCAACCGTACACATCCTTGGGTGGCTCCGCCCTCAGCTATATAACAGCTGTCATGGTGGGAGTAGTGTCATGTTCCGGCCGCCTCCCATGGAGGCGGAACTGTTCCGTTTTTTTTTCTGTCATCGTCGCAAGATGGATTTACATCGCTGGAATTTTCTTTCTTTTAATAAAGGACTTTTCCCAAGCTGTCTCTTGTCTTTTTTTAACATTTTTGACACTTTTTTTGGTGAAATGGTATCGGTATAATGTACCCTGTTACCAATTCACATAGGGGGGCTGGGATCTGGGGGTCCCCTTGTTAAAGGGAACTTTCAGATTCCGATAAGCCCCCCGCCCGCAGACCCCCACAACCACCGGGCAAGGGTTGTGGGGATGAGGCCCTTGTACCCATCAACATGGGGACAAGGTGCTTCGGGGGTCACAGACCCCCAAAGCATCCTCCCAATGTTGAGGGCATGTGGCCTGGTACGGTTCAGGAGGGGGGGCTCTCTCATCCCCCCTCTTTTCCTGTGGCCTGCCAGGTTGCGTGCTCAGATAAGGGTCTGGTATGGATTTTTGGGGGGACCCCTATGCCATTTTTTTATTTTGGCGCAGGGTACCCCTTAAAATCTATACCAGACATGAAGGGTCTGGTATGGATTTTGAGGGGGACCCCTACGCCATTTGTTTTTAAAAATTTGGCGCAGGGTTCCCCTTAATAGCCATACCAGACCTGAAGGGCCTGGTATGGAATTTGGGGGGACCCCCCCACGCATTTTTTAAAAAAATTTGGTTCGGGGTTTCCCTTAATATTCATACCAGACCCAAATGGCCTAGTAATGGACCGGGGGGGAACCCATGCCGTTTTTTTCAATGACTTTTCTCTGTATTGCCGAGACCCGACAATTCATTACAGCCGCGATCAGTTTTAAATGACTTTTTTTCCTTTACAAATGTAATTTTACTGCGGGGCTGTTCTAAACACGGGGAAAAAGCGCCACTTTTCGGGCATACTATAGACACCCCCCAGGTATTTCACTTTTATTGTTTCACTTTAAGCATTATTAAAATCACTGCTCCCGAAAAAAAATTCAAATGTCAGTTTTTTGTCGCCAACACCCCAAATTGTTCACTATTCGGCGAACAGGCGAACACCCGATGTTCGAGTCAAACTTACATTTGACTCGAACATCAGGCTCATCCTTACAAATAACCATATGAATCTGTCATGTTGGTTTTAACAATATGTGATCTTAATTTTTGTAATAAAAATAGATTTTAGACCTATTTTGATATTGTGTCTTTTGAGCACCTTAAAAATCCAGTTGCCAAATTTTCAAAATAACTCTTTTGGTTTGGTTTAATATATACAAAAATAACAACAGTGCATATTTGTTATACCTTGTTTTCTGGATATGTTTGGGCTTTAGAAAAGGAATTTGCCAAAACTGGAGTTCTACCATTATGCACAGTCTGCAAGATATTAACAATTGGGACTGATGTGACCACTGATGTGACCATAAGAATTTATCTTTTATATTTACTTTTTTACCTGTCCACCGGGGTAGCCTTGGTTTGTTAACTATTTCTACAAAACTTTTAAAGAATAAAGGGTTTTCTATTTTTTAATTAAAGCTGGTGATCCAATATGACAAGAGTTTTGTTTTTACTGTTGGAATGTTTTATCAGTAAATCTGCAGTATATATGATCTAAATGAATCGTGGTTCGTGCCTTGCTTTTTTCAAAGCAAGAAATATTTGCAAACCTGTTTGGTGACATTGGGCTCCATTCACAAATCGTTGTATTACCGGTGCCAGTGACCTGCTCCCACTGTGATTGGACACTGAGGGAGCCAATCAGCGGGTCCATCAGACTCGATAATAAAAGAAAAAAGTTGCGCTATTGAAAATATCACCAGTACAGCAACTGGTGACAGTGTGAAATTGAGCCAACAGGCTCACACAGTAAATATATGACACAAATAATGAAAGTGAGTGATGCGAACATGTGATAAAAAATCACATAGACCAAAAACCACAGAAGTTATCGCATATAGTCCAAACAATAAAGTTCATATGCACAAAAAGAACTCCTCCACCGTGCTGGTTGTGATCCAATGTATTACACCACGAGCAAGTGTAAAATAGGACAGCCTCCACCAATAGATTTACTGCCTCTTACCAAAAATGATGGATCCCTTGTCACAGGGGATCAAAGAACGCCTGTGGCTATTCCCCAGCCAAGGGTATGGGGCAGGCAGCGTCTCATTGACCAGGAGATCCGCAACTCTCAGTGATAGAAAACACGGTCCCCGTAAATAAAGAGAAGGATATACTATAGTGTAAAACCTTTTAACACGTTTAATAAAAAAGACGAATGCACACTTACATGAATGCAGATAAAAAAGAGCGAAAATAAGCCGGCCGGCTCTTAGACATAAAACAGCCCGTATGCCTCCGGGTAGCGTGGGCGCGATGACGTCAAAACGTAGCCCTACCCTACGCGTTTCGTCATCAAAGACGTGTTCACGGGATACGGGCGGCGTTCTGACGTACCGCTCTAATATAACCATCTCAATCAGCCAAGCCTCGATGTGAACTGCGGGATGCTGAAGCACCGCCATTTTGACTGAGGGAAAAGGATATCGCTAGATGCTATGAAGGGATTGGCAAACCCAAAGCAAATAGTGATAAATGTGCGCAGAGAAATAACATTATTAAACACAATCTATTTTAAAGAAAAAACGGGGGCAAAGCAACAAACGGTCTAAAAACCATTAAATGTAAAGCAGCTACATATAGAGGTTAATCCTGTATTGCTGAAAGGTAACAGCCAAAGGGAGGAGAGAACCTCATCCAATGGAAAAGGCGAACTGGATCATTCCCAAGATTCACATTGAGTGTACAAAAACACAAGGAATTACCCAAGGCTAGTACAATATGCCACCATCGTGAGCCTGATCCTAAAAAATTGTTATAAAATGAAAATTACAAATAAAAACAACAGCCTAACAGTATATTATCAATAATTAGGACACTGTACCAAAATTGTATATATATTAACTAAATTAGACATGACACTTTTTAATCCAAAAGTGGAGTCCCAGCTCCATCCTCCTTCGCATAAACCCAATTAACCCGTTAAGGTCGAGACCCAAACCCATGAAAGGGGAAGAGGGAATAATAAGGTGCATATAAAGGAGGGGGGGGAAGAGGGGAAAAAAGAGGGGAAATAAATAAATGAATAGGGAATCCCACTGATCTAGACAGGACACTCTTCCCTACCTCAATTTTGTACATTTTAACTGGTCAGCATAGAGGTCAAGAATTGTCTATGAAACAATTCACATCTACATCTATGTTAAGACCAAAGGGGGTGTAGCTCTTAATCCTATGCACCCACAACATCTCCAACCTAGAGATGCTCTGGACCAGATTGCTACCCCTCCAATGAGGGCTATATTTATCGATTCCCAAAAAGATAGTACCCTTAGGGTTCCGATCATGCACAGCCAGATAATGTTTCGACACAGAGTGTTTAGTAAACCCTCTTCTAATATTACCAATATGTTCGTTCAGGCGTACCTGAAGTGGGCGTTTGGTCCTGCCCACATACTGCAACCCACACAGGCATTGCAGTAAATAGACCACGCCCTCCGTCGAACAGGTAATAAAAGGTTTGATGTCGAAAGTTCTGGAATTACAAGTAGAGCTAAATTGAGCAGTTCTCCTAGATCTACACCCATTCAAAGAACATACTTGACACCTCCTGCACTGATAATAACCAGTGAGATTGGGAAAGAAGGTGGGTCTAATCGTGGGTGGATCCATGATGTTGGGTGCAAGTCTGTCCCTCAGAGCCGGAGCTCCTCTAAAAACTACTTGAGGTCTATCTGGCAAAATGGTATTGAGGACCCTATCATTCTTCAGAATATGCCAGTGTTTATAAACAATGTGCCTAATCTGAGAATGTTGGCAAGAAAAGTTGGTAATAAAAGGGGTGCGAAATGACGACCCAGCATCCATCTTAACCTTCTCTTTTAACAAAACAGCACGGTCCACACAACTAACTGAATCAAGGGTGGCTTTAAGGGACTTAGGAGAGTAACCCTTATCTATAAATCTTCTGGTTAGGATATCAGACTGTGCTAAGAAGGTGGTGTGGTCCGAACAGTTTCTTTTTAATCTTAGAGGGAGACAGATGACCTGGAGGGTTGAAAAGGGAAGCATTCGAAAGCCCGGAATGGGAGATGTGATCAGTATGATTGACAGAAGAACTGAAAGGGTTGGAAGCCAGATGCCTCTGGACATTCAATTTACGGACATATTTATGAATGTCTATGTAGGTCTGAAGTTTGCTCATATTTTGAGGTGGAGCAAACTTCAGACCTTTGTCCAAAACAGTTAATTCTGGTACCGTTAGTGTATGAGAGCTTAAATTAAAAATTCCAGCATCACCTACATCTTTGCTCTTTTTGGACTGAGCTCTCCTCCCCCCTCTAGTTCCTCTCTTAACTCGACCATTCTTTTTAATCCTTGGCTGGGACGGGGAAAACCCCAATTCTGGTGATCATATCTAATGTTACGGTCCACTTCATGAGGATCCTCCTGCTCAGGCAAGTAATATCCACCTGACATATCATTACTGCTCACATCATAGGTGGGTCGGGGAACCCCTTGGTCTACATGTGCCAGGTCTCTTAAAGGAAAGAAACTATTCTGAGTAGGGGCACTGAAACCATCATCGAAATCCCCCTCATAGTGTGCAAATTGTTGCTCATAGGCATGAGGCAAATCATACCCCGGACCACGAGGGCGGGCGCCCTGTCCATCATAGTAACTCGACCTAGATTGTGCAACAGTCGGTCGGCCCCTAGGGGGTAGAGGTAATGAGCCCTGATTCCATCCTCGTCCCTGATTACGTGGTGGCCCAACGTATTGGCCACATCCTGGGGGTCGAGAGGGGGGACCGTTAGGCTGTTTAGGGCCATTTTTTCCCCATCCTCCATTGTTGTGAGTATTGGGTCGGTTGCCAGGTCGTGACTGAGCCTGGAAAGGTGGACCTCTCATAGGAGAGCGGCCACGTCCAGGACCAGAAGGACCGGATTTACCAGTGCTTCCCAATGGTCTCAGTGAGACTTGGCTAGCAACCTGAGGGGTAGTGTCCATCTCAGGGCCTGCCAAAGCAGCTTGTTCAGCCAGAAGCTTTTTTTGCCACTCGAAAACAGTACTAGAGTCATAATCAGAAAAGTCACGGTTAAATTTATTTTTCTTTTTTACTCTCTGCTCTTTGTCCTCTTTTTCAAGAATTTTGAGCAAAAGTTTGGACCTCTCCAAATATTCCTCACTAGATTTAAAGGGAGTTAGTTTGTTTTTGATCAATTTGATTTCATCATCAAGTCTCACTAATTTGCTCCCTTTTCTATCTACCAAAAATTTTAAAAAAATGGAGGGGTAGCCACCCTGACCTTTTAGACTTCATGGATTCTCTCAATAACAACTCTAGAGGTATCCATTTAAGTTATGTGGCTAGTCAGGATCGGATCAATTTTTTAGATCTGACTATTTCGGTGGGTGATCAGGGTTTTACCACTTCCACCTTCTTTAAACCTACCGATAGGAATTCATTTATTCCCAAAGGTAGTTGTCATTATGCCCCTTGGTTGGGTGCTGTGCCTAAGAGTCGGTTTCTAAGATTAAAAAGAAACTGTTCGGACCACACCACCTTCTTAGCACAGTCTGATATCCTAACCAGAAGATTTATAGATAAGGGTTACTCTCCTAAGTCCCTTAAAGCCACCCTTGATTCAGTTAGTTGTGTGGACCGTGCTGTTTTGTTAAAAGAGAAGGTTAAGATGGATGCTGGGTCGTCATTTCGCACCCCTTTTATTACCAACTTTTCATGCCAACATTCTCAGATTAGGCACATTGTTTATAAACACTGGCATATTCTGAAGAATGATAGGGTCCTCAATAGGGATGAGCCGAACACCCCCGGGTTCGGTTCGCACCAGAACCTTCGAACGGACCGAAAGTTCGCGCGAATTTTCGAACCCTATTCGTTATAATGGACGCGAACGTTCGAAATCAAAATTGCTAATTACAACGGCCAATATGCATGTTAATGTTATAAAACAGGTTTGGGGACCCGGGTCCTGCCCCAGGGGACATATATCAATGCAAAAAGAAATTTTAAAAACTAAAGTTTTTTCGGGAGCAGTCATTTTAATGATGCATAAAGTGAAAAAAAAAAAAGTGAAATTTTCCTTTAAATACGGTACCTGGGGGGTGTCTAAAGTATGCCTGTGAAGTGGCATGTGTTTCCCGTGTTTAGAACTGTCCTTGCACAAAATGACATTTGTAAAGGAAAAAAAGAAGCCATTTAAAACCACTTGCGGCTTTAATGTCATGTCTTGTCCTGGCCGCCATATGGCTGAAAATCCTTGAGAAAAATGGCATGGCTACCCCATCACCCCCCCCCCCCCACCCCAGCCCCTTTGGGTCTTGTATGGATACTAAGGGGGACCCCGCACCCAAAATAAAACCCTATACCTACAACCCTATATACTCTGAACAGCAGTATATAGGTGGTGCAAACAAGACATGGACTGTAGGTTTGTTCTTAAGTAGAATCTGAACAGGTACATTATGAAGTGTAGCTACATCCCCAAAAAATCTATTTTTAAGCTTTTTGGAGAACATAGGGAGGGGTTATCACCCCTGTAACATTTGCTGTCTTTGCACATCTGTTCAGAACATGTCACCTCACTTTCCGTCCCAATGACAAATGTTTTTGGAAAAGTGGGGTTTTAATTGAAACAAGGATTGGTGATAAAGCATCAGTAGAGAGGAGATACCTTTTTCCCAAATTAAATCTAACAGGATAGAATTTTCCTTCCTAGGGGTAGATTTCCTCTCACTTCCTGTTTTCTCTTGCCGTTTGCAAGTAGGAGTCGTTTGTAAGTTGGATGTTTGAAAGTAGGGGCCTGCCGTATATACTCTGCAGAAATTTGCCCTATTAGATGTTGGTGTAGCCACAAGACTGGTGGGCACAGGAATGGGCCCTGCTGTGAGTTAATAGATCAAGATTTGTACTTGCATGCACCTGTTGAACCGGGCAGAAAAATTGGGCCTTTGGTGGTGGTGGTGGTGGTGGTGGACGGTGTTGCCACAAGACTGTAAGCCCTCACAGTTACTCTTGGTGGGTGCAGGAATGGGCCCTGCTGTGAGTTATTAGATCAAGATTTGTAATTGCATGCACCTGTTGAACAGGGCAGAAAAATTGGGCCTTTGGTGGTGGTGGTGGTGGTGGACGGTGTTGCCACAAGACTGTAGGCCCTCATAGTTACTCTTGGTGGGCGCAGGAATGGGCCCTGCTGTGAACTATTAGATCAAGATTTGTAATTACACGCCCCTGTTAAACAGGGGCTGAAAAATTGTGCCTTAGGCATTGGTGCTGGTGCCACAACACTGCAACCCCTCACAGATACTGTACTTGGAGCACAGCAGTCACACCTGTTGCGAAGCATCTTTTTAAAAAATTGTAATTACACGCCCCTGTTATACAGGGGCTGAAAAATTGTGCCTTAGGCACTGCTGCTGGTGCCACAACACTGCAACCCCTCACAGATACTGTACTCTGAGCACAGCAATGAGACCTGTTGCAAAGCATTGCCTAAAAATTGTAATTACACGCCCCAACAGGGGCTGAAAAATTGTGCCTTAGGCACTGGTGCTGGTGCCACAACACTGCAACCCCTCACAGATACTGTACTCTGAGCACAGCAGTCACACCTGTTGCGAAGCATCTTTTTAAAAAATTGTAATTACACGCCCCTGTTATACAGGGGCTGAAAAATTGTGCCTTAGGCACTGGTGTGGTGGCATGGATCATTGAGGAGGAGGAAGAGGATAGTCAGTGAACATAACAGGACAGTCACTCAGCATCAGCATAGGCAGTCTTGAAGGGATGTGACATTATAAATTATTCCGTTATATCCGCTTCAGGTGTCTGGTAGCTGGTGGTGATCCAAGACTGATTCATTTTTATGAAGGTCAGTCGATCAACCGAGTCGGTGGACAGGCGCACCCTATGATCGGTGACAAATCCTCCAGCAGCACTGAATGTGCGTTCGGAAAGAACGCTGGATGCAGGACAGGCCAGTAGCTCAATTGCATACTGTGCAAGCTCTGGCCAGTGATCCATCCTCAGGACCCAGTAAGCCAGAGGATTTTCGGTGGGAAAGGTGTCCAAGTCTGACCTTGCCCCTAGGTATTCCTGCACCATGTATATCAGACGCTGGCGATGGTTGCTGGAACCGATCATACCTTGGGGCTGCGGACTAAAAAATTGTCTGAACGCATCGGTCAGACGTCCACCTTCCCCACCGCTCCTTCTGCTACTGACCGAAGCCTCAGCAACTCGTCGTCCAGGACCAGGAGTTTGTAACCTCCCAGTTTCTGGGAACGCGTTGCACAGACCTTTCTGCAAGGCCTCCCTGAGATGTCTCATCCTCTGCTCCCTCTGCGACGGCAAGATAAGGTCCGCAACCTTACCCTTGTACCGTGGATCAAGGAGAGTGGCCAGCCAGTAATGGTCACTCTCCTTGATCCGAAGAACACGAGGATCCTTCCGCAGGCTTTGCAGGATCAGGGAGGCCATGCAGCGTAGGTTAGCTGAGGCATTCGGTCCGGAGTCTTCTGGGTCACTGAGGATGACATGATCGCCAGCCACCTCCTCCCAGCCACGTACAAGTCCACTGGTTTGTTGGGACTGTACATCATCCCTAAAAGACTGCTGCTGCTGATGCTGAGTGCCAGGCTCCACCTCCATGCTCACACAATCCTCCTCCTCCTCCTCCTCCTCTTCCTGTGTGATGGGTGGGACAGAAGGAACATTGTCTGGATAAAGGGGGCCTTGAGAGACAAGGAAGTCCTCCTCTTCCTGCCTCTGTTCTGCCTCAAGTGCCCTGTCCATTATCCCACGCAGCGTATGCTCCAACAGGTGGACAAGAGGTACAGTGTCACTGATGCATGCACTGTCACTGCTCACCATCCTCGTGGCCTCCTCAAATGGTGAGAGGACAGTGCATGCATCCCTGATCATGCTCCACTGGCGTGGGGAAAAAAAGCCAAGCTCCCCTGACCCTGTCCTGGTGCCGTAGTTGCAAAGGTACTCATTGATGGCCCTCTGCTGCGTGTGCAGTCGCTGCAGCATGGCCAACGTTGAGTTCCACCTGGTGGGCATGTCACATATTAGGCGGTTCTTGGGCAGGTTCAGCTCCTTTTGCAGCTCAGTCAGCCGAGCACTGGCATTATAAGATCGGCGGAAATGCACACAGACTTTCCTGGCCTGCCTCAGGACATCCTGTAAGCCTGGGAACCTGCCCAAGAACCGCTGCACCACCAGGTTGAGGACGTGAGCCATACAGGGCACATGGGTGAGCTGCCCCTGTCGCAGGGCGGAGAGGAGGTTGGTGCCATTATCAGAAACGACCATTCCTGGCTTAAGCTGGCGTGGCGTCAACCACCTCTCGGCCTGCCCCTGCAGAGCTGCCAGAACCTCTGGCCCAGTGTGGCTCCTGTCCCCCAAACACACCAGCGCAAGCACGGCATGGCATCTTTTTGCCTGCGTACTCGCGTAGCCCCTTGTACGCCTACGGAGCACCGCTGGTTCCGAGGACAGAGCACTCGAAGAGGACATGGAGGAAGAAGAAGAGGAGGGGGTGGAGGAGAGAGGTGTGTCACAACCAGTAGTAGCATTTTGGAGGCGTGGTGGCGGAACAACCTCCAACACTACTGCACCTTGTCCTGCATCCCTCCCAGCTACCAATAGAGTGACCCAATGGGCCGTGAAAGAAAGATAATGTCCCTGTCCATGCCTGCTGGACCATGAGTCAGCGGTAATATGCACCTTACCGCTGACCGCCCTGTCCAGCGAGGCATGGACATTGCCTTCCACATGCCAGTAGAGAGACGGAATTGCCTTCCGTGAGAAAAAGTGGCGTTTGGGAACCTGCCACTGAGGAACCGCACATTGAACAAACTCACGGAAGGGGGCCGAGTCTATCAACTGAAAAGGCAGCAGTTGAAGTGCTAGCAATTTAGCCAAGCTAGCATTCAACCGCTGGGCATGTGGATGGCTGGGAGTATACTTCTTTTGACGGTCCAGCAGCTGGGGCAGGGAAATTTGCCTGCTACAATCGGACGTCGGTGTACTGCAAGTACTTGGTTGTGACACACCTAATTCTACACCTTCAGTCCTCTCAGAGCAGCTTTCAGAGAGGACTGAAGATATAGTGGGGATGGAGATCCCAGCTGATGAGGAGCAAGGAGAGGTCCGCTTTGTTCTTTGGTGTGGGTCTTTTATGTGTGCTTGCCAACGAGCTGCATGGCAGGTCGACATATGTCTGCTCATGCTTGTGGTGCCCAAGCGGCTGATGTTTTGGCCACGCGAGATACGCTTGAGACAAATATTGCAAATAGCAGTGGTGCGATCTGATGCACTCGTCTCAAAAAAGGCCCACACCAAAGAACTTTTGTGATAACGTGCAGAGGCAGCGCCCTGCACAGGCGGAGCTCTGCGGTGTGGTACAGTTGCTGTGCTGGCCTCTAGCTGGCCTCCAGGGGGCATCCTGCCTCGTTGGACATGTGACACTGCATCCTCCTCCTCCTCCTCCTCTCTCCCTTCAGGCACCCACGTGGAGTCAGTGACCTCATCATCCCCTCCCTCTTCACCACTAGAGCAAACCTGGCAGTAAGCTGCAGCTGGTGGAACACTACTGCCAGATTGCTGTCCTTCAGCATCCCCTTTCTCTGCGCGCACACTACTGACTTCCTCAAGCTGGGTATCATCATCCGAGCCTTCGAATCGTTGGGCATCCTCCTGGAGCATGTACCCAACACTGTGCTCAAACAGTTCGGGGGACTCCTCAGGAGGACATGGTGGGTCTAGGGAAGGGGTGGCTGATGATGCCATTGAGTACGCGTTGGCAGCTGCTCTGCCAGTACCCTGAGCCTGGGTGAGAGAGGATGAGGAGGATGAGGAGGGCTTGGTCATCCATTCTACCAAGCCTTCGGCATGATGCGGCTCCACATGTCCAGCTGCCGAAAACAAAGACAAGCGTGTCCCATGGCCACGTGCTGATGACGATGCACGACCACGTCCACGGCCAGCACTGTTGTCTCTAGAAACAGAGCCTGCCTGCCCTGTGTTCTTGCCTCGGCACGCTCTGCCTCTCCTTGGCGGTCTTCCAGCCATTGTAGTCGGTAGTGTATATAGTATAAAAAATAGAACTCCTATGTGTGCTCACAACACACTGTAGGTCCTATGGGTGCTGACACTAACACACTATAGGTACTATGTGTGCTACTGACAAGAAAATATAGGAGCTCTGTTTGCTGCCACTAACACACTAGAAGTCCTATGGGTGCTGCTGAGAAGAAAATATAGGAACTCTGTTTGCTGCCACTAACACACTAGAAGTCCTATGGGTGCTGCTGAGAAGAAAATATAGGAGCTCTGTGTGATGCCACTAACACACTAGAAGTCCTATGGGTGCTGCTGAGAAGAAAATATAGGAGCTCTGTTTGCTGCCACTAACACACTAGAAGTCCTATGGGTGCTGCTGAGAAGAAAATATAGGAGCTCTGTGTGATGCCACTAACACACTAGAAGTCCTATGGGTGCTGCTGAGAAGAAAATATAGGAGCTCTGTTTGCTGCCACTAACACACTAGAAGTCCTATGGGTGCTGCTGAGAAGAAAATATAGGAGCTCTGTTTGCTGCCACTAACACACTAGAAGTCCTATGGGTGCTGCTGAGAAGAAAATATAGGAGCTCTGTGTGATGCCACTAACACACTAGAAGTCCTATGGGTGCTGCTGAGAAGAAAATATAGGAGCTCTGTTTGCTGCCACTAACACACTAGAAGTCCTATGGGTGCTGCTGAGAAGAAAATATAGGAGCTCTGTTTGCTGCCACTAACACACTAGAAGTCCTATGGGTGCTGCTGAGAAGAAAATATAGGAGCTCTGTTTGCTGCCACTAACACACTAGAAGTCCTATGGGTGCTGCTGAGAAGAAAATATAGGAGCTCTGTTTGCTGCCACTAACACACTAGAAGTCCTATGGGTGCTGCTGAGAAGAAAATATAGGAGCTCTGTTTGCTGCCACTAACACACTAGAAGTCCTATGGGTGCTGCTGAGAAGAAAATATAGGAGCTCTGTGTGATGCCACTAACACACTAGAAGTCCTATGGGTGCTGCTGAGAAGAAAATATAGGAGCTCTGTTTGCTGCCACTAACACACTAGAAGTCCTATGGGTGCTGCTGAGAAGAAAATATAGGAGCTCTGTGTGATGCCACTAACACACTAGAAGTCCTATGGGTGCTGCTGAGCAGAAAATATAGGAGCTCTGTTTGCTGCCACTAACACACTAGAAGTCCTATGGGTGCTGCTGAGAAGAAAATATAGGAGCTCTGTGTGATGCCACTAACACACTAGAAGTCCTATGGGTGCTGCTGAGAAGAAAATATAGGAGCTCTGTTTGCTGCCACTAACACACTAGAAGTCCTATGGGTGCTGCTGAGAAGAAAATATAGGAGCTCTGTTTGCTGCCACTAACACACTAGAAGTCCTATGGGTGCTGCTGAGAAGAAAATATAGGAGCTCTGTTTGCTGCCACTAACACACTAGAAGTCCTATGGGTGCTGCTGAGAAGAAAATATAGGAGCTCTGTGTGATGCCACTAACACACTAGAAGTCCTATGGGTGCTGCTGAGAAGAAAATATAGGAGCTCTGTTTGCTGCCACTAACACACTAGAAGTCCTATGGGTGCTGCTGAGAAGAAAATATAGGAGCTCTGTTTGCTGCCACTAACACACTAGAAGTCCTATGGGTGCTGCTGAGAAGAAAATATAGGAGCTCTGTTTGCTGCCACTAACACACTAGAAGTCCTATGGGTGCTGCTGAGAAGAAAATATAGGAGCTCTGTGTGATGCCACTAACACACTAGAAGTCCTATGGGTGCTGCTGAGAAGAAAATATAGGAGCTCTGTGTGATGCCACTAACACACTAGAAGTCCTATGGGTGCTGCTGAGAAGAAAATATAGGAGCTCTGTTTGCTGCCACTAACACACTAGAAGTCCCATGGGTGCTGCTGAGAAGAAAATATAGGAGCTCTGTGTGATGCCACTAACACACTAGAAGTCCTATGGGTGCTGCTGAGCAGAAAATATAGGAGCTCTGTTTGCTGCCACTAACACACTAGAAGTCCTATGGGTGCTGCTGAGAAGAAAATATAGGAGCTCTGTTTGCTGCCACTAACACACTAGAAGTCCTATGGGTGCTGCTGAGAAGAAAATATAGGAGCTCTGTGTGATGCCACTAACACACTAGAAGTCCTATGGGTGCTGCTGAGAAGAAAATATAGGAGCTCTGTTTGCTGCCACTAACACACTAGAAGTCCTATGGGTGCTGCTGAGAAGAAAATATAGGAGCTCTGTTTGCTGCCACTAACACACTAGAAGTCCTATGGGTGCTGCTGAGAAGAAAATATAGGAGCTCTGTGTGATGCCACTAACACACTAGAAGTCCTATGGGTGCTGCTGAGAAGAAAATATAGGAGCTCTGTTTGCTGCCACTAACACACTAGAAGTCCTATGGGTGCTGCTGAGAAGAAAATATAGGAGCTCTGTGTGATGCCACTAACACACTAGAAGTCCTATGGGTGCTGCTGAGCAGAAAATATAGGAGCTCTGTTTGCTGCCACTAACACACTAGAAGTCCTATGGGTGCTGCTGAGAAGAAAATATAGGAGCTCTGTGTGATGCCACTAACACACTAGAAGTCCTATGGGTGCTGCTGAGAAGAAAATATAGGAGCTCTGTTTGCTGCCACTAACACACTAGAAGTCCTATGGGTGCTGCTGAGAAGAAAATATAGGAGCTCTGTGTGATGCCACTAACACACTAGAAGTCCTATGGGTGCTGCTGAGAAGAAAATATAGGAGCTCTGTTTGCTGCCACTAACACACTAGAAGTCCTATGGGTGCTGCTGAGAAGAAAATATAGGAGCTCTGTTTGCTGCCACTAACACACTAGAAGTCCTATGGGTGCTGCTGAGAAGAAAATATAGGAGCTCTGTGTGATGCCACTAACACACTAGAAGTCCTATGGGTGCTGCTGAGAAGAAAATATAGGAGCTCTGTTTGCTGCCACTAACACACTAGAAGTCCTATGGGTGCTGCTGAGAAGAAAATATAGGAGCTCTGTGTGATGCCACTAACACACTAGAAGTCCTATGGGTGCTGCTGAGCAGAAAATATAGGAGCTCTGTTTGCTGCCACTAACACACTAGAAGTCCTATGGGTGCTGCTGAGAAGAAAATATAGGAGCTCTGTGTGATGCCACTAACACACTAGAAGTCCTATGGGTGCTGCTGAGAAGAAAATATAGGAGCTCTGTTTGCTGCCACTAACACACTAGAAGTCCTATGGGTGCTGCTGAGAAGAAAATATAGGAGCTCTGTTTGCTGCCACTAACACACTAGAAGTCCTATGGGTGCTGCTGAGAAGAAAATATAGGAGCTCTGTGTGATGCCACTAACACACTAGAAGTCCTATGGGTGCTGCTGAGAAGAAAATATAGGAGCTCTGTTTGCTGCCACTAACACACTAGAAGTCCTATGGGTGCTGCTGAGAAGAAAATATAGGAGCTCTGTGTGATGCCACTAACACACTAGAAGTCCTATGGGTGCTGCTGAGAAGAAAATATAGGAGCTCTGTTTGCTGCCACTAACACACTAGAAGTCCTATGGGTGCTGCTGAGAAGAAAATATAGGAGCTCTGTTTGCTGCCACTAACACACTAGAAGTCCTATGGGTGCTGCTGAGAAGAAAATATAGGAGCTCTGTGTGATGCCACTAACACACTAGAAGTCCTATGGGTGCTGCTGAGAAGAAAATATAGGAGCTCTGTTTGCTGCCACTAACACACTAGAAGTCCTATGGGTGCTGCTGAGAAGAAAATATAGGAGCTCTGTTTGCTGCCACTAACACACTAGAAGTCCTATGGGTGCTGCTGAGAAGAAAATATAGGAGCTCTGTTTGCTGCCACTAACACACTAGAAGTCCTATGGGTGCTGCTGAGAAGAAAATATAGGAGCTCTGTTTGCTGCCACTAACACACTAGAAGTCCTATGGGTGCTGCTGAGAAGAAAATATAGGAGCTCTGTTTGCTGCCACTAACACACTAGAAGTCCTATGGGTGCTGCTGAGAAGAAAATATAGGAGCTCTGTGTGATGCCACTAACACACTAGAAGTCCTATGGGTGCTGCTGAGAAGAAAATATAGGAGCTCTGTTTGCTGCCACTAACACACTAGAAGTCCTATGGGTGCTGCTGAGAAGAAAATATAGGAGCTCTGTGTGATGCCACTAACACACTAGAAGTCCTATGGGTGCTGCTGAGCAGAAAATATAGGAGCTCTGTTTGCTGCCACTAACACACTAGAAGTCCTATGGGTGCTGCTGAGAAGAAAATATAGGAGCTCTGTGTGATGCCACTAACACACTAGAAGTCCTATGGGTGCTGCTGAGAAGAAAATATAGGAGCTCTGTTTGCTGCCACTAACACACTAGAAGTCCTATGGGTGCTGCTGAGAAGAAAATATAGGAGCTCTGTTTGCTGCCACTAACACACTAGAAGTCCTATGGGTGCTGCTGAGAAGAAAATATAGGAGCTCTGTTTGCTGCCACTAACACACTAGAAGTCCTATGGGTGCTGCTGAGAAGAAAATATAGGAGCTCTGTGTGATGCCACTAACACACTAGAAGTCCTATGGGTGCTGCTGAGAAGAAAATATAGGAGCTCTGTTTGCTGCCACTAACACACTAGAAGTCCTATGGGTGCTGCTGAGAAGAAAATATAGGAGCTCTGTTTGCTGCCACTAACACACTAGAAGTCCTATGGGTGCTGCTGAGAAGAAAATATAGGAGCTCTGTTTGCTGCCACTAACACACTAGAAGTCCTATGGGTGCTGCTGAGAAGAAAATATAGGAGCTCTGTGTGATGCCACTAACACACTAGAAGTCCTATGGGTGCTGCTGAGAAGAAAATATAGGAGCTCTGTGTGATGCCACTAACACACTAGAAGTCCTATGGGTGCTGCTGAGAAGAAAATATAGGAGCTCTGTTTGCTGCCACTAACACACTAGAAGTCCTATGGGTGCTGCTGAGAAGAAAATATAGGAGCTCTGTGTGATGCCACTAACACACTAGAAGTCCTATGGGTGCTGCTGAGCAGAAAATATAGGAGCTCTGTTTGCTGCCACTAACACACTAGAAGTCCTATGGGTGCTGCTGAGAAGAAAATATAGGAGCTCTGTTTGCTGCCACTAACACACTAGAAGTCCTATGGGTGCTGCTGAGAAGAAAATATAGGAGCTCTGTGTGATGCCACTAACACACTAGAAGTCCTATGGGTGCTGCTGAGAAGAAAATATAGGAGCTCTGTTTGCTGCCACTAACACACTAGAAGTCCTATGGGTGCTGCTGAGAAGAAAATATAGGAGCTCTGTTTGCTGCCACTAACACACTAGAAGTCCTATGGGTGCTGCTGAGAAGAAAATATAGGAGCTCTGTGTGATGCCACTAACACACTAGAAGTCCTATGGGTGCTGCTGAGAAGAAAATATAGGAGCTCTGTTTGCTGCCACTAACACACTAGAAGTCCTATGGGTGCTGCTGAGAAGAAAATATAGGAGCTCTGTGTGATGCCACTAACACACTAGAAGTCCTATGGGTGCTGCTGAGCAAAAAATATAGGAGCTCTGTTTGCTGCCACTAACACACTAGAAGTCCTATGGGTGCTGCTGAGAAGAAAATATAGGAGCTCTGTGTGATGCCACTAACACACTAGAAGTCCTATGGGTGCTGCTGAGAAGAAAATATAGGAGCTCTGTTTGCTGCCACTAACACACTAGAAGTCCTATGGGTGCTGCTGAGAAGAAAATATAGGAGCTCTGTGTGATGCCACTAACACACTAGAAGTCCTATGGGTGCTGCTGAGCAGAAAATATAGGAGCTCTGTTTGCTGCCACTAACACACTAGAAGTCCTATGGGTGCTGCTGAGAAGAAAATATAGGAGCTCTGTTTGCTGCCACTAACACACTAGAAGTCCTATGGGTGCTGCTGAGAAGAAAATATAGGAGCTCTGTGTGATGCCACTAACACACTAGAAGTCCTATGGGTGCTGCTGAGAAGAAAATATAGGAGCTCTGTTTGCTGCCACTAACACACTAGAAGTCCTATGGGTGCTGCTGAGAAGAAAATATAGGAGCTCTGTTTGCTGCCACTAACACACTAGAAGTCCTATGGGTGCTGCTGAGAAGAAAATATAGGAGCTCTGTGTGATGCCACTAACACACTAGAAGTCCTATGGGTGCTGCTGAGAAGAAAATATAGGAGCTCTGTTTGCTGCCACTAACACACTAGAAGTCCTATGGGTGCTGCTGAGAAGAAAATATAGGAGCTCTGTGTGATGCCACTAACACACTAGAAGTCCTATGGGTGCTGCTGAGCAAAAAATATAGGAGCTCTGTTTGCTGCCACTAACACACTAGAAGTCCTATGGGTGCTGCTGAGAAGAAAATATAGGAGCTCTGTGTGATGCCACTAACACACTAGAAGTCCTATGGGTGCTGCTGAGAAGAAAATATAGGAGCTCTGTTTGCTGCCACTAACACACTAGAAGTCCTATGGGTGCTGCTGAGAAGAAAATATAGGAGCTCTGTGTGATGCCACTAACACACTAGAAGTCCTATGGGTGCTTCTGAGAAGAAAATATAGGAGCTCTGTTTGCTGCCACTAACACACTAGAAGTCCTATGGGTGCTGCTGAGAAGAAAATATAGGAGCTCTGTTTGCTGCCACTAACACACTAGAAGTCCTATGGGTGCTGCTGAGAAGAAAATATAGGAGCTCTGTGTGATGCCACTAACACACTAGAAGTCCTATGGGTGCTGCTGAGAAGAAAATATAGGAGCTCTGTTTGCTGCCACTAACACACTAGAAGTCCTATGGGTGCTGCTGAGAAGAAAATATAGGAGCTCTGTGTGATGCCACTAACACACTAGAAGTCCTATGGGTGCTGCTGAGCAGAAAATATAGGAGCTCTGTTTGCTGCCACTAACACACTAGAAGTCCTATGGGTGCTGCTGAGAAGAAAATATAGGAGCTCTGTGTGATGCCACTAACACACTAGAAGTCCTATGGGTGCTGCTGAGAAGAAAATATAGGAGCTCTGTTTGCTGCCACTAACACACTAGAAGTCCTATGGGTGCTGCTGAGAAGAAAATATAGGAGCTCTGTTTGCTGCCACTAACACACTAGAAGTCCTATGGGTGCTGCTGAGAAGAAAATATAGGAGCTCTGTTTGCTGCCACTAACACACTAGAAGTCCTATGGGTGCTGCTGAGAAGAAAATATAGGAGCTCTGTGTGATGCCACTAACACACTAGAAGTCCTATGGGTGCTGCTGAGAAGAAAATATAGGAGCTCTGTTTGCTGCCACTAACACACTAGAAGTCCTATGGGTGCTGCTGAGAAGAAAATATAGGAGCTCTGTGTGATGCCACTAACACACTAGAAGTCCTATGGGTGCTGCTGAGCAGAAAATATAGGAGCCCTGTTTGCTGCCACTAACACACTAGAAGTCCTATGGGTGCTGCTGAGAAGAAAATATAGGAGCTCTGTGTGATGCCACTAACACACTAGAAGTCCTATGGGTGCTGCTGAGAAGAAAATATAGGAGCTCTGTTTGCTGCCACTAACACACTAGAAGTCCTATGGGTGCTGCTGAGAAGAAAATATAGGAGCTCTGTTTGCTGCCACTAACACACTAGAAGTCCTATGGGTGCTGCTGAGAAGAAAATATAGGAGCTCTGTTTGCTGCCACTAACACACTAGAAGTCCTATGGGTGCTGCTGAGAAGAAAATATAGGAGCTCTGTGTGATGCCACTAACACACTAGAAGTCCTATGGGTGCTGCTGAGAAGAAAATATAGGAGCTCTGTTTGCTGCCACTAACACACTAGAAGTCCTATGGGTGCTGCTGAGAAGAAAATATAGGAGCTCTGTGTGATGCCACTAACACACTAGAAGTCCTATGGGTGCTGCTGAGAAGAAAATATAGGAGCTCTGTTTGCTGCCACTAACACACTAGAAGTCCTATGGGTGCTGCTGAGAAGAAAATATAGGAGCTCTGTTTGCTGCCACTAACACACTAGAAGTCCTATGGGTGCTGCTGAGAAGAAAATATA
The DNA here is from genome assembly GCA_029206835.1 of Rana muscosa. NCBI lineage: Eukaryota > Metazoa > Chordata > Amphibia > Anura > Ranidae > Rana > Rana muscosa. The sequence goes on from CM055118.1 coordinate 706,070,486, forward strand.
GGAGCTCTGTTTGCTGCCACTAACACACTAGAAGTCCTATGGGTGCTGCTGAGAAGAAAATATAGGAGCTCTGTTTGCTGCCACTAACACACTAGAAGTCCTATGGGTGCTGCTGAGAAGAAAATATAGGAGCTCTGTTTGCTGCCACTAACACACTAGAAGTCCTATGGGTGCTGTTGGGGTGCAATGCTGTGCTAACAGCACTGCGGTTGGTACTACTGCAATACTGTACTAACAGTAAGCACGCACCAGACTAATCCCCAGCAGCAGCTAATAACACACTAACTGTGCAATCAGCAGCAATGAACGATCAATGACTTAGGTAGCAATGGTTTAGCAAAGAAATAGCCAATGGTTTAGCAAAGAAGAGCAAATCTTTCAGTATCAAGCAAAGACAGAATCAGCAGACTAATCTCTCCTAAAGCCGGAACTCATGTGACCGGGGCCGATGGCGTGGCGGCCTTTTAAATGGTGGGGCGTGTACTAAAGCCCCTGAGCTGTAATTGGCTACAGGCGTCCTGCCTGTAGCCAATTATTGCTCTCCGAGTTTCGGGCGCTGTGATTGGCCAAGCATGCGGGGTCACAGTGCATGCTTGGCCAATCATCAGCCAGCAATGCACTGCGCCGGCCGCGCCGGCCGCAATGCATTGCAGGGCCGCTCGCATCACACGAATGTGATGCGAACGGCCCAAATAGTTCTGGGCTCGACGAGCGAGCGAACGCCCGATGCTCGATTCGAACATGGGTTCGAATCGAGCACCGGGCCCATCCCTAGTCCTCAATACCATTTTGCCAGATAGACCTCAAGTGGTTTTTAGAGGAGCTCCGGCTCTGAGGGACAGACTTGCACCCAACATCATGGATCCACCCACGATTAGACCCACCTTCTTTTCCAATCTCACTGGTTATTATCAGTGCAGGAGGTGTCAAGTATGTTCTTTGAATGGGTGTAGATCTAGGAGAACTACTCAATTTAGCTCTACTTGTAATTCCAGAACTTTCGACATCAAACCTTTTATTACCTGTTCGACGGAGGGCGTGGTCTATTTACTGCAATGCCCGTGTGGGTTGCAGTATGTGGGCAGGACCAAACGCCCACTTCAGGTACGCCTGAACGAACATATTGGTAATATTAGAAGAGGGTTTACTAAACACTCTGTGTCGAAAAATTATCTGGCTGTGCATGATCGGAACCCTAAGGGTACTATCTTTTTGGGAATCGATAAATATAGCCCTCATTGGAGGGGTAGCAATCTGGTCCAGAGCATCTCTAGGTTGGAGATGTCGTGGGTGCATAGGATTAAGAGCTACACCCCCTTTGGTCTTAACATAGATGTAGATGTGAATTGTTTCATAGACAATTCTTGACCTCTATGCTGACCAGTTAAAATGTACAAAATTGAGGTAGGGAAGAGTGTCCTGTCTAGATCAGTGGGATTCCCTATTCATTTATTTATTTCCCCTCTTTTTTCCCCTCTTTCCCCCCCCCCTCCTTTATATGCACCTTATTATTCCCTCTTCCCCTTTCATGGGTTTGGGTCTCGACCTTAACGGGTTAATTGGGTTTATGCGAAGGAGGATGGAGCCGGGACTCCACTTTTGGATTAAAAAGTGTCATGTCTAATTTAGTTAATATATATACAATTTTGGTACAGTGTCCTAATTATTGTTAATATACTGTTAGGCTGTTGTTTTTATTTGTAATTTTCATTTTATAACAATTTTTTAGGATGAGGCTCACGATGGTGGCATATTGTACTAGCCTTGGGTAATTCCTTGTGTTTTTGTACACTCAATGTGAATCTTGGGAATGATCCAGTTCGCCTTTTCCATTGGATGAGGTTCTCTCCTCCCTTTGGCTGTTACCTTTCAGCAATAGACATGTGCAATTCGTTTCGTTCCGAATTCGTTTTTTAACGAATTTCAACAAATTCGTTAATTCGGAAATATCCGAATTAACGAAAACTCATTTAACGAATTTTAACGAATATTCGTAAATTCAAATTTACGAATGTACGAATTTACGAATATACGAATTTACCAATGCACGAATTTACGAATGTACAACTATCCGGAAATTCGTAAATTTGAATTTACGAATTTACGAATATTCGTAAATTTGTACATTCGTACAATCGTAAATTAGTAAATTCGGAAATCTGAAATAATAATTAACTAATAACTTAACTATTACTAACTATTCAATTATAGGTATTGTAATTTCCTTTCAAATTTGGCTGTTAGTGAACTTAACGAAGTTACGAATTGTTTTCCGACATAATGAATGCCGTATCTAAACGAATGGAACGTAATGAATTAATTATAATAATAAATAACAATAATAATAATAAAAATGTTTTATTATTATTATTATTAATTTGTTCCGTTCCATTTGTTTAGATGCGGCATTTGTTATTTCAGGTTATGCGTAACTTCAGATAAATTTGTATTCGTTACGTTCGCTAACAGCCAAATTTGAAAGGAAATTACAATACCTATAATTTAATAGTTATTTTTTCAGATTTTCAAATTTTCGGGTTTTCGAAAATATCGAATTTCCAAATTTCCGAAATTACGAATGTATAAATTTACGAATGTATAAATTTACGAATGTACAAATTTATGAATGTACAAATTTACGAATGTACAAATTTACGAATGTACAAATTTACGAATTTACGAATTGCGATCATAACGAATGACCCGAAAAACGAAAAAAAAAACGAATTTTTTGGCAGTGCACATGTCTATTCAGCAATACAGGATTAACCTCTATATGTAGCTGCTTTACATTTAATGGTTTTTAGACCGTTTGTTGCTTTGCCCCCGTTTTTTCTTTAAAATAGATTGTGTTTAATAATGTTATTTCTCTGCGCACATTTATCACTATTTGCTTTGGGTTTGCCAATCCCTTCATAGCATCTAGCGATATCCTTTTCCCTCAGTCAAAATGGCGGTGCTTTGGCATCCCGCGGTTCACATCGAGGCTTGGCTGATTGAGATGGTTATATTAGAGCGGTACGTCAGAACGCCGCCCGTATCCCGTGAACACGTCTTTGATGACGAAACGCGTAGGGTGGAGCTACGTTTTGACGTCATCGCGCCCACGCTACCCGGAGGCATACGGGCTGTTTTATGTCTAAGAGCCGGCCGGCTTATTTTCGCTCTTTTTTATCTGCATTCATGTAAGTGTGCATTCGTCTTTTTTATTAAACGTGTTAAAAGGTTTTACACTATAGTATATCCTTCTCTTTATTTACGGGGACCGTGTTTTCTATCACTGAGAGTTGCGGATCTCCTGGTCAATGAGACGCTGCCTGCCCCATACCCTTGGCTGGGGAATAGCCACAGGCGTTCTTTGATCCCCTGTGACAAGGGATCCATCATTTTTGGTAAGAGGCTGTAAATCTATTGGTGGAGGCTGTCCTATTTTACACTTGCTCGTGGTGTAATACATTGGATCACAACCAGCACGGTGGAGGAGTTCTTTTTGTGCATATGAACTTTATTGTTTGGACTATATGCGATAACTTCTGTGGTTTTTGGTCTATGTGATTTTTTATCACATGTTCGCATCACTCACTTTCATTATTTGTGTCATATATTTACTGTGTGAGCCTGTTGGCTCAATTTCACACTGTGACCAGTTGCTGTACTGGTGATATTTTCAATAGCGCAACTTTTTTCTTTTATTATCTGTTTGGTGTAGTATAACACTGTTGGTTGCAGCTTTAATTTTAAATTTTTATTCCATTAGCGCAGTTTTTTTTCTTTTTCCATCAGACTCGATGTCTGCCAGGACCAGCCGATCATTCCCAAGAGAAGCAGATCAGCGGTCTGCCGATGTAAACAAGGCAGATAGCTCTTCTGTGAGAAGGGAAGGTAGTGATTCTGTGTTTCTGCTAAGCAGGAACATGGATCTCTGTCTTCCCACAGTACAAGCACATCCCCCACAGTTAACAAGCACTTCTTAGGAACACATTTAACCCTTTAATTGCCCCGATGTTAACACCTTCCCTATCAGTGTCCTTAGTACAGTGACAGTGCATATTTTTAGCACTGATCGCTGCAATAGTGTCACTGGTCCCCCAAAAAAGTGTCAAAAAAGTGTCACCTAGAATCCAATGTAATGTTGTAGTCCTGCTAAAAGTCGCTGATTTCCGCCATTACTAGTAAAAAATAAATAAATAAATAAAAACTCCATAAAAATATCCCATAGTTTGTAGATGCTAAAACTTTTGGCCAAACCAATCAATATATGCTTATTGGGATTTTTTTTTACCAAAAACTGAAAATTGTATCATACTTACCAGTAATTTTCCTTTCCTGGTGCCTATCCATGGCAGCATACCTGTGACAAGCTCCGCCTTGGCTCCTCCCTCAGGACTAGTGAATATTATAAAAGAGTTGGTTAGCACAGCCCCAGCATTCTCCGTAATATAGAATACCGAGGGTGGAATTGTATGCTGCCATGGATAGGCACCAGGAAAGGAAAATTGCTGGTAAGTATGATACAATTTTCCGTTTTCCTGGTGCCTCCATGGCAGCATACCTGTGACAAATAACTAGCTGATATGGGTGGGATGATGCTCAGAGGTTTATTTTAAAGAGATTATTATCATCATTTAGAGGAAGAAGCAAAGGCCGATTTGACCGCCTGTCTGCCAAACTCCACCGATGAGAGAGCTCCTGGGTCTACTCGGTAATGTTTCAGAAACGTATGTTGGAACGACCAAGGTCGCTGTCCTGCAAATAGTTTCAATTGACACATTCGCTCTTGCCACCCAAGAGGCAGAAACCGTTCTGGTGGAGTGCGCCCTGACTATCGAAGGGGATCCCAGACCTTTTGCCCTGTACACCTTGTGGATGAGTTTAACGAACCATGAGACAATCGTTCTTGCTAACGCCTCCCTGCCTTTGTCTATGAACAACCTGATAGTGTCTCTGAAAGATGCTGTAGTCTGCGGATAGCATCTCAAAGTGGAGGCAATGTCCAGCTCGTGAAGAGAACCTGAGTCCTATTTTGAAAATGTTGGAAGTGCCCAAGGCTCCGACATGTTCGAGGATGATGTGACCTTGGGGCTAAATCCTTGCACCGTTCCGAGTTCTACTTTGTCAGGAAAGAATATGATATGATTATGATCCACTCCTAAAGCTTGGAGCTCTGAAACCCGTCTGTCAGAAGTCATGGCTATCAAGGATAGCTTCATGGTTAGATTCCAAAGCGATGCTGACTCTGAAGAGGCAAGAGGTGGATTGGTTAAAGACTCTAGGATGATAGCAAGGTCTCAAGTGGGAAAAGATTGTTTAGTTGGTGGTCGGATCTTTTTGACAGCTTTGAAAAATTGGATTATTAATGAATCCTCAGTCCTTCTTTTACTGGTTGCCGCTGAAATTGCCGCTACCTGCACCTTTAGTGTACCAAGACCTAGGTCTAAGCCTGCCTGCAAGAATTTTTAGAATTTGAGAGGATGATGGAAAATCTGGATCGCAGTTTCTGCCAATCATGAAGGCCCTGAATTTGTTCCACACCTTATCGTATATACTGTTTGTGGGTGGCTTTCTTGCGCTGAGCAGGGTTTCGATAACTTTGTTGGGACACCCTAGGGATTGGAATCTTTCCCTTTCAGCTGCCAGATGTGAAGATTTAACCTGCGGGAATCTGGATGGGTGTGACATCCCTGTGACAGGAGAAAAGGTATTATTGGAACCTTGACTAGAGGCTGTGTATTCAGGTACATTGCTGTGGGGAACCAGGGACGTCTTGGCCAGTACCGTAGGACCGCTATCACCGTTGTGGTTTCTACCATAAGCCTCAAAAGGAGTTTTTTTGGAATGAGAGGCCATGGAGAGAAGGCATAGGCCAGATTGCATGCCCAGGGGCTGAGAGAGCATCTACTGCCTCCGCCTGGGGATGAGGAAATCTCGAGATGAACCTTGAAAACTTGGTATTTAATGCTGTTGCAAATAGGTCCAGCCCGAGGGGACCCCACTGGTCCACTAACCAGTCGAAAACTTTCGGGTGCAGAGACTATTTGTTGGAATCTGCGAGATAGGCGGATGGCCCTTGAGTTGAGAAGACCGGGCAGATAGACTGCCCTTAGGTCTTTTAGATTCCCTTTTGCCCAAAAGAATATGGTTTAACTTCTTTCAGCAGGGACCTGCTGCGCGTCCCTCCTTGTTGGTGTATATAAGACACCGCAGCCCTGTTGTCCATTCGGAGAAGAACTGGTTTGCCTGTAAGCTTGAATTCTAGGGCTAGCAATGCAAAAGGTAGGCTGCCCGGACCTCCAGTATACTTGATACCAGGCCTGTTGTATGGAAGGACCATCTTCCTTGCCCTGAGATCTGGTTGCAGTGTGATCCCCACCTGCTTCACTGGCATCTGTAATAATTGTGATCCAGTTGACATGTCCTAATGGATGTGATTTCATAGGCGTGTGTTTCTTCATCCACCACTGTAGACTCCTGAGCATCAGGGTCATCAGGTGTATGGGTTGGGATAGATACCGTCTGTTCCACAGCCTCAAGAACTCCAGCTGGAAATGTCTCAAACGCCAATGGGCCCAAGGGACCATAGGGATGCATGACGACATCCGGCCTATCAGGCTCTGACAGTTTGAGTATGACAGGTAGGATCTCACACTGACTTTCTTCATCTGTCGAATAGTCAATGTCACCTAACTGGGCTGGATCCTTCGCCCGGAGATGAAGGTCATCCAAGTAATGGTATACTCAACACCCTAATTCTCTTAGAGGGGCTATGTAAAGACTCTTGGTGACGTGCAGAGGCTGAATGGGAGACTCCAAAATTTAAGATGTACAGGTACCACTGCAAACCTTTGGATATTTCTGGAAAGGAGGGAGTGTCGGTATATGCAGGTAAACATCCTGCAAGTCTATTGATAACATCCGATCCCCTGGTTGGATTACATGTATAATCGCTTATAGAGACTCCCTTTTGAATTTTTTAGGAAGGTATAGCGATTTTGCCTCTTCAGGTCTAACACGGGTCTCCAACCTCTGTTTCTCTTGGGGACTAGAAACAGGGTGGAGTAAAAACCGAAAATCTTTCTGATGGAGACACCGAAACCACTGCTTGCTGTTCCTGCAAGGAGAGAAGAAATCGCTGTAGTGCTTCAGTTTTTTTGGGGGAACCTTGACACCTTTGTCGGAGAGAAGAAGTCTTTGGAGGGTTTGTCTAGAAACGACCAGAAGTGACCGTATTTAACTGTGGAGACTACCCACGAATCCCTGCACTTTGTTCCCAGATCTTCAAGAAGTGTTTGAGTCTGGCCCCCACAGGGATCCCTTGGGATGGCCTGGCGTCAAAAGGATTTAGCAGAATCCTGAGGGATAGGCACGAGTCTCTGTCTACAGGTCTTGAGGAAGGTGGACTTCGTGCTTCTCCAATTTTGCCTGCATATGTCCTGGAGCGCCTGGCTCACCTGTCTTGGGGTAACAGGCCCGATTTCCCGCCCATGACGCGAGAGATGGCCTTGTCCAATTTCTCCCCAAACAAGGCTTTTCCGTCAAAGGGTATTTTGCACCATTCTGCTTTGAGGCAATATCTGCTGACCAGGGTTCCAGCCACAAGGCCCGTTTGGCCATAACTGTGTGGAGCATTGACCTTGCGGAGCATCGAATTGAATCGATCGTGGCTTCACCAATAAGATCTACTGAGAGCTTTAGCTCCACTAAGGCCCTGATGATGTCCTCCCCTGGGATATCCTGTTAGATTGCAAACTCTATATCATCTGTCCATACGCGTAGGGCGTTGGACACTGACGTCAGGGCTATCGCAGGTTTACAAGCGTTGCCCGCCATCTTTTGGGAGATCAAGATCCATCCTTCTGTCTGGTGGATCCTTAAACAAAGTCGAGTCTTCCATGGGCAATGTGACGTTCTTTGCCAACCTTACCACAGATGCATCGACCACTGGAGGGCCCTCCAGCATTGCGGAATCGGCCTCTGAGGGAGGGTATAACTTTCCCAGTTGATAAATGGAGAATCTTTTCTCCGTCTTTTTCCACTCTTCCTCAATCACACCCCTGATCTCCCCCATGAGAGGGAAAGAGGGTAATCTGGCGTTTGAAAAAGGGGAAGTACGACTTAGACTTCTGTGTCGGTCTCTTCCCAGCCGATCGCTTGTTTTACCGCCTGCACGAAAGGCTGGACCATGGCGAAAGCAAAACCAAAGGTATCTAGGTCATCAGAGAGACCCCCTGAGATGGTATTCTCTTCCTGATGTTTAGAGGAAGAAGCAGGCGTCCGGCGTGAGATTTTACTTGAGGACGGCCCGGGAATGGATGCCTCAGCCGTTTGCTCCTGAGTAGGAGATGCCAGATGTTGCGGCGGCATTGTGGCTACCAATTCCGTGAGGGAATTCTTTACTGCTTTCTTAAGTAGGTCCGCCACTTGCAGGCTTTTGGACTTTCTGTCCGCTGGGCAATTTCGACAGATCACTTTGTCTGGAAGTGGGGTGTCCCCACAGGACTGACATCCTGGAGATCTCGGCTTCAGGAGCGTTAGGCCACTTTCACACTGAGGCACTTGAAAAACTGCCAGTAAAACACTGAGCGCTTTTGAAGTGCTTTTCAGGCGCTTTTGAAGCGCTTTCAATTAATTTCAATGGAGATGGGCGTTTTTTCAGTGTACTGCCCCAGTGTGAAAGCATTCATTGATTTTAATGGAAATAAGTTTTCAGGCGCTTTTTTTTAGCGTGAAATGCGCCTCAGCGATGACTTCCTGCCACTTCTATGATCCCGATGCCTGGACAACCTGTCTCTACTGGGACTAGAATCATTATAGTCCTCATTTCGCCTTGAGGTCTTTTTAGACGTCTTCTGGCGTATAGGGCTAAAAAACATAAAAGTACCAGCTTCGGTGCACTCTTTTATTTTTTTTTGATGTGTAAGCTTACCTGGACGTAGGTCCTTACCTCAGAAGTAGAGTAGGATCTTGTACGGGCAGTGAATGGCTCATGCTGAGTGGCTTAGCAAAGGTAGCAGCTAAGAAAGGAACAGGAAAGGGTTAACGACCATGTCCTAATCTGGCTAAGAGAAAAAAATCTCTGTGTTTTTTTTTTAAATATTAATTTATTTATATAAACTAACTTTTTTTTTTGGGGGGGGGGTTGGGGGTTCCCTTGCACACATGCATATACTATGTAGCGGCCTCACCCCCTCTTTCTGGTCTAGGGGTATGTTGTACGTGAGGGTGAGATGCGCTACGGCCCATGTCCTCCCCATTGCAGCAGGTGAGGTGAAAGCCAGTACCAGTTATTCTTCTCGGGCCTGTGTGTTTCTATTAAAAAAACAAGTCTTGCTGTGCTGACACTCCCCTTCACTCCCATTAACCAGAGTTCCACACACCGATAAGGAACCAACACTTGTTTTATTGTAGCACACAATTAAAACAGTTCTTTGTCAGCCGATAGGTTGAGACCCATAAACAGTTCAATACAGTGGGGTGAGCAGGTCGAGGCACTGTCCTAACGATAAACTAAACCACTGTGGTTTCACCAGCGGCTGCTATAGCCATTGGCTAGAGAGAGAAACTTGAAACTTGTGAGTCTCTACCAGCGACTCTGAAGAATATGAATTGGAGTACCTTCGCTGCGTTGTGGCCCCTGTCAGGGGGAAGATGTCCCTCCAAGGGAGTTACCAGAGGCCCCTCCGTCACCGGGTTGATGCTGCTCCGGACTCTTCAGACGGGTAACCTCTCCGGCCTCCTCACCTCAGACATGGGCCCCATCCACCTCAGGGTCCCTCGGACTCATCCGCCCTTGCGGAGCCCAGTCTAAGTCACTGGGCCCCAGGCCTCCGGTGTAGTACCTCACCCCAGGCTTAAGGTGCCTGGGATGGACGCCAACTCCGCTCCGACCAGGCCTAGGGCACCTGGGCTGGAACTCCGGACCGCCCGCACCCAGGCCTAAGGTGCCTGGGCGCGCACCCGAGAAGACCTCGTGGCGAGGGCGTCTCTCCCCTTTATCCCCCCACAGCAGGTTTTCCGCCCCCGCTGTACCACCGCCGGAACGGGACAAAAAGGACAGCACTGCGGCAGTGATTCTACCAAGTCCTCCACGATTTAAATGGTCCAAAACCTCTTATGATTTATACACACCTGGGTCATACTACCACCCAGGTGTATCCCCCTAAATTTAAACCCCCGCTACAACTATAAAACATTTTTATTTATTTTTTAAAACAATTTTTCAGCTTTTTTTTTTTTTTATAATTTTATAATTTTTTTTTTTTTTTTTTGAGTTTTACTTGTACACCTGCATATACTATAATTAATTTTAAAAACAATTTTCCCCTTTTTTATTTTTTTTTTATTATATATATATATATATATACATATATATTTTTACTTACATGAAACGACAGGTATTCTTCCCTGGAGCTTTCTGTTAAGTAGATCTCAGGCAGCCAGGGAGATAAATGGGACCAGGTGGATAGAGGAAAACGCCTCTGCCCTGTAATTTAGAGTTAAGGGCAAGAAAACAAATTTTTTCCCTAACCTAAGATGGCCGCCGAGGCTTCCGCGCTTACCGCGCATGCGCGAACTGGCGGCTCTCGGACCCGGACGTCCCGGGCGTCGTCGCATGCACAGAACGTGGCAAAAGACGCCGTAAGTAAATAAAAAGGCTAGGGTGAGTGCGCGCGACTCCTAAGGGGGACGAGGAGGTGATAGAGGGCAAGGGGGAGACAGGGGACATAGAGGAAACAATAAGAAAACGGCCAGAGGGGAGAGAAGGAGAAAAAAATAAAAAGCTAAAAGGACAAAAGGGGAAAAAAAAAGAAATGCAGAAATAGCTGCTGCCTCTGTTGCCATGTGTGAGCTAATGCCTGGAAGATGTGCTGCAGGTAGAGCTCTTAGTTAAGAGACAAACTGCTTGTCCCAAAAGATCCTACAGAAGGGACTCCCAACCTTATAAGCGCGTTTAGCTGCCCAAGAGAAGGGACTGCGTTCGGGAGAGGCTTAAACCCGGACGGAAGCTGCCAAATGCAGAAGGTAAGGACGTTCGACCAGAATTCACTGCCATGAGGTATGAGGAAAAAAATGAGAATGCTGGGGCTGTGCTAACCAACTCTTTTATAATATTCACTAGTCCTGAGGGAGGAGCCAAGGCGGAGCTTGTCACAGGTATGCTGCCATGGAGGCACCAGGAAAATATGTATCAGCATACATATTGTCCTAAATTGATGAAGAAATTAGATTTTTTTACATTTTGTATTGGATGTATTTTATAGCAGAAAGTCAAAAATATTGTTTTTTATTTCAAAAATTGACAGTCGTTTTTTGTTTATAGTGCAAAAAATAAAAACTGCAGGTGGTGATTAAAAAACACAAAAAGAAAGCTCTATTTGTGTGAAAAAGGACTCACATTTATTTTTTGGTATAGTGTCGCATGACGGTACAATTGTCAGTTAAAGTAACACAGTACTGTATCGCAAAAATAGCCTGGTCATGAAGGGGGGTAAACTTTCCAGAGCTCATATGGTTAAGCATCATGAAATCGCTGCTCCTTTAAAAATAATATTAAAGTTTTCTTTTGCATTGGTACTTGTCCCCCAGGACAGTGCCCGGGTCCCACACTTTTTATGGCCAATAACTTGCATATATGCTTTTAAAATGGGGACTTTGAATTTTCAAGTTCTGGTCCCATAGACCTTAATAGGGTTTGCGGTTCGGGTACAACCTTTTTTCCATTTTCAGGAGTTCTGACGAAAACCCGGGGTTGTTCACCCAACTCGAGCCGGGACCACTAATTTAGCGCATGCTTTTTTTTTTTGCGTATTGACTTTCACTGCTGTTTTATGTGGTATTTGACGAACATTTTCAGGATCGTATGCGGTATTTGGGAAAACACCTAAATACCACATGCGATCTGATTCTGTGAATGGAGCCCGTTCAGTGCGTTCCTTTATGTTGCCTTGAATGGTCTTTTCTCAAGAGAAAAATCCATGCTGTGTGTCTGAAGTTTAGGTTTATTAGGAATCAAATTTGGTATTTTTGGTTTCTGATTAACCCTTTAGCTGACACACTGTATGGACTTATATTTTGAGGAATTTAACAATGCATATCAGCTGGGCAAAGCTGTAAAGTCAGCAGTGGTCCAGGGATTAATATAATACTTTTTCTGAGCAAGTGGATATGGGACAAGCAGAGCCCCTAGTTTAAAGAATTTCCCTAGTATGCATTTATTATTTACAGTATGTGCTTATACTGTGCATACACTGGACAATTGTGTGGCTTTTAATCAGCTTTCATTCTTAATAGTTTGCTAGTTTTCAGCAACCAAATGACCAAAAATGGGATGATAACGCATGTCACTCAAAACAACAGTTAAATGTGTATTTCCAGCTCCAAATTGTATTATGTGGTCACTTGAAAAAAATATTTATGAATGTAATTTGATTGAAAGCACCAACATTTGTGTATATCTCATCAGCATCAAAGCTTTTACAATCTCTGGGCTGCTTAAAGCATAGTTCCACCCAAAAATTGAACTTCCGCTTTTCAAAATCCTCCCCCCCTCCGGTGTCACATTTGGCACCTTTCAGGGGGGAGCAGATACCTGTCTGATACAGGTATTTTCTCCAACCTCCGGGCATAGATATCCGCGGATATCTACGCCACGTCCGGAGCCTCCTCCGTCACTCCCGCTGTCTTCTGGGAGGACCATTCAGATCGCGCAGCGTGACTCGTGCATGCGCAGTAGGGAACCAGGAAGTGAAATCGCGGTCAAAATCGGGACTGACATGCGGGAGTGAAATTGCGCGAGTTCAGCTGAACTTGTACGGCTTCATTCCCGCAGCTCAGTGTGAACCTGGGCTAAAGAACAGAAGGCATTATTTATGTACAGAATGTAATGTGGACACACACCTAGTAAATAATGGAGAGAAACGGTTAGTCCTGGAACCTCTGTCTTTATAGGTTTAAGAGCAGTATCACTTTCTATGGACACTAGGTTATGACCTAATTCCCATCCATACATGATAATTTTCTAAAAATATATATTTAGAGCATGACCGTCTAGATATGGATCAGATAGAGTAGATATAAATGACTTTCGATGATGCTATTCTCTGTTTAGACCATGGAATTCCATATTAAATAAAAGTGAGAGGTTATACACCTTTTAGTTGCTGGAGACTATGCCCCATATTGCCTCTCATTAACATTAATTGTTCGGTATTGAAAAGTGTTATTGGTTTTGCAAAGTTTTCACAGAGAGGCCTGGCTCAGTCTTCCACATTTAAGAGGTTTGTAGTAAAGCTGTCAACATCAAAAAAGAAGAGAAATACAGTAAGGAATGCAAAGCCAGAAAATGAAAAAGTCAAAGTTGCCTTTAATTCTTTATAATATGACCACACGAAACTAGCAATGCATTTCACAGGTCAATGCACATCAGGACTTAAGTGCAAAATGTGGACTTCAATTGATTAAAAGGAAACAATGACAAAACCAATCTGTATTAAATCTAGACATGTGCACTGCCGAAAAATTAGTTTTTTTCGTTTTCATTTTTTTTAGTTTTTTTGCTTTTTTCGGAATTTCGAAAAATTAGTTTTTTTTGTTTGTTTGCTTTTTTCGGAAATTCGGGAAATTCGGAATTCCGAATTTCCAAATTACAAATTTTCGAATTTCCGAATTTCCAAAGAAACGAATAAAGCAAAAAAAAAAGAATTTTTGATTTTCGGGAATAACGGAAATTCTAAATTTTCGAATTTTAGATTTTCGAATTTTAGATTTTCGAATTTCAAAATTTCAAAATTTCGGAAAATTTTGGAAATTCTAAATTTTGAAAATCTGAAAATCCAAAAATTCGTAAATTGAAAAATTCGGAAATCTGAAAATTCAGAAATTTTAAAATTTCGTAAATTCGTAAATTAAAAAATTTCGGAAATTTGGAAAATTCGTAAATTCAAAATTTTGGAAATCAGAAAATTTGGAAATTAAAAAATTCGGAAATTTCGGAATTAACAAATTTCTCAAAATTTGTGAAAAATGAATTGGAAACTAAATGAATTGCACATGTCTAATTAAATCAGTTTTTTGTTCTGCTCACAGGATATTAATTGGGGGCCAGGTACTGTAGCTAGGACAATAATGTCCCATAGGGAGAGCAAAAAGTAGGTGTAATACAAACTGATTTGGTCATCATTTCTTTTTAAGCCCTCATTTTGTTTTTAAATCCTGATAAAAGGAGAGTACATTTGCCCTTGAAATGCATTGCCTGCTTTATGTGATCATTTTATGAATAGTTAAAATCAATCTGCGTTCAAATAAACTTGTGTACTGCTATAATAAACCTAACAGTCATAAAAAAAAATTAAGCTGTAAAGATCGTGTATATAAACCTGTATGGTTTACACTCACATATATTAAAATCACATTGAGCATTATGTTCCAATACCAAAATGAAAAACACTTCTAGGTTTTCGAATCAACCGAAAGTGACTTCACTGGCACTGCCTGACGTGTTGCATCACTGGTCATGTGGTTTCCTCAGGTGAGAAACTCAATTGTTGTATTGCAACATACTGCTCAATGTGATTTTAATATTTGTGAGTGCATTTATATTACAAAATAAACGTTTTTAATAGGGCTGTTACTGATTAACCACTTAACGACCGCCCACTGTAAATATACGTCGGCAGAATGGCACCGACAGGCAGAATCACGTATATGTACGTGATTGCCTTTGTATAGTTGGGGGGTCCGATCGGACCCCCCTTCTTTACAGTGAGCGGTCGTTTTACCTTCGGGAGTGATCCGGCATGAGGGGACGGCCGTTCGATTCCGGCCACCCCCTCTTGATCGCTCCCGGCGAATGAGAGCTTCCCCTGCCTGTGTGCTTGTTTACACAGGCTGGAGGAAGTGATGTCATCTCTCCTGCGGCGCTCACATATACCGAGCGCCGTACAGGAGAAGATGCAGGTTAGTGCACACAACACTACACTGACACCAGGACACATAGGTACATAAATCGCCCCCCCAGGCCCCCCCAGACCCCCCAGATCACCCCCCAGATCACCCCCCAGTCACAGTGTCACTGATTGCAGTGACCATTTATTTAGTGATGACTGCAATCAGTGACATTTGTGACTGTAAAAGTGTCAGTACATTTAGTTTTAGGTCCAGTGTAGCCCCCTAACCCCCCTAATAAAGGTTTAACCCCCTGATCACCCCCCCCCAGATAACCCTTTCACCCCCTAGTACCGCTGTCGCTAAGCGATCATTTTTCTGATCGATGTCTTGGCGTCGGTGATGCTGATCGGTATCCAGTAATTTTTTTTAGGTTCGCCGCAGGTTTTTATAGCGTCGGGTACCCCCATATATTACCTAATAAAGGTTTAACCCCCTTGATCGCCCCCCAGGTAACCCTTTCACCCCCTATCACCACGGTCACTAAGCGATAATTTTTCTGATCGATGTTTTAGCGTCGGTGATGCTGATCGGTAGCCAGTAATTTTTTTTTAGGTTCGCCGCAGGTTTTTATAGCGTCGGGTACCCCCATATATTACCTAATAAAGGGTTAACCCCCTTGATCACCCCCCAGGTAACCCTTTCACCCCCTAGCACTGCCGTCACTAAGCGTTCATTTTTCTGATCGATGTCTTAGCGTCGGTGATGCTGATCGGTAGCCAGTAATTTTTTTTAGGTTCGCCGCAGGTTTTTATAGCGTCGGGTACCCCCATGTATTACCTAATAAAGGTTTAACCCCCTTGATCTCCCCCCAGGTAACCCTTTCACCCCCTATCACCACTGTCACTTAGCGATAATTTTTCTGATCGCTGTCTTAGCGTCGGTGATGCAGATCGGTAGCCAGTAATTTTTTTTAGGTTCGCCGCAGGTTTTTATAGCGTCAGGTACCCCAATATATTACCTAATAAAGGTTTAACCCCCTTGATCGCCCCCCAGGTAACCCTTTCACCCCCTATCACCA
This sequence comes from Rana muscosa, assembly GCA_029206835.1. Classification (NCBI taxonomy): domain Eukaryota; kingdom Metazoa; phylum Chordata; class Amphibia; order Anura; family Ranidae; genus Rana; species Rana muscosa. The sequence goes on from CM055118.1 coordinate 706,086,447, forward strand.
CTGTCGCTAAGCGATCATTTTTCTGATCGCTGTCTTAGCGTCGGTGATGCAGATCGGTAGCCAGTAATTTTTTTTATGTTCGCCGCAGGTTTTTATAGCGTCAGGTACCCCCATATATTATCTAATAAAGGTTTAACCCCCTGATCGCCCCCCAGGTAACCCTTTCACCCCCTATCACCACTGTCGCTAAGCGATCGTTTTTATGATCGTTGTCTTAGTGTCGGTGATGCAGATCGGTAGCCAGTAATTTTTTTTTAGGTTCGCCGTCAGGTTTTTATATAGCGTCAGGTACCCCCATATATTACCTAATAAAGGTTTTAACCCCCTAATTGCCCCTAGTTAACCCTTTCACCAGTAATCACCATATAAGTGTTACGGGTGACGCTGGTTAGTTAGTTTGCTTTTTATAGTGTCAGGGCACCCGCCGTATATAACCCAATAAAGGTTTAACCCCCTGATCGCCCGGCGGGTGATATCAATTAGGTTTTAGCGTCAGAGAGGGTCTGCGTCACACCCCAGGCAGCGTCAGGTTAGTGCCAGTAACGCTAACACCCACGCGTGAAGCATACACCCCCCTTAGTGGTATAGTATCTGAACAGATCAATATCTGATCTGATCAGATCTATACTAGCGTCCCCAGCAGTTTAGGGTTCCCAAAAACGCAGCGTTAGCGGAATCAGCCCAGATACCTGCTAGCACCTGCGTTTTGCCCCTCCGTCCAGCCCAAGCCACCCAAGTGCAGTATCAATCGATCACTGTCACTTGCAAAACACAACACACATAACTGCAGCGTTCGCAGAGACAGGCCTGATCCCTGCGACTCCAGTGCTGTAGGAGGTGATTTCGCCACCACAGTTAAAAAAAAAAAGCATATATGCCGAAGCATTGGGGCAGCAGGGGCGGAGGAGCGATTTTGCTCCTAATGCCGCGTACATACAGTCGAAATTCCGACGGAGGCTTGCCCGTGGAAAAGTCTGACCATGTGTACGCGGCATAACTTTTGCGGGAAGATGCCCCCATGCTTCGGCATATATAAATGGTGCATGTATGCCCATCATTAGAAGTGGGTGGATGAAGGGCGGTATTCTAATGGTGGGCATACCCACCGATCAATCTTTTTTTTCGTTCAGCCAACAGGCTGCATGAAAAAAAAGATTACAATACATGTCCAACAAGGACCAGCAACGTACTGGTATGTTGCTGGACTTTGAATGTTTATACCAGAATGATGCCTGCGGGTTTAGGTATCATCTTGGTATCATTCTTTTCAGCCAGCGGCCGGCTTTCATGTAAAAGCAATCCTAGTGGCTAATTAGCCTCTGGACTGCTTTTACAAGCAGTGGGAGGGAATGACCCCCCCGGATATAAAAAGCGCCATTGGGAAATTGGGAAAGCATTTTATCACACCGATCTTGGTGTGGTCAGATGCTTTGAGGGCAGAGAAAAGATCTAGGGTCCAATAGACTCCAGTTTTTTTCAAAAAAGAGTACCTGTCATTACCTATAGCTATCATAGGGGATATTTACATTCCCTGAGATAACAATAAAAATGATTAAAAAAAAATATGGAAGCAACAGTTTAAAAATAAAATAAAAAAGCAAAATTAATAATAAAAAATAAATAAAAATAAAAAAGCACCCCTGTCCTGCCCTGCTCTTGCCCAATGGCGAACACAAGCGTCGGTCTGGCGTCATATGTAAACAGCAATTGCACCATGCATGTGAGGTATCACCGCGAAGGTCAGATCGAGGGCAGTAATTTTAGCAGTAGACCTCCTCTGTAAATCTAATGGGGTAACCTGTAAAGGCTTTTAAAGGCTTTTAAAAATGTATGTAGTTTGTCGCCAATGCGCGTTTGTGCGAAATTTTAAAGCATGTCGTGTTTGGTATCTATGTACTCGGCCTAAGATCATCTTTTTTATTTCATCAAACATTTTGGCAATATAGTGTGTTTTAGTGCATTAAAATTTAAAAAAGTGTATTTTTTCCCCAAAAAATGCGTATGAAAAATCGCTGCGCAAATACTGTGTAGAAAAAAAAAATGCAACACCTACCATTTTATTCTGTAGGGCCTTTGCTTTAAAAATATATATAATGTTTGGGGGTTCAACATAATTTTCTTGCAAAAAAAATTTTTTTTTCATGTAAACATAAAGTGTCAAAAAGGGCTTTGTCTTCAAGTGGTTAGAAGAGTGGATGTAAGCTTCCTAATGTTGTGTATAAAATGCCAGAACAGTTCAAAACCCCCCCAAATGACCCCATTTTGGAAAGTAGACACCCCAAGCTATATACTGAGAGGCATGTCGAGTCCATGGAATATTTTATATGTTGACACAAGTTGCGGAAAAAAGACAATTTTTTTTTTTTTTGCACAAAGTTGTCACTAAATGATATATTGCTCAAACATGCCATGGGCATATGTGGAATTACACCCCAAAATACATTCTGTTGCTTCTCCAGAGTACGGGGATACCACATGTGTGAGACTTTTTGGGAGCCTAGCCGCGTACGGGACCCCAAAAACCAATCACCGCCTTCAGGCTTTCTAAAGGGTGTAAATTTTTGATTTCACTTCTCACTGCCTATCACAGTTTCGGAGGCCATGGAATGCCCAGATGGCACAAAACCCCCCCAAATTACCCCATTTTGGAAAGTAGACACCCCAAGCTATTTGCTGAGAGGTATTGTGAGTATTTTGCAGATCTCGCTTTTTGTCACAAAGTTTTGAAAATTGAAAAAAAAAAAGAAAAAAAAAATGTTCTTTCTTCATTTTCAAAAACAAATGAGAGCTGTAAAATACTCACCATGCCTCTCAGCAAACAGCTTGGGGTGTCTACTTTCCAAAATGGGGTCATTTGGGGGGGTTTTGTGCTATTTTGGCATTTTATGGCCTTCGAAACTGTGATAGGTAGTGAGGAGTCAAATCAAAAATTTGTGCCTAGAAATCCTGAAGGCGGTGATTGGTTTTCGGGGTCCCGTACGCGGCTAGGCTCCTAAAAAGTCCCACACATGTGGTATCCCCGTACTCAGGAGAAGCAGCAAAATTTATTTTGGGGTGCAATTCCACATATAACCATGGCATGTGTGAGCAATATATCATTTAGTGACAACTTTTTGTATTTTTTTTTTTTTTGTCATTATTCAATCACTTGGGACAAAAAAAAAATATTCAATGGGCTCAACAGGCCTCTCAGCAATTTTCTTGGGGTGTCTACTTTCTAAAATGGGGTCATTTGGGGGGGTTTTGTGCTATTTTGGCATTTTATGGCCTTCAAAACTGTGATAGGTAGTGAGGAGTGAAATCAAAAATTTACACCCTTAGAAATCCTGAAGGCGGTGCTTGGTTTCCGGGGTCCCGTACGTGGCTAGGCTCCTAAAAAGTCCCACACATGTGGTATCCCCGTACTCAGGAGAAGCAGCAGAATGTATTTTGGGGTGCAATTCCACATATAACCATGGCATGTGTGAGCAATATATCATTTAGTGACAACTTTTTGTAATTTTTTATTTTTTTTGTCATTATTCAATCACTTGGGACAAAAAAAAATATTCAATGGGCTCAACATGCCTCTCAGCAATTTCCTTGGGGTGTCTACTTTCTAAAATGGGGTCATTTGGGGGGATTTTGTACTGCCCTGTAGTGATGAGCCGAACACCCCCGGGTTCGGTTCGCACCAGAACCCGCGAACGGACCGAAAGTTCGAACGAACATTAGAACCCTATTAAATACAATGGATGCGAACGTTCGAATTCTAAAGTGCTAATTATAACAACTATTATGCATGTTATTGTCATAAATAGGGTTTGGGAACCCGGGTTGTGCACCAGGGGACATGTATCAATGCAAAAAGAAGTTTTAAAAACGGTCGTTTTTCGGGAGCAGTCATTTTAATGATGCATAAAGTGAAAAAAAAAAAGTCAAATATTCCTTTAAATATCGTACCTGGGGGGTGTCTAAAGTATGCCTGTGAAGTGCCACGTGTTTCCCGTGTTTAGAACTGTCCCTGCACAAAATGACACTTCTAAAGGAAAAAAAAGCCATTTAAAACTGCTTGCGGCTTTAATGTAATGTCTGGTCCCGGTAATATGGATGAAATTCTTTAAGAAAAATGGCATAGCTACCCCATGACCCCCCCCCTACCCCAGCCCATTACCAGCCCCTTTGGGTCTTGTATGGATATTAAGGGGAACCCCGCACATAAAATAAAAAAGGCCCTATATACTCTGAACAGCCGTATACAGGCGGTGCATACAAGACAGGGACTGTAGGTTTGTTCTTATGTAGAATGTGTTTGTAATTTTGAACAGGTACATTGTTGAAGTGTAGCTCCAGCCCAAAAATCTATTTTTAAACTTTTTGGGAAACATAGGTAAGGGTTATCACCCCTGTAACATTTGTTTTGCTGTCTGTGCCCCTGTTCAGAACATTTCACCTCACTTTCCGTCCCAATGACAACTGTTTTTGAAATGTGGTGTTTTTCTTGAAACAAGGATTGCTGATAAAGCATCAGTACAGATGAGACCCCTTTCTCCCATATTTATTCTTACAGGAGAGAATTTTCCTTTCTAGGGGTAGATTTCCTCTCACTTCCTGTTGTCTTCTTTCGTTTGCAAGTAGGAGTCGTTTGTAAGTTGGATGTTTGAAAGTAGGGACCTGCCGTATATACTCTGCAGAAATAGGCCCCTTAGTTGTTGGTGTTGGCACAACACTGTAAGCACTCAGTTACTCTTGGTTGGTGCTGGAACGCCCTGCTGTCAACTATTATATCAGGAATTTTAATTACATATAATTGTTGAACAGTGGTAGTAAAAATTGGGGCTTTGATGGTGGTGCTGGTGCCACAACACTGTAAGCCCTGACAGTTACTCTTGGTGGGTGCAGCAATGGGCCCTGCTGTGAATTATTAGATTAAGAATTGTAATTACATGCCCCTTTTGAACAGGGGCTGAAAAATTGGGCCTTTCGTGGTGGTGGTGGTGGTGGCGTTGCCACAAGACTGTAAGCCCTCAGAGTTACTCTTGGTGGGTGCAGCAATGGACTCTGCTGTGAATTATTAGATCAAGAATTGTAATTGCATGCCCCTGTTGAACAGGGGCTGAAAAATTGGGCCTTAGGCACTGGTGGCACAACACTACAACCCCTCACAGATACTGTACTTGGAGCACAGCAATGAGCCCTGTTGCAAAGTATTGCTTCAAAAATTGTAATGACACGCCCCTGTTAAACAGGGGCTGAAAAATTGGGCCTTAGGCACTGGTGCCACAACACTCCAACCCCTCACAGATACTGTACTTGGAGCACAGCAATGAGCCCTGTTGCAAAGTATTGCTTCAAAAATTGTAATGACACGCCCCTGTTAAACAGGGGCTGAAAAATTGGGCCTTAGGCACTGGTGCCACAACACTCCAACCCCTCACAGATACTGTACTTGGAGCACAGCAATGAGCCCTATGGCAAATTATTGCTAAAAAAATTGTAATTACACGCCCCTGTAAAACAGGGGCTGAAAAATTGGGCCTTAGCCACTGGTGGCGGCACCCATAAACAAAAATGATCTTCCAAGCTATCATCATCAATCGTATCATTGAGGACTCGGAGGAGGAGGATAGCCAGTCAACATAACAGCACAGGCACTCAGCATCAGCATCAGTCTTGAAGGGATGTGACATGTTAAAATCAATTAGTCTGTTATATCAGCATCAGGTGTGTGGTAGCTGGTGGTGATCCAAGACTGGTTCATCTTGATGAAAGTCAGTCGATCAACCGAGTCGGTGGACAGGCGCACCCTGTGATCCGTGACAAATCCTCCAGCAGCACTGAATGTGCGTTCCGAAAGAACGCTGGATGCAGGACAGGCCAGTAGCTCAATTGCATACTGTGCAAGCTCTGGCCAGTGATCCATCCTCAAGACCCAGTAAGCCAGAGGATTTTCGGTGGGAAAGGTGTCCAAGTCTGACCTTGCCCCTAGATATTCCTGCACCATGTTTATCAGACGCTGGCGATGGTTGCTGGAACCGATCATACTTTGGGGCTGCGGACTAAAGAATTGTCTGAACGCATCGGTCAGACGGCCACCTTCCCCACCGCTCCTTCTTTGACTGGCCGAAGCCTCAGCAACTCGTTGTCCAGGACCAGGAGTTTGTAACCTCCCAGTCTCTGGGAACGCGTTGCACAGACCCTTCTGCAAGGCCTCCCGGAGTTGTCTCATCCTCTGCTCCCTCTGCGACGGTAACATAAGGTCCGCAACCTTACCCTTGTACCGTGGATCAAGGAGAGTGGCCAGCCAGTAATGGTCCCTCTCCTTGATCCGAAGAATACGAGGATCCTTCCGCAGACTTTGCAGGATCAGGGAGGCCATGCAGCGTAGGTTTGCTGAGGCATTCGCTCCGGAGTCCTCTGGGTCACTAAGGACGACATGATCCGCAGCCACCTCCTCCCAGCCACGTACAAGTCCACTGGTTTCTTGGGACTGTAAATCATCCCTAAAAGACTGCTGCTGATGATGCTGAGTGCCAGCCTCCACCTCCATGCTGACACAATCCTCCTCCTCCTCCTCCTCCTCCTCCTCCTCTTCCTGTGCGATGGGTGGGACAGAAGGAACACTGTCTGGGTAAAGGGGGCCTTGAGAGGCAAGGAAGTCCTCCTCTTCCTGCCTCTGTTCTGCCTCAAGTGCCCTGTCCATTATTCCACGCAGCGTGTGCTCCAACAGGTGGACAAGAGGTACAGTGTCACTGATGCATGCACTGTCACTGCTCACCATCCTCGTGGCCTCCTCAAATGGTGCCAGGACAGTGCATGCATCCCTGATCATGCCCCACTGGCGTGGAGAAAAAAAACCAAGCTCCCCTGACCCTGTCCTGGTGCCGTAGTCGCACAGGTACTCATTGATGGCCCTCTGCTGCGTGTGCAGCCGCTGCAGCATGGCCAACGTTGAGTTCCACCTGGTGGGCATGTCACATATAAGGCGGTTCTTGGGCAGGTTCAACTCCTTTTGCAGCTCAGCCAGGCGAGCACTGGCATTATAAGATCTGCGGAAATGCACACAGACTTTCCTGGCCTGCCTCAGGACATCCTGTAAGCCCGGGTACCTGCCCAAGAACCGCTGCACCACCAGGTTAAGGACGTGAGCCACACAGGGCACATGGGTCAGTTGTCCCTGTCGGAGGGCGGAGAGGAGGTTGGTGCCATTGTCGCAAACCACCATTCCTGGCTTAAGCTGGCGTGGCGTCAACCAACTCTCGGCCTGGCCCTGCAGAGCAGACAGGACCTCTGCCCCAGTGTGGCTTCTGTCCCCCAAACACACCAGCGCAAGCACGGCATGGCATCTTTTTGCCTGCGTACTTGCGTAGCCCCGTGAACGGCTACGGAGCACCGCTGGTTCATAGGACAAACCACAGGAAGAGGCCATGGAGGAAGAAGAAGAGGAGGGGGTGGAGGAGAGAGGTGTGTCACAACCAGTAGTAGCATTTTGGAGGCGTGGCGGTGGGACAACCTCCAACACTACTGTACCTTGTCCTGCATCCTTCCCAGCTGCCAAAAGAGTGACCCAATGGGCCGTGAAAGAAAGGTAACGTCCCTGTCCATGCCTGCTGGACCATGAGTCAGCGGTAATATGCACCTTACCGCTGACCGCCCTGTCCAGCGAGGCCAAGACATTGCCTTCCACATGCCGGTAGAGAGCCGGAATAGCCTTCCGTGAGAAAAAGTGGCGTTTGGGAACCTGCCACTGAGGAACCGCACATTGCACAAACTCACGGAAGGGGGCCGAGTCTACCAACTGAAAAGGCAGCAGTTGAAGCGCTAGCAATTTAGCCAAGCTAGCATTCAACCGCTGGGCATGTGGATGGCTGGGAGTGAACTTCTTTCGACGGTCCAGCAGCTGGGGCAGGGAAATTTGCCTGCTAGAATCGGACGTCGGTGTACTGCTAGCAGAGTGGCCGCAAGTACTTGGCTGTGACACACCTAATTCTACACCTTCATTCCTCTCAGTGCATGTTTCAGAGAGGACTGAAGTTATAGTGGGGTTGGAGATCCCAGCTGATGCGGTGCAAGGAGAGGTCCGCTTTGTTCTTTGGTGTGGGTCTTTGAGGTAGGCTTGCCAACGAGCTGCATGGCAGGTCAACATATGTCTGGTCAGGCATGTGGTACCCAAGCGGCTGATGTTTTGGCCACGCGATATACGCTTGAGACATATGTTGCAAACAGCAGCTGTGCGATCTGATGCACTAGCCTCAAAAAAGGCCCACACCAAAGAACTTTTTGAATGACGGGCAGAGGCAGCGCCCTGCACAGGCGGAGCTCTGCGGTGTGATTCCGTCGGTGTACTGCCCTTACGCTGGCCACCAAAGGGCATCCTGCCTCGTTGGAGATGTGCCTCCTCCTCATCCTCCTCCTCCTCCTCTCTCCTATTAGGCACCCACGTGGAGTCAGTGACCTCATCATCCCCTCCCTCCTCATCACTGGAGCCAATCTGGCAGTATGCTGCAGCTGCTGGAACATGACTGCCAGATTGGTGTCCTTCTTGAGCATCCCCTCTGTCTGCTCTCACGCTACTGCCTTCCTCTAGCTGGGTTTCATCATCAGACCCTTCGAAACGCTGGGCATCCTCCTGGAGCATGTACCCAACACTGTGCTGAAACAGTTCGGGGGACTCCTCAGGAGGAGGACATGGTGGGTCTAGGGAAGGAGTGACTGATGATTTGTCTGACATTGATACCAGGGAAGACGACGCTTTGGCAGCTGCTTTTCCAGTACCCTGAGCCTGGGTGAGAGAGGATGAGGAGGAGGAGGAGGGCTTGGTCATCCACTCTACCAAGTCTTCGGCATGATGTGGCTCAACATGTCCAGCTGCCGAAAAGAAGGACAAGCGTGTCCCATGGCCATGTGCTGATGACAATGCACCGCGTCCACGACCAGCACTGTTGCCCCCAGACACAGAGCCTGCTTGCCCTCTTTTATTGCCTCCTGACTGTCTGCCTCTCCTTGTTTGCCTTCCAGACATTCTAATAGATGGCCTGCAGGGAGATGGGAAAAAAGCAATAAGGGCTACCTTCAGGTGTCCTTCTCTGTCCCTTGAAACAAGGACTTTCACAGTGAAAGAAACTGACACTCTCCCTACCTACAGTTTTCTGTCCCTAGAATAAATGTTTTTTTTAAGCACAATATAGCACAAGGACAATTCACTCACTGTCCTTACAGGTCCCTGGAAACAAGGACTTGCACAGTGAAAGAAAAAAAACACTCTCCCTACCTACAGTTTTCTGTCCCTAGAAAAAATGTTTTTTTTAATCACAATATAGCACAAGAACAATTCACTCACTGTCCTTACAGGTCCCTGGAAACAAGGACTTGCAGAGTGAAATAAACTGACACTCTCCCTACCTACAGTTTTCTGTCCCTAGAAAAAATGTTTTTTTTAATCACAATATAGCACAAGAACAATTCACTCACTGTCCTTACAGGTCCCTGGAAACAAGGACTTGCAGAGTGAAATAAACTGACACTCTCCCTACCTACAGTTTTCTGTCCCTAGAATAAATGTTTTTTTTAAGCACAATATAGCACAAGGACAATTCACTCACTGTCCTTACAGGTCCCTGGAAACAAGGACTTGCAGAGTGAAAGAAAAAAAACACTCTCCCTACCTACAGTTTTCTGTCCCTAGAAAAAATGTTTTTTTTAATCACAATATAGCACAAGGACAATTCACTCACTGTCCTTACAGGTCCCTGGAAACAAGGACTTGCAGAGTGAAAGAAAAAAAAAACTCTCCCTACCTACAGTTTTCTGTCCCTAGAAAAAATGTTTTTTTTAATCACAATATAGCACAAGGACAATTCACTCACTGTCCTTACAGGTCCCTGGAAACAAGGACTTGCAGAGTGAAATAAACTGACACTCTCCCTACCTACAGTTTTCTGTCCCTAGAATAAATGTTTTTTTTAAGCACAATATAGCACAAGGACAATTCACTCACTGTCCTTACAGGTCCCTGGAAACAAGGACTTGCAGAGTGAAATAAACTGACACTCTCCCTACCTACAGTTTTCTGTCCCTAGAATAAATGTTTTTTTTAAGCACAATATAGCACAAGGACAATTCACTCACTGTCCTTACAGGTCCCTGGAAACAAGGACTTGCAGAGTGAAAGAAAAAAAACACTCTCCCTACCTACAGTTTTCTGTCCCTAGAAAAAATGTTTTTTTTAATCACAATATAGCACAAGGACAATTCACTCACTGTCCTTACAGGTCCCTGGAAACAAGGACTTGCAGAGTGAAATAAACTGACACTCTCCCTACCTACAGTTTTCTGTCCCTAGAATAAATGTTTTTTTTAAGCACAATATAGCACAAGGACAATTCACTCACTGTCCTTACAGGTCCCTGGAAACAAGGACTTGCAGAGTGAAAGAAAAAAAACACTCTCCCTACCTACAGTTTTCTGTCCCTAGAAAAAATGTTTTTTTTAATCACAATATAGCACAAGGACAATTCACTCAATGTCCTTACAGGTCCCTGGAAACAAGGACTTGCAGAGTGAAATAAACTGACACTCTCCCTACCTACAGTTTTCTGTCCCTAGAATAAATGTTTTTTTTAAGCACAATATAGCACAAGGACAATTCACTCACTGTCCTTCCAGGTCCCTGGAAACAAGGACTTGCAGAGTGAAAGAAAAAAAACACTCTCCCTACCTACAGTTTTCTGTCCCTAGAAAAAATGTTTTTTTTAATCACAATATAGCACAAGGACAATTCACTCACTGTCCTTACAGGTCCCTGGAAACAAGGACTTGCAGAGTGAAATAAACTGACACTCTCCCTACCTACAGTTTTCTGTCCCTAGAATAAATGTTTTTTTTAAGCACAATATAGCACAAGGACAATTCACTCACTGTCCTTACAGGTCCCTGGAAACAAGGACTTGCAGAGTGAAAAAAAAAAAACACTCTCCCTACCTACAGTTTTCTGTCCCTAGAATAAATGTTTTTTTAAGCACAATATAGCACAAGGACAATTCACTCACTGTCCTTCCAGGTCCCTGGAAACAAGGACTTGCAGAGTGAAAGAAACTGACACTGTCCCTACCTACTGTTTTCTGTCCCTAGAATAAATGTTTTTTTTAAGCACACTATAGCACAAGCACAAAACACGCTGACACTCTCCCTACCTATCCTTCTCTTTCCCTAAACTAAAGGAATCCAGGTTAAGCAAGAAAGAAATAACAGTCACTGTCCCTGCCTATGCTGCTCTATCCCTGCTCCGGAACACACTACACTAGGCCGCCGTGCTGGCGGCCTTTTATAGTGTGGGGCGTGTACTAAACACCCTCAGCAATAATTGGCCACAGGCATCCTGCCTGTGGCCAATCATTGCTCTCCTCGCTGCCGGCGCTGTGATTGGCCAAGCATGCGGGGTCACAGTGCATGCTTGGCCAATCACAGCGCCTGGATGACACTGCGATGGCGTAGTGCATTGTGGGCCGTTCGCGTCACTCGAATTTGGCGCGAACGGCCCAAATCGTTCGATCTTCGTCGAACGATCGAACAGCCGATGTTCGAGTCGAACGTATGTTCGACTCGAACACGAAGCTCATCCCTACTGCCCTGCCATTTTAGCACCTCAAGAAATGAGATAGGCAGTCATAAATTTAAAGCTGTGTAAATTCCAGAAAATGTACCCTAGTTTGTAAACGCTATAACTTTTGCGCAAACCGATAAATATACGCTTATTGACATTTTTTTTACTAAAGACATGTGGCTGAATAAATTTTGGCCTAAATGTATGACTAAAATTTAGTTTATTCGATTTTTCTTATAACAAAAAGTAGAAAATATCATTTTTTTTCAAAATTTTCGGTATTTTTCCGTTTATATCGCAAAAAATAAAAATCGCAGAGGCAATCAAATACCATTAAAAGAAAGCTCTATTTGTGGGAAGAAAAGGACGCAAATTTTGTTTGGGTACAACATTGCATGTCCGCACAATTTACAGTTAAAGCAGTGCAGTGCAAAATTCTGAATTCACCTCTGGTCCTTTAGCTACCAAATGGTCCGGGGCTTAAGTGGTTAAAATGTTGTGTTCGATTAATCGATTTTTTTTAATAGATTAATTGACATACAGATCCAATCTACTTTTAGCTGATCTCCTTGCAGGCTGATTCCCAGTGCAGCTACCAACCACTGGAAAAATGGATAGCAGGATACAAAAAACACACAAAGGCAGCGCTCGATGGGAATAGCATTAAAACTTTTATAGTCTTCAAGTAGGTAACAAAATAAATATTGCACTGGAGATAAAATCGATGTAGCTACATAAACTGTAAAAATGGTGCGAGTAATACCAAACGGTAGCAAAAGCAGTCATAAAAACATGTAGCTAAGTATGATACTGGTATAAAAATGTGTACAACGATACTACTGCTGAATCCAGATGGTTAACATCAGTCCGTCAGCATGTAGATGTCCCGTGAAGGGAACTATCACAACTCCCAGTGGATAGCTGTGCAATCCCAGGTTGATAGAGGGAAGTGTAACAGCCCTTGCGTGTGGCAGATAGTAAGGTCCCGCCGGCATGCAGACATGAAGGCACAGCAAAGGAGACCTTCAGATGGACACGGCAAGCCCCGCCGGTGTCTGTGGCATCACCGGATCGCCGACAGAACTCCCTGAAGACCCGGAAGCCGGCGGAGAGGTGAGTAACGATTAAAACAATTTTGATCGATCAAAAAAATGTATAGATTAATGGAGGATTAATAGTTAATTTCCACAGCCCTAGTTTTTAAGCTAGTACTATGTGGTGTGCTATGAGAGCTCTCCCCTTCTTTTGAGATACAAGCTTGACAGAGACAGCAAGTATTGGTCTCTTAATGGGATCCTGTACATGAAGTGGCTGCTAAAGGTTGTAGAAGGAGTTGCATATACAGCATACCAAAGTGCAAATGACCCAACATTTTAGATCAGATACCAAGGTGTGGGGGCATTGCACTTATTGGTGGATTGACAATTTGGGCACATTTGGGCATTTATTTCAAGCAGTTTGTAGGGAAAAATATGTTTTTATGTCACAGGATGAACACTAATATAAATTGAAAACTGGATGTGATGTTTTACACTACACCACGTGCATCTGACACATATTATTTGGACCTTGGTTTGACTTTTTTATGTTGCTTCACATTATTTGATGGTTTGTTTATCACATATTCAACGTTTATTTTTTATCATATATATGGGATAAGTTTGTGTTAGCCAAAACTAGGAATTGGTGAATTTTGGGTATTAAGGCACATGACTTACTAACATTGAGTTAAAACCAACGTGGACTCTTTTATCATTTGGGTTTCTGTATTTCCATGCGTCGAGTCACTTCTTGGTACCCACCAGGGGAGCCTTGCAGTATGTGAGCCACCTAACAAAGGCCTGAGAGTTTGTTGAAGTTTTCCTTTGTGTCTTTGTGTGAATAGGTTTAGAAGTCCCAGTGCCTCTTGAATATGCCTCTCTGGGAACCATGCACAAACTGTCACCATCTTACAGTCACGTTTCTACTTGTCATCTACTCTTGCTGAGGTCCTATTAAATAAATAAATAAATATTACTGTAGATATACAATTTTATATAAAATACAATGAATATTCATTGCTGCATACATGTCAAAATACATCTCTCTATTGAAACTGTTGAACGTTTTCTCCAGTTGAATTGGGAACATCAGATTGCTAGTTAATGTTATTAACACCAGTAGCTACTATAATTGGACATGTTCAGTCTCCTGCAAGGGAGATGAGAGTCTCAAAGAGCTATTTTGATATATGTCACATCAAAGAGATTACCTTAGCTGTGCTGTAATAGACAAACACTTCAACAGCTGTTCTCCCTTGTCAAGGGAGAAAAGCTAGATAATGAAGTCTACATTATTTCTTAAAACTGAGAAGAAACTGAGATGTAAAATATTGTCTAATCTCCAATTTTGAGTAACCCAGCATGATATTCTGTGCTTACTATATTTTGCTATGTCTCTTTCTTTTCAAGACTATTCACAACAGACAGTTTTATTTGTAACAAAACTGGTGTGTGGCAATTTCTGTATGAATTCTAAATTTTAGATTCTTTTTGCTACAGTAAATAATATAACGAACATAACCCAGCTTAGCTATAGACTATTTTTATAATGGTTACGAGAAAAAATGTACATGAAGCAGCTTATATGTATATATAGTATACTGTATATTTATATACAGTGGGTACGTAAAGTATTCAGACCCCCTTAAATTTTCACTCTTTGTTATAGTGCAGCCATTTGCTAAAATCATTTAAGTTCATTTTTTTCCTCATTAATGTACACACAGCACCCCATATTGACAGAAAAACACAGAATTGTTGACATTTTTGCAGATTTATTAAAAAAGAAAATCTGAAATATCACATGGTCCTAAGTATTCATACCCATTGCTGTGACACTCATATATTTAACTCAGGTGCTGTCCATTTCTTCTGATCATCCTTGAGATGGTTCTACACCTTCATCTGAGTCCAGCTGTGTTTGATTATACTGATTGGACTTGATTAGGAAAGCCAAACACCTGTCTATATAAGACCTTACAGCTCACAGTCCATGTCAGAGCAAATGAGAATCATGAGGTCAAAGGAACTGCCTGAAGAGCTCAGAGACAGAATTGTGGCAAGGCACAGATCTGGCCAAGGTTACAAAAAAAATCTGCTGCACTTAAGGTTCCTAAGAGCACAGTGGCTTCCATAATCCTTAAATGGAAGACGTTTGGGACGACCAGAATCCTTCCTAGAGCTGGCCATCTGGCCAAACTGAGCTATCGGGGGAGATGAGCCTTGGTGAGAGAGGTAAATAAGAACCGAAAAATCACTGTGGCTGAGCTCCAGAGATGCAGTTGGGAGATGGGAGAAAGTTGTAGAAAGTCAACCATCACTGCAGCCCGCTTTATGGCAGAGTGGCCCGACGGAAGCCTCCCCTCAGTGCAAGACACATGAAAGCCTGCATGGAGTTTGCTAAAAAACACCTGAAGGACTCCAAGATGGTGAGAAATAAGATTCTCTGGTCTGATGAGACCAAGATGGAACTTTTTGGCCTTAATTCTAAGCGGTATGTGTGGAGAAAACCAGGCACTGCTCATCACTTGTCCAATACAGTCCCAACAGTGAAGAATGGAGGTGGCAGCATCATGCTGTGGGGGTGTGTTTCAGCTGCAGGGACAGGACGACTGGTTACAATTGAGGAAAAGATTAATGCGGCCAAGTACAGGGATATCCTGGATGAAAACCTTCTCCAGAGTGCTCAGGACCTCAGACTGGGCCGAAGGTTTACCTTTCAACAAGACAATGACCCTAAGCACACAGCTAAAATAACGAAGGAGTGGCTTCACAACAACTCCGTGACTGTTCTTGAATGGCCCAGCCAGAGCCCTGACTTAAACCCAATTGAGCATCTCTGGAGAGACCTAAAAATGGCTGTCCACCAAAGTTTACCATCCAACATGACAGAACTGGAGAGGATCTGCAAGGAGGAATGGCAGAGGATCCCCAAATCCAGGTGTGAAAAACTTATTGCATCTTTCCCAAAAAGACTCATGGCTGTATTAGATCAAAAGGGTGCTTCTACTAAATACTAAGCAAAGGGTCTGAATACTTAGGACCATGTGATTTTTCAGTTTTTCTGTGTTTTTCTGGCAACATGGGGTGCTGTATGTACATTAATGAGGAAAAAAAATTAACTTAAATGATTTTAGAAAATGGCTGCAATATAACAAAGAGTGAAAAATTTAAGGGGGTCTGAAGACTTTACGTACCCACTGTATATTGTACAGGATGCCAGGGAGGGGTCCTGGAAGCCAGATATGTAACCTCATTTGGCCTGTAGTTTCTTTTTTTGGCGGGGTGTAAAGAAGCTCAGTTGGAGTATTCAGGGATTCTCACCCATGCAGGCTATGCCTAAGGCTCTCATCGAAAAAAATATTTTATGTCACTCCTTTGTAACCAGTCACCAACATTTTTTAGACGGACTACAGTGTTGCCGGCTCAATCTATCCATTTGTCTTGTTCTGGTGTGTACGGACACACTAAGCCTAGACACCTGTGTGTGAATCTTGCAATCTGATTGGGTGTTCCTTTTTGTTTTCACTGCACTTCTCAGTCTTCACTTTATGCAGGATGAGGGGTTCCAGGGTGATCCAATATCCAATAGAGCAGGAAAGCGGATTTGCAGCTTTTCCGGGATTTTTAGGTCATTTTATAGGACCGGGAATTCAGAGGTTCGGATAAATTTTAGTTGGGAACGAGACTCCAACCCTGATTACAGGGACTTTGATCTTGAAGGATTTAGCCCACTTTTGGGAGAGGGCTGAAAAGGCCAGGAAGCAGTCAGCGGGTGTCTGTGAGGTAGTGTGTGAAGCAGTACACACTTAATAATAATAATAATCATAATACATTTTATTTATAGGCTCCTTTCAAAACACCCAAGGTCACCTTACAATGATAACAACAGAGCAACAAAAAAGCAAATACATAAATATACATTACATAACCATTACATTACAAAAACAAAATCAATGAAGTCAGACAGAGTATGCTGTTTTAACCCCTTAATCCCACGCCTCCTGGCCCTTCAACCACTACTCTACCACCCGCCGTCAAATGACAGCGGGACGAAGAGCCTCTCGTTCTGGGCGGACGTCATATGACGTGATTGCCTTCCCGAGGGCACGTGCCCGCCGCGTCACTGGGGACCTGATGCGCGTGCCCGGCGGCCGCGATTTCTGCCGGGCACCCGCGATTGCCCAGTAACCGAGCAGGACCATGGATCTCTGTGTGTAAACATAGAGATCCACGTCCTGTCAGGCAGAGGAGACCGATGGTGTGTCCCGTGTACATAGGGACAACGATTGGTCACCTCCCCCAGTCAGTTCCCTCCCACCACAATCAGAATCACTCCCTAGGTAACACGATTAACCCCTTGATCGCCCCCTAGTGTTAACCCCTTCCCTGCCAGTCAGATTTATACAGTAATCAATGCATTTTTATAGCACGGATCGCTGTATAAGTGTAAATGGTCCCAAAAATGTGTCAAAAGTGTCCGATATGTCCGCCGAAATATCGCAGTCACAATAAAAATCACAGATCGCCGCCATTACTAGTAAAAAAAATAAAAATAATAAAAATGCTATATATCTATCCCCTATTTTGTAGACGCTATAACTTTTGCGCAAACCAATCAATATATGCTTATTGAGATTTTTTTTACCAAAAATATGTAGAAGAATATGTATCGGCCTAAACTGAGGAAAAAATGATTTTTTTTAGGTATTTTTGGGGGATATTTATTATAGCAAAAAGTAAAGAAAATATTTCAAATTTATCGCTCTATTTTTGTTTATAGCACAAAAAAATAAAACCGCAGAGTTGATCAAATACCACCAAAAGAAAGCTATATTTGTGGGGAAAAAAATATAAAAAATTTATTTGGGTACAGTTTTGCATGACCGCGCAATTGTCATTCAAAATGTGACAGCGCTGAAAACTGAAAAATGGCTTGGGCAGGAAGGGGGATTAAGTGCCCTGTATTGAAGTGGTTAAGGGGTTTCTGATGCTGGGGGCGGGGCGGGGTTTATGATCATGCGAATGGCGTGATTGGCTGTCACAGCTCTCACGTGATCGGAAAGCTCCTGATCGCAAGTATTCAATGAAACAAGAAAAGCCGCTCCAGGTGAGTAAGTCTCTGGTTAATCCCCACACACACTAATCAGGTGCTAGCCCAGCTTGCATGCTGTTTAACATAAGAAAATTATTCCGAGAGTCTGCACTTCCAAAAATCCTTTTATTGAAGCTTCATATGACAAGTGGTAGACAGATGGCGCAGGGGACAAATGTTAGAGCTTATTCATTACCCAATCGCAGGTAGACTGGTAGCTTTCTGTTAGGCGCCGACAGATGTGCCGGGAGCGCACAGGGAGCACGTTCTCGGCACAGTTTGTTTACATTAAGGTACACAAATATGCAGCCTCTCTGCGTCAAGGTTAAAAAGATACGTTTTGAGACGTCATTTGAAGATGGGTAGGAAATCAATGTCGTGGATGTCAGATGGCCCTGTGTTCCAAAATAAGGGGGCAGAGCAGCTCAAGGCTCTCAGTCCCATAGTGGTGGTCAGTGGGTGGATGGAACATTGGGATGAATGGAAGAAGATGACTTGAGAGTGCGAGAGGTTCGGTTGATGTGAAGGAGTTCAGAGAGGTACAGAGGAGCGAGGTTATGAATGACCTTAAAGGTAAGTAACGGTAAAGGAGCTGAAGGACAGGAGTGATGTGATAAACCGCTTCCCAACCGGCTCTTCGTTTGTTATAAAACTTTGCAAATTAGTAATTTTTCTTAATACATTTTGGCCAAAATTTATAATGCTACATGTGACAGGAGTCACTTTGGGCATAGGGTGACCGAGGAAATATACCTTGGACTACCTAAAATGGGATAGTAATATTTATCCACAATAACTCCCAGGATATAAGTAAAATAACTATTTACTGGTTGTTGATTCTGAACTCAACAGGTTAACTGAAAAAGTGACTCATTCATAATGTTGGGACACATACTGTTAGATGCTAATGTCACCAACTCCAGCCCACTTGTCTGCCTGTTGTGATGTAAATAAATCCAGACTAACTTCTAAAGATCTTCTCTTTGTGGATTGGGCTAATTGACCCTGTATTGTATAAAGGATTCCTGTGATAATGTGTATTGAAGTTCAGGAGACAGCCCGGCTACTAAAGGAATTAGGTAATTAGCTCATGTAAATTAGGTCTGGTCAAAGGTGTATTTTTCAGAGGAAAATGAGGAGAATGTAAGAACCTCCTCTTTTGGTGTATAAAACTTGTAGTTTTTCAATAAAGATGGTCATTCCCTGTTTGGAACCTCAACACAGAGAGTTGTCTCGTTTGTGGAGGAGAATTATTTGTATGGGGTCTTATTCGGCTGGTTGGAGTGTCTGGTAGCTGCCATGTGTTCGGTAATGGAATATCTTAAACAACGTTAACCCCTGTTGTTACATTGGTGGCAAGCAGCGGGTTGATTCCCACAGCCAGAAGGACAGCTACAAGAGGACACAGGACAATCGAAGCACAGTAGGGATGGCTAAAGCTCTCTTCCCTCAAGGACTTACTGGAGAACCGGGGCCAACAACCATAAGAAGAGGGACATTATCACAGAACGAGTCGAAATGGATGGAGCCGAAAGACCCAACATAACCGAAAGGCCCAGCGTAACAGACAGGACACCCGAAGAGGCAAGTTTTGATCGGGCTGTTAACATAAGACTGGCAAATTATGGTCCTAACCCTACAGCGGAGATCATAGACCGAGTTATAGCGGCTGTGGATGCAAATTGGCTACAGCAAAGAGGTTCTGCAGCAGCAGAAGTCAGAGCAGCACCAACTGAAAGGAGAAAGATACATTTTGCTGCTTTCAAAAAATGTAATTGAAACTGAAGGGGAGATTGATGGGTACCTTGCCGATTTTGAATGCCATTTTTGTGCCCTACATATGGTGCCCACAGAGGAATGGGTTACCATTTTGTCTGGGAAATTGTCGGGCCGGGCCAGTGAAGCGTTCAGGGCCATCCCAGACGAGGATATTATGAACTATGGACTGGTAAAAGAAGCACTTTTGGCCAGGTATGCCGTCACACCGAAGGCATACCGGAGGCGTTTCCGAGAGACGAGCAAGCAGACTGGAGACTCATATACCGAGTGCCAAACAAAACAAGTGGGCATGCCGCCTACACCGCACGGCATCCCACTGGGTCGCTGGATGCCAAGCAGAATCCGGGGAAGAGGTGCTGCAGGTGTTCCTGCTGGAGCACTTCTGTCAGGGTCACCTGTGGCCAGGTGACAGATGCACACCGTAGGGGGACAGGAGTGCACCGCGAGGTAGTGAACCCTATGGCTGGCTTCTGTGGATAGGAAACTGGGTGGTTGTGGAAAGCGGGACCAGAGGAGCACAACCGGGATCCCAACGGAAGCGAGAGCCAAGATTCCCCAGGGCGCGGAGTCTAAGACCCAGCTGGTCTTCTCCAGGGCCTCTAGTGGTGAGGATGTTACGCTGCAGGCTGGGACCAGGTCGCGACCCCTGGAGTTTCCTAGCTCACGCCCCGTAGGATAAGGGGAAGCAGCAGCACACGATAGAGAGAACCGAATAACAAGCCGAAGGTCAGGGGCCACAAGCAGACAGGGATAACGAAGAACGAGCCGAAGGTCAAGGGTCACGAGCAGACAGGGATGGTCGGGGACAAGCCAATAACGTAACAGAGAGACAGACGTAGCACACGGCAGGCAGGAACCCAAACACACAATGCCTAACAAACACGTTGATCAGCAAAGCAGGCTTGCAGTGCACAGGTTAATATAGTGTTCAGTGATAGGGCCTGGGGTGGAGTCAGGCTGGGAGGAGATTATAAAGGAAGCCAGGTGAAGGAGGTCTGGTCTCTAGATGAACACATGAGGAGGAAGGTAAGATGGCAGACAAACACTACTGCATATCCATGACAGTACCCTCCCTCTTATGGGCCCTCCCCCGCCTGGACCCAGGCTTAAAGGGAAATCTCTGATGAAACCTTCTCAACAGATGAGGTGCAGCGACATCAGATGCAGCGATCCAAGACGCCTCCTCAGGACCAAAACCTCTCCAATGCACAAGGTACTGAAGAATGCCTCTGCAGAGCCGAGAATCCAGAACTTGTCTAACCTCGTACTTAAGATTATCCTCAGAGACTGAAAACGAGGTAGGGAGATGACAAGAAGATCTATTGAGGACCAAAGGCTCTCTAGGAATAAGCAAGGGCATGAGACGATCAACAGGAATCTGAGGAGGGTCCCCTAGACCCTTAAAGGGGAACTGGTCATCTTGCACAGGACCATCAGACTGGGCAGATGTCAGTGGAACCCTGAAGTCAGGTTGGTTAGAAGGTGACATGTCGCCGGAGTCAAGCTGAATAGCTGAAGGACAAGCAGAATGTCCCGAACAAGAAAAAGTGAGAGGCTCACTGGGCATGGGCTGGACTGGCATAACTAGTACAGAGGCAGAGTGAATAGCTGAGTCAGGTGTAGCGACTACCTGAATCGCATCGCAAGACGTAGCGACTGCAGGACTTGTAGACAAGCTAGCCTGGCTGTGCGTCCAAGGGTGGTTAGGGACAGAGAAATGTAAATGGTTATGCAACCTGGAATGAATGACCGGCTCAGATTCACAGGGGGCAACCTTGGGTAGGCAGGACGAGGAACAGGAGGGACCCCAAGCCAGGA
The DNA here is from genome assembly GCA_029206835.1 of Rana muscosa. Lineage (NCBI taxonomy): Eukaryota > Metazoa > Chordata > Amphibia > Anura > Ranidae > Rana > Rana muscosa. Next base: position 706,107,760 of record CM055118.1, read on the forward strand.
TCTGTCCAGTAGTCCAGTCCACATGAGGAGAATGGAGCTGTAACCATGGGAGACCCAAAATTATAGGCGTTGAGGCCTTGGGTAAGATAAGGAAGGATATCCACTCCTGGTGGAGTGTCCCTACCGACATCTTAACAGGGAGGGTCTGGAAGCGGATAGGTCCCCCTGGAAGAACAGTACCATCAATCGCCAAGACCACCAATGGCGTGGTGAGGGGCAAAAGAGTAAGTCTCATGGACGATGCGATTTCCCAGTCCATGAAATTACCAGCGGCTCCGGAATCCAGATATGCTGAGACCGAATGAGAAGAAGCACCAACATGAAGGGACACAGAAAGCAGAAGACGAGAAGGGGAAGGTGATATTTCTGGGTCCAATACTCCACTTTCCAGATGAAGTGGACCCGAACGTTTTTCTGGACAAAGAGAGCAAGTGTCACGAAAATGACCTTTGCCCCCACAGTAAAGACACAGACCAAGAGTTCTGCGCCTAGCACGTTCCTCAGGGGATAGCCTGGTCCGACCCAGCTGCATGGGTTCCTCAGCTGGTAGGAGATGCTCTACGGGTCGAAGAGAGGGGAGCTCAGGCTGACTAAGAACCAAGGAGTGCTGGCGTTGCTTTTCTAAGGTCCTCTCCTGAAAGCGAATATCGATCTGGTTACACAAGGAGATAACGCCGGCCAGATCAGTGGGGATGGTTCTTCCAGCTAATTCATCCTTCACTCTATCAGACAGGCCATGCAAAAAGGTTGCGACTAAGGCCTCATTGTTCCAGCTCAACTCAGCCGACAGTATGCGGAAATGAAGGGCATACTGTCCCACAGAAGCAGACTCTTGGCGGAGACGTAAAAGGGCGCTGGCCGCTGAAGAGACACGAGCCGGTTCTTCGAAGATATTCCGAAAAAGTTTCAAGAAGCCAGACAGGCTAGAAACCACTGGATCATTCAGTTCCCACAGAGGGGCTGCCCAGGCTAAAGCTTCACCAGAGAGGAGGGAAATGATATAGGCTACCTTAGCCCGATCAGACAGGAAGTTTTGGGGCTGGAGCTCAAAATGAATCGTGCATTGGCTAAGGAACCCCCTGCAAGCCTTGGAGTCCCCAGAGAAACAGGACGGAGCTGGCAGTTGTAGCGAGTGTGTGGCTGCGACTGGTGCAATAGGTGCAACCGCTGATTGTATTTGAGGTTGCGGATTCAGGGTTCCCAAGGAGGCCTGAAGCTGCTCGAAGCGAGAAGCCAGATCCTGGAGGAATCGCATCACCTGAGTCTGATTCGATTCCTGGGTTTCAAGTCTGCAAACTATGCCCTGCAATGGATCATCCGCGGGTAGCGGGATGTCAGCCGGGTTCATGGCTGATCAAACTGTCAGGGTCACCTGTGGCCAGGTGACAGATGCACACCGTAGGGGGACAGGAGTGCACCGCGAGGTAGTGAACCCTATGGCTGGCTTCTGTGGATAGGAAACTGGGTGGTTGTGGAAAGCGGGACCAGAGGAGCACAACCGGGATCCCAACGGAAGCGAGAGCCAAGATTCCCCAGGGCGCGGAGTCTAAGACCCAGCTGGTCTTCTCCAGGGCCTCTAGTGGTGAGGATGTTACGCTGCAGGCTGGGACCAGGTCGCGACCCCTGGAGTTTCCTAGCTCACGCCCCGTAGGATAAGGGGAAGCAGCAGCACACGATAGAGAGAACCGAATAACAAGCCGAAGGTCAGGGGCCACAAGCAGACAGGGATAACGAAGAACGAGCCGAAGGTCAAGGGTCACGAGCAGACAGGGATGGTCGGGGACAAGCCAATAACGTAACAGAGAGACAGACGTAGCACACGGCAGGCAGGAACCCAAACACACAATGCCTAACAAACACGTTGATCAGCAAAGCAGGCTTGCAGTGCACAGGTTAATATAGTGTTCAGTGATAGGGCCTGGGGTGGAGTCAGGCTGGGAGGAGATTATAAAGGAAGCCAGGTGAAGGAGGTCTGGTCTCTAGATGAACACATGAGGAGGAAGGTAAGATGGCAGACAAACACTACTGCATATCCATGACAACTTCTTTGACAAACTGTCCCTGGAAGTCAGAGAGTGGGTCCGGGACCGAAAACCTTTCACCTTGCCTGAAGCAGCTCACCTGGCAGACGAATACACAGATGCCCGCAAACTGGATAACCCTGTGGTCAAGACAACAGCTTGGGTGGATTATTGATCAGCGACACCCCCTCCGGCTATCGCCTACCAACCCCAGTCGTACCGCCCTACAGCACCACCTCCAGCGGCCACTTATTCTCAGCAGCCCAGGTTCAACTCCCAGGACTACTCACAACCCATCAGGTGTTTCGGGTGTAAACAGCAGCTAGGGCACATAAAGCCAGACTGTCCGTTGAATTCAGCCAGGCAGTCCCAGTCATGGAGACAGCCAGCAAGGGGGAACCCCCGCACATCCATGCCTGCGGCCCACTGCGTTGAGGAGGAAGAACATTGGGGCGTCCTGCACGAGGCTGATCCAATACAAGCAGCTAACAAGGACAACAGGCAGCAACACAGGCAGACTGTCTGGGTCAATGGAAAGGTAGCCAATGGCCTACGTGATACTGGTGCCACCATGACCCTACTACAGAAGAACCTCATCCCAGAGAGCCAACACACCGGAGACACTGTAGCCATAAGAGTAGCGGGAGGCACCGTCTTCCGGCTACCCGTTGCCCGTGTTCACCTGGATTGGGGGGTTGGTTCGGGACACGTAAATGTGGGGGTGATGAAGGATTTGCCAGCGGATGTACTACCTGTGCCCAGACCCATGCTGCTGGAACCGGCCCACTTGCGGCTGAGAACCGGGTAAGACTATCTCCCCTGACATGTACCGTAGATCAGGCACAATATTACAGTTTAAAATTGGAATGTGTGACACCGGCGGGAGGGCGTGGCCGGATGTTGAGGTGAGAGGTCGCAGCTGCCCGCCTCTCGCACCTCGCTCCCATGGTGCACGCCGACTGAAATGTCTGAAGGATAGTATGCCCGGAGGAAGGAGAGAAGAGAAATGAATAGAACTGACCGGCTGTTTGTCCGCGACTTGATTTATGAGGCTCCGGTGTAGGCGCATAGCCTGCACAATCCTGCTGGCAATAAAGCAATCCGGAAACATTGAGCTACGGAGATCCCCGTCCCCCGTCCTGCTCCGGTGTATAACTGGCTGATTCGCTGACCCCGCCCACACACGTACGTTCAGCTGACAACCAGCGGCTTGAAGCACATGACATTAATGTTGGCATACACTCCGCTGATCCCGGCTGTTTGAGGAAGCCACTTGGAAACATCGTAAACATCCTGTCAGCATTACGGCCTCTGCCACGGTACATATGAGCCTGCTATATCCACTCTGATCTGATGTCTGCATGCTGTGGGAGGCTGGGGAAGATGCTGTTAAAGGTATGCTGGGACTGATGGTATTTCTGAAGCTTAAGATGAGCGGATAAACTGTCTTACTTGTTTGGAGGTGGCTGGGGAGAGCTGGGGAGAGCGGACATTATTGAATCCAGGGGGGGTTATCTGGCTGCTGGAGCCTGTGATGGATTGATCAGGAGGAACCTGTGGAGGGCTGCGCCAGGTGTACCGGAAGGGAAAAAGACATAATAAATAATATTGAACCCCTATAACTGTGTACTTATTGGAAAAATGCCGGGCACATTGTCGGTGATGACTAGGAATGCCTCCAAGGAGGGGTCACAGTCACAGCCCCTGCCTCAGTCACAGATACAGTCAGCACAGTAAGCACGGAGAGCCAAAGTGAGTCAGGCTGCGGTGGCAGCCAAATTGGAAAAATATGCGCACACCCCGCCACATACAACAGGCCATACACCCACAAAAGGGCATGGGGCTCAACAACTGAACCCGAAGCGAAAGAGCCAGGGCCAGATACCAGCTACGGTGACACCGGGCAGGACGGCAGGAGAACAGGGGTTTAAGGAAAAGGTACTGGAAAAAGTGTCAGCGACATGAGAGAAATGTTTTCTTCAATTAATAACTGTAAATCCTCATTGTCTGAAATATTTGATCAACTGAGGGGTATAAAAGAGGACATGTCAGTGCTAAAACATGATGTTCAGGGGATTGGCGTGCGGACCTCTGCTTTGGAGGAGAGACTTAGTCAGGTCGAAGATGATGTTAACCCTATGATGATGGAGATCAAAGTAATGAGGGAACAGCTGAACATGTGCATCAATAAAATTTATGACATGGGAAACTGATTACGAAGGAAAAATATAAGGTACTGGGTCTCCCTGAGAAAAGTGAAGGTAACCGCCCAACTGAATGTATGGAGGACTGGCTTAAAGGAGTGTTCGGGAAGGACTGTTTATCAAAATACTTCTCAATTGAGAGGGCCCATAGAGTCCCTTTTAGGGCTCCAGCTACGGGAGGACAGCCGAGACCTATCCTTATAAAGCTTCTACATTTTTCTGATAAAATCACTATTCTTCAAAAAGCAAGAGAGATAAAAGAAATACAATTTAAAGGTGCAAGAATTTCAATCTACCCAGACTTTTCCTCTGAACTACAGAGGCAAAGGGCTAAATTTACTGAGTGCAAACACAGATTACAGCAAAAGAGAATTAAATATGCAATGTTCTATTCGGCACATTTGCGGATAACCGTAAATGGGGAAAATATGTTTTTTAACACACCAGCTGAACTGTCACTTTGGATGAACAGAAAAGAAGGGGAGATACAGCAGGGTGGAGATGAACAGCAAATATAAAATGAAGAGACACCCTTGAAAGACCCCTTTTTTTGGGGGGAGGGGCCCAGTATAGAGGACTACCTCTTCTCTTTTTGTTTTAATAATATTTTTTTTCATTTTTTCTTATTTCTTTTTTTTGACATGGTAGTGGGGGGGGGGGGGCAGGGAGTGGGAAGGGTTGATAAAGTGTATTTTTCGTGGAGAGTGGCACAAAGGTGGAGAAATAAGAATATATATCAAAGTGTATGGAAGAAATGTGTAAGCGAGAATGACACACTTAAAATATTAATGCACGAATCAACAGGAGGGGAAGAGGGAGTTTTCACCTTGAAAGTAAGATGTGGTCACTTTAGAAGCCCTCTAATATGGGCCCCAAGAAGGGCAAGGGAGGGGGGGAGGTGTGGGAGGGAAGGTATGTGTAAGGGGGATACTAGAAGGGGAAATTCCACTAAAAACACGTTCTAGTGAACAGATATTATTAAGGTACACTTTTGTAAGGTGGGAAGTACACCGCGTCACTGGGGACCTGATGCGCGGGCCCGGCGGCCGCGATTTCTGCCGGGCACCCGCGATTGCCCAGTAACCGAGCAGGACCGTGGATCTCTGTGTGTAAACATAGAGATCCACGTCCTGTCAGACAGAGGAGACCGATGGTGTGTCCCGTGTACATAGGGACAACGATTGGTCACCTCCCCCAGTCAGTCCCCTCCCCCCACAATCAGAATCACTCCCTAGGTAACACGATTAACCCCTTGATCGCCCCCTAGTGTTAACCCCTTCCCTGCCAGTCACATTTATACAGTAATCAATGCATTTTTATAGCACGGATCGCTGTATAAGTGTAAATGGTCCCAAAAATGTGTCAAAAGTGTCCGATATGTCTGCCGAAATATCGCAGTCACGATAAAAATCACAGATCGTCGCCATTACTAGTAAAAAAAAAAATAATAATAAAAATGCTATAAATCTATCCCCTATTTTGTAGACGCTATAACTTTTGCGCAAACCAATCAATCTATGCTTATTGAGATTTTTTTTACCAAAAATATGTAGAAGAATATGTATTGGCCTAAACTGAGGAAAAAATGATTTTTTTTAGGTATTTTTGGGGGATATTTATTATAGCAAAAAGTAAAAAAAATTGCTTTTTTCAAATTTATCGCTCTATTTTTGTTTATAGCACAAAAAAATAAAACCGCAGAGTTGATCAAATACCACCAAAAGAAAGCTATATTTGTGGGGAAAAATTATAATTTTTTTATTTGGGTACAGTTTTGCATGACCGCGCAATTGTCATTCAAAATGTGACAGCGCTGAAAACTGAAAAATGGCTTGGGCAGGAAGGGGGTTTAAGTGCCCTGTATTGAAGTGGTTAAGGGGTTTCTGATGCTGGGGGCGGGGCGGGGTTTATGATCATGCGAATGGCGTGATTGGCTGTCACAGCTCTCACGTGATCGGAAAGCTCCTGATCGCAAGTATTCAATGAAACAAGAAAAGCCGCTCCAGGTGAGTAAGTCTCTGGTTAATCCCCACACACACTAATCAGGTGCTAGCCCAGCTTGCATGCTGTTTAACATAAGAAAATTATTCCGAGAGGCTGCACTTCCAAAAATCCTTTTATTGAAGCTTCATATGACAAGTGGTAGACAGATGGCGCAGGGGACAAATGTTAGAGCTTATTCATTACCCAATCGCAAGTAGACTGGTAGCTTTCTGTTAGGCGCCGACAGATGTGCCGGTAGCGCACAGGGAGCACGTTCTCGGCACAGTTTGTTTACATTAAGGTACACAAATATGTCATTTGAAGATGGGTAGGAAATCAATGTTGTGGATGTCAGATGGCCCTGTGTTCCAAAATAAGGGGGCAGAGCAGCTCAAGGCTCTCAGTCCCATAGTGGTGGTCAGTGGGTGGATGGAACATTGGGATGAATGGAAGAAGATGACTTGAGAGTGCGAGAGGTTCGGTTGATGTGAAGGAGTTCAGAGAGGTACAGAGGAGCGAGGTTATGAATGACCTTAAAGGTAAGTAACGGTAAAGGAGCTGAAGGACAGGAGTGATGTGATAAACCGCTTCCCAACCGGCTCTTCGTTTGTTATAAAACTTTGCAAATTAGTAATTTTTCTTAATACATTTTGGCCAAAATTTATAATGCTACATGTGACAGGAGTCACTTTGGGCATCGGGTGACTGAGGAAATATACCTTGGACTACCTAAAATGGGATAGTAATATTTATCCACAATAACTCCCAGGATATAAGTAAAATAACTATTTACTGGTTGTTGATTCTGAACTCAACAGGTTAACTGAAAAAGTGACTCATTCATAATGTTGGGACACATACTGTTAGATGCTAATGTCACCAACTCCAGCCCACTTGTCTGCCTGTTGTGATGTAAATAAATCCAGACTAACTTCTAAAGATCTTCTCTTTGTGGATTGGGCTAATTGACCCTGTATTGTATAAAGGATTCCTGTGATAATGTGTATTGAAGTTCAGGAGACAGCCCGGCTACTAAAGGAATTAGGTAATTAGCTCATGTAAATTAGGTCTGGTCAAAGGTGTATTTTTCAGAGGAAAATGAGGAGAATGTAAGAACCTCCTCTTTTGGTGTATAAAACTTGTAGTTTTTCAATAAAGATGGTCATTCCCTGTTTGGAACCTCAACACAGAGAGTTGTCTCGTTTGTGGAGGAGAATTATTTGTATGGGGTCTTATTCGGCTGGTTGGAGTGTCTGGTAGCTGCCATGTGTTCGGTAATGGAATATCTTAAACAACGTTAACCCCTGTTGTTACATTGGTGGCAAGCAGCGGGTTGATTCCCACAGCCAGAAGGACAGCTACAAGAGGACACAGGACAATCGAAGCACAGTAGGGATGGCTAAAGCTCTCTTCCCTCAAGGACTTACTGGAGAACCGGGGCCGACCGGCCAACAACCATAAGAAGAGGGACATTATCACAGAACGAGTCGAAATGGATGGAGCCGAAAGACCCAACATAACCGAAAGGCCCAGCGTAACAGACAGGACACCCGAAGAGGCAAGTTTTGATCGGGCTGTTAACATAAGACTGGCAAATTATGGTCCTAACCCTACAGCGGAGATCATAGACCGAGTTATAGCGGCTGTGGATGCAAATTGGCTACAGCAAAGAGGTTCTGCAGCAGCAGAAGTCAGAGCAGCACCAACTGAAAGGAGAAAGATACATTTTGCTGCTTTCAAAAAATGTAATTGAAACTGAAGGGGAGATTGATGGGTACCTTGCCGATTTTGAATGCCATTTTTGTGCCCTACATATGGTGCCCACAGAGGAATGGGTTACCATTTTGTCTGGGAAATTGTCGTGCCGGGCCAGTGAAGCGTTCAGGGCCATCCCAGACGAGGATATTATGAACTATGGACTGGTAAAAGAAGCACTTTTGGCCAGGTATGCCGTCACACCGAAGGCATACCGGAGGCGTTTCCGAGAGACGAGCAAGCAGACTGGAGACTCATATACCGAGTGCCAAACAAAACAAGTGGGCATGCCGCCTACACCGCACGGCATCCCACTGGGTCGCTGGATGCCAAGCAGAATCCGGGGAAGAGGTGCTGCAGGTGTTCCTGCTGGAGCACTTCTTTGACAAACTGTCCCTGGAAGTCAGAGAGTGGGTCCGGGACCGAAAACCTTTCACCTTGCCTGAAGCAGCTCACCTGGCAGATGAATACACAGATGCCCGCAAACTGGATAACCCTGTGGTCAAGACAACAGCTTGGGTGGATTATTGATCAGCGACACCCCCTCCGGCTATCGCCTACCAACCCCAGTCGTACCGCCCTACAGCACCACCTCCAGCGGCCACTTATTCTCAGCAGCCCAGGTTCAACTCCCAGGACTACTCACAACCCATCAGGTGTTTCGGGTGTAAACAGCAGCTAGGGCACATAAAGCCAGACTGTCCGTTGAATTCAGCCAGGCAGTCCCAGTCATGGAGACAGCCAGCAAGGGGGAACCCCCGCACATCCATGCCTGCGGCCCACTGCGTTGAGGAGGAAGAACATTGGGGCGTCCTGCACGAGGCTGATCCAATACAAGCAGCTAACAAGGACAACAGGCAGCAACACAGGCAGACTGTCTGGGTCAATGGAAAGGTAGCCAATGGCCTACGTGATACTGGTGCCACCATGACCCTACTACAGAAGAACCTCATCCCAGAGAGCCAACACACCGGAGACACTGTAGCCATAAGAGTAGCGGGAGGCACCGTCTTCCGGCTACCCGTTGCCCGTGTTCACCTGGATTGGGGGGTTGGTTCGGGACACGTAAATGTGGGGGTGATGAAGGATTTGCCAGCGGATGTACTACCTGTGCCCAGACCCATGCTGCTGGAACCGGCCCACTTGCGGCTGAGAACCGGGTAAGACTATCTCCCCTGACATGTACCGTAGATCAGGCACAATATTACAGTTTAAAATTGGAATGTGTGACACCGGCGGGAGGGCGTGGCCGGATGTTGAGGTGAGAGGTCGCAGCTGCCCGCCTCTCGCACCTCGCTCCCATGGTGCACGCCGACTGAAATGTCTGAAGGATAGTATGCCCGGAGGAAGGAGAGAAGAGAAATGAATAGAACTGACCGGCTGTTTGTCCGCGACTTGATTTATGAGGCTCCGGTGTAGGCGCATAGCCTGCACAATCCTGCTGGCAATAAAGCAATCCGGAAACATTGAGCTACGGAGATCCCCGTCCCCCGTCCTGCTCCGGTGTATAACTGGCTGATTCGCTGACCCCAGCCCACACACGTACGTTCAGCTGACAACCAGCGGCTTGAAGCACATGACATTAATGTTGGCATACACTCCGCTGATCCCGGCTGTTTGAGGAAGCCACTTGGAAACATCGTAAACATCCTGTCAGCATTACGGCCTCTGCCACGGTACATATGAGCCTGCTATATCCACTCTGATCTGATGTCTGCATGCTGTGGGAGGCTGGGGAAGATGCTGTTAAAGGTATGCTGGGACTGATGGTATTTCTGAAGCTTAAGATGAGCGGATAAACTGTCTTACTTGTTTGGAGGTGGCTGGGGAGAGCTGGGGAGAGCGGACATTATTGAATCCAGGGGGGGTTATCTGGCTGCTGGAGCCTGTGATGGATTGATCAGGAGGAACCTGTGGAGGGCTGCGCCAGGTGTACCGGAAGGGAAAAAGACATAATAAATAATATTGAACCCCTATAACTGTGTACTTATTGGAAAAATGCCGGGCACATTGTCGGTGATGACTAGGAATGCCTCCAAGGAGGGGTCACAGTCACAGCCCCTGCCTCAGTCACAGATACAGTCAGCACAGTAAGCACGGAGAGCCAAAGTGAGTCAGGCTGCGGTGGCAGCCAAATTGGAAAAATATGCGCACACCCCGCCACATACAACAGGCCATACACCCACAAAAGGGCATAGGGCTCAACAACTGAACCCGAAGCGAAAGAGCCAGGGCCAGATACCAGCTACGGTGACAACTGGCAGGACGGCAGGAGAACAGGGGTTTAAGGAAAAGGTACTGGAAAAAGTGTCAGCGACATGAGAGAAATGTTTTCTTCAATTAATAACTGTAAATCCTCATTGTCTGAAATATTTGATCAACTGAGGGGTATAAAAGAGGACATGTCAGTGCTAAAACATGATGTTCAGGGGATTGGTGTGCGGACCTCTGCTTTGGAGGAGAGACTTAGTCAGGTCGAAGATGATGTTAACCCTATGATGATGGAGATCAAAGTAATGAGGGAACAGCTGAACATGTGCATCAATAAAATTTATGACATGGGAAACTGATTACGAAGGAAAAATATAAGGTACTGGGTCTCCCTGAGAAAAGTGAAGGTAACCGCCCAACTGAATGTATGGAGGACTGGCTTAAAGGAGTGTTCGGGAAGGACTGTTTATCAAAATACTTCTCAATTGAGAGGGCCCATAGAGTCCCTTTTAGGGCTCCAGCTACGGGAGGACAGCCGAGACCTATCCTTATAAAGCTTCTACATTTTTCTGATAAAACCACTATTCTTCAAAAAGCAAGAGAGATAAAAGAAATACAATTTAAAGGTGCAAGAATTTCAATCTACCCAGACTTTTCCTCTGAACTACAGAGGCAAAGGGCTAAATTTACTGAGTGCAAACACAGATTACAGCAAAAGAGAATTAAATATGCAATGTTCTATTCGGCACATTTGCGGATAACCGTAAATGGGGAAAATATGTTTTTTAACACACCAGCTGAACTGTCACTTTGGATGAACAGAAAAGAAGGGGAGATACAGCAGGGTGGAGATGAACAGCAAATATAAAATGAAGAGACACCCTTAAAAGACCCCTTTTTTTGGGGGGAGGGGCCCAGTATAGAGGACTACCTCTTCTCTTTTTGTTTTAATAATATTTTTTTCATTTTTTCTTATTTCTTTTTTTTGACATGGTAGTGGGGGGGGGGGGCAGGGAGTGGGAAGGGTTGATAAAGTGTATTTTTCGTGGAGAGTGGCACAAAGGTGGAGAAATAAGAATATATATCAAAGTGTATGGAAGAAATGTGTAAGCGAGAATGACACACTTAAAATATTAATGCACGAATCAACAGGAGGGGAAGAGGGAGTTTTCACCTTGAAAGTAAGATGTGGTCACTTTAGAAGCCCTCTAATATGGGCCCCAAGAAGGGCAAGGGAGGGGGGGAGGTGTGGGAGGGAAGGTATGTGTAAGGGGGATACTAGAAGGGGAAATTCCACTAAAAACACGTTCTAGTGAACAGATATTATTAAGGTACACTTTTGTAAGGTGGGAAGTACACCGCGTCACTGGGGACCTGATGCGCGGGCCCGGCGGCCGCGATTTCTGCCGGGCACCCGCGATTGCCCAGTAACCGAGCAGGACCGTGGATCTCTGTGTGTAAACATAGAGATCCACGTCCTGTCAGACAGAGGAGACCGATGGTGTGTCCCGTGTACATAGGGACAACGATTGGTCACCTCCCCCAGTCAGTCCCCTCCCCCCACAATCAGAATCACTCCCTAGGTAACACGATTAACCCCTTGATCGCCCCCTAGTGTTAACCCCTTCCCTGCCAGTCACATTTATACAGTAATCAATGCATTTTTATAGCACGGATCGCTGTATAAGTGTAAATGGTCCCAAAAATGTGTCAAAAGTGTCCGATATGTCTGCCGAAATATCGCAGTCACGATAAAAATCACAGATCGTCGCCATTACTAGTAAAAAAAAAAATAATAATAAAAATGCTATAAATCTATCCCCTATTTTGTAGACGCTATAACTTTTGCGCAAACCAATCAATCTATGCTTATTGAGATTTTTTTTACCAAAAATATGTAGAAGAATATGTATTGGCCTAAACTGAGGAAAAAATGATTTTTTTTAGGTATTTTTGGGGGATATTTATTATAGCAAAAAGTAAAAAAAATTGCTTTTTTCAAATTTATCGCTCTATTTTTGTTTATAGCACAAAAAAATAAAACCGCAGAGTTGATCAAATACCACCAAAAGAAAGCTATATTTGTGGGGAAAAATTATAATTTTTTTATTTGGGTACAGTTTTGCATGACCGCGCAATTGTCATTCAAAATGTGACAGCGCTGAAAACTGAAAAATGGCTTGGGCAGGAAGGGGGTTTAAGTGCCCTGTATTGAAGTGGTTAAGGGGTTTCTGATGCTGGGGGCGGGGCGGGGTTTATGATCATGCGAATGGCGTGATTGGCTGTCACAGCTCTCACGTGATCGGAAAGCTCCTGATCGCAAGTATTCAATGAAACAAGAAAAGCCGCTCCAGGTGAGTAAGTCTCTGGTTAATCCCCACACACACTAATCAGGTGCTAGCCCAGCTTGCATGCTGTTTAACATAAGAAAATTATTCCGAGAGGCTGCACTTCCAAAAATCCTTTTATTGAAGCTTCATATGACAAGTGGTAGACAGATGGCGCAGGGGACAAATGTTAGAGCTTATTCATTACCCAATCGCAAGTAGACTGGTAGCTTTCTGGTAGGCGCCGACAGATGTGCCGGTAGCGCACAGGGAGCACGTTCTCGGCACAGTTTGTTTACATTAAGGTACACAAATATGTCATTTGAAGATGGGTAGGAAATCAATGTTGTGGATGTCAGATGGCCCTGTGTTCCAAAATAAGGGGGCAGAGCAGCTCAAGGCTCTCAGTCCCATAGTGGTGGTCAGTGGGTGGATGGAACATTGGGATGAATGGAAGAAGATGACTTGAGAGTGCGAGAGGTTCGGTTGATGTGAAGGAGTTCAGAGAGGTACAGAGGAGCGAGGTTATGAATGACCTTAAAGGTAAGTAACGGTAAAGGAGCTGAAGGACAGGAGTGATGTGATAAACCGCTTCCCAACCGGCTCTTCGTTTGTTATAAAACTTTGCAAATTAGTAATTTTTCTTAATACATTTTGGCCAAAATTTATAATGCTACATGTGACAGGAGTCACTTTGGGCATAGGGTGACCGAGGAAATATACCTTGGACTACCTAAAATGGGATAGTAATATTTATCCACAATAACTCCCAGGATATAAGTAAAATAACTATTTACTGGTTGTTGATTCTGAACTCAACAGGTTAACTGAAAAAGTGACTCATTCATAATGTTGGGACACATACTGTTAGATGCTAATGTCACCAACTCCAGCCCACTTGTCTGCCTGTTGTGATGTAAATAAATCCAGACTAACTTCTAAAGATCTTCTCTTTGTGGATTGGGCTAATTGACCCTGTATTGTATAAAGGATTCCTGTGATAATGTGTATTGAAGTTCAGGAGACAGCCCGGCTACTAAAGGAATTAGGTAATTAGCTCATGTAAATTAGGTCTGGTCAAAGGTGTATTTTTCAGAGGAAAATGAGGAGAATGTAAGAACCTCCTCTTTTGGTGTATAAAACTTGTAGTTTTTCAATAAAGATGGTCATTCCCTGTTTGGAACCTCAACACAGAGAGTTGTCTCGTTTGTGGAGGAGAATTATTTGTATGGGGTCTTATTCGGCTGGTTGGAGTGTCTGGTAGCTGCCATGTGTTCGGTAATGGAATATCTTAAACAACGTTAACCCCTGTTGTTACATTGGTGGCAAGCAGCGGGTTGATTCCCACAGCCAGAAGGACAGCTACAAGAGGACACAGGACAATCGAAGCACAGTAGGGATGGCTAAAGCTCTCTTCCCTCAAGGACTTACTGGAGAACCGGGGCCGACCGGCCAACAACCATAAGAAGAGGGACATTATCACAGAACGAGTCGAAATGGATGGAGCCGAAAGACCCAACATAACCGAAAGGCCCAGCGTAACAGACAGGACACCCGAAGAGGCAAGTTTTGATCGGGCTGTTAACATAAGACTGGCAAATTATGGTCCTAACCCTACAGCGGAGATCATAGACCGAGTTATAGCGGCTGTGGATGCAAATTGGCTACAGCAAAGAGGTTCTGCAGCAGCAGAAGTCAGAGCAGCACCAACTGAAAGGAGAAAGATACATTTTGCTGCTTTCAAAAAATTTAATTGAAACTGAAGGGGAGATTGATGGGTACCTTGCCGATTTTGAATGCCATTTTTGTGCCCTACATATGGTGCCCACAGAGGAATGGGTTACCATTTTGTCTGGGAAATTGTCGGGCCGGGCCAGTGAAGCGTTCAGGGCCATCCCAGACGAGGATATTATGAACTATGGACTGGTAAAAGAAGCACTTTTGGCCAGGTATGCCGTCACACCGAAGGCATACCGGAGGCGTTTCCGAGAGACGAGCAAGCAGACTGGAGACTCATATACCGAGTGCCAAACAAAACAAGTGGGCATGCCGCCTACACCGCACGGCATCCCACTGGGTCGCTGGATGCCAAGCAGAATCCGGGGAAGAGGTGCTGCAGGTGTTCCTGCTGGAGCACTTCTTTGACAAACTGTCCCTGGAAGTCAGAGAGTGGGTCCGGGACCGAAAACCTTTCACCTTGCCTGAAGCAGCTCACCTGGCAGACGAATACACAGATGCCCGCAAACTGGATAACCCTGTGGTCAAGACAACAGCTTGGGTGGATTATTGATCAGCGACACCCCCTCCGGCTATCGCCTACCAACCCCAGTCGTACCGCCCTACAGCACCACCTCCAGCGGCCACTTATTCTCAGCAGCCCAGGTTCAACTCCCAGGACTACTCACAACCCATCAGGTGTTTCGGGTGTAAACAGCAGCTAGGGCACATAAAGCCAGACTGTCCGTTGAATTCAGCCAGGCAGTCCCAGTCATGGAGACAGCCAGCAAGGGGGAACCCCCGCACATCCATGCCTGCGGCCCACTGCGTTGAGGAGGAAGAACATTGGGGCGTCCTGCACGAGGCTGATCCAATACAAGCAGCTAACAAGGACAACAGGCAGCAACACAGGCAGACTGTCTGGGTCAATGGAAAGGTAGCCAATGGCCTACGTGATACTGGTGCCACCATGACCCTACTACAGAAGAACCTCATCCCAGAGAGCCAACACACCGGAGACACTGTAGCCATAAGAGTAGCGGGAGGCACCGTCTTCCGGCTACCCGTTGCCCGTGTTCACCTGGATTGGGGGGTTGGTTCGGGACACGTAAATGTGGGGGTGATGAAGGATTTGCCAGCGGATGTACTACCTGTGCCCAGACCCATGCTGCTGGAACCGGCCCACTTGCGTCTGAGAACCGGGTAAGACTATCTCCCCTGACATGTACCGTAGATCAGGCACAATATTACAGTTTAAAATTGGAATGTGTGACACCGGCGGGAGGGCGTGGCCGGATGTTGAGGTGAGAGGTCGCAGCTGCCCGCCTCTCGCACCTCGCTCCCATGGTGCACGCCGACTGAAATGTCTGAAGGATAGTATGCCCGGAGGAAGGAGAGAAGAGAAATGAATAGAACTGACCGGCTGTTTGTCCGCGACTTGATTTATGAGGCTCCGGTGTAGGCGCATAGCCTGCACAATCCTGCTGGCAATAAAGCAATCCGGAAACATTGAGCTACGGAGATCCCCGTCCCCCGTCCTGCTCCGGTGTATAACTGGCTGATTCGCTGACCCCGCCCACACACGTACGTTCAGCTGACAACCAGCGGCTTGAAGCACATGACATTAATGTTGGCATACACTCCGCTGATCCCGGCTGTTTGAGGAAGCCACTTGGAAACATCGTAAACATCCTGTCAGCATTACGGCCTCTGCCACGGTACATATGAGCCTGCTATATCCACTCTGATCTGATGTCTGCATGCTGTGGGAGGCTGGGGAAGATGCTGTTAAAGGTATGCTGGGACTGATGGTATTTCTGAAGCTTAAGATGAGCGGATAAACTGTCTTACTTGTTTGGAGGTGGCTGGGGAGAGCTGGGGAGAGCGGACATTATTGAATCCAGGGGGGGTTATCTGGCTGCTGGAGCCTGTGATGGATTGATCAGGAGGAACCTGTGGAGGGCTGCGCCAGGTGTACCGGAAGGGAAAAAGACATAATAAATAATATTGAACCCCTATAACTGTGTACTTATTGGAAAAATGCCGGGCACATTGTCGGTGATGACTAGGAATGCCTCCAAGGAGGGGTCACAGTCACAGCCCCTGCCTCAGTCACAGATACAGTCAGCACAGTAAGCACGGAGAGCCAAAGTGAGTCAGGCTGCGGTGGCAGCCAAATTGGAAAAATATGCGCACACCCCGCCACATACAACAGGCCATACACCCACAAAAGGGCATGGGGCTCAACAACTGAACCCGAAGCGAAAGAGCCAGGGCCAGATACCAGCTACGGTGACACCGGGCAGGACGGCAGGAGAACAGGGGTTTAAGAAAAAGGTACTGGAAAAAGTGTCAGCGACATGAGAGAAATGTTTTCTTCAATTAATAACTGTAAATCCTCATTGTCTGAAATATTTGATCAACTGAGGGGTATAAAAGAGGACATGTCAGTGCTAAAACATGATGTTCAGGGGATTGGCGTGCGGACCTCTGCTTTGGAGGAGAGACTTAGTCAGGTCGAAGATGATGTTAACCCTATGATGATGGAGATCAAAGTAATGAGGGAACAGCTGAACATGTGCATCAATAAAATTTATGACATGGGAAACTGATTACGAAGGAAAAATATAAGGTACTGGGTCTCCCTGAGAAAAGTGAAGGTAACCGCCCAACTGAATGTATGGAGGACTGGCTTAAAGGAGTGTTCGGGAAGGACTGTTTATCAAAATACTTCTCAATTGAGAGGGCCCATAGAGTCCCTTTTAGGGCTCCAGCTACGGGAGGACAGCCGAGACCTATCCTTATAAAGCTTCTACATTTTTCTGATAAAATCACTATTCTTCAAAAAGCAAGAGAGATAAAAGAAATACAATTTAAAGGTGCAAGAATTTCAATCTACCCAGACTTTTCCTCTGAACTACAGAGGCAAAGGGCTAAATTTACTGAGTGCAAACACAGATTACAGCAAAAGAGAATTAAATATGCAATGTTCTATTCGGCACATTTGCGGATAACCGTAAATGGGGAAAATATGTTTTTTAACACACCAGCTGAACTGTCACTTTGGATGAACAGAAAAGAAGGGGAGATACAGCAGGGTGGAGATGAACAGCAAATATAAAATGAAGAGACACCCTTAAAAGACCCCTTTTTTTGGGGGGAGGGGCCCAGTATAGAGGACTACCTCTTCTCTTTTTGTTTTAATAATATTTTTTTCATTTTTTCTTATTTCTTTTTTTTGACATGGTAGTGGGGGGGGGGGCAGGGAGTGGGAAGGGTTGATAAAGTGTATTTTTCGTGGAGAGTGGCACAAAGGTGGAGAAATAAGAATATATATCAAAGTGTATGGAAGAAATGTGTAAGCGAGAATGACACACTTAAAATATTAATGCACGAATCAACAGGAGGGGAAGAGGGAGTTTTCACCTTGAAAGTAAGATGTGGTCACTTTAGAAGCCCTCTAATATGGGCCCCAAGAAGGGCAAGGGAGGGGGGGAGGTGTGGGAGGGAAGGTATGTGTAAGGGGGATACTAGAAGGGGAAATTCCACTAAAAACACGTTCTAGTGAACAGATATTATTAAGGTACACTTTTGTAAGGTGGGAAGTACACCGCGTCACTGGGGACCTGATGCGCGGGCCCGGCGGCCGCGATTTCTGCCGGGCACCCGCGATTGCCCAGTAACCGAGCAGGACCGTGGATCTCTGTGTGTAAACATAGAGATCCACGTCCTGTCAGACAGAGGAGACCGATGGTGTGTCCCGTGTACATAGGGACAACGATTGGTCACCTCCCCCAGTCAGTCCCCTCCCCCCACAATCAGAATCACTCCCTAGGTAACACGATTAACCCCTTGATCGCCCCCTAGTGTTAACCCCTTCCCTGCCAGTCACATTTATACAGTAATCAATGCATTTTTATAGCACGGATCGCTGTATAAGTGTAAATGGTCCCAAAAATGTGTCAAAAGTGTCCGATATGTCTGCCGAAATATCGCAGTCACGATAAAAATCACAGATCGTCGCCATTACTAGTAAAAAAAAAAATAATAATAAAAATGCTATAAATCTATCCCCTATTTTGTAGACGCTATAACTTTTGCGCAAACCAATCAATCTATGCTTATTGAGATTTTTTTTACCAAAAATATGTAGAAGAATATGTATTGGCCTAAACTGAGGAAAAAATGATTTTTTTTAGGTATTTTTGGGGGATATTTATTATAGCAAAAAGTAAAAAAAATTGCTTTTTTCAAATTTATCGCTCTATTTTTGTTTATAGCACAAAAAAATAAAACCGCAGAGTTGATCAAATACCACCAAAAGAAAGCTATATTTGTGGGGAAAAATTATAATTTTTTTATTTGGGTACAGTTTTGCATGACCGCGCAATTGTCATTCAAAATGTGACAGCGCTGAAAACTGAAAAATGGCTTGGGCAGGAAGGAGGTTTAAGTGCCCTGTATTGAAGTGGTTAAGGGGTTTCTGATGCTGGGGGCGGGGCGGGGTTTATGATCATGCGAATGGCGTGATTGGCTGTCACAGCTCTCACGTGATCGGAAAGCTCCTGATCGCAAGTATTCAATGAAACAAGAAAAGCCGCTCCAGGTGAGTAAGTCTCTGGTTAATCCCCACACACACTAATCAGGTGCTAGCCCAGCTTGCATGCTGTTTAACATAAGAAAATTATTCCGAGAGGCTGCACTTCCAAAAATCCTTTTATTGAAGCTTCATATGACAAGTGGTAGACAGATGGCGCAGGGGACAAATGTTAGAGCTTATTCATTACCCAATCGCAAGTAGACTGGTAGCTTTCTGTTAGGCGCCGACAGATGTGCCGGTAGCGCACAGGGAGCACGTTCTCGGCACAGTTTGTTTACATTAAGGTACACAAATATGTCATTTGAAGATGGGTAGGAAATCAATGTTGTGGATGTCAGATGGCCCTGTGTTCCAAAATAAGGGGGCAGAGCAGCTCAAGGCTCTCAGTCCCATAGTGGTGGTCAGTGGGTGGATGGAACATTGGGATGAATGGAAGAAGACGACTTGAGAGTGCGAGAGGTTCGGTTGATGTGAAGGAGTTCAGAGAGGTACAGAGGAGCGAGGTTATGAATGACCTTAAAGGTAAGTAACGGTAAAGGTGCTGAAGGACAGGAGTGATGTGATAAACCGCTTCCCAACCGGCTCTTTGTTTGTTATAAAACTTTGCAAATTAGTAATTTTTCTTAATACATTTTGGCCAAAATGTATAATGCTACATGTGACAGGAGTCACTTTGGGCATAGGGTGACCGAGGAAATATACCTTGGACTACCTAAAATGGGATAGTAATATTTATCCACAATATCTCCCAGGATATAAGTAAAATAACTATTTACTGGTTGTTGATTCTGAACTCAACAGGTTAACTGAAAAAGTGACTCATTCATAATATTGGGACACATACTGTTAGATGCTAATGTCACCAACTCCAGCCCACTTGTCTGCCTGTTGTGATGTAAATAAATCCAGACTAACTTCTAAAGATCTTCTCTTTGTGGATTGGGCTAATTGACCCTGTATTGTATAAAGGATTCCTGTGATAATGTGTATTGAAGTTCAGGAGACAGCCCGGCTACTAAAGGAATTAGGTAATTAGCTCATGTAAATTAGGTCTGGTCAAAGGTGTATTTTTCAGAGGAAAATGGGGAGAATGTAAGAACCTCCTCTTTTGGTGTATAAAACTTGTAGTTTTTCAATAAAGATGGTCATTCCCTGTTTGGAACCTCAACAAGAGAGTTGTCTCGTTTGTGGAGGAGAATTATTTGTATGGGGTCTTATTCGTCTGGTTGGAGTGTCTGATAGCTGCCATGTGTTCGGGAATGGAATATCTTAAACAATGTTAACCCCTGTCGTTACATTGGTGGCAAGCAGCGGGTTGATTCCCACAGCCAGAAGGACAGCTACAAGAGGACACAGGACAATCGAAGCATAGTAGGGATGGCTAAAGATCTCTTCCCTCAAGGACTTACTGGAGAACCGGGGCCGACCGGCCAACAACCATAAGAAGAGGGACATTATCACAGAACGAGTTGAAATGGATGGAGGCGAAAGACCCAACATAACCGAAAGGCCCAGCGTAACAGACAGGACACCCGAAGAGGCAAGTTTTGATCAGGCTGTTATTATGGTCCTAACCCTACAGCGGAGATCATAGACCGAGTTATAGCGGCTGTGGACGCAAATTGGCTACAGTAAAGAGGTTCTGCAGCAGCAGAAGTCAGAGCAGCACCAACTGAAAGGAGAAAGATACATTTTGCTGCTTTCAATTTTTTTTATTGAAACTGAAGGGGAGATTGATGGGTACCTTGCCGATTTTGAATGCCATTTTTGTGCCCTACATATGGTGCCCACAGAGGAATGGGTTACCATTTTGTCTGGGAAATTGTCGTGCCGGGCCAGTGAAGCGTTCAGGGCCATCCCAGACGAGGATATTATGAACTATGGACTGGTAAAAGAAGCACTTTTGGCCAGGTATGCCGTCACACCGGAGGCATACCGGAGGCGTTTCCGAGAGACGAGCAAGCAGACTGGAGACTCATATACCGAGTGCCAAACAAAACAAGTGGGCATGCCGCCTACACCGCACGGCATCCCACTGGGTCGCTGGATGCCAAGCAGAATCCGGGGAAGAGGTGCTGCAGGTGTTCCTGCTGGAGCACTTCTTTGACAAACTGTCCCTGGAAGTCAGAGAGTGGGTCCGGGACCGAAAACCTTTCACCTTGCCTGAAGCAGCTCACCTGGCAGACGAATACACAGATGCCCACAAACTGGATAACCCTGTGGTCAAGACAACAGCTTGGGTGGATTATTGATCAGCGACACCCCCTCCGGCTATCGCCTACCAACCCCAGTCGTACCGCCCTACAGCACCACCTCCAGCGGCCACTTATTCTCAGCAGCCCAGGTTCAACTCCCAGGACTACTCACAACCCATCAGGTGTTTTGGGTGTAAACAGCAGCTAGGGCACATAAAGCCAGACTGTCCGTTGAATTCAGCCAGGCAGTCCCAGTCATGGAGACAGCCAGCAAGGGGGAACCCCCGCACATCCATGCCTGCGGCCCACTGCGTTGGGGAGGAAGAACATTGGGGCGTCCTGCACGAGGCTGATCCAATACAAGCAGCTAACCAGGACAATAGGCAGCAACACAGGCAGACTGTCTGGGTCAATGGAAAGGTAGCCAATGGCCTACGTGATACTGGCGCCACCATGACCCTACTACAGAAAAACCTCATCCCAGAGAGCCAACACACCGGAGATACTGTAGCCATAAGAGTAGCGGGAGGCACCGTCTTCCGGCTACCCGTTGCCCGTGTTCACCTGGATTGGGGGGTTGGTTTGGGACACGTGAATGTGGGGGTGATGAAGGATTTGCCAGTGGATGTACTATTGGGGAATGATTTGCCCCC
The DNA here is from genome assembly GCA_029206835.1 of Rana muscosa. Lineage (NCBI taxonomy): Eukaryota > Metazoa > Chordata > Amphibia > Anura > Ranidae > Rana > Rana muscosa. Next base: position 706,129,425 of record CM055118.1, read on the forward strand.
TCTAGTTTCTGCTTAGGCCCCGATGGGCCCCGCTGAAGCCAACCCAGTTACTACCTGTGCCCAGACCCGTGCTGCTGGAACCGGCCCACTTGCGGCTGAGAACCGGGTAAGACTATCTCCCCTGACATGTACCGTAGATCAGGCACAATATCACAGTTTAAAACTGGAATGTGTGACACCGGCGGGAGGGCGTGACCGGATGTTGAGGTGAGAGGTCGCAGCTGCCCGCCTCTCGCACCTCGCTCCCATGGTGCACGCCGACTGAAATGTCTGAAGGATAGTATGCCCGGAGGAAGGAGAGAAGAGAAGAGAAATGAATAGGACTGACCGGCTGTTCGTCCGCGACCTGATTTATGAGGCTCCGGTGTAGGCGCATAGCCTGCGCAATCCTGCTGGCAATAAAGCAATCTGGAAACATTGAGCTACGGAGATCCCCGTCCCCCGTCCTGCTCCGGTGTATAACTGGCTGATTCGCTGAGCCCGCCCACACACGTACGTTCAGCTGACAACCAGCGTCTTGAAGCACATGACATTAATGTTGGCATACACTCCGCTGATCCCGGCTGTTTGAGGAAGCCCCTTGGAAACATCGTAAGTGTCCTGTCAGCATTACGGCCTCTGCCACGGTACATATGAGCCTGCTATATCCACTCTGATCTGATGTCTGCATGCTGTGGGAGGCTGGGGAAGATGCTGTTAAAGGTATGCTGGGACTGATGGTATTTCTGAAGCTTAAGGTGAGCGGATAAACTGTCTTACTTGTTTGGAGGTGGCTGGGGAGAGCGGACATTATTGAATCCAGAGGGGTTATCTGGCTGCTGGAGCCTGTGATGGATTGATCAGGAGGAACCTGTGGAGGGCTGCGGCAGGTGTACCGGAAGGGAAAAAGACATAATAAATAATATTGAACCCCTATAACTGTGTACTTATTGGAAAAATGCCGGGCACATTGTCGGTGATGACTAGGAATGCCTCCAAGGAGGGGTCACAGTCACAGTCCCTGCCTCAGTCACAGATACAGTCAGCACAGTAAGCACGGAGAGCCAAAGTGAGTCAGGCTGCGGTGGCAGCCAAATTGGAAAAATATACGCACACCCCGCCACATACAACAGGGCATACACCCACAAAAGGGCATGGGGCTCAACAACTGAACCCGAAGCGAAAGATCCAGGGCCAGATACCAGCTACGGTGACACCGGGCAGGACGGCAGGAGAACAGGGGTTTAAGGAAAAGGTACCGGAAAAAGTGGCAGCGACATGAGAGAAATTTTTTCTTCAATTAATAACTGTAAATCCTCATTGTCTGAAATATTTGATCAACTGAGGGGTATAAAAGAGGACATGTCAGTGCTAAAACATGATGTTCAGGGGATTGGCGTGCGGACCTCTGCTTTGGAGAAGAGACTTAGTCAGGTCGAAGATGATGTTAACCCTATGATGATGGAGATCAAAGTAATGAGGGAACAGCTGAACATGTGCATCAATAAAATTGATGACATGGGAAACTGATTACGAAGGAAAAATATAAGGTACTAGGTCTCCCTGAGAAAAGTGAAGGTAACCGCCCCACTGAATTTATGGAGGACTGGCTTAAAGGAGTGTTCGGGAAGGACTGTTTATCAAAATACTTCTCAATTGAGAGGGCCCATAGAGTCCCTTTTAGGGCTCCAGCTACGGGAGGACAGCCGAGACCTATCCTTATAAAGCTTCTAAATTTTTCTGATAAAATCACTATTCTTCAAAAAGCAAGAGAGATAAAAGAAATACAATTTAAAGGTGCAAGAATTTCAATCTACTCGGACTTTTCCTCTGAACTACAGAGGCAAAGGGCTAAATTTACTGAGTGCAAACACAGATTACAGCAAAAGAGAATTAAATATGCAATGTTCTATTCGGCACATTTGCGGATAACCGTAAATGGGGAAAATATGTTTTTTAACACACCAGCTGAACTGACACTTTGGATGAACAGAAAAGAAGGGGAGATGCAGCAGGGTGGAGATGAACAGCAAATATAAAATGAAGAGACACCCTTAAAAGACTGCTTTTTGGGGGGGGAGAGGCCCAGTATAGAGGACTACCTCTTCTCTTTTTCTTTTATTAATATTTTTTTCATTTTTTCTTATTTCTTTTTTTTGACATGAGAGTGGGGGGGGGGGCAGGGAGTGGGAAGGGTTGATAAAGTGTATTTTTCGTGGAGAGTGGCACAAAGGTGGAGAAATAAGAATATATATATCAAAATTTATGGAAGAAATGTGTAAGAGAGAATGACACACTTAAAATATTAATGCACGAATCAACAGGAGGGGAAGAGGGAGTTTTCACCTTGAAAGTAAGATGTGGTCACTTTAGAAGCCCTCTATATGGGCCCCAAGAAGGGCAATGGAGGGGGGGAGGTGTGGGAGGGAAGGTATGTGTAAGGGGGATACTAGAAGGGGAAATTCCACTAAAAACACATTCTAGTGAACAGATATTATTAACCACTTGACCACTGGGCACTTAAACCCCCTTAATAACCAGACCAATTTTCAGCTTTCGGTGCTCTCACATTTTGAATGACAATTACTCAGTCATACAACACTGTACCCATATGAAATTTTTGTCCTTTTTTTCACACAAATAGAGCTTTCTTTTGGTGGTATTTAATCACTGTTGGGATTTTTATTTTTTGCGCTATAAGAGAAAAAAGACTGAAAATTTTGTAAAAAAATGATTTTTTTTTCGTTTCTGTTATAAAATTTTGCAAATTACTATTTTTTCTTCATAAATTTTGGCCAAAATTTATACTGCTACATATCTTTGGTAAAAATAAGTACAAATTGGTGGATATTATTTGGTCTTTGTGAAACTTATAGAGTCCACAAGCTATGGTGCCAATATCTGAAAATTGATCACACCTGAAGTACTGATGGCCTATCTCAATTCTTGAGACCCTAACATGCCAGAAAAGTACAAATACCCCCCAAATGACCCCTTTTTGGAAAGAAGACATCCCAAGGTATTCAGAAAGAGGCATTGTGAGTTTTTTGAAGTTGTCATTTTTTCCCACAATTCTTTGCAAAATCAAGATTTTTTTTTTCTCTTTTTTTTTTTTCACAAAATTGTCATATTAGCAGGTTATTTCTCACACACAGCATATGCATTCCACAAATTACACCCCAAAACACATTCTGCTATTACTCCCGAGTATGGCGATACCACATGTGTGAGACTTTTACACAGCGTGGCCACATACAGAGGCCCGACATGCAGGGAGCACCTTCAGGCGTTCTGGAGCACCCAGGCCAATTCTGACATTTCTCTCCTACATGTAAAAATCATCATTTGTTTGCTAGAAAATTACATAGAACCCCAAAACATTATATATGTTTTTTTAGCAAAGACCTTAGAGAATATAATGGTGGTTGTTGCAACTTTTTATCTCGCACGATATTTGCGCAGCAATTTTTTTAACGCGTTTTTTACGGAAAAAAAATGTTTTGTGCTTAAAAAAAAAAAAACCAGTAAAGTTAGCCCAATGTTTTTGCATAATGTGAAAGATGAAGTTACGCCGAGTAAATAGATACCTAACATGTCGCCCTTAAAAATTGCACACACTCGTGGAATGGCGCCAAACTTCGCTACTTAAAAAATCCCCATAGGCGACGCTTTAAATATTTTTACTGGTTACATGTTTTGAGTTACAGAGGAGGTCTAGGGCCAAAATGATTGCTCTCGCTCTAACGTTCGCAGAGATACCTCACATGTGTGGTTTGAAAACCGTTTTCATATGTGGGCGGGACTTACGTATGCGTTCGCTTCTGTATGCGAGCTCACGGGGACAGGGGCGGTTTAAAAAAAAAAAAATAATTTATTCTTCATTTTACTTTATTTATTTTAGTTTGACATGTTTTTCCGCCCTAAACATTTTTTTGATCACTTTTATACCTATTACAAGGAACGTAAACATCCCTTGTAATAGGAATATGGCATGACAGGTCCTCTTTACAGTGAGATATGGGGGGGGGGGTGTCAATAAGACCCCACATCTCACCTCTAGGCTGGGAAGCCTGAAAAAAAAAAAAAAAAAAAAAACAACAATCCTGGCTTTGATCGTAGCGGTGAGTCGGTAGAAGCACCGGAGGGCGGCGGGGGGGGGGGGACATCCCCTCTCGCCTCCCGTAAGAATGATCAAGCGGCGGAACAGCCGCTATGATTGTTCTTATGGTGTAGGGAATCGCCGGCTGAAAAAGCTAATATCTGAATGATGCCTGTAGCTGCTCCCATCATTCAGATATCCCCGCACAAAGTCAAGGACGTCATATGACGGCCGGAGGGCGGGAAGTGGTTATTGCAGAGTATTGCCGGGCATTGCGGAGTATTGCCGGGCATTGCGGAGTATTGCTGGGCATTGCGGAGTATTGCAGGGCATTGCGGAGTATTGCGGACTATGGCAGGGTATTGCGATGTATGGCAGGGTATTGCGGTGTATGGCAGGGTATTGCGGTGTATGGCAGGGTATTGCACGGGTATTGCACAGGGTATTGTGGAGGGTATTGCACAGGGTATTGTGGAGGGTATTGCAGAGTATTTTGGAGGGTATTGCAGAGTATTGTGGAGGGTATTGCAGAGTATTGTGGAGGGTATTGCAGAGTATTGTGCAGGGTATTGCAGAGTATTGTGCAGAGTATTGTGCAGGGTATTGCAGAGTATTGTGCAGGGTATTGCAGAGTATTTTGCAGAGTATTTTGCAGGGTATTGCAGAGTATTTTGCAGGGTATTGCAGAGTATTTTGCAGGGTATTGCAGAGTATTGTGCAGGGTATTGCAGAGTATTGCACCAGGGTATTGCAGAGTATTGCACCAGGGTATTGCAGAGTATTGCACCAGGGTATTGCAGAGTATTGCACCAGGGTATTGCAGAGTATTGCACCAGGGTATTGCAGAGTATTTCACAGGGTATTGCAGAGTATTTCGCAGGGTATTGCAGAGTATTGCACCAGGGTATTGCAGAGTATTGCACCAGGGTATTGCAGAGTATTGCACCAGGGTATTGCAGAGTATTGGCAGGGTATTTTGCAGAGTATTGGCAGGGTGTATTGCAGAGTATTGGCAGGGTATAGCACAGGGATGGCTGAGCAGGGATGGATGGATGGATGGATGGATCTGTGACTGCAATTGTCACAGATCCAACCCACAGTGCTGCTGCTGCCATCCGCTCCCTCCCCCTCCCCTCTCACACTGTACCGATCGGTACAGAGAGGGGAGGGAGGAACCGGCGTCATCAAATGACGCCGGTCTGTTTACAAGTGATTGCTCCGTCATTTGACGGAGCGATCACGTGGTAAACGGCCGCTATCAGCGGCGATTTACCGCGATTCGTGATCCGCCGGGTCCTCTGGACCCGGCGGTCACTGAGTTTCCCGTGTGCGCGCCCCAGGGGGCGCGCGGGAGCGCGATTCTGGGAGGACGTTATATAACGTCCTCCCAGAGTTAAGCAACCACCTTGTCGACGTTATTTGTCGGCAGGTGGTTGTTAAGTGGTTAAGGTACACTTTTGTAAGGTGGGAAGTACACTGATAGGGGAGGAATTAAAATAGAGAAGGGGGTAAATGACGGATAACAGGGAAGAGGGAAAAAGAACCCCAAACCAAGGTAAAAATATAAAGGTATTTTCATGGAATGTCTGAGGGGTAAAAGAACCAACTAAAAGGCAGGCGATTTTTTCAACAGTTGAAATGAGTAACATAAAAGTGCTGTGTCTGCAGGAGACGCATCTGGATAGGGAAACCATTAAAATAATGAAGCATAGGAAATATCAAGTTCAGTACCATTCTACCCACACATCCTATTCAAGAGGGGTGAGTGTGATGATTAGGGATGAGCTTCGAGTTCGAGTCAAACTCATGTTCGACTCGAACATTGCCTGTTGATGAACAAATTGGGGTGTTCGCGGCAAATTCGAAAAGTCTATGGGAGAAATCTAAAGTGCTAATTATAAAGGCTTATATGCAAGTTATTGTCATAAAAAGTGTTTGGGGACCCGGGTTCTGCCCCAGGGGACATGTATCAATGCAAAGAAAAGTTTTAAAAACGGACGTTTTTTTGGGGTGAAACAATAAAAGTGAAATATTCCTTTAAATTTCGTACATGGGGGGTGTGTATAATATGCATGTAAAGTGGCGCTTGTTTCCCGTGCTTAGAACTGTCCCTGCACAAAATGTCATTTCTGAAGGAAAAAAAGTCATTTAAAACTCACTCGCGGCGGGGGGGCGTGGCCTGGCGCGACATGTGAGCGGACGTCTTTCCTAGCAGCTCCGAGATCCCTCTGAACAATCCTTAGCAATCCTTCCTACCTGCCTTACAAAAACGCCTGCAAGCCTTGCTGCCCCCTCAGGAAGGACCCTGGGATACTTTTTGGGGGATTCTGGTGGATGGGAAGGCGAAAGGGAAGGAAATAGCCCAAGGTCAGGATGAGCATCATTACACGCTCTGGCCAAGATGGCCTCCGCAACAACAGCAACGCCGCGCCATTCTCTTCTCTGGCATCCACCCCAGATCACTTTGAGGAAGAACCTGATCTGTCGTTTGCCACCTTCCCCAGGGACCTCCGCCACACCGGCGCTGCCGGCCCCTGCATCTCCTAGTGCGGAGGGCCTGGAGGAAGGCCCGGAGCAGGAGCCCACGCTGCTGATGGTCCTTCAAACAATTAAGGTAAACCATTCAGATATTATGGGGAAGGTGGAGGAATTAAAGTTGGACATTACTATCATGTGCCAAGACATGCATAAGGTGAGGGACCGGGTCTCTGAGACAGAGCGCCGCATTAGTGCACTGGAAGATACTGTGGGCCCAGTCCTTCCTGCTATTAAAACACAGGACTCTAAAATCCGTTCGCTGGAGGACAAAATGGACGATTTAGAGAACCGTTTACGCAGGAACAACCTGCGCCTGGTGGGTCTGCCTGAGCGGGTGGAGGGTTCTGATCCAGTTGCTTTCCTGGAAAGCTGGTTCTCCCAGGAGTTTGGGAAGGACTGCTTATCCCCCTGTTTTGTCCTGGAGCGCGCCCACTGGGTGCCCGGCAGACCGCTCCCTCCTGGGGGACCCCCCCGCACACTTATTATGCGCCTCCTGAACTATAGAGACCGGGATGCTATCCTGCGAGCGGCCCGCATTAAGGGTAGCCTGAAGATAAATAATGCTGCTGTGTCTCTCTTCCCTGACTACTCCCCTGCGGTCCGTGCTTCAAGAGCTAAATATCAGCTGGTTAAACAGAAACTGAGGGAGAAGACCATCCAGTATTCCATGCTGTTTCCTGCGACGCTGAGAGTTGTGCATCAAGGCCAGGTGCATTTTTTTCAAACCCCTGCTAATGCTTTGTCCTGGTTTGAGTCCCTGCAACAACCCGGACGTACGTCTGAACGGGCACCGGCCACCTGATTTATTGCTGTTTTTTCTTTTTCTTTTATCACTGGGTTCTACTTTTGCTCCCATGCTCTGGGATAGTACCTGAGGCAGGTACACTTTGTACTTTCCTGTGGCAAGAGGATACAGATCTCCACTGGAAGACTATTCTGCTCTCTGTTTGCTGACTCTCCATTTTTGTGTCTTTCAACCGTTGGTTTTTTCATATACTTTTACCGAGCAAGAAATGATCAGACTGAGTCCGCTGGCGTGTCTAGACGGGCCATGTTTCTAGAATTTTTTTGCAGTTTGGGGTCAAAGCCAGCCCATTGTTTTTGTTTTTTGGGCCTGGCAGGGGAACATGCTGGGCTGTTGCCTATGCTGCAGTTGTATTGGATGGTAGTATTTTTGACTGTTGGAATGAGTGCCGTGTGTGTGTGTGTGTGAGTATGTTTGCCTTGCCTCCACCCTCACCTTTGCCTTGCCTGGCTTACGGCTGTCCCTCTCATTTTTTTACTCTGTCAACATGTCTATAGTTAAGTGTATCTCCTGGAATGTCCGGGGGTTAAACTCCAAATTTAAACGGGCCTCTATGTTTGATTTCCTTAAGGTGCACAACCCTCATATACTACGCACCTTGTGGGTACAAAGGTGTTGGCTTTGAAAAAACACTGGGTCATGCATGGGTATCACTCTACGTACTCAAGCTATGCAAGGGGAGTGTCCATTCTGATTCGGAAGGACCTCCCCTTTTCATGTGATAGGGTGGTCCTGGACCCTAAAGGTCGCTATGTTTTTCTCCACTGCAAGGTACATTCTGTGCCAATATTGTTGGTGGTTGTGTACGCTCCTCCCCCTGTCACGGCTGAAATTTTTACTGATCTAAGTGTGCAGTTTTACACTTTCCCTGCATTGGCTACTCTACTGGTGGGAGATTTCAACTCGGTGCTTGACCCTGCCAGGGACCGTTTGAAACCTTTACAGTATGACTCCAAATTGTTTAGTCAATGGTGTGCCTCTTTTCGCTATGTTGACCTCTGGAGGCATGACCATCCTGTGGACCGGGAATATACATGCCAATCTCGTACATACCGTACTCTTTCCAGGCTGGACTATGCTCTGGGGACTCCTGACATGGTCCCTAATATTCAGACTGTATCCCATATACATCAAACGTTATCTGACCACTCAGCTCTATCCATCAAAGTGATGCTGGGCCACAGGCCCTCGTTTCGGGTGTGGAGGCTCAGTCCTCACTGGGTTGCCACCGCCGAACTTCAAGAGCCGGTTCGGCTGGATATGTCCCACTATTGGTGGGACAATGCTGGATCGGCATCTTTTGGCCCTACGTGGGACGCCTTTAAGGCGTCTGTACGGGGGCCATACATTTCTAACATTGCTCGGCATCGTAAGACATCTCAGGCTACCCTTGGAGTCCTCCCTGGTGGCGGCCAGGGCCCGCTTTTCTGCGCTCCCCACCCCGGACTCTCACGGGATCCTGGTGGGGGCGCACAGGGCTCTGGATCTTCGCAGGGTGGAATTAACAACCAAACAGCAGCTGTATCTGTCGGCTAGGTTACACGAGCACAGCGGTAAAAATGGTAGGTTGCTGGCCTATTTGGCCCGCACGGACTTTCTGGATAGGACTATACAGCAAATTCAATTGCCGGATGGCTCTGTCACGTCAGACCCCTTGCTCATAAACACCACGTTTAAAATCTTCTATGAAACTCTATACACCGCCCCACCCCCCCTGACCGAGATTGAGGTACTGGGATTCTTTGAATCTCTCCGATTCCCTGTCTTAGAAGACATGCATAACCTGATACTTGACAAGCCCCTGACTGTGGAGGAAGTGGCTGAGGCCATTGGCTCGCTTCCTCCTAATAAAGCCCCCCTGGACTGGATGGCCTGCCTGCTGAATGGTATAGGAACTATGCTGAAGACCTATCTCAGAGGCTACATTCCTTGTTTGAGCAAGCACTGCAGGAGGGAGTGCTTCCCTCCTCTATGAGTGAGGCCCTGATAGTGGTGCTCCCCAAACCTGACAAAGACAAACTGCAATGCGGGTCTTACCGACCGATCTCCCTGCTAAACAGTGACGTTAAGGTGCTGGCTAAGATTATAGCTATAAGATTGCAGAAAGTAATTCTCCATCTTGTTCACAGGGACCAGACTGGGTTCATGCCTGGGAAGAGTACGTATGACAATATCCGCCGGTTGCATCTGCACATTTACAGAGCAGCCACCGAGAATAGGCGTGGCTTGGTGGTGTCCTTGGACATGCTCAAAGCCTTTGACACGGTTAGTTGGTCTTTCCTTTGGGAAACTATGCACCGTATGGGATTTAGCTCTAAATTTATTTGATGGGTTGGTTTACTGTATACCAACCCTAGGGCCAGAATAAGCACAAATAAAGATGTTTCGGATGTTTTCACGCTGCAGAGGGGTACCAGGCAGGGCTGTCCGCTCTCGCCGCTCCTTTTCGCTCTGGCTATTGAGCCTCTGGCTCTGGCGGTGCGACAGACGGCGACGGTGGGTGGCATCTGTTATGGTGCCCTCTCCGAAAAAATCTCCCTCTATGCGGACAATGCCCTAATTTACCTGGATGGTTCTGAGCACTCTTTTGTCTCCCTTATGGGGGTGGTGGAGGAGTTTGGAAGGGTCTCCGGGCTGCGTGTGGGGTGGGATAAGTCGGTAGCTTTTCCCATAGGCCCTATGCGGGATTATACTTACCTTTCCGTGTCTAAGCTGTCCATCCAACCCACATTTAAATATCTGGGGATACACGTACACGCGGACCTGTCTTCATATGATGCTCTTAATGTTTCCCCAGTTGTGGCACATATGGAGACCAGGTTGCGGACCTGGGCCTCCTTGCCACTTAACCTGATCGGCCGGGTGAATATCTTCAAGGTGGTATACCTGACAAAAATTGTATATGTTTTTCGGGCATCCCCAGTTTTTTTGTTCAAAAAACTTTTTAATAAGCTCAATTCCCTTCTCTGCACCTTTCTATGGCACGGTTCACACCCGCGGATTGCAAGGGCCTCTCTTCAGGCTGCTAGACTTGAGGGGGGGCTTGCATGTCCCAATTTGCGACTGTATTTTTTGGCGGCTCAGCTCACGTACATTTATGACTGGTTCCTGGAGACCTCTTCCTCATGCTCCACTGCCCTACTGGGGGCGTTTGTGGAGCCTGGGGACTCCCTGGCTGACGGTCTGCACAGGTCGGTGCCTGGGAGCTGCTCCCGGGGCTCCCCGATAGACGTTAGTTGGCTGGCCTGGCACAAGGGTAACGGTGTGCTCACAAATTCGGACGGGATGTCTCCCAATACTCCCCTGTGGGATAACCCCAATCTCTCTGAGCTCCTGGGGCACCCCGATTCTAGGTGGTGGACCAGACTGGGGGTCAGGCAAGCTTCCCACATTTTTTGTACAAAACACGTTTATTTCCTTTGCGGAATTAAAAACAAGATTTGCGCCATGCAATTCGGGCGCAGTTTGGGGGGGTTACCCGGGAGCTCATGGAGACACCTCTAGAGGTTCTCATGTCATGTCTGAATAGTGAAAAGCTGGTCACGACTCTATATTCCCGCCTGCAGTCGGTTGGGGTCAATCCCTTCTGGATCGCTCAGCGGAAATGGGAGCTGGAGATTCCAGGGGTGTCCGAGGAGGCGTGGGAGGAGGCCTCGGAGGCCTGCTTCCTCGATCTCATCGGCTCCAATGATCGATATGTACAATTTAAATTCATCCACCAGTTATACTATACTCCTGCCAGGTTGGCCCGCATGGGTTTTAGCTCTGCTGCCTCCTGCCCTTGGTGTGACTCAACTGAGGCTGGTTATATACATATGTTTTGGTCCTGCCCAGGCCTATCTGTGTTTTGGAGGGAAGTGTTTGTTTTCTTTAAGGACACCCTGAACGTACCCCTTCCTCATACACCTGAGGTGGGATTGTTGGGAGTGTTAAATTAATTCGTACCCACGGTCCATGCTCGAATCCTGGTACGCACGATACTGTTCTATGCTAGGAAAATGATATTGTTGCAATGGAAGAGTGCCTCTGCTCCGGACATTCAAATGCTATACAGGACAGTGAATAAGGTACTACCCATGTTTAAGTGCATATATAAGGGAAGGGCATGCTCGCAGAAGTTTTATAAAATCTGGCAGCCTTTGCTTGATATTGAGGATTGCTTCTGGGGGGACATCCCTCTGTCCCAGCCCTAGGGGAGTGCGGTTGCTAGCTACTTAGATATGTCTGGGGGCTGATGGGGGTTCGGCTGGGTGTGTGTTTGGCGGGGGGCGTGAGTGTGAGTGTTTGTGAGTGTGTGTGATTGGGCTCTCTATGAGCTGGTTTATAGCAGATGACCAAAGATACTGTGTATTACTACGGGTTATAATTTGGGGTATTCTGGGTGTCCCACTTGGTTCATCCTATACCAAGAACATGTAGTTGTTTTCCTCCGTTGAGGATCTGAGGTATGTTTGTTTTTTTGAAAATGTGCTCAATGTTCTCTGTATATCTTGCAAGTGATATGTATATTTACGGTGAGATATATGTGTAATGTAACCTTTAATGTGCCTTCTTGAACGCTGTATTTTGCAGAAAAAAAAAAAAAAACTCACTCGCGGCTGCTAATGAATTGTTGACTCCCGGCAATACATAGAAAAGTCATTGATAAAAAAAATAAAATAAGCGTGGAGGTTCCCCCAAATTAAATTACCAGGCCCTTCAGGTCTGGTATAGATATTAAGGGGAACCCCGCCGCAAATTTTTAAAAAAAATTGCGTGCGGTTCCCCACAAATATCCATACCAGGCCCTTCAGATCTGGCATGGATTTTAAGGGGAACTCCACCCCAAATAAAAAAAAATGGCGTGGAGTCCCCCCAAAAATCCATACCAGACCCTTATCCGAGCACGCAACCTGGCAGGCCGCAGGAAAAGAGGGGGGGACGAGAGAGCACCCTCCTCCCCCTCCTGAACTGTACCAGGCCACATGCCCTCAACATGGGGAGGATGTCCCCATGCTGATGGGGACAAGGGCCTCATCCCCACAACCCTTGCCCGGTGGTTGTGGGGGTCTGCGGGCAGGGGGCTTATCGGAATCTGGAAGACCCCTTTAACAAAGAGGACCCCCAGATCCCGGCCCCCCCCTATGTGAATTGGTAAGGGGTACATTGTATCCCTACCATTTCACGAAGAAAGTGTAAAAAACAAACAAAAAAACACACAAACACCTTGGAAAAGTCCTTTATTAAAAAAAACAAAAACATTCCAGCAATGAAATCCAGTGTCCCGCAGCGATCCGATGTCCAGCGCTGCCCCAAAAATCCATACCAGACCCTTATCCGAGCACGCAACCTGGCAGGCTGCAGGAAAAGAGGGGGGGATGAGAGAGCACCCCCCTCCCCCTCATTGAACTGTACCAGGCCACATGCCCTCAACATGGGGAGGATGTCCCCATGTTGATGGGGACAAGGGCCTCATCCCCACAACCCTTGCCCGGTGGTTGTGGGGGTCTGCGGGCAGGGGGCTTATCGGAATCTGGAAGACCCCTTTAACAAAGAGGACCCCCAGATCCCGCCCCCCCCCCATGTGAATTGGTAAGGGGTACATTGTACCCCTACCATTTCACGAAGAAAGTGTAAAAAAATGTAAAAAAAAAAAACACACAAACACCTTGGAAAAGTCCTTTATTAAAAAAAAAACAAAAAAAAACAAAAACATTCCAGCAATGAAATCCAGTGTCCCGCGGCGATCCGATGTCCAGCGCTGTCCATCATTGGCTGAGCCTGAGCGGACCTGATGGGGAACTTCCTCCGCAGTCTATTAAATGTATAGACCCGCCCCTTCTAAAGTTCCCCATCAGGTCCGCTCAGCCAATGAATAGGTGTAAGGCTAAGTGGACCAGATACGGAATGTGAGAAGGGGCGGGTCTATTCATGTATTACACAGTGAAGGAAATTCCCCATCAGGTCCGCTCAGGCCAATGACATAGGCGGGGTCTGACATACCGAGGGGGCGGACCTGATGGGGAACTTCCTTCACTGTGTAATACATGAATAGACCTGCCCCTTCTAAAGTTCCCCATCAGGTCCGCTCAGCCAATGACTAGGTGTAAGGCTAAGCGGACCAGATGCTTAGCCTTCTTCGTGAAATGGTAGGGGTACAATGTACCCCATACCAATTCACATAGGGGGGGCCAGGATCTGGGGGTCCCCTTTGTTAAAGGGGTCTTCCAGATTCCGATAAGCCCGCTGCCCGCAGACCCCCACAACCACCGGGCAAGGTTTGTGGGGATGAGGCCCTTGTCCCCATCAACATGTGGACATCCTCCCCATGTTGAGGGCATGTGGCCTGGTACGGTTCAGGAGAGGGGGGCGCTCTCTCGTCCCCCCCTCTTTTCCTGCGGCCTGCCAGGTTGCGTGCTCGGATAAGGGTCTGGTATGGATTTTTGGGGGGACTCCACGCCATTTTTTTTTTAATTTGGGGTGGAGTTCCCCTTAAAATCCATGCCAGATCTGAAGGGCCTGGTAATTGAATTTGGGGGGACCCCCACGCTTTTTTTTTTTTTTTTATCAATGACTTTTCTATGTATTGCCGGGAGCCGACAATTCATTAATAGCCGCGAGTGAGTTTTAAGTGACTTTTTTTCCTTCAAAAATGACATTTTGTGCAGGGACAGTTCTAAGCACGGGAAACATGCGCTACTTTACATGCATATTATACACACACCCTAGGTACGAAATTTAAAGGAAAATTTCACTTTTATTTTTTCATTTTAAGCATTATTAAAATCACTGCTCCCGTAAAATAGTAAATTTTTAAAACTTTTTCTTGCATTGATACATGTCCCCTGGGGCAAGATCCGGGTCCCCAAACACTTTTTAGGACAATAACTTGCATATAAGCCTTTATAATTAGCACTTTAGATTTCGAACGTTCGAGTCCATTGTATTTAATAGGGTTCTAAAGTTCACGCAAACATTCTGTCTGTTCGCAGGTTCTGGTGCGAACCGAACAGGGGGGTGTTCGGCTCATCCCTGGTGCTGATAGATTCTGGAGTGGTGTTCCCCTGCAGACAGAGTAAGATAGACACTAAGGGACGCTATGTGTTCCTTCATTGCTGGATAGAAACAAAGGAATTTGTGGTGGCAAATGTATATATCCCCCCACCGTTTGACACGGAAGTTCTGTGGGAGTTAATAGAATTTGCCATTGACAGGCCCGTAATAATGGCAGGGGATTTTAACCACTTGACCACTGGGCACTTAAACCCCCTTAATAACCAGACCAATTTTCAGCTTTCGGTGCTCTCACATTTTGAATGACAATTACTCAGTCATACAACACTGTACCCATATGAATTTTTTGTCCTTTTTTCACACAAATAGAGCTTTCTTTTGGTGGTATTTAATCACTGTTGGGTTTTTTATTTTTTGCGCTATAAGAGAAAAAAGACTGAAAATTTTGTAAAAAAATGATTTTTTTTTTCGTTTCTGTTATAAAATTTTGCAAATTACTATTTTTTCTTCATAAATTTTGGCCAAAATTTATACTGCTACATATCTTTGGTAAAAATAAGTACAAATTGGTGCATATTATTTGGTCTTTTTGAAAGTTATAGAGTCCACAAGCTATGGTGCCAATATCTCAAAATTGATCACACCTGAAGTACTGACGGCCGATCTCATTTCTTGAGACCCTAACATGCCAGAAAAGTACAAATACCCCCCAAATGACCCCTTTTTGGAAAGAAGACATTCCAAGGTATTCAGAAAGAGGCATTGTGAGTTTTTTGAAGTTGTCATTTTTTCCCACAATTCTTTGCAAAATCAAGATTTTTTTTTTCTCTTTTTTTTTTTTCACAAAATTGTCATATTAGCAGGTTATTTCTCACACACAGCATATGCATTCCACAAATTACACCCCAAAACACATTCTGCTATTCCTCCCGAGTATGGCGATACCACATGTGTGAGACTTTTACACAGCGTGGCCACATACAGAGGCCCAACATGCAGGGAGCCCCTTCAGGCGTTCTGGAGCACCCAGGCCAATTCTGACATTTCTCTCCTACATGTAAAAATCATCATTTATTTGCTAGAAAATTACATAGAACCCCAAAACATTATATATGTTTTTTTAGCAAAGACCTTAGAGAATATAATGGTGGTTGTTGCAACTTTTGATCTCGCACGATATTTGCGCAGCAATTTTTTTAACGCGTTTTTTACGGAAAAATAATGTTTTGTGCTTAAAAAAAAAAATAAACAGTAAAGTTAGCCCAATGTTTTTGCATAATGTGAAAGATGAAGTTACGCCGAGTAAATAGATACCTAACATGTCACCCTTAAAAATTGCACACACTCGTGGAATGGCGCTAAACTTCGCTACTTAAAAAAATCCCCATAGGCAACGCTTTAAATATTTTTACTGGTTACATGATTTTAGTTACAGAGGAGGTCTAGGGCCAAAATGATTGCTCTCGCTCTAACGTTCACGGCGATACCTCACATGTGTGGTTTGAACACCGTTTTCATATGTGGGCGGGACTTACATATGCGTTCGCTTCTGTATGCAAGCTCACGGGGACAGGGGCGCTTTCAAAAAAATATATATTTTTTTATTGTTCATTTTACTTTATTTATTTTAGTTTGACATGTTTTTCCGCCCCAAAATTTTTTTTGATCACTTTTATACCTATTACAAGGAACGTAAACATCCCTTGTAATAGGAATATGGCATGACAGGTCCTCTTTACAGTGAGATATGGGGTCAATAAGACCCCACATCTCACCTCTAGGCTGGGAAGCCTGAAAAAAAACAAAAAAAAAACAATCCTGGCTTTGATCTTAGCGGTGAGTCGGTAGAAGCACCGGAGGGCAGCGGGAGGGGGGACATCCCCTCTCGCCTCCCGTAAGAATGATCAAGCAGCGGAACAGCCGCTATGATTGTTCTTATGGTGTAGGGAATCGCCGGCTGAAAAAGCTGATATCTGAATGATGCCTGTAGCTGCACCCATCATTCAGATATCCCCGTACAAAGTCAAGGACGTCATATGACGGCCGGCGGGCGGGAAGTGGGCATTGCGGAGTATTGCCGGGCATTGCAGGGCATTGTGGAGTATTGCGGACTATGGCAGGGTATTGCGGAGTATGGCAGGGTATTGCACGGGGTATTGCACAGGGTATTGCAGGGTATTGCAGAGTATTGTGCAGGGTATTGCAGAGTATTGTGCAGGGTATTGCAGAGTATTGCGCAGGGTATTGCAGAGTATTGCACAGGGTATTGCAGAGTATTGCACAGGGTATTGCAGAGTATTGCGCAGGGTATTGCAGAGTATTGCGCAGGGTATTGCAGAGTATTGCGCAGGGTATTGCAGAGTATTGCGCAGGGTATTGCAGAGTATTGCGCAGGGTATTGCAGAGTATTGTGCAGGGTATTGCGGAGGGTATTGCAGAGTATTGCGCAGGGTATTGCAGAGTATTGCGCAGGGTATTGCAGAGTATTGCGCAGGGTATTGCAGAGTATTGTGCAGAGTATTGCGCAGGGTATTGCAGAGTATTGCGCAGGGTATTGCAGAGTATTGTGCAGGGTATTGCAGAGTATTTTGCAGAGTATTGCGCAGGGTATTGCAGAGTATTGCGCAGGGTATTGCAGAGTATTGCGCAGGGTATTGCAGAGTATTGCGCAGGGTAGTGCGCAGGGTATTGCAGAGTATTTTGCAGGGTATTGCAGAGTATTGCGCAGGGTATTGCAGAGTATTGCGCAGGGTATTGCAGAGTATTGTGCAGGGTATTGCAGAGTATTGTGCAGGGTATTGCAGAGTATTGCGCCAGTGTATTGCAGAGTATTGCACCAGGGTATTGCAGAGTATTTTGCAGAGTATTGCGCAGGGTATTTTGCAGAGTATTGGCAGGGTGTATTGCAGAGTATTGGCAGGGTATTGCACCAGGGATGGCTGAGCAGGGATGGATGGATGGCTGGATCTGTGACTGCAATTGTCACAGATCCAGCCCACAGAGCTGCTGCTGCCATCCGCTCCCTCCCCTCTCCTCTCACACTGTACCGATCGGTACAGAGAGGGGAGGGAGGAACCGGCGTCATCAAATGACGCCGGTCTGTTTACAAGTGATTGCTCCGTCATTTGACGGAGCGATCACGTGGTAAACGGCCGCTATCGGCGGCGATTTCCCGCGATTCGTGATCCGCCGGGTCCTCTGGACCCGGCGGTCACGGAGTTTCCCGTGTGCGCGCCCCAGGGGGCGCACGGGAGCGCGATTCTGGGAGGACGTTATATAACGTCCTCCCAGAGTTAAGCAACCACCTTGTCGACGTTATTTGTCGGCAGGTGGTTGTTAAGTGGTTAATATGACTATGGATAAAAAAATGGATAGATTCTGGCGGGTGCCCCCACAGGACATACGATTGGTAGTCCTCTCCTCCAATTTTGTGTGGAGGTGGGTTTGATAGATGTGTGGAGGAGGAGACACCCGGGGGAAAAACTATTTTCCTGCCACTTGAAAGCACACGCGACCCTGTCCAGGATAGATCTGGTGCTCTGTAATGAGGAGGCACTGGGCGAGGTGGGGGAGATAGTATATGAACCAAGAAGCATTTCAGATCATTCCTTAGTAATTTTTGAAATAAAGATGAATAGTGGATATAGCAAAGGGGACTGGAAAATCCATTTTGGCTGGAAGTAATCAAAGATACAGGGGGTATATGTACTAGTTTGAAGTAATTTATAACCGTAAATACAGGATCAGCCTCAATGGGAGTGATTTGGGATACCCTGAAGGCGTTTTTACGAGGAATTTTAATTAAAAATATATCATTTATTAAAAAACAAACACGTGCTAAGGAAACCGCAGCGAGAGAACAGGTGAAGAGGTCAGAGATTAACTATATAGGGAACCCAACCACAGAGAAATATAAGGAATGGTCAGAGACACAGGAGGAGTATAAAAAAATAGTAATAAGAAAGGCGGAAAATAAAAAATTATTTCAGAAACAGAATTTTTATGGGGAGGGTGAGAGAGTGTGGAGAATCCTGGCCCTAATAGCTAGGGCCGGCGCTCCCCTATCTGTCATCCCGGCGGTCTGCGATGAGGAGGGGGAAATCAGGAGAGGTACATTAGAAATAAAAGAGGTCTTCAAAAAATATTATCAGAACCTGTATAGTAGTACACAATATGGTAACATAGAAGGAGAGATGGAAGCCTTTTTTACAGGTCTACAGATTCCCCGGCTATCAGGGGAAGACAGGGAGGACCTGAAGGCACCACTCACATTGGAAGAGATACAACTGGCAACAAGGGCTATGGCAAGTCAAAAGGCCCCAGGGCCCGATGGCTTGCCAATAGAAATATACAAAATCTACGGTGAGGTGCTACTTCCAAAACTCCTGGAGGTATTTAATTGGGCAGCCGAGGAAGGGAAGTTACCTACGTCCATGACGGAAGCAACAATTATAGTACTATTAAAAGAGGGGAAAGATCAATTGGAGATGGCCTCATATAGACCGATATCTCTCCTGTGTGCAGATGTAAAAATCCTGGCCAAAAAATTGGCAACAAGGTTAAATAAGATAGTCTCAAAGCTGGTACACCCGGACCAGACGGGATTTATTCCAGGTAGGTCTACCAGCTCTAACATAAGAAGAGCGTTTCTAAATACTCAGTTGTCAACAGAAGCAGAGGGGTCAAGAGCAATTTTATCTTTGGACGCAACCAAGGCGTTTGATAGCCTTGAGTGGCACTACTTCTGGAAAGTATTGGCAGAGTTTCAGTTTGGTCCTATTTTTATTCGATGGATTAGAATCCTGTATGAAGGTCCCAGGGCGAAAGTAAGAAAAAATGGCGAATGTTCAGATGGGTTCCAATTGGCTAGGGGGACAAGGCAGGGATGTCCATTGTCGCCCCTGCTTTTCGCCCTTGCCATGGAGCCACTGGCCACTGCTATAAGAGCATCACCGGGAATAAAGGGTTTCAAGAGGAGGCTGAGGGAGGAGTAGGTTGCTATGTACGCGGATGACGTATTGCTTTTCTTAGGGGATACGCAAACCTCATTGGTGATGGCAATAGATATAATAGGGGAATTAGGCAAATTCTCGGGGCTGAAAATTAATTGGGGTAAATCGTCTCTTTTGCCGATAGACCCATTGATAGGGCAGATAGACCAAGTGAAGGTAGTGGCCCAAATGAGATATTTAGGAATAAACATAACAAGGGAACCAGGGCAGTACATAGCTGGAAATCTAGTACCATTGTTGACAAAGCTTAGACAAAAATGCTGGGTATGGCACAGGCTCCCACTCTCAGTGGCTGGTAGGAGTAATTTGGTAAAAATGGTATGGATGCCGCAAATTTTGTATATTCTCCACAACTCCCCAGTATGGATTCCAAAACAGTGGTTTAAGAAAATAGATAGTGTGTTTAAGGAACTGATCTGGAAAAATGGAGCAGCAAGGATACGCCTCCGAGTCCTGCAACAACCCAGAGAGAAGGGGGGGGGATTGGCCCTCCCGAATCCCAGATATTATTTCTTAGCGGCTCAAGTGCAGCATATGAGGGGCAGTAATCGAACGGTAGGAAGAGAGACTGTAAAGGGGCTAACTCTGAATGACACAAGTCACGACACAGAAGTAGAGGCAGCGGAGGCTGATTCTTTTTGTTCTAAATGTCCTACAGCTCGATTAATGGTAAAATGTTGGAATGAGGTCAAGAAGATCCTGGGATATAAGGGATTCTCAGAATTCTCTCCCATGTGGGACAATGGCAACCTGCAAGATCTTAAAGTTAGGGGAATGATTGAGGAGTGGGACAGATTGGGTATACATTTATTGATACAACTCTTTAAGGCAGGAAGAATAAAAACATTTCAGGAAATAAGAGAGGAATATGCAGTTCCAAATAGCTCCTTTTACAGATATTTGCAAACTAGGCATGCGTTGAACGCAAAGTTTGGACAGAGCCCACCAGAATGGAATGATATGCCCCTTCTCCGTAAATTAGTAAATGCAGAGGACTCTAGAGGGGCAATCTCAGACATGTATGATTCCCTAGAAAGGGCGGATCAGGGGGAGGTATCAGCTAGTAAAAACAAGGTTAAATGGGAGAGAGACGTGGGTCCACTTTCGCAGGAACAATGGGAATGAATATTAGCAATAGGACCTAGGGTGTCATTGTCATCTTCTCAAATAATGTCCCATCTTTATTTGATACACAGGGTGTATTATACGCCTCAAAGGATGTTTAAGTTTGGCAGGAGGCCGGATGCGAGTTGTCAGAGATGTGGGGACACTAGGGGAGACCTAATATACATGGTTTGGAGTTGCCCCAAGTTATACCAATACTGGAAGCAAATAGTTGAAAGGATAAACACTGTGTTTGAGACATCTTTGCAGCCAGAAGCCAGGCTATGTGTATTGGGTCTCCTGGAAGAAAGGAGACTCCTAGAAGACGAAAGAACAGCAATAACAAGATGCTTGTTTCAAGGAAGGAAAATTATAGCGCAGAAGTGGCAAGTGGAAAGCCCGCCCACAGTGTTAGAATGGAGGAAAGTGATAGACGACACTGTTACAAAAGAAGAATTTATATATAAGAAGAGAGGAAATAAAAATAAATTGAATAATATGTGGAAAAAATGGAAAGAAGTGGAAGAACGATTGGGGGGGGGGACGGATAAGTAAGTATGGAGGGTGTGAGGTTGTGGGGTTGTGAAGAAGGGATACTGTGGGTTTTATATATGATGTATTTATATGTGTATTGTTGCATATGGGGGTGCATGTATTAATATGTGAAAAAGGAAATAAAGAATATTTGATTTTTTTTTTTTTTTTATTGGAATGGGACAAGTTGACCAGTGAGAAATCGGAGATGCAACGACACACCATGTATTATGAGATGTCCCATGGCTTGAACATTGAAATGCACAAAACAGGCTGAAATTGCCAAAAGGTTAAATAAGATTTGCGCCCAGGTTCTTCCTTACCTCTCCCAAGAGCATCAGCAAGAAGTCCTGGGAGCCATTGAGAGAGCAAAGCAAGTGACTGTTCCAGAACTGAATTCCATTATTCGCCCTGCAACCTTACAACTTCACCATCAGCTACCGACCCGGTAAGCAAAATGACAATGCTGATGGGTTGTCCAGGCATTAGAGGAATGGAACTATAGAGTAACTTCGGAGTCAACCCATCTGGGGTCTCCACCTGTGTTAGTCTCCTGCCGAAAGGGGAGATGTGTGACAGGAGTCACTTTGGGCATAGGGTGACTGAGGAAATATACCTTGGACTACCTAAAATGGGATAGTAATATTTATCCACAATATCTCCCAGGATATAAGTAAAATAACTATTTACTGGTTGTTGATTCGGAACTCAACAGGTTAACTGAAAAAGTGACTCATTCATAATGTTGGGACACATACTGTTAGATGCTAATGTCACTAACTCCAGCCCACCTGTCTGCCTGTTGTGATGTAAATGAATCCAGACCAACTTCTAAAGATCTTCTCTTTGTGGATTGGGCTAATTGACCCTGTATTGTATAAAGGATTCCTGTGATAATGTGTATTGAAGTTCAGGAGACAGCCCGGCTACTAAAGGAATTAGGTAATTAGCTCATGTAAATTAGGTCTGGTCAAAGGTGTATTTTTCAGAGGAAAATGAGGAGAATGTAAGAACCTTCTCTTTTGGTGTATAAAACTTGTAGTTTTTCAACAAAGATGGTCATTCCCTGTTTGGAACCTCAACACAGAGCGTTGTCTCGTTTGTGGAGGGAGAATTATTTGTATGGGGTCTTATTCGGTTGGTTGGAGTGTCTGGTAGCTGCCGTGTGTTCGGGAATGGAATATCTTAAACAACGTTAACCCCTCACGTTACACTACATATCTTTGGTAAAAATAAGCCAAATAAGTGCATATTATTTGTTCTTTGTGAAAGTTTTAGAGCCTACAAGCTATGGTGCCAATCACTGAAAATTGATCACATCTGATGTACTGAAGGCCTATCTCATTTCTTGAGACACTAACAAGCCAGGAAAGTACAAATACCTCCCAAATTACCCCTTTTTTTGGGAGGTAGGCATTCCAAGGTATTTAGTAAGAGTCATGGTGGTATGCATATGCAGTTATATTTTTTTCCCACAAATCTTTGCAAAATAATGTTTTTTTTTTTCATTTTTTTTTCACAATATTGTCATAGCAACAAGTTATTTCTCACACACAGCATATGCATACCACAAATTACACCCCAAAATACATTCTACTATTTCTCCTGAGTATAGCGATACCACATGTGTGAGACTTTTACACCTCTTGCCCTTTTGAAGGCCCTGGAGCACCAGGACAATGGAAACACCAAAAAATCACCCCATTTTGGAAATAAAACACCCCAACATATAATCTATGAGGCTTAATTAGTCATATTTTTCCACAAGTTTTTGAAGAATGTAAAATGAAAATGAAAATGCATTTTTTTTTACACAAAGTTGTCTATTTATACAATATTTCTAACACATAGCCTCTACACACCACACATTACACCCCAAAATAGAATATCCTACTCCTCCTGAGTATGGTGATACCACATGTGTGAGACTTTTCCACAGCATGGCCACATACAGAGGCCCAACATGCAGCATCAGGTGTTCTAGGGGCATAAATTTCAAATCTAATTTGACCACCTATTACACTTTTGTGAGGCACTGTAGTGGCACTGGTGGGCACTGTAGTGGCACTGAAGGGCACTGTAGTGGCATGGATGAGAACTGATTTGGCATGGATCAGCATGAATGAGGCATAAATGAGTGATGAATGTGGATGGATGAGCCATGGATGGGGATGGATGAGCTATAGATGGGGATGGATGAGCTGTGGCAAAGGATGGATGAGCATGAATGAGAATGGCTAAGTATGGCTAAGTATGACTGAGTATGGCTGAGTATGGATGGGGATGGCTGAGCATGAATGAGGATGGCCAAATATAGATGGGGATGCTGAGTATGGATGGGGATAACTGAGCATGAATGAGGATGGCTGAGTATGGATGGGGATGGCTGAGTATGGTTGAGTATGGATGGGGATGGCTGAGTATGGTTGAGTATGGATAGGGATAACTGAGCATGAATGAGGATGGCTGAGTATGGATGGGGATGACTGAGCATGACAGTCCCTACTGTCGAGTGCCCCCACAGCAAGCAGCACCTGAGCTGAGCCGCTGCTCTGTGTGTCCATTCAGACACAGAGCCGCGTCCCAACCCAGTACACCCCCTTTCTATCCTCATTGGCTGACTGACTTTGATTGACAGCAGCGAGAGCCAATGGCACCAAGCTGCTGTCTCAGCCACGGACAGCTGAGTCTCTCGTGCAACATCGCTGGATCTAGATGGAGCTCAGGTAAGTATTAGTGGGGCTGAGGGGGGGCTGCTGCACACAGAAGGTTTTTCATCTTAATGCATGTATGCATTAAGATAAAAAACCTTCTGACTTTACAACCACTTTAGAGTAATATTAAAAGCTGGTATTTCAATTGTCTTTTATTTTCCAATAAAAATTTGTTAAAAAAAAAAAAAAGCTGGTATTTTTTTTCTTTACCTAAAATGAAAAAGAAAGGTTTATACTTACCTGCTGTGTGCAATTATTGCACAGAGCGGTCCACTACCTCCTCTTCTGGGATCCCCTGCCGGAGCTGTCCCCTCTTCCTCTCCTGAGTGTGCCCCCATATCAAGCTGCATACATGCAGGCGTGCTCCCAAGCTGGACTGTGTGCGTCTATAGACACACACAGCGTGACTCGACCACACTCCCTGTTCCCTCCTTACTGGATTTAGTTGACAGCAGCAGGAGCCAGTGACTCGTGCTGCTATCAGTCTGATCTGTAAGAAAAGCAAGAGAGGATAATGCTGCTGCAGAAGAGCACAGCACTGGATCGAGTATTTATGGGGGGAGACATAAGGGCCTAGTAATGGACTGGGGGAGGGGGTGAACCCATGCCGTTTTTTTCAGTGATGTTTTATGTATATTGCCAGGACCTGCCAATACATAACAGCCAAGAGCAGTTTTAAATGAATTTTTTTCCTTTAGAAATGTCATTTTGCTGTGGTACTGTTCTAAACACGAGAAAAATGTGCTACTTTACAGGCAGACTAAAGACACCCTCCAGGCACGATATTTAAAGGAATATTTCATTTTTATTGTTTGACTTTAAGCATTATTAAAATCACTGCTCCTGAAAATAAAAGACAGTTTTTAAAACGTTTTTTTTGCATTGACACATGTCCCCTGGGGCCCAAACACTTTTTATGGCAATAACATGCATATAAGCCTTTAAAATTAGCACTTTTGATTTTTCATGCTTGTGTCCCATAGACTTTAACGGTGTTCGCACAAATTTTTTGCCTGTTCTGTTCGCAAGTTCTGGTGTGAACTGAACGGGGGGTGGGGTGTTCGGCTATCCCTATTAACTATATATTTTGCTTACATGTGATTCATGTACCGGAGACTAATCATGGACTTTCACCCAAAAAAAAACTGCAAAAAAAAGCTAACGTGTAATTCTTTTTTACAAGCAGTGATATCAGTCAATGTTACCATGTGATTTATCTGGAGAATTCTTGGACCTAGCTTGGAAAACAACCTTATTCACTATTTGTTGTGGCATATAAACCATTCTGCATTCTATTGTTGCCTGAATACATTTTTAATTAACCAGTTTAATTAGTACAATGCTCAAGTCATAGATTTATTGCAGTATTAGTTAATCTGCTAAAAGAATTTGGATTAATTAGCAACAAAATTGAATGACTCCTGTTCTTATGTGGATGGTGAATGCTGAAATTGTATTGTCATGTTTTATATTCTTAGTACATATGCATAAAAAAAAAAAAAAAAATATGTTCATTAATATTGGAGGAGTGAGAGAGGAAAAAAAGAATCTTTGGAACACTTATATACAATCTGAAGGGATGTGACCATGGCTAAAACACATTATAAATGAACCATATGTAAATGTCTATACACTTAAGAATATCTGTAGCTAGTTTTATATTAAGACAAGGTTTTGTAATTTCACAAAATGTTTAGCTGGTCTGATACATTAAAGGAGAAGTAAGGCTAAAGTTCTTTTAGCCCAAATTCTTCTGTAAGTGACATAAGAGCACTAAGTTCTGCAGTCGAGTGTGTCTCATATTTAGTTGACAACTGGCTAAAGACTGCTATTGGCTGATGTCACTAAGCTGGTCCATGCTCTGGAGAGATCTCTACTTTAATCTCAGTATCCACCCAGATGCCTGACCAGAAGCTGGCTCAGTCTCTCAGTGCCTCATGAAGGGTTGCCAGCCAGTAATGATCCCTCTCCTTGATACCAAAAATCCTAGGGTCCTTTCGCAGGCTTTGCATAATCAGGGAGGCCATGCAGCGTAAGTTTGCAGAGGCATTAGATTCAGAGTCCTCTGGGTCACTAAGAATCACATGATCCGTAACTACCTCCTCCCAGCCACGTACAACTCCTTGGGTTTCTGGGGCATGAAAACTATTCCTTGAAGACTGCTGCTGAGTGTTATCCTCTACATCCATGCTGACACAATCCTCCTCCTCCTTCTCCTCCTCTTCTTCCTGTGTGTTTGGAAGGCCCACAGGAATGCTATCTGGATAAAGGGGCCTTGAGAGGTAAGGAAGTCATCCTCTTTCTCCCGCTGTTCTGCCTAAAGTGCCCTGTCTATGATTCCACGAAGCGTGTGCTCCAGCAGGAAGACTAAAGGGACACTGACATTTTCTCTGCTCACCATCCTTGTGGCCTCCTCAAATGGTGATAGGACAGTGCATGTGTAGCGGGTGTCTCATAATATAACCCGCAGATCCTTCCAAGTTTGCCAGAACAATGTACACAGGCTTTCCAGCTTCAGTTAGGGAGAAGCTGCCTGCCATGTCTGGGTTTATTTTCACCCCTCCTCCTTCCTGTTTTCACAGAATTGAGGGAGTGTAATATGAGCTGACACACACACACAGCTCTGGATTGAGTGACCTATGTTGTGTTCCTATGGCTGGAGAGGAAAACCAATTGAGAGCAGAGTTACAACAGCCAATGGAGCAGATTGCACAGAACTGAGGATAGCAGCAATGGATTCTGGGACATGAAGTTCTCACACAAAACGGCCCCATAGTTTGGTACACAGGGAGAACTACTAACCCACACTGCACCTGTGCTACCAGGATGCAGTGCGCCACCGCACAGCCTGCTGGGGGATGTGATATAACAGACTAGTAAGGCCTCAGCACTCTCTCTCTGGACATCACTTTCTATCAAGCCGGAAGCCTGGGTTGAGGCCTGCTGCCAGAGCGTCTAGGCCAGAAAGCCTGGGCCTACAGTTGTCAAGTAGGATCACTCAGCTTAAGGAGGGACCCCTTCCCGTGTGTCCAGCTCTCGCTCCACAGAGACCGGAGTCGTTCATCTACCGACACCTTGTGCGGCTGTGTGAGGGACCGGAGACTGCAAGTGGCGGAGAGGCCGTGGACCGGAACACCGACAGCGGAACGTACAAGAGGGACGAGGCCTGCTTTGGTGAGGGGGCACCTGCCCAAAGCTGACGAACTGTTGCGCAGGAAGGTGACTCTTAAAGACCTGCCATTATCAATAGAGTAGTGTGCCACATACAAGGACATAGAGCATCTCGCAGTGGCAGCGTGTTTTAAAGATTGGCGTTTGCACAGTCAGTGAGTTCTACATATTCATAAACATTGTGGATGTTCAGTTTTCTGCCTTTTTCATAACCTTATGGAATACAAATATTTGATGTGCACCAACAAATGCTAGTGAAGACTCTTACTACTGGAAGGAACTTTATACTGAACTTAGTCAGGCCTGTGCAGAGCAAATAGTACTGGGACACGTGTACGGTATTGCCCATTAGGGGGAGCTCGCGAGCATTCAGCCTAAATATATAGGAAGTGTACACTAGAACTGTGATTTTGTGTCTTGATTGTTTCTTAAGATTTTCTGCTATACCATTGACTCTGCAGGGCCCTGTAAGAGTCAACTGTATTTATGTCTAACTGTTACTTTTCTTACCAAGTAAAATTTACCCTTGGTTAAGCAGCATTCTGTGTGGAGTTTATCTGTTACCCTGTTGGAGTGGCCAAGTGGCCATTACAAGGTAACAACTTTATTTTCAATTTTATTACTGTGTGATATTATTGTGTTTCCCAATTACCAGTGGGTTCCACAATCCTCATGTAGACCAGTTGTGCCAAGGGAGGGTTCGAGCCAAATTCCTGGAGTTGATAGCCAGAGTATAGACCCAAAACAAAACCAGCAGCCCGACCTCAGAGAGGGGGGGTAGTGCTACACATGCATCCTTGATCAGTAGCCACTGGCGTGGCGAAAAGAAGCCAATAGGGATGAGCTCGGTGTTCGAGTCGAGCGCATGTTTGACTCGAACATCGCCTGTTCGACTCGAACATCGCCTGTTCGACTCGAACATCGCCTGTTCGCGGAAACCATAACTTTGTGGGCCGTTCGCGCCAAATTCGTGTAACACGAATGACCCACAATGCACTGTGCCAGCACACTCCATTGCTGGCACTGTGATTGGCCAAGCATGCACTGTGACATAGGAATAGGGAAAAAAAGGGGAAAAGGGAACTGGGCTAGAGGGGGAAGGGGAATGTTGGGAAAATTCCCAACTAAAGTTAAATGGAGATTCAGCTACCATTCTAATGGGTAATAATGAAAAAATACTTTATTGGTTGGATGCTACAAAAATAGAGAGTACACATTTCATCCTGTCTAAATGACCTAGGTCATAGAGGAGAAAGGAGTTTCTCCCGTGGCTACACAATAATATATTAAAACTTTACATAATACATATACACCGTGCACTGTAAGAAAACAATTATCTAAAAAAGATGGCAGAGAGGACTATTACCCCCCACTTAACCTATCTAAGCTCTCTAAGAGCTGTTAACATCATATGCCCGGGCATAAATTTATGACAGAACCTGGAAAACCTGCTAGATTATGAAAGAGAACCAAGAAAGATGTATGCGGAACTAATATTAGAAAAATCCTTGATGAGGTGTCAGCATGACAGTTACTGAATCATCATGGAAATCAAACTCAATGATAGTCCGCATAAATGGTTGCTGGAAATACTGTGAATAATCCTGCGCGTTCTAGAAGGTCTCAAGAAAGCCAATATATATATAGCATGTCAGAAAAGCACTGCATATGAATGTAAGTATCCTCGATATATGGGCTTATTGTGTCTAAATAGACTGACATAGGAGACGAACATTCAGAGGATTGCATAAAGAGATATCTGTAGGGTATGTCCTATTGTAAAATATCTCTACATGGGGACTAAAAATTAGTCCTGGGTTTCCTGGGTGAGGAGAGTTTATGCCTGAGGTTATGTTCATTACAAGTGAGTGATACGGTGTAATTTGGTACAGTGGGTAACCATATAGTAGCTCACTGGCTTACCCGTCCTGTGGTTCAGTAAAGAGTTCCGACCGTCACTCACTGTCTGCTTCAGCTGTATCTGTGCCCCGCTTGTGAAGGAGGGATCCTCGGATCATGTGCCGCGTGGAGAGCGTCTCTCATTCAGTCACGTGTTGCCGACGCTGACTGGCTATGCGGCGCTTGAAGTCTCATCAACTGGAGACAGCGTCTAGATCCACACATGGAGAGGGGCTTTGAAGTTGGTGCAGACCTTAGTTCTGCCACTGGGGGCAATAGGCATTTCCTCAAGATTCCATGGAGATCTCTATGCAGGTTTTACGGCCGTTGTAACGGGGATGTTTACTAGAAGATAGGACGGGACATGGGGAAACAAGTCCTAGCTCTGGACCACTGCGTCGGACATGACGCGTTTCGTGACCGTGATGTCACTTCTTCCTTCATCAGCATAGAGATCTCCAAGGAATCTTGAGGAAATGCCTATTGCCCCCAGTGGCAGAACTAAGGACTGCAACAACTTCAAAGCCCCTCTCCATGTGTGGATCTAGACGCTGTCTCCAGTTGATGAGACTTCAAGCGCCGCGTAGCCAGTCAGCGTCGGCAACACGTGACTGAATGAGAGACGCTCTCCACGCGGCACATGATCCGAGGATCCCTCCTTCACAAGCGGGGCACAGATACAGCTGAAGCAGACAGTGAGTGACGGTCGGAACTCTTTACTGAACCACAGGACGGGTAAGCCTGCAGATGCCTGAGAAAAGAACACACTGTCCCTGCCGATCTAGCTCAGAGAACAGCAATGAACAGCAACTCCTGCCTGCAGATGCCTGAGAAAAGAACACACTGTCCCTGCCTGCCTATCTAGCTTAGAGAACAGCAATGAACAGTAACTCCTGCCTGCAGATGCCTGAGAAAAGAACACACTGTCCCTGCCTGCCTATCTAGCTTAGAGAACAGCAATGAACAGCAACTCCTGCCTGCAGATGCCTGAGAAAAGAACACACTGTCCCTGCCTGCCTATCTAGCTTAGAGAACAGCAATGAACAGCAACTCCTGCCTGCAGATGTCTGAGAAAAGAACACACTGTCCCTGCCTGCCTATCTAGCTTAGAGAACAGCAATGAACAGTAACTCCTGCCTGCAGATGCCTGAGAAAAGAACACATTGTCCCTGCCTGCCTATCTACCTTAGAGAACAGCAATGAACAGTAACTCCTGCCTGCAGATGCCTGAGAAAATAACACACTGTCCCTGCCTGCCTATCTAGCTTAGAGAACAGCAATAAAGGGTAGATACAGGTGTATACTGTTCTGGAGGCACACAACAGCCACTAACTCCTGCAGATGCCTGAGAAAAAAATAGACTGTAGAACACACTGTCCCTGCCTATGTATCTCTTTCCCTGCACGCCGGAACACACTACACAAGGCCGCCGTGCTGGCGGCCTCTTATAGTGTGGGGCGTGTACTAAACCCCTCTGAGCTATAATTGGCCACAGGCATCCTGCCTGTGGCCAATTATGGCTCTCCTCGCTGCCGGCGCTGTGATTGGCCAAGCAAGCAAGCAGGGGTCACAGTGCATAAAAGGGGGGTGTAAAATGCCCAATTCACTGTAGGGTAACAATATTAGATACAACCAAAAGATGATTCGTTTATGAAAACGGGATCCTCCTAACCATAAATTCTGTTAAATAGGAATAGGGAAAAAAAGGGGAAAAGGGAACTGGGCTAGAGGGGGAAGGGGAATGTTGGGAAAATTCCCAACTAAGGTTAAATGGAGATTCAGCTACCATTCTAATGGGTAATAATGAAAAAAGACTTTATTGGTTGGATGCTACAAAAATAGAGAGCACACATTTCATCCTGTCTAAATGACCTAGGTCATAGAGGAGAAAGGATTTTCTCCCGTGGCTACACGATTGCGTTTTTTACCAAAAATATGTAGAAGAATACGTATCGGCCTAAACTGAGGAAAAATTTTTTTTTTATATATGTTTTTTGGGGATATTTATTATAGAAAAAAGTAAAAAATATGTAATTTTTTTCAAAATTTTCGCTCTATTTTTGTTTATAGCGCAAAAAATAAAAACCACAGAGGTGATCAAATACCACCAAAAGAAAGCTCTATTTGTGGGAAAAAAAGGACGCCAATTTTGTTTGGGAGCCACGTCGCACGACCGCGCAATTGTCAGTTAAATACGACGCAGTGCCGAATCGCAAAAAGGGGCCTGGTCATAATGGCCCGTATTGGTCCGGGGCTTAAGTGGTTAATAGCTGCGAGTAGTTTTAAATGACTTTTTTTCCTTCAGAAATTACATTTTGTGCAGGGACTTTTCAAAACACGGGAAACATGCGCTACTTTACAGGCATACTATACACACCCCCCAGGTACGAAAATTAAAGGAATATTTTACTTTTATTGTTTCACTTTAAGCATTAATAAAATCACTGCTCCTGAAAAAACTGACGTCTTTTAAAGCTTTTTTTTTGCATTGATACATGTTCCCTGGGGCAGGACCCGGGTCCCCAAACACTTTTTATGATAATAACTTGCATATTAACCTTTAAAATTAGCACTTTTGATTTTTCATGTTCGTGTCCCATAGACTTTAACGATGTTCGCGGGTTCAAACTAATTTTTTGCCTGTTCGCATGTTCTGGATGTGAACCGAACCGGGGGGTGTTCGGCTCATCCCTAGCAGCCGCTGCAGCAATGCCAACATTGAGTTCCACCTGGTGGGCATGTCACAAATGAGGTGGTTGGTGGGCACGGTACATTCCCTTTGATTGTCAGCCAGCCGAGCACTGGTATTGTATGACCGGCGGAAATTACCACAGACTTTTCTGGCTTGCCTCAGGAGATCATGCAAGTCTGGGTACCACCAAATTCAGGACGTGTGCCAAACATGAAACATGGGTCAAGTGTCCCCGTCAGAGGGCGGAGAGATGGTCGGTGCCATTGTCGCATACAAGCATTCCTGGCTTAAGCATGCGTGGCGTCAACCACCTCTGAGCCTGGCCCTGCAGAGCTGACAGAATCTCTGCCCCAGTGTGGCTCCTGTCCCCTAGGCAGACACACTCAAGCACCGCATGGCATCTTTTAGCCTGACTGCTTGCGTAGCCCCTTGAACACTTACAGAGCACCGCTGGTTCAGAGGCCAAACTGCAGAAGAGGCCATAGTGGAAGAAGAAGAGGAGGGGTGAATGAGAGAGCTGTAGCAGAATCACCACTAGCATTTTGGAGGCGTGGTGGTGGAACAAGCTCCAACAACACTGAGCCCTGTCCTGCATCCTTCCCAGCTGCCAGGAGAGTTACCCAGTGCACCGTGAAGGAAACATAACTTCCCTGCCCATGCCTGCTGGACCATGAGCCAGCGGTAATATGAACCTTACTGCTGACCGCCCTGTCCCACAAGGCCAAAACATTGCCTTCCACAGCCTGGTAGAGAGCCGTAATGGCCTTTCGTGAAAAGAAATGGCGTTTTGGAACCTGCCACTGAGGTACAGCATATTCCACAAATTTACGAAGAGGGCACAAGTCTACCAGCTGAAAAGGCAGCAGTTGCAGTGCTGGAAATTTGGCCAAGCTAGCATTTAGACGCTGAGCATGTGGATGCCTGGGACCGAATTTATTTTTACGGTTCAGCAACTGGGGTAGGACAATTTGCCTGCTAAAATCAAATGGTGGTGTACTGCTAGCAGATTGGCTGCAAGTACTTGGGACACCTATTGCTATACCTTCATTCCTCTCAGTGCAGGTTTTTGATAGGACTGGAGGTATAGTAGAGTTGGACATCCTAGATGAGAAGCAAGGAGAAGGCTGCCTTTTTCTTTGATGTGGGTCTTTCAAGTGTTGTTACCAGGTGCATGGCAGGTCGTCATATCTGGTCAAGCATGTGGTGCCCAAGCTGCTGCTGTTCTGGCTACGCTTGATCTGCTTCAGAGATAGGTTGCAAACAGCAAGGAACTTTTAAAAGTCAGTGGGGAGTCTGCGATGTGATGCAATAGGATAGCTGCCCTTAAGCTGCCCCTAGAGGACATCCTGCCTTGTTGGAGTTGTGCCTCCTCCTCCTCCTCGTCACTGAAACAAACTTGGCAGTATGCTGTAGCTGGGGAACATGATTGTAAGTTTCTTGTCCTTCTGTGGCACCCCCTCTCTCTAGGCTCACGTTACTTCCTTCCTCAACCTGGGGACCAACATCGGAGCCTTCAAATTGCTGCGCATCCTCCAGCAGCATGTACCCGGCACTGTGGTCAAATAATTCTGGTGATTCCTCCATGCATGATTGTGGGGCTATGGAAAGAGTAACTGTGGACAAGGAGCCAGTGGAAAAGGCCGCTTTGGCAGCTGCATTGGAAGGCAAACTACTCTGAGCCTGGGTGAAAGAGGATAAGGGGGTTTCCAACGGTTTCCCCATGGCATCAAGGGAGATCCCGCCCACCTCTGACGCCACAGAAACCCCCTGGCATCAGAGGGGGCAGGGTCACCCGTACATGTCACTGGGTAACCCTGCAGCGTTTTCCCGTTGTGTCAGAGGGGGCGGGGTCACACACGCACATCACGGGTGGCCCCACCCTCTGCTATATAAGAGCTGTCACGGTGTGTCTCGCGTAATTTGGCATCGTGGCCGCGTGTATCGTCGGGTCGTGGAACGATTACATCGCTGGAAAAATGTTTTTTCTTTTTTATTAAAGGACTTGTCCCAAGCTGTGTGTGTTTTTTTTACCATTTTTGTCACATTTCTGGGTGAAATGGTAGGGGTACAATGTACCCCGTTACCATATCACATAGGGGGCTTGTTAAAGGGGGCTTCCAGATTCCGATAAGCCCCCGCCCGCAAACCCCCACAACCACCGGGCAAGGGTTGCGGGATGAGGCCCTGGTCCCCATCAACATGGGGACATCCTCCCCATATTGAGGGCATGTGGCCTGGTACGGTTCAGGAGGGGGGTGCTCTCTCGTCCCCCTCTTTTCCTGCGGCCTGCCAGGTTGCGTGCTCGGATAAGGGTCTGGTATGTATTTTTGGGAGGACCCCCACAGTTTTTTTTTACATTTTAGCGCGGGGTTCCCCTTAAAATCCATACCAGACCTGAAGGGTCTGGTATAAATTTTGAGGGGGACCCCTACAGCATTTAAAAAAAAATTGGCGCAGGGTTACCCTTAATATCCATACCAGACCTGTGGGACCTGGTATGGAATTTGGGGGACCCCCATGCAATTTTATTTTTATTTTTGGTTCGGGGTTCCCCTTTATATTCATACTAGACCCAAAGGGCCTGGTAATGGACTGGGGGGGGGGGGAACCCATGCCGTTTTTTTCAATGACCCGACAATTCAGTAGGGCAGGCCATTCAAGTGAATAGGCTGCCCTTTGTGTGACCTGTGGAAACACACCAAAAAATGCACTAAAAACGGCAAGCAGGAACGAGCGTTTCCACTACGCAAAGTGTGAATGGTGCTGACCACTTAAATTAATAAGTTGGTCAAGCAAAGCATTTTTTGAAATCGTATCCAATACAACTTGGGCTTTCCAGAGCCAAATAGTAACTATCAAACGCTCCACACACTCCACTCTATCAGAGTACCATGAGAAAGAAAGTTGCAAACAAATACACTCATATTGTACGGTGCTAACTCCCAGCACTAAGCATAAAACAGCATTTACATTTTCAGAGGACAACACCACTTCCTACTACCAATTGTGCAAGTGGCCTCTACATAATAGGTTCTGACTCCATCCAACACACTTTGTCCAATTGACTTCATCTAGAGCGCCCTTGGTTTTTGATTCATTCGAATATCTATTCGATTTTTGCACAGCTGCTAACAGGTGGGGTTTATTGTTTTAGCACAGACATTTCTGGTTTATTTGTATACCTCTATGTTAAGAGGCTGCTAAACATGCTGCTGAATGCAGTTTTTATCATGCCACCACTATGTTTGCAAAATCCATTAGTAAATGTATGCTTTTATTGAAAAATGTGTATTTAGAGTGGTAGTAAGCACCACTTGGTCACTTGTACCTACAGGTAAGCTTATGATAAAAACATGCACCGTTTAAGAGTTTATTCACAATTTCTGCAGCCAGTGACGTTGTTGGCTCATGCCCACTGTCATGTCATGATGTGTCTGATGCAGTGCATACTAGCACATTATGCAAGTAACTTGCTGGTGGACAGGTTTTTTTTTTTTTCAAAAGGACTTTACTAACCACTTTAAGTGTTTTTTATCATTTTGCTGCATTCTGAAAAATTAGGGTTTAAATCCAAGTTACACCTCTTGCCAAAAACCTTTAGAGATTCACTTTTCTAAATAGAATCATTTTGGGACAGTTTCTGGGGTTCTGCCATGTCCGAGCCCCTTAACCACTTCAGCCCCGGACCATTTGGCTGCCCAAAGACCAGAGCACTTTTTGTGATTCGGCACTGCGTCGCTTCAACTGACAATTGCGAGGTCGTGCAACATGGCTTCCAAACAAAATTGACGTCCTTTTTTCCCACAAATAGAGCTTTCTTTTGGTGGTATTTGATCACCTCTGCGGTTTTTATTTTTTGCGCTATAAACAAAAAAAAGAGCGACAATTTTGAAAAAAAGCAATATTTTTTACTTTTTGCTATAATAAATATCCCCCAAAAAAATATTACAAAATATTTTTTTCCTCAGTTTAGGCCGATACATATTCTTCTACATATTTTTGGTAAAAAGATTAGCAGGTAAGACAACTTGCAAACATGCATTTAGGACTGTATTTAGGCGATTGCCTGAAGTTCAGCTGTTAGTTAATCGTCAGAAATGTTCCTAAGAGCAGAATAACAGCACTCTAAAAAATGTACATCAGTGTATATAATTATCTATTTATTTACCAGTTGTGATTCAAAGCAAGTTTTTTGGGCCCAAAAACTGGAAATCAACTTTATTTAAAACTTACAATTCATATGCTATCACGTTTCCAAAGCACATTTATACAGTCTTGCAAATGCAGCACGAGAAAATTGAATACCAGCAATTAATGTTTTATTTCAAATAATAGTGAAATCCCAGTACGTGGTATACTATAAGTGTAACTTGAGATGACTGTATATTGAATTGACTGCAAAAAAGCTTACGGTTATATTATAAAATAAATTAGATGATTTTATTCAGACTGAAATCAGCCAGCAGGACTTGCAGTATAATCAAATGAAAGTAATTAAGTCTTTAAATGAAATTAAATTTCAAATTTTAGAATAATAGAGAAAGATATTACTTTGTCATTTAATTCATTCAGAGTTAGTTACTTTAATTAGTTTGGTTATCTGTTTGCATTAAGTGGAATGAATGAGAATACAATGCCATTAAATTTATGAATTCGTTTTTTTGGTCTCGATATGGAATACAGTTAGATAAATGCAATTATTCTGTAATGGTGAAAAATGTATGAGGGTTCAGTGCAGCTTCATGCTAAAATAATCCAGTTAAAGATATAATGAATACATAATTCATGATAGATTCTGTATGTCTCCGCCTGCAATTACTGCAGTAATTGTCACTATATAATATGGTATATTAGTTTACAACTGCATAAGCAAAATGGGATTTGGAAAGAAACTTGATCCGCTGACTAATAAAGGAAATAATTAATTACAGATTTAAAAATATCCAAAAACTTTGTAAATTTGTTAGAAAGTGTGTCTGTCAATGGGAGGACATTGTTTTTACCAACATGAACTATTCAAATTCTATAAGGTAGTTAACAATGTACTACCTTTTGTAAAAGCTATTCTATATGCTAAAAAAGAGACAAATAATTCCACAGTAGCGCACTAATTAATCTACAAATTTCCTAAATATCAGCATTGTGAAATGATCAACATAAAACACCCATACTGTGACAGCAGGAAGGTAAAGTCACCTGGTTGCATCCAGGGGGGTAGATATATTTCGCCCAGATTCAGGCTTTACGCCGACTTATACAACTAGGTGGAGAGTTGTATAAGGCTAGTGGGCTCATGGATGACTCATACCTCTAGAGAGAGGGCTGGGCGTCGTGCAGGCAGGGAGTTGATGAGACCAGCTGAAGCTTGTCAGCTCATTTAAGGCCTCTATAAAAACTCCCAGATTCATTAGGTGTTAGCTCATGCCTGGACCCAGACCTGTGTGGACTGTCTAGGGAGAGTGAACCCCTGTGCGGTGAGACAAAGCCTGTGTGGCTATTTGCTTGGACATTTAAAACCAGGGACTTAGGGACTAGGACAGCACTAGGCTGATCCCAGTTGTTAGTTAGGAAACCTGTATGTTTAGTCAGAGGTCAAGTTGACCAGGATTTATTTTGTTTATGTTTCTTTTTTCTTTGCTGTGTTTTGTCACTGTAAATAGAAAATAAACCGCACCTTTTTGATTTTGAAAACCACAACCTCCGTTTGCTGGGCCTGTTTTTGTGTGGGGAGCCCATCTCGGGGGTCACACACACCCGCTGCCGAGTCAACCCCCTCACAGTTGGTGGAGAATGCAGGCAGTTTTTTTTTTAAGCCAGCATGGAGGAGATACTGAAGCAGCTGGCTCTAGCAAATGCCAATCAACAGCAGCCAAATGCAGGTTTGCAAAAGAACTTCGCAGCCCAGCAGCAAGCTCATCAACAGAGCCTTGCAGCCCAGCAGCAGACAAACGCAACTTTGCAACAGAGTCTGGAGGCTCAGCAACAAGCCCAGCAGCAATCTGAGGCCCGCTTCATAGACCTGTTGCAGAAGCAAGAGCAGAGACTACAACAACAGATGGAAGCAGTAATGCAGCAACGTCCGCAGACCAGTGAGGAAAGCCGTCCCACTAATACCGCGTCCTTTGGGGTGAGTCGTTTATTGACAAAAATGACTGGAGAGGATGATCCAGAGGTATTTTTGACCACATTTGAAAGGACCGCTGAAAGAGAAAAGTGGCCTGAGGAGCAGTGGGCTGGACTGGTGGCTCCTCTGTTAACTGGTGAATCGCAGAAAGCTTA
The DNA here is from genome assembly GCA_029206835.1 of Rana muscosa. Lineage (NCBI taxonomy): Eukaryota > Metazoa > Chordata > Amphibia > Anura > Ranidae > Rana > Rana muscosa. The sequence continues at coordinate 706,167,244 of CM055118.1, forward strand.
CTATGACCTAGAGCCTAACCAAGCAAAAGACTATGTGATGCTAAAAGCTGAAATATTGGCAAGGCTGGGTGTCACCCAGGCTGTCCGGGCTCAGCGTGTGCATAACTGGACTTTCCAGCTTGGAAAACCCCCCAGGTCTCAAATGTATGATCTCATTCACCTGAGCAGAAAGTGGCTACAGCCAGAGACTTTGTCCGCACCAAAGATTGTGGAACGTGTTGTAATGGATCGGTTTTTGAGAGCTCTTCCTACTGCCATCCAAAAGTGGGTAAGCCATGGAGACCCAGAGACGGCCGATGGTCTTGTGGATCGTGTGGAGAAATACTTGGCTACAGAGAACCTGACGGCCTCTTCCAGAGACACTCGGACTTTCCACCCTAAGACCAGACCATCCCCAGGGGCGGATAAGAGGATTCCAAGGGGTGAGGGTGGAGAGAGTGAGAGGGTGGGAGCTCTACCCCAAGTTTGGCGAGAACAGCCTGGGAAATCAGCGGCTCAAGAGGCCGCAAGAAGGATCGTTTGCTACCGCTGCCGGCAAGCGGGACATATTGCAGCCAATTGCCCGGTTGTGGAGGAACCCATGCAGTGTGACTTTCTGACGGGCAGACGTCAGTCGCTGTGTGCGACAGTCGCATGCACTGCCATTCGAGGAACTGAGAAACATTTATGCAAAATGTGTGTTAATGGTAGAAATGTTGTGGTATTGCTGGATTCAGGTAGCCTTGTGACCCTGATAAAGGCTGAGTTAGTTAAAACAGAGGTCTCTGGGAATAGCAAGGTAGCTGTTATTTGTGTGCATGGGGACACCCGAGAGTATCCAGTGACTACAGTGTGTTTCGAGACCCCCAAAGGTACCCTCTCTCATCCAGTGGGCTTAGTATCTCAGTTACCGCATGACGCCATTGTGGGAAGGGATTTTCCGAAGTTCTGGGAACTGTGGGATGATCCTGAGCCCCCCACTGGTGCCCCTATGTACCAGGAATGTGATAGCCAGAACTCCCCTGAGAGTGGTGAGGACTCTCCGGAATTTCCCTTATCAGTATTGGCAGGGGAGACTCAAGAAACTGGAGAGGAGCCCACCTCCTCAGACGAAAACCTACCGTCTGTGGAGTTTTCTGATCTTGAGGTTCACAGGGAAAACTTTGCCACAGAACAGTTGAAAGACCCCGCCCTAATAAAGGCACGGGAAAACGTAGTGAAAATAGATGGCGAGTTAGTGAACCCAGATAATACCTGCACTTACCCATACTTCAGCGTAGAGAAGGACCTACTGTATCGGGTGGCAAAAAGGGCAGAAGAAACCGTTGAGCAGCTTGTGGTGCCCAAACCTTACAGGAAGTTGGTGTTGGAGTTGGCCCATGGGCACATTCTTGGAGGTCATCTGGGGACAGAGAAAACCCGAGAGAGGGTATTACAGAGATTCTATTGGCCGGGGGTGATGAAGGACATAGAAAATTATTGTTCCTCCTGCCCTGTGTGTCAGAGGTCGGCCCCGATGCCACATTTCCGTAGCCCGCTGGTCCCTCTACCCATCATTGAGGTCCCGTTTGAGAGGATCGCCATGGATTTGGTAGGTCCTATAATCAAGTCCGCTAGGGGGCACCAGTACATATTAGTTATAATGGACTATGCCACCCGTTATCCAGAAGCGATCCCTCTCCGAAATACCTTGGCCAAAACCATAGCCAAAGAGCTATCTCTTGTGTTTAGCCGGGTGGGTATTTGTAAAGAACTGCTTACGGACCAAGGTACACCCTTTATGTCCCGGGTTATGAAGGAGCTGTGTAAATTGTTCAAAGTGACGCAATTACGTACATCTGTGTATCACCCCCAAACCGATGGGCTGGTTGAAAGATTCAACAAAACCCTAAAACAAATGTTGAAGAAAGTGGTGGATAGAGATGGAAAGGATTGGGACTGTCTACTTCCTTATCTGATGTTTGCTATTAGGGAGGTGCCCCAATCCTCTACGGGATTCTCCCCCTTTGAGTTACTGTATGGGAGACACCCAAGAGGGCTGTTGGATATTGCCAAGGAAACTTGGGAAAGTGAGAGTTCTCCCCACAGGAGTGTGATTGAGCATGTCGCCCTGATGCAAGACCGAATTGCACAGGTAATGCCCCTCGTGAAGGAACATTTGGCCCAAGCGCAGTTAGCACAGCAGAGAGTGTACAACCGTGGAGCCAAGACCCGTACCTTTTCCCCGGGGGATAGGATACTGGTACTTGTCCCTACGGTTGAAAGTAAATTCCTTACCAAATGGCAAGGCCCCTACGAGATAATGGAAAAAGTGAGCGAAGTGAATTACAAGGTCAGACAACCAGGAAGGCGAAAGCCCGAACAGATCTATCACGTTAATCTGTTGAAAGCCTGGAGGGATAGAGAGTCCCTAGTCGCAGACACTTGGTCACCAGCTCAAACTGGTTGCGTGATTCCTGAGGTTGGAATAGCAGCCATCTTGTCACAACCCCAACAACAGGAGGTTAAGGAGTTTGTGCTTCGCAACAAGGAGGTATTCTCTGAGCTGCCGGGACAAACATCTGGGGTAGAGCATGACATCATTACCCCGCCCGGTGAAAGGGTGAAGTTACAACCCTATCGGATCCCAGAGGCCCGACGGGAGGCAATACGGGAGGAAGTACAGAAAATGCTGAACTTAGGGGTGATAGAGGAGTCCCAAAGTGATTGGTCTAGTCCCATTGTGTTGGTGCCTAAACCGGATGGGAGCTGGCGATTTTGTAACGATTTTCGTCAGTTGAACAAAGTTACAAAATTTGACACCTACCCCATGCCACGTATAGATGAGTTGATCGACCGGCTGGGAACAGCCCGATACATGACGACTCTTGACCTCACAAAAGGGTATTGGCAAATCCCCCTGGCCAAGTCGGCCAAAGAGAAAACCGCATTTGTAACCCCAGACGGGGCGTTCCAATATAAAAGAATGCCGTTCGGGTTACAGAATGCGCCGGCCACATTCCAGCGGAAAATGGACCAGATGCTGAGGCCCCATCGGAAGTATGCTGCGGCTTACCTGGATGACGTAATTGTCCATAGCACAGATTGGGCCTCACATCTGCCAAAAGTGCAAGCAGTCCTGGACTCTGTTCGGGAAGCGGGGTTTACGGCTAACCCCAAGAAGTGTACCATTGGGCAGGAGGAGGCCAAATATCTTGGGTACACCATTGGGAGGGGAGTAATAAAACCCCAACTCAACAAAGTCGAGGCCATCCAGAGTTGGCCACGTCCCAACAGCAAGAAGCAGGTACGAGCCTTTCTGGGAATCGCTGGGTATTATCGGCGATTCATTCCCCACTTTGCTTCTAAGGCTGTGCCCCTAACCAACCTGACGAAGGGGAAAGGGTCGGTCATGATTAAATGGACCCCCGAGGCTGAGGCAGCATTCCAATTCTTGAAACAAGCCTTATGTAGCCAGCCAGTGTTGTACTCACCCGACTTCTCTAAAGACTTTGTCGTACAAAGTGATGCGTCAGATGTGGGGTTAGGAGCAGTATTGTCCCAGGTCTGGAACGGGGAAGAGCACCCAGTCATTTACCTCAGCAGGAAGTTGAAGTCCCATGAGGTAAATTACGCCACCGTTGAAAAGGAGTGTTTAGCAGTGAAGTGGGCTCTAGATTCCCTTCGGTACTACCTGCTAGGTAGGCACTTTGACTTGGTTACGGATCACGCTCCGTTAAAGTGGATGGCTCAAAACAAGGAAACAAATAGAAGAGTGAATAGGTGGTTCCTGGCCCTCCAGGAATTCAACTTCACAGTAAAGCATCGCCCTGGCGTTCAAATGGGGAATGTGGATGCTTTGTCTCGAGTACATGAATGCCTGATTGCTGGTGTTCCAACCCCGAGGTTAAAACAAGAGGGGGGGGTATGTGACAGCAGGAAGGTAAAGTCACCTGGTTGCATCCAGGGGGGTAGATATATTTCGCCCAGATTCAGGCTTTACGCCGACTTATACAACTAGGTGGAGAGTTGTATAAGGCTAGTGGGCTCATGGATGACTCATACCTCTAGAGAGAGGGATGGGCGTCGTGCAGACAGGGAGTTGATGAGACCAGCTGAAGCTTGTCAGCTCATTTAAGGCCTCTATAAAAACTCCCAGATTCATTAGGTGTTAGCTCATGCCTGGACCCAGACCTGTGTGGACTGTCTAGGGAGAGTGAACCCCTGTGCGGTGAGACAAAGCCTGTGTGGCTATTTGCTTGGACATTTAAAACCAGGGACTTAGGGACTAGGACAGCACTAGGCTGATCCCAGTTGTTAGTTAGGAAACCTGTATGTTTAGTCAGAGGTCAAGTTGACCAGGATTTATTTTGTTTATGTTTCTTTTTTCTTTGCTGTGTTTTGTCACTGTAAATAGAAAATAAACCGCACCTTTTTGATTTTGAAAACCACAACCTCCGTTTGCTGGGCCTGTTTTTGTGTGGGGAGCCCATCTCGGGGGTCACACACACCCGCTGCCGAGTCAACCCCCTCACAATACATACCGTATTTATCGGCGTATAACACGCACTTTTTTCCCCTGAAAATCGGGGGCAAATCAGGGGTGCATGTTATTCACCGACAGCGTACCTCGCCGTCATCTCCTCTCCACTCGGCTCTCATGTCACACACACACAGTCCCGCCTACGCCACAGGCATTGGACCAGTGTTCTGCCTATCACAGGAGCTGGTCCAATGCTGATGACGGAGGCGGGACTGTGTGTGTAACGTGAGAGCCGAGTGGAGAGGAGATGACGGCTCAGTGATTTCCTGATTCAAGCTGTTGGTGAGGGAGATGGTGAGGCTGCAAATGATATAGTTTAAATAAAAGGCATTTATCATGCTGCATTGAGGACAATAATCAGGCTTTATTGATTTGTTTAGGCTGCATTGAGGACTTTATTTGGGCTGCATTGAGGACAATGATCAGGCTGCATTGATGCATTGATCAGGCTGCATTGAGGACTTTATGCAGGCTGCATTGATCAGGCTGCATTGAGGACTTTATTTGGGCTGCATTGAGGACAATGATCAGGCTGCATTGAGGACTTTATTTGGGCTGCATTGAGGATATTAATCAGGCTGCAGATGGACATTGATGGGCACTGACCCATAATTTGCTTCAAAGTTGTTTATTTAAAAAATATGTTTTTTTCCTGAAACTTCCCTCTTAAAATTAGGGTGCGTGTTATACGCCAGCGCGTGTTATACACCAATAAATACGGTAATAAAAAGTGTCCATATGGCATATCCCAAAAATATATATGCTCCAACATATGCAAATCAACATGGTAATACAGCCCAACTTAAAGTGATGAAAAAATTGTGAAACAAAATCTTATTGATCCACCAAAATCCTTCACAAAAGTGATGTGTGCCGATTCCACTCCCTTAAGAATAAAGCTCACCATATGCTGTTGCCATTCACTCTCGTGTCTGGCAAATATCGCCTTATTAGATGTTATTGAAGGGCAACTTATACACGCCTATCTACATCCAGATCAATAAAGACACTCTCCATATGTGGGGATAGAAATTGAGGCTCCAATAGTGTAAAAACACCTTAAAGGGGTTGTAAAGGTTCGTGTTTTTTCACCTTAATGCATCCTATGCATTAAGGTGAAAAAACACCTGGCAATCACGGGCCCCTCAGCCCCCTTATTTTACTTACCTGAGCCAGTTCACCTGCTTGGCTCGTGCCCAGCGTCCTCTTCTTCACGAAGTCTCCACGTTGCTTGAATAGATTGATAGCAGCGCAACCATTGGCTCCCGCTGCTGTCAAACAAATCCAATGATGTGGCCGCCGGGGGGCGGGACTGAGTCATACACTCAGCGTCTATAGATGCCGAGTGTATGACACGGGAGCGCGCCCGCAAGGTAACCCCCTCAGGAGAGAGCTTCCCAGAGGGGGTTAGCTATTGTGGGGAGGAGTCGAGACAGCCGCCGTGGGACCCCAGAAGAGGACGATCTGGGCCACAATTAATCGGTTAATAACCTAAAAAAAGTGGGGTGTATAATTTAGTTAATATGTAAAATAAAAATTAAAAAAAAAGGCAATTTATTCTTAAATATCTCTATGCAGTGGTAAATATAAATAACCAACTATATGGTTAGGGAGCAAAATATTGAATCCACTCTGAGAATAACAGACAGAAGCTATATACTGTATATACTATTAGAAGAGATACACTGTATATAAGAGGTTGAATCTGGTAAATATCATCAGACTCAGAGATTACTTTTTTTTTTCTTTAATTAAAATAAATGTGAAGTTAATATATGCTGTCCATACAAAAACAATGTCTTTCTTAAAAAAAAATTAATTTTAAGAACGTTCGTTCGATTTTCTAATCGTCAGTGGGGTCAAATCGACGTTTGTTTTCTACCACAGTTATGGGAAAATTTGTATGTGTTTTCGTTCAGAAATTACATTAATTTTAAAAACAGAATGTTAAAAGCAAGTGAAAATTTCAAACAACATTCTTTCATTCAGTGAATGTACAAAGATTTTTCGTATGAATATTCTCGTCTGAAAATTGATCCGTGTGGCAAGCAAAAGGCTTGGTTCACACCTATGCAGTTTGCTTTTGATCTGTTTGCTTTTGTTTCTGCAGTGCTTTTAGCTGTGTGTTTTGATTTTTGCACATGTGATTTTGCTGCGATTTGCGTTTTTGCATTTTTTAATGCTTTTTTTTGCCCAAATTGTTGTTGGCCTTTAAAAAAACAAATTGCTACAAAAACGCATTACATGCTTTTCTGCAGCTTCTCCATTGAAGTATATTGCACCCAAAAAAAACTGCGTTTTGCGTTTAAAAAAAAAGTCCCTTGACCCTTTCTAAGTAAGCAGCAGCTGAAAAAAGCATAGATGTGAACATGTCCCATAGGAAACCATGTTAAATGAACTGTAGTGTGTTTCTGCAAAATGCACCAAAAAACAAAGGCGTGAGAACCAGGCCTAAGACATTTAGTAACATAACAGAGTTAAAAAACAAAAATTAGCTCTTTATGCCGCGTACACACGATCGGTTTTCCGACGGAATTCCGCTCAAGCTTGTCTTGCATACACACGGACACACAAAAGTTCTCTGAACTTTCGAGTGTTAAGAATGCGGTGACGTACAACACTACAACGAGGCGAGAAAAATAAATTCAATGCTTCCAAGCATGCGTCAAATTGTTTCCGAGCATGCATGTTTTTTTCCCCGTCAGAATTGCATACAGATGGATGGATTTCCCAATAGGAAGCGAGCCGCTGAGACAGCCTCTCCCCACCCCTCCACTGCTCAGCTCTCCAATGAGCGTGGAGAAGCAGAGAGGAAAGAGACTGACTCACAGTCAGCCTCTTTCCTCTCGGTGATCTGTGAGAACCGAGCCAGCGGCGATGTTCGGTGGCTCGGTTCTCAGTGCACAGACGGCGGGGGACAGCTGGAGCATCGGTCCGATGCTCCATCCACCGAGGCAAGTATAAATCCCCCAAAAACTGGAAACTCATACTTCTCCTTTAACCCCATTATGTTACTGGCCGATTATGAAAATAGTAATCAATTAATTTCATAATCGATTAGTTGTTTTGGGCCTAATGACATGTGTCACGCCGAGTCCAGGATTTGATCTTGGGACCTGGTGTTCATAGATGGCTTCCTTTTGCCTGAACCACCAGGGAACTGGTTTTATGTTAGTATCCTAGTTATTTTCCACTTCACCAGTTGGGCTGTGTGCTACACCCTGGGACCAGCTGTAAGCAGTCGTCTCATCAGGGTCCCTATAATCTCCACTTCCCCTTCCTGTCCATGCCTTAGTATAGTTTCCTGTTTATGCTGATTGTGGATGCTCTTCGTTTTGGTTACTGACTTGGCTTGTTTTTGACTTCGATACTTGGATTATCCCTTGGACTTTGCTTTCTGGTTACCGACCCCACCTGGCTCGTTCTAGACTTCGATACTTGGATTATCCCTGGGACTTTGCTTCTTGTTGCCAACCCCGCCTGGCTCGTTCCTGACTGCGATATTTGGATTGTCCTTTCTCCTCCTGGGTTCCTGTTTTCTGCCTAACCGTGAGTTGTTGCTGGGGGTTGTGGTTAGGCTATCTGCACTATCCATTGTGGTTCCTTATTTCCTGGCTGCAGGATTTCATCCGTCCCTCCACCTGATACCGGAATAACAAGACCGGTCAGGAAAGCGGAGGGACGGTTGTAATCTCTTGGCAGGCCTGACAAAATGTTTTTATTTAAATGAACCTTTAGTACCACTTTAAGGTAATCGGTTTAAAAGTAATGCACTTGCATCATAAAAGATTCAAAATCGCCTTTTGATCCACATGCCACGGTCTCATTTCCAACTTCTATGCTCACCTATTAGACCCCCACCCCATACTTCACTTCACTATGCAACTAAATGGGAGAGAGATTTGGAGCTCCAACTAGACGTCAAAGACTGGTTGGATATATGGGAAGTGGCCTCTCAAAACATCGTAGCATTGGAGACAAACTAAAAAGTCCTCATGCGCTGGTACCTTGTCCCTGCCCGGATTTCCAAATACTTGAACACATACTGCCCCCCCCCCCCCCACTGCTTTCATGGCTGCACAGAGGCAGGCACCCATCACCACATTTGATGTATGTGTCCCTTGGTCAAAACATTTTGGACTGACATTTTTTATATCCTCTACACGCTATTTAACATCTCACTAGACCTGAACCCAGCAACGGCCCTGCTCAACAAAAAAAACCCTTGGAAGTGACTCGCCTACAATTTAAACTTCTCCTGCAGTTTACCACTGCGGTGAAGCAAACAATCGCCAAGGCCTGGAAAACTCCACATCTTAACACCATTGATCCCAAAAACAGAATCACCAGAGCCATGATCCATGCCAAAATAGAAGCATTTTTTTTGGACTGAATCCCAAAATACGAACACCTATGGCAGCCATGGATAGATCACTTCCTCACCTCAGATTTTGACAAATCTCTATTGTCCCCTTGAGCTCCCCGAAAATATAACCTCAGAGTCACTCTATGGATCTTTATTCCCACCCTAAACCCCCCCCCCGGGACACTCCTCTCCCCTCCGACCTTCCCCCTATATTTCTATATTTCATGTTTAACTCCTTATCACTACCCCTGCCCCCTGACATTTCAGACATATATATTTTTTTTTTCTCTCCCCCCCCACCCCCTCCTTCCATCTAGCTTCCAAACCATGTTTTTATCTACCTTCTATTTTCACCTGCCGGATCTCTTACCTACTGGTTCCCCTGATTCAGGATAATCCATTCCAAGAAAGGCGAACTGTTCTGATTCCAACTACATCTGATGCTCCAGGAGTAGGGATGAGCTTCGAGTTCGAGTCGAACTCATGTTCGACTCGAACATTGTCTGTTCGCCCGTTCGCCGAACAGCGAACAAATTGGGGTGTTCGCGGAAAATTCGAAAAATCTATGGGAGAAATCTAAAGTGCTAATTATAAAGGCTTATATGCAAGTTATTGTCCTAAAAAGTGTTTGGGGACCCGGGTCCTGCCACAGGGGACATGTATCAATGCAAAAAGAAGTTTTAAAAACGGCAGTTTTTTCGGGAGCAGTGATTTTAATAATGCTTAAAGTGAAACAATAAAAGTGAAATATTCCTTTAAATTTCGTACCTGGGGGGTGTGTATGATATGCATGTAAAGTGGCGCATGTTTCCCGTGCTTAGAACTGTCCCTGCAAAAAATGTCATTTTTGAAAGAAAAAAAGTCATTTAAAACTCACCCGCGGCTATTAATGAATTGTCGGCTCCCGGCAATACATACAAAAGTCATTGATAAAAAAAACGTGGGGGTTCCCCAGAATTCAATTACCAGGCCCTTCAGGTCTGGAATGGATATTAAGGGGAACCCCGCCGCAAATTTAAAAAAAAATTGACGTGGGGTTCCCCCAAATATCCATTCCAGGCCCTTCAGATCTGGCATGGATTTTAAGGGGAACTCCACCCCAAATTTAAAAAAAAATGGCGTGGAGTCCCCCTAAAAATCCATACCAGACCCCTTATCCGAGCACGCAACCTGGCCGGCCGCAGGGGAAAAGGGGGGGACGAGAGAGCGGCCCCCCTCCCTCCTGAACCGTACCAGGCCACATGCCCTCAACATTGGGAGGATGTCCCCATGTTGATGGGGACAAGGGCCTCATCCCCACAACCCTTGCCCGGTGGTTGTGGGGGTCTGCGGGCGGGGGGCTTATCGGAATCTGGAAGAGCCCTTTAACAAAGGGGACCCCCAGATCCCGGCCCCCCCTATGTGAATTGGTAAGGGGTACATTGTACCCCTACCATTTCACGAAGAAAGCGTAAAAAAACACACAAACACCTTGAAAAAGTCCTTTATTTAAAAAAAAAAAAACATTCCAGCGGTGAAATCCAGTGTCCCGCGGCGATCCCGATGTCCAGCGCTGTCCTTCATTGGTTGTGCCTGAGCGGACCTGATGGGGAACTCCCTCTCAGTGTTTTAAATGTATAGACCCGCCCCTTCTAAAGTTCCCCATCAGGTCCGGTCACCGTCGCAACACCGCCTTATCCTTATGGAGGACCAGGTAAGGCGACTTGCATGACAGAGCCGCCAACTCGGACACCCGTCTAACAGAAGTGATGGCCACTAAGAAAGCCACCTTCTGGGACAAAGTTAAAAGAGGAATATCTCTGATATTTTCAAAAGGAGGTTCCTGAAGAACCGAGAGCACTAAGTTCAGATCCCAAGGAGAGAGCGGAGGCTTGGCAGGTGGAACCACATGGCGTACCCCCTGTACAAAAGTGATAACTAAGGAATGACCTGCTAGGGGTCTTTGAAAGAAAACGGCCAAGGCCGAAATCATATAATAGCAATAATAGTGCTCAAAGCCAGCCTTTGAGCAACACCACGCTGCAAGACCCGCAGGATTCTGGGGACAGAGTACGTTCGTGGACGCCAGTCTAGCGCTTCGCACATAGCGATGTAAGCTCTCCAGGTACGGGGATAGATCTTCCTAGAAGAAGACTTCCTTGCCCTAAGCATGGTCGAAATTACTGAATCCGACAGGCCTCGGTCCTTCAGCACCTGGCTCTCAATAGCCATGCTGTTAAAGCCAGAGACTGTAAAGCAGGATGAAAGAAAGGACCTTGAGACAGAAGGTCCTCCCTCAAGGGCAGGCACCAAGGGACGTCCGTGATGAGACGTACCAGTGACGCCGAGGCCAGTCCGGGGCAATGAGGATCACCGGGATGCCCTCGGCCGCTACCCTGCGCAGCAGACGAGGAAGCAACTGCAGCGGAGGGTAGACATACATTAAGCGATACTGACCCCACGGGGCCACTAACGCGTCCGCGGCATCCGCCCAGGGGTCCCTGGACCTGGCCACAAACCTCGACACCTTGCAATTGAGTCGAGATGCCATCAGGTCCACATCCGGTGTGCCCCACTGCCGACAAAGGAGTTGAAACACCTCCGGATGCAGGGACCACTCCCCCTGGTCCAGGGACTGGCGACTCAGATAGTCCGCCTGCCAGTTTTCTACGCCAAGAATGTAGACGGCCGACAGCGACACCTTAGGATGTGGGCGACCTCGGATGCCGCAGCTGAGCTCCGAGTGCCCCCCTGATGGTTGACATACCCCGCGGCCGTGGCGTTGTCCGACTGTATTCTGACCGAGCGGCCCTGTAGCCCCTTCGACCACGCGGAGAGACAGTCTGATCGCCCGCAATTCCAGGACGTTGATTGGGAGACAAGATTTGTCCGGAGTCCAGAGCCCTTGATCTGACAGGACTCCCCCACTCCTCCCTAGCCTGTCAGGCTGGCGTCCATCGTGACCACCGTCCATTGGATGGGGAGGAACGACTTCCCGGCCCGAAGAGCCGGGGATCTCAGCCACCACGTCAGGGACGCCTTGACAGATGACTCACCTGAATCTGAAGATCCAATGACAATGGGGACTTGTCCCAAACAGACAGAATTCCCTTCTGCAATGCCCGAGTGTGTGATTGGGCATACAGAACCGCCTCGAAGGAAGCCACCATTAGTCCCAGGACTCTCATACAGAAGCGAATTGACGACCATTTTTGGGACGTCAGAACCCGCACTGCCGACTGAAGTGTCAGTAACTTCTCTGAGGGTAGAAACACCTTCGCTGCCGAAGTGTTAAGGATCAGACCCAGATACTCCAATCGTTGAGTCGGGACTAGAACCGACTTCTGTATGTTCAGAAGCCATCCGAAGTCCCGGAGGGTCTGACTGACTATTGTCACATTTTCCTTCAATTCTGAGCCATTTTCTGCTCTGAGAAGGAGATCGTCCAGATAACCCACGATAACAATTCCTCGCTGTCTCAGCAAAGCTAGCACCGGGGCAAGCACTTTGCTGAAAACCTGTGGTGCTGATGCTAGGCCGAAGGGAAGAGCCACGAACTGATATTGGACTTCGCCTATGGCAAAGCGCAGAAACCTCTGGTGACTTGCGCAGATTGGAACGTGCAAGTAAGCGTCCTTGATATCCAAGGACACCAAAAAATCCCCTTGGTGGAGTGTCGCGATCACCGTGCGAATGGATTCCATCTGGAATTTTAGTACCCTCACATAGACATTCAGGGCCTTGAGGTCCAGGATTGGCTGGACCCCGTCCTTCTTCGGGACAACAAACAGGTTTGAGTAAAACCCCTTAAATCTCTCTTGCGATGGAACCGAGCAAATCCTGTACGGCCCCCAAGAGGGCCGCCCGGCGGGCAGGAAGGAGAGGGAGGTTCGCGGGAAAGAACCTGTTTGGGGGCCACGAGTGGAACTCTATTCTGTATCCCGAGGTGACCACCTCGCACACCCACCGGTCGGAGATCCGGGAGGTCCACCGCACCGAGAACCTGCTAAGACGCCCCCCCCCAGAGTCAGGCAGGGGCAAGACTTCATGCGGTGGCAGGCTTGGGAGCTTGCTTGGTAGGCTTACGCACCCAGGGACGTCTTTGTCCCCCAGCCACACTTTTTTTCAGTCTGGGCGGGCTTACCCGTGGAATCTGACTGATGAAAAAACGTCTTCGCCGGAAAGGAAGGGCCCAGCCTGCGGTGGGGCTCCTTTCCCTTATTAGACTGGGGAAGGAAGGTGCTCTTACCTCCTGTGACATCTTTAATAATGTCATCCAGGGCGGCCCCAAACAGTCTACCGCCCTTACAGGGCAAGTCAGCCAGGAGCTTTTTGGAAGCTAGGTCGGCCGACCAGCATTTCAGCCAGATAAGGCGACGCAGCACCACAGCAGAGATAGAGGCCCCTGATATTAAAGGGGCCACATCCAAAGTGGTATCGCACACGAAGACTAAACCCTGCACAAGTTGGTGAGCCAGGGCAATGGTCTCAGGAGGGAGATTATGCTACTGCACTGTCTGGTGCAAAATCTTTGCCCATCCTGTGAGTGTCTGAGACACAAGCGTCGCCGCCACTATAGGGCGTAAAGCAGACCCCAATAAGGTAAACATAGTTCTACTCACCACTTCTGACCTCCTGTCAGCGGGATCCTTAAATGCAGGAGTCCCTTCCATCGGGAGTGTGGTAGCCCTAATCAAACGGGCGACCGGGGGGTTGACCACTGGGGGGAGAGTCCACTTTTTAACCAGGTTCTCCTCAAAGGGGTACCTTTTTTAAAGCTAGGCGCCGCTGGACCGTCAGTCTTCTGCGGCTTATCCCAGACTTGGTCAATGAGTGCATCAAAAAAAGGCACATATGGAAAGACCTTTTTTGAAGAAATGGCTTTAAAGGAACCAAAGGATACAGCTGCTACCTGAGGTTCCTCAGTCTCAACATTCAGCTTGAGAGTGTCCCTCACTGCATCAATGAGTTCACTTACAAGCACCCTGTCAGTTGGTGGTTCAAGACAGGGGTCTTCCTCACAAGGAATGTCCTGTCCAAATACATCAAAATCCTCAGAGCCAGGGTCCTGAGCAACAGTAGCTAGGCCCATATCTGAGTCAGAGCACTCCCCATGTGGAGATTGTGTGGGGAGGGGGCGCTTTACAGCCCCCGTGCGTTTGCACACAGCTTCCATCCTGACAAGGAATGATTCCAGGACTGCCGACAACTGGTCCATAGGGACCGCAGGTGCAGGAGCACTGCCAGTTGCCTCTGACAAGTGTGGAGAAGCAGGTGAACCAGACTCCATACTGCCACCCTCTGAGACCTTATTCACTATTACAGTGAATAATATAGTCCACCCACTGGCTGTGCTGAGGCTGAGGAGGGGATACCCAGAGGACTCACCACACTTAAGGACCGCTCGGTTCCGCTGTATGAGCCGCGCTGCAGCGATAGTGCAGCCTGAGGAGAGTGAAGAATCTGTGAGGAGACTGAGGAATTTTGCGGCGTCAGCAGTGCCGCTAGAGGCCGAAAGTGAAAGCGCCGCGGCTACAAGAAAATGGCCGCCGGGTGCCTGTATAACTGCGCTTTTGAGCCGTGGCAAGATGGCCGCCGAGCGCACTATTTAAATAAAAAAAAACAGCGCTAATGGCGCACGCAATAAAGATTCACACACTCCACACCAGAACACTTCCCAGAGTTCACCAACAGCCATGAGCGCCCCCCCCCCCCAGGCCAGAGCAACCCCCCAAGCACCCCCACACAGCACAGCACCAGTACAGGGTGCAGAGAGCAGCATAACAGGGGGAGACGGGGAGAACCCCCCACATAAAGAAACACAGCCAGCATGTACTCACCTGCATCAGGAGAGACTACTTACCCATCCCTAGAGGGACCCACTGGCTTGTTTCAGACAAACCTATCACAGAGCAGTACTGCGTAGCTGTCGGCCCTGTCCACCGCAAAAGATACAGTCAGTCAGGTGCTGTTCAATCTTGAGAGGACCGCAGGAGCATGAAAGCAACCCGGCCACCCCTAGAGTCATGGGGTATGTCGTGAACTGAGTCTCACGCACACAAGGCGAGGATCAGCACGCTCGATGGTTGGACAGGGAAGACTACGAGGATACCAGTGTACCCAACCTGTTGCCCAGCCAACAGTTGATTGAAGGTCTCAAAAATAAAATAATAAAATTCCGAAAGGAATAAAAATTAAAAGTAAAATCTTCCAGGAGGCTGGCTCCTGAGAAAAACTGAGGCTGCTAGCTGCAGGTGGGAGGGTAATGTCCGGAGGGACTGCCCCCCTGGGCGGGGCTGTTCAGCTCTGGTTTGTTCTAGAATGTTTTAACATCTAACATTCTGCCTAGGTCTTCTCCTGCAAGCAGGGGCATATACCCACACGTAATCAGTATGAGAGCTGTGTCAGTCCATGGACGATAAGAGAAAAGGTTTTTTAATGGAATTGTTTTTCTGCCTTATCCTGTCTCAGATTCATCATCTCTCATTACCTCTGAGATAGTATATAAAACGTTGTGTATATATACAGTATATGTATTATTGTAACCTCAAAGGTTTTTATTATTTTATATTTAATTTATTCTATATGGAAAAAAGTAGAGGGGGATTAGACTCAAATATATTTCACCCTGCTCAATGCATACAGTATACAGTATATAGATAACAGTATCCCTATGTAAAAGAAAGGCAATTGCAATCTGGTGGCGGAATCAGCGTCCTGCCCCTAGTGTAGGATATGATGCCACTATAAGCTATGGTAAGATGGCGCCAGTGTGTACCATCTCCTTGGTAATCATGACATGTTTAGGATTAAATAGCATGATGGCGGCAATAGTATTCCATCCTTTGAGAAAGCCTTTTGGGTGCAACGCATCAGGTGATTATTGACATCATCATGCCAGGCGGAGACTAGACGCTATCTTGTTGGTTGGCTTGTTGATACTGTGATAACTATTACATGCTCTGAGATGCTGTTTTACGTGAGTGTACACCTGTATGTTTTGTTTAAATAAATGGAAGTTTTAGCAGACATACTGCACTCCTTTTATCCTATATGAAAATTCCTACATGAACCAAATATATAATCAGAGCCAGGGCCGGCACAAGCATAAGGCAGCCAAGGCAGTGGGGGGGGGGGCATAAAGCCGGGGGTGACAACGATCCCTCAAGAAAAGCTTATGCTGGCACCACCCACTCTCACCTGGCTCAGGACAGTTAACACAGGGCTCACCATGACAGGCAGCACAGCCCCGGATCGAGAGCTGTGAACTTCAGCTGCTACTTCCCCTCCTCCGGCCCAGTTGAAAGGTAGCCTTTATTTCTGAATAACTGCTTTTCTCAGTAAACAGTTGTAGCCTACTTGGGCGGTAGCAGAAGCTCAATGCTGCCACCAGTCCAGCACAGAGACAACGGCTGACCTGGAGGTGAGGTAGAGGAGCTGAGTGAGATGAGGGGGAGGGGCCAGCAGGCACAGGAGCGGGATCAGCACCAAGCTGGAGGGATCACTCGGCCTCACTGGAACTTGGAAGGTAGAGCTTGTCCTTGGTGCTTTTTTATTTTTTTGTTTTCAAAAGATTTTTATTATGCAAAATAAAAACAAAGATTTACCATATACATGGACTTATGACACGGGTCAATTCAATAATTATCAATTAAAGATGACAAAGGGGAGACAAAGTTTCCAAGGATCAAAGCAGAACATTCGGATGTATATAAGATCTCAGCCTTTGGTAAACATTATGCGACATTATAAGCAGATCATGCAGGTAAACCATTAACAATGTTTAATGGTTTAATGTTGATAAATGTAAAGTTATGCAATTGGGGGCTAATAATATGAATGCATCATACATACTAGGGGGAGTACAACTGGGGGGATCCGTAGTGGAGAAGGATCTGGGGGTTTTGGTAGATCATAAGCTCAATAATGGCATGCAATGCCAAGCTGCGGTTTCCAAAGCGAGCAAGGTCCTTTCTTGTATTGAGAGGTATGGTCTCCAGAGAGAGAGATATCATTTTGCCCCTGTTCAAATCATTAGTAAGACCTCATCTGGAATATGCAGTTCAGTTTTGGGCCCCAGTTCTCAAAAAGGATATTGGGGAACTGGAGAAAGTGCAGAGAAGGGCAACCAAACTGATAAGAGGCATGGAGGAGCTCAGCTATGAGGAGAGATTAGAGGAACTGAATTTATTCTCTCTTGAGAAGAGGAGATTAAGGGGGGATATGATCAACATGTACAAATACATAAGGGGTCCATATAGTGAACTTGGTGTTCAGTTATTCACTTTACGGTCAACACAAAGGACAAGGGGGCACTCTTTGCGTCTAGAGGAAAAGAGATTTCACCTCCAAATACGGAAAGGTTTTTTCACAGTAAGAGCTGTGAAAATGTGGAATAGACTCCCTGCAGAGGTGGTTCTGGCCAGCTCAGTAGATTGCTTTAAGAAGGGCCTGGATTATTTCTTAAATGTACATAATATAACTGGGTACTGACATTTATAGGTAAAGTTGATCCAGGGAATATCCGATTGCCTCTCGGGGGATCAGGAAGGAATTTTTTCCCCTGCTGTAGCAAATTGGATCATGCTCTTCTGGGTTTTTTTTGCCTTCCTCTGGATCAACTGTGGGTATAGAATTGGGTATATGGGATTGTACGATATATGTTTATTTTTTTTATTTTATTTTTTTTACGGTTGAACTGGATGGACTTGTGTCTTTTTTCAACCTGACTAACTATGTAACTATGTAACAAAGCCATATCAAATGGAAATAATAAAAGTAAAAAGAGAAATAAGAGAGAACAAAAAGTAAACGCACAACAAACATAAATTCGGTCAGTCTTGAAGTCTAAACAAGAACCAAGGGTTCCACTTAGCATCAAATAGGGGAATAGAGTCGTGCAAGGTATGAAATATTTTTTCTGACAACATCATTTGGTCAACCCGTGTAATAACCTGAGCGAATGGAACTGATGTCTTTTTTCCAATGCAATGCAATAGCCCACTGCATGGCAATGCAGATTGACTGGATCAATTTCATAAATGGTTTAGGGGTATCAGGCTAACTTTGAAATAAAAGGCAGTGTTTGTGTGTCAGAGCCACGGGACCACCCGCCAATTTCTCTATCAGATCCAGGGTCTCCCTCCCATGTAGGTAGCAACTTTTCACATTCCCAAAATAGGTGCAGGAAGGAGCCTTGATTGTCGCAACCCCTAAAGCAAGAGGGGGAGGCCTGTGGGTAAATTCTGCTCAGGCGTAGGGGTGTGTAATACCACCTAGTCAATAATTTAATGGCTGTTTCCCTGACTGTCAATGACTTGGTGCAGTCACGCATGTTTCGCCAACCCTTCGCCCAATCCAAATCCTCCTCATCTAAATCAAGGTCCTGCTCCCACTGGGATCTATATTTCAAAATAGGTTTCTCATGAACTGATTCCAACGACTTATAAACACCTGAAATGAGACCCTTTTGTCTGGGTGCAGAATCGCATATATCCTCAAATGTGTTTGAATCAGAGGCCGTAAAAGAATAGTGCTGATGAAAAAAATTTCGGATTTGGAGAAAGTGGTAAAATTCCCCAGCTGGGATTTGATGACGGTTTTGTAAATATGAGAAAGTTACAAATTTAGAATCTACTAGAAAGTCATCCAGCTTGGTTAGGTCACAGTCCACCCAGATCTGAAAAGATCCCAGGTGTTCATATGCCGGGGGGAATCGAATCTCCAAGGAATGAGGCTCCCCGGGGGACTGCGATACAAGATTATACTTCACCTTATAGTTATCCCACAACCTCAATCCAATCGCCACTATTGAGGTTTTTAGAGCTCAAACCAGACTTAGAAGGGTTAGAGGACCATAAAAGTCCCGGAAGGTATAGGGGTAAGAGTCTTGTTCAAACCTAACCCAGGGGAGCTTGGAGTCAATAATATTCCATTGGGCTTGTTGAGTATATCTGCTTGCAAGATAGTAAAGCCATATCTGGGGGACCCCCAGGCCACCTCTTATGGAGGAGCGGTACAGAATGTCCCTGGCGAACCTTGGGGGTTTATTCTGCCAAATAAATCTGTTAAAGTGGGACTGGACATCACTCAAGTACGTTTTTGAGAGTCTAATTGGTAGGGAGCGAAATAGGTAAAGTAACTTAGGTAGAATCGTCATTTTGAGGGCTGTAACCCTACCCAGGAATGAAATGTGGATCGTGGACCAGAGTTTGAGCAATTGTTTCAATTTAGATATCATTTGAGGATAATTGGCCTCGAAGAGTTTGCAAAAATCTCCGGTCAGGTCAATACCCAAATATGGGAGATGGGCTCCCGCCCAAGTGAAAGGGAATGAATGTTTAAGCTGGTGGAGTTCCGAGGGCGAAAAACCCACCGGAAGGGCTACAGATTTTGAGACATTAACCGAGATCCCTGCAAAATTCGATAAGGTCCGAAGTAGGTTGGGCAAGGTAATCACTGGATTGGTGAGGAACATCAGCACATCATCAGCGTACATGCAAAATTTATAAGAGAAAGAGCCTTTACAATATCCAGTGATGTCAGGGTTACCCAATATAGCAATGGCTAAGGGCTAGAGCAAATATTAGCGGGGAGAGAGGGCACCCCTGCCTAGTACCTCGGCCTAGGCTGAAAAATTCCGAACTACAACCCGGGATCTTAATTCTTGTTTTAGGGTTTTGATAAAGGGCCTGAAAGGCATGTAAAAATTCCCCCTGAAAGTCCATGCATTGTAGCAGGGCGGACACATAGCTCCATGACACACTGTCGAATGCCTTATGGATATCAAGGCTAAGCATAAAAAGTTTCCGGGAGAATAGGTTTGCATCCTGAATTATATCTGTGGCCAGACGTAGGTTATCTGTAATGAGCCTGTGGGGAATGAAACCCGATTGATAGGGTGATATAAGTGAGGAGATTATGCTTGCCAATCTGTCTGCCAAAATCCTACTGAAAATTTTTAAATAATTATTAATGCCCAAAATGGGCCTATAATTCTGAGGTAGCTTATGATTTTTGTTAGGCTTAGGGATCAGAGACATGTTCGCCAATAGCATCTCCTCCAGAAAGCTACCCCCCTGCAACACGGAGTTGAAAAGCTGAACCAGTTTAGTGGATAGGGGGATGGATTTTTTTTTATAATATACAGATGAAAAGCCATCTGGGCCTGGAGCAGAGCCCATTTTTAAAGCTTTAATCACATTCAAGACCTCTGATTGTGTAATAGGTGAGTTAAGTTTCTCTAACTGTGTGGAGGAGAGGGATGGAATAGGGATGTCCTGAAACCAGGCTTCAGCTTCTGGTGTGGGTTCTGACTGTCTAGGGGATAGTAGAGCTGAATAGAATTGCGAGTGGTAGTCTGCCCAGAGCTAGTGGCCAATTTATAGACATGGGGGGGACGGGAAGACTGGTTCAGCTTTCTAGCAAACATGGTTGAAGAGGCGTTACTGTGAAGCATGAATTTGGCTTTGGACCATCTAAGAGCTTTCTCCACTTTAGTAGAGAGTAACGTGTTCAGTTCCAGACGCCTCTGATCAATAGCCCGTCTGATGGACTCCAGATGTAAAGAACCGGAATTCTTATATAGACTGTCCAACTCCTTCGTGAGAGATAGTATTTTCTGTCTGTTAAGCTTGTTACGGGTTGAGGCAATCCCAATAAGGTTGCCTCTCAGTACCGCCTTATGGGCCGTCCAAACTGTAGAAATTGGGGTTTCGGGTAAGGCATTAAGGGTGAAGTACTCATCTATGGCTTGTGTAACCTCCGATTCTACCGCCAAGTCAGAGAGGAGTCCTCATTCAATCTCCATGTATAAGGAGTGGGGGCTAATCCTAATAAATTAGGTCGAGAAGGAGGTAGCGTGGTGATCGGACCAAACACAGGGGTGAATTGCTGCTTTTGTAGAGTTAGCGAGAATAATGGGGGAGGCGTAAATATAATCAAGTCTAGCTGAACTGTTATGTGGATGGGAGTAAAAAGTATATTCCCTGGCTCCCATGTTATGTGTTCTCCAAGTGTCCACTAATTGGTGGTCTAATAGTCCACGGGTAAGGGATTTAGGGAAAGCTTTTGTTGCCCTCGTGCATCTGTCTAACGTGGAGTTGGCCACCATATTGAAATCTCCACCAATGATCATGTGAGATGATTGATATTTAGCTAGATGATCAAAGAAGGATTTAAAGAAGGAAGCAGGAGAATCATTTGGGGCGTAGACGCTAGCAATATTAAGTTCTCTATTATGCACAATACCTTTTTAATAATGACATATCTACTCTCAGTATCTCTAAATATCTGTTTCACATTCATAGGAAAGGAGGAGTGCAAGAATATGGCAGCACCCCTACTTTTTGAGGTGTGAAGAGAGTAAAAGGATTGGGGGAATTGTCTATGAAAGAATTTGGGATGGGAGGAATGGGCAAAGTGTGTCTCCTGGATCAAGAGAATCTTGGCCCCTATCTGTTTAAAAGGCGGAGAGCATTTGATTTCTATAAACGGGGAGTTAAATCCCTTTACATTATGCGAGATGCAAGTAATCGCCATGGGAGGGAAAATGCAATAATATCATCAGAACTGTAATCATGTATGTGAACTGGGAGAGGGCACCATCTAACTGCATTCCCTATACTCCTGCTGTTAGCAAGGGGTGCTGCAGCAGAACATTGCTGCCCCCAGTGAAACATCTGTGTACTTAAACCCCATACATTACTATAGGAACATGACATACTTGTACCATAGGGTTTCATCAGGAAAAAAACAACATTCCAACAGTGATAGGACTGACCTGAAAGAAAAAAGAAAAAAAATACCACAAAAGAAAAAAGGTCTGGAAATAATGGAAAAGACACTTGATCCAGTTCTAGACTGGATCTATTAATAGAACATAACCTGACAAAAGAAACACCAAACATGCGAGGCAACCTGGTCTCGAACCCAGCATAACAGGCAGCTCTGCTACCAAGGGGAGCAAGGAGCTGATCTAGCAAGTCTTGCAACCGTTAGTAAAGTAGGTGAAGTGTGCTTAAGCTGGGTATGGAGGACATGCAGCGGCTCCAAGGGACAGACTCTTGAGCCTGCGGGAAGAAATGTAGTGCCAGCAACATCAGATTTTGAATTGTCTCAAGCAGGGAACCTGAGAAAAGATCCATGGAGTTTAATCAAAGTTTCTGTCCTCGATATCATAACGAATCCTTCTTCTATCCCTCCGAGGTGGTGGTGTATGCCAGATTGGAGAAGGTCTGGGGGTTGACGGAAGACGGCGGATAGCCTCAGCATCGAGTAGGCCCAGCTTCACCAGAATCTCCTGGCCCTCTTGCAGGGATGCAGCTGAGTAGGTGGTACCATTATGCGGAACAACAAGTTTGAAGGGGAACCCCCATCTGTAGCGAATGCGTGCAGACTGGAGCGCAGTAGTGATTTCCTAAGGCCCCTACGTCTAGCCAGAGTAGCAGGGGAAATGTCCGGATATATCTGGATAACATGTTCATCCAGTGTGATACGTTGTTTGTTCCGGGCAGCCCTCAGGATTTCTTCTTTGATCAGGAAGTCCTTCATACAAAGGACAACATCCCTGGGGGGTTTATCTGCTGGAGGCATCGGTCTGAGTGCCCTGTGAATGCGATTGCATGTAAAAGCAGCCGAATCACAGTCCGGGAGAAGAGATTTAAATAGACGGATGACCGTGGGGATGAGATCAGTCTCTGATTCCGGGATTCCACGTAAGCGCAGATTATTGCGCCTGTGCCTGTTGTCAAGGTCCTCGACTTGCGTTTGAATTAGGGAAAATGCTGATGCAAGAGAGTCATGTTCCCTGCTAAGATCACTGTACACCAGGGCAAGCTCATCATGCTTTGTCTCCAGCCTATCGGTCCTTGTACCCAAGGCCGCAATCTCTTGTGAGAGTGTGTGGGCAGTCTTGTGAAGTTCCGTCTGGAACTTAGTCGCCAACTTTGTGTACATAGACTCCAGACTAGCATCCAAATCTGCTTTAGATAAGGTGGCAGCGTACTCACGGTTAGCTTCTGGAGTTGAGATAGGGGCCAGCGGCGGTGGAGAAGGCGGAGAAGGAGAGCGAGTCCCGTCCGCGCCGCCATTTTGGGAGATGTTCCACAGTTCCCGCGTGCGAAGCAGATAGTGGGTAAGAGTGTTTTGAGCGGAGCCCCGGGATTTCTTTTTTTTCGACGGCATGCACTGTGTCAATGTGGCTAGAGGGGTGTTAAAATCGCTAAAGATGCAGGTGTATATGGCCCTCTAGAAGCCGTTAGAGTCCCGAGTGGAGCGGAGCTACAGCATCAGACGTCCATCATGCTCAGCGCCGCTCATGCGCCCCCCTTGGTGCTTTTTTAAGTCTAACAGCCTGCTGACCTGTGTGCATCATGGGCTGAACACATGAGAAAAAGATGGACACGGCATGGGTAAAAGAGATGGGACATTTAGAGAGGATTACATGAAAACAGAGGGGGAAAATCTGCTTCCTTTCCAGATGTTTAGCTTAAGGGCAGAAGGCAGATCACGGTAAAATAAATTAGGTATAATACTATATAGACTGAAGTGTATGCATCCGCTTGGTATGAATATAGAACTAGATCTTAATTGTTTCCTCTCCAATGATTAGCAGTCTTCCATATATACAATGATTATATGTATGTGTGTGTATATATATATATATATATATATATATATGTATGTTTTCATTTTTAATTTTTATACTACCTTTGATCCATTTTAACTGCATATGGATCAGAGACTGATGAAGATTATCTTGTCTCTATATATGCAGTTTTCTTGCGGTGTCCAATGGCACCAAGTTGAAGGGGGAAGGGTAACCTCTAGTATTATACCTAATTTATTTTAAGGCATTATTACTTCCAGTATTTGGTGGATGATATCCAGATTATCCACCAAAATTTATATAGTCAAAATATTTTTTCTATGTGGAAAGAATTTTTATTCATCATCTTCCTTTATAGATAATTTTTCTTATAAGGCATCATGAGTCAGTATACTTTTAATAATGTAGTTTTGGGCGAAGTTTGGAATATCTCCACTAGGGGACACTAGAGTACGTTTTTTGTGTCTCCGTGGATAAAAAACAATGAGCCTGAATTTTTTCTGAAGAGAGTGTTCGGACTACTAATCTTTGTCATATTATTAAACTATTAATTGTTTGTTTTAGGTTGGGTATGTTGTAAAGGCTATCTACATATCTAGTATATTTATTTATGTAAACGCGATCTTTGTTTTTGTTAAGTTTGAACCGAGACTGAGGCTGCGCAGTTCAAATTTGGTTTTCCCGGGTATTTTATTACACACAGTATATAATACGTGACCTCTAGTGACCAGATACGCTTCCTGATGACGTAGTATCCTATGAAACGTACGTCGAGGCGGTATCTGGTCACGTTATTTTATGCCCACATCCGGCCTGTGTGACTAGCGGAAGGAGGGAGGTGGAACGCACGCCGTGCATGCAAGTGGACTGATCGCAGCGGATTTTTCCCTTTCATTCCTCTGAGAGCCTGCAGCCCCAGTGCCGGGAATAGGAACTTGTGAATGTGAGTAGCCTTTTGGCTCTTTTTATGTTTTTTACGAATAAAAAACAGTTTTACACTATGGAATGTTTCCATCTTAATTTTCCGGTCATGACTGTATGAGGAGGAAGGATTTTTTCCAGGTCCAATCCATGTGGACAGGCACTATCCTGTAAAAGCGATTTTGACCTACTTTTTAGGTAAAGTGGTCAACTACCTCTGGTAAGCAGGATTTACTACAGCACGTTGGGTGTATGTTTTTTCTTGGTGAAGGAGCACAATTCACATTACTTCAAGTTTTCTGTCAGCACTGAGTTGTCAGCACTGAATATTGGAGTCACATGAAAACTTGATTTCTTTTCCAGCAGCAAAATGTGGATATATTTTCTGCTGAACTTTTGTTTATACAATATATTGGGACACTTATATAGAGAATTCAATATTGCATGTATATAATTTGAAGTATTGGTACAT
This sequence comes from Rana muscosa, assembly GCA_029206835.1. Taxonomy (NCBI): domain Eukaryota; kingdom Metazoa; phylum Chordata; class Amphibia; order Anura; family Ranidae; genus Rana; species Rana muscosa. The sequence goes on from CM055118.1 coordinate 706,192,091, forward strand.
GTATTACTGTTTCAGCATTATTGGTTTTTTATTTGCACTTATTAGCGCCCCCTAACCATTTATTCTATACATCACTGTGAGTCATTCACTTTTCAGGGGAGCAGCTTTAGTTTTAGGTTTTGAGGTCAATATATTTGACCTGGGTGATCATACATTTATTATATATTTTATTTTGTCGCGGAGTTCACTCAAAAATCACATATACAGCGCTTTACACCCAACTGCCCTCCAGTCCCATCCACCCAGAGGAAGGGGAACCAATCCCCTTTCATTTGTTTTTGGCAGGTCGGATTGGATTGAATGTAGGTGGGTTTAAATGGACACATGTCCATTTACACCCACCACTCCATAGAGGAGAATGGAAACTGACAGGCGGACCCAATTGAACCAATTGTGTGAAAAAAGCCTAAAGTGCAATGTAATAGATATAAAGAATGATGTATATACTGCATGTACATTCCAAAGTGCTAGTACAATAAATAATATGCATAAAACATACATTTCATACAAAAGTCCAATAAAATTGTGCCATGGTAAACTTGTGCAAATTATCTGCAAGCTGTTTGCACTGACTTCAGTGTACCATAACCAAGACAGAGCACTCATCTGCTTACTAAAAAATGTGATCTATTATGTCGCGTACACACGATCGGTTTTCCCATCGGAAAAACCTTGGATGGTTTTTCCGACGGAATTCCGCTCAAGCTTGTCTTGCATACACACGGACACAAGTTCTCTGAACTTTAGAGCGCTAAGAACGCGGTGACGTACAACACTACGACGAGGCGAGAAAAAGAAGTTCAATGCTTCCGAGCATGCGTCAAATTGTTTCCGAGCATGCGTGGGTTTTTTTTCCGTCGGAATTGCATACAGATGAACAGTTTTTCCGATAGGAATTTTTCCCGTCGGAAAAATAGAGAACCTGCCCTCACTTTTGCTGGCTTACAGAAAAAAAATCAGATGGAGCATACACACTGTCGGAATTTCCGTTCAAAAGCTCACATCGGACTTTTTCCGACGGGAAAACCGATTGTGTGTACGCGACATAAAACTTATGAGGTCACATGCGCTTTGTCATCTGCTGGATATTTGCAGCAACAATGTTGGTATAGTCACTTTCTCCCAAGAGTGGCCTTTCTCCACGCCGTCTGCTCCAGTACTATACCTACAGTGTTGCTCTTTGAGTGAAGTGGCTGCAAATATCTTGCAGATGACAAGCCCATGCGACCTCATAAGTTTGAGAGGTCATTTTTTTTTGGTTAGCAGATGGTGCAAACAGCTTGCAGTGGATTTGCACAAGTTTATCATGGCACAAATTTTGGGAATTTTTGTATGAAATGTGTGTTTTACGCATATTATTTAATGTGCTAGCACTTTGGGATGTACACATAGAAATCATTTTTCATATCTATTACATTGTACTTTAATATGGTTCACACTTAAATGTTGGATGTTTTATTCTTTCTTTATGTCTGCTTATATAAGATGTTTTGTTTTTTTGCGATGTTGCACATTTGAAAACACTTTTGATACCTTTTAAATAATGATTCAATGCTATGGCACACCTCATTTTGACAAAGCTTAAGATTTGGGCATGGATGACACCTTTTAAGTGTGCTGCTTTGCCGTAGTCGATATTGATTTGTATTTTCATTTGTTGCTTTCACATGCACTAAGCACAGAGGTAAACACATATACAGTGCCTTGAAAAAGTATTCATACTCCTTGAAATTTTCCACATTTTTGTCATGTTACACCAAAAATTTATTTTATTGGGAATTTATGCGATAGACCAACACAAAGTGGCACATAATTGTGAAGTGGAAAGAAAGTGATAAATGATTTTCAAAACGTTTTACAAATAAATATCTGAAAAGTGTGGGGTGTGCATTTGTATTCAGCCCCCTTTAGGCTGGGTTCACACTAGTGCGACACGACATCTGTCCTACTTTGGATCTGACTTTGCCCTGCGACATGAAGCCGACATATGCCCGACTTTCAATGAACGGGGATCCGACTTGGATCCCCGCCAATATCAGGCACTGTGTTTGGTATGAATCTTGAGGGGGAACTCCAGGCCAAATTTTAAATAAAAAAAAAACGGCGTGGGTTCCCCTCCAGAGGCATACCAGGCCCTTGGGTCTGGTCTGGATTTGAACGGGCGCCCCTACGCCAAAAAAACGGCGTGGGGGTTCCCCCCAAAATCCAAACCAGACCCTTATCCGAGCACACAACCTGGCAGGCTGCAGGGGAAGAGGGGGGGACGAGAGAGCGGCCCCCCCTCCCTCCTGAACCTTACCAGGCCGCATGCCCTCAACATGGGGGGTTTGGTGCTCTGGGGCAGGGGGGCGACCTGCGGCCCCCCCACCCCAGAGCACCCTGCCCCCATGCTGATGAGGACAGGGCCTCTTCCCGACAACCCTGGCCGTTGGTTGTCGGGGTCTGCGGGCGGGGGGCTTATCGGAATCCGGGAGCCCCCTTCAATAAGGGGGCCCCCGGATCCCGGCCCCCCCACCCTATGTGAATGAGTATGGGGTACATCGTACCCCTACCCATTCACCTGGTGGAAAAAAATTGCAATAAAAAAACACTACACAGGTTTTTAAAGAAATTTATTACACAGCTCCGGGGGTCTTCTTCCGACTCCGGCGCTCTTCTTCCGACTTCCGGGGGTCTTTTCCGACTTCGGGGGTCTCCGGTGTTGTCTCCGCGCTCTCCGGTTCTTTCTTCCGCCGGGCCTCCGCTAACTTCTTTTTAGCTCTTTTGCTAACGGAGGCCCGGTCTTCCCATTGTCTCGTCCGGCTCTCCGTTGTCCTTCTGCCGGCCCCTCCACTAACTTCTTGGTAGCTCTTTCGCTAGTGGAGGGGCCGGTCTTCCCGTCGTCGCCGTCGGCTTCTTCTTCCCTCTTCTCCTCCTCGATGTTGACGCGTCGCTTCCTCCCGCTGTAATACTGGCTCTCCGCTCCGCATTAATATAGGCTTCTCATGACGTCACAGTCACATGTTCCGGGGCACATGGCCCCGGAGCATGTGACTGTGACATCATGGGAACATGTGACTGTGACGTCATAAAAAGCCTATATTAATGCGGAGCGGAGAGCCAGTATTACAGCGGGAGGAAGCGACGCGTCAACATCGAGAAGGAGAAGAGGGAAGAAGACGACGACGGGAAGACCGGCCCCTCCACTAGCGAAAGAGCTACCAAGAAGTTAGTGGAGGGGCCGGCAGAAGGACAACGGAGAGCCGGACGAGACAACGGGAAGACCGGGCCTCCGTTAGCAAAAGAGCTAAAAAGAAGTTAGCGGAGGCCCGGCGGAAGAAAGAACCGGAGAGCGCGGAGACGACACCGGAGACCCCCGAAGTCGGAAAAGACCCCCGGAAGTCAGAAGAAGAGCGCCGGAGTCGGAAGAAGACCCCCGGAGCTGTGTAATTACTTTAAAAACCTGTGTAGTGTTTTTTTATTGCAATTTTTTTCCACCAGGTGAATGGGTAGGGGTACGATGTACCCCATACTTATTCACATAGGGTGGGGGGGCCGGGATCCGGGGGCCCCCTTATTGAAGGGGGCTCCCGGATTCCGATAAGCCCCCCGCCCGCAGACCCCGACAACCAACGGCCAGGGTTGTCGGGAAGAGGCCCTGTCCTCATCAACATGGGGGCAGGGTGCTCTGGGGTGGGGGGGCCGCAGGTCGCCCCCCTGCCCCAGAGCACCAAACCCCCCATGTTGAGGGCATGCGGCCTGGTACGGTTCAGGAGGGAGGGGGGCCGCTCTCTCATCCCCCCCCTCTTCCCCTGCGGCCTGCCAGGTTGTGTGCTCAGATAAGGGTCTGGTTTGGATTTTGGGGGGACCCCCACGCCGTTTTTTTTGGCGTAGGGGCGCCCCTTCAAATCCAGACCAGACCCAAGGGCCTGGTATGCTCCTGGAGGGGGAACCCATGCCGGTTTTTTATTTAAAATTTGGCCTGGAGTTCCCCCTCAAGAGCAGCAGAGCACAAGTCGCATGCCAAAGTCGGATCATGCAAGACTGCGGTCCGACTTTGATCCGACTTCAATGATAGTCAATGGGCTGAAGTAGGATCAAAGTCGGACCAAAGTAGTGCAGGGAGCATTCTCAAAGTCGGACCGACATGTGTCGGACCAGTTAAGACGGCTCCCATAGGGAAACATTGATTTTCACACGTCATGCGACATGAGCTCCCAATGTCGGAGCGTTTCTCGCCCCAGTGTGAACCAGGCCTTACTCTGATAGCCCTAACTAAAATCTAGTGAAACCAATTGCCCTCAGAAGTCACTTAATTAGTAAATAGAGTCCACCTGTGTGTAATTTAATCTCAGTATAAATACCACTGTTCTGTAAAGCCCTCAGAGGTTTGTTAGAGAACCTTAGTGAACAATCAGGATCATGAAGGCCAAGGAACACACCAGATAGATCAGGGATAAAGTTGTGGAGAAGTTTAAAGCAGAGTTGGGTTATTAAAAAATATCCCAAGCTTTGAACATCTCACGGAGCACTGTTCAATCCATCATCCGAAAATGGAAAGTATGGCACAACTGCAAACTTACCAAGATATGGCCGTCCACCTAAACTGACAGGCCGGGCAAGGAGAACATTAAATCAGAGAAGCAACCAAGAGGCCCATGGTAACTCTGGAGGAGCTGCAGAGATCCACAGCTCAGGTGGGAGAATCTGTCCACAGGACAACTATTTATTGAAGAATGGAAAGAAGAAAGCCATTGTTGAAATAAAGTCATAAGAAGTCCTGTTTGCGAGAAGCCATATGGGGAATACAGCAAACATGTGGAAGAAGGTGCTCTGGTCAGATAAGACCAAAATTGAACTTTTGTGGCCTAAAAGCAAAACACTATTTGTGGTGGAAAACTAACACTGCACATCACCCTGAACACACCATCTTTTCTTCAGCAGGGACAGGGAAGCTGGTCAGAGTTGCTGGGAGGATGGATGGAACCAAATACAGGGCAATCTTAGAAGAAAACCTGAGACTGGGATGTTCACCTTCCAGCAGGACAATTATCCTAAACATACAGCCAGAACCACAATGGAATGGTTTAGATCAAAGCATGTTCATGTGTTAGAATGGCCCAGTCAAAGTCCAGACATAAATCCAATTGAGAATAGGGATGAGCTCGGTGTTCGAGTCGAACATACGTTCGACTCGAACATCGGCTGTTCGGCGAACAACGAACAATTTGGGCCGTTCGCGCCAAATTCGAGTGACGCGAACGGCCCACAATACACTGCGCCATCGCAGTGCAATCCCGGCGCTGTGATTGGCCAAGCATGCACTGTGACCCTGCATGCTTGGCCAATCACAGCGCCGGCAGCGAGGAGAGCAATGATTGGCCACAGGCAGGATGCCTGTGGCCAATTATAGCTGAGGGGGTTTAGTACACGCCCCACACTATAAAAGGCCGCCAGCGCGGCGGCCTCGTGTAGTGTGTTCCGGAGCAGGGAAAGAGAAGGATAGGCAGGGACAGTGTCATATCTATTCTTTGCTAAACCTTGTGTGTAGGGGGAGAGAGAAGGATAGGCAGGGGACAGTGTCAGTGTTGCTAAGCCTCCTGCACATTATACACCTGAAGCTAGCCCGTATTGCTGTGTTTTCCTGGTGTGTTACACTACCAGGCATTTGCAGCACTTACAGCGGACGTAGTGTGCCTCCTGCACATTATACACCTGAAGCTAGCCCGTATTGCTGTGTTTTCCTGGTGTGTTACACTACCAGGCATTTGCAGCACTTACAGCAGGCTTAGTGTGATTCCTGCAAAATATACTCCTGAAGCTAGGCCGTATTGCTGTGTTTTCCTAGTGTGTTACACCAACAGGCATTTGCAGCACTTACAGCAGGCGTAGGGTGATTCCTGCAAAATATACTCCTGAAGCTAGGCCTTATTGCTGGTTTTCCCATCTCCCTGCAGGCCATTAGAATGTCTGGAAGGCAAACAAGGAGAGGCAGACAGTCAGGAGCCAATAAAAGAGGGCAAGCAGGCTCTGTGTCTAGAGACAACAGTGCTGGTCGTGGACGTGGTGCATCGACATCAGCACGAGGCCATGGGACACGCTTGTCCTTCTTTTCGGCAGCTGGACGTATTGAGCTGCATCATGCCGAAGACTTGGTAGAGTGGATGACCAAGCCTTCCTCATCCCCCTCATCCTCTCTCACCCAGGCTCAGGGTACTGGCAAAGCAGCTGCCAAAGCGTCCTCATCCCTGGTATTAATGTCATCATCAGTCACTCCTTCCCTAAACCCACCATGTCCTCCTGAGGAGTCCCCCGAACTGTTGGAGCACAGTGTTGGGTACATGCTCCAGGAGGATGCCCAGCGTTTCGAAGGGTCTGATGATGATACCCAGCTAGAGGAAGGCAGTAGCGTGAGAGCAGAGAGAGGGGATGCTCAAGAAGGACACCAATCTGGCAGTCATGTTCCAGCAGCTGCAGCATACTGCCAGATTGGCTCCAGTGATGAGGAGGGAGGGGATGATGAGGTCACTGACTCCACGTGGGTGCCTAATAGGAGAGAGGAGGAGGAGGAGGATGAGGAGGAGGCACATCTCCAACGAGGCAGGATGCCCTTGGGGGGCCAGCGTAAGGGCAGCACACCGACGGAATCACACCGCAGAGCTCCGCCTGTGCAGGGCGCTACCTCTGCCCGTTATTCAAAAAGTTCTTTGGTGTGGGCCTTTTTTGAGTCGAGTGCATCAGATCGCACAGCTGCTGTTTGCAACATATGTCTCAAGCGTATATCGCGTGGCCAAAACATCAGCCGCTTGGGCACCACATGCTTGACCAGACATATGTTGACCTGCCATGCAGCTCGTTGGCAAGCCTACCTTAAAGACCCACACCAAAGAACAAAGCGGACCTCTCCTTGCACCGCATCAGCTGGGATCTCCAACCCCACTATACCTTCAGTCCTCTCTGAAACCTGCACTGAGAGGAATGAAGGTGTAGAATTAGGTGTGTCACAGCCAAGTACTTGCGGGCACTCTGCTAGCAGTACACCGACGTCCGATTCTAGCAGGCAAATTTCCCTGCCCCAGCTGCTGGACCGTCGAAAGAAGTTCACTCCCAGCCATCCACATGCCCAGCGGTTGAATGCTAGCTTGGCTAAATTGCTAGCGCTTCAACTGCTGCCTTTTCAGTTGGTAGACTCGGCCCCCTTCCGTGAGTTTGTGCAATGTGCGGTTCCTCAGTGGCAGGTTCCCAAACGCCACTTTTTCTCACGGAAGGCTATTCCGGCTCTCTACCGGCATGTGGAAGGCAATGTCTTGGCCTCGCTGGACAGGGCGGTCAGCGGTAAGGTGCATATTACCGCTGACTCATGGTCCAGCAGGCATGGACAGGGATGTTACCTTTCTTTCACGGCCCATTGGGTCACTCTTTTGGCAGTTGGGAAGGATGCAGGACAAGGTGCAGTAGTATTGGAGGCTGTTCCGCCGCCACGCCTCCAAAATGCTACTACTGGTTGTGACACACCTCTCTCCTCCACCCCCTCCTCGTCTTCTTCCTCCATGGCCTCTTCCTGTGCTTTGTCCTCGGAACCAGCGGTGCTCCGTAGGTGTTCAAGGGGCTACGCAAGTACGCAGGCAAAAAGATGCCATGCCGTGCTTGCGCTGGTCTGTTTGGGGGACAGGAGCCACACTGGGGCAGAGGTTCTGTTTGCTCTGCAGGGGCAGGCCGAGAGGTGGTTGACGCCACGCCAGCTTAAGCCAGGAATGGTGGTTTGCGACAATGGCACCAACCTCCTCTCCGCCCTCCGACAGGGACAACTGACCCATGTGCCCTGTGTGGCTCACGTCCTTAACCTGGTGGTGCAGCGGTTCTTGGGCAGGTACCCGGGCTTACAGGATGTCCTGAGGTAGGCCAGGAAAGTCTGTGTGCATTTCCGCAGATCTTATAATGCCAGTGCTCGCCTGGCTGAGCTGCAAAAGGAGTTGAACCTGCCCAAGAACCGCCTTATATGTGACATGCCCACCAGGTGGAACTCAACATTGGCCATGTTGCAGCGGCTGCACACACAGCAGAGGGCCATCAATGAGTACCTGTGCGACTACGGCACCAGGACAGGGTCAGGGGAGCTCGGGTTTTTTCACCACGCCAGTGGGGCATGATCAGGGATGCATGCACTGTCCTGGCACCATTTGAGGAGGCCACAAGGATGGTGAGCAGTGACAGTGCATGCATCAGTGACACTGTACCTCTTGTCCACCTGTTGGAACATATGCTGCGTGGAATAATGGACAGGGCACTTGAGGAAGAGGAAGAGAGAGTAGGAGTAGGAGTAGGAGTAGGCTCTCTCCTTGATCCACAGTACAAGAGTAAGGTTGCGGAACTTATCTTACCGTCACAGAGGATGAGACCACTCCGGGAGGCCTTGCAGAAAGGTCTGTGCAACGCGTTCCCAGAGACTGGGAGGTTACAAACTCCTGGTCCTGGACAACGAGTTGCTGAGGCTTCGGTCAGTCAAAGAAGGAGCGGTGGGGAAGGTAGCCGTCTGACCGATGTGTTCAGACAATTCTTTCATCCGCAGCCCCAAGGTATGATCGGTTCCAGCAACCATCGCCAGCGTCTGATATATATGGTGCAGGAATACCTAGGGGCAAGGTCAGACTTGGACACCTTCCCCACCGAAAATCCTCTGGCTTACTGGGTCTTGAGGATGGATCACTGGCCAGAGCTTGCACAGTATGCAATTGAGCTACTGGCCTGTCCTGCATCCAGCGTTCTTTCAGAACGCACATTCAGTGCTGCTGGAGGATTTGTCACGGATCACAGGGTGCGCCTGTCCACCGACTCGGTTGATTGACTGACCCTCATAAAGATGAACCAGTCTTGGATCACCACCAGCTACCAAACACCTGAAGCTGATATAACAGACTAATTTATTTTCAAATGTCACATCCCTTCAAGACTGATGCTGATGCTGAGTGACTGTCCTGTTATGTTGACTGACTATCCTCCTCCTCCTCAATGATCCGATTGATAGCTTGGAAGAACATTTTTATTTCTGGGTGCCGCCGCCAGTGCCTAAGGCCCAATTTTTCAGCCCCTGTTTAACAGGGGTATGTAATTAAAAAAATGTATGCAATGCTTTGCAGCAGGGCTCATTCCTGCACTCCAACTAGAGTATCTGGGAGAGGTTGCAGTGTCGTAGCACCAGTGCCTAAGGCCCAATTTTTCAGCCCCTGTTTAACAGGGGAGTGTAATTACAATTTTTGATGCAATACTTTGCAACAGGGCTCATTGTTGTGCTCCAAGTACAGTATCTGTGAGGGGTTGCAGTGTTGTGGTACCAGTGCCTAAGGCCCAATTTTTCTGCCCCTGTTTAACAGGGGCATGTAATTACAATTCTTGATCTAATAATTCACAGCAGGGCCCATTCCTGCGCCCACCAAGAGTAACTGTGAGGGCTTACAGTGTTGTGGCAACACCAACACGTAAGGGGCAAATTTCAGCAGAGTATATAGGGCAGGCCCCTACTTTCAAACATCCAACTTACAAACGACTCCTACTTGCAAACGGAAGGAGACAACAGGAAGTGAGAGGAAATCTACCCCTAGGAAGGCAAATTCTCTCCTGTAAGAGTTAATATGGGAAAAAGGTGTCTCCTCTCTACTGATGCTTTATCACCAATCCTTGTTTCAATAAAAAAAAACACTTTTCAAAAACATTTGTTATTGGCGACGGAAAGTGAGGTGAAATGTTCTGAACAGGGGCACAGACAGCAAAACAAATGTTACAGGGGTGATAACCCTTCCCTATGTTTTTTCCAAAAAGCTTAAAAATAGATTTTTTGGCTAGAGCTACACTTAAACAATGTAGCTGTTCAAAATTACAAACAGATTCTACATAAGAACAAACCTACAGTCCCTGTCTTGTATGCACTGCCTGTATACGGCTGTTCAGAGTATATAGGGCCTTTTTTATTTTGTGTGCGGGGTTCCCCTTAATATCCATACAAGACCCAAAGGGGCTGGTAATGGGCTGGGGTGGGGGGGGGGGGGGGGGTAATGGGGTAGCTATGCCATTTTTCTCAAAGATTTTCATCCATATTACCGGGACCAGACATGACATTAAAGCCGCAAGCAGTTTTAAATGGCTTTTTTTTCCTTTAGAAATGTCATTTTGTGCAGGGACAGTTCTAAACACGGGAAACACGTGGCACTTCACAGGCATACTTTAGACACCCCCCAGGTACGATATTTAAAGGGATATTTGACTTTTTTTTTTTTCACTTTATGCATCATTAAAATGACTGCTCCCGAAAAACGGCCGTTTTTAAAACTTCTTTTTGCATTGATACATGTCCCCTGGTGAAGAACCCGGGTTCTCAAACCCTTTTTAGGACAATAACATGCATAATAGTCGTTATAATTAGCAATTAGGGATGAGCTTCGTGTTCGAGTCGAACATACGTTCGACTCGAACATTGGCTGTTCGATCGTTCGACGAAGATCGAACGATTTGGGCCGTTCGCGCCAAATTCGAGTGACGCGAACGGCCCACAATGCACTACGCCATCGCAGTGTCATCCAGGCGCTGTGATTGGCCAAGCATGCACTGTGACCCCGCATGCTTGGCCAATCACAGCGCCGGCAGCGAGGAGAGCAATGATTGGCCACAGGCAGGATGCCTGTGGCCAATTATTGCTGAGGGTGTTTAGTACACGCCCCACACTATAAAAGGCCGCCAGCACGGCGGCCTAGTGTAGTGTGTTCCGGAGCAGGGATAGAGTAGCATAGGCAGGGACAGTGACTGTTATTTCTTTCTTGCTTAACCTGGATTCCTTTAGTTTAGGGAAAGAGAAGGATAGGTAGGGAGAGTGTCAGTGTGTTTTGTGCTTCTGCTATAGTGTGCTTAAAAAAAACATTTATTCTAGGGACAGAAAACTCTAGGTAGGGACAGTGTCAGTTTCTTTCACTCTGCAAGTCCTTGTTTCCAGGGACCTGTAAGGACAGTGAGTTAATTGTCCTTGTGCTATATTGTGATTAAAAAAAACATTTATTCTAGGGACAGAAAACTCTAGGTAGGGACAGTGTCAGTTTCTTTCACTCTGCAAGTCCTTGTTTCCAGGGACCTGTAAGGACAGTGAGTTAATTTTCCTTGTGCTATATTGTGATTAAAAAAAACATTTATTCTAGGGACAGAAAACTCTAGGTAGGGACAGTGTCAGTTTCTTTCACTCTGCAAGTCCTTGTTTCCAGGGACCTGTAAGGACAGTGAGTTAATTGTCCTTGTGCTATATTGTGATTAAAAAAAACATTTATTCTAGGGACAGAAAACTCTAGGTAGGGACAGTGTCAGTTTCTTTCACTCTGCAAGTCCTTGTTTCCAGGGACCTGTAAGGACAGTGAGTTAATTTTCCTTGTGCTATATTGTGATTAAAAAAAACATTTATTCTAGGGACAGAAAACTCTAGGTAGGGACAGTGTCAGTTTCTTTCACTCTGCAAGTCCTTGTTTCCAGGGACCTGTAAGGACAGTGAGTTAATTTTCCTTGTGCTATATTGTGATTAAAAAAAACATTTATTCTAGGGACAGAAAACTCTAGGTAGGGACAGTGTCAGTTTCTTTCACTCTGCAAGTCCTTGTTTCCAGGGACCTGTAAGGACAGTGAGTTAATTGTCCTTGTGCTATATTGTGCTTAAAAAAAACATTTATTCTAGGGACAGAAAACTCTAGGTAGGGACAGTGTCAGTTTCTTTCACTCTGCAAGTCCTTGTTTCCAGGGACCTGTAAGGACAGTGAGTTAATTTTCCTTGTGCTATATTGTGATTAAAAAAAACATTTATTCTAGGGACAGAAAACTCTAGGTAGGGACAGTGTCAGTTTCTTTCACTCTGCAAGTCCTTGTTTCCAGGGACCTGTAAGGACAGTGAGTTAATTTTCCTTGTGCTATATTGTGATTAAAAAAAACATTTTTTCTAGGGACAGAAAACTGTAGGTAGGGAGAGTGTTTTTTTTCTTTCACTCTGCAAGTCCTTGTTTCCAGGGACCTGTAAGGACAGTGAGTTAATTGTCCTTGTGCTATATTGTGCTTAAAAAAAACATTTATTCTAGGGACAGAAAACTCTAGGTAGGGACAGTGTCAGTTTCTTTCACTCTGCAAGTCCTTGTTTCCAGGGACCTGGAGAGACATTGAGTGAATTGTCCTTGTGCTATATTGTGATTAAAAAAAACATTTATTCTAGGGACAGAAAACTCTAGGTAGGGACAGTGTCAGTTTCTTTCACTCTGCAAGTCCTTGTTTCCAGGGACCTGTAAGGACAGTGAGTTAATTGTCCTTGTGCTATATTGTGCTTAAAAAAAACATTTATTCTAGGGACAGAAAACTCTAGGTAGGGACAGTGTCAGTTTCTTTCACTCTGCAAGTCCTTGTTTCCAGGGACCTGTAAGGACAGTGAGTTAATTTTCCTTGTGCTATATTGTGATTAAAAAAAACATTTATTCTAGGGACAGAAAACTCTAGGTAGGGACAGTGTCAGTTTCTTTCACTCTGCAAGTCCTTGTTTCCAGGGACCTGTAAGGACAGTGAGTTAATTTTCCTTGTGCTATATTGTGATTAAAAAAAACATTTATTCTAGGGACAGAAAACTCTAGGTAGGGACAGTGTCAGTTTCTTTCACTCTGCAAGTCCTTGTTTCCAGGGACCTGTAAGGACAGTGAGTTAATTGTCCTTGTGCTATATTGTGCTTAAAAAAAACATTTATTCTAGGGACAGAAAACTCTAGGTAGGGACAGTGTCAGTTTCTTTCACTCTGCAAGTCCTTGTTTCCAGGGACCTGTAAGGACAGTGAGTTAATTGTCCTTGTGCTATATTGTGCTTAAAAAAAACATTTATTCTAGGGACAGAAAACTCTAGGTAGGGACAGTGTCAGTTTCTTTCACTCTGCAAGTCCTTGTTTCCAGGGACCTGGAGAGACATTGAGTGAATTGTCCTTGTGCTATATTGTGATTAAAAAAAAACATTTATTCTAGGGACAGAAAACTCTAGGTAGGGACAGTGTCAGTTTCTTTCACTCTGCAAGTCCTTGTTTCCAGGGACCTGTAAGGACAGTGAGTTAATTTTCCTTGTGCTATATTGTGATTAAAAAAAACATTTATTCTAGGGACAGAAAACTCTAGGTAGGGACAGTGTCAGTTTCTTTCACTCTGCAAGTCCTTGTTTCCAGGGACCTGTAAGGACAGTGAGTTAATTGTCCTTGTGCTCTATTGTGATTAAAAAAAACATTTATTCTAGGGACAGAAAACTCTAGGTAGGGACAGTGTCAGTTTCTTTCACTCTGCAAGTCCTTGTTTCCAGGGACCTGTAAGGACAGTGAGTTAATTTTCCTTGTGCTATATTGTGATTAAAAAAAACATTTATTCTAGGGACAGAAAACTCTAGGTAGGGACAGTGTCAGTTTCTTTCACTCTGCAAGTCCTTGTTTCCAGGGACCTGTAAGGACAGTGAGTTAATTGTCCTTGTGCTATATTGTGCTTAAAAAAAACATTTATTCTAGGGACAGAAAACTCTAGGTAGGGACAGTGTCAGTTTCTTTCACTCTGCAAGTCCTTGTTTCCAGGGACCTGTAAGGACAGTGAGTTAATTTTCCTTGTGCTATATTGTGATTAAAAAAAACATTTATTCTAGGGACAGAAAACTCTAGGTAGGGACAGTGTCAGTTTCTTTCACTCTGCAAGTCCTTGTTTCCAGGGACCTGTAAGGACAGTGAGTTAATTTTCCTTGTGCTATATTGTGATTAAAAAAAACATTTTTTCTAGGGACAGAAAACTGTAGGTAGGGAGAGTGTTTGTTTTTTTTCTTTCACTCTGCAAGTCCTTGTTTCCAGGGACCTGTAAGGACAGTGAGTTAATTGTCCTTGTGCTATATTGTGCTTTAAAAAAACATTTATTCTAGGGACAGAAAACTCTAGGTAGGGACAGTGTCAGTTTCTTTCACTCTGCAAGTCCTTGTTTCCAGGGACCTGTAAGGACAGTGAGTTAATTTTCCTTGTGCTATATTGTGCTTAAAAAAAACATTTATTCTAGGGACAGAAAACTCTAGGTAGGAACAGTGTCAGTTTCTTTCACTGTGAAAGTCCTTGTTTCAAGGGACAGAGAAGGACACCTGAAGGTAGCCCTTATTGCTTTTTTCCCATCTCCCTGCAGGCCATCTATTAGAATGTCTGGAAGGCAAACAAGGAGAGGCAGACAGTCAGGAGGCAATAAAAGAGGGCAAGCAGGCTCTGTGTCTGGGGGCAACAGTGCTGGTCGTGGACGCGGTGCATTGTCATCAGCACATGGCCATGGGACACGCTTGTCCTTCTTTTCGGCAGCTGGACATGTTGAGCCACATCATGCCGAAGACTTGGTAGAGTGGATGACCAAGCCCTCCTCCTCCTCCTCATCCTCTCTCACCCAGGCTCAGGGTACTGGAAAAGCAGCTGCCAAAGCGTCGTCTTCCCTGGTATCAATGTCAGACAAATCATCAGTCACTCCTTCCCTAGACCCACCATGTCCTCCTCCTGAGGAGTCCCCCGAACTGTTTCAGCACAGTGTTGGGTACATGCTCCAGGAGGATGCCCAGCGTTTCGAAGGGTCTGATGATGAAACCCAGCTAGAGGAAGGCAGTAGCGTGAGAGCAGACAGAGGGGATGCTCAAGAAGGACACCAATCTGGCAGTCATGTTCCAGCAGCTGCAGCATACTGCCAGATTGGCTCCAGTGATGAGGAGGGAGGGGATGATGAGGTCAATGACTCCACGTGGGTGCCTAATAGGAGAGAGGAGGAGGAGGAGGATGAGGAGGAGGCACATCTCCAACGAGGCAGGATGCCCTTTGGTGGCCAGCGTAAGGGCAGTACACCGACGGAATCACACCGCAGAGCTCCGCCTGTGCAGGGCGCTGCCTCTGCCCGTCATTCAAAAAGTTCTTTGGTGTGGGCCTTTTTTGAGGCTAGTGCATCAGATCGCACAGCTGCTGTTTGCAACATATGTCTCAAGCGTATATCGCGTGGCCAAAACATCAGCCGCTTGGGTACCACATGCCTGACCAGACATATGTTGACCTGCCATGCAGCTCGTTGGCAAGCCTACCTCAAAGACCCACACCAAAGAACAAAGCGGACCTCTCCTTGCACCGCATCAGCTGGGATCTCCAACCCCACTATAACTTCAGTCCTCTCTGAAACATGCACTGAGAGGAATGAAGGTGTAGAATTAGGTGTGTCACAGCCAAGTACTTGCGCCCACTCTGCTAGCAGTACACCGACGTCCGATTCTAGCAGGCAAATTTCCCTGCCCCAGCTGCTGGACCGTCGAAAGAAGTTCACTCCCAGCCATCCACATGCCCAGCGGTTGAATGCTAGCTTGGCTAAATTGCTAGCGCTTCAACTGCTGCCTTTTCAGTTGGTAGACTCGGCCCCCTTCCGTGAGTTTGTGCAATGTGCGGTTCCTCAGTGGCAGGTTCCCAAACGCCACTTTTTCTCACGGAAGGCTATTCCGGCTCTCTACCGGCATGTGGAAGGCAATGTCTTGGCCTCGCTGGACAGGGCGGTCAGCGGTAAGGTGCATATTACCGCTGACTCATGGTCCAGCAGGCATGGACAGGGACGTTACCTTTCTTTCACGGCCCATTGGGTCACTCTTTTGGCAGCTGGGAAGGATTCAGGACAAGGTGCAGTAGTGTTGGAGGTTGTCCCACCGCCACGCCTCCAAAATGCTACTACTGGTTGTGACACACCTCTCTCCTCCACCCCCTCCTCTTCTTCTTCCTCCATGGCCTCTTCCTGTGGTTTGTCCTATGAACCAGCGGTGCTCCGTAGCCGTTCACGGGGCTACGCAAGTACGCAGGCAAAAAGATGCCATGCCGTGCTTGCGCTGGTGTGTTTGGGGGACAGAAGCCACACTGGGGCAGAGGTCCTGTCTGCTCTGCAGGGCCAGGCCGAGAGGTGGTTGACGCCACGCCAGCTTAAGCCAGGAATGGTGGTTTGCGACAATGGCACCAACCTCCTCTCCGCCCTCCGACAGGGACAACTGACCCATGTGCCCTGTGTGGCTCACGTCCTTAACCTGGTGGTGCAGCGGTTCTTGGGCAGGTACCCGGGCTTACAGGATGTCCTGAGGCAGGCCAGGAAAGTCTGTGTGCATTTCCGCAGATCTTATAATGCCAGTGCTCGCCTGGCTGAGCTGCAAAAGGAGTTGAACCTGCCCAAGAACCGCCTTATATGTGACATGCCCACCAGGTGGAACTCAACGTTGGCCATGCTGCAGCGGCTGCACACGCAGCAGAGGGCCATCAATGAGTACCTGTGCGACTACGGCACCAGGACAGGGTCAGGGGAGCTTGGTTTTTTTTCTCCACGCCAGTGGGGCATGATCAGGGATGCATGCACTGTCCTGGCACCATTTGAGGAGGCCACGAGGATGGTGAGCAGTGACAGTGCATGCATCAGTGACACTGTACCTCTTGTCCACCTGTTGGAGCACACGCTGCGTGGAATAATGGACAGGGCACTTGAGGCAGAACAGAGGCAGGAAGAGGAGGACTTCCTTGCCTCTCAAGGCCCCCTTTACCCAGACAGTGTTCCTTCTGTCCCACCCATCGCACAGGAAGAGGAGGAGGAGGAGGAGGAGGAGGAGGAGGAGGAGGATTGTGTCAGCATGGAGGTGGAGGCTGGCACTCAGCATCATCAGCAGCAGTCTTTTAGGGATGATTTACAGTCCCAAGAAACCAGTGGACTTGTACGTGGCTGGGAGGAGGTGGCTGCGGATCATGTCGTCCTTAGTGACCCAGAGGACTCCGGAGCGAATGCCTCAGCAAACCTACGCTGCATGGCCTCCCTGATCCTGCAAAGTCTGCGGAAGGATCCTCGTATTCTTCGGATCAAGGAGAGGGACCATTACTGGCTGGCCACTCTCCTTGATCCACGGTACAAGGGTAAGGTTGCGGACCTTATGTTACCGTCGCAGAGGGAGCAGAGGATGAGACAACTCCGGGAGGCCTTGCAGAAAGGTCTGTGCAACGCGTTCCCAGAGACTGGGAGGTTGCAAACTCCTGGTCCTGGACAACGAGTTGCTGAGGCTTCGGCCAGTCAAAGAAGGAGCGGTGGGGAAGGTGGCCGTCTGACCGATGCGTTCAGACAATTCTTTAGTCCGCAGCCCCAAAGTATGATCGGTTCCAGCAACCATCGCCAGCGTCTGATAAACATGGTGCAGGAATATCTAGGGGCAAGGTCAGACTTGGACACCTTCCCCACCGAAAATCCTCTGGCTTACTGGGTCTTGAGGATGGATCACTGGCCAGAGCTTGCACAGTATGCAATTGAGCTACTGGCCTGTCCTGCATCCAGCGTTCTTTCGGAACGCACATTCAGTGCTGCTGGAGGATTTGTCACGGATCACAGGGTGCGCCTGTCCACCGACTCGGTTGATCGACTGACTTTCATCAAGATGAACCAGTCTTGGATCACCACCAGCTACCACACACCTGATGCTGATATAACAGACTAATTGATTTTAAAATGTCACATCCCTTCAAGACTGATGCTGATGCTGAGTGCCTGTGCTGTTATGTTGACTGCCTATCCTCCTCCTCCGAGTCCTCAATGATACGATTGATGATGATAGCTTGGAAGATCATTTTTGTTTATGGGTGCCGCCACCAGTGCCTAACGCCCAATTTTTCAGCCCCTGTTTAACAGTGGCGTGTAATTACAATTTTTGAAGCAATACTTTGCAACAGGGCTCATTGCTGTGCTCCAAGTACAGTATCTGTGAGGAGTTGCAGTGTTGTGCCACCAGTGCCTAAGGCCCAATTTTTCAGCCCCTGTTTAACAGGGGCGTGTCATTACAATTTTTGAAGCAATACTTTGCAACAGGGCTCATTGCTGTGCTCCAAGTACAGTATCTGTGAAGGGTTGCAGTGTTGTGCCACCAGTGCCTAAGGCCCAATTTTTCAGCCCCTGTTCAACAGGGGCATGTAATTACAATTCTTGATCTAATAATTCACAGCAGGGCCCATTGCTGCACCCACCAAGAGTAACTGTCAGGGCTTACAGTGTTGTGGCACCAGCACCACCATCAAAGGCCCAATTTTTACTACCACTGTTCAACAATTATATGTAATTAAAATTCCTGATATAATAGTTGACAGCAGGGCGTTCCAGCACCAACCAAGAGTAACTGTGAGTGCTTACAGTGTTGTGCCAACACCAACAACTAAGGGGCCTATTTCTGCAGAGTATATACGGCAGGTCCCTACTTTCAAACATCCAACTTACAAACGACTCCTACTTGCAAACGCAAGAAGACAACAGGAAGTGAGAGGAAATCTACCACTAGGAAGGAAAATTCTCTCCTGTAAGAATAAATATGGGAGAAAGGTGTCTCCTCTGTACTGATGCTTTATCAGCAATCCTTGTTTCAAGAAAAACACCACATTTCAAAAACAGTTGTCATTAGGACGGAAAGTGAGGTGAAATGTTCTGAACAGGGGCACAGACAGCAAAACAAATGTTACAGGGGTGATAACCCTTACCTATGTTTTCCAAAAAGTTTAAAAATAGATTTTTGGTCTGGAGCTACACTTCAACAATGTACCTGTTCAAAATTACAAACAGATTCTACATAAGAACAAACCTACAGTCCCTGTCTTGTATGCACCGCCTGTATACGGCTGTTCAGAGTATATAGGGCCTTTTTTATTTTATGTGCGGGGTTCCCCTTAATATCCATACAAGACCCAAAGGGGCTGGTAATGGGCTGGGGTAGGGGGGGGGGTCATGGGGTAGCTATGCCATTTTTCTTAAAGATTTTCATCCATATTACCGGGACCAGACATTACATTAAAGCCGCAAGCAGTTTTAAATGGCTTTTTTTTCCTTTAGAAGTGTCATTTTGTGCAGGGACAGTTCTAAACACGGGAAACACGTGGCACTTCACAGGCATACTTTAGACACCCCCCAGGTACGATATTTAAAGGAATATTTGACTTTTTTTTTTTCACTTTATGCATCATTAAAATGACTGCTCCCGGAAAACGACCGTTTTTAAAACTTATTTTTGCATTGATACATGTCCCCTGGTGCAGAACCCGGGTTCCCAAACCCTTTTTAGGACAATAACATGCATAATAGTTGTTATAATTAGCACTTTAGAATTCGAACGTTCGCATCCATTGTATTTAATAGGGTTCTAATGTTCGTTCGAACTTTCGGTCCGTTCGCGGGTTCTGGTGCGAACCGAACCCGGGGGTGTTCGGCTCATCACTATTAGCAATTTAGATTTCGAACGTTCGCATCCATTGTATTTAATAGGGTTCTAAAGTTCGTGCGAACTTTCGGTCCGTTCGCGGGTTCTGGTGCGAACCGAACCCGGGGGTGTTCGGCTCATCCCTAATTGAGAATCTGTGGCAAGACTTGAACATTTCTGTTCACAGACACTCTCCCTCCAATCGGACAGAGTTTGAGCTATTTTGCAAAGAAGAATGGGCAAAAATTTCACTCTCTCTAGATGTGCAAAGCTGGTAGAGACATACCCCAAAAAACTTGCGGCTGTAATTGCAGCGAAAGGTGGTTCTACAAAGTATTGACTCGGGGGCTGAATATAAATGCACGCCACACTTTTCACATATTTATTTGTAAAAAAAATGTGAAGACTATTTATCATTTTTCTTCCACTTCACAATTATGTGCCACTTTGTGTTGGTCTATCACATGAAATCCCAATAAAATACATTTACATTTTTGGTTGTAACATGACAAAACGTGGATAATGTCAAGGGGTATGAATACTTTTTCAAGGCACTCTATAACAAACAGAAGACATGGTGAGATGTGGACAGAGCAAGGGAGATGGGAGTTGGA
Organism: Rana muscosa; assembly: GCA_029206835.1. Lineage (NCBI taxonomy): Eukaryota > Metazoa > Chordata > Amphibia > Anura > Ranidae > Rana > Rana muscosa. The sequence goes on from CM055118.1 coordinate 706,211,953, forward strand.
GACCGGCAGAACAGGGGAGATGGGGCAGTTAGAACAAAGTTCCCTTTTCCAGTGTAAGGGGGAACTCTGCAGATTCTGATGAAAGGTCTCATTCAGACCGGCACTGAGTACCATCCTCCATGCAGAGCTGCTGTCTGATGTGTGTTCATCTGTCTTGGAGGTGCATGCAGGCAGCCCATAGAATTGGATGCAGACACAGCAGCTGCTTTAAAATCCATGCATCCACTCCAGCCCCATGTCAAATTTTGGTATGCAGTTTTGTCCGTGCAGCCCCTGCTCCTGCATCTCCTTCTATAGCTCCAAGGTGGATGTATACACTGCAGAGAGCAGCTCAGTATGGACAACTGGTCTGATTAAAGGGGAACCCTGCAGACTCTGATGTATAATTGTAATCCTGCAGACTCTGATGTAAGGAGGGCTCTTGGAACCTAGATTGTAAGGTAGAAATGTTGGGGACTTTGATGTAAAGGGGAATTGCATTGTGGAAGGGAGCATGTCGCGGGAGGATGGGGGGGACACCAATATGCACCTTTGCCTGTGTAGACAAAAATCCTTGCACTGGCCCTGATTGGGGCTGAGAAGTGGAAGAGAAGATTTGTGGATCTAGCTGGCCCATGCTTATGAACATTAACAAGCGTGAATGACCCCCGATTCAGTTGAGAGATCCACTGGATGAGGTGAGGGCATACCCTAAGGGGGTCTTTGGTGAAGGGCACATTGGTGTTTGTGTGAAGATTAAAGGAGATTTATTTACTCACTGCTTGGTGAAATTGAAGATTAGAGGACTATTATAGGAGATTGGACATTTGTTACATAAATGAATAACTTGTAACAAATGTCCAATCTCCTATAATAGTCCTCTAATCTTCAATTTCACCAAGCAGTGAGTAAATAAATCTCCTTTAATCTTCACACAAACACCAATGTGCCCTTCACCAAAGACCCCCTTAGGGTATGCCCTCACAAATATATATATATATATATATATATATATATATATATATATATATATATATATATATATATATATATATATATATATATATATATATATACATACACACATACATACATACATACATACATACATACATACATACACACACACACACACACACACACATATATATATATATATATATATATATATACATTTAGCGGGGTGTTCAATTTAAGGGTAGTGTCTGAGTGGTAATTTAGGCTCAGACACATTGATTGTTAGGGTTAATGGACCATTTCTGTTAATGGGAGATAGTGTTGGTGCACAGTTCCCTGTGGCCTACGGGTGGCGCTGTCGCCATGGGCCAGGGTTGAACCACCAATCTAGGGCTGCACCTTTTGTGTCCCCTCTCGGCAGTAGTACGGCAGAGCGGGGAACCTGCTGTGCCTGTCGGGAGAGGGTATAAAAGGGGGCGGACATCTTCCATTGGGGTTCGTTCGTCCACGCCCAGGCACCTTCAGCCTGGGTGTGTGTGGTTCGTCCGCACCCAGGCACCTTCGGCCTGGGCGTGAGGAGGGTCGTCTCCGGGTGCCTTAGGCCTGGGGTTCCTGTTCCATCCCAGACACCTTCAGTCTGGGGTGAGGTACTATTTTGAAGGCCCGGGGCCCAGCAACCTTCGGCTGGGCTCTGCTAGGGATCGAGGACTCCCAGGGTGCCGCCTTGCGAGGGGACCCGTATCTGAGATGAGGAGGCCAGGGAGGTAACCCTTTCCGAAGACCCAGCGCAGAGTCGTGGTGATGGTGAGGGCCTCTGGTAATTCTCCGGAGGGATGGTTTTCTCCTTGACATGGGCCAAATACTTTAAGAATGAAGTTATTCAGGTCAGTGGCAGTGACCCTACTCATTCAGGTCAGTGGCAGTGACCCTACTCGCTTCAAGTCAGTGGCAGTTACTTCATAGGGCAAGGCTCTATTCACCAGGTCAGTGGCAGTGACCCTACGTTTCAAGTCAGTGGCAGTGACTTTATTCACCCGGTCTGTGGCAGAGACCAACCTCATGGACTGTGGCAGAGATCATGCGCCAAAGCTGTTTAGGTTTCTCAAACAGTCTAAAGAGTTAAGCTACGTTTGTGACTGGACCTCCTCCACACCTAAGCTGTTCTGTATCTTCGCTCCAACCTGTCTGCTCTTAAAGAGGCTGTTTTATTATCCTGTGTGAAATGTTGAGTTGGACTTTCAGCTGGTGTGGCCATTCATATTCCTGGGGAAAACGAGGACTTGCATCTATCTAAAGTAGAGGTGAGATCATTCTTGGGAGGACTTTGACTCTGGCCGCAGACAAGGCCCAAAACTAACACAGCTCAACCTCTTTATTCAGGAGGGTACGGGCTTGTGGTGGGGTGTGCCTCTCTGCCTGCGAGGAGCCTAATTAAATGCAGATTGGGGAGAGGTGGGTGCGCTACATATATATTTGTTTTTTTCTATTTTTATATACATTGCGTGATAGCACTTTATAATAATATTGAGTAGATTTTGTATCACTATACACTTTAAGTGGAGTACTTCACATAATTTATTTCAATCTTATTAGGTATGTGGTTTGGTGTTTGCACTATTCAATTGCAGCTGCTCTAGCATTAGTGATGAGCCGAACACCCCCGGGTTTGGTTCGCACCAGAACCCGCGAACGGACCGAAAGTTCGCACGAACGTTAGAACCCTATTAAATACAATGGATGCGAACGTTCGAAATCTAAAGTGCTAATTATAACGACTATTATGCATGTTATTGTCCTAAAAAGGGTTTGGGAACCCGGGTTCTGCACCAGGGGACATGTATCAATGCAAAAAGAAGTTTTAAAAACGGCCGTTTTTCGGGAGCAGTCATTTTAATGATGCATAAAGTGAAAGTGGCACGTGTTTCCTGTGTTTAGAACTGTCCCTGCACAAAATGACATTTCTAAAGGAAAAAAAGCCATTTAAAACTGCTTGCGGCTTTAATGTAATGTCTGGTCCCGGTAATATGGATGAAAATCTTTAAGAAAAATGGCATAGCTACCCCATCACCCCCCCCCCCCCAGCCCATTACCAGCCCCTTTGGGTCTTGTATGGATATTAAGGGGAACCCCGCACACAAAATAAAAAAGGCCCTATATACTCTGAACAGCCGTATACAGGCAGTGCATACAAGACAGGGACTGTAGGTTTGTTCTTATGTAGAATCTGTTTGTAATTTTGAACAGGTACATTGTTTAAGTGTAGCTCCAGCCAAAAAATCTATTTTTAAGCTTTTTGGAAAACATAGGGAAGGGTTATCACCCCTGTAACATTTGTTTTGCTGTCTGTGCAGTGTGCACCTGTTCAGAACAGTTCACCTCACTTTCCGTCCTAATGACAAATGTTTTTGGAAAATTTGGGGTTTTTATTGAAACAAGAATTGGTGATAAAGCATCAGTGGAGAGGAGACACTTTTTTTCCCATATTAACTCTTACAGGAGAGAATTTGCCTTCCTAGGGGTAGATTTCCTCTCACTTCCTGTTGTATCCCGTTTGCAAGGAGGAGTCGTTTGTAAGTTGGATGTTTGAAAGTAGGGGCCTGCCATATATACTCTGCTGAAATTTACCCCTTACATGTTGGTGTTGCCACAACACTGTGAGCCCTCACAGTTACTCTTGGTGGGCGCATGAATGGGCCCTGCTGTGAATTATTAGATCAAGAATTGTAATTGCATGCCCCTGTTGAACAGGGGCTGAAAAATTGGGCCTTTGGCGGTGGTGGTGGTGGTGTTGACACAACACTGTAAGGCCTCACAGTTACTCTTGGTAGGCGCAGGAATGGGCCCTGCTGTGAATTATTAGATCAAGAATTGTAATTACATGCCCCTGTTAAACAGGGGCTGAAAAATTGGGCCTTAGCCACTGGTGGCGGCACCCAGAAACAAAAATGTTCTTCCAAGCTATCATCATCAATCGGATCATTGAGGAGGAGGAGGATAGTCAGTCAACATGTACCGTGGATTAAGGAGAGTGGCCAGCCAGTAATGGTCCCTCTCCTTGATCCGAAGAATACGAGGATCCTTCCGCAGACTTTGCAGGATCAGGGAGGCCATGCAGTGTAGGTTAGCTGAGGCATTCGGTCCGGAGTCCTCTGGGTCACTAAGGACGACATGATCCGCAGCCACCTCCTCCCAGTCACGTACAAGTCCATGGGTTTCTTGGGACTGTAAATCATCCCTAAAAGACTGCTGCTGATGATGCTGAGTGCCAGGCTCCACCTCCATGCTGACACAATCCTCCTCCTCTTCCTCCTCCTCCTCCTCCTCCTCCTCCTCCTTCTTCCTGTGCGATGGGTGGGACAGAAGGAACACTGTCTGGGTTAAGGGGGCCTTGAGAGGCAAGGAAGTCCTCCTCTTCCTGCCTCTGTTCTGCCTCAAGTGCCCTGTCCATTATTCCATGCAGCGTATGTTCCAACAGGTGGACAAGAGGTACAGTGTCACTGATGCATGCACTGTCACTGCTCACCATCCTCGTGGCCTCCTCAAATGGTGCCAGGACAGTGCATGCATCCCTGATCATGCCCCACTGGCGTGGTGAAAAAAAAAACGAGCTCCCCTGACCCTGTCCTGATGCCGAAGTCGCACAGGTACTCATTGATGGCCCTCTGCTGCGCGTGCAGCCGCTGCAGCATGGCCAACGTTGAGTTCCACCTGGTGGGCATGTCACATATAAGGCGGTTCTTGGGCAGGTTCAACTCCTTTTGCAGCTCAGCCAGGCGAGCACTGGCATTATAAGATCTGTGGAAATGCACACAGACTTTCCTGGCCTGCCTCAGGACATCCTGTAAGCCCGGGTACCTGCCCAAGAACCCCTGCACCACCAGGTTAAGGACGTGAGCCACACAGGGCACATGGGTCAGTTGTCCCTGTCGGAGGGCGGAGAGGAGGTTGGTGCCATTGTCGCAAACCACCATTCCTGGCATGGCGTCAACCACCTCTCGGCCTGTCCCTGCAGAGCAGACAGAACCTCTGCCCCAGTGTGGCTCCTGTCCCCCAAACACACCAGTGCAAGCACGGCAGGGCATCTTTTTGCCTGCGTACTTGCGTAGCCCCTTGAACGCCTACGGAGCACCGCTGGTTCCGAGGACAAAGCACAGGAAGAGGCCATGGAGGAAGAAGAAGAGGAGGGGGTGGAGGAGAGAGGTGTGTCACAACCAGTAGTAGCATTTTGGAGGCGTGGCGGCGGAACATCCTCCAACACTACTGCACCTTGTCCTGCATCCTTCCCAGCTGCCAAAAGAGTGACCCAATGGGCCGTGAAAGAAAGGTAATGTCCCTGTCCATGCCTGCTGGACCATGAGTCAGCGGTAATATGCACCTTACCGCTGACCGCCCTATCCAGCGAGGCCAAGACATTGCCTTCCACATGCCGGTAGAGAGCCGGAATCGCCTTCCGTGAGAAAAAGTGGCGTTTGGGAACCTGCCACTGAGGAACCGCACATTGCACAAACTCACGGAAGGGGGCCGAGTCTACCAACTAAAAAGGCAGCAGTTGAAGCGCTAGCAATTTAGCAAAGCTAGCATTCAACCGCTGGGCATGTGGATGGCTGGGAGTGAACTTCTTTCGACGGTCCAGCAGCTGGGGCAGGGAAATTTGCCTGCTAGAATCGGACGTCGGTGTACTGCTAGCAGAGTGCCCGCAAGTACTTGGCTGTGACACACCTAATTCTACACCTTCATTCCTCTCAGTGCAGGTTTCAGAGAGGACTGAAGGTATAGTGGGGTTGGAGATCCCAGCTGATGCGGTGCAAGGAGAGGTCCGCTTTGTTCTTTGGTGTGGGTCTTTAAGGTAGGCTTGCCAACGAGCTGCATGGCAGGTCAACATATGTCTGGTCAAGCATGTGGTGCCCAAGCGGCTGATGTTTTGGCCACGCGATATACGCTTGAGACATATGTTGCAAACAGCAGCTGTGCGATCTGATGCACTCGACTCAAAAAAGGCCCACACCAAAGAACTTTTTGAATAACGGGCAGAGGCAGTGCCCTGCACAGGCGAAGAGGACAATTTGGCAGCTGCTTTTCCAGTACCCTGAGCCTGGGTGAGAGAGGATGAGGAGGATGAGGAGGGCTTGGTCATCCACTCTACCAAGTCTTCGGCATGATGCGGCTCAACATGTTCAGCTGCCGAAAAGGACTAGCGTGTCCCATGGCCACGTGCTGATGGCGATGCACCGCGTCCACGACCAGCACTGTTGTCTCTAGACACAGAGCCTGCTTGCCCTCTTTTATTGGCTCCTGACTGTCTGCCTCTCCTTGTTTGCCTTCCAGACATTCTAATGGCCTGCAGGGAGATGGGGAAAACCAGCAATAAGGCCTAGCTTCAGGAGTATATTTTGCAGGAATCACACTACGCCTGCTGTAAGTGCTGCAAATGCCTGTTGGTGTAACACACCAGGAAAACACAGCAATACGGGCTAACTTCAGGTGTATAATGTGCAGGAGGCACACTCCGCCCGCTGTAAGTGCTGCAAATGCCTGTTAGTGTAACACACCAGGAAAACACAGCAATAAGGGCTAGCTTCAGGTGTATACTGTGCAGGAGGCTTAGCAACAATGACACTGACACTGTCCCCTGCCTATCCTTCTCTCTCCCTGCACACAAGGTTTAGTAAAGAATATGACACTGACACTGTCCCCTGCCTATCCTTCTCTCTCCCTGCACACAAGGTTTAGCAAAGAATATGACACTGACACTGTCCCCTGCCTATCCTTCTCTCTCCCTGCACACAAGGTTTAGCAAAGAATATGACACTGACACTGTCCCCTGCCTATCCTTCTCTCTCCCTGCACACAAGGTTTAGCAAAGAATATGACACTGACACTCTCCCTGCCTATCCTTCTCTCTCCCTGCACACAAGAATAGCACAAAGAATATCAACACTGTCCCTGTGTATTGTGGGCCGTTCGCGTCACTCGAATTTGGCGCGAACGGCCCAAATCGTTCGATGTTCGCCGAACGGTCGAACAGCCAATGTTCGAGTCGAACGTATGTTCGACTCGAACACCGAGCTCATCCCTATCTAGCATTAGGATTTATGCTCTCTTAAAGGGACAGCCCTGATTTAAATTAATACTGGTAGCGCAGGGATCCGTTTAATTTAATTTTTTACATCATGTATAATAGCTGTATTATGACAGCTTCCCATTGTCAAAAGTTGTTAAGGACACCAGCACGTGCAGGCATTGCCGGGTCCTTTAACAACCAGTGAAATCACTAGCACAATTCACTTACATGACAAGGAATCTCTGGCCATGTAAGCATATAGTATACCTCTCTCACCAGTATACTGTGTATTGCACAGAGCATGGATTCTTGGCACAGCTGCAATCAAGTGTATAAAAAGAACATTGACAAAGCAGCAATCCTGCGCACCACCATTATTATAAGGAACTGTTATCATATGCTGACCACAAACTTGATTTCATGCAACTGCATGCTTCCTCTTGGTAGTGGGTCATTAATGGCCAGGGAAACTTCATGTTTGTATTGCATGCATTGACTGCATACAACAAATGTCCTATATATAAATTGCAGTAGAGTGCAGTATCGCTACTTTGTTACTGCTCTTTTTATATATTCAGTATCATCATTATACATATTGTAGCCTTTTTTTTTTTGGGGGGGGGGGTTATAATAAATTACCCTCCACGAACATGATATTGAACTAAACATGCGAGTAAATAAGAAAAACAGAACCTTCGCTAAGTAAAACAGTGGGTTTGATCATAAAGATGGTAGGCAGTGCATCCACCCAGGACAGGGTGAACAGAGGGGATTCTTTTCCTGGGAAATTGTTCAGTAATCTAAACAAATAATTTAGGGGCAGAAGAACTACTGCAAACAGCAGATAAAATTAACCAGAATCATATAGATGCACACTAGTATAGAAATAATACATGCTTTATATGAGAAGAGATTAATACCATACATCCAATGTACATACAGGTATTATCAGAAAAGGGCCCGCTTGGAGTCCCGGTGGAATTGCACACATATACCTGGGTAAATATAGTTATTAATGGAGATACCTCCAGATGAATGTTGCAGTAAAGTCCAGCTGAAGGAACCCCTGAGAAAGACGTGGCCTTGTGTTGGAGACCTGAAAACACGATCTGCAGACATGGAGAGATCCTCCAACTGTGGTCCAACCAGACTTAAACAGAGCTTCTCACAGCAGGAGCTGTGGTATGGCACTGAAACTGTGGCACTGGAACTTCGAGTCCCCCAATCTACTCATAGGCTTTATCCTATGCTGGTCATCAATTCCAAAGCTAAACCAAGCTATAGAATCCCAGACAAGAGATGACAAGGTTAACTAAAATAGCAGGAGCTGCATATAAACTATATTTCAATAAGCAGGTTCCCCTATCAATATACTGGAAGGTGACCACTACACATACAGTAACACAGATCTAGCTATCAGACATTGTGCTTTGATAGAGTAACTCTGCCATTTCTTTGTTATTATATCTGAAACATTAAACAAAATGGAAAAAATTGCGCTACCAGTGAAAATAAATGTATAAAAAAGAAGCAGCTGGCATAAACAATAAGATGGTATTGTGATCAAGGTGAATGGGAAGAAAAATGCAGTGCTGGGGGATCAGGGCATAGCCAGGTGAAAATCTATGTAAATAACTACAAAGAATAACCTCCAGGTATAACTCCACTCAAAACGTGATGTGAAGAGTGCAAAAAAATGGGCTCTCATAAATATGCCTAAAACATATATAGAAAAATATACCCAAGCTCATAAGAAAAAAACAAACTCATATAGCACATAATGAAGTGTCCTGTAACAAATTATAAAACAAAGTCTGTGTTGATCCGTGATGGGTGTGCAGAATCTGATGTAAACGTGGACTGTCACCATGGCAGATGTATTGCATCTATACACCCCAAGCGTACTTGAAGTGTCACCCAACATCAATGGTAGACTGATAAGAAATGAATACTCTTACCGTGAGTCAGATGTAAATAGGCATAGACGAAATCCCACAACCAGGTGCTCCAATGGGGATGTCTCAAATCCAGCTTCCAGGTAGTGAAGGTACTATGGTGTGGAAGGACCTCTCTCCGTGGAGTTTATACAAGAGGCGTATGCCTCAACGAACCTTCCGTAGTGGATATCCCCTTGGGCAAGGTATCATAAAGGAAAAACAAAATGGCTCCACATAGTGAAAGTACCACCTCAGTCTTGGCTAGAGGATAATGCTGGTCAAGTCCAGAGAGATGCTCAGCTACACTGAGAGCTACACAGAGATTGGGAAACTGGCAGGAAATGATCCTTGCCTGACTGACTCAGGTTCCAGAACATTTCCCCTGAAGCCTCCCTGTGATATTATTATTATTTATTATTATTATTATTATTATTATTATTAATATTATTATATCCTCCACAAAGGCCAGCTCCAAACTGCCTTAGGGCCCCACAGCCATGCTCCAGTACTGGGCTTCCACTTTGCCTTTCACAGTTTACACCTCTCCGTTCTCATTTTCTGGGGAGAAGCTGTGAACCATTTCCTGAATGGAGAGGTGCACGCGGTGAGAACAGCCCAGCGTGGGAAAGTGTCTGTGCTGTGTGTTAGCAACATGGAATGGTAACAGAGCTCAGCGAGTTAAGAGGAGGAGAGTGCCGTCCTGTAGCCACGATGGGACCGCTGTCACTGGTGAGGTAAGACACCGCTCAGTGTCTCCTAGTCACCAGCTGGGATTTTCTGTACCTCTCCCACCTGGGGATGTCTGGTTACCCCACTTCCCTGACAACTGGGGAAAAGACACACACCTCCCAGGAGGTGACCTTCCCCCAACACCTGCCAACACTGACAGAGAAACCTTTTAGAAATTGCTAAAACACATCCCTAAACACCTCCTGAGTGGCCCCTGAGGGGCTGCTGGCTTCAGATTTTGTGTCACGTGGCTTTGCCCCCAGATCTAAGTTGCACCTCCCCCCCAAAGCCCCCTGACCACCCCCTCCGCCCTGGATGCTTTTATATTACATCTGTCACGTACCTGGTGATGAGCCTGGGATGCAGGGAGCGGCCTCTTTTGCACCTCTTACTCCGGAACCCCTGATGGTGGGAACAGGGTGCTCGGGAGTGCAGAGTCGCACAAGTGCCTGTCAGGAACACTGGTGCAGAGATGGAGCTGGACTTCAGGAAGCTCTTGTGCAGGTGTCAGCGACAGCAGGGAAGCTGGAATGGCAGGCAGGCTTGGCACACTGGAACAGAGGAGAGAGGCAGCAGACAGCGGGGAGGTGTCCTGTAGTACAGGGCACAGGCAAGTCCCAACAGGCCGGGTCATCCACTGGCTGGCAGATCAGGTGCAGTCCAAAAGGCAGAGGCAGAGTCGTTATTTACTCCGGGTCGGCAACAGGCTGGCAGCAGGTGGCAGAAGGAGCAGGCAGTAGCAAGGTCAACAAGCCGGGGGTCAGAGTGCAGGCAGAAGGCAGGAAGCGTCAGGAACAAGCCGGGTCACAGGAACAGATCAGTAGAGTATCTATCAGATAGCAGATGGGTCTCGGGAACGCTGTAGACCAGACAGCAAGGAGCCCAGTCATCAGCCTCTTTAAATAGCCCCAGATTGGCGCCAAGAAGTGTCGCTGCGTGCTCCCGCGCGCACCCGCGCGCCGTTACCGTGCATGCGCGCACGGGTGAACGCCGAAGCACCGCTATTGCGCAGGTGCGCACCCGCGCGTGCCAAAGTGTCATTACTACGCACGCGCGCCGAAGCGTCGCCAACTTGCTGGTAAGATTGCCCTTCATGACAACATCACTCTATGGGTAGAAATAGAATCGCGCTAAAACAACTTGACAGTTCATGATTTAAAAAGTCCACCAGTGTTTACAACTATGAGCTTATTCACAAAGTCCATCCACCATCTTCCGCATGTGAGTTCGACCACCAAATGATATAGATGTCTCTTTATCAGATCGCCATGACCCCCCCGCTACAGAAGATCACAGAGGGCCCGTAAAAGCCTAGGTCTTTGTCCAGGAAAGGGCCGTGCATCTATCATTAGGCTGCCTCACACCCGTTCTCTCCCACTCGTAACAGTGTATGGATTGTTTTCATAAAAAATAAAGGCTCCATATAGTGTAAAACCTTAAATCGCATTTATTCACTTAAAAATATATTGCACTTACAGCATCCAAAATACAAGACAGCCTTAAGTCTGGTGTACCGGCCGGTGCACATCCAGACAAACCCATCAAAAACACGAGGTGACGTTAGCGCGTCGCTCCGCCCTACGCGTTTTGTGAGAGTTCACGTCGTCCAGGCCCCTAAGCTGCCAAGGATCACCACACATGTTAATTGTACAACCTTTCTTCAACTTTTCTCTTGGATCACAAATACTAAAGTGCACCAACAAAGGCTAGCGAAGATTACTGGAGACTTTTAGGAACAATCATCAGCTCTGCTCACTGACTAGGTTGATACAGCGGGACACGCACCAGTAAAGCTGCCCACCAGGGGGAGCCAGATAGCTTGTTGAACTTGCACGTGTAGATCAACTGTTTTGCATTTATTTTATTGCCATTGTGCTGTTTCAGTGAGCTGGGTTGGACTTGGTGGAGAGGTATCCCACTGCGGATATCATTACAGTGGGAGATTCCTCCACCGTGCACTTCCGCAGGTCAGACCCTAGGTTGAGGAAAGTTGGGTCTCTAGGTTTACAGGTGAAACCCTGGAACTGTTGTGTATATGTATGTCAGTTGACTCTCTCACAGGGACCTGTTTGAGTCGAATATTATATGTGTAATCTCTATTTCTTTACCAAGTAAACATATTACCTCTTGGTTGAACTACTTCTTGTGTAGGACTCTGTCTTTTGCAGCTGTGTGGCAGGCAAACCACAACAAGGTAACAATATTCAATTACATTTATTGTTGTGCGACATCATTGTGGCCCTCTATAGCCTTTAGGGACCCACAGTCACATTATTGTTATTACTGTCCAGTTGTGCCAAGGGAAAATCTAGCCAAATTACAGGGGTTGTTAGGCAGAGTACAGGCCCAAAACTTAAACCAGCAGCTCCTACGGGGGTAGTGCTACAAAACCATTTTTTTTTTCACATTTTGTATTGACAGCAATGTTTTGTTTTTCATTCAGTTGTCAGCGAGGAAGCCCGTTGAGCGCTCATGACTCATCCGTTGTTAAGGACCTGGTGGCCAGCTTCCTTAACCAGCTATTCAATGTGCCCTGATTGGCTGAAGAAATGCACCTGACCACTGGTCAGGTGCAAGACATTGCCCAATCAGGGCTTAGAATGCACTGTGCAGCGCACAGTGCATTGTGGGGTGCTCGGCGGGCGAATTTCCCGCTGAGCGACCAGCAAATTCAAGTGTTCGCAAACAGGCGATGTTCAGGCCGAAAACTTATGCTTGGTCCGAACTGCTCGCCCAACACTAATTCTGAGTTGTGTGGGTGATACCAGCAAGCTGAGGAGGAGTGACATGTTTACTTTCTGCAAGTCTTCTTGATGGCTTGGAAGAACAGGAGTTGTTGGGGAGATTGTATTCCCCTGGGGGAGATCAGCCTTCTTATATGACCACTCTGTTATTGAGGGTCACATTCCATCTGGTAAGCCTTGCATGCAAGTGAAGGATGTCACGTTTTGGAGATCTGGGATGTTGAATTAACAAGGCATGTGGGACTTTTCTTCCATCTGTATATCGGTGTACTACAGTTAAAAACCCTCTTTATGGACTTTTCTATGTTTTTATCTTATTTATAGTCAGAGATTATAAATTTTTGGTTTATGTTCAATTAATTATATGATCTTTGCGCATTGCATTTTTGGTATGAGGTTTACATTTCAGTATTTTTTTTATTAATTCTATTTGCCACTGAGGCACTTTGCATAATACAATATTTGTATCTGCATTTCAAGTAGCACTGTTAGGTCAAATTGTCTCATTTGTACTGAGATATATTTGTATATTTCACATATTTAAGTAGTAATGTGCAACTAGGAAAATTGTTTATTTTGTTCCCCCCAAAAACCATACAAACACCCCGCTCTTCATGAACCCCAATTTGTGTGAGCATAATTCCTAGAATGATGAAGAAAAAAGATCATTAACATGGAAAACAAAGAAGAGGAGAGTATATGCATTTATAACATTGAATAGCACAAGGTGAAAAATCTTGTATGTGCAAACCATGAAAAAATATTATTGCACAAACAAACAACTGAGGATGAAAAAGACTGTTAAGCAGCAGGAAGAAAGGTTGCCCTCTCAGCTGCTCATAAAGTGTACCCCCTTGCAGTTTCCACACTTTAACATGCCTCCTGTAAAACGATAGCGTTATACAGGAAAAAGAACCAAAGTCAGCCTCAGTAACAGGTAACATTGTAGACTCTAGGTGAAGGGGCTTGAGAGGTAAAACAGCATTTCAAATGAGCCCACACCATCTAGGCTTGTGCATAAGTTTATAGGGCAAATTATATTGAGAAAGGAGGGGTTAAACCATCTGGAAGAGGAAATCCCCTGAGTGTAAATTTATCCAAGGAGTGAGTTCAGGATGTGCAAGTGTAGCGGGGTCTCCTTTAAGGTCCCGGGACTACGTTACCCAGAACCCTGTTCGGCACCCAGAGCGCAGTTAGCCACCGCAGAGACTCATGGGAGGGATATTTAAGGGGGAGGCGAGGCGGAGCTCGGCCTCTTTGGACACCGCGCAGCAAGCAAGACTTCTTCCTGTGCGGATCTGCTGCAGTGCAAGGCCTGAAGCCTGGGCCTTGCACAACTTCCAAAGAGCCTTCCACCCCACTGCAGAGCCTGGGTGGCATCTGACTTGTCGAGTGAGGACATCAGTTGGATCGGGGACCCGATCGTTGCAGACGCTGTGTGCGGATACACAGCAGGGTGGACGTTCCGGACTGGGATCGCGTCCGGAGTGGTGAGCGGGCACCTGCCCAGACCAATAGACTGTGCCGTGTACAAGCCTAGAGACTGCATAGGCCCACAGTTTCGCTTATTTGCTGTTCCCCGGGGGGACCGGTAGCAGGACAGAGTTTAAGTGTCCCCTCAGTATAGTGTTTCAAGTATTGCCTGTTGTGGATTACAAATTGTTATTCATCAAGTGCACCACCGAAAGCTGGCATGCGAAGAACTCCATATAGGAGGTGACTGAGATTTATTCCATGTCAGGCCTGACCGGGGTGGGAAGTAGTGATGTCGCGAACATAAAATTTTCCATTCGCGAACGGCGAACGCGAATTGCCGCAAATGTTCGCGAACCCGGCGAACCGCCATAGACTTCAATAGGCAGGCGAATTTTAAAACCCACAGGGACTCTTTCTGGCCACAATAGTGATGGAAAAGTTGTTTCAAGGGGACTAACACCTGGACTGTGGCATGCCGGAGGGGGATCCATGGCAAAACTCCCATGGAAAATTACGTAGTTGACGCAGAGTCAGGTTTTAATCCATAAAGGGCATAAATCACGTAACATTCCTAAATTGTTTGGAATAACATGCTTTAAAACGTCAGGTATGATGTTGTATCGATCAGGTAGTGTAAGGGTTACGCCGCTTCACAGTGACAGACCAAACTCTGACAGACCAAACTCCCCGTTTAACGCACCGCAAACAACCACAAACAGTCCATTTGCACAACCGCAAGGCTTTAATGATCACCTTAGATGATCACAAAGACAATTTATGTTTTTTCTACGCAAAATTATCCAGCCGATCGCTTTTGGTCTGTTCACAATGAAGCAACGACCTTATCTGGGGTGTGCCAACATTGCCATTGCCAACACACTCATAGAGGTGGTCGCTTCATTGTGATACGCAAGCCCCTTCACCACAACAAGGTAACGATCACGAAGGGGAATTTACACATATATATATGTGCTTTTTTTTTTTTTTCCAGTCACAGTGCAGCACCAGAGGCCAGAAAAATTAGGCATGTACACATGCCTGAAAAATTAGGCATTGTTGCAGCCGCTGCTGTAGCAGCGGCCAGAAAAATTGATGTTTTCCAGGCAGAAAGTGCCCTAAAACTTTGCAGCTTGAACCCTAGTTGGTGGCGGATAAGTTGCGCAAGTCATCCGGCATGCAGAGATAAAATACAGCAGCATGTGGACCATTTTTAGACCAAGGCAGCTCATCTCATAAGGCCTTTTTTAGTCAAATATATCGCCCACTGTCGGTCCCTTCGGGATCCATGCCTCATTCATCTTAATAAAGGTGAGGTAATCTAGACTTTTTTGACCTAGGCGACTTCTCTTCTCAGTGACAATACCTCCTGCTGCACTGAAGGTCCTTTCTGAAAGTACACTTGAAGCGGGGCAGGCCAGAAGTTCTATCGCAAATTGGGATAGCTCAGGCCACAGGTCAAGCCTGCACACCCAGTAGTCAAGGGGTTCATCGCTCCTCAGTGTCGATATCTGCAGTTAAGGCGAGGTAGTCTGCTACCTGTCGGTCGAGTCGTTCTCTGAGGGTGGACCCCGAAGGGCTGTGGCGATGCGTAGGACTTAAAAAGCTCTGCATGTCCTCCAACAACACGTCTGTAAAGCGTCCTGTCCTTGCCGGCGTGGTCGTGGTAGGAGGAGGATTACTTTCACCTCTTCCTCTGTTAGATTCCCGTTCTGCTGTGACATCACCCTTATACGCTGTGTAAAGCATACTTTTTAATTTATTTTGGAACTGCTGCATCCTTTCCGACTTCCGGTAATTCGGTAACATTTCTGGAACTTTCTGCTTATACCAGGGGTCTAGTAGCGTGGCCACCCAGTACAGGTCGTTCTACTTCAGCCTTTTTATACGAGGGTCCCTCAACAGGCACGACAGCATGAAAGACCCCATTTGCACAAGGTTGGATGCCGAGCTACTCCATGTCCCGTTCCTCGTCCTCACTGATCTCACTGAAGGTCTGTTCTTACCCCCAGCCACGTACAACACCACGGGTACCAGATAGGTGACAACGAGCACCCTGGGATGCCTGCTGTTGTTGATCTTCCTCCTCCTCCTCCTCAAAGCCACATTCCTCCTCTGACACCTCTTCCTCAGACTCCTCTTCCAGCGTTGCCGCAGGTCCAGCAAGCGATGCTGATAAGGCTGTTTCTGGTGGTGCTGATGGTGACCACAACTCTTCCTCTTCACGCTCCTCTACGGCCTGATCCAGCACTCTTCGCAGGGCACGCTCCAGGAAGAAAACAAATGGGATGATGTCGCTGATGGTGCCTTCAGTGCGACTGACTGGGTTTGTCACCTCCTCCAAAAGGACGCATGAGCCTACAGGCATTGTGCATGAGCGTCCAGTAACGTGGCAAAAAGATTCCCAGCTGCGCAGAGGCTGTCCTAGCACCCCGGTCATACAAATACTCGTTGACGGCTTTTTCTTGTTGGAGCAGGCGGTCGAACATTAGGAGTGTTGAATTCCAACGTGTCGGGCTGTCGCAAATCAAGCGCCTCACTGGCATGTTGTTTCGCCACTGTATATCTGAAAAGTGCGCCATGGCCGTGTAGGAACGCCTGAGATGGCCACACACCTTCCTGGCCTGCTTGAGGACGTCCTGTAAGTCTGGGTACTTATGCACAAAGCGTTGTACAATCAGATTTAACACATGTGCCATGCACGGCACATGTGTCAACTTGCCCAAATTCAATGCTGCCAACAAATTGCTTCCGTTGTCACACACCACTTTGCCGATCTCCAGTTGGTGCGGAGTCAGCCACTGATCCACCTGTGCGTTCAGGGTGGACAGGAGTGCTGGTCCGGTGTGACTCTCTGCTTTCAGGCAAGTCAACCCCAAGACAGCGTGACACTGTCGTATCCGGGATGTGGAATAGCCCCATGGGAGCTGGGGGTGCAGTTGATGTGGAGCAGGACGCAGCAGCAGAAGAGGACTCAGCCAAGGAGGTTATCGAAGAGGATGGAGTAGGAGGAGTAGAGGAGGTGACAGCAGGCCTGCCTGCAAGTCGTGGCGGTGTCACCACCAACTCCTCTGCAGAGCCACGCATTACATGCTTGGCAGCCGTCAGCAGGTTTACCCAATGCGCAGTGTAGGTGATATACCTGCCCTGACCATGCTTTGCAGACCAGGTATCAGTGGTCAGATGGACCCTTGCCCCAACACTGTGTGCCAGACATGCCATGACTTCCTTTTGCACAATAGAGTACAGGTTGGGGATTGCCTTTTGTGAAAAGAAATTTCGGCCGGGTACCTTCCACTGCGGTGTCCCAATAGCTACAAATTTTTTGAAGGCCTCAGACTCCACCAGCTTGTATGGTAAAAGCTGGCGGGCTAAGAGTTCCGACAAGCCAGCTGTCAGACGCCGGGCAAGGGGGTGACTCTGTGACATTGGCTTCTTACGCTCAAACATGTCCTTGACAGACACCTGACTGTGGGCAGATAAGCTGGAACTGCTCAAGGCGAGAGACGTAGTGGCGGATGGTTGAGAGGGGGCAAGGAGGACAGCAGTGGTTGATGTGGCTGAAGATGCTGGACCAGGAGGAGGATGGTGGCTTTGAGCTTGTGTGCTGCTTGTACTTGTCATCATGTGTTGATCCCATAGGCGTTTGATGTGCGATCATGTGCCTTCGCAAAGCAGTTGTACCTAGGTGGGTGTTGGATTTCCCACGACTCAGTTTCTTTTGGCACAGGTTGCAAATGGCATCGCTGTTATCAAAGGCAGACACACAAAAAAAATGCCACACTGCTGAGCTTTGCAATGACGGCATTCTGGTGGTGGCAACAGCATGCGTTGATTGGCGTGCTGTCTGGCTGACCCCGGGTGCCGATACATGCTGTCTGACTGTGCCACTAGCTCCTTGCAACGACCTACCCCTGCTTGCAACTCGTCTCCTCCTCCTCTCTGTCTCCCCATCTGAACTTTCCCCCTGTTCTTCTTCTCTTCGAGCGGGCACCCACGTGACATCCACATCGTCATCATCAACCGCTTCACTTGTATCTGACAACTCGGCAAAGGAAGCAGCAGCGGGTACAACATCATCATCATCACACCGTACGTCCATGTGTGTAATGCTGCCTGACTGAGACATATCCCTTTTTATCTACATCCTCTGGCAATAATGTTTGCGCATCACTAATTTCTTCCAACTCATGTGTAAATAACTCCTCTGACAGATCAAGTGAAGAAGCTGTTGTGCTAGTGTTGGTGGTGGCGGCAGGCGGGCGAGTGGTAACTTGAGAGGTGCCCAAAGCTGAGCTGGAGGAGGATGGTGCGTCAAGGTTCCGAGCGGAAGCTGTAGAAGATTGGGTGTCCTGTGTTAGCCAGTCAACTATGTCCTCAAACTTTTCAAGTTCAGGGTACGTGGCCTCTGAACACTGGGCATTATTCTAGGGCCAAAGGGAATCACAGCACCACGACCACGACAGCCCCTGCGGGGTAGCCTGCCTCTGCCTGTCATTTTTTTTTTTAGATTAGTTTAGTTGTACTATGCGTGCAAGCTACTGTGACACCAGATATGAGTGGCACTGTGCACTGGCAGAAGTTGGCACAGTAGACGCTGTAGGCCTGACACACACGCTGGCAGGCAACTGACTGCTATTCTACTGCAGTCAAAACTGTTTTTTTTTTTTTATGTAAGCTACTGTGCCGGGAAAAAAAAAAAAGCAGACTGATGTACCACCCCCAAAAAGGGCTTTTTGGGGTGCTGTCAGGACGCTGTCCTTACAGCAGAGATCAGATGAGTCTTTCAGGAGTGGAGTGAACACTGAATACACTGGCCTAGCTATAGCTTTCCCTATTAAATCACCAGCAGATACACTGTCCCTCCTCTCTCACTAAGACTGCAGCTTCAGAATGAATCTAAAATGGATGCTGTCCAGGAGGTGGGAGGGTCTGGGAGGGAGGGTATGCTGCTGATTGGCTGGAATGTGTCTGCTGACTGTGAGGTACAGGGTCAAAGTTTGCTCAATGATGACGAATAGGGGGCGGACCGAACATCGCATATGTTCGCCGGGAACTATTCGCCGGCGAATAGTTCGGTACATCTCTAGTGGGAAGTTTGGGTATTGTTTAGTGCGCCATAGGGCGCGCATACCATAATAGCTACACGTGGTGAAGTACCGCGCAGCGCCATTATTGTATGCTGTGTTGAATTCTGCAGGGCTCTGCTAACCAATCGCATATCATATCAACCCAATCCACTACAATACATATCATGCGCCCTGATCAACACAAGATCTGCAGTCAAACACAGAAAGGAAATCCACGACTTCATCACCCAAAACAACATAGATTGCCTCTTTATCACGTAAAGCTGGCTAACACTCGACTGTAACACCATCCTAACAGAACTGGTGCCTGAAAACTACTGCATCCTAACCGAGCACAGAATAGGACAAAGAGGAGGAGGCCTAGCAGTGATCTTCAAATCTCACCTGTCACTCATCAAACCGAAGCTACAGACCCCATTGCCTTTCATGGAGACACTCACTCTGCATCTTCAAACACCTCAAGACACCGTTCACATACTGCTATGCTACAGACCACCAGGACCAAAGACAAATCTCCTCACACCTTTCACCGAATTCATCTCGACATACACCTTGAAGTCCAAAAACGTTTTATTACTCGGGGACTTCAACCTCTGGGCTAACTCCGCCCAGGACCCCATTGCCACCTCCTGCATCGACCATCTGGAAGAACTAGGTCTGCAGCAACTGATAAATGCCCCCACACATGGATCGGGTCACATTCTTGACCTCATCTTCAAACTAAATATGGACGTCAACACACTGGACAACATGCCGTTACCATGGACGGACCACCACGCTATCAAATTTAAAATCACCACCAACACCATCTCCCAAAAACCGAAGCACTCAATAACAACATACTGGACAAGATCTCAGAAGAAACTACACTCTGAACTCTTCAAAACTACACTATCAAAAAAAATAGGAACACTAAATCAAAACCACTCAACGGAACAAACACTCAGCTCCTTAAACACAGCATTACTACAAACAGCAGACACAGTCGCGCCGAGACGTAGAGCACTCATCCGCAGAAACAATTCGGGATGGTTTAATGACACTCTGACTCAACTGAAGCAAGAACGCTGAAGAGCTGAAGGAGCCTGGAGAAGAAACCCAACAAAGGAAAACCACTCTAACTATAAAGCACTCACTAATAAATACCATAAAGCAATCTTCAAAGCAAAAAAAGAACATTTCTCAAACGCCATCTCAAATGCCCTAAACCGACCTCGCGAACTTTTCAAACTTGTCGCGCAAACTATGAACCCCGCCTGTTTGGACCCCCCAGCAAACGAAACTCAAGAATTCTGCAATGAGCTATCAGATTTTTTTTATCGACAAAATCGAAAAATATTCGAGAAATTATTCAAAAGAAAAAAACATCCAACCTCACTCAGGCTAAACAAGAAGAGGAAATCAACATACAATCGATTTACATTTTCGCTGGTCCCGATCACCATCGACATCACCAAAAACATCATCAGAAGTCTCAGACAGCACATCACCAAATGACATCATTTCTACAAAACTCCTGAAAGAATGTACCGACATTCTGGCACCCTCCATAACACACCTCCATAAATCAATCGTTCAAAGAAGGCATTGTGCCGATCTCCCTCAAGCAAGGCATAGTCAAACCCCTCCTAAAGAAGCCCAACCTCGACCCTAAAGACCCAAGCTACCGCAGGCCGATAACAAGTCTCAACACCATCTCAAAGATCATGGAGAAAGCAGTAGTACAACAACTACAACTCCATTTGGACAACCACAAACTCTTGGACCCACTACAATCAGGCTTCCGCCCAGGCCATGGCACAGAAACGGCACTTCTCAAAATATGGGATGACGCCCTCGAAGCAGCAGATGACGGAGAATCTTGTCTTCTGGTGCTGCTGGATCTCAGTGCAGCGTTCGACACAGTAGATCACAAAACTTTACTTATCCGCCTTAAAGAAGTAGCAGGAGTAGCAGACCCTGACCTACACTGGTTCGCATCCTTCTTAGAAAATCGCTCCCAGACAGTGAAACTAGGAGTCTTCACCTCTGAAACTCGCGCAATTTCTTGCGGAGTCCCTCAAGGATCACCCCTTTCACCCGTGCTCTTCAACATCTACCTCCGCCCACTACTTAAAATCATCAGGAAACAGGATCTGTGCTACCACTCATATGCTGACGACACCCAAATCTACTTTCGTATCACCGGAAAAAAAGACCAATATCGCGGACTGGAAGAGTGCCTCACATTGATCGATGATTGGATGACGGAGAGTTCCCTCAAACTCAATGGATCCAAAACAGAACTTCTTCTGCTCCACGCAAACCAAAAGACAAAAACAAAGACGTCTTGGACACCACCCACCATTCTTGGAAAGACCGTTACCCCGAGCACCAAAGTCAAAAGTCTCGGAGTCATCCTTGACTCGGAGATGTCGATGGATGCACAAATAGGATCAGTAGTAAGCGGATCGCACCATCTTCTTCGTCTGTTACGGAGACTCATCCCCTTCATCCCGGAAGAGGACACAGCAGTAGTAGTTGGAACAATCATCAACTCCCGACTCGACTATGCAAACTCCCTCTACATAGGACTACCTAAATATCAGATCTCGCACCTACAAGTCATCCAGAACACGGCAGCCAGACTGGTAACAGGGAAAAAACCTTGGGAATCGATCACCCCTTCACTGAGGACCCTGCATTGGCTAACCGTAAAGGATCGGGTCACTTTCAAGACCCTCTGCCTCACCCACAAGTGCACACAAGGAAACGCACCTCAATATTTATGCGAGAAAATAAAACACTACTCCCCCAAACGCATTCTCCGATCAACCAATCAAAACCTCCTTCACATCCCCAAATCCCGCTACAAATGGAAGGGAGAACGAAGATTTGCAGTCCAAGGACCACTGCTATGGAATGCTCTTCCCACGGACATCCGCATGGAAGAAAACCATCGGGCTTTCAGGAAAAAACTTAAGACCCACCTCTTCTGATGGATCAGGACGTCACTGGATGCAAAGCGCCTTGAGGTGATTCAGTTCGCATTTGTAGCGCTATATAAGTTATTCACTCACTCATTCACTCATATGTTGTGTTCTGTCTATGCTACTTTTGATAAGAGTAAACGGTTATATTTAATCTCTGCCCTCAGTGTGTTGTCTTACTGTAGGAGATTATTCCTTGCAATAACATTTAAATGTGATATACATATAACCCCTAGACTAGCTGTGCCAGAGTGGGTCGAGCAGATTGCTGGGGGTTGGTGGTGCTGCACACAGGGCCCGAAAACAAATCCAGTGGCTCTCTTAACTGGGGGTAGCGCTACACAAGTAATAACAACTAGTACATAGCAGTGTATTGTCAGACATAACAGAGGTACAGAAGAAAAAGTGAAAGGAGATCATGTTAACTCTAGTCCTAATATCTCATCTTCTATTAGTATAAGCATACATCACCACATGAGCCCTCCTACCTAGATCCCATTGCTCAAGCCAGTTAAACCATTAAGAAAAGTGTACAGTCACTATTAGGGAAGAGCTTTGAGTTTGCGTCAAACCCATGTTCGACTCTAACATCGGCTGTTCGACCGTTCGTCGAATTTCGAACATTATGGGCCGTTTACGCCAAATTCGAGTGGCGCGTCACGGCCCATAATTCACTGCGGCATCGCAGTGCATTGCTGTCTGATGATTGGCCAAGCATGCGGGTCATAGTGCATGCTTGGCCAATCACAGCGCCGTAGGTACAGAAAGCCGTAATTGGCCAAAGCCAGGGTGGCTTTGGCCAATCATGGTTCAGGAGTAGGTATACGCCCCACACTATATAAGGCTGCCGGCTTGGCGGCCTTGTGTAGTGTGTTGACGTTGGTTAAAGGATAGAGACAGAAAGAGAGACAGTGTAATTTGATTTGAGTTAGAAAGAGCAGGCAGGCGAGTCAGTTGGCTGCAGTTACAGTGTGTAGAGGATATATATGCATCCTAGGTGTTGTGTGTGTGTATATATATTTACACACTGTATTGAGTTTAGCTAGATCCGTTCCTGTTATGCTCTATACTGACAGGCAGGCAGGTGATTGTGCTAGCTGCAGTGTTTCACTTAGTGTACTGTGTCCTTTGCACAGTGTGCACCAAAAGCTTACCTGAATACAATTGCTGGTGTTCTGATACAAATACAGGTAGGGAGCTGCAGTATTTTGCTTTAGTATCCTTTGCACAGTGTGCACCAAAAGCTTACCTCCATACAATTGCTGGTGTTCTGATACAAATACAGGCAGGGAGCTGCAGTATTTTGATTTAGTGTCCTTTGCACAGTGTGCACCTAAAGCTTACCTGAATACAATTGCTGGTGTTCTCATACTAATACCACAGACAGGGAGTATAAAATTACAAACAGATTCTACGTAACCACAAACCTACAGTCCCTGTCTTGTTTGCACCGCCTGTATACTGCTGTTCAGAGTATATAGGGCTTGGGGGCCCCACGCCTTTCCTTTTTTTTATTTGGGTGCGGGATTCCCCTTAATATCCATACAAGACCCAAAGGGGCTGGTAATGGGCTGGGGGGGGGGGGGGGGGATAACCATGCCATTTTTTCTCAATGATTTTCATCCATATTGCCGGGACCAGACATTACATTAAAGCCGCAAGCAGTTTTAAATGACTTTTTTTCCTTTTAGAAATGTCATTTTGTGCAGGGACAGTTCTAAACACGGGAAACACGTGCCACTTCACAGGCATACTATAGTACCCCCAGGTACGATATTTAAAGGAATATTTCACTTTTTTTTTTTCACTTAATGCGTCATTAAAATCACTGCTCCCGAAAAAACGGCCATTTTCTAAAACTTTTTTTTGCATTGATACATGTACCCTGGGGCAGGACCCGGGTCCCCAAACCCTTTTTAGGACAATAACTTGCATATTAGCCTTCATAATTAGCACGTTTGATTTCAAACGTTCGAGTCCCATTGTATTTAATGGGGTTCTAAAGTTTGCGCAAATTTCGGTCCGTTCGCAGGTTCTGGTGCGAAACAAACCGGGGGGTGTTCGGCTCATACCTAGTCACTCACAGCCAAACACTGTGCAGAATTGCATATGCAATATTAAGGTACACTCGATCTCCATTTGGCCTCAATAAACTTAGCTTTTTGCTTGGTTGTTTCTGTAGGAATTTCTAGGAAAACAGTTCCAGCTGGTATATTGCCCATATCCATGGCGAGTCACAGAACCAGATTGAAGCCCCTTAAACCCTGGGGGTGGGAATCTTGCTGTTGGATGCTGGGCTTGTTCCAACGCAAAGGTGTGTGAGAATGTCTGCCATAAATAGTAATCAAGAGAGATTCTAAAAAGTCTGTAGGATCAGACCTATCTGCTTTTTCCAGGAGGCCTATAAAACAGAGGTTATTTTTGCATAATCTTTTTTCTAGATCCTCTTGTTTCTGCTGCAAAGCCTGTAGCTGGAGGTAATTTTAATCAGATATATACTGTACTGTAAAGGATTAAATTGATCTTCCTCAGTACTAATCTTAAGTTTCAGAGGAGAATTTACTAAAATTGTAACAGCTAGAATTTGGGACAGCAATGCGTAGTCAGCTAGCTTTTATCTTCAGCTTGTTCAGTTAAGCTTAAAGACAGAAGCTGGTTGGTTGCCTTGCACAGCTGCCCCAGATTCTGACTCCAGTTTAGTTAATTCCCCTTTACCTCTCAGTTTCTGTAAGTCTTGCCAAATCCAAGAAATATCTATCTTAACTTTTTCGATCTTAGTAAGACAAAATTTTCTGGCAAGTACTTTTACCATGTTAGATAGTGTTGAATTGCAGTCCTGCGTCTCAGGATCTATATCTTCCAGCATTGTTTCAGCACCAACTTTGTGTACCCATCAGGACTTGTCCAGCCAAAGACCACAAGGCAAGCTTTGAAGGCAACATTAAGAGTCAAGGAGGCAGAGGATTACTTGGATAACCCAAGGTACTACTTTTGGAGTAGGACAAAAGCCACTGTATTGTGCAGGATCAATGCTGTGTGGATCTGCAGCTAGACACATTCCACACCATGTTTGCTAGGTCACACTCCCTATTGTATGACTTTCAATATTACTGCCATACTGTATAATAAATGTATATTAGTAAGTAATACAGGCTAAAAATGTACTGATGGTCATACAAATATGTTACCACGATTGTTCACTTACAATGTATAGTCTTTTTAAAATAACAGCTCACAAAAGTATATACAGATAAATCAGAGAAATACAACATAAGGCATGGTAAATTACAACATCATTATAAATGTTATTGAAATATATTTATTCTGCAATTTGCATTAATGATCAGTTATCTATGTACGTTATAATATATGATTTAGTCAACGCTGACTGTTTTTCAAGTATCATTTTCTAATAATACAGTATTCAAATTAAAGATTCTCCATTCAATCTGTTGAATGAATGCAAAATGTATTATTTATATTCAGCACAGTATGCCATTGATTGTGCATTAAGACCACTTCAGCATCTCGATTTGAAAACTGGAACACACAAATATGCTGCCATCTGATTTTTTTGCCATCAAAATTAATGATAATTAAAGAGGATGCATACACTGGAGAGCCTAAAGACAATTTTCCCAGTGAAATATGTTTGACAATAGGATCTATGAGCTCGTACAAAACCTCACAACCCATCAAATCTGTTCCATTTTACGTTCCATATGAGTGTTTGATGAAATACAATAGCCAACTAATTAAAAATGTACAGTTGTTCAAAAAAAAATAATTACTGAACAGTTTACTATTACTGAGATCAGATTTGTTATAAACTGTTTAATTAAAACATGATCACAAATAATACAGTTACGACCCCAAAATTAAATTGTTGATTTTAGTAAATTTAAAAAAAAAACTATTACATCTGTTTTCCAATGAAATTATTGTGACAGTTTTTTAAGAGCTTTTCAAAATTGAGCGTATATTATACCACAAGCACCCTCTTTTAAACCAAAATAGACAAAGTTTCTTGGATAATATACATATCATGAAAATGAATGTTTACTGGTCCTTTGAGCAATGCATTGGAAAGTAATGATAAAATATCAAAACCCTTACCATTCTAAAAGCATGGAATTGAAGAGCATTTTTTTTTTCTTTTGCTTTATTACCTTTATGTACTGTATTATTGCAAAGTGGTAGTGGTAGAGTCAGGGACAAAGTTGCCAACAGATGGTGTATATAGGGGATAATTTCCTATAGGCAGGCATTAATCATCATCAAAAGGTATTTGTCGCCCCTTGTCGGCCTAGGCCAAGACACAGCACTGCCCTTAGGCCTTTGTCTGTCTGTCTATCACAGACTGGTTGCTCTCCAACTCTGTGCACACAGCTAGCAGCCTCTTGCGGCATTGGGTCTTCTAGGTGGAGCCCTCCTGACTCCTGGTCAATGACCTCCTGTTTGTCGGGGTGGAGCCCAGAACTATGGTCAGGTCACTACTAAAAGCCCAACATACACTTGACCAATTAGTGTGCTGGCTGTTCTGAATACCTGGACCCAGGATTGGAGATTTAATTCCAACAAGATCACATTGAAACCTCCAGGCTCCAGGTCCCAATACAGACTTTACCAAACACTGAGGAAACGGAAAATTCAAAGGCACCCTGGTTCCCACCAGGTTGAGAATTATGGAGCATAACCTCTTTCTAGACCCTGGCAGGGCAACACTCTGCCACAACCTTCAGGGTGATTTTAGGTATATTTTCTCTTCTACTTCCACCATTCAATTATGACCTATCATTGTGACCCAAACTAAATTTACAGGTGTCGCTCAAGGCTCCTCTTATTTAGCAACTGCTTGGTGTGCAGACAAGGACAAAGCTTGTCTTAGCTCTAGACATCTAATGGAAAATTAAAAAGTCCTGGAAGGCGCACATCTATGCAAAACCCCATAAGTAGGTGTATGACAGCCTCAGTCCGGGCTCCAACCAGGCCACGTCCCAAATGTGTTTAACTCTGCCCATGGAGCTTAGTCATGAATAATCTTCATGGGTGGAGTGAAATGTGTTGGGGCGTGGCCTGGTTGGAGCCTGGGCTGAGGCTGTCATACACCTACTACGAGGTTTTGCAGAAATGTGTGACTTTTTGAGGACTTTTCCATTTTCCATTGAATAACCTATCGTTGCTACACAAAATAGCAATTTTCTTTGCGAAAACTACTGATGAAATACTTTTTTATAAGGGAAATTGATTACATTAGGTTGCTACTGCTGTTTGCAAGCCAAGGAATAATGCATTCAATTTTTTTGATGCCACATTATGGTGTAGCTGATGTTATAAAACTATGAACAGCTGTAGAGCATCCCTCAAGCATAAAATTTTAATGTTTTTTGCATTTTTAGTGCGCCCCATGCCACAATGCCTTTTGTTTGGCAATTCCAAGTCTATTAGCCATTTGCCATCTGAGTCAATTCTGACATTCCCTACATAGATATAAAAATCTGCATTTTTTTTTTCTTTTTTTTGCTAGAAAATTACTTAGAAGCCCCAAACACAAAGAGATAACACGTCGAAGGGCTACAAAGTTGGTGATCACTGTAATAGCCAATCAAAGACTATCACAGCAATTATGTGATAGATATCCAGTTCCCCTGGGTCCTGGTCATTAGTAGAGACCCAGGGCTGTCACCAACAGCCTGTTCTCAGTACTTGAAGCGCTCTCAATTGCGCTCTCCCAGCACAAATACAAGAACACATGTATGCGGTACCCAGGATAAAAGCCCACTTCCTGGATGCTGATTTTATGTACACAGTCGTAAAGGGGTTACAATTTGCAAAACCTGAACTTGAGCTGAATATTCTGTATATTCTATAGTGGGCAGATTTGAATATCAAATTCTGGCCATTTACAAAGCTATTAGGCAAGCTTTAAAAAGGCATAGAGAGCTGGGCACTGTTATGGGGAACATTTAACAGCAATCAAAAAATGTTTTTATTTTTTTATTACCATACAACATTACCTTTTAATGCCAGTTTGAGGGTGACATGGTTAAAGCCCTCAACAAATTAGCCAGTGGTGCAACAGTTCAATGACCCAACAGATCTTGTTAGGACTGCCTTTTCGTGTGTCAGCAACAACTGTCGTTTGGCTGTTTAGCTACTGCTAGACTCCAAGGCTCCAATTAGGTTTTCACATTTATCCATATGTTTTTATTTTCTACTTGGTTCAAAAAAAATTAAAACATTTAGTTCAGGTTTCGTGTTTCAAGGTCTATTTATTTTTATTTTTTTATTTCTAGAAATGCAGCATACGCTTAGTGCTGATACGGGCGTGCTGATACAGGCAAAGCTGACCTTTGTTTGCAGCATGTCACCGCATACTTACGTGATAAAATAATGTGCACCAAAGCACCACAGATTAGTTCCCCTTATTGTCATAGCTGCAATTAAATTTAGCAAATCACCTTTGTTAAAAAATGTCAGGCTAGCCTAAACTGAGAGGCAGAGGTTAGTAGAGGTAGAAAGGTGGAAGAGGTAGAGGATGAATAGGTTCAGCAGGACAAAGCAATGGCAGGGCACATGAGTGGCTGACAGCCTTCTTCTTTCCAGGTGCAGAGCAACCAATTGTCTGAAACTGTTGCTAATGTGCCCTCTTCATCTTTTTCTGCTAATCCTGCCACAGCCACACAAACAGGCATTGAGGAATCAGCAAAAATGTGTGATTACATAATCATTGACTTGCTGTAGGAGGATGATCTTGGTCATGCAAAAGCATTAATTCTTTCATATATTGAGGATGAGAAGGATAGTGCCATGACCATAGAGAGAGGGAACATCCGGCAGGGAGCAGCAGGAGGCAGTGATGTTGAAGCAGCTGGAGCTTACTGCCAAGAAGCCTTTATCAATGAGCAGGTGGTGGACGATGAGGTGGCAGACCATCCATGGGTACCATCATTTGGAGAAGAGGATAGTTCTGAGGGAGAGGCAAAACAGCAGTGAGATTGCATTTTGTTCTGTAAAAGGGGCAGCTTGAAGGAGACTGGAGGGAGCAACTGCCCTAATCCAACTGATGGCCCTGTCCCACAGGTACAGGCCACTGCTATCCACAAGGCAGGGTCACAAAGCTCTGTAGTGTGGACCTGAAAAATTTTACATATCTGCTGCTGAAAGCACCACTGTGAACTGTATCCTCTGCCTGCAGTGTATCAGTCATGGTTAAAGTACCATTCATCTAGATTCTACGTGCATGAGTTAACACATGTCAGGTGCCAAGGCAGATGTTTCTTCCAACTGTAGCAAATAAAAAATTATGTCTCATTATTACTTCTATGCCCAGTGTCTTAATGCAAGCTTGGAAAACTGCTGACTTAGCAGCTGCTCACATTCCAGCTAGTAGAATTAACTCCTTCTGCTAGTTTATGGCCTGTGCTACGCCATAGTGGTAGGTATTCAGCTACCATTATTTTGCCCAGAAGACTATCCCTTCTGTTCACCAGAATGAAAAGTAAAGCATATTTATCGCTGAACCACGCTGTCAGAGGCAGGTTACACATGACCACAGACAAGTAGGTCAATAAGCATGGGCAGGGATGCTACATATCCTTCATGATACACTAATTTTATGTTCTGGAAGCTGGGAATGATGCTACGAAGGGCATGCTACTGGAGCTAGTGGTACCACCATGTGATTTGTCCTTTGTACTTCCTCCCCCTCACTGGACCCATCCTTCAACTCCTTGAACTAGTATTCGCCATATTGTTAGCAGCTCTGTAGGCTCAGATCAAGAAGTGTCTGACCCCATGCCATCTTCAGCCAGGCAATGCCATGTGTGACATTTTGCACTAACCTACCCTTTATTAGGGAAAATTCAAACATGTTTCCTGCCTGGCACATGTCCTCTGGTGGTGCAGCAGTTAATTATGAAGTACCTTTTCTTCCAGGAGGTCCTCTGTCAGGCCAGAAAGATTTATGGTAATTTTAAACAGTCATACCCAGCTCCCTGTGAGCTGGGGCCCGATTCACATCAGTGGATTGAGGAGGTGACAAAAACTAAAGGGGATGAAGAGGTTGAGATTAGTGATACAATCCTGCTCATGTTTCTCATGGAGTTCACACTGCATGGCCTGATAGACTGGGATTGAAGACAAAAGCAGCAATAAGATACGGAATAGAACTTTCTGTTGTTTTAGGGCCAGCAGGAACTCTTGCCTACCGTCTCCATCACTGTCAGCAGCAGGAAACTGAGAAGGATTATGAGGAGATGGGGGGGTTGGGGGGCTTATGATCAGAAGGAAGAAATTAATAGGTTTCATGGGGGGGGGCATGTTTCAAAACCTCCCAAACCCAGAGTGTTGTATGTGGGTGTGGGGAAGTTATTGAGGACAGTGAGGATCCTCTGCTGCAGGCAATTTGTGGTGACTGAAGCCCTTTACGTTCAAATGTCTGTCCAAGGACCCCAGGATTTGGGTCATCAAAGAGAAATATCACTGTACAGTGGCCAATTCATCAGATACCAGATACATGGGTAATTAGAAAATCTACTGCCACCATCCCAGAGGAAAGTTGCTGTGTAAGAACCTCTTTGCCACATTTCCTGATGGTGGCAAGATTCCATCTGATGGCCAATGTTCCCTTGATCCCTAAAAGCAGGAAAAGTAGTGGTAGTGGCTACTTCAGTACTGTTTTTCAGAGTTTTTTTAAGTCACAACAGCCAGGTCCAGTTGCAGGGAGCACTCACAGGCATGTTATGACATGAATGAATGCTGACTACATTGGATTCAGGACTAATGGGGACATTCTACTCCTCACCCTCCTCTACCCCCTTCTCCTTCTACACCAGGCATGTCCGGCCCGTGGGCCAATCACGGTCCGCGTTCCAGTTTCGGACGGCCCGCCTGGACATTTTGACATTATCTTTTGTGGCCCCCAACGAATCCCCGAGCACCGGGGGCCACAAAATAAATACATGCTGGCTGCCGGGGAGGAGGCGGAACGAGCACCGTGCATACAGGAGTATCTCCTGTTTGCACGGCGACCTCTGTAAAAGAAAGTCCCGTCACCTGCGCTGCCATTGGACGACTGTTCTGTCTATCACAGGAGGTGGGACTTTCTATTAAAGAGGCCGCCAATAAAACAGGAGTTTCTCCTGTATGTCTGTCGGCACTCGTCCCGCCCCCTGCCTGTCTCCTCTAAGGCTGCAGATGGGCATGTATCAGGCTGTAATGGTGAGTCTGCATTCAGGGCAAGGGGGGTGCTGCATTCAGGGCAAGGGGGGTGCTGCATTCAGGGCAAGGGGGGTGCTGCATTCAGGGCAAGGGGGGTGCTGCATTTATGGCACTTGTTAGGCTGTATTGATGGGCACTTGTGAGGCTGCATTGATGGGCAGTGACCCTTTATTTTGCTTCACAGTTCTTTTTTTTTAATTTTAAGATTTTTTAAAGTGAAGTCATGTCATGTGTTATACGCCAATAAATACTGTATATCCAAATAACACGCCTGAGCTCATCTCTTCACCACACACAGCCACAAAGGCAAGAGAATTCTTGTTGGGCAGTGTATTTGTGCTTGATCTAACACACTTAGACCGAATTTTAATGGTTCACAGAATCTCAGGCAAAATGGTCGGTCCTCACGCATGTTCACTTCATCACATCTGGCCCTCTTTGAAAAAAGTTTGGACACCCCTGTTCTACACGCTGAATGATTGACTATCCAGGCTGGATCACTGGCCAGAGCTTGTGCAGTATGTTCTGGCTTGCCCTACGGAGCAGTGTGGATCAGCTAGCTTTCATTAAAATGAACCAGTCTTGAATTACCAATGATCCTTGTTACTGATTCTACAGACTAAACTTTTAATTGTCACTTTCCCCCCCCCCCCCAAACAAAAATTACAGGCAAGCCTAAAGGCCATATGGAGGAAGTAGGTGGCGAGGCAAACGTTGCTAATGTGACTTCTTCCTCCTTCTCCACCTGCTCCTCCCCATCTACTCCTTTTTGTCCCTCTCCATTCACCATGTCTCCCTCCTCTACCTCCACTTTCCTCAATGGTTCCTCCACTTCCTCCTCCTTCACCTCTTTCTCGTTCTCCACCTCCCCCCCCCTGTCACTTTTATCCATCTTTCCTTTCAATGTTCCTTCATGTATTCCTTCTTCTCTCCCTCCTCCACCCACTTCTCCCAATACACCTCTTTCCATTCTACCCTCAGCTCTTTCTTATCCTTCTATGCAAGTATGGAAAGAATATGTTCCCCTGAATCATACATGGTAAAGAACTGGTGAAAACAGCCCCCTGCCTCCAGGTCCTAGCCTGTGTGGCCAAACAGCAACATATTCATAGACGCATTTCAATGCCCCTTCAGTCCTAATTATCTTTTTCTTCTGAGTCTTTCTTTAGGGTCAAGAGATAAAGGGCACTGTAGTGCATGTGAACATGGGCAAGCTGTACAGGACATGATCAGCATTAAGATGTAATAAAAGGATGAAAAAAGTCAAAACCCACACCCTCCAATTCTCTAAGATACACAACATATTCTCCCTACCTTATATTTACTAAGGATTTACATCTACTTTAAAGGACTTGCCAGTGCCTACAAGCCCTACACTATGTGATTTGTCAGCAGCACTCCCTACACTTTCCCCATCATGGATAAAGCACATTGCCAATATGGCTTCTGTGACCTCGCCTTTTAAAAATGAGGAGGCTGTCTTATCCAATTTTCTCATTTTGACCCTTCTAAGGCCAGGCAGTGCATTATAATTACAAGAAATCAGTCTTGCAAACTCCTGCAGGACTGTAAGGCTGGGTTCACACTGTTGTGAATTGGATGTAGGTTTCAATTCACATAGCAGGAGATTGTAACCAGCTCTCTGTGGAGCCGGTTCACACATCTCTGCAGAGGCTCCGGTGCAAATTGCACAAGAGTCCTGTGCGTCTTTCGGTCCATTTCAGATCCAAATTTAGCCAAAAATTCAGGCTGAAATCGGACCTGAAATGGTGAATGGGGACGCACCGGACTCCTGCTGTGAGCCGAAGCGTGCTGCAGTATGAACCCAGACTAAACCTGCAACACGCAGGGTCCGCCTTGAATCCATGATAGTGGAGAACTCGAATCCCATCTCTACCAGTAAAATCATGGGAACTCTGATGATCCCAAATCTTGAATATGCTCCACAGTGCTGGAGCATCAGTGTTCCAAGGATCTTGATGAAAGGCCCAATATGCAATTCATGCCTAGATAGCATGGGCAGAAGGCTGGATATAAAGTAAGTTTTTTTTTTCTTTCTTTTTTTAAACTTTACTCGTAATTTGTGTTTTGTATATTTAATTTTCATTTCATTTTTAATCATTTGTACATGGGGGAGGTGTCAAACTAATAAGCATAGCATTTTGAGGCCAGTTTTAAGAGTTCATATCCAAGATTAGGCTCTCTGTAAATAAAGTAAATAGTAAATAAAACAGAATGGGAGGTAGTGGGCCTAATGCCGCGTACACACGGTCAGAATTTCCGATGGAAAAAGTTCCTATGGGAGCTTTTTCTGTCGGAATTTCCGACGGACTTAAAAAGAGAGCAGGTTCTCTATTTTTACAACGGAAAATCCGTTCGTCTGTATGCAATTCCGACGCACTAAAAACCACCTATGCTCAGAATCAAGAAGACGCATGCTCAGAAGCATTAAACTCAATTTTTCTCGGCTCGTCGTAGTGTTGTACGGCACCGTGTTCTTGACGGTCGGAATTTGGTGTGACCGTGTGTATGCAAGCCAAGCTTGAGCAAAATTCCGTCGGAAAAAACATCAGATTTTTTTTCCAACGGAAAATCCGTTCGTGTGTACGCAGCATAACAGTCTCAAAAGTACAGCTCTATAGCAAAACAAGTGTGTGTGTGTGTGTGTGTGTGTGTGTGTGTGTGTTACTGCACCATAGAAAAGAGAAAACACACTAATCTTGTGGCCATTTACTGATTGTTCCTATTAAATCAACAGAATGTAAAGTTGTGGCAGATGCTTATAGGAATGGGGAGGACTCTCTTCTATGGTGATTATTTGTAAAACACTTGCCCATGTATCACATTGGTTATACTGGTGTGGTACCAAGCAGCGGCAATTACAGTTTCTCCCTTCTCTTTTGACAGACAGATCAACAGACAAATGTCACAGAGCCTTTTCTGATTTATCATTTAAAAAAAAAAAAAAGAATGTAAAAAGAATGAAGCAAGAATGGAAGATTAATTTAATAACCTATAGCTGCAATAAAACAAGTGTTCCAGTGTAAGCCGATTGAATTGTCAAGATAATGGTTTCCAGGCAAGAAAGTAGATATAAATCATCTGAACAAAGAGAAGTGCTAACCTCTCATGTACTGTAATATGTATTGTTGTACATTTACTTTGCTATCTGCCGTTAATACAAAGATAAGGGTCATTGTGATATTTTGAAATCACTTTTTTTCTATTTTAAGTTATTGAATGCATTATAAAATAAAAAACAGAACTGATGAAACATTTCCTAGAAACAATCTCAGTAAGTATTTGCCACAAATTAGGCTGTTGGTTTCCAACTGAGCTTCTATTCACCCAGTAATTGGTTTAAATACAGCAAATGAGTTCTCAGAATTGACATGTAAGTATTTTCAAAAAGGATGCATTTTTTATCATCTCTGGCAGCCATCCCCCTAAACAGGCCTGGTAATGCCAGGGTTAAGTGAAATCTGTCATTACTGCACTTGATATATAGTGAGGCCTCACAATGAAAGAATTTAGTTCTCCAAGCAACATAAACAGGAGAAGTGTAACTTATCATTTACTTCATATATCACATATTTTTGGTTTCTTTTAGCTGATCAAATCAGTGAGATGCATACCATGAAAAAAGCTTAAATGAGCAGTCCTACTGTTCAGCAAGAAACATTGGTGCTTAGCAAAGATACTGTATATTGATTAACTTTAGTTAATTTGCTTTGAAAAATTTAACCAAATGATCAATTGAGATAAAAAAAATTAGACCTGAAGTGCAACTCCATCTCCACCATTAAGAGCCTCAGTGAAGACAAGGTAATCTCAAGTGCTGCCCCTCGTGGTAAATCTTTGCCATCTACTTGTGACACAACTCTTAATCTCTGTTTAGTCAATATCTATACATTTTCTTTTGAAGGGTTAAAATAGATTTTACTTTTGCTGTGGTTGGTTTAGCTCCTTGGGTATTCAACCCTTATGCCCCGTACACACGATCGTTTTTCATGCCGTTAAAACTGCCATTTAAAAAAATGGCCCTGAAAAATGACCGTGTGTATGCTCCAGAGCATTTTTAACGACGTGAAAAACGGCCATTAAAAATTCCGGACATGCTCTCTTTTTTCACGTTGTTTTTCATGTCGTTTTTTTTAACGATGTGAAAAACGATAGTGTGTATGCTTTAACGACGTGAAAAAAACGCGCATGCTCAGAATCAAGTATGAGACGGGAGCGCTCGTTCTGGTAAAACTAGCGTTCGTAATGGAGATAGCACATTCATTACACAGTAACGGACTGAAAAGCGCGAATCGTCGCCCAACAAACTTTACTAACATGAAGGGTGGCGCCATTCGAACGGAACTTCCCCTTTTATAGTGCCGTCGTACGTGTTGAACGTCACTGCGCTTTGCTTGATCGTTTTTTTTAATGATGGTGTGTACGCAAGGCAGGCTTGAGAGGAAACATGAAAAAAAACGAGGAGAAAAACGTCGGTTTAAAAAATGACATTAAAAACGATCGTGTGTACGGGGCATTAGGAATGCTCTGCCTTTGGTATTGATCTGAAACTAGAAAAGCAAAGGTGGTTTTTGGGACTTTGAATGAGAAATATGTGAACATATATCTCCATCCCTATTATGTGAAGAAAAAAAAGGGGATTTTGGGACTTTGAATGAGGTATGCAAGAGAGGACTCAAAGATAAGACAGTGTAATATGGATGTGTTTATTTGATCTGAAACTAGCGGTATCTAAGCCCATGTCCCTGACCAGCATGTTCTGCTTGTCCTGTGTGCTCATAAATGAAATGCCAAAAAATTATGATATACCTTTCTCCCAACATGTCACTACACCAATAATACCATTATTAGTGCTGACTTGCAATCATGATTGAAAAATCAAGTTCCATTAGCTCTTCTGATTTTCTGCAAGAGCAGTTGATAAGGGAAAAAACAGGTAACAGCATGAAGAGACTGCTAAAAGGAGTAAATAGACCCCAGCTGTACTGTTATGGGTTAGCTACCAAAAACAAGCGCCATCACCTCCATCGCAAGAGCCACTTTTACTTGGCTATGTAAAGTCTCAAGAGTTAAATTACCCTGGAGTCTGTGAGAATGCTGGTGCAAGAAGACACCCCTTGACCACCTGGTAACAAAGCTTGACAGTTGGTTGAAAAGGGGGCACAGTGACCTAGTGGTTAGCACTTCTTCTTGCCAGCTCTACAGTCATAAATTGAAGGCCAAACCATGACACTACCTGCATGGTGTTTGCATGTTCTCCCTGTGCTTCCATGGGTTTCCTCCAGGTACTCCGGTTTCCTTCTGAACTCCAAAGACCTGCTCATGGATTTATTGTATGTGAGTTTGGGACAGTGGCGGCTGGTGCTCCAAATTTTTTTTGGGGGGGGGCGCAAACAAACTGAAAAATTCTTAAAAAAAACAAAACAACATCAATTGCAGCCACTGTGCCCATCAATTGCAGCCACTGTGCCCATCAATTGCAGCCACTGTGCCCATCAAATGCCGCATTTCTAACACACCTGGGTGGACTGCGAGCACAGTGGCGGTGATTGATGGGCACAGTGGCGGCATAAGACACAATCAGGGGGATGCACTACCTGGAGAACATGCAAAGATGTAAGCCATTGGTGAAATGGTCAAAGCCTAACAGCAATAAGTGGGAAACTTTCAATGCAGACGTAAGTCTGATCTTAAGAAATTTCAAGGGATCAGCAGAAAAAATGTTGGAGAAGATGGGTGACAGTCTACAACTACAGAGAGGAGAAAATTTAATTGAAGAAACAAGTCAGCAGGAAAAAACAACTGCAGAAGAAAGGCAGGGCATAAACCTAGACATAACAATAAAAACATATAGTTCAATCCAGGCAGGTCCAATATATATATATATATATATATATATATATATATATATATATATATATATATATATATATATATATAGGGCCAGCCAAATACGAGTATCGGCTAGGGATGAGCCGAACACCCCCCCCCCCCCCCCCCGGTTCGGTTCGCACCAGAACTTGGGAACGGACCGAAAGTTCGCGCAAACTTTAGAACCCTATTAAATACAATGGATGCGAACGTTCGAAATCAAAAGTGCTAATTATAATGGCTAATATGCAAGTCATTGTCCTAAAAAGGGTTTGGGGACCCGGGTTCTGCCCCAGGGGACATGTATCAATGCAAAAAGAAGTTTTAAAAACGGCCGTTTTTTCGGGAGCAGTCATTTTAATGATGCATAAAGTGAAAAAAAAAGTGAAATATTCCATTAAATATCGTACCACATGTTTCCCGTGTTTAGAACTGTCCCTGCACAAAATGACATTTCTAAAGGAAAAAAAAGGTCATTTAAAACTGCTTGCGGCTTTAATGTAATGTCTGGACCCGGCAATATGGTTGAAAATCATTGAGAAAAATGGCATGGCTACCCCATCACCCCCCCCCCCCCCAGCCCATTACCTGCCCCTTTGGGTCTTGTATTGATATTAAGTGGAACCCCGTACCCAAAATAAAAAAAGGCCCTATATACTCTGAACAGAAGTATACAGGCGGTGCAAACAAGACAGGGACTGTAGGTTTGTTCTTGAGTAGAATCTTTTTCTAATTTGGAACAGGTACATTTTTTAAGTGTAGCTCTAGCCAAAAAATAAATTTTTAAGCTTTTTGGAGAACATAGGGAAGGGTTATCACCCCTGTAACATTTGTTTTGCTGTCTGTGCACCTGTTCAGAACATTTCACCTCACTTTCCGTCCCAATGACAAATGTTTTTGGAAAAGTGTGTTTTTTATTGAAACAAGGATTGGAGATAAAGCATCAGTAGAGAGGAGACACCTTTTTTCCCATATTAACTTTTACAGGAGAGAATTTCCCTTCCTAGGGGTAGATTTCCTCTCACTTCCTGTTGTCTCCTTCCGTTTGCAAGTAGGAGTCGTTTGTAAGTTGGATGTTTGAAAGTAGGGGCCTGCCGTATATACTCTGCAGAAATTTGCCCCTTAGGTGTTGCCACAACACTGTAAGCCCTCACAGTTACTCTTGGTGGGCGCAGGAATGGGTTCCTCTTCCTCTTCCTCTTCTTCTTCTTCTTCCATGAGTCAGCGGTAATATGCACCTTACCGCTGACCGCCCTGTCCAGCGAGGCATGGACATTGCCTTCCACATGCCGGTAGTGAGCCGGAATCGCCTTCCGTGAGAAAAAGTGGCATTTGGGAACCTGCCACTGAGGAACCGCACATTGCACAAACTCACGGAAGGGGGCCGAGTCTACCAACTGAAAAGGCAGCAGTTGAAGTGCTAGCAATTTAGCCAAGCTAGCATTCAACCGCTGGGCATGTAGATGGCTGGGAGTGAACTTCTTTCAACGGTCCAGCAGCTGGGGCAGGGAAATTTGCCTGCTACAATCAGACGTCGGTGTACTGCTAGCAGAGTGCCCGCAAGTACTTGGCTGTGACACACCTAATTCTACACCTTCATTCCTCTCAGTGCGGGTTTCAGAGAGGACTGAAGGTATAGTGGGGTTGGAGATCCCAGCTGAGGAGGAGCAAGGAGAGGTCCGCTTTGTTCTTTTGGTGTGGGTCTTTAAGGTACGCTTGCCAACGAGCTGCATGGCAGGTCAACATATGTCTGGTTAAGCATGTGGTGCCCAAGCGGCTGATGTTTTGGCCACGCGAGATACGCTTGAGACATATGTTGCAAATGGCAGCGGTGCGATCTGATGCACTCGACTCAAAAAAGGCCCACACCAAAGAACTTTTGGAATAACGGGCAGAGGCAGCGCCCTGCACAGGCGGAGCTCTGCGGTGTGATTCAGTCGGTGTGCTGCCCTTACGCTGGCCCCCCGAGGGCATCCTGCCTCGTTGGAGATGTGCCTCCTCCTCATCCTCCTCCTCCTCTCTCCTATCAGGCACCCACGTGGAGTCAGTGACCTCATCATCCCCTCCCTCTTGATCACTGGAGCAAACCTGGCAGTATGCTGCAGCTGCTGGAACATGACTGCCAGATTGCTGTCCTTCTTGAGCATCCCCTCTCCTCTGATCTCACGCTACTGCCTTCCTCTAGCTGTGTATCATCATCAGACCCTTCAAAACGCTGAGCATCCTCCTGCAGCATGTACCCAACACTGTGCTCAAACGGTTCGGGGGACTTCTCAGGAGGACATGGTGGGTCTAGG
The DNA here is from genome assembly GCA_029206835.1 of Rana muscosa. Taxonomy (NCBI): domain Eukaryota; kingdom Metazoa; phylum Chordata; class Amphibia; order Anura; family Ranidae; genus Rana; species Rana muscosa. Next base: position 706,251,303 of record CM055118.1, read on the forward strand.
GAAGGAGTGACTGATGACATTGATATGAGGGAAGAGGACGCGTTGGCAGCTGCTTTGCCAGTACCCTGAGCCTGGGTGAGAGAGGATGAGGAGGGCTTGGTCATCCACTCTACCAAGTCTTCGGCATGATGCGGCTCAACACGTCCAGCTGCCGAAAATAAGGACACGCGTGTCCCATGGCCATGTGCTGATGATAATGCACTGCGTCCACGACCAGCACTGTTGCCCCCCACTGCTGCAGATGCCTGCCTGTGTTACACAACAGGAAAACACAGCAATAAGGGGTAGCTTCAGGTGTATACTGTGCAGGAGGCACACTACGCCCACTGTAACTGCTGCAGATGCCTCTTAGTGTAACACAAAAGAAAAAAAACACGAGCAATAAGGGGTAGCTTCAGGTGTATACTGTGCAGGAGGCACACTACACCCACTGTAACTGCTGCAGATGCCTGCCTGTGTTGCACAACAGGAAAACACAGCAATAAGGGGTAGCTTCAGGTGTATACTGTGCAGGAGGCACACTACACCCACTGTAACTGCTGCAGATGCCTGCCTGTGTTACACAACAGGAAAACACAGCAATAAGGGGTAGCTTCAGGTGTGTACTGTGCAGGAGGCACACTACACCCACTGTAACTGCTGCAGATGCCTGCCTGTGTTACACAACAGGAAAACACAGCAATAAGGGGTAGCTTCAGGTGTATACTGTGCAGGAGGTTTAGCAAAAATGACACTGACACTGTCCCCTGCCTATCCTTCTCTGTCCCTGTATACCAACACACTGTAAATGCACAAGGTTAATGAAATAATATCAAAGACACTTTCCCTGCCTATCCTTCTCTGTCCCTGCACGCCATCATACTACACAAGGCCGCAGCGCTGGCGGCCTTTTATAGTGTGGGGCGTGTACTAAACCCCCCTGAGCTATAATTGGCCACAGGCATCCTGCCTGTGGCCAATTATGGCTCCCCTCACTGCCGGCGCTGTGATTGGCCAAGCATGCGGGGTCACAGTGCATGCTTGGCCAATCACAGCGCCTGCAATGCACTGCGATGGCGCAGTGAATTGTGGGCTGTTTACGTCACACGAATTTGGCGCGAACGGCCCACAAAGTTCTGGTTTCGTCAAACAGGTGAACAGCCGATGTTCGAGTTGAACCTGCGCTCGACTCGAACACCAAGCTCATCCCTAGTATCGGCATACCTTTTGAGTGTATAGGTGGTGCCCCTAGAACAAATTAGGTAATAGACAGTAAAAACGTTGGGAAAAACACACTATTTTTCTATGCAGAGGACAAACTGAGATCTTGCCTCAAATATCTTTATTAGCAATCAATATATGAAAACCATGTGCAATAAGGTTGGTGACACAACAAGAATTAAAACTGACAACGTTGCCATTAAAAACACCCCCGGGGTCTCATCCATACTCAGACCAATGAGTTAGCAGACAGACTGTATTAACACATAATAATAATTGATAATAAGGGTCAGAAGTGAGATCCTGGGAGAATACCCTATAATTGCATTAGCTCTTAGACAGGCAATGCAGATTAGTGGGTAACATCCAGGTTCACTTAGTCACCCATAATGAACAAAAGTATAATACTGTTAGAACATCAAACAAATAGTTTCCCACTACTAGGGATGGGCCGAACATCCCCCAGTTTGGTTCGCACCAGAACACGCAAACAGGCAAAAAATTTGTGCGAAAATGCGAACCCTATTAAAGTCTATGGGACATGAACATGAAAAATAATTTTGAAGGCTTATATGCAAGTAATTGCCATAAAAAGTGTATGGGGACCCGGTACTGCCCCAGGGGACATGTATCAATGCAATTTTTTTTTAATACAATTGTTTTTAAGGAGCAGTGATTTTAATAATGCTTAAAGTGAAACCATAAAAAATGAAATATTCCTTTAAATATCGTGTCTGGGGGGTCCCCTTAGTCTGCCTGTAAATTGGCGCATCTGTCTGATGTGTTTTACAGTGCTGCAGCAAAATTACATTTCTAAAGGAAAAAATATGTAATTTTTAAATTTCATGTTGAGGGCATGTGACCTGGTCCTCCAGGCTGCATGCTTAGATAAGGGTCTGGTATGGATTTTGGGGGGGACCCTACACCCATTTTTTTTTATTTTATTTTGGCGTGGAGTTCTCCTTAAAATCCATACCAGACCCAAAGGGGCCGGTACGAATTTTGCGGGGGACCCCACACTGTTTTTTTTTTATTCTGTCATAGGGTTCCCCTTAACCACTTAATACAAGTGGTTAAGGGGAACTTGACAAGTGTTCCGCGATGCAGACTTTTAGTGGGCGTTTTGTCTTCCCCACATAGAATTTATGGCACTCCAGGATAATGAGTACCCGAGTTAATAAACTGCTTAATTTGATATGTTTTCTGTCAGTCCGTATCGGTGAACACCCCTGTTTTGTCAAAAAATATACAGGGAATAAACCTACTTCAAGAGGACTTAAAACAGTGGCACTGAAAGCTGCGCAGAGTGGAGACCTTAACAAAATGACAGCAAAAGAAGGAAGAATTAGGATCATCTTTCTACAAAGATACCAACCTCTAAAGGTGTTCAGAATTGTTAATGCAAGAAAGCGCCTGATATCCTAAAGCTCCTAAGAGGAACAGGAGGGTTGTGTTGCAAAAGCAAGTAATCCCTAAATATACAGTATATACACATACCAGCGCTTGGATTCAATTAACTAGATTAAAAACGCACAGCAGCTAGCATAATATGTAGACGGTACACATAAAACTAGTTAAGATAAAAAATGCAGCGGTGTCGCTCAAAAGTGGGAACTTAAATAAATGTGATCAGTTCATAAACTTGGATCCATAGAGGTGTGTGATGAAATTACAAGCGAAGAATCCTCCATCAACACTCCAAACGTGCAGCCTCTTACCAGAGAGATTTGGCCACCATAACAAGCAGCCAAATAAGCCAGTTAAACCGTTCCAGGCAAGATTAGACAGACATTCTCCAAAAACACCACTTCAGTGCCACTAATGACGTCCATTAGTGACGCTGCGAAGATGTGGCTAGCAGGACGTTTTTTTACCGTCCTGCCAGTGCACCTCTCCAGTGTGAAAGCCCTCAGGCTTTCACATTGGAGTGAAAGGAGAGGCTCTTTCAAGGCGCTTTGCAGGCGCTATTTTTAGTGCTATAGCGCCTCAGTGTGAAAGCAGCCTTACAAATTTTCTCACAACATCAGACTTTACTACAGCTTGGCAAACTCTAGAAGTAAGTATTGTGGCAGGGTGCACTACCTCCCCTTTTGCCTTCATATGGTATTGGAATTTCAATGGTTGGGGGGAGGACACTAACTACAATTTGGTCATTGGTTACTACCAATACAAGCTGTAATAGTACGAGTCCCTGTCTCTGGGGAAAATGGGGTTAAAAAGGACAGAGTTTGTAGGTCTGCTGACTGCAAGGCTACAAAGGGTAGATTTTAAATGGAGAAAACTGCTCTGGCAGCTTTCTCCATATTTTGCCATGTCTGGATGGGGCTCTGTAGTTTGGAGATCCCCCAAGAGTCTTGGGTGGGACGAGATCTCCAAACCCGTGTCTGGGTGTGTGCCCAGGTGTACACAGCCATCATAATGAGGGTCTGGTAAAAGCAGTAGGAGGTGGAAGGTGGAGTATGAGCAGCTTGCTGCTGCTGTTTGAAGACAGAGCTCTGTCAGGAACACTGTCTGTCCTGTGTGAGACTACGTCCCTGGTGAGGGGGGACTTCTTGTCTGAAAGACTGGAAAGTTCAGGACGACTACCAGGGCCACAACTCCTGTCTCCTTCCGATTACACGATTGATTACGCGATTATGATCCAGACCTGTTGGTGATCCCTGGGTTGGATTATCCTCTCTCTACTGCTTGTTTTATTTACGATGCTGTAAGTGCATATTTTAGCCCAATAAATTCAATATGTTTTATATAATACGCGATGAGCTTCCCTCTGTTCCTAATCCTATGCATATATCAAGTGGAGAGTGCAGAGTTAGTCCAGATTGAAGTGCGCTAGGCTGAGAAGCTGATCAGCAGGCTGTTTGATCCATCCATCGTGGAGGTCGGAATATACACTGGATTAGTCTATACATCTGTTCACCTCATGTGTATCATGATTTCCTATAATTTAGAGATCATGGGGATCTGGTAAGAGGCACATTTAATCTTTTTATCTGGAACATGGATTGATCGTTACCCTGTCACTAGGAGTGGTGCACAGTATAATATTTTTCTGGAACAAGGATTTGAACACATGTTTGAATGAATACACATGAAAACTTGATTTGTGGCACTTTTTTTAATTGCTTTTTATTACTGTGACGTTCTAATCACATGTTGAAATATTCAGTGTTGGGACACAGTATATTTTGTTGATTTTTTACACACAAGACAGCGCAGATTTTTTATATCTTGGCACCATTTTTTCACTTCCTCGTATTCAAGGAGTAGTAAAAGTGCAGCAGTCTTTATAATTTAGCACAAGATTTGCTTTTATATTAATGATAATGGGATCCCCAGAGTATTCTGGCTAAATCATAACTGAGGATGCAGGACTGGAGAAAGTTTAGTTAGGCTTTTATGTTTTGAGAAAATGCAGAGCTAAATTAGCTTCAAACATTTTATAATATTGTAAAACGTGTCCTTCAGGGCCTGATATTTTTCCTGGTTTAGTTTGCTTAGTGCAGTGTGCATTTGTTTCCGTCTTAAGTGGGGTTTTCAGAGACTGAATAGTATATCTTTTTAATGTTGGCATCATGTTAGGATTTACGCTATATGTTTTTGACTTGCTTATAGGCATTGGGCTGAGGATCTTTGGGGTTTTTAAATCAATGAAACAGGGTTTGCGTATTTTGATAGATATTTGTTGTAAAATTTCCTGTCTGTTGTTAGTTTAGTTTTTTATGGAATGCTTCTAAGAAACCAGTGTTTTTCTATAGGGAGTCAATATGTGCCAGTGGTGGTAAAGGGAGAAGGAAGGAGGATGTAGAGGGATCTCCTCTCAGGCCCTGAGCAGGTTCACTACTCTTGGTGACCCTGATGGATGACGATCAGGCAATTATGAACCAGGGATATACAATATACAGGTCACAATTTACAACACACCAAAGATGTTTCTCTGTCTGGGTGACTTTGTATCTCTTTCCAGTGTTGTGTTAAAATATCTTATACAGTTGCTATGCTGAAATCCACATAATTGAATGAATAGATCTCAAAAAAAGCCTAAAAAAGAAAAGTAATGCAGCCATCACACCTAAGGATTGGTAAGCTGCTATATAATACATGTTTGCTTTTGGGTTTGTTACAGCTTTAGCTTGAACAGTGTTCTGCTGATCCTGGGGGCAGTTCAAAAAATGCCTTCTGAGTGCAGAAGAGATGGCTTGTGGTGAAGACTCCAGAGGGCAGATTTAAAAGCCAAGGCTGTCTCAATGTCCAAGAGGGACATTGAACTAACTGGGAAAGTCTGGAAAAGAGGACACTCAACATTTGGGAGATAGGGCATTCTTGACTAAGTTTAATCATCAAAGCCACTTATACCTACCCTCCCCCTTTCATTGCACAAATAACAACACCAGGAGTGCTGATGTACTGTAAGGATAAAACTATCAAATCCTATAAGCTCTACTATCCAAAGAAATGTTTTGTAGAAAATAACACTATTTTTTTTAACTAAGAAGCTGTCAATGACCGGTCAATTTGCCAGCAATTTTAAACACATTTTCCCTTTGTAGATGTAAGTGCTGTTGTAATCACAGAGATGTGCCCCTTCACAGGCAAGATTAGGGAACCTCCCAGATATGTTATTTAAAGGAATTTGGCATTATAACATTACATTTAAATTTAAATATGTAAATTAACATATGGCTGGATAATGATATATCAGCTCAAATCTTTTCTAACTTCTAAAAATACCTTCAAATATTCTGTATATATTCATGTACCCAGAAGAGATCTACCACTGTCAGGAATGGTGTCATTACTGGGCTCACCTGCTGGTGGCACTGTTGCATTCGGCAGCAGTGGGTGTAGTTCTGGTGGCAACCAGCGGGTGTCTCCTCACCAAGACTTTCTACCAGCCATCAAGCACACCTGATCTGGGTCTGCTGGACTATATAAGCCTGCCCTTAACCAAGTTCAGTGCTCCAGAATTCCTTCTGTAAGCCTGGTCCCTGCCTGAACCTGAACCTGATCCTGATCTGTTCCCTGCCTTGTCCTGGACTCTGATCCTTGTACCCTGTCCCCTGAGACCTGTCCCCTGATACCAGCTTCCAGCTCCCCCTTGCTGACTGCTCCCAGTATCTGGCCTTCTGCTCCCCTTGTCTCTCGTCCCTGCCTTGTTTATGTATGTGTGTTCCCTTTACTTGTATATATTAGTTAGATAATTAGATTAGGTTATTTTGGGGTTTGTTGTGTTCTCTTGTATTCATTTCTTGCTTATGGTTTGCTGTTGTTTGATTACACGTGTGCCTTTATCTTTAATAAATATATATATTTTCACTTACTCTGTTCCTGATTCCTTAAAGTGCAGCCCAATGATCTGACCACCTGTATTGGATGTCTGTGTGTAGCATCCCCGTGACAACCACCCTTTAAGAACTTGCCTTTCAGTAAGGACAAAACTTGAAATCCACAAACAAACTGGAACTGATGTTGCAAAGAAATCAACCTTCATGTCTTCAGGCTGGTATGTCAGAACTCTCTCGTCAGGCTTTGGGCTGGCATCATAGCTTTTTCCTCTAGACTTTTCCAACAGGTATCTCCAACCTTCAGCTTGCGTAAAAGGTAGAGAGGTGTTTCCAAAGTGATGGTTTGCCAAAGCTTTTGGAATCATTCCAGGACTTCCTGCATAGCTTTAAAACAACAAAGATTTCCATGGATTGTTTCAATTAATTTTCTTCAAGTAGAATCAGGACTAAAGCAAGCAAATAAACTATTAACTGAATGGAACTAGAAAACATCTCACAAAACTACAAAACTGCATGTAGCACTGCAAATAGCTTAAAAAAATTGATTGGATATCATGGACTAGAGGAACTGCTATTTTTTTTAGCAAACATTAGGGGCAGATAACAAGTAGGCAATACCATCTATGCTAGAAAGAAGGGAGAGTTATGTAGGAAATAAGTAGAATGTATTGCTTAAATCCCAGGTATGTACCACCAGAGGGCCTATGAAGGTAAGGAGTACCGCAATACCATGTAGTGTACTCACATTGGAGCCAGAGTAAAGCAATATAGCAATATGATGCACAATTCATACACCTTATACACAAGTATTCAAATATCCACAAGAGTGGCAACAATGTGAGCAATGGTAATCCCTTCAAAAAGTCCATGTTGCCAGGGGCTTAAATGCAGAGCAGACTGAGTTGTACCAGAAAATAGAGGTATAACTGTAAATTGCCTCAAGACAACACATTCCTGATACCCAACAGGACTAAAAAACACCCATGAAGCGTAGAGTCCATATCAGTCCAGAAAGGCAATATACAAACTATATTAAGTCAATACAGACTATCTATAACCTTTTACCATGAGTGAATAGTACGTTAAAGTATAAGCATACAAAATGTTAGCAGAAAAAAATTAATCCGCCATATAATACCTCATTTGCTTGACAATAAACCATTGTAAATACAACCCAAGCCTCTCATAGCAGTTGCAGAACAGCTAAGCCAGTATCTGCAAGCTCAATAACAGGCATTTTAAAGAGGGAAAAATACATGTCAACATATAAAATTAAGGCAGAATGCAACAGACATTGTACTTTTATCAATGTGCAATTGCAAGGGTCTTAAAATTATAATATTACCTGATCAGGTTCCTCAGGAGAGGAAGTAGCTACAAAATGTTTAGGTACCTTGTAATACATAAAATTTTGAAATGACATCATATTTACCAATTCTCATTCAAATTAACTATCCCTTGGCAGGGGCTCCACATGTGATAATGGCTACAATATTTAAAAACAAACTCGGGCAAACCAGAATAGTGGCAAATATCATACTATAGATCTATTTTACACATAGATGAGCATACATTTTCCTATTATGCAAACCTGCAAGAGAGCAGCATTAGAAGCATCAGCACTGACAGCTATGCCGATTGAACTCCATGTAACTGACAGTAAACAAAGGTGATCCGTATCCACTAGGGATTGGTGTACTTGTATAACTCCCCTTTCGTCAAGAGGGAGCCCTCTGTCAAGAACCATAAATTCTTGAGGTGGGGCACCAATTGGTCCATGATGTTTCTGTGCAATGACAGGTGGGGACAACATCCTACTTGAAGTATGAGAAGACAAGCAATTATGCTGCACAGTTTCTGTCATTAAGAGTTGTTAAGGGACATACACAGTATTCCCTAACTCAAAATCATCTACGTTTAGTGAGGGGGCAACACAACTCCCTATTTCTGGAGTAATGGATATATCAGCCTGGGCTACATTTACAAAAGCGGTAGGAGTGAGGGCTTCTAATAGTGCAAAATATTCTGCACACCGGGAAACGGATTCCTTAATTGCATGCATAATTATATATTTTAGTCTGACCATTAAAGACATGCAACACCTGCTGAACTAACTCCGACACTCTGCGAACCTTCTCCAGGTACCCTACATTTGTGGTATCTCCTTGTGACATTTCCAAGTCAGCAAGGAGATAGTTACTTTTGGTTTAGGCCAGAAGAGAGAGCGGAGGTTTGTTTCTTAATGTTCTGTGTAGGAATTCTCCTAGTAACTCTTCGTAGGCCGTTAGCTGTCTGCTGTTACATTCTAACATTTGCTTTAAGGCCAGTTTCCTGTACAAAAAATAATAATTTTGTAAAGTCCGAAACAATCTATGATTTTTGTAATATTTTACGCCGTGTCTTAACACTTTAAAAAAGGTAAAAAGAGCAAATTATGCAAGCAGACTCGTGGACGTTTTGAATGTGCAACCGTTCTTGGAGCAGAAAAACCTGCTGGCACTGAAATAGCGCCTGATAAGCTGTTCAACTGCTGTGCATGGACGTCAAAGCGAAAAAGTTGCGCAATCAAAAAACACCCTTATGCCGCGTACACACGATTGGAAATTCCGACAAGAAAATCGTGGATTTTTTTTTCCGACGGAATGTTGGCTCAAACTTGTGTTGCATACACACGGTCACCCAAATGTTGTCGGAAATTCCAACCGTCAAGAACGCGGTGACGTACAAGACGTACGACGAGCCGAGATCAATGAAGTTCAATAGGCAGTTCTTTTGTGCGTCGGTATTGCATACAGATGATCGAAATTTTTCAGAAAAAATAAAACGCCGGAGCTCAAACGCAATCGCTAGGTGGGCATGAAGCTATAGTAGACTAACATGGACAGGCGTTTTTAAGCTGTAAAAAACGCTCAAAAACACGGCTGTAAAAACGTCCGTGGGCATGAGGCCTTACTGCCTAGACTCAAGAATATCTGCACAAGCTCCCACAGCGCAAGTACTAATTCCTGGCGCTACATAAGCGCTCGAGGCTTCTGTCCGAAATGGGGGGCAATCGGGGACAACAGAATGCACCGAAGCAGCCTGTTCATGGCATCACCCTAACCCAAAACATCTGATCACCAGTTGATGGCTTCATATATTTGATATATAGCAAGTTAATGGTACACATCCATATCTATAATATACTGTATATATACAGTATATATTACATTATTCTAACTAAAAGATTATCCCAGAACTGCAACAAGTTAACCATCTATTTACCTAAAGGTTTTATCTCTTTCTATATTATCTGTCTATGTAATCTCTACTAACCTTTTTTGCCGGCATCATTCCGTTCTACACGTCTAGACATCAGGGCCCTGGAAGTGAAACACTCACACTCAACGGCTTCGTCTTTTATACAGTATGTAACAGGAAAGTCCAATATCCTGTTCTAATTCTACACACATCATATTATTCTATATCTCATGAACATACTGTGCGTAACAGGAAAAAATACTTTACAGCAAGAAACAATTAACCACTTCAGCCCCGGGAAGAATTTACCCCCTTCCTGACCAGAGCATTTTTTGAGATTCGGCACTGCGTTGCTTTAGTTGACAATTGCACGGTCGTGCGATGTTGTACCCAAACAAAATTGGTCTCCTTTTTTTCCCACAAATAGAGATTTCTTTTGGTGGTATTTTATCAACTCTGTGGTTTTTATTTTTTGCACTATAAACAAAAAAATATATATTTTTTAAAAAAAAAGCAATATTTCTTACTTTTTGCTATATTAAATATTACCATAAAATATATAGGAAAAAAATCATTTTTCCTCAGTTTAGGCCTATATGTATTCTTCTACATATTTTTGGTAAAAAAATCAATAATTTTTTTTTGCAATAAGCGTATATTGATTGGTTTGTGCAAAATGTATAGCGTCTACAAAATAGGTAATAGATTTATGGCATTTTTATTATTTTTTTTTTTTTACTAGCAATGGCGGCGATCTGCAATTTTTATCAGGACTGCAACATTATGGCGGACACATCGGACACTTTTGACACTATTTTGGGACCATTGTCATTTATACAGAGATCAGTGCTATAAATAGCCACTGATTACTGTAAAAATTACACTGGCAGAGAAGGGGTTAAAGGAGCACTAAAGCTTCCTTTTTTTTCCCCCAAAAATAACAAACATGTTATACTTACCTCCAATGTGCAGCTCGTTTTGCACACAGTGGCCCCGATCCTGGTCTTCTGGGGTCCCTCGGCGGCTGTCTTGGCTCCTCCCCGCAAGGACTCCACAACATAATGCGAGTGAGCTCGCATGGTGTGGAGTGATTGCGGGCGCGCTCCCGTGATACAGCGGCGGCCATAGCCGCCGACTGTATCAGTCGGCCCCGCCCCCCGCGCGCCGCGTCATTGGATATGATTGACAGCAGCGCCAGCCAATGGCTGCGCTGCTTTCAATCCATCCAGTGTAGCCAATCGGCGGCCAGGCTGAAAAACGAAGAGGATGACGGGGACGAGCGCGGGACTTTCGAGGGGCCAGGTAAGTAAAACGGGGGCTCGGGGGGGGGCGGTATTGTCGAATGTTTTTTCACCTTAATGCATAGGATGCATTAAGGTGAAAAAACATGTAACTTTACTACTCCTTTAAACACTAGGGGGCGATCAATGGGGTTAAGCGTGTCCTAGGGAGTGATTCTAACTGTGGGAGGAATGGGCTACCACTGACATGACAGCGATCACTGCTCCCGATGACATGGGCCGTCGGCGAACATCGAGTTCGCGGGAGCCACGGGCACGCTCCCCGTACAGGTACGCCCATTTGCCTGTACGAGCCCTTCTGCCGACGTATATGTGTGTGCAGTGGTCGGCAGGTGGTTAAACATAGGCTTTTACATAAAGAAAACAGATGTATAAGAATCAGGAAAACTAACTCAAGGAGGAAAGATAACAGAATAGCATAAATAACAGGAAAACAAAACTGTTCCCACAGGTTAGATAACAATAGGAGGAAACTTCCTACATTCCATTACAAAAACTGTTCAGGAAACTTCAAACCATATCTTAGTAGAATTTTTACTTAAAGCATAACCCTAACAGTGTAGTGTAGAGAATATAAAATACAGTGTAGTGTAGAGAATATATAATACAGTGCAGTGTGGTGTATATAATACAGTGTAGTGTGGTGTGTATAACACAGTGTAGTGTGAATAACACAGTGTTGTGGTGCTAATGAAGTGTTGGTGTGTACAACACTTATGTGTCACCACTGATTCCATTTTTCATTCATAATTGTATTTTTTTGCAGCAGCAGCAGCATCAGCTCCTGTTGCTGCATAATTAGTATCCCCCCTTCTGTGTTGCAGGTGTTATTCCTTCTGCATCAGCACAGCAGTGGTATACTTTATTTTATTTATTTTTTGGTAGTGCAGCAGCACTAAGAATATTTAGGGCATAACTGCTGTCCCCCTTCTGCATCACAGGTGTTCCTCTTTCTGTGTCAGCAATGGTTCCCTTTTTTTGGGGAGCTTTTTGATTATTATTTTTTCCAGCAGCAGCAAAAATAAAAATTCTCAATAATTGCTGTTCCTTCTTCTGAGTCGCAGGTGGTTTTCTTTCTGCGTCACTACTGTTTTTGGCCTTTTTCTTATTTTATTTACATTTACTTTATTTTAGTTTTTTGCAGCAGCAGCAGTAAAAAAAGTTCTGCACAATTGCCCACAATAATAGAAAAAAAAAAGCCTGCTGTCATCTCTTGGGAGGCCATCCGCCATCTGCCTCCTCTCTGCTTTGACAGATTTGGAAACCTCAGCTTGGCATTGCACGCCATTATTGAGCTTATGATCTACCAAAACCCCCAGATCCTTCTCCACTACAGATTCCCCCAGTTGTACTCCCCCTAGTATGTATGATGCATTCATATTCTTAGCCCCCAAGTGTATAACTTTACATTTATCAACATTAAACCTCATCTGCCACATAGTCGCCCAATTAGACAGAGCATTGAGGTCGGCTTGTAACTTGGCGACATCCTGTAAGGACGTTATTCCACTGCATAGATTGGTGTCATCTGCAAAGACAGAAATGTTACCTTTGATCCCAGACCCAATATCATTTATAAAGATATTAAAAAGTAAGAGTCCCAGCACTGAACCTTGGGGTACACCACTGATAACCTTAGACCATTCAGAGTAAAGCCCTGTACACACGATTATAAAAAAAATAATCAGGTTTGTCTGACAACTTCTGTCTTTCATGAATCCATGCTGTCTGTTGCTTAAATAGTTTTTTTCCCCAGCAATAACTCATCTATGTGGTCTTTTATTAATCTCTCCAGTATCTTCCCAACTATAGAAGTTAAACTAACAGGTCTATAGTTACTTGGTAAAGACTTTGTTCCCTTTTTAAATATAGGCCCCACATTGGCCCTGCGCCAATCCAGTGGTACTATTCCCGTCATTAATGAGTCCCTAAAAATTAGATACAATGGCTTTTAAATTACAGAGCTCAATTCTTTTAGCATCCGTGGGTGTATGCCATCTGGTCCAGGTGCTTTATCCACCTTTATTCTGTCTAAATATTTCTGGACCATATCACTTTTGAGCCATTGTGGATTTGGGGCTGTGTCACTACCACGCCCACTATGGACATGATCTCCCCCATGTTCCATTGTATACACAGAGCTGAAGAAAGTATTTAATAAATTAGCCTTCTCTTTGTCCCCAGTCACCCACTCTAGATTATTTTGTAAAGGGCCTACATGCTCAGACCTGACCTTTTTACTATTAATATATTTGAATAATTTTTGGGGGTTTGTCCTATCTTTTGCAATCTGTCGTTCGTTTTGAATTTTTGCATCCTTGATTTCCTTTTTACATATTCTGTTATATTCTTTGTAACATTTAAACAACACTAGTGTTCCTTCTTTTTTATATTTTTTAAAAGCTCTTTTCTTATTGTTTATAGCTTTTTTAACTTTAACCGTGAGCCACATAGGTTTTATTTTTAGCCTTTTAAATTTATTGCCCATGGGAATATACTTTGCAGTGAGGTCTCAAACGGTCTTTTTGAAGAATTCCCATTTCTGTTCTGTGTTTATCAATGCCAAACGAGCGATGACAGCGAGCTTTTTCTTTCTATTTTTCGGGTCAGCGGGCGGCACGATTGACAATCGATTATATCGAGGGACATAATTTTTTTTTTCATCAACATGGGGACAAGGTGCTTTGGGGTGGGGGGCCTGCCCCAAAGCACCCACCCCTCCTGTTGAGGGCATGTGGCCTGGTATGGTTCAGGAGGGGGGGCGCTTGCTCGTTACCCCCTTTTCCTGAACTGTCAGGCTGCATGCTCGGATAATGGTCTGGTATGGATTTTGGGGGGCAACAGACCAATTTTTTTGTTTGTTTTAGCGTGGGGTGTTTCTTTGATTTTTTTTTTCATCTTTATTTCCGGGAGCTGGCAATTTCAAATGACAGGCACGGTATTTAAAATAATTATTTTTCATTTTTATTGTTTCACTTTAAGCACCATTGACCACTTCTGGACCACCCACCACACATATACTGCGACAGGGTGGCCTGGCCGCGTGAAACTACGTACCTGTACATCGTTTTGTGTGTGAGATACCGTGGGCACGTGCCACCTTGCTGTTCCTAGTGATCAGGAACACTGATCTCTGTGTTGTCCCAGTGAGCCCACCCCCCACAAAGTTATAACACACCCAGGGAACACAGTTAACCCTCCTAAAAATCCCAGATCGCCGCTATTACCAGTAATAACAATAAAAAAATTAAAAGTCCCTAAATCTATCCTCTATTTTGTAGACGCTTTAACTTTTACACAGACCAATCAATATTTGCTTATTGGGATTTTATCTACCAAAAATATGTCGAAGAATACATATTGGCCTAAACTGATGAATAAATTAATAAATTCGTTTTTTTTATTATTATTTTTTTTGGATATGTACATGAGGATCCATACATGAGTTTCTTGGATGCCTCTTTCATGGGGCCATGCTTTGCCTTACGGTAAAGAGATGCCTTTCTGGCCAAAGATGTGTCATCTCCAGGCTGCAGATTAGAATAATTTACAAATTGTTCTGCTTCTTGTAGTGTATGAAACATTAGGCGATCACCTACTGCTGTTGTAAGTTGCAAGATGGCGGGATAGGCGAGAGTAAATTTATTATCATGTTTGAACAGGATGGAACAAATTTCAGAGAAGGCCGAACAGTAGGAGATTGTGGCCTTCGATGTGAAGAGTGTGTTGTCTGAAAAGCTGTAGGATAATTTGTATGTCCGCGTAGTTAAGGTAACGAATGACTGGCCAAGGAGATGACCTGTTATCAGCCAGGGGGCCAATCCTATGGGCACGCTCCACCATGCAGTGTGTGTGTTCATTCCAAGGGCTGTGGGAATAGTGGAGGAGCAGAGTGTGGCCAGAGAGGTGGTTGTGAAAGATTCTAGCAGACCTATGAAGAGAAGATTGTTTCACCTGAAGCGGTTTTCTGGGTTATCCAGCTTATCCTGAATGGCCTGCACTGCATCATCATAGGAGTGAACAGCATTTGAGGTTTGAAGAACTTTGTCTTCAATAGAAGAGATCCTGTGTTCCACTATATAACCTGTGGTTATATAAAGAATCTAACATCAGCATATACAAAAGGAGTTTTGGGACTTTAAATGAGGCTCTCGACAGTGGGGGTATGCAAAAATAATGTGTTTATTGACATGGGAAACATATATAAATTTTACAAATCTCATATTTTTATAAGTCATAAGGATACACATAACCTTACACATATCACATAGACATCAAGGATCGACTTGGAAACATGCAACAATATGGAAAAGTAGATGAGTAATTCCCATGATTACATATATATACATGTCATTGGAGCGGCACAATACAATGGAGCATAATGGTAAAAATAGTAAAACATAATTGCACGATAAACCGTGAACTACGTAGACATCTCCCCTTACTACTTAGACATCTCCCCTTACCTCCTCCTTCCGCTCGATCCTGAGTGGTGAGTGCGGGGGACTGGGCGGGCATCCACGGTGCATCTACGCCACGCACTGTCTCTCGCGTGTGACGTCAATGTCGTCATGACGCGGGAGACAAGCTTCTTACCATCCCAGCCGCCGCTATCTGGGGAGATTCTGTCTCTGTTGTGAGCGGTACTCACCGCCATGGCTGAGGCCCCTTCCTGCACGTGGTGCGCGGCGTGACGTTGGTACGAGTCAGCATGGGGTGTTGCTGGGCGTGTATATAAATTACACTTCCTGCACCCAGCCATTCCTACCACATCCCTGACAGAAGCCACACTGCATAGCGATCCTTTACTCTTTTGCACACCACCAAGGTAATTGACGCTGGTCATTTTTTCATTACTTTTTATGAATATACCCAATCCTTAATATACATTGGCGGAGATTTACTATAAACAGTGCGCTGCGCCGGTTCATACCTTAATAGGTGCCCCGGATAAATCCTTAATTGAGCGCAGGAACCGGCGGCACACTGCTATAGTAAATAAAAATTTGAGCGGCGCTCTATTGAAAATGAATGGTTCCCTATGGGAGCCCATTCATTTGAATAGAGGTCGCCGGGATAGTCGGATGAAGACGATCCGACTCGCGGGGAGACTCGTGTGCCAGCTGACACAGGGACAGCGCGACTTTGCGAGGCAACTTGAACACGACTTGAGCATGAAGCAGCCGCTCAAGTCATGTCCTAGAGGCGACTACCTGGCCGAGAATGTCTCCAGCGTGATGCCATTGCGCTGGTTCTCGGCAGCCTCGCGCTCGCTGTCCCATGTTTGGTATGAATCATGAAGGGGAACTCCACGACAATTTTTAATTAAAAAAACGGCATGGGTTCCTCTTCAGGAGCATACCAGGCCCTTAGGTCTGGTATGGATTTTAAGGGAAACCCCCTACGCCGAAAAACGGTCCCCCCAAAATCCAAACCAGACCCTTATCCGAGCACGCAGCTCGGCAGGTCAGGAAAGGGGGGGTGAGCAAGCGCGCCCCTGCCCTCCTGAACCGTACCAGGCCGCATGCCCTCAACATGGGGGGGTGGGTGCTTTGGGGCAGGGGCGCCCTGCGCTCCCTCACCCCAAAGCACCTTGTCCCCATGTTGAGGGGGACAAGGGCATCTTCCCGACAACCCTGGCCATTGGTTGTCGGGGTCTGCGGGCGGGGGACTTATCGGAATCCGGGAGCCCCCTTTAATAAGGGGGCCCCCAGATACCGGCCCCCCACCCTATGTGAATGAGTATGGGGTACATCGTACCCCTACCCATTCACCTGGTGGAAAAAAAGTCCATAAAAAACACAACACAGGTTTTAAAAGTAATTTATTAGGCAGCTCCGGGGGTCTTCTTCCGACTTCGGGGGTCTTTCTGCCGGGCGCCCCGCTATCGTCTTCCAGCTCTTTTGCTAGTGGGGTCCCGGTCTTCATCGCTGTCTTCTTCCGACTTCGAGGGGTCTTTCTGCCGGGCGCCCCGCTATCTTCTTCCAGCTCTTTTGCTAGCGGGGTCCCGGTCTTCATCGCTGTCTTCTTCCGACTTCGGGGGGTCTTTCTGCCGGGCGCCCCGCTATCTTCTTCCAGCTCTTTTGCTAGCGGGGTCCCGGTCTTCATCATCGTCTTCTTCCCTCTTCTCTTTGCCCGGTGTTGCCTCGTCGCTGTCTGCCGCTACAATGCTCTGTCTGCGGAGCGCATCCACTTATATTGGCATGGGGCATTGTCACCGGGTGATGCCATCCGCTGACCCCGCCCCTGTATTACGTCACAGTCCCGGGGAATGATGGGACTGATCTCGAATGATTAAAGAGGGTCTAAATGGGCCATTGACATGCATCACAATTTAACTTAGGAATGTGTCTTTGCAAAGTTAAACTAAATGAAATCCTTTCTTATTTTTGCTTGGGGATAGAGTGCAGAGGGATTACAAGTCTAGACAGTTTTTGGGGATGTCTGCACCCCTGATAGGGTGAAGACAACTCCCAAATTTGGCCACTTTATCCTTCCAAATAATTCACTTCCAGTCACATAGCCACACAGGAAGTGAGGGTAAATCCCTACCAATGTCTTTCCTTGGGGACACACAGGTCAATCTAAATACTTCCCCCATTATGTACATTGCACTCCAGCATTTTGCGAGGTACATCCCAAATTATTAGGTATTTTGGACTTTGGGGTTTATTTACTAAAGGCAAATCTACTTTGCACTACAAGTGCACTTGCTGGATATCCAAGGGGGACATGCAAGCAAACAAAAAAAACACCATCTTTGCTTTTACATGATTGGATGTTACAATCACCAGTGCTTACCCTCAGATTTTAAGCAGCTACACTTTTACTGCAGAGTGGATTTGTCTTTACTAAACCCCAAACTACCCAAAGATTTGGGGTGTACACAACAAAGTGCTAGAGTGCAATTTGCTTAATGGGGACACTAGTTAGATTGATCTGTGTGTCCCCAAGAAAAGACATTGGTAGGGTTTTACCTTCAGTTCCTGTTTAGCTGTGTGACAGGAAGTGAAGCCAATTTTACTAAAAGGGACACAAAGCCCAACCTAAAAAAAACAAAAATCAAGCAGGGGTTCTAACACTTACTTGGTTTCCCTCAAAATGCCCACAATTAGAATCGTATTGCCTTGAGCTATTTTTAAGTGCAGTGCTCTAAATCAGTGCTTCTCAAGTACCCCTAACAGGCCATGTTTGCAGGTTTTCCTTCATCTTGCCCATGTGCTTTAAATCACAGTCAATGGTTTTGTATTTTGGACAGCAATTCTCGATAAGATAAATTCACAAAACATGTCCTGTTGGGGGTACTTGAGGACTGAGGATGAAAACCACTGCAGTAAAAAGGAAAATTGAATACTTACCGCTCTGTATTTTTAATTTCCTGGTGACTATCCATGGCAGCACACAATCCATGCATATGCTAGCATGAGGCTGGGTTCACACTAGTGCGACAGGACAGCCGTCCTTCTTTGGATCCGACTTTGCCCCGCGACATGAAGCCGACATGTGTCCGCCTTTCAATGAACGGGGATCCGACTTGGATCCCCGCCAATGGCAGGCACTGTGTTTGGTATGAATCTTGAGGGGGAACTCCAGGCCAAATTTTAAATAAAAAACCGGCATGGGTTTCCCCCTCAGGAGCATACCAGGCCCTTGGGTCTGGTCTGGATTTGAAGGGGAACCCCTACGCCAAAAAAACGGCGTGGGGTCCCCCCCAAAGTCCAAACCAAACCCATATCTGAGCACGCAACCTGGCAGGTCGCAGGGGAAGAGGGGGGACGAGAGAGCGGCCCCCCTTCCCTCCTGAACCATACCAGGCCGCATGCCCTCAACATGGGGGAGGTGGGTGCTTCGGGGCAGGGGGGCGACCTGCGGCCCCCCCACCCCAAAGCACCCTGTCCCCATGTTGATGAGGACAGGGCCTCTTCCCGACAACCCTTGCCGTTGGTTGTCGGGGTCTGCGGGCGGGGGGCTTATCGGAATCCGGCCCCCCACCCTATGTGAATGAGTATGGGGTACATCGTACCCCTACCCATTCACCTGGTGGAAAAAAAAGTCAAGAAAAAACACAACACAGCTTTTTAAATTAATTTATTGCACAGCTCCGGGGTCTTCTTCCGACTTCAGGGGTCTCCGCGCTCTCCGGTTCTTTCTTCTGCCGGGCCTCCGCTATCTTCTTCCAGCTCTTTTGCTAGCGGGGCCCGGTCTTCTCCGTCGCCTTCTTCTTCTCCCGCTCTCTGGTTCTTCTCCCGCTCTCCGGTTCTTTCTTCTGCCGTGCCTCCGCTATCTTCTTACAGCTCTTTTGCTAGCGGAGAGGCCCGGTCTTCCTGTCGTTTCGTCCGGCTCTCCGTTGTCCTTCTGCTGTCCCCTCCACTATCTTCTTCCAGATCTTTTGCTAGTGGAGGGGCCGGTCTTCCCGTCGCCGTCGCCTTCTCTCTTCTCCTCCTCGATGTTGACACGTCGCTTCCTCCCGCTCTAATGCTGGCTGTTGCGGTGCGCGCTGATTGATATAGGCTTCTCATGATGTCACAGTCACATGCTCCGGGTGGCCCCGGAGCATGTGACTGTGACATCATGGGAGCATGCCCCGAAGCACCAAACCCCCCATGTTGAGGGCATGCGGCCTGGTACGGTTCAGGAGGGAGGGGGCGCTCTCTCGTCCCCCCCTCTTCCCCTGTGGCCTGCCAGGTTGTGTGCTCAGATAAGGGTCTGGTTTGGATTTTGGGGGGACCCCCATGCCGTTTTTTCGGCGTAGGGGTTCCCCTTCAAATCCAGACCAGACCCAAGGGCCTGGTATGCTCCTGGAGGGGAACCCATGCCGGTTTTTTATTTAAAATTTGGCCTGGAGTTCCCCTCAAGAGCAGCAGAGCACAAGTCGCATGCCAAAGTCGGATCATGCAAGACTACGGTCCGACTTTGATCCGACTTCAATGATAGTCAATGGGCTCAAATCGGATCAAAGTCGGACCGAAGTAGTACAGGGAGCATTTTCAAAGTCGGACCGACATGTGTCGGACCAGTTAAGACGGCTCCCATAGGGAAACATTGATTTTCACACGTCATGCGACATGAGCTCCCAATGTCGGAGCGTTTGTCGCCCCAGTGTGAACCCGGCCTGAAGGCACCAGGGTAGACAAATTACACCTGTTTTTGTTTTGACATGCCAATCAGCTGTCACATTTGTTGCAAAGAAAACACAAAACAAACATCAAAACTTTGCATCACATTTTATTGGTCAACAAAACAAAGGGAAGCCAAAATAAAAAACATGGTCAATTTGAAACATTAGTCACAGACTCACAACATCTTGAGAAAGTTTTCGCAAAATAATAAGCACAGACAATTAAATCAAAGTGAACAAACAACACACATTAACAACATCAAAATTATTTCAGGGGAACATTTCCCCCACACAAAAAAATACAATCAACAAAATTAAAACAAACACCTGTTTTGCAAAGACATAACAAATAAAATGCATGTGTTACAAACTCGATAAGGACACCAAAATGTACTTTTCGCCGGACACACACACACACACACACACACACTTGCCTCTTTTCAGGGCAAGGGAGAGAATGCTATCTGCAAGCTTTATATAACATAGGTTTGTGAGCTGATGAGGCAATTGAAAACACATGCACAGTCCATGAAACACCCAAAATGCAAGTTCACCCAATGTAGAGACTGAACTTCAAAGTGGGCACACCTGTTAAGGATATCCTTCAATTACTAACACATAAAAACACTCTCTGAGCATGCCCAGAAATATCCAGGTGCTGTTCACACACAAAAAGCACCAATTTTTAAAAAAAATAACTGCCTGGGCATGCTCAGAACAACACAAATGCAGCTAGCAGAAAATAACCCCCCCCCTCCAAAATTAAGCACATCATCCAGCATGCAAAAAAATTTGAGATGGGACAAACCCCCCCCCACCAACAAATACCATTGCAGTCTATGGGAACTGACTTGTTAACCACTTAACGACCGCTCACTGTATATATATACGTCGGCAGAATGGCACCGACAGGCACAATCACGTAGAGTGTACGTGATTGCCTTTGTACAGTTGGGGGGTCCAATCGGACCCCCCTTCTATACAGTGAGCGGTGGCTAAGTGTCCGGGAGCGTTCCGGGATGAGGGGGCAGCCATTCGTTTCTGGCCACCCCCTCGCGATCGCTCCCGGCGAATAGAAATGCCCCCTCTGTCTGTGTCAGACAGAGGGAGCAGGAGGAAGTGATGTCATCTCTGGTGCGGCGCTCACATATACCGAGCGCCGTACAAGAGAAGATATCGGGTCAGTGCACACAACACTACACTGACACCAGGACACATAGGGACATAAATCGCCCCCCCAGGCCCCCCCAGACACCCCAGATCACCCCCCAGCCCCCAGTCACAGTGTCACTGATTGCAGTGACCATTTATTTAGTGATCACTGCAATCAGTGACATTTGTGACTGTAAAAGTGTCACCAAAGTTTAGTCTTAGGTCCAGTGTAGCCCCCTAACCCCCCCTAATAAAGGTTTAACCCCCTGATCACCCCCCAGATAACCCTTTCACCCCCTATCACCACTGTCGCTTAGCGATAATTTTTCTGATCGCTGTCTTAGCGTCAGTGATGCCGATCGGCAGCCAGTAATTTTTTTTAGGTTCGCCGCAGGTTTTAATAGCGTCAGGTACCCCAATATATTATCTAATAAAGGTTTAACCCCCTTGATCGCCCCCCAGGTAACCCTTTCACCCCCTATCACCACTATCACTAAGCAATCGTTTTTCTAAACGCTGTCTTAGTGTCTGTGATGCAGATCGGTAGCCGGTAATTTTTTTTAGGTTCGCCGCAGGTTTTTATAGCGTCAGGTACCCCAATATATTATCTAATAAAGGTTTAACCCCCTTGATCGCCCCCCAGGTAACCCTTTCACCCCCTATCACCACTGTCACTAAGCGATCGTTTTTCTAAACGCTGTCTTAGTGTCTGTGATGCAGATCGGTAGCCGGTAATTTTTTTTAGGTTCGCCGCAGGTTTTTATAGCGTCAGGTACCCCAATATATTATCTAATAAAGGTTTAACCCCCTTGATCGCCCCCCAGGTAACCCTTTCACCCCCTATCACCACTGTCGCTAAGCAATTGTTTTTCAAAACGCTGTCTTAGTGTCGGTGATGCAGATCGTAGCCAGTATTTTTTTTTAGGTTCGCCGCAGGTTTTTATAGCGTCAGGTACCCCAATATATTATCTAATAACGGTTTAACCCCCTTGATCGCCCCCCCAGGTAACCCTTTCACCCCCATCACCACTGTCGCTAAGCAATCGTTTTTCTAAACGCTGTCTTAGTGTCGGTGATGCAGATCGGTAGCTGGTAATTTTTTTTAGGTTCGCTGCAGGTTTTTATAGCGTCAGGTACCCCCATATATTATCTAATAAAGGTTTTAACCCCCTGATTGCCCCTAGTTAACCCTTTCACCAGTGATCACCATATAAGTGTTACGGGTGACGCTGGTTAGTTAGTTTGCTTTTTATAGTGTCAGGGCACCCGCCGTGTATATAACCCAATAAAGGTTTAACCCCCTGATCGCCCGGCGGGTGATATCAATTAGGTTTTAGCGTCAGAGAGGGTCTGAGTCACACCCCAGGCAGCGTCAGGTTAGTGCCAGTAACGCTAACACCCACGCGTGAAGCATACACCCCCCTTAGTGGTATAGTATCTGAACAGATCAATATCTGATCTGATCAGATCTATACTAGCGCCCCCAGCAGTTTAGGGTTCCCAAAAACGCAGTGTTAGCGGGATCAGCCCAGATACCTGCTGGCACCTGTGTTTTGCCCCTCCGTCCAGCCCAGGCCACCCAAGTGCAGTATCGATCGATCACTGTCACTTACAAAACAAAAACACACATAACTGCAGCGTTCGCAGAGACAGGCCTGATCCCTGCGACTCCAGTGCTGTAGGAGGTGATTTCACCACCACAGTTAAAAAAAAAAAAGCAAATATGCCGAAGCATTGGGGCAGCAGGGGCGGAGGAGCGATTTTGCTCCTAATGCCGCGTACATACGGTCGAAATTCCGACGAAGGCTTGCCCGTGGAAAAGTCCGACCATGTGTGTGCGGCATAACTTTTTTGCGGGAGGATGCCCCCATGCTTCGGCATATATAAATGGTGCGTGTATGCCCATCATTGGAAGTGGGTGGATGAAGGGCGGTATTCTAATGGTGGGCATACCCACCGATCAATCTCTTTTTTCGTTCAGCCAACTGGCTGCATGAAATAAAAAGATTACAATACATGTCCAACAAGGACCAGCAACGTACTGGTATGTTGCTGGACTTTGAATGTTTATACCAGAATGATGCCTGCGGGTTTAGGTATCATCTTGGTATCATTCTTTTCAGCCTGCGGCCGGCTTTCATGTAAAAGCAATCCTAGCGGCTAATTAGCCTCTGGACTGCTTTTACAAGCAGTGGGAGGGAATGCCCCCCCCGGATATAAAAAGCGCCATTGGGAAATTGGGAAAGCATTTTATCACACCGATCTTGGTGTGGTCAGATGCTTTGAGGGCAGAGGAAAAATCTAGGGTCTAGAAGACCCCAGTTTTTTCAAAAAAAGAGTACCTGTCACTACCTATTGCTATCATAGGGGATATTTACATTCCCTGAGATAACAATAAAAATGATTAAAAAAAAAAAAATACTTGGAAGGAACAATTTAAAAATAAAATAAAAAAGCAAAATTAATAATAAAAAAATAAAAAATAAATAAAAAAAGCACCCCTGTCCTGCCCTGCTCTTGCCCAATGGCGAACGCAAGCGTCGGTCTGGCGTCATATGTAAACAGCAATTGCACCATGCATGTGAGGTATCACCGCGAAGGTCAGATCGAGGGCAATCATTTTAGCAGTAGACCTCCTCTGTAAATCTACTGGGGTAACCTGTAAAGGCTTTTAAAGGCTTTTAAAAATGTATGTAGTTTGTCGCCAATGCGCGTTTGTGCGAAATTTTAAAGCATGTCGTGTTTGGTATCTATGTACTCGGCCTAAGATCATCTTTTTTATTTCATCAAACATTTGGGCAATATAGTGTGTTTTAGTGCATTAAAATTAAAAAAAGTGTATTTTTTAACCCAAAAAATGCGTTTGAAAAATCGCTGCGCAAATACTGTGTAGAAAAAAAAATGCAACACCCACCATTTTAATCTGTAGGGCCTTTGCTTTAAAAATATATATATAATGTTTGGGGGTTCAACATAATTTTCTTGCAAAAAAAAAAATGTTTTCATGTAAACAAAAAGTGTCAAAAAGGGCTTTGTCTTCAAGTGGTTAGAAGAGTGGATGTAAGCTTCCTAATGTTGTGTATAAAATGCCAGAACAGTTCAAAACCCCCCAAATGACCCCATTTTGGAAAGTAGACACCCCAAGCTATATACTGAGAGGCATGTCGAGTCCATGGAATATTTTATATGTTGACACAAGTTGCGGAAAAACGACAATTATTATTTTTTTTTTTTTTGCACAAAGTTGTCACTAAATGATATATTGCTCAAACATGCCATGGGCATATGTGGAATTACACCCCAAAATACATTCTGTTGCTTCTCCTCAGTACGGGGATACCACATGTGTGAGACTTTTTGGGAGCCTAGCCACGTACGGGACCCCAAAAACCAAGCACCGCCTTCAGGCTTTCTAAGGGTGTAAATTTTTGATTTCACTTCTCACTGCCTATCACAGTTTCGGAGGCCATGGAATGCCCAGATAGCACAAACCCCCCCCCCAAATGACCCCATTTTGGAAAGTAGACACCCCAAGCTATTTGCTGAGAGGTATTGTGAGTATTTTGCAGATCTCGCTTTTTGTCACAAAGTTTTGAAAATTGAAAAAAATATATATATATATATATTTTCTTTCTTCATTTTCAAAAACAAATGAGAGCTGTAAAATACTCGCCATTCCTCTCAGCAAATAGCTTGGGGTGTCTATATTCCAAAATGGGGTCATTTGGGGGGGTTTTGTGCGATTTTGGCATTTTATGGCCTTCGAAACTGTGATAGGTAGTAAGGAGTGAAATCAAAAATTTGTGCCTAGAAATCCTGAAGGCGGTGCTTGGTTTTCGGGGTCCCGTACGCGGCTAGGCTCCTAAAAAGTCCCACACATGTGGTATCCCCGTACTCAGGAGAAGCAGAAAAATGTATTTTGGGGTGTAATTCCACATATAACCATGGCATGTGTGAGCAATATATCATTTAGTGACAACTTTTTGTAATTTTTTTTTTTTGTCATTATTCAATCACTTGGGACAAAAAAAATTATATTCAATGGGCTCAACAGGCCTCTCAGCAATTTCCTTGGGGTGTCTACTTTTTAAAATGGGGTCATTTGGGGGGGTTTTGTGCTATTTTGGCATTTTATGGCCTTCGAAACTGTGATAGGTAGTGAGGAGTGAAATCAAAAATTTGCGCCCTTAGAAATCCTGAAGGCGGTGCTTGGTTTCCGGGGTCCCGTACGCGGCTAGGCTCCCAAAAAGTCCCACACATGTGGTATCCCCGTACTCAGGAGAAGCAGCAAAATGTATTTTGGGGTGAAATTCCACATATAACCATGGCATGTGTGAGCAATATATCATTTAGTGACAACTTTTTTTGTAATTTTTTTTTTTTTTTTTTTAGTCATTATTCAATCACTTGGGACAAAAAAATAAAAAATTCAATGGGCTCAACATGCCTCTCAGCAATTTCCTTGGGGTGTCTACTTTCCAAAATGGGGTCATTTGGGGGGGTTTTGTACTGCCCTGTCATTTTAGCACCTCAAGAAATGAGATAGGCAGTCATAAATTTAAAGCTGTGTAAATTTCAGAAAATGTACCCTAGTTTGTAAACTCTATAACTTTTGCGCAAACCAATAAATATACGCTTATTGACATTTTTTTTACTAAAAACATGTGGCTGAATACATTTTGGCCTAAATGTATGACTACAATTGAGTTTATTCGATTTTTCTTATAACAAAAATTAGAAAATATCTTTTTTTTTCAAAATTTTCGGTCTTTTTCCGTTTATATCGCAAAAAATAAAAATCGCAGAGGCAATCAAATACCATTAAAATAAAGCTCTATTTGTGGGAAGAAAAGGACGCAAATTTCGTTTGGGTACAACATTGCATGTCCGCACAATTTACAGTTAAAACAGCGCAGTGCAAAATTCTGAATTCACCTCTGGTCCTCTAGCTACCAAATGGTCCGGGGCTTAAGTGGTTAATTTTGCTAGTCCCCACTTGGCCAACTTATCTTCTAGTTACTGGCCTTAAAATGGGGGCCCAGGTCCCACCCTAAGGAACATATATCAATGTCACCAATTTGGACAACACCAAAAACAAAACAAGGAGAAGTGCCTTTAAATATGCCAAATTGCTTAAGGGCCATTTCACACCACATGCAGTCCATTGCGTTTTTTATGCATCAAAAATGCATGGAAAGTTGGTTATATGGTTCTAAATGGCAGTGTTTGTTCCAGTGCTTTCCAGTTCCACAAAAAAAATAGAACATGCTGCATTTTACCTGCACTGGACTGTACTGGAACGCAGCAAAACGCATCATAAACGCACTGGAACGCACAGGAACGCACCTAAATGCACCAAAAACGCACTGGAACACACTTGTCTTTATCTATGGTTAATAAAAAAGAGGGGTGAAAAAAAAGCACTGGACTGCATCAAAAACGTACCAAAAATGCACTGAAAAGCAATCAAAAACGCACATGCAAAAAAGCACCTGGAACGCATCCGGATTGCGTTTCTATGGTGTGAACTGGCCCTAGTTCACACCATAGAAACGCAGTCTGGATGCGTTCCAGGTGCTTTTCTGCATGCACGTTTTTGACACGTTCCAGTGCATTTTTGATGCGTTTTTGATGCAGTCCAGTGTTTTTTTCCCCCTCTTTTCACTTAGGACAAGTGTGTTGCAGTGCGTCTTTGGTGCATTTAGGTGCATTCCAGTGCGTTTTTGGTACGTTCCGTAGCGTTTTTGATGTGTTTTACTGTGGTCCAGTACAGTTCTGTACCTAAAAAAATGCAGTATGACCAATTTTTTTTTCCTCTCTGAAACGCACTGGAACGGACTGCATTGGTGTGAACTATGCCATTGGCATTAATGTGATCAACTTTCTTTGCGTTTTTCATGCATCAAAAAAACGAACTGCACTGCATCTGGTGTGAACTGGCCCTAAATATCATACCTGGGGGTGTCTATAGTATGCCTGTAAAGTAGCTCATGTTTTCCATGTTTATAAGAGTTCGAGAGCAAAATTACATTTTTAAAGTAAAATAATATTCATTTAAAAGTACTCGCAGCTGTAATGAATTGCTGGTTCCCGTCAATACAGATAAAAGTCATTGAAAGTCTTTGAAAAAAAAATGCGTGGGGTCCCCCAAATTCCATTACCAGGCCCTTCAGGTCTGGTCTGGATTTTAAGGGGACCCCTGCGCCAAACTTAAAAAAAAATAGCGTGGGGGTCCCCTAAAAATCCACGCCAGACCCTTATCCGAGCACGCAACCTGGCAGGCCGCAGGAAAAGAGGGGGGACAAGAGAGCGCCCCCCCTCCCTCCTGAACCGTACCAGGCCACATGCCCTTAACATGGGGAGGATGCTTTGGAGGTCTGTGACCCCAAAGCACCATGTCCCCATGTTGATGGGGACAAGGGCATCATCCCTACAACCCTTGCCGGTGGTTGTGGGGGTCTGCGGGCGGGGGGCTTATCGGAATCTGGAAGACCCCTTTAACAAAGGGGACCCTCAGATCCCGCCCCCCCCTGTGTGAAATGGTAATGGGTACAAATGTACCCCTACCATTTCACAAAAAAAGTGTAAAAAATGTTAAAAATTAAAATAGCCGGTTTTTGACAATTTCTTTATTAATGTCTTCTATTTTCTTCCATCTTCTTCCATCTTCTTCTTCCACCTTCTTCTTCCAGCTTCTTCTTTTCTCCATTCGGGTTTATTCCTCCATCTTCTTCATCTTCATCTTCATCTTCCTTCTTCCTTCGTTGTTCTCGTCCGCATCTTGCTCCGGCTTCTTGTCCCTTCTTCTTTCTCTGGCCGCACCGTTTGAATTCGAGGTTCCCGCTGTGTGACGCTTCAGTTCTTCAGTTCTCCTCTGGGTCCGCTGCCACCCGGTGACCCCGCCCCCCTCTGACGCACATGGATTTCACTGGGACTTTCCCCATGGTGTCAGAGGGGGGCGGAGCCACCGGGTGGCATCGGACCCAGAGGAGAACTGAAGAACTGAAGCATCACACAGCGGGAACCTCCAATTCAAGCGGAGCGGCCAAAGAAAGAAGGGGAACAAGAAGCCGGAGCAAGATGCGGACGAGAACACCGAAGGAAGAAGATGAAGAGGAAGATGGAGGAAGAAACCCGAATGGAGAAAAGAAGAAGATGGAGGAAGAAGAAGATGGAAGAAGATGGAAGAAGATGGAAGAAAGGAGAAGACACCGGCTATTGTCATTTTTTTAATTTTTTTAATTTTTCTTTGTGAAATGGTATGGGTACATTTGTACCCCATTACCATTTCACACAGGGGGGGGCTGGGATCTGGGGGTCCCCTTTGTTAAAGGGGTCTTCCAGATTCTTATAAGCCCCCCGCCCGCAGACCCCCACAACCACCGGGCAAGGGTTGTGGGGATGAGGCCCTTTTCCCCATCAACATAGGGACATCCTCCCCATGTTGAGGGCATGTGGCCTGGTACGGTTCCGGAGGGAGGGGGGCGCTCTCTCAACCCCCCCCCTCTTTTCCTGCGGCCTGCCAGGTTGCGTGCTTGGATAAGGGTCTGGTGTGGATTTTTAGGGGGACCCCCAAGCTATTTTTTTTTTTACGTTTGGCGCGGGTGTTCCCCTTAAAATCCATGCCAGACCTGAAGGGCCTGGTACGGATTTTGAGAGGGACCCGCACGTCATTTTTTTTTTTAAATTGGCGCGGAGTTCCCCTTAATATCCATGCCAGACCTGAAGGGCCTGGTAATGGAATTTGGGGGGACCCCACGCATTTTTTTTTTTTATCAAAGACTTTCAATGACTTTTCTCTATATTGCCGGGAGCCGACAATTCATTATAGCCGCTGGTGCTTTTAAATGCCTTTTTTTTTTTCCTTTAGAAATGACATTTTGCTGGCGCCCTGGCAAGTTCAGAGCTGCGCCTGTTCAACTTATGCAAATTGATTTACGTGACTTGACATTTCCCGGTGCAGTGAACCGGCGCGTTTGAACAAGTAAAATTCCCGAGCTGAGCTCAAAAAAACCTCTCGCAGTTCTAAACGTACTTGCCGGCGCAGCGGGCTGGTTCTGAAAAACTTACTTTCTCACTCTATTTTGGGCATATTTGTTACTTGGGCAGGTGTCACTACACTTCCTCACATCACCCCATGTCACCCCCATTATATTGGCACTTCCAGCTTCTTTATATTTAGATTTTAAGATGCCGTGCGCCAGGTCCATAGTGGCGCACTGAGCGCCTCCTCCCGTCCGCCGAGAACACTATAGTAAATGGAAAATAGCGCTGCGCTACCGGCGCTAATGTTTTGTAAATACCAAAACAGCCATTGCGCATGCAGATGCGCCGATACTCATGGCGCAAATGTTTCGTAAATCAGCCCCATTATATCTATTTAATTTTAGATTATTGCTAGTTACTATTCTTTACTACTCGGGCGCACTACCAAGATTAGCACCTGTGGCTTTTCTGGGGGGCCTCCTGCCTGTACCCCGGAAACATGCGGCTCCTTGTACCTCAGCTTCCGGGATGGACTCCTGTTTTTGGCCCCGGTCCCACATGCAACATATCCCCAGCTTTAACCATTTGTATGTACTCAGGAACTGCATTTTTGCCCTTTCCTGTTACACCCAGTGCCATACTTTAACTATTCTTATTTAGGCCGGGTTCACACTGGGGCCACAAACGCTCCGACATTGGGAGCTCATGTCGCATGACGTGTGAAAATCAATGTTTCCCTATGGGAGCCGTCTTAACTGGTCCGACACATGTCGGCCCGACTTTGAAAATGTTCCCTGTACTACTTCGGTCCGACTTTGATCCGACTTCAGCCCATTGACTATCATTGAAGTCGGATCAAAGTCAGACCGCAGTCTTGCATGATCCGACTTTGGCATGCGACTTGTGCTGTGCTGCTCTTGATGGGGAACTCCAGGCCAAATTTTAAATAAAAAACCGGCATGGGTTCCCCCTTCAGGAGCATACCAGGCCCTTGGGTATGGTCTGGATTTGAAGGGGAACCCCTACGCTGAAAAAACGGCGTGGGGGTCCCCCCCAAAATCCAAGCCAGACCCTTATCCGAGCACGCAACCTGGCAGGCCGCAGGGGAAGAGGGGGGACGAGAGAGCGGCCCCCTCCCTCCTGAACCGTACCAGGCCGCATGCCCTCAACATGGGGGGTTTGGTGCTCTGGGGCAGGGGGGCAACCTGCGGCCCCCCCACCCCACAGCACCCTGCCCCCATGTTGATGAGGACAGGGCCTCTTCCCGACAACCCTGGCAAAGTCGGATCCAAAGAAGGACGGCTGTCGTGTCGCACTAGTGTGAACCCAGCCTCATACATTTTTTATAGATAATTGTGAGCATCGCCCCTGATGAGTGTTATACACGAAACGCGTCAGCATTTTTAGGATGCCCACACACCTGTACCAGATGTCTACGTAGTTCACTGTTTAATCGTGCAATTATGTTTTACTATTTTTACCATTATGCTCCATTGTATTGTGCCGCTCCAATGACATGCGCATATATATGTAATCATGGGAATTACTCGTCTACTTTTCCATATTGTCGCATGTTTCCAAGTCGATTCTTTATGTCTATGTGATATGTGTAAGGTTATGTGTATCCTTAAGACTTATATAAATTTTACAAATCTCATATTTTTATATGTTTCCCATGTCAATAAACACATTATTTTTGCATACCCCCACTGTCGAGAGCCTCATTTAAAGTCCCAAATCTCTCCCCCCTTTGTATAACATCAGCATATAAACACTTAATATTGTAATCTAAAAATTTGTTAAGCATATATTAGGCCTCATGCCCACTGGCGTTTTCACAGCTGCGTTTTTTGCAGCTTAAAAACGCCTGTCCATGTTATTGTAAATATTTTTTTTTTTTTTTTTTTTTTGAAAAAAAACCAAAAAAAAACGTCGGAGCTAAAAACGCGACCGCGCGTTAGTGCGCGTTTTTTGCGCGTTAGTGCGCGTTTTTGCGCGTTTTTTGACGCTCGCGTTTTTTCCTGCCTAATTCTGACGCTGAGGAACGCACTGGCCCTGGTTTTTTTTTACAGCTTACAAACGCCTATGCTCTTTACAGCTCAAAAACGCCTAGGTGGGCATGAAGCTATAATGTTTCTTGATCAGGGGGTGAAGCGCAGATGGCAGTCAGATAATCTGATTGCTGAAAGATATTGTTTAAAGCGGAGGTTCTGCGGTCCATAGTTTTTTTTTTCAGTCCATTAAATTGCGTTACAGATGACTATTTAGTACTCACTCGTCCTGCGCTTTATTACATCCCCCGTCCGTTTTGGTAAAAAAAAAACGTTTATAAAAAAGGTTGCTGTTTTCCCATTTTACTTGTGGGCATTCTGAAGCCCACAAGCACAGACTTCCGGGTAGCGGTGAATGCGCGTCTCCCGGCATTCACCGCTCTATCTGACGTGATAAGTGTTGACGGCGAGCAGCGCCGTCAACACTTCCTGGTTGCCATCACAACGGGCGGAGGCGTCGGAAGTTCCCGCCCCGTTGTGATGGCAACCAAAAATACACAGGTCAGTACGGGGAGGGAGAGCAGATGATCTCGCGAGATTTCGCACGCAGCAGCGATCCGCACTGACTCCTGGGAATGCTGACACTTAGCTCCCAGGAGTCGGGAAAGGAATGTGCACGCCCACTCCCGTGGGAGTAAGACAGGAAGTACCATAAATAAAACAGAAAATATAAGGTAATTACAACACTTATAAAATAATTTTTTGCCATTTGCGCATCTAAGCAATGCACAGAAGTGTATAGCATTAAGTCAGTAATTTGGGTGAACCTCCGCTTTAACTATAATCCACACGTACATTGTGTGTGTTTGCAAAAGGGCTTTGACATGCAGCATCAGTCTGTATTATCATTATGTCTCTATTATATGGAAAGAACAATCAAACATTTAGCTGAGAATTGATACAACTCATCGCCTACAACTCATCACCGAATCTGGTGACCCAGAATCAAATGTGACATGAGTAATTTCATAGGCATTCCAAATACCTTCCAGTCTAGCATAAAGCATCTTAGTGCCACCTTCTATATAGGGTTACCCTTAGCACCCTCATATATTACATTTCTAAATATCTGATGTGGACAGCTTTTCCATGCAGAATATCATACACACAAAGAAAATATCCCTTTTGTACAAACCTTCAATGTAGACGTTGGAAAATAATCAACCTTCAAATAGTGTATTTGTCATAAAAATAAAAATCTGTGAGAACTAACAATTTAGCTGTACAGCTAATGGAGGATAAAAGTTTCTGTACACTTGGATATAATTTTCCTCCATTATACAAAATTCTGGAAGACATTTAAAGATGTTTTTATATACTTTTAATGGAACTTGCAAAAGATGTGCCAGGGTTTATTCTTGTTCTGAATGTGTTATTTTGTGGATAAATGTAAAATCACTTCCACTAGCAAAGCTCTTAAGCCTATACCTTGAAAAAAATAAGTTCAGTAGCCATAGAATTTTACTTCTTAAAACATTACAGCAGCTTGATATACTGGTAGTTTATTAGGTATCTGTTTTGCTATAAACTATAGCAGTATGTACACGCACTAAGCCAATTCAGTCAGTATGTATACAAGCATGTACAGTATACTTTGCAAATCATATGAAGCATTGATGTTTTGGTATATGGTGTCTTCTAAAGAAGGCATTGTTTGTCAGGGATTATAAATATGGTTCTTAATGAAGTGACTGTCACCAATTAAAAAAAAAAAAAAAAATTTAAAAGCACTTCCTGGAAACCTGTGCCATTGCCAGCACCTAAGATCTTGGCTCTTTTGAAAAGCTAACATAGCTGAAAGATATGCAGCCTCTAACTTACAGCTGCACATAACAGTTCCACCTGCTGGTTGGTTCAGAAAGATTTATGGCTATGCTCCCAGACTGGTGTTGGGCATGTCTTAGCCTGCATGCAGGTGCTAGCATGTGGCAATCGCAGCTGTGCCGTGTTGCTAGGACGCGGCGCGAACCCGATCTTTGTAAAGATACACTTTTGTGATTGTCCAATCACAGCCGGTCACATGTAAAAATGGAGATGCCAGTAATCGGCACTCCTCGTCTCACAGTGACAGAGTGTGAGGAGAGGAGGGCCGATCAGCGGCATCTCCTCACAGGGGGACATCTAGGTATGTAATCGGGGCACTGATCATCAGTGCCCTGATTACAATTAAGTGCCCACCACTGCCAGCAATCAGTGCTCACCAGTGCCCACAAGTGCCAGCAATCAGTGCCCACAAGTGCCAGCATTCAGTGGCCATTAGTAATGCCAGTCAGTGCTGGCTATCAGTGCTGCCCATTAATGCCCATCACTGCTGCCCAACAATGCCCATCACTGCTATTTATAAATGGTGCAGATCAATCCTGCCTATCCATGTCCCCTATCTGTGTCCACCAGTGCCACCTATCAGTGCCCATAAGTGCGGCATATCCGTGCCTCCTCAGTTCAGACTACCAGTGCCTATTAGTGCTGCCTCATCAGCGCCCATCAGTGAAAGAGACAGAAACTACAAATTTTTAATAATTTTTTTCAAAACTTTCAGACTTTTATTTTTTTTAGGAAAAAATTAAAAACCCAGAAGTGATTAAATACCACCAAATTAAAGCTCTATTTGTGTGAAGAAAATGATAAAAAATTTCACATGGTTACAGTGTAGCGTGACCACGCAATTGTCATTCAAAGTGTGACAGCGCAGAAAGCTGAAAAATGGCCTGGGCAAGAAGGAGGTTAAGTGCCTTGTATTGAGGTGGTTAAACAACCAATCCGTTTCTCCTGAGGAAGTCACCTTATGTGACGTTTACGCTTAGGGCATGGCCGAAGCGGACAACGGGTCGGAAGTGAAGTGAGAGGCGGAAAACGCTGTTGCTTTTACATTTCCTTGCGCTTTTTATTTTGCTTTGATGTAAGCATGTTATCGTCTTTTAAATCAATTGATTTATTTTAAACGTTTTACACTATTGTAGGCATATTGTCGATTTCACCCCCACATATGGAACTGGATCCTTGACTGTAGACAGAGGAGATACAGAGGAGGTCCTGGGAGGAAGGATCACTAGCCCCATACTGGAATTTGATCAATGGCTCTTGATATGTGGTTATGAGGTGAGAGTTCTGCGAGCACTGAGGTGTTGGTGGAAGTACAAAGAATTTGTGGAAGTATTCTATAAAAGGACTAATCATCGGTTACAACTTGAGCGCTTGATTCTCATCAGCCTATTGGACATTACATGTTTGGATAGCAATCACTCTTGTTTTTTGGATTGTTTGAATATTTGCACTATATATTATTGGACACGTTTTACATTATATATATTTTATTCACTGATTATTATTCATGAAGGAATAGTGCAAGACCATTTATAAATTTTACTTTTTATATGCTTAGTTCTGAACACATTAGGTATTGCAGCAATACCCCTTAAGTCAACGTTGTTTATTTACTTATATTTGTTTCACTTTTTCAGTACAAAGTAGCGCAGAGGACTACTAACCTTAGACCATAGACATTGATGTTCAAACCATACACATACCAAAACAATCCCTTTTTTGGCTGATCTGAGATTTACAAGCCAAAATCACTTGATCCTACCAAAATCCACAAAGACTTATTTATGCCTGAAGACAAATACTCCCCCCACCCACTTATTCTGGTTCAGGAGCTTACCAGGCCTTCAGTCATTCCAAAAACGTGGCATAAATGTTAAAACATAACCGACTGATAAGCCGACCAGTTTTTGTACCGATTCCAGCCCCCATCCATAAAACCCAAGCTGCGCCACTCGGCCAGCCTTTATGCTGCCATCTTAGTCAGCCAAGGGACACTGTTTGCTATGACAATATTATCTACTACAGGAGAAAATTGCAAACACATACAAGGTAAGAACAAAGACTGGATCATGCAAACAAATATAAAAATCAAAAAGACAGATGGAAAGGCATTTTTTTGTTTTTATTTTTATTTGTGGAGTTTTTTTTTGTTTTGTTTTTTGAGCATCAAAATAAAATACATTTAAGAAAAAACATGCACACCTACAAATGCATGTACACAAGGGAAAGACAAATGAACCAAAACAAATTGAAGAAAAGGGGAGGTAATGCAGTAATGAGTTGGATGACCGCCTCTGCCTCTCTACAGGACACCACTGGTCCATCCACTCCTACCATAGTCATGCCATGCTGTGCTTAAAGGCACAGCGGGATCCTGGAGTGCAGTGCAAACTGAGTCCTTTCAATCCTATGCTATCACTCACCAAAAAAGCTGGCTTCCGTTACACCAGCAAACACGCAGTCAGTGTAAATCCACCATCTGTTGTGGGGAAGGCTGTTCAGCAAATCGCACCATCCAGATGTAGCTGTAGTAAATAAAGCTCACCGGGAGCCCAATGAAATCTCCATAGTGTAGTATTTATTGGATTTGTATGTTAAAAGCCAAAATAAAATGAATCATAAAAACATATGACAATGGGTGCCACTGCCGACCCGGTATCGGACAGTGGCCTGACGTCAGTGTCTCCTCTTGACGCGTTTTGTCCAATAGGACGTTATCAAGGGGGGCAGGCTTTTGTACAATTTGTCTAGGTAGAGGTGGTACATCCTATTGAATAGTGGAAATGCTAGGTTCCACACAATTTTTTTCACTGGTCCCAATATAGGTTGGGCAGTCGGAGGGCTGGAGCTGGGTATCTTTCCCTTCATACACACAGAACGCATATGTATACCCTGTGGCCCTTTCACAGAACTTGTATAGCTTCATTCCATAGCTGGACCTTTTAATGGGGATGTACTATTTGATTTCCATGGACAAGGGACTCCTCAGCACAGATGGGTTTGTCAGGAATGTGCAACTAGGCAAATTTCTTGGAAAAAATAATTCCGCAAATATTGTAAAGCTTATCATATCCAGGCTGATTTCAGGGAGTGCAGAGTGTATTGTTAAAATGGAAGAAGAGCATGATAATTTCTGGAATAACAGATAAATATAGTGGCCTGTGATGAATAGTGTGGGTGGACCAATAAGCATGTATCTATGTTAAGTGTGAGGCACAAAAATATTTTGAATTCCTCCAGGTGGCTTTGTGTGGCTCTGTGTGTGTGTGTGTGTGTGTGTGTTCATGGTAAAAGAACAGTAACTCACAGCTCCAGGTCCTCCCTCTCACACAATGTCTGTGCGAGGAAGAAGAATCAGTAACAGCAACTTACCTGCATTTGTTTAAATCTGTGATCGGCTGTGATTAGACATAGTGATCACGTGGTAAAGAGCCACTGTCATTGGCTCTTTACCCAAATTTGTGATGAGCTGTATCCAAGGGACACAGCTCATCACAGATCACTGAGCTGCATGCCCCCAGGGGCGCTCACAAGTAACAAAACTGGAAGGATGTCATACGATGTCCACCTCTGATAAAACAAGCTTCCACCTCAGTTTTTTTTGTTTGTTTTTTTGCTATAGGATGGGTGGAATGTGGTTAAGAGCATGAAAAACATTATTGATTAAAGTGTATTCCAAAATCATGAAGTCAATGGTGACCTGAATCAAAAAAGATAATCAATCTTAATTAAATAAAGAAAAGCAAACAAATGTGTGGCACTACCAGAAAAAATATACTTAAAAAAATTAGCCAAATTTCTGATAAAAAAACATAACTTTGAACACTAGAAGTCAGTTACTACATTTTTGACTAAGAAGTTTAGGCCAAAATGGCTTATAGTTCTCTAACATTGTGGTCCCTATGGCAAGGTTTTTCTCCACTAGAACAGAATAGAGATGGAGTTGACAGCTGAAACTGCCATTTTCATTGCACAGAAAGACACACAAGGGCACAAGGAAGTTTCTGTAGCACAGAGAAGGTGCACCGTGTTTCTGAATGGTAGAGGGAGGGTTGATTCAGAAGAGAAAAAGAGGGTTCCAATAAAAAAAAAAAAAAAAAGGGAAACTGAGCTTACCTAAGTTACAGAGAGAAAACGAGGAGGTTATAAGGCAGGGATATGCAATTAGCGGACCTCCAGCTGTTGCAAAACTACAAGTCCCATCATGCCTCTGGCTCTGGGTGTCATGCTTGCTGCTGTCAGAGTCTCGCTATGCCTCATGGAACTTGTAGTTTGGCAACAGCTGGAGGTCCGCTAATTACATATCCCTGTTATAAGGTAAACAATATATTGACCTCATACACAAGTGATTGAGGCCTGGTTCACACTTGTCCGACAAACGCTCCGACATTAGGAGCTCATGTCGCATGACGTGTGAAAATCAATGAATCCCTATAAGAGCCGTCTTAACTGGTCCGACACAAGTCGGTCCGACATTAAAAATGCTCCCTGTACTACTTCTGTCCGACTTTGATCCTAATTCAGCCCATTGAATATCATTGAAGTCGGATCAAAGTAGGATCCTTGTCCTAACCATCCGACATTTGACATCCGACATGGTGATTACAGCAGCAGTAAAAGGAATTTATCTCACCCTGGGATTGTTTTGATTGGTCAAAGGACAAGTCGGACGAGCGCAATGTCGGATCAAAGTAGTATCCTGTTCATGAATGTCGGATGGATGTCGGACCAATGTAGGATCAATGTAGGACTGATGTCGCAGAGCAAAGTAGGATGAAAGTCGGATGAATGTCGTGTCGTATCAGTGTGAACCCAGCCTTATACAGATTATAAACCTAATTTAGTAAAGCCAAACTAGAGCGGTGTTTGAAGCAGTGAAACAATAATGCCCATTTTTTTTTTTAAGCGCAGTGAAATTCAGAAGTATATTCTGATCTATGAATATATTTTTGAAAATTTGCAATAATAGCTTCATATAGTATTTCCTTACCTGGGTAAATTCCTCTTCCTTTACCATATAAATTAAGTCATTAGGACATTGGTATTGATTGGAACATTTAGTAGATTTAAAGGCACCATCAACTATTTTAGTGCAACTTTCCACATTTGAAGTGTGTCTCATTACATGGACTGCAAAATAAAACTGGTCACTGATGTAGGGTTTATGAACTCACTGACAGGTACATTTCAATTAAATAAAAATCCCACCTGCTAAAATCAGTGGCATAGCTGTGCTTCACCAGTCCTTCCCAACCCCCTCTTGCTGGAAATAGGGTGATCCTGGAAATTAGTTGTGAAGCTGGAACACACAAAACAAGCTCCTTGCTGCCTCTCACAAACAAAAGTATGATGCATATGATGTCAGTACCTCTCTTGTAAGTGCCAGTAACCTCTCTTGTAAGTTTGAATATGTTCAGGAGTTTGCAGGCAACCTGTTGAAATCAATGACAGTAATCCAGCTGCTTAGACCTCCATGCATATCCCCGAGTCCAGTCTGTATCAGTCTGATGTAGTGCTGGGGGAACGGTTCAGCCCGAGCAACAGTTCGGCCCAAACATTGCCTGTTCGCCCATTTGGCGAAAACCCAAATTTGCGGGGTGCTCAGTGGGATGTTTACCCGCCGAGCTCCCCACAATGCACTGCACGCTGCACAGTGCATTCTAGGGCCCTAATTGACTGAAGTCTTTCACTAATGATAGTAAATGATTTAAAGTGCACCAAACACCATTCAATAAACTGAATCTACTCATACATTTCCAAGTTTATATTAAATTTGGATAATAATTCCCCCCCCATCATGTCTGGGAGGCCAACAAGAAGAGGCAGACATTCTTATGCCACTATGGGGGGCCAGCAGCACCTGTGTCCACAAGCAAAGGTGGACATGATCAGGCCTTAGACAGGACACATTTGTCTTGTCTCTGTTTGTGATGTTGTCCATGCTATCCAGCCACAGCATGCAGAGGAGGTGGTGGACTGGCTTACTAAACCATTCTCTTCCCCTACGACCCAAGCTGACACTAGTGCGCAGTCCACCACAGTTGCCACAGAGCGGCTTATTCTGCTTCTAGAAGGCTACATGGTAAAGGCACCGTCAACACCCAAAGACCAATTTTTCCACACCTGTGTGACAGGGGCACCAAATAATTTTTTTCTTTACAGCAAGGCCAATTCTTGCTTTCATCAAGAGTACCTCTAGAAGGTTACAGGGTTAAGGCACCACCATCACCTAAAGCCCAATTTTTCTGCACCTGTTACTTCTGCGAAAGAGACATCAGACTTCATCTTAAAAAAAATAGTAAATCTTGGCCTGAGTGTACTATAATTCGGCTTCTTCGCATAAGGCTTGCTCACTGTGGTGCAAAACCTTGTTATGTCCATCCAAAGTCTGATAAAGAGACACCAGAATGTATCCGAAAAAATCTCTGATCTTGTTCCGAGTGCACTAAATTGTGGCCCCAAGCCATGGTTTACTAAATAAAGAAAGCTTGCAAATCAATTAAATGTATTTTTTTTTTCTTTATAAATGTCAGTTTTGCTGCAGTAGGTTCTATACACGGTACAAGTGCACCACTTTACAGACAGACTAAGGGGACCCCCCCAGGCACTATGTTTAAAATAATTTTTCATTTTCATTGTTTCACTTTAAAGGCTAAGCTCACCTTTTATTTTATTTTTTAATCCAGCTCCCCATGTACCAATATACCAGTAATATACCTCTATTGCACAAAAATACAAGTTTCTTTGGTTTTGAAGACTAGGCCTACCTCCATCCATAGATGTAGTTTGCAGATCATTTCAGAAACTTCCTGGTAGACAGAGGACAGACACATAGGATGGACAAGCCAGTATGACCCAGGAAAGAGTTTTCCTGCTGTCCTCATTCGCACACCCATCAACTACATTTTCTCAGCACCCCCGGCATTCCTCCATGTATGATTTTGCCTGGCTTCCCCAGTGTTCCTTCAGACGGGCTCAGGGTGCATGCTAAATTCCCTGGAGCCACATGCAGCACATGTAGGGTTGCCACCTTTTCTTCAAGCCAAAGAAACTAATCGTGATTCAATGTGAAGAGATGCAGTTTGTCGATTGAGTTGAAACTCTCTCCCTATGTGTGATTGCTAGTCCGGGAACAACTTCCGGATCCAAGGTGGTTTCTGTCCTATCTGATGTCCATGGAGATCGTTTTTGAGTCCTGAGTCTGTTCCAAGTCGGGGAACCTGCCGGGAAGTTTTCATCGGAGATTCGTGTGATCCAGCCTACAGACAATTAGAAGGGCACCGCCACCGAGTCTTTTTAACGCCTTTTTGATCTGCCTTAAACCCGCAGATCCACCTGTTCCGGTAAGGGTATTCTACCTTTCTTCATCTTCAGAAGCTGTGATGACCCATATTGTTTCACGTGTGGCTTCAAATATTTTTTCCTATCATGGATACATGTTTGGACACTCTGTGGACTCACTTTATTGCTGTTGTTTTATACCCACATTCATTTCCACTTAGAGAGGCTAAAGAATTGGTCTCATTCTTTTCTAAACTACTGCCATAGTGCTGATCTATAAGAATATACATGCCTCCTGCATGTATCCTTATCTGTCAAATGTCTCCCCTCTGTTATAAGAACTGAAAAACTGCAGATTCTGTGGGTGGATCTGTTGTCTGGAGCTTGGTGGGTGGAGCCGTGATGTCAATAGACTCCCCACCCACCTCTACACTCCCCTTGTCAACATGCATTTTCTCATGTGTATTCCTTACACTGAAATTCTGCTATGATCACTAACATCCAGTCAAAATCCAGAAAAGTAACCACATGACTTCAGAAAAGGAGTGGGGGTGGGAATTAAAAAATAATGCCTGTCTCAGGCTTAGTGCATGAGATATGTAAATAATCTGTCATTCACAGCAAGGGGGCAGAACGGACAAAAGTTCTCCTGTTTGTCCGTTTATCTCACTGAAAAGGGAAAAGAGGATTGCTCAGAGCTGGATTAACTCTTTGTGGCAAGACTGGGCACAGATGATAGGAAATCTTATACATTACATTGTGACAGCAAAAAATAAATCATTTTTTTTTTTGGGTTTACATCCACTTTAAGGTAGATGGTGGGCGCGCTGATGCTTGTGACCAGCGGTCCCAATGACCGCCGGCTACGAGCAATCGCAGGCACGAGAGGCAGAACAGGGACGTGTGTGTGTAAACACACACATCCCTGTTCTGTGAGGAGAGAAGATGCAGATCGTGAGTTCCTACAAGCTGGGAACCACGATCTGTCATCTCCTATAGTGAGTCCCCTCCCCCCACAGTTAGAACACACACTAGGGAACACAGTTAACCCCTTCCCTGCCAGTGACATTTACAGAGTAATCAGTGCATTTTTATAGCACTAATCACTGTATAAATGCCAATGGTCCCAAAAATGTGTCAAAAGTGTTCGATGTTGCAGTACCGATAAACATCGGTAAAATAAGTAATAATAATAAAAATGCCATAAATGTATCCCCTAGTTTGTAGACGCTATAACGTTTGTGAAAACCAATCAATATACGCTTATTGCGATTTTTATTACCAAAAATATGTTTAAGAATACATATCGGCCTAAACTGAGGAAAAATTTTACTTTTTAACCACTTCCCTACCGCCGTATTGTCATATGACGGCCGCAGGAACCCTTCGTCGCCTCCTGGCGGCCATCATATGATGTCCTGGGATTCCCTGCATTGTGGAGAGCGCGCGCGCTGGGGACCCGTTGCGCGTGCCCGGCGTCCGCGATGTCCACCGAGCACCGGCAATTGCTCATCACAGAGCAGGGCCATGGATCTGTGTGTGTAAACACACAGATTCACGTCCTGTCAGGTGAGAGGAGATCGTTCCCTGTGTTCCCAGTACAGAGGAACAACGATCGGTCTCCTCCCCTTGTGAGTCCCCTCCCCCTACAGTTAGAATCACTCATAAGGACACACATTTAACCCCTGTATTGCCCCCTAGTGTTAACCCCTTCCGTGCCAGTCACATTTATACAGTAATCATTGCATTTTTATAGCACTGATCGCTGTATAGATGTGAATGGTCCCAAAATAGTGTAAAAAATGTCCGATATGTCCGCCGCAATGTGGCACTGCCGATAAAAATCGCAGATCGCCGCCATTACTAGTAAAAAAATATAAAAATGCCATAATTGTAGACCCTATTTTGTAGACACTATAACTTTTGCCCAATCCAATCAATATACGCTTATTGCGATTTTTTTATTTTTATTTTTTTTACCAAAAATATGTAGAAGAATACATAGAAGAATACATATTGGCCTAAACTAAAGGGAAAAAAATAATTTTGTAAAAAAAAATTGGGATATTTATTATAGCAAAAAGTAATAAATATTGTGGGTTTTTTTCAAAATTGTCGGTCTTTTTTTGTTTATAGCGCAAAAAATAAAAACAGCAGAGGTGATCAAATACATCCAAAAGAAATCTCTATTTGTGGGGAAAAAAATTATCAAAATTTGGGTACATCGTCTCATGACCGCGCAATACTCATTCAAAGAGTGACAGCGCTGAAAGCTGAAAATTGGCCTGGGCAAGAAGGGGGTGAAAATGCCCGGTATTGAAGTGGTTAAAAAAAAATTGGGAATATTTATTATAGCAAAAAGTACAAAATATTGTGTATTTTTTCTAAATAGTCACTCTTTTTTTGTTTATAGCACAAAAAAAAACCCGCAGAGGTGATCAAATACCACCAAAAGAAAGTTCTATTTGTGGGAAAAACAGGACGTCAATTTTGTTTGGGTACAACGTCGCACGTCCGCGCAATTGTCAGTTAAAACGACGCAGTGCCATATTGCAAAAAAAGGCCTGGTCATTCAGCAGCCAAATCTTCCGGGGCTGAAGTGGTTAAAGATTAAAGTTTACTGAGTTAAGTGAACATTCTCTTTTCTGAGTAAACAGTTTCTACTCCTTCACTTACCCAACCCCTCTAAATAAAGCTGAAATAGTCAGAAAATAAAAGCAGTCTACCTTCAGCACAGTAATGAAGTTGAAGCTGTCAGTGGGTAGTAAATCCTTAGTGTAGTTTCACCAAGAACTTGTGACTAAAAGCATCTAGATTTTTCAGTTTCACTATACAAAAACTAAAATCATTCTGCCTCTAGGATTAAAGATGTCAGGTAACATGAAAGACATATGGATGTGTTTTGGCAAGAATTGCAACTCTATATGAGAGCTATAACAACACGTAATGAAAGTTATGGGTGAAAAAAAAATCTACATTTTTATCTGCTGCTGGAGAAGCAGCCATAAATATATGCAAATTGACACAATTACAGAGGCCAGAAAATACAATAATGAAGTTGTATAGAACTAATTTGTGCAGTACTGTGTAAGTGTGTAACCTAGATGCAGTAAAACGTATGAAAGATATCGGTATGCAAAATGTCACTGAGACCGTTGAAGAGTTTGTGACTGATTTAAAGCTTAAGCGCAAATCCTGCAATTATAAAGCAAAGAGTAGCTCATTAATAAGAGATCAGATATCCACTGGTTGCAGAAGTGTGGAAATGAAAGACTGCTAGTTCAGGGAGAAAGATGTGATGCTAGAAAAGGCAGCAAATTTGTTAAAGTAAACCTGTCATGCAGGAAACAACTACACTGTCATCAATGGCCTGTAATGAAAAGGCCTGTTGCCTGAACGGCTGAGTGACATCAAACGAACTGCACTCCTACTGTGATCCATAGGAGAAGTATGGCCCTACTTCTCCTTTAAATGCAAAAAATACATATTGATCATAAGAGAATTAACAGAGGAAATACTATGCCAATTGTCTGACAGTTGGCGAAAAAGTTTGGTATGTATTGCCTGCTATTCAGTAAGTTGATAATATTTTTATGTGGTACAAAACTGACATTTGCCACAGGGAACCACAGAGAGCAATGCCTATTTGGGGGGTTCCAGCTATTCCTTTCCATTTGTCCAAATAATGACTTTGTATTAGGCAATCTTTGAGTGATTTAAATCTTTTGTATATTATCTCAGGGTTTTTTGCCAATGTGTTTGGAAACAATTCCATCTGCTGTTAAGTACCAGTATTTGTTTAGTATCTTACATACTCTTTGGCGCTGACCCGAGGTAGTGCATAATAATTCTGGTATTAGAATTTTTGTAGGTGGTTTAGACTTAGGAATTAGTTGAGATCTTTCTTTGGC
Source organism: Rana muscosa (assembly GCA_029206835.1). Lineage (NCBI taxonomy): Eukaryota > Metazoa > Chordata > Amphibia > Anura > Ranidae > Rana > Rana muscosa. The sequence goes on from CM055118.1 coordinate 706,295,652, forward strand.
CTTAGCCCAATGATGGGCCTTTTTCAGACAGGTTCTACTCTAACCTCTTTGTAATAACTGCATTTGCAATGCTCTGGCTTCTTTCTCAAAGTCAGAGGGATTGGTACAGTTTTGTTGTATCCTTAAATATTGACTGTAAGGGATGCTGGAGACTAATGGCTTCTGGCAGGGCTGTCTTTAACGCAGGGCAAAAGGGGCACCTGTCATCACTTTTGAGCCCAAAGTAGCTGCCACTTAAGCCCTGCGCTGCCTGCAGTTTTCCCGGAGTAACGGGTGCAGACGATCCCCCCCCTGTTGTCCCAAGCGGTGGCCACAATATGACAGGAGAGCGGGACAGCTGCGGGCTTCATGTTCTTGAGCCCGCTCATCCCGCTTCTTCCTCTATCAGGAGCTGCGGACCAGAGACAGTGAATGTATTCCTCCCACCCCACCCCTGCCTGACAGGCCCGAGTAGCACACAGCCAAGTGAAGTGTTGTGGCTGTGTGCTGGGTCTGATAGGTGGAGACTGTGTTGCACCGCCGTGTCATCAGGTAAGAAAAACGACGTGGAGAGAAGGGGAAGAGGATTTACATGTGCAGAGAATTGGGGGTACAGAGGTGAACATGGGGGGTACAGAGGTGAACATGGGGGATACAGAGGGGGACATGGGGGGGTACAGAGGTAACATGGGGGGGTACATAGGTGAACATGGGGTACATAGGTGAACATGGGGGTGGTACAGAGGTGAACATGGGGGTGGTACAGAGGTGAACATGGGGGGGGGGGTAAAGAGGTGAACATGGAGGGGGGTAAAGAGGTGAACATGGGGGGTACAGAGGTGAATGTGGATGGGGGGTACAGAGGTGGATGGAAGGATACAGAGGTGGATGGAAGGATACAGAGGTGGATGGAAGGATACAGAGGTGGATGGGGGTACAGAGGTGGATGGAAGGATACAGGGGTGAATGTAGATGGGGGTACAGAGGTGAGCATGGGGGGGGTACAGAGGTGGTTGGAAGGATACAGAAGTGAACATGGATGGGGGGGTACAGAGGTGGGCGGAGGTGTACAGGGGATAGAGAAGTGAGCTGTGGATAGAGGGGTACAGAGGTGAGCTGTGGATGGAGGGGTACAGACGTGGAATACAAAGGTGAACTGTGGATGGAGGGGGATACAGAGGTGAACTGTGGATGGGGGTGCAGAGGTAAGCAAAGTGGTGTGCAGAGGTGACCAATAGATGGTTATTTTGGGGGGAGAATATTCAAGTACTGCCCCTTGTGCTGATTTTTTTCTGTGCCCTGTATGATACAAACACCTCACAGTACACACTCACAATACCTGTGTGTCAGCCTGGACTCCTCTATCCCCCCCCCATCATCCTGGACTCCCCTATCCCCCCATCTTCCTGGACTTCCCTATCTCCCCCCCATCATCCTGGACTCCATTACCCCCCCACCCATCATCATCATTATTGAACAGGATTTATATAGCGCCGACAGTTTGCGCAGCGCTTTATAACATGAGGGCAGACAGTACAGTTTCAATACTATTTAATACAAAATTTCACATGTGTGTTTGTTTTTTGGAATGTTGGGGTGGAGAGAAAATTTGCATGGGGGGGGGGGCCCAAGAAAATGTTTGCCCAGGGTCCAATCAATGTTAAAGACGGCCCTGGCTTCTGGTGCGAACAAGTTGCATGGAGGATTGTATTCCCCACAGAAGGGGAATGAGCTAATGCTCCCATCATCATTAACATATATTGTAATATCTAAAAGGTAATTGATCTTGGATCTGAGTTGATAGTAAATCTCAGGTTATATGGGTTCAACATCATTTTGGATAAAAAAGCCTCTAGTTCCTGTTAGGTGCCTCCCCAGATGAAAAAGATGTAATCGATAAAGAGATCCCAAGTGATGACATTCACAAGATCATTTTGTAAATCATCCCTAGAATAAAGCTAGTGCTCCCACCCCTATCCCCCCAGGTACAGGTTTTCATATGAGGGAGCACAACGGGTCCCCATAGCAACACTCTCCACCTGGAGGTAGTGGGAGCGCCTAAATAAATATGTTTTGTGTCAAAATGAAACACAATCATTCAATTACGAATTGGTTGTACTCCCAAGCTGATTGGGCTCTCTGACAAAAATTGTTCTACTACATGTACTCAAAGATCGTGAGGGATGGTGTTATACAATGCCTCTACGTCTACAGATACTAAGAGGGCTACACTTGGGACATGTATACCATCCAAGGTTTTTAAGAGATCAAATGTATCTTTAACATAAGGGGCCAATGACATAACATGTGGATGTAAATATTTGTCAATGAATTGACTTTTTCAGTTAGGCAGCCTTTGCCCAACACTATCAGTCCACCTGGGGGTGCCTAGGCATTTTTATGACTCTTAGGGAGGGCATACAGGTTAGGTGTTTTGGGATATTTAATATTTAAAAAAGACCAAGTATTTTTATCTATGATACCACAATGAAAGACCCTGTTGATAACGACTCCAAATTTTATGTTGATAGATGCTACTCTTCTGACAGATATGGGTCTGTACCATGTTTTATTATTCAGAATATCCAATTACCATGGACTCAGATTGATTGGAGTCCATGATAATGATATTCCCCCCTTTGTCAGAGGGTTTGATGACAATATTTTCATTATTTTGAAGAGTGTTAAGTGCTAAGCGTTGAGAGGTAGTGATATTTGCTAAAAGCATTTGTTTCCAATTGGTGTGCCTGATTTCATTGCACACTTTTTGGGTAAAGGCCAGAATGTTTGGATTAGATTGCAAGAATGTACAAGATTTAGGTGTATAAATTGAGAGAGGTGGAAAAAATCCATCTCTCTCAGATGTAATTTTATCATCAGTACCTGGTTTGCTTTCTTCCCAAAGTTCCATTAGGTCGTTAAGCGCTCTCATGTCTTGTATGGTTATGTTTTTCCACTCAGGATTTTGTAGGGAGACATCCAGGGGTTGAATTTTCTTTGTCGTAAAGAACTTTAAACATTAAGCGTCACACAAATAAATAGGCATCCTTCATAAGATCTAACTGGTCCACATGTTGGGCCGGACAAAAAGTCAAGCTCATCTCGTCAGGGGTCAAATCATAAGATGACAAATGAATTACTTTTAGCTGGTTAGAATTGTGAGTGACTAGAGAATCAGATAATTCTAGTTTGGAGTTTTTCCGGATCTGGGACTGGGTTCATTAAAAAATGGGTGCTGTGCGTAAATCAACAGTAGCACCTGAGTAGGTGTTGAGGACACATTCTAAGTGAAAGTAGAAATAGAATGAGAAGTCAAACCACCAGTGAAAGCAGAGGTGAGGTTGGAAAGAAGTTGTGTAGACCTCGCAGGAGACTGCGATTTTCATTTGTTATCAGTTTTATCAGTTTTACAATATATATATATATATATATATATATATATATATATATTTCTATAAAATTCTCAATATTCTTACATTTTTTATCATTCTTATTTTTCATATATTAAATATATATTGTTCCTTTGGCGTTCCTTTAGCATCCATGTCATGCCACAGGATGGACATGCTGGGCGTGGCGGGAGGGGCATATAAGGAGTCGTCCATGCTGGCTTGACTGAACGGTGGGGAGGCTGGGAGAAGCACCGACGAGGTGGTTTGGCTGTTGTTCAAGGCGAGAGCTAGCGATGAACGCATAATTACTATGGGGGAAGTTTGCATATACTATCCTTTTAAACTCGGGCAATGTGTTTGTCTTTCTCTGTTTTTCCCCATTAGACCTGTGGAAGTCTTATCCCAGCTCAAATGGCCCCTTGGAGTGTGCAGGTGTTTAAAGACCCCTTTTTGAGGTTGACTATGTTTTTTTTAGATACCTGTGTGCCCTTATGTATATGCCAATTTGGTTACATTTTCCCATAGCGGTTTATACACCCAGCATTAATTACGCTTATGCCTTTTAAATTGCATTGTTATTACTAGTGTCAATCGCTGTCCCCTCTGTGCTTGGGACTGTTTTCCCTTGTTATTGTTTTGTTTCTGTTTTTGTTTGCTATATTTTATGGCATAGTTACAAGGTATATCTGATCTTCCCCTCCTGCAGCCAGCACATAAGTGCTCCATTTTTCAGTCAATCGATGTATATCTCTCTCTATGCCTACTGAGCTTTTATATGTGGATCCCTGGACCTCATTTTCAACAACAAAAGTATTTGGTTGGATGAATACACGCATAAATAGTAGTTAATGGTAAGATGCCTCCCATCAATTGTATTTTCTATACTTACAGTGTGCATTGTTGCAATGTATAAATTTATAATGAATATTTATGTATGTTTTTGAATGTCCCATTGCCTTATTTTTCTAAGTTGAGACTTACCTGTGAAATGTATACATATTCATTGTATATAGAGATAATTACATTGCTAATTTATCTATCTATTTAGGTGTGATTAATAAATATCCCTTGAGGAAGCCAAAATCATTGGCAAAACATGTCGGGATTATCACCCCATAAGTACCACCAACTATTGAACATGTTTGTTCCAGTATAATAAAACCTATACATTTTAACAGTTGTTCATATTCTTGGGTTATTGGCACCTTAAAAATCCCAGCTCCCAATGTGAGCAATTGCTGCATGTCTCACATATTGATCATGTTATAGCAACACTTAACCACTTCAATACAGAGCACTTTTACCCCCTTCCTGCCCAGACCAATTTTCAGCTTTCAGTGCTCTCACACTTTGAATGACAATCACCCAGTCATGCAACACTGTACCCAAACAACATTTTTATAATTTTTTCACACAAATATAACTTTTCTTTGGTTGTATTTAATCACCACTGAGATTTTTTTTTTTTTGCCAAATAAGTGAAAAAAAAGTGAAAATTTGGAAAAAAAATACACCTTTGTTTAATCTCTACTATAAAAATTCGCAAATAAGTTATTTTTGTTCATAAATGTGGGCCAAAATTTATACTACTACATATCTTTTGTAAAAATAACCCAAATTAGTGGATATTATTTAGTCTGAGTGAAAGTTATAGAGTCTACAAGCTATGGTGCCAATCATTAAAAATTGATCTCACCTGATGTATTGAGGCCTATCTCATTTCTTGAGGCCCTGAAATCTCAGAAGAGTACAAATACCTCCAAAATAAATCCTTTTTGAAAAGTAAGCATCCCAAGGTTCTTAGTAAGAGGCATGGTGAGTTTTTTGAAGTTGTAATTTTTTCCCACAATTCTTGGGAATATTAACAAATTATTTATTTATGTTTTACACAAAATTGTCATAATAAGTTATTTCTCACACACAGCATATGCATACTTGCTATTACACCCCAAAATATACTCCTCCTGTGTATGGCAATACCACATGTGTGAGACTTTTACACAGCCTAGCCACAACATGCAGGGAGCAACGTTCTAGGACATTACACATATAATTTCCTGACGACCTATTACACTTTTGAAGGCCCCGGAGCACCAGGACAATGGAAATGTCCACAAAATTACCCCATTTTGTAAAGCAAACACGTATATCCTATGAGGCATAATGAGTCTTTTGAACGTGTCATTTTTTTTGCACAAGTTTTTAGAAAATGTGTGTGTAAATTTTTTTATACAAAGTTGTCAATTTATACGATTTTTCAAACACATAGCATGTACATACCAAAAATTACACACCAAAATACATTCTGCTGCTCCTCCCGAGTATGACGATACCACATGTGTAAAATGTTTACACAGCCTGGCCACACACAGAGCCCCCACATGCAGGGAGCATCTCCAGGTGTTCTAGGAGCATAAATTACATACTTAATTTCCTGACTACCCATCACACTTTTGGAGGCCATGGAACACCAGGACCAGTGAAATTCCCACAAAATGACACCATTTTGGAAAGCAAACATACCAATGTACATTCTATGAGGCATGGGCTGCAGATAGGTACTCAGGTACTCTGATGGGCTGCAGATGATTGCAGACAGGTACTCTAATGGGCTGCAGATAGATACTCAGGTACACCAATATACTGCAGATAGGTACTCGTGTACTCTGGTGGGCTGCAGATAGGTACTCAGGTACTCTGATGGGCTGGAGACAGGTACTTGGGTACTCTGATGGGCTGCAGATAGGTACTCAGGTACTCCAATGGATTGCAGACAGGTACTCAGGTACTCTTATGGGCTGCAGATAGGTACTCAGGCACTCTGATGGGCTGGAGACAGGTATTTGGTTACTCTGATGAGCTGGAGACAGGTACTCAGGTACTCTGATGGGCTTCCGATAGGTACTCGGGTACTCTGGGCTGGAGACAGGTACCTGGATACTCTGATGGTCTACAGATAGGTACTCGGGTACTCTTATGGTCTGCAGATAGGTACTCAGGTACTCTGGGCTGGAGACAGGTACTCGGGTAATCTGGGCTGAAGACAGGTACTCGGGTACTCTGATGGACTGCAGATAGGTACTCGAGTACTCTGATGGGCTGGTGACAGGTACTCAGATGGGCTTGTGACAGGTACTCTTTATTACTGGGTAATCTATGTTTTGTGCTGTACACTGTAAGCAGTAACTAGCTGTTACAGCAATCTCCTCCTCACGAAGGATCGGTGTGTGAGGAGGAGAACCCGGTAACTAGTTACTGCGGTTTGTTGACCTTTGTGACCGGCTGTGATTGGACACAGCCAGTTACATGGTAAAGAGCCATTTTCTTTGGCTCTTTACCCTGATTGAGAATGGGCTGTGTTCCGAAGGACACGCCTCATCCCCCATCGTTGCGCGCCCCCGGGGGTACACAAGAGCATCGAGAACAGGTGGACGTCATATGACGTCAGCCAGGAGGGAGGAAATGTTCCTGCCGGTATCATTTTACAATGCACTGGTAGGGAAGGGATAAATAAAGTTATATCTGTCCTGTATACATCCAGTGCTATCTCAAAAAGTCCTCCCAGTTCTTATATTGCACAACAGAACAATTAGTCACTATACTGTGAAAATGAAGAGAATGGGCAGAATTCAGGAGTTTAACAACAGGCAATTTGACCAGGGCTGACACCAGTTGTTGCAAATACAGTAATTCCACAAGAGGAAATTAGGAGCTGAATGCATTTCTGGAAGATCAATGTGTATGTATTTGTATTTGCAGGGTCTTTAAAAGGATAAAACATAGGGGAATGATCAATATGTATTTCTTTGTATTTGCAGGGTCTTTAAAAGGATAAAGCATGGGGGAATGTATTGCAGAAATTGCCAGCATTTTTTTATTTATTATTTTAACCTGAAATACATTGTAAGGAAATCATTTATAACTTAATATTGGAATACAATATGTAACTCTACAGTGGCAGCTCCTTTTTGTTTTTGTTTTTTAATACAGAAGCTAGCCAGGGATCTTTAATCAAAGACAGGAGTGGCAGCAGGAAAATTTTGACTGACACAGCAGACCATCATGCTGTTGTGCCAGCATCATTGGGTGGCAGCTCATTGTTATTGACATGGAACAAAATCACTGGATGGACACAGTTCTTTTAACCACTTAAGCCCCGGACCATTTTGTAGCTAAAGGACCAGGCCCCTTTTTGCGATTCGGCACTGCGTTGCTCTAACTGACAATTGCGCGGTCGTGCGACGTGGCTCCCAAACAAAATTGTGGTCCTTTTTTTCTCACAAATAGAGATTTATTTTGGTGGTATTTGATCACCTCTGTGGTTTTTATTTTTTGCACTATAAACAGAAATAGAGCGACAATTTTGAAAAAAATGCAATATTTTTTACTTTTTGCTATAATAAATATCCCCAAAAAATATATAAAAAAAAACTATTTTTTTCCTCAGTTTAGGCCGATACGTATTCTTCTACATATTTTTGGTAAAAAAAATCACAATAAGCGTTTATTAATTGGTTTGCGCAAAAGTTATAGCGTCTACAAAATAGGGGATAGTTTTATGGCATTTTTATTAATGTAGCGGGGTGTTCCCCTTTAATGCAGAGAGACAAGAAGTTCCAGGTGAGAGGTGAGTCGGGAGGAAGGAGAGAAGAGACATGACTGGAAGTGAAAGCAGAGGAGAGAGACTACATCTCCCAGTACATCTTGCAGCACCCAGGGTACATTGCTCCGGAACAGAGACTGCTGGGGAAGACTTTAGAAAGGGGAGGTGGAGTTTGTTCTGCCTCTTTTGGACACCCCCTCTCCTAGCAAGAGGATCTCTGTGCTGAACTGCTGTATGCACAAGGCCTGAAGCCTGGGCCTTGTGCTCTTTTCCAAAGAGCCCCTCTGCCAGCCTAGCAGAGCCTTAGAGACATCTTCTCCTCCTTGCTGCAGTACACCAGAAGGATTGAAGACTTGGATGTCGGATTCCTGTTCCTAGACGAATCGGGGGAGGAAACGGGCTTGGACTTGTCCGGGTGGTGAGAGCTGTTTAAAGACAGATACTTTTATCTTTACTATTCGTTTGGATTACAAAGTTGTTCTTCAAGTGCACCACCGAAAGATTGCTAGAGAATATTGTTTCACTGAACTTCCATTTAGATCAGTCAGGCCTGACTGCATAGATAGACATTGCTGGGTGTTAGTCTACCCATAAGGGGAAGTAGCTGTAAAAGGGCAGCGCTAGAGTTGCATAGCAATACTTTATTATTCTGATTACTCTGTTTATCTTTATTACTGTTTTATTGCAGGGATCTGCAACTTGTTATACTGTTGTTTATTACTTGCCCATTAGCCTCAGTAAAATATCTGGGTCAAGTACATTGGTGTCAGTTTCACTTACTTTAATAGAAGTTTTAAAATATATCACTGTGTGTGTTTGCCATAGGACTGCGTCACCTAGAGTTGCGGTCACGCGGTCCTATCTCCCCTTACTAGCTGTGCCACAGGAGGTTAGAGCCGATTGCCAGGGGTTGACAGCGGTGCACTACAGGGCCCAAAACAAAACCAGCGGCTCTCTTAACTGGGGGTAGCGCTACACATGGGGGCTCGAGTCCGGGATCTCTGTACGTTGCACGCTGCAATCAAGCAGGTCAGAAGTGCCAGCATGGACACGCTAGCAATGTCACAATGGTGCGCAGCGGCTGGCACCGATCCAACCGTGGCGGTAGTTATTGAACTCCCGGGGGGGATCTGGCAAGAAGAAGCGATAAAGCAGCTAATAATGTCACTATCACCGAGCCAGAAAGCATGGGTGAGGGATACAAGGTCAAATGCCTCATTTACGTATGCACTGGTAGAATGGAAAGACGAAATCCCAGAGCAATTTAAAAGTCCAAGTATACAAGCCATAGATAATCAGATCTATCACTTGATACATACGTTGCCAGTGAAGGAAGAATGGTTCCAGACACCAAAACCATCATTTCCACAGATATCTCCACCGCCTGCCACCCTCAGGGCAGAATTATGCGCGGTCCTGGGGGAGATTGTAGCCCAGTGTAAGAAGGATCCTACAGACTACCAAATGTCGGGATACAGAAAACTTGGAGTATTCTCTGGAAGGAAACCTGTACCTTCGGGTGAAGAGGGGTTTGAGGAGTGGTTAGACGGCGCCACTCAGGCCTTAGAAGAATGGGAAGTCTCAGAACCCAGAAAGAAACAGAGAATCTCAGAGAGTTTGAAGGGGCCTGCTCTGGAGGCCATACGCAACCTTAAGCTAAGTAAGAAGGACTGTGATACGCAGGATTATCTGGACATTCTGCAGAATGTGTTCGGCGGGACGGAAAAGGTCCCTGAACTTACTTACCAGCTGGAACACTGCTACCAAAGGCAAGGAGAAAAGCTGTCAGACTTCATAAGACGCCTGGATAAGATCCTGCACCAGATCTTGCTGAAGAAAGGGATTGATCCCAGGAAAGTGGATGAGGCCCGTGCCCAGCAGGTGTTGAGGGGAGCTCAACCCTTAGACCCCATCGCATTAGTGCTACGCATCCGGCAGGACGGGAGCAGCCTGGAATACCCCGACATGATCCGGATAGTCAGGGAGGAGGAGGCTATGTTGGAAGACAAAAGGAGGAGTCAACATACCGAACCAACTACCCTCCCTGCGGTGGGAGTCAGATCAGCTATGGCTACTGAACGGGACTCAGAAGTGGAGATCCTGAAGTCCCAAATGACCCAGGTGCTGGATCTTTTGACCACACTCCTGTCTGAAAACTCAGGAATGAAGGAACCCGAGGAAATTAAGAATGAACCAAGCCAGAGCAGTTCAACACCAACCTACCCACAGAAGAGAAGAGAGATTGTCTGTTTCAACTGTGGAGGTGTGGGCCACTACCAGCGAGTATGTCCAAGTCCACGAATGGAGACAGAAGGCTGGCGGAGGCCTCAGAGAAGTGACCCAAGAATGGAGAGAAGATCCGGGCCTTCAAAAATAACTTTCCCTGAACCTGCAAGGAAACGGTGGAGGATACCTGCAGTTTATGCCGTCTCAGTGAACAACACCTATCAGCCTTCCAAACAACGCCAGAAACGGCATTCCCAGCGCCGGAAGCTGAAGAGAGCACAAGTCCAAGTATGCCAGCCTGCTGTTACAGGTGTTTCCAAAAAGATTGCTACCCAGTTGGTAGGTCCTCTGCCTGTAGTGCCTGTTCTGATCGAAGGGATCTACACCAGAGCCATCCTTGATACAGGTTCTCAGGTTACCCTAATGACCAGAGACTTTTAGAAGAAGTACCTATCATACCTGCCCCTGGAAGAGATGGGAGACACCAAGATTCAGGGTATCCAAGCAGAAGAGTACTCTTGTGATGGATGTGTGCGGGTCAAGTTGTCATGTGATCCATTGAGGGCTGGGGAGCCCCAGAACTTTGAGACACCGGCCATTGTCTGTCCCTGGCTGCCAGGGCCCTCAAGAAGCTCTCTCATCATTGGGACCAATACCGATCTGGTGAAACGGCTTTTAGCCCCTGCTGTCCCCAGATGTGATCCCATACCCTCACTACCGGAAGAGGTTCCTGCTTCAGTACCAGAGGAAGAACCAAGAGTAGCTGAGACTGTGACTCCCAGGGAGAAGAGAAGGAAGAGAGTCATTCATCCTCCCCGGAAACTAACTCATGATCAGATGGGAGAAAGTTCCGAAGACACGGTCCTAACCTCAAGAAGGACCATGCCCACATCTGGTCCCTCCACTGTACATTTGGTGGAGGGCAACCCCAACTCACTTCCTGGCACAGTTAGACAGGTCGCCCCCACTGAAGCGACCTGTGGACAGGACAGCTCCCCATCATATGATGATCGGTGGGAGGCTCCTCTGTCAATCCTATGCAACCGCATTGAAGCTAAAATGTTTTGCAGATCTAAAAATGTTAGATGTCTTTGGGGACCAAAGAGTTCAAGTGGGGGGAGTGTGTAGCGGGGTGTTCCCCTTTAATGCAGAGAGACAAGAAGTTCCAGGTGAGAGGTGAGTCGGGAGGAAGGAGAGAAGAGACATGACTGGAAGTGAAAGCAGAGGAGAGAGACTACATCTCCCAGTACATCTTGCAGCACCCAGGGTACATTGCTCCGGAACAGAGACTGCTGGAGCAGACTTTATAAAGGGGAGGTGGAGTTTGTTCTGCCTCTTTTGGACACCCCCTCTCCTAGCAAGAGGATCTCTGTGCTGAACTGCTGTATGCACAAGGCCTGAAGCCTGGGCCTTGTGCTCTTTTCCAAAGAGCCCCTCTGCCAGCCTAGCAGAGCCTTAGAGACATCTTCTCCTCCTTGCTGCAGTACACCAGAAGGATTGAAGACTTGGATGTCGGTGGATTCCTGTTCCTAGACGAATCGGGGGAGGAAACGGACTTGGACTTGTCCGGGTGGTGAGAGCTGTTTAAAGACAGATACTTTTATCTTTACTATTCGTTTGGATTACAAAGTTGTTCTTCAATTGCACCACCGAAAGATTGCTAGCGAATATTGTTTCACTGAACTTCCATTTAGATCAGTCAGGCCTGACTGCATAGATAGACATTGCTGGGTGTTAGTCTACCCATAAGGGGAAGTAGCTGTAAAAGGGCAGCGCTAGAGTTGCATAGCAATACTTTATTATTCTGATTACTCTGTTTATCTTTATTACTGTTTTATTGCAGGGATCTGCAACTTGTTATACTGTTGTTTATTACTTGCCCATTAGCCTCAGTAAAATATCTGGGTCAAGTACATTGGTGTCAGTTTCACTTACTTTAATAGAAGTTTTAAAGTATATCACTGTGTGTGTTTGCCATAGGACGGCGTCACCTAGAGTTGCGGTCACGCGGTCCTATCTCCCCTTACTAGCTGTGCCACGGGAGGTTAGAGCCGATTGCCAGGGGTTGACAGCGGTGCACTACAGAGCCCAAAACAAAACCAGCGGCTCTCTTAACTGTGGGTAGCGCTACATTAATATTTTTTTTTTTTACTAGTAATGGCGGCGATCAGCGATTTTTATTGTGACTGCAACATTATGGCGGACACATCGGACACTTTTGACACCATTTTGGGACCATTGTCATTTTTACAGCGATCAGTGCTATAAATATGCACTTATTACTGTAAAAATGACACTGGCAGTGAAGGGGTTAACCTGTATTTGGCGCTGTAGGGGTTAAGTGTGACCTAATGTGTGATTCTAACTGAAGGGGGGCGTGGCTTGGCGTATGACGTCACTGATCCTCGTTCCCTATGACAGGGAACAGACGATCACTGACACTGCCACTAGGAAGAACAGGGAAAGGTTTGTTTACACTCACCTCTCCCCGTTCTTCAGCTCTGTGACCCGATCGCGGGACACCAGCGGCGATCGGGTCCCGCGGGCGCGGTCACAGAGCTCAGGACCGGGTCACGAGCGCGCCGGCGGCGGCGCGTGCACGCAACCCACGGCTGGGATCTTAAAGGGGACGTACCTGTACGCCCTTGTGCCATTCTGTCGACGTACATCGTCGTGCGGCGGTCCTTAAGTGGTTAAAATAACTTTTTCATGGTGTGGGTGTAAAAGTGATATTAACATTTTTTTTTTAGATTTACCTGCTCTGTGCAGCAGTTTTGCAGAGAGCAGCCCTAATCCTCCTTTTCTCAGGTCCCTCATCGGCGCTTCTGGCCCTTCCATCCTGCTGAGTGCACCCAGAGCAGGCAGCTTGCAATGGGGCATTCAAGCAGGCATTAAATGCATAAAGGTAAAAAACCTTGAGCCTTTACAACCACTTTAATTTACTTTTTCACTTTTATTGTAAATGAGCAACAAGGGGTACTATGTATTCTGTACTCATTCATGTAGGTAGGGAGAGTATATCTGGGATGTCACAAAAGGAATTGGGGGTTTGTGGAGGGGGGACTTATCCAAAGCTGGATAATTCCTTTAAAATAAGGGGCCTCCCAAATACGCAGATTTCTTATGTGAATTTCTTTAAGTATATAAACAGTAAAAAATGGAGGACAGACCATATTGGCCTCATAAAGAATGAGGAATGACATCTGATCACAGGTCAATTGGCTTCAGTATAAATCACACAAATGGGAAACACAAGGAGAACACGAAGACACTGAATTTCAAAAGAGCCAATTTCCCTAAACTACGAACCTTGCTAGAAGATATAAATTGGGATAAAATCTTAGAAACAAAGAACATGGAGGAGAGATGGGTTTGCTTTAAGAGCATATTTAATAAGAGTATTAGCCAGTGCATCCTATTGGGAAATAAATTTAAAAGAGCGAACAAAAGTCCTGGACGGCTTAACTCCAATGTAAAAATGGAGAAGGCCTTCAAAAACATAAGGCTGAGGGATCATCATCAGCATTAAGCCTTTACAAAGAATGCAACAAGATTTGTAAGGGTGCAATTAGGATAGAACACGAATGACACATAGCGGAGGAGAGCAAAAAAAATCCAAAGAAATTGTCAGTTAAAGCGCTGCAGTGCCGTATCGCAAAAAATGGCCCGGTCAGGAAGGGGGTAAATTCTCCTGGCGCTAAAGTGGTTAAACCCATATTGCTTTACATCCAGTCTTTAAATAGCAGAGTGTTTACAAGATTATTAAAGTCACCGTTTCACCTTGACGATTCAGAGCAAGATGACAGGGCCTCTTTAAGCTTCATTCTGTAGGAAGGGGGTATCATCACATATCATTATACATTTCTACATAGCATAGAAAGGCAGGATACAGGACCACCTATTAGAGTGTAAGTATGCCACAATATAGTATTATTTCTGACTGGTGTTAATGTGACAGGGACTATTAAATTACATTACAAGAGAGATTTTGTATATTTTGTACATTGCTTGTGATCCTTTGGAAGTACATACATCATTGCAAATAAAGGCAAATCTTTGTGCTTCAAAAAAAGTACCCTCTGAAGTCTCATTGTATCCAACAGGTAAACATTAGCAACACTCATGGGTCAATAGACATACCCAGTTGAGATTATCCAATGCTGAAGCCATTGCTCTGTTAGTAAAATCAAGGACAAAAGACATTTTGACATAGAGCAAATAAAAAAGCAGTTTTCATAGAAAAAGCTTGCATTACTCCAAGGACTGATATATAACTTACAAGTTTAATTATATGATCGGTGCTCAGGCCAATTTGCTAGACTACACAAATGACTGTACTGAACATACAGTATGTCATCTACACTGACCTGAGCTGCTCCAAAAAAAAATATTTAAAGACTATGTAGAGTAAATGCATAAATAATATTGCCTCTTTTTCATTTATGGAATTTTTTATCTAAGTGGATTCTTACAGTAAGAGAATTTGGAGAAGAAAGAGCCTAGCTAATGTGTGGCTTTCAATTTTTCTTTTAATTTACAGTACAAATTCGGGTCTGATTAAAGTGTTGCTTTGCAATCTTATATCTGAGAAGAAATTCTTAAGATATAACTTCAAAAAACACAATTCTTGTTTAATGAAAAAGATGTGAGCTCCTATTAGAAGCTTGCTTACAAAGATACTAATGTCTACTGAGAATAAAGCAAATTACTTTTTTGCTACCTTATTAAAACAGAAAATCTATTTATCTGGATATCATTGCATAGTCTTAAATATGTCACGTTAATAACAGCAGCAAGAGTAGAAGTAGTAACTGTTCAAAGCTTGGAGATCAGAAGAAGTGATTGTAGCCTTATTAGTGAATTTGCAATAGAAACAATGGAGTACTGTTGTTTTTTGAGATCACAAGAAAAAACAGTGAATCATATGTAATGAAGACTTTGGTTGCACTTTGCAACATAACATTTTTCTCTACATAGTGAGTTAGTAACATTGGGGACCAGCAAGAAAGTACATTTCAGCAGGTTTTGGAATTCCTTTTATCTGACAATACCATAATCTCTTGGATAATGCTTTCTTATTGTGCCCATTGTTTCCATCCAATGCAATGATAATGGTCAAGAAGCCTGAAACAACTGTATGCAGTTTGGAATAAATGGATCTATAATAATAGGCTATATCTTTGCTATACTGCAGCAGGTTTGGATTTACAGTTAAACTATGGGGTATAAACTATGATTTGCATGCCTGTGCCTACTCTCCTGAAATAGGGATGATACCCTTATTTTTGGAAATGGGATAGAATGTGAATAGCTTTTCTTCCAAAAAGGCTCTGATTTTGGATGCACTAAATAAACACCAGCTTGCATTTACACATTAAAATAAACACCAAATTTTGCCTAATCTAATATTTATCTTTTCCTGTCTGGAATATGTTAGTGCAAATCAATGTTCATTTACTCTAATTAAAACTGAAGTTTAATCTGCTTATATTTTGCCTCCCCTGGTTCTACCTTCCCCTTTATCAACAGGCTAACGAGATTTAAAAAAACTTTTAGATACAATATTCGAGACCAAGTGATGTCATTGCTGGGCCTCTGTGCTTCTCAACACTGTGCTGAAAAATCATGGCTGGTGGAAGGGACCAGTAGGGTGCTGTACATTAGAGATGCCCACCATGGAAAAATTCAGATTCAATCATTTTGTTTCGTCACATTCATTATGTTTGCTTTCGGCATTCCTATTGTATATTTTTGGTTTTGTATATTCATTGTTCTGAATCAATTTGTATTTTTGGAAGTTATTTCAGAAGATTGGCTATATTCATTTTAATGTGATAATTTTCTGGAGATTACTTATGCACTCTGAGTCATCCCTGCTAGTCCAACCCATGAAGAGAAATTAAATAAGCTTGAAAGATATTGACTGGAATTGCGAGCATCTGAAAATAGCGAATGAAACAAAATTTATTTCAGATACATTTTTTAGATTATGGTTCTGTGATTCTGATGGATCCATCTCCATTCAACCCAAACACAATAAGTAGGAATCATCTGATTTCACTTTTATGCCTTACTGTACAGTAAAACCTTGGTTTGAGAGTAACTTGGTTTAGGAGTGTTTTGCAAGACTAGCAACATTTGTTTATAAATTTTGACTTGATATACAAGCAACGTCTTGATATACAAGTAGCGTCATGTCACAACTGAGTATAAAAGAGAAGAGAGGGGCCTCTAAGTGTAGCAATATGGTTTCATTTAATGAAGGAACAACATTTAGCAAAATTTTGCTACACTTAGAGGTGCCTCCAGTGGCGGAATTATCAGGGTCGCACCAGTCGCACTTGCGACCGGGCCCCTGAGTTCCGCCACTGTAGGGGGGCCCGCCGCCGCCCGGGAGATAGGACATTGATCATTTACCCGTCGCCCGCACTTGCGGGCACACTGAAATCCCCGCCCACTCAGCCCATCCTCTCCGCCCATCCTCTCTTCTCGCACTCACGGGCAGTCCCCGCCCGCTCCGCCCATCCTCTCCTCCCGCACTCACGGCACAGTCCCCGCCCGCTCCTCCCACCCTCTCCTCCCACACTCACGGCACAGTACCTGCCGGCTCCACCCATCCTCTCTGCCCGCTCCGCCCATCCTCTCCGCCCGCACTCACGGGCACAGTCCCCGCCCGCTCCGCCCATCTTCTCAGACTCCACCTGTACAAACTGGTACTTACAGGCCCCGCCCATCCTCTCTGCTCGCCCAAGGAAGACCTAGCAAGGAGGGGGAACCAAGAGATCTGCAAGTGAGTGGCACCCATCCCTCTAAATCAACACTGCCACCAATCCCCCCCCCCACATCACCACCATTACTGCCACTGATGCCCACCACCACTACTGTCACTGATGTCCCCACATCACCACTACTGTCTCTGATACCCCCACATCACCACCACTACTGCCACTGATACCCCCACATCACCACTACTGTCTCTGATACCCCCACATCACCACCACTACTGCCACTGATACCCCCACATCACCGCTACTGTCTCTGATACCCCCACATCACCACCACTACTGCCACTGATACCCTATCATCACCACTACTGTCTCTGATACCCCCACATCACCACCACTACTGTCACTGATACCCCCACATCACCACTACTGTCTCTGATACCCCCATAATCACCACCACTACTGCCACTGATACCCCCACCACCACCACTACTGTCACTGATAACCCCCACCACCACCACTACTGCCACTGATACCCCCACATCACCACTACTGTCTCTGATACCCCCACATCACCACCACTACTGCCACTGATACCCCCCACTACCACCACTACTGTCTCTGATACCCCCCCACCACCACCACTACTGTCACTGATACCCCCACATCACCACTACTGTCTCTGATACCCCCACATCACCACCACTACTGCCACTGATACCCCCACATCACCACTACTGTCTCTGATACCCCCACATCACCACCATTACTGCCACTGATACCCTCCCACCACCACAACTACTGTCATTGATGCCCCACTGATCCCACCCCCCCACCACCATCGATGCCACTGATCCTATCTCTCCCCAACCACCATTGATCCCACCCCCCACCACTACCGCTGCCACTCATCCCAGGGGCGTAACTACAATTGCAATAGCGCACATGTTGCCCCTAAACACCTGGATGGGGGGCATTTAGAGGAACAAATCCCCTCCATTTTTCTCCTACCGCCACCAAAATTCTGCTTCTCCTCCTCTCCCTCCGATAGACATTCAGTGGCAGCAGGAGGAAAATAAAGAGGATTTGTTCCCCCTCCTATCCAGGTCCTGCTGCCCCTGGGATCAGTGGGAAGGGCCCTGGCCGGAGGTCAGGGGAGCCCTCCATGGTTTCTTGCACCGGGGCCCTGAAGGTTCTAGTTACGCCTCTGGGTGCCTCTCTTCTCTTCTATACTCTGTAGCTCCTGCTGGATTTTGCTTCTAATCCCCTTGTGCAGGCTTCCATTTGTGGATGGACATTTTATGGTTACACAACCTGGTCACATGGCTATAATCTTTTTATATGGACTATAAACCAAAGGACCTATAAATAAATGGTTGTGGAACGAATCATTTGAGTTTCCATTATTTCTTATGGGGAAATTTGCTTTGATATACAAGTGCCTTGGATTACAAGCATGGTTCTGGAACGAATTATGCGCTCAATCCAAGGTTTTACTGTATTTATTGCAATATGTTTCCATTTCATATGTAGTAGAGCATTTTTATTATAATGGAAAATGTTAATGCAAAAAGAATCATCTGATTATCCAAGAGTCAAAGATTACTGCCACACTCTCATCTGAATAAAATGAAAGGATCCAAATCAATTTGGATCATTCGTTATATGGTTATTTTATTTCAGATACTTCAAACATTAACCACTTAAGGACAGCCGCCTGTATATTTACGTTGGCAGAGCGGGACGGACAGGCATAAGCACGTACCTGTACGTCCCCTTTAAGACCCTGCCGCTTTTTCCATGAGCCCAACCGTGGGTCCCGCGGACGTCTCACTGAGAGATAGAGCTGAAAGATGCTAGTGTAAACAAGCATCTCCCCGCTCTGCCCAGTGACAATGACACTGATCTCCGCTCCGTGTGATCGGAGCGGTGATCAGTGTCATGTCACACACAGCCCACCCCCCCCTACAGTAAGAAGCACTCCCTAGGAAACACTTAACCCCTACAGCGCCACCTACTGGTTAACCCCTTCCCTGCCAGTGTAATTTTCACAGTAATCAGTGCATTTTTATAGCACTTATCGCTGTAAAAATGACAATGGTCCCAAAAATGTGTCAAAAGTGTCCGATGTGTCCGCCATAATGTCGTAGTCATGATAAAATTCACTGATCGCCGCCATTACTAGTAAAAAATTTTTTTAGAAAAATGCCATAAAACTACCCCCTATTTTGTACACGCTATAACTTTTGCGCAAACCAATCAATAAATGCTTATTGCATTTTTTTTACCAAAAATATGTAGAAGAATACGTATCGGCCTAAATTGAGGAAAAAATTAAATTTTTATATATTTTTTTGGGGATATTTATTATAGCAAAATTGTCGCTCTATTTTTGCTTATAGCGGGAAAAAAAAAACACAGAGGTGATCAAATACCACCAAAAGAAATCTCTATTTGTGGGAAAAAAAAGACGTCAATTTTGTTTGGGAGCCACGTTGCACGACTGCGCAATTGTCAGTTAAAGCGACGCAGTGCCGAATCGCAAAAAGTGCTCTGGCCAGGAAGGAGGTGAATTCTTCCGGGGCTGAAGTGGTTAAACCATGCATGAGGCAGGGAAACCCAGGGACAGTCCAAACAGGTTTGTCATGCAATTTTATTTTAGAAAGGCAGCAAACAAACACAAGCTTTGTACAGAAAGCCCATAGCATAAAATCATTCTGTTAAAAAAGCTTAAATCTTGGATATCAGAATGCCCCTAATAAGTTCCACAAAACAAACAAGCATCACTTGTACTCTTTATTGTGTTCTGTCAGCAGTCAGCCTTTTCACCCAGCAGCAGGATCTCAAAGCAGAAAGTTCTGAGCATCAGTCAGTTCCCATATATAAAGGCCTGTGAACAGGGGGAACTAAGAACAAGATTTGGCTGCCAGGTAAGTGGACCTAGCAATGGAAGCTTTAATATGATTGTCTTAATGTGAGCTTGCCCCTAAAAAGAATGTGACTAAGGCAACAAAAATCATGATTGGTAACTACCTTGTGATGCCTGCAAATACCTGTGTAAAGCCCTGTACACACGATCGGATTTCCTATGGATTTTAAACCGATGGATTTTTCCATCGGTAATCCGATGAAACTGACTTCCATTAGTCTTGCCAACACACCATCAGTCAAAAAACCGACCGTCCCAAACGCCGTGACGTAAAACACACCGAAGAGCCGAGAAAAATGAAGTTCAATGCTTCTGAGCATGCGTAGACTTGATTCTGAGCATGCGTGGGTTTTTTCTCTGAAGGAGTTCCCCACGGACGATCGGAGTTTGTTTTTTCGATCGGTAAAATTTAAAACATGTTCTATTTTTTTATACCATTGGAAAAAAGACAGATGGGGCCCACACGATCGGTTTGTCCGATGAAAAAAGTCCATCGGACTGTTTTCATCGGTAAAACCGATCGTGTGCACACGGCTTTAGTCTTCAAATCAAAAAATAAAAGAGCACATAGGATTGTACAGATACCTTTAAAAATTGACTCCAGCCTTGCCTTCGGTCTTGCACAGTTGTACTAAAAAAAACAAATAGTGGAGCGCTGATCCAAAGAGTGGCAAACAGTTAATAACGGATAAAATCCATGTATACCATATGCATCCTCAAACGCATCCTCAAACGGAAGGTGGAGGAGCACAAAGTCTCTAACATCCACCAGCTCCATGATGACATCATGGAGGAGTGGACGAGGACTCCAGGGGCAACCTGTGATGCTCTGGTGAACTCCATGTCCAAGAGGGTTAAGGCAGTGATGGAAAATAATGGTGGCCACACAAAATATTGATACTTTGGGCCCAATTTGGACATATTCAATTAGGGGTGTTCTCACTTTTGTTGCCAGCATTTTAGACATTAATGGCTGTGTTGAGTTTTTTTGAGGGGACAGCAAATTGAAACTGTTATACAAGCTGTACACTCACTACTTCAAAGTGTAATTTCTTCAGTATTGTCACATGAAAAGATATAATAAAATATTTATAAAAATGTGAGGGGTGTACTCACTTTTGTGAGATAATAAATATATATATATATATATACGTGTAGCGGCCTCACCCTCTCTCCATCTTTATCGGTTACACACCAACTCATGTCTAGGGGTTCCTGGGTTGTGAGAGTGAGATGCGCCACGGCCCATGTCCTCCCCATTGTAGTAGGGAGGTGAAGGCCACTTCCTGATGTTTCCTCGGGCCGGTGTGTTCTGTGAATGCACTGAGTCTGTAATTGCAAGCTCACCAGCCTCCCCTTTGCTTCCAGTAACTGGAGTTCACACACCGGAGAAAGGTCCAACACTTGTTTATTTGACACTCCAATACGCAAAGCACAATAAACAGTTCTTTTACAGCAAACTGGTTGGGACCTATAACCTTGCCAACGGTGGGGCGAGCAGATCGAGGCACTTCCTAAAGTTTGAGTTCTATGCCACTGTACTATGACCAGCGGCGCCTAAGCCAATCCGGCTGTTACAGAACAGGAAGGATGGGGTCTCTTCCAGCAACCCCTATGAACAGCAATGGAGCCCTCTTCGATACGCTGTGGCCCCTATCAGGGGGATGTGTCCTCCCAAGAGAGTTCCCAGAGGCCCACTGTCACCGGGTTGGTGCTGCTCCGGGTCTCCAGTGGGTAACCTCCCCGGCCTCCTCACCTCAGGTACGAGTCCCTCCGCTCAGGGACCCTCGGACAGTCCACCCTAGCGGGACCCAGTCGAAGGTACTGGGCCCCAGGCCTCCTCGATAGTACCTCACCCCAGGCTAAAGGTGCCTGGGATGGACGCCAACATGACTCCGGACCAGGCCATGGGCACCTGGACCAGACTCCTGGATCTCCCGCACCCAGGCCTAAGGGCCCTGGGTGCGGACCGCAACCCTCCTCCTCCGAGGACCTCCTTCTCCGCAAAACGACGACGACGACGACCTCGTGGTCAGGGCGTCTCCCCCTTTTTATCTCCTCCCTTCAACGGCCCGGCGGGTTCCCCGCCCCAGCCATACCATCTCCGGGAAGAGACCAAACAGGGAGCACTGCAGGGGATGATTCTACCTGAAGCCCGTGGGTACCCCGCCACCCACAGGCAAAGGAGAATATTACATCCTCCAATCCTCCACGAAACAAAAAGGGGTCTGAATCCTAACACAATTATACACCTGGGTTACACTATTGCCCAGGTGTATCCCATCAATTTGAGGACCCCGCTACACACTCCCCCCTGTAATTTGACGCTGGTCCCCAGCGTCAGGTGCACACCCATACCTCCCCTAAAGTGGTGGCATGGAGTGAAACCCCTGAAGCAATTCCTCTAAAAAAAAATTCGAAGTGCCAAGACCTGCTCAGGGAATGGGGAACATATAAAACAACTTATGTCATAAAACATTCTTAACATCTGCATAATCACAACCCCTCTCCCACACTGTCTAAGAGCCACCCACTCTCAATGGTCTTGATTGACGATTCTCCTGCAGGGGAAAGAAAAAAAACAACATCCTAACATAATTTTGTGTCATTTGGGATGAGTGGGCCCGTCAGCCGAGAGACCCACTCACTCCAACAAGCAAGGTGATGTGTGGGTGAAATATTTTCAAACATTTGTTGCGCAACACTGCCACCTGGTGACAGCGCCGCGGTCATGACACTCAACGAATCTTCGTTCTTCCAGCTTTCCCTACTCTGCCACTATTCCCAAATGTCCTTGCCTTTGGCACATGAAGAAAAGGGGAAACACGAAAACACAACAGTCCCCAAGTCTCCAACGAGAAAAAGAAAAGCCCAAACAAAAACAAAAACAGGGCACAGTCCTGCGTGTCTGGGAATGGCTCTTCCAGAAAGTTCAAGTGCACAAAAGAAATAAACAGGAGTTCTTTTCTCCTATAAGTAAAACTTTGGATCCGGCAGGTACAGGGGTTTCAGGTGTTTGTCAAATGCCTCTATCGAATACTCGACATCTTCTCCTTCTCTTCTGCAAATGACTATCTTGTCAGCATGGATATGGCGCCCCAATTTCCATTCAGCTTTGCAGTCCTCAAACCTCTTAGACACTGCCGGCACACATTCCAGGTACCTGCGAGCATGGGGCACCTTCAACTTGTCCCACACAAACTCGTCATACCATCTTGTTCTCCAGACTTCCACCTCATACAGCAATTCCCGGGGTAGATACGGGTACTCCCACCCATATTCCCGAGCTACTTTGTGGCAAAACAGTCTCTGCAAGCGGGCCAAAGGTGGCATAGTGGCTTTCTCTCCAGTTCCAGGCAGCACAATAGCTTCCGGATGCCGAGGTGCCTTTACCAGCTCCCTGGAACTGACTTTCGGCGCTCTCACAGAAGCGCGGGGTATCCCCACAACCAAAGTAGGTGGGGTAACAGTAGGTGAGGACACAGGTGGAGGGGTAGGCTCCCTCGCAAGCTGCGGGTCTTCCACCCGAGGTGTGCTATCTCCTGTGTACATAGGTGAATCCCGTACCGCACGGGAAGCAAGAAGTGGCACTCTATCCCAGCCCTTGCGGCTGAACAGTTCGTCTATCTCGCCATCATCTCCGCAATCAGACAGCGACTCTAGGTCGGAGGTGTCATACATCTCCGCAGGCAGATATCTACCGGTGGACACAGAATCATCTTCTCTGGGGGGTTCCACCTCCAATGGGCCCCCGACACCTCCAACCACCACCACAGTCCCAGCCCCTGGCTCACCTGACCCTTGTAGAAGACTGGGATGTCCGGGACTTCCATCTCGACCGGCGCCATCCAGGCCAGGCAAGCAGCGGGGTGAAGCTCGACCACGTCCATAGGATGCCTGTACTAGGCCAACTTTCCTCTTCGGTGGTGGGAGCAGAGAACTTGTGGCGACCGAAGCAGCATCTTCGGATTTTTCTCTGTTGGGCAGTCCATCGCCCTGGTCAGCGCGCACAGGAACCTCGACAAAGGCCTTGATCTCCCCTTCCGGAGTAGCGGTACCCGTGAGGTGGTTGAGGCGAAGGGCCCGGGGCCTTGCTGTGGACGACTCGACCTCAAAAAGGAATTCTCTGCACTCCTCACATCGCCCGAATGGCTTCAGGGTGACCACCAGTCCCGAGCAGCCGGGACAGATCACACCGAGGGCCTCCGTGTCTCTGCAGGTGTACAGAGCCAACCGCCCTCGGGGCCTAAGTCTTATCCCCGTGTCTGTGATGGGGGCAGCAAAGGAAGTCATTCTCGTGGGGTGAGGAACCATAATCCACGGGGCACTTGAGGTCATCCCGACTGTTTGCTGCTCCATCATGCACTGACCCCGCGCCGGAGTCTCCACGTGTATCCCCACACTTGGCCAGACTCCTCCCATGAGCTGTACATTTTCGCGGGCTTCCTCTTGACTCCGCCCACGAACGATGTCGCCATGGGGTGCCTCGTGGCGCAGTGCGTTAACAGTCCCCACGTGCAGTACGTCACACGGCTGGACCTCTCCCTTTCTCCGCTCCTCCGCATGGGCCTTTCCCGTGTTAGGGTCATTTCCACAACTCCGAGCAGGGACGCACTTTGGCCAGTAATATGGCTGATCTGCTCGGAACTCCTCTGGGCAGCAAAGTTCAAATGTAGACATTCTCAAGTCCATCTTTAGAACACACTCTATCCCGGACTCACGAGCCCCCACGTGTAGCGGCCTCACCCTCTCTCCATCTTTATCGGTTACACACCAACTCATGTCTAGGGGTTCCTGGGTTGTGAGAGTGAGATGCGCCACGGCCCATGTCCTCCCCATTGTAGTAGGGAGGTGAAGGCCACTTCCTGATGTTTCCTCGGGCCGGTGTGTTCTGTGAATGCACTGAGTCTGTAATTGCAAGCTCACCAGCCTCCCCTTTGCTTCCAGTAACTGGAGTTCACACACCGGAGAAAGGTCCAACACTTGTTTATTTGACACTCCAATACGCAAAGCACAATAAACAGTTCTTTTGCAGCAAACTGGTTGGGACCTATAACCTTGCCAACGGTGGGGCGAGCAGATCGAGGCACTTCCTAAAGTTTGAGTTCTATGCCACTGTACTATGACCAGCGGCGCCTAAGCCAATCCGGCTGTTACAGAACAGGAAGGATGGGGTCTCTTCCAGCAACCCCTATGAACAGCAATGGAGCCCTCTTCGATACGCTGTGGCCCCTATCAGGGGGATGTGTCCTCCCAAGAGAGTTCCCAGAGGCCCACTGTCACCGGGTTGGTGCTGCTCCGGGTCTCCAGTGGGTAACCTCCCCGGCCTCCTCACCTCAGGTACGAGTCCCTCCGCTCAGGGACCCTCGGACAGTCCACCCTAGCGGGACCCAGTCGAAGGTACTGGGCCCCAGGCCTCCTCGATAGTACCTCACCCCAGGCTAAAGGTGCCTGGGATGGACGCCAACATGACTCCGGACCAGGCCATGGGCACCTGGACCAGACTCCTGGATCTCCCGCACCCAGGCCTAAGGGCCCTGGGTGCGGACCGCAACCCTCCTCCTCCGAGGACCTCCTTCTCCGCAAAACGACGACGACGACGACCTCGTGGTCAGGGCGTCTCCCCCTTTTATCTCCTCCCTTCAACGGCCCGGCGGGTTCCCCGCCCCAGCCATACCATCTCCGGGAAGAGACCAAACAGGGAGCACTGCAGGGGATGATTCTACCTGAAGCCCGTGGGTACCCCGCCACCCACAGGCAAAGGAGAATATTACATCCTCCAATCCTCCACGAAACAAAAAGGGGTCTGAATCCTAACACAATTATACACCTGGGTTACACTATTGCCCAGGTGTATCCCATCAATTTGAGGACCCCGCTACATATATATATATATATATATGTAGCGGGTATTTGAATTTAAGGGAAGCATCTGGGTGGTAGTGTAACCCAGATGCACTGATTGCTAGGGAATCTGAGACCCTTTTTTATGGTTCTTGGAGGACTCTGGTGGTGTGAGGCTCACTGCGGCCTGCAGGTGGCATTGTCGCCCTGGCCGGAGCTGAACCCACACCTCAAGACTGCTTCCTTTTTGTCCTTTCCTGACGCTGGTACAGCGGGGCGGGGAACCTGCTGTGACGCAAAAGGCGAGGGGATAAAAGGGGCGGATGCCCTGACCTGGGGGTTCAGAGTCGAAGGACGCAGCCGCACCCAGGCACCTTCAGCTTGGGTGCTGGCGTTCCGGAGTTCCGGCCCAGGTGCCCTTGACCTGGCCGGAGCGAGGGATGGAGTCCATCTCAGGCACCTTTAGCCTGGGGTGAGGTACTATGGCGGATGCCTGGGGCTCAGTACCTTCGACTGAGTTCCGCGAGGGTGGAGAAATCTGAGGGGGCCCTAACTCCTTGGGTGCCCGTGTCTGAGGTCGAGGAGACTGGTGAGCGGAACTTCTCTGGAGAGTCCGACACAGCATTGCTGGTGACAGAGAGGCCTCTGGTGACTCCCTTGGACGGATATCCTTCCCCTGACAGGGGCTGTGCTAGCGAAGGTAATTCATGTTCTACCTCCTATAGTCAGTGGCAGTGACTATTCACCATTGGTGACACCACAGCGGTTAGCGATACCGTGAAGGATTGTGCCTCGACCTACTCCCATTAATACTGAACTGTTGCAAAGGTCCCAACTTGACTGTGCTGTATGTTTATTCGCTGAGAAGAATAAAACTGTGTTGGACCTATTCAGTGTGTGGAACTCTGGTTACTAGGAGCAAAGGGGAGTGAATCCGAGGAAAGGATTGGACTCTGGGACACATACACAAGCCTGATAGTTCTGGCCTTCACCTCTACACCTTGGAGGACATGGGCCGTGGTGTATCTCATCCCTCCCCCCAGTGTTTACCCCTAGACGAGACAGCCGTGAATGAGAAGGGGTGAGAGGGGTGAGGTCGCTATATATATATATATATTGTGAGGGGGTTAGCTCGGCAGCGGGTGTGTGTGACCCCCGAGATGGGCTCCCCACACAAAAACAGGCCCAGCAAACGGAGGTTGTGGTTTTCAAAATCAAAAAGGTGCGGTTTATTTTCTATTTACAGTGACAAAACACAGCAAAGCAAAAGAAACATAAACAAAATAAATCCTGGTCAACTTGACCTCTGACTAAACATACAGGTTTCCTAACTAACAACTGGGATCAGCCTAGTGCTGTCCTAGTCCCTAAGTCCCTGGTTTTGTAAATGTCCAAACAAATAGCCACACAGGCTTTGTCTCACCGCACAGGGGTTCACTCTCCCTAGACAGTCCACACAGGTCTGGTTCCAGGCATGAGCTAACATCTAATGAAGCTGGGAGTTCTTATAGAGGCCTAAATGAGCTGACAAGCTTCAGCTGGTCTCATCAACTCCCTGTCTGCACGACGCCCCACACTCTCCCTAGAGGTATGAGTCATCCATGAGCCCACTAGCCTCAGCTGGGCTTATACAACTCTCCACCTAGTTGTATAAGTCGGCGTAAAGCCTGAATCTGGGCGAAATATATCTACCCCCCTGGATGCAACCAGGTGACTTTACCTTCCTGCTGTCACATACCCCCCCCTCTTGTTTTAACCTCGGGGTTGGAACACCAGCAATCAGGCATTCATGTACTCGAGACAAAGCATCCACATTCCCCATTTGAACGCCAGGGCGATGCTTTACTGTGAAGTTGAATTCCTGGAGGGCCAGGAACCACCTATTCACTCTTCTATTTGTTTCCTTGTTTTGAGATATCCACTTTAACGGAGCGTGATCCGTAACCATGTCAAAGTGCCTACCTAGCAGGTAGTACCGAAGGGAATCTAGAGCCCACTTCACCGCTAAACACTCCTTTTCAACGGTGGCGTAATTTACCTCATGGGACTTCAACTTCCTGCTGAGGTAAATGACTGGGTGCTCTTCCCCGTTCCAGACCTGGGACAATACTGCTCCTAACCCCACATCTGACGCATCACTTTGTACGACAAAGTCTTTAGAGAAGTCGGGTGAGTACAACACTGGCTGGCTACATAAGGCTTGTTTCAAGAATTGGAATGCTGCCTCAGCCTCGGGGGTCCATTTAATCATGACCGACCCTTTCCCCTTCGTCAGGTTGGTTAGGGGCACAGCCTTAGAAGCAAAGTGGGGAATGAATCGCCGATAATACCCAGCGATTCCCAGAAAGGCTCGTACCTGCTTCTTGCTGTTGGGACGTGGCCAACTCTGGATGGCCTCGACTTTGTTGAGTTGGGGTTTTATTACTCCCCTCCCAATGGTGTACCCAAGATATTTGGCCTCCTCCTGCCCAATGGTACACTTCTTGGGGTTAGCCGTAAACCCCGCTTCCCGAACAGAGTCCAGGACTGCTTGCACTTTTGGCAGATGTGAGGCCCAATCTGTGCTATGGACAATTACGTCATCCAGGTAAGCCGCAGCATACTTCCGATGGGGCCTCAGCATCTGGTCCATTTTCCGCTGGAATGTGGCCGGCGCATTCTGTAACCCGAACGGCATTCTTTTATATTGGAACGCCCCGTCTGGGGTTACAAATGCGGTTTTCTCTTTGGCCGACTTGGCCAGGGGGATTTGCCAATACCCTTTTGTGAGGTCAAGAGTCGTCATGTATCGGGCTGTTCCCAGCCGGTCGATCAACTCATCTATACGTGGCATGGGGTAGGTGTCAAATTTTGTAACTTTGTTCAACTGACGAAAATCGTTACAAAATCGCCAGCTCCCATCCGGTTTAGGCACCAACACAATGGGACTAGACCAATCACTTTGGGACTCCTCTATCACCCCTAAGTTCAGCATTTTCTGTACTTCCTCCCGTATTGCCTCCCGTCGGGCCTCTGGGATCCGATAGGGTTTTAACTTCACCCTTTCACCGGGCGGGGTAATGATGTCATGCTCTACCCCAGATGTTTGTCCCGGCAGCTCAGAGAATACCTCCTTGTTGCGAAGCACAAACTCCTTAACCTCCTGTTGTTGGGGTTGTGACAAGGTGGCTGCTATTCCAACCTCAGGAATCACGCAACCAGTTTGAGCTGGTGACCAAGTGTCTGCGACTAGGGACTCTCTATCCCTCCAGGCTTTCAACAGATTAACGTGATAGATCTGTTCGGGCTTTCGCCTTCCTGGTTGTCTGACCTTGTAATTCACTTCGCTCACTTTTTCCATTATCTCGTAGGGGCCTTGCCATTTGGCAAGGAATTTACTTTCAACCGTAGGGACAAGTACCAGTATCCTATCCCCCGGGGAAAAGGTACGGGTCTTGGCTCCACGGTTGTACACTCTCTGCTGTGCTAACTGCGCTTGGGCCAAATGTTCCTTCACGATGGGCATTACCTGTGCAATTCGGTCTTGCATCAGGGCGATATGCTCAATCACACTCCTGTGGGGAGAACTCTCACTTTCCCAAGTTTCCTTGGCAATATCCAACAGCCCTCTTGGGTGTCTCCCATACAGTAACTCAAAGGGGGAGAATCCCGTAGAGGATTGGGGCACCTCCCTAATAGCAAACATCAGATAAGGAAGTAGACAGTCCCAATCCTTTCCATCTCTATCCACCACTTTCTTCAACATTTGTTTTAGGGTTTTGTTGAATCTTTCAACCAGCCCATCGGTTTGGGGGTGATACACAGATGTACGTAATTGCGTCACTTTGAACAATTTACACAGCTCCTTCATAACCCGGGACATAAAGGGTGTACCTTGGTCCGTAAGCAGTTCTTTACAAATACCCACCCGGCTAAACACAAGAGATAGCTCTTTGGCTATGGTTTTGGCCGAGGTATTTCGGAGAGGGATCGCTTCTGGATAACGGGTGGCATAGTCCATTATAACTAATATGTACTGGTGCCCCCTAGCGGACTTGATTATAGGACCTACCAAATCCATGGCGATCCTCTCAAACTGGACCTCAATGATGGGTAGAGGGACCAGCGGGCTACGGAAATGTGGCATCGGGGCCGACCTCTGACACACAGGGCAGGAGGAACAATAATTTTCTATGTCCTTCATCACCCCCGGCCAATAGAATCTCTGTAATACCCTCTCTCGGGTTTTCTCTGTCCCCAGATGACCTCCAAGAATGTGCCCATGGGCCAACTCCAACACCAACTTCCTGTAAGGTTTGGGCACCACAAGCTGCTCAACGGTTTCTTCTGCCCTTTTTGCCACCCGATACAGTAGGTCCTTCTCTACGCTGAAGTATGGGTAAGTGCAGGTATTATCTGGGTTCACTAACTCGCCATCTATTTTCACTACGTTTTCCCGTGCCTTTATTAGGGCGGGGTCTTTCAACTGTTCTGTGGCAAAGTTTTCCCTGTGAACCTCAAGATCAGAAAACTCCACAGACGGTAGGTTTTCGTCTGAGGAGGTGGGCTCCTCTCCAGTTTCTTGAGTCTCCCCTGCCAATACTGATAAGGGAAATTCCGGAGAGTCCTCACCACTCTCAGGGGAGTTCTGGCTATCACATTCCTGGTACATAGGGGCACCAGTGGGGGGCTCAGGATCATCCCACAGTTCCCAGAACTTCGGAAAATCCCTTCCCACAATGGCATCATGCGGTAACTGAGATACTAAGCCCACTGGATGAGAGAGGGTACCTTTGGGGGTCTCGAAACACACTGTAGTCACTGGATACTCTCGGGTGTCCCCATGCACACAAATAACAGCTACCTTGCTATTCCCAGAGACCTCTGTTTTAACTAACTCAGCCTTTATCAGGGTCACAAGGCTACCTGAATCCAGCAATACCACAACATTTCTACCATTAACACACAATTTGCATAAATGTTTCTCAGTTCCTCGAATGGCAGTGCATGCGACTGTCGCACACAGCGACTGACGTCTGCCCGTCAGAAAGTCACACTGCATGGGTTCCTCCACAACCGGGCAATTGGCTGCAATATGTCCCGCTTGCCGGCAGCGGTAGCAAACGATCCTTCTTGCGGCCTCTTGAGCCGCTGATTTCCCAGGCTGTTCTCGCCAAACTTGGGGTAGAGCTCCCACCCTCTCACTCTCTCCACCCTCACCCCTTGGAATCCTCTTATCCGCCCCTGGGGATGGTCTGGTCTTAGGGTGGAAAGTCTGAGTGTCTCTGGAAGAGGCCGTCAGGTTCTCTGTAGCCAAGTATTTCTCCACACGATCCACAAGACCATCGGCCGTCTCTGGGTCTCCATGGCTTACCCACTTTTGGATGGCAGTAGGAAGAGCTCTCAAAAACCGATCCATTACAACACGTTTCACAATCTTTGGTGCGGACAAAGTCTCTGGCTGTAGCCACTTTCTGCTCAGGTGAATGAGATCATACATTTGAGACCTGGGGGGTTTTCCAAGCTGGAAAGTCCAGTTATGCACACGCTGAGCCCGGACAGCCTGGGTGACACCCAGCCTTGCCAATATTTCAGCTTTTAGCACCACATAGTCTTTTGCTTGGTTAGGCTCTAGGTCATAGTAAGCTTTCTGCGATTCACCAGTTAACAGAGGAGCCACCAGTCCAGCCCACTGCTCCTCAGGCCACTTTTCTCTTTCAGCGGTCCTTTCAAATGTGGTCAAAAATACCTCTGGATCATCTTCTCCAGTCATTTTTGTCAATAAACGACTCACCCCAAAGGACGCGGTATTAGTGGGACGGCTTTCCTCACTGGTCTGCGGACGTTGCTGCATTACTGCTTCCATCTGTTGTTGTAGTCTCTGCTCTTGCTTCTGCAACAGGTCTATGAAGCGGGCCTCAGATTGCTGCTGGGCTTGTTGCTGAGCCTCCAGACTCTGTTGCAAAGTTGCGTTTGTCTGCTGCTGGGCTGCAAGGCTCTGTTGATGAGCTTGCTGCTGGGCTGCGAAGTTCTGTTGTTGAGCTGCAAGGCTCTTTTGCAAACCTGCATTTGTCTGCTGTTGATTGGCATTTGCTAGAGCCAGCTGCTTCAGTATCTCCTCCATGCTGGCTTAAAAAAAAACTGCCACTGGTTCTCCACCAACTGTGAGGGGGTTAGCTCGGCAGCGGGTGTGTGTGACCCCCGAGATGGGCTCCCCACACAAAAACAGGCCCAGCAAACGGAGGTTGTGGTTTTCAAAATCAAAAAGGTGCGGTTTATTTTCTATTTACAGTGACAAAACACAGCAAAGCAAAAGAAACATAAACAAAATAAATCCTGGTCAACTTGACCTCTGACTAAACATACAGGTTTCCTAACTAACAACTGGGATCAGCCTAGTGCTGTCCTAGTCCCTAAGTCCCTGGTTTTGTAAATGTCCAAACAAATAGCCACACAGGCTTTGTCTCACCGCACAGGGGTTCACTCTCCCTAGACAGTCCACACAGGTCTGGTTCCAGGCATGAGCTAACATCTAATGAAGCTGGGAGTTCTTATAGAGGCCTAAATGAGCTGACAAGCTTCAGCTGGTCTCATCAACTCCCTGTCTGCACGACGCCCCACACTCTCCCTAGAGGTATGAGTCATCCATGAGCCCACTAGCCTCAGCTGGGCTTATACAACTCTCCACCTAGTTGTATAAGTCGGCGTAAAGCCAGAATCTGGGCGAAATATATCTACCCCCCTGGATGCAACCAGGTGACTTTACCTTCCTGCTGTCACAATATATATATATATATATATATAATATATATATATATATATATATATATACACACACAATATATATGTAAGTATAGCCAAAGCTGGTATTACGATAACAAAAAAAGTAGTATAAGTGAAGCTTTCCCTGCACAGTGCATCTGTCAAGACTTTCTGTCAGGTTTTATTTCTTTCATGTGTAAAGAAACATGAACTGAGGGAAAGAGTAAAAGTCATTAACTGACATGGAAAAAAGTGCTACTGAGTAAAGCTAAGAAACATGACTTAACTGGGGATGAATCATAATAAAGTAGAGGCACTTTGTGACAGGATAGATATTTCAGGTGTGTAACCTGTACTGTAACCTTGTTGTGTAAAAATACAGTAGAATTGGAGCAGAATTGATTACAGTTACTTGTGGTACATCGCACAAAGGTAGAAAAAATATTTGTTTGGTATTGTATTATATTTTGTGGCCATATAATGTACATATTCTGTACAGCCTATTTATAGTATGATAAGTATCCTTAAGCAAACATCAGCTATTCACCCATGTATTGGGGACTATGGCATTCTTCATGTAGTAAAAATGTAGGATAAGACCAATCAAACTTCTTGAAGGCACCATGGTTGAGAAATATTTAACTTTAAAGTGATCAACTTAATATAAACATTGATGCTCTTTTCAAAAGAATTTGTTTAATTGTATGGAAAAATTATAACAGTTTCATATAACACTAAAGCAATTTTGGGTAGACGCTTCTCTTACCTAGGCAGCACAGCGGCTTAGTGGTGAACACTTCTGCCTTGCAGTACTAGGGTCCCTGATTTGTATCCAGGTCAGGACATTATGTGTATGGAGCTGCCATGGATGTTCCAAAGACATGCTGGTAGGTTATCTGGCTCCTTTCCAAATTGGCCCTAGTATGTGTATGTGCGAGAGAGCCCCTGTAATGTAAGCTCATTGAGGACAGGAACTGAAC
This sequence comes from Rana muscosa, assembly GCA_029206835.1. Lineage (NCBI taxonomy): Eukaryota > Metazoa > Chordata > Amphibia > Anura > Ranidae > Rana > Rana muscosa. Next base: position 706,329,071 of record CM055118.1, read on the forward strand.
TGATGTGAATGTACAGTATGTAAAGCACTGTGTGAATTGATGGCGATATATAAATACCTCTAAAAAATGAATATATGTAATACTATTCATAATCTGAATACATTTGTACATATTAACAAATGTGCAACACATGTAGTTATTTTAACATTAAGCTCATACATACACCAGTGAAGTTAGTCTAGTGTGGTGCCATGCGTCATGAATGACATCCCAATGCAGTTTCCCAGCACACTTATTATTCAGAGCAACACAACATGTGGCAATGCAATACCATGTGGTGCTCTGCACTGGCAAAAACAATGCATGCACATTTTTTGGTCCGCTGTGGTGTGTTAGATAGCATAAATTCAAATTATTAGGCTGCCACTTTAACACAAATGCATTTAATGCACTGCAGTGGACTGGGCTGGTGTGAATGGGCCCTAATGGAACTCACAGTACTGTTCCCGACAAAGCCTTCATCTGGCTTTTTCACGAGAAGACCAGCATCATCTTTGTTCTGGCATCATCCATAATCAGTATCTATGTCCTGGATGAAGATACTGGCCTCAAGATGACAAAATCATGACCTCTCTAATAGATGTACATTAGTGTATATATTGGATATGTGTATACATGCTGTGTAACACAGATTAGGCCCCCCGTTTCTGCCTTTCACCAGCTAGAAAGTGACAATGTTACAACAGTCCTAGAGCACTTGCCTACAGTAGACTGATGACATAATTTACATAAATCATTTCCATCAGACCTAAATACAGTCAAATCAATGGTTCCACAAAACTGCTTTTAAATTATAAAAGGTATAGGTTTTTCTATTACACTGTTGCTACATATTGCTACACAGGGCTTTTTCAGAGAATAGGTGCAGGTATTCACCATACAGACAAGTGGTGGCGCACAATATCCACAAAAACATGTATTACCCACAAAATAATCAAAAATAATAATCAATATGAGTAAAAGTCCTTTAAAGTCCTTTAAAGTCTATTTTACACCCTAAGGTGTATGTGAGTAAGGCAGGGGTGAATGGGGATCCACCGTGCACCAGGGCGGCCATCATGGGTGAACAGAAACCATGTTCAGGGGTATAGCTGGAAGACAAGGAGAGAGGCGCCTCTAAGTGCAATAGTGCTAAAAAAGTTTTTAATGGTAGAGACAAGTACACTCACATTTAGATGGACAATGTAGGCGTTTAAAGCATGTCAGGATGACAGTCATCAGCAGCAGGTCACAAGAGATTCTCAGCTTCTGCAAAAAGTGGCAGGAGTGGCTCTAGGATGGAGCGGCCGACTTCCGGGGACAACGATCCTGTGATGAGTTGTTTCAGAGCGAGGCTAGGAGCGCACATGTGGTGAGACTGCAGGAAGTGACGTCATCAGCAGTGGACGCGTTTCGTGAGCGCAGACTTGCGATGTCCTGGCAAGTCGCGCTCCTTCTTCAGCAAGACAACATGTGAGTGTACTTGTCTCTACCATTAAAAACTTTTTTAGCACTATTGCACTTAGAGGCGCCTCTCTCCTTGTCTTGCAGGTATTCACCCCCTTTCTGACAACTCCCAAACCCCTGCCAACCCTAGGGGGAGACAAGTAAAGTGGCAGGCTTAGCCTGCTGCACTGAATAAAAGGTGTGGTCAACACTCATAACTGCTTCTCACACAAGGTGCAAGGTTCAGGAAAGCATAGTACATAGAATAAGGACTTGAGTGCATATCACACAGGGCACAGCAGCAGGTAACAAAAGTCAGCAACCCAGTAACCAAAATTTACCTTCCCCCCCAATCCCTTAAGTACAGAGCTCTCCCTACACCCCTCTGCCCCTCTAGTACAGAGATCCAATCCACGGTACAGGCTCTCCCAACACCCTTCCCCTTCAGTTCAGAACGCCCACATATGCCTCGTACACACGACTGTTTTTTCCAATGGGAAAACTGCTATGAGAGCTTTTCGACGGGAATCCCGGCCGTGTGTATGCTCCACGCAGTTTTTCCGACGGGAAAACTGCCGGACAAAAAAAAGTGAGCAGGATCTCTTTTTTCCCGTCAGGAAAAAATCCTGGCGGGAAAACCGTTTGTTGGGCAAAAAAACACGCATGCTCAGAATCAAGTATGAGATGGAAGCGCTCTTTCTGGTAAAACTAGCATTCCTAATGGAGATAGCACATTCATCACGCTGTAACGGACTGAAAAGCACAAGGCTAAAACGCGCGAATTGTCTCTCATCAAACTGTTACTAACACGAGGATCAGCAAAAGCAGCCCAAAGGGTGGCGCCGTTGGAATGGAACTTCCCCTTTATAGTGCCGTTGTACGTGTTGTACGTCACCGTGCTTTGGATGGGCGGACTTTTGTCTGAGCGTGTGTATGCAAGGCAGGCTGAGTGGAATTCTGTCGGGAAAACCGTTGGGTTATTATCTGATGGAAAAACCAGTCGTGTGTACTAGGCATAAGAGTATAGAGCCACCCCACACTGTACAGAGCCCCCCACACAGTACAGTCCTCCCTCCATAGTACTGATCCCTCCCCACACAATACAAAGCCCCCCACATACAGTACAGAACAATCCCACCACTCACCTGTCAGGGAGAAGTCCTCAGGAGGGGCAGTGAGACTGGATGCTCAGCAGCTCGAAAAAGGCACGTTGCCACTGTAAACATGGAAGCTGGTACAGAAAGTGAGTAGTACAGAAAACTTCCTCTACCAGCTTCTATGTTTACCAATACCAGGTTGGAGAGGACAGGGCTGCTGGGGTTGCAGAACAGAGATCCTCCATGTTCTTGTTGAAAAAAAAAGCCCTTTTGCTTTATGCTGAAATTTGCCATCTGACAAGTTTTGGGGGCATCTTACCTGGCTTCCTCAAGAGTAGAGAGACTGGGTGAAAAATTGCACTGTTTTCCAAACATACACTTGTTTTCCAAGCACTTCCAACACAGCATCCTTTGCCTGTATTTGTGTTTCCCATTAATAACTGTTTTCAGCATTATGTACATTTATTGCACTAAACCTTCTGTTTGCACACTCTTTTTCTTTACCTTTCCTGCTTTGCCGGCATCTATCTTTACTTTACACAAGATTGCATATATTACTACTGCTCATTTACCACCTGGAACTACCACCATATTGTAATTTACCGTGCACGTATAATTTTGAACTTGTCCAAGATATATTACTTCAGCTACTGAATTGTGGTTAACTTTGGTATTGTGAATTTTGGTAAAACATGCCTGTAAAATTTTCATATGCATTTACACATCTGGAATCTCACATCTTTGGCAAATTATAATAGTCAAGCATATGGAGAACTTGTGCATTTCTTGACAGGTCATTTGGATAACAGCATATGTTGAACACGCCAGGCAGCCTCATCTCTGCAAAATGGATCATAATCAGTAATACATATCACTTTGACATTTTTACATAGATACCTTTTTATTTTAAGGCACTAGCAGTGAAAGGATGTGTCTCCATTTTATAATGAAAATAGCATTACTGTTAAAATGAACCTATCATCTATTGCCATTATTGGAAACAAAAAGATTCTCATAACAGCAGTTATTACAAGGTGGCTGCTATTGCCTCTTTTGTACGGGAAACGGGTTTGTTTGGTGCATTGTATAAGATTGTTTTTTGGGTTGCTAGCAAAGCCTTCATTTTCTTGATATTAGACAAAAGATCCACCTCACGGTTAAGCCTCACTCACCTGTACCCTGTCCAGTAACCATACCCACACTGTCAGTGTCCAGAAACACTTCTTCATTGTTTTTCCCACAAATAGAGCTTTCTTTTGGTGGTATTTGATCATCTCTGAGGTTTTTATTAAAAAAGCAACAATTTTGAAAAAAAACACAATATTTTGTACTTTTTGCTATAATAAATATCCCAATTTCTTTTTTAAAAAGCAATTTAGGCCAATATGTATTCTTCTACATATTTTTTGTAATTAAAATCGCAATAAGCGTATATTGATTGGTTTGCGCAAAAGTTATAGCGTCTACAAAATAGGGGATAGATTTATGGCATTTTTTTTTTTAACTAGTAAAGGCGGCGATCTGCGATTTTATTAGGACTGCGACATTATGGCGGACACATCGGACACGTTTGACACATTTTTGGGTCCATAGGCATTTATACAGCGATCGGTGCTATTAAAATGCACTGATTACTGTAAAAATTTCACTGGCAGGGAAGGGGTTAACACTAGGGGGCAATCAAGGGGTTAACTGTGTTCCCTAGTGTGTGTTCTAACTGTGGGGGAGGGGACTCACTATAGGAGATGACAGATCGTGGTTCTTAGCTATTAGGAACTCACTATCTGAATCTCCTCTCCTCACAGAACAGGAACACGTCCCTGTTCTTCCTCTCGTGCCCGGCAGTCATCGCAACCTCCGGTCATGAGCATCGTCACCCCCGGAGTGCAGCGGGCGCCTGCTATCCCACTTAAAGGAGCCGACGTACAGCTACGATGGCTCGCGGGATCGCACCGACCTGCCGCCGTATAATGACGGTGGCAGGTCGGCAAGTGGTTAAGGAGCACTTTCAGATACTTAGAATGGAAGACAGATTGCCTTTAACCACTTAAGCCCCGGACCATTTCGGGCCATTAGGACCAAGCCTGTTTTTGGGATTCGGCACTGCACTGCTTTAACTGTAAATTGTGCGGACATGCAATGTTGTACCCAAATGAAATTTGCGTCCTTTTCTTCCCACAAATAGAGCTTTCTTTTAATGGTATTTGATTGCCTCTGCGATTTTTATTTTTTGCGATATAAATGGAAAAAGAACGAAAATTTAGAAAAAAAAACATATTTTCTACTTTTTGTTATAAGAAAAATCGAATAAACTCAATTTTAGTCATACATTTAGGCCAAAATGTATTCAGCCACATGTCTTTAGTAAAAAAAATGTCAATAAGCGTATATTTATTGGTTTGCGCAAAAGTTATAGCGTTTACAAACTAGGGTACATTTTCTGAAATTTACACAGCTTTAAATTTATGACTGCCTATCTCATTTCTTGAGGTGCTAAAATGGCAGGGCAGTACAAAACCCCCCAAATGACCCCATTTTGGAAAGTAGACACCCCAAGGAAATTGCTGAGAGGCATGTTGAGCCCATTGAATATTTTTTTTTTTTGTCCTAAGTGATTGAATAATGACAAAAAAAAAAAAAAAAATTACAAAAAGTTGTCACTAAATGATATATTGCTCACACATGCCATGGTTATATGTGGAATTGCACCCCAAAATACATTCTGCTGCTTCTCCTGAGTACGGGGATACCACATGTGTGGGACTTTTTAGGAGCCTAGCCACGTACGGGACCCCGGAAACCAAGCACCGCCTTCAGGATTTCTAAGGGCGCAAATTTTTGATTTCACTCATCACTACCTATCACAGTTTCGAAGGCCATAAAATGCCAAAATAGCACAAAACCCCCCCAAATGACCCCATTTTGGAAAGTAGACACCCCAAGCTATTTACTGAGAGGCATGTTCAGTCCATGGAATATTTTATATTTTGCCACAAGTTGCGGGAATATGACAAACTTTTTTTTTTTTGCACAAAGTTGTCACTAAATGATATATTGCTCACACATGCCATGGGCATATGTGAAATTACACCCCAAAATACATTCTGCTGCTTCTCCTGAGTACGGGGATACCACATGTGTGGGACTTATTGGGAGCCTAGCCGCGTACGGGACCCCAAAACCAAGCACCGCCTTCAAGGTTTCTAAGGGCATAAATTTGTGATTTGACTCCTCACTACCTATCACAGTTTTGAAGGCCATAAAATGCCAAGATGGCACAAAACCCCCCCAAATGACCCCATTTTGGAAAGTAGACACCCCAAGCTTTTTGCTGAGAGGCATGTTGACCCCATTGAATATTTTTTTTTTTTGTCCCAAATGATTGAATAATGACAAAAAGAAAAAAAAAATGTACAAAAAGTTGTCACTAAATGATATATTGCTCACACATGCCATGGTTATATGTGGAATTGCACCCCAAAATACATTCTGCTGCTTTTCCTGAGTACGGGGATACCACATGTGTGGGACTTCTTGGGAGCCTAGCCGCGTACAGGGCCCCAAAAACCAAGCACTGCGAACGCTGCAGTTATGTGTGTTGTGTTTGGTAAGTGACAGTGATCGATCGATACTGCACTTGGGTGGGCTGGGCTGGGCTGGGCTGGGCGGAGGGGCTAAACGCAGGCGCTAGCAGGTATCTGGGCTGATCCCGCTAACACTGCGTTTTTGGGAACCCTAAACCGCTGGGGATGCTAGTATAGATCTGATCAGATCTGATCAGATACTATACCACTAAGGGGGGTGTATGCTTTGCGCGTGGGTGTTAGCGTTACTGTCACTAACCTAACACTGCCTGGGGCGACGCAGACCCTCTCTGGCGCTAAAACCTAATTGATCTCACCCGCCGGGCGATCAGGGGGGTTAAACCTTTATTGGGTTATATACGGCGGGTGCCCTGATGCTATAAAAAGCAAACTAATCAACCAGCGTCACCCGTAACCTTTATATGGTGATCACTGGTGAAAGGGTTAACTAGGGGCAATCAGGGGGTTAAAATCTTTATTAGGTTAAATATGGGGGTACCTGACACTATATAAAAACCTGACGGGTAACCTAAATAACTAAATAACTTACTGGCTAACCAGTGACACCAGTGACGCTTATACGGCGATCACTGGTGAAAGGGTTAACTCTAGGGGCAATCAGGGGGTTAAAATAATATATGGGGGTACCTGACACTAATAAAAACCTGCGGCGAACCTAAAAAAAAATAACTGCCTATCTAAAACACCAGCGACACGAATACAGCGATCGGAAAAACAATCGCTTAGTGACGCTGAAGTTAGGGGGTGAAAGGGTTACCTGGGGGGTGATCAAGGGGTTAAACCTTTATTAGGGGGGTTAGGGGGCTACCCTGGACCTAAAGGGGCCTAATCCTAACTGCCCTGCAACTTTTTACAATCACAGATGACACTAAATGCAGTGATCAGTAAAATAAATGATCACTGCAATCAGTGACACTGTGATTGGGGGCTTTGGGGTGACCTGGGGGGTGATCTGGGGGTGACTGGGGGGTGATTTGTGTGCCTATGTGTACCTACGTGTCAGTGGACTGTTAGTGCACTAACCTGCTTCCTCTCTGCTCGGCGCCGGGAACGGAAAGACCGCGGCGAGGGAGATGACATCACTTCCTCCAGCCTTGTTTACATCACATGGCGGAGGAAGCATTTTCATTGGCCGGGAGCGATCGCGAGGGGGGGGGCGGAATCGAGCGCCCCCCCCCTCATGCCTGATCGCTCCCGAACACTTAACGGCCGCTCACTGCAGTGAAGGGGGGTCCGGATGGACCCCCCAACTGCACAAAGGCGATCACGTAGATCTACGTGATTCTGCCTGTCCGTGCCATTCTGCCGACGTAAATCGGCGGTGGGCGGTCGTTAAGTGGTTAATCAGTTAAAATTTTCATAAATTTTCATAAGGACTCAATTTAGAGTCAAGTTTAGCAGGTGGTAAATACATCCTCAATTTTTTTGTTTTACTTTTTTGTTTACTAAATGTTACGCAAACCATTCCTTTTTTTAACGTCATATACAAGTGCATCTCAAAAAATTTGAATATCATCAGAAAGTTAATTTATTTTAGCAATTCAATTCAAAAAGTGAAACTTATATATTATAAAGATTCATTACACACAGAGTGATATATTTCAAGCATTTCTTTATTTTAATTTGGATGATTATGGCTTACAGCTAGTGAAAACCCAATATTCTGTATCTCAGAAAATTTGAATATTTCATAAGACTAGGGCTGAAACAACTAATCAACATAATAGATTATAATCGATTATGAAAATAGTTGTCAACAGTCCTAATCGATTAGCTAGTCAGCCGACTAGTTGGCCTGCATACAGAATGCATTATTTGTTTACATATCAGAAAATACAGTGCAGCACACATACAACTCAGTACACCCTCCATACATGTCAGTAAGTTTCTGAGAACTTGTGAATGTGTGAGAAGCAATGCCTCGTGGGACATGTAGTCCTGGGCAGGAGAAAGAAGTGAGTGATTCTAAAGGCAGATTTTTTTTTTTACCTTGCTATAGGGGCACGCTATACTATACTTTGTGGCTTGCTATAGGGGCACTTTGAAGGGAGGAGGAGCCAGAAGCACTGGTGGGGGACCCTAAAAGAGGAGAATTGGGGCTGCTCTGTGCAATACCATTGCACATAGCAGGTAAGTATGACAAGCTTGTTGTTTAAAAAAAATCCAACATTTAAAATCACTTTAAGGGCTCTCTACAGGGAAGATCAGTATCTGAATCCAGAGAAGCTGGGGGCTGATAGACTGAAGGTAACATAAGGCATTACAATTAAAGTTTTATATATATTATTATTACTTTCACTGTTTCACAGTATAAATTAACACTTTATAGTAGTGACTATCTGCTATTTTTGTACTATAAAGGGCATTTTTTTTTTTTTTTTTACCCAGTCAGGATAGGTGATACAAAAGCATTAGACTTGTGCACAACGGAAAAATTTGTTTAATTTCGGTTAGTTTCTTTTCGGTCCTGTTGATTCGTAATCGTTCGTAATTTTGCTAGACGGGATTTTTCGTGCTCGGACTAATTTGTATTTTTGCAAGCGTCATTTTTCGTTGAATCGGAATGATTCGTATTAATGTAAGCCTTATTTTTTGTTGATTTATAATCCGTACTTTCAGTAGAGTACATTGTTTTTCTTTGATTCTGGACGCAACTCCTACTTTCGTAAAAAAATTTGGGTTCGTTGATCCGTAATTTTCCGTGTCTCTCTCACAACGACGCTGCCTATTATGCCTAATGTGCTTCGAATGGATTTGTACTTTTCTAAATACATAGCGGTTATTTGTAACGATTCGAAATCTCGTATTTTACTTTCGTTTTTTACATGCGGCTATAGCCTCTGCCCCTGTACACCATTTTGAGAGGGAGTTCAGCACGGTGAGGGAGAAGCAGAGAGCAGAGCAGAGTGTTATTGTGCTTCGAATGGATTCGTACATTCGTAACTTTTTTCATAACGAATTATGCCGAAGACATTCGGGCATTCACTATTTGTGATATCATTTATTTCGGATTCGGTTTTATTCGTAATTGCTTTTTTCGGAAATTCGAATGCTTCCGAATGTCCGAAAGTTGCTAAATTCGGACGAATTTCGATTCGTTACGAAACGAATTGCACAAGCCTAAAAAGCATGCTGCTGCTACTAGATGTCTTATGCCCTATTGATACAAATATTCTCGTCCAAGAATCGATACGTGTATGGCCAATACACGTATCGATTCTTGGACGAGAATATTTGTATCAATATTCGTATGAAAAATTCTTTGTACATTCGATAAATTTTAGGGCTGTGGAAATTAACTATTAATTCCTCGATTAATCGATTACGTTTTTTGATCGATCAAAATTCTTTTGATCTATCAAAATTCCGGGTCTTCAGGGAGTTCCGTCGGAGATCCGGTGATGCCACAGACACCGGCGGGGCTTGCCGTGTCCATCTGAAGAGCTCCTTTGCTGTGCCTTCATATCTGCATGCCGGCGGGACCTTACTATCTGCCACACGCAAGGGCTGTTACACTTCCCTCTATCACTTCTCTCTATCAACCTGGGATTCTACAGCCATCCACTGGGAGTTGTGATAGTTCCCTTCACGGGACATCTACATGCCGACAGACTGATGTTAACCCCTCCTCATCTGGATTCAGCAGTGGTATCGTTGTACACATTTTTAGACCAGTATCATACTTACCTACATGTTTTTATGACAAATTTTGCTACCGTTTGGTATTACTCGCACCATTTTTACAGTTTATGTAGCTACATCGATTTTATCTCCAGTGCAATATTTATTTTGTTACCTACTTGAAGACTATAAAAGTTTTAATGCTATTCCGATTGAGCGCTGCCTTTGTGTGTTTTTTGTATCCTGCTAATCATTTTTCCAGTGGTTGGTAGCTGCACTGGGAATCAGCCTGCAAGGAGATCAGCTAAAAGTAGTTGGATCTGTATGTGCGTTATAATTAATCGAAATTAATCGATTAAAAAAATTATTAATCGAACATGAAAATTTTAATCAGTTACAGCCCTAATAAATTTACAATTGTTGTTCAAAAATGTCACTTGCTTTTAACATCCAATTTTGTCTTAACGATAACCACATAAACTGTCCGAAAATTTACTTGATCAAGAAAAGTTTTCTATTCTGCTCCTTCAAATTTTCCTGTCACTGTGGTTGAAAAACGGAACATCGATACCACCCCACTAATGATTAGAAAATCAAACGTTCTTAAAATGAAAATTTTCTAAGGAAAACTTTGTTTGCGCATGGCCAGCATAAGTGACAGCAAGCACAGGTAGCTTGTACCAAGTTACCTGCCTATGACAAGGTGGTCTGCCATGCAAAATATTATATTCTAATCCTCTCTGAAACTCTGAAAAAACAGCGTTATAGGTCTTTTTTAAGTTTCTTTTTGTTTAAATAAAATTTTTGATCTCTGGGTCCAATGATGTGTACCAGATTCAACCTTTAATTTACTGTATATATATCTTCTGTTATTATCAGAGTGCATTAGATCTTTTGTTACCTAACCATATAGCTGGTTATTTGTATTTACCACTGCATATAGATATTATTCAAGAATAAATTGTCTTTTTTAACCACTTCAGCCCTGAAAGGATTTACCCCCTTCCTGACCAGAGCACTTTTTGCGATACGGCTCTGCGTCGCTTTAACTGACAATTACGCGGTCGTGCGACGTTGCACCCAAACATAATAGATGTCCTTTTTTTTCCACAAATAGACCTTTCTTTTGGAGGTATTTGATCAGTGTTTTTTTTTTTTTTGCGCTATAAACAAAAAAGTGCAACAATTTTGAAAAAAAAGGAATATTGTTTACTTTTTGCTATAATAAATATCCCCCAAAAATATATAAAAAAAATGTGATTTCTTTCTCACTTTAGGCCGATATGCATTCTTCTACATATTTTTGGTAAAAAAAACCGCAATAAGCGTATATTGATTGGTTTGCGCAAAAGTTAAACGGTGTACAAAATAGGGGATAGATTTATAGCATTTTTATTAATATTTTTTTTTATTAGTAATGTCGGTGATCTGCAATTTTTATCGCGATTGCGGCAGACACATCAGACACTTTTGACACTATTTTGGGACCATTGTCATTTATACAGCGATCAGTGCTATAAAAATGCACTGATTACTGTGTAAATTGCACTGGCAGGGAAGGGGTTAAACACTATGGGCGATCAAGGGGTTAACTGGGTTCCCTCACTGTGTTCTAACTGTAGGGGGGATGGGCTCACTACAACATGACAGAGATCACTGCTCCCAATAACAGGGAGCAGTAGATCTCTGTCATGTTGCTAGGAAGAACCGGGAAATGCCTTGTTTACATCTCTCTGTTCTGCCACTCCGTGTCACGATCACGGGCCCCAGGCGGACATCGAATCCTCGGGACCCGCGGGCATGCTCACGGAGTACACGGCGGGCGCGCGCATGCCCACGAAGCCGCGATTTAAAGGGGACGTACAGGTATGCCCATTTGCCCAGCCGTGCCATTGTGTCGATGTATATCATCGTGCGCTGGTCGGCAAGGGGTTAAAACGTTACATATTAACTAATATATGCACCAAACCTTTTGTTGAGTTTTATATCTGATTATTGGATTAATCGAAACAATAATTGTCCAACTGATCGATTATGATAATAAACGTTAGTTGCAGCCCTATATAAGACCAATAAAAAAAGGATTTTTAAAACAGAAATGTTGGCTTACTGAAAAGTATGTAGATGTACAATATAGTATGAACTCAATACTTGGTCTGGGCCCCTTTTGCATGAATTACTGCATCACTACGGTGTGGCATGGAGGCGACCAGCCTGTGGCACTGCTGAGGTGTAATGGAAGCCCAGGTTGCTTTGATAGCGGCCTTGAGCTTGTCTTCATTGTTGAGTCTGGTGTCTCTCATCTTCCTCTTGGCAATACTCCACAGATTCTCTATGGGGTTTTGGTTCAGGCGAGTTTGCTGGCCAATCAAGCACAGTGATACCATGGTCAATTAAGATGCTTCTGACATTGTCTCTGGTTCAAGAGTGGCTTGACACAAGGAATGCGACAGTTGTAGCCTATGTCCTGGTTACGTTTGTGTGTGGTGGCTCTTGAAGCACTGACACCACCATACTATTTTGGCATACAGAAAGAGAAATTGGTGCAGACAGATTTTGTGAATGCGACTCTCTTATGCATTGTAAAAGTGGCACCACTTTCTCCACCAGTCTTCATGAATTCCACGGAATGTCTTCTTCATCAAGGTAAATTGATCAGATAAGTCTTCATTATCTAAAAAAAAAAATGTAGTTTTTAAATGTCAACAAAAAACTTACAGAAAAATATCACACGAATATGTCATGGCAAAAAAATAATAATCCTATCCCTTTCTCAAAAATCACTCCTAAAAGGTTGTCAGTGATGATGCCATGTGAACAAACATTATGATCCCTAAGATGGAAACCCCACCCACCTGTTATTCCCTCTTAATGGAAAGGCAGTTTAACTTATAGTGAACACGATGATAAGATTCAACAGTAGGAATGTCTGGGCTTGGTGCTTATCTCCAAGTGAGGAAGGAGATAAACTGTGCGGGGATGATTTAAAACTGGAGAGTGCAAAATCTGGTGCACCTCTGCATAGAAACCAATTTGTTTCTATTTTTTTTGTCAAAGTCTAATTGAACAAGCTTAAGTTAGAAGCTGGCTATCATGCACAGCTGCAACAGTTTTTGCACTCACCAGTTTTAGCAAATCAACCCCTGTGTGTATGTGTGGAATGGCTTATATATAAAGTATGCCCTCCAAAATCACACTGACTAGTTGCCAATGTCCAAATCGAATAGAATGAGCAGGCTGTGTTCTGGGAAGACACATGTGCAGAGATGTCACAACAAAAAGAGGTGTGATCATTGGCACATGGCCATTAAAGGATCACTAAAGAATTTTTTTTTTTTTTTTAAATAACAAACATGTTATACTTACCTCCGCTGTGCAGCTCGTTTTGCACAGAGTGGCCCCGAACCTGGTCTTCTGGGGTCCCTCGGCAGCTGTCTCGGCTCCTATTCACAATCACTCACCACCTATATGCGAGCTCTCTCGCAAGGTGGTGAGTGATTGCGGGCGTGCTCCTGTGATACAGCCAGTGGCAATTGCCGTGCACTATATCACTCGGCCACGCCCCCCGGCAAGCCGCATCATTGGATGTGATTGACAGCAGCGCGAGCCAATGGCTGCGCTGCTTTCAATCCATCCACTGTAACCAATCAATGGCCAGGCTGAGCGGCGAAGAGGATGTCGGGGGCGAGCGCGGGACTTTCGAGGGGTCACGCAAGTAAAACGGGGGGGCTGGGAGCGGCAGTATTGTCCGATGTTTTTTCACTTTAATGCATAGGATGCATTAAGGTGAAAAACGTTTTCCTTTACAACCCCTTTAACCATTTATTGTCTGCCCCAGCAACAGGAAGATGGGGGGGGGGGGGGGGAATCAGAATAAAAAATACATAGAACAAAAAAACTTAAGATTCCAGAGAGTGGGTAAAGAAATACTGTAATATTCCCATTTCATTGAATATACTTTATCAATAGTAAATAAAAAGGATGCCTTTGTTTACAAATATCGTTATAGTTAACAAATCATGGGAGTTTTTGCAATGAGATTCACAAATGTAATTAAGAGTATATTAACTCAATCAGATGTTACACAATGTACTAGGAAGTGTAACCAATGAATTTATTTTAAAAAAATGTAAAACTAATATGCTCATTACGTTTAGGGTTGGTATTGGTCTGTAATTGATCCACAGGGGTCTGATGATTGCCTCCAGTGATATCAAATACATATTGTATATCCTCTTGTGGAAAGGTCATTTGGCTTTACTAATAAAGAATGCCCTGCATTTGCAGCTCAACAAATAAACTATCCCTATCATCTTCAATTTTACGAAATAGTGGAGGATGTATTCTGCACCATTAGGTAAATGAATGTTCTGCTGTGTACTAACATACTTACATTGAGCACAATGTCTACAGGGAAATATTCATTTTATTAGATATTTAAAAATATTCACTCATCCCATATGGAACTTGCTTTCATAAAGACCAGACCTGGGGTAGTGTCTATACACCTATGAAATTTGTTGTCTCAATCACAATAACTCAATACTTTCACAAAATTGATGTCTGTATTTCATTATAATACGTACTTTTCAAAGAGTTATTTATGTTTTTTTGACTTTCATACAATCATTGATATCATAAGCTATTCCTTCCCTTTTTGCATACCTTTTTGAGAAAGCTCTTACGATGTTATAGACCATCTATCTATTTAGCTTTGTTCTACTTTAAAATGAGCAAATGCAATTCAAAATTAAATATTTCCCTGTAAAGACACCATGGATCAGGGATTTTGCATGTACATTTATCACATACTGTATAGTATTGTATTATATTTAGCATAGGCTTACTATATAGCTTTGTTCCCAGTGTTCCATTGTTCTGTTTTAAAATTTCCACATCTACAAAATATCTTATTCAAATCAAATTAGAGAGTATAAACTAAATGCATTTGCACTTTATTAATGAACAAATGTTTTCAATTTGTCTCCTGTGCCTGTCCACAAGACTCCCCATGATAAGGATGTCATGTAATAAGATGGCAAAGGTAAATTGTCAAGGCCTCATCAGAAAAAAAAAAGGTTTTTCTTACTTGCAGATAAAGATTACATATCACGCAGTGCCCATTGCCATGCCTATAGGCAGTGGGAATCATTAAATGCAAAAAAGTTATGAATCAAATAAATTCTAGTAATTCAACAACAAATAAATTCTACTCCAAGTATTGTTGTCCTTGCTCACTTAGAATTTTTAATCCCATTTAGTCCTTTTCAGAATGGAATACATGAATATAATGGTACCACAACAGTAGCTGCTAATATTCTTTTTTCTGGGATCTGTATACCGCTAATAATAATAAGCAAGTATATAGTATCTTTAAAGTAAGATGGTAGTCATTGTATATACAGATGTATGTCCTCCTCACTAGGTTTACTGGTGTTATTGATGATGAACACACACACTGAACATGATTAGCCTACCACTGGGAAAAATCTCTTTGCGGTCTAGACAATCACACTAGCCTATTATCTCTCACTTTAGTAACCTCTGCCTGGTGTGCCTATATCTAGATAGCCTAAAGGCAATTCACTTTCTTGAACAAAAATTAAGTCTTATTGGCTAGCCTAGAGATTTCCATCATTCCCTAGCCTAAAGACAAAACAGAAAGTGAGAGGAAATCTTTTCAATGTGATTATAAAGTCCCCCATTGCCCCTGAAACAGGTTTTCCTCAACTCAAACATGGGATTTCCCATTTCTTTTTTTATCAGCACAGATAGAGAGGGGGCGCAGACTGCAATATGCTCTATACAAAAGTAAAAACCTTTTGGGCGTAGATTTGTAACTTTTTTTACATTTGTTATTGTATAAAAACATGTACAATGCATTGTAAAAGTGTGCAATAAACTTGTTACATGCACAACCTCTAGATTACATACCAGCACATGGTCTAATGTCCTCTAACAGTCCACTACACTGTGGAACATATCAGCAATGCCCGATCTCGCTGCATGATAGTGATACACATTGGACATGTGGATTTCAACTGACCAATGTTCTGGGTGTTGCCCCAGCTAGTCTACAAGGATTCATTGATTAATCTTACAATTATCTTATGTCAGCTCGTTTAATGCATCTAACCACTTATCTTCAGTCCCAACTCTTTTCTTGACATTAGTAAAAAAATAGTCAAGGGCGCAAAGATGGCCACTGTGCACATTATTAACAGAGCTTGAATTCATAGATGTAGTATTTTAAAAAGTCCAACACCAAGGCCAGTACATCAGAAGTTGACAGGACTCCATCCCATTACACTTGCAGCAGTTTTTAGATCATGGAACATCTCCAACTAGTAAATGATAAACAGACTTCAGAGGACACAAACTAAATGTAGTATAATTATCACATTTAATTTAAAAAAAAGAAGATAAATGGTCACAAGCTAAGTGAATAAAAGTGCATGTAATCTTGACTGGCTTTGTAGTCTCCTTCAGTGTTCGCATTCACTGTCAAGATGTAAAATAGAATAACCGATGGGAGCCTAACAGCTGACATAGATTAATCCAGATGACAGCGGGGGAATGCTGAGGATGACACCACACTCTGAAGGGAGACAAGGGGGCTTGGCTATGCATTTCGAAGCTTCTGGCTTCTTTGTTAAGGAGGCTTGTAATGTCATGTGACATCATCCTCCGCAATCTCCGTTTGTCACCTGGACCCCTCTGTGTCAGCTCGTATGGCTTCTGGTGGAAATCCTCCCTCACATCTTGACAGTGAATGTGGACACTGAAAAAGATCACAAAGACAGTCTAGATTAGTATGCAAGATGTATATTTATCCGCTTGGCTTGCCTTCTTTTTTTATAATAAATGTGCT